>JBAMCD010000012.1:0-2560000 GCA_037075365.1 Drosophila emarginata
TTTTAATTTTTTTTGAATTGTTTTTCGGAATTTAAAAATTTTCGAAATTTTTTTTTGATCGCACCTCAACTTTGCAAATCTCTAATTAAGTCAAATTAAAGCCGATTTTTATAAACTATATCAAAAAATTAAAAAATCGGATACAATTTTTTTCTCTCGAATTTGTAATATTTTAATGCAGTTTTTCCCTATGATAAGTTGCGATTACAACGACGTAATTGCTTTTGAATTCGACAAAAAGATGACCTAATTATTTTCATTTTCTAAAAATTTTTTAATTTTATTGACGGCACCTCAACTTTAAAAGTCTCTAGTTAATTCAAATATTAGCCGTTTTTGAAAACTATATCTTTATTTGTTTTTAAAACCAGTTAAAACCAGTTAAAAAGTGCTATTCTAAGAAACAAGGAAAGATATATAACCAAGGCAAATTGTTTTGTTATATATGTATGTATATTCAGCCATATAACGTCAACAATACTTCATTTCAGAAAATTTTTAATTAATAATTTTCATGTTTTAAATAAATGCGCCCTACACTACTACTATTACTATCGGGAAATATCGATAAACGATTCGACGTACAATGCACGTGGTAAAATCGATTTTGTTTAAAAGTATCGATGTTTTCTCCATCTCTTATTTACTAGGTTTGACGAGTTAAATTTTGTTAAATTGTGAGTTTTTAAACAAGGTAAACCGCAGTATTGATACCAGCGGGACAACCACGACTGAAATCCTACACGAACACATATACAAAGAAGTTCCATCTAATTAAAACTGTATAAACTGCGGTGCACCACCCAATCTTTGCCCACTACTACGGTCAGTTGGCCACCAACAACAAGAAATTCTCAAATTGCTAAGATTTTGACCAAACAATTGAGACATTTAACTTGACTGTGGTATTCCATCGATCAGGAATAGAGGATTAGACGGTGCCACAAATGACAAAGATGCGTACGAATTTTGCTGGCCTGAGAGACGAAGTAGTGCTATCACCTCGATGCAAGTGACAAAAGCAGAAATCAAACAAAATATATAAAATATAAAACAAAAAATAGGAAAAATATAAATAATAAATATATAGAGCTGCAGAAAGATGAAATTACTGGGGAAATATGTAGACAAGGGCATGCAGGGGTAAGTTGTTTGATTTTAACGTGCCATTAGCTATTAATCCTGTGACCAATTCTTTCCAGCAATGTGACCCTCATGCCCGAGGAGTCGGAGGACATGTGGCATGCCTACAATTTGATAGCAGAAGGTGACAGCGTACGCAGCACAACGATTCGCAAGGTTCAAAATGAAACAGCCACCGGATCATCGACCAGTAGTCGGGTGCGCACCACTTTAACCATAGCTGTGGAAGGAATTGATTTTGACACTCAAGCATGTGTACTGCGCCTCAAAGGTCGAAACATCGAAGAGAATCAATATGTAAAAATGGGGGCGTATCATACATTAGATCTTGAATTGAATCGCAAATTCGAGTTGCGAAAGCCAGAATGGGATACCATTGCGATGGAGCGCATTGAGATGGCTTGCGATCCTAGTCAGTCGGCCGATGTAGCTGCCGTTGTTATGCAGGAGGGTTTGGCCCATGTTTGCCTTATTACGGCCAGTATGACACTGGTGCGGAGTAAAATTGAAGTTTCCATACCCCGTAAACGAAAAGGGAGTGTCCAGCAGCATGAGAAGGGATTGGCCAAGTTCTACGAGCAGGTGATGCAAAGCATATTGCGTCATGTCAACTTCGATATAGTCAAATGTGTGCTAATCGCCTCCCCAGGATTCGTGCGGGATCAGTTCTTTGAGTATATGTTCCAACAGGCTGTCAAAATGGATTACAAACTGCTGCTGGATAATAAAAGTAAATTCATGTTGGTCCATGCTTCATCTGGATTTAAGCACTCTCTCAAAGGTGAGTCCAAAGGCAATTGGAGTTATATAGAAAGAAAGGTCTTAAAAGTGTAGATATCTTATCTTATCTCACAAATAAGTAAAATCATATAATTTTACTATAAAAAGCAGATAATTGTTCTTAACTTTATTTATTATTGAAAAAATTTAGATTCCTATTTTTCATTCTTAAATTTACTTCCGAATTTTCCTCCTTTCTCTAACTTCCATTCCTCGCCTCTTGGCATATTTTACATTGAAACGACAAAAATGATTTTATTTATCCCTTCTGCATTTACAGAGGTTCTTCAAGATCCCGCCGTTGTGGCCAAAATGTCTGATACCAAAGCCGCTGGCGAAGTAAAAGCACTGGAACAATTTTATATGATGCTACAATGTGAACCATCTAAAGCTTTCTATGGCAAGAAACATATCCTGCGTGCCGCCGAGTCTCAGGCCATTGAAACTTTGCTCATATCAGATAATTTATTTCGGTAAGTGAAAAAAGAATAAAACCTTTGTCTAGAATCGATATTTATCCATTAAGAACATTGAACCATTCTGTTTGCTATAGAGCTAATTCCCCAGCTCTAAATAAATCAAATTCAATCAAGCAAAAAGATCAAGAGCAGTCTACAGTGACAAACCTTCAACTTCAACAATATTGCCACTGAGCGTTACGACAGATTTTGTTTTGCTTTATGCTATTTTTTTTTTATTGCCACATGGAGAGCATCCGTTGATGCGCTATAAAATTTAAGGTTCATTTGTTTATAAATTCACTTAAGTTTTTAATGGTCTTATATTACTGTTTTAAACTCAAGGTTAGTTACTCTCCTTCTCTTCATTATTAATTATAATAGTATATTTGATCGGATTTACAAAATTCTAGGAAGCATATCTTAGTACAGCATGACGATTTAAATAAGATTTATACATATAGCGTGTCTCGCTTTTTTAAAGTTTTATATACATTTCCTAAATTTGGTTGTACATTTACTAAATCAGCTAAATCAGACTATTACATCATATAAGATTAAAAGATTATGATTCCGTGGGAAATGGGGAAAAGTATTTGCTTAAATTATATATTAACACTTTTCGCAAAGCTCAAAAAGGTATTAATAATATAAAAAAACGTATACATACGTATACGTATAATACTATACCTAGAACTTATTAAACGGACAATCCAAAATCTTTAAAATTTCACCTTTAAATAATAAAAAAAAGTTGCATTTATGTTTTCGTGTATTAAAATCTGGTCCAAAATTTTAGTGCTCCCAAGACAACTGTATCTTGACTACTTAGGATAACTTACCTGGGTTTACAAAGATTAATGCATTCTCTTTTCATTTTTATATGTGTACCTTTCTATATGTATTTTAAGTTTAATCAGAGCGTAAATGTAAACTAGGAATCAAGATACATACATATGAAATATCTTTTATGCCTGTGATAGAAAATCTTATAATCCAGCTTAATTTTTCCTTCCGTAGAGTAGTCATTTATAAAACTTCCATTTGATTGGTTTTAGTTTTATTGTTTTGCATAGCTGTAGCCATTTTAAGAGAATCACGTCCAAACAGTATTTTGATTGCCGACAACTATAGCAGATACGTGTGCGTGCGCCTCATGATCAAGGTTGTCTCTAGCAATAGGTTGCCATTTTTGGCTGATTTTGCCAAATCTCTCTCCTCACTGATCTCCATTTTGTTTCGTTTACCTTTTTAATGAGCCGTTGAAATTCCATTGAGAACATTAAGTGTTTGGTTTTGGTTTTTTCATTCTATTTTATTTACTTAGAAATAGCTTAAATTAGTAGAAATGGTTCTCTGCTCTCTTTATTTTAGCACATTTAATCAGTCAGAATATTTTGTGTGGAGGTTCTTGTGATGGCTCCATGGTCGTTAACAATCAAAAACTATTCAGATCGTGAATTGACTTTGTTGTCGCTGTTTTGCCTTTATCTCGACATTTTTTATTGCTGTTGTTTGCAAAGAAACAAAAATAAAAAAAAAAAAAGAAATCAAAAATTTTTAAAAAGAGACAAAACAAAATGTGTGATAACGCTGCAGATTGTGGATTTTATTTATTTTTTTTTTTTTTTTTATATTATTTGACTTACCCTTCAGTTCTTCTTTGCTCATTGAAACGGTTTTTCTGCTGTTTTTGCTGTACCAGTGCGTCATGATCTTCATTATTATCATCAAGATAATTATCATCAATATTATATGCTCCCGCTCTTCTCCATTTGCTACTATTCTTCTCCAATTGGGCTCTCTTCCATAGACGTTTGTTGTAATCACTTAGCGTTTCTCTTAATGGCAATAAACGATTTGGAGTACCACAAGACGACGAGGAGGACGATGAAGTAGATGTAGTGGCCCAGCAATTGCCATCTACTTTTTCCCAATACATTGAAATTTTGTCTTCTTTGCGGTACTGTGGATAGCCCAAGTCCGAGATGGTATAATCGGGTTCTATTGTAAACATCTTTTTCTCGGTGGCTGTGTGCGGTTGGTTAATTGGCTAGCCGACGTGGCACTTAAAGAGGAACTAAAGTTGAAAAAGAGTTGACTTTTAGTTAATTACTTTAAAATGTTGTAATCTGTATACATATAAGTACATACATTTTTATGTATATGTATGTACATATGTTTGGTACATTAAGTCTCTTTATTGCCATTTGCAGGTCAACTTGTTCATTAAAAACTTGAAGAACGTTTTATATCTTGAATTGGCCTCTTTAAGAATGTTTGAATTTGATCATATTTTACATAATTCTTAAATTATATGTTGTATAAGTTTGTTAAACAGAAAAAGGTTTTATCTTGCTAAAGAATATTTTTCATATGACGTAGAATTATATTCCTCGATCGCTAATAGAACTCGGATTTGATTGCTCTTTGATTCTACAAAATTTTATAGACGAGGAATAATTTTAGTGATGGCCAATTAAATAAGTTAAATAAGAAAATTGTTTTGCACATTTTAGTGGGTACATTTATTGAAACTATGGAAATAAATATGCACATATAGGATTAATAGATGCAAATATATTAAACAGTAGTAAGAATTACCATCAGACTTATACCTATGTATGTATGTATATGTATATATAGAAATCTCTTAACTAAACTCTAACGGATCCGGAATTCTTAATATTTACATTTTGGAAAACTGTGTAAAACAACTTTATTGAAATTTAAAAATATTTTAAAGTTTGACATAAATTTATTTAAAAAAATATTAGTTCTGTGTTACAACTATGTACATAGATACAGAATTTCAATTATCCGGATCAATTGAAATCAGACTTAAAGCGGACAATTTATAATCCAGATATTCTGGATTGACATACAAAAAATCTATTAATAAATCAACTTTGAATATACATATGTATATGAAACTTTATTGAAAATAATAATTTTACTTTAACATTTTTGACAATGTAAATTGGATTTTTGGTAGCCAGATAGTATTAAAAACATATTTTTTATATTAAAATATAAATCAGATAATCGCAATGGTTTTTGTTTCTAAATATATCAGCTAATTTCAAAAACTACAACTTTATACAGTTTAATTTGAAAACCATTATCATAGATAAAAATCAGAAATATGTAGATGTATCCTATATATACATACATACATACATACATATATTTATACATATACATATATACATATGTACATATATGCTTTCTTTGTTTATTACAAAAATTAGAAACGGAAATCTACTCTTATGGTTCCATCTATCTGTTTACATTTAACGATTTTAACCTTTATTCAATCTTTCTGTTTCAAAATGATATATCAAATGAATTTTGACATTTAGGACATATTTGACAATTAATTAGTCTGTTAAAAAAATTAATCAACGGCTGTTGTAATGCCAAATATAGACTAGATCAAGCCCTTTCACTTCATGCTCAATTCATTGAACTGAGAAACAAACTTTCACATCAATACAAAAAAAGAGAAGAAAAAAAATAAACCACACAACTTATACAATGAATAATTGTCTTTAATAAATTTACATGTACAGCCAACTGCAATGAGGCAACCCGCTGCGACTAGAGAAAAACGTGAGGCATTCAATATGAACGTATGTATGTATGTACATACATGTATGTATGTACATATGCCCTAAAATACAAAACGACAAGAAGACTAGAAAAACTGGTTGCAAATGATAAATATGTGAGAAAGAAAACCAGAGAAGAGAACCAGTCCAGATACGTCAAAGAAAACTATAACTTGGCACAAAGTCGATTTAATATATGTACATATATATTTGTGGGAGGGGGCTTTCCAGATAAATAATGAGGAGGAGGGAATGGGAGAAGGTAACAACACAAGAAGTGGGTGCACAAGAGTGAGTGAGAGTCGTTTCCATAAACGGTGCGATTTAATAAATTAGAATTCTTTATTCTGTTTGCTGTTTGTTGTTCGTTCGCCCACACTAACATTTAAGAATTTTTGTAATTAAAACACGAACGAATACAAACATAATGCTTTCATTCCTGTATCAAGTCTGGAGTTCCATTAAAGTTTTAAGAAAGGCAAAAGCCGATCTATAAAATACAAAGATCTCACTCTTTCTCCACACGCCAACTAAATGAAACGAAACGAAAAACCAAAAACAACAAAAATCAAATATGTAGTATAAATACATACATATGTATGTATACAGAAAAAAGTTGCCATGAATATATGTATGTACATACATATATATGTACATATGTATGTACATATGTATATTGCATGTGAACTAAATGACTGTCGGACGAATTCAAATGGCTTTGCAAATTGATAGGCGTGTGAAGGAGTCAATGTATACACAAGCTAAAGATATTCAATACACGAGGGCTACATTCAAAGTTTATGCAATCGATCATTCACAATGTCTGGTCATTTCGATATTTAATTACTTAAACAAGTCTTTGCTAAATGTATATAATATCCCTAACAGGCAACAAAACATTAAAAGACAAAACAATAACATTTTGTTGCTTAAACAAAAAATGTTCATTCATTCGGAACATTCAGGAAACATTCAAATTTGAGTGCACAAAATAACGGATGTGGTTGTTGAAAAAATGAAAACTGACTTAAAAGTTTCTTGTTTGAATATGCAGAAATAAACAACAACAAAAAAAAAACAAATTTCTAAATGTTGTACCTTGAAAAAGCATATTCAGGTAATTATATTTAGTTTTCTTTATTATTAAAAATTTAAGAATTAAATGTTATGTTTTAATATAAACCAACCGTTATTTTTCAAGCGTTTATGTTTATTAAGAAGTGAAAAACTTTAAATATTCCCCTCGCCTGCTGAAGAGATTGCCATGAATAGGATAGGAAAGCGCAGATAAAAAATTGTTAAATCTTTTCGCTACTTGCATGTCAATTGTATCTTAAAATGTTTTCATATCTTTTTTACTCGCTTTCGACTTGGATCATGAGAGTATTTTAACGTCGTTGAGCCATTCCAAAATATGTATGTATATCGGCGCTTTCTGTTGATTGTATGTATTAAGGTTGGGTTTTTATTTGGCTTTTTAGACACATTTGTATATATGTACATACTTATATGGTTTAGCTCGCTGAGTTGGCAAGTTTTTGATCACAAGGTTAAAGAAATGATTTCGAAAGCAAATAAAAACAATACAATAATTAAAATAAAAGCTATATAGGAACAGGGGTTAATTGAATAACGTTTCTTTTGTTGGTAGAAGGTTGGAAAATTACAAAAGATAAAGAGATCTTTTACCGTTTTTAATTTGAAAAGAAATTCATTTCGGTTTTAAAATTATATGATGAGTCAAATTTTAAGAAGTAACTCTTAATAAAAACAGTTTATAATTGCTTATGAAACAAACACGGAAATCTCGAATAACTGTTTCAGTTTTATATAGTGTTTACTTTTATATATATAATCTGAATAATAAAGTCAGCTGAGCTGTGTTTATCTTCTAAAAAATATTTAAAAATTTTTATGAAATTGACTTAATAGAGAAAAGGCCTAAAATTGCAAAATTCATCGAAATATTGCAAACTCAGCTGATATTTATTTTTCATTCATAATTGCTACCATGATCTTAATCCTCTTTGTTTCATATCAAGATGTTTGCTTTTTGCAAGATAGCAAAAATGTATCTGTGTTATAAAGATATTTGCCTCATTCACAGAGAACATCATGGATACATTGTATTGTAATTACAACTTGAGAATAAGATTTCCATTGTGCTAAGAAACACAAATTTTTCTCTTTTTTCCCACCTCTCTTTTTTGTTCCATTTGATGTGGGGCAATCGTATTTCGCTATACTTTTAAGTACGTACGTATGTATGTATGTATTTAAATGTTTAAGTATGTATGTATGTAATAATAGTCAAAGTATTTGAAAGATAAGCATTTGGAGCATGGCAAAGTTCATGTCGGAACATGAGAATAATAAGTTGTTGATAACTACTAATTACACACATACATATGTACATTTTTCTTTAGCGTATATTAACTGATATCTTTTATGGAACGGGGGCCTCGTCTCTCACTATTATCATTCCATAGTACCGCTTTTCTTTTGTCGTCCGTGACTCTGGGTCTGGCCCCCAGAAAGGGGCCTCGTCGGTTGGCAAGTGCACGCTAATTCCATTATAACAATTGATTTCATTGTGCAATCATTGCCTGGCGGCAACAACAGTAATAGCAATGACAACCTTTGCGGTTAATTGATGATGAAAAACAACAACAAAATGAAACACAATAAAAAGATACACAGGTAAAAATGATACTGAGGATACAGATACATTTGTCGACGCTGCTGTTTTGCCATACACATTGTTGTATACTGAGTCAGTATATAAACCACATGTCATCGGGGTTTTCCTTACGATCTATGTACATACATACATATGTATATTTTTTGATAATATTTTTCAACTTTCACTTTTTGTGTCTGCCACAACGGAGACGCACCTTTTGTATCGCGTTTTCTTTTTCTGTTGATTTGTTGTGCACTCTCTCTCTCACTCACTCTTTTGAGGTTTCTTAGTAGCAAATTGAATGAAATTTAGGTTTAAATTCCAATTCTTGTGCGTCTACGTCTTATACACAAAAAAACGTCCGCACCGCAAGAAAGCCGCTTTGCAACTAATTCTACAAAAACAAAAAACCAAAGACGCTGGGAACCGGCTCTCCGAGACCCCAACCTGGGGTCTCCCTTACAGTGTCTCTCTTTCACTTGCTCTCTTTCTCTCTCTCTCAAGCGCACGAATTGCACGTGCTGTGGATCCCAACAATTGGAGTCCACATAAATACATATGTAATCCATACTCTTGCTCGATCAACAAATTTCTCTCTCTCTCTTTTTTGTTTCTGCTCTCTTGTCATCAATAAAAATGCTAATTAAATTGCAATCTTTTGTGGTTGTACCAGGCATTTTTGTTGTTGCAGCAGCATTAACATTATTTTCAAAAGGTTTTTGAACCGATACGGACACCGACTTCATTACGAGTACCTGCCACCCGAGAATTGGAGTCATACTCATCTATCTATCTAACCTTTCTGTTCGTCGTGATGCTCTGTGAACTAACAATTTCCAGTTAAACCTGACACCTTTTGCATTATAGATAAATAATATATCAATATATAATATATTTTAGATAAATTTATGTACATATGTATGTATATTCAGTGTCATGATTAAGCACTTTGCAATTTGTGAATTGAATTTTGTTACTTGAAATGAATTGTAATAAATATTAATTGATTCATCTGCATGTATTGTTTGTATGGAATGTGATATAAGTAATCATATTGCAAATGTACATGAAATAAAATATATTCAAACAATTTATTATATAACCTTTGATTTGGTAATTTCTAAAATTGGTGTTTATACGTTCGATATGATGAATACTTTATAATTGATAGACTAATATCAATTAATAAATAATTCAATTAAAATTTTTGAATTCAAAAAGAATTTGAAAATTATTTTAAACAATCGTTAAATAATACTTAATTTTCTTCTATGTGAAATCGAACTCAAAAATTTCGATATCTTGAAATTTAATAATATAATTATAATTATTTATAGAATTTCTTTGCTTTAATAGAACTTTTATGAAAAAGATTGAATAGATAATTTTGTGGACTTTTTAAAATTTTTTAATGAAATCGTAGTGCACACTATAAATTATTTAAGAAACATTTTTTTTTATTTAATTTTATTTAACATTAATATTCCATCAAACATGGTTTTAAATATATTTCTAAGTAACTTTGGAAATGAGCTACATTCAGCGAAAATTTTATATAAAATTCGGTGACTTCATATACGATTGACTGATCCTTTCTACACTTTTTACACTTAAAAGTGGTTTTGATTTTTAATGCATTTAACTTTTATATATTCTACTCGATTTTTTTATAGATTGTTTCATATTTAACCTATGTATTCTCTCTCAAATTCTAGATGTCAAAATGTCAATCTCAGGAAAGAATATGTTAACTTGGTGGAATCTGTGCGCGATGCTGGAGGTGAAGTAAAAATATTCTCCAGCATGCACATCTCAGGAGAACGTGAGTATACCAAAACTTAAATACATAGAATCACAATGAATACTCGAGAATGAGTCACTACGAAGTTAAGAATAGACCTTCATAAAAAATCTTTTTTGATGTTGCCACAAATGAAAAACGAAGTTTTTTTTTAGAATTTTTTTTCCCTGTTGCAATTTTTCTATGCTCAATTTTTATTTTTCAGTCCTTACCCCTCTGTCTAATGACCTCGTTAAACATTCTATTTTTAAATGGCTCGTAGTGCATTTAACTCACATGTGGGTGGACGAATATGTGTTTACATTCATATCTTGTCTATGGAATCTCCCCATAATGCAAAGTCCAAAGTTTGTGCACCAAACAGAAAAATAAGGAAAATATGTATAAGAGAAAGAGATTTCATTTTGAAAAGTTGCCAAAGACCACACTTTCAATTTCATTTTCAATTTAATGTTAATTAAAATTACATTTACACACATTTTCGGAATACATGCGAATGTTTTCCCAAAATATTATATATTCATTTTTGTTTGTTGTTTTTGTGTTGTGCTGCTCGGTTGTAAAATGCTTTAAATAACCATGCATTTTCTTGGCAAATGAGTCATTTTCGTTTTCACTTTCGATTTTCTGTAAATGGGTCGCCACTGCAGATTCGTTTTTCAAAATTAGAATTAAACGTTTTGTAGAAAGACTATTTCAACACCTCTCAATTGATTCCCAATTGCTCAGTTAATTACTTTATTCACTCTTTATTGTTATCCTGTCAACTTCTCAAGTGCTTTTTATTATTATTGTTCCATTACTTATATAAACGAATCAATGTAAACAAATTAAATTCCGTAAACAAATAGAGAAACACATCTTGAGTTATCTTACTTAAGTAAGATATAGCAATATTCCAGAATATAATAAACAAATATTTAGTTTTTATATTAATTATTTGCCCCTTACCTACATTTCTTCATCTTTAATCGTAGGGTAATTTTACTTCCATAAATCCTAAAAAACATTATCCCATAAATACATATTCAAATTGATAAAAACGTAGAAAACATTGAGCCATAAATATTCAAATTGATATTTTCCATATTTCATGAAATTGAATGTGAAGTTCAAAATCTGAGTCAACGCTTAGAATTGGCTTGTAAGCCTTGGCCGCTGACTCCTACGCTACTCCAAGCTGAAAAAAAAGAATAAATTGCATTGATTTAGCCTTGGAGCAAACTAGAGTTCTAAGAAAAGACCGTAGATTTCAATTGAGCAGTTAATGAGAAGGTTAACAACAAAATTCCAATCAATATACTAATTCCAACCTTTCTTGCCGAAGTCCTATAAGTTTTACTTTTAGTAAATGAATGAAAAAAGTTAATTTTGTAAATGTAAAATATATATATATATATATATATATGAGCCGGTTAAAAATATATATATATATATATATACCTATGTACCATATAGTACTCCGATCCGATCAATTTTTAAGCTTAGACATATAAAAAGCTATTCCATCATGTTTCAAAAATCTTAAAATTTAAGGTCTAAAACGAAGAAACAATCGATTCGGCTGTTGATTCTGATCAAGAATATATATACTTAATGGGGTCGGAAATGCTTACTTCTATGCCATCTGACCAATTTTATTATACCCTCAGCATGATTATAAAAATATTAATTTCCATTTTTACGTTTTATTTATTTAATTATTGTATTTGTTAGAAATTAATTCTTTAACTCTGTTCACAATTCTATACTAAATTCGAAAGTGAAGAAATGTTTAAGCAAATTCACTCATTTCGCAATGTTTGGACATCATAAAAAGGTTAATTTAGGATTTAAACTTAACTCTTACACGCTTTCCCTTAATAATTTGATTTTTCTTTTCTTGTATCTTTCAGAACTTGCTCAACTTACTGGCATAGCGGCACTGTTGCGTTTCCCCATGCCAGAATTGGAAGATAGCGATGATGATGAGGATGAAAATGGAGCAGTGGGTGGCGATAATGATGACAGCGATAGCGACTAAATTTCTTATAGTTTTTTTTTTTTTTTGCATTTTACTACAAAACGAAATATTTGGACTTATTTAAATAACTAGCTATCGTGCGAGGCTCTGGCATTAGGAGAGCTAAAACCAATGTAAAAATAAATAAATATACATACATAGATTATAAGTAGTTACTTTGACAGACTTGGACTGTGGCAGGGCATATACAATACAATATACAGATAAAACTTTTTTTATAATTATTCTCCATGGTGACTATAAATAGTTAACAACAAATTAAAAATTGCATCAGCTAGGTCGTTTACATAATTGAACAAAAAAAAAAACCTTAAAAACAAAAATGTTGCAATGATCATTTTGATATATATTATAACGATTTATTTTCAGATCTACTTGCTTTACCAGCTGTTGACAGCTGAGAGTATTGTTGTAATTAATTATTGTTTCCTAATATAAATTGTAAATGCATTCAATTTTATTGTTCATATTAATTTTTTAAAATAAAAAAACGAACTTTTTTAATTAAGGTTTTAGAGCATGAATTGTCAAGATTGTAAAATACAAATATTGTGTGCGCTATATTATTATAATGACTGATGTTTCTGGTTTCGATGCCTCAAAAATATAATATGTATGTACATATGTACATACGTAATTTAGATGAATTTGAATGTTTTTTATAGTGGTTGATAACGTTATGTTTGTCTGTAACCAATTTTTGTGGACATATAAAAATGGGAATAAACTCTATTTGTTGCGGATTTTGAGAAACAGAAACTATCTTTAATTTCTGAAATCATCGGTCACTTATAAACAGAAAACATTTGAATTCCCCTCCAAAAGCAGTGATGCCAGAAACTAAGAGGCCAACGGTCTCATGGTTTGTATATTAGCTAGAGGTTGCTACTATACGCGGTAGGTGGCGCCACTCCATTTATTAGTTGTATCAAAAATCCGTTAGACAATATTAGCAACTTTCGCCTACACAACAGACACAACAATAATATATGTATTTCTGATAATAATGAGAAAATGGATTCAAATAATTGGTTTGCCAACCTTTTTCTAACTTATGCAAACTAGTTTAGTTAGGTTTTGGTTCTAAAAACATATATTTGAATAAGATTAGATAAGTAGACGGGCAAACACGACAAAATATTAAGAATAGTAGTAAGATAAAAGTAACTTCCTCTCAAATGCTGATCGGCTAATTATCAAATATGGCTCCCAAAGGTAATATTTCCGAAATTCTGCATTTTCCTGGTAATACTCAGAATTAAGTACCCTAAACTTCATTGGTGTGTTTGACATTCTATAAGTTTAACACTGTGAACAGGCATTGGTAGTAAAAATTGAAACACTAATTTTTGCATTTGGATAACTCATTTTTATTGAATCTGTTTTTATTGTTTTAGTTTGTTGTTGGTTTTGTTTTGTTTTCATACGTAGGTATTTGTATTGAGAAAATAACATACAGTCTAAGTTTTGTTGTATTATATATAATATTCGTTATATATTTAGTTAGTTTTGAACATTAACTTTGTGTTTGGTTTTTTTTTCGGTTGCAATTTACTGCTTATCGATAACAAAAGTTTTATTAAACGGCCATTTTGTTTACTGTTATTCGTTTGCTGCGGCTCTGCTACGACTCGGCTATTTAACGGTTCATTTTGAATACTTGCCGTGTTATGTATGTATATATGTATTTGTGTTGTGGTGTGATGTGATGTCCTGTAGTGTGGTGTTTATTGACTTTGTATATTTCACCTAAATAACTAGTTAACATTTGGTTATTTTTATTCGTTCTGTTTTTATCATTTGTTCGTTATTTGCTGTTTGCCTTTTGATTTACTTATGTTTGTTCCTTTCCTTCAAAATGCTCGATTTTAATAGTTTATATATATATATGTATAATTTTATATAACTTCTTTTATATATATGTATATATTGTTTGTGTGTGTATTGGTAGAAATTGACTATTTGTTTGATTTGCTTGCAGTTTTGATGATCATGAGTGGGAAAGAAATGAAATTGTTGCTTGAATTGTATAAAATCTAAATGTTTATAAAGTAATTTGGGTTAATGTGTGATAAATATATATATATATATTCATATTCCATCAACAAAATGTTTATTTTTGTACAATCTTATGTGCTAAAAGCGTATCAGTTATTAAAATTAATATATATTCTTTATATTCATTTTTCACTTGTTCTTCTTGTTGGTATTCACTATTCAATTATCCAAAAACAAAATTGAGAAAAACAAAATGCAACGACTTTCCATTTTCACAATTTAAATGATAAACATAAAAACAAATTTCCATAATTTTTCATTTGTTGGTGGGTAATGAATATTGTATTACACACGACGGTTCTCTCTATATGTATATAGTATAACTATATATATAAGTATATATATATATATATATATGTATATATATATATATGTATTTCACTTAAAAAAATTATAATAATAAACATTTTTCTATAAAATCTTGTTAAATTAGTCTACCAATATGTTAACTATTACTTTTTTGGTTTTGGTTTTTTACTTTTCTTTTACGGTCATCTTTAATAAAAAAAAAAGCGAATAAAATATTTTTACTTATTTTTCATTTTGTTTTTCTTTTTTTTATGTTGGAAATAAAAGCAAGCATTTATCGTTTTTGCTTTTGCAACGGACGCAACTGGACCAATTGAAATTTTTAACAAGTTGTATATTTTTACTAAGTACATATATATTATATATATTGTTTATACGTATATATGTATGTATAGAAGTATGTCTGTATGTTTTATTTATTTTTTTTTTGTTCGGTAAATTGTATTAGAGTTATTTAAAGCTGAAATTAATGATTATGTGCTCGTTCGTTCGATTTAGTTGTTCTATTCTTGTTTTAGTTGTTGTAGTTATTCGATTGTTATAGGTGATTGACATGACTTCAAGAGTCCCAGAGACCCCAGGACTAAAACTCTGGAAAATGCTTATGTGTTTGCTAATTTCATAAATATCTATACATATATATGGTATATATATATATAAAGATCTAGTTCGTATATGCATGTTTTATTTTATAGAAATATATATAAATATATGTTAGGGCCAAATTATATCGAATTTTTAATACTTACGGCACTCTTCGGGCTGTAAATTTCAATAGAATTTTGATACTCAAATCTTCATATCTTTTGAATAGAAGGCTTAAAATATCAAATATTTGATCAACACTTTTACATATTATACATATTAATCATTATAAGAGATTTGCATTGTTATTTCAGGAAAACATTAAATCAATAAGATTAAATGGTAAGTTTTTGAAATTTGTAAAAAAAAAATGATAATATAAAAAAAAATTATGATAATCTAATTTTTGCTAAATGGTTGCCGCAATTATCACAGCTTTTGAAATAATGTATTAAAGCAAATGATTTAATTAAAACAAAGGCTAAATAACTCAATAAAAACTCTTCGATCTAATTATTATTAAACAATACTTCAAATTTTAACAATTTAATAATAAAAATTATAAATGAAACATTTAAAAAAAAATTTATAAAGTTTAATTTTAGCTAAATCCTATAATTTAATTTAGCAAACACCATTTGGTGCAAATAAATTTGAATATCTTGTTATCAGAATTTTGAAAAATACTGAAAAAATATTGGGAAATAAAATTAGTATATATCTTTTCAGTTGAAATACATATATAGTTTAAAAGAACAATTATCAATTGAATTCTCTTATAGCGAATATATATATATAAAGTCAGGGAATATATCTTGACATCAGAAGCCCTCTTATTCGAGTGAAAAGATAAAATTAGCAGACACAAGAATTATACGCGGAAATTGTTTTTTTTTGTTCGTTTCTTTTTGGTTGTTTTGAAGTTTACTTTTTCACTTTAATTTGAAACAATGATTTCGTTTTTATTTTATATTCAAGTTAAATATTTCATAAAGTATATATAGTATTACTATCTTTATTAGTTTTTCATTATTATTCTTATTGATTTTACGCTTCGTTTTTTGTATGTTATGAAGGTTTCCCATTTTTTCGTTTCTTTACTAATGTCTCAACAATTTTTTGTTTTTTTTTATTTTACGCAATTATTCAACTTGTTAAAAATCTATAACCATAACAATTTCATATATGTATATATATATATATATTTTTTTTATTTTTTTGGTATATATAATCTTATTTAGTTTTTTCTTTGATTTTCTTTTTTTGTTTTCTATTCCATTTTGCCTTAAAGCGAGACTTCTTTTACTACGGCCACTCGACATTTGTTTTTGTGTGCGCTTTTGGAGAGAAATAGAGAGAATGTTTTTTTGGTTTTTTATGTTTGTTTCTTTTAAATAGTATGATTATGAAAATTGTCTAGATAACTGTTTATAAGTTTAACTTTTATTTTGTTGATTTGTTTTGATTTCGTTTTATAAAATGTTAACAGACGCTTTACCATTTGTACTGCGCTTTATATATCTGGTATATTGAAGTGTCGATTTTTCGATTTTTAATTTATTTTTCTTCTCTCTGTTACTCGAATTTCGTCTCACCTTATTACAATTAGATTATATTAGAAGAACTTCATTATGAGGGGTTAAAGGTCGCGATATGTGGTGTGTATGTCTTTTTTTTTGAATGTGTTTGCGATTGTGTGTGTGTGTGTGTGGCATCTGTATGTAATTTTTTTTTTTTGGGTGAAGGAAAAGATTTTTCATTTTCATAGTACAAGTGCTGGATGTTTTGTTAATGTTCTAAGTAATGTAAGAGTTAAATTTTTAATTTTTGTTAATATTTGGAAGATTATTATTATTCATTTTTTTTCCATTTTTTTTAAGTTTTGTTAGTTAGGTTTAACATACAGCTTGTATAAAAGTTTAAGCTACAATTTGGTTTTGTTATTTTCTTTTTGTTTTGTTGTTGTTGTTGCTTTTCTTTTTTTTTTTTTGGAAGTTTGTTTCTGTTAAAGCCTTGGCGACTGAGGCATTCTATTCGTAAAATTGCCGAGAAAAAGTTTGGTTTTTTATTTTTTTAATTTTCATAGATTTATGGTAGATTACGTTTGTTAAAAGCTAGGTATGGTCTACAGTCAGTTTGGTTTTTGTGTGTTTAACTTGAACGTGAACTATGTGAATTTAGCAAATGATAAGAAAAACCATTGTATGAATGGGGATATATTTAAATTAAAATAAAATTAATTTAATATAGATCATAGAATTTTATTATGTGACAGATTCTAGATCTTAAAAGTCTTTTGATTTAGAATTTGCTGCATATCTTTGTTATATGTATGTCTATGTTTTTTTTTCCGCTAATCCTTTTCAATTGACAAAATTTGGAAATTTTTTTAATGTATTCCTATTTTGTTCTCAATTTTTAAATTTTTTCAATTCTAAACTTTTGTGTGTTAAGTTTGCTCTTTTAGTCTGCATTACATTTAAGTAATTTTGGTCTTTAAAAAGTATATGAAAAACATGAAAGATTGAGCTAAGAATTATAAATAGTAGTTTTAAAATATATAAAAGGTAATTTAGATGTTACTGACAACAATAAAATAGAGTTTGAATTGTATAAAAGAAAATCAAATTTAAATAAAAAATTTTATACCAAGTCACATAGTTTTTAATTAGAGTTCAAGTTTGGTGAAGAGTATTTAGGCATTAGGTTTTTATATGTATGTATGTATGTATGTATTATGTATGTATGCATGTATATAATGTATCTTGTAGTTACGTATTAATGCCTTGTGGTTAAATTTACATAATGTCGTTTTATATACTTTGCATCTTCTTTTTTTCCTCTTTTGGTTTTTGGTTTTCTTTGTTTGTTGGTGTTCTCTGTTAATTTGTCAGCTATAGTTTGTTTATCCTCTGGTATATCGATTTATATATATATATGTCTATAATATATATATATATATATATAAATGTATATATATTAATATGTATGTATGTATATAATATGTGCAATATCATGCACTGCACCCATGGGGTGTAAGAGCAGCAATTTATTTTTTAGGTTTCCTTTCTTCGATTCTTCCATTTAACTGTTTTTCCTTTCGGTCCTTTACTTTAATTACATATATATTAGTATATATTATATATGTGTATATATATATATATATGTATATATATATGTATATATGTAATGGCTTCAAGACTACACTATACAACTGCTGGGCTAACTTGACTTTCCTTTCTTCTTTTTTTTGTTAGTTTTTTCCATTTGGTTTTTGTTGCTTTTTTTGCAAAACTTTTGTTTTTCCTCTTGGCCGTGCTTGAATATACAGTTTTGGAATTCGTTATATAATTTTTGTTTGTTTTTGTTTTATATATATAGTGATATTATGTATATATATTTATATATAAAGTTTATGTCACTGCCTCTAGTTCTCATAATGTTTTTCGTTTTTTTTGTTTTGTTGTTTAGTTTTTGTAATAAAAATTATTGCTTTCTGTTCTATGTGTTTGTTGGTTTTGTTGTGTGTATATGTTATGTCGTTTCCTCAACTTGAATTTTCTGCGAGCCATTTGCAAACGATTTTAATATCTGTTAGATATAATTTGCCTACTTAAGTTAAAGTTGCTTATATATATATATATATATGTATATGTATACATACATATATATATATATGGTTATGTGGTTTATACATATATAAAATATATATAATTATAAGTTTCGCTTTATATTTGTTGTCTTGTTGTTGTTGCGGCCACTTTAATAGTTTAGAAAAAATTGTAAGTTGATTTCTAAATTAAGAGAGCAATTTGATGGTATATATATCATATATACCAACATATACATAAATATATATATATATTTACATATATATATAGACATAAGTATATATATATATATGTATTACTATGCTCGTATATATATATATATATATATATATATAGATGTATGTATAAATGTAAATATAGGGAGGGGTCGGAAAAATTTATCATTAAGCAAAAAGTATATATCTGAAATCATTTAGATTTGTTCGTTTGTTTTTGTTTTTTTTTTTTTTGGTTTTAACATTTTCTTAGTTTTTTGTTTAGTAAGTCTATCATAAATATGTTTAAATTTAAATAACTCTGCAAGAATAATCATAATCATAATCATATAGGGTCTTCATAAAGGTTATAAAGGTTCGTCTTTTTTTCATTTTTCCTCTTTGATGTATGGCAAATGCTTTAGCAAAATGTTTAAGATTTCTTTTCTTGTCGTTTTTTTTATGTTTTTTTTTGGTTTTACATCGTATTGAGTATAATTGTAGCTTATTTGAGAGTTGGTTGGTTTTTTCTTTTTTTGTTTTTAGTTAATTTTATAAGTATGCAAATTATCACTTAATCAATATAGGTCGAATATATAGTTGTATGCGATGTAAGTGTGTGCGTGTGTGAGGGAATTTGGTTTCATTTAAATATATATGTATATATACTATATAAATACATATATATATATATATATATTTTTGTATCATATAAGTTGTAAAAACTAGAGATTTTAGGCTCTTAGATAAAGCTTTGGTTTGTTTTGGATATTCATTTTTTATCTTTCTTCATAATATAGATTAATTTTTGTTGCATTTCTTTTTGGGTTTTATAGCAAGCAAATGAAAAGGCTTTTGGTATAGAAAAGCGTGAAAATTAATCGAAATTTTAGGTCCAAGATATGTGAGTATAGCTCATTAAGTGAATAATCCATCATAGTGTATCGTTTAATGTTTACAATAAATATTCCAAATATTTTAAAACTTGAAAACAGAAATGTTTCTGGTTAATTTCCCTTTTCAAATGAATAGTGACATAGGACAAAAAGGTAAAGTTATTTATTTCAATTTTTATATTTTTTGAAAAACGAATGAAAATAAAATGTTTGATATAATGCCATAGGAAATGGTTGTATAGGATCAGCCAATTAATTTTTGTATTAAAATTTAATAATTCTGTGATCTATTATAATAAACTGATTCATTTAATTGGAAACATTTTAAAAAATATATGTTTTGAAACAAGGTTTGGTTTAGTTTTGATCCAAAATGATTTAAATTGAATAAAAAATATTATAAAATATTGAAAAATCAGTTTCCATGAAGCTAGGCAGAATTATAGAGAATTATAAGATATTGGATCTCAAAATACTTGAAATGGATTTTTACTTACTTCGATTTCTTGTTTTTAATAATGGACTCTTTACTCAATGAGCAGTCTCTAGATTAAACAGATTTCTCAACTAAATAGAAATTATTATCTTATATACATATAATAAAGTGGTTATCAGTGCTCATTTAATTGAGTTGTTGAAATAAGTAAAGTAATTTGGTTTGGGAAGCCATTTTGTTCATTTAACGCTTTAGTTAATATAATCCATAATAAGAGTATAAGTTTCATTTATGTGGTTTTTTTTTTGTTTGTTTGTTTGTAAGGATTCATACATAGTTCATTAAGAATCAATAGATAGATAGAGGAAAGATAGAATGAAAGGAGTTAGAAGGAGAGCTTATAAAGCTGCGGCTAAACAACAATTTCCTTTTTTCTTTTAATTTAATTTTTTTTTTTGGTATTTTTGTAAAGTAAATGTCTTTTTTTTTTTTTGCTTTAGAAAAAGAAACGTTGCACTAACTAACTCGCTTTTAACGTTAAGTTTTACGTTTATGTTTTGTGTGTGTTTATGTATGTATGTGTGGGCGTGTGTTAGTGTGTGTGTGTGTCTGTGAGTGTATCTTTAACAATTCGATTATTTAGATTTTTAGTCCATTGTTAATTATTTTGTTGGTTTTTGTTTGCTTTCGTTTTTAATCGGTTTTAATATAATTTTTATCTAATTTTGGTTGAGAGTTTCTGTTTGTTTCAAACATTTTTTTTGGTTTGGTTAATCTTTTAGCATTGGTTTGTCTCTCGGTTCTTGTTAATTTCTTTTCTCTTTGCTCCTTTGCTGATCATTACACTGGACATGTAATCAAATCATATTCAAACATCAGCGAAACGGCAACAAAGACAAAATATAACAGAAACATGGTAAAGCCCAGACCCTTGTTCATGCGCCAACGGAAACAGGCAATCGACATCACCACAAAAACGAGCATCATAAACAAAATGGTAATGGAACAGACCATGCCCACCGAGTTAACCTCAACCGGTGCATCATAGATAATGCCATACAGTAGCCAGGGTATAGGTAATCTGGGATTAAAACGGATTTATCAATTAATACCACAATATAGCTAAATAGATGACAATTCAATATATATGTATATATATTTTATAATGAAAAACTTACCCCACAGTCACATCGAATATATTGCTACCCACTGAACTGGATACGGCCATATCACCAAAACCTTTTCGTGCCACAATTACTGATGTTATCAAATCCGGTATGGATGTGCCTGCTGCCAGGAATGTTAGACCCATAACCTAATGATAAATAAAAATATATTATAGTATTCAAAAAATCGAAAACATTTTATATTTCTATTTTGTAAATATATAAAGTTCTTTATTTATTTAAAAACAGCGTTTCTAGCTGCCATTTTTAATATTTAACTCTTTCATCTACCAGTTTCTATTAAAAGAAGATTATTGGATCAATATAGTTCTTTAAATATGAATTGAAAATATTATCACTCAACTTTGTTTCAATTATATCTTTAAACCGATATAACATTTTTGTAATAAAGGTTAAATTTATAAAAGAAGGTTGGATTTTTATTAAAATTTTTGCATATGTTGATTTGATAACTCTATGTTCTATTTGTATAATATGGCAACCCTATTATCTTTATAGTGTTGTCAAATTCTTTGTATAAAATAAACTTTTGGCTCCCCTCTGTGATTAGCAGCTAAAACTACTAAAATATAAAATTTAAAATTTTTTTCTTTTAATTTTATATTTAGTCCATTTCAGTTTCGTACATTTTTAATTTAAGAACTAAATATATTATACATTTTCATTGTTTTTCACTTACCTCTGGTGGTATGCGCGCTGTATCACCGGCCACATTGGCCCACCATACCATTAGATATGAGAAGGCAGCTATCCACACAATGGAACCAATGAAGGTCACCGGAAAGAAACGTTTGCCACGCGGTGTACGTGTATCGGGCAATGTTAGCCACATGGGCACCAGGAGTGGCGCCACCAGGACATAAGTCAAACGCTTACGTGCCGTATCCGGCCAGGCCATGCTCAATGGCTCCGGTTCATCCTCAATTTCAGGAGCCTTTTGTGTTTATCATTTGAATTGCGTTAAGGGGGGGAAGGATTAGGCATATTAAAATTCTTCAACTTGGTTTTTGTTTTTGTTTTTTTGGGAGATTTGAAATTTTGTTATAATCTTTGATTCATTTTTATACAATAAATATATAAGCGTAATATATAATAGAATATATATTGTAATTTGTTAGTTATATGTAAAATATATAGTAAAGAAAATGTGTATGTGTCTTTTTGTTGATTGTATTTTCTATATTTTAGTTTGTTGTTGAATTTTGTTTTTTTTTTCTGTTTGTCTCCAAAACGACAACTGAAAGTGAGTGGTAAGTGAGAGAAAGAGAGTGAAAGAGAGTGAGTGAGTGAACGAGACTGATATTGAGACTAAGGTTGAATTTCTGATTGATTTTTGCTATGAAAATGATATGTAGAAAATATGAATATACATATATTATAGATATTATGTATTCATGATCATGTAAATGATTAATTTGAAATTTTCTCGATTCTGTTCAAGATTTGTCGCACTCACAGACAGGCGTTTAGAGCTTGTTTGAGAAATAATTGTGTTTCGGTAATTTTGCTGTTATTGGTACTTTGGTGGCCAGAGTAAATACATATTTAGTAAAAAACAGCAATAACCAAAAGAAAGAATAATAAATTACAAAAAAGAAATGTATATATTGAACATCATAATGCACTTACTTTCTAGTTTTATATATCATACAAATATATTACTGAGGGTGCTATTTTTGAAACGTGCAGAGAAAAGAATTGGTAGGTAGATGGTAGATCTTTAATCATCCCAAGTAATGCATTTCAAGATACATATTTTTGATACATAGTGGAACATGCTCATTTTATTGAAATTTTTTTGTATTATTTTTTTTTTTACAACAAAAGGAGCCACGGTCTACATACATACACACATACACTCAAAGGATGCGTATGTGGATTATAGTTAGCAACTAAAAAAAAAAAAGATTTGTATTGAAACTGAAGTAAACAAAAATTAATAAAAAATTAAATCTTATATTTAAAATCTAATCTGTTAATCTACATTAATATTGTTAGTAAAGCTGCACTAAAAGCTATATCTTTGTATTGGTGAGTGTATTTAAAATTATGAATGATTTTGCAAAAGCATTTCTTATATTTCTTTTTATTATTGATTGTAGAAATCTGTATTTTTAATCTCTTTTGCGATTGTGCTGGGTGACTTCTGGGCAGTGGCGGTTAGTTAGAAAAACCTAACCACATCAGTCATGGTAATATGATCGGATTTTCTTTTTTATTTTTATTTTATCAGAATTATAAATTAATCATCCTTACACAGTATTCCATTCATAAAAATAAAAATTCCGAAAACTATTATTTCAATTTAGATTTCCGTTTTTTCTGGTAATAGCATAAGGTAGAAAATTTTGAGGCAAATTCAAAAAGTAAAAGACTGAGCCAAATGATTCATTGTTTAGTGCTGTTTAAATCTACATTTGTGGTTAGATTAAAGGGGACTATAACTCTGATTAATAGGAATTTACAACAACATAGCGACATGTAAGTTTATTAATTGTGTTGCTAAGTCTGTTCTCGTGGTTAATTTTAAATTGATTATTGTTAATTGTTTTTACCCTATATTGAATGATTTTAACTCTGACACAGCATCAGAAAGAAATAATAAAAAATTATTTACAATATTCATTTTTCTGATCAGCATTAAAAATAATTTTTTCTGTCTAAGGAATTGAAAAATGGTAGTCCTAGACTTATATGTAAATATATAAGTGCTTACAAAATAAGTATTTTATTTAGTAAATAGTCGAAATCAAAAAAGTTCTTTTGAAACAGAGTGGAACATTTTAAAGAATGGTTAGTTCGCATCCAACTGATTGGAATAACTTCTGTAAAAACTTTTTAATTGAAATATTGGCAAATTTAGTTCAGAAATTTGTTTGAAATTAATTTTAGGAGAAACTTTAAAACCGTCCAATGTATATACATACATAAGGATTACTAACATAACTGAAGCCGACATTAAAAAAGAAAATATATTTTATTGTCAGGTTAAATAATCCTTGTCTGTGGGTTACACAATAATCGATTACATTTGCCATTTTTGCCCTTCAATTTTATGTCCAAAAAATTGAATATGGAATATTGTTTTTTTCAACATCAATATTATTATGTTATAAGTGCTTCAGCGGTCATACACTGCGTATGAGTTATATAATTTCTGATAAAAACTTTAAAGGCAGCAAAAGCTTATACAAATATAAGTTAATATTTAAAATTAAGCCACATTTAATTATTTTTACATATTAATTAAATAATAGGAAGTCTAATTCATATATCCATATTTAATCCATATGTTTATCTTAACACATAACGTATACGCAGGGTATGTCAGCTCTTTTTAAAAGATTCAAAAGTTTGGAGACAAAAACACAAATTTAAGATTACTTTAAAGACTTTTAAGATTTTATGATGTTTATAATCCTTTCTGCTATTTAATCTTTAAACTAATTGCCACTGCCCA
Organism: Drosophila emarginata; assembly: GCA_037075365.1. Lineage (NCBI taxonomy): Eukaryota > Metazoa > Arthropoda > Insecta > Diptera > Drosophilidae > Drosophila > Drosophila emarginata. The sequence goes on from JBAMCD010000012.1 coordinate 25,236, forward strand.
CTTGCCTTACACACGTTTTAGCTAAATAACTAGATTTAGTTTTAATGTATACAATATAATGTTTAATTAAAGAGAAAAATGAATAATAATTAAATTAGTAGGCAATATACTTTTTAAATGAAAAGAGAGATAAATAGAAAGATAGCGATAGATAGAAAGAGAGATAGAGCAATAAAAAATCGTTTATGAAACTAACTTTGATGCTAAATTTGCGTGTCTGAATTTTGACCCTCTGCTCAATCCAGCTAGGACGTCGACCACTTAACGATGGCTTTTGAATTGAAATTTGAATTTGAATTGAAGAGAATTAGGTATATATATTGATATATTGATTTGATTTTGCATTATGCCATAATATCCTTACAGTATTTCTGCAGTTGTTGTTTAAATAAAATATTTTTTATATATATATGTATATATTTGGGCTTCAAAAACAAATTAAACTTTTTGAGATAATTAGAATAGAATTATATTTATATATATAGATAGATAGATAGAGAGAAAGAGAGAGAAATAGAGCAGTGTTGAAGAAGTGGAAGAAATTGTGTTGGAGGATTCTTTGTTTTTTTTTTGTTTTTTTGGGAGTTCACATAACAAACACATAGAGCGGGGGGGTTTTAAAACACAAAAACATAGTTTGCTTTTTTTTTTTTTGGGATAATTATAGAAGAGAGTTTGTTTTTTTGTTCTTTTTGCTTTTTACTCAGGCCCAACTCGGAAATTTTGATTTTGTGAGTCGAATTTGAAATATTCAAATAGCGGTACGCCTTAGAATTTTGATTGTTTTGCTTTGTCAACTTTTTGCATGGTAAAAAAAAATGTATGTATATAAATATATATGTATATGAAGATATGCATATATATGACAAGTGAATTTAAAATGCTGCTGTTGATGCTGCTGCTGCGGGCCGAAGCCAATGGTGCTTGCGCCTATGCATAAAAATGTAAGTTTAAAACAAAATATTACAACAAAAAAAGAAAAATAACACATAAAATGTCAACAATTACGTTATTACAATAATGCGGTTGAATGCGGGGTGTGTTCTTTTATATTATATATTTTTTTTTTTGCCTTATTGTTGTTGGGGCGCAGCAGTTTTTTGTTATTATTGTTATTGTTGTAGAATGAAACTATGAAAATGACTTCATCGCACATTAGTGAAATATGAATGGAAATTATTATTTATTCGATTTAATACTAGAATTTGCAAAAAAGTTTAAGACACAAAGCAAATGTTTTCGCCAAATGGTTCTGCAGGACAATAAATTGAACAACAACAAAAAAGAAAAAGATAAACAGAAAAAATAAATCGGCAGGCCGATTTTTAAGTACCCTGTTTCAATTAGTAATATATTTAATAATATTTCCTGTTGTTAAGGATAAATGTTTGCATTTTTTTTTTATATTCATTGTATAAATTTATTTTTCTTTTAATATACTGAAACCCGGTTTTGAAATTCACAAATTGTAGTATTTTAAATTTTATTAGAGTTAAAACTTTTTATTACCCGATAACAATAATATTATCACTAATGATAATCAGATTAATGTTTATTGGACGGATTCAGCAATGGCTTCCATTTACTCACTTTCAACTTTTGTAAGTAAAGTAAATACAACTTAAATAAACTTCTTCCGTTAAGGATATTCAATAGGAATTGAAGAGTTTAAAGTTTATATTGTTGCTATATCATTATATATATGTATATCAACTTCCTTATTAATAAATCACAACGCTTACTGTCTAGTTACAGGGTATTATTAGAATATAACAAACATAACAGAAAATAAATTCAAAATTTGTAGTATTCCGAATTAGCTCTTCTTATTATATTTTTTTTTTTTGATTGAGGGCAAGACAATACACACACATATAGTTAGAATATGGAGAGATAGATAGAGAGAGACAGAGAGAGAGAATGAGAGAGGGAGTTGGAATATAGATGAATAGATGTGGGTATGTGAAAACATAAGTAAAATATAGAACCTTTAGGTGGGAGTGAATGTTATTGGGTGGAAAGTTATATGGAAAAGTTTCAATTGAAAACACAAAAATCGTCATAATAAGTCACACATAAACGTTGCATAAACACACAGACTTTTTCCGGTTTTTTCGGTATTTTTTTTTTTTTTTTGTTTTCAAACTGCCTACACATTAAAAATTGAGCTGTTGTGAAAGAATAGAAAACATAGAAATCAGGTAATACAACAATTTTGGAGTTAACGATAATACATCAAAACAGAAAAAAAGAAAGATAATAAAATACCATATATTCAAACGTATATATAGTTACTTATATAGAACACACGATATTCGCTTCAGTTTAGATTCAGTTCAAACATTTTGGTATACAATATGTAATCAATCCATAAATCAAATCAATCAATTTGGTTTTTCTCAATGCACAAGAAACATGCCCAAAAAAAAAAAGAACACAGAATATTGAAAATATTTTCTTTAATAGGTAGGGGAATTTTTATTCAGAATTTAAGTTGCTTGAACTGTATACTAAACATGGAAAATAGTTCTGAAAAATACATTAGATCCTACATTGTTTTGTTTCTGATAACTTTATTCAATTAAAAGTTTATGCAATTTACGATATATTTATATATATATTTCATTTGTTTTAAATGATAATGTTTAATTTTAAAACTGATTATTTAGTTTAAAGAATTTGCATTAATTAATACCTAGTTCGATAATTAGATCTTTAATGATATTTGCAAGATAAGCTAATTGAATTTCTTATAAAATTGAAAGCATTCTGCTTTTGATATATCAATTCGACATATCTCAGATAATGATTGTTTGAAACTTCTTTGTTATAATATTGGAGAATTTTCAAAAATTTGTACAGATGTATCAGATTAATAATAATAATTTCTGTATTCATCATGCTTGAAGAATAATATGAAACATTACATTATTCATATATATATATATATCGTAAATTGATAAGGATTTGTTTCATTTGTGTTTAACTTTTGTAACCTGTATTTATTCGTTTAACAACAGTTACGACATTCAGTCAGCAAAAACCGTTAATTAAGATAAATAACGGGGAACTTAAATATCCAATGATTACTCAACATTACTCAATTTTACTTTAATCAGTCTGGTATTGGTAATACTTTAGAATTTTACATCTGTCGTATGAAAAATGCAGCGCATTGTGTGTGACATAGTACTTAAAAATTATTCTCAAAAACCATTTAAATTAAGAAATACAATAGTCTGACTCTCATATTATAATAAAATCATGCCTACAATTCAGAAAACAAACCTAAAAATCGTTGAATTTAAAAATAAAATAAATCATATGTATTAAATTCATTAGCAGATTTTATCGGTAGATATAATATTTAATCGAGTTACGTATAATTTACGAAACCCTTGCAATAGGTTAGAAATTTTAACTTACCGAATCGAGTGTTGTATCAATATTTCCATTGGGTCGATCTGCCAATGTTGTCTCCTTCAGATTGATTTTGACATGATTTGCTGCTGACGTAGTGGCGCCACCTCGTTGCGGTTTTGTGGCATCTAGCAGCACTTTAAGTGACGCAATGGCATGCAGTTGCGTTGCCTTCTCGTCGACTTTGCCTGGAACATCATCTTTTGTCATTGTAATTTGTGTGTTTGTTCGTATTTTGAGGAAGGTGTTTTGGTATTTTTTTTTTTCATATATTTGTTTTTTTTTTGTTTTTAATAATTTGCAATAAACAATGCAGTACACAGAAATGTGTGTGTGTGTTAGTTGAGTGTGTGTAGAGTAGAGTAGAGCGGTGTATCGTTTTTTTGTGTTGTGGCACACAACGAATTGTGTTTTGAGAACGCAAAATCCAAGTGTTTTTTTTTTATATATATTGTATTGGTTGGTATTTTTTATTGTATTTTTTTTTTGCGAAAAATCAAATGAAAAAAAAGTAGAAAAAAGAAAAGAATAAAATTGCATCGATTAAAAATGAGAAAAAACGAATTAACCCAGTTTTAAGTTAGTTTTTTTCTTCATTTTTGTTTTTTTTTTTGGTATTTTTACAAACAAATTATAGCAAGGTAAATGCCCTTTGTGAAAGGGGGATTTGAATATATATTTGAAAATATTTTATACAAAATGTTAGATGTCAGTTGCGAAATAGCATTTTTTTTTTTGGTAATTGGAGTTAGAGACTAGACTAGAATAGTTTTTAGAATGGATAGATAGATCAAATGGAGAATGCTAAAGCTCAGATAGGGACAGACAGACAGATGAAGACAGAAACAGATAGAGAGACAAAGAGACAGAGACAGAGACAGAGACAGAGAGAAAGAGAGAGATAGAGGGAAAAGGGCAGCATTGAAGAAGCATAGTTTTTTTTTAAAGTGTGAGATTTTGGGAATTGAAGCTGAAGACGGGCATTACTAAGCTACTACAAGCTAAGTATTTACTAAATTATATAGTTAGAGTAACTAATCTAAATAATTCACTACAAATATTTACCGTGTCAGAGTCACATGGCTATTTGGTCTAACTTTTTTTTGTTTCGATTAATTTGAGCGTGAACTTGTGTTTTGCACTTTTCAGTATTGATTTTAATGCAATTAATGCTTGGGAGCGGACATTTGGGTGGGTTCATTTTTTTTAATTTCATTTATTTTTTTCATATATATAATAATTCTTTTTATTTTTTTGGTTCTTTAAATATTGTTGTCAATGTGGCATGAAGTACGTTTGATTAATATTATTTTTGAATGGTCGGGGTATTATTAGTCTGACTATGCAGCTATACACAGAGCTATATTGATATACATATATAGGGCCCCTTGCTAACAATTTTGTTTTTGCATATACTATATATATATACATATGTGTGTGTAGATATATACAATACATACAGGCTTAAAATGTAACTTAGCTTAGTGTTATAAATATACATATATGTAAATATAGTATATGTGTCAAGGATCCTTATCAACTATTTGACATACAGACCTAAGGTGGTTGCTAAGAACATGCCCGTACACCGAGAACTTGAGCAAAAGCACGGGAATTCAACTACATATACATATAAATACATACATACTGACATACATACATTAAAATTTGAGTGCTTTGAATGGAATTGTATTTTCTGACTGGGACTTGGATATTAAAGATACTCAAAAAAATTTTCAAAAATAATTAAAAAAATTACATCATTATCGTTTCCAAAAATGGTGTTGAATAAAAACAGATTTCTTTAAAATATTATAGTCTGCATCTAAAATACTATTCAATTAGAGATCAATGAACTAAGTCACTATTGAAACTACTTAAAGATTCAAAAACTTCAACTAAAACCTTTTATAAAACTCGATACTTGAGTTTTAAAGCTATAAAAAGTCGAATTTTCCAATTGATCTACCTGTAATGCTTTTGTTACCAAGTCGTAGCCTATTTTTATATGTGTCAGAACATTTTTTTTTAACATTTTGTATACTTCATTAGATCTTTTCGACCAAATTTTTTATACAAGAATACATATTATTTTGTTTAAATACAAAAAAAGAAGTGCATTTATGAACATCAAAGGTAGAATTGTGTTTTTTGTAATACATTTAATAAAGTTTATCCATATATCGTTAATATAGCTCATCCATATAATTTGAATCCATAAGCCATACCTTTTTCAATACAATAATTTGAATCGAAATCGAATATCTTTGTAATTAAATTGTTATTTGATTAGTGAAGAAATATCTTAAATGATTTCTGAAAAGTGTTCTTAATTTTCTTTTTGAAAAGCAAATTTCTTGTCTTAGACTTGGTAAGAGTTTTGCAATAAATTCTTGCAGAATGATTCAATCTATGTACTAAAAGAAACGAAGAAACTCGTTTAATTGATATCGATTATTTTAATAACAATTTTTTCTCTTTCTCAGACAAACCAGTATCAGTTAGCATTCAAGATCATTGTAATCAAAAAACTTACACAATCTCAAATACTTGATTACGAGTATTTCCGTTTTGTACAGCGGATTTCCACTTCTTTTTTTCTTTTAGAATTGAATTTTTCAACGCACCCCAAAAACACAATTCCCATACAAACACACATACAGAAAAAAGAACAACAGCAAAAAAAATATAAAAAAATGATAGTTAAACAATACATATTATAATATGTATATATAAAAACATTCCAATCATATATAAGCAACATTGTACATATAGATAAATAAATATATGGAGACCTATGCAAAAAGCAGCCCGCTCGACGAGTCTAAAGTCAACGTCAAGCACATGCAGCCACTGCGCGGAATAACTTGTAACTATTCAGTACTAAAACTACATAAACTGCTTAATAATTAGTAAGTATTTAGTATTTAGTATATAGTAACTTACGGCCTAGGCTCTAGGCCAATTTCGAACAGCATTTTTCTCTGACAATTGTACTAGTTAGTTGCTAAAATAATTACAATTAACACATACAACATTTAAACGAATACAATCGATCGAACATTTATCAATTATTTATCTCTATTTTGTCACGCGTCAAACATTTGACTTGAACTTCCAAACGAATGCAATTAACAATTTTTATATATGTAATACTATAAAATAAACTATTCACTTGAACTGCTCAAAGAAAAATTCTACAAATTTATAACATTTGGTATTTTGTTTTATATGTATATTAATTTTTTTTTTCTGATTTTATAAGATTATTAACGCATATGTATATGTATATATATATAGTAAAATGTAACTCCAAACTGACATTGAACAACATAAAATATTTTCGTTATTTTTATTTTATTTTCGTTTTGTTTGCTTTTCAATTTTCTTTTTCTTTTTCATTTGTTTTGCAAAGTAAATTGAGAAAAAAAAGCAAAGAAAAGCAAAATGAATTCATAATTGGCAGAAAATTTCAAACGAAAAAAATGTTTGTGTGTGAGTTTTGTGTTGTATTTTTAATTGTTTGCAATAAAAGCTTAAAGAAATTAAATGACAACATGTCAACAAACAATAAGACAAATAAAATATTTTTCAATTGTAAGTATAAAACCCCGTAATACACTTCAAATGTGTGAGTTGATCTGTCAGTCGAAAGACCTAAACTTCATTTAAGATTAAATTAAGTTTGAAATTTTTTAGCTACTGTATTTTAAAATTAGTACTTATTTTATATATTATGTATTTAAAATATGACAGTTTCCTAGTGTTACTCATGTTACTTCCACGATAATTGAAGGATATTTCAAAAAATATTTATGGAAAATAATAGGTGTACAATTAGTTGAATATAAGTTGTGTTCTCTTTAGTAATTTAATAACTTAATCAATTTGTAAATTTTAAAAATACTTTTCTTTCGTTTGTATTTCTGATAAAAAAAATTCAGATTAATCTTTTCTATTTGTAATTAAAGTTATAACTCTCAATTTGATAAAAATATAAAGTTCTGCTCACTTGGTTATTAATTTTGATTTTAAGACGGATATTTAAACTATATATTGCATATATCCACATACGAAGGAATAATTGAAGTCTAATAGAAGCCCGATAAGAATTATGATAGTTAATTTATATACATATGTATATGTATGTATCTATATATATTTATATACATACATATGTACATATATATATATATAAATAATAAATATAAAATATATAAATATCTTCTGTTACATAAAACTTCTAAAAAAAAGAATACGTTTTATACAGAATCATTTCATAAATAAATGATTATTAATTTATTTATATGTACAAATTCTTATTATTTATATGTATAAACAAATTACTAGCACATTTTATACATCAACTAACTGTACACGATCACTTTATTGAACTGAACTACCCAAAATAAGTTGAGGTAGTCCCCCCTTGGTATGTAGTACAAGAATTTTAACACTTTTTTACTTGGCAAAAACAAAATAACCTTGGTCTTGGCTATATATGTATGTATGTATATCTGTGTGTGTTTGAGTGTGTGTCGCGGTTAGCGAACCAATGTCGTCCCGTCCCTGGCTGGTTTCATTAGGTGTGTGTATGGGCCATTGCCGTTGCAACAGCGAAACGTATGTTCATGCCCTCTCTCCATACATATTTATGTACATTTTTGTATGTATGTATGTATATAGACAACTTCTAACTATGTGCCTAATACATAATAAATCAATGCGAGCACGTCCAAGGTATTGTGGCGAGGAAAGAAGTACGAAAAAACTGAACCAAAAACAATAACACAAAACAGAAAACAACCCACAAAAGGAAAAAAAAAGGAAAAGAATAAAGAAAAAGAGAAATGGAAAGCCACTGGGAGTAGGGCCTGTCAATTCCCGGCTGCTCTAGACAACGTCACTCAGTCTGGGCCTAGCGTGTTAATTAGATAAGTGGCATCAAGGTCACCACTAACTCGGCTAAAACCAAAATGTGGAAATGGCAAACGAAAATGGGTAGAACGAAAGGATAATATAAAAAGGGGTAAAATGTAAGTAACTTTTTGGCTTGCAAGTCAAACATCCAATTTAAAAGGAACACAGAATATACACAGAATTAATTTTGTTTTTTTTTTTTAAATGAACGCAAAGTTTAAAAGTTGTTTTTTTTTTTTTTTTAAACAAAGTTAGGTATATAGTTAGTTAGTAGAGTAGAGTATTTGGTATAGTTTGTTTATTTATTTCTTTTTTTTTGCTTTTGGCTTTTTGTATATATAATATATTTATATATATATATATATATATATAGGGGTTTCTTTTTGTGGGATGTAAGCGTGGGATGAGGATATTGGGGTGGAGCTGGGGGGTGGGTTTTATGGAGGGTTTAATTTTTTCTGTTTGTTAGTTTTTTTATATTTTTTTTTGGCTTGTGCAAAACACACTGTGACAACAACTCAACGAACTTACCATCGTGTAGTGGATCTATCGTGTGTATCATTAGCTGTAATAGGCCATGACGGAATTTTGCACCGGTCTGTGTACTACCCGAAGTGCCACCACCGCTATTACCTGTAGCGCCAGCAGCATTACTCGAACCGGGCGGTCCTGACCGTGTCTCGCTGGCCGCACGCGATGTCACCGAGCCGCCCGGCTGTGTGGCCATTGAAGTTTCCGATGAGTTGGCGGCATTACCCTGAAGTGAGGGAAGAACGAAGATGGACGGGTGGTACGGTTACGGTTACGGTAAGACGGTTTGATGTTGAGAGGTTTTTGGTATTATTATTATTATTTTTTTTTTTTTGTTTTGGTTTTGGTTTTGGTTATTGAAAAGAGCGGTGTTTATGTTGGGTAAGCAATTTCAGTTTTTTTTTTTCAGTTTGATGTTTTTTTTTTTTTTTTTTGGTTTGTTGAGAAAAAGGTGAAAAGAAGAAGAAGAAAAGTTTATTATTGCAATTTGTTGAAATTTACAATTTGTGTATTTTGATTGTTGTTGTTTTTGTAGCTGTTGTTCTTGTTATTGTATTTTGTAGTTTTTGTATGTCTTAAAGTCTAATCGAATTGGTAAGTGCAAGTTAGTTGGGAGCCAATATTAAACATAAAAACAAAATTATTAAAGCTTTTCGAAAATAAAAATCAAAAATTTGAATTGAATGAAATGTTACATTAAATTATGTTTTTATATGATAACCACAATGATTGAAATTGTATAACTAAAGCAATCTGTCGGTAAATTGCAATAGTCTGGTCCAGTTCATATGAAAATCGTGTCATATTGTTTTTTGAGTTCTTTGGAATTTTTTTTGAAGACCCATTTTTGTCAAATATTTGAAAACTTATACTAATTTGAGATCGAATGCAAAAGATTTTTGTGAATTGAAATTTGTATGAAAAAATTGTACAGTTTTGTCAAATACAAGAAATTTTCTTATTTTTAAATTTTAGTTTAGGTCGGTAAAAACGATCAAAAATATAATTACCATGAACAATTTAAAATAGAATTTTGAGTTTCTTACTTCAATTGACAGATTCACTAATATTAGTGGTAATTAGTAAGACGGAATTTCTGACGGTCCTGTCAACAGTCATTGGTTTCTTTTTTAATTTTTATTATTTTGAAGGATGGTGCAACAATTATAAATAATTCAAGTGGTGATATACTGGTATATATATATACAGTAGGTACGGAACGGTATGTGCATTTCAACCGATCTTACCAATACACACAGTTTGCGTTTTAGTTTGTGGTCTTTACAAGTGTATTAAACTAAAAATATCGATTGATGATAAACTGAAATCAATATATGAAAATATATTTTTTGTTTGATTTAAATTTACATGGTATTCTTTTTTCCTTTTCTTTTGTTTTTATACATACAATCTTCATGTTTTATAAACAAAATATACATATATAAATATATATTTTATTATTTTTCTTTTTTCTTTTTTTTTTTTTGGTTTTTTTTGTTGTATATTTGTCAAAAGCGCAGTGGGAAGTTTTGTTGTATTTCATTTTTGCCTTCACTATTATTTCAACAAAATAAAAAGGAAAAGAACAAAAAGAAAACAAAACAGAAAGACAGAGAATAAATTTATGAAACAATAAAATATTCGTTTGGAAAAAAGAAAATTAAATAATTGATTTATAATATTATTATTGTGAATAATTAAATCACAGGCTTGTCAACTAAAGGGGAAAGCTTGAATGGATAGTGCATAAAGAAATCGTAGGCTAATGCAAAAACGACTAAATACGAATGTATATAAATGGATGACTAATATGAATATTGATTTGATAATTTAATTAAACTTACAGTAAATATAATAGTTTTACTAATAATTAATGAATACAAATACATAGACAAAACAAGTTTCATTCAAGAAACGTTCAACTAGGACAAATGTAGGGTGAAGTCAAGATCAAAAAACTTAACATACACATATATATATATACATATATATATATGTACATATGTATGTCTGTCTGAGTAACTTGCTTATGGCGAATTAACAAGTGGCTCGTGCCCAGGTGAAATACCTCACTTCTGATTATAAATGCTAATTAATGCCCCACCACCGAACCAATGCTGTTAAATTGTTATTTTTATTTTCCAGATTGATCGAGTGGCTAATAGAGAGACCCGTAACATGGATTTTTATAGTGATTAAGAAACACTCATTCATAATTCACTCACATCGAATATCATGAATTAACATTAATATATAAAAGACAGAGAGAGGGAGAAGAGGAAGATGGCATCAAATAGTTAAAAAAAAAACGAAAAAGATTTTAATATAAGAATTTATAAATCCTAACTACTTCTATTTATTTTGCAATTATTGCCCTTTTTTTTTTAAATTTGTAACATTTTAAAAAATGCATGAAATCCAAATTTTATTTGTAATAAAATGAATTTATTTTAACTCGATTTGGTAGCTCAGAATCTTTTTGTAACTTCTAACAATAATTTTTAATTATATTTTTAATTAATTAATAATGTATTAACCTTTCAGCTCGATTAAAAAATTGAAACTGTCAAGAGTGCATATATTTTTTTTGTGATTGATGCCTTTATTTATAATTAACCACCATTTTTGTTAGACTTAAAACTCATTTTAAGGGTATGAAATCATACGAAAAGCATTTTTATACCCTGTACCCATAGGGTAAAAGGGTATATTAAAGTCGCTAAAATGTATGTAACAGGCAGAAGGAGAATTTTCCGACCCCATAAAGTATATATATTCTTGATCAGTATCAATAGCCGAGTCGATTGAGCCATGTCCGTCTGTCCGTCTGTCCGTCCGTCCGTATGAACACCTAGATCTCAGAGACTATAAGAGCTAGAGCAACCAAATTTGGTGACAACATCCGTCTGTTGTGTAGACAGGTTAAGTTTGTTTCAAATTTTTGCCACGCCCACTTCCGCCCCCGCAATTTGGGAAAAACCTATAACTAGAGCAATATTAAACATATCGTATTCTTATTTGGCACGCACATTAATATGGCCAAAATGCACCAGCTGACCGAATTTGACCGAAATCGGACAATAAATATCGGAGATATACGTATTTCCGTTTTGTACTGAAACGCCCCATGCAAAATGGGCTGTTAAGTGTGAGCGAGATAGCATGCGTTCGCTGTTGCTGCATGGCAAGCAGTGTAGTGTTGCTGCATGGCAAGCAGTGCATGCTAAGAGAATTTTTTTTGTAAATTGATAGCGATTTTGATTATTTTTGACTTTATGGGGTACTTTTACTTGGTACAGGGTATACTCAATGTCGGCAGGGACGACTTGCTTGCTTCATTTAATGTCGAAAAGAGACACCAATTTACGTTTACGTTACAAAAAAAAAAAAAAACGAAAAAGCTTCAATCACACAATGAATTATTTAAGATTGAATGAATCATTTTGAACAATTTATAAAAAAAAAATAACCACAACAAAAACAGATAAATTTCGACAGGTCGACTTCGAGACGTTTTACCAAATGAGCTAATAAATGCAAATTACAAATATCAACAACAATAAAAACAGCAGCAGCAAATGAACATGACCTGACCACCATACAACATTTCACTCAATTTGTCACTCAACCTGTTTAATAAAATGCAATCGGCCCCCCTTGTACACTGGGTAGTCCCCCCAAAACGAAACCAAACGAGTTCCAAGAAATAACTCAGTTATTCCTGGGATTTGACGTAGGCAATGATATTGACTATAAAAGATGCTTACTACTTTGTTTACACCTATAATGTATAATGATTTGACAAAATTGTATAGTATTTGCTAATCACAACAAGCGGAGAATTTTAAGCTTTTGAGCTAACGTGGAGCCGAGCTCAACTGACAGTCTCCGACGAAACGAGTGGCTCAGTCAGGCTGCATCGAACGATCGGATCAGTGTGGTTTGAGTTTTAAGTTTCAGATAATTTTATATATAGCTGTGATATGCGCTGTGTGCATCATTTAGTTACGAATCTTGTATACGATACGACGTCAGCTTCGGCAGCCGCGGCGTGAAGTGCTACAAAAACCAACCAATCAAACTGCACAAAGCCAAGATGTTTCAAAAAAGAATTATTGAGATTTTCACATTTATTTTGTATTGGATGGTTATAACACCAGCTATTTATCAATTCTGTGAACTAAAAGAATGGATAAAATGGGATAATAACACGATCTTCGAATCCACGACAACCTATGTTAAATATATGTTGATCTTTATTGCGGGATATGTGGTATTCTATCATGTGATCCTCATAATCTATATGAAACTGACGGTATGTGATGTGAAAATGTGGCATAATTTGAGAAAAACACAAAAAGATCCCGAAGCAATGTTGCACAAGAACACATTTTACAAGGCTGTATCACTTGAGGAAATGGACACGGTGGATGGTAAAATGAAATCATTGCCCACCAAACCGAACGTTATCACGACCATCAGTCATCCGTTACTGGTTGAAAAGGATTTGGCAGCGATACACATTAAGCACGAGACACGTCCCCTACAACATGCAACATTGCCAAGACTCCACCAGATAAAAGCGAGCCCCACACCTAGTCTGAGATGTGCTCCACCAGTGCCGCGCACTCTACCCCGAACACCAGGGATGGCACATCAATTAAAAAATGGCGTCATTATGTCACCTAATGTCCTTTTGCACACTAAATAAGAACTTGAATAGAAATTCAAGTATGTCAAGTATTATATTTATGCTATATTCCAAAGAATTGAAACCTATTGAAATCGAAATCAAAATATTTGCAAAAATTAAAACTATACCAAGTATAAAAATATATTTTGCAAATGTATTAAGTTATACAAAAAATGCATAGTAAATTATTTTTTACATGACTCTTTCTGTACCAGAAAGAGACCATTTAGTGGTCTAGCTAATTGTGATTAAGTTAACTAAAAAATGTTATTTATATACATAATTATTTAAATGTAATGAATATTTTTATTTATAAATTAAATCGATCGAAAATTATACCAAATTGTATTGTGTTTATTTTTTATTTCGGAAATTGAATATGATAATTAATATGGTAAGTAATATTCAATCGCACCTCAGTTACGGACGACTGTAAAACCGAATCACTCAACACAGTGGTTTAAATCTATATAAAAATATATATTTCTGCTCAGCTGATTAAGAATATCTGATGTAATAGCCGTTCTTAATAAAAATACTTTAAAATAGCTGCTAAAGGTTTTTAATTTATTTCAATGGATTACACATGTGTGTAAAAACAAGTATATTTTAGAAATAAAAAACTCGGTAGACGACAATACTTTAATCCCATATAATAATATTTATTTGTCATTGGTTTTTTATTTTTTGTCATTGGTCTGACTTGGCATTAGAACTGAGGTAGGTCGTATGTAAAATATACATTTTAGACAAGTCAGAGTTAAAGAAAATGGCAATCAATAAAGCCAAAAAATTAAAATAAAGACTAAAATCAGATTGATGGATTTCCATGTAAGAACTTCAACTTTATACCGTTAAATTTAATTCTAAAAAAATAACACAAATTTTGATAAGCACCTTCTTTATTTTTTTCGAAAAAACAAAACTCAAAAGTTGAAATAGCTTAAAGAAAAACCTGTCGAAGAGTACTATATAAAAAACATATAATAGATAGCTTAGAGAATTATGAATTTACGCAAATAACAAAGCAACGAAAGAACTCGATTAAAAAAATGAAACCATACAAATGAAATTTAAATATTTATTTAAATGAAATTACAAAAATTAACAACAACAACAACAGCAGTAGTAATTAAACGTAAACTGACTATCACAAATTTCACTCAATTTGTCACTCAATTTGTTTCAAAGTGTGGGTAGCCCTCCACCCCATTAAAGAGTAGAAATAAAACCAAACCAGTTCCACGAAATAGGCCTGTTTCTCCTGGAATTCTTACAACTTTGTTTACAATTTTAAAAAGTATAATGATTTGTATAATGATTTAGTATAAGCGAAGAATTTTAAAGAGATTCACGGCTTTTGAGTCAGAGCGGAGCCAAGCTCAACTGACAGTCTCAGACGAGGCGAGTGGCTCAGTCAGGCTGCATCGAACGATCGGATCAGTGTGGTTTGAGTGTTAAGTTTCAGATAATTTTATATAAAGCTGTGATATGCGCTGTGTGCATCATTTAGTTACGAATCTTGTATACGATACGACGTCAGCTTTGGCAGACACGGCGTGAAGTGCTCCAAAATATATAATATTTTTTTTTATATAAATACAAATCAAATACGCAAAAATGTTTCAGAAAAGAATTATTGAGTTGTTCACCTTTCTTTTGTATTGGATGATTGTTACACCAGCTATTTATGAATATTGCAAGTTTAAGGAATGGATAAAATGGGATATGAATGCGTTTCTCACCTCCATGTCGAATCATGCTACATTTGTATTACTCCTAATTGTGGGATATGTAGTATTCTATCGTGTTATCCTATTTATCTATACGAAACTTAAAGTGTGTGATGTGAAAATGTGGCATAATTTGAAAAAAACACAAATTGATCCCGAAGCAATGTTGCCCAAGAAAACGCATTATAAAGCTGTATCACTTGAGGAAATGGACACGGTGGATGGTAAAATGAAATCATTGCGCAACAAACCGAAGATGATAAGGACTATCAGTCATCCGCTACTGGTTGAAAAGGATTTGGCAGCGATACACATTAAGCATGAAACACGTCCCCTACAACATGCAACATTGCCAAGACTCCACCAGATAAAAGCGAGCCCCACACCTAGTCTGAGATGTGCTCCACCAGTGCCGCGCACTCCTCCCCGTACACCAGGAACGGCACATCAATTAAAAAATGGCGTCATTATGTCACCTAATGTCCTCTTGCACACTAATTGAGGAATTGAATTGAAAATGCCGCTTCTCGAGTATTATATTAATGCTACATTCCAAAGAATTGAAACCAATTGAAATCAACGTCAAAATATTTGCAAAAATTAAAACTATACCAAGTATAAAAATATATTTTGCAAATGTATTAAATTATTCAAAAAATTCATAGTCAATTATTTCTTACATGGATCTTTCTGTACCAGCAAGAGACCATTTAGTGAGTTAGCTAATTGTGTTTAAGTTTAAACTAGAAAATGTTATTTATATAATTATTTATTATCGTTATCAAGTAGGTTAAATATGTACTTTTATTTATGAATTAAATCGATTGAAAATTGCAACAAATTGTATTGCGTTTGACTTGGAAAATTTTGAGGAATTTCAGAATTAAATGTAACAGTGATTTTTGATTTCATATAAATCAATAAAAGGTAAGTAATATTCGAGAAAGTACTATCGAAGCAAAAGCGACTGTAAAGCCAAATAAGGCAAGACAGGTGTGTTGAAATAAACTTTATAGTCAGATTTCAGAGTTGACTTTTATATAGTCAAGAATCGATGAGATTTATAACTGGATTGTTAAAATTTAAACTCCCCTAAAAGTTAAAAGTTAATTTCATTACATTCATAACCTTTATAGCATTAATCTTGTCGTGATCAAATTTCTTTCTAAACAGGTAGCAAAATAATATAAATATATAAAATTTATTTTATGTTTTTGAACAAGTTTTAATAAAGGAATCAAAATATAGTAGAATAATTATAATAATCAATTGTTATTAAAAATTCGTAAATTGTAAATGTTTTTTGTAATAAAGTAATAAAACACTTTATTAAGAGACCAAAAAGTTTAAAAAAAAAAATTGTATATTGTTATTAAAACGGTTTCAAAATGGTGGCATTATCTAGTCAGATAAGGAAATCCCCAAAATGTAAATCTCTACACATGCATTGAGGGGCCGGTCTTATTTGTATTTGGAATCATACACAGATATAAATACAATTAAATGCTCTCCCGCTCTCATTTTTGTTCTCGTGGGAATGTCATGCTGCTGCTGCTGCTGTTGGGTTCATGTATTGGCTAAATATTGGTTTAAAGCTAATTAAAGGGTGCAGTAATTTAAATTATTTAAATAAATTTTTTTTTTTGACTGACATGCATAGTTTGTGGTGTGTGTATATATGTGTGTCACTGTGTACGGTATGTATGTAGATTTGAAAACAAGTTTAAAGACGCATAACAAATAATAGATGTGATTAACAAAGCTTAAATATTAAAAAAGAATATAAACAATAAAAAGAATATTTGGACTTAACTAGATAAATATAGAGGAAAACTAGCTGAAGATAATATAAACAAAAGATTGAAAGGTAGTAGAAGAAATAGGTGAGATATATAGCTACAGAGACTAACCAGTTTTTAGGTAGTATTTTAAATATTAAAGAAACTATTTGCTTAGTGCCTAACACGATTCAATTTTTAGCAAATCATCTTTTCTTAATGGGTCTTGAATAAACTCTGTTTTTAATTTCTTAGTTAATAGAATAAAAATTTTTCATTCTTTTATCGTTTTAAATGCTAGAAGTGTAAATTTAAATATTCTAAGATATTATTTAATAGCTATTTATAATTGTTAGCCAACCAGTATTTTAATCATACAGATTTACTGACTATAATTTCTAGTAGTTTACTATAGAGGTTTATCTCAATTTAAATGCTAAGAATGCCACAAATTCCAGGTTCTAAAATATACACTTTCGTGGAGATAATTGCTTGTTGATCTTGTTAACTAAATAGCATTATAATTTTATATAATTCTTTTTTAATTATTTAGCTAGCGGGTTAAAGATCAGTATTCTCAGTTAAGGTTCAGAAACATAAATTAAAATTCCAGACTACTCAATTTGTATAAAGAATAGTAAATACATTGCTGAGTAGTATAACAATAACATTTATTGTCAATAAAAAAAAGTTTTGTATTTGGTTTTGCATATTGGCACTAACTAAGTGGTCTGCAAACTTAATTTATATTTCTAAAGATGTTAATCTGTGATAATATGCTAAATATATATATTTTCTAACAATGACTTTGAATATCTTAACAGCATAAAACATTGATCAAATTGAACAAATTTTTTGAATTAATGGCCTTTATTAGATAGTCTATTTTTTTTCTACTTAATTTGTATTACTAATTTGTTGTGAAACTTGATCGGCTATATAAATATTCACCTGTTCAGGTTTTGTAGAAATTTTGCGAAATTTAAAACTTGACCCAAATACCCAAAGTGACGAAAATTTACGTCAAAATGGTTAAATTGAGATGGGTAACTTTCCTGTAAGTCATGTCTAATAATTGTATTTTCCATCACGGCTTTGTTATTCCCATTGAGAACTTATATAAGACCGGTTTTTTATATCCGGTTAAAAATCTCAAAGATTGGAATAGAAATTACATATTTATAAACGTTTCTGAGATGTCAATCTAAAATAATAAAAACTATGCCACGAGTCACTATTCTCTCTGGGCAAACTTTATTTGCTTGAAATATCACTCAAACTTCAGAGGTGAAATCTGAGTCTGTTTCGACCATCTTATGATGATGATCAACAGCAGCTCGATGATCGCAAGTCAATGTCAAGAGTGTTGTTAGTCATGCAGGTTTCATCAATGATTGCAATAACAAAATCATGATGACAGCAGACAACGGGTTCCCTTAGTCATTCCAACTAAACACCTGTTAACTGGTTAGTCTCAGGCATGGAAATGGTTGGTAGTGCAAGTGGTGTAAATGGAAAAGTACTAGAGAAGGATTAGGAGTAGTGGATTGGGTTTTTTAAAAGGATAAAAACATACAAAAACGAAAATCAAAACGAAATTTGTCCATGGCAAAGGATCTTTTTCTTTCGTTTTTTTTGTTCTTTCTTTTTTTGCAATTTTGCTTTCTCTTTTACGATTTTCTTGATTAACGTTTTTTGTAATTGTTTTTTTTTTTTAATTAAATTGAATTAAATTTCTTTTTGAGAGAGAGATTTTTTTTTTGTAATTTTTATATTTTTTTTATTTTTGAATTTTTGCAAAAAAACTTCCCAACTACTTACTGCTGGCATAAGTTGATCTGTACTTCTGACGCGAGTCACCTTGTTTTTGGTAATCATCTTCTTGACGCACTGCTCCACCTGAACGTTCCACTTCATGAAGGTCACATAGGCAATATAGATAGTGAAGAGTATTAGGGCCTCCCACCAAAAGATGCGATTGTCCCGAAAAAAGTAGATCAACACCAGCAGACTGATGCTATAAAATGAGCAATCACGAAATAGAGGCCACCATGTCAACGATAGCACCGTCTTTGAGAAAAGCGCACACATGCCAATCACAAAAAGGATGTTGAAGACAGCTGAACCAACGATCGTACCAATGCCAACATCATCGAACGACACGAAAACGCCAATTACACTTGTGAAGAGCTCGGGGGCACTGCCACCCGCGGCCATAAAAGTTGCGCCGGCAACATCGTCAGTGATGCCGAGCTTTTCAATGATTACGTCAAGGGAAGGCACGAAGAATTCATCGCAGACAATTGCCAGCGCCACAAACATATAGATGACACCAATGATATGCAGGATGACAGCGCCGTTCTCAAGCTGTTCTTTTGTGAATAGATCTTTTGGGAATAGCGGCGTTTTCGTGATGGTCGAATTATCGTTGTGCGTGTCTGCAATTAAAAGAAAATAAATAAACAAAATATTATCAAGGATATTCTATTTACCAAATAAAAGTCAATTTTTATTACTTTAAATTGTTAAAATTACGAAAGTGTTTAAAATAAGGATTCGTCATGAATATTTCCCAAAAACAATTCATATATATCAATGTACCATTTTGAGATTACGTCATTGACTAAAGACCCCTTAGAAGTATATCAAATTTAAGAAATTTCTAAAAACTCGTAGAAATTCTTGGAATGTCTGAAATTCATCTTATGAATGTATTTTATATATGAGTAATCATCCTCTAATGATTAATTAAATTGCTAGCATCTTAAAAAGGAAGATTTATTTCTTTTTTACACCTTTTGACATTTTTATGCCGTATATCTCATGATAAAGACTTTTTTAAAGTTCATTAAAGGTTAAAAAATACCTAATACTTAATTCTTAAAAATAATAATTCTGAAGTATTAAAAAAAAACAAATATACTAACTATTTCCTCAATTATTTAGAATTAAACTTTTTCTTTAATATATTCTTTTCAGATCATGAAACTAAAAAATTTCCCACTTAGGGAAATTAAATTTAAAAATTTAGTTTCTTACTAATAAAATCATAATACGGAACAGATATTGAATAAGTAAGATAGGTAAAGCTTTGCTTGTATAGAAATATATTTATGTTTTTAATAAAAAGATTTAAAAAACCAAGCACGTGGTTTGAGAGACTAATAAAATCCTTTTCAATAAAAACAATTAAAAATATTATTGCTTCTTTATGTCAGGTTTATACAAGTTTTTATTTGTCATTCAGTAGTAGTTAGAAATTTTGACCTTTATCAAAATTGTTCACAAGCGTCATTTCTGGCAATTATAATTCCTCATCCTCAATTCTCAGTTAAGTAGCTATTGACGACCTTTTCGATATTAGAAAACGCTGGTGAACCGCTTGATAGTAAATACTTAGTAGTAAATAAATACTCCTCATTGCAGGCGGCACCTTTTTTACGTTTTGTGATTTTTATGGCAATTATCTGCAAATTATGCAGTACACTTTGCCAACAATTAACAAATTGCACTTATTTACAATTTCCATGATGATCATCTGATGTGGATAATGATGATGATGATGGTGGTAAATGTTTATCATTAATTTGCACTATGAGCAATCATTTTGGCGCGTGTGGCAAAACAAATAATTGAAGCGTTTTTAATCGCTAGCGGCACTTTTTAAATCTTTGTATTATGAGACTGAATGACTGATTCATGTCAATCTGTTGTTTAAATGAAATGTCGCAATTATCGTTTTGCTTAAGGAAAAAGCAAAAGAGATTATGTTGCATCATAGAGGACTAATAACCCCAATTGATTGACTCATTTAGCAGTTTGCTCTCAAAACCGGTTTTCTTCAAGCCAATTTGCATGCAGTTCAAAGCGGAGTGCTGTGTCCGTGCTGTTAGCCACATCCACTCAACAAACCCACAAAGTAGGTTAGAAGAAGGGAAGAATCAGTTGGAGGAGGTTATCTAGCCAACAG
Source organism: Drosophila emarginata (assembly GCA_037075365.1). Classification (NCBI taxonomy): domain Eukaryota; kingdom Metazoa; phylum Arthropoda; class Insecta; order Diptera; family Drosophilidae; genus Drosophila; species Drosophila emarginata. Next base: position 46,281 of record JBAMCD010000012.1, read on the forward strand.
CATGAAGCTCGTGCTATAAATCAATGCCCATTATGAATCACATGCAAAATGCTTAATAAGTGACGACGATTGAACGAAGGTGATTTTTGTATCGAATCTCCCTATAGGCACTCAAAACACGTCCGGCTTGAACGTTCATTGAATAACCTACACAAAATACTTGACTTAAACTCAATGCTTGGAATATCAAACTAGATCATTATACATGGATACATAATCATTTGTAAAACAAATTACAATTCAATGAATCATTTTACGTAAGGAATTAGTCATAATTAAACAAAGCATATCAAAGGATATTGAACTAATAGACAGCTGAAATCACTATAAGAAATACAAGTTTTTCTTTTATTTATTTATAGTTCTGTATTTTCCTCAAACTCTATCTTGAAGATTTTATTGACTCATTAGACATATGGCAATTAGTGAAAGTTAGCGCCTATCTAATTAAATGGCGTAAGTACTATAAGATACTTCATACAATGATTCATTAAATTAGTCATTTTTTATATCATTCATCCAAATATAAACTGAGAATCTTATCATCGACTTTTAAATGGTTGTTAAATTTAGATTCAAACAAACTCCATCAAACCATAAAAAGTCTTAAGTGATAAATTATTTAAACAATGATAAGAAAGTTTAGATAAGTAATTGGCTATAATAAATAATAACTATGATTTCTTAAGCTGGCTACAAATTGATAATAAAATTATTCGAGCTGCTTTCAAGGTAGGTAACAAAAACGATGAGTGATTGTACTAGTGAATATAATTTGCAACATTATTGCTTATTACTTTTCTTTTTTTCTATTTATTTTTTTTTTTGTGGTAGTCTTATGTGGGCGTCTGTCTGACTGAACCACAAGGCAAACAAACTGACAAACGGACAGTTGAAACCAGTTTTTTGTTTTGTTTTCTTTCAAGTGCCAATCGAAATGGCACGAGCAATTTGACAGAGAGCTTGCAATACCGAAGAGAATCGTTCAGTTCAGTTCAGAATTCTTCTAGAGCATAGCCTCCAGTTAGAGATGACACAAATAAAGGGGATACAAGATCTGAAATCGGGTAAGACAATCAATATATCCTATAGTTCTGTTATACTAAAAAAGTATGATAAAGTAAATTCTAATTTCTAATTGTATATTGTATTGAACATAAACAATTGTTAAATAATAAAAAATAATTCATAAAATTTGTGTAATTTTGAAAATATTATTTCTAAGGACTAACTTTTAATTCGATTTTCAAGTTTAAGAACTTATGTAGCGAGTGGAAATAAATATTATAAAATTAAAAAAAAAAATTGTTTTAAAGTTAAAATTAAAACTAAGATTTTTTATATATGTAAAACTATTATTGTATTATTTTTTTTTTTTAAATGTGTTTTAGTCCTAGTTTTCTCTTTTCTTTTATTATTCTTAGCATTATTATTTTAATATTTGGAATATTATTAAAAAAACCTGACTTAATTAATATATATATGTATTTCAAATTATTATATCAAAAACCAAAATTGATATAATAATTTGGAGTTCGTAAGCTGTGAGCTTTACTAAGCTAAAATTGAAACTAATTCCAAAGTTTACCAATTTTTGAACTTAATTTAATTTGCACAATAACTTAATTTCTTTTTTTTTAACGATATTTTTCTACTCATCACTAAGAAGTGCAGAAAACACTTTTTCAGAGACTTATCAGAGTGGCTGAGACGGAAGACTCTCAATGGATGCGTCATACAGCGAATTTGTTTACAGAGCAGAAATACACGTACTACTTCTACATTCTCATATGTATAAAAACAGAGAATAAAAAAAAAGAAAAAAAGAAAAACTGAAACCAGAGAACAAAACCAAATAATTCTCGTCTGTCGCATTCACAATCAGTTGCAAAGTGGAACTCAATGCGCTCAGATATATATGATGGCAGCAGCCGCAGTAGCCCAGAGTCCGGAGCTCTTTATCAGCCGTGCCAGCATTCAATTGCAGCCATCCGTCCAGCATCAGTATCAGCATCAGAGTAATACGGACTATATCTATGAATGGCACACACAGGTCATAGTCAATAGTACCATTCCGGAGGTTCCCATCGATTTGGCAAATGAAACGGCAGTCAAATGCATTAAGCCAGCCAATACCGCTGCCCCGCCCAATTGTTATACGCCTCCACGTATTCAAGGCAACGAGGCAAAGCGAAAAAATTTACTCCAAACTTTGACAAACTTTCATGAGGTGGAGCGGTATGAAAGTGCCAGGAATCGCGTGACTAAGTGAGCACCACAAAAGGCAACAGCACCAAAATAAAGTCAAGAATTGGAGCATAATCGATTAATATTAACCCATCAAATGCCAAAAGTTATAAACAAATGGCAAACAGTTTATTCTTTACTTACCTAAATAAGGTGGTATTTGATTATTTATAAAAGTGAAAATTGTTTTCTAATCTATTTGTAAAAATATTCAAGTGTTAAACACAAATTTCCATGCTTTACATTCCAATAAAAGTATTAATATGCAAATAGTCCATGAAAATGTTTTCTTATCTCTGGGGTGGGGCATTTTGGTTTTGAATGTACTGAATCATACAAATAAATTCAGAAATATGAGAACTTGTTTCCATCTCAGTTTTAGCTTTAATTTGTTTAGATAAAGCTGTGATTAGGTCATTGCAAGTAAATTAATAGTTTAAAGTTTGAAATTGTGATACATTAAAGATAAAATATATTGTGATTTGCTAGGGTTTTTTCATGTCGGCTATTATATAACAAAATATGTTTAACATTTCTATAAAATTGGAATAAAATATAAACTGCTGCAGTAAATAAATGTGAAAAAACGTTGAGTTTAAGATTAAATAGTAGTTAAGTTGAGTTAAGTAATGGTTCACAAAGAATTGGCTAAGTTAATAACTAGCAGTTTTTGTCTTCTATTTAAAACTTAGTGTGACCTTTCTAATCTCTAGTGAATATCTTAAAAACAAGACTGGAGCACAGGATTTATAAGTATCACTAAAATTGGTTTAAAATCAATTTAATAAATAAATTTAATTTAAATCATTATTTTCTTAATTATCACAAAGGTGATTGACTTGAGGTAAACTTGAAGTTTTCTAAGAAGAAAGACAGGCTTAAGAGATGACATGAGTCAAGTTTAAGTAGGTATTAAATGAAAACTGACTCGTTCCATCAGTCGAAGTAACGGTTTAATTAAATTCACAATATAATAAAAATATTTGTATCTTGTATGACTAAAAAACGAACAGGTCAACCAAAATCTGTCACTTTAAAGACTCTCATTAAAGCTCTTGGATATGCCTGGAAGCTTTACTAATGGGTAAACGGTAATTAAACGCTGATAAAATATAATATGTAAAAAAAAGCAAAGCTTAGCAAAAAAAAGTAACCTTTGCTTTGCTTAGCTCACGCTCTTTGGCTTTTATATATTTGCCCTTTTTTTTCTCAGTTTTGCGACGTCATCAATGTGCATAAATCACGGCTGAACAAACGCACAAAATTACACGGGACCCTGGCTGAGAGAGCGGTACAGTAGAAATGCTTCGCCATGACCGGAAGTTCATTATGGGGGCTCACACAAAGCGGAAACTAAACGAACTACCTAACCCTACAGCTAGCTTTGCCCTGATAAAAGTATATATATATATATATATGTGTGTATGTGTGTGTGTAGGTGTATGTGAGTGTGTCGATAGTGGCCGCCGAATGCTTTCACGCTTTTTGAAAGCAGCTGCTAATTTATCAGAGAGACAGCGCGCTTTGGCACCAGTAAAAGTTTCAAGGTAGCTGCCAAATCGATTAGCCCACAAACAGAAATAAAAGGGTGAGGAAAAGAGAATGAAAGAGACAAAAATATATAGAAGATAACGAAAAGAAAAAAAAAAAAACGTGCAATGCACATGCAAGGCCTGGCCAGGGTTGTCAAGTGGCTGTTGAATCAATGCATCGACTGTCATGCCCATCATCATCAACATGGCGAACAACTGCCGCATTGTGGATGGAAACCCACTCGAAAGATTGCCCATATAAAGTTTATCATGCACATAAGTAACTACTATAAGAGCAGTCTGTGTCGATGTGCTATGGTCTATACAAGGTTGCTGGCAACCCTTAACCTTTTTGTGTTGTATTTTCCTGAGTAAAAGTTATCGCTGCCATAACTTGGCATAGTTTTTAGAGTAGGCCGCATTTTAATCAAGCCTTTCCACTTCCCTTGGGGAATCTAACAGTGGTTCTAGGTACTTTATGTTTATGCGTAAGTGACTAAGTTCTCCCATGTGCTTGACCCAATTACTAAAAAGCCAAAGACTAAAATAACACAAAACTCTTTCAACTCTTGCAAAATGTTAATCAGCTAAAAACATAATCATATAAAATAAGCACCAGCAACATTTAACATTTTGTGTCTCTCATTAAACGAATATTTCCATGTAAGAATTTAAATTACAAAATAACTTAAATTTAAAATTAATTAAATATTTATGACTTGACAGACTTTAACAAACGTTGTGTGTTTGGACCGTGCTTGAAGACACTTATTACTAAATAATTTAAGCAAGAACTTTACATTTATAAACTTTTTTTGCCAGCGACATGCAATTTTAGCTTCTTTTGACACGTGCTGCAGTTATAAAAAACAATTGGTAATAAAAAAAACCATCACGTAGTCACCCAATGATTCACCTGATAATTTTCCATTCATTCAGGGCTATGATTTTTCCTATTCTAAGTCTATAAAACCACAAATGTCAATCATACGTCTAATTCTACGAAAATATTATGATTAAAATTGTTAGTCTAGAAAAACATTTCTGTATAAGTTTTTTCCCAAGTTCTCTATTTTTTAAGAGTACAATTTATATAACATTTTAAACTTAGAGGATTTCTTATATAAATTTCGAGTACACAACTTATTTGGCCTTATTTTTCTAGAGATCGTTTGAATATTATATAAGCTATAGTCTTTCATTCTTGACTTTTTATCTTAAAGGATCTCAACCATAAATGTTGAATGAATTGTATTCATTTTTATACAATTTTGTGTATGAGTGAAAAAAAGGACATAACCCATTAATAACCAATACGATGAGTGGATTAATTAGGCTATCGCTGATTTATTTTCGGCATTGACTAATTAGAAGTTTAATTGAAGTTTATATTTTTGGCTCGTAAAATTTATCTTTATCAGAAATATTTTATAAATGTTTTAAACTCAAACCGTTAGCCGTTTTTGCTCCGCAACAGTTTTGGAAAAGTTGTTTTGTTATTTTTTTTCCTTTTGAAGTTGTTTGTTTAATCAGATACTACAGAATGATAAATGTATTCAATTTTTCATTCATTCATTGATTCATTTATTAAATCTCAAGTTTGTTCAACTTTTACAAAATAATTTGCATATGAAAAACTTGAACGTGAACTAGTTTAATATCAGCAACAACACGGTTATATCTATATATCTATTAACGAGTTGGATCTACGAGTATATTCTAGATATATTTGCTTTAGCTATATGTGACGTATTTATAATAATTTATATGCCAGATGCAAATGCATGAACGATAACCGGTTATATGAATCGATCACAAGTACCCCAAGATTTTTGTTATGAATCACAGGGTTACAGTAAAACCCAAAAACCTTTTCTTGATGAATCACAAAACGGTTCAAAAAATTAAGCAGCAAAAAAATAAGGTTTTTGTATTGGCTAACGGAGTAAAAAGAAACGACGATTTCCTGACTGAGTCAGCTCTTTAAATCGGTCTTTCAAAATTGAAAACGAAATTGAATTAAAATTAATGTCAGAAAAGGGGCAATTAGTATGGAAACGAGAATACTGGGCAAGAAGGCACACAGACCTAAGGATACAGAGGAACGGTACACATATATATACATATACATACATACATACATATATAGTGTGGGTGAGAGGTATGTCAATAATTAAAAGGCGGCCAAATGTTGTCATTTTCAGAACCTAACCCTAACAGAAACGACTTCCTGCCCACCAAACATAAACTCACACACACATTTGCACAGGCACACACACATACACACTCACGAATAAGCTGGTTTCTCGTTTTGGGGTTTTAGCATGCAAGTCACACGTCCTTGCCAGGAGTTGTAGTTGTTCTTGTTGGCATTTTGATTTATCGATTTAAATTTTGTGTTTAAGGCAATGTGCGTGCCGGGGTTTTGCTCTACTCAATATTTTCTTTTTGGCTTTTCTCAATCATTTTTCAAAAAGAATAATACATATACATACACATCTGTATGTCTGTTTGTAGATATATTCATACATACATTTTTTTTTTTTTGGCCGCCTGCCGTTTAGGTCGAGGTCTTTTATATTATTTTTTTTTTTGTATTTTTTTCAGGGTCTACTTTCACCCACTCACAACCCACACACGCACGCACACATATACAACGTGGAGAGCTTGAAAACGTCGTTAACAGCCACGTTTGCGTGTGCACACACATACACACACACATACAGTCTTATACTATACGTTTATACTATATCCCAGATGTGTGTTTTTCGTATGTTTGTGTTGCGCGCTCGCAATTTGGGTCGATGGTAAAATAGAAAAGCTAAAAGCAAAGTTGGAAAAACAACAACAACAACAAAAAAAAAAGCATTTCGAACAAAGGTCGTTGAAGAGAAGACCAGTGCACATTTATATAAATATATGGCTTATACATACAAACATACATACATGTATATATATATATCTGTATATATTATATATATTATGTACATACATACGTATCCTGAACACAAGCTGACTCTGAATTATACGATACGATATGATTGTGTGTGTGTGTGTCTATATGTGTAGGTAACCGCGCGGGGTCTGTCTACATTATTTGGTTTCAGTTTTTTTTCTTCTGCATGTTGTTGTTGTTCTTCCTTCCTTTTTTTCTCTACTATTTTTTTTTTCTTTTTTTTTTTTTTGCTCTGGTTTCATGTTAATTGCTCGTAGCGTCGCTTGTTCCAGCAATCTGCGTTAATTTTAAAGCTTGATTTACAGACTAGTCCTTGTTGCTGTTGTTTCTGCTTGTTGGTGGTTCGTTGGTGGTTCGTTGTGGCTGTTATTGCAGTTGCAGCTCAACTGCAATTTGCGCCCAAAAGCACACAGCACATTCTTTCCTCCACATATTTCCCCCAAGTGTATATATATGTATATATATGTGTGTGTATGTGTGTGAGTGTGTGTATCGTGAGCTCCAATTTTTCCTTTTCGCTTTTATTTGGTGTATGAGGTAAGCAAGGTATGTTGGCTTAACGAAAAAGAAATGATATATACTGTAAGACTTATGTGCTTCACGTTCACATGTTCACATACATATATGTATATGTGTATGTATATATACCTTTGTATATATCTTTCTTGATTGGGATTTTTCTGAAAGAAGAGATGCAATATTTGCGGAACTTGACTCTATAACTAAATATTGTTAAATTAACCTGATAAAACTTTATCATCTTGTTACGCTATATAAAAAAATAATCAATGATTTTGCTAAGCCATTTTAAACATTGAATTTTTGTTTATAGAAAGGACATAAGCCTATATGCTAAAGGAACATTAACTGCAGTCATTAAAAGGCTAGAATCATGTGTACAATAGCCTACCAAAAAACTTTTCAAATTTATTTTATTACTTGTGTTAATGTGCTATGTCCTCATGGCCCAAGGACTACGGCTTATACCAAAATTAGCTATAATAAATGTAAGTTACCGATTATTGAGGAAATGTTGGTGTCCTTAACGAGATTCAGACTGGATTAACTGTTTGCTTTTATGAAAATGCGAACCTTTCATAGCTTGTTACAGCTTCAAGAATATAACAATATCGTCTTAGAAAACCTAAATAACTTTTGTCTTTGGCTATTCAAAAACTTATTGAACATAGCAAACTTTAATGATATCTTTTTACTATTATTATAAAAATTATATTAATAAATATTGTTATTAATCGAAATGCCAATCGAATATCTCTAAGATAAAAATGTTCGTTTTTTTTTGAGTTCAGATGAAAAAATTGTCGATAAAAACATTGTGCAATTAATATTAATTTAAATTGAGTTCTTCATATGTATGTATAAATAAAAAATAGTACAATTTCTTTTTTATTGTTTTAACATTTAAAACATATTTTAAGGTATATGTATATTCCATACCAACAATTCGCCAAGCCACTTTACGCTATTATTTTTTCTCTTTTTTGGTGTTTGTTGGCCAGCTATTTTGGCATATGAGTGGTCCAATGTTTAAATATATGTATATAAATATACATATATACATGTATGTAGGTGTTCATTGGACAGACAGGAACATGGCAACAGCAGCCAGAGACAGAGACAGCTCAGTTGAGTCATTAAAATGAGAAATAGCTTTAGGGCCTCAGCACGCCTAAGCAAACAGTGTGCAATGGTTGGGTTTAATTGTTGGCCAAAATGTGAGTGCAACACACACGGGAATCAAACACAAATTACCCTCGCATCACCCACCTACACAAAAAAAAAGGGAAAAACAAAGGTAATTTAGGAGGAATTCAGGAGCTTGACTTTTGCCTTATTCTGGGCTGCGAAATGCACAAATGCAAGAGATATATAGAAATATATAGACATCTAGGCAAAAGGGAGTGCAACAACTATTATGTTCATTTATGTTTCAATTTATGTTGCATAATTTATGTTCGGAACAATATTACGTATACGCAATTTATGAGCCCTGCGGCTTTTGTGGTTGGTCAGTATGAAACTAATATTGTGGCAATGTTACCTGGTCACACAAATTACTATTAAAACCATACTCTGTATTAAAATATAATTTATATGTCTAAATACTAAGTTAATTTGTTTATATTTGACAGGACAAAAATAAGCTGTAATCCTTATAAATTAATAACCAATTTCAGTAATTGAATGTAAAATGAAACTATATAAATTTACTAAATATAATTATTTCTATATAATTACAAATTTTGATTATTTACTAAATCATATTTATACATTGTCAGTCTTAGACAGAGGCAAAATAAATACGACAAAGATTTAGACAGACAATATTGAATGTGGATCTCTGTTCAGACTTAATCTATAATTTAGATAGATATAATAAAATATGTACATATGCATACACGAGAAGGATATTTTATGAAATTTTAAAATGCTTTCATTGCAAATTTATTTTTGTTGGATATACATATGTGACGCAAGGTAAGCGGTTCATTATTTATTGCATTGCAACAACTGCACCCCCGGAACAAGGGCTCAATGACAAATTGTCCTGTTGAGATTGCTCAGACAAGCCTAGGAGATGCTTTTGATAATTCATGATAATGTCATCAAACCGAACATATTGTAAAGCCTTGCATTGATATACCATCTGTTCACATTTTATTTATTCAAAAGAATGTTATGAAACACTTTTTAAAGACTGACACGAATTCAATAAAAAAGCCAACAAATCAACGATTTTATGAACAATAAGAGAGAAGATATTCTTTAAAAAAATAGTTTAATTCCAGACTATATATATTTGCAAAAGCCATTTATAATTATTTTTGAAAGATTTTACATATTGGTTAATCTTTGCCGTCACAAAAAACATCTAAAATATAATCCGAATTTTTTTGTATTAGACCCACAAACAATTCATATACGTTTTAATTATTATTTTTGAATTTTAAAGTTATCTTCATTGTGTTATTTATTTACAGAAAAATTAAAGTTGTTTGCAAGTATAATTATTTTTTTATAATAATATTATTTTGCGCAGATAATAACACTTGCGATAAATTTGCTTAAATAACAATACTCTTCACAGGAACTCTGATTGCCACTATTACCATTTGCTAATCGATTTAAAAATAAGATTACATTTAAATGAAAATCAAATCCAATATTTTATCAACAATAAAAATTGCTGAGGCAATCAAATACAACATAAACTTTTTGATTTTGTTTATCCTTGCAAATTAATGCAGAATATAAAAAAAGTCGCAAATAAATTTTAAAACTGAATTTAAATAAAGTACGAGAGGAACTTTTAAATTTGAAGAAAAATTTTATATAATAAAATTATGGTTTGTCTTAAAAAAATTGATTAAAATAAATTTTTCCAAAATATCTGGAACCCCGAATATCTATCCTGAATATTTTTACATTTTTTAAATGTAGTATTTGTTATATTTGTAACCAAAATAATTAGTTAAAAGTAGTAACAAGACAAATAATGAATTTTTGGATTTGAAATTGGACTATATCTTATTTTTTGAACTCATAAAAAATCTATGCCATATGTTGTATCGTATATATGTTCATACATATATCAAAGAATTAACTCCTTATTAATCAAGTATTTTTTTATAGAATTTAAAATCGATCTACCTCTTATATAACAATTCAATCAAATTAAAGAATTCAATTTATTAAAAGTTTTGATTACTCTTAGCCAATCAATGTAAATATTCGAATCTTCTGAATTGAAAATAATTTCATTGCTTTTTCTAGAGATAAATCATGAAACCTTGTACTGACATCGTTTGCTTAAATGCTTCATTTACATAAATACAAATGTCATTAGCTGACTTACCATTGATACCACGTTGATTGGCCATATTATCGTCGTCCGGGCCATGGGCTGCATTCAAATTCATCTCCTCTTCGTCAAACATTTGCTCCTCGGACTGAAAGGGATATAGCAATTCGGCTTCATCCTCATTCGATGTTTGTTGTGATGGTTCCACTTGGTAAGTGGGTGGAATATTAGCACCAATCCCTCCACCAGCAACTCCAGCGATATTATTGTTATTGTTGTTATTATTTGGCTGATGTTTAGCTGATTTTGGTTTAGCCGATTCTACACAAATTTCATGTGGATTCAAAAGGCAAAGCATCAAGAAAATGCTTAACAATGCAGGCGGCAGGCAGCAGCGGCGACTACGACGACGACGGCAACAGCAGCTAGAAGCTGTAGTTTTTGTTGCAGTTGTTGTTGTTGTTGTAGTTGTTGTGGCATTTAATGTTAATAATACTAAGCGTTTGAAAATATTTACACTTTGTTTGACAATTAGCATTGCATTTGTAGAGGATTGCTGTTGTGTTTTCTGTCTCATTTGCTGTTTCTGTTGCTGATGTTTGTCTAATGTTGCAGCTGGCACTAATTGGCAACATTTTGTATTTGTGGAATCTCGTAGGCGTCCACGTCGCCGACGACTATTGAAATCTATCGTTGTCGATTTATTAATTATATTTTTGGCCAACATGTTGTTTAACTGGCTGTTCGATGTTGCCAATAAGGCTCTTGTTGCTGATGTATCTTTAGCTGAATCTGCTAAATCTTCCTCGTCGGCAACTTTCCATTGTTTTTGTATAGTAAATGTTTCTTGTTCTTGTTCTGTTTCTAATTGTTGTTTTTGTTGCTGTTGTTCTTCTAATTGTTGTTGTTGTTGTTGTTGCTCTGGTTTGCTGCATGTTGTTGGCTGCAACATTGGACCCGTTGAAGTGTTGGTGTTGTTGTTCTTGTTGTATTTAATGTTGTAATTGCAAAAAACCGTTTGTTGTCGTTGTACGAGTTTTGTTTTTCACTTTGTTGTTTGTTGTAGTTGTAGTCGTTGAAGGGTTATTGAGGATTGGAATTAATTTCTTTATCACACAAAAATTTATATATACACTATACATAAATAACAATTAACACTTGAATAGAGTGGGAGACAACATTGCTGTTGTTGTTGTTATTAATATTGTTGTTGTTGCTGTTGTTGCCGACATTAGATGCCGCATTTTTTTTGTTTATTTATTGTTGTATTTAAATTTTCATTGAATATATCCTTTATCTCATTCTCAGTCACGGCTTAAAGTGGCCTAAACCATTGCGGTTACCATTGCTGGCGTTGTTGGCCATTTGTGTCAGCGCGTCAACTTCTGTATGTATGTGTGTATATGTGTAAGCGTGTATGTGTGTGTGTAAGAGTGTAAAAGTGTGTTGGAAAATTTTCCCTGAGTAGCTAGGCCAGCTAAAGGAGCCAGGACTACCAGCACCAGCACCAGCAGCAGCAGCAGTAGCAATAGCAGTTACAGTAGCAGCAGCACCAGCGCCAGCTCCACGTTGCTCACTCGTCTAAGGTTAGGCGAGTAGTAAAAAAGTTGCCTCCTTCTAGGCTAGACTTGACATGCAGCATTTGACTGGAATGCCGAAGGATAACCATAAAAACAAAAAAAACAAAAAAAACTGGAAATGTTTTTATGGCGCAAAGAGAAAATCACCGAGTGATGTACAAAGAGAGTGAGAGAGAAATGTTGCTAATGTTGTTGGTTTTTTTTTTCTTGTTCTTGTTGTACAAGTTGTAGTTGCAGTTGTTGTTATTGTTGCTGGTTGGTTTTTGGCCTGCGCTTGCGTTGCCTTTGTTTACATTTTTGTAAATTTTTTATTGAAACTGTAAATTAAAGAAATTTGAGAAAAAGAATCATTAATTAATTTATTTACAAAGTTTTTTTGAAAAATTGTTAAAAATTTCATTTATCTTTTATATGTTCTCTTAAAGATTACCACTAGCTCTTTATTTTGATTTCATTCAAAAGAGAGACAGAGCATATATAATTTCTCTGCTCTTTCTTTCTCTTACGCTTTCCCTTTTATTCTCTAGCTATCTGTCTCTTCTTTTGCCGCTTATCTCTAACGCCTTATCGCATTTTTTGCTTTCATTTTCTCTGGCTTGTTTGTTGTTTTAGCTTACGCTTACGATTTTTACTTTCATTTAGATTTTGGTTTTCTTTTTTTTTACTTTGGTAGTATGTAACTCTGCCTCGCTTTGCCTGTCATTCTCTTTCTCTCTCTATCTTTAATTTTCACCTCTCTTTCGTTCTCCCTCTTTTGATGTCCTTCTCTGTGTCGCTCTCAATGTCTGCCTCCTCCTTTTTTTTATGGCTCCTGGCTTTGGCTATATGCGGTTATGTTCATTGTTATGCTTTGAGTAGCTTCTGCTAATCCTCATCCCATCTTCCCATTCCTCCTTCTCTCATCGCTATATCTTTTACCATTTTTTTGTGTTTTTTTTTTTTGTATATTTTTAGCCATAGGCCAAAGTTTAGCCAAGAATTCAACTGTGTGGCATTGTTATTAATTATGTGTTTTTTTTTTTTTCTGCTGGTTTTCCGTAGCCAAATTGCGTAACATTTCAGTATGCTAACACATTTGATGGCTTAAGTGTGCGTTTGTGTTTGTGTCTTTGAAAGTGTGAGTGTGTATGTGTGGGGGGTGTGTGTGTGTTTGTAAGTGTCTGTTGTTTTCATTTGCTTTACATAATTGCATCATAAAATTGATTAAAACTCGACAGGATGGCAAGCAGGAGGGGTCGTAACGGTCACTTGATACCTTTTCTAGCTTAAGACTTGGCTATTTTGGATACACAGGCCATAAGCAGCACAGTGGGGATGGATTTTGCCTTGTTATATGAGTACTTTGGTAACTATCTAACTACGTATTTTAATTAATTAATTTTACAAACTTTCAAATTTGTTAAGCTAAAAGTTTTCCGCTCAAATCAAATACAAATAACTAGAATCCGTTTAACGAAATCTTTAAAAACTTTTTAAATAAATAATTACAATAAAAATAGTTGCGGCTTTCTAAATATTCATGACAAAAAGAAAAAGATTTTTAAGAAATTTAAATTTCAAATTAGACTTGCTGGCACTTTTTCAAAAACTTATTAAACAAAGTTAAAAGTTTGAATGGAAAACAAATTGTGCGTTATCTAAAAAGATTAAAAGTAAGTTGGCTATAAACTTTAAAATTTAATGCCTTTGAAAGTTAGTTCTGTAGCTTTTTTGAATAAACTAAAATTGGTAAACTTTCTGACTTCTAATATAATGAAACAATTTATTAATTATTTAGCTATCAGTTTTTTGATTACATAAAAGATTTAGTAGATGTTTTAAGCTGAATTCTTCTAATTTGCTTCATAAATTTCTTTTTATTAAATTAGTCTTTTTAGGAAAAAAGATAATATCTAACTGAACTGTGTAATGAAAACTATCTTAGTGATTCTGATAAAAATCTAAAATCATTTGCAATATATGCATATAAAATTTATACGAAAACCTCAAATTATATAATTAATCTTCATACTTTTCAAGAAGTTCTTTGAAAATTAATACTGGAATCTTCTAATGTAATCGGCTGAAAAAAGTATTTGGATCCGTTTATGATTAAGGGGAAGTAAAATTAATCATAGTTTTGATACCGTACGTGATTGAATTTAGTCTATAGGTATCTTAGATATAACATTCTCTAACCCGACATTTAAAATAAATTTAAGAAATTATCTAGAACTATATAATTTATCAATATGCCTCACCTTAAAATTCTTAAGAATTAATAAATTTGTAAGGAAATGTTTTCTCTAGATCATCAATTTATATATGTATATATTTAATTTTGATCAAAGTTGCATTAAAACAGAAACATTGAGGTTTATAACAATACTTTTAAAGTTGTAAATATAATAATGAAATATATGTTAATTAATTAATTGAATAAATTATAGCTTTGATTGAACTCGATTTTAATTTATTTAATATTTCGGTAATATTTGATTCAATATCTCCTTGGGGCACTACAATTAACATAATAACATGCCTAACTAATTCGAGCAGGAAACGGAAACATGTTCCACTTGCCGTCTATTGGCTGCCTAAAAGTATGCAATCTTCTACATCTGATCTGCCATGGCGAAACATTAAGCTGCAAAACTTTTTTTTTGTTTCGCTTGTTCTTGTTGTAAAAGTGACTGTAACTTTTCGGGATAATTATTATATCATTTGCAAGAAGGAGTTTAAAAAAAAAAAGAACTGAAAAATTGGAAACCGAAAAAGGGGCGGTGCCACTTTAACGACTCGTTAGGCTTTTCTTACTCCCTTACCACACCTCATGTTATTAACCAGGCAAAAAAGTTTCTTGCACCAAAAAAAAGAAAAGAAACGAAAGCAACGTTTTGACCCCTTTATGGAAAAGGCCTCAAGCACGAGAAATACACGTATACTCACACTCACATTAACACACAAACACGCACACACACAGTCTCACAAAGTCGACCGAAAAACGTTTTTTTTCCCCCTCACTCTCCCCTACTACTGTGAGTTTTTATTGCTTGATTATATAAAAATTGCCTTTGCCTTGCAATTCGACATGAAATGTTTGAACTGAATTTTGTCTACAAAATTTGCTAAACTTAATTTTTCCCTTTAAATTGGTTTAATTTGCTTTTAGAGGCTTTGTTTTTATATTAGATTTCCTTTGATTTTATATAAAGCAACGTTTTCTGCAGACACACGCACACGCACACACATGCACATACACACAGAGACACACACTTGGAGAAATTTTTGCGGAGCAGTTTTGTTTTTTTGTCTTTCTGCTATTTTGGTTTGATAACGAACCGTCCGCTTGTTGGTCCTGCGAGGATGTTGTCAGCGCAGCGCACGAAAACGTTTTGGAGCCTGCCACCCAGCCAGCACGAGTCCTGGGGCCAGCCAGCCATGCCAAACGTTACACGATTGCCCAATGGAAAGCCCGAAGAGAGACGATGAAATCCGATGGCGAATGAATGAAGAATTTGAATTCCAGGTTGCCTCTGTTACTTGTACAATTTTGCAAACTCATCAGTAGAAGGAGTTCAACCTACATATCTCTTGTTATTCTCACTTTACGTTCAATGGAATGAACCTAGCCTTTGTTGTTTTAATTTATAATTAATTAATTTATTATATGGCATATATTTACATTAAGCGCAGTGCAAACATTTCTCTAGAGAAAGAGAGACAGAGAGAAAAAGAGAGAGAGAGAGAGAGAGCGAAAGAGAAAGAGCAAGAGTTTGATTCGCCTCCATGTTTGTTCGTGTTTGTAAATGTTCAGCCATTTTCCAGTTTATAGCATACTTTTGGGGGCATCTCTGAGAGCTATACTTTTTTGGCTCTCCCTCTTTCGGTTCTCTCTCCCAGGTAGTCCGTCCAGTCGCAAACAAACAGCAAAAGGAAAAGTCAGAAAAAACTTTTCTGCATGACGAACCCACACATATATACATATATATAGGTATATATATATATATATATATATATTGCTTGCTCGTATACTCTCACACTTACACACACACAGACACACTCCACGCACAATTGTATTTTGATTATGCCCGGTTTGGTACGCCGCATAGCTCAGATATTTCTACGCACAACAATGCCACGGTTTCGCCGTTTTGTCCTCCATCTTCAGCTTATCTCCCCACCAACCCACATTGATAGCACACTTTCTCCTTCTTTTATATGCCACCAGTTTTTGCCATATTAAATATTTATAGAAACAAAAAAGCAAAGAAATACAATCTATATATATGCTTAACAAATAGCAGAGATATAAGAAAATTGTATAGACTATATATAGTTTAGGAATTTATATGCCCAAATTTGAACAGAGAAGAGGGGGAAAAAAAACCAATATCAATGTCAATTGCATACAAATAGAAATTGATTTGAAAACTGTACATTATCTAGAGCAATATACAAACATTTCAATGTTCGAGCAAATTTTTACTCTACTTAACAAGATAAAGAGATATTTGCCTTCAAGCCCAGTGAACACAATCATCCTCATAAAAGTGAAAAATTGTAAAAATAGTCAAATGTTCTCATAGATAGTTGAAGCTATAAAATAAAATAAAAATCATAGATCTGTATTAATCTTTTGGCAGATCTTTTCAATGTTTTTAATATATATTTTTGGAGAATTTTAGCATTCAAGCAGTAAAAAGAAGAAACGGGAAAAAAATGCATTCTAGCTAAATCGAATAGAAATTTCATATGTGCTCTTGTATATTTTAAATCATTTTAATTTCTGATACATTTATAATCATTTAAATGGTAAACCAGTTTTACTTTGATTCTCAGAGTTAAACATAAGCCACTATAGACTTTAAGGATTTGAGTATAACTTTTAAATGATTATGGACATTTTTCCAGTTCATTTTGTTTAATAATTTTATATATTGAATTCAATGCATTTTCGTATTTTTATTTCAAATTTATTTTTTTTATTATAACTAAATTTTGTTAATCTTACTTATTATATTTGATCAATATCTAATCTCTCCTTTAGTCTCAAATGCAAACCATTATCAGATTTAAGTGTTAAAACAGCTGATAGAATGGGATCATATTTATGACGATTTGCCTCACGTTTTTGCTTTTCTTCGTACGATAGACCCAAATATGTATTTATTAAGCCATCCTTTGATTCAAGTTCTGGAACAGCTGGCAATACCTTAAAAGTACGAATTATTTTCGAGATGGCTGTCTTAATTTCTAGTAGAGCAAACTTTTGTCCAATACAATTTCGTGGACCAGCACTAAAGGGTACATATTCGAATGGACCTGGTTTCTCCTCCTCAAAACGTTCGGGATAAAAACGATGAGGTTCCTTGAAAACACGATCATTATAGCCAAGCAAAATGATGCCTATATTCAATGTGGTACCTTTGGGTACAGTATTGCCATCTATAAAGATAATATATTATTGATAGGTAAATATAAATATTAAACGTATTTTTTGGCTACTAACTTATCGTGTACTCCTTATCGGTAAAACGTCCAATAATCGGCACACTGGGATAACAACGCTGAGCTTCTTTGATAAAGAGATCCAAATATTTCATTTGACCTATTTCCTTATAGGTGGCATCACGATCCATTTCATCTCCCATAATTTGGCATTGTTCCTCATATAATTTTTGCTGGATATCCTGATGTCTAGAGAGTAGATAACCAGCAAATGCCACACCTGAAGTGGTAGTATCATGGCCCTCAAACATGAATGTTGAAACCTCTTCATAGATCTCTTGCTGATTTAAAGGACGTCCATCAATTGTAGAAGAGAGTAGAGTATCCAAAAATGCCATTTTCTTGCGCGATGTAGAGAATTCATCAGTTTGCTGTTTGGTCTGTAAGCCCGCTTTACGTAGACTTTCGATACGCTTCTCTATAATGCCATTGGTGAAGTTTTGCAATGTTTTGAGAGTTTTTTGATATGTCGCATATTCTGGTAACAAAGAATATAGAATATGGGAGCGTTTAAAGGGATGAAAAGCTCTCATATTGATGATATAGCACATACTGGAACAGAAAGATAAATATTAAAAAATGCACTTAAATATTAATCCATCAATAACTTACTCCTTAAATGCCTGAACTATATTGGAATCACGTTCTTCAATTGCATTTATAGATACACCCATTGCCGTATCACATATCACATCCAATGTAAGATAGTGAGCTTGATCTTGAAAATCTATAATTGAGTCATTGGCTGAAACTTTCCTCAATTGCTTTATAAATTTCGTTGAATTCTCATTCATCACTTGATGGAAATCTTGCAAGATATTAAAATGGAATGAGGGTGTTATCATTTTACGATGTTTATGCCATTTGCTGCCATGGCTTGTGAGTAAACCAAATCCTAACCATGGTTTCAATAACTGATACACCGCAGACTTTTGTATCAACTCTTGGCTATTTAATATATACTGTAATTCAACGGAGAATATAAAATTGTAATCAAAAGAAATATTTGAAATTTATTATATACAGTCTTACCTCTAAATGTTTGGGATTTGTCACCATAATGCCTGAATTGTAACCAATCCAATAGGCATAATTATCCTTGCCATACTCAATCCACCAATTGAAGAATGTTTCAAGAATTTCTGTTGAAATAGAATAGAAAATATTCTATAAACTCTTTGTTCTTTAATATAAAATTTCATTGTTAACCTGCTGTATTTTTGCCCAACTGATGAGCATTACCCAGCACTGGCACAGTAGCTGGGCCGTTAATATTTTTTATTTTGCGTTTTCTTTTAACTACACTCAATTCAAAGTACAAAATAATTAGCACAGGCAATGCCAGCACTAAAAACAAGAAAAACCACATCTATGTATATATCACAACCGTCTACGGCAACAAGAAAATTCTAAATGAGTTAACGTCTCTACAATCGGCTTAAATACACAACACCAGACAGATCAGAGTCCATTGATAATGCAAACGCCCCTTAGTCTGGGCCCAAAGTCTTGGCTGTTTCAGATTGTAGATGCAATACGGTAAATCAAAAAAAAACTGATAAACTCTTTTTTTTTCATCTGGCCCAACAAAGTGCTAATTATTTATTTCACCTAAAATTTAATTATTTCAACATGAAATTAAATGCGATCCTAAAAGTATGCTAAGTATTTAACAAAGCAGAAAAAATTAAGCTCTTATTAATTTTTTAATATGCACTAGCAAAAAAAGTTATATAATTAATAACAAACATGAAGCACCTATTTTTAAATATATAAAGTTTATGCCTATATTGTTGATCAATTGTGATCAATTCTGTCTTTTTCATAGACAAGAAACAACAAATATAATAGAATAATGAATCAAATATTTATCAACATTTGGTTAGATGTGCTCATTAGCGAACTATATTTACAAAACCCAATTATCAAAATAAACATTGATTACTTTTGATTTGAACTGCATTCATAAAAACACGGAAAACATTTGTTTTGATTTTACAGATTTACTAATTAACGTAAAATAAGCATGAACTGAATGCACAATAAACCTGTTTTTTCTTTCTCTCGCTCTTTTTCTGTCTCTATCTTAATACTTTGAGCCGTGACTTGCACATTTTTCCTCAGTGATTTTATGTTCCTCTATTAAAATACTTTGAGACCTGGCAAAGTTCAATTTGACGAGCCTCCCAATTCGATTTGGTATAATGATTAACTGACTGGCTGCTCGCATTTCCCATATCAGTATTTGTATGTCTAGACAGCAATAGAGGCCAATCATTATCTGCCGAGCCCCCTTCTTTTAAATGTGTTTATACCTTTTTTGTGTTAAGTAAGATAGATAGTGTAATTATTATCTTACCTGAAGGTTTATTGCCAATGCGATGGGCATTACCAAAAACTGGTACAGTCGGTGGACCATTAAATTTCTTCATCACTCGCTTTCTTTTCAAAATACTGAGTTCAAAGTACAAAACCACAAGTATGGGTTGTATTAGCACAAAGAATAGCAATAACCACATTTTTTAACTTAAGTATATTTTCTTTATTGTTTAAATTAATCAACACAATTTAATCGATTGAGAACTAACGTCTGCTCTCTGTGACTAGAAAATCGAATATGCGACAAAAAGTACAGTCAGCGAGTGTCTTAAATAGAAATTGCCAATCGAATTGAAGATGATTAAAAAAAAGTAAACTATTTACAATATGAGAATTTTGAATACTCTAATTCCGTATATGGATTTTTCTGAAGATAATATAAGAACAAAAAATTTGTTTGTATTGAACTTGTTTTTACATTGTTTATAAATTAATGCCAAGTCAATAAACATAAATGTACCTCAACTTTATTCTATTAGTAATCCATCATATTATTAATTTATATAAATAAATTAATTTTTACCTTCTAATACTGCTTCTTTTTTAATATTTAAAGTTTGCCACCTTATTAGAAGTCATTATTATTATTTATGTTATATTATTAAAACAAGTCAATAGTATTTTTTATATGTTTTTAAAATATATTGCAATTTTTTTGGTGTTTGTTTAGCTAGATATAAACTAAAATTATAGTTATAGTTACATTTAATTTAAATTGCAAAATTCTTTGAAAAAAATTACTAATGTTGAAGTGTTTGAAATTTGCATATCTTTTTAAATACTTATAATGCCAAATATTTTTATAGTTTCTGAATATGAAAATTAAGATGTTATTAAAAATAAATTCAAGAGTCACAAAGTTAATTGCATATATTGGATTAAGCATTAAATTTTAATGAATATCAAATATTAAATTTTAAATTATTAAATAGTTAAGAGCATTTAGAATTCGATTTAACCATATATTTTAAATAGAAACAAGATTTCTTGTTTGTTTTGACTTCATTTCTTGTTTTTTGAACCTGCACGAGACCGTCTGGCAGAATGTAGCCGGACTTTGCACCTGTTTTCATATTATTTATCTCTAGACAATGTCAGACAAAATAAATATGTATGAGCCTGTACATGTATTTTCATATCAACAATAATCAAAGGGGCTCGCCCGTTGCTTATTGGGAAACATTTCAGATTAGTTTAAATTATGACCTATATAGAAAATCAAAGATCAGAAGATCATAATCGTGTTTCAAATTAAAAATGACCCTTAATTATATACAAAACAGGATTTAAATCATTTACCAAATTGGACCACTAAAGTATGTATCTCTTGCAGTTCAAACAAATTCGTAACTAAAACTGATTTACTTGTTTAGAGTGAGAAAGTTACGTCCAAAGCAAAAGATTAAACTTATAAAACCTCTTACAGATGTTTTTTCTACGTTTATTTACAAAATTTATAGATTTATACTTAAATAAAGAAAAGTTTTAGTATAGTTAATCTGGAAAATTCCTGTGCTTTGATTTGATTGCTTTGATTTTGGTAACGATTTTGTAATTATTTAAGTTTAGTCTTATTATTATATTAAAGTATGTACTAATACTCAATCAATATTAAAAGGATTGATATCTTTAAAATTTGAATTAATTTGAATTGCATTTATTATTTAAATTTATTTATATATATATTTAAACCCAGTATTTTAATATAAATTTGATTTGTTTGTGTGAGTATAACGTGTTGACACAGTTTTGCATACTCTAAGGCAAAAATTTATTGAAACAAAAGTTTTGCAATAAAATTTTATTGCAATTCGAATAAATAAATACTTTTCTACGACATATAAAATTTTACGATTTTCAGTGCATAATTATATTGACAGTTGAATTTAGTAAAATATGCTATCTTTTTTAATTGATTCAATTTTGTTTGTTCAATTCTTTGAATAAATTTATGTTTCTATTTAAGCAGATGAATGCTTTGCATTGCTTAATTTATGGGATTAAGACATTTAAAATGGTATTGAAAGGATTACATAAAATTTAAAGAAATTCGTCAATTTTAAAATTAGAAAAATAATTTAATCAAGGCTTTTCAAAATCAGTGAAATATTTTACTGACTAGTAGGTTATTTTCCTATATTGTGAATCTTATTCATTTGAGAATTTCAATATGTTTAAAATCTGATTTCAATTGCTACAAAAGAACTGTATACTTATATGTATGTATATATATATATATATTTATATCTATATAATATACCTTCTGCTTTAACTTTTTGCATATTAAATTATTGCGCCTTCTGCTTCTTATAGGCATTTATATCATTTATTTTACGCACAGTCGCATAACATAAATGCCAAAATATATCATTTGTAATTATAATTTGTGGGCATGAGCCGAAGACGAAAAAACCAAGAAAAATGAACGAATCGGCCTGCAATTGTCAGGGGTAAAATGGCAAATGATAAAGATATGAAGGCTCAGTTTCAGTCGCAGCAAAACAAATAACAAATGATTCGAGTCAACTATGGCCACATATAACAAAAGAGTTATATAACAATAGATGTAAGGTATGCCCAGGCCTTCTATCCCCCCCACTTCTCTCAATACCAGATGATACTGAATGCTTAATAAAGCATATAATATGAGTATTAATCAAATGTGGCGCATTGACTTTTCATTTGCTATAGACATGTGAATGCAGTGATGCTGATGGCTATAAGAAAGAAAAAGTAGAAAAAGGAAAAAAAAAATGAGAGCAAGGCAAAAGATGAGTGGTGAAGAGAAAAGAGAGAGAGAGATAGAGAGAGGGGAACTACAATAAATCACAAGTGGGTAAAAGTTTTCGGCTTTTATGCCATTTGTTTCGGTAATTCGCTTGACAACTCAATGCTGTTTAATGCCCAAACTTATAACTGGCGAAAAATTTTAATGAATGACGTCGTCATTATCATCATCATAAGCATCATCATTATTATTATGAACATCATCATCACCATTGCCAGTTGGCAAGGACTCAGCCTTTTAGCCAAGGCCATACGAATGGAATGGAGGGTTAAACAATTTCAATGAACTTTGATAAATCGCTGTGTGGCAAGTCGAGGGCATTTTCTGAATACAGTTCGGTATTCTGCTTGGTTGAACTTCCTATTTCCTATTACACATTTGGCCATTTTGCTGATTTTTATTTTTAGTCTACATCATACTAAACCCCCTCCAGCTAAGGCTAATGTTCAGTGATTATGTAAATTGTTTTTCTCATTCGTACCCATTACATCAGCTTCCTATGATTAGTCTAATATATATTTTTAGGCATCGATTGAGTTCTATTAAAAGTTGACTTTTATTTCACTTTTTGGTCTTATGTGGCATTTTTTTAAGCTTAAACTGACAGCCAAAAATAAAATTATATTTATTTTTGCGTTAACAAAATGTATGGAAATCTCTGAAACTAATAGAAACAAATTGTATCATCAATTTATAATAAAAATAGTATATATATTATACACATATTGTTTTTATCCTTTTTTAGCACTGGGTGACATTTCCAAAAAGTTTAATTATATATTTATTATGAACTTATTTTGCGGCTCACTGAGTATTAAATGTACCAAAAACATATTTACGCATAATTTTTCATTTTCTTTTTTTAACAATTTTGTCCAATTATCAATAAGTAATACAAGACTTAGTATTTTACCTACTTCTATCTATTTTGATCGGAACAAAGGTGATACAGATTGAGCTTGGTATTAAGATGTTGGTATATTTGAATCTTCTGTTTAACCCAAATTAAGAACAATTTATATGGCTGCTATTATAACATTTCTTAAGATAAGAATATTATTGTTAATAGAAAAGAAAACAAAACAACTTTGTCCTCTTTTATATAAATTTTAAGGCAATTTTCAGTTTATTAGCCAACATTACATATGCCATATAAGAAACTCACGCAAAGCACACAACAAAATTGCCCAAAATTTCTTGCCTTAAAGCAAACACATTTTTAAATGATAGCCTTACAATTAGCCAAGGTCTGACTGTCTGACATGTTTAATGCATTTTGGCCCAAAAAAAAAAAAACAACAAACAAAGTAAAATAAAAGAAAAACGAGGGAAAGACAAGAAAAGGAATTAAAAGAAGTAAACATTGCGCATACGCCACGGTGTGCGCACGCAATTCTGCATAAAATGTTTAGCACGTTTCAAGATACACACACACATACACAGAAAGACACTGATATATTTACACCAATACAAAGACAGACAGAGATAGCGTAATAGATGAAGATGTGTAGGAAAACCGCGTTTACTGGCCACTTAAAGAAGAACTCCCATGAGCAAAACCATGGAAGTCCTTACCCCAGGGGGTTAACCAAAAACTATGCAAAAGGCTAAAAACACAAATACTGAGGCCAAAACCCCCCACACCTACCATCATTCCAAACCTCTCTCTGCCATCGACCATAAAAAGCTATATAGAATGTTGCAATCAGTTAATTTAAGTGCAGGGCAGGCCAACACAGTAGAAACCAAAAACAAAAAAAAAAAAAGAGGGAAAAGAAAAATGGAAATTTCAATGTGCATATATAAACAAACACGCACAGAACGAAAACTTGGGTAAGATTGCCTGAGGCTCACATACACACAGAAATACTCACACACATACACACACACACACACAGATACAAGTGGCTACTAATGCAAATAATTTACAAGTAGGCAAAATGTGGGAGGCAACGTCAGCACCGAAGCAGACAAAGAGGCGAAATGTCGTCAACAAACATACACAAAAAAAAACATAACAAGAACAAGAAAAATAAGAAAGGAAAAGAAACGACGAAGAAAAAAAGGAAAAGAAAGAAAGAAATAATAATAAAATAAAAGAAAAGAAAAGCAAGTGAGAGAGAAAGAGATAGAGACAAATGGCAAGGGAGGTGAGAAGAAAGAAATGTAAAAGGACATTATGCGTCTTTTCACATTTGAGAAAAGGACAAATTTGTAAGGACAAGTGTAAGTGAAGGAAGCGGTAACAAACAGAACACACAAACTCATACACACACACACACACAACAGGAAAAGCCAAAACAAATACAAAAACAAAATATATAGGTACATATAGAAAACATTTAGAGGTCTTTCTTCCTTAAGATGATGATGATGATGTCGTGAAAAAATCAATGCATTTTACCTACGTAAGAAATCAAAAATTACAATTTAACAATAAATTAAATCAATAAATGAATTGAATATAAAGCCCATCATTCAGCAGCTGCTACTATCAAACGATATTACAATCGAACTCTATTTAAATGCCAAGCTATAGAATAAACATTGAATATTTTATAAATCTAGTTGTAATGGAGACTTTTATAACACACAAATACCAAGTTTATTTATCTTGTCTTATCGATATTATATTTTATGAAATCTCACTGCTTTTATTGATATGATTAGCAGATAGAAAAAAACCTATAATATTTTATCGTGAATATTAAGAGAAGTTTTATCAATTGAACGCAATGATTGATTTTTAAAATTTGATGATCTAAAAAAATCTAACTTAAAGAATTTTACATTCAACAACTCCCTATAACAATACATTTAATGCATTTGATTTACAAGCACATCCAACACATTTTTTTGTGAATTTTATTTTATATATTCTTTTCGCCCATTAGAAACCATTTTCTATTCAGCCCACAGGTATGCAATATTTTAACACTTGAAAAAGATTGTCGGTGGTCACAACACACATACATACCTACAAACAAATGCATAAAGAACAAACACTTTTAAACAGAAAAAAATATAAGAAGATCAAAACCGAATACCGAGAAGAAAGAAATACAACAACAGAAAAAAAAAATTAAGGAAAACTGGCAGAGTTTTTCACAATATTCGCGGCAAATCGCGGACGATGATGGCGGCTTAAGCGATGGCATGGTGGCGGCTGTCGGTGGCGTCGGCGTTGGCGCGTGGAGGTAATTGAAGTGACGTTTATGAATGTCATCCGTCAAGCACTCAAGGACATTTACATACAAACAAGCACACACAAAGACATAAACAAACACACAAGCACTCACACACACAGTGACATAGAGGGACACGCGTGGGGCATTTGGTGGCACTGACAGATGCGCGCTTACACAGATTTTTTCCCTGTTTATATGTCTGTGTGTTGTATTGGTCTATATACACAAACACACACACACACACACATACAAAGAGAGACACAAGTCACATGGCGCATACGCCGCTTTTGTCCTTTATAAAAGATTTGAATGTGTTTGTGCAAGTAAGTATGTGTGGATGTGACTGTGTCTATGTGTGTGTGAAACAATTTAAAAATAAATACGAAAAACTAGCGCAGAACATCGTCTATGTTTGAATTTGGGTGGAAGGATGAAAGGAGAAAGCACTACGAGGGCTGAGTGATAGATTGAAACTAAGTCGCTAGTTGAAGTCCTTGCCTATAACTTGGAACTGGCGGAATCATCATCATTATATATACGGACATCCGTATCTATGTATATTGTATAAGAAAATTCAACAAAATAAATGTTTGCTGAAATAAATAGGCAAACGGTTTTATGTTTGTTTGTATGTAAGTACATACACATATGTACATGTATGTATATGTTATATGTCATATATCATTGTCGCCTGTTGTTTGTCGATGACATGTTAAAAGCTGCCAGTTGATGCCATATCAAACATTTAATTCATTTCTTTTATGCATGTAAGAAATACATGTTGTTATATAATGCTTCCGACACATAATTTACACACATACACATATAGAAAAATATTTTTAGTGATTTGGAAAAACAATGACATATCTCAGTTCCAAAAATTAACTTTGAATTATTAAATACCCAAATAAATTATAATAGACAAAGATTAAAAAGTAAACTTAATTTCAATAAAAAATATTATCGATATATTAAATTATATGTATTATATGTATGTATATAAAACATAAAACTTGTACTTATGAACTTTGCTGTTTGATTGATCCACAATTCATTCATCAAACACAAATTGAATTAGAAAATATTTGTACTTTTATTATATTCTTCTTTATTTGCAATTTGTTCTCACTCTGAAACTTTACAATTTATTGCATTAAAAATTAATTTTGAAATCCAAACCAAGAATCAAAATATTGTGAATTGATTTCGAATTCTATTACTAAGGCACAAGCACAATTTCTTGTTAATGGAACCCTTGTCCTTTATTAACCAAACTAATTGTCAAGGCAATTAAAGTAACATATTTACCTTACGTGGCTTTTTATCTGGCAACGCCACTCAGCCGACCAACGAGAATAAAGTTAAGTGGCAGTTTACAATTGAAGCGAAAGTGGAAAGGTTCTTGTGCGTGTTTAAACGACAAAGAAAAAAAACAAACTAAAAATCAATTATATGACAATTGACAATGAATAAATAACTTATTACTTTATTACAACAATTACAAAGAAAATACAATAAATGTATGTTTAAACAAATATTAACCCTAACAAACTATATATGTACATATGTACATACATATATATATAGTACTAAAAGATTGCTTAAATTAGAAACACTTCTTCCCACACTTGAAAATTTATCGTAATTCTGGAATCTACCAAAGCCAAACTTATCATATAACCCACGCAAAAATCCTTTCATCACTACTGCTGTTTTCCTTCTTGAGACGCAGCATCAAATATATGGAAAACTATATGCAATGTGTGTGTGTGTGTGTGTGTGTAGGTACACTCCCACATACCCACAATCAGATATAGTATATGTAACATAGTGGCAACCCACTTGGCTTGTCTACTAATTAAAATGCATGCAATAACCTGAAGCATTTGTTGCCACATTGTTGTTGCCGAGGTTGCCAGTTATTGTAGTAGTTGCTTCTATGCGTATTAGAAGGACAAATGAGTCTTATAGGCAAGAAAGAATGAAAGGGCATTGAGAGAGACAGAGAGAGAGACAAAGAGTAACAAGACGATGAGCTATATATTCATTTTTAAAATGTAAAGATCTAAAGCCTAGGGGACAAACCTATTGATAGACTTATGTCTACTTACATTTTTAATTGTCTATCAAAGCCAATGACTATTTATGGAACAAAGGCATTCAAAATGTCCTTGCACACGCTCAGGGGCCGAGTGCAGGGGTGTGAATGTGGGCATGGTGTTGGGAACTGTATGCTATCTGCATATTTAATGACATTTGGCTATGACTTACGCGCACTAGGCAATTTCCAAAGCCGTCGTTGTTGCAACAGCAACAGTTGCCTCACGTGTTGCAGAAATGTGCAGCAAACACAACAAACAAAGGGGGAAAACATACAAAAAATTAATGGAAATTTGCATAATAAATAAACACAATAAACGGTAAAAACTCGCACACAGAGCAAAATACTAGAAATTTTTTCCAGTAGCGGAGTATTTAGATGACAACTAATAAAGGGTTACAAAATAGTAAAGCACTTAAATATTTATTTTATTATAATAACGGAATATAATTATATTCCTAGTTTATAAATTAATTAAAAATTTAAATGCGTTCCGATTATTTAAATATGACTGTAAATATCTTAAATTTGAAATTTATAAAAAAAAATAATAATAAAATTAAATAATAATAATTAAATAAATTTTAATAAAGTTATTTTATTAAGTTATCAAGTTAATAAGTCTTAATTTTTTAAGTTACTGATGAAGAATCTTTGATTCATTTAAAATAAAAAATAGATTACTTAAGTGAACGTATATAGCAAAGGTGATTATTAAAAATTATGTTTTATTATTTAAAATTTCTTTTCGACCATAACAATTAATATAATAAACATTGCGTGTGCGGCGCCTCAAATCGGAAAGCCGCTCCTGGATTCGGGTAAGGGGCATGTGTATAAATTTGCGTGACTAACGCGAAATGTGCTCGGCACTAGCTTTTCAGCTTTGGTTGATGTTGTTGTTATTATTGTTGTTGCTGTTTGTTGTGCTGTTCACTTTGCAATTCACGCAATAAATATTACATGTGAAAAAAGAAGGATATGAGAGGAGTCAGCGTAATTTATATAGTCCACCGCCATATATAGTTATTTTCAGGAAATTTAATTTGACTTTTCAAACAAATTGAATTATCAAACCCAAAAACAAATATCATAAAAATTCAATACTTTTGTACTTTGTAATTTATAGGAAAATTAAGTTGGCAAATAAATTTGATATTTGAAAGATTAAACTTTTAGTTAAACAAGGTGAAGAGTTAGTAAAATTAATATTTTTTTCGTTCAGTAAAACTATAATGTTTTAATTTAAAAACTAGGAAATTGGTAATACAAAATTGATGTGTCAACAAATATAAATGATCTTGAACGCTTTTTCATAATAAATCAATTATTATATTATAAAAATAATTCTTCGTTAGATTCTGGAGGCCGATTATCCCAAAATGAGAATGCATCGGAAAACTTAAAATCAGTCGTATGAAATATATATAGTATGACTTTAATTTTTTAAACTTGACTTTTACTTTACAGCAAACGTAGATTGATATATCTTTGTTTTTTTTAATTAACTATAAATATATGTATATGTAGGTAAAAAAACAGTTTCCTAAAGTTTGGAAAGAACCTCGTTTTGCGATATCGTATAATAATAAATTAATAAATAAATTATATAAAATAAGAAACCCTTTGTATTATAAGTTAAAGTTGATCCAAAATTTGGATATTTGTACAATGCGTGTACAAGAAGCTCTTCTCAATATGTTTTTTTGTCCTTCGTTATGTTACAAAGAATTGTTTTCTTTTTTTTTACTTAGATTAAACAGAAAAAATATTACAAAGAGCAATTAAGTCATGTAGTAACTTATTTTTGCAACACTTATTTAAAATGATTGAACTTTCAATATTAGGGAAAAATCGACGAAGAAAAATTGAAAGAAAATAGAATTTTTACTTTAATTATATTCTAGTTCTCGATTTTTAAAAAAATTTCTATTGCATTTAATTTGCTCTCTGTTCTGCGATTTTAAATCATCTGTAAAACCTGTGTGATCAAATGAATTTCTTTTAAAAAAAATCCTTTTGAGAGTCTTATGATAAAGTAAATATGTTACATAGTAAATATATAGAAATATGTATTTTTCGCCTGATGATAAAATTAACAGCAAATCTAGGCCCGAAGATTAATCAGTTAGTTAGATTATATCGTATAATTTTGCTAATTACTTTTAAACTAACAAAATTCATTACCATATAGAGTTCCATTATCTAAACATCTCATATTTAACAACAATAATGCAATTTTCCAAATGGAGATCCCATTACTCATTAGTTTAACGACATTTGATATTACTTTAAGATCGCTAAAAGTAAAAAATCACCCCTTCATTATTGAATGTTAACCTTGAAAAAAAAACGTTGTTGTTGTTTTTCCGTTTTTGATTTGTTTGCAAAATGATATAATTACAATACCAAGTCGAATTTTGGGTAGAGTCCAAAGTGGTAAAAACATGTTAGACGGGGCAAAGCCAAAAAAAAAACAAAACAAAAAATGTATTTTTTTTTGCGAAGAAAGCACGAAAACCGGTTAAGTTGAACTTGACCCAGCTGGAAGATATATAGATATATGCATTTGTGCATTATAGTTAACCCACACATTAACCCGACTAAATAGTTAACAAATTGGCAATCCAATAACAAAAAAAGAAAGAAATTAAATAATTGTTTATAAACAAAAATTCTCTTATAGAACAACAACAAGAACAGCTGATATTTACACGTACAAATCACTTGCTTCCGTCAAAATAGTAAAAGACAAATGGTGAGAGAGAGAGCAAGAGGGAGAGCTTTATATACTATATAAGATATATGTTTTTGCTACGATCATCATCAGATCGCCGGGGCCTAAGCTTTTGCGTGGCAAAAGAGCTTTTTCAACTCAACCAATGCGGCACGTCTAAGCTAGTTTTTAGTTTTAGTTTGGCAATTTACGCATAGACATCCGAAGCATTCCACCAAAACCGGTGTGTTAATTTTGATTTTATTTCATTTCATTCAATTTCAATTTACAAAAAAAGAAAAAAACACAACTGTGAAAAACTGACTTTCGTTTTACGTTGAGAAAAATTTCATTCAACTTGTTTGACACAATGCAATAACCAGTGAACCGGGCCCAGCCCCAACTATGTCATAGTATCATGTGTACCCTGTCTTCAGTGAAAAGTGCATTAATTAATTGATTAATTAGTGAATTATTTGTCACACCTAAATAAATATACATACTAGTTTTTGTAACTTAAATTAAATTTCCTTTTATTCGGCCTTCCATTAAACGTAATTCAATGACAGTGAACAGTCCATAATTCAAGTATTTGTTTAAATATTCTTAATCACATTTGGAATAACTTAACACAAGCAGTAACAAAACGTATAAGAAAACTATTTGTATTAGCCCGTTTAGTTTTAGTCCGCCCTTTGTAACCATGAAAGAAGGTTTGGTTTTATACAAAAACAAAAACAGATGGACTCTAGTGAAACAAAGTTAACAAAATCTCACAATGACTGATTAAATGGTGATACAAACCTATATGATATTTTACTCCAAATACAACAGCTTCAACACAAGTTAATCTTACAATGTTATTGCTCTTGATTTAGTGAAAAATTTGGCCATACTTTTCATTACTCTTTTTGACCAAAATGTATCTACCCTTTTAAAATTGGGTATAAAAATGTCAAAAATGTTAAGACCTTGCACAACAAGAGAATAAGGAAAAAATGCAAACAGTTGCACAATTTTATTTCTCTAGTTTTCCAGTTTCATTCTGTGTGAGAATCAATTGATACATTGAAACATTTATTTCATTAAATTTTCAACAAAGTCAGCTTAAAATATTATGACTTATAAGTTGAATCAGCAATTCATTTATTGTAAACACTTTAAGGTGATTAATTAATGGAAAATATATACACAATTACGTCAGATCGATTAATAGTTTATTGACCTAGAATAATGTAAAATAGATTTGATTATAAACATTTGTTATGCATACATTTAGTTTTAGATAATTGTCATTTTACACCTTACAGTAGGTCGTTGGTAAATATTAAATTATTTAGAAACATGTCAGTCTTGACAATAAAGAAGAATTGAAGTTATTGTCCGAATTTGGCTATTGCATCATTTTATACTTGAGAGATAATTTATAAATTTACAAAAGTCGCATGTCTTGCATTTATACATAAGTATTTTATGTGTATTTTGTTAGATATTCTTTGCAATACAAATGAAGCAGCTTTGGTGACCTTTGGACCAAAAGTTTTTTCACTCTTATTTTTGCTATACATATTTGTTCTTTCTCCGATTATATTGCTTCCAGACTTAAGAATGATCTCATCCTGCATATATAAAATCTGTGAAGATTCATTATTGTTTTAGTATAAAAATGCTTCTGCATTGGAAATATAAATGAACAATATCACATCTCCAAAACGCTTAACGAGGAAATTGTTTAATATTTTACATAAAGTGTCTATTTTTTCAAGTTTTTGTTAATTGTAAGACAAACTAAGTAAAAATCATATATCTATAATTAAAATAGTAAAAAAATGGTTCAATGAATCTCTCCTTTATATTTTTCCAATTGTAATACAATGTTTTCAGTTTCATTGAAAAAAAAAATACTTTTAGAAACCATAATTAACTTAATGTATAATTTTTTAATATAATACGATATCCTATATTTTCTATATTCGATACTGTGTATCATTCCAATGCCAATAACATTCGAAATTAATATTCGAGCAACATATAATTCGAATTGATTTTTGGCATTTGTTAGTCTCTTTGTCAAGACAACATTTTATAATTGTTAGATTGCCACATAGTAATTTATAAATTTTTTTAGATATATTCTTTAATTGCCACATTTTTATATTCCAATTCAACTTTGTAGATATTTTAAATTGTACTTTTGGAATTGATGAAGCATGAATGATTATTAAATTGAATTTAGATTAGATATTTGCAATTAGAATAGACAAAATGGTAATTAAATTTAAATCGAATTTGCAATTCTTTGTCTAAATGCAAATAAATATGTTATCAATTTGTTCCAATTAAGATAAAATTATACGATTGATTCCATTTTCATTCAACCATAAAAATTTTAAAAAATACATTGAACTGTCAAGAAGAAACTAGAATAAAATGAAATTAAATTAAACAATAAAATATTTAGAGTATAAAATATAAGCTTCAAGCTGATTTCTTTATGGCCTTCTAGGAAGTCTTTAAATGTTAGGTTTTTATATAAAACTAAAGAAACCTAATGCTTTTATTTACAATTGAATGGATCTGCAGTATTCATTAATAAATATTATTTAACGGAGTCAACAATAAATTGAGTCGAACTTCTGCCTGGGGGGGCCAAACTAATCAATTGTTGATTTTAGAAAGAATAATTTTAATCTTGTTTACCTAAACTAATAACCGTTCTTGATAAGAGCAAAACTATTTTAACACCTTTTCTTATTATCAAATCAAGATCAAATGATAAGTGGCAATTATAATGTTAAATTTATTGGCCAAAACTTTTTATACATTCTTTAGTATTTAAGCCCACTTGAATTGATTTACTAGCAAAAAAGAAAAACTTTAAACTTAATTATATAATAAGTTTATCTCTATATATGTACATATATACTAATCTTTATTCATTTGTCATTTTACTTACAGTTGAACACCCTCTTCTTTGCCATAATTCATCGGACGGAGACAAGTCCAAAAAGTTCACATTGACGTCATATTTTTTTGTTCCCTTTGCCGGTAAAACGAATTCTAATCAGTCTATATACAAATAATATACATTTACCATATACAAGTGTAGACTTCCTGACTATAATTCTGTGTTTTTATAAACCAGACCTTGTGACCTTGAAAGAAGTTAAATTCTTAAAAAACAAAGAAAAATATTAAGAAAACCTTAGATAGATCTATTACTGATTGAAAGTCGGGCAAGAGCCAAGGAGAATTACTACATATAATTAATTATAAACAATACATAATGATATTTGTATACACATATTATATAGTATAAACACTTGAAGTGCAATGGATGAATGATTAAATGTCAGAGACATGCCTATATGTATGCTATATATGTACATATACAAATACATATATATGTATATGTAAGTGTATCAATATATAAAAAAGAGACCCCACCAATCATGACTTATCAGTGAACGCAAAACAAAGTATCACAAGTAACAATTGTGAAAACAAAAGTGTAAGTGAAATCAAAGCAAGCGCGCGTGTTATAACTATTTTCAACACTCAGACAAACCCACACTCACACTCACACACACACACAAACAAAAAGTAATAATAAATGAAAAGCAAAAGAAAAAAAAAAAAACAAATAAAAACCAGCAAAAATTATTAATACAGTAAAGTAAAAATAATTCGCATTTTAGTATCAACTCGTAGGTCTAACTGAGCAGGCTTGTGTGATGTGTTTGTTTGGTTGAACACAAAATTTTTGACTTTAGTTCGCAACGTTGTGTAAAGTGGGTCAGTGTTTGGAAGGTTCGCTGCTGCATAGTTTGTTCCGCTGCTTAAACTAAGCTCACAAAATTGTTATTACAAAATGTTGCACAAAGTGTTAATGCAATGGCCAATAGCACAAGCCAACTACAACAACAGCAGCAGCAGCAGCAACACTACCAGCAGCAGCAGCAACACCAGCAGCAACAACACCAGCAGCAACAACAAAAACTACAACAATAACAACAACAGCAATAACTGCAAATCAGTTTTGTTACTACTTTTGCTCTTACAACTCCTCAGCTGGCAAATCGAGTCTGCGGATGGCCATAAAGTGACGGTAAGAGCAAGTTTCTTAAAGTTGTTGCAGGTTGTAGCAAATGTATAATAAATGTTTAACAGAAAAAAAAAACGCAATATTTAGTAAAGTTTTTCTTTCCTTTTTTGATGAAATTAAGCAATTGCCATTTATTGGCTAATATTGGCAACAAATGTTGAATGCAATAGGCGTCGATAAAAAAAAATTATATTACGAAAAGTTTTAACGAATTGAGTTAAGCTATTATTTCATCAGAATAAATCAGTCATGTTTCACATAAATGTCAAAGTTCATTTCAGTTATCAATTAACATACTAAAGATTCTCGTTTTATTTTTTCGAATACATCCAAAAGCTATACAAATTCTTATTCCTATAATTTTTCCTTTCGCCTTTTTAGTATAATTGTGTAAAAGAATTTTAATTTTCTATGATCAAAGGATTGAGAGAATATTTAAATTACAATTTTGGTTTCTTAAACTCTAAACCGAATCTTCTGTCTTGTTTCTAATCCATATCCAAAATTGATACCGAATTTTCAATCTGATTATAAAGCTATTTTCAAAGGGAAACTTTTTAAAGTTGTACAGTTTTCGTATATAGTTTATATTACCCAGCTTAAAAATTTGTTAAGTTTGTTATTTACGTTTAATTATTATTTACAATTCCTTAGATATCCTTTTAAGGATTCAAAAGCTTCAGTTCTTAGAGTATCAGTATTCAATTAGAATAAATATAAATTAATTATGAATTGATTAATAGTAAGGTGATGTTTAATGATTTGTTTTAATATATAAATTAATTCTATATATCCTATTGATTTTTTCAAAGTTACGGTTCTTCGGAAAAGTATTCATTTTAATTCTTTAATAAATCCAATAGGTTTGCTTTTACCAACATAAAGATATTATTTGATAAATTATTATCAATTATTTGTTTTTTATCAATCAAAAATTTATTTTAAAGTGAATGGGGAAACTGTAACAAAATTTATTTCAAAGCTCATTTGTTAATTCTACTAACGATTTATAATATTCAACAAAATATGTTTTTTAGTTTAAAATAGTTTTATTTAAAATGGTTTTATTTAACTTCATTTTATTTACATAATTAAATACACATGCTTCACGTACTTGTTAGTATTTTATGCACACCAAATAGTAAATAAACTATTGGTATTATACAGTACCAGTATTTATTTAATCCTGTAGAATAAATGCAAATATACATATGTATATGTACATACATATATGGCTAAAGGAAAATTTCCCCTTTACTTTAACTCTAAAACTGTCCAAACAAAGTTTGCTCAAATAAAATCCGAAAAACCATATAAACTTTTATTTAAACTGTTGTGGTACTCAACCATATATGTACATATGTATATGTATGTATATATAAATGTCAGATATATGCATATTTATAAAGACACTCAAAATTAAGAAGTTAAATTCTTATCACCCATTGATGAACATGTGTCAGACTGTAGTCGTCCGCAATTGAATGAAATTATACTTTTTTTATGATAAGATATAAGCAACTTACTCATTTTATTTGCAAAAATTAACTAAGAAGAAAGGGGAAATATTGGTAATGCAAAAACACTTTAGACTCATCGATTTTTTATAGTCGGCCCATAATTAAACTGACGAATTTTTTTTATTGCTGTAGTCCAAAGATTAAATACAAGGCAACAAAGAAGTTAATGAAATATTGATGGGAAACTATAAAATAGAAAAGGCAAAAACAGCGACTTGGTAACGGATAAGATAGGAACTAAAGGCTTGAGATCTTAAATGTAAAGTCATTCAGTATAACTGATCTGCGATTTAGAACTCTAAAGAAAAGTTATCAACAGATTAAAGAAAAATTAATAAATATTAATAAATAAATTTAAAAAATTATTTTTAGAAAAATTATGCGATACTTACATAATCGAAAATATAAATATAAGTTGGAAAAAAAAAACAAAAAAAAAAACTAAGTAAAGCAAAAGAACTAAAAGTATTCAGAGACATGGATGAAATCGAAGTAATTTAAATGTCACATAGAAAATCAAAGGCAAAATCAGAAAAAGAAATTGGAGAGAAAAAAAAATAAGAACAAAATTATTATTGCCAACAAAAAACCTGAAAAAAATATTTCCAAAAAACTGTGAGATTAGGACAAAGGAAGTAATGATGCGTACTAAAAAAACGAGATCGAAAAATTCTAGAACAAAATAATTGTTTCAAGACCTCCACCCCCACAGATAAGAGTACAGACATCCAATTAAAAGTGTCAGATTAATTCAAGTGTAATCCAGCTGAAAATACATGGATGATTAGCAAAGATTTTGAAACAACAGTTTAGCACTATAATGATCAGTCAGAACAATAATTAGACTTATTGTAAATATTTAATGATAAGCATAAAAAAGATATATACATACACACCCTTTTCTAATCAGATGATATCACACAAAACACCTGATCGTTGTCATGCATATAAAATATAGAAACACCAATTTTATCAGTTTTGCAAATGACATGCGGTTAAAACTGAAGCAATACATAATTGATAAACAGGGGGAAAATAACTTGCGCGTCATATACTACAGATTACCATATATACATACACTGTATACATACATATATACATATATAAACATAAATTTGCTTCCGTTCGTGCGCATGATTACCAAAACAGCGAATTCTACACAAATATATATATATATATATGTTTTTATGATTTATATATGTATGTTATATGGGGGCCACGTATATATATATGCGCTAAGAGTATATGGCAATAGCGATCACCCCATCTGAATCCGATCATCAAAAGCCACGACAACTATCAGCTTTGTTGTCCCCCTTTCTCCGAAGTTTGATAAGACGTTTAAGTGGTTTCTGTGTATAACAAAGTGCTGACCACTAGATCACTCCTTCCGATGCTAATCGCAAAAATAAATGCTTGCCAAAAAATAATTGAATAAAACTAAAAAAAATCAAGTCGAAACTATGACTTTCAGATACACTGCCCTAACTAGGCATATAACTATTAAATTTTACAAAACAATGTTTGCTATTTAATATCCTATTTAAATAACTATTGTAGAAATCGGGAACAGAGGCTTTATTTTTAACAAATCAGACAAAAAAATCGAGTTGGATTATTCTTAACGAGACATCTGACATACCCTTTTGGTTGCAGAGTATAAAACAAAAAAAAAAAAAAATTATACTAACAACAAAACAAAAGATTATTATTCTGCGCCCACGACATGCGCCGATTCTAAAGTTTAATCGTCTTTGTCGCTTTCGTCGTCGGTTATGACGCGCTCCATGAGCTTGGACTTTGGCCTAAAGCGTCGTCGTCTCTGCCGATTGTTTGTGCTTTGTTCTTTTTGACACTTTTGACACTATCGGTGCGAAAAAAGCTCATTTTAGATATCCATGCCAACTAATCTTGTGAAGCTTTATCTAGAGAAATAGTAGCCAAAGTCAACATGTTTGAGTGTATTTTACATTTCTTGATTTGATAGGTTTAACAGGAAGGAATAACTAAAAACAAAAACAACAATTTCTAGTTTTTACTCTTTAAGAGAAAAATTGTGAAAATTGCCTAACGATCTTTATTTTTTTAAAATCTTTTCTGGCAAAACTCTAAAATAAAAAATGTTTCAATACTCATTCATTTCTTTTTTTAATATCTTTGCAGGCTACTCTCATTACAAATCACAATTATCCAGTTGAGGAGCATACGGTACATACACCCGATGATTATATACTCACGATCTACCGCATTCCCACATCACCGAACCGTCAGCAATTAAATGGAACTACTGGACAGAAGAAACCTGTGGTTTTTTTACAACATGGCATACTCTGTGCATCCGATGATTGGATTATTAATGGACCTGAAACCTCATTGGCCTACATGTTTGCCGATGCTGGCTATGATGTTTGGTTGGGAAATGCTCGTGGTAATACCTATTCGCGCCAACATAAAAGTTTACATCCAGATACATCAGATTTTTGGAAATTCAGTTGGCATGAGATTGGTGTTTATGATCTGGCAGCTATGTTGGATTATAGTTTATCGGAGAGTAATGTAACTTCGTTACATTTTGTGGCCCATTCCCAGGGAACAACAACATTCTTTGTTCTAATGTCATCCTTGCCTTGGTACAATGAGAAAGTGCGATCGGTACATTTATTGGCCCCCATTGCTTATATGAGATATCACTCATTTATTTTATCAAAATTGGGTGGAATTTTTTTGGGATCGCCATCGTTTCTCAGTTGGGTTCTCGGGAGCATGGAACTCTTGCCGATCACCAAGGTTCAAAAGCTAATGTGTGAGCACGTCTGCTCGGAAGGCTCAATGTTTAAATTCCTTTGCTCTGGTCTTCTGGATTTTATTGGCGGATGGGGCACAAGGCATTTGAATCACGTAAGTAATTAAATTATACTTAAAATCTATCTTGTAATTAATATAAAAACTCATTTCAGACTCTGCTAACTGATGTATGCGCAACGCATCCGGCAGGTGCCTCTACGAGCCAAATTATTCACTACCTCCAGCTATATATATCGGGAGATTTTCGGCAATATGATCATGGCAAGGAGCAAAATGAAATCATATATCAACAGTCCACACCTCCCTCATACAATGTTAAGAATATTAATAGTTGTGTCCATATGTATTATAGCGACAATGACTACATGTCCGCTGTGGAAGACGTGGAATATTTGGCTTCACAATTACCGTGTGCGGATCTATATCGAATACCTTACGATGATTGGAATCATTACGACTTTTTGTGGTCAATTAATGTTAAAGAAGTTATAAATAATAGGATAATAGATCAAATGCATAGATATGATATAGAGCACGAAACGGGATTGAGTTTCTAATCATATATAAATGTAGGAGCCAACAATGTGAACAAGTTTAGCCAAATTATATAGAAAGTACCTATCTTAATTGTTTATGTAATACGTGTAAATAATGAGTAGTTAGATTTTTTTTTTTTTGTTTTGGAAAATGAGCCTATGCGTGATATTAGTTAATAGATTTTAAGCTTGCCTAAGGTTTGTGAAATGCTATTACGAATTTACATATACTTCAAATGCTTTGCAAATATATTCAAGTCAACATTTTTTAAAATGACCGCCAATTTCTTTAAATAGCAGCCCTGGTTAAGAAGCAGTCCTGTATGTCGTTCTCTGTCCCTCTATCTCTTTCTCTTTATTTCTTACTGAATGCAGTGAGAGAAAAAAACGCCATATTTGCTTTGTCTATCGACCAGGGCCACTTTTCTACCCCTGTAATAAAGTGAAAAAAATAACACAATTTTTGTTTCGTATAACAGTAAATAAAACAAAAAAGAAATTAAAGATCAAAACAAAACGAAAAAACATCGTCTAAAAAGACATCAAGCGGGTCTCTAAATGTTATTAGTTATATTCAGCTAGCAGTTGTTAGGTATTTAATAAATTTTTTACAGTGCCCCAGTACAACAATAAACGCATTATATTTGTGTCAGTGTACGCACCGAAGACAACAAAATGAACAGACAGTCAGCTCGACGGACATACATTTGTGTTTGTAAAGGCAATGAAATTGCAATCATCTGTGTTTGATTTTGTAAATCGCAAAGAAACTTCTTTTTATTAAACAAAATGGGTTTAGCATTGCCCCTTTATCCCCTCGCCTAAACCAATTGCATGATGTTAAACAGGGCTGTCGACTTGCTAATTTAGCGGCACAATTCGAAGATGATAATACATCAAATTTTCATTTATTATTACTGAAGGCTTTTTGATGATACAAAGATTTTGGTCTTTTGAAATTGTCATTATAATTCTAAAATGATACCAAAAATCTTTGCTATGCAATGAAAATTTCATATAATAAAAAAGGCTAGATTCAATGCATATCTAAAAAAAAAAGCTAGGGAATAACTCTCTCAGCCCTGAAAAAAAAACGCTTATACGAATTGGCATTTGTTTACTCTTTTTACGGTCGGGCCGCCAGCTTCAGATGCGAACACCACGAAAATGTCAAATAATGTAGCAAAGGTGTTGGTAGAAATTACCACGGATGGGATACCCAAGCTCCACTGCCCTGTGTGTAATAAAGCACTTGGGTCTCTGGCCGGCTATGTAAAGCATGTGAAAAAGCACGAGCCACCAGGAGGATTTCAATGTCGTTATTGTGATGTCTGCTACTGCCATGAGGATCTGTTGCAGGACCATGTGAAGGCGGAACATCACGATGTCGCTGCCCAAGATGTGGATCGTAAAATTCATGTGTGCAACAAATGTGGGGCAGAGTACAAATATTTGGAGTCGTATAAACGACACTGCAATACCAAATGTGGCCCAAACAAGCGGACTACTACCAAAAGCGAAAGACCTGAGGTATAATGACGCTAATTAATTGTATTTAAGTGAATGTATTGAAGTTTAAATTGATCACCATAACTCTTTTTTTTAGGAGGAGAGCCCGAGTGCTGGTAGCAGCAACACAATACGACAAATGGAATGTAAATTTTGTTCGACACGATTTTCTTGCCTATCTAATCTGATCAAGCATCAACGGAGTCGTCCTGACACATGCGGCCAAGTTATTGCAATGGACAATACAGAAGTGTCCAACTCAACAAAGAAAAAGCAGTTCCAACAGCGTTCTAAAAAACCTGATCCTTCTACATCGGATCAGGAATTCATAAGTGAATCGCAGCCTGGTTAGAAACGAATAATTTAGTTACCCTAAACAAAGAATTTATAATTTGAATTTATTGTTGTTGATTTAGATTCCGATAGCGATGATGATATACCCTTGGCGAGTCGTCGGAAGCCTCAAATTCAAACTGCGATTCAAGCGCAGGCGCTTAAGCAAGAAGCTGTAACTGACGGTCTAACCGATTCCACGGAAGAATGCCCAGACTTTGATCCAACTAATAG
Organism: Drosophila emarginata; assembly: GCA_037075365.1. Classification (NCBI taxonomy): domain Eukaryota; kingdom Metazoa; phylum Arthropoda; class Insecta; order Diptera; family Drosophilidae; genus Drosophila; species Drosophila emarginata. Next base: position 88,123 of record JBAMCD010000012.1, read on the forward strand.
TGATGATGACCATGATGTCATACAATTCCTGCCCTTGCCTGCTCCTGCCATGGAGGTGAAAGAGGAGGCAGTCGATGAAGATGGCGACTTTGAGTACCCAGATGCCAGTTTATTTGTAAAAGCGGAGAGTGCCGCGGATATATTTAGCAACGAGAAGGATAAATTATTAGATGTTTTGCTTAACACCGACGAGGGTGATGGCCTAAAACCGTTTGAAAGTCTAAAGGTGGAGCATGCTGCTGGTATACTAGATGAAATAGCCACAGTCCCATTGGACGAACATTTGGAAACCGAATTGATTGAAGAAGATGTTCTAGATGTAAGAGAGGCTAGAACGAAACGAGGGGGAAGAGCGAAAAACAATCAAAGTGAAAAACCGAAAAGAAAATATCGCAAGAGAAATGCTGCCAAATCGCAAAGCTCTGAAGAAGACGAAGAATTGAACTCCTCCCCCACACCCAAACGAGTAGCAAAGATATCAAAAAAAGAGCTCAAAGAACGCCTGAAAATGATGAATAAAGTGGAAAAATCATGGAAATGTCCACATTGTGTGAAAATCTATCATATACGTAAGCCCTATGAGAAACATCTTAGAGACGATCATAAACTGAGTGAAGATGACATCAAGGATATATTTAAGGATGTCGACACCCATGCCCGGCTCGATGAGGAAGTTTTCAAATGCAAAATATGTAGTAAAATCTATTTGGTTGAAAAAAGACTGGAGACGCATATGAAAGTGCATGGTGAAGATGGCAGTTTGACATTCAAGTGTCCTTGCTATTGCAATTTGTTCTTTGCCAGCAAAGAGCTGGCTACCGAGCATGCCCATCAACAGCACAAGGAGCTCCTCTATTGTGAGAAATGCGATAAATATATGACCGGACACGATAGTCTCAAGAATCATGAAAAAAATTTCCACTCCAAAAAAGAGCCAAGAAATTTGCCTAGAAATTTAATATGCGATAAATGTGGCAAGAAATTCAGCGGGCGCACCTCTCTCTCGGATCATGTACGATCAGATTGTGGCCGATTGCCTCTATATCAGTGTTCCGAATGCGGTAAGCGTCTATCTACCGCAGGGATTCTAAAAACGCACATGTTGCTTCACCAAGCAGAGACGCCATATCAATGCGATAAATGTGGGAAAACGTTTAAAGTCAAAGCGCAATATAAATCGCATCTAAAGACGCGACACACCGACTATAAGCCCTATAAATGCCATCTATGTCCGAAGGAGTATCCCTATCGGGAGAGTTTGCTCACCCACATGACTGTCCATACGGGCATTAAACGATTCCTTTGCAATAATTGTGGCAAACGGTTCACATGCATATCCAATCTGCAGGCACATCGAAAGGTTCACGCCGATACTTGCGGTCAATTACCACTCAATGCCAAGGCTACTCAGTATATGGGAGTTCAAAGGGGCAAACTATTGATGGGCGCCAAACCAGAGGCTGGTATGGAATATGAAGAAACCAAGACTTTGATTGCACAGGAAGTAATTGACAGGGATATGCCAATGGCTCAGGAATTAAATTTTCCCTCGGATGGATCAACACCATTGGCCACAGTTCCACTAAATTATGCCTCATCCCATCTAGTGCAGCCCATTTTTCAGACGATGCATGCCAAAGCCAGGCGAGAGGATTAGATTTCCAATTTAGGTTTACTTTATGTTTTGGTATAAATTTACACTTATAGAAATAAACTTAACAGATAATTAAAAAACGTGTATTGCTCTCTTAAATTTGAGTTCAGAGTTCTTTAAATCGTTTGTTTTTCTAGCATAATATTTTCATAAACTTTTTACTTATTTATTTGACTTGAAACCCTGATGAACTTTTACACTTAAAACCTATAAAATATTTAACTTAATCCTATTTTAATTTAATCTAAAATACGGTTGTTGGTATCGTCCTATGGGCATGCGGCCTTTGGTTCGTAGACGACGCACTGCTTCACGTATAAATTTCGGTTGCAGGGCTCCTGATTCGCCTTGTGCTTCCATCACATCCAAGGCCTCTTCCACCACTTCGCCCACAAAGACTTTGGCTATACCGGACATAGCTATGACTACATTCTGAGACACGGAGCACCCTGTGATGGTTTGCATTAGCCGCTTGACAGCGGCTTTGGGAAAAGCGGAACGACGATACATTTCATAGCGATCAAGTTGCTCTTCTGTAAAATTGGATACCAGAACTCTAGATAGTGAGAAAGTAGGAACGATTGATTGATATAAAAATGAATTTAATGGAATTGATAATAAGACACTCACTGCATACGTTCACGTTCCTCTTCCTCCAACTCCTTTTTTGTTTTCAGTTTCTTGCTCGCTGGCTCGCCCGAATCGTTTTCTCCATCTGTGGTTTTATTTGTGTCCACCTCAGTCTCTTTATCCTTATCCTTGTCTTTACTTTCGTCCTCATTGTCATTCGTATCACTCTCGCTTGTTTTAGACTCTTCAGCGGTTGTATTGAAAAATTTGAGATCTACATCGTCACTGTCGCTTAACGAATTGCCTTTCTGTTGGGTGGGAAACAGAATCTGGTCCATTTAGGTGTAATTTTTATAAATTAAAGATTATAAACAAAAGTGTGACCGAAATATTTTCTTTCAGGGCTGCATCATCTACATTCACTGTATGGTTTTTACCAACACTGCCTTAGAGCTGAGGGCATAAATAATACAAATATATGTCATTGAAGGAAAATCGTGACAAATCCGATATAGTTTAGCGCTGATTATTTAAATGTTACAGACACCAACAAAGCGACAAATTCTTCCTTTTGTCAGTCCTTCAATTCTGTTTTTGTCAAAGTCTTGTAGATAATCTTATATCATCGTGAAGAAACTCAATACAATATTGTTTTGTATAATTGCAATTCAGATTTAAAACAAAAAAAAAAAAAGGAATTTCTAAAAAATCAAACACTCTTTTGCGTTCTCCTAAAAAATTGTTGATACTTTTGTATCTGAGAAAAATAAGTTCTATATAATAAGTCACAGTGACCAGTTGTTGTAAAGTTGACCAACATTGTTTTCGGTCTGGGGTACCTCGTGTTTTGTTCTTTCATATTTTTGCAAGCCCAAAGTTCGCTTATAATTTCAATAAAACTAGGCTTATATTTGGTAGATTGTTCAATTAACAAAAATGTCGGCAGTCGCAACAGAAACACTTAGTTTGAAGCCAAACGTAGCAGAAGATGTGGGAGTACCTGATGAAAATAAAAAACTTAAAAAACCAAAGCCGAATAACAAAAAATTGCGACAAGGTGAATCACCTAATAAAATGCAATAATTATAAGTCAATTCGTATAGACTAACCATTATATTTTGCAATTTAACAACAGAGGCGGCAGCAAAAAAGGCAGCGGAGGGTGGCGCCGATGTGGATGGTCCCCCAGAGCCAGCCACAAACGGAGTACCGGCTCAGCAGCCGCAACCGAAGAAGAAGCAGAACAATAAGGGCGGCAAAAAGTCTGGACAAACAGATCCACCAACCGTACCCATTTCCAAGCTCTTCCCAGATGGAAACTATCCTGAGGGTCAGATAGTAGAACATCCAACACCAAAGGATTTGCCAGATGATCGCACTGCCAAGGATCGCTTCACCTCGGAAGAGAAGCGTGCTTTGGATCGCATGAATACGGATATTTATCAGGAGTTGCGCCAGGCGGCTGAGGCTCATCGTCAGACGCGTCAGTATATGCAACGTTATATTAAGCCGGGCATGACTATGATTCAGATTTGCGAGGAACTTGAGAATACCGCACGTCGCTTGATCGGAGAAAATGGGCTAGATGCTGGTTTGGCCTTCCCCACTGGTTGCTCTTTGAATCATTGTGCTGCCCATTACACGCCCAATGCTGGAGATACAACCGTTCTTCAGTATGACGATGTTTGCAAAATTGATTTTGGCACTCACATCAAGGGACGCATCATTGACTGTGCCTTTACTTTGACATTTAATAACAAATATGATAAGTTGCTGCAGGCTGTCAAAGAGGCCACAAATACTGGCATTAAGGAGGCAGGCATTGACGTGCGTCTATGCGATATTGGAGCGGCCATTCAGGAGGTTATGGAATCATATGAACTGGAGCTAGATGGCAAGACTTATCCAATCAAGGCCATTCGTAATTTGAACGGTCATTCGATAAGCCCGTACCGTAAGCCAGAAAATTTTATAACTAAAACGAAACCGAATGCATATTTGAATCCAATTTTCTCTTTTCAGGCATTCATGCTGGCAAAACTGTACCCATTGTTAAGGGCGGTGAATCTACACGCATGGAAGAGGATGAATTCTATGCCATTGAAACATTTGGCTCCACTGGCCGTGGTCTCGTCCATGATGATATGGACTGTTCGCATTATATGAAGAACTTTGAGGTGCCATTTGTCCCATTGCGTTTACAATCATCAAAACAATTGCTGGGCACCATCAACAAGCATTTTGGCACTTTGGCCTTTTGCAAACGTTGGCTGGACCGCGCTGGTGCCACCAAATATCAAATGGCTCTCAAGGATCTGTGCGATAAAGGTATTGTCGAAGCCTATCCACCTCTGTGCGATATTAAGGGCTGTTATACCGCTCAGTATGAGCATACGATTATATTGCGACCCACTTGCAAGGAGATTGTTTCCCGTGGCGATGATTATTAAACATTAAAACATGGACATTAAAGGAGAGCGAGTGAGAGAGAGAAAGAGAGAAATACCCATTTTGGATCACAACTTGTAGCTTGCATTATATAAAAAGTTTTTGATATATATATAAATAAGTTCATCGATTGTTGATTTACTATTTTGATGATGCGATTTCAATATACATACATACCTACATATATGAGTATAAAACCAAATATTTTTGCTATAAAAAGACGGGGAAAAAAACAAATGCAAGTATTTAAGCTATATTTGACATATTTTCAAAGCTGGATTTTTCGTTTATGTAAATCTAAAAGCCGCATGGCTTAAAGAATATATCCAAAATAGAACTTTATATAGAGAAGAGTGAAACAATTTTACAACTCCTACTTATTGATATTAGAATATGAGATTCGAGTATTGATTCCAATTATCATATTTTAAAAAATATTCAATGTTATTTTTCGGTCTGATTTTATCGTTTCTATATATATTCGGTTTCTTTAAGATCTATTGGATAATTAAGGCACTTTGGAATTACTTCTTGCCAGTATAGAGAGTTATTCGGTAATAGAGATTTATTTTTTACGACTTTCTTATTTTTAAACGCTCTGTAGTAGTAGACAAACCATTTTCCTGTAAGGTAATATATAATTTCTATATAACTTACAATGCTGAAGCCATACATCAAAGAGAGAATTCCACCAAAACGATCTGTGAAGGACCAAAAAAATAAATCAGTTTTCAGATTTCATATGCAATATAAATAATAAGTAATAAACTCAACTCAGTAGGACAACCCAAGTGCTGACTATTTCCGTTTTGGTAGCTTGAGCAAAACGTAATTTAAAATAGAGTTTAATAATAGCCAAGGGTCGCTTATTGGTCAATCCTTTTCTGATGATATTACCAAGTGTTACAAAATCTATTTTATCTGAACATTTGAAAAACTTACAACAATCCTGTTAAATAACCCGTTGGCCGCACTATGCCCCTTAACGGTGCCACATTGCTGGTTATATCAAAGGTAACGCCATCACAACTGGGCAAACAATGTCCACATTGTCGCTGTGCCTCTTGATCAATTCTTTTTTCTAGATAGGAGAACTCATTGTAACCATACCAAATCTTTTTCCATTTCATTAAGCAGGGTAAATCGGGTAGAGTACAGAATTTTAAATTGATGGCACTACTTGCCATGGGTGATGATACGCAGCCACAGTGTTTTAACATGCTCTCAACCCGACAAAATAGGAGACACTCATCCAGGGAGTAGTACGATCTAAATTAAAACCAATTTAAATATTCTTACTGGAAATACATGATGATAACATACTGATTTAAAAGTTTTCTACCCTCTTCAGGATAATAACAATAACGTGTTTTCGGAGATATGTGACGCAACGATTCACTGGAATCAAAGAATTTTGGCTGTATGGGTATTTCTACAATTGTATTGTGATCAACCAAAATATCACCCAATGCTGTGGATTGTACAGATGCATAGTCTTCCTGGGGAAATATAATCAGCTAGCAGATATGGGAGTGCTCAATCAATTAATCTAAACTTGTTTCAAGGGAAAATAAACTCCTTTTAACTTACTTGAAATGCTTTGTTGCTTAAATAGGTGTAGGTATATTCCTCCTCTGGTGCATCTTGCAGCACAAATTGGACGCTATTTAATATGGAATTGGATTCAAATACCACCTTGGGCAATGCTGCCATTTCAGCATCATCATGAGCACGTAAATCACTATTAATAAATATTAAAAGATTTAAAATTTTGTTATTATTTGAACTGAATTCGTCTTATACTTGATCCGGGAATAGCTACGTCGACGATAGTTAAATATGCAGCAGACACTTGAAGATGTGGGACGTTTGATAAACAATTGACTGGCATTCACTGGAGCACCATAGACAATGCCTCTTATTATTATCTCATTGCAATCGGGTGATAATTGACGCAATATATCCCTCACAGAGTATTCAGTATCATTGTAATAGCTGGATAGAAGCCAATGGAGTTTAGATAATTCAACCTTATCCAACTGGGGTTCATCGTGTGGATTTAAATAGAATTCACTGAGAATTAGTAGGCGTCGAGCCGTGTCGTCTGCATTTAATGCCAACTGTGGGGAGTCACTAGAATTAATTGTCTGGTGCTGATAGCTACAAAAAGGAGTGGAATAATTAGTATGCCAAACAGGTAATAAACAGGCGAGTATAAATAGAAGTTACTCGAAACGTAACCACTTTAGTTTCAAATATGAAGTTACTTTGGCTATTTCTACTATTGGCAATCAAGCTTTGTGTTAGTTTGAATTCACATCAAAGATTTCAAAATCATCGTGTTTATCGGCTTAAACCCACTAAACCGAATGAATTGGATAGCTTAAGATTCTTGGAACGGCGAAACGAAGAGGTTTTCTTCCTTAATCATCTGAGGCTAGGAACACTTGATGTTCTAGTAGCTCCCGATTATGATAAAAACTTCTTGAAGTTTCTTGATAATCTAAATCTAACATACGAATTGATTGATGACAATGCCCAGGCCAGTTTGGACTTGGATATTGAACCCATAGCAGATGCTAATCGTCGCAGTGATGATTATAGTTGGACCGAATATCATGAATTGAACGATACCTATCAATGGCTTCAAAATACAGCTGGTAAATATCCAAATATTGCCACTGTTTTTATAGCAGGCCAAAGCTATGAAGGACGCGATCTATTGGGACTTAAAGTTGATCATAAAAGCGAAGAAAAAAGGAAAGCTATTTTTTTGGAAGCCGGCATGCATGCCAGAGAATGGATTAGTCCGGCTACAGCCACATTCTTCATCAATGAACTTTTGTCTTCTCAAAATCCTGAAATTATGAATTTGGCGAAATCGTATATATGGTACATATTACCGCACGCCAATCCAGATGGTTATGTCTATACACATTCTACGGTAAGTTATTCCACCACTGTCTCTATTCACATTCCCAGTGATCCATTTGTTCTCTTTTAGAATCGTTTGTGGCGCAAAACGCGTAGTCCCCAGGGAAATAATTGTTATGGCACCGATCCCAATCGTAATTGGGCGTTCCATTGGCGGGAGGTCGGGGCTAGCGATGAGCCATGTTCTGAATCTTATGCTGGACCTAAAGCTTTCTCTGAAAAGGAGACTGAAACACTGTCCCAATACCTGCAGTCGGTGCCCGAGCCCATTTTTATGTACCTATCACTGCACTCTTTTTCACAATTATTACTTTATCCGTACGGTCATACTTCGACATTACCGGAAAACCATAAGGAATTGGAGCACATTTTTAAGGCATCTGTTTCAGGCATGAAACGACGCTATGGCACACGATACACTGGTGGTAATGTTTATGATGCCATTTATCCAGCTGCTGGTTCTAGCATGGATTGGGCCTATGGAGTGCTAAAAGTAAAATACTCCTTTTGCTATGAGTTGAGACCATCGGGTTATAGTTTTTGGACTGGATTCCGTTTGCCTGCATCGCAGATTATACCCACTGGACAAGAAACTACCGATGCATTGGTAGAAATGGTTAAGGCAGCTAGAAACTTAGACGACAAAGTTTATTAAAATAAGGAAATAAGGAAAATTATTTAAACTAAAGAACAATGGTAAGGTATCAGACTTCTGTCAACAAATATTTATGTTAAGGAACTTGTAAATCTTCTAAAACTTTTGTGTAAAGCCTAATGGGGTAGAACTGCACCTTTGATAAAAATCACATTTTAAATTTGCTTTTGTTTTAACGAATCACCTTGCTCCAGTATCTTTGAAAGAAATCTACAATAAATTAATTTAGGACATCTTCGAAATAAAAAACCTTCCTTTTGGACTATTTGTATACAAGCGGTTTTAGAGATAAGAAATTCCGTGATCTCGTAACTGCGTTGATTTTGTTGAACGTTCTTTGATTTTGCGTCAGTGATATATAGAGATTGGGAAATTTTTAAAAGATTTGCTAATCTACTGATAGCTACATAGAAATTGATTCAAGAAAACATGCAACATCATTTTACTTCGAAAGAAACATATGTAACTAGACTGTCTTCTGATAATGCAAAATCTAATTAAGAAAATAACTTGAAAATGGAGAAGTGAAGTGAAAACTGCTTTAGATAACATTAAAATTAAACACGGAATATTGGCTAGATAAGATCAAAAGTAAACATTGCAATATAAAGCTTCAAATTATTGTTTATGATGAAGGGAAAAAATTTGTTGCAATTTCTTTGGCTAGACCTTGTCTATTTTTTTCATTTGAATGAGACGAGTATTAGCTTTGATTTACAATTTTTCAATTCTCGTTAGACCCAAAGATTACTCCTATATTTATAATATAGCCTAAAATGACAAAGTAACTTACGGGCAATAAATAAAATTCGGTTATTGACTTATCGGCGTGCAGTTTTCTTATCAGAATACCGTAAATTGCTATAAAAGCAACTGACAAGTTGGTTTAGATCTCATACGTACTACCAACGGCAGTCATGTCGGTGAATAAGTCTCTAATCTTGGCCCTTTTGGGTCTTCTGTTTGTTATTGCCGGTGGGCAAGCGGAACGCGCTCGATATGATAATTATCGTGTCTATAAGGTGAATGCCGAGAATGCCAAGCAATTGGCTGTACTTAAGGATTTGGAGAGTTCCAGCGATTCTATAATCTTTTTGGATGGTGTTCACATTGTGGGAGCTGAAGTTAAAATAGTTGTGGCACCACACAAAGTGCCCGATCTATTGGACATATTGGGCAGATCAGAGATCAAATATGACTTGCAGACAAAGGATTTGCAGAAATATATGGATGAGACAGACGAGAAGGTTGCTATTAAGGGACGTGCCACTACCGATTATAACTGGGCTCAGTATTACACATTGGACGACACTTATGAATGGCTTCAATATCTGGCCGTTTCTAATCCCGGAGTGGTTACCCTAATTGAGGGTGGCAAAACCTATCAGGGTCGCTCAATTTTGGGTGTGCAGATCTCCAAGGGTGGCAGCAACAAGCCAGGCATTTTCCTAGAAGCTGGTATCCATGCCCGCGAATGGATTGCCCCAGCAGCAGCTACCTTTATTATCAACCAACTGTTGACCTCCGAAGATGCCTCTGTTAAGCAATTGGCTGAAAATTATACTTGGTATATTTTGCCTCATGCCAATCCCGATGGTTTCGTTTATACCCATACAACCGATCGTTTGTGGCGTAAGACTCGTACACCTTATGGTAGCTGTTATGGTGCCGATCCTAACCGTAACTGGGGCTTCCACTGGAATGAGGTTGGCGCCAGTAGCAGCGCTTGCTCCGATACCTATGCTGGTCCTTCGGCCTTCTCAGAAATCGAAACCTATTCTCTATCCAACTACATTGCCTCCCTGAAGGGTAAAATTCAATTGTATATCTCTCTGCACGCCTACTCCCAGTATTTGCTATATCCTTATGGCCACACCAGCGAATTGCCCGACAATGTTGCCGATTTCCAAAAGGTCTTTGATGCCTCCATTGCAGCCGTTAACAAACGCTATGGAACTAAGTACACTGGTGGCAATATCTATGATGCTATCTATCCAGCTGCCGGAGCTAGCGTGGATTGGGCCTATGGCGAGCAGGATGTACGCATGGCCTACTGCTATGAGCTCCGTCCATCATCCACCTCCTATTTTACTGGCTTCAAGCTTCCAGCTGATCAAATTATTCCTGCCAGCGAAGAGCTTTTGGATTCTATCATTGCCATGGCTGCTGAGGTCAAGAATTTGGGATATTTCGATTAAATAAATTAATGCTACTTACATTTTGACGGCATAATTTTGTAGAAGAGTTTTACTTATTTTATTTGTTGTACAAACACCAATAGCCGGAAAAGGACTATTCGATACATGTACCAAATTGGGTGACATGTGTATTTCAGTTGGCTGAACTAGATACTCCTGGGTGAGATTTACAATAATAATGTGTGTCCAAGTCACAATAACAGCCAGAAAAATAAACCAAAGGCTTCTGCGAATTGTTTTTTAATATCATTTCCAAATTATATATATATATATATATATATATTTTAATTATTTCGTGTTTTAATCTTACTTGGCGTAACGTACAGGTGTGTTATAAACCAAAAGTTGCAAACCATTAATATAACTTTTACTTAAAAACTCTTTGAATAAACGGCGATATGTCTCCATTTTTCATTTATGATTCGAGTTGGCTAAGGCTCATTCATTTTATATCTCGGAGGGTCATCAATCAAAGCCAAGTGAAAGTGCAACTAGTCACGATTAATATAGTTAAATACAGGACGAAATGTCAGAAAATAGATGAACTCAAATGCTGTCACAATACTGAAACCCATAATTAAGCCCAACAGGCCACCAAACGAAGCTGTCAAAATAACATCAAAGAGAAGGGTAATAATTAAATTATCCTAAATGACAAATTAGGGAAAATTTAATGTCTTTTCTTACCCAAAGCTGATAACCAATTTTGAAAAATATCCGTCCGATATCTAGTGCTCATCAGATCGCTAAAGAAGACGTGCAATAAAATGCTATCTGTCTGATTACTAAATACAAAGAAACAATTTAGGAATAAGTTTAAGTTAAATAATGTTGTAGTTACCTAATTGTTATTCTACTGAAGGAATAACTCATATCAAGTCTACCCATTGTACTCTCGGACACATAATGATTCGATTGACAATCGGGCAAACAATCGCAAGGAAATCTGTTGGTTTGACGAACTATCGATAGAGATAAGTTAAGATTTGCCAAAGCATGTGAAAAGAAACCTGAAATCAGAATATAACACAATGTTTAATTAATAATTAAATAAAATATTAATCATACTATTAAAACAAATTTTAGTTGATAGTCTTTAAAATTAAAACCAAAGAGCTTTTTCAAATGAATAAATTAAAAAATCCTATTATAAAATTGAAATGTTGAATAATGAAGCAAGCAAGTCGTCCCTGCCGACATTGAGTATACCCTGTACCAAGTAAAAGTACTCCATAAAGTCAAAAACCAAAACCATGCCAAATAAGAATACGTTATCTTTAATATTGCTCTAGTTATAGGTTTTTGCCGAATTGCGGGGGCGGAAGTGGGCGTGGCAAAAATTTAAAATAAACTTGAGTTACTTATACAATAGACGGATGTTGACACCAAATTTGGTTGCTCTAGCTCTTAAAGTCTCTGAGATTTCGGTGTTTATACGGACGGACGGACAGACGGACAGACGGACAGAAGGACAGACGGACAGACGGACATGTCTCAATCGACTTCGCTATTGATACTGATCAAGAATATATATACTTTATAGGGTCGGAAAATTCTCCTTCTGCCTGTTACATACATTTTAGCGACTTTAATATACCCTTTTACCCTATGGGGTAAAAAATTAAAATAAGAAATTACAATTATAATTTTAATTTACCTAGGGACAACTATAAAGTTTTGATATAGTTTTTATTGCGTTAAATTTAAAAATCGAATCGAATCGACTCGAGTGGAATGGGAATAATTTCCTGAACTGTTGATATGGATGAGAAACTATCGGCACACCGGAAACTGGCTCATTAATGAAATGTTACTCTGTCACTTTTGGATTCCCCCTTAACGTGGCACTACTTGTAAAATTGGACAACTTAAAGTTGTTGCTCCAATAAATTAGGAATAATTTTGTTTTTGTAACAATGGATATGAAATCAATCAGACCGTCTGAGTATAATTATATTAATGGCGAAGACGGTAGTTTCATTTGCAAGGTAAACTTACATGAGGTGGAAGCCTTTGCAAATGGGAAGGAAATTCATTTTAAACCAAGAATGCCGATTGCACTAAATTTATGATTTTACCAGGCCATTGCAAACGCAATGCCAAACATCTAGCTGCAGCTAATATTATGCAAAATATGCATAAAATAACGGGATGCAAGGAATTATTGGATATTGCCGATATGAAGGGTTTCGATGAATTAACTAACCTCGATCGAGATATCCTAAGGGATTTGAGCGATTACTCTGTGTGTCATAATATGCCGCTTCCCACCGTAGAGATTGTGGAACAAAATGACGCACCAAATTCTCCGAAATTTGTAGCATGCTGTACGGTGGCCTCTATCAAGCGATATGGTAAACCTGATAAAAAGAAAGACGCTCACCAGCGTGCCGCTATTGAAATTATGTTCTTTATTTTAAAGAATGGAGATCAGATCTCTTGTAACAAGAGTATCGAGATGGTTGGCGATAGTTGTGCAGAAAATGAGGAGGCCCAGCGACGTAAGTTCAATTTATACAGGGAACTTACTGAGTCTGATACTAGGAAGTACTCTGAAGTTCGACTCTGTGATCGTCACAACTATTTTAAAAACGTACATACACGCTCCCTCTGCTCGCTCTGCTCTTCAAGTTCTCGATACTAGCAGCGATGATGATTACTCTAATGACAAAGATAGGGTTATGAGCGTTCTAAGTGCTCTAATGATAAAGTCACGCATTACCATTTTGCCTTCATTATCAATGGAACCACTACTTCAACTCGAATTTCTATCTGACTATGATGTTCATTGGTTTAGAGTCCGAAATTTATGGTCAGATTCTACAATATTTTCGTGTTAAATTAAAGAGCTCTCTACCAATAAATAAAGCTTTTACAAAAAAGTAACAGCTCGATAGTTAAATTTTTAGTGTACTCACTTTTACTGTATATCAAACAATTTGCATCCATAATGCCACACACTTTGAAGCTGCCATTGTTAGTTACATAGGATGGCAGGCAGCCGCAGCGATCTAGAGTCATATTAACTCTACATTCAAACATGCAGTTGATAAAGGAATAACGTTTTAAGCTGATTAGAGTACGTTCACTACCAAATAGGCAATTCCTTTCCGATAGATCCATTCGACGTATATCGTTGGTGGCGTAAGTCGATTCGGGATTAATTCTAACAAAGCTTTCTCTAGCCGATGTTACAACTTTGGTCTCTGAATTTTCATCTGGAATATTGTATGCATCATGGATGAGTAAACGAAAACCATAGCCACTGAAGAAAGTGCCAAAATAATCGGTAATCATGGGATTTAGTAGAACCGAAAGTCCAGTGGGATAACCACAGCCTGTAACGCGATACGGTCGTTTAGGTACTTGATAGGCTATTTTTCTAGATATGTACAAAAATGATTAAACTAATCGAATATGAAGAAAGTTTGAAAAAAATTACTTACGCAGGAAAATTATTGTTTTCTGCAGCAAAATAGTTAAAACTACAGCATTGGCCTTCCATGGTCTCAATGCGTTGAAATAGACTATCGCATCGTGAACTAATGCCCTTCCAGATGCACCTATTGATCATGTCAATGCAATCTGGGGAAAGCTCGCGGGTCAATTGTGTTAGAGTAAGATTATTAAACGTTAGAATTTTACTATAAATCTGTAAAGAATTATTGCTAACGACATTGTCAACCGGCAATAGTGTTAAATTGAATAGTCTATGCACATGCACTCTAGTTACATTCGGCGGTAAGTGACTGAAAAACAGTTTTTATTATCAACTGGATTTAAATATTATAATTATCCTGAATTACTTACATGCGTTCAAGTAATCCCAATGCTTTGGTTTTTGATATCTTATTAAAATTACATATAGTGACCGCTGGAAATGGTATATTCCATGTGGGAAAATGTGAACTCTCAATAACAGTGACAGTTGGTGTTTCACGATTCCAATACCAAGAGACGACTACCAATACAATTGATGTAATGATAGCGAAGACAACTACAAGTATCCAGAACCAACGTTCATAACGGCTTATATCCTGACGTGTTATGTAATTAAATCCATGTAGCGATGTAGTCTGGCAATAGTTGCGTAGATTCACTTTAAACCATTCGCCAACTTCATGTAAATATTTTTTAGGATGCTTAGCCAAGAATCTTGAATGATTATCCGTATGAGCCTGGTTAACTGGGACACTACTAGTGACATATGGTCGAGTTGCCAATGCGATTTGTTGAGCCTGAACTTGATGCAAATCGAAGATACGTCGCTTTTTGAAAGTCATTGTCAGTCTACCTCTATTGATGTCTGAGCAAAGACTGACACGAAATACTTAACAATTAGTCGCACTTAATTAGATTGAACTAATGACCCTACTTGTGTCCTAGCTCTTAGTTGCAGGCGATATCGTATTTGTTGTCTAGTTAACCAATTACAAGTGGGTCGGACACATGTAAAGAATATAAGTTCGAAAACCGAAACGAAACTGCAGCCCATAAATAAACCGGTTATACCGCCAATATTACCTGCTCATTGTGGTTTATGAATGACAGTTAAATATTAAGGAGGTGTATATAAAAATGGGTCGTTAGTGCTACAATTTGAGTAGTATAATGAGAGTACTTGCCTATGAAGGTCAAAAAATTCTCAAAGACATCAAAACGTAGCTGCTCAGCAATTGGTGAATCGTAGTAAACATGAATGAGGACTGCCTCAGACGAATTAAAGACATGTCTGAAATTGAAATACACTTAGTTAATTAACATGCATCTATATTTGAATATGAGACAAAAAAATGTATACCTTGACCCATTATAATTGTAATCAATAACTTGAGCATTTATCGCTCTGATATCACTTTGAATTTCATAGCGATAAAAGTCGCAAGATGGTAAACAATTACATAGATACTCTCCATTCTCCTTCTCGACAATCTCACCTCTTAGATCTGTGTATTATATAGATTGTTGGATTTTATGATAAGATATCATATGATAATATCACAAATGTCTTACTAACCATTTAATTGTAAACACTTTAATTGCTCTACTTGGCACATTTGTCTATCCATTCGATGAGGTAAATGCGGTGGCAAACAACCGCAAATCTTAAAAAGTCGTTCACCGTAACACTCCGCTAGGCAATTACTTTGACTATAAACGTGAAAGTAGAACAATTGCCGCTCATCAAGTAAATAACATTGACGTTTATCTAGAGATAAGCTTGCTAATTCAGGTGCAGAACGAGTGCCAAAGACTTTTATCATTAGATGACTTTCTGAACCGCTGGGAATGTAAATCCTTTGTGTGGCTTCATTAATTATAGTTTGAGTTTCATGGATTAGAACCTCAAAACCAGATGAGGCAAAGTTAACATTACCATAATCTTCTCGTTGCGGATTTAACAATAGTCTTAAACCCATTGCAGAACCATAATGTGGAGTAAAGATTTTCTTTTCTTGTTTAAAGGTGCAACAAAATCTTTGTTCCAGGGTCCAAACTGAATGAAGTAGAAAAGGGCAAATTCCTCCATTTCCCTCCCATTTGCAATTTAAAATTTGTTCACAAACCCTTGGAGAAAGTTCATTCAAAATATTTGGACTCATTTGGGTAAAATTTAGATTGTCCATAATTTTCAAATTAAATACTTCTGTTTTGGTAATACTTAACCAATGTATTTTACGTAAAGTTTGTGGTGTTACATTTAATTCTCGGCTCATCTTTAATAAACTCTTTTTTGAAATTCTATTCATATTGCATATGGTTACAGCTGGAAAGGGCATCTCTGCAGTGGGTATCATCATGCTTTCTATTAAACGCATGGTAGGGGTATTTCTATTATTTGTTAGCGACATTGTAACTACGATTATAGATAAAAGTACTGCTAGGCATATCACAAACCACCATACTATCCGTTGCCAGGTCTTGGCACCAACAAATATATAAAACCCGTGTATACTGGCCAATTCACAATAGATTTCAAATCCAGTTTTACGTTTGCAAAGGCCATCATCATTGCGAGCCTTCAAGAAACTTAAAAAACTAGGTAAATGTAGTTGCTGGAAACGTCTCCAGCATTGTAAAAACGTAGATACTAAATATCGATAAATATTTGTTGAGTTTGAAAAATCTTGAAGGGGCTCAGTTTTAAATGGTTTCTTTGGCTTAAGATACTTTTCAAAGTTCATTAGGTAAATATGGTTGGGTTGATATTCTGTATCTTGTGAAGGCATGGCTGGAAATATAGATATATATTATTGTTTTTAGTTAAATTTGGACAACAAAATAATTTTGATAATTTTTCAGGGGTCGTATTTTAGCTACTCCGATTGGTTAAAAAGGCAACTTCTAAAAGTTTGCGATATTTTTAAAATTTCGAAATAAATACCCTTTAATGATATGGAGTCTATATTATAGAGGATTAATCGTGTAACTTGTTTGTTATTGGTTAGTTTTTTGTGGCTTTTTGGAAAACTTAATTCCTTTGCTGTTGAAGTAAAATAACTCGCGAATCATTGTTTATTTTCCAATTGATACATTTTCACAGTTTTGATTTTATAAATTAGTCTTGAAACTTAAACCTTTTCATTCACTGTTTTCTTACTATGTGAAGAAGAAATTAGTTATTGGCTTGTATATATACAGCCCCAAAAAAAATTCTTTCTATTATTATTGTAGGTTTCAGGCCCAATCACGCCTTTATCATGTAGGTGCTCTTTATTGTCCTTATCAAGGAATCAGCTGGTGTGCGTTCGTTCCTTTGCTGTTGGTCGTTCTGATAAACTAAAGCTTAAATAAAAAGTCCTGAATATATTTTTTAACTATTTTCTATCACTATTTCAGCCAGAAAAAAACTACTAAGTTTTCTAATTTAAATTATTTCACGCACGGGCCATACGTTATTAGAATTTAAATTCTGTTTATTTAATGATGTTCAGTAACGGCTACACAGTGTCGCCGCTATTTCAATAAAAATCAACAGCAGCGCTCCTTGCAGTGCATTTTAGAAATAGAGGCGTTTGCCAACAAGAAAGCCGCATGGAACGCCACTGAGTGTCGATTTAGATCTACCTTGCTGCTTTAAATAACTGAAAGTCTTTAATAATAATGTCTTGCCTTCATTTATAAATCTATTTGTTTATTTGATAAGTTAAACAACTTATTTATTTAGTCTATTTTAATTAGATATTAGATAAACATTACTTAATATTTTTCTATTAGTTAAAAAATAATATTGCAAATCAAGCAACTTTTTGTTTTATTTTTAATTAAGAGTGATAGTACTAAAAGAAGATTTAAAAAAATGAAGTCGACTCAAGTTGGTATGTTTCTTTAAATAGTTCACACTTAACTCTTAAATTCCACAGTTCTTCATTTCATCTTCAAAATCCAATAAATTGTAAAGCAGCTCAGATTCCAATATGGGTTTAATTAGGGCTGAATTTTTATTGTAGTCTACTTTAACGACCCATATATGCCACAATCGAAACGAATTAAATGTATCAAAGAGATGACCATCTCAGCAGGTGATGGAATCGACACCCTCAATATGTTACGGTTGGGTCTCAATTCTATTTTAAACTTCTCTTAAACGGAAGTGGATGACCACCCTAAGGGCATTGTACAGCAGTGACGTTGAACCCCCCAATCCCAAAAAAAAAAAAACATGGAGCAGGCAAAAGTACCTTTCGTGGTTGTTCAGTTCAGCGTTGACCCAAGCCCTAGCCCAAGACCAAACGTGCCCGCCATTTGCCATTGATACATGCTTTTGTCAGCCGTGGGCCTTCAATTAACTTGTGTCAATATTGGAGTAAGCCAACAACTTGGAAAAATGGTGGGCAATAATTTTTGAGGGGAAAAAGCCGTTGTGCCGCCAGAAGGACCATCACCTTTGGCTTGCTTTTCTTGAAAACTCAATCGTTTTTCTTTCATTTTCCTTTTTTTTTTCCTGTACATATTCATTGATGGATATCATGTATAGACTGGGAGATGTTCAAGAAGGACACCCACCCCATAAATTGTGAATATATAACACCGTCTACGACTCTCTCCCACATGACTATCTGTCCCTGTCTGGCATTTACGATTATGAATAATTTATGTCAGCGCCCAATCATAAAGCGAGACCAGAAAGTTATGCACGAAATACTTTCAATATTGCCAGACACGCCCAGGGTGTTGCCACCATCCCCCAGATGCCCAACCCCCATTTTCATTATCGCACAACAGAATTTCCAATACTTCAATATGGGCAAACATAATATAAATGTATATAAATAATTATGCATATGAATATGTAACGAAAAAAAAAGATTTAAAAGGACTCATCACAATCGGTGTATATTGGAAAATATAGAAGAAAATACAAAATGAGCAACTGCATTAGACCAATGTAGACCGTTAGCAGCTATCTAATTTTGAATAAATTTCTGCCCAATCATTTTTCTTTATACCTATGTACTTATATTTATTTATTTAATGAAACGGTACATTTTGTTTGAAAAATTGAATTGTTTGTTGAAATTGAATCCTTGCTGGGCAGGTTTTTATCTTTACCCTTTAAGATCGATCTAGCCGACGGTTTTTTTGGTTGAGTGATCAGTTTTATTTATAATTTCCTATTGAAACAAATTTAACTTTAAAAAAAAAATGCATAAGTTAAAGTGAGCATGAGAAAGCGAGCAAGTGCAGCTGGTGGGGTCAATAGCGGAAGCATTTGGACAATTTCCCAGGCGCTCACTAGTAAAGAGAGAAAGAGAGAGAAGGGAAGAGAGAGAGAGAGCGAGGGAGATGGAGACAGTGAGCAATGGTGACAAGATACAAATTATGACAATATGCGGATTTGCATGATGCTTGGCAACACATTGAAATGCATTCAACTTTATGTAACGCGGCTCAATTAGTGCGGTTCAGCGGCTTCCAATGCAGCTTCAGTTCTCAATATACCCTCCCCCTTCCTTTACAAGCAACCGAAATGCTGTCACCATTGTAGCCACAATCCTCCATCTCTTCTACTGACTGTCGTCGGTCTTCAGAATGTCAGTCGCCCGTTGCCGGCTTTATGTCAACTTCTTACACGCTTATTCACACCTGAGCACAAAAACGCCAGGATACGCCACGCCCCGCTGCCAGTTTGTGCTGCCTGACAAGTTATGAATATGTTGTATATCTCTATATATTTATGGCATCGTCTGGCTTTATTTTGGCCAAAGGCTTCCTTTCATTTATTATAAAGCACTGCATATTTGGAAGCACTGAAGCATTACTCATTAAGCTGAAAAATGCAACATTTCGACTTTTGATGAATGAGTTTTATGGATATAGCATTTTTATTAATTAGTTTCATATGGACTTTAAGTAAAAAGGTGTCAGTTTAGATGAGATACTTGTAGATTCTTGTGGACCCATTATTTCAAACTAAAGGTATATAAATTTAACACCAAGAGAATATAAGTTGAGAAATAGTATTAACACACGTTAATATATAAAATCCTATTTGTGGCGGAATGCATATAGATTAGTTACAGTTAGTTTATTGTAATTATAATTATAAATACTTAAATCTTTATTAATGGAGGATAAATTTGTTAACTTTGTTTCATGAAACTTCGATAATTTTTCCTTCAACTCCATATATTTCGAAAGAAATTTTTAAGATTTTCTCTTTAAATAACCAATGTAATATTTCTTTAATTATAAAAGATGTACTACTTATATGTTTTAAGTATGCGTATATACATATATATTCCCGTTCAGTCGTAATATTAACATTTATTATTTAGCATTAACACTTAGTGTAAAAAATAAATCTTAAAGCCTTATATCGTTTTATAAGGTAGGAAACTTTTAATTTTTTACCTGATAATTACAAGTATGTATAATTCTGATTTTAAAGAGTTAACTTATAAATAATAAAACTACTCCCGATTGTGACGATTTAACTCACGCCAGGGTAAAAATTATGTAACGTCCTTATATAATATATAATAATATATCACAAAATTAGTTAATAATTTTACAGTTTTAGTAATTAAATGCAGATTAATTTTTTCTGGTTAGATTATGGGAAAGAGGAATAAACAGGGATATAACTGATGCCTGGTATCTTTGCCAAAGAAATGTTAGGTTTATCCTTAATTTTTTGTATCCTTTTTTTGTCAGTGTACAAATAGCATTACTCGTTCCTGTTTACAAAAAGTGTGCGTATTAAAAGGAAACTATTTCTATACATACAAGTGCATGGTATAATATCCTACCCTCGTAATTTTCTAGCTCTTCCTATATACATATGTACTTATGGACACTCTTGCACCCACACTCGAAGGATAAACTGACAGCGGGGTTGTCACCTCGACAATTAACGAAACAATTACTAACCAGAATGATGATGTTGTCGACTAAACGAAGCCGGGGGCACACGGGAGCCTGTGCGGTGCGTTGTTAAGTGTTTTTGCCAGCGCATTGTTGCCGCAGCAAAAGATACACTTACATGCCCATATAACCATTAAGAGTGTTGCCGATGTCTTGTAATTGAAAAGAAAATGCAGCTTTAGCTTTTTAAAAAATTATAATCACACAATATTCCGCAAGATGATGATGGCAACTCATTGTCAGATACAAAGCTGATAGGTCACAGCATTAAGCCGAGATATCAGAGGAGCTCAAGCACCAACAATACGTTCGTCCAGCTGGCCTTTCTGTCCAAAGAAATAGAGAAAGAGAAAGAGAAAGAGAGAGAGAGAGGGAGGGAGAGATATCACTTAAGAACGTAATCATATCCGGAAGAGATTACTCTGCAATTTATGCTCGAATGTGTCGAGGGCGAGAATGAGGACGACAAGGTCTATAAGGATGAGCACGAGGGTTGGGTTTTTGGGTTGGACAAACCCATTGTTCTTTATTGTAGGTGATAAGCGCAGTCGTTGCTGCAATTTTACTTGTTCTGATTTCTTTTTTGCGATTTGAACCATCATTGGCGTTGCAGTTCATGTTAAACAATGGAATTGGATTATAATACGGTACTCGAGAATTTTCAATAAAGACAAACAAAAACTTTTTCATTTTTGGAAAAAGTTTGCAACATTTACAATATGAAAAAAGCCTTAATATGCAATTGAATAGATTGTGAAATGATTTAATTTTTCAATTAAAATAAATTATAAATAAAAAATACATACGTACACTTTTTATATATTAATATATATTACGTTTTGGGGTATTTTCCCCTTATCTTTTTAATGCTTCATTTTTTCCTATATTGTGTTTGAGCTCCTTTTACCCAATTGAAGGCGTTGCACAGATAAAAGTTATTGATGTAAAAATGATATAAAAAAATTATAAATATATATTGTATATATGTACATATTAAAAATATACAAGCAAGTATGGCGAATATATAGTTATGGCGTGTTTAGAACTTGTTTACGCTGCATAAACAATTTTGATAATATAAACAAGATTTGCCAATAAAAACGACATCTTTTTTGGTGGATGGAGAAAGGTGAGAGGAAACTCCATTATGGAACATAGAATATTTAAAAAATTTTATTATTGATTGCATAGTTATGATAAAAATAAGTACATAACCAGTGCAAAAAATTGTGAAAATTCTTTTCTAAAAAAATCCAATTTTTTGGGAAGACTTTTAGCCACGGAAGGTATATTTATGTAGGTATTTTCAGATTTTGCAACCCGTCAACCTAAAACGATTAACAAATTAATAAGTAAAGCATATAACTCAAAAGATATAATATCCTGAATTTATATACACCGATATTGTTTTAACTTATAAACTAAATGTATGTAGATTTGTGCCGAAGAATAATGAAATAAATAAATTGATCTTGTACACTCTTAGTATAAAACTCAGAAGATGTAATCACAATCTCTATATATAGCATAATCTTGTATATCTTATATAGTATACTTTTAAGCGAAACTGTGTATCTCCCTAGATTATTCTGGACTATAGAAAGTTAAATGTTTGTCTAGTTCTCCCCTAAAGAGTTATAACTGAAAGGTTTTGATTAATATTTATTTAAAACCGATTAAACTATGGCCAAACTTGAGCCTAAATAACACCGGAGATATCCTGTGAAAAATAAATTTGACTGATTTTCAAAAACTATATCATTGTTTCTTGGAATCGCATCTTTTATTGGCTTTTAAAATTTTTTTGGGGTTTTTGATTATTGGTATAATTTGTATTCCAGTTTAGAAACTTTTAATGAAGTTTTGAAACCAGCAAAAAGATGACCAATTTATCCAGACATATTAGCATGAACAGGAAGGACTTCGGACAAATTGGAATCTTTTACCGTTATAGTTTTCTAATGTCACCTCAAATTTTCTAAAACCTTCCATAAAAAAAATGTCAAGATATTATAAATAATATAAAACGATTTTTACTGTCCAACATTTCAAAAGGTTATTAACTATTACCACCTACCTTTAATCACTTATTGGCAATATTCTGAAACAAACTTCCGATGGATTAATTAGCTTAATTAATGTCATTTGGCAAACAAAAGCTAAAAGTTCTAAACAAAGTTGACCAAATGAAGTGGCAAGGCGTCATGCATAAGCGAGTTGAAAAGTGGCAAATTATCGAAATCAATCTACATGAATGGGGGTAGAATGTGGCAAAGTGATGATGATGATATTAATGGTAATGCTGGCCTTCAATTAGCCAAATAAGACAGTTTTTTTTTTGTCAATGGGAAAGATGTTTAGATGGATGGATAGGCCTATAGCAAGAGGCCACTCATCTATTCGTTTAGGCGTATATAAGGCAAACATCAAAGTGAATTCAGACATCAGTGGACAACATGACAACAAGTGAAGGACCATTCACATTTCATACCACAATTGGGGGTTGGCCTTCGACTTCCGCTATCCATCTCCACACACACACACACATTCACAGCGAGGTATATTATGATAGGAATCAACTCATCTCACCCGGGTTCAAAAGAACGCCGCAAGCCAGTGTCAAAAGTCAACCAAAATCGGGCACAAGTTTTCTTTTGTAAAAATACAAAAAAAAAGAAGAAAAAACACTGTCAGCTGACTGTTGCTGGATGGCAGATAGGTTGATGGTTGTGGATGTTGGGGATGATGGAAGGGGGGGGGAAGGATTACTGGCTGATGGTTACTGGTTGCCAGTGGGCGGTGTGCTTAAGCATATGCTGAGGGCCCACTGCAAGCGGATAAATTCAAAAAGCATCCTTGCATGCTCGTATACCGATTCATATTTGCATAAAATCGCTGTTTGATTTCGCTTTTCGTTCCCATTTTATTTGATTTCATTTGAATTATTCATATACGCCCCAGCAATACAAATGTCAACTGAAGTGCCACACATGCGTCGTTTCTTGTTTTCATTTTTCTTCTTCTGTTTTTTTTTTTTTTGTATAAGGACATTATAAAATTCTTATGGAATTTAACCATTCAATAACAATTTCATTTCAACTTAAACTTTCTCGAATTTTATTTCATGGAAAGAGAGAATGAAGTAGACTTTTTTATCTTAATGGTTCGTTTAATGGAATCCTAAAATCACTTTCCATAAAGTTTACAAAATTAAAAGCTATGAATTAAGTGTGTAATTTGATTGTTTTTAATAACTATTAACTATCCTCTGCGAAAGGTTTTTAAGATAAAATATTGCTATTTTTATACAATGTATTTTTAATAGAAAAGTAAAACTTTCTTTCTGCGAAGATTTTATACGCCCTAAAAATTATTGAATATTAATTGAAATCGGTAAACGGTGTTGAATCTGTTATAGTCCTTACACAAACGATAATTTTTATGATTTTTTTAAATTTTTTTTTAAAGATGTTATGTTATTTAATTTCATCGTTATGGGAGCTAAATAATGTAGTTGTCTATTGCGATACAGAATATAGTCCAAAAATGTCGAAAACTGATTGATAATTTTAAATAGATGTATATAAAATTATTATTAAGAATTTATATTATGAAGTAAAAATATAAGAATTTATATTATGAAGTAAAAAAAGTTAGTGAAACTTGTAAACTTCGTTTACAAGCATTTGATAAAATTAGTTTACCATCTGCAAAGGACTCGAAGGTAATTGAAATTTTTTAAGATGTAATTGTGCATAATATATAAACTAATAAAAAATAAATTCCCAGTTTTTTGCTGCTGTAAGATACAATTTAGCCTAAAAGTATCAATATTTTATTGTTTCTATGTTATATAATTTAGATTTCTACAGAACAGGATTAAATTTTGGCATCTTTATAAATATTTAGGTAAACATTTTTAATAAATATAATAAGACGATTTTTAAAGTTTTCTATAATTAGAAATGGATTAATTATTACGAACTTGATGTCATGTAGTTATAATAATTTTATATTCAAAAGTTTGATTCAGGAATAAAATAAATTAAATTTTTGAAACATTTTGCTTTCAATCCTTCACAAGATTAATATTTGAAAACCTGAAACTAAAAACTGATGAAACTGATAGAATGTAATTAAAATTTAAATAAAAGTAAACCAACAAATCTTAAAGACAGAGTACTATTTATTAAAATAAATGAAGGATTTATCACCAGGAAATTTTAAAGATAAATTCTATACATCGATAATAAAATTAAAAGTAAATATTTTACTGGCTAAGGGTGGAAAATTTGATTAAATCATTTCATCAGCAGCTCCTAAAATAAATCTTCAACAACTCTGCATCATTTCCAAAATAGAAGGGTTCCTTCCCCAAAAATATTATTGTAAGAGTATATAAAATACGGTATAAACAAAGTTTAACTGATTTGCTGGTTTTGATTAATTGAGCTTTCATATCACAACCAAGGAGTCATATATCCTGCGTCTTCTGCACTCAACGACGCTTCTGTTGCATTTTTATGAGCAACTTTAAGTGTAGACTTGAGTCCTCTGTGCAGACTTCTCTCTCAGTTTCAGTGTTAAGCAGAGTTCTCCATCTCAGTCACTTTGCAGGAGATCAAAGCTTTATGCAAATAGTCCTGGCGTGTGCTAGTCCTTGCCACCTGCGGAGTTACGTTTGAGTGGGCATAAACCAGCTCGCCACTAATTAAGTTGCAAATGTCATGCACTCCCCAGAATTTAAATCTGAATTTGAATCTAGAGTTGACAAGACACCAGTTTAGATGGGTTGGTGGGGCGAATCCATTGAAGAGCCTCTTGGGTAATGCAGCAATAATTGTTTTCATTAGGAATGCGATGCATTTATTTGCATTTTTAAATTGAATAAAGTCATAAATAAATCTGAATGCTAGCCAAGTTGCTCAGTTGTCATTTGCATATGTGAAAGGAAAGGGAGTATGAAGTCAATTTAACTTTTCTTTTTTCCTTTTTTTTGTAAATAAAATGTCACAATAAAATGATTTTATAATTGAAGAATTGATTTATTGCTTAAACACTATCAATAATATCACTTAAGTGCTAAACAATTTCAATGATGTTTCATTTAAAATACGTCTAGTACATCTTTAGATACACACAATAATTAATAATTAAATATATATATATGTATATACATAAATGTTTTGCTAAATCTTTTACGATTTTCTGAAACACATCTATACAATTCTCAATGCAATAAATAATTTTTCCCAATCTATTATTATATAGTGCACTCAAAGGATCTTTGTAGTATGGTCTACATAGATCTCAGTGCATATTTCTTTTGTTTAATGTTCTTATTAATGGATAAATAGTACATTTAGATCTAACTAGATTATATATAGTTTAATTCCTATATGGCTAGTATATCTAAAGAAATCCAACATTTATAAGTATACATATATATATATGTATATATATGGGAACAATGCAATTAATTATCATTTCTCGATCTAAATTCGATTGGTAGAATCACACAACACATATAATTCTATTACTTATTTAACTACGACTAATTATAGATCAAGATAGGTCTTGTATTGGTTCATAGAGGAATGTTTTTGGGTGGCAAAGGGGGTATACATAGGTATTGCACAATTTGAAACCATTTGGTTGAGTGGGGGGAAGCTGGTGGGTAAGATTATCCATTTGTTTGTCCTAGAAAAGTCCATTAAGGGCACGCACAGCGGTGCTAAGTGCAGTACAGCTCAATTCCGGCGATACAGAGATACTTCGTCCATTGGTTATAGATTCATCATTTTGGGATTGCGTTTGATTTGTTGCAGCGGCTGCCGCTGCCACAAATTGTAGTCAATCGATAAAAGAATCACTTTTACCCGTTATCGTTGAGGTTGTTGCACTTTCTGGCATTGTTGTTGCTGTTGCCGTATTGGAGCTGGTTAAATTATCCGCATAGTATCGCTGTCAAAATACTTTTGCTATAAATGGAACATTCTCCAAAGCGGCTGCAGATAAACGTTGTTGCTGTTGCTGCTGCTGATGATGATGATGTTGCTGCTGGCTTGCTGCTGATTGTTGCTGTTGCGTTTGAGATGGATGAGTTAGCTGCAAGAAGGCTGAAGCCGAACCTCCTGGATATTCTCCATGAAGTCCTGATGCTGATGGTCCTGCTGGTATTGGTACATGATGAAAACCAGGTGTCTGATATTGACTACGCGGCCAGGCTGGATTGCTGGTCTCACCGCTGGATAGAGGAGGTGTAGTTACATTGATAGGTGGCGAAAGACTACCAGATGATGAATCCGGAGTTAGCTGGCTAGCCTGACTGTAACTGGAGAGAGGTTCCCGTCGCGTATACTCTCTTCTACGCTCATAGGCCGGCGGCAGATCATCATCCAGACTATCACCGCCCAACTCATGCAATTTCCTCATATGTTTCTTCAAATCGAAATTACGACAAAATCCCTTGGCGCACACTCGACAAGTGTACGGTTTTTTGTCATTGTGTGTATGCATATGGAAGGTCAGATTGTAGATTTGATGGAAGGCCTTGTTGCAGATGCTACATTTGTAGGCCTTTTCGCCACTGTGTGTAAGTTTGTGATTCTTGTAGTTACCCTTCTGATGGAAACCCTTGCCACAGTACTCGCAGACGAATGGCTTGTAACCAGCATGGATACGTGCATGGGTATTCAGCGTTGAGGAGCGATTGAAGGCCTTGCCGCATGTCTGACATTTATGCGGTTTCTCCGAAGTATGGATGATCTTATGGCGACACAAAGTTGATGCTTGACGAAAACCCTTGCCGCACACCTTACAAACGAACGGACGTGCCCCAGTATGGACGGGCATGTGACGTGTAAGATTGTAGTGGGCATTAAACACTTTGCCACATTCCAAGCACGAGAAGGTCTTGGGTTTGCCACCATTCGCCGAACCCGGACTGCTGTCTTCAATGGAGCCATGTGGTGAAGGTGAACGAGATCGCGGTATGGATGTCGATTGTGCTGTAACCGGTGGTGGGGTCACTTCGCCCTGATCCTGCGGCGATCTCTTTCTCTTCAGACTCGGATGCTGTGTAGAGCTAGAGTGCTGTGACGTTCTTTGACTAACTGGTGACTTCTCAAGGCTTTGCTGTATAACTGGAGTCTGCTGCTGGGATTGAGCAACTGCTGCCGCAGCAGCTGCTGCAGCCAATGGATGTCCCAGATTGCGACGAAGTGTCTGCGAATGATGCAAACTGGCGTTTAGGGAGGCGGTGAAGCTACTCAAATGAGCGGCACTGGCCAAAGTTTGTTGTTGGGCAGTCAATGCGGCATATTGGGCAGCAGCTGCGGCACACATCAATTGATTTGGTGCATAGTAAAGTAAAGGATACTGCGAGAGGAGTTCCTGATGCCGCGAGCTAACAAATTGCTGGACAGCTGAAGCCGATGTCGATGACGAAACCGATGATGTTACCGATGCCGAAATTGCTGAAGATCCTGGTACATATTTCTTAAAGGCTGAGTCATAATTTACCGATGTCGGCGACTGCTCAATGTTGGTCACTTCAATGGGACTGCATGAGCGTTCCGAATCGGCATCAATATCAGCATCTTCCTCTTCTTCCTCATAAACCGGAGGTGGCAGCACTGTTGATACTGTCGCTGCATTTGGTTTATTATCCGGCTCCATAATTTTGGCAATGGAGAACTTTAACGGACAGGCACGTTTTGCATTTGCCTCGTTGTTATTCATTGTGTTCGATTGATCGCTCGATGCTGTTTCCATAATGGGACTCTTCGATGGCGGCATCATTGCAATAACACCCGCTGGACTACACGGTTGCATGCCACGCGGACTCTGCAAAAAGTGAGATAAACAATGAATCTATTGTTAGTTCATGTATGCAAAATAAGCAACGGGTTATCAATTAATCTAGAACATATTTAATGCATTGTAATATAGCCAGTTCAGTCAAGTGCAAATAATGTGACCTAATACAAACAAACTCAGCGGCAGTTTACCCCCAAAAAGCATCTATGGCAGGGGCGTGCTCCCAACGGCAGGACATTTTTACTATATGCATATAACTGATTATTCAAACGCAATCAGCGGGTTGCAATTAAAATAAAACCGCATAAAAATTTTCTCAGTCTATCACGATTGATTTTGATTAAAAAAAAAAAATTTTTTTGTGGGTTTTCGTCTCCTTATCCTTTGATTTTTAACCCGTGCTTATTTCTGGCAAAACACACACTCGACTAGGCCCAAACAATGCAAGTACACACACACACACACATTCATACCAACAATCCTTTAACTGAAAACTAAGCATATTGCCAAACAAAAATCATTCGCCATCGATCATAACACAAAATATAAAATTTTTATTCCTAAATAAAATTTTGGCGCGGGTCTTGCCGGCCTTTATTTGGAAATCATTAAATCGTTCACACTTGGCTGCAAGTGTAAAGTCTCCATCTTTCCTGCTTCCTCAAGTGTTCCTAATGTGCGACATCCGCTACGACTACGGTCATGAGTCTACGTCTCCGTCAGTCTTACTGTGTGTGTGTGTGTGTGTGTGTGTGTGTGCCCTTCCTTTAAGGCGGCGATGCATGCGATGCCGTTTTTAATTAACTTGATTTGACGCTTCAGTAAGTACTTCACTCACATCGCATGTGAATAGTTTCTGCGGTTCACCAACTGAGTTTCAGTTACTTAATTTTATTAAATCTCACTTTGAACATAACAGCAGCAAATCGAGGGGGCTGGACAGATTTTACACGCTGGCCCAGGGTCACAATCAATTGCAACTAGTTAGAGATTCAAGGGTTTCCCCTTAAATTCGACTAATACCGAAGCAAATTGTGTTGGTGTGTTTTTGAAGGGCCACTTGAGAAATTTTATGAAGTATCTTGTGTGGATAAAGTGGAGCTTAATAAGAATTTCAGTATAAACTAGAAAAATTATTAAAACCCTAAGGGATATTGAATCCGTAAGCATAAAAATATTTCATATATAAATTTATATTCTTGATATCATTTTTTTGCAAATATATGTAGAAAAACAAAACCTTAATATTTTTGCTATTATTTGCAAGAGCTTTACTTTTAAGTTTATAAAAACTGGTAAAATAATTGCTAATTTTTAAAATAAATAAAAAACAATTGTATTTAAACATTAATAATTAATTAGTTGAACATAATATTGAACCCAATGTTTTCAGGTTTTAGTTAAACAACCTTGTCAATTTTCAAAATCTTTAGTTTAAAATAAAAATGTTTTTTAAAATCGATTTCTTCTATTATATATTTGAAATGCTCAATTGATTGATAATCAATTAAAAAAATCAATAAAACTTGACTGATTCTTTGAAATATATAAATCCACTGATTTAAATTTAATTAAATGGAAACAATGTATTGAAACCTGAATTTAAATTTTAAATAAAACATTAAGAATGAAATTATGATGTGTGAAGTTTAATATTTCGATGATGAACAATAACACAAGAAGAATTGTAAAAGTTCTAAAAGTTAATCAATGACTGAAAAGCATTTTTTTCATTTGCAAACTTTAAATCATTAAAGCAAACTTTTTATTAAGATTTTATATTGTTGATAAATAACAAAATTCCGATTTTGAAAGCTTTTAAGCTTCACTTCAAATAAATTTCAGAATAGATAGTGGAAACGGAGTCAATGACTAAAGGAACTTAATAAAAACTTTTTGGGAGACAAACTAAAAGAAAACCAAATTGTTGGTAAAAAAAACTCAAGCACGATTTTCATTTTAAGTAAATAACATTCACTTTAAGGCCGTCGGTTAAATATTTTAGCATTTGAAAAGTAATTTTCAATCATATCTAGATGTAAGTCATTGTATACGTACAAAGTAGACCATATTTAGGCACTGCCTATTGATATCCAAATTATCTGCCAGGCAGTTCCAAGTTAAGTATTTAATATTCGTTTTTATCACAAGTTGGGCACAATTTTGGTTTAAAATATATTTAAATTTTATAGACAATTTCACTTCATAATTTTGTTTATTATTTTCTTCATAAAATATTTCGAATGATTTTCTTTTTGAGTTTTGTTGAGCGACGACGCACTACGTTCAGCACAGGATAAGCGACCGAAGCGGAATGATGGTAACTACAGCACGATGCAGGACTTAAGAAATATGAAAAGAGGACTGGCAAGGACTAAGAAGTAAGGGTTGTTTTTTTCACATCAACCCCTAAAGACTGTGTGTGTGTGTGTGTGTGTGTGTGTGTGAGGGAGAGAGATGGCTTGAGAGTCAGGACAACATCATTATTATCATCATTATCATCAACATGTGAAGTTGACGCTGTCGTTGACTGCGACTGCGACTGCATTATGAATGAAACACAAAATGTCGAATTGGAATACCAGAGATGAGTCCGCCCCTAAAATATTTTCGTGTGTTTGTATATAACAGAAAGAGACACAGCACAGTAGAGAGTGCAAGAAAGAGATAGAGAATCGTATACCTTTTCATCTTCATCAAGTGGCCACTAACAACAACAACAACAATAATAGTGAAAAAAAAATGGAAGAAAAAGAAAAACTTAGCCGTATTTCGTTTACACTTGATCTATGTCTGCTCGTTTTTCACCAGCTCAAAGGATGAGGATGAGGTAGACACCAAAAATGGCAGCCAGCTCCTCTCGAAAGAGTTGACTTTTCCACCAGACCAACAGACCAATCTTCCCTCCAGCTCCTTTTTTTCCTCCCCCCTTTTGTTGTGCGTTTCAATTGTCGTTTGGCATTTTCATTTTATCAACGTCTTTGTTTGCTCACCTTTAGCCAGTCAGTCAGTCAGCCAGCCAGCAGGCAATGGCAAGGATTCATTCCACTCGCCTTTTTTTTTTGTATTTCTTTTCCTTGTTGTTGCCCGTTTAACTTGTGGCCTCGCCTCCACTGTACCCTTCTTTTACACTAGGCAAATATAATCTCATATTCATTCTGATGATATCTAGATGGCACGGCTTTCTTCACTTTGTTTGCTCGGGGATTCTGTCAGCGTTCTTGTTGAGGCAGGCAAAGGAACGCATTGCATGGCGACTTCTACTGCAGTTGAGCAGTTGAGTCTTCTCTACTTCTAACCACAAAAGCACAACACTCTTTTGGGAGCGGGAGAAGCAAAGGGAGAGAGAGAGAGAGAAAGAAAGAACAGGATATTGCCGCCATTTTCGATGCATTATAATTTAAATGCCGCTTCAAAAGGAAATGCACAAAGAACTCAATTTTCTTATAAAGTATTTGATTTGACTTGATATAAAATTGTTGAATAAAGCAAAGTTTATTGATTGAAAATTAACTCAGGGAAAAGTATCTCTTATGTAGACACAATTTCAAGTACAAATCATTTGATTTTCACTTAAAAAGTAGTTTCTAATAATAGTTTGAAAACAAGAAATTTTACTCTATATTAAAATTTTGTACTTTTAGAAATGAATTTAATGAATCTGCAGAAACTTTTGTAAATTGATATGAAATCTATTGCTTGGGAATTATATGTGGAAAGTAACTTGTTCGATTTTAAAATATCGGACCAAGTATATCAAAGAAAACCTTACAAACCAGATTTTAAAATCTAAAAATTATGCTTAAAATAGTTAAAATAGATTTCGCAGTTGGCTATATAATTTATACTCTTGAAGTATTTGCCTAACCTTTTCTAGCAATTTTGACTAATGGGCTACAGTCAGTTACCCAGTTACCCATATTAAAATTGGTAGAATTGTTATTGTTGTATTATTATTTATGCCAAATGAAGCCCATTAAAAAAGCATATAGTGTTATAGCGTTTTTAGGACATATTCTTTAAGGAAAAACAAGAAAATAAATATATTTTCCTCTTATATATACATAGATACTATTTTTTTTCTACTTTAACTTCTACTTAGCAAAAAACTGAACTTTTGTGACCATAATATGTACAATAAATGAAAAACAGATTCTATATCTAAACAAAAATACATAAATAAATAGTAAAATAATAAAATAACAATATTTAAATGTTTTGCAACGACTTCGCTTAAATTCTTCTTTTAAGCAGTATGATAATTGGTCTTTAATGTTTAATTGTTAAAATTTGCTAAGTACAATATATGTATAGGACGAATAAAAAAAAAACAAATTTTAAACTATAAATTATTTTTTAGAAAAGTGAAAAGCAGACTTTTACTAACAGAATAAATGCCGTTCGCTAATAATATTAATATTCTTTCAGTTAAGCTAAAAAAATTAGTTGAATAAAAAATTCGTAAAATTTTTTAAGACAAAGGAAAAACCATAAAAAAAGAAACGCTTATTATGTCTCTATATGTAAAACTAAATAAAAATATCTAGAGTAGAAAAATTCAATGATTAAATGTCCCTCAACTGCTTATTTGCCAATAGACTTGTAGATTTAAAGAATTCACAAAGTGATTACTGCAAAATACAATAAATATAATGATTATTCACGTTCCTACAATATAAAACGTTTTTGACCTCTATTATAAACATTATTTAGAACAACCTCGTTCATCAGAAAGGTTCAAATACACAGGCATAAAGCCCCTGACCGAGTACAGGCTATGCAAAGACACTAGTCAGTGATGAGCAAACAGCAGTTTATGGAGATCATTATCATAATCATCAACTTGCTTTTTGCTGCAAAGTGCCAGCATTATGGAAAAATGTGCAATCTGCATTTAGTTAACTAAATAAATACATACATGCACATATACACGCACACATGTATACACAGACATGCCTATGTAAGTATGTATATGAATGGATGGAGCAAAAGAAAAAAATGACGAGTCCATCAAACAACAACAAACAACTGGACATTCAAAAAGTACTAAATAAACAAAAACGACAAACTGTAAAATGCTGCTGGTGCCGCTGTCTCTGCCGCTGCCTGACCTACCGCCTTCTTTCACCATCCCCAACCCCTCTTGTCCAACAGTTAGATTTCAATTCAAAGGCCGTGCAAACATGCCTGAACACACATACTCACAACTACAGAGGGAGACAAGAGAGAGAGAGAGAAAGAGAGAGAGAGAGAGCAAAAGAGCAGAGCAAAATGGGCGGCCAGAGTATGCTAACTGCAGAAGGACAAACTGTGGCAGCCGAGAGCAGAACAAATTACACAATATAAAAAAAAAGAAAAAAAGAAAGCTTGAAAATACTGCAAAATGTGCAAAAATAAAATATCAAAAGTGTGCTAAAGTGCAAATGCAATGGCCGGTTAGAAAGGGATGCAAATTGTGCAAAGCGAAAGAGAGCAAGCATGTCCTTTAACGTTGTCCTTTACCGCTGCTTTTTCGTTGGCCTGTTCATGTTCTTTTTTAAACTGCGCTTTTATACCCTTACCAAGAAGACTATGTTCATTTTATTTAGAAGTTTTTAGGACAAGGGAATTTTTAATCTTGGAGTATTCCTCTAAAGTATAAAGATTCTTGATCAATAATTTAAATAATTTAGCCATCTTCACAGACATATTTTTACATATAGAAACAAACATTAATTTAAATGAAAGAAGTATTTTCTTCGTTGTTCGATTTGGAACTATTTTTGATACAAACTCAGCAGCTATTGTTTAAAAATTATAAAAAATCTCATAGTAAAAATTTAGATAATATTAAGGATAAAGCTCCCAACACCGATTACCTAATATACAGATTTGCAAGGGTATGAAAACTTCGTCTAAGTCGTATTTATATCTATCATCAGATTTAATTTTTAATGAGTTTGCAAAATGGTTGCAGCTCGTTTGTTTTTTGTTTGCTTTTTGTCGATTTTATTTTATTTCATTCTTTTTACTTTAAAGCATTTTGAGGGCTTTTGTTAATCAAATCCAAGTTGCAGTAATATGAATATAAATATTTTATTTATTTATAAATATATAGATTACGATAGCATATAGATTAGTTTATTATTTTGTAAGGAACCCAAACATTATTTAATGGACAAATAACTTTTAAGTTTTTCCAAACATAGAAATAATTTTGGTGTTTTGAATGGATTAGCTGGCAATGATATAAGAACATTGTAATAAATTTAAATGAGTTATCTACAACTGTTTTTTGTGTTAATTATAGTGAAAAAGTGCGAAATTTTTTGTTGATATTTGCATATACAAAATACAATTTAAAACTCTTTTTTTACTGCAGTTTAATATCTCGTTTTCCAGCAGATTTTTTAATCAAGTATATCAGATTTACCCCATAGAAGTAAGATGTTAAAATGTATTTTAAATTTTTCGATAAGAGAGAAATAATCAAGATGAGCCTTAAAAGTTAAAGATAAGCTAGTCTCATTTAAACACCAAATCGATGGATTTCTTTTAAGATAGATCTATAAGAATAAATTAAGTTATTTCTCTTCTGAGTTTTTGCTAAATATGTGAGTTCTAGGACTCACATTATTCAGAAAGTTTTTTCAACAAAACTTAATCTCATCATCTATAAAATATTAAAATATTTTTCAATGCTCTTTTCGTTTCAGTTCTGTAATTTCTTTTACATTTATACTTTTATTTTACTTTTTTATATTCTTGCAGAGGTTATAATTCCGATCCCATAAATTATTGATGATCTTGATCTTAATCTTGTCTGTTTCTTCGCACTTTTTAAACCTTAAATGAAGCTGTAGAGTTTTCAATGTGTATATTTGGCAAGTTTGAGAATTGGTTGTATCGGACAATTTTAATTTTATACTTACAGCATTTACTTTTAAATTTTGGGCGGTCAGAATGGTCAGGGTATACAAGTAATATTTTTCAATTATCCAATATTAGTCTTTGGACTAAGCTTGATTAGTATGATCCCACCTCTACAACGCCTTTGACTGCTCTACTAAACCAATAAAACAGTTCACAGCTAGCAATTGCATGGATTTAGCATACCAGAGAAAAATTAACCTTAAAATTGAGGATTTACACCTTGGAAAACTCATGGGAAATGAATTTCCAATGAAAAATAGATATCTTTTGAGTATGAAATCAAAGCAATGCATAATACAAAAGTTCATAGAGTATCTCAATAGGCTATTTTACTTGCATAATCTGCGGTAAGCCATGGCGATTACAAGGCATTGTACAAGATATTTTCAGCAAATGTATCCATGAGATACAAATTTAGTTGTATGAACAAATGCATGAGAGATGCAGGCATATGTAACTAGGTGAACCGCTGACCTATACACAGACAATAGACAATGATGAGAGATCTGACCAATACTAAGGTTATACAAAAGGAAAACTCAAGGGAAACTCAACAGCTGCCAATATACATATGTATGTGTCTGTGTGTGGGTGTCTATGTCGGTGTCTAGGGCAACTAATATCCGATTTGCAAATGAAACAATTGCGGTGTTTGACCAATTTTACAATTGATATAATCCTACAAATCGCCTATATTAGCGTTGAGCTGCTTCCTTGCTTCCATTACGATTGTCAAATTGAAATGTTTGAAGTTCATTCAAGAGTAAACACCATACGTACACACGCACACTCATCCATATGTATGTATGTAATACTGTTTATGTGGGTTACATACTGTAGGTTTATAATAATATTTTGTTAACCTTCTTTTTGGCCAAAGCAAAAGTTCAAAAAGATTTCGCCCGCCCTTTTGTTGGATCGATTTATACTCAGTCTGAGTGAGTATAAGATCGAAACAGAGTTTGAGGCTAGGCGGCGATTACCAACACAGATTAAGGGATGTTCGTCCTTCGACAATCGGCTTTTGAGCATGCGTGGCAGGTTCTATGTCCTATTTTTCCATCTCAGTCTATATCTGTCTTTATGTATTTTTCGCAATTGAAATGCGCGCAATTAGACGAGTTTAAGGCTTTTGTTCACTTCAGTCCATAGACAGATTTCGCCTATATTTTCCTCCTTTGATCCGTTCTATCCCAAAATCTGTGCACTCGACCATGCACTTTTTCTTTACTTCCTCCTCCTTCTCCTCACTCTTGTTTTCCTTGTTTCTACCATATTTTCCATTGTGTCGCGCGTATTTGGCGCGTTTAAATAGATTAACCGCCTGGCAATTTGTTTCAATCTTATCTCAGATCGTGTCCAACTACCTAAATGCATATATATACTTATATATGGTATATACTGACACATATATGGTTTATTCAGTTAAGGTCCTTGCGTGTCTGTTGCACCTACAATGTGCCACCGTCTTTTCAGTCTTTGTCTCTTTCTATCTTTTTATTCCTTTTTTGCCTGCAAATACATACAATTAGCTGTGGCCGCCTCTTTGTTTGCCGTCTTAATCTTGAGTAAATTAGTTCATTAAGAGGTTAATTCCTCATAACACTCCCAAATTAGTTTCAAAGTGAAATGTAAATGTATTGGTAAATGTTTTCCGATGCTCTACCACTCTGATTCTTGAATTAAGCAAAAAATTTCTAAGAAACTTAAGGAACAATGAAAATTGCTTCATAAATACAAATATATTTATATATACATATGTCTAGCTTAAGACTTCAGTAGTTATAGCTAGGATACTGATTGGAGGAAATTTGTAATTCCCTTTAATCATAGTTTAAATAAATAAATAAAATAAATAATTTATATGTATGTTTTGTATTTATATACATAATATATAAGTTAAAAATATTTAAATTATTATTTTTGGAATTATTAATAATTTTTAGTAGGTTCAAAAACCAATTATATGTTATCTTATATATAAGCAGTCTTGTGTATTTTAAATCTTAAAAATGACAGACAATAAAATGAGTAGAAATAATTTCGGATTTTTACTTCTCGCTCTGATATTTCTTATTCCCTGGTGGTACAAAAAAGTGAAAATTGAAAAAAGTGAAAAGTGAAAATATAGTTTTTCTGTATATAGGATATAAAATTAAAAGAAAGTCTAAAAATATAGATAAATTAACAATGGGCAAAATATTACGTTATATTATTATTATTTATTATTATTACATTTCAATGTTTTTTTTTTTCTAATCTTTTTAATAGACTACATGTTTTCAATGTCTCTATAGAGGGTAAATATTCCTATTCCACTAACATATTTTTCAATCATTTTCCCACCGCCCACAATTGCCCTTAAAATTTTGTTGAGGACCAGTTGACCGAGTAATCGCATCAGAAACTGAATAATTTGTAAATGTATTTGTCATAAACATTGCTGGACAACTTTAAAAAAAAAAATGAAAATTAAATAATTTTTTAATCGACAGTAATAGGCTTAGAGGCATTAACATATTTAGCGGATGGTAAATGGTAAAAAAATAAGATGTCAACTGATTTCGGTCGCGTGACCCAAAAAGAATCTCAGCCAAAATATAGGGCTAAGAATATATTTTTGGGGTGGGAGAAAATTACTATGATTTCTTTACCAAAAGGGTTGTTTTGGCAAAAGCATCGTATGTAAGTAAGTATATGGTCACCCGTTGAAACTTTTGGTTATTGTTTGAATTTTGATGGGTGGGTGGTGTCGTTTTGTGGGTGTTTGTTTGAAAAGTACTTGTTTAATCGGTTTGTTTGTGACATTTCTATTGCTGCCCCCCACCACCCAGATTCATTGGTAAGGTTTTACGCTTTGTTTACTTAGTGGTAGGTAGGTAGGTAGGTAGGTAGATTGCTGAGTTGTAGGTAGGCCTGGCACGCGTTCAACGCCCAAAAACCACCCAACAACATCAACTAAGCAAATGCTGAAAGAGTTTCTCCATCCAACTCTATGAATTGGTAGGTGTGTCTGTTGTGTGGGTTTTTCCTACTCATCATCATTCGCAGCAGCAAAAAAGTCTGTTCCTTCTGGTTGTTTGGGTGGTTCGTGTGGGTGGGTGGTTTTCGAATGGTTTGGTTTTGGTGGTTGGGGGCTGTCGCTTAAGTGCTGCCAAACAAAAAGAACACATTTACAGGATTTTTTTTCCCCTGCTCTGTTAGATGCTGGGATCCGAGTGTGAATTGTAATTACACTGAAATCAGCTTTTGGCACTTGTTTAGCTTCTTCAACTGAAATCTAAGGGTGACTGTCTCTCTTCCTCTCTCCTCTCGGTGTGTCTGTGTGTGTGTGGTTTCTTTGTCTGTTGAGGCTTTGAAGTGCCTGTATGTCTATACAGATCTACCAACATACATATATCCTAATATATATATATACATACATATATGTTCATATATATCTCCCTGTGCAAGAGTTTTCGCTGTTGATGCGTGATTTCTTTCCGTTTCAATTTTTTTTTTCCTGCCCTAATTGGCTTTCGATGCGTATGCTGGCATTTTGATACCGTTTCCTCCTCTAACCTCCAACCCATTGTCATATTTCTATTTTTTTTTTTTTTTTTTGATTCTACTGCATTTTGACAACACAAATTTCCTGATTTGATGTGTGGTGGGTGTTACCGGAAATTGTGGCTTAGGTGAGGGAAATTAAACGTTTGACATTTGTGAACGGTTTGTGGATTGAATTCTTTGCTGTATTGGCAAACTTATTTGTTAGCGAAATTGAGTGTGAAGAAGCATTTGGTTGATTGTTAAGGGTATTCCCCTCTTTTATCAAATATTGGGGAGAAAGTTTATTAATGGGAAACATTTCTCTATTTGTATGAAAGGAAATAGAATAATTAAGCCATCCAGAGTTTTCAGTGTCAGATTTAATTACTGGCCAAATGGATATTATCGCCCAAAAACCCCCCCAAAAAAGCTTCGTTTATAGATAAGATATTAAACTATCTTACTCGGTTTGGTTTTTTGGTACCAGATAATAAGCAGAATTCATTTTTTGTGCCGTATATATAAGATATGAACTGGTCAGTTTTAATCTAATAGACATATTAAAAATTATATTTATTTATATATTACAATCTGTATTCCTTTGAAGGTTCCTTTTTTGTTTTTTTCGATTGTATTCGGGTTTACCATATTATCATTTCTCAGTTTTCTCTTAAAATAAAATATACATTTAAAATAATATTGAATTTGTGTTTAACGCGTACCTGTTTTTCGTAAAATTAATGAGAGTTTGGCTAGTAAAAGTATTTTTTGTTCTTTAATTTTATTGGTTATTTTTTGTTTTATTTTTAATCGGGTTTAATATGGAATTTTGATCTCAATACCTAACTATTTTTACATACTCTTGTCAACATAATCTTATATATTTTTTTCTGGAGTGCCAATTACTATTGCAACGGTTGAGTTAAGTTTAAAAAAATCGAAAAATCTTTAGCGGCATTTGATTCAATTTCCTTTCCCACAATCAATTTTCAGGTTTTATCTATTAACGAAATCAAAAAGGAATATTTTCTTTTTCTCTTTAAGTAAATTGTAACTGCTGGGTATTTTCTTAAAAGATCTTTCACATTCACACATTGACAGGTATAATTCCATATCATCCCTTTGGCCTGAAGGAAAACAAGTGTTTCTACCCTTTCATAATTTAACCAAAATATTTAAGGCAAATATTTTATAAGCTACACATACATTTAAGCACAATTAAGCAACTAAGTATTGCAAATTATAGTCCTAATCCTTTTTGAAAAATGCCCAGAACCAATCCAATCCAAAGAGAACCGAAACGTATTTCAATCGTTACAATGGAGAACCCATATTATTTAGGTAGCCGACGGTTCGGCGGTTCCTTTCAAAGACATGGAATTATATTCTTTCATCTCAATAGAACAATTGATTACAAGTGCTGAGATTTGGGATATGTATTGACAGTATTTTGACATGTTTCAACTATATTTTGATGGGCCATTAGAAAGGGAATGGGAAATAAGGCATCAGGAAGAGACATCCTTTGGCCGACGGGACCAAACTATTGTGTGGCGGAGCTCTTTGGTGTTTCTTTTGGTCAGATATTTGAAAAACAGATTACCAAATTACAACTAGATAATTGTTGTGCGGTGCAGAAATTATTTGAAATCCTTTGAGCAGATTTAAAATTCTCAGCTGGCCAAATGTCTATGTATATTGTATTGTGTAATACAATGAGATCTGATAAATATGGCTAATTGTGATTAATTAAGCAGCTGCGGTTTTACGCTTGACAAACTCTTTTGAATTCAAAATTTATGCAATTCTAGGGAAATGAAAATCGGTAAAAATTTTTATCAAATGTAAAAAGTTTCCAACAAAAATTCAAAAATAAATTAGAAAAGGGAATATAAATGATCAACAAAAAAGAAAGATCTTTAAACTTCTGTAATTAAGAGAGTAGGAAAATATGTGTCTAAACAATTTATTTATTTGTTACCCTACCATCATATCAATTTTTAATTAAATGATATACAGTTAACAAATAACTCACCAAAATATTGCATAAAACTACAAAGAAACAGAAAGCAATTTGCGTAAAGTCAAAGGAAATGTATATTGCGGTGGTCAATTCATAATTTAAAGATTTACATTTCTTTAAGTACATATTTCTATAAGATTTTATTATTGCCTATTTAATTCCTTTAAAGGTGAGACAAAATATTCTTTAACATTACGAGTTTTCGATCCGGATTTTTGATTCGTAAAAAGGTTCTCTTGCTCCACAGCTGGCTCCTTTGGGAGAGAGGTTACTTTTACTTTAATACGATTCTTTGACTTTGATTTCTGATCAATGGATTTTGATTGATTATTTTCATGTTTTTGATCATCTAGAAACGATAGTTCTTTCGATTCCACTTGACTTGAATTGAGATTTTTGATACACTTCGATCTTGGCTTGCGGGCCTTAGAATCAGCATCAATTGTTTTAGGTTGAATTTGCGATTGGGCAGCTGGTTTCTCCTGAAATGAGATTGGTTTCTTTTTTACTTTACGATTCTTGAATTTTTGCTTTTTATTCACAGGAATGTTCTCCTGCAGCTGCTGCTCCTCATTCATGTGCGATATTCCTTCCGATTCTTCTACATTTGTGGTCAGTTCTTTGTTTTTTCCGGTCCTGGGTTTACGCACATTACGAAGGTCCTTATCCCATCCCACTTGTGAGTCTTCAATTGGTTTAAGCGGAAGTTTCTTCTTGGATGAAGACTTTCGATTCTTACGGTTCTTATCCTGCTTTTTAGTTGACAGCGATATTTCTTCGGATTTCTCCCGATTTGATAGTTGCTTGGTTTTTCCGGTCCCTGGCAGTCGCATCTTATGAAGGATCTCATCCCCCTTCACTTGCGGATCCTCGGTTGGTTCACGCGGAAATTTCTTCCTGCTCTTCGACTTTCGATTCTGATTTGATTTCTCATCATTTGAGGACAGTTCTTTTGCATTACGATTTCCTCTCTTGGGCTTGCCCACCTTATTCAAGCTTCCAGGCCGCTCCATTTGCGAATTCTCTGCGTTAGTTGAGTTTTTCTTGTCGGACGAACGCAGACGTGAATACATTCTTTCTTTAAAAATTTATTTATTTTACTTTTTAGTCTTTTTTACTTTTGCTTTATTAGTATTCTCAATGAATATAATTTGGCAAAATTCGAACTGGGTAATGCCTGAGTATTCTCCAAGTTCTGACAAGTTATTCATTGATTTATTGTTATATTTTGAATTGAAAGTCTTCTTTTTCCCCATTTTTAAATTAAATGTTAAAATCAAATGAAAAAATTCACAAAAAAGAAAACTATAACGCTGATATATAAATATAGATTATATAGATATATACATATATATAATAATGCATTATATGGCAAGAACTTACAATATTTTGTTGCATAGCCAGACATTAGTTTTTTATTTGAATAATATATTTTATATAACCAAAGGTTCATACACACATAAATGTATCTTTTCTTTTCTAAAGATTTAAAATTCATAAGAAAGAGGTAGTTCGGTTCAAACTAAACATTTGTTCGTGATCCTTTTGTATTCCACATTTTGTTCTTTATTAAAGATCTCCTGAAGTACTTGTTTTTTCTTAGCTAAATTTCGTTTCTCAACATGACATTAGCCCTTGACTGTGGCTAAAAAGTCATCATCGGTCATTCAAAAAATGTTAAAAACAAGTACTTAAATGGAATTGCTACAAACTGTCTAAAAAAAAGATACGCACCCACAATACCAACAAGATAACAGACCGGAAATAGGTAAAGTCCAATAAATCAACTAAACTGAAGCTAAAGTAAATACTAGCCAATGTGTAAAACACACCAACAAAACGAACTCACAAACTAAGGGTAAACGACAATTTAAGTGGCGGCAAATCGACTACCAACAAAACAAACAGCAACAACAACAATAACTAAACACCGCCGCCCACTTTGGGTCTGCGGATGACTTTGGAACACCGGAAGATGAGCTAATAGAACGCGTGCCATCAACGTCGTTCAATTTGTTGCAATTATAATTGTATTGCCTGTATCTGGGTGGCGAACCGCCGCGTGTCCGTTTATACCAGAAAATAAAAAGATGTCATATTTGTTGTATAAGGCGCTTTAACCACAGCTAGAATAGGAAATGGGAATGAAAAAAAGGTAAAAACTAAGGGTTACATCTAGCTGAGCATGTTAATAATTTCCTTTGCAGCAAAAACGTTGACACGCGTTCGCCTCAGCTTGGACCACTTTGACTTGCATGCCCCTGTTTTGGGTTACTGCAGGTTGTCAGAGCACTACACAACCCTTGCGACAGGCGTTTTGCGTTAGCGTTTGTCGCACGGAAGTGTCAGCGAATGTTGTTGTTCCTGTTCTTGTTTTTTATGACAGGAAGCAGCTATGCCCATGACATAAGGCGCATGGTATACATTGTATGTTTTCGCTAAACATTCATCGTTGAGTTCATGCCGACATCATAGTAAATTTCATATCCTTATGCTAATCAGCTTGAAAGTGTTTTGTTGGTCCTTTTTTTTGAGTTCTGTTCAAACGTGGGAGAAATAATTTGTTTGACATAATCATTTAAAATAAAAAAAGAAAGGTTAACGTAATGGGAAAAAAGTATAAATTCAATTGAAAGTAGGCGATACCAATATATTATCACTAAATCATTGAAAAACATTTCAGAAATTGGAGTACGCTCATTTAATACTTATGATTTTTTAGTCAAGCTTCGAATTTCGTCAAGTTGTGTTCGTTGAGAATAAAACAATCGTAAAATAAAACAAAAATCAAATATCCCAATTTTGAATAAAAACTATCAAAATGCAAACCAGGCT
This sequence comes from Drosophila emarginata, assembly GCA_037075365.1. NCBI lineage: Eukaryota > Metazoa > Arthropoda > Insecta > Diptera > Drosophilidae > Drosophila > Drosophila emarginata. Next base: position 132,072 of record JBAMCD010000012.1, read on the forward strand.
ACGATCGTCGGACAGGAAAAACTCACTCAATGCGGAGTGGCGTGATACCCTACCTGAGGTTTGTACACCAAGGACTAAAAATCGTGATATCAAAGAAGCATCCTCAACTGAGGACATCCCAACTAAGCAACAGCAATACAAGAACCTTAAGGATCGAAAACCCAATTCCAAGAAAAAAATTCTGGTTTCACCAACCGTCGATTCGCCAGTAAAGCGCCGTGAAAGCCTTCTTAATGTGGACACGGTTAGGAGCAGACAAATCAAAGATCGAGCATCAATTGTGAAGGACTCTCTAATAGATGTCCAGCAGCAGAACGAAAATCAGAAGCTGGAATCCATGGAGAAACTTCTGCTTGAACTGAAAGAAACAAAAGGGGACCGCCGTAAGAGCCTGCGCACTCCCAGATCCAGACAAATCAAAGAATTAACATCAATCGAAAACGATGAAAAGCCAAAGTCGAAAAAGAAACTTCCGTTTGATTCAACCAAGGACATCCCTGTGGATAGTCGGGAGGACCTTCCAAATATGCGCACGCCCCAGACCAAAAATCATAAAGAATTATCCTCAAGTGATGAGGAATTGAAAGTACCATCTTCCTCTGATGAACAGCAGCAGATCGGAAACCAGAAGCTGGAATCCAAGGAGAAACTTCTGCTTGAACTGAAGAAAACACAAGAGGATCGCCGTAAGACCCTGCGCACTCCCAGATCCAGACAAATCAAAGAATTAACATCAATCGAAAACGATGAAAAGCCAAAGTCGAAAAAGAAACTTCCGTTTGATTCAACCAAGGACATTCTAATGGATAGTCGAGAGGACCTTCCAAATATGAGAACGCCCAAGACCAGAGATCGTAATAAAGAACTATTCTCAAGTTATGAGGAAATGACAGTACTATCTTCCACTGATGAACAGCAGCAGATCGGAAACCAGAAGCTGGAATCCAAGGAGAAACTTCTGCTTGAACTGGAAGAAACACAAGAGGACCGCCGTAAGAGCCTGCGCACTCCCAGATCCAGACAAATCAAAGAATTAACATCAATCGACAAGGATGAAAAGCCGAAGTCGGAAAAGAAACTTCCGTTTGGTTCAACCAATGACATCCCAATGGATAGTCGGGAAGACCTTCCAAATATGCGCACGCCCCAGACCAAAAATCATAAAGAATTATTCTCAAGTGATGAGGAATTGATTGTACCATCATCCTCTGATGAACAGCAGCAGATCGGAAATCAGAAGCTGGAATCCAAGGAGAAACTTCTGCTTCAACTGAAAGAAACACAAGAGGATCGCCGTAAGACCCTGCGCACTCCCAGATCCAGACAAATCAAAGAATTAACATCAATCGAAAACGATGAAAAGCCAAAGTCGAAAAAGAAACTTCCGTTTGATTCAACCAAGGACATTCTAATGGATAGTCGAGAGGACCTTCCAAATATGAGAACGCCCAAGACCAGAGATCGTAATAAAGAACTATTCTCAAGTTATGAGGAAATGACAGTACTATCTTCCACTGATGAACAGCAGCAGATCGGAAACCAGAAGCTGGAATCCAAGGAGAAACTTCTGCTTGAACTGGAAGAAACACAAGAGGACCGCCGTAACAGCCTGCGCACTCCCAGATCCAGACAAATCAAAGAATTAACATCAATCGACAAGGATGAAAAGCCGAAGTCGGAAAAGAAACTTCCGTTTGGTTCAACCAAGGACATCCCAATGGATAGTCGGGAAGACCTTCCAAATATGCGCACGCCCCAGACCAAAAATCATAAAGAATTATTCTCAAGTGATGAGGAATTGATTGTACCATCATCCTCTGATGAACAGCAGCAGATCGGAAATCAGAAGCTGGAATCCAAGGAGAAACTTCTGCTTCAACTGAAAGAAACACAAGAGGACCGCCGTAAGAGCCTGCGCACTCCCAGATCCAGACAAATCAAAGAATTAACATCAATCGACAAGGATGAAAAGCCGAAGTCGGAAAAGAAACTTCCGTTTGATTCAACCAAGGACATCCCAATGGATAGTCGGGAAGACCTTCCAAATATGCGCACGCCCCAGACCAAAAATCATAAAGAATTATTCTCAAGTGATGAGGAATTGATTGTACCATCATCCTCTGATGAACAGCAGCAGATCGGAAACCAGAAGCTGGAATCCAAGGAGAAACTTCTGCTTGAACTGAAAGAAACACAAGAGGACCGCCGTAAGAGCCTGCGCACTCCCAGATCCAGACAAATCAAAGAATTAACATCAATCGAAAACGATGAAAAGCCAAAGTCGAAAAAGAAACTTCCGTTTGATTCAACCAAGGACATCCCTGTGGATAGTCGGGAGGACCTTCCAAATATGCAAACGCCCCAGACCAAAAATCATAAAGAATTATTCTCAAGTGATGAGGAAATGACAGTACCATCTTCCTCTAATGAACAGCAGCAGATCGGAAATCAGAAGCTGGAATCCAAGGAGAAACTTCTGCTTGAACTGAAAGAAACACAAGAGGACCGCCGTAAGAGCCTGCGCACTCCCAGATCCAGACAAATCAAAGAATTAACATCAATCCACAAGGATGAAAAGCCGAAGTCGGAAAAGAAACTTCCGTTTGATTCAACCAAGGACATCCCTGTGGATAGTCGGGAGGACCTTCCAAATATGCGCACGCCCCAGACCAAAAATCATAAAGAATTATCCTCAAGTGATGAGGAATTGAAAGTACCATCTTCCTCTGATGAACAGCAGCAGATCGGAAACCAGAAGCTGGAATCCAAGGAGAAACTTCTGCTTGAACTGAAGAAAACACAAGAGGATCGCCGTAAGACCCTGCGCACTCCCAGATCCAGACAAATCAAAGAATTAACATCAATCGAAAACGATGAAAAGCCAAAGTCGAAAAAGAAACTTCCGTTTGATTCAACCAAGGACATTCTAAAGGATAGTCGAGAGGACCTTCCAAATATGAGAACGCCCAAGACCAGAGATCGTAATAAAGAACTATTCTCAAGTTATGAGGAAATGACAGTACTATCTTCCACTGATGAACAGCAGCAGATCGGAAACCAGAAGCTGGAATCCAAGGAGCAACTTCTCCTTGAACTGAAAGAAACACAAGAGGACCGCCGTAAGAGCCTGCGCACTCCCAGATCCAGACAAATCAAAGAATTAACATCAATCGACAAGGATGAAAAGCCGAAGTCGGAAAAGAAACTTCCGTTTGATTCAACCAAGGACATCCCTGTGGATAGTCGGGAGGACCTTCCAAATATGCGCACGCCCCAGACCAAAAATCATAAAGAATTATCCTCAAGTGATGAGGAATTGAAAGTACCATCTTCCTCTGATGAACAGCAGCAGATCGGAAACCAGAAGCTGGAATCCAAGGAGAAACTTCTGCTTGAACTAAAAGAAACACAAGAGGACCTCCGTAAGAGCTTACGCACGCACAGTACCAGCAAATTCAATGAATTACCAAAGAAAATTTTGCTTAAACCAATAGAGGTCTCTCCAGTAAATCTGCCGTCTATTCTTGCAAAGATGCGCAGCACCGAAAATCATAATATCGAAAAATTGACCTTAAATCAAGAGGAGTCGAATGCACTTTTGTTCTTAAATATGCAAGAGGAGAACCTTGATAAGGATCAGAAGATTAAATCCAGTTGTATCGAAGATGAATTATCCTTACTTCGGAAGGAGTCGACGGGGCAAACGCTGTTGGATGAAGAGCAAGAGAATCTTCTTAAGAATCAAAAGTCCATGGCCGAGCATTCCAATATCATCGATCTAATCTCACCTTTAAAGGAGCAGAATTGGGAAAATCACTCTGAGGTGTGGATGTACAGTCCCAAGCGTTTGGAAAGACCGAATGAGCCATCACGTCTAGATGTACAGCAGCATGAAATTTCTCTTGAGGTGAGAAGAACTGGATCAGATCAGGATTTCACTTCACCTCAAAAAGATAAAAAGAGCGACGAGCATTCACTGAAATCAATTTTGTCAAATTTGTTAAGCAATGATAAACAAATCCTGGCCGATGCCTGCTCGGCCTTATCCTCTATGATAGCTAATGAAAATAATGTTCAATCTGTGATCAATGCAAACGCAGTGCCACGGCTAGTCCATCTGTTATCAGTGGATGAGCCAAGTGTCATAATGCCAACTCTGCGCAGTTTAAGAAATATTCTCGGTGTCACAGATCAAATAATTACCATTTTTATTGAAAGCGGGGGCCTTGCAAGCTTGACCATTCTCCTGCTACATCAAACTACAAATATTGTAAAAGAAACCATTTGGATATTATACAACATTACCGCTGATAACCATCAATATATTCAAGATCTTATTGATACTGGAATTTTTCAAAATATACGCTACGTTCTGGAGAACGGCGAATTTAGGATTCAAAAGGCCGCTGTCAGGATGGTAGCTAATGCCGCACTATGTGCCACACCCGAGCAAATTGATAAAATTATTGTAAAATTTAAGATCTTGAATCCCTTTATCGACCTCCTGGATACGAAGGATGTGCAAACCACCAAAGTAATTCAATCAGTTTTAATTAAATTATTTAGTGAGGCTGATAAATTGGGGTCCATTGAAAATCTTTGCCTAACGGTAGACCAGATGGGTGGAGTGGCGAAATTGGAAGCCTTGCAGAAGCATGAGGATATAGATGTCTATAGAAAAGCCTATACTATCATTGATACCTACTTCAACAACGAAAAGAATATCTAAAATAAGAATATTGGACAGCCTTTTCATTGAATTTCCTGTGGTTTTTTTTTCTAAATTGTTTATTTTGGTACACATTTTTTTCTGTTTTTATAATATTTTGGTGAGTAATTTGTAAAAAGACCATAGCGTAATAAATTAAAAATCAATATGAGAGGCTAATAAATTGTTTCAAATTTTTGTTTAAATCGATTGTTTTGTTTAATAATTCCTCTTCGAATTACAGTTTTGAATTTTAAATGCAAATCTATATAAAATTAAGTTGTTATAGCAATTTCTACAAATTTTCATATCTAAAGAATTGCTTTAATATTAAATTAAAGAGACTTTGTAATGGGAAAATTGCAGCTGCTTTGTTATCCTCATAGTCGTAATTAACCATATTTATCAGATCTAATTGCATTACACAATACAATATACATAGACATTTGGCCAGCTGAGAATTTTAAATCTGCTCAAAGGATTTCGACTAATTTCTGCACCGCACAACAATTATCTACTTGTAATTTGGTAATCTGTTTTGCAAATATCTGACCCAAAGAAATTCCAGTTTCCCAATACATACTGCCAATACATAACCCAAAATACTTTAATACCATTAAAGTAAGTATTCTATGTAATGGGAACATATATTTTAGCAGATATATGTATAATATTGCCCACATTTTTAAACCTTATGAAGTTATTAATATGCATATTTAACTTACTAATAATCGTTTCTAATATTGACAGATTCCTTAACAATCTTGCAAAAAATATAGTTATTGTAAAATTATATTCTCGTCTGATCATACCTTTAGACGATTTTTATTATAGTTGTCCGATTCGTTTTCGACAGGAAAATAAATGGTTTATTTAGTTTGAATTACATTTTTCATCAATTTTTATTTTAAAATGCCTAATAGGTTTTTTAGATGTGACTTCAATTATTATTTAAATAATAATGGCAGAAATTAGATAACCATTTAATAACAAATTATAATTGATTATACGACTATATTATATATAACCAACTGATAGACAAATCATAATCCGTTTTTCATTACACAATTGAAAAGGCTTTTGAATTAATATAGATAATCTTATACATTTGGAAGTCACCTTGAACTTCAATCATATACTCTTCATTATACAGACTCTCACATCCGTTCAACTGGCACGAGCCAAAATCTCTTCCATCTACATTTATGTACATACATCATCGTCATTGTCATGACTGTTGTTTATAGGAGAAAAAAAAGCACACAAGACCCACAATTAATGAGCAGTTGTTTAGTTTTCAGGCACTCCAAGGACAAAGAGCAAAATGAAAAAAAAAATAAAAACGCCAACTGACAGCCACAAAGCATATGCATTGAATTTCACATTGAATTGAAAGCATGGAACTGTAATGGTCGAACTGCTTAATTTTGTTTTTTTTTTTTAAAATCGCTAATTGGGCGCGAATAAGAAAAATTCTCGCATGCGATTTAAGGCGATGTATTTGTTGTCATAGAGGGCGTTACTTCGATTGCAATAGATTTTTTTTGGCAGTGATCGCAGCTCACTTCAGGAGTTAAAAGAGAGAGCTTTAATTTGGTAGTGGTTATAAAAGACAGTGTATCAACTGCAGACGGCCTTTTCTTAATTCTAAAACCACTCACAGAAGTTACAAACGGCTAAGTACAGGCTAAGAAGAAAAGAAAAAAAACCACGTGCCAAAATTTTCCTCATTGGAAAATTCAGTTTTTCCAATATTCATAGAGCGCAAATAAATACAAAAGCAAAACTTAACGCAAGTGATTTACTGGGAAGTAAATTCAATATCAGGATTTTTATTGATTTCTCTTCGATTGTCTGGCCCTAAGAAAGTGGTGTAGCCGCTCATATATATTTACAAGTCGGATAAACATAAAACTGCTTTCACAGGTATGTCGCATATCACTATATGCAAACCTTAGGAATTCTTATAAAATTGTTTTCTTGTCAGCAGAAATCACAGCAGTTGTGATAGGAGTTTCCTACACACTTTCATAGTGGGATAGAAAAGCCAAGAGAAAGACGCAAATTACATAATTTGATGTCTGCTGATGAAAATTATATAAACTTCTGTACGCTGCGGATTGAAATCTACAAGGAATCGGCCAACCTACCCAACCTTGAAGATTTGGCAGTGTAGTATTCAGTGTTAATTTTCTTTGTGCCCACGTGTTTTTTTTATATACAATGCAAAGCTACATACAGGCATATAGTTATAAAGAAACTTAAAGAATATTTGGAAAGAAAAAAAAAACATGAGTGAAAACTATTAAGAATCGGAAAAAAAAAAAATATAAATTTTTTTTTTTGTCTTAACCTAGAAAGCACGTGTATAGAATTTTTTTGTTAGGCTCGAGAGAGTGAGTATCTGTGATGATTTAATTAATCTCTTCGTGTGATCACCAATTATAAAATAATGCTTATTTTACTAATACCAGTTCAATATCAATAATAATTATTATAATTTTTTTTCCCCTTTTTATAAAATGATTTAAATACGCCTCTGTACGCTTATAAGTGCATTCATATGTTTGCAAAAGCATATGTATGTATATGTAACTGTTTAAAGTAAATGTAAGCGCAACGGGTCGCTAGTAAACTTTTGATTCTCTATTAAATTCCTAATTTTTGTTTCATAAATTTATCTGATTACCTATATTTCTAACAATTAACCTCTGAGTGAAAACTAAAGCATCGAACTAAAAGAAAACTATGCCAATTATATAAGTGAAAAACAAAAAAAAAAATATAATAATAATAATGAATCAAAAATAATTAATAATGGAGTAATCAAATTAAATTACCAAGACATCGTTGGAAGGCCTTTCACCGCTGGATAAAAACAACATTATATGAATACAAGCACGTGAGTTATAACGTTTACCAAACTTTAATACCTCCCCATGTTGTTATGATAATCATATGGATTTAGTAAAACGGTTTCGATTTAGATTTACTTACATACCTAAACCATTCGTAATCTGATCCAAATGATTATCTCCGTTTACTTCTATTATTTGCATTCCTTTCTAGTTCGATACAGTTTAAGCTCTTAAGCTCGCTCTTAAATATTCAGTTCTTTCCTCACTCAATTATGAACAGCTGATTTACTGTATGTAGGTCATTGAACTTCATTTATCACTTCTAGAATAACTTACATATTTACACATGAAGAGAAAATAAAGATCATACACAGTTACACAAGAAATAATTCACACAAAAAAAACAAAAATGTTTAAAACTAAAAATGTATAAATGTATATCTATTAATTCCGTAATTATATTCTTTTTATCTTCCTAATGCCATGAGCTATTATTCTTAATATAACATTAATTTTAAGTTCAAGCAAACTGCCACTTTTCTTTTGTTAAATAATGTCGGTTGATTTAAGCCTGAAATTTACTGCAGAAATTAAATGAATTTTGTTTATTTGAAAATCAACATGAGAAATTAATATAATTTTGTTGGTGATGTGGCAATACAAAAATCAGATGATCTAAACGTTTAAGGGATTTTCAGATTAAATATCCGCAATGAAAATCATAGGTAGGGTAGGGTAAAGAGCGGGCGGATCCGTTGTCATCTTGGCTTCCGCATGATTCGCTGTAATTAATATTAAAAACTCCCCCCCAAGCTTTCAACAATTTTGTTGCTTTGTTTTGACTATACTACTATTATGTTCCTTTGACCATTTTTTTTTTTATTTTTATTTTTTTTAGTCATATTTTCTGGTAGTTTCAGAAGGGATCCTTAAATTTAATTTTTGTTAATGTAGAGACAGGTTTCCAGCAAAAACCCACCCCACACCGAAAGAGCTACGGTTCCAGAGGGTCCCGCCCCGCTAGGCATTCCTGACTCCGAGAGCGACTTAAACACCACCTTAGTCCGCCACCGATTCGTACAAGCATGTACATAACAATTTTGGCGCTCCAACAGGAGGCTACTCACATTTGAACATTACAGAACTTCGCTTTCATTTCACGACTTTGCACATTTTGACAATTTACCTTGGAATATAATTAACCGGAAGCTGGAACACGCGTCAGGATCTGAACGCCGACGCCACAAACAAAATTAAAAAGAGAGACAGAGAGATGGAAAGGGCGAAAAATATAGAAGAATATCCTCGTTCTCGTTTGAGGATCGCGTGTCATTAACCGTAGAAAAATGCGAGTGGCTCTGATAGAAAGAAAAAGCATTTCCGCTGTTGATGAAAGCGAAATTGAAAGCAACGTAAAGAAATCAAATGTCAGTCCAAGGATAATGTTAAGAAACGCCCAAAAAGACGCAACCGGTTTGTATTTTGATGTTGATAATCATTATTAAACAAGTCGCTTGATTATCCTTTTTTGCCCACTTGAAGGAACAGCAGCAGCAGCTGCCGAAATCTCAGCAAAACAATTGTTCGATGCCGCACATTGCTTCCTGTCTTGAGGCACATATTGTATGATCGTCTCTACCGGAAGGATCAGCGCCTCCGCCGTCTTGGTCGAGGGTTGTCTACCCAACAGGAAGGTTTCTTTGCATTCTCTTCTTTTGGAGGCGTAGACTTGATGTATGTCGCATATGTAGCAATTAACATGCCACGATGATAGAACATGTACAAACATCTCTTAAAGGACAAATGTCCTTGGTGAGCGCGTGCCGTCTCATTGAGCACTTCTTAAAGAGGCGTTCTCTATCGGGGCGTAGCGCCTGCTGCAAAAACGCAGTCATCTGATCTTGTTAAAATTGCATTGTTTGATAGAGAGGGATCGAGAGCAACGCAGCTGTCCATCTATAAGATTCATGTTTAATAAACTTCTTACTGATTTGTCAGCAAACAGGATTTAATAATATATTTATGAAATTTTTTTAAGAAATTTACTGTACTTTTACCTCTATCAAAGAGTATTAAAATGTACGAGCAGATGTTTGATATAAATATGAAACGGAAAGAACATTTAAATAAGCGAACCTAAAGAACTCTTTTAATGACCCTAACTTCATCCTTTATAAATAAAGTAAAAATAAAAGAACACCGCCACCGAATATAGTATTTATTGTCAATCTTTTTCTTTAAAACTTCTTTTCTTACTATTATATATACTTAGTCTATAAAAAGCCGATCCTAAAACATTTGTTAATCAATATAACCTGCTACAATAAAAATTCCAATCAAAAATTTATTTACGGATTACTTGTAAAACTGAGTTACATCCAAAATAGGCAAAACTAATAAATTGTTTAAAATAATTTTGTTTTTCTCTTATTTTTATTTATTATATTTTTTTCCTTTTTGTTTATTTGTAGGTCCTTAAATTAAATGTAAATAATAAAATAAATGATAAATAAAAAAAAAATATTCGTCTCTGCTTGAAATAATGAAATTGACAGAGTTGTAATTACTACATAAAAAGAAAAAAATTAAAACGATTTAGTTTTAAATTTTTTATTATTTTATTTAAGAGACGTATCTAAGTATAATAATAAATAGTTTTCGTTCTAGAGGCATTTAATGTGAATACTTTGCAATTCTCAATCGATAACTGATTTCAATAAGTTTTCAGAAGCAACTGCAATTGATTTTCGCTCATTCTCTATGCAATGTAAGTTTAAAAAAAGCTTATAATTAGCAATTCTATTAGTCCAAGCTAATTGACCAGCGAATACTTCAGTGCTCAATGAACAAATGAATAGAATTAGCTCAGACCCAAGCAAGGAAGGAACATTCCTTACACTCCAACCACAATTTGAGAGCCATGGCAACATGAGCAATAAAATTTAATATCCGTTTCAAGTGTGCGATTTGCTTACGGAAAAAAAAATGTTTGCCAGAGTCAGTTTCAGTTTCAGTGCCGGACTTGAACTGTGGTGCCATATAAAAACGTCGGAAGGTGTAGATAAATCACGTGCAGTAAAAAAGTGAGAAAACTCCCCCAAAACAAAAACAAAAAAATAACCTAAGCAAAAAGGGGGACAATTTCATTGACCAAAAAAAAAAAAAACAACGAAACGAAAGCACAGAAGATAAAGATAAGAACTTGGACTTGGAAATTTTCACATTTCGACGATTACTCTATTAAGGCGATGTTGGTGTCTGGCGGTTCAATTTGATTAATTTGTTAACAAACCGAAAGTAGCAACAAAAGCAAAAGACTTTGAGTAATTGCACGCAGTCACGCAAGTGAAACTCTCATGAAAGGCGGGAGGAAAATCAACCCCCAAAAAGACTCGGTACTTCTGATTCGGACTCTTCCTGCCTATATGTATGTATGTATATGTATTAGCTAAAAGCGCATGAAGATCGCAGCGGGATGATAAGTTAAGAAAAACCAGCAAACACGGTAAATGCAGAAGGCAAAATGCAAAACGAGTACAATTGAGCACTTGAATGCCCTGTTAAATAGCAAAATGACAGAGAGAGGGGTGATCCCGTTTTCTTTTTTCTTTTTTGTCAAGTTAAAAACCCTTGAACGAATGAACCTCTGCAATCTGCATTATTCGATCTATCGATTAACCCAGAAGACACAGTGACGACAGAATTTATGCAGGCATTTCAACACGATGATGATCATGATGATGATGATGATGACTAATCTAACTAGCCTATCAAAAGACAGCACTAGCCCCTCCGTTCGGTCTATAAATAATGAGTTCCTCTATGTTAAATAGGTTTATTTTTATTTGCATTTTATATCAATGTCTTATTTAACCCACTAAAATATACACATTTGCTTTGCATCATATTTTAAGCATTAGTTTTATTTATGTATTTTTAATGATGAGAATAGTACAAAGATGCCCAGATGTAATAGGACCCTTTGGCGCAGAGGATAGCGCGTTGGACTTCTAATCCAAAGGTCGCGGGTTCGATCCCCGCAAGGGTTGTACATTATGTTTGATTATTGGAAAATGTTCAAAAAAATATTTTAACAATTCTTAATTTCTTTAATATTCTACAGAAATCTAAAATAATAAATTATAGTCGCATTATATTAAAGATTTAGAGATATATAAAAAAATAGATACAAAACAAATCATTATTTAAAAAAAATCAATTACAATTAAGAATAAGGTCATAAAGGTTTTCCAGAAATATGTTCTGAAAAAAAAAACAGACAGTCCAAAACATTTGCTTTAACATTTAGTTGGTAGATTTCCTAATGATTGATATAAATCACTTACTAAAGTAAAGATCAAGTCTTTTCCTAGGAAAATTCATACTTTGCAATAAGGTTCTATTTGAAGGAAAATTTTAAAATATTTTCTTACAAGAAATAATAAATCGATAGTTAACTCAAAACGTTTATGTCAGATTTATTTGACCAAACGATTTTATGATTTCCGATTAGAGAAATATTATTTAAGTCATTTGTGATATTTCATATTTAACATTATTTAACCCATCCAAGATAAGAAATACAATCCATATGAAAATCAAGATCAAAGTAAAGAAAATATATTGCAATAAACACCTTTATCTATATAATCTCATGCTACTTTCAATCAAAACCACCCACTTTCAACCTCATTAAGCTGGGCAAATATTTAACCAATTCAACCACCTCCAAAAAAATTTGTTTATAAAGTAATTTTCAATTAAAAATAACTGAGACACGGCATCTTTGCGCCAACCACTTCAAAAAAAAAGTAAAATATAATGCTAAATAAACTATTTGCTTGAAGCAAATGCGGAGCAAGACAGCATCAAACAAATAAATATCTACAAGATACATAAAAATCTCAATGCCGCAATTCTCAAGCCCAAACACAAACACTAGCTACCTACATACATATATATGTACATATGTATATAGTACATTAATATTGTACAACCGGGGAGATCAAGCGTAAATTGCAACAGCTGTCAAGTATTTAGCTACACGGCGGTTTTCCATTAAGTACCAAACTAACAGTAACAGCCTATTAAATTGTTTACATGCCCAACGCAAATATTGACAGAATGATGAGCTCCAGAGGGTTGGTTTCTGATGAATCAACTCTATCCTTATTCGATAAATAGAATAGCTACTATATATATATATATGTATAGATGAAACAATTCATTCCAAAGTAGCAATTTATTGTCGCTTTTCAAATGATCAACACGCAACACTTTTTCGCCATTTTGAGAATGCCTTTTTTTTCAATTTTTTTTTTTTTTTTTGTTTACCAGTATTGCCTTTAAATGTGCAATCCTCCATAGTCTATTGCCTGTCTGCAGTTTGCAATTTGCAAAACTAGTTTCTGTTGTCGAGTTTGTTGAAAATAAATTTCCCATTTACTTTACCGTAATTTGCCGACAGTCATTGCCAGCCCCCCAAGTTCACTATAATTTAGTTTTCAACAAGATCTGTTTCTATATACAAATGTATATATATATACAGATACATTTGTACATAGCCTTTCTAACATTGCATGTTAGTAATCATCATTTAAACGATGTTCATGCAAAGTTCAAGTACTTGAATTGATTCTATTTTATAGGTAACCTCAACTAATTTAATATAAAATTTTTCTGAATTATGAATAAAGGAAATATTAAAATTATTTATGCAACTGAGACCATTTGCTGACCTTAAGAACTTTAAATATTTATATTAACATATAATAATGATATATTTATTTCAAGATTTTTAGTTGCAGTTTCGACCAAGTCCATTTCAGTTTCTGTGCCAAAATTTTATAACTCTTTATGTAAAATTTAATTAATTAATTAAATTTTTATAATCGTATTGCATCTTGTTTTACATTTGTATTCCATGAAACGAGTATTCAAAAAAAGACAGAACAATTTGAGCCCACTGTCCATGGGATAAAATCTTAACCAAGGAAATACAGAAAATGGGGACAACTGTAAATGAATTAGTCTTAACTAAAAGTTTATAAGAAGTTTTTAAGAGATATTATAGATAAATGAAAACTAGTTCCCTTTTCTGTTAAATAATTAATTCTGCATTGCTTAAAATACTTGAAAGGGTTTCTGTTCTTTTAACATTTTGTTTGTTTTTTTTTAATAAATAATTATTCGTTATGATTATTTATAAATTTACTATACAAGAAGTTTTTTTATCTTATATTTCTTGTGTCACTTTATCTATAGCTTATAATTAATGATCAAATTATAATGATCAAATATTGGCTTCTATTCGTTTTATAATAATACTTCTTCAAAGTAAACCAATAATTTACTAAAAATATTTAATTATTACAGAAGCGTAGATGTTAATAAATATTCTGTTTTTTGTATAAATATACAGAATCTTGTGAATATACACAATGCTCAGTGCAACTATTCATATCACATTCAAACATTTAACCCTTGTTGTAACCCTTTCATTTACGCTTTCGTTTTCAAAAAACAAAAACCCACTGTGCACAGTTGAGCAATTTTTTCTCTTTCTCTTCTCATTCCTTACCAAACCAACAATTTTCGCCACAGGACAAGCCAAAAAGTAATATTAAGTTCCAGTGATTCATAGTATTTTACTATTCGTCCTTATTGCTATTGTTGCAAAGGAGCAATGGTCGAAAAAGTGGCAAATAATGCAAATGTCTGACATGCAAGTGGCTTGGGAAACGCCTTAACAACTTTATTCCAAAAAACTAATGGTTATATATGTATACTGTATATTGTAGAATATGCATACGCCATGTGGGCTAAAAAAAAAAAAAAACATTCCACAAAAAATCAAAGCAGCTGCAAAATGTAGCGCAGACAAAAGCGCACATCGTTAAATGGAGTAACTGCAATTAGGCGTAATAAACAAAAAGTTACACGGACAAGGAGTTTATTGTGCCCAAGAGAGAGAGAGCGGGGGGAGAGGGAGAGTGAAAAGGCAGGGGTAGGAAGATGCAGAAGAAAAAACTATACAAACGCATACTTAATTGCTGGTTTTTCAAACGAACAAACCCCGATATGAACCATCGCTTCACTTTTCATTTTTTTTTTTTTCTCCTGTATTTTGCGCACTTGAATCTCAGCAAGCGAACGCGTTTTAAGGGCAAACCCTATTTAGTATTCAGGATCATCAGGGGAAAAAAAAATGGCTACACATGGCGATCACAGTGCAGAAATTGCAACAAATCGTCTAGTGCCCTCAGCAAGCCATCGCCAGCCATCAGCATCATCCCAAAATCTAAAAACGGAACAACCCCTTGCTCGGTCACCAAAAAAAAATAGTGGGTTGAAAATGGTTGACGTCTCTTTTTATTTCCAACACGGTTACATGAGCAACAGCAGCAACAGCAGCCGCAGCATTTAACAGTCTATCAACGGTTAAAGGCCAATCCCAAGAATTTGTATCTAATAAAGTTCCATATGCGTCTGGCTTATTAGGCATAAATGTTTGATTGGGTTCATTTCGCTTTTTTCTTTTTTTCTTTTTTAACCAGATGAGGGTGCCCAGAGCTATGAATGAATCAAGTTACTTGGATAACTGCTGGCTGGTGCTGCTGATTCTTTATTTTTTGGTGGTGTGTTTTTTTATTATTATTGAAAATTGTTACAAGTTGATTATGTTCATTTTTTTATCCAGCTCTCTTTGTCATTGTGTTCATAGGCAACTCTTCAAGTGCAGCTCAAGTGTTTAATATTCTTTTAGATAAGGGGTTTTTATTACTACATATTTAATATTTTTTATAATGTAAAAGATATATGGGATTAGCTGTATATTAATAGTAAACGATCTCTTACTAAGTGTAACTCTACAAAGAGAAGGTTAAATGCAGAGATTTTTAATGAGAACCTTATAAATTTTATTGGAAATTTAAACCAGTTATATGTATATATTTATAGCATTGTTAACTTTAATTTAAAAATAACAGTTAGTTAATTGAATGTGTTAGACAATTAAAATGTTGAAAAACTAGTTTTAGTTAAAGAACGTTTTAATTTTAAAGTAGAATAAAATTTTCCCCTGACACTGGAAGGTCTTTCTTCAACTCTCTTTCAGAAATTTAACTTAAAACTTTGCAGGTTTCGTTACGTAATTTTTATTGTATTTTTATTTTATTGTGTTGTATACAAAACACAATAATTAAAACATAAGCAGACTAAAGCATCTTGTCTTGTTCTGATATTTTTAGTAGTGTCTTAAAAATGTATTTCTGAAAAACAAAAAAATTATATTAAAAGCACAGCTACAACTACAATAAAAACGAATATAGTAAACTTTTTGAAAACCAGAAAAAAAACAACATTTGAAGTAACAAATTTTAGTTTATATAAATTTAGTTAACTTAATTTTAGATAACCTGAAAAATAGTTTTCTTTGTTTTTCTTGATTATATATTCTTAATGTCAAATATATTAAATTTTTATAAATGTAAGCCTGGAATTTAAATCTTTTATATTATTTTAAAACTTTTCCCTAAAACATATTTTACAAAATATCTATAGTTAGTATAATTGTTATCCATTAATCAAGGAAAAAAGGGCTGTGAGAAAAAAAGCAGTTAAAATTGATGAACAAAAAAGGATAACTTAATTTGTGAAAGTCCTCAGTTTCTGTTTATAAATATATATACAATTATAAGAGCTTTTTAAAAACTATAGAATTCTTTAACATAAAATCATTTTCGAACATTCATAGAAATGGTAAAATAGAGAGCTGTGTGCAAACAGGCAGAATTAGGATCGAAAATCAAATTTGCAATTGTGTTAACTATATCTTTAGTTAAAAATAAAATAAAGAGTTAAAATTGATTTCGATTATTTGAATAACATCTGGCTGACAAAAAGCTAATCCTCCAAATTGTGTTTGAATTTCAATTTCTTTAAATTTGTACAAAATAAAAAATCATAGTAAAACCCTGCAAAAAAAAAATTGTAATAATAAACAGTAGTGGAGAGGACTTCAAATGACAACAAAGGTAAATATTTACATTGAGGCATACGAAAAATTGAAAGTGGAAGTCCTTTTAGATCTACAAAAAAGGGGAAATATGTAAGTAAGCAGTAAGAGGTAAACCCCAAAAACCAAATCCAAAGTACAACTTCTCTCACCCGCGAAATATCTTTTGTTAAAGTATGCAACTTCAAAATCATTACCTTTCAGCCCACAACTGCTGGCAGGCACTTGAGGACTACCAGATTCAGGGATTCAGGATTCAAGGATTCGGAAATCAGGATTTACCGCATGCGCAAAAACTGTGCAAATAAACAATTAAAATGTCACAATGATTGCCAACGTACCCGTGTCAGGAAATCAAAAAACCACGATGAAAAATAAATCGCTGAACCCCCAAAGGACTTGAGAGTCCTGCATATTGTATTTTGTTTTTTTTTTTCTTTTACAGTTGAAAAGCGCATTTTACAAACCACGTGGCCGCATACGAGAAGAAGAACAAGATTTATACGCACACACACAAACACATACATACATACATACACTCACACACTCGCATTTACCCCACGGGCAATGTGAGCACTCAGGCGAATCGGGCAAGTCAACACACTGAGCCAGACACCGAAAGCGAGGGCGCTCACAAGGATAAAGAAAGGCTAGCACAGCTAGTCCTGGCGAAGGCGTTGCACAAACAACAACAACAACAGCAACAGCAACAGAAATCCCAATTAAAAATTGAAAAGCGCGCGAAGGGAAAAATGAAAGTTAAACAGGCAAAAAAAAAAAAGAAAAAAACACACAGAAAGAATAAAAAGAAAACCAAGTTAAGTTGTGGCCACCATGCTGGGCCAAACAACTTGCAGACGAATTCTGACAAAACAAAAATCTTTCTGAAAGTCTGTGACATTAACAATTGATAGACGACAAACGACAGACGACAGATGACAGTTGACAGACGACCCACGACCAAGCACACGGCTGCTCACAACTTTTGACAGATTGTACCGCTCAGTTCAGAAACTTTCCATTTTATTCACACACTCACACTCATGGTTAACACACACACACACACACTTGATCCTGGTTAACTGCTTGGGGGGAATTTCTCACTCTTTTTGCCACACTCTCAAGTGACTTCCTTTTTTTTTTTTTGGGGCAACTTATTCATCTGAGTGCTGGTGTTGGGCCTAGTGGCTAGCAACATTTCCAGTTCTTAGTTAAATATTTTAGTGTTGTCCAATCTTTGGCAAAAGAACAAGGATTCTTCAGAAGGAATATATTAAACGTAATTTCTTAGCTGTTAGCAATTACCGTGTTATAGGAAAAATAGGAATCTATTAAATAAATAATAATTTTCAATACGTCAATATTTCTAAAGACGAAATATCTTTATTTATCCATTGGAATGTTGTGTATATTAAAATAAGTTTATATTTTTTTTAATTTATTGAATGCAAATATATTTCTGATATTTAGTAATTCTTAAGCTCGTCTCAAGTCTCTCGTCGAGTTCATTGTTCTTATAATCTAAATTTATCATTTCTTATAAAGAGCAAAAACAGTTTTACTGGTTTAGAAAAAACTTTATCTTTAAAATCATTAACAGACAGATACATTTTTATTGATGCAAAGGATTTATATATACATTATCCCTTTTTTTATATAGCTGTTAATCAAATAAAATTCGTTAATTCCTTATAAAGTTTTACAAATTTAACTTGTTATTATTTTATATTAACAAAATCTACTAAGAAATGTTGTTGAATGCTAAGTCACTGAACTCGTGGTTCAAAAACTATAAATTGGCTTTAATATTAAAGATAAAAGACATTGAAACATATTTGATGAACATTTTAAACTGTCTAATCGGTCCAAAAGCTGTGTTTGAATCTAATGAACATAGTTTTTCCAATTCAAAAAGATTGGAAACTCTTTTAAAGGTTGCTGCTGCCTAAGAGAATCTTAGATGAAGGACAAGTTTAACAAAATATTTAACTTAATTAACTTTAATCTTTTGGATTTGTTATAAATAAAGTCAAGACACAATAAAAAGAATTGGTAAAAGCTATATTTATATTTACTTGTCATTATTATATGATTATTGCTATTAATTGAGAAATGTTTTATGGCTCAATTAAGTTCTTAAGTTTTTGCTAAAATCAAAATATTATTAATTAATCATCATTAATGGTGATCTAACAGATATTGCATTATAAAGATAAGTGTTCATTGTATTCTCAAAGTTAAAAAAAATATTTAAAAATATTTATTTATGTATATAGTGATCAGGTTTTGTACCAATTCGATTATTCGAAATTTAAATGTATATGAACAATAAATGAGCAAAACAGTATGGATAATTTTTAAAATCGAAATCAAGCCAATTCTAGAAGTCGACTGAAATAAGTATTTTTCATGATATATTTATTGAGAATTTAACGAGAGATTAAAATTTAAAACTATATTAAACTACGGTTTATTTTATATTATGTAGCTGTGTTTTTTTGTAGGCAGCTTAAGTTTTCGAAAGCAAGAAATTAATATGTATATTCAATTCTTCTAATAATTCTTTTTAAGGAAATGTAACAAATAATATAATAATATAACATTTATTCATAACTGATGTTCCAACTATCTATACTGTTTTCATCTGCTCCAAATATCCTTAATACCATCTCTACATTGAATCCTGTAAAATTGCAGAGGAAATATTTTAACTCACCTTAGGCTGCAAATTTGATTCCCAGAATCTTCTAAATATATTTGTATTTTATTTGCCTCGACCAATTAATATCCGGCGTTATTTTTGTTTTTTTTTTTTTTTCTGTTTTGTTATCTTTATGTTAAGTTAATATTTAAATTTAATTTCGTTTTCTTAGAACACTTCAAAGAGTTTTTCGTTGGTTTTATGAACCAATCAACTTCAGGTCATATTTATGTTTGTATTTAATATTTAAATTTCAACAAATTGCACAAATATACACTTAGAAAGTCAGACAGTTCGAGGAGACGGGGGTTGGCATATCGGGGAGCCTAATTTACACCGCAAGGAACCGCAAAAGGACGCAAAAGTAACGACCACACGGCGAAGACGTCAATTTCGAAATGCAAATATTTGATTTATGGAAGCCAAAGTAAATTAAGGCAAAACAAAAATATGATAAAGACGATGAAGTCCTGAAGTCCTGGGAGAGAGTTGATACACAAATATGGCGACGCAAGCGCGTTTTTCTCTCTCACCCACACAACGCGAACTTTTCGATTATGGGTGGTATCTGTATTTGCCGACGGTAAAATACGAATAAAGCGAACAAAAATGAAATGCCATAACGCGGCGATTGATGCGCGCTCTCTTTCTTGCTCCTCCTATGCGGCTACCGGACTACCGTTATATGATTCAATCGAGCAAAAGGCAACACACGAAACATCATTATCATTTATATCAACGAACGTCATTATGTGGGCCCACTGAATTTGTCTCGCTCTTACACCCTCTTTCATGGGGTGTTTTTTTCATCGACAGAAGAGCAATATGTCAAAATGTGTACATAAATATGTATGTGTGAGTATATGTGTTTGTGTGTGTGTGTGTGTGAGTTAGTGTGAGTGTGCTATTAACGCCATCATGCTCGTCATCTGCTTGGTAGCCGGAGCCTGTGCCTTGGTAGAGAAGGCAGCTGGCATCGTCGTTCATAGCCTGACTGTCCTTTTGCTAAGCGCTGCCCCTATATATGTATGTATGTACATATGTATGCATTCCCTCTGTCTCTTTTTCTCCCTTTCTACATCCCCTTTGATTTCTATTTTTTGTGCTTAGTAAATATGTATGTGTGTACATACATACATACATATGTACATATTTGTACTGCAATTTGGCATCGTTGCGCGATTTGCCTCTTTTTGCGTTCTCATTTACACAGGTGAGTTTCTGGGTGCCCCCGTCTACTGATATACTGCGCCCCGTGCTCCCGCTGCGCCATTATCAAAAAAGGAAAATAAAAAGAAAAAGGACGAAAACGCTCCATGGAATTGAAATCAGTTTTTTGTACGTAGTATTTTTTTTTTTTTGTTTTGGCATGTGAAATATGCTCTCGATGATTTCCCCGATTCCATGCCAACCATATTACATACATATGTATATATACATACATATATATTACCTACCTATACATACATACATATGTGTTCTCGGTGGTAATGGAGATGCTTAGAGAATGCACACAATAGAAAGGGCAAAGAAGCAAACGACCCGAATCTGCACCCTGGGAGATTTTTTAATCAAATAATTATTGTAATTAAATGCACGGACAATGTCAACGATTGCAATTTCCCATGCGTAAATCGAATATAACAATCGTATAAAATTCCCAATCCGGGACTATCCAATAACGGTAGCATTGGAATTCATATTCGTATCATATATACATATATATTAATATAATCATAATGTATATTACAGATCGAAATATTTAAATACTCTATCCTTCTACTTTATAGATAAAGAGATCCATTTTTTCCCTGAGTCCTTTTAATTGATTTTATATTATTTATATTGGCGCCCCAACCTATGCAATGATTTTTCTTTGGTTTTCGAATTTTGTTCAAAGAGACAGAGCATTTCCTTTAGCTTTTAAAGCTATAATTTATTATAATTTAAACTATGGCAAAGGAAAGAGTAACAATATAATTAGTAAATGAGAGTCGTATATATACATACATACATATAATTTTTCTTAATTTCCGCTAGGCAAACTCTTGATGATCCGTAAAGTTCTACTCCAAAAAAAGATCTATTAAATACATGTTGGAATATATTATAAAATTATTAAATTATAATTGCTCGAATATTCCACTATTTCAATCACATATGTATATGTACATATATAGTTATATATGTACATATGTATATACATATACATTTCCAAAACAACTTTCAATTCCGAACAGATTTTCAAATATAATTCAGCTATTTTATCATGATTATCAGATCATGAAAACATTTATATTTTTTTATGTTTATCAACTTTTAGGAAGTCCCGAAACCTGCCATTTTCAAATCATAAATTTTAATTTTCATAAAAAATTCCTGAGATTTTTTCATTTTACCTATTGCTTTTATATTCTCGCCTCCCCCACCCAACAAGCATTTTTGTTA
Source organism: Drosophila emarginata (assembly GCA_037075365.1). Taxonomy (NCBI): domain Eukaryota; kingdom Metazoa; phylum Arthropoda; class Insecta; order Diptera; family Drosophilidae; genus Drosophila; species Drosophila emarginata. The sequence continues at coordinate 153,803 of JBAMCD010000012.1, forward strand.
TTTAATAATGAGAAACTTGGCAGCATGAAAATGCCAAGAAATCAAGTATTTTCTTTTTTATTTTCTTTTTTTTTCTTTACTTTTGCATTTCCACACCTCAAGTGTCTACGACAATAAGAGGACTGGCAATGTAGGAGAGTGTGAGCCAAGATGAAAATGAAGATGGAACGGCAGCTGGAGAGGAAGCACATGGCATTCATTACAGCAATTGAAATGGACAAAAGCCAAATTCAAGGCAGCAGGAAGAAGATGTAGACGACAACGACAACGAAGCAAGTGAAAAAAAAGGGATAATAAAAAATGTTTGCATATAAAATAATAAATAAAAGACGCAATAGAAGCGACAGAAGAGAAGCAGAAAGCAAAGGACGGCAGGAAGTTTTCTACATAGCAAACGCAGCAAAATGAGCGAGCAAAAACGTCAGCAGCAACAACAAAATGACAGAGCCAAAAGCGTTCGCCAGGTGAGTGGATCCCAGGGTCCAAGTCCAGGTAAAAAGCTCAACGGGTAAGTAAATAAAACGAAGCTTACATACAAAACCATCTATCTACATACATAAATTGGACAACCTGATGATGATGAAGAAAAATTCATTTGGTGGGCGTGTTGCTGCAGGGGAAATTGTCAAATAATTATAGCGCATGCGTTCTAAATCAAGAAGATATAGCACCCATTATACGAGTCTGACCAATCGGTGGGTGTGTCTTAGCTCTCGCAAATTCACTCACGCACACACACACACGCACCCGCACACTGAGAACCGGTCACTAGATTAGCCTCGACATTTTGTTACTGTTTCTCTCCTTCCCTTTTCTACTCTCCCTTACTCTCTTTTACTCACTCACTCTCTGCCTTTATCTCTCTTTCTCTCATGCAGAAATGGAAAAAAAAGAAAGAAATTCAACAGGCAAATAAACTCACCCGCACACACTTAGCATCATGTCTTCTCGCTCGCACTTGTTGGAACCCACACACGTATCTTGTTTCGCATTGGTATTTAACCACTTTAAACTGAACTTTACATTTCATAATACCGGCATTTACTTTCATTTTCAACAAAGATACAACAACAACAAAACAAAATTAGCAAAACAAACAAACAAACATATTTTCTGGAATTTCGCAACCTCAAAATCTACTAAAAAGATTTACAAAATCTAAGCTATGAAATTATATTGATTACGAGAAATTTTACACAAATTCGATAAGGCACATATGTACATATATACGATATGATTTAGCCTTTATACATTTCAGATATCATTCGTAGAGTAAGTAAAGTGAAGCAATTAGAAATTTTAATCTCGATCAACATCGATGTTCTATTTGATTCAGACTATTTCTATAGAAAATACATACATACATACATATTATTTATTCCGAAATCAAACTTTTAAATACAAAACTTTTATTTTAACAAATATTTTAATCGGTTGAGTACTTTTAATTCTTTTACCAAGATTTAATAGTGTAAGGATTTAACTTTTTTAAATTCGCTTTGAAAAATTAAATTTTATTGAAAAATTAGCGTTTGAAACTGGTTTAGCTTCTAAACTTTTCCTATTTGTATCGTTTTTTTAGTTCTGGAACAAGATTTTCCACAGGATGAATGTTGATTTTTGGCAATTTGCTTTTCACAACGGTCAAAGTTGAGTCCGCCACTTCAGCACTTCAGAATTCATCATATTGGAAAAGCGCACATTTTGAAGTGGAGTGCCTCAGATTCCTTTCTATGTGAACGTGTGTGCGTTCATTAGGTTCGCACCACTGCTTCGCGATTGTATTGTATTTTTGGCACACGTTTCTTACCTGTATGCTGCCAGAAATTTGTTAACAAAGGACCGCCAACTAAAAAAAAAAAATAGCTACAAAGATAGTAAAATAAAAAGTAAAAATGAAATTTCGCTATTTATTTGTGTGTTTTCGTGTGTTACAAATGAAGAGTGACTATGGGACTATGCAACTATGTGTATACATTTATACATATGTATATATGTTTATATTTATATATATATATATACATACATATATCTACTCCTATTTCCCAGAGTTCTTTATTTAAAGCATTCAATCAAAAAATCCAAATGTATTCTAAAAGCAAAACTTTAGGTCCGAGTGTAGATATACATTTATAATATATATATATATATATATAAAAATGAAAGTAATGAACATTAACATGCAAATCAATAAACTTATAATTTCGAAAAATTTACGTGTAGTTTAAATTTGCCGCTAATTATTCGATAGTTTTCTCGATAGCTTCATTTATTTTTCGATAACGTGAATTCACTGCTGTCGATACCAAGATGTACTGATGTATATCGATAAAGTAAATATGCACATCCCTAGTTTTAAAGACACGTAAATAAAGGCAAACTGGCAAAATTTCACATATATTCTATAAAAATAGTCAGAAAGAAGTTGGAAACTAAGGCAAATTCAACATGGCAGATGCAGGCCAATGGTATAATTCGCTTCCGCGATTCACCCGCTACTGGCTAACAGCAACGGTAGCTCTGAGTCTTCTGTGCAGATTCGGACTTTTGCCGATGGAGTACATGTACTTGTCCCGTGAGCTCGTTCTAACCCGCCTACAGTTATGGCGATGTGTCACATCTTTATTCGTGTTCCCGTTGAGCGGAGCAACCGGATTCCATTTCCTTATCAATTGTTACTTCATTACCCAGTACAGTGCCAGGTTGGAGAAGGATCAGTATGCACGCAGTCCAGCAGATTACATGTACTTGCTGATCATCGCAGCCGTACTAGCCAATCTTGGTGGGATGGTGTTTAACCTATATTTCCTTATGGATATGCTGGTTGTGGCGATTACCTATATATGGTGTCAGCTCAACAAAGAAGTGATAGTTAGCTTCTGGTTCGGAAGTCGATTTAAAGCCATGTATTTGCCCTGGGTGCTTGCCGGTATTGAGCTGATATTCCATGGCTCATTGGGCTCTCTTGTGGGCATTTTCAATGGACACGTTTACTATTTCCTAAAGTTCCAATACCCTCAAGAACTGGGAGGAAATGCATTCCTGGAAACTCCACAATTTCTGTAAGTATATTTCTATTATTACCTGATGTCATATTAATCACATATTCATTTGCAGCAAACGCTTTGCACCCGATGTCTCTGGCGGAATCAGCGGCTTCGGCATCCCACCGGAAAGTAGAGCACCACCACCAAGGCAAAACGCCAACAATCCCTGGGGACGCGGCATGACTCTGGGACGTAATTAATATGACCTCATCGGCTAGTCTAGTTTTATATATCTCTTTCTTCACTCGTTGTATAAAGTTTTTCTTTTGGTTATGCTCCATTACACTGTACTGAATTTTTTGTAACAAAACTAAACACAAATTCTATCCTAATCATCTTTAATGTTTGTTTAACCCCTTTTCGAGTAAACAACAGCAATAAGTTAACATGTTAAGTGGATGGGATTGTATTGTGCATACATGAAATTATATATACATAAATCGACAAGAAAATAATATACAAAAAAAGATAAAAATATTCATTTTTTAAGATTACACCAGGGTAATGTTCCGACATCTGTAATAATCGTTAATTGGGCCGGAAGTATAAAAAGCTGGCACTTAGTATATTTTAATGTAAAGCAAAGATATATGCTATATGATATACAGATACTTCAGGCAAAGTGTTATTAAATTTAATTTAAGGTCATGGAGCTATTAAGCTAATTATAAAATCCCTGTCGGATACCAATCTATAGTTTCCTCTTCCAGACCTCAGATATCAATAGTCCAATCACTGTTTATCAACTTGTGAAGCTTTTGCACGAAAATTCATAAACGTTGCTGGCGTAGCTACTAGAATTTCACTAGAATAGAATATACTATTTGAAAGCAAAGTTCAAAGTTCATTCAAATGCTGGCGTATGATATTTGAAAGTCATACTAATGAATTAGAATCTCAAATTGAATTATTTCTTCGGAAAATTTTTACTACTCACTAAATTAAAATTTGTATGGATTGCTGAAACAACTTTTCACGATATGTTTGTAACTCAGTTAGCATTTTGTTAGGTTTTGTAACAACAATTTTAAAATCAATATTTGATAAAAACTCAATACCGTCAACATGTTATGATTTTGGTAACTGTTTCAAGTAGAAAGTCTTTAAATTTTTGACTTGGTTTTTGGTCCGATGGTACACTGGCTTTAGGATCAAATGGTAATTCCAGAAATTGGCCTTTAGATTAATTTATAGTTCTGTCTCTTAGATCCAATCATAATAGTTTAATTATTTTTCTAAGTGAATTGTTATGCCCTCTCGTTCTTTGGCAATAGAGTACAAAAATGAAAAGCATTTCTTTTATTACATTTAAATTTATTTCATTTAAAATTTCTATGCTAAAAATTTTACAGCGACACGCATTGTTCAACAATATTTGTATTACATTATTCTCAGGGGTTTTGTTTTTTTTTTTTTTCATTTTCATTTTTTTTCCATTTTCTATTTTAATTGTTCTTATTATTTACTTAATATTTTTGAAAAACCTTTTGTGGTTGCATTCGATTTAGTTGGTTTTGGTCTAAAAAAAAGGGGGACAACAACAGCATTTAGAATTAGATATACAAAATCGACGCATAAAATACTTAAAATCTAAAAGTAGTAATTGGGTAATTACGATTATGTGTTAGATCTTCATTTTTAATTTTTTTTTTCAAATATATTAACCGTTTCCTTCTTGCAACCTTTACTTCAGCTAAACTTATACATACTGTACATATGTATATATATATACATATATGTATCTGTTGTTTGCATTTCGAAACTCTAATTTTTTCTGGCTGATATATACATGAATTCATCTTCTTACGGTGGAACTAGGGACTATAATCTCATTAAAAAAAAAAGTAAAAGCCTTGCCAATGATAATTTGAAAATTTTTGTTTCTTTTTCATTTTGTTATTTTTTTTTGTTTTTTAACTTAGAAAACTTAATGTAAAGTGTAAAAGGTAAGGTTCTTACATTTTATATACAATTGTTATACAAAAATTAAGGTAAATCTGAAGGATTGCAAATTAGAATAATTAAAACAAATTCATATAAGACAATATTCCATCGGAGATATTATTGCAATAATACATATATTTTTCATATATGTATATATTTAGAGATAATGTTTAAAACTGTTCTTTTTTGTGGGGATGAAGGGTAGTCACAGTGTCATCTGTTTATGGGGGTCATCTTAGAAATGTTTAGCCAAAATTCCATTTTTGTTTGTATTTATTATAATTCCTGGTTGAGAGGATTTGAAAATATATATAAAATCTAATTCTATATGTTCATTATTCGTATTTAAAGGGGCTTGTTTTCTGTTTGTTAACAAACTTCAACATATATCGTCCTACATTTGTTTATAACTTAAAATTAGCTTATGGTTCGTCACTGTGAGTACCCATAAGAATTGTAAACGCTTGGCAACTTAACTATTGCAACAAAACTAGTTACAAAGCTTCACAATTTGATTAATTAATCTGATAAATTGTTGCACTTTAATTCAAATTAAGAACTTCATATTTTTCACACTAAAATAAACTCTACATCTAATTTAAACCGGGCAATTCTGAGTGTGTTGTTATACATATACATATATATATATATATATAGCATATCCTCTTGCTGTGCGTTCTCATTTGAATCACTGAAGAGTTTGCTTACACTGGAATATACGTATATATTAATATATCATATAGGAGACGCGGAACGGAGGGGCGGGGATTTGTTTGTTTTTCGTGAAATCTCATTAAAATTTGAATTCATTCACTGCACATCCTTCCCTGGGTGTAAACAAAAATAACTATCTCTTTTCTACAATCTTGATGCTGCTCCTGCTCCCAATGTCTGTTCCTGATGTTGCTTCTGCTGCTGCAATGGAGCTGGGACAATAGATGCCTTCAATGAGGTTGTTGTTGTAGCCGTTGCTATGGCTATCTCTGCTGGTGATATGCTGCTACTACTAGCGCTATCAATTTCAATTGGCTGCTCCAATTCCATGTCCACATATTCAATTGCATTCTCGTCATCAGGATTAAGTTCAATAACTGGAAAATAGGGGAAAAAAATGAAAAAAAACACATATTTGTATATATATATATTCAAATAATTTACTGCGATTGTTGAGCTGCTCCGAATCGTTTTCCTCATCCTCTTCTATGATGACATCTTCGATTGTTTGTTGCTTGGAAGAATTTACTGTTCCCTTAGTTGGTGTTGTTGTGGAGGTAGTTATCGATGCCTTGGAAGCTTGATCTAATTCCATTTCCCAATCGGTCGCATTGAACACAACCAAAGGTGTGGATTTGTTTCCAACTGATTTTGGTTCCGTTGTTCCATTGTCGGCCACAATAATTGGCATATTGATAATATCAATGGGTGTATCCTCTGTAATCAGTTGATTGGGCTTAACCTTTGTAGTTGATGTGGTAAATAACGGTGAAGTGGCGACGACATTAGAGGAAGAAGAGGAGGAGGCAGTTGGACCAGGATTAGTAGTAATACCACCAACCGGAGAGGATGTTGCCCCTATAACAACAACATTGGGTTTCCCACCCAATAACTGTTCGCCACTACCCACTGCTGCCGGTGTCATCGCTGTCTTGGGTTTACTAGCGGCCAATGTGACGGCACGCATTGCGCTGGTGGCACTGGCCGGAAGAAAAACCAAATTGTTCTTTCCACCGCCGGCGGTGGCAAAGGTTAATGTGGTGGGCTTTATTTTGGCACTGGTGGAGCTGCTGCTGCCACTGGACACTGTGATTGTATTGGCGGTAGTTGTGGCGCTGCTGCCGGCACTCGAGATCACTTGCGTGGGCGTTAGAATTTGCATTTTCTGTAACGTTATTCTGGACTGTGGTGAGGTGGGTGAAATCAAGCTACTTGTGGGTGAGAGAGCCGCTCCGCTTACACTGCCACTAGCTGCAGTTACTCCCGCAGCAGTGGCATTATTAAGTTTGTGTATTATGCTGCCAGCTGGCAGTTTACCTGGCTGCAGGAACACCTTGCCATTGGGCGAACAGATCTTGATGTTGCGCAGAGCACCGCTGGTCATATGCTTGATGTTGATAGGTGTAGTAGCTGTTCCTCCACTGGCACTTGGCAGCTTAATGTTGCCCAATATTTGTGTTGATGACGATGTACTTGCCACAGTTCCGCCTGGCGATGTTCCTTTTATATTGATATTTGCTGGCTGCTTGGCCCGGAATACGGGCGTTACTGTTGTGGGTGTGGCCAGCGGTGTTATAAGAGTATTATTCAGACTACTAGCCGGGATATTCTTAATAATGTTTACAGTGGAAGCACTGCTTAACGGAGTTGTAGCAGCTGCGCCACTCCTCGGATCCTTTGCACTACTTGCTATGGCCACTTGAGCCGATTGCTCTGTATAGGGAAGTACCCGAACCGTTGAGGTGGACAGGGTCTTGGTTTTGGCCTCAGTACCCGATCCCTCGAGCAGCTGAATCTTCTTCGGTGTTAATTTGGTTACAGTTGGATGTACAGTTGTGGCGATGCTGCTGCTACTGGTGGATGGATTAACTACTGCGCCCGTTGCAGGACGCAATTTTGCACCCATTGGTGGTGCTGCAATTTGTTGGACACTTATGATTTGTGGGGCTAACGGTAAATTAGCCGTAGATATAATTGGTGAAGTGGGTGTGGATGATCCAGCCACAGTTGGCTGACGTTCCTCTACAATGTATTTCTTGACGGGAGTTGAAACTTGTGGCTGCTGTCCCGGCTGCTTTTCCTTGAAGATTATCGGTGAGTTGGCAAATCCTCGGCCCCCCGATACTGGTGTTGTCGGCGAACCCAACTCCGCAGATGGACCATATACAACTCGTGTCGCAGATGGCAATGTCTTCAATTTACACGAAATGTTAGGTGAAGTAACTGAAGCTGTTGGAGTTGATATTGGTATTGGTGTTGGTGGTGTTGACGTGGCCCCCACTGATCTCAGCGCCTCATCTAGAATATACTCGACGTGTGGCTGCACTACCAAATGATTGGTTATTATTTGCTGATCTGGTGGTGGCCCAGTTAGTAATACTTTCTGATGTTGCTGCTGTTGTTGTTTTAGCTGCTGATGTTGCTGCTGTTGTTGTTGCTGCAGTTGTAATTGCTGTTGTTGTTGTTGTTGCTGCTGCTGTTGTTGTTGCTGTTGCTGCTGAAGTTGCTTCCGGCGACCACTCTTGGCTGGAGCTGCCGTACGTTTCCCTGTGGTAGGTACCAAACCCAATCCAACTGCTCCACCAGTATGATTGTGCAAAGCATTTGCTAAATTCTTCTTGCTGTTGGTGGCCGAACGATGTTTATGCTTTTGTTGCTGTTGATAGAAAAACCTTTGCTGTAACGTTTTTGGACTTGGTCTCTGCTCTGGTGGCAATGACTCCAAATCCTCAGTGGACAGAATTTGGCCATGGGACTGTTGCTGCTGCAGTTGATGTGGTTGATGCTGCCTATCATGTTGCAAATGCCGCTTCTTGTTCGGTTTACCATCACCGCCGCCTCCTTCATTCTCTTTACGCTTCTGCGTTGCCTTTTTCACCTCATTGGGCAAGTCGGGTACTTTGAACTATAAAAAAACAGATAAAAAGTAAATATTTCTCAAAAGGAACTACATTCGGCAAGTAGAGCTAAAATATTACATAGATCCATTTAAATTTTTTCACATATCACATGTAAAAGTTCAACTTAACCAATTAAATATTTACCGTTATACAAAAAAAAAGGTTATGTAAAAATGAATAACAATTGATTTCAATTATATCTGTTGGCAATTTTTGAATTTTTGTCGGGAAATTATATTTTAGGTGTGTATACTGATTTGGTCAGTTTGTTTCATTAAAATTAATTTTCCTCTTACCCTAATCCTGAACAGAAGTATAGAAATTGATCTTGAAAATAAGACATATGTAAGTAGTTTTATTGCTTTAAATTACTTTTAACTTGAAAAGTTGTTCGATTTTAATTTTAAATTACCTGTAAATCGTCTTCTAGTGAACTAAAATCTAATTTGATTATTATTATTTTCTTTGTTTTTTTTTAATTTGATAACCTTATAGCCCTTATTGGGAAATCTTTTTTGAGCTTTTTAAGCCAATTTGGCAATTTTATAACAGCTCTGTTAAAATTTAACAGTGAACTGTTAATTTTTAACTACTGTGATTTGATTCTAAATTATTTCTTAAACCTTATTTTATTCAAAATCATGGCAGGATGCAAAATTGATATTTTTTATAAAATTATCAAGTAAGCGAACTCATCTTAAGCGCGACGCGGTTCAATCTACCCTTTATTGAAATAACAAAAATTCCAATTAGAAACATCGTTCTACTTTGCCTGCCTATTATGACATTCAGGCAAACAATTGGTTTCATAGTTAGGAAGCAATCGCCCATCCACCCACGTACAATCGCTGAGATCCCGCCGTTAAAGCATGCCAACCTAGTGCAGACTGTACTTTCACTGCCCCCACAAACACACACACGCACACACACATACACAGATAGGCTAAAACTAAAAAACACTTATAGTATAGATGCTTATACACATATATATAGGTATATAGGGTTATATAATTTCGTCTCACCGGCTCATCCAAGACCACAGGCGGCTCTAGAATTTTAGAACGTCCGCCGTGGTATAATGACATTAAGTTGGCTTGATCGATTAGGGCCTCGCTAAATTTGGCGGCGGTATCGGGAGGCAATGGCAATTTGGCGTTCTCCGCAAAAGCTTTTGCCGCCAAATCGTTGGCCACAATGCTTAGAGCTGTTTGCGGACATATCCTTGGCAGAAGGGGATATGGGCGCCGTCCCTCACGTGACCATTCCTGCCAGGTATTTGGCCCGCAGACACTGCAAAAATGATAACACATAGATACACACGCACTTACAGAATTCGAAGACTTGGATTTTCGGGTCCTTTATTCACACACTTACTTCTCTGCTATAGTGCACAATTGCTCGTCGTTTGCAGCACGTCGCACCTCCGCACGATGACGCTCTTGGGTTATGTGAAAATGTTGGCGCAATTCCTCTAGCAGTTTGACTTTTGGTTCGCTGAGTGATCCTTGGGCGCGAAAAACGCTTATTATATGCGAATAGGACTCGAGCTCTGCACAAGTGAACAATAAAATAGTTTAGTTAGAATTGACTCCACATTGGCCGAAGGAGGCGACTGTATCTGGCGCTGTGGCACTGCTCTGCCCGCTCCTTGCCAGCATCAAAAAACGTACCAAGTCGACGCAGCATACCGCGGCATTCGTCCCGCGACATTTCCAACGTTTGTGGCCACATCGTGTGCACGTTGATTTCCACACCGTATGCTTAATGCACTCCAATCCGTCGGTAAGTAACTCAACTCCTTCAAATTTATTAAAGATTTCTCTCGCTTGCAAAAAATTAAAACAAACTTCTTCATTAGCGTTGCCAGAGGCTCAATTTGCAATTCGCTGATTCTGGCAGCATTAAAATTATGTCAGAGTTGCCAGATGTAGTGTTACTCAAATCGATTGAATTTTCAAAATTTAGATATCTTGTATATAATTTTCTCTTAAAATAATAAAGCTCTTTTTAAAATTAATAAATTGTCAATTAACGTTTTTAAAAGTTCCTGTTTTCATAGTTCTCTTTAGAGATTTCATAAGTCCCATGATGGCTCAGCATTTGAACACTTAGCAACCCTGGTGCTTATAACACTGTTAAACACATTTTTCTTTAATATATGTATGCTGATTGTAAAAAAGTAAATTACATATTTTATTATGTTTTGCACAATTCTTAAGGTCGTTAATGATATGTCACAAATCAATAAAATAAGTAAACATAATCCAATATATAAACAATAAAAATATTTATCTACGTAACATTTATTCTTAATAAGCACGATGCACCAAATTGCCAGATAATTATGTTTAAATTTTTAAAACCGTTATTTTCAACAGGTTTTATTATTTTGCCAATAGTGCAGTTTTGCTATATTTAAATATCAAAATTCTTCCACTGCAAAGCCTTTTCAAATTTTATTTGACTTGGATGCTTTAATTCGATCCATATTCCAACTAGATATAATCTTATCAGAAATGTATCAATGCCATACCGGCAGCTCTTTCAATATAAACAAAACCATGTAAACAAAGGTTAAAGGAAATTAAGTAATAAGCCGTAAATTGCACTCATTTTTTGTCCCATTAATATTTGTACATATGTATTACAAGTAGCTATGTAAATATTTATCGAAAGCATTCCAATTGTTAAAGCTCTCTGTGTTCCAGAATTTCGCGTGCCGACTTGGCCTAAAGAGAAAAAAAAAAAACAGATTGTGAACTTAAACGAAACTCTTATTAAAAGGGCGTGTAATACTGACCGATTTAAACCAAAATGATTCCATAAAATTGATTGTGTTAAGTAAACTCATTTCTGATGCAGGGGAAATGCCATGTAAATGCAAATGCTTCACTGAGATAAACGGTGGAATGTGAAAACCAATAATTGTATCTATGTTTGGATCGACATCTTTGCTTTTTAGGAACTCGATCATGCCATTCTCCATACGTTTGACTGCAGTGGAGACATTATAACTTTATTTTACCTTATGCAAATGATTTTAGTTTGTGGCTCCTACCTAGTCCAAAGTGCGATTTGTTGAGGACATTAAAACTCTCGTAGTGTAGCTTGGGTATAGCTAGATAATGATATTTGGATGCTGGTGCAATATCCTCAAATATAACATATTCATCAGTTTCTACTAGAAGAACTGGAGGAGGCCCTTTTCTTTTGTTGGCGAAATCACAAAATTTGCATGGTGTCAGTGACGTGGAGCTGGTATAGTCGCAGGTTCCCAATGTGTACATCAAAGTCAGAAGCAGGAATAATACTAGCCCGCATAATAATAGAACTGTGTTTTTTTTCTTTAATAATTTATCGAAGAAGCTCGACATTCTTGCAGCAGAAATAAAAATATTAGCGCAGGCGCGCACATAGTAAAAGTCACGATCGCCTGTATACTCTACATACTCAGCATGAACATTTTGGTTTGCTGTTTGACGGTTTGATATATGTACATAGAATGATCAGTATGAACAGATAAGATAAGATATTAAACAAAACCATTGAAAAAGACGCTTAACTTAATAAATTAAGTTACTTATCGGGAAGTTATTATTAATATTGTTGGGCAACGAATCAACCTTTATTAATGTAAAGCATATTGTATTACCTTAAATTTTATATTTATCCAAATTTAAACCGTATAATTAAAATAAAACAGTTATATTTTATAAATTACTCATCGAACTTAAAAAATTGGTCTCCACATCTAAAGTTAGTGTAATTTATCTTCGTCCATTTAAAATATAATATCAGCTGTTAGTGAGACCGAAACTGGATTGCAGATAATCTTACTTCTTTAATTTCCTGCTTCGTTCTTGTCTGCCGTTATTAAGAAGTTGTCGTTTGGTCACACTAATTGCTGTTCTGAATTTGTAGGGCTCTCAACAATTTGAGTTACCCAGAGCCAGGTAAATAAACCAATGAAAACTCAATTGTTTAGCTGCCAAGATGTTGTTCCGAACGGCCAAAAACAAATTCGAGACGGCGGACATAATGCGCCGGCTAAAGCGACTGGCCGAAGGGACACTCTCTTCATATCGTCGTTTGTTTTTGCTGCTATTGTGCGTGTGCGTTTTCTTTTATGTGCTGCCACCGATCTTTCGCTATATATTCCTAAGTGCACCGGAACAAAAAGGTAATATTAAGACTTATATTGCAACCACAATGTAATTTGAATTCCATGTAATTTTCCAGATCAACACAGTATGTGCATGGATGATCGGCTGACTCCGTATATTATTCAAAATTATGAGTTTGATGCAAACATACGTCACGTGTCCCCTTCACCGCTGCCGGGTGAGCATGATTACACGCCCTATGTTGGCAATGGCTTCATCGGATTGGAGGTAGCTCATAGTGCTGCACTAAACATTAAACATGGTCGGACTATGGTTCCCATTCGTTTCCAGCCGGTTGTGTCGGTAAATCCGGAGGGCGGAATCGGCATGGGTGAAAAAGAGGCCACTGTTGTGGAATATCTCACCGGAATGGTCCACAGGTTTCAATGTTTTGCTGGATATTTTCTGTCCTACACTTACTATGCTCATCGCACCCAACACAACATCCTAATGCAGGAGCTACAAGTCACTAATACACGCAACATAATTGAGGACATCGAACTGATTATGCCTCGCGTATCTTTACCCAATCTATCGACTCGTTTTGTTCTGATGAGGTAAACAATAATAACAACAATAATAATGTTAATACCAATTAATACCATATTTAAACGTATATCTAATTTTGCCAGTGAACCAGCTCAGTTGGGTATGTTGACCTACAACGAGCTTAAGGTCATTACAGGAACTGTCCAGCCATCAACTGATGATCCTAGCAAGTTCATTGCGATTAGCATTGTCATACCGAAGATGGACCACAAACTGCAGCTACGTAAGCGTGGCACTGTGCGTCTTATTTATCCCATGGCCATACACTATTCGAAACCCGTAATGGAAGGACAGCTAAAGTCAACCTTTGATACAACGGAACAACAGGCTATCCAGGCAATGACAAAGCTCTTGCTTAAACTTAACACGAAATCTTCAAACTCGTTATATAGCATAAATACCTATCGACAAGAACACATTAATGTGTGGACAGATCTCTGGGCAACGGGATTTACTATAAGCACGTCCAAAGCTGAGAATAGCCTTAACGGAGATCGTATAAATGCCACCATGTATGCGGTGCTATCTCAAGTCCGTAGCTTTGAGTATGAGGAAGCGGGAGCTGGCTCTCCGGTTATTAAGGAAGAAATCGCTAAGGCTTTGACCTATGCGGAAGGATGCTACGACTCTTATCATACACTTCAGGCGGAAAATCTATGGCGGGAAATGTCCAGTCTGCATCAGCTCAATACCTTAGTCTCATCCTGGATGCTGACCTTAGAGAAACAAGGCTGTCATAATCTTATACGTGCTGGGGCTTCCGGTGTAATACAGGCTATGGTCCTTAGTTTTGGCAGTTTTCGCTTTAGTAATCAACACTTAGAGTGCAATATACATCCGAAATTCTTGCACAGAGACTTCCATTTTCGACGCTTAAACTATGGAAATAAAACGCATCTCAATGTTACTATCATTGTAAAGGACGACAATAAGGCGGTGATAAATGTAGCTTTGGATCGTTCCGATCGCAGTTATTATGCCTGTGACGGCGGCTGTCTGGATGAACCGATTGTGCTAACGTGACTATAATCTTTGAATTTAGTAAAGAAACATATTAAAATATGTTTAATTCTTTGTTTCAGACAAAACCGAAGACAATTCCCAGTTAAACTGACTGAACCACTTACGGCAATTTTATATATTACCGAGGATAAACAGCACATGGAGGACCTCCATCATGCTATACACGTTAAAGAAGTTGTAGAGGGTACGTATCTATAGAAGCAAAAGTTACTATTAACACTAAATTTGTTAAATTGGTTTTTTATAGCTCCCGCCCATGAACAGCATCTGATTGCATTGCATAAACATGGACACCAATTGGGTGGCTTGCCCACACTCTTTTGGGTCTCCGTCTGTGCAATAATTATAGTATTTCACATATTTCTTTGTAAGCTTATTATCAAAGAGTACTGCGAACCAAGCGATAAGTTAAGATATCGTTATAACAAACCGTGATGCTAGTAATATATAGATAAAAACTCGAAAAAAATGAAACATTCAAGCTCTACCTATAGATAGATAAGTAGATTGTAAATCGCATTCAATTTAGTCAAATTCTTAAAGCGATGATTTTGGTTACTTTTGTATATAATTCTAACCACAGAGATATACAAGCTATAGATATTTAAACCAAATGAAATTGAAATGGCAATATTAAGCATTAATCCCCATTGCTTGTTTTGGATATGTTAACCTACCTTACCTTATTCGAGGATTTCAAATCAAAATATTAAATATGTTATCTGCCAGGATATACCAAAACTTAAGAATTATGTTTGTAAAATATTAAAAGAAGTCACCCTCTCTTAAAATAAAATTAATTTAATTAAACATAGGGCTGCAATAGGAATCAAAATACCCGAAGCATTGTATGGGGCTGCAAAAGGATTCAAAATACCCGAAGCATTTGTATCCTATTCATATTTCCATTTTTAGGGAAATATCTTATCTATGAGAAACTGTTGTGTGTAGTTATAGAATAGACCGATTATTTGAGTGAAGTCACTTGAATTGCTCATCATTATCTTATTGACCTAAGGCGTTTTCTTGCTATCTTTAAATAGTATTATACCTTTTGATTTCTATATTTGGTGGCAGTTGCTGATTTTACTTGAAAATATTTATTGTTCCACTCAAATGTAAAAAGATTTGGAATTTTTTTTATCTTTTTTGGACATTGGCAATATATTTTAATTCAAATTAACTTTTTTTATAACTAGATTTTGCTTTCAAAAAACTAAACACAGATGAATTTAATAACATTTGATATAGTTTATTTTGAAAGGCAGATATTTTAGCTTATTTACAAGTAAGAAGACAATTTGTAATGAAAATGCAGAGTTCACCTAAAAATTTTGTTATTAGTTCGTTCTAAAAAATTCGTACAGGGGCCAAAAAATATCTAAAGAAATTTCCTACTGAAGCGGTCCGGTTTCAATTACTTGGTGACGGCATGTATGCTTTCGGCCAGATAATCCACATTCTTGCTTGTTACACCGGCCATCGAGACGCGGCCATCCCTAGTCAGGTAAACACTGTGGTTCTTAATCAGTTTATCGACTTGCTCGGGTTTAAGGCCAGTAAAGCAGAACATGCCGATCTGGTTGACAATGTGATCCCAGTTTTGGGAAGAGCCAAGTTTCTCGAGGTTGGCTTTAAGCTTTCCACGTACGTCGATGATTCGATCAGCCATGACCTTTACGTCCTTTAGCCACTGGGTTCGGAGATCTTCGTTGTTAAGAATTTCGGCAGCAATGCGGGCACCATGAATGGGAGGATTGGAGTATAGGGCACGGATGAGTATCTTAATTTGGGACATAACACGAGCGGCTTCGTCCTGATCGTTGGAAATGACAGTATAAGCGCCAGCACGCTCTCCGTACAAACCCATATTCTTGGCAAAGCTCTGAGCCAAGCAGAAGTCATGACCATCGGCTTCAAAAATGCGGACGGGGAAAGCATCGTTATCAACATTTCCGGTAGCAAATCCCTGATACGCCATGTCAATAAAAGGATATAATTTGCGTTCCTTTACGACCTTAGAGATCTCGCGCCACTGCTCACGAGTAGGATCGACACCAGTGGGATTGTGGGCGCAGGCGTGCAACAGCACTATAGACGTCGCGGGAATTTTCTAAAATATGATAAAAGAAAAAATTCTAGGTTCATGTGGTATTTGATTAAGGTAATTATTCCGCTGACCTTAAGATCTTCAATTAATCCGTTAAAGTCCAAGTTACAGTGCTCAGCGTTGTAATAACGATAACGCTTTACAGGCAAACCAGAATGCTCAAAAATCGGAACATGGTTTCCCCATGATGGGGAGGGGATATAAACCTCACGGTTACCCTTCCAGAACTTGCTCAAAAAGGCGGCACCAACACGCAAAGCTCCTGTGCCACTGATCGTCTGAACGGTGGCATTATGTTTGGCCTTCAATCGTTCGGAGGAACTACCCAAAGCCAATTCAATGGCCTTATTGTAAAATTCCGGTATACCAATAATCGTGGAATACTCCTTGTCCAAAGCACGAGAAATTAGACGATTTTCGGCCTAGTGAAATAATTGAAATATATATTTTAAAGAATATCGAGCAAAATATTTCGATCCACGGACTCACCTCACGCACACTGGGCAGGACATAGGGCTTGGTATTGTCATCACGATAGGCGCCGGCACCTAAATTGATCTTCTTGGGATTTGTGTCCTTCTTGAAAGCCTCGGTAACACCCAAAATTGCATCTGGTGGTCCCATTTGAACTTCGGAAAACCATGATGATCTAAAAGCAAGATACCAAAAGGGGTTCCATTAAAAATATGAATCAAAGTGTGGGTTTAATAAATGCCCTTTACTCCCTCAAGAATATCTTGGCTTATCTCTGGCAAATTTAATTTGCAGATTTTGTTTTACAGTTATCGCGTTTCAGCTAATACCTAGTGGGTTATCTTATTCCTTTCTACCACTTGAGTTTATAGAGAATTTTGATTAAAAATTATCAATTCGATTACCTGACTAAAGTTTGAAAGTCATCTGTAGGTTTCTCCTTGGTGTTCGCACCCCCACATAAGACCCCATCAGATGCAACTGGGGGGCCGGGTCGTTCATTAACAACTCGCTTATCGCTTGGTGGGGCGTTGTAAACAACCTATGTATAGACAATGATTCTCAGTTCAACAAGGGCGAACACTTGCCTACATAAAAAATAGTACGAGTCGCGTCTACGTCAGTGATAAGCTTTTCCCCGCTGTCTCTTTGCTGACGTAAGTTTTGTCTCATATTATGCAAAATGTATAAATCAACCCAAAATTAATTATATTCTTCAATTATGGCCCACCTGTCGGTCAAATTTGATTGGTATTGGAAGATTAGCTTCCGTTTTTATTCTTTTGTCAACCTGGTTGATGTTTCCGACCCATGCAAGTCGATAAAAACAAACAGTTTATAAAGAAAAGTTAATAAAAATCAGAACACGCGACAAATACGTGATAAGTCAACGATAGTCGCTGCACTACTACAGAATTTGTAGGTATATTAATTTATTTAAAAATAAAAATAAAGTGAAGTTTTTGGTAATTATTTGCAGGGCCGCGATATATGTATGTATGTATGTGATGTGTTGATAATGTAGAGGACACAAAGTGCGTTGCGAAATGTTTCTACTAATTGAAGCATATAATTTTCACATAGCTTTTTTTTGTTTTTAGCTAGATAGAACTCGATGAAATGCCACGAAACGAGCTTTATACATATACATACATACATACATGTGTATATACATATCTTTGATATCATCTCACCCACATACTAGAATATACATATGTACATACATACATACATATACAATACATTATTTAAATGCCGCTATCAGTAACGAGATAAAAACAGCTGTCTTCCTGTATAAATTGCAATTTAAACTGATGAAATGTGAACACTGCTATGAAAGTTACATATGTATGTATTTAGCATACATATGGTTAACCCTAAGTCTTTAATTTTATCTGACATAACAAAGTCAAGCTCATTACAAATATACATAATTCTCCAGTGACTAACGTGCAAACACACACCAGCTGTAGCTGCAATACATTGTAAAAACTAGACCGGCAAATGCAATGACCTTGACAAATGACACTGCATTGCTGTCTCTATGTGTTTGTGCAACGTGTTTCTACGAACGACAACAAGTTCAAGCCCTCCTCCCACTGTTTTACTTACTTGCAACGCAAGGCTGCGGGGGCCAAACGATTCACCGACAACAAACTGCGCTTACAAATCTGCGACATGTTTTCTTTTTTAGTAAATATAAATTATTAACAATAGAAACTTTTGCTAAATGCCGCCAAAAGAAATGCCAACCGGTGTTGCTTAGGTATTGCCGAATACTGCACAGCGAAATCAGCCAAAAGCTTTTTCTTCTCTTTGCTTTATACCCGGCACAGTGGATCATTTTAATAAACTTATAGCAAAAATCAAGTTTCGTTAAGTTGTGTTAATATGTTCGACACTTAAGCAACTGCTAGGCAGCAGCAACTGGAGTCGTTCATCAAATTTCGTGTTATAAAAGAATAATACTGAGAGAAAATATGTATCACAATACCTTATTTTAAGTTTTGATCGTGTCGCCTAATAATTCTTCAAAGCCTCTAAGACAAGTTGGACTTAGTTGACTTGCAACGCTTTACTTTATAGTACTTCTAATTTGTTTTACTAAGAAGATAAGTTATTTAATAGCTTAACAAGAGAGAATTTCAACAACATTATATGATAATTCGAGCCACTGTGCCCTGCACAGTACGGAATTCTCCGTCTCTGTTGGTTAGTTAAGGGAAAATAACCCAGAAAGCAACATCACTTAACAACATAGCCCAGAAAACATTTTCTCTGTTATAGTTTGGTATTCTCTTCAAAAATTAAGTTCGTGATTGGTAATTTAGTTTAAAATTAAAATACCTTTGGTTCACCTTAAGCAGTAAATTTTATACTGCTATTTGGGGAAGGGATTTTGGTAGACCAAGACTATATAATCGTCCTAAAATAGTCTTTTGACTTTAAATATAATTATAAATACGAAAAGCAAATAAAGTTAAACACTAACATAATTAGGTAAACCTCCCGATTCCGCAAATGTATAAAACTTTGTATTTATCGAGAATGAATATACCTTTGATGTTAAGGGGTATGCAACTAACATCAACTTAACATTCTAGCAGCAACAGACTCTGTTAATTAACGATTCCAAAAGCTTTGCTCGTTATCAGAACGCTGCTCGCCCAGCTGTTTTATTTGAGCTTTGTACTTTATGTCTCTTTGTATTTGCTTTCTTGTAAGATTTGCCAAGCTTGCCGATTTTAGTAGATTCTTAGCTGCCACAGGGAAAAACGAAAGCAGAGTTTACAGCTTTTCAGTTTATACAATCAGTTTGATTCCATCACCTTGTAATTTAATTAAGTCAGCGTTTTATTTTCAAGAAAGATGTGGAAATTGTGCTTTTTCTTAGCCTGTCTGATGATGGTTGCTTTTGTTCAAGGCCTGGAGTTCTCGGATTGCGGCTCAAAGACCGGAAAATTCACCCGGGTGGCTATTGAGGGCTGTGACACCACCAAATCGGAATGCATATTGAAGAGAAATACTACTGTGAGCTTCTCCATTGATTTCGCATTGGCTGAGGTTGCATCGGCTGTAAAAACCGTGGTTCATGGCAAGGTCTTGGGAATTGAGATGCCGTTCCCGTTGGCTAATCCGAATGCCTGCGTTGATAGTGGTCTCAAATGTCCGCTGGATAAGGATGAATCCTATCGCTATACAGCCACATTGCCCGTCTTAAAGACTTATCCTAAAGTCTCAGTTCTAGTAAAATGGGAACTGCAGGATCAGAATGGAGTAGATATTATTTGTGTTGAAATACCAGCAAAAATCCAGTAAACTATAGATACAAAGATGGTTAAGTAGTTACGATGATAATACTTTTATAATTCCAAATTGTTGTTAAACGAAAGCCTCAAGTTGTATTCTTATTGTAATCTAATTTAAAATAAAGAAAAATAAAATTAACTAATTTATATATTTGTGTGTTGAATAACGGTATGTGGCTGAGAAGAGGGGCTATTTTAGGCCTCTTGTTATTTGCTTTGTTTGCTTTTGATTGCTTCTTCCGTTTTGCTTCTAGTTGTCATGCTCACACAAACTCATATACATATGTAAGTATGTATATATGTATGAATTTGTATTTACGGAGAAGTGATAAGATGATGATTCAAATTGACAACAGTACAAGCGGCTGTTAGCGGAAAGCTGACTTGGACGAAGCTTTAAGCGCCAAAAATGACTAAAATTTTAATTTAAAATTACTTCGAATCATAATTGAAATACTAATCATAGAGAATAATTTCTTTGAGCATGTCAATGAGTCTGCTTACATGTAATCTAAACTAACCGAAATTTGTATATCCCGTAAAAATGTTTTATCTATATACACTTGATATGGTTAAACAAGTATATTATTCATTATTATTTGTTTTGTCCGTTAATCACCTGAATTTATTCATGTTACTTTCAATTTAAATATGATTAATTCGCTCTGCTTAGAAGTAATTTTTTGTATTATTTCAATATTTAAAAAATCAACTGCCAAGAGTAAAACAAATCGCAGTTAATGGTAGTCTAAAAGTCTGGTTTTTTCCTAGATAACTTTTTATTGGCATAAAATTGAATGAAATTCTGCATAAAAAAACTCTAATTGTATAGTAAATCAGTTTGCCGACTTTGAATTGCTCTAGGAAAAATATTTACAAACTGGTAGAAACTGGATCTTGCTAATTAATGGATTAACAGATCTATCCGAAAAATGCTAATCTCCTATTGCACGACTTAGAAGCTCGTTTCAAAATAAATATCTTCTCTATTTGAATATTCTGATATACCCGTTATAGGGTATACATATGCACAAATGTACATACATACATACATATAAGCGAAAGCTTCTACTGATAAAATTCTTTGTTTGCAAATTCAATGTTTGATAATGAGTAAGCTGCTATCAAAACAACAACAACAACAATCAAGTATATGAGAATGCCGATTTGTGTGGGTCAGTTTCAGTTTTAATTTTATTTGGATTTCGATTTCCCTGCTCCCTGGTTTGAAACAAAGACTTATTCTGTTGATAAGGGGGTGGTGGGCGAAATTGGGTGCTAGTACTGTGAAAAAAACAACTGTATTTGCACATGCTGGCAAAGTCGAAAGGAAGTCCAGAGTCAGAGAAACAGCTGAAGCCAAGTAGAAACACAAATCAACTGCAGTCGTAGCGCTTTCCATTTCATTTTCTCAATTTTCTTTGCTTATTCTGCCAAACATCCACACACACACATACACACACACACACACTAATGGACACCATATGCAAATTGCAAATAATGCGGCTTGGAATGGGGCAGAGAATGATAGTTGAATCTAGCCAGAGGCAAGGATTGGTAGCAACAAAAGGCAGCTAGAATTATCTGCAATGCAGTTGAGGTGGAAGATATTTAAGCAAAGCTAAACCGTTTTTTACATTCAAAGAATGGGAAATTTCATTTTCTAATAGGTCGAAGGAATTCTTTAACAGATAGAGTTATCTTAAATATAATAGTTGATTTACAATTTTAGCAAATAAATTTAGTTTTATATTAGATTCTATTCTGAAATTGATTAATTTACTCTTTGTCTAGGCTCTCTTTAGATATTAGCTACTAAATAAATAATGTGGATGAAACTGGATAAATAATTTTTATTTCAAATGTTTTAAAATTAGGTCGTTTAAAATCAATTACACTGGATGTTAAAAGGATATATGTAAATGTATGTACATATGTAGATGTCTTCACTCATTCACTGAATTTCCTTTAGATTAGGCTAATATTACTATATCTTTATCAGAAACTTTATTTGCATCAAGCAATAACTTAGCATTCGTAAATATATTTATCCATATTTTTCGATTAACATTTTCTCGCTCTATGTTGTTAATGGTGGATATTGAATAAGTTGATCCACTTATGTATCTAAATTCGATTTCAGCTTGCTGTCAATATATGTTCTCTCAGCAGGTTTATTACTTATCCTTAGCTAAATTCCTCTTCCTCCTTACAATCATCTAATATTTATCAAAAGTTCTGAATATCTTCAAGAATCGTTTCCATCTTCTGCAAGGAGGAAGTTTCATTGATCGCGTAGTTTTGCATTTATTCCTTTTTTGTGTTTATTTTTTTCTTTTTTTGCTTTTCTTTTTGAATGTTGCCTCGCATCTGGCTGTTTTCACTTCATTTACATGTGAATCTGCCGCATAAAGAACGGCAGTCCGAAAGGGCAAGAAAATGTGGAGCAAGTGAAGTTTGCCACCCATCGCAGCGCACAGCTGACGTTTAAAAACTTGACACAAAACGCTGCTGCATGCTGAAAGAAAAATATATAAATAAAATAAAAAAAAAATAGAAATGGAAGAAAACGCAGAGAAATGAAAATGAAACGAAATGTAGGCGGATATAGCCATGTCTCTGGCCATGGCTGCATATCATATGAGCAAGCAGTTATGCATGAATTTGTGTGCGAAAGAACCTCCGACCCAACCCCATTTAGCCATTCCGTTTCGAAAGCTTGTAAGCCGCTCTGTCTGTACAGATTTTCTTGCATAAATAGCAGCATGTAAGGATGTAATTTTTTTCATTTTTATTTTATGCACACAATGTCTTCTTTATTTTTTATTTTATTGCATTTAAAAGTAAAATGCAACTTCCTCTTATGCAACTTGGCTAACTCCACCTCACCACCTACCGCCACATCGACAATCGAAATATAAGTTGGCATAAAAAAAAAGGTATTTTTTTTGTGCGGTTTGTTATTGTAAATAAATAATACTTACAGCGTTTATGCCATTCTCTTAAAAATGTACAACATACTTGCTAGTAAATGAAACAACTTATTTACCAAAAGACCTAAATATCATGTTTTAAAAAGATGACAATAATTTAATTCAATGTCGAGAAAAACTTAAATCTTAAACGAGTTTATGGCGCTCTTTTTATGATGAAGCTTTCAACAATTCAAATAATTAATATTTAATACAATTTTGTTGAAGTTGAATCTTCTAGAAGCTTTTAAGATTCCTTTAGAAAAATAAACTTCAACTTCAGCAAGTTGAGTACAGTAATTGTTTCCATTTATTCCAAATATATTGCGGAGCTCTAATTATAGAAGACAATTTTAAAAATTGCAATAATTTTACGAATATATTTTATTGTTGGTATCTATAATTGCATTAATCGTGGTAAAATGACTGAGACTAGCTGCCAATGACAGCCACTAAAAACTTTTTACACCCTTTAACCATTGCCATGAAGGTTGCATTTGGTTTGTGGAAATGCATTTTATAAATCAATTTTTATAATATGCAGTCTTTATCATATCATTAATTTTTACATTTTAAAGAAAAATCTGCTTTACTGTTTATGTTTTCAAAACAATTGTATAATTAGTTGTGTCCTTTTCTATATAGTTTTTATTTTTATCAGCATGTCGGGTATTTTTAATTCGAATCGATTCGATTTTTGTGAACGAAAAAGTTTGTCTTGGAGTGATTTTAGTGGCTTTGGCGTCAAAACTTTAATAACTCGTGTGTTCAAAAAAAAATTGTATTGATTAATTATGAAAGTTTATAATTTGTCTGTGGCATACGTCGAAACTTCATTATGGTGATGTGTGGCTGGCAGGCAGCAGAGCCGACTTTAAGTTTTTTAGTACCAATAAAAAAATTAAAATCATATCGGTTTATATTATACACAAAACAATAAAAGTTTGCTATCTACGTTTAAATATGGATGGCCATTTGAAATGAGCTATCATATAAGCTTTTAAGAGTAATTGTATTAAAATTCAAACTGAGTTTTTAAAAACTTCCATAAACTTTATGAGTCCGTGACATTATAAATTTTTTTCACAACTTCCATTTCATTTAAAACAATTTGTAGATAAACCAATCATTTTTTATTTGAAAAATATCAGATTCATTGTCACATTGGTCTTGCACCAATCTTAATTATTTGTAGCCGGTGCATTTCAAATGTTAACAGAAACGGAAAATCCAACAAATATACAAATCTGTTGCAATGTGAAACATCGGTTTATTCAGCATGTTCTTTTTATTTTTCTGTGTTCCTGTCTACATGAAATGTCAATTTGGTCATGTCAAAGGCATGGAAAAAGAGCAACAGAAACCATCTGCTGGTTGATGTCGACAGTTATGATATACAAAAACAATAATTTAACAGAACAGAACAGAACAGGACAGAGAACATAAAGAAATCTGTTAACGTAATCAGTGGGGGTGGGTCATATTCACAGGGTGACTACTGCACGTTAAGCGCAAAAAAAAGAAGAAGAAGATATGCTGAAATTGCGTTTCATTGCAATTAATCAAATGGTGAAACAGATAGCTTAATTTGTTTACGTTTTGTTGGTCCTTGTAATGAATCCTAGGGCAGTGACAGCAACAGAAACGGGGACAGGTTGCAGTCGGTGTCATTATCATCATGATTACCTTTACATTTTTAATGCGATTTAATTTGTTTGCACACATGTGGCAAACACGAAATGATGATGCAATATACGTCCATTGGATAATTTTTATCCCCACCATATAAAAAAATATGCGTGATTAAAAACAAATTAACTATAAATTAATTAAAAAAAAATGTTTTCTCTTTGTTATTTTAATTGAAATTAATTTACAATGCATTCAGTAACAGAAAGATCACGGCAGAAGGTAACCCGGTCCTTTCTAATGGCGATAAACAGAAGTTTTTATAATAAATCAAACTTTCTAAGAAATAGAAATTAAGACAATGTTTTTATTAAATTTAACACCAAATCTTCTTTTTCACTTTTTTAAATAACTTCTAAATAATGAAAGTGATAAACGCTTGGCTTGGGTTTCTGCTTAGGATCCTGTGAAATGAATATTATATACGTATATTTATATTGTATATTATATATTTATATCAATATTTTACATCAACTATGATTGGTCAAATAGAAAGGAAGCTTTATCCTGTTTGGTGTTCTGCTTATTGATGAATATATTATATATATATATTATATGAATATATAATCCATTATAAAAGTATAAATCTACGTGGGAAAATATTATTTAATTAATAACTAATTCAAATTCACTAGGTTAAAATGTGTTTTGTAAGCTTTTATTAACTTTTTCCAAGTAACGTTTTTTTAAAGTTTACCTATCTGATCATGATTTACAAGTGCATAAGAATTCTACATAATTTAAGCATATTTTCAATAGATTAAAATCATTTTCATTACTGAAAGGAATACATTATAATGTGAAATAACTTGTGCTAGAGTTGAATGTATTGTATTATCTTATTGTTTGTTTAATTTACCTCATTATTTATTATGATACTGAAGGCAAAACAAGCAAAATCATTTCTACTTCCCCTTTTCTGGCTTCAATTGCGTTAATTTTAACAGTTTTGTTCCAAATGTTGCAATATTTACAAAACACAAACAAAACATATAAGTACATACATACATACATAAACATACACACACGTAAAATATTTGCACATTTGAAATGCAAAATGCATTTGTATGGGCTCTGTATCGAAATAAAATTATTGAATAAAATTCAGCCAAGTCAATGTGGCATTTGTGTAGAGTTCAAATTTTAGCGGCGTACACACGACGTATGCGTAATATTTAGTGCACTTTAAGTGCACATTTCGTTGATTTGCATAATGGTATATGGTAAATGTTTGTTTGTATGTATGCAAAAGGTCCACAATTTGAACAACAAATTGCACAAACTTAATAAAAACCAATGTGTATAGTTTGACCAATGCCAGGCCCCAATTAAAATTGGTTGGCCGCATTCAAAGTTTGTGTAATACCCAAATAAAAAAAAAACAAGGCCTAAAATTAATGCATAAAAGGTTCAGTAAATAAGCGCAAAATGCGTTACAATATTTAAACAAGAAATAATTATACATTTTGGCCATCTCTTTAATAATTACCAATTAAAATGAGCCAAAAGTGCAATTTTATACAAACGGAAAAGAATTTCAATTAAAGTCACCTAGCCTATAACAGATATATGTTTCAAACCAAATAGATGGCTATACAAAATCCAATTTACAATTGATATCTTGTTTTTAGAATTGTTGGCTTAAACGCTTGTTCAAGCATCAATGCATAAATAGGTCAGACTTGGCTAAATGACAGGTATAAAACTAAACATATATCTCTGCCAGTGACGTCCTTACAACGATTTACGAACTCGGTTCTTGTTAAATATATAAGTTTAAAAAATATTACCTTGTGTTAAAAGCTTTTTCATTTAAGTCTTTTCAGATCCTCTTAAAAAGGAAGCACAGATTTTCTACGATATAATATTTCCCCTACAGAACTCCACCACTGATCTCTGCAAGAGTTAGTACCATCAACTGTCATTCAACAGTCGCTAGTGAAAAACCCCTTCCACTCTTTTATCCACACTCTACCATACATACAGCCATTGTCATTGTCTCACCCTAGTTTTTGGTCACACACACACAAAACTTTTACACCTTGTAACGACTTTTTAAGTGCCAAAAATGTGGAGCAAAATGAATATGTAAAATCATCCCTCCCGTTCCAGTTAAATGTATGAGTAAGAGAATACACGCGAAACAAATAGGTAAAATGCGTTGAAAATGAAAATAAATGTGAATATTTAAATGATTTATATATGCGAGAACACATTTCACGTGCAAACTGTGGAATGAAATATGCCAAAGTCAAAGGCAAAAAAAGGGGAAGATTAAAACTAGGGGCGTACAAGTAATACCAATTTGTGTGGATTTTTGCATATGTCAGTTTGTCTGGTAGTAATTCACTCTCCATGTCTAGACAACATGTCCATTTCTGTATTTTGGGTGAAAGCTGTCTGTAATTTTCCAAACATCAGCAGCAAATCCATCAAGATAAACATGGCGAAATCGAATTCCAAAATGTATGGAAATTTCAAATCAATTTGTAATAACCTGTCACTGATGTTTTCTCAAGGCAATTACATATTTTGGATCAATTTTCATTAGTAAGTCAATCAATTTCAATTATAAATTTGAATATTAATATGTTTAAATCAAAGATTTTAATTTATCAAATTTCAGTCAATTAAAGAGAAAGAAAATTTTTGATTGGCCATAGTTTTTTATAAATTTACCCACCCAAAATTGTTTTTTTTTCCTCACTTTCTTTTGTTAGATTTTGGTAATTTCAATTAAAAATAAAAAAATAGAGAAATTTCTTGAGCATTATTCAGCAAATACAACATATTCATAAATTCAATAGTTACATTTCTATGAAGCTTCAATGGAGCGAAGGACATACTCAAACACAAGCTCATCCAGGACCGCAATCAAATTGAAATTTATCAACTTGGCTTTGTTTATTTTGTGGCTAATAAATGAGTTATTAGGTATTTATTACACCTATGGTCTGAAATTTGCAAAATTGACAGCTTAATGATTTGTTGATGACTTGCCGACTAATTAGAACTTTACTCCTTCTGTATATGATAATATTTACATATGCATAGTAAATATAAAATTTGCATAATATTTGCATTTTATAAGGCATTTTGGGATTTAATATGCTTCATTACTCATTTGGAAAATGGAAACAAATTGATTAATACAGTGTACAAAATATATTGAGCTATTTCAAAAAGGCATCTCTCCATTACAGATACGTCCATTTGTGTTACGATAATTTTTTGAGGATTATTTTGTAGTAAAAATAAATTCTAAGAAGCTATCTAAATTTTTAGATGGTTAATCCATTTAAATCTTAAACTTCCAACTATTAATCTTAATCATAATTTTTATTTATCATTTATTTATATCTTCTAAATGTTACTCAAATTGATTGTTTACTTACTAACTTTATTACATCAGATTTAATGATGCAACTTATTGTATGTATATATTAGAGATTTTTATATTACAGATTATGAAAAAAATGTGGTTCTCTTTATGAGCAACTATTTTTTGAAATATTTATAGAAATATGTAAAAAAGCTATGAATCGCCAAAGAATTTTATTATTATATCTGTTAAATATCAAATAATTCCGAATAAATTCTATATAATTTCAATGAGCAATATATGCCAACTGACAATTTTTTTTTTAGACAATTTCAACTTTTGTAGTAGATGGAAGAGTCCGGCGAGTTGGTGTCATTGGAACTGATAGGTGTGTCATTTTAAATCTCGGTTGACGAATGGTTAGACCGCAGAAACAATATATGGGATCTACTTTGATAGACTATAGCAAAAATAAAAAATACAAAAACGCTGGTTATCAAGTTTCAACTATAATTAAATTTTCTTAGTAAATAAAAAAATTTTAGAAACAGATTTTAATAAACTATAAATGAACAATATTTCAATTTCAAATTGTACATATACACACAAAAAAAGCTATCGCATTTTCTTATACGGCATTGGTTACAATACTAAAAATTATACTTACTTTTCCAGTTTCAGAATATAGTTAAATATTTCAATTGAAATCCGAAGTATGCTTATGAACTTATTATTTTGATCACAAATATACGTAGGAGATAATTTAACCGCAAAGTTTATTTTTTTTTTAAATTTTGATGACTTTACATTTAATATTAGTTATACTTAAATCAGCGAATAAGAGTGACTTTATATTAATGTGATTGAGGTATAAATACTATACCTTATACTATATACAGTTCGATTCCCACTTAAGCCAAAAAATAGTTTTTTGAATGGGTTTTTAATTTATTTAGTATATTTAGATTTATATTTTTCCTACTCTTTTATTTATCTTTAATTGCAAAGATTAAATCTTTTACTTTAATTAATGCAAGGCAGGACAAATATTAGAAACTGTTATTTAAATACAAGTTATATAAATATATATATATATATTTATTTCTACTACTTATCTTCAAGTTCAATAATATTAACAAATTGATTTCGTTTCACACAATTTATAAAAGAGAAAACAATTAAGAAGCAAATTAAATTAAAATGTACACTCCAAACAAATATCAATTTTTGGTCGGCATTCAATATTCTTGTCTAATTAATTATTGTGAAAAACTGAAATCGATATGGATTTAAATACAATTATATAACATTAAATATGCTATTTATGGTTTTCCACTCGTCCACAAATTTAATGCACAATAAACCAAGACAATTTTGATAGTTCATTTCAATAATAATTTAAACAAAGAATTTTCTTCCTTTGGCTAATTGCAATCACATTTGACATTTTGCTATTTGTGTTTCGCCATGAAAATTGGTAAATATATTTAGACAGAAGCTGTCAGCGAATTTCACATTGAATATATTCTTGTACAGATTTCAATGCCAATTTTCAAGCAATAAATATAGAAATACATATCCTGGCCATCAACATCAATTTGCCATTTCATCAATTAAGATAGTGACAGCATTATTTATATATACATATTTAAAACAATCAAAAAAAAAAAAATGAAGGAAATAAGAAAAAAAAAACTAACCAATGCAAAAAACAGTCGGAACAAGAACAGAAATATATATATATATGTATATAAATATTGGTCTATATACATATTCAATCTGTGGCCGATGGCAGAAATTACTTTTACTGGAAATTATCATCAACATGCTATCACAACCGCACACCCGCACATATCTATATAAATACATACATATATGTAAATATCTTAAATATATGGAAAATTCAATTTGATTCACATCAGCATCATGGTGCATCTAGAGTGCTGTTGCTGCTGATGTCACTTGCCCGACTCATTAAATATTAATTGTAAATTTTAATTAAAATAAACCGAAACGATTACGGTATACAGAGAGGAATGGCAGTCAATGGATAGTCAGATGGTTGAATGGGTAGTGCCAGGCAAACTAAATGATGGGCAGGTAATAATGTTTACCAACTCCACCCTCAATCTGCTTCCCATCCGTCTCCTGTCCAACCAATCAATGGACTACCACCACTCCTTTATATATATTATCAGTGAAAAACCATTAATTGCCAAGGAAACGATGTACAATGGGAAGTAAAATAATCAGAAATAATGGAAGACATCGGTACCATTCGACTGATTGACTGACGGTTGCATCAATGGAAGTGAAATTCATCTGTCTACCTGATGAAGAAAAAAAAACAGAATGACTTAAGGACTCTTTGTTTCATTGATTCTATTCTTATTTATCCTTTTGGTGTTGTTCCATTATATTTTTGGCAATGTCCTTTCGTTTTCTGTTTATTAAGCAAAATTTAAAAGTGAAACATTTAATGTAGGAATTTTAAAGTAAATATAAATCAAAATAATTAATTATATTACTTAACACTGAGCTAAACGAATTCTTTTTAAAGTTGAACTTTTGTAATAAATAATTTTTATTACATTATTTTTAAATGATTTATTGATTGATCAAAATGCATTAGTATAATTTTGAGAAAAGTTTATCAGTTGCCAAATTACGTGAATCTCTGAGATGTAAATAAAAACAGAAATTTCTACCTTCTCTAATTAAAAGACAAAGTTTTACCTATTTAAAATTAAATTATTGTTTTTTGTAGTTAATTAATATTTCCAAATATTTCATATTATATTTATACTTTCTTTTCTGAATACTTTAAATGCATCAGTAAGAAAATATGGTTTTAGATTTCAAATAATAATATATTAAAAGTACCAGTTTCTGCCTAAAAACAAGAATTATTTAGATTCCATATATTTTAAATATATTATTTTGTATTTTCTTAAACTTTCTTTTTAATAAAATTTTGTTGTTTTATTTTTTAATATTCTGAGTTTGAAGAATAATATTCTGCAAAGATTAATTAACACTGAATTAAAAAACTCAGATTCATGGTTTTCAATTATATTCCTGCACATCTTCAAGTAAACAAATATTTATTTTAAAAATTCTTTATGTTAAATGTGAAATTGTGTTAAATTTTTGGTTAGTTTGTGGTACTCCTAAAAGTATGCCACAGTCTTTGTAAGACTGAATTTTTTTTGAATTTTTTAATAGAGAATTCTCGAAGAACTGATGCAGGATAAAAATTTTCTGACTCATGCCCATCTGACTTCAGGACCTTGTCACTCCGGCAGGTAAAAAAGCATCAGTAAAGTTCCGGCCAGAGAGCGGTGAAGGGGGGAGGGGAAGATGCCTGTACAGGAAATTGCCAATAAATTGTGTTTTAATAATCTACGGGTGCACATGCAACCAACAGAGTGTGGTGTGTTTGTCTTGTGGGCGTGGCACACACGTTCACACACACACACATACACAGACACACATATTTGCCCAATGAATTGGCCGAGAAGCAGCGCACAGATTTTATTTATTTTACGCCATAATTTCTTTGTTATTTTTCGTTGTCACGTTTGCGGCCGGAATCGCATTGAACCGTAACATTTTTTGGCTTTACAGAAAGCAAATATATATGTATGTATATATGTATATGCATATATATATACATACATATATAAAATAAAACACAATAAGTTATTACGCCCGATTGCGTTAATGATCATTTATAGCTGAGCGAATCTGTGGGCTTATGTAAATGGCTCTGGTTGGATGCACAACACTTTAGAGACTTTCAGAATTGGTAACTGTCTGGTAACTGGGTAACTATGAAATGCCAAGCTTTATAATGCCCATTCGTGTGTCCTGTGGCGTATACGTAATATAAGTCACTGGCATTGACTCTGACGACAAGGTTGGTCTTCCATTTCACAGATTTATGCTTAAGTGATGTAAATGTTTTGCCATTTGACAGTTTATTGACTTTTATGAGCTAGTTTATTATGGCCCGTTTTTATTGCCAACGGTTTACCCCTTGGCCAACGGCATACTCTCAATGTCTTGTAATTGGCCTTCGTGGCTGGCATAAGAAATGAGCCTTAAGGCAGCGCGTTTCTCATGTTTTAGATTTTATGAGGCGAGAGAAGTGAAAGATTTGTGTTTGCTGATTTAAATTAACATTGTTATATTCCCAAAAGTGATTTGAAGTAAATATTTATACTGCAAAAGATATTATAGTTGGCATTCTACTAAGTACTTTAGGAGTAGTCACTTAGTTAAAACCATAAACTTGGTTTAGTCATTTAGTAAAAAGCCCATTCGCTGGCATTGTTGTTCCATCTTAATGAAATTCTGATTTCTTTTTTGTTTTACAAATTCGCTCAGCTACAAATAATCATTAACTCAATCAAGTGTAATACGTTGGTCTGTAATTTAAAATATTCATTTCATAATTCTACTTTTCACCCGCCCTTTTTATCATAATAAATTCAAACACAACAACCCATAAAATAAGCTGGATATTAATTTAGCGCACTTGATTAAGCTTATTGCAAAATTTTAAGTATTGTTTGCACGTATACAAATATACAATATATATATGTAGATATATATATATATAAATATCCTGTTATATTGCACACATTAGTCTGAAGTAATTTTGAACTTTTTCTGAAACTATATTTTATTTTAAAAGGGAAAAGTTAACTCCGAAACGACATCCAAAATAGAAGAAAAACTTTTTTTAACCTCAGACTCAAATGCCGCTTTACAACACTATCGAAATTATTAGTCCTACTACTACATATGTATATGTATATATACAATTATGTAGAAATTTGTATTGGATTCTTACTTTTATATGTTTGTTAAGAACACTCGACTGACATTAAATTTTAATAATCTTTTGCTAAGTTCTTAATTACTTTTCGTTTCGAATTTTTTACTCCTTCATCTGTAATGATTTCTAATGAATATGAAACTATTAACTTATTAACTACAAAGTTGTGATTTCTACTATATTTAATATATGAATTATTCACTTAAAAGCAAATAAAGAATATATTCCTGCAGACCCTTTAGATCGTTATTTTGTAAATAATTGTAAGAAATAAATATTTAGCATTCAGAATATCTTAATTTCATAGGAAGTTTGTTGATATTTTAATAATAAGTCTGTAAGTTTGTAATCTAAATTGTTTAGTTTTTAATATAAATTGATTACCATTAATTAAATTTAAAAACAAAATCATATACATACATATATGTATATTTGTACAACTTACCTTTCACATTTATTGAAATTGAAATTACATTAATGTATCTTGTACACATTCATTTGACTTTATTTTCATATTACCCCATACGCACGGCTTACCAGCTAAACACATTTTTTTCATTACATTTTTCATTTCCATTTCAAATTTAATTTTGTTTTTCCATTTACCATTTCAATTAAGCTAAGTTAAATCCATTTCTATTATTGATTTGCCTTTGCTTACATTTTTTTTTCTTCTTTTTTTAATATTAAATATTTTACTTTTCCATTTGCATTTGCATTTCGTTTTTTTATTTCTTTTCCTCTTTTATATCAATAGTTTGGACTTTTGTAAAATTCATCAAAGTGAGTTGGTTGGGTTTTTAGTTTGGATTTGTTTTTTTTTTTTTTTTTCTTTTTGAAAATTCTGAATTGCTATATGGCTTAGTTTTGCTTGAACAACATTTATGTACGGTAGAATTAGGCTTTGTTTAATTTTCTTGTTATTATATTAACTATAAGGTAGAGTTTGACAATGCATATGTATGTGTTATGATTTCTCTATAAACATTTTGTTTTTTTTTTCTTTTCTGTTTTACTTTTTCGTTTTCTTCTTTTTTTAAATCTCATTTTTGCTTTATCAAAACGTACAAAATCGATGAATGAAAAAAGATATAGCATAATGTTGATATTTAAAATTTTTTTTGGCAATAGGCGGAAAATATCAAAGCGTTTCTCTACATTTCAAGTTCTTCTTCTTTGGGTAAGTTATAAGTGAATTTGCACAGAAAACTCTATCACAGAAGATACATAATACATATATAAGAATAATAATAGTCATGATAACATAAACAACAAAAATCAACACCAACAGGAACTAAGATCTATATGTTTATGGGGGAGGGAGATGATTAAGATAAAGACGATTACAAATCAATATCAATCACAAAATCTAATGCCAAAACAATGTAAGCACTATAAATGGCCATGTAAAGTGACACCAGGATGAGCATAACCAAGTGGAAGTCCCTGCTGTTGCGAAAATTTTCACATTACTCCAATCACTAAGCCCGGCCAGATTGCGGGAAGCAGCTCGCATCAAATAGGTCGTATTGCCCTGCAGATGCGAAATGATGAAACGTTGACCTGAAAAAAAGGAAGAAAACAAACACAAACAGGAAGAAAAACATGTATGTATGTATGTATATATATATATGAGAGTATCCTAGAGACTTACCACGATGAAAAGAGAAATCTCTTTCTTTGGCATGACTCCAATTGCCGGCACAATATTTAAATTCATTCTCGCTCATATATGCCACGCGATAGCCAAAGATTTGCATCTCATCCGATACGTTTGTCATGCGCGGTGTTCGTAATTCTAGCTCTAAGGAATCGGTATAAAAGCGTTTAATTTGAAAACGTGTTGGTCCAATGGGTTTTGCCCCTGGCCGAAGTTTAATGAGACGCTCCAATGTGCCCAAAGGATTTGCCACCTTGCATCTATAGTCGCCAAATTGTGTTATATTGCGTATATCCAGTTGCAATGTGGCCCCATAATCGGCAACAAAGATGCGATGATGGAAGCCCACTATTCCTTTACCATTATGGAGCCAGGTAAACGATGGCGGTGGTTCACCCATGGCATCACAACTAAGATTGACGTAACCGCCCACATAGGCATATTGCATCGGTAGCGTTTCATTGTAGAACCAATGAGGTGCATCTGAGAATAGGAAAGTGTTAAACCCGCATGATTTAGACCAATTTCAGTTGGTTTGTCTGTTTGTTCACACCAGCACACATGATAAAGAGCAAGAAATGCGGTAAGTTAGTGATAAGGGGGCAGGGAGTGGAAGTAAATGGGATGTGGGTAAGAGAGAGGTTGCATTTTGTCGTTGTCTTTGGTTAAATTTCTCCCCGGACATTTCACATGGCACATCAGTTACACTTTTTGTTCGTTTTGCATTGCATCTATTTAACCGTTCCTTTCCCTATTGCACAGTGGTGTGCATTTAAAAGAAAAAAACACACACAAATTTTGTAGGGCAGCTCAAAAAGTGGACAAATTGTGTACCTTTTCTTACTCTTTTCACTAACTCCCTTAACACCTTAACCAGTTGGGAATTATAACTAACTGCATAAAGCGTAATTTAAGTTATGTAAGCAAAAGTTATGCACTACTTGAAGTGTATTCTGGTTAGTCATAAATATTGCCATAAATTGTATATCTGTGCATTCTTTTACTCGGATTTATTTTACTTTGAACCACTGTCACAGTGTAGGAGTGTTCCCTAGACTCTTTACTATCATCCATTCAGGCGTAAACTAATAGTACATTTTAGCATTTCGTCGTCGTCGTCGTCGCCGCTGTGGCTCATTGAAGTTTATTGCTGACGAAATGCAAACATATATATATTACAGCATTCCAACTGGACTGGTCCTTCTGATCTATCTCCATCTCTTGCTTTTAGGCAACAAATTAGTTTCGGTTTCCATTCGCTGCTGTTTACTTTTGGTCTCCAGCTGCCCAGTTCAGTTTATGTTGGTCTTTGGGTTACTCAAACCATGGCCGGCAGTCATTAGTAAAATTTTGACGGCAACTCAATTGTACATATGTATATAGGAGAAGGAATCCAAGATTCATCCTTTTTACCCATTCTCCCTCCCTACGCTTTCACAGGGTCCCTTTGACTGTTATTTGCAAAAGGCACTGAACCGATGTGTTTCATTGAAGGCTGCCTCAAAGTTGTGTTAGTCCATTTGATATGGCAACATTTATTCATTAGTCACAAGAGGTATTACATTTTGTGTTGGTAAGAAATTATAGAAAGTGAACTATGTACTTAAGATAAATCAAGTTTGATTTGTATCTTGTTTTGGGTTTACAAAATCCAATTGAATCCCCAAGTCAATTATAAAACCACTCAGATAAATTCATTACAAAAATTTGCATTTATAATAATAATAATTTGCATTTCTTTTTCGTTTGCCATTGCAGTCACTTGACCATGGCAATGTTAACAAAAAAAAAAAATAAAAAATAAAAAGAAAGAAAATCTGCAGGATTCCCTTAAGGTTCAAGGCAACTTCTACTTCACTTGCAATCTCAAGCAGCTCCAAATCTCATTAAAGCCAACGAAGCATGATTCTACTATATGGCAAGAGAGTTGGTCTACAACAGGGCATTGGGGATGAAGAGAGGGGGGAATGGCTTAAATAACTTTAAGCTGCTATCAGTAAAAGATTTTGTTGCAAAGTCTTTGCTATTTTCAGATATCAAAAGTAGGGAGGGTTGTCAGTACGTGGGGGAAATGCAATTGCCAACAAGTCCAGTAAAAAATAAATTTTAGATTAAATATTATCAAAAAAATAAAAAAAAAGAAAAATTGTAGCACGTATCGGAGAAATGAAAAATATGCGGGTGACCAGTCCAACGAATGAAAAGCAATGTGAAGGGGGGGGGGTGGGGTAAATGTTGCATGGCATGTTGCATTGTGTCCAGGCATTGTTGCACTTGCTCTCGTGTGTGTGTGTGACACCAAAACCAAATCGCCTTCTGTCGTTTCTCCATTGCCCGCATTTAACTTACGTTGTATCC
Source organism: Drosophila emarginata (assembly GCA_037075365.1). Classification (NCBI taxonomy): domain Eukaryota; kingdom Metazoa; phylum Arthropoda; class Insecta; order Diptera; family Drosophilidae; genus Drosophila; species Drosophila emarginata. The sequence continues at coordinate 190,879 of JBAMCD010000012.1, forward strand.
TTAGTAATATCGTTATTTGATCGGAATCCGAAAAAGTTGGTGTTATACGCATGGCACGACATGTGTACTCTCCGGCATCCATTTGACTAACATTCTTGATATACAGTGCAGTGGACAGACGATTGTATTTCGAAGAGTTAAAGGCTGCCAAATGGGGAACAGAATATGGTGGAGATAGAGAATAGTTGCATAGTTAACAATTTTGCCATGACATGTGTGTGTTCTCTATCTCTCTCTCTCTCTCTATCTCTCTATTTTAGTGGAATACTCACTGTTTATATATTCGCCATTGTGCAGCCATGAGACTTCCGGTGACGGCATTCCCTCGACAAAGCAATTGACCCAAGCATCGAGTCCTTCGCGCACCGATTGCACTAGCTCCGTTTTGCCAAATGAGATTTTCTCTGTTTGCCAATTGGTAGTACAAAAAGGAAATTGTATAAATTGCTTTAGGGTACAAACTTTTGTAAATAGTAAGTCATGATATAGTTAGATAACAGCAATCTGTTTACATGTTCTAAATGATTGCTGGTCAACATTTTGTCCATGTGTGTTGAAATTAAACAGATACCTTCAATAAGGTAATGAAAGTTAATTCTGTGATATAGCTCTGACTCTGGAGATATTTGATGACATTTCGAATATTTAATTATGTTTAATAATTTTAATTAAAACTGAACGTTGGACTATAAATGTAAAGTAATGTAACAACGGGCTATATTATATATATTTATATATAATTATTATGGAAATTGTGACCCTCAATATATCAAACCAATGATAAGAGAGCTCATCAAATCTAATTAAATTTAACCTATTATAAGACGACAGATATTAATGAAAAAGCTATATATAACAATAAGATGAGTCTATTTGCAATCCAAGAAGAAGTTAATAATATTAACATAAAATGTTTAACTATTTCTTCAATTTTTGTTATTAGTTTTATGTTTTCAAAAGTAATTTAAGCTACTAAAAATACTAATTTTTCATTTCTTTTGTTTTATTTAATTCAAATCGGTTTGCGATGTTGTATAGCTATCATTGAAATATCGAAAACGTCAATTAAATTTTTTAAAAAGATATTTTACCATAATTTAATGTGAGTGGGAAATTTTCAACAATTACAATTCCTTTGGGGAACATTTTATTTATTCGTCGTAAACAAATATTTTCTAAATATATTTTAAGAAATGTTTAGTATAACATTATGAACATATATCTGATTAAAAAGGTTTTTTTACTTGTCAGATTATTAGTAATTATTTTTATTATTATTTGAAGAACTTTACTAATAATCATACCCCATATAGTATCATATATGTATTGTATTACCTACCTATATTGAGTTTTGGAATGAAAAGGATTAATTATAATTTATACCAAATTATAAACCTCAAGACTGCCTTTAAGTAAAGTAAGTATTAAAATATAATTAAAGAAATAATTCTACCTATTTTCTGTTTCATTTATAATTGATAAACCAAATGTCCAGAGGGAGTACAACTTCATTCTTGTAATAAATATATACAGTTAATTTATTATCCAATTATTTTCTATAACTTTGTAAATGTAGTTTCGTATGTATGTATATTCTGGTTTTCTGTTTCTGGTCCTTCTTTGTTTCTTTGAAAAAGTGCCTTTTCATAATTGAATACCCATGACTTTGTTAGCCCAATTTAACTTGGCATAAAGTAGTCCATGTAAACAGCACAACTATTTCAACTGCTTTTTTCATTTGTACTTATTACTTTATGGCAAACTCAACTTACGATTTACAAGGAGCTCAAAGGATTTCTTAGCATCGCGCTCAGCATTTGCATTCACTTCGCAGGTCCAGTTGCCCTTGTCATCCAGTGAAATATGCTCAAAGACGAGGGCAAGTAAACCTTAAAAGAGTAGAAGTGGAATATTTCAAGTGGCATTATGACTCACTGTGACTGGATACTTTTGTATGGCCTTCTGTGGCTACATCAACTGGCATTATCTATAAATATCTCTGCCCATCTCTTAGTATCCTTTCACTTACCCGTCTTCTTTTCAATATGCACTCGGCCCTTGGTATTCTCTCTATGTTGGCCGCTGGGATCACGCCACTTGGTGTCGATATCCTTTTGTACTGTTTTGCAGAAAATGATGAAGGAGTCATTTACAAAATGCGTTATTGATGGCGTTGATGGTGTCAGCGTGAGTGGAGGCAATGCCAACGGCGAAGTGGGCAATGCCGTAAAGGAGTTGCTATTCTCCAGTTGTCCAATACCGAGAATTGCTGCAGTTGCAGCTGCTATAAAAAGAAAAAGACAAAAAAAAAAAATATGCGAATAAAATTTATCACTTTCCAATGGAATGGCATACTAAAGAAGCCTTGCGAAAGGAGATTTAATTCCCACGGCTAGACGATAAAAAGCTGTAAATAACCATATTTACACTTTGTAAAAGAAAAAATTTAGTTACTTTAAAAATAATAACGAATATTAACTTAAGATGAACTAAGTTAATTTTGTGGTTTCTTATAAAAAAACAAAATAAAAAATGTTCTAATAAACTATTAGTTTATTTAATTAATATAAAATTATCTTTGTTAAATAAATCATTTTTTTAAGGGTGTCAGACACATAAAAATACATATAATAATTTTGAAAAAAAAATTTGTTTGCTAGTAAAAATATTTTGTTTTTTTTAAATTAACAGTAAGAAAATATTAATATTAATAAACTTTAATAAGTAAAATTTAAGAAGGTATTTATCTATTTGCTTCAAAATTTGTTACGAAATGCCTCTTTAACTCTAGATACTTAGATACAATTTTGTCTTAATCCAGGCGATGAATAAGATTGTTCAAGCTTCGAAAAAATAAAAAAAAGAAGTTCAATTTTATGTCAAATAATAGTAAATAGTTATGTAACTATAAAATTTGGTATTTGTGTCGTATGAAAAAAGATTTTTAAAAAAAAGTTGTCGTATGAGAAAAACTTGACAATTTTTTTCATCATCTAAAATAGATGATTACTGCCTTCACATTGACTCAAACCGAAAAAAAAGAATTGTGATTCATTAAGATTAAAAAGTTTACGAAAAAAAAAATGTTACTTCGTTGGTTTAATAATAGTACAGAGAAATTAATACAGAATAAGAAGTGTTCTTTCCGAAATTTCACACTATTATTACTACTGAGTCATCCTTTTCCTGCTTCTTTCTTTTGGATCCACTATAAAATGATTTATTTTTTCTTTTTTCGAAACCTTTAAAAAAATTTCTTAATATTCCGGTTTACTTTTTACTTTTGCTTACAAATATTATTTTGTTTAAATCTGTTTTACTTTGTTTTTTTGTTTTTTACTTTAAAAATTGTAGTTTGTATATCAAAGGGTGGAATGGAAATACAAAGAAATGGATGTTCTAAAAACTAATAAAATTCTATAAGAAGAAGCAGTCCTTTGTGTTTGTGTTTGCTGAAATTTAATTAGCTTCATAATGAGAGATGGCGAATAAATTTATTTTTTTTTCCAAAATTATTTATCATCCTCTCTTTCATCATGCTTTTTTTTTGCACTGTCTCCCACACTCTCTTGCTCATGTTTTTTATTTGTTTTATGCATTTTTAATCAAGTATCCTTTGCTCCAACTTGCATTTATATTTAATGAATGACAACATAAAAAAGGAATGAACTAAGGCCATGGCAGTCCATTGAAATAAATTTCTTAGTGTGCACCTTGGACAAAATAAATATATTGAAAATCAAATTAAAATTACTTTTAAATATGTTTGTGTATAAGCTTTGAAATTCTTTCATACGATTTTAAGCAAATATTTTAAAGACAAAGCATATTTTGTTTTCATTTTATGTCCCCCATGGGTCATGCATCTCCAACCTCCTACCAATTCCCAACACGCGACATTTTTTTCCGCTAAAAAGGCACTCCCATTTAGAGCCCTTCAATGTTCCCCCCAATTTTTGGCGCCCTACTGATATTTCAGTCAAACAATTTGAGAGCTTTTGTGCGACCAAAATTGAAAATAAATGCCTGAAACTATTTAGAAATGGATAAGAAAAGTTTTTAGGTTTTTGTTTTGCCTCCACCGACAGTTGCCTAACATAATTATTGGTAATTGAATACGGACAAAAGCTGTAAATGTATTTCAATTTCATTTATAAGAAATAAAAAAAAAATTTATGTGTAATACAATCCAATTTATTGAATTTAAAAGCATTTTGCGAATCTGTATAGTTTGGCTTTTCTTTTCAGGGTTTCTTTTAGTATTGTTTTGTTTCGTTTTTCCAAAATGAATATAAAAATATACTAATCAAATACAAATTTCAATTAACTTATTGTTACAATATTAAATTAACTTTAAATTGGACGTATTGTAAGGGTAAATAATAAAAAAACAAAATTAAATAATCCTGCTTAAAGAAAGTAAAAAATATTACGTTATATTTTTTTATATACCGACATTGAATGGGAATAGAAGTATTGATTAGACAGTCAACAGTTGGTAAATATTTGATAATTAGTGGAAATATCTAGTCGACTCTCTAAGGAGCTTTGCATTTTACATAACCTTTTGCTGGAGTTTTATGTGATAATTTCAATAATTTAACATCACAAAGTAAAACAACAAATACAAAAAATATTGAATATTTAATAATTGAAAATGTGTAAACCAACAAAGGAAAAAATTGTTACATGTCGAAGAAGCCCGAATAAACTCATACTAAATGCAGCTGCTAAGTAAAACATATCCTTCAGTCGAGTATATACATACATATGTATATACATATGTTATTTTGCTGGCAGACACTGCACATATATGAGGTGCAAACAGCTTAACGGTATACAAAGAGATAAGCTGAGCTTGACAAAGTTGCAATCTTAGTTACAAGCCACATTTTATTATTTCAAGACTTTAATAATTTTACTTTCACTTTATTTAAAATGTAATACTCAAAAGATTATCAATATTAAATAAATCATCACTAAAGCAAAGTAAGCATTTAGAAAAAAAGGATTTTAGCATGTTTTCTGTCTTGTGCAAATTTAACTATTTTATTTAAGCTATTTATTTCTTTGTCAAATACTATTTAATTTTATTTCTTAAGTATAAACACTTGAATAAGTTCAACTTTACTGTTATTTAGTTATTAAGATAATTGGCAATTTACACGTGTTAATATTTACAACCAAACAATTGTTGCAATTGTTGTAACAATTGTATTTTACTGCAATAGACATACACTCACAAATTTTAAAAATAAATAAATGAAATATGAAAATTCCTGAAGAACATGTTCGTAGGAAAAAATTCTTTCTACAAAGCATTTTTTCCCCTTTTAATTATAAAAGAATCTAACAGAAAAAAAACCTTTGTAACAGCTGTCAATCAATAACAGAAAGTGAATAACAGAGAAAAAGCAATCAATCGATCTGGCAACTCAGCAGACCGCTGTAATAAATAAAAAAGGTTAACAGTTGTAACATGAACTATGATTTTAAATGACATGGCAATAAAATGCTTGTAAGTTTTTAGCAACTTGATAATTTTAAGTCAGTTATTTAAGTACCAGTATACCAATATATATGTATATTCAGTCAACTCGAAATTATATATAGTTTTTCATTCATTAATGAAATACATTTTTAAACTTCAATCATAGCTTATATTAAGCTGATATTGTAGCTTATATTAAGTATTTAATATTATTTTTGGTTTAAAAAGAATATCAAAAATGAAAGATAAACTGGTATCTAAATTTTAATTAATAATAAATGATCAAGAATTCTATATGTGTATATACATATTATACTACTCTTTTAATATTGAGAACACTTTTAAACAATTTGATTTGAATTGATGAATACGTTGAAAGAAATTTTTTATAAACTCATTTTTTAAGTCCTTTTATTATTATTCTGAGACTGACCAACTAAATGTTGATTTCTTCATATATTTTTATTGATTTTGAAACAATTTTCTTATTTTGCCAGCCGAATTCAAAGACTCAAAGTAGTAGCCAATGCATTAACATGTACATATGTATGTGTATATACATATGTATATATAAGTAACATACGAAACTCATTCATCAAATTAAATTTAATTATATTTCATGAGTTGAATGCGGCAAATTGAAGTAAATCCAATAAAAATTCAAATTTGCCTACTTTTATGCTTCTCATGTTTTTGCTCCTTTAAATAGAGCGCGAACACTTTTCCTATTTGATTGTTGGCACCTTTGTGCATTGCATATCAATCAAATTGATGTGAAGAAGAAAGGGAAAACACATAGACGTACATATGTGAATCAGCAAGGAAAAAGAGAAAAGCAAAAAGGGGGAAACCCAACAACGGCAACTCAATTTGTTTTATTTTCAAATTTGCTACAGGTCTCTGCATATGAATCGTCTGTTTTTTATGTATAAAAATAAAAAGAAAATTGAGTTTTATGCTTGGGCAGACATTTTAAAAAATATTTTTTTGTACGTTCACAAAATATTTGAAGAAAATTTCATACAAGATTGTTTCTACATGGCTAATGCTTTGTATTTAATTCATATTTTATTTATGATAAGTATATCTCCTTGGGCAACTTCTAGTGCTTTTCAGGAAAAAACGAATTATGTACAAGATACACCTTTTAGGCCAACCTTCCACTTCCTTTCTAATGATACTCATGGTAATTCTTTGGAAACGTTTCATCTTTCAGCTGGCATGTGACTAATTTTTGGCACCAAGAAAAGCTTCTAGCTTTCCACATATTTTTCATTGCCATGACATCATTGTGCCACAAATGCACATGGCCAAAAAAAATACAAAAATAAACCCAGCAAATTCATAAGTAAAGAAACATTTTTGTGAAACAAATGAGCTCTTGGGTACTTAATTCTGCAACATTTGCAGAAAGGAATCTTATGAATGTTGAAATGAATAAAATAAAATAAAAATACAAATGTAACAATAGTTAATGTAGAATGTGCGGCAAAATATTTAATAAGTTAAAAATCAATGATCCCCATAGATATATAATATATCTATATATAAGAACCTCTTTCTGTCAGAATTTTCTTACATTGAAAACTTTACAAAACTTAATAATTTTATACGTACTCTGGAGACCACATTTCACATTTGTCCATAAGTAAAATTTGTAAACTCTAATTTGTAATTTCATATTTCATAAGAGTTTGTCACTTTTGGAATTTGTTAAATGTTAAAAAAAGGAGTTCTTAGTAATATCTGTAAAAGTATGTATGTATGTACATTTGTATATTAGTAGAAATATTGTTTAAAACCATAGTTAGTTTCAAGCATATTTGAAATATTGTTAATAATATTAACTGTTAAGAGACAACAGTTATGAGTTTCATTTTAATTAATAATGAGAAGAACTGAGTTCCTTTTATAATTCATATATTACAAATTTTTTGTAATAGAATATACACATTTATATTTATTGTGCTCAATAATAAACACTCAGTTAAAATAGTTAAAATAAAAATTATTTTATACATTAACTGTTTAATCCAATCATATAAACTTGAAACTAGAGTATTTTGAAATTTAACTTAGTTTATTTATAAATTTTTTTTTTAAATACTGATTTAATTTCTTCTTCCTGTTTCCATTTCACTGAGGAAAATCCTTCTTTTGTTGCTTTTTTAAAAGCATTATATTTATTTTGGATTTTATTTATGAGTTTTCTCAATTTTATATTCCAACAACCAAATCTTAAAAGCCTGAGAAAATATATTTAAGTCTCAGAAGATTAAAATTAAAATGAAAAGTTTTTTTTTTCTCTGAATAAACTTTTTTCAATAATAAACTTTTTTCAAGATTGGCACGGCTTTTGTTAAATATTCTATTAGTGATTTTCACTAGATATAAAATTGTTTGAAATGCTAACTGGGTTGGCATTATTATTGCATGTAATTTAAATCGAAATGTTGATTTGACATTTTCTGAACAAAGCTCGACTAATTGAAATTTCCCTTTTCAATTTTAAGCATAGACAAAAAAAAAGGCCCCTAATACATTTTGTATGAAGCAAATGGTAAATAAAATCGGATTAAGGTGATTTCCATTAGATAATGCATTTTATATATGTAAAAGTTGACTCATTCAGTGCAAGACAAGCGAAACCAATTAAAAAAAGAAGAAATAATAAAACAATTGTAAAGGATTGCAAAACTAAGTAAAATGCCATTTGGCATACACATTTACAATTATCCTACCATTATGGGAGAGAAGGAGCAGCAGGGTTAAAGGACAAAATGGCATTAAAATATCCATTTTCTCGGCTTTATTCCGTGTCCTTTTTCGTCGTTTTAATTGTTGTTTCGCTAAGCTGTTCGGATCTCTTTCGCTATGGCGACGTAATCCTTAATGGTTAATTTAACTTGTCAGATTGTGTCTTTGTTTATTATCACTCGATTTTTATTTTGTTTTTTGTTTTTTTGTTTTTGCTTTCTTTAATTATGTTGCACCGTGCAGTTGCGTTTTTACTTGAGAGACAAACGGCACAGGCACATGACTGAGGCCGCAATGATTACTCATGTGTCGCCAAGAGCCAACACAGCCGGAAAAGCAGCAGCACCAGAACCAGCAACAACAACACTTTCACTTTGGCCAGGACAACAATAAAGGGATGACATCATCGTCATGGGTAATGCCAACATCATCATTTTGTTTTGCTTTGTGGTAGTTTCTTTCGTTCTTATTTATTTACTTTTATTTTTTTTTCGTCTTTATACTTTATTCTTTGCTTGTCGTGTTGTTGGCTAGAATCAAACTTTTTCAGCACTGTGAATGTGGGTAAGGTGGTTACGTTATGGCAAAGATAACATTTCCGGCAACATATCCTTTTTGGCACATAAATGCTTTACTATTGTCCTTGTTGTGTTGTGAAGTCCTTCACACCGAAATTCACGTTAAAATCACGTCTTTACAATTGGAAAAATGTAGATTTATCTTGCGTTTCGAGAGATCCATTTCAAACGGCCGCCGAATTTCGACTGAAAATGCATCATGGCAAAAGCGTTAACAGGACACGGAACATGGCGCTCTCCGGATGCCAACGAAATTTTACGAAGTTTACGTAAAACACATCGTAAGGAATGCCAATTTAGTATTTGGTATTTGATAATTTCGTTTATTTGAACTTTCAGCCGCTTCACGTTAGAAGCACAGTGAAATCAGAAAATCAACTGAAGCCCTTGCCTATCCTGTGGAATCCTTTATTTTCGTCATGAGGTTGAAAAGGGAAACTTACAACTTCGGTTAGGCGCAATGTTGACACAGTTTCTGTGTCTCCTAAATGGAATGTTGCCAAGTCGCATATGTTGTTGTCCTTTCATCCTGATATTCGAAATGTTGCAATGCTCCTAGCAGGGGAAAGTGGACTAAAAAGCTATTGAGATAGAGCTTTAGGAAGGAGTAAAATTAAGCTTTCTTTGGTAGAACAACAGTTTGTAAAACTTTTATACATAATTTATAGCAAATAGAAAATTTATGGCTAAAATTATTAAAATATAAAATGTGTCTCAGCTTGTTGTTGTGAGAAAAACCGGTTTTTGTGTTCTATAAGTCTAATATAATCCTTGAAGTTCTGGCAATACTTTGCTATAAAATTATATTATATTTTATATAACTGAAATGCTTTTTGATTGTTGAAAAGCTAAGAGGAAAATACGAAAAGGAACTTTGAATAAGTTCATCGACCTTTGTTATGTATAATGAAAAAACAATTAAGGGTATTCATTTCTGTATATATATTTATAACTGATTATATTAAAGTTCTATATTAAATACATATTAGTTTGTTATTCTGATTAAATTGAGTTGAAATGGTCATCATTTAGAAAATATTTTTAAAAATTTTGATTGCTTAAAATTTAGCAGATATTCTGTTCAAGCAACTCGTTAAATTCCAATTCTCGGGCGAGAGTTATCAAGTTACTTGGTTGTTGGATCCACTCATAGGTAAGCTCTCCTAGCAAATGATAAATATTATTGGGCAAGAACGATTTAATACAATTGGTAATGACTTTTGGCATATTGGTCAATACAAATGGATCATTAATATATCTCATATTAATGGCAACATTTGGGAAAATATCTCGAAACATTGTTAATTGACGATTGAGTACACCTACAGAAGCTATAAAGTCCTTACGATCACCATGTATATAGCATTCAAGACGACAGCGTGGTTCCTTGGCCGAGGCGAATCCCGGAAAATTATATTCTTTTCGTGCAAATATTTTGAAAGAGAGTATTTCAGCAAATTTAAAGAACAGATAAATATGTTTATCCTGAGGATACGATTCTGTGTTAATTGCCTCAATCATTTTAGCGAATTGGCAAAATAAATGTTGTAGATCCAAAGTTGAGACTTCTCCCATAAGGAAAGCATTTTTATCGCTAACTGTCAGTGTTTCTATCTTATCAAACGCTGGTTCTTGAATAAAAGGATTATAGAATAAATTCTCTTCTAATCTTTCAATGGAACTGCTCTCATCAGCATCCAAATCTGAATCATTGTTATTTTGATTAACTACTTCGCTAATGTCGCTCTCTGATGAGTGTTTGTTAAAGTGAATGGCTTGATTCAATTTTAATGTAAGAGAAGACTTCATTGAGACATCTTTGCATTTGCTTAAAGAGGTGGTAATTGTATTAGATTGCTTACTCTGATCCATCTGATGATTTTTGCTCTTTGAATCTTTAGTTGTGTTTTCAGGTGGAGTTGCTTGTCTTTCCACAGAAGTATTCTTAACATTCGTAAACTTGCCATTTCTATAGGCTATTACTGCCTGTCTGGCCAGTTTTATAAACTCCTTTTCCCTTTCACCTGCTTGGTGAGCCTTTGCACGATCAATTTGAGCCCTTTCTCTTCTAGCTGTTTCAAGTCTCATCTTATTTAATTTCGGTTTCTTTTCTACTTTTGATTGTGAGTGTTCAGATATTTTCTCCGATTTTGCAACAACAGTCGTCTCATTCAATAAATTATTGTTCTTTTTAACTTTTTGAATAGAATTTTTGTTTTGATTTGTGGATTTCCTTTCTCCACTTCCTTCTTTACTGCTGTCAATATTTTTCAAGTTATCTTGAGTTTCACTATTTTTGTTATGGGATTCTTCCTGTTTAGCCCGTTTAGCCCGTTTTGCCTCTTTCTTTAGCCGACGCAGCCGTTTAACCTCCAATTTTACACCTTTCATAAATTCTTCATTGGGCATATGAGGAAGAAACTCGTCGCTTTTTAGAGTCCTTAAAGAACTTTTATGGTCAATCTTTTTTGGGAATACACGTCTTCCAAACCCGGGATAATCAAGGCGTCGTTGTCGTGCCAAATTTGATGAGGTACAATCTTTCCAGCCAGGCCGCCTATTAAGTCTTGTATCATCTGGTACATAGGCGGTTAGCAGACGAACTCGTACTTCGGGTGGCTTTAGGAACTTCAAGCCAAATGAACTTCCTTCGGGACTTAAGCCAACATGCGTTTTTCCACTGGTTCGGTAAACAAGGTCCACCGCAAATTCATTATACGAAACACGACGAACAGCCTTTGATCGTCTTTTTGCCGTCTCGAATATTTCCGTTTGTATCGGACTGTTCTTGGCCAAATCTTCCAGATAAATATTCCGTGTACTGAATACTATAACATAGTTATTCGAACTATGATATTCCTCAATCAGTTTTATTTCACGGGTCGTCAAGCTGGTCACTCCCAGATGTTTTTTCGTGTCCACCACAAAACAGTGCATTTTGAAGCGATCGCTTTCTCCCGAATCAGTTGCTGGTGTAATTAGTAGAAGCAGCTCATCCAAATTTATCTTTCCACATACTTTTGTTAAAATTTGAACAGCGAATGGCTGGATACTTAAATTGCTATTTAATTTGGGTTTCAAAAATCGCTTCATCACTGTTAACGGTGTTGTCTTGACCACTATTGTAACATATCGTCCTGAAAATGCATAATTTTCATCCAATTTTGGCGTCTTTCCTGACTGCAAGAATATCCTTATAATAAGATTAGGATTAAATATGTTTTATTTACTACCTCATAAAATGGGATTTTTTTAAATAACAACTCCAGTTTTTTCTTCCCATTCACAAAATGATCTCCTTGTTCCGCCATTTTAGTGAAAACAAATGGCAAGAAAAAGTAGCAGAAAATGAAACAATTTTGAATAAAAAATATATATTAAAATATTATTTTTTTGTAAGCAAAAGATGTACGTTTGTTTGAATTTCGGTTTTAATGTTTATGAAATAAACTGTAAGGCCACCTTATATATCTAAAATATATATAATTTGAACGAAAAACAGGTAGAGTAGATTTAAAAATTTTCTTCATTATATAAAAGAAATTTAATGTGAAACACATTTTGCACATTTGTCCATTATCTTTTAGTCTCGATATAAAGTTAATTTAGGATTTTTTAAAATCTTTATCTCCGACATTTGTAAATCTTTACTAATATTGTTTTATATCCTTGCACAGGATACCATAATATTTTTTAAATGTTCTTAAAGCTGCGAAAAAAATGTTTTAAATTCCATTTATATCTGTCATCAAGATCCAAATCTGTCGTATATATATTTTAATAATTTGATGAACCAAATTTAGTTACTTTTTGACCAGTATAGATATATTTTTGTACTGAATATCCCATAAGTTCGTATTGTTAAGAGTGAATGAGATAGCATCTGTTTTTTGCTGTTTCATTTGAATTTATGAAAATTTATATTGGCCTATTCTTGGTACAGAGTAAATGCAAATCGGTTTGGTCAACTAACTTGCACAATTTTTTAGATGGTTTTATTTTGCAGCTAATTGTTTTAGTTTATGGATTCATTTTAAGACCAGCCAAAGGGAAATGTGCATATTAGCCATGTATCACTTTACTTAATTTTTCAACATTTCATTTGTATTATCGGGTTGGATTTGTTTTTATTTTTTTTTTTGGATTTTATTGAGCATTTATAACTAAAAACACTTAATTAGAATTGCCAGCGCGCGCATATTCCAAAGTCCATTAACACGAGTCCATTTACGAGGTTTTTTATTAGCCATCAGTCATCCGTTGGTAAGCCGTAGCACTTAACCGTAGTAGGAGTATGGGGAAGCATAATAGCCGGAATAGGCATATGGACTGGCACCGTAATAGAGTTGGGGAGCTGGGTTGGGACTAGCTACTGGAACTGGGACTGGTGCAGCACGGGGAACGGGAACCGGAGCTGGATTGGCCAGGGCAACGGCAAAGAGGGCGGCGAAGAATACAACCAACTGAGGATTAGAATTGAATTAATTAAACCTTTTTGCACAAAATCCTTGAATATGTTCATCTTAGGTCCTTTCCTATCAACTTACGAGCTTGAACATTTTGTTGAATTTGTGAGTTTTGCTTTGATGTTACTGAGACACTTGCAATTTGTGGTTTGATGCTGTCTAAAGCAAAGCTCAGCCTTTATATAGCAAAGTCTTTCCACCCTCCTCCCAAAAAATAAAACAAAAAAAAAATAACAAAACCCGATCCGATTCTCATGACTTATTTATGAAGCCACTTTCTGGGCTTAGCTCATGACAATTTTGTTTGGCTTTTTGTTTTGCTTTGCTGATAGTTTTGCCAGACATAAGTAAACCATTTTTGCGCATTCTAATGACTTCTTTACTTTCATTAAGCATGGCAAATTTTCGATGAGAGAATCATTTTATTTGATTCTGCTGTAAAACTGACCTTCAACGTGATGGCTAATTTGGTTTTTGAGCAAATCACAAACAAAATTTTCAGTACGCTCATTGCATATTAATCGACAAACAAAAAAAAAAAAGGCTTAAACAGATGCTTATGGTGTACATTTGGAAACAATTTATGTGATTAATGATTTGTAGACATTGTTGAAGCGCATAGAATGCCAGTAGCAAAATTAACAGAACCAATGTATCAATTAAAAACGAAGAAGGAATTTGTGGCCAAAATATGTAATGTTTATTAATAATAAACAAAAAGATTACATTTTTAATTAAAATGCTATAAATTAACTATTGCTGGAGATACCTACTTATGTACTATATGTAGAAATTAATAATACAACTGCTAAATAAATATCTAGTCAGAGTTTTCAGGAACGATTCAAATGTTTTTTAAGGAAGCCTTCAAATGTTTTTTTTTTAGAGTATTGAATTACTTTAAAGACTTCGCTAAACTTATCCATCATCTTATTAATTCAATTTCAATTGAATTTCATTTAAATACTTCACTAAACTCATCCATTATGTTCTTAATTCAATTTTCAATCCTTAAGGAATTTCCTTTTATTCATATAATAGATTTTAGTTATTAGTTTAAAACAAGGTGTTATGTATATCCTTGCAAAAAGGGCATATTATTTCTAGTTGGAAGTTTGCAACTTATATTTATAGTATATATATGTATATATTTATATTCTTGATCAGCGCTACGAGGTGAGTTGACACAGCCTTATCCGTCCGTCTGTCGGGATTAAGGCAATCTCGATATCTCATCGATAGAATGACAATATAATGTAGCTTCTATAGGAACGAACTGTCGAGATTAAGGTTTAACATCAATAACTTGCTTGTTTTTCGATCGAATATTATTTAACTTTTGAGTTTTATATATCACCCAAGTATTATCTGTATCGGTTGACTACATTATATAGCTCTCATAGGAAAGTGTAGTTGTAGATCAATAATTTCGTTGATATAAAAGTTATTGTCTCAATAATTGGTATTTGCAAGGATGATATATATATTAATATATCTTTTGAGTTTCAACAGAATCGATAGCCTATATGCTATAGCTCCCATAAGAACAAACTGACCAATACAAATTTGTAGTATAAAAATCGTGTTCTCAAGCCATAAAATTTTGGTTTGACTAGTTTTATATATTTTTTAATGATTCTGCGAAATAATATATGATTGTTAAAAAGATGGTTAACATTAGTTTGCTTTTTTGTGAATAAAATCATTACCATTATATATAGTCTAGATCGATAGTACTAAAGAATATGTTCGTTTAACCATTAACATCGGATCAATTGTAGTCAGAAGAAAAGCGTTCTGTAGTTTTATATTTTTACATACTTTTTCCTTAATTTGAATAACAAGCTGCTGAACGCCTACTAAATTGCGATTTATCTGAAATTTCAAAAATTAATCAACTGATTTATTTCCTGAAAAAAATGTTTCTGGCTTACAAATGTATTCGAATCTTTCCCTTCGTTAAGAGACAATTTTTGCGGTTTCTCTAACTGCGAGGATAACTATTTAATAAGTTCAGGACAATAAATTTTATTCTATGAAGAATAAAATTATTTATTTTTGTTTTTTATTTATTTTATAATTAAGTATTATACAAAATAATATAATAACTAACGGGTAAAGAAATGAAAAATAACCTGATAAAGGAGATGACATATGTTGTTCATATTTTTTTATTTTTTTTTGACACATTAAAATGTAAATGTAATGATTGAATGACTTGAATATTCTATTTTAAGACCATTTTTTATACATTAATTACTGCAGATATTTTTGTGTTGACACATGTAAACATATATATATGTAGGTATATAGAACAAAATCGTATTATATCATTTCTTTTCATTGACTTGACAAAGTCGGTTAAATAAAAGTGCCACATCATGTTTGTTAAAACGCAAAATCGATCCAAACAAACTGGAATCAAAGCTTTGGGCCAAATTTGCCGCTGGCCAAATGCTATAACAAAAACATCTGGTTGAGAATAAACGACATCGGGATAGGGGTGTAAAAGTGGCAATATGTGGGGGTGAGGATGATAAAGCAGAGGTTTATGCAGTGAGGTAGACACCAACAACAAAGTACAAACGGACGTCAAACGATGATGTCGTCGCTATATACATACCATTCAAACGGATTAAGAAACAATATGATTTTTTTTTTTCTGTTTTTTTTTGTGTATTCATATTCTCTGCTAACGATTGTGGCAAAACGATTTGGCTGCCATTAGGCGAACGCGTTAAGTGAAATAATGAAGCAATAAACTCGTCTAACGAATGCATATTGAATATCAAAACGGAACCAAGTCACGTTAGTGCAGTCGCCCGCGATGACAGCACACACAATGAATGTATTTGGAGTGACAGTGACAGAGAGAGATATATAGACAGAGATAGAGAGAGGAAAAGGGAAAGAGCCAAACTAAGCGGCTTATTGCCACCCATCCGCTACCGTTTAAACCATAGAATCACGATAACGGTGAAATGTTTACCAATTTTTGTTTTGTTTTGCACAAATGTAAAAAGAAATGCACTCGAATGCAGTTTCGTCTTTAAGTAAGAGTGTCATCAGAGAAAAGGTAAAATTAATATCAGTTATTTAAATCTTACTCTATCTATCGCTTTCTATATGAATTTAAATAAATATTTCACTCATTTTAGTGCTGCTTATTAATGTTAGTAAATTTGACAAAAATATGCAATATATTTGATCTGCCTATTTACTAGACAAATCTTTATACTAAGTTTGTTGTACCTGTATGTCTTAATCGCCTCGTTTGTTTAAACTGTTTAAAAAATTTATGAGGGTGTGGCAACTTGGTTTTGTAGAGTCTGGCCCTTCTCAGAGTAAAGCTTGAATAAATGATATTAAGCTTAGGTGGCAACACATTTCGCTTGGTCATGATTGGAGATTATCAAAAGCGGTTTACCTTAGGGCCAACAAATATTACAACTACACAAATAAATATTTAATAATTATTCTCAAAATATAAATTTAAATTAATAACGCTTGAGGCATTAATAAATGTGTCCTTTACAGTCTAGAGTCCTCTTTTCACACAGGCACCAAATGTATGTGCTGTATAATTGTTTTTTAACTATAAATTGCCTCCTGAGGTTCGTTTTGTCTCCAATACTGTTATCCTTGTATTAAATGTCCTCTAAAATTTTTATTTTTCGTTTGTCCATAATGTGCTGCTTCCAGAGTCACTTCGTAATTTTATGTTTCTAATGCTGCCGGTTCGTTAATTGTCAATATCCTTTTTAGGTAATTGGAAAATTGCATCGACAATGATTTGGGGGGAAAAACTATAAATTGGTTTAAGCTTCAGCCAGCAAGTGAGCAGTTTATTTTGTATCAAGTCACTATTAAACAACCCTTTTTAACCCAAAAAGAAGGAAGGTAACTTCATCAAATAAGAGGAATATAGAAAATGTTAGAAGCATTCGATATATTGTTTTTTTTATGTATTTCTACCTAAAATTATCAATTTCTTTTGACTTACTGCGTCCATAATTATGTTTAATCCGTTTTCTAGTCTCTGGTTGTATTCCTAGTACTGAAAAGAGTATAAAACATGTTTTTTTTACGGCCATGACTACATAAAAACTTACATATGTATGTATTTGAAATATTTGTCCTATTTTTTTTAGAAATTTATCTTTATTAAATAAAGGATTTCTTTTATCAAACTTTTCATATAAAATTCTGCTCAGTTAGCTGTGAATAAAACAACACGAGAAAAAGATTAAAAATTTAAATACTCTCAAATTTTCAACCGAGTAAATTTGTTTCTATTTTTCTTTGTCACTTTTCATCGGAATAATTTCGGAATAAACAGTTTAAAAATATAAACAAAATGTCCAAATACAAAATGGAAACCGCTCCATTTGACCCACGTTTCCCCAATGCAAATCAGACACGTTATTGCTATCAATCGTATGTCGATTTCTTTCGTTGCCAGAAGAAGCGTGGTGAGGGCTTTGAACCTTGCAATTATTTCCAGAAGGTCTACAAATCGATGTGTCCCAATTCCTGGATCGAGAAGTGGGATGAGCAGCGCAAAAGTGGCACATTTCCTGGCCGCATCTAAGGTCCATTCATGATGGATTTATCAACAAAAATATACATACACAACAAAAACAAGAACTATTGTATCGATTGTTACGTTAAACGTTTCTTCTTCCAGCATTTCTAAACTAATTTTAATGCAATAAAGAAACACGAGGGGAAATTTTATATTTTGTATATAGGTTAATTGAAATGCACTCAAGCAGTGGGATATTTATGTATTTTTTTGACATGGGGCAATATGTTTTTTCTATAGCTTTTCAAGTTGACTTATTTGGCTTCTTACTATTCCAAATTTTTTAGCCCTAATGTTATAGTTTTCTTCAGACTCTTAACTGTTTCATTTAAAATTAATTAAAAAAATGTAGCATTTAATTGAATGAATTTGAAACAGAACCACTTCATTTTATTTAATTATCTTGTTTTACTACCATAAAATTTTGCAGCAGACAGCTTCTGTGACGCTGACATATCATACACCAGAGGGCGCTAGTACATAAGAGAGCCCTCTAGGTTACATTTTTTTTTATATTTTTCAACCACCAAATATTGAAAATTTCGTTATGGAAATGGTGGAAAAAAATATACTCAAATATGTCAATGCATATAGTAAATAGTAGTGTGAAATTAAATATTAAATTGATATTTAAATAAGTTCCATTAGAAGCTTTGTTTTTAACATAAATGCAGTATATATGTACATATAAAATGAAAGAAAAATCATAGCCAAAAAATAAGACATTGGTTTCTTCGTCTTCTTTCAGTAGATCCTTATTTCGGTACAAACTGTTATTGTATATAATTTTGGTTAATTGTTAAATTTTGGTAGTTTTATTCTTTTGAATATTTAATAATTCATTTAAATAATTAGATAATCCGACTTGGTTCAAAGATGGTCTGCGCTGCATATGTATAAATGGAATTTCAAGGCAATAAAAAACTTAAGAAAAGACTGATTATTTCGATAGATGCTATGCCCTATTTAATGTCTGATCCGACACATATTTCAAAATCTTATATACCAAGTTCACATTTTAATATATACAAAAGTTTAGCTAGTTTAGCTTTCGAAATATTTAATTATTTTCCTTTTATTTTCGCAAGGTGTTGAACTACAAAATGACTGATAAATTTAAATTTTATAATAAATGCAACTGCATGTGGCAGTAAGACGACTTTATTGCTTTCGATTGCAGGTGTCACAGTTTGGTTTTAACGTGTCGAAAACTTCAAGTGGCCACAACAGGTAAACTTGGCCAATTGTTGTTGTGGTTTGCAATCGTATACATTATTATACATAATTGCCTCTTGCTGCTGTCATTTGATTGCTGCCTGTTGACATTGGTTGTTCCTGATGTTTCGTACCGATAAAATGGATGAAAAGTGAAACAAGTTTCAATTGCAATTAGGCAGTTAATAAACTAACAGATTTTGCATGCCAGATATGGCTATATATGTAGATGTGGTAGTAGATTTTGTTGAATAAATAGTAATCGTATGGAAACTTGTTTTTTTTTGCTCTCCTCCCTGAAGTATATAACTGATTAATGCCACTTTCCAATTGCTACTGTATAGTAGACTTATCTGATAAAAAAATCTTTCGTTTCCAAGTAGATACAAAATGATCAAGATGAAGCCAACTGATGAAGCAGTGGTGGATTTTTGGCCTTTTTTTGATAGCGGTAACAGTAAATCCAGTATACATATATTACTAAAATACTCCATTTTTTAAACTTTTTCTGTTGGTTGGTTTAGTTGGTTTATTTATACCATAGCATAAATATTTCAAATAATATTTTTTGGACATTTTAGATTAGACAGATAAATCAGGAATATAGTTTAATTTAAATAAAGTTTAAGTTGTTTTTCAAGAATTTGTCTGCAAATTAAGTCCACCAGTTTAAAGCAAATAAAAAATACGTTTTAAGTTGAAGAAACTATTTTTCCTAAACCATTTATACTTGTATTTAACAGATCAATATATTTTTAAATAATTCTGGAAAATGTTAGCTAAATTAACTGACTCTATGGTATTATTAAGTTTTAATAAATTTCTCTTCCTTGAAACTAGAATTGGCTAGGCTCTAAATATGACCGGCTCTCTAGTATCACTTAAAACTATAAGAAAATATTTTGTTAAATCAGGTAATTCGATTTATGGATTAAATAAAACTTTAAGAATTAAAGCGGCAAATTGTTGGCGGGAAAAATTTTTTTGAATTTATACCCCAATTTTAAAGCAGATTTCAATATTAGTTTTATAACACAAAAAAGAATTTGTTTTCGATTGCAAAAATATTTTAAATTTTCATATTCCAAACAAATTTGACTTATAAATATAAATCTACCTACACTTTTTAAAGAAATCAAAAGTAACTATTGTATAAAATAGAATCCATAAAAAGGATTAATCCAATAAAAAGTTTTCTCTTTTCTATCTTTTTTGGTCTTATGATCTCTTTTTTAGAGAGGGAAGAGTTGAATATATTTTATTGATGTAATAGTTAAAAAGTGAGCTTCCGATGAGTTTCTATATTTAAGGTCTGTGTTATTATAGTAAATCAGCTTTAACTTCTCAGCTACAAGATTTTATTTTTTTTTTTGAACGAAATAATATGACAGCACTGGAGGCCGCCTGAAGATATTGTCCATCATTCATCAAATTCCAAACGATGTTCGTTTTAACCATCCAGGAAGAGTCATGTATATAAAATGTACACCTAAGCGATCGAGAGCCCACATATAACATGATGTGTGTGTGGTGTTGGCACAGCAGGTGACATTTCCAAGTCCACAGGAAGACAACAAACATATGTACATACATACATATGTATATATAAGTCAAATAAATGAACAGACAACGACAACATTCATATGAACACTGCCAATGGACATGAAACAAGTTGTTTTTATGAATGCATGTTGTTGCCTGGTTTGCTTTGATATACAAAACACTTTTTCATATCGAAATTTGTGATATGTTGTGATTAATGTAAGCGACACAAACACTTAATTTGACGCCGTCCGTACCCATGGCCACGGGTCTGGCGCCTTAAGGAAAGAGTTCCAGCTTGAATGATCGGGGCGATTGGCAACGGTTGCTGCTGTTTTGGGATCACCAAAAAAAAAAAGAAAAAAAAAAGAGAAAATAAACTATAAGTTAAAACAAACAACAAGCATAATCTCATGCAAGATTAATTATTGTAATCACATCAACAGCAGAGCCATGCGAACGGAATTGGTATCGCAGACGTAGTCCAAAATTTCAAAAAAAAAAAAAAAGGAAAAAAATGATCAATGATCATCAAAGTGGCAGCTCAGGCAAGTTGAAAATTTTCTGTTGATTTTTATAGCGAACTTCTTTGCTGGGCATGGGGATACACATTTCATTGGCTAATCAAGATGCTAATTTGAAGAAGATTAATTTGTATGCGAGTTCCGAGCTACCTTCCTACCTTTACCTCTTTGCCTGCAGGGCATACTAAGTCACAGATTCAAAGATTATAATCACACAAGTAGAAACTCCCCAGATGAAGGCTTATTATTAATAAACAGGCCAAGTTTGTATTTAATTAAATAACTATGCATAGCTTTACCATTTAGCATTGTTGTGTACCATATATAGAGAGAGAGACTGGGTTGACACAAAGGGAATATAGGGATAGGCGAACTTAAGGTAGTGCAGTGACACGTAGATTAATTGAAATTTTATGAGTAGCGTAGACGCAAAACAATCAGCGAGACCACCTTTTTTGCCCAGCCCCCTAAGGTCATAAGGAGTCAGGCTTTCAGTATTTTTTTCTTTCTTCTTTTTCAAGGTATATCCAATGACTAGAGCGGAAAGCTAAAAACAACTGCGGAATTATGAAAAATGTACAATGACTTTGCACAGTGGTTAAAAGTCACTAGCAACGATATCGAATATGCAAGAAAGAATTCATTCTAGTGGTATCTGACATGATTTTGGTATGTTAAATTATCTAGCAGAAACTCTTATAAATGTCTAAAATATATCAACAAATTTTCAAATATTTCAGAAATTCTATGAAGTATTTTTTAGAGTTTGTACATACATTTATTTAAATATTCCAAAAGGTAAGGTGTACTAAATAGTAAAAATAAAAATAAAGCTTAAAAATGTATAAACTGTGCATCATAGTTTAATTTTTTTTAAATTGATAACAGTTTAAAATCTATTTATTAATTTAGTAAATAAGTTTAATCAAATTGAGACCGTTATCTTTATTTATTTCTATATTTATATATATTTCATTCAGTTATAATTTAAAGTCTAAACATTTTTTAAGCTGAGGTCCTATACTAAATGTTTCAGATGCTTTAAAAGTAGAGATCTTATAAGGCAAAGTTTCTGAAATGTGAGTCAGTCGTTTAATATTTATTTTTTATAGTTAAAGGATTGGAATAGTTATAAAGTTTAAAATCAATGATTAAATGAAAAATTGAAAACAACTCATAAATATCATGTTATATTATATATATATTACATCTATTATATATAAAGCCTTTTTCAAATGCTGCCAAAAATTAAAGTGAACTTTTATAACTGGATGCCATTAATGAGTAGATTGAGGATTTGTTTTTCACGTTTCCTTTTATTTAAAAAGTATTTCAACCTATTGAAAACCAATGTTTTATAGTTTTTTTTTTTACTGACGCTAATTGATAGACTGTGAAATCATTTAACAACGCCTGGAAAAGGGATCTTACTCTGGCCCAAAACGAACTTTCAGCTTCAGCTACAACTTTGGCTTCATCGAGTCCATCAAGTCGGCACAGCGTTTGGTCTCGCACAAGAGCATTTACACTTGCCCCCTGGCCACACACTCACACACACACACACAATTACACACACATACTACCAACATTCAACAGGCATAACTGCAAATGATATTCAGAGGATGAGGTAAGAGGGGAAAGTTAAGACCGCCTAAGTGAAAAGTGTTAAAAAGTGCGACTCATAGCCACACAGTTATGGCAAATTTGAAGACAAATGAGAAGCAGCAGCATCAACGTATTTTTTTTTCTTTTTTTTTGGTTTTTTTTTTGACATTTGCAAAATTTAAAATGTCAGGCAGTCCGGTGAGGCTTTTGACGAAGGTTTTCAACTGAGCGGCGAAGGGTGTAGCCGGATCGGATCGTTACGGTCAGAGGGATAAGTCGCGGGCATTTAAATTAAAACTCAGGTGAAAGGTTATTAATTTGCTAGTGAAACTGGGGCGTTGTTTGTGTTTAATGCTTTTTCTCTTGTCGTTGATTTTAACTTGGCTCATTTAGGTTAATATGCTGATATGATATGGACACAAAAAGAAGGCGGTAGCGATGGCCATCAAATGATACGGAACTGACAGCAGTAAATGCGGATGCGAATTGTGAAAATTGTAAAAGGTAAATGCATTCCTTTTGATTTCAATTGCTTCTAGCATTATTAGCAAATTAAATACTTTTTTTATTTAAGCTTTAACTAGTTTTTGGAGTTATGGAAATGTATATAATGCCGAAATGGATGGATATAGAAAATATGTTTATAAGGTTCCCGAAATCATTTGCTTACGGAATTTACCTAGAAACATGAAACCTTATTCAAGGACCTTAAAACAAGGACCTTAATTAATATATAAATGTCGAGTCGAGGGCCCAGTAGCTTTACTTTATCTGCTTTTTTGAATGTCTTATATTGATACTCTATCTAACATTGTAAATAAATAGAATAAATAAATGGATCTTTGGCTTTATTATTATTATTTAAAATGTCTAACTCAATACACATCATTTGATCTTAAATAAAATATATTATAATATTACACTATTAATTAATTTAATTCAAAATTCATTGAATATCACTTTAGATTTATGTCTTATATATTTACCTAAATAATTGAAATTTAATTTTATTTTGAATACTTTTTCCTTCCCAATAAGTTTAAAATAATTTGATAGGCCATAATATAAAATACATAATTTAAAATGTCAACAGTTTTTTTATTTATGATATTTGAACTATATCACAATAAATCTCTTAATATATAATTTCACTAATCTTATTTCATATATAATACGAATCAAATTACAGTTTATTAGATAATCTCTTGGAGGGACAGCTATAGCTTCTGAGATTTTTGATGAATTATTAATTATTGTTTGAATTATTAATCATGATATTCTATAATTCATTTAGTTATTCATTATTATAATGTAGTAATATATTTTAGATTTTGCTCTTAAAGAAAGTTATTATTATTAAGTATTTTATTATATTAAATAATATTATAGTTCCTAACCATTATCTATTTGAAGGCATTGATTTCTTTAGTTAAATCAATATTGTTTATTTGTCTCTTTACAATAAGAGAAAGGATAAAAAACCTATTAACTAAATGGATATATTTTATAGTTGCTGTTCTGTTTTATCACATAATAAAACTCTAAATTGTATTATAAATTAATCTTATCTCTAGGTAAATACTTTCAAGTTTGGCCATGAAGACTTTCTGACTAATGCAAACGGCATTAACAATTACCTACAAATACTTACCATATAGGTAAATACCTAAGGAGTTACATTTAATGCCCTTTTTTTCTGTTCCTTTCCGGTTTGGACTACATGTTGTGCAACATCAATGTGCAATCTGCAATCAGGCATCTACAATTGCCGGCAATTTGCGTTGTAACTTATGGACAACATCAGTGGCACAATTAAAATCATTTAGAGGCCAATTAAATTTCGTTAGCAGCATTAAAAATGGCAATGGGAAGGCCAATGGCTATCTCAACTCTCCTCTCTCTCTCTCTCTTTCTCCTCTGTTACCATCAACACAAATTGGAGTCGGGTCACATGAGAACAATTGCGCAACCGAAGCGTAAAGGAAGCGGGAAGAATAAAGGGGGAAAAAAGGGGGGGTTAAAGTAGTCATCGACAATTAAAAGCACGAAAATGGATGCAACTCGAGTTGGGGTCAGAATCAGTGCCAGAGTCTGTTGTCCTGTCCCCATTCGGAGCTGGAGCAGAGTGCGTTTTTTTTTTTTTTATCCCATTCTATTGGCCAAGTGGCCAAGTGCGTGCTGTGACCAAAGTGCGTGTTGTTTTGCGATTTGGTTTAAATTGTCCATGGATAGATTCAGATTGTGTATGTGTGTGTGTGTGTGTGTGGCAGCCAGCTGGGGTAGCCATTAGAGCCACAAAGCGTTGAGCATGGGAATTTCAATTAGGCAATACGATGTCTCCAGAGCTTAGAGAGAAATTTTCCCACCACTTGCCAAATTATTTCTTTTGTGGCACATCTACCCGAGACGTTGAGTACTGAGTTTTGCTGAAATTTGTTGGCTAATAAAATAAATTCACAAGAAAAAAGAAATAAAAACTAAAAACACATTACACATTGGCATCTGTATGCCGCCTACGTGGTCATTGGACGGCAGTTACCAATTGCCAGTCACCAGCAGAGATGTCGATCTTTTGATGCTTCTGCTTCGGCCTCAATCTCAGTCATCGTCTCCTCTAATGGTTAGGTGGCATACAATTTTCTACAAATTTGCTACTCTTTCTCCAGCAGTTACAGGTTGCAACTTTCACAGCTTCTTCGGTAGAGAGTTAAGTTGAGTTGAGTTGGTTGAGTCTGTTGAATCACTAGCTCCTTCTCCTTATCCATTATTGGGTAGCTGAGTTTTCATTTTTTACGCCTCAAAATCGAATAATTTGCGCATAAGTTATGGTCACAGTTGTTTTTCATATTTTGTGTGTCGTGCGTGTTGAATTTTCCCTCGCTTACCGTTACCAACTGCCATTATGGCCACGGCTTGTTGAAGCGCATTTTCATTTCTTTAGCTTCTAGCTACCAGCTGCCTAGTGCCTAGCCCTTTTGCTATAACTAACTAAACCAAGTCCATATTGGGTTCAACTAAATAAAACCACCTTAATCTCTAACCTTAGCCAAGTAAATTTCACACTTAAAACGAAAAGGGGGCAAATGGAAGATATTGAAAGTATATATAAAATCCAGTTTAACGAAGTTTATGTACCCTAACTGATAGGTAAGACAAATAAATAAATTTGAATTAACTAAATGAAATGACTATTTAAATGACTTCTTAGCAATTCGTTTAAAAAAAATTAATGTAAGTTATTTATTTTTAAATTGCAACAAACGAGTTCAATCGGTTCAATAAACAAGAAGTCCAATTTTATAAGATAAAGATAAGATATCTAAGATAAAGATCAGGATCAGTTAAATATCTGACAAGAAATTTACTTCTAAGAGATCTTGAGATTATTTATAGAAAATTTTAATTCGATATTCAACTTAAAGAGCTTAAGGCAATCAGAAAAATATAGAGTATTATACATTATCATTTTACAATATAACTTTTAAAAGATTTCTATTGAAAAAAAAGAAAAAATAAAGAAATAGTTATTATTTCTTTGTTTTGGAAAATTACATTTATTTTCAGGAACTAAAGATAAGGTTCTAATGTTTTTAAATTTTTTTATTAGTTTTTATATTATATAATAAATATTTTTTTTAGTTTCAACAGGATAAGTTCTCTTTTTAATTTAATATATTTTTTTATAGTCTTACTTTCACTTGCGATTTTGTTCTTTTCCTTTCCTTTTTAAAATGGTTTCTTTGTGTTGGGGCGTAGAAGAGAAGAAAACTTCTTATTTTTCTTTTAGAATAGATGAGCTTAATTAAGAAAATATCTACTAAATTTGGATTTATACGGTTTCTTACTCAATTTTCTTAATCGTCTTCGTACTATCTTAAACATTTTTTGTTTTTCTTTTCAGCTAAAGTAAGAATATTTATACCAGTATTCTTCAGTTATCCTTCTTATTAGTAATTCTGTCTATATGAAAACCTCCCTTTAAGTTTATCTTCCTGGTTATTTCTACTCCGATTCCATTTTTCCCCCATGATTGTTTCTTCTCGCCTCTCATTCTTCCTTTTCTGTTCTCCGACTAATCTTACAGGGAATCCGTAATAGAGTTAAAGTGAAAAACCCTTTTAAAGAAAATGTATGACAATTATAACTACATTAAGTAAATGGATTTGGAAAAGAGAATTCTTATTAATAGATGGTATTAGACTGAAGCCAAATCTACTCTTCTATTATGATCATCGTGACAATATTAGTATAAAAGTCTACGTTTCAGTGCTAGAGTAGAGGATAAAGAATAAGGGAAATAAACGCGTTCAACGCCATCAAAATCCTCATCATCAACGATAGCATCCGCGTCGGCGGCATTCTCGTGGTTGTCTTTCATTTCCTTTGATCTTGTTGCGCCGATCAAATCGATCAAATGTAATTTTCGCAGCACGAACGTGCGGCATGGGTAAAAGAGAAGAGAGTACGAGTGCGCCAAGTGCCAGCCTGTCCCAGCCAGTACATTTACACCAATTGCACTGATCGATCTGGGTGTAAGTTATATATATATATATATATACTATGTATATATATGTATGTATATGCTACAGCAGCGAGCACTCTGAGACCGTGCCAAATTCTTAATAGTTGCTAGCTTACTATGAGAGCAGGCACCTTCAACAGTACAATTTCCAAGACCGCTGGAACAGAAGAACGGACGCCAGAGACCAGGAGGCGAGAGCAAATAACCGCAGATAGAGTTAAGAGTTTGAAGACAGAGCTAAAACACGATCAACACGATGGCGTTTTGCGGTTTGGTTAAGCGAACTTCAAGCCAAAAGTTAAAGTCAAAGTCGAACTTCTTGGACGATGGCGCACTCTGGCGGTTTCGCTATAATTAAGGACTTTGGTGTAATTTGTACACCTATTTAGGATCGCGTTGATTACAGGCCGGCGTTTTATTGCTTTTGACACCTAAAGGGAACCGGCTTCAGCTTACCAGTGATCACAAGCGCCCATTTGGAAGCTGTGCGAAAAAGGAATCACAAAGAGTGAATGAGAGATAGAGAGAGATTCATTTGCTTTGGACCTTGGAGATTGTGAACTGAAGTGGATTTATTGGCTGACGTGAGTGTTTAGTGATGACGGTAGAGAACAAAGAAATCTTGAGATGTTGCAACTTGGCGACTGGAAGTGATAGTATTCAGGCATTTGGCACACATTTTTGTGTCACTTTGCTCTGCTGATAGGGCTCAGCATATTCCCAAAGAAAGGTGGCCAACATCTGAGTACCCTTAATGTAATTCATTACCGTAAGACGCTCATTAATCGGACATCCACCATTGTCATTTTCGGCAATTGGCAGTACTAGAACATTTTTACCGAGTACTTTTTGAAAGATTGAAGGTGCCAAAAGGGCACCGCCATCACGAATAAAATTTGGTGTCATATTAAATGTTTCCTGAATGGCACGTGCAGCTGCCTGATACTCATTTGTATTACAATTTCCATGCCAAGAAGGTATAATGAATTTTTCGCATAATTGCATCTTATTGGGTGATCCTCGAGCCAACCAAACGCTTCCCAAATGCCGTTGCAATGCTTGGGTAACGTCAATAGCTCGCTGATTGGGTGCCAAATAAACTGAGAATTTTCCAATAACCTTATGGGGTATAAGAAATTTCGTACCATTTTCCGAACTTGCACCCTCAATGCCATGTATGGAGAGATGTGGCAATGCCCAATTAGCGTTTAGAGCGGCCCCTTTCTGGGATTTATGAGGGAGTGACTTTATCTGCAAATTTTGTGAGAACTCAAAATAGTCAAATTCGGTACAGTTTACAACATTTGGATCCAAAACGTAGGCATCCGAGGCCCCCTCAACAAGTATATGCATCTGAGAATCCACCAAAGAGCTGAGCAAATACATGAGATCGGGCATGGCTTCGTATATGGTGCCACCATGTTCACAACTACTTAAATTTCTATTAGAACATTCCACTTCCAAGTGATAGTAGACCAATCCCCGTGATCCGTATATTATAGAAGGCCGTGTGTCACTCTGCCATCGTCGTGTGGCCATTACCACGCAGGAGACCCCACGAAAGAAACTAATCCTTTGCTGTAAGACTGTCTCCAAGCCCAAGCTATTGCAATGGGCCATACTCTCAATGAGGAAAACGAAGTTAATCGGTAACCGGATGCCAGCATCTTTATACGATTGTATGGCATTCATCCAGCACATGAGTGGACCTTTATCCATTGCCACACCTCTCCCATACATAAATTCACCCAATTCGGTCATCACAAATGGATTTGTACCCCACCCTTCCTCAGCAACGGCATCTTCTACATCCAAATTGCCATAGATCAAGATTGTTGGTTTATTTGGATTGGGTACCAGTACACCAATAATCACGCGAGGCATTCGCACAGTGTGAAAATTATCGGCCAATAATTGCATGCCCATATGCTCACCAAAGGCCACCACATCCAATTCTACGGGAATTACCAATTACCAGATAATATATGACAACAAAATATTTAACCTACCCACCAATCTTTTAAGTAACCAATCTATAGCTCTTTCGATATCCTTCCGTTTCTCATGGGATGTGGAAACTGATTCTATACCCATCAATTCCCACAAATCATTGATATAACATTCACGTTTCAATAAAATTATTTGAAAAATCCGATTTAATGGACTATTTGTACTACGAGTAACCAGTTGATTTCGGTCTTGGTTCGGTAATTTCGGTACATATTTTAATGTATAAGTCGGACGCGACATTTTGGACTATTGTCTTTTCTTTTAATTAAAAAACCTTTTTTTTTATATTTTTTTTTTGACTAAAATTTTTGAGTTTAAAATCTACAGTTATTATGGAAAGTAATTTGGAAACTCAAATTATGAGAGAACTATCCATTTTTATATTTATAAATGATATTTTCTAATTGCATTCACACATTCAGATTTGTTGTTGATATTACAAAATTGTGTAATATAGAAAATTTATATGGAAATGTTGGAGGGAGTAGGTGTCCAAGTAAACTCAGACTTCGAATAAACTTTTTTAATATAACAAAAGCCTAACAGTGTGATCAATTAACTCAGCTATTTCGAGATATATGTATATGCCCTAAGAAACACGTTTAGCTTAAAAATAAAACATTTTCATTATCAATTAATTAAGGATCTACATATACAATTTGTCAAGAAACACCTTACACAATGGGAAAAAATTATTTTGTTGACTTTAGATACAATGAAGGAAGCAAGTCGTCCCTGCCGACATTGAGGATTCCCTGTACCAAGTAAAAGTACTTCATAAAGCTAAAAATGATCAAAATCAAAAAAAAAATTGTATTAAATTTTTTTTTATGCCACGGACATCAAATTTATATTTGATGGGTTTTATATACTTTCTTATGATTCTGGCAAATTATAAATAAATCAAAAAGATAGTTTGCAAGGGTATACGAACTTCGACACGGCCGAAGTTAGCCCATCCTTCTAGTTTTTTAATTAATTAATAATGAATAATTCTAAATAAAATAAATAAATCTTAATTGTCTTTTAGATTTTAATTTTTTCTTTTTCAGTTTAAATTGCCTAACTTTAATTTTTGATCGAAAGAATTATGGATTATCTTATTGGCTTTGATTGTATTATGCTTTAGTCGTTTATATTAAATTAATATATTTTACACTTTCTAAGTTACTCAACCGTGATTCCTTTTCACTAAAATTGATAATCATTAACACACAAGTCACTGCCAGACGTTAACAATTATATATTAACATCAGACTATAATTCATTAACGCATTTTATATATATACATATACATATATGTATATAGCAGACAGAAATAAAACGGTAATTTGTCTAGCCGAATATGATAGGAAAATATAGGAAAATGTTATTATAAATAATTTGTCAGCAGTTTGCCAAATATGAGACAGCAATTAGTTGCTCGTGGGCAATGTTAACACAATTTGGCCAATTCAAATTATTTGTGTAGGTAGTAGTTGGTCGATGCTTATCGGTGTTAAAAACAATGGCTATAACTGGTTATTTTGTTGGTCAATATCAGAAACATAAGGCTGACTATTGAAAGCTTTTGTCGTCGCTGATTTTTTGGTTTTCATTTTTGTTCTGGGCGGAGAAGGGGGTTTTCTTTTTTTTTTTGCGATTTTTATTTCTGCGAATTATATCGCCCACACAAATTCACGGCTTCAGGCCGTCTTTTATGGATGGTTGGTTGAATGTATGAATGTATGTTTGAGTACTTGGCATTGACACTTTTCCAGAGAACTGCGTTTTAACACAGCGGGTGAGCCTTGGCTTAAGTTCGACTTCGACACTTGAACGCATCTGCCAGGAGCTTGAAAAATTGCGGATATGTCACACAATTTTATGGCTATATAGTAAAGCTATCGCCAGTCAGAAGTAACAGTCGTTGCTTTGTCTCCCCAGGGGAATGCTAAATCATCAAGAGAAAAAAAGAATATGGCAGATCGCAACATGAGTTGCCCATCACAATTGGGTCCATTTCGCATTTACACTGTAAAAAAGCTATTAAAAAATTATAATACTTATGAAAAGTATAAATATATGTTCTGAATTGTTTTCGGAAATTATATAAATTATTATTATTTATATTATAATATTCCACTTTTCTTTCAAGTACTTTTTTTATATAATCTTTACCACTGTGCAACTTGGGTCATTTAGTAGGCATTCCTGCTGCTCACTTACGGCAAATGACAAGACGATTTCACACCTCGGGGAGTCCTCGCTTTTCTCCTCCCCATTAGCCCCCTCCCCTTCTACTTGTGTGTGCGTGTGTTTGTGTGAGGCAATTGTAACGAGCTTTTCCTTAGGCACTTAAACTGAAACTTTTTTTTTATTTATATTTTATATTATATATGAATGTGGTACATGACAGCGATTGCCATTGGACAGACTAAAGATTATGAGTGCGATCTGAGATCATGTACTTCATTTGATGTGCCTCAGGGCTTATCATGCACTTTTGGTGTTGCATAGTTGCAAGTTGTGCGGCATTAACGCATTTATTAGCAAAATGTATAAATTGCATGACAGTTGCTCATTGACATCAGTCAAATAATCCCATGAAGGGGCAAGGCTAAAGGGAATCCCATCTAGGAATTAAAACTTATTGCATATAACTAATAAAATTTACGTTCATAAGAAATTAAACTAATACAGTTGATGTTCGATACTCAGATGGATACTTAGTAATATAATATTAAATGATCTTTCATAGTGTTTATAAATTATTTCATTTATTAAATTAATTAAATAGACTCAAGATTTTTACAAACAAAAAAAATTGATTAATACTTATGAATCAAATTAGTAAATTAAGTAATGTTAAAATTTAAGGGATATTTTGATACAGTTCATTTTCATGGCAGGATAACAGCAATTCAAATATTTATACTCCAATTGTTCAGTTCTGAATTATGAAATTAACTAAATTGTCGAAATCATTGATATAGTAACTATATAAAAAATATATTTGCTCTAAAAAATAATATATTAATTAATAAACGTCTCTAAGCTGTTTAATACATATATTTAACATATTTAGTTTAATATATGTGAACTTTATATATATTGTAGTATTTTATAAAAAAAACCATTACTTCAAAAATGTTATCTCAAGACTTTAAAAATAAAAGGGAAAGCTTAAATAATAAAAAATAGAAAAAAACAGATTTTAGACTAGATTTATTTATTCGTACTTATGCATAATCTTAACTATTTCAGATAGTTGAAAAAAAGAATTATCAACGTGTTGTTGACCGCCACGAAACGCCAACTAAGTATAAGGCATAATTTAAATTTACAAATGAAGTTTTTTTTTGTTCAGTCCGCAACGGTTCCCAGTCCTTGGCATCGCTTCAATCAAAATACAATTTACTGGTAGGGGAATAAAAAAGAAATATAAAACAAAAAAAAAAAAAAGAAACCTGTACACGTTTGACGGCAATCAGGCAAAGGCAACGAACGCACCGATACCTTAACCGATACCCCCCCCACACACACCCGTACACTGGACGGCATCCTTTGAGCCTTTTGCCAAATTACCGCGCATTTAATTTGAACTTTGATGTTGCATGCGGCAAACATTTTGCCGTTGAACTTGTTTGGTTTTTTGCTGCTCCAAAGATGAGATACGCTGAAATATGCAACAGAAATTGAACCAGTTTCGAATTTGGAAAACATATTTGCATGCAAATTTCATTTTTTTTTAGCTGCTGTATGACCAAAAAAAAGAAAAACAAATTATTAAATATGTACACAAAATTTTAGCTTTGCCCATTGTCTGATATTGACAAACAAATACAATTGTTTAAGCCATGTTGTGTGTAGGTTAAAATTTATTGACATTCAGTTTTTGGCGGCAAATGTTTTAGCCAGCGGCCAAATAAATTTGACGCTCATCAATTTGCTGGAAAAGTCATCATCAATGGCTCTGACACGGGTTCTGTCGCTGTCTGTCCGTTGACAACATGTTGTTGACGCAATTCAAAAGCATTATGATAATTTTATGGGAAAACATTTTGTTTATAATTTTACAGCCAGATTGTGGGCGTAAAAGGTGGGCGCAGTCACATGAAAAAGTTAAAGCAAAAATCTTGTGAATGATTATCGATTTTACATGGCAAATTGCAAAAACGTTTTATACATATAGATACAGCCACATAGGTGCGATTTATTTAAATACTATAATTTAAATCTCAAGTTAAAATAAATATAAAATGTTTTAGTTTTATTATATGTAACTACATGTAAATTCATAGTATGTATTCAAAATACCGTCGGAGATGCATAGTTCTCAAAATCTCATCCCACACACATACTCTTTCGAATCCACTCGAAAACCGGCCCCTTCAACACAGACGCCAACAAGGCAAAGTAGGCAGTGCCATAAAAGATTCACTCAAAGAGAAGTCTGCCTACCGAAACCAACACCAGGCGGTGGGTCTGGTCCAACACTTTGGGTTTCTTTTTTTTGGAACGAGCGCTAAAGAGCTGCTGATGCTGAAGAAGAGTCAACTGGTAAACCAGTTTGGCCTTACCCAATATACAAAACGAGTTAACAACGAAGACGACAACGATCACGATATCACATTTGGCAACTTGAACGAATCATTGCCAATGAGATTTGCTTGTGGGTTTCACTTGAAGTAACGCCCATCGAGCATCGATCTGAAAAAAATGGCGTAAGCTTTTGTTTTTTTTTTTTTTTTTAAATTATAAATTTAATCTCAATTAAGGTACCAGAGTACTTAACATATCCCTAATGCAGAATATATATAATTCTATAGCAATTTGAGATCATCTTTCAGTGTTGTTTTCAATGATGCGGCACTGAGTTAAAGATAGAGAGGAAGATTCTTTAGTTTCCGAAGCCTTGCAATTAATATTACTAAAATTACTTACAGTATCCGTTAATAATAGGATTACCATATATGTATGTATATCTGTAATGATGTGTGTGTGGTTTTTCACACTTTTTTCTTACTTCACGCCTTGCACTTGCCTTTGGTTGTTGGAAAGGTGGGCGGATCCTGTGTCATTTTAAACAATTTCTTATGCTTCTCCAGAGTGTGTGTGTGTGTGTCAGCTCATCGGTCCCATATAATATCTTTCGTTTTTTTTTTTTGTGGATGCGGTTCGCTCGTTACCAAATTGTAAATGGAACTTTCTTTCACAATTAAGCACGCTTTCTGCTCAATTTTTTACCACACGTTGCACGCATCTCATGTAAAACGATGCCACATGTGTATGGCAATGTATCTGAATCTGTACACAAAGTATCTTTAAAATGTTCAAGATTCGAGTAATTTTTTTTTGCTTGTTGAGAAGGTTTCCTTTCTTCATACAAATATGAAATTATCTTTGGTGTCATAAGTACATGATGGAAATTTTCTGTTGAATTGCGTGAAAAATATATAATTTTTCAGCATTTTAAAGTTACAAATGTGAGAATGAAATTATGTGTCATAATATACTATACAAAATTATTTGGTTTTTATGCATTTTCAATGAGTTTGCTATGAATATTTTAAATTGATTATTTTGAATTGATTTAAAAATTTATCGGTTTAGAAATGATCATAATTATAATATTTTGGATGGGTTCTAAAATATAGTTTTATAAATTTAATGGTATCGTTTAATAAAATTTTTTTATAGACATTTGATATTAAAAATCATTATTCCATTAATAATAAGACATTAAAATTAAATTGGAAGAATTAAAATTGAATTCTAGTTAATTTTTAAACTATTTAATAAGTATATAATTAGTATTGTGTCTTTTTTAATTATTTTATTTAAAATTTAACTGTTTGGCTTTAAATTCAATTTTGTTGTCATTACAATTATTGGTATTACAGTATAAAAGGGAACAATTGTACAAAGTAAGTACAAGGGGATTTAAAAAAGAGATGCTTTGGGTAATTATGATATAAACTAGGCTTTTTGGACTATCATAAAAGTTATAAACGTTCAGCATCGTCTGAAGAATTTCTATTCGATTGTTCAAAATGGTTAGCTCTTATATTAAAACATGGTTATTCTTACAGTAATAACAAATGAAAGTTGTAATAGTAAAACTTTTCAAATAGTACAGAAATTTAGAAAAATAATTTTGAATGCGAAGAATATGTAGAAAGGTAAAGAAATAAGATAAGCTTTACATTGCCATCTTAACAGTATACTAATGCAACGGATAAAACATTTAACAGGAGCTAAAACTCTTATTTTTTGAGTGGCAACCCTGTGACTGTTAATTCTCTTTTACTCGTAAGCATAATTTACACATTTTTAACCAATAACTTTTTTTAAGCATCTTTGTATTGCAATTGATATTAAATATATGTTTTTCTTAAGCTCAACTCTGTATAAATTTTTTTGAACTACAACTATGGAGACTTATACATAGGTCTTGGCCAATGTAAAATGGTGGGCAATCTGCAGTCAACAATTTGCATACCAATTGCAACCCCATATGTCAAAAAATGTGAAGTTTAATATAGAAAAATGTGCAAGCCTGTGTAACTGGCCAGCCCCCATGCCGGGCAGAGATTCAACCGAACCAAACCAAACCAAACCATTGACTGACAAGGACAAGTCGTGTGCGACAGTTGACAGCTGGCCAGGAGCTGGCAGTGACAGAAGGAGGTAAAGCCACCACGGGATGCCAATGCACAGTAGTCGATGGGTGGCTATTGGAATATGGCCACCAACCAACTGGCGCCCAGCCAGGCAACTCTACTGGACAAATGACAGTAAATGGCAATGGTGATCCAACTGAACTGATGAATTTATGCGGAAACATCGATGTGAAATGCATTTTTCATAACAAATTGAAATTCTGTACATATGTATATGCTATATGTATGAGATTTTTCAATTAAAATGCATTTATTTGTATTACGAGGAAATGGAGAGAGAGAGAGAGAAGCATCTGTGGCACTCCTTTGGCGTATCGCCGGTAGTGGGCCATAAATTTCATGAAGAAAACAAACTGTCAGACATTTTTATCAGCAATTAATCGTGTTAATCAAATGCCTTGTCAGCATCATTTACAAGAAATGGGATTTACGCAATGTGAAAAGCTTTTTTGAATGCACCCAAAAAAAAAAAAAAATACCAAAACCAAAAATATCAGAGACAGAGCCATAGCAATGTCTAATCAATCACTGACATGTCGGTCTTGGGGTAATTTTTATTAGAAACTTCATTGCATTACCTACAAATTGTTGAAATTGAGCGCACGAGTCACCAAACATGACCACAATGGCGTGAAAACAAGTTAAAGTCAAAGGAATGACTGGGTATTGGCCAGATTGAGCAACCAAAAAAAAAAAAAAACAAAGCGATTTAAAAAGGTTTTTCATGCTCGTGCCATAGAAAGTTAGATTTTTTTTTCTTATTTTTGAATTTAAAGTTGTGTTATAGCTTATCGCTTCTTGGATCTCAAGTTGTCATGTCAACGCTTCTGATTCTGATTTTTGAGTTGGAAGTCTTGTGCGCATTCCACACATGACACGGGACCAAAAATTTGATTGTTTGTGCCTGTGCCCAGGCACTTTGCATACATCAGCAGGGCTACTTATGGAGAACCCACTCAGACAATGCTGGGCCACAGATTGATGCCAGACGCAGACACAGTTGGAGCTCTGTCTGGCTATATGACTCTCTCTGTATGTCTGTGATCTGACTGACTGACTGTCTGTCTGTCTGTCTGACTGATGGTTAGGGCTTCTCGTGGCAGCCGCATCAATGTCAGCATCAGTCGACCAATATCATCAACAACGTCGCGTTCGTCAGCGTGATTAATTTGCTGGTCTTGTAACTTGTAACTCTTGTAACTGGTAAGTCTCTTCCTCTTGCCTTCTCCTTGTATTACCTTTTTTTTTTTGTTCTTTTAGCCTATTGGCATTTATTAAAAGGGGATTTAGTTAATGGGTTATTCTTCTTCATTGTTCTCGCTTACTCTCGATGTAGTCCATAAATTATATACGATAAAGTGAGGGTTTTTATTTATGTTTGGATTTAGTTTGTTAATATGCAATGATTAAAAGTGTCATTTATAAGAGTTTCAAAATTTGCAACGCTAACGAATTATTAACAAAAATTAATATTTTTATGCTAATTCATTTTTGTATAAAATAAAACTGATTTATTTTCTCTTAAAAAATTATACTAATTGATTGATTGATTCTAAACTTTAATTCATATATTGTATACTTATACATACATACATATGTACATATGAATTTATATACATAGGAAGAACTAACATCTAATATTTTATATTCTTGTTCTTAATATCTAACGATAACAAATATTTCTCGAATCCACAATTTGTTTAAAAAAGAAATTTTTAATTGTTTCAAAAAAATTCTTCATGATAATTAGAGGACCTTTTATATTCGAATATCCTAAGATAATCTGTATTAAGCTGTTAGAGACCTAAAAGAAATGTTTCAAAATTATATTATAGAATGATGTAGTTCAGATTAAATATATAACATTTCATTAAATTTACCCGTTTTGTCATTTAATTTAACCAGATAAAATGGAATATTTAATAAAATGCTTATTAAAATCTTTAAATTAAAAAATTTCCACATTTGATTAAATTTTAGTGGAATTTTTATACCAGAACCAAAATTATTTATATGTATTTGTTTTCATTATAATCGGAACTAAAATTGTCTATCAGACTTTGCATGTCAAATACTTAGATTGTTTTTAATATATGAATCCTTTAATCTTCTTACATAAATCTTTCTCAATTAAATTCAGTTAAATTTTGAGACATTTTAAATTTTGTTGCTCAAAGCTTACAATTTATTTGGTCTTCAATTACAATTTAAATCTCACTAAATATAACTAAAATTTTGTTAAAATCTAAGATGCCGATCAGGAAAAGAACCACATCTTTCTTTTCGAATGGTCAGCGAAAAGATCATTTAAAGCATTTTGTATGCGTTCCATTGGATCACCAAACTCGTAGATCCAACTGAATATACAAACGGTGACCAGAGTAATCCAGAACAAATATCTTTTAGTATTAGTCACAAACATCCATTTCAAATTTGGTACACATGATTCATCATCATTTAGCCAATCTTTTATATTGGGAAATACTCCAATCATTGCTCTGAAAGAATCCAAACTTCGAGATTTCAGGAAATTTAATTTTGCTTTTTCCAATCTGCGTTGAGCCTCTGTTTTTCTCTGCCAATGTTTTTGTTGTTCCAATTCGAGAAAGGTTTCATCAACGATTTGTTGAATATGCAGATTAAGCTCACTTTTTGACATAATAAATTTGATAGAGTTTTTAGAATCGGATTCTGACAAATCGGGAGTTGTATTGTCAACAGATTCTTTATATTCCGTTGTATGGGGAGCCAAATTATCCTCCAATAATTCTGGATATATTGTCTTTGTCCTTGGGGTTACGAAACGTACATGTAAGTCACGTTTTCCTTTGAATACTCTAGGACTTTGGCACTTCACTACGGTTTCATTGTTAATGACTGCATTTGGTTTACTATGTTTTTCCATTCGCCGACAGTAACGATCCTCCATTATCTTTCGTTGCTCCGCATCGTCTTTACGGCAGTCTGCATCAGCAGTTCTTTTTTCTTTTACTCTCTTAAAATCGTTATCCTGGGGAACTGATTTTGGTTTACGATCGTATTTCTTTTCGCAAGCGCGATCCTTTATATATGTACAGTTGACTTCAGTGATCGGTATCTGTAGCTTCTCCCCCCGTTTTTCGGAATGAGTTTTTACACGTTTCTGCTGTTTCGATGATCTCTCATTTTGGCTATCTGATGATTTCGTTTCGCCACGTCTTCTGTGTCCTTTATGTTTGTGTTGCTGATACATCGGATGTTCTTTTATTATCCTCTTTTTCCTTTTATTGTCATTCAACTCTACAATTTGCTGTTCTTTTAGATTATGTGTCCTTTTGGTGGTTTTTATTGCATTAATTTGTTTGCCTTCTCCTTGACACTCGTTTAGATAGTGATTCAAATCAAATTTGAATCCAGTTGAGTGACGGCTTGAAAACAATAATCCGCGAGAATTTGATCCATATAAGGCCAATGGCTTTGTTTTTGTCATTGTTTTGTGTAAAATGTCTTAAAATAAAATATAAACTATTGTAACTTATTTTGTGAAAAAAAATAAAAAGTGTTTTAAATGTGTATTCTTTGTGAAAAATTGCCTCCTACTGGCTAGATGGAGAATTTCTGAGTTACAAATTTGTATCCACATGACATATTTAGCATGGTTCATTCGATTAGATTTATACGATTGAATGTAGAAAAATTATCTGGCTTTTAAAATGTTTATAAAGTAAATATTTCGATATACAATTCCTTGAAAACTTTTTACTTATTATTTTTATATTATGTTGGAAAGTAAATAATTGCAACTTTTGTTCCCTTTTGATTATTTTTTTTAATATATATTTTTAATATTAACTAAAATAAAAAGTCTACTTATTAATTTTCCTAAGGTTAAATGAATCCATATTATTATATGTAGATATTTCAAAGATTAAAAGATTAACCCTATTTGATGCAGACTTCATCAAAGATTATCCTTAGGGATAAATTTTTCTTTTTTTGTAAAGATTATTAAATTTATTAGTTTAAATATCCTTTAGAAGGTGTTAAGCAATTAAGTTCCTGTTGATAAAATATTATTGAAAAGAAGAACTTCAAATTTTAAAAACTAAATTTAAAATAAGTTTCTTGTAAAATTAGTAATAATATTTTTATTTTAAGTACATATGTCAAATTCAGTTTTATTTAGAATTTTTCTAAATTATTTAAGATAATATATTTCTTTACAACTAATTTCGAAAAGCGAAGGAAAATCGTCACCTTAACTCAGTGACGAAGCGAAAACCAGGCCAATTTGTCGGAAGGTTTGTGACATTGGCAAAACAATGTGTTGCAAATTCCATTTATTAAATGGAATATCTGCCAAAATAATATTCGAAAATTAATGAGTTTGCCAAGCACAAGAATGGAAATGTGAATCTAAAAACATATATTTTTTTGGCTGCACCCACATGCTGGACTTCACACCTGTTTTTGAATGCCAGTTGCAGTTGGAATAATGTCAACATGTGGTCCTGCATCCTGCTGAGCGCCATTTGACTATAAGCAACAGTTTCTTATTTCTTGTTGGTTTTGCCTTTTGCCCTTTGTATGCAAACAAAACGACGCCGCTTTGTCTCCAGTGACAGGCCAGAAAACAAACAACAATTGGAAATGAAAACAGGAATCAAGAAATCGACAAAAGAAACCACCGAGAACCAAAGAGAAAAACAAAAACCAAGAAAAGTTGGCAATTTTTATATATACGGATGTATGCATTAATATCGCCTAGCCATAAGTATGTCATGTTTATGGTGCCCAATGGTGTGCATATTCTTATATCCTTAAAGGATATTTACTTATGGCTTTTTGCTTATTAATGACTTTTGCCTCAGCTATCATTGTGTGTGTGTTTATATGTGTGTGTGTGTGTTGCCTGATTGTCTAGAGACTCTCTCGATCCGCCTTTGGTCCATTGCTAGCTCTTTACTTTTGTTATTTACCGCCTTTCTGCTGCTTTGTTTCTGTATTTGTTCTTTCCCGTGTTTGCCGATAAATTAGCAGAAATAACGGTAGGTCCAGGGCCGTTTACTAACTAACGGTACCCAACTGGCTACTGTGCGCGCGTCGCTTTTAACTTGGAATTTTTATTGTATTTTGCGGTTCGAAACCTAAAGAAACACTGTCCCCAGAGTAAAATCATGTGAATGAAACCAACATTTTGCAGGACAAACCACAATAGTGTGAGAAAAGAAATATTGAAGTACTTCAAACAGTGTTGCTCAGAATTAAAAGATATGAAAGAGCGCAATGGGGAGAATAGTGTTTGACTATTTTATCTTTAATATCTTTACTATGCTAAAATTATATCATTATATCTTAATTAAATCTTTCAAGTCAATTTTATTTTAGTAGCTTTAATTAAGTTTTCATCATTGCAAGACTGGCCCTTCCCTTTTAAAGCGAACGTGTTGAAGTGCTATTATAGAATCTGATGTTATAATTAATGAATAAAACCCTAAAATTATATACATATATACGTACTTGTGATTATTTCTGGCTGAAAATTAAGGTAATCCAAAAAAATAATCAGAAACCTTCATCACCCTTTAATTTCTTTTATGATTTTAATCCACTGTCATATGTAATTCCCAACAACAAAAAAACTAGCCAACAATTTGGCTACTATATATGTATGTACCCTTTTTATCTCTGGCTTATCATTTACAATTTATCAGAAATAAAACGAAACTTTGGTGTCAAATTTGGGTGTTGACCACATGACCGCGTACATGGTAATCAACGCCAAATTATTTCTTTTATATGAACCGCATGAGCTCCATTTGTCTTGGGAATGGGTTCGGTTTCGGCATTGAGTTTTGGTTCCTTCCTTCCTTCCTTCCTTACATTGCTGGCCACAGCTGCCTTTTTGCAATTATTTCAGGTAGTGGATATACCTAACTATCGTATCTATCGTATAATTTTCATAAGCGAACCCTTGGCTGTGGAATTATGGAGCGACACCTTGCGTCAACAATGCCGTGTAGATTACTACTGTAAATATTATTAAAAAAAAAAAAACAAAAAAAAAAAAAGGAAAAAGATTACAATCAACAGTCAGTGGAGATGGAACCGTTCATTAAAATTTGTTTTGGTAAATGAGTAATATTCTTTTCTTTTTTTTTTTTTTTTATTTTTTTTCCAGATTTCGTGTTTGGGTATACTAAACGAAAAAGTTGCGCCGGCGCCCAGGGCTGTCATACAATGACAGAGATGGCAATAGATGGGTAGCCATTTTTTTTTTTGTTTTGTTTTGTTGAGGAGCATTTTACGCGTAATTGACAAGCTTTCTGGGCCTTGCCACATTTATGCGGCATTTAAACCAACTAATTGCTATCAAATTTCCTCTTGATGTGGAAAGTTTTGTGTCATGTTTAATTATTTCCACATTTATGTAAATGCAAATGGCTTTTCCCTGCCCAACCGAAAACCCAAGCCCAGACACAGTTATGCGCGCAATTAGGCCCAAAATTACTACGTGTGTTTAGGTGCGCGTGAAAACAACAAATATAACTACAACAACAACTAGAAAAAAGGCCAAAAAAAAAAGAAAAAAAAAATGAACAAAACAATCTAACTAAACAAAAGTTTTCCCGTTCAAAGTTTGATTGTAGTCATTCTTTTGTAGCTACAGAGCAAATTCGTAAATTATTCAACAAACTGTCACGCAATATTCCCCCTCACCCCTTCACAAAAAACAACAAAAAAAGTTGTAAATCAAAGCAGAAGAAAAAAAAAAGCATTTATTGAAAGTTGCCTTTAACCAAGACCACACATTTAGCCAATTGATTGGCTACCACTTTGTAAACCCCCCCCCCCCCCCAACCATCCACCGTCCCCTTTCATCATGAACAGACATTATGGAATAAAATCGAGAACTGACACTCTCTCATATAAAAACACTCACGCACATGTAAAATGTCGAACAATTTTTGACAATTAGCGGCGTTTTTCATGTTCATTTGGTCAATAGGGTAAAAGAGGGTGTTCAATAGAGGAGCGAGAAGGGGGGATCGGGTGTGCTGTCAAGGTCTGTGTCATATTGACAATTTAAGCGCAAATTTGTTTCAACATTCAACGCTGCCAAGTTAGCTTATTATCATTTTGGGAGTAAATCTGGCCAAAATGTATTGCCATTGTTAACAAATCGTATTGAACACACATTGACATTTAAATGACATTTGAATACAGTTAGAAAGCAATTTCGTTGGAGAAAAGATTGGGGGAGCGGGGGCAGTCATGGCATTTTAACTTTTTTTTTTTGTATTCCATTTCTTTTCATATAGATTGAAATTGTTGTTGCAAGAAAAGGGCACAGCAAATTGATTTTATTTATTTCTCTAAGTAGACAAGATGAATAAAAGTTAAGCGAATTAAACTGAAACCTAATTATTTATTTATAAGTTAATTTATTCGCACTAATAATTATTTCAATTTTTATTTAATACAATCAAACATAATTATTGCTTCAGTTTGGCATTGAAACGAAAATAGTTTTAACACTTATTTTACGGTACAATTGTAT
This sequence comes from Drosophila emarginata, assembly GCA_037075365.1. Lineage (NCBI taxonomy): Eukaryota > Metazoa > Arthropoda > Insecta > Diptera > Drosophilidae > Drosophila > Drosophila emarginata. Next base: position 234,379 of record JBAMCD010000012.1, read on the forward strand.
AAGCAACTTTAATAAAGATAATTATGATTTTTTTTGTTCCGTTTTAATAAGCTCATTAAAATCTTTTATTTCTTAAATATGAATTAAATTAATTGAAAAATGGAAGGTCAACGCGATCGTTTTTAGTTTCTTTGAAAACTAATGTGGTTATAGGAGTTTAATATTAGTAAATAATATTATTATAGCTATCTCCTGTTTAAGTATTTCCAAAGATTTTCAAAAGTTTATGTTAACGTATAATAATTTAATTTGTTTTAATTATATATTTGGGTCGTAAGTGGCACTAAATATAATTTAACAATTTTTTGATTTGCTATGACATAAACATATAAATAATCAAAACAATTTAAATTAATTAAATATAATCAAAACTAAATATTAATTTTCTTGTTCTGCAGAAATAAGGCAAAAGTAGAAAAAGTAAATAAAAACAGTAAAAAATTGAAAATAATATATTTTTATTTTTTTGTTTCCAAGTATATTACTTTAACTAAATAAATTTCTATAAATATTCATTAAAATATAGTGAGGAAAAATGAAGTTAGATTTATTGTTAATACAATATTGCTTAATTTCCCTTCTCTTAAATTAAAGCTGCTAATTCTTTTGAATCCATTGCCCTGTTATAAATCAGCAAAAATTGTCGGCACTATCTTTAAGTAAAGGTAAACATAAAAAAAGGAATAAATCTAATGCTTTTTTAAAAATCAAATAGTAATAGAATGCATAATTTTTTTCATTTTCGATTGACGCACTCAAAGTGATTCAACAAAATTGGCCAATGGCCTCGAAATGAAAAATCGAACTACAAATTTCACTTTAAGCTTATAAAATAGTCGTAAAATCTGAAATCATTAATGTTATAGGCAGATTTTGAAACAGAATCAAAATAACACACAGACGCACATATACATATAATGAATTTCAACAATTTCTTTTGAAATTTACTGCCAAAATGCTTTGGCCATGGCGTCGATTTGCTTAAAGAAATTCCATTCGGCACATGAAAAGCAACAGATCAAAGCGAACCAATTTTCAATTTTGCGATTTTTCGATTTTCAATTCTCCACGATGGGGAAGCAATTTCCTACGGACAAGTGCAAGGAAAGTGGTAATAGTGGACAATGGGGAGTTGGGGGTATACAGATATTGAGGGAGGGGCACAAAGTGCAGATAAAATTAATTAAAATTTAATTCAATTCAATTCACTTGCGCCGTCGCAAAACAACACAAAGAGATTTATCGCTGATAAACGAGTCTAGAATGGCTAACTCTTGGGCTTTTGGTGAGGGGGCAGGGCGAGGGCGAGGGCTAACTGATCAATGGAATGGCCAAGACTTTGTAATGGATCACGCTATTGATTAATTTGCCGTTGTTGGCTAGCCTGACCATTAAAATGCCATAAAAATTATTAATTAAGCAAGTGCACAAAAGCAAAAGCCACTTGCCAGATTTATGACCAACCAGTGACGATAAAGTGGCTTTCCGTTTAAATTTTCTTTCAGTTTTTCTTTTTTTTTTTTTTTGTTTGTCTGTTGGTAGCTGGAAAATTGAAAAGCTAGGCGCTGATATGAACAGGCAGGCATCTAGACGGAGTGCCGAGTGCGCCTTGTGGCCTGCTTTTTTCACATTTGAAGCATTATGGATTTTTAACGAGTTTTCAATTTATTTGCGCGCCAGTCGGGAAAATGTTTCAAGTGCTTTTCATATAGACACTTGACCATCAAGTGATTTTTCTTTTTTATTTAGTTTTACATTGTAGATGACGTGAGGGCTATAGGTTAGTCACAAACAGATGCTGATCAATGGTATTTAAAATATTTATTATTAGGCACAGTGGAACACATCATGATTGGTAATCAACAACTTGACAGATCAACTGGAGTTGAGCGATCAGGTGTAAGCAGTTATATTACTCTTAGAAAGTGTTTAATATTCAAATTTTGGGTATTTCCGGTCTAACTGAAATAGAAGCCTTAAATTGGTAAGCTATTTATATATAAGAAATATAAAATCTTTATAGTTAAAATATAAAAATTGTAAGCTTAATTGCAAAAGTAGGTTGAATTTAACTGCAATTGCTACCTTGATATTTGATATTTAAACTGACAAAGACGGTATTACATTTTAGTATTGATTATATTCAAAACCATTCACTAATAAGACCAAAAACATGCAACTGCGGCATATTATTTCCCGTGTGTTCCCGTGGGCCATAAACGTGCCGGTTTTGAAATGGCTGAGAAAAAAGAGCCCCAAATCGAAAAGTTAAATACTAAGATCATAACCACAACAAAGTTGTTTGGCGGGTGGGGGAGCAAATGCTGGTAATGGTGGGGTAAGGTAGGAAAATCAGTCGATGCAAAAGCAACAATAGTCAATAAAACATGCGGCAAATCATGTTTATCGCATTGATTTATGCATTTTTAATGTGTTGCTGTTGCTTATCGGCAATGCGCCTAAATCAACGGAGACCGCAAAACTGAGCCCACTTTCACTGGATCCTCAGTATTTTTGGTTTCATCTCCGAATGCCCCTCTTTGGACCTATCTAGTGTATCGATGGCCAAAAATGAAGGCACACAAAATTCTCTTTGCTCTAAGCAATGAACGTTAATTTTTAAATCTCACCGCCTGATTAGTTTACTTCGCGAAGAGAGAAGGCCGCAAAGCATAGCAACCGCGTTGCACCGCTGCAATTGTGCGCCATCTTGATTAGACCTCTAGTTTAGTACTGGGAGTCGTGGCCATCTCTCTTGGCCAGCCAGCAAACAGCTTTGGGAATAAAAATCATCAAAGCCAGCCGCCTTTGCCGCTGCCTTTTGTCTTATTAATAATTCACATTAACGCTTGAGAGTGCGACGTGGTTGCCGCCTGTTTTGGTCGTCTTGCCAGGCCATTGGAGTCCAGCCTCCCGAAATTATCGCTACCTTTGAATCTCTCTCTGGCCAACCTTAAGAGACTCTGCGTCTCCTCACTGTTAATTTTCGGGATGTTTGACATAAATGCCGAAAGCGCACGAAATGCGAACCTGAATGGAAACTGGCCAATAAATAAGGTGTGAAATAGCAAACTGGGGCGTACCGGAATCACAATCAAGAGGTGGAGGGCAGTTAGATGAACCCAGCACAAGCTTATACTGATGAAGACCTACAGATATGTACCCAGAACTAAACGTTTACCCTTTAATTGACCACCATTAAAAGTAAAATGATATAGGTACCGAAAACCTCAATGTGTTTTTAAAAAGTCAGAATAGAATATATGAAAAATATTAGACATTTTCTCTAAATAAAAGAAAGAAGAAAACAACATCACAATTTCAGAAAGTTGAAACAATTTGATGAAGTTTATAATTAAAATATTATTAATTCATAATTTATTAGAAATTATTGTGTTTTAAGATTTTTGTTCTCTATTAATTGCAATTGATCAGCAAAGTGAAATACATCTTTTGTCATTTTGTATGACTTAAATGCCAACGAGAACAAAATTTGATATTCTAAACATTGGTTAAACTTTAGAAACTAACAATAGGTCAAAGGTTCTGGAACAATAGGTAAAAGATTCTTGACAAAAATGTTAAATCAAAACTTTAAACTTAAAGTTCCCTAATTTATTGCAGCTTTGTAGATTGTCATTCAAAAAATTTGTAAAACATTAAAAGAGACTTTGAAAAGTTTTCCTCAGAAATACAATATGCTAACTTATTTAGGCCACCTATCACAGATTCTTTTTTAAAACAACTAAATCGAAGTATTTTAATAATAATGTAAACAAAAATATAGTTGAAAGTTATATATATTTGATATAAATTACGACTTATAAGTATATATAATAAATATAATTAATTTTTTACAAAGCAGTAAATTCAAAAATCACTTTTAATGTACTTTAAATAATCTACAAATAAAATAAGGAATTTCCGAGGAGTTTTAAAATTGTTATAACAATTCTAAAATATTGAAAATTATTTACTAGGCAATCCACAAATTTCAAAACTCAAAAGATCAGCGCTCTATTTTTAAATCAATAAATTTTGTAGATCACTTGATTTGCCTTTTTATGGGAACTCATAAAGATTTACGACTAAAAACTAAAATAATCTCTCCCATTTTCACTTCGATTGTGAAATATTTAAATTTTTTATATTAACAAATTTGATTTTTGTTTATTTTTTTAATTTTCTTAAACAAAGAGATAATAAATTATTTGATATGCAAATTATTTCTATTTTTTCTTTTTTTTTGGTTCTTGTGGATTTCTTTATTTGCTTTTCCTTAGCAATTATCTTAATCCTTTACCTCAGATTGTTTCAAATCGTTGAAAACTTTTTGTGTCTAACGTCTGACACATTTGCACGCCGTTTTCCCTGTTTACTTAGTTTCATAATTGCAACAGCTACAAAGGATTAACATTGTCACTGGCCCTAATTTGCATAGGTAAATGGGCAAATGGGAATCCGAGGATATCCTGTTGAATTATGACGCGGTCGTCGCATGTGTCAAAAAGTAAACAACTCGACATTTGCATAAGCAAATTAAAATGGCTCAGTGGCATTTTGTTTATTTATTTTTTTTTGTTTTTGATTCAATTTTATGTTTAGATCGAAAGGCAAACAATTTCCTAAGCATTATGTGGCATTATAAAGGACTCGTTTCGTTAGAATATGTAGCATACTTTGGGGCGCGAACGCAAAACGTGCTTCAGCCTGTCGGAAATTTGATTGGTTTACCGTTTTATGGATGGAAAATGGAATGGATACGCTTAATTGCCAGCCGTGAGAGTAATCAAAGAAGACACCGGGAAACGTGTGTTCTTTTTTTTTGGTTTTTTGATTAACAAAGGGTTTTTGCGGATGTTGCATTTTGTATGAGATTCGCTCGTAAATCTCACCCAAAAGCAAGGCAAATTAATACAAGAGAAGCCAAGTCCTATGAGTTGATTTCATTGCGCTACTCCACCATTCATTGCGGTCATGTAGCATCTTAGTGGTATATCCCTTAAATGATGTATAAAAAAGTCAGTAATAGGCAAAAGTGTCGACTACTTGATACCCAGTAAATAGATATGAATCAAGTAACTTTCGGTTTTCGATAGCCTAGTTACTGTTTTTATTAGTTAACGATTGAAGATATATCTACTATCTCTATCTACAAGGTTTTTTATTTCTGTTCTTTAACAATCGCGTTGTAACTAATATTTTAGTCAATAGATAACGCCAATATGTATATACCATTTATCACCCTCTACAGGATTCAAAGCGATAAAAAAAAAACGTCACTGGAAAGAGAGAAAAAAATGCCAGCTAAATGGTAGAAAAAAGGCCAAACGATGGCCATAAATGGATCAACTCGCCAGCGTGCGCACCTGAGGCCACGCAGGATAACAGAGCAAAAGCAATCCTGAACCTCAACTCCAACTCCATTTCCTTTACCACCTTCTCATCCTCTGGTTCAGATACAACTTGAAGCAATAATAGCCACAGAGAGTGCCGCCGTTTTATGGCCGAAACATGCGACGCAGCCCACGTTAGGGTTCAGGTCTGGGTTTTTCAGGGGTTTCAGGGTTCGGTTTCAGCTGCAACAAATCAGTGCAAGGATTTTTTTACGATTAACTGCGTAATTGAGTCGTTTCGCCAAAGACGCACACAGCCAGGACATTCTGGGTTTGGGGTAAAATTTAATTAAACTGTAATAAAGCAAAGCCAAGGCCCTTCCTTCAGCCTTCATACTATGGTGTAATGAGAGCTAAATCAAGCTTAAGCCCCTCCACAACTAACCGCCCACTAGGTAAGCAGAAAAAATTGACATGAAACTTGTCTTTCATGAAGTGAGCGGTAAGCTAGCCGGATGAGAGGGAAGATGGTATAAAGGTAAATAATGCAATAGGCCAGTGCCACGCCCATACGATATGGCAAATTGAGGCAGATTTATCATAAGACATTGGGTGCCATAAAAAAGTTTATGTCTCAAGAGTGGGCGAACAAAGAAGTAGAAGGAGGAGGCGGAGGAATAAAAGGTAAACACGAAGCGGAAAGAAATTGCGGATAAGCGCCAAAAAAAAAATTGTGCAAGAGAAGGGAAATGCAAAGTACTAGTCAAACATTCGAGTGGGTGGATATGCCAGTTGAGTGGAATGAGGAAGGGGGGTTTGTTGGGTAGGTGAAGCAGTTGCCGTGGAACCGCAAAATGGCTGCTAAACTGACAAGCGAACTTTATTATTTGTATTTCTTTTCTTATGCTATTTTTTTTCTCTCTCTTTTTTGTGCCCTCTTCATTTTCTTTTCCCTGGTTTGTTTCCATAAAGTTACCAGAGTTTCCACCTTCCGCCACTTTTGTTGTTAGACAGCCACAGCTTACGGCGCCTTCAATGTGTTGTCTTTGCTGGGGATTGGATGGATATGATGAGGCAGAGATGGAACATGGTGGTAGGACGCAGCTGCTTTGACTAAATTGCTTTGTATGCAGTACTTAAGTGGAAAGTGAAGATGTTGTCGTGCCAGAGAGGGGTTGGGGGTGGGGGCATCAACATGAACAAGTGGAGGCGGAGTTGCCAGTTCAATTTGCTGCGAAAAATGGCAATGTGTTTATGCGTAAAGATGTGTGTGAAGCGAAACAGAGAAAGCGTGAGAGAAAAAGAGAAAGAGAGTGTGTAGCTAAGAGGATATATAACGGTTATGCTTAAGTAAATCCAAGATTTTAATATACATAATTGAAAACACATTTTTGATTGAATGGCAATATAAAAGAATTTGTTCTAAACACTGAAATTATTGGAATCTTAAACGATGATTTATAGAAGGAACTTGCTAAGTACTAGAGCTGTTATACTATCGATGGTAGTTTTACTCGATAGTTTTTACTGTTATAGTGAATACTACTGATATAATATTAATAAGAATAGAAAGAAGGATAATTGCATAAATTTGAAGAAGTAAAACAAACTTATTCGTAAATTAAAAACAAAAACCCAATATCCGAAATTTCAGTTCCTAAAATGAAAATACATATTATTATAATATTTAAATTTAAGAAACTAGTTCAATTTTTTAATATTAAAAAAAATAAAAATACTATTAATGTTAATACAAGTATGTAGAAATAAATATGTATATTAAAAAATTATAATAATTTTTTGATACTAATTATTTTACATGCATAAATGTATATCAAAGCAATATATATATATATATTAAAGCAATTTCCGAGTGCTTTCAAAATCTCTGTTGATAGTTTTGAAATGTCAAACAATATTTTACAACATTTGATTCAAAAAGAACTACTAGAAAAATATGTTAACAAAAAATATTGAACTTATTTTCCATTATTTATGAGCGAATTGTAGTGGAAGAATGGAAGATAAAAGAAAAATAGTTTTACTATTAAGTTTCAAAATATCTAGAAAATTTCAACCTATAAGAATGTTGTAGAAAATGGCCATAATTTGAAAAAGAAATTTATCTAAAAGATTTTAACTTTATAAGAAAAGTCGTTCAATGGATGATAACTATTTTTTATTTAATTTCCTCTATTTCCTAAAATGCTTTTAAGAAGAGCTTAAGTTACCTTAAGGTAATCTTTTCTAATCTGATTATAAAAACTGCAATTAAGTTTTCTCTTACATTACCAACATTTTGTTCCTTAGGAGTTGAATACTATATTATCACTCCGAAATTAAGTCATCTATTGCATTTTTTAAATTCCATGTGTAGAAAATAATGTTGGAACTGGGATTCAAATTGTCCCTAATTGCAGAGATGGTTTTGTATCTAATAGAGGAGCAGTTGCCTTCTGCAATTTCCCCTCGGTTTTAAGTCAGTCCACTGATGCATAATTGTCTATTAGGTTTTATGGATCTTACTTCACCATTTCTGTGTCATAATTTTGTACGCTAAGTTGGCAACACTTTGCAGTTGTTCGGTTTGGCAGTTGCCGCCGCTTGCCACTTGGCACTTGCGGCTCGATGCGTGTGTCGGTTGGATTTTAATTGTTGCAACGTTTCAATGGAAATGCAACTAATTACAGGCACGCAGACCGGCAAAATTGTTAATAATTAACAGGTTTCTTTCAAATGCCACAAATGTACACATATCATTATGCATTTGCAGCGGAAATTTAATACACAAGTTGCAAGTTTTCTCCAAGTTTCTTTTACTTTTTTTCCTTTCCTTGCAACAACAACAACAATTTGCACTCTAAAGTGTTGAAAATGCATTTCACATGCGTTTATGCTACTCTTCATATTAAATAGTTCGCAGCAGTGTAATTACCGATCGGTCAAATGGAAATTGTATATTATACTTCTATAATAATGCACTGAGAGATAACTTAGTTGAAGGATTCAGAATTCAAAGCAAAAGCCCAACAAAGAAAGTTCTGAATTAGAAAACTATTTTTAATGTTGTATATGAATATTCATTTTAAAATTGGGGTTTTCAAAATATCAGATTAGTATGTTTCGTTCATAATATTCCATAACCTTTCATTTCAATAACTTTTTTAAAATATAAAAGTATGATCAGACAATAGATACTAAATTATATTCCAAATATTATAGCTGACTTTAGTAAAACCTAGAACGATTAAAAACTACGTTCTTTTCGAAACAACAAAAGTTTCTTTTTTTAGTTTTCTCAATTTAAATTACTATTGTCGAGTTGCATCTAAGGTTCTATGTATATCATATCTGAATAGCGAAATAACATAATCTCTTATAATATGTATCCCCAATCTGACCAGAACAAAAAAAAGAAAATGAGTTTAATTGATATTTATCTGTTTCCATGAGATATGGTAATCTAATCTGTACATAACTCTAGAAAATAGTGCAGAAAGAACATATTCATATTGGAGCTAGTTTTGAAAAACTTATCATTAAAGCTTTTCGGTATATACATATGTATATGTAGTTCCTAGTATAATATTATTGTGATTATATATCTTTTAGTCGGCTTAGACCCTTATTTTTTTTTGCCCGAAAAAACCTTTTCTAAACAGGATCTACCTTCTGCAGAGAATGACAAAATCTATCTAAAAAATATTTTGCCAAAGAAAAAAAAAGAGAAATAGTCAGAAAAGCTAATCAGGGTGCCAGTCATAGAAATATTTTGCATAATTTTCCAAAGTGCATGCAATAAAAAAAAACAGGAATAAGACAACAACAATAATAAACTCTTTGCGTACCAGCGGGAGAGGGAGAGAGAGAGAGAGGCTAGAAGACTGTGTGGGTGTAAGAGAAAGAGAAGGATGTTTCGGACAAAACGTAGCGCCCATAAACTTCAACTTTCGCAATGCTTATCTTCAAAGTCAAGCAGAGAGGCAATGTGCTGGATATGGATATGGATATGCAAAGAATGGACAGCAAACAGAGTTTTCCAAACTTAATGTGATTTGCTATTTATGGGATTTTTTAGTGGTGACTCGGCCTCCCATCCACAGAAATCCCCATGCCACACGTCGTCTAATCCAACATATGGACTTGCGTAAAACTTTTGCATAACCAAAAAAAATAGCAAAAACCAAATAGAACAAAACAAACAAAACCTTAGCACCAACTCTGACCCCGTTACCCCATCCTGGCACATGGTATGTAAATCCTGAAGAGATAAGGCGTTGGAATAGCACAATGACAGCCGCAGGAATTGACCAAATCGCCTGCACAGGCCAACAGACAGGATGGTAGAACCAAAACCAAAAAAAAAAAAGAAAAGTATAAATAAAATAAAATAAAAGAAATGTTGATGGGGATGGTGTTATGGGTGGAGGGGTATATGTCAGATAGATACACGTAAAGTAATTTCATAAGTTTAGCAAATCACGAACCCAAGCAACAAACAACAACCTCATCCAAATGGATATTTTCTGCATGTGCGGGGGTATATGGAGGAAAGTTTCATCTTTTTATATTCCTTTTGCCCAAGTTTCGAAGCAGTCCTGCGGTTGCTTATTGGTCCAGACATGGGACACATATGTTATATTGTTGTTGTTGTTTCTACTCTTCCTGCGGTGATTTAACATAAAAAGGTACAAAGACAACAAAAAAAAAAAAAAAACAAGAATACTGAAACAAACCAATGGAAAGAATATAAGAAACTTTTGTTTTATTAGTTTTTCATGCCGGTAAAATGTCTTTGCTGTTTTATTATTAGAGAAGGACCCTCCACTGCAGAAGAGAAAAAAGGACTAGCCACTTCCACATGACTAGCAAGTTTTCTGCTGACCAATGTCATAATGTTGGGTGGTTTTTTTTCCCATTTTTTCTTTTGGGTGGCTCGTGTGCCTGTCATGCGTTCAATTTCGAAATTGTTTCGCATAATTTGCAGGAAAACAAAACACCCAAGTCCGATTCCAAGTCCAAGTCCACGTCCATGTCCGAGTCCAAGGCGGTGTCCTCTGCCCATTTGTGCTCAAAACTGCGTATGAAATCCATTTCAAAATTACTTTCATTTGTTTCCTTCATAACTATTTTGGTTTTCTTTCGTCGTTTTTCCTGGAGTTTCTTTTATTTTATAAATTTATCTAATTTGATTAAATTTTATCAAGATACAAGCAAAATTCTAGTTATTTAAACAGAAAATGGCAATAAAATGAGGTGGAAAAGAAAAATTTTCGTATTTATTTAATAAAAAGTTAATTATAGTTGCTTTTATCTGATTAAGAAAATCTTTTAATCTTTTTTTTGATAAAGGTGTTAATTACTTTTGTCTTTCTTAGATATTTTTCGTTCGAAATGAAATTTTTTAATTGAAATTAAAAATTATATATTTATAGCCATATTTATATGTGTTGAATTAATGACTAATAACAGATTTCTTTGTTCTATAATTATATGTATGTATATACATATAAATTAGTGGTTACAAAATGTATAATTTTAAATGCGTGTCTAGGTTTAGATTTCAAAATTCTTTTATACCCAAAACACTTCATTTATTTTCTATATATAAACATATTCTTTTCATTTTGGCCTATAAGAAACATTGACAGATTTTTCCATACGCCTGTTTTACGTATATTTTTCTAAAAATAAACTAAACTAAAAGTTGCGGAATAATAGATAGAAAAATGATAAATTAAAATTTATCATTAGAATTTTTTCATAAATTCTATGACTTAAATTTATTTAAAAAAGAATGTTTGAAAACCGCGTTAAAAATATTATAAAAATTCCTCTATGTCTGTAGCTCGAAAGCGAATTGTAAGGTTATATCTTACACTTTTTTTTTAACTAAGTTGAATTAGAATCAGTTAACTTCAAATATAGGTTCCATAAACGGTAATTTATTTTGATTAAATTCGGTTAAATCATTAAGAAAACATACAAACTTAATATAATCCAAGTTAAGTGAAACAAACTTAACAAATTCGACGTTTCCTCACTAAAAGCCAACTTATATAAAACTAGACAAGGTCATTTAGATACCAAAAAATCAGCTTATCAAGAATATATGTTTATAGTTTATATACTTAAAGATGCTTGTTAGAATGAATGAAGATTAATCCATCATTTTAGATATTTTATAAAAAAGAATACAAACTAGAAGGATGGGCTAACTTCGGCCGTGCCGAAGTTCGTATACCCTTGCAAACTATCTTTTTGATTTATATATAATTTGCCGGAATTATAAGGAAGTATATAAAACCCATCAAATATAAATTTGATGTCCGTGTCATAAAAAAAAAACAAATTTTTTTTCCCCGATTGTTCCTATGACAGCTATAGCATATAGTCGACCGATTCTGATAAAACTTAAAAGATATATTTCTTTTTATATAAAATTGTCAAATAACAAATTTCGTGACGATTGCTTCAAAAACATCGAAGTTATTGATCAAAAACTAAATTTTTGACTGATCGTTCCTATGGGAGCTGTATGATATAGTCGACCGATTCTGATGAAATTTGGTATATGTGTTGAGGATTATATAAAACTCATAAATACCAAATTTAGTGACATTCGATTGAAAAACAACAGAGTTATTGATGTTAAACCCTATTCTTGGCCGATCGTTCCTATGGGAGCTATATGATATAGTCGACCGATTCTGATGAAACTTGGTATATATGTTGGGTATTATATAAAACTCACAAACACCAAATTTAGTGACATTCGATTAAGAAACAACTGAGTTATTGATGTTAAACCTTATTCCTGATCGATCGTTCCTATGGCAGCTATATGATATAGTCATCCGATCGGGATGATTCCGAGATATACAATGCCTGCAGCAAAAAGAAGCCTAGGTGCAAAATTTCAGCTCTGTAGCTCCAAGGGTCTCGGAGGAGATTGCGTTGATCCAGACAGACGGACGGACGGACAGACGGACAGACGGACAGACGGACATGGCTATATCAACTCAGCTCATCATGCTGATCAAGAATATATATACTTTATATAGTCGGAGATGCTTCCTTCTATGCGTTGCAAACTTCTGACCAAAATTAATATACACTTTGCAAGTGTATAAAAATACTAATATATACACTTAGTAAAATATGCAAAGATTTGGCTAAGTATTAAATGGTTTTCTTATTTTTTTTTGGGAAGAGTTTTGCCTTTTAGTTGGCAGTGAGTCGTTGATCATGCAATCTCAACAAGATCCGTTCATCCCGGCAGAAGCAACATAAGTGCTTGAAGCAAAAGTTAACAAATTCACGCCAAGTCACCTTAAAATCAGCAAGAGACCACCCAACTGATTACCAATGAACGTAACTGACCGGTCTCAGACTCGGTCAGAGTCTGGCCAACTGGTAATCCAACTGGCTGCCATATAAGGCATTCAATTTGGAATCTTTGAGTCTTCAGTCTCGACACGCATTTGGCTGGCATTCGTATTCATATATCAGTTTCATATCCATTCGTCATGGCTGCTTAATGAGGCCCAAAGTTGAGTGAACGACGTTGCCATATATGTATGTATATATATATATGTGTAAGATATATATTTATACCGATGCTGTCGAGCTTATAATCTTTTTTTAATCATTTCATATTTTTTTTTTTTATTTTTGCCTCTTTTGTTAGCAGTTGGCAGTTGGAAGCTGACGCTGTGTTGATTGACGTCTCGCATTTAAATTTTTGCAATTCGTTTGAGTTTCGATTGAGCCAACATAGTGCGCTAACAGTTGGCCAGGCCTTAAAAACCAAGCCAGTTGGTCATGATCCTGCCACATTAGTCAACATGCCATAAACTGAGACTGGAACTAGAGATTAAGGTTAACACTGGGGTAGAAGTAGGTACAATAAAAAGTGGTTGGGGTTGTCTTCCCTTCGATCCGATCTACTACTTTTCACGCTTAGATCACCTACCATGGCGACTGATATTTAATTCTCGCTTAATCACTGTCCAAAAACGGTATATATGACGGCCTTCCTGCTGTTTAACTCCCTAAGATGACAGGCGCAGTTCAGTTGAGGATCAGGACTTATTAATATCGAAAACATGGCCATATCCGAATGCCTGTCAAATGAAAATTTCATGGTAACCAGAAACAAAAGGAAATTCCATATCAAATGAGACAGTAAAGAATTTCGAGAAAGTTAATACAAGACATTTTGACAAATTAGACTCATTTGTTGTCCAGAAGATGGTCAAAACAGAAAGCGGCCAAATGAAAAAAGGGGAAGAGCAATAAACGAACACCAAAAGGATCGCTCAAAGAAGAATTCAAACGGTTAATGCTACCGTTTAATAAGAGTAAATTGGAATTATAATTGAATGTGTGAGGTTGGTTAAAGATTCACTCTATATACTTAACATTTATTCTTGTAAATATTTAAATAAATCCTGGCCTGCTGGTCCGTGCCATAGACAGACAATAAACGATATGATAAATGAATGTGGCACACTGTTTATTGGCCAGTTTGTTTACTCGAGTGCCTTTTCCATTGTTGTTTGTGTGTGGCCACACAAAAGGCAAAATTTTGTTGGTCCAAGCGATTTTCGGCCTTTCAACGAAATCAGCAGCCACAGCAGCCGTTCGATCTGAGAGTGACTTTTTGCCAGTTTAACACCTTTTGGCCCAAACATTTGGCAAGCTGTGTCAATAGAAAGAGGCAAAACAAGTTTCCCGTGAATTTTCATAGAGCCTTGAAAAAAAGATCCTTTCATTTGCACTAATGAGAAAATGTAATAAAATCAACCAAAGTCAAACAAAAGGGAGCAATGCAATTGTTTTGAATTGTGAAGCAATTGTTGTCTAACCACACATACACGCACACACACACACACACACACACAACAACTAACAAACAAACAACACCCAATATACATATACATAGGATAAGGGGATGTAAGAGGGGAGTGACAAATCTCAAATGTGAATGCATCCACTTTTTGTTCTGTTTATGTTCTCGCTTGATTTGTGAAGTTGCTCATAAATTATCCAGAGTAAAGAGATCCTACCCCACATTCCTATACTACATATATACCAATATCGATATTCATGCCAGCTGTAGACTCATTTTTGCCTTAATTAGACCGGCATTTTTATTGTTTTGACACACCATAAATACTATACAAACCGATATCATGTTTCAGTTTTAAATCTATAGTGCCTTTGGCTCTCTTGTGGTTTTCCTTAGTTGCTTTTCAATAAGGAGACGCCGCCTTTTCCAATTCGCGTATAATCAAAGTGGAGCAACTGCCTCTTCCAACGCCTTCTGTCTATTTATGCGTTGACTTTTGCCTATTAAGTTAGTTATACATCGCACATTACACTGATTGGAGTACCGGCCGCTATAATTATACTAACTCTTATTTGGACCCGATCGACGCCACTACAACAAGAATCTCATAATTATAACGAAATTCAGATACTCTAAAAGGTTTATATCTTATCAGAAGATATCTGACTGACTAAATGTTTAAAAATTTAGTAAATTTTGTGTTTATAATATGCAATATAATTAATTTATTTTGCTTATTTCGAAAAGATTTCAAAATGAATTTTAGAATGAAAACATTTTAATGCATCCACAGCTTATACTTAATAAGAAATAAATTTTCTTCAGAGACTGGAAAAAATTATTCCTTTTTTTAATTTAGAAAATTAGTCAGTTTCAGTTACTTCAAAAAAGAGAGAAAGACACCAAAATTACTTCAGTTTTACTTTTGAGGAAAAAATAAAAATCGAGGAATACTTATTATTTTATATTTTTTACTCGAAAAATAATACTTCGTTTTGTGTTGTGAATAAAACCTAAAGTTGATCTTTGTCATTTTTTAAAATAAAATAAATAAATAAAATAACCTTTTATGATTTCCCCATATTTGCATTATATAAATTATATAAATTACTAATGTTAGAATTTATCAATGACTTACACAAATAATAGCGAAGTCATCAGTACCTAATGCTAAGCATTATACAACCGACTATCGAACCTGCGATAAATCTACAAAAATATATTTTTTTTATGTAAAATAAGTAAATATTAAATAAAAATAATTAACTAAAATATACAACAGAGTACGGTATTTTTTTTTTCATTGGGTTTCTTTGTAGTTCATGGTATGTTTCAAACTAATTTTATATTTTAGTTATTTTTCCAATTCAAAGTTTTAATTTTAATTAAAAAAGTATTTATTATTTAATTCATTGTAACATTTTTAGTATTTAAAATTATTTCATTTAGTTATTGCTTTCGTAACTTTAACCATTCTTTTATATTAACTTTATTTGGAATTTCATCTTTGCAGTTGTTTTAAAGTTGTAGAATAAAAGGAATTTTGTCTTTTCGGAATTGCAGTTTTACGAAAATAAAGTTAAAATGAGATAATATAAGTCGAATACAATAAAATTTTAAAAATAATATTTAAAGTTGTAACTATTTTTATTTTGTGACTAAAAAACTATATCAAAAAAATTAATTTTTTAGTGTGAGTGCAGAAAATCGATGCGGTTCCTCATCTTAAGAAATTAAATACATAGATAAAAAGTCATAAAAAATTAGAAATCAATTTTTAATATAAATAATAATATTAATGCCATTTATTTTGAATTTTATCGTTGAATATATTTAATAATATAGCATTAGACGAATTCTTTAAAAAATATTATTTTTGAATTTGCAATTTTATCAGATTAAAGATAGACTGCAAGTACCCCATGTGGCAAGTGTATATCGAACATTCTCTGTGGGCTGAGGGGAAACAAAAATATTTGCAACGCAATCAGAGTGGAGCATGAACAAGTCAACTTCTCAACTTCAACACGGAGCGGCGTGGAGTTTAAGATTAAACACATTTTGCATTTAATTTGCCATAATTATACTTAACAGCAAGGAGCGGGGCAAGAACAAACCTCCTTCGCTCCTCTTTGTCTCCACTCTCACAGTGGTTGGGCAGCCGTTGATGGCGCCAAATTAAGTTGTAAATGAGGTTTTGCTGCGGTTGCACATTGGCCAACTATTGCAAACCTGGCAAGAAATTGTGCTAGGTGCCTCTGGCCCGGTTGTTAACGGTTGCATGGCTACCATGGCCAGTACTGCCAATTCTAAGCTCACGTTTAACAACTATGAAGAAATAAAAAGACAACAACCTTAATTTTAACTATTTTTGGTTATTAATTTGCCTTCAGTTTTGTGCATTTTCATGGACAGTTTTTTTTGTTTCTCTCTTCTGTTGGTTGAGAATTAATGTTGGTCAATTAATTTGAGCCACTAAACGTTTCGGTATTTTTTATTTTTTTTTAATTTATGCTGTATTGTGGTTGTTCGACCAGCATGTGTGTGGGCCTCAATTTTTCTTTTCGTTTATTTCTCTTATTTTGTTTTGGTTTTTTGGTATTTTGACAGCTTATTTCGGTTATGGTATAACAGCAGAGACAAATCGGTTTTTGATAGGTGTGTAAATGGGCCAAAAGAAATCTATATGTGAAATAGATCTCACAAAATGCAGGAAAATTGTAAATCCAATGTTGGGAATTATTCATTTTTATCTTATTTCTGCTTCTCTTTCAAGTGCCACATTGACACGCTTCTTTATGGCCCTTCACTTTACAAATTGACAATCGAATACGCAATTTGCGCAGAAAGGATTGCCAAATCAACCAGGACCTTAGTCCTCAACCCATATGGGTTAATAAAAGTTCAACGAAGCGTTAAGAAAAGGCAGTTAGTAAAGTCAAATTGTTTGCTGGCCTGAATTCTGATGGAAAAAACTGTTTGAAAAAGAGGACCAAGAAAGGGATCTAACGATGAGAGCAAACTCTCTAATTTAAACAAATATTTTGCCATCGTGTAATATTGACTATAAATGCATGTGCAAATGTTGCCACGGTTTAAAAGGATATAGCCGGAGGCAAGGTTCTGGCTTGCGTGCGCAAGAGTAACGGATAACAGCGGTTGGCAGAGACTCTCCTTCTCCTACTCCTACCAAAAAACCAAAACCAATCCGAAAGCAAGAAACAAAAAGAAAAATAGAAGAAGGAGCAGTAGAAGGAAGAAGACAAAGCAATTTAAGCCCGAAAAGGGTGTCACATGTGCCAAATGACTTTTGCGTGTGGAAATGACAATGATTTCTGCTATGTAGGCAATAACGAAATGCAAACAAAGAGCAGGCGACAGAAAGGACATCACATCACATCACACGGCAAAAGGACTTCATAGAGCGTCATTTGCATTTGCTGCCTGCCATATTTGTAAATAAAAATGTTAACCTTCTCTCCCGCAACCCAAGCCAATTCGGTCTGAAACTTCAAATTAGTTTTCTTTGTTTTTTTTCTCTTCTTTATTTTTTTTTTTGGCCAAATAGTTTGTCGCTGCCAAGGAAATGATTAAGCTCAAAGTCAAAAATCCCTCGCCTGCCAGAACGACACATGTTGGCTCATAAAACTGTCACAAAATGACTTTACAACTTAATAAACGAGACCGTGGCTGGGACCTAAGTTTGACTTGCGGCAGTCAAACTGGAAACATCAATCACATTGATTGCCACAAATAGTATTAATGTCAAGAAGAGATGCACCACAACTACCACTATTTCTTGCCAGTTGCAACAAGCCACGCTCAGACATGGCCCTGGCCACACGGAAGTGAAACGTGTGGGTCGGTGGCGTCTATCATTAGGCCCTGACATTATTTTGACCGCCAAAGTGAAAAGTTTTTCGAAATTGCATTTGGCAGGTGTCTAAACGTCTCGCGGACTTTTCGCGGCAGCTTCAAATGTTTCGAATTGTTGGAGGAGTCACCAATGGAAGTTCCATATTGATCCACGCTAATTGTAACAGTATGGACTTCTGATGATTTGAACGGCAGCCTAATTGAAATACCAAAAAGACAAAAGAAAATGGGCAAAGTTTGTAAGTCTTTGCAAATTCTGCAATGGATCAATGTTTTTTTATAATCAGACATAGATTTATATAATTATATGTTGTTATATTTTTCCTTTGCATTAAAAATGAATTTGGAAATGAGAAATGTAATCTCACAGAGTCAGAGAGTCCAGAAAACCGGAGATCAGTCGGAAATTTAAATTTAAAAATTGTTTTTTTTTTTTCAAAACAAGAGTTACTTAAAAGGTTTTCAATCGTTAATTTATCAGACATTTAACCAAAATTTTTATAAAATTGTATTGTTATGTGTTGGTTTTAACAATTTGTTTGTAAAAAGAGACACATTTGTTTTTTGTCTAAAAAATGAAGGAAAACCTTTTTTTTTATGCAAATATGTAATTATATTTTAACGGACAAAATATTGTTCGTACAAAGAGCTAATATTGGTTAAGTGTTTCACTGAAATTTTATTATTATAAAAACTATATAAAATATTTGAAAATCTATTTTGATAAGTATCTTCAGAACTTAAAAATGCAAAACTTTTCTTTTTGTGAATTTTATTTTTTAAATAATAATTGTTTTAGCAGTAAGTTTGTTTATTATTTCAATAGATTTTTCGACTCCTTTTTGTATGTCTTAGATTTCTTATTTATGTCGGTTATTTAAACAAAAGAGAGTTCTAATTGAGTACTAATAAGATATCGAAATATCGAAATTTCTCCTTATCTAAACTATATTTTATATATAAGATTGCGAAGGTTTCAAATAGTTTCTTTAGAGTGCAACTCATGTGTCATTTTAACCACACAAATAAATATATAAATAATTTTTAAAATAAATACTAATAAATTTAGGTAATTAAATGAGTCATCATGTCAATTGTTCCACAATTAGTTAGCCAAAACAATGCAGCAATCAAAAACAATTATTAATTGAAAAACACAAATTCAACATGATATAGGCTGACTATTTATATACATATATAGTATATACATAAAGATACTTGAAGTTAGGTTTTCCATTTAATGGCGGTTCCATATCGCACATTTACACTCCTCCATTTTCCACTGCATGCAATTTACAAATACAAAGGGTGAATCTACCCTTACCCCTCCCTATTCCTAACTCATAATATGTATGCACATATAATTTAATATTACCTTCAACAAAGAAAACTAAAAATTATCGAAACCCAAACACATTGTGCCATAATTATAGAGGGGGAAAAACTAAATAACAACTACGAATGAAATGAATATTGTCACCCAAACCCGATGCCAATAACGAATAATTTGTTGCAGTTGCAATTTCGAGTGGGTTGCCTCCATTGTTTCTGATGCAACCAATAACAACAACTGCAACTACTCCAAAAAAAAAAAAAAACATTCCCTCCATCGACTTTGAGGTACCTATTATTTCCTATTTAGTTAGGAAATATTACCAAAGTTTTGAACGAAATTCCCCACAAAATCTTCTGCTAATGTTTAACAACTATTTACACTGAAATATATAAAATATATATACTGTATTTCTATTTATATTGTATTAGATATAAAGATATAAAATATATTCTATATAGATCTAATATACCCTTTAATCAATGGGCATAATAACTAAAAATTGTTTGCGTGAATTTGTTAAAGTTTAGAGCTTCATACGAGGCTTAGAGATGAACGTCAAAAAAAAATATATATAAATACAAAAAAAGAAAAAAAAAAAAAATGTCGCACACGAAATTTTACCATGGCTAATTGCAGGCTACACCTGCTCAATGGTGGCGATGGGCGTGTTACCGCCCTCCCAGTTCAGCTATGCAAACTGCCAGTGAAATTGGTTTGCGCTGCTCGCGCGCTGATTGCATCTTTTGTCGCGTCGAATGGGCCCAACCCAGGCCCAGCTCGGGCTTAGGCTAAGGTAATTTGCCATTGACAGGTTCAGTTGCAGGCCATGGTCTTTGGATCGGTTTCTAGACCTCGATATGGATATCCGCATCGCGTGCTGCATGTCAACGCGTGTGTTCCATGTAATTGTCGACGATGACGCGATGAGTCTGACTAGGTGGCCATTGCAAAGATGGCGTCAGCTTCAGTGCATGGCTAGTCCCAATGTACTATGGTAATCCAAATCTTAAAACATTATTTAGCAAGATAGTTAGAATGCTTTTAAAACAAGGACTATGTTTTTCGAATCGGGAATTATGTATCCATATTGTAGTTTCTTTTTCTTATTAACAATATTTTAATTAAATAAAAAAAAGTTCTGCAACTTGTCGAATCTCTACAAATACAAGGGAGACCCCTAATCACTTTAATGTTTTAAGTAAGAAATATCAATTATTATATAAAATATTTGTATATAAATATATACACAATACATATCACTACTTAAATAATCACTAATATAATTAAAATAGTAATATTAAGATAAAGTCGGAAACCATTTAAAACTTAGTTTATCAAATTTTGTGAACAGTTGATTGAAAGTAGAGCGACAACTTTTTATGAAATTAAACTCAAATTAAATTAGAACACCAAAATTAAAAAAAAAAGTCATATTTATAAAATTTAAATATTATAATGTAATGTTGGTCTCCCGCCCAATTGCTCGATGCTTAAATAAAGTAAACGAATATTTGAAGAATATTTGTTAATAATAATTAATATTTCCTGAAATTATGATAATCTAAAATCAGAGCTGCTTAAGTGCCTTGAACATTACTTTTAATAATTTTTTGTTTTATTTCAAAAACAATATTTTAATCATATATGTTAAATACCACTTTTATTGGTATACATTTTTTTACATTTACTAAAGATGACAATTGATTAAAATAATGGTTTAATTTGAATAACTTAGTGACTATTCTTATCTTAAGGTAATAATTGTGTTAGAAAATTGTTAATTTGTTTCACATTTTGGTAATGTAGATTTTTTATGCAATATATGCGCTAAATATTCCACTGTACCTAAAGGCTGCAGGAATGTCTGCCGGTTTTGGGTTTTGCGCGTGCATTGAAGCCATCAGTCGAAGCTTTTTGTACCGCCTTGTGATTAATTGCAATGGTCGCTTAGCAATGATTGGTTCTTGGTAAACTTCTCGATAGCATGGTATATAGCCTGACATGACATCGACATGGACATATACAGAGAGAGAGAGAGAGAGACAGAGTGAATGAGAGAGCGATGCCTTCTAGGAATTATAAGACTACGAGGCAGGCACCGCCAGACATATCAGCGTCGCATTGTAAGTTCTCAAGAGACTGAATGTCGTCTCTGCGATAATATCTCTCCCTCTGCCATCTCTCCATCTCCCACACATTTAGACACTAACCATATACCACCTTTTTACCTCGTTGATCTTTCACACCTTGCTTAGATGCTTCCCACTACACCGACTGACACCGAGAGGTTCCAGGTTGTCTATTGTTTGTATATGTCAAAAGTCTTATTGTTGTTGGTCTACGCGAGAATTTCAACGATTTCTTGGGATAGGGATGGGCCACAGACGCCTGTTCATATCCTTGCGATATAAATCGCATTAATCACTATTTCTAACAATGGCCGTAAAAAGGTGTGAGCGGAGTTTTGACAGCGTCACTGCCGGATAACAATGACAATGAGATAACCTGTTTCCCATACCTCTACCCAAAAACCCATTCTCTAAACGAATTGAATGGAATGCAATACCTGACTAAGAGTCAAAATGACACTGTGTCTATCTAACCATGCTCGTGTCTTTATTGTTTTGCCAGTCAAAGATCTTCATTTCGATGAGACTTAATGCCGACTCAGTGGAAAGGCAATTTATTAATATTTAATAAGCGTCGAGTTGAGGTCTTTATATGGTGGGTGGTTCTATGGATTTACTCTCAGATGAGGGCACATTCACATAAGAGAAGATCCATCTCCGTGTGTGGCTACCAAAAAAAAAAAAAGAAACAGCAGCTAGCTAGTGTCAGGTTCTTTGTTTTCTTTTGATCTAGCCGTTTATTTATGCTAAAGAAGCCATCTTCAGCTTTTACACTGAAAAAAATTACGGTTTAAGTGGCACCAATAGTGTGATTATTATTGAAGATTTTATTTTGGGGTGTTTGTATAGAAATAAATATGGGATCCACTACATTAATGTTTTGTGGATATATTTGTCATTTAATAGTAAATATATATTTTTTTAATTCACCAAAAAATATTACTTCTTAGATCTCAGTTGAAAGACTAAAATGAATAAAATGAATAAAATGAAAACTTTTATAAAATTAGAATCCTAATTTAAATACAAAAAAGGGCGCTTAAATAAAAAATAATATATCAATAATTTTTTGATGGTTTTTCCAATTCAAATCAACAGAAAATAAATTTAAGTAAAAACCGTAAAACGATCGCATTTTTGAAGTTTCAGAAACGCGTTTAAATGACTGATAAATTATTCCCCATATAATACTATTTTGATGCCTGTGATTCAAAAATACATGTGAAAAATTTGATATATATCTTTCAAATTGTTTACTAATACTTCTCTTAAAAATGTTTCACTAACTTCCAAATTTTAAACCACCTAAAAAACAAATTACTAAAAATAACAAAAAATATATTTTTTTTGTATATTTCCTATTATAATGTAAAATAAAGAGTGTTATTTACAAAAAATATTTATAGACCCACAACTTTAAATTCTTGCCCCTTAATTTCTTCATGTGTAGCAATTAACTGTAGCATCAACGGCAAGCAGCATCAACAATTGCTGTTGCAAGTTGAGATCATAAATTTTGACAGCAAACGGAACGCGTGTTAATAATAATTTCAATTGCCTTTTGCATTTGATGTTATCCGCCAGGGCCAGGATGTTGTGGTCCGTTTTTTGAGAAGATCGTTAATCTCGCTCGAGTTTGCCGCGTCGTTTTATATTCTTTATATATGTACATATATTTGATGTGGCAATTACCATGTGGCAGGAAACTATGACATGCCGCAAACACCATACAAATGCTAACCCGTTCGATCCGTCCATCCATCCATCTGCCTGTCTTCTTATATATCTTCCAATGCAATGGTCCAAAAGAATCTCAGATATCTGCAAATGCATCTGTATCTCTGTATCTATGGCTGCCCACCTGTGGGCACCTGTGGGCGTGCATCATTCGCAATTTTACATATTATCAACGCATCTGTGAGCCGACAAAGTGTTTTCAACGCTTTCGGTAGTGCAGATGCAACTGAAGGGCGTTGCCTGAGAGCTACAACCTCGGTTCGATCTCGATTCGATTAATTTTCGCATTAAACTTTTGCCACAACTCCGCCCTTGAGGTACTCCAAGATGAAGAATTTTGTTGTGGGCGCGGTAATGAAATCAAATTAGGCAACATTGGAGCCCATCCATCCATTTAGTCAGCCTGAATTGATTTACTTTGGTAACGTTTATGCCTCACCTCTCAAGGATAATTGCCAGGGTCACAGCGAGACCTTGTATCTGCGATATGATCACACCTGCATAGAGTGACACGCTTCACCGTCTCAAGGATAAACTCCATGGGCCATAAAATTTAATTCTTTGCAATTATATATAAAGTATGCACTTTTTTGTCCTACCAAAGGATTATGGATAAAAAGGAAAAACAACATACAGAAAAACAGAAAACAAAACAATTTGCTACGCAATTTATATGCAACAATAGGAGTAAAAGAAAAAAAGAAAAACAGAAAAACTGTACACACATGTTGCCTAGTTCCGTTTTCGATTTCGGCAGCAATAAAATTGATATATCCTTTTGCACAATATGGACACCATATGCAGGCTTCTGCGGCTTAGTTTTGCCATCTCTTCATTTCTTTTGGGCTTATTGCCCATTTAGCGCACGTAAGCGAAAAAATAGTGAAATTTTTTCAAATAAAAACTAATAGCCAGCGGTAACATCAGCAACAAGAACATCAGCAACAACAACAACAACAATAACAACAGCATTCAGTTTTAGACCAATCTGCGGCTTTGACTTTGGCATAATCCTGTCAAAGCGTAAACAAAAATTTCAACTATTGGAATGGGAATAGATTTGGGTTTTCAATGGAGTTGATTGGGTTTTTTCTTTTTTTTTTCTATTTTTTTTTTAGGGTTGAGTTGCGTGAGATTTGATACAAAACGTTACCAAGATAATGGCTGATGGCCATTTCTGTTATTTCTGCTGGCACACTCGGGCTTGGTAAACAATATTTTTGATTTCGATTTGAGGGGAAACAATCAAGCAAAAACAAAAAACGAAGCATACAACAAGTTTTCCTAAAGTTCCAATTTGTATAAAAGAACTATTTCCGCATTTTGTGTGATTTATATTCTACAAGATTTTTGTTCCAATAAACTTGAAGCACTTTGTTTGTGTACATTTGAAATTGAAGCAATCTTCAATCATATTTTCTATGAGGTAAGAAGGTAAATGTATTTCTCAGAGGCAATATGTTGCATGCATACATATATAAATATATACCTATACAATCTTTCTACATATCAAAAATTATATAAATATAAAAGATTACTTTGTGTAATATTCATTTTTATTCTGGATACATTATTTCTTGTTGGCTCTTGGCAACAAATTTGGCATATATTCAATTTTCTTTTTGTTTAATGAAATACGTAAATTGTCTCCTAAATTTGTTAGTTTAATTGTGTTTTGTGTGATTACCTTTTCACACTTATAGTTTATTTTATTACCAAACAATATATAAATATTAAAAATATTTAATTATCTTTATTTACTAGGTTAAGCATATTAAAATTCCACCTTACCCCACTTATTACTTAGTCTCAGAGATCTTCAATAATAAGGAAATATACATTTTCCGTTACTTTATTTACTATTTACACCATTATTTACATATATATTTTTTGAAATTTTTCTTTATTACGAGCTGTCCTATTTAGTTAAATATATAGTATTATTGGAAGAATTGGAAGAACTTTATATTAGACTTAAATTTAAATAGAAAGGAAAATCCTTTAATTTAAAAAGGTAGGTTCAATATTTTATTAATATATTTTCAACTTATATAATCTGTTAATAATCTATAGATTAAAGTAATAGAGACAATTTGAATTTCATATTATAATTTTATCTTTAATTATTTTATAATTAATATATTAAAGATGACTTGATATACCAATCATTGGTCTGGCTTCAGACTTACTATAAAATTTTGATCTACATATATCAATATATATACTTAACAACATTAGTAAATCAGATTAGTAAAGTTTATAAATACAGAACTTCTACAACAAATTATCTTCAAAACTCTGATAGAAATGGAAAAGTTTTTCAATTATTTGTAAAGGAGATGACTTCATCAAGTAGACCAACTGAGTCTTTTCCCACCACATTCTGAGAATAGAGAAATGTGTTTACAGACACGCCCTTTTAATTTCATTAAATCAAACACAAACCAGCAATAAAATAGCAAGCCCACACCAATAAATACAAAAAAAAACACGATACGATTGCAATTTTTCATTTCAAAATTGAGCGTCTCTTAAACAGAGGCAGACACTGAAAAATTTTAGGACACACACACAAAAATATGGTGGCATATGCAAATGAGCCTCCTCACGGGGCAGGAAACAAATCATTGAAAAATTGTCACCGAACCTTGAAAAGCAAACAAAACCAAGAAAAAAAAACATACAAAAAAAGAAAACGAGAAGCATTTGTTTTGGTGTGGCCCACCCTATTGCTGCTGGTTCTAACCCCCTACTCCAGGTCTGGTCACCATCAACATCACCATTAGTGGCTCAATTGTGCGCCGCATCGTCGGATCGGGTGGCAACCACGAATCGCATGCAAATGAAACCGCAACAAAAAAAAAAAGACACAGGAAAAAAAGACGCGCCACAGCGTCGCGCATCATGACATCCTGGCAGAGGGGCGCAGCTGACGAATTGTGAAAAAAAAAACTCGGGCGAAGGCACAAATGGGTGGCAAATACAAGATGGCTGGCCCGACAGGACTTGGTCTGTAATTTTCTGCTGCGTTCGCACGCCATCGTCGCATTTTTTTTTCTTGTTTTCTTTTTCCCCCAACACGACGCGAGTTTTCATTTTTTTCTTCTCCTTCTGCCTTTTAAGTAAACATTTAAATTAAAATCATTTACATACAAAATACATGGTCTGAGTCATATGAGGGGTGTGGGAAATGGTTAGGGGTGGGAGGCAGACGTGAGGGCGTGTTAGGGTAGCGCTGATATTCAATTATGATATTTACAATTGAAAGACACAACCATTTTCTCTTGATAACTGTTGTTTTCTTTTTACCGTTGTGGGTGATGGTGAAAATTGATAGTGCGGAAAATTATAAGGAAAACGTTATTTCAATTGAACTCGACTGTTTAATTGAATACTTTTGCGCCATTTCAGAGTGCATTTGTCATCTGAATAAATAAACAGCCGTTCGTCCTGGCTACAGGATAAAAGAAGCTTTGTCATAAAAAATAAGGATTTTACTGATAAACGGCTTTTATTTAGTAATAATACTTTTTATCAATTAAATTATTGGAAGGAAGATTTTTTTATTGGATAAAAAATGGACAATTTAAGTAAGTAAGTAAGCTCAAGACTCAATAGGCATCGATCTAGATTCTAGAATATAAAAGTAATTCAAAAATTTAAATCTATTAAATATTAAGAGTGATTCTAATTTCGCAGAAGTTCAAATTCCTTGAATTTGATTTACATAAAAATCAGAAGTTCCGTAGTTTAACAGTTTGAAAAGTAATTACTTAGAATTTTTATTCATTCAAAATTAGTGACTTTGAATCATCAAATATCAAAAAATTTTTTGTCCATTTAAAAAAGCATCACGAAATGATTTAGAAATTTGAACTTAATTTCCATTTTCAAAAAGGTTTTTAATAACTAAATCATCTGAAAGATGCCATTAAAATATTCTAATTACGCATTAAACAAATGTAAACATATTGATTAATTTTAAAAATTTACTCTTTGCATATTTAAATACTTTAGATTTATTCCAATTGAAAAATAATTTTCTTCTAAACAATTTGCCATCATCTTCTTAACAGTTCGTTATATCCTTGGCTCAACCGTAAAAAAAGAACACTCGAATTCAAGAAACGTGGTGGGAATCGAAACAAAATGAAAACCACTCAAACACGCGCCATGAATAACACTCACTCTCACGCACGCACACATGGAAACACTCGCTCCATGGCAACAACACAACTGCAGGCCAACTGTCATCAAGATGAAAAAAACAAAATGACGAATTTATGAACTTGTTTGCACTCGCCAAACAGAGACAGCAATGACACACTCAAACAAATCACTCAACTCACAGTAGTACTGTTATCCCTTTCTTTCTTGTGATATTTTGAGCGTAGCATATATTGAGTGTATGGGAATTTTGATGTGATTCGAATTGGAAAACGGGAATGAGTTATGTGAAGTTGACGTCGCTGCTGCTGCCGCTGCATTGGAATGTGGAATGTCTTATATAGTGCTAACTCGCTCGCACGCTCATTTCTCATCGGTCATAATTGAAATTGGTCTGTCTCTTGCGGTTAACCGCCTTTGTGAGCTTTTTTGGTGCTTTTGGGGGCTTGTGATTCTCAGTGGCTGTCAGGAATTTGGCGCTTGCCGTAGTGCACCGGACAGCCGAGTCGATTCGTATTCGATGTTGAGAAGAACAGGAAAAAAAGTGCCTTAGACTCGTTAGCCATAGATTTGGGGGGTGTTGAAAACTTTGCCGCAAGATCGTCAGCTGTGCAGCTAGCTTTTTTGGTTTGGTTGGGTGGGGAATGGGACGGGGAAGAGGGGGGAGGTGTCTGCGAATGCGTTTACATGGCAAAAAGTAAATCGAGCAGACGTTCATTCAAATTCATTCATTGGTCAGCTGCGTGACTGTAAAGCGGTTTTCTCGGCACGTCGCGATACCAAAATACCCCCAAAAAAGAAAAAAGAAACGAAAAACAACAAATAAATAAATAGTTATAATAAATAAATTAACCCAACACCTAATTTAAAAACCTTTCGCGATCAAAAGTGTGAACACGCTTGCGCTTTCCGTCTATTGAAAATGATTTTATAATTTGTTAAAATTTTGTTTTAATTTGTATATGCATATGAGAGATAAATAGAAAAACATTCTGATATAATTAAGCATAAAAATGCTTTTAAGCAATCAACCGGCAAATACAAAAAAGCCTCAACAGCCGCCGCCTTCAACGCATCCGCATCCGCCGCAGAATTTTAAATCAAAGTTACAGCAACAAATAGCAACGGCAGCAGCTAACGTAGCCAACGGCCACCACCATCACAACAACAACAACAATAGCAATAATAACCACCACCACCATCATCATCTTCATCTGAATAATCATCACCATCATCAGCATAATATTTCCTTTGCCACGGATTTCTCAATTGCCGCGATTATGGCGCGGGGCGGAAACGCCTCGAGCAGCCGCGAACCATCGGAAAGGAGTTTGAGTGAGTAAAAGTAATTGTGGACCAACACTCTAGCTAAATATATAAAAATATATATCCATATCATGGATGGGTGTAAAGAATAACGAAATCTGGAATATTTTTTAAAAACAATTTTTAAGCTTTTAAAAATGGATATAAACTTTTTAACTTTTAACTGGTCCTTTTGTCTTATTTGGTTCAAATCGAATTAGTCCTTTTTCTGGCTTATAATATTTTTCAACAGGTAAAAGCAGAAGATTTCGCTGACAAAATTTAAATCTTGATAGAGAGAATGAGAATGATGATTAAAATCGAAAAATTATATTTTTCAATTGCAAAATCTTTTCAAAAAAGTAATAAAAACTACAACACCAAAATCAGTCAGCAAGTCTGAATTTTCACCTATAATGAAAATGATAAAAATTTCTATATAGCATTTCTTCCCCTTCCTTTGCGGATTACCGGACTGATTCAATTTTCAGAAACTCGTGACTTAAATCTCAGTTTAATATGAATTAAGTCTAATATTTACCTACATATCCTTATAAATATTTGCATCAATTCAAAAATGTTTGCAAAACAATTTTATTTCCTTAGGGAGCAATTTTATTTTATTTTCGTCAACATTAAAAGTATCAATTGATTTTTAATAGTCATCTTTGTCTCCCTATATTTTCTTTTAGAATGCAGTACATGCATAACTATATCTTGTCCTTGAGAAACAATAAATTATTAACACAGTCTATATACTCTCGACACATGTATATTTATGTGTATCTTTAAATTTAGCTATTTCTAGTCGAGTCCTTGTTTTTACAGAGAATATTAAAGTGGTGTTGTTTGTATATTTATTTGTTTACTTAAGTAGGCTGTTTAATTAGTTAGAAATTGGACTTAGCAGAGGTTCCACATTTCTAAAGTCAAAAGAAATATCAAAGTAAATGTGAAAAAGATTTCTAAAGGACTTGCTTATTATAGAACATGACATAAGTAGATATATATTAGTTTATTGCAAATATATAACATAAATTAACAAGCTAAGCATGGATTTTATGTTTATTGAGATTCTTGGATATATATCATATACGAATCAGAAACTAAGTCTTACCTTAGGAAACTCAATCGTATTATGTAACATATTGTATATCCTGCATTGCATATCCTAACATGATCTTTCATCTATTACCACCATTTTTGTTATAATTATATCAAGTATAGACGTCAAATATCGAAGTTACTTTCAAAATTCTTTTTATGACTGATTTTCGACATTACTCAATGAAAGAATATTGCATTATATGCAAATATAAATTATTTAAATTTTAAAATACAAAAAGTAACTATAATGATTCATTTGATTGTGATAATTGTTATTAAATCAATGATTTTTGCATAAATTTAGCAGTACTTAATATCATTTGTACTGTAGAGAACTAAAACATGTGGGACATAATTGTTTAATTGAATTGACATTTTTCTTAATTGAACTTGAATTGAGATACATTTTAATCCAATCAAAGCATTTTACAAACGTCAATCAATCAAACAATTTATATTCTGATTTTTTATTGTAGATTTTTTTCCTTCTGGGAACTCTGTACATATATGTACATGTGTACATAAAGATCTATAATATCTAGAAAGAAATCTAACTACATATTTATGATATATAAATATATTTTTTTTATTTATCACTTTAGTTTTACCCTTTATTTTATGGTAAATATTAAATTTCTATGGAATGATTCAAACATTTTTCCAACTCATATTAATTTCA
Organism: Drosophila emarginata; assembly: GCA_037075365.1. NCBI lineage: Eukaryota > Metazoa > Arthropoda > Insecta > Diptera > Drosophilidae > Drosophila > Drosophila emarginata. The sequence goes on from JBAMCD010000012.1 coordinate 264,905, forward strand.
ATAATTCGAAATTTGAATGACCTTGTATTTTTCAACCAGTTTGAACTGGATATGTACATACATATGTATATAGATACATCTGTACATATTTATATCTCACAGAATCACCTTGATTCTTGTATTATCTCAGTAACGAGATAATGTTTTTCAAAGGAAGCACTTTAATTTATTTTTCTTGAATAAACATAATTTGGCATTTTCAATTTTATTATTCAAAATTTTTGGTAACACTCTTTTAATTCCGGTAATTGTATTATTACTATTTGTTCCATGAAAATTTTCGCATTAATTTTACTCAAAAATATTTAATTAATTTTACATGGTAATTACCAAGCTTTATAATTTTGAACAAAAAAATGTTGCTTTCAATTTTCTATAGCTCAAAATAACAATTTTAGTCGTCTGTTTTTATAAACGTTTCCATTTATAGAATATTTGATTTGATTCACATTTTTATTACTCTTCAAAGATCTTTGAAACAAAGTAATTCTTTGCGAGATCGTCTATTATGTCAAATGTCACAAATTTTGAAACATAATTTTTAATAGTTAAATATTTTATTTCATTTATTTATTGATGCTATGACTATAAGTTTATAGTAAATTGCCTCTAATCAGCTTACTGGCTATAACTTTCAGAGTCTTAAGTTATAGTATTTATATTTTAATTGCACCAAGTGCTTCTACATTTTATTTTCAAGATTTCATCATCCAAAATAAATTTTAGCTATTTTTTCTTTAATTTGGTAATATTGTGATATAATTTTTAATGATCTAAAATGAAATGTTAAAGTGCTATTGCAAAAATATTTGAATTTTCTAATTGTTGAAATGTTTACTTTAACTCTGACAAAGTTTTATATATAATTTTTTTTATATATCTTTGAATAAAACATTTAATTAAGTTTGGTGTAAATAGCTGGTATATATTTATATAGATGTTTAACTAATCCTACATTCAGTCAATTCCCTGGGCGAGTGTAAAAGTGTCACAGCTGTATATAATTTTCTTCTCTTTTTTTTTGCTTTTTTTTTTTTGTTGTGTTTTTTTTATTCCATAAATCATATATTGATGACAATGCAACGTTGATGACTTGATAATTGCGGCAAATGCGCGGCAATAAAATAATCAAAGCCTGTATGAATGCAATGGGCGTCAGGTGGCCAAAGAGCGGTAGGGGGACGGGGATGTTGCATTGTTTAACATGACAGCTAAAATGCAAACACATACAAAGATACAGATACAAATATATATATATGTATATATATATCTCATGGATATATGGAAAACTATTTAGATGCCATAATTGGGTAGAAACAGAAGCGCACACAATTGCAGATGCATTCATTAGGCTCCCTCCCACCCTTTCCCCTTTTTGCCCCTTTGCTGGTAATTGCAATTCATTTGGCGTCACAAACACACACAGACACACACACACACAGAGGCGGGCACACAAATTAACATATGAAATTGCATTTTGAACAAATAATTGAATTTTGTCGTATCTGTAAAATGCAATCAGTGGCCGCGATTCTCGACTATATCACATTGAACTGTCCTCATCCTCGTCCTCGACAAACGGTATTGGAATTGCCATAGTCGCCGTCGTCATCAACATCATTGAATCCACCACATGCAACATGTTGCAAAGAGTATGAGATAGAGAAACAGGCCCGGAATGAGAATTTTAAATACTCCTTTTCTTAATAATTACCATTAAAGGTAATAGAAGTTACAGCTTTTTGATGCTATATATAAATATATTATAACTTCTTTATTAGTTAAAGTTTTTGTCTAGAGCCCTTCAATGTGTTAACTTGCATAGTCCGCCCCTGGTGGAAGAGTTTGGCATGCGAATTTTCCCCCGCATTAACAAGCCATTATGATCTTGATGTCTCTCTCTATTTAACTTTTGTCTTTTTCTATATCTCACACTCTCTCTATCTCTTTCTCTCTCTCTCTGTGTTCTCTTCAGGTCCATTGTCTGTAGAGCGTTATTCAGCTCAGGATGGGGACGATGATGTTGACGTTGATGTGGTTGACTGCAGTGACTCTGAAACGCCGACGGCAGCGACAGCAGCAACGGCAGCAGCAGCAGCGGCTGCCCAGGCCCAAGCCCAGCAACATGCCCGTCAAGCATTGCGTGTTGCACAGCACCAGCAACACCAGCAACAACAACAACACCAACAACAACGACAGCATACTCATCACCATGCAACGCCAAACAAGCAACAACGCCAACATCACAATCATCATCACAACAACAACAACAACAATAACAACCACAACAAATCAAGCAGCCATCGAGGGCGTGCCACAACCGCCACACCAAATGCTGCCGCCGCATCTGGATCAGGCACGCCCTCACCGCCCCCGCCAACACACAGTCCAACCGATGATACCGAACGCCTGTCCCCAGAGGAGCCTGCGCAGGTAACCAAACGCCACAAAGTTAGCATAAATCCAATACGCAAATGCGTCTCATTCATTTTACTCCAACTTAATCCCCTCATCCCACCCCTTTGTGGTACTACCAATGAACTAAGAATGTTGCCTCGTTTCCCCTTTTTGTAACCATTTACATAGCTGCCCACGCCCAAAATACTTGGCTCATGTAATTGCGATGATCTCATGCCAGTTCAATGTCATCTGGAGACAAAGGAGCTATGGGATAAATTTCATGAACTGGGCACAGAAATGATCATTACCAAATCGGGCAGGTGAGTACGTTTTATGGTACTATATATATATACATACATACATACATACATATGTAAAAAAGAAATATTTCATTTATAATAAGTTTGATCAGAATTTGTGTGGTTGAATATATCTGTTTGGATTATTCTTATATCATCTATGTATCCAAATGATCAAATTCTTAAACAATGCTAAATTGTTCAGATATTTTATATGTTTAATGTTTTATTTTAAAAACAACAAAAATTTAAATAGCTAAATAAAATCTTTATTCTTTTTTCAAACAGTTTAAAAAAAGTTAAATATATTTTAAAAGATAAAAATCCTTGCTATATATTCTTAAATCATAATTCATTATATAGAAACTTCACTGTACAGAATGTATAATATATATGTACATAAAAAACAGAATGAAAAAGCTTTGAAATTAATTTATTATATAGAGAACTTTATAATAAAAATAGAACTTTACTATAGAGAACTTCTAGTGTAAATTTTCTGCAAGTATTTGAAATAATAGTTTAAAAAATGGTTTAATAAAAGTAATGGGTGTTTGAATATTTTCCTTTATTTAATATCCAAACCTGAAGATAAAGTTTAATGGGCAATATTTTCCCTTTCAAAATTGGACAATGAACAACTATGCAAATATAATATTTGAGCATCTCCTTTTTGATGGTAATAACTTACCACTTTCAAAAAAATAAAAAATCGAAGGCTAAGTTTATTATTTGAAATGATTATTTACTTATTACCATTTGGGAAAGCCCTAGAGAGCAATTTTCCTTAATATCCAATTTCTCGATTTTGTAAACTTTCATTAAAATCAATTAGTTAGTCGGATGTATACATTTTGCCAATGGCGTTCATAATTGTAGTGACGCCCCATCAATCGGCACCCATCGAGCACTCTCGAAAATCCTCAAGAGACTCTTACAATCAATAAAACTTTAATACGCCTTTCACTTAAGAAATGGCCCAGACAACCGCCTTCCTCATAAACTCTTAACTTAACTGCAAAATATCAACAACTTTTTGGTTAGTAGTAGCTTCTCATTACGTTTTGGTTATTACCATGACTTACCCCTTCCCAACACACACACATATACACACACATACACACAAAGCTGTCCAAAGAAATTTGATTGACAAGGCTTCGAAATAATTTGCCGTCGATTTTCGATTAGCAAAAAATACGCGGACAGCCCCAAGAAAGGCACCTCGTTTTGAATATTGACTTGAAGTTTTAGGTTTGGCTTTGGGTTAGGTTCTCTTGTCAGCTGTTTCGGTTGTAAAAACAAAATAAAAACTTAAAACGCTTCTCACTCAGGCCTAAACGACTTTTCATTGGCAACTCAACAAAGTTAAAAGAGAGAAAAACAAAAAAAAAAAAAACAAAAAATGCAAAAAATAAATGATTGCCTGACGATATTTTCAAATTTCGTGCGAATGTCGTGTAAAATGGGGAAATGTGAAATGCGAATGGAAACAAAACCAAAAAAAAAAGAAAAAAACAAAAAAAGAAACACATGCATGAAACATAAATTTGGCCTAAATGTTGTTGTTGTTGTTGTTGCTGTTCTTGGAGGCTCACAAGTTGGTTTTGTATATTCTTTTTGCATTTATGTTGATAACATGCGAAATTCGCATTAGTCGCTAGGTGGTAGTTAGGTGCTTAGTATTTTTTTCGGTGTATTATAGGATATTATAGGAATATGTTTGGCAATATGAAATCTGAAATAACATAAATAATAAACTTATGGTTTTACAATTTTAATAGTAAAAGACAACAAAAGATTTCTTATTACATAAAATGAGCTAAATTTTGTTTCAGGTAATAGAATAAATGACTTTATTTTGTTTTTCTTTAAGCTATGTGAGAGATTTATTTAAGAACTTTTATTTCAGTATTCATCATTACGACTTCTATCTAAATACCTTCTAGATTGTTTCCAGAAACTCTAAAAGACTTATTATTTATTACTTAATTATTTAATATAATAAGAAGAAACTGATACCGAACAGATTTTTGCAAGTGATTCTTAATGGTTTTGAAAATAAAGTTACATTACCTCAAGATTAAGAAATTAGTACACGATATTCCTCTATACATTTACAATTTTTCAGATACACATTTTATATATTTATTTCTTAAATAATTAAATTTTAGAAAAATCCCATTTTGTTTCTTTTCAACAGGAAAAAATTTCTAACAAATCAAAACTTTTACCTAATTTTTATTGGTATCTCCCAGTCGAGGCTTAAACTAACACATTTCCTTTTTTTCTTGTGTTTCGCTAGGCAACTTTTGTTTGTTTGGCTTTAGTGTGTGTTGTTGTTTTTATTTATTTTTTTTTTGGGAATGTTGTTAACCCTTTGTGGCCGTCAACAGTCGCCCCCAACACCGGAATCCCCACTGCCACCGATCGGTCCTAGTTGTGCGCATTTACGACACATTAACAAATTTACTCCTTTCATTCCTTTGGCAGGGTCCACAAAGTATAAATTGCAATGTAATAGCTGCCGATTGTCGCGCTAACAACACATTTGCATGTCCTTTGGCTTTTGGAACATGCCGCGTTCTTTTTTTTTTCTTTTTCATTTTGGTTCTTTCTCTGTTTATATGTGTTTTGTTTTGTATTTCTTTTCTTTCTTCTTTTTTTTTTTTTTTTTTGGTAACCTGCTGTTTCTGCCCTATAATTAGTCAAAGGATACCGATGCCGATGCCCCGACACTTACTGGGGGCTTATTTACATTTGTGCGGGTTAGGCAAAACATTCATACAAAATATCTGTATATATGTATGTATATATACATGTATCCCTTTAGTGGCATGCAATGGCAATGCAAAAAGTATTCCCCATTCTCTCTTGATATTCATCTATGTCAGCACGTCGTTTGGTAGCTGAATACTATAAAGGGGGCGGGGTCAACATGGGGCAACATGGCTTTGCGTTTCACATGGCATTTGCTGCATAAATATTCTTTATTTTATTGTATGTATGTTATGTGTGTGTGTGTGTGTGTTTTTGGCGATAACTCTTTCAATTCATCAAATATATGATTAGAATGATATATGTATAGAGTTTATTGTACTACTAATTAGTCAGTCATTCCACCATTACCTTTAACATTTACTGGTACTCTTTTATGATCTGTACTATTTGTTATATAATTTTTATTGGACAATTACGAGCATTGGTTTGTCATTGGGGTTCCACATGTTATAATAAAAAAAGGCATTTTAATTCAATGTAAAAATACACAGATTTTTGGTATTATATCAGCCATAGGATAGATTAACTATTGAATTAAAGAAGGAAAGAAAAGTCGTACAACAATATTTTAGATTGATTATATGTATATCTATATATGTACATATATACATATGTATGTATATATAAATGTATGTCTTTTGTCAGATGAATGAAGAAATAGTTAAAAAGTCATTTGGTCTACTTTTATCAGATACGTGCATTATAATTAATTCATTAAGTGATTATTTTTATGATATCCAGGACAATTAGAAAAGTATTCTTAGAACTTTTTCTAAAATTTATTATATGAATAAAAGCCACTTATTTAGTTAATATTAATCGGTTTTGATATATTTGCGTCAAATTGCATTTGCGTTTTGAAGAAGAAACAGTTTATAATATTAATTTAAAAGATATAAATATGGATCAAGCAGAAAAATATACAGAACTACAAAAATATTTATAGTTGTAAGCCAATTTGACAGATTTCAAGACAAGTTAAAGAGCTAAATATGTTCCTTAACTATGCCAAATATTATATTAATGTTCTTATTTTTATTTTTAAACAAAAATTTAAAAGAAGTAAAACAGAATTAGGTAATTTTTTGGAAAAATTTGGTTTGAATCTTGTTTGGAAAAAAAATATTGCTTTCCTAAAATCTGAAAAGCTTGGGATAAAATATTATTTTTTTCGTTAAACTGCAATTATTCTCTTTTATACATTTATTTTTATTTTTAGACGTTCTTAAGCAAACCTACACATAACCTTTAGTTTTGAAATAAGCTTGAAACATATTAGAAACATGTTTTAATCATATTTTGATTTTTTTAAGTACATAAAAATAATTTTTAAAGATTCTGTCTTAGTTTTTCGGTCTTAAGAATTTATGAAAGGAAATCCCCTAAATCCGCCACTGTTTTTAGACTTACATTAGGCCTTAATTTCATAAACCGGCTTCCATTTTTTATGTGTATCTTATATGTAATTACATATGTACTTTTTTTTATATTTTTTTTGTTTTTTTTACAAAAAGAAAATAAATAAAAAATACGTTGAATGGGCGTGTGTTTACGGCATTTGGCATGACTAATTATTTAGACCGAGTTGCCAACAAACATATGTAACTTAACTGTTATTGCCGAGAACGTTAGCAAATCAAAAACAAAAAAAAAATAGAAAAAAATTGGTTGTTGTAACCAGCAACGAATCGGAATTGCATGCAACAATTATCACCATTGTAGCAAACACTTAACGTGTTCTTCTTATCCGAACATCATCTAATATACAACATGGAGAGCACTCATCCAAAATTCTTGGAAATTCACTCTAGCTTGACTCCTCTAATTTATCTCTCTCTCTCTCGTTCTCTCACACAATCAGTTAATGTCCGAAAGGAAGGAGAAAGCCAAAAATTAATGTAATTCCTCTTCTTTTTTAAGCAATTTATTCTGCTCGATTGTTAACACTTTCGTTGGCTGGCTTGGTCAGCTTTTGATAGCTTGCTAATGTGTCCATAAATGTGTGAAAAGCAAGGCATTCACACTCACACACACACACACACACACCCAGTTAGTTGCCACGCCCTGGTTTTAGTCTGCCTAATACGCCTTTTAGTAGGTTGGTTTCTATTTTTTTTTTTTTTGTTTTGCTTCTTTCGTTTTATCAGGCGGAAATGCCGTAAATCATATTCCAACATTTACATACATTTTATGAGCAAAGTCAGCAAACGGCAGCCGCAGGGTATATATTACTATATATATATATATATATATATATGTAGTATATACACCCCCGCCACGCCTCTCAGTGTGGGCGTTTGGTCAGTTCAGAGAGTGAGGTTATTTTTTCTTTTTTTTTTGTTATTATAGTCGCGCAGTTTTTTCTTTTCCTTTCATTTTAGTATGCTTCCAAGTGTAGATTTTATGTATTTGTTTATGGGAAAATTAGGGAAATGGCTTTTACTCATTTTTACTATAGCTAAAAAGAAGAACCGGACGGAGGAGGGAATAGCTAGCTAGAGAGAGCGAGAGAGAGAGATGGTGCACCCAAAAAGGTGCCAAAGGTTACAATTATGAAGTTTACACACCATTTGCCATGGACTTGAGAGAACAAACTATTACATATATACTTTCTTAGGGTTGGATTTTTGTTTGCGGCTATTCAATTAGCTTTTTCCTGTTCTCCCCTTGCAACATATGAACCGCAGCACATCCACAATTCATTATCAACACCTTTGTTCCAGCAAATTAAGCCTCAGGTCTAAATTAATAAAATGCAAATTAGTTTGGCGACTAAAAATAGTATAGTGAATAAAATGCAACCCTCGTAGAAAAATTGATCTTATCAACTTATAGACTTGGTCTATATCTTCTCTTACTATTCGCCTCCATTATTAGTTGATTAATTCATAATTTGGTTCACATTTTGGCTAGATATACCTTTCCATGGGAGATTAACTTGTTTCATTGTTGTCCTTCAAAATGATAAATGTTCACATATACAAAATAAAGATGAGGGTTAAATGCAGCTGCCGCCCCCCTAACATTCGAGTTAAATTAATAAAGTTGTGTTGACTCCAAAAGTATAGAAATAATATTAATCAATTTCAATTCTTACTTTGTTTTTGTTGCCATGAAAATTGCAATTACCACGCATCTCGATTAGGGCTACTACTGTCCCGGCAGGACCTTGGCTAATATGCGTGAAGAGTTGTCGCAAAATATTGACAAAACATTTGCCAGCCGATCTCTTACCCCGCCCGCTGTTCAGGGTTTCTGGGCAATTAGCCCGCCTGTGACTTTGCCCCTTTGTCTAGGTAACCAACTGCCAACCGCTGTCCTCTAAAACCGCTGACAGCGTGACAAAATCACAGACCACGTGATATTTTATCATCTCAATGACCGCAGCCGAACAAATATCTAGACAATACACATATTTGTATCTATATACATACCCAAAACACAACAGTTCAAGATATAACAATTGTAAAAGTCTTAAAAGGCAACAGGTAAAGGAATATATATATATATGTCTTGACTCCTTATTTTTTTGTTGTTCTTGTCCTGTTTTATGGCCATAAATCATTTTGGTATCTCAGGCAGGAGACTTGTGTATGAATATAAGTTGCCAGTTGGTTTCAATTTGACTCAATTTTTTCCCCCTCTCTTTTGGACTGAAAAAAAATTGTTCATGGTTTCGTTTTGATGTGGCCTACGCATGCGCATTTGCATGCTTTGGCAACATTTTCATGGCGGCGCTTCTAACAAATGTTTCAAATTTGACCAAGTTTTTTTTTAGGGTTTAACCATAAACAATAGTGTTAAGACTGCCTTTCAATGTTTTTATTCCTGTTAAAACAAAATTATCCAACTATTACTGAAACTTGAATAGTTTGTTGTAATCGAGTTACTGGCATCATTATAGCACAATTTAATTATAACATTTGAATTTAAAAAATATAATTAATATAATTTTTATTTTATATATTACAAATTAGTACATATTTTTATTTATTTACTCAGAAATAAATACTCGAGTTGTAAAACTTATAAATAGATTATATATTATCGTTATATACTTACTATATTATTTGGGTAAAAATGGATAATTATACATGAAGCAATAATAGTTAACAATATTGGTTAACTTTGAAAAATAAACATTATTTGCAATCCACGATATTGACAAATAATAAGGTTGCTTAAGAAACTAATATAAATAGTAAATTCAGTTGATATTAAACTATTTCTTTATATTTCTTTAAATGATAAAAATTCCATTGTGAGAGATTTTAAATCAGTTTTTCAATATTTAGCTTTGACTTTTCGCGTTATCTATCTATCTAATATTAAAAACATTTGATGGTAATTCACTATGATTCTGAAGATATATCTTATTATCAAAAGCTAAATGTCCCTTAAATACTATTGTTTTACTAGCTTGGAGATAAATAAAATATTAGGTTTCTTTTTATTGAAGAATATTATCTATTTATTTATTTACAAAAGTAGATAAAGTATTAATACTAAACCTAAACTAAAGGTTTGAGTACTAACTACAAGGCCTTCGACTCTGAAAAATATTAATAAATTTAATTTAATATTTTTTAATTTTATTTTATTTTTAAATTTAATTAGAGATTTTTTTTTGTTTTTGTTCAATGATATCTATAAAGTTGAAGTATTTGTGGAGATAATATCAAAAATGAATAAATAATCAATATAGGTTTTCTCTCCCAAAAATAATTAATGACCTGTAGTATAAATATTTTATATTTACACATCTTTAAATAGACTTATGAATAATTTTTTTATATTTTGTATGTCTTTTGTTTTATTCTGTAGAGAAGCTAAATGTATTTCTCCAACGTTTTCGAAAATTTGTTTTAACTTCATTTCTAGAAAAACATTGCTTTAGGACTATGGCATAAATAATAATATAGTATTGATATCTGGATTTTTTAAACATTACTACTTACATCTTTTTAACCATTTATAATTAAGTAATTGATTTTTGCTATTTCGAATTATTCAATATCTATAGTAAGGCATAACACATATAAAGGACTTTCTGCTAAGATAAATAACAATATCTAATGGAATTCTGTATCCTATTCTATACATAAATTCTATACTTTATTCGTCATTCAGAAATCTGATAAATCTCTTTATGTATAATGATGAATAATGTTGGAACATTCATTTGCAAGTCAACTTACAGCAAATCAACCACAATTACTAGAACAATAACTGGAATAGCGACACACCTCTCCTCTAATGTCAGCATTATGACTAGAATAGTCATGTTCATAAAAACAAAATACCAACAACAAAAAAAAATAGAACCATAAGACAAATGACGAAAACAGGGCTGGGTCATTAGCGTCATTTACACTTACCTTTAACCAAAAAAGGAATAAAAAAAAAACACTAACTAACACATTAGTTCTTGTAGTTGCCATGTAATATAGAGGAACTATAACTAGGACTGCGACATTGTCGCGGAAATGTGTCAAAAACGTGCTAAAAGTCATAAAATTAAATATGCGTCTTATTTACATAGAAACTTCCTCTCCCTCTCTCTTACTCACTTTTCTTTTCCTCTCTCTTTCTTTCAATGTTGGGCAATAAAAAATGGTGTAACAATTTCTTTTTTGTTACTTCACTGTTTTTTTTGTGGTCTACTTTCGGGCGCTTATAGCCTGCTGTGCATTCACCTTTTAGTTTAATAAATAAAATTTAGGAAAAAAAAAGAAATCTAATGAACATTTTGGTTTTCGTTGTTTTAGACGAATGTTTCCAACGGTGCGGGTCAGTTTCTCGGGTCCATTACGTCAGATACAACCACCGGATCGTTATGCCGTACTATTGGACATTGTGCCGTTGGATTCGCGACGTTACCGGTATGCATATCATCGGAGCTCCTGGCTAGTGGCTGGCAAGGCGGATCCACCACCGCCGGCACGCATTTATGCACATCCTGATAGTCCCATAAGTCCAGAGGCATTGCGCAAACAAGTTGTATCCTTTGAGAAGGTGAAGTTGACAAATAACGAAATGGATAAAAGTGGACAGGTAAGCGGAAGCTAAAAATAAATATAGATTCTAGAAGAACTAAAATAACTGGTATACATATATAAAAGTTACCCAAAAAATAAGTTGCCTTTAATGGTTAATTTTAAATTGAATGCGAAAATTTAACTTCATCTCAATGAGAATCAACATTTATGTGGATGTAAAATTTATTATCGTTTTGGGTTAAATAAAATGATGCTCATATTCGATATCATAATCAAATTCGATTTCATATAATGCTTGTGTACAAAGCTGAGATACATTTGTATCTTCAGGTAGATTTCCTTTGCAAGAGATGAAATTTTGCTGCTCCTGAATTCATTTATGAATAATTTAAGCGAAGGCAAACACATAAACTGGCTGCTGGCAACTGGCATTGTCTACACACACACACACACACGCTTATACACAGTAGAGTTTAGGTCCTAGCCAGGGTTGCCAAGTCACACAGTTACACACATACAAACACTGTTGCAATTGTAGCCGCCGCCATATGCAAATATATTTGCGCGCGCACGAAAATGAATGAAAATTGTTGGCAATTTGGTGGCAAATGCAGAGAGCAAAATAAGGCCAAAGACTCACATATTATACCTTGGCCCAAAGTGGCGACGCTCTGTTTACGAGCCTGCTACCGTTTTTATCGCCACCATAAAGGATGTTGTCTGTGTAAAGGAGCAGCAGCAGGAGCAGTCCCTTCTTGCCCTGTAAACTGGAACCGTCAAAACAAACATCGACTACTTTTTATTGTTGTACATTTTTTATAAGGCAAAAGAATACTGTAAAAAAAATAAGCAAAAATGTACAGATATAAAGAGGAAAAGAAAATATTTTGGTCTTATCCTCGTTTTTCTCTCTCTCTCTCTTTCCCCCGATTTTTTACAGGTCGTGTTAAATTCCATGCATCGATATCAGCCACGCATTCATTTAGTGCGTTTAAGCCATGGCCAGAGCATACCCAGCAATCCCAAGGAGCTGCAGGATATGGACCATAAAACCTATGTATTTCCAGAGACTGTATTCACGGCCGTGACGGCCTATCAGAATCAATTGATTACAAAATTGAAAATCGATTCGAATCCGTTTGCAAAAGGATTTCGCGATTCGTCGCGTCTGACTGACTTTGATAGGTGAGTTTATTGCACTTGAATAAAGAATCCACAGATGAGTCGTCGTCTTTCTGCCATATAGTGCGAAAAGTAGTTGCTTGCTGTTTTTTTCTTTTTTTTTTCAACTTTTGCTTCTGTTTTATTGGGTCCCTACTTGATTTATGACCGTCCCATCCCTTAAAACCAGTTTACGATGGGCTGTTGAGCCGTAAAATCCAAACAGTAGCTCAAGTTGTTGCTGATTAGCGAAAACGTGTGAAAGTGTTGGAAAAGTCACAAAAAGATTTCCAATTACTTAAAGTCAGCATTTGAATCGAACAGATACAAGTAGATGTATGAAATATAAACAAAGAAGTACTATGAAATCTATTTGGAAATACTAGTTTCTCACAAAAATTATAATTGCTTTACCCCTCTCGACTACATCCATGTGTATTTAGTCATTGGTATTATGTTGCACTGGCAGAAGGATCATACGTTCAAAAGAACTTTCTGAAGCTTTAAGGGACCGCATTTTTTTTTTTTTTTTGTGTTTTGGACAGCAATTTTAAAAGTGTTGCAAGGCCGGGTTGGGACTATTAAGACAGCAAAAGCAACGCAGAGACGCAGCAGAAGCCAAGAAGTAACGCCGGCAACAATAACAGCAACAACAACAGCAACAACAACAGCAACAACAACAACAATAACAACAACAACATTGATGTTGTAGCCGGCACGGCGGCGTCTTAAGTGGCGTAAATTACAGATCGGCGCTTTTAACTTTGAAGCGGATTCGTACATGAAATGAAAACACGAAAATAATGAGTGAATGTGGCTTTAGTTGCTGTTGTTGTTGTTGGTGTTGCTGTTGTTCCTGTTGTTTAGTGTCGGCAATTGGCAGTTACTTTCGACGTAATTATGTTATTGCTGTTGGGGAGTTGAAGCCAATGCCGAAGCCAAAGCCAATGCCGGCCCCAAACATCAGCAAAAGTAACCAGTTACCAACTCTCATCCTCATCTTGTTCTCTGTTCTGCTCCATTTCCACTTACAGAGATCCCATGGATGCATTCTTTTTCGATCAACATATGCGGACAGCCCCATTGCGTTTCTTTCCGGATCCGTTGATGTCACAACTAACGCCACAAGAGGCGGATGCGGCTTCTTTGGCCTTATTGGAGAAGGCTCGTCAACATTTACAAATGTTTGGACGATCGCCTTATACTGAAATGTTGTTGCCACATTTATATCAGCGATCTGCACCACCACCGCCAGCCCCGCCCCTAAGTGCATTTCAGTTGGGTATGTGGCAGCAACAATGGCCCCAATTGACTGCCGGTTTTCTAGCCAGCGCCAATCAACAGGCCGCTTTTGCTGCAGCAGCAGCGGCAGCAGCAGGCGCCAATCGTACCCCTCCGCCACCACAATTAGGAACATTAGCGAGCAGTGCTGTAGCTGCTCCCCCTGCCCCTGCAACACCCACATCATCATGCGGATCAGCCTCACCCGATTTGCGTATTAAAACTCAACTGGGACATTATCCCCAACGTTTCAGTCCTTATCAGGTGCCCCAGCATCAGACCTCACCGCCAACATCAACGCGTGCGGAAAGCCCTTAAATCGAACAAAATCCAAAAAAAAACAAAAATTCCTTAACAAAAAAAAAACTAAAATGAAATGTATGTGCAATGTGTTGTTGTTGAAAATGTATTTCTTTTCTTTTGTAAATAACTCAAGCAGTGGCATTTTCAACATGAAAATGTTAAATGTGATGCGATAAAAAAATCTTAGAAAACACTTTCCCAACTCTCTGGTAAATGCAAATGAACCAATTGAAAAAAAAGAGTCGGCAAAAACGGAATAAATATTTTAATATTTGGGTTCTTCTATACAAATTCAAGATTGAAAAACCTTCTAAAAAAATAATTCACAGAGCGTGTATATGTAATATTCTTTTAAATAAAAATATTTTCGTAGGAATAAAAGAAATTATAAATAGTCCTATAAAAGTTTATCAGAAGGATTTCCAATTAAACTTTCAATTTATATCTTGAATAGCTCTAAATTTTTCATTATGTTTCAAATTAAATTCCATTATCTTGTTGACTTTCTCAAAAACTTTTCCACTCTAAATTGATTTGTTCATAAAATTAAAAAGAAAAAAAAGCCTATAGCGAATTGGGATTGATGTATTTACCTCTATTGTATGATTCTTAATTTTAGACTTGTAACAGTATTAGTTATTAGTTAATTGAATTAGATTTAGCATTATTACTTAATATTGCTTACCTTATATGTATTTTTGTTGTCTCTGTGTTCCTAACTGCAAATTTATTGTGCAAAATTCCAAGCTGAAATAAACTTTAGACACTAAAACCCTGCCACCCACCCCCATACACACCCTCTTAAATTTTAAAAATCAAAAGCAAATAAATCAACAAAGAAAGCAAAAACTATAATTAAAAATTATTGAAATTATGTGCAAAAGGAAAAAAATAAAAAAAAAAGAAACGATCTATATGAAAATGAAATAAACAATTTATAACATAAATGGAAAATCGAATCATTATTTTTTACATGCAATTGTTAAACAATAAATGTTGTAAAGTATCTAGCAATTAATAACAATTGAGGAGTAGAGAAAGGGAGGGAGGGAGTGAAGGAGAGAGAGCACGTGATGCGCAGTCGCGCGTGGTTACGATGGCACTGACATTTATGCCAAGCAATGAAATATAATTTATAGAATTTTGTGCTCTTTATGAAAGTCTAATTAATTACTACTCCGTGTTTAGTGCATCCACCGCAACTCTGGCTCTGCCTGGCTTTGCCTCATTCAATTCGTTTCCATTGCACTTTTAAAGTCATTTGATGGCTAAGGTGGAGTTGCTTGGGGGTAGACAGGGAGAAAAAAAAGGGTTGCATGCGGCCATCAACAATGGATGCAGCAGCGGGAATGAAAGTGCAATGGTGTGTGGGTGTAGCTGCTGTTGCACGCGACATGCGTCATCAATTTCTAATGATGTATATCTACTTCACAGACATTTGTTATTAATTTTTTGTTGCCCCTTTTTTGTTTTCTTTTATTATTATTATTGTTCAGACATTGGAAATTAATTGTGGCAGCTTTAAAATGAGTTTCCCATACGACTAATATGGCTAAAAGTTGAGACCAAGTATGATAACTTGTAAATTTAGTTAATTAATTGAATTTCAATTGCATTCCATTAAAACGTTAACGAGCGGAGTATGCTAATTCACCTAATGGTCGTACATCGATTAATTGTTTAAACTTTACACTTAGCTAGAAAACAATTAAAAGGTCTTAAAAAAAGATTCATATAAATAAGTAATTGCAATGCCTTTAAATAGTGGCCGACTGACACCTCGGGCGTATGTGCTATGTAAACTTAACATAGATAGATTTTTATTAATAAGCAGTTAACAGCAGCAGTTGATCATTAACAGTGAGCTGCCATCAGTTAATTTGCATATATGAAATGGAATATGAAAAATTTAATATCTGGCAACTCATCAGCAAGCTGTGATCAAAGGTAGGAAGAAACCCAGTAACAGAGTTCGAATTAATATAGTTTAACTTTTTTTAAACGTTTTATATTCTAAATCAACTAGGTTAATCAAAATCCAATTGTAGGCCTTTGTTGCTGTGGCTTTAATTTTGTAATTTGGATTTCATTTTGCTTACAATTTAATAAAGAAAGAAATATTTTCACTCAATTTACAACAGATTTTGAATAAAGTTAAATGTTTTTAAATGTTTAAAAACAACTTTAATTTTTTTGTATTTAGCAATCGAAGTTATTAGAATTTCTTTTCCTTTTTTGAAAAGAAAATACATTAATTCTCCTGGTTAAAATTTATTATTTTATTAATTATTTATTTATTTTTATTTATTTATTATGTTACAAGATATGGGGACTTAAACTTATTTTAAAAATATATATATATATAGTGCAATTCACTTCATGAATCTATTAAAAATGATCGAATCATATTAAAACTTCAAATATTTAGTGGATATTTTAGGGCTTAATCTCTATTTTGAATTTATATAAAATACATATCAGATTAATATTATCTATTGGAGCATTTCAGATTAAAAGAAATTAAAAATTTCATTTCGGTTGACAATTTATCAAAAAATATTGATTGTAATTGAGAACCTATAAATTCAATTTATTAATTTTTAATATAATTTTGGTCTCACACATTTATGGCTCACACACACTGTCAATCATGTCTAATTACATGCCACACAGTCGCTCATTCATTCACATGGATATATTAGAAAACCGACAGGGCCTCAAAACACATAATAACTTAATTTTTATGCCCATAGGCCACGGCATAACAGATACTCAAATACACAAATAGGCTGGTCATAGACTGTGATAGATTGTAAGTGTTTGTTTCGGGGGGGTTTGTAGGATAGAGAGGTGGCCAGTTTCAGCATTTAAATATGGCTTATATAATAGGGCCAGAAGGTTTACCTAACCGATAACTAACTTATAATTATACACTTGAAACTTGCAATTAAAAATTCGTTTTGACCGACAACCAAAACTTTGCTTGAGCCACTTTCAAAATGTCTTAATTAACATTCTGTGTTTCAATATTGATCGAAAGGTAACTTGCCACGTACCACATGTTGGTGAAATGTCTGAGAAAGTGTCAGGTTGCCATAAAACATAAACGAAAATCAAAATCATTTTTAATTAACAATTTATATCTATAGGTAAATGTAAATTCTCAATTACAAAGCGTTAAAAAATTCCAAAACCCATTAGACCAAAAACAACAAAATACTTCCATATACATACATACATCCAATGCTTAACCACAAACCAATTATATGGAGTATCCAGCAATTTTCTCACTCACTGCGACAAAGTCGTACACAAATTATCTCGCCACTAAAAATTTGCCTAATTTCCAACATAAATATGAAACATTTTATCTTAAGCGACCGATCTCTTGGGCATATCTAACAGCAGTCGGCAACCTTTTTCCCTTACCTCTCCAGTGCGTTCCTGACTAATTTTTGGGCATGTCGCGACCAACAAAAACAAAAACCACCCCCAAAAACAGGAAGAACAGGAGCAGCAGGAGCTGGTTTTAACTGGGATCTTGACCAGGCGCTAACAAATTTATGTCTTCTTCAGGCTTAGACAATGCAAAAGGTGCTACTAAATTAGACAGAGGTATAACCAAAGAACAAAAAAAAAAGAAAACAAAAAGGTGAGGTAAGGGCAGAGTCAAATGTAAATGCCGCTCAGCTCATTACACACAATTTGCAGTTAGGTGCGACCATACAAATTTTTCTTTTGGTCATGTCTTATCACAACTATGTGAAATTTGATCTAAATTATATATTCAGAAATGTTTTTAATTTACGTCCAACATTTCTAGGTTTTAAAGTCAACTTGTTTCAACAGATTTCGTGTTGGCTTATATTCCAGTTTATATGTATGTATGTACATATAAATGTTTTTAATTGCCTCAAACTTGGTACATGCGTGGCTAGTGGTGGGGCATTCACATTAGCCACGAACATGAGATAATTATGTTCATCATAATATTAATTTAATGTATCAAAGGAACATGGGAAAGAATAAGTGTTAGCTTGAAAAATAAAGATATATTTAACCAAATATATATATGAAACCAAACACAAGTCCAAGTTTCTTAATTTTAATAAAGATCCTTAATCGAAATTAGTTTGATATATCTTAAATCGCAGGAGCCAACTCTAAGAGTTTTGGTTATATTTTATAAACCAAGAAAAGTTCCTAGTTACTATATATGTATATAAATAAATTTGAATAAATTGTATTTCTCCTACTTAAGACTTTCTTAAAATATTTAATATATATCTTTTTTTACTTGAAAAGAGTTTGGTTAATGCTATTATTTCCTTAATTAGTTTTTGTACAGCTTAAGGCCAAGTAGCTATAGCTAACTCAGGGGTTCAATGGAATTTGTAATTGCTTCTCAACCATAATATAAATAAATAAATAAAAACAGTTTTTGTAAAATTTTGTTCCATTCAAAAAATCGTTCGTATTCAAAAATCTTATGAAATATGAAATTATGCAAAACCAACTGGGTTTTTAAGACTCGAACGTTTTTATTTCATTCTTTAAAAATTTGGACATAAAGCAAGTTTTCTTATAAAGAAAAGTTACTAATTTTATGTTTAAAATGAAATTCCAAATAAATGTTTTTAAAATAAATTGTTTTTAATTTTGTGAAAAATATACATATTATTTTTAAGTAAGCCCTTAACTTAAGCTGGTAAAACAATCCTTTGGAGAGTAAAAACTGTAAAATAATACATAATGTGAAAAAGATATCTATAATTTTTAGGTTCCTAACTTATTCTAGCAGAGCTATATTATAGACAGGGATGACGGATTCACATTAACAAGTTTTTAACGTCTTGGAAAAGATAAATGCGAAATGCTCAAAATTGGTTAGTTTGGAATAATATTTTCTTGATATGTTGTAATATTCATTATAATATCTTAACCGCTTCGGCTATGGTTAAAATTGTATAATTTACTATATAATAATCACTTAACTTTAACGATAAAAAATAGCTTTGTTGCTAGTCCCTATTTGTAATTCTATGAATTTTGACTAAGGTTTTCAGTTATTGAGACTTAAGGAAATGCTTTGTTGTATTTATAAAAATCCAAAAAAGAAAACTTAAAAAAACATGCTAGAAAGCTTTTCATACAAATAATTATAATAATTGTTTTTACGTATGTAGTTGTTTATTTACACATATATACATATATTCGATTTCTACCATTTTGACATTATAAAAAGGCAAGTATGACGTTTCAACAAAATGCCACGAAAAGTGACGATGAAATTAATTTCACGACAGAGAAAATATGCTAAAGGACCTGCTTGTCCAGAGTCAAACAAGCGAAGCCTACATCACACTTCAACACAATCGGGCAATTTCATCGAATGCCAGGCGGTGTACCAAGGAGGAACTGGAACAAGAGCCGGAGCCGGAGCCGAAGCAGGAGCAGCTGAAGTGGGAGCGGAAGGCCAAAGTAGAAACAGAGTGGCCCAAATGCATTTCACACTGTTCTGCCGCAGTGAAATGTTCTTTGGCCTGTGCAGGCATGCATGTTCCACGTAGTGTTTTGTCCGTCCTAGTGTCTGTATTGTCTGCATATTGAAAATTTGCATGTTTAAGCATATCCTTGCCAACACTTTCCTTACTCGACATACATGTATAATTCTCTATATATAAATATATAGTTATATGTATTTGGCTATATATATGTATATACATATGTGCTTATATACAACTTGCCGGAAGTAAGCGCAGTTTAAAGCTTATCGCTGCAATTTAAGTTTCTCCGGACCCGGTTCGGTCGGCCCCAAGGATACGCTACTTGTGCAAAATCCTTTTGCAATTCTTTCATTAAAAGCATATAGGGATTGTACTATATTTATTGTTGAAATTCTTAAAAAGGCTTTTTAGAGGTATTTAGTAGTCGTTGCCGTGGTTTTGTTTTTATTTTACCTTCTATTCAGATAATATAAATGCCCATATAATTTTAGTTGAAATTAGTTGGTAATTTTAAGCACGCCGCAGTCAACGTTCAATGAACTCCAAGGCATATACATCTCTCTCTCTCTCTATTTCTTTTGATATGTCTATCTCACTCTCTGACTGTCTGTTTTAAGGTCGTTAAGTTCTCAACGCCCAACAGCTGTCAATTGTCTAATGAAGTCCCTAAGAATTAAGATCCTTCCGATAGGATATGGATATGGGCTAACTGTTGCAACAAATGAATAGAAAATTTGCTGATTGATCTGCTTGGAAATCTTCATCAATAACAAACTCAAAAACTTGTGCTAATGACTATTAATAAATGCCAACTTGGCATTAACAAATACAATAATGCAATGAAAAATGTATATATCATGGCCAAAAGTATCTGTCATGCACACACAAATAGAAAGAGAGAGAGACAGAGAGTGAGAGTGAGAAAGAGATAGATAGAGAGATGAGTGAATAAGAAAAGCCTTGTCTAGGCAACAGGAAACTCTATTGCTCACTTTTGGTGTTGACATTTGAGAAATTTGTAGCTCATCTTTTGTTGGCATATCTGGATGCCAGGCCCGGACAAAAACTGCAGACGGCGACATCAGCTTTGCCACTAATTACAAATACACACACACACAGACACACTGGCACATACATACATAGATACAAATTCATACAGACTCTCTCATACAAAAATACTTGTAGTCTCCGAGACAGAGACACATTTGCACAGTTTAAAATATATGTATCTAAGTACATACATACATATGTATGCAAAGTATCTTATGGATAGGAAGGCATCTGCTATACTACGACTTGGTGTGTGGGTGGCAGTGGCAGTGGGCGTGGATTGCGTCGTCAGCTGCAGCCAACTTAATTGCCATGCTTATTTTGGCATGCTTGTAATAAGATGTCAACGCTGTTTAAACAATTTTACAAAACTTAAAATATCTAAAGATACATTTGCATATGTATCTTATGCAATACATATATAGAGATACTGAATGTGTCATTTGATAAGAATAATAATAAATATTTTATGTTGCAATAAATAAGTTGAACAAAATAAATAAATAGAAAAATAAATAAGTTAAAAATACTTATTTCTTAAGAAAGCCAGGAAAACTTTTTATTGTTGAAAAACAATTGATAGAAAACCGTTTAAGTAAAACTGTTGGCTGAAGTTCAGTTTTTCCCCGTATTTATTTAAGTACAAGTATTTTCCTGGCTGGTTTTCAGTAATTTGAATTAGAAACTGTTGGCTGACCATCGCTTAAAAATTTGATTATTTTAATAGAAGTTATTATTTGAAATTTCGATGTATTACAAAATGATTTTTTTTATTTGCAAACAGTTAATAAAAGTTGTTAAAAGAATTATGCAAAAATAACAATTATTGGTAAAACAGCTCAAATATCTTTAGACTTGGTTAAATTGGTCAATTGATATATGTAAGTATTTACCTATTTTTCTTTTTCTATATCTTATTTTATCTACTAAATATGTGCATGATTGTTGGTTATATATTCCATCTATTTGTAGATATATATCTACAATATATATTCATTCTTACACACGCCTCAATGTACCGTCCAGTGATGTTAATAGGCATCAGGTGATATATTTTTACTGTTAAGCTTTCCTGTTTCTTTCTCTGTTTCTTTTGTCACCTCTAAACATTGTTTATGGTCTGTGAATTATGTGCTCAAAAGCATTCAAAAATAATATGTGCGACCGAGAGTCAAATAAAACTTAATATTAATCAGGTGCGAAATATATGCACAGTAGATCAAAGCAAATAAAAAAATTTAACTAAAAATAGAATTAATAAATATATACATAGAAATATTTATGTATGTGTGTATCCGTTATTCCGTGTTGACAGAAAGGGCAACGAATATGCAATGAAAGCGAAGAGACAAAAAAAATGAGCTACAAACTTTTGAGTGAGCCAAAAGCGGCCATTTTGGTGTAACTCAAGCTCAGTTGCAGAGAAGTCGGCAGCGACTTTCCAGTGGCAGTGGCAAGCATTCCAGGCAGATGCCGGAATAAAGGGGAATTGAGCGAAAACTGAGAGAAAATTACCAAATGATGGGAGAGTGCGAATGCGAGTGCTAGATTTAAGTGTGTGCGTGTGTGTTCGAGTGGTGTGTGTTTGTGTGTGTTGTGTGTGAGTGTGCTAAGCAGCCAGATGATTGAGGGCGTTGCTTGGCAAAAATGGCAGCACAATGTTGAAAGCTTTAACTACAGCGCAACGCACACACAAGATAGAGGGAGAAGAGAGAAGAGGCAGGGGCAGGGGAGTGAAAAGTGGTTGGTATGGGGGCGGAGGGGGAAAAGTTGGTGGTGGCCCAAAACAAGATGGTAGTGCAGCAGGCAGACAAGTTGCAACTTGTCTGTAGCTTGTTAACAATTGCAGCACTCAAATAAATGAGCCACAGAACGGTGCAAGCAAACGGAAAAGAAACGAAAAGGAAGGGTAAGGATTGTGTGAGAGAGAGAGAAAGAGGACGAGGATGAGAAGAGACATACACAGCAGTGAGACAGAGAAATTAGTTTTACCCAGGCATGATGTTGTTGTTGTTGTTGCTGTTGTTGTAGTTGTAGTTGCTGTGTGGCTGCTGCCAGGCTGCAGGCAATATAGTTAATTAAAAGTCGCACGAGACAAAAAGCCAAGCCAAAAAAAAAAAAATACAGATTAAAAGCTGAAATTTTCATATAAGCGTACTACAACGGCTGTTGCAACCCAAAAAAAAAAAAAACCAAAAAGCAAATAGAAGAAAAAGGGAAACCCAAAAGAATACATATTCTCCCCTCCATCTCTTATCCGTGCGCCACTGCCTTTCACTTGCAATTGTTTGTCACTCAACAGTGTTGTCGTCTCCCCGCGCCGATCGTCTTTCCCCTTTTGTTTTCTCTCGCTTTTCTTCATTTTCCGTCGTGTGTCAGGGACATTTTACTTAGCCACACATCAAAGTGTATTTCATTTGTCGATTCTGATTATTCACATCGATTGGAATTTGTGAAATTTTCACGAATTGACACTTTCAGCCACTTGGGTGGCAGCTGCCGTGAATCTAATTTTACGCACCTCACTGTTGCCTCTGTTAATGTTGTTGTTGTAATTAGTTGGAGTCTGCCACATGCCACATTGACATTGCAACCAATTGACAATTTCACTGAAATATGCAAAGAATTTGCTGATTACATTTAATTGAATTAAATATATATTTGTTCTAAGGGCAGCGAATTGTTATACAATTTAAATAAATGAAAGCATGAGATAAAGATTACTAATGGGGTTTTTATTAAATGGTTTAATTTAGCTTTATTTAATTTAATCACTATCATATTAATATTAACTTTTAAAGTTCAACTCTGTATAACTTAAATCTCAGCTAAATATACAAAACCTTTTATGTATTAAAGATTTATGAAATATTATTCAAAACCTTATTATTTAAAAGAAATAAATTCTTTTAAATAATATATTTTCCTTGTTTTTCTTTTTCCCATTATATCAGTGCTATGGTGAATCAATTTCATTATTTTTACTAATATATGTTTAGTAATAAATTTATATTTTATGTTTATAAAAAATAGTAAACTTTTAATTTATTCTTGCTAATTTCCGCTTAGTTTCCTTTTACTTTTGGTATCTTAGTATCGGTATTTAGATCCTTTAAAAATGCAATAAACCCAAAGCGAATGCTAAAATAATTTATTCAAAGAAGAAATAAAAGAAAAAGTTATGCTCTCGTTCTAAGCCAAAATTAAAAATTGAATGAATAAAATCGTACAAAATTCTTCTTTTTGAATTAAAGTCAATAGTTTTCACCATTTTAAAATTTCTTAAAATTGATATGCTTTTATTACTTTATCTTAATATATATATGTATATATATTCAATATGTATCCACATCATCTCACCCTTACCTCTTATATAACTTTGTTTCAGCTACTTGACTTATTCGACTTTTGTGTTACACATTTTGTAAGGCTCGTGATATTTACAGCACCTGTCTTAGCCTTCTTTTTTGGTGGCCCTTTGCTTCCTCTGCGGACGTCATGTCGTTTTTTCCAGCTAAAACTCTTAGAAGTTATTTCGTAAATGTTTCAGTTGGCCAACAGTAGGCATTAAACATATTATAGTTACGTTTAATTAATTACAAATATTTGTTTAAAATGCACGCCAACTCCACCAACGACAAATTGATAAATGAATTCAGATGAAAATTTATGTGAGTTTTCATTGTCGAATCGAAACGAATTTCCACCTGTTCAAGGCAACCACAAAAAAAAGAAAAACAAAATAGGAAAAGGAAAACACATGTTAGCTTCATAATGATGATGAACTCTCTTCTTCTCTTTTGGCTATAAATAAGTTATAGACTCACACAAATCGTGTTGATTAATGTGGCTCAGTTAGTGCGAAATTAGATGAAAAACTGTAAAACGAAACATTTATAGCGACTAACAAAATAAATTATAAATTATGCCGCAGAAAATGTGAAAAGTGACAGACTAACATGAACGATACAGATACATATATGTATATATATGTTATATGCATCTGTATCTGTTGCGATGTATGAGAAAATATCAAATTTCAAACGCAGCCATTAAATAATTAAATAAAAATGTTCTGTTTTAAGTTTTTCTGTGTCAGTTTTGCGCACGATGTCTGGAAATTATAAAGTATTATTATTTGTCATAATTTTTTTTAGTTTAAGTCAACAAAGACCACACAAATGGATAACAAATGGTAATGCGAAATATATATAAATATCAAGGCAACATTAGTTACTTTAGTTAGAGAAAACTAAAGTAGGGCGTTAAAGCCTTATTAATTATTAAATAAAATAAATAAAATGTTTTCTAATATTAAAACTAAAAATTATATACATAATTTTTATTTAATTTTAAATATTACTTGAACTTATAAATTAAATTATCAATCTTTCATTTGAGTTTTAACTGCTAATACTAATAAGAAAACGATTTTCTTAGTTCAAAGTAAACTTTCCCATATAAAAATTTTAAGAAAAATTAAAGAAATTATATTAGAAATGCATTTACTGTTTAATTGATTGATTTGTGAATATATTATTCTGTCTAAAAAAAGTTGAGCTCTATTAAATGTTAAAAAGAAATCATTAACTTGTTACATACTCCTTTTACGTTTTATAATAAAAATTATATAGAATCAGAGGAAGATCATTTAAAGTACCTTGCATTTGAGAGAGAGTCCTTTTTTTATCTTTCTCTTTAAAATTAAATTAATTTATTAACCACATTGCTTAGCCTTTCAGATCAATCAGATTGCACTTATACGATTTATAAAAAATATTCAAAATGTTCTTGACACGGTTTTTTTTTTTCTTAAATGCAACAAACAGTTGCAAGTTAGAACACTAATGAGAGCGTCGAAATTTATGACATACCAAAGAAAAAGCTACTGTAGCTACAACAACAACAACAACTAGGCATTTGAATGTTGTTGCTGATGTTGCATGTACCGCATAATTCTCACACTTCGACAGGGCAACAAACAAAAAAATAAAAAAGATAAATCCCCCCAAAAAAAAAAAACAAATATAAATTGAACGCCGACGAACTTTGCTCACCCTACTTCCCCGCTGCATGTTGTTTCCCCCCGCTCCTTTGGCGTACACATTGAAATGTCAAATTTAGTTGACAATTAATAAATTATGCCACTGGGCGCTTAAATGGCGCCAAATCGAGAATGGGGAACTGGGTATCAGGACGTCACATTTTCATATTGTCATTAATTTTAAATAATTATGAGAGAGAGAAACATAAAATTCCCCATCCCCATCCCCATACCAATACCAATCACAACATTGCCTATGGGTGGGCCATGTGTGTCACTGTGTGTGTGTGTGTGTGTGTGTGTGTGTGTGTGTGTGTGTGTATTGGGGGATTGGTATATAGCCTCCAACTACGTCTGCGATTCTTTAATTAACTGACTACATATTCTTACCGTCTGTCTGAAAGCAAATTGTTCACACTTCAACGTTTTTAAGATGCCTAGTTCCTGTAGTCTCTCTCCCTGATCACTTCTCTACAACCCTCCACATTTCCTGGCCACGTGTAAGTATCTACACTCTGTGTGTAAATGTATGTACATATATATGTGTGGATTTTCTTAAAAAACGTATTTCACGTTTATATTTTTTGGTGAGCTTCAAGATTTTGGGCATCTAATTGACATGCTAGTGACACATGTTGTGGGAGCACATTTCTTCAGTTTCTGCTCCTTGCGACGGGACCTCACACGACTCTTGGATGCTTCGCAAAGGCAATGCCAAAGGCAGAGGCAGTGTCAGCGATATTCGAGTCGATGATATATGATTAGGAAGTCTCGGTTCGTTAGCTGGGAATTATTTATATTGAAATGTTTTGACATTGACAGAGAGAGACCAATACGAATGGGAGTCAAATTTTCTTTACCAAAAATAAGTAAAAATTGAAAATGTTTTTAAATGTCAATGTTAATGAACTTAAAGTTCTATTAAATAATCCAAGTCATTCCAAGCAGTTTAAAAGGTTGTAACTAGCGTAGAAATTGATTTAGAATTCTTTTAAATAGGCGAAAGGACTACCAAAAGGACATATCCTTTAAAGAAACTTCAACTTTAAAAGACTCAAATTTAGTCTAATTTTGGTTTATTTAAAATAATATATTTATATCTTAATTTGCTGATAAAGAAAATATTAAACTTTATTTGCTTCAACTGGCATAAAAATCTGAAAAACTAATTTTCGACCCGATTTTAAGTATTTTTAATGTTTAACTGTTGAAAGTTTTTAAAAATCTGGTTGAATTTATTTTCTGCATGTTTTTGAATTTTTAAGACAGTTTTTTACTACGGAAATTAACGATGACATTGCTATAGAATTTTTCGAAATCGGCTAAATGATGACAAATGTAGATTCTTGAGAGCCTTAGCAAAATTAACAATTCCTTCGAAATTTTGTTTAATTTTGGAAAACTACATATATTTCGTTTGCTAGTTGGGATCGCATCATTCAATTAGCAAAAAAATTAGAAAACTAATTTTTGAACCAATTTTTGAAATTTTAAGAACTAAAATTTTGTTTTAACAGTTTTATTGTCATTTAAAAAATCAAAAATAAGATTTCGATATTTGTTTATAAAGAATTCACATCGCCATGGTGATCTTGAATGTATATTTTTAACTTAGTCGGAGATGCTTTCTTTTTAACATTGCATTTCAATTATTAATTAATATAATTACAGAATTATATTGAGCTTTACCTAAGTTATGTACCTATTAAGGTGGAAATTATAAATAAGATTATTTGTTACTTCCTACATATCGAATTTGGCTTACTTTCAATATATATTCCGTTAGTATTGATTATTGATTAATCGAAAGTCTGGCTTCGTTATAATAGATTTACCAATTGTATTCTAAAATCTATTTGATATCTAATACCTTTTGAATAACCGCCCTTTTGTTAAGCTAAGCTAATCTCAGAAATCCTCCTATTTCATAGACCATTAAAAGAAACAATTATATTGTACAATCCTGAAAATTTTCTGTACGTATCCGATTTAAATATTTTGGTATAACAACAACAAAAATACTGGAATTGGACATCATAATCGGCAATGGACCTGCAGCTAACTACGCCACTGACACCCGCCCTACCCACGCACGCCCACACACTTATACACCCATACGCACACACACACACACACACGTGTCATGTCGCCCTGTCTCTTTCTGAATGTCTGTCTGTCTGTCTGTCTGTCCCACTGACAGCTACAAATTGTGTTACAAGACTAAGCTTAGAGGTGAATTTGACTGAGTGAGAGAAAGAGAGAGAGAGAGAGAGAGGAATCATCGAATGCCTCTATCTCTGCGTACACATGGTAGTTATGTACAGTGGGTGCTAGTGTCTCGCTAGAAAATGCCAAAAAAAAAAAAAAAAGAAAATGTTAACGTCAACGCCGACACCGCGTTCGTGTAACTTTCAGCATAATGACCCAGACACGTGGCTGTCTAATGTGACCAGGAGATTGAGAATGAGGGAGGCGTCTCAGAGGTAGATCTGGTTGAGGGCTACACAGTGTGTCAAACTCCGGCATTGCCCATTGTTTTCAGCATTTTTATGGTAAAATGTTAAATGAACAAGGCGGCACTTTTAGATTTTATGTACTATGTTAGACTGTCTCGTATTTAATACATTTTATTGCAATTTGGGGATTTGAGATCCTGTGACAATTCGGCTTGGATTTTATGCAATTAAAACGTGTGCCAAATTGTTAGACTAATTGAAATTACAGTTGATGTCCAATTAAACTAAGTGCAGTTGTGATTTTCACTTTTAGAGAGCAAAAATCTAATGATTGTGAATAAAAATGAAAGCTATAATACTTATTGTTCCATATGATTCTTAACTCTTTTATTGGTAGAAAAAATGGAGCCGTTTCAATTTTATTTACGTCAATAAATTTTCATCCTATGACTTCATTAGTTTTTTTTTTTCTTTCTGCCGATTAGTTGTCATTGATATAAACAATCCATCAATCATACATTCAAGATGGAATTCGGGGCAGGTAGTATAGTTGGGGTACCTTCACTAGGAGGCACCCTAGATTCTAATCTTTGTACTTGGGCCAAAAAGTTAATTTACTTATAATTACCGCGTCCGCCATTTGGGTCGTAGTGAACCAACTCATTGGTGACTAGCTCTGCCTTTACAATATAATGACTTGTAATTCTGCTAATGAGACTCGGACCATCGTAACATCGGTATATATGTATATACATATACATATGTACATATTTAAGTGTGACGCTAGCGATAAGAAAACGGGCATTTCAATTAGACCAAGTTCATGGTAGACTGAGAGAGACCATCTAACCGGCCAACTGGTTCTCGATCTCTTCCTGTCGATATTAACGCGCAATAAATTAGCACAAACATTGCGACGGCAAGGTGAGAGAAATTATTACTCCTCTCTAACCTCTTCACTTTTTCCTCTAAACCCTAGAAGTGAATCTGGAGTAGCGTCTATCTCGACAATTTAGCATGCAGAACCAGTGTTAGCGTGCGCGCGGATCCAATACGCGATCCGATGCGATGCGCATAATCTTCCAAACTCTTTCGACGGTTAATTTCAGTTTGAGATAATTATAGAGCGGCTGCCACCAAAGAGATCCCAGCAGCACCGTTGCTTCAACTTCAACTTCAAGTCACTTCAAGGGGCAGGAGGCGCATGGTGGCATGCGCTTGCACGCGCTTGTATTTATTATTAGCCCTTTCCGACAATCAACTTGATGCTGCCACAGATCAGATCAGGGCGTTGAGAGTAGTAAGTGATAGTGGGCAGCAGCACCACCAGGCAAAGAGAGAGACTCTGTATTGCAAAAGAGAAAATGTGGCAACCGATACGATGCACAGTGCATAATTATTCAGAAAATGGCTTTAAGGTAGAGTATACATATATACATATAGAAAAAATAACATCAAGTGGAATATTGCGTGATAATGGAAGGTAAGTGCTACAAACACACTATATAAGTTGGTATAGGAACATAAGGAAAGAAATTCTACTTATTATACAAAATTTTTTGCAATGTATGTATTTAATTGCAAATTTTAAATAAATTATTATTAAGGGTATTAAGTCTTCGTTTTATTTTCTCTATTACCTACTTACATTTATGTTTTAATAGTTATATTATTATTTTCAGCATACCAAAAGTTCCAACGTTACCGATCCGAAGATGCCAAAGCCAAAACGAAATGCCGACAGATATCAAAGTCATATTCAGCCACGCCCACTCATGGCATGTTGATCTTCATCAAGATCGGTCAGTGCATACAGAACCGAGACCATATAGATAAAGAGACTGAGAGTGAGAGAGAGAGGTACCAGAATGTCTGGACTGTGGGTATACCAGGGGCTACCGCCTCCATGGAAGCTAATCAACAATTTTCTCACCTCTTTTTCTTATGTTGCGGTATCAACAAAAAAAAAAAAAAAAACGACGAAAAAAAGAAGGAAAAAAAAAACAAATCGTTGCGGTAGGCGTTTGCTGCGCTGAATATTCTGTCGGCGGCAACATATGTACATATGTATATATATGTACATATATACCCGATTCAATCCAACGTAGCTCGACAGATTCCCATTCCCATTCCGATTCCCATTCCCATTCCCAGTCCCATTCACGATCCAACGCAATTTTGTGCCTTTGTTTTAAGCCGCACATGTTTGATAATAAGACCAAAAAAATGTATATGGATCGGAGGAGGCTGAACCTGTTGTTGGATGTCGGCAAATCGGGTTAATCGATTTTAAATCGTTTTTATGTTTTCATTTTGATTTAGATTCCATTTCTGTTTTAGCCAGTTGTCGAGAAGATTAATATCGCTATCCAACTATTAGAAGTTCGTTAGAGTTGAAAATTCTCTATACTCTGTGTATATACTATATAGAGATATATGTTGTGGTTTTTACTTTTATTTTCGGGTCCAGTAAATATGTCCAATTGCGTCGCGTGAATTATGGCACTCGCATTAACTGCGGTCACATCCATTTAAATCAATTCGAATATATGGCATCGTTAATGGAAATTTATTCGTTCAATTCTACGCCATTGGACCACACAGGCCTGAAACCTGGGGCAGCTACCAAATAAAACTTGCTGAATATTCGCACAGCAAGTTGCAAATTGATGGACAACCCACTGGGCAAAAACACCGCAGACTCTCCCCTCCTCACCACACCACACCACTCACACACACCATCAGATCGGGCATTGTATGTTCGAGTATTTATAGCAACGCGAACTGCGCTGATTTTTCAAATTCTCAAACAAACAGACAAAGCGTCGATGTTCGAGCTAAAGATGGAGTTGAAGTTGGTACTGAACTTCGGAGTTGGACCTGCTCACTAAGCCACACATGTAAAGCTTAAAAAATTACTTTTTCTCAATAAGTTTTGATAAAAATCAACATCGTTTGTAGTGTCACAGTTGGGGGGAAAATTCCAATATGGTAGCAGTCCAAAGCAAAAAAAAAAAACACAAAAAAAAGAAAGAAAAGGAAAGAACTAAAACAGCAGCCGAATTCAGGCCAAGATATGACTTTAGAGGCACTTGGAATGAGCTACAAAAAACATAATGGCATTTAAAAAATAATTGGAAGCCATTAAGATCGGTTAAAAAACTAGGATAGTATCGATTTAAATACAAATATGATTATCATTAAAGTGTATGTTATAAATAATAAATACGATTCTATGAATTATCCTTCCTAATAGAAGCTTTATATATAAAAAAATATTTTTGAATTTACCACTTTATTATATATCGTTTATAAAAATTATCGGTCCCAAAAGTTGGAAAATTTGTAATAAATACTTTTATACATTTTGAAATAGTTTAGAAAATTCTTTTGATATTAGTTAAGTATGTATATATATGTATATTTGTTATTATTGATTGTAGAGTTATTCAAATAAGAAATTCTTTTCAAATTTTCTCAAAAAATAGTTAATTTGCAAAATAATGTATAAAGAAAATAAATAGCAGCTGATTATTTTTTTGAATACTATTTGGTATTGGTTCAAAAACTTAAAAAACTTATAAATCTAATTACTACTTAAGCAAAAAAAAAAACAAATTAATTTTAGAATTGTACAAATAAATATGGTATACATTTTTTTTGGTTAATATTTTTATTTTAAAACAATAAACAGAAATGTTTTAACAATATATTCGTTGTCACTTGTTCTGAAAATATATGAAAAAAAGTAATTTAACTAATTTTTATGTAATTTCTTTGTTTAAGGATTAAGCCTTATTCTAATTTCCTAAAAAGTAAATTATATCTGCACACTGTAAAAAAAGTGTGTTATTTTTTTTGGTTTTTGTTTAGAGTATCTTGAGGATGTATGATGCGCGTTGTCCTTGAAAATTAAAGGACTAATCTGGGATGAAATGTAGAAAATATAAAGATATATCTCTAACTAATATTTAAGCCTATTCATTGAAAAATTTTGATCACCATTAATATGCCCTTTTTGTAATGTTATAGATACACGAAACTGGATAATCAGCTGAATACTCTACAACCTTTTTTGTTCAAATCTCCAACTTTAGCAGTTCGATGTTGTTGTTGTTGTCAGCTTAAGCTAAGCAGTCGGTGACTGCTGTGCCACTACACAATCTCCACCATAACCATAGAAAGAGAGAGAGAGAGAGAGAAGGATGGGGAGGAGGATTACCTATCTACCTACCTCATCCACAACTCATGTCTTATGCTCGTCATTTGCGCGATTTTTAAGCTGATGATCAGCGACAAACGATCTTTCACTCGCACCATGATGGATTCATACCACCAACATATTTGCCACTGATGAATGGATTCCTGTCTGAGTGTCTTTCTGTCTGTCCGGTTGTTGTTGTTGTTGTTCTGAGCCAGTCTCTCGTTCTCTCTTTCCGTTTCTTCTCGTTCTCGTTTTGTACGTTCGATCCGCAATCCGCGGGGGCCAAGTTTATCTTATGGTCCGGTCCTCTGGTCTTCTGTCATTCTCGTCAGCGATAAACGCCAACATGGTGTAGATATTCTGTGCAGCTTCTGGAATGCGTAGCAAGTTGTGGCAGCTCCGCGCCAGTCTCACAAATCAGACATCGGATGACGGCGACAAGCGACAGCGATTCCAACAGAGTTTCTGCGATTTCTTTTCCAAGTGTAACGTATTGTAAGAAATTGAACTGGCGTAAGTAGCGCAGAAAATAAAAAAAAATAAATATAATATTACAGGATATAAAATTACCAACATTGTTTCATAATTGAAATTACTTTATAATTGAATTGAGTGGCGAACTAATGTTCATTTTATAAATACTATGATTCTCAAGTGTCACATTGGTCATCAATTTATGGCACATTTTCTTTTAGCTTTACCTTTGATATGGAAATTAGGCAAAGCTTCACAAAGAAAATGCCGCCTACAATTGTCAGGCGATATTGTGAAAGCTTATATACCCAGCCAGACACAATGACCGATATTGAAATGGAAATTACCAATATGCATGAGTAATCATTACAAACTACAAATAATATTGTATATCGATGGTATGGTTTCGTATCCATAATCGCCACTTTTGTCAAACGCGTCAATCAAAATGATGTCCAGCCCACCTATCAAAATCAAAGAAAATTCCCTCAAAGCCACAAAGTGAAATTAGTAACGTTTCCAATTACAAAGAGAAGAGAATCAGCCAGTTAGACCAAGTGGAAAGGAGCGTTGACGTGTCAGAATTTTCATATGCATGTCAAGTGTCAAACGCTGGGAAATCACTCTGCATACTTGGTAGATATATCCTCCCTCTTTCATATATATATATATATACATATATATAACACGCCCCTACAAAAACGCTGATTATTGCGCTTGTTGTGCATTTGACTCGTTGATTTTGTTTGACGCCCTGTTGCCCTGTCATGTCAGTTTTGACATTTTGTTTGTTGGCCACAAAAGAATAAAAAAACAAGGAAAAAACGAAACTATATATGTATATATATGCCGGCTGATGCTGGTACTCCATCCCTCGTCCATCGTCCAATACATTCGTTATGCTTAACTTCAATTAGATGAATTGAGTTTTATTTTTCACATCAGGACCAGAAAAAGCAGCCGTTACGGCATCATAATTGCCATTAGATTAGCTGTCAAGTTTTTGCTCGCTTTTCTTTTTTTTCTCTCCTGGAATGTTGTGTGTGTGTGTGTGTGCGATCTGCGTTGACAATGACACATTTTTTGAGCCGGAGGCTGCTTTTGGTTGGCTGGAGTTTTGATTTGACATTGATGTGTCAGCCCGTTAAATGAGCAAATATGACAGACCGAATATGAGACCTTGTTTGCGGTTTCTTTTCCTATTCATCCTTTATAAATATTGAGGGATGAAAATGGGTATAAGGACATTGATGATGATGAGTTGCATTGTTATTGCTGGTCGGTTTTCATAACTTTCTCAGGATTTGTCAGAATTGAAAAAGAAATCCCTGAACTCCTGGCAAACTAACCTTGACTCTGAAGTTGAAAAAGTTAATTGTAAGTGGTTTAAAATCTTGGAAAAAACTATTGGAAAATTAAATGAATTAAAGAAAGAGAAATTGAACTATAGTAATTTAATTATAAATCTTTCATTCTACAGTTTTAATTAAAAGACAATTGTAATGTGGCTTACCATTTAATTCCTTTCTTTCCCTCGTGTTTACCAGTAAAATCTAAATAAAATCAATAATATGGCTACTCAGTGAATGAGGTAATGCAACCACTTTTAGGTAAAAGCAATTGGTATAGTATTTAAGATTAGTTGGTATTGGGGTCGCATTTAAAGCGTATTAGATAACTTTCTGCCAAGGCATGAAAAATAAAGCAGAAAATTTCGATTTCATGGCGATAATCATGAATCGTGATTTATTTAGCGGAACAATTTGTCAGTGCGGTGGGTGGCAGCGGCGGCGGTGGCGATGGCGATGGCGGTGGCGGAAGGCAGTGATTGTGTTAGGCCTTAGGGCTACCAAAAATAAAAGGGGTGGCTTTACCCTGCTGTTGACTTGTGAGTGCTTTGCACCCGGACATGGACATGAGCACACACAAACGACATAAACATGAACAAACTGAACACTCCATACACCACTCCAATCTCATTCCAATGATTGCCAGCTACCCTGTCGTAAATTCGCGTAACTATTTGTGAAATTCGGGAAACATAAAATTACGTTATCTATGGTCTCATTATCATCAACAGATATATGTATATATATGCTCTCCCCCCCGTGCTTCTTACTGACTTTTGTCCATTCGGTTTGCCGTTTTGCCGGATGCAGTCAAGTTGAAAATTAATTTTGTCACAGTTGCGCATCGGTGGGAAGTGTCATTATGATATCGACGAGCGACAACGCACGTTGAAACTCCGTCCACGACCACGGCGATGATGATGAGGTTGTCGTTGTCTGTCTGTCTGTCTATCATATGGCCAGGGTTCGTCCTTGGGTGTTGCCAATTGCTAAGCGGTAAATTGAAAAGAATTCGTTAGGCATACGCCAAGACGCGTGGTAACAATTTTTCGTTTTTTGCATTCGTTTTTTAAGCGATTCGATTCGCTATCAATTTGTTTGGTATTAACTATTTGACAGTCCTTCGCTTTGGAATACAGTGGGGTAGGACAATGTTAAGACTTTTCAGTGTTTACGTGGGAATTCTTTAAATGAATTTAAATGATAATTGCATTTTATTAGCTGTGACATTTTATTTCAAAAATATTTTACTACTCAGAAGCCGTGAGAATAATATTTAGATGGGAAATTAAATTTTTTATGTATGTATATATCTAATTCTGAAAATCAAGATATTTTTTATTATCAGATAGTTTAGCTATTTTCTAACCGGAATAAGATGTTAAAAAATAAAAATAAGTCATCACCGATAAAAGTTATTTTATCGATATTTTATGATGTATACTTGAAGATTAGCTAATTTTAATAAAAATTTAAGATGTACAAATATAAGGAACCGATTTTTTTTTTATTTTTTTTTATCTATTTTAATTATTAGTCACAAAAAATTATTATACATTAAACCAGCAACTTTAAAGTACTTGCAACTAGGCCATCAATGTTAGTTCTTAAATTAAATTGCATGTAAAATAACGAAATAAAATAATATTGCTTGAATAATTTACTGTGATAATTTTCTGACAATTTTTATAAAGTTATAAACTTTAAGTTAGGAATAAATTAAGCTATTAACAACAACGTAGGCCTTTAGGTAACGCTACAAATATAAATTAAAATTTTGATTAATTATTGAATGCTGATTCCATCGCTAATGTAATTAATTTGTCTCCTGTGTCGTAATTTGACATAAGACAAAAACATTTCAGACTATAATACTTTCACGATAAAACACAAAATTTTAAAAAAAAATTTTTTAAACTTAAATAAAGATATATGTTTTATATTTAATATCACTTTTTCTTTTTCCCAGGGACCGAAAATAATTGTTATATTAAAAATTTTCCTCAAAAAATCACCAGTAAAATAATTTTTATCTAAAAGAATTACTTTTCCCTGTTATTATAGATTTTTTGAAATATAACTTATAACTGTTACGGACCCCGCTTTTTCCTTTTACTTTACATTTATTAAAAAACAAATAATAATCTTATATCTTTTTGTTTCTTTTTCTCATTACTTTCTTTTATTTATATTTAAATCTCAACTGTCACCTCCCACACATATCGGTTAAGTGGTGCCAAAATATTTAGAAGAATCGAAAAATTTCTTTGCTGTCACGGTTTGCTGCTAAGAACCCATCAACAAGTCGTCCAAAATCAAAAATCCGTTCAGCGTCAAACGACCATCGATGGCGGCACCTTCAGATGGCCCATGAGCTTAAGGGTAGAGAACTACTTTTCACTTCAAACTAATCGCATCTAATTTGACAGATTTACATAAGGATTAGGCAAGACAAAGGCAAGAGTCGAGGTCGAAGCCGTTCCTATGGCCCTGACTAACAAGCACTCAGATGCTGTACTTACATCCACACATCCATATACGTAGACATAAGTATATATTGATGACTTGACACTGACTGACTGTCAAATGTCACTCAAGAGACGACAAATCGCCGGACCAAAAAAAAAAGAAGAAAAAACGAAAGAGAAGGATTAGGGGAGGCGGTAAATGGGTAAGACGAAACAATCAGACTTTGGTATCGGGCGACGACAGTAGGTGGAGTGAAGGAGTTGGATTTGGATTCCAGTGGGCGTTCGGGCTTGGAGTAATTCACACTTTTGTCACGGGCAGTTGACCAAAAACCTGCTGAGAACAAAAATAAAAAAAAAAACAGTACCGAACGGAACAGAATGGAACGGAACTAAGCTGAACGGATATTGATGACACAATGTTGCACATTAAGTCATTCAATTCGAAACGAACGTTGCACAGCTGTGACGATTTTTAGCACCCATCAGTAGTGGCAGCAACAACAAATCAATGACACATCATGCGCAAAAAAGGGGTTGGGTCGATTTGGATTGAGATGAAAATGTTGAGGGGGCGCGGTAGTAACTTCATTACTTTGCGTCATTAGGCACTCAAATTGTTGCCCATAGAGTTTAACTCTTTTTTTATTTTCGATAAAAGGGGTATACACGATTTGGTTTTGGTTTATATTGCATTATTCTATAATCTACAATATTCATATCGTCTGCAGGGTATACAAAAAGCCGAACCTTTTAAAAATTTAACCTCTGCTACTTGTTTCACTCTGCTGTGGCCCATATTGAAATCGTTGCGCTTCAATGCTAAACGGAAGTCCACGTCAGCGTCTAAGGTGCGTCCGTCACCCAAGTGAGTGTATATTATACATGGATATAAAAATGTATGGAACATCTCTCTCTCTCTCTCTCTCTCTTTGTACTATGAAGTGACAAAAGGTCGCGCTTGGTCAGCGTCACGACGGTTCAATCGATCGGCATTATCGACCCATTCGAACAGTGCTAATATTGTCGAGTTAACTGCTGTTGCAGTTGTTCTTTCGTAATTTGCTTTTAATTTTTATGACTCTTGCACCCTTTTTTTTTCTTTTTTTAATAGTTTTTTATTCCAAGCTCTAGAACTGTTGAAGCGTTGCCATCAACGCTAGTTTACCGGGTATCGGTAACGGGTAGAGTAAATTAAGAGCGTTAATGATCAATTTTATAGCAAGGCAATAGACAGTATATCAATATAGTGGCTATAAAGATATGGCTGTCAAAGGGTTACGACTATTGCAATATATATATATTAATGTATATTGATTAACCTAGCTTATTTAACGGTCATTGGGGACTTGTAGTTATTGTTATGGCATGTTGAAAAACTTAATAATATTGATTGCAATTTCTATGCATATCTTGTTCTATTTACGATGAACTCAACTGGATCACTAAAGCAACGGACAAGCAGTTCCATTAGTTTTAAATACTTCCGCACTGCTACTGTATAGAGTGAGTGTGTGTGTGTGTGTGTGTGTGTGTGTGTGGCAACCGGCTACTACTATGGCTAGTATGTCTATAGTTTCAGAAAGTTTGGTACATCGATTAAATGGGCATTGAAATTCTAGAAACTTTTTCTAGTTGGCTAACGACAGGCACGATAGTCTAATTTGCCAGACACGTACCAAAAATTAACAACACACTGTGCCGAGTGGTCCAAATGGTTAGTTGTTTGCTTCCAAAGAAGTTGCCATCATTTGCATTTTGTGTGAAGGAGCAGCTGACAACTTTATTTCGTTACCATAGACCAAAATGGATTCAAATTACAACCACACACACACACACAGAGATCGAGAGGCCCAACCAACCACTCGACTGGAAGATGGAGACTCCAAAAAGGAGGCCAAAAACCAGGCCAGATCTGGATGCAAAAGTCACAAAAGCTAGAAGACTTTGAGTCGGACTTCTGTCTGAATCTTTGCCAGCAATTTATCATATTTTTCTTGTATGTGTTTTTTA
Organism: Drosophila emarginata; assembly: GCA_037075365.1. NCBI lineage: Eukaryota > Metazoa > Arthropoda > Insecta > Diptera > Drosophilidae > Drosophila > Drosophila emarginata. The sequence continues at coordinate 303,691 of JBAMCD010000012.1, forward strand.
GGGGCTTTTAACTTTTTGAAACAATTTGTTAATCTACAATAAAAAAGGCGAATATTTGACTAGGAAATGTTTTTTGGGCAACTTAAGTTAATAGATTGATTAATCGGAATTTATGTATATATTTTATGTTGTGTTTTAATTTCAAATGTAAATTTGTGCAAGTGTATTTAAACATTCGGTTTAATTTAATAAAATCTTGTCTTCATTCTTTGTTGCTGACTGGCGCCCAGTTTCGATTTCAGTCTCGGACAATTCCTTGTTGAAATCATGTGCATACGCTTGTCTGGTCTTTCACAATGAATTTGTGACTTTAAACTGGCATTCTGCACCACACAATGGGTGGTGGTGCGCATTGTGAACGCCACTTAATTACACGGAAGTATGCCTCAGTTGCAACAGTTGATGCCAGGCCCCAAAAAAAGCCAAGAAAATTAATGCAGCTGAGCATGCAGACTTTAGTTATGTCCCATCCCCCTCCCTCTCTCCCTCTCCCTCTCCCTCTCACCATGTCCTAGTCAGTTCAAGGTTGGAGATCTGAAAGATGATATCCCTCGCTGGGTGGTGATGCAAAAACTAATTGCAACAAGATTGCAACGCGACTTTTTCTCGATGACCAAAAACACGCATATGGCGTGCCAAGTGCAAAACATTGGATATGCCTTAGTATAAATCAGTTAATATTTCAGCAATAATTCAGTAAGATGATGGGGGCACTGGTCATAAGGTGCTAGCTTGTTGACGATGGTATTCACGCCTTGAGCACACATTCTCTGTTCCACAGGTTCTCAATATCTCGCTGGACCACATAATTAATAAGAAGCTCCAGGGACAGCGATTCTAGACATTCAAGACACTTCTTTTATTCTCTTATTTCTGTTTTTTTTTTTTTTTTGCGATTAATCAAGCAGAAGGAACGAGAGACGAAATCACGACCGAATACAAAAACTCCAGCTGAGCCATTTGACATTGGCTTAAAATGTAATGATTTAGTTGCATATTCATAATTAGAGTGCGAATGACTCACATATATTCATATATATTTTTTTTTTTGGGTATTTTATTAACTTTCATATGGATAACATTCCAAGGCATTAGCGGCTTTTAGTTTTTCCTTTTTTTTTTTTTTTGCCAGCTCTTTGCCTAATTGAAAGTCGGTTTCGTTTCAAATCCGACACAAACGCATCTTCAGGGGTGGAGTTTTTGGCCTAATAGCTGCCTCAAAACTTGACTGAAACTTGCCGATCGCCCCAATGCACGAGTAATTCCGGTGTTAATTTGTACGTAAGATGCCCCATCAATCATGTGGATGGGGCAAATGAAGAAGCACGAAATAGAAGGCAAAGTTCACTTCTTTTTTTTTTGTAGGCGTTGGCGGCTAAGCTTTTTTTCTCTTACCCTTTTTTTCGGTTGTTTGTCGGCAATTGAGTGATGCGGTATTTCGGCAAAACGGGTTCTTCTAGTAGTCAGACAGACGAGTAATTGTAAAAACTGAATACAGTACTTTAAGTAGAAAAAACGCACTCCAAATACTCTATTTCTATGTTTTTATTAAGAATTTCTTAAAAATGTAAGGACACGTGTAAGAATTTTAATTCCTCTCTAGACATACATATATACATATATTTTTCGAATTTAGTAAAATATAAGCAAAATTATTAGTCAGCCTTTAGTTGGGATAAAGAAAGTCAATCGGTTGTTGAATTCATTGTTTTTTCATGTAAAAGAGATTACACTGCACCTTAATTTGGTCTTATTCCAGATTTGAGTTAACAAAGAGATAGATATGAAATTGCTATATATGGTATATACTATAAATATTATCTTTTGAGTTCAACTAATATATGAATATAACCTAAGTACCCTTTTTTAGTAGTGTATACAAATTGAGCGTGAGAAAATGGCAAACGATTTTAAATGTGATTTTTTTTAACTTTACGCTAGGAAGTAATCATAAATATTTAAATATTTTACACTGTCCATAAAGATACAGTTTATGAAAAAGAAAAACAAAATATTTCCAATCTTATAATACATACATATATCAGCATCAATAATCGAGTTGATTGATACATATATATCCGAATAATCACTGAGATCTTAAAAATTACTTATTATATAGTAGGAGTTACTAGGTTTTATTTAAAGACCTTTCCACTATGTAGAACGTGGTTTCAACTTTGCCTGAAAATAAAATTTTTATTTGGCACGTATTTACTTAATTAAATTTATCTCTTAAGATATTTTAAAATTTAAATTGATTTGAATCTCAAATTAATTTCGATTTACAATGACATAAATATAAAATCCATTTTGCAAGTATTTTTAGGAAATATACAAAGAAATTTACCTGTTAATGGTTTCTTAGAATTTTAATTTTGGTTTTTCAATTTATTCACTCACTCTCCGTGCCTACTTAAGAAGCTTTCCACTTACATCAGTTGTAATCGTGTCAATGATGTGGCACGACATGAGACAAACTAAACACAAATCTTAGGAATAATAAACATGAATGAATAGCTTATATATATATATATATATATATATACCTATGTATGTATATACATATATGGACCAGCAGCAGAAGAAAAATAAACTAACATACAACAATCGAGAATGAAGTCAAAATAATTAAATGTTCAGAGGAGAGTAGGGGAACTACACAGAGACACAGGCAGAACAAGATTAAGATGGGCAAGCCAAGGGAGATGAAGGCGGAGAAGGGAATCTTTGGCCACACACATGCTCCACACGGTTGACACACAATGCTGCGATAAATTTGCTCATCATTCACTCATTCAGTCTGTAAGTCATTCCCGATCGAGACCAACGATTGCCTTTTGACTATAAATAAAAGCGGGCCTCATCAGTCAAATGGTAAGCAAACATTGCGGCCAGAATGAGTCTGGAAACTTATGCCAAGGTGTCAATGAAAACTTTGTGTGACAATTTTCATGTTTCCTCATTCCATGGCAGCCAATTTGCGGTGATCATTCATGTAACTGTAACAAGATCATTCGTAAGACTCAGACTTTGTGTGTGGTAAAGTGTCAACATTTACAATGTACAAAATGTCAAAAATGACAGCAGGACAGGAAAATCGGGGCAAATTGGGGAGGGCAAAATGATAGCAACTGTTGCACCAAAAGAGCATTACAAAAAACACGCAGTGTCTATGTAATAGTTACATCAACTTAACCTTTTAATTACGATGATGTCTACTTTCCATTCAACCATATGCTGCACCCACTTGCCAGTCCAACTCGAAAGTCTCCTCAGACTTTGACTTGGTTTGTTTTATTTTTATTTTTGTTTCTTTGCATTTCAATAAAAAATTACAACTTGTTTGCTTGGCGTCACTTAATTGTTTTTTCTTACTACTGCTGCTGCTGCTGCCTTTGGCTAAGAGACTGACTGGGGTATGTCAAACAACTGTCAGTTCGTCATCATCATCATCATCATTATTATCATCAGCAGCAGCAGGAAAGGTGGAGGTAGCCAAGTATCTGAGCTCGAGACCGGGTCCGATCATGCCATGTGATTAATTTGCATTCGTTGTTATTTCTTTCTTTTTTTTTCTCGTCTTTTTCCGTTTTTGGCATTATTTAAACAAAGTATTGACTCATAAGTTTGTTGATTAATTAAATTCCCCTCCATAAATCACAAATCTGTTAGCATCAAATGAAACAAGTAGAAGAAGAGAAATCAAAAATCACACAGACCTCAACTGATGAACTTCAACACTGCTGACAGTGTTGAAATATTGACACCACAGGTGATTTCATATGGAAGTCATCTTTTGTTGGTTTTTCCTCAGTACTAAAGTTAAAATTGGCCACAACAAATCGCAGGAATGACCCAGACAACATCGTGAGGTTAACGAAACCGTTCAACCGATGCGGGTTAATACCAAGTGTTACCTGTTACGATTCAAACTGATTAATTTACTTAACAGTTTCCCCTATTTCCAATACAAATTACTCTGAACTGTCGATATTATTTTAATTTATGCTGGAAATGTTTACGATCCATACAAAGTTATGAATCTTGGGTAACTTTTTAATCTAGTTAAAAAATATCTTTAAATTTTGTTTTTTCTAGGCCTTTTTATTTATTGTATTTTTAATTTATTATAAGTTAAATTTTAATATAAGATAAATTTCAAGCCTGATATTTCAATAGTTAAGATAAAACTTAAATTTCTCAAATGAAATTAAGTAAAATGGTGCACATTGAATATATGTATATATATGTATGTACATATATTCAATATATGTATATATATGTATGTACATATATATTTATAATTTTTATTATATGTATCATATTGTTGATTCTGCAACGATTTAACAAATATTTCCTGTTATATGTATATATGTACATATGTAAAAGTTTTAACAAAGTTCCGAGCAATTTAAAATCTTTTTTTAAAAGAACTAAAAACCTTTTATAGCCTCATATAAATAAGGAATAAAACCTTTTATAACATATTTATAACTAAAATTATTAATTAGACATTGATAAAAAGTATATGAAACTAGACTAATAAAACTAAGAATTATTTAAATCTGATGATGATGATTATTTTTATTTATTTCTATAAAAGAAAGCATTTAATGCCAAAACGTTAATAACTAAATTGCGAATATTATAATAAAAAATATAGTATTTTTTTTTAAGAAATATCAGATATTTTAGGTACAAGTAATTAGAATTCAATTCAATACATGCATTCGGGTTTGAAACAATATATTTTAACTATTTATTATTCTATCTCGAATACAAACTCTTTAATGGATTATGTTTTTAAGGTTCAATCTATATTTAAATGATAAAATATAAAAACGGAATATTTTTCATATAAATTTCAACTCCAGAAGTGTATTCCTTTTTTATAAGTTTGCAAAGTAAAAATTAGTTCTAAATAATGGATAAATCCAAGGTGGTAAAGAAACCACAGATGTTTTTTACCACGTCAAGTCACAGACTTCTAAGAAGGCAATTCCACTTTCATTACAATTTGCATGAATTTTTAACAACTTTGACAAAGCCATGTGGATGAGAAACAAGAAATGGATCTATATTGGCAATTATCTCGCCATTTTGTCTTGAAATATTGTATTATTCAGTTGTAGAAAATTATTGTGACCCTTTTGCCAACACTTAAAATAGATCAATAGCCTCTTTCCTAGTCGAATACCAATTGTAGTTGACTGTAAAAACGCACATGACAGTGTGACAAATTTCACATAAAACAATTGCCGCAACAGCAGCAACAACAACTGTCGCTAAATAACAAACGACAGGCAGTCAACGAAAAAATATTTAATTGAATTAAATTGTTTGCTGCTGTTACCAATCGCAATTGGCCAATTTAGCAAGCGGCAAGAGAGAGAGAGAGAGAGAACGAGGGAGAGAAGGGAGAGCTACAGAAACGCAAAGTAGAAATTGTTAGCCAAATGAAAGGCCATGCCATGAGTCAGACAACAACCGAAAAGTTAGATGAAAGTGGCGGAGCCAGAGGAAAGTGGCACTCTGGAGTGTCGCTTTTATTGTTTACTTTCAATCACTTTTCGTCACGAATTTGTTGGATAGATAGAAAACAAAAAAAATATAAAAAAAAGTAGCAGCATAAATAAATAATGGAAGTCTACAAAGCAATGATCATGGTTGGAGGGACGGGGGGTGGTACGATTGGGGGATGGCATTTGCATATGGCAAATCACAGACGTACGGCTGACTGACTGCTTTTGTGGACATTGTTGACAAATTGCACATAATGACGTTAAATTGAAAATGATTGTGTGCAATTGTTTTTTTTTTTGTTTCTTCTTTCTCTTTCTCTCTGTCTGTCTTTTTCTATTACTTTCCGACTGTTAAATCAACAGACAAGGCGTTTTGCGTTTACGTTTGACGCACAAATTAAAATAAATGGCGGGGCAGTGGCGCGTAAAACAAGCCAACACGATACATCAAAAAGTCCATCAACAGCAGCAAAACACACACACACACACAAACACACACCCACACAACACACCCACAACAACAACAATAACGCACGTGCGCCCCATAAACAGAAGCTGCACTTGAGACACAACACAAAATGTATCTATGTATCTTCTGCCACTTACACAACAAAAAAAAAAATTAAGAAATCATTCACTTTGCCTAATGTGCAATTAGAAAACGCATTTTCATTAGTTTTATCGCAAACATTTAAGTTTCAGCTGTGCAGAGGCACCCACGTCTTTTCGATAAGCTTCCCATAGAAACTCAGGCCAGACCTCAGACATCGGTCTAAGAGGCAAACATTGGTGCCCCCAAGGTAGATGTATGTCTATATTATGAGTATCTGAAGAATATGCTTAATTTGCTTATCGGTTTCTAAGAAAAAAGAGCCAAGAAGAAAAAACAGATGACTAAAAGCATTTGGCGCCTGTAATGATGATGACTATTATGAGAATGATGGGCATAATTAAAGAGAGGAGATACCTCATCTTACAAGTGAAACCACATTTTGTTTTGTATTTACTGCTTAGAAATAATAAAATCAATTTCAACCAGGGAGAGAATTAGATATCTATTATATATGAAGATTTAGACACGAAAGTCTGGATAACTTTTATACAGACCACAAACAGATTAAATTAACTTCAAAATGGGAGTAAGGTCAAAATATAATTGACTGAATTATTTATATTCTCAAAACAATTAATTAAATTCTACAACAGTTGCATTAGTTAAACCACAAATAATTTTATTATTTACATCAAATATATTGAAAATATATTTTCGTGTTGAAAATTTCTAAAATTTAATTGAGTTGAAGCTCTGATAAGTTGTAGTTAATTGGTAAAATTTATTTTAGTTTTTATTTACAATTATAATTCTAAATTTACTTTTTCGAAGGTGTAAAGATTATAAGTTTTGACTTTGGAAATTTTTCAAGTCTGCACAGATTTTCTCTAACCGACTTTAATCGATCATATAAATAGGAGTCAGTGGATACAATTATACAATACCAATTCTGTAGATATTTTGCAAATTTAGCTTAATTTAATAACATTATTAATGCACCTTGAAGTTAAAGGAAAACTAAGTTTAAAATGAACTAATTTGTTTACATTTACCAACAGTGAATCAGACTTAATATAAATATATTTTGCTACTTTTTATAAGATCGCTTTCGAAACAATAACAATTTAACCATGAAACTGATTAATGAACTTCACTTGCAGAAACTTTTCATTTCTAATCGATCGTTAAAGCATTTCATCAGTCAATCGTTCACATTGTCATGCGTGTTGTTTTTACTCGCACAATAAATAATTTCCACATTTATTTAATAACAGTCATTTTCATCATCTATGGTTTAGCATTTCCATTTTCGTACCAGAGTTCATTGTCTTTCATAGAGAAAAAGAGAGTTTGTAGTACAAGTCATAGTCGATTCAATTTGTTTCGATTTGATACGAAACAGAAACGGAAAGTGGCTTTCGCCGTATGTGTTTGATAGATTCATGGTAGTTGGCAAATTAGCAACGGCAACAATCACAGAAAGGCAATTACACTGCAAAAAAAAAGAAGAGAAAAAAAAACAGAAAATCTCATAAATAGTCAACTTCTTTGCCTCGTATGTTCAATGATTTGATCGTGTGAAATGATTTTGATTATTGGCCATCTATCATATAATATATATAAATATATCAATCTGTGTGTGTGTGTGTGTGTGTACTTGGTTACATACTACATAACGGCAAGTGGCGGCCAACGTTTAATTAACTTGATAAATCGTTTGTAAATTTCTTAATTATTACGTAGCCGCCTTGTGGTCGGTCAGCCAAGCAGCCTGTTCAATAATCATTTTTTTTCATGCCACATTTGCCATTCACCTTAGCACTGAATCCGCAAATCGTATTCACATCCCACATTCAGTTTTTATTTATAATTTTGCCATGCAACTGTAATTAATTTAATATGCATTTCTTGTTTATTATTGTTGTTGCTGCCTGTTTTTTTTTCTCTCTCTCTTTCAATTTTGTGTAAACATTTCAACTAGTTGGCAATGTCGCTAATTGTTTATGAAGTGCACAACAGCAACAACATTAGCAACAACAACAGCAACAACAACATTGGCGTCAAAAGCAACAACAATTCTGCAACCTGTTGGCAATTAAATATATAGTAAATTTTGCTATTGAGAAACTGTTAACAAGTTAATTAAATATTATAAAAAATAATTAGATAAAATATGATTTTATTATCGCATGTAGAGAAAAATGTTGTACGGAGCAGAAGTTACCTGACTAACAAATAGCAATTAGAATCCGAATGTTATGAAATAGACAGGTATACAATTGAAAGCGTTATAATTGAGGGTATATACATTTAGTTGGACTCAAAGATCAAATTGTTGTCATTGCCTTGAAAAAAACATTTAATTTGATTGAGGTTCAAGCCCCACAATTTGTTCAATTGGTTAAAATATTAAACAAATATTAAGTAATAGGTGCCATAAGTTTTAGATTAAACAATTGCTATTTCGAAACTTAGTTATTGATGTGTATAGAAAGACAATTTTTTTTTTTTGAAAGAAACTTAGCAACACTTTCTTATTTAATTAATTAAAAAACGAATTTAAAATAATTCTAAAGTAAAACTTGTTTGATTCAGATTCAGTATCATATTTCTTACTATGGACTCAAGTAAAAAGATTTTGAATAACAATAATAATAAAATAGAATTCCTTTTGAAAGAAACTTCGGTTGGAAGTACTTTTGATTCCATTTCATTTTTTTTTTCATAAAATCTTTTAAAATAAAAATTAAATATCAACAAAAAATTTTCTTAGTAAAAATAAGAATTCCAATTTAATGTATGTATTAAATTTACCACTGACTACAAACACTTTAGTATCATTTAAAATTGGCAACTGCCCCAAATCGTATTTAAAGCAAATCTACTGAGTTTCCAATAGATGCAGCTGCCAAAACTTGGTTAAAATTTTCTTCATTTTCATTTGCCAACTTTAGCAGACAAAGATGAACTAATTAATTAAAAAGAGACTATGTTGGTATACATATATAAAACCGGGTTGGGGGGTAGGCCACCCATTACCCTGTCTGTTCTGTTGGCAACTAAGCCAAACTGCCTTACTAAGCGCCTTGTGATCCTTTCTTAATTGAAAAATGTCGTCACAAAAAGACAAAGATAGAAACAAAAAGGGAGAAATTGTAGGGAGAAGCTGATATAAAAGGAGAAAAAGACAGAATGAGAGCTGAAACTGAAAAGGAATCAGTGCCATGGCATTCAGTTAGCAAATCCTTGTTAATCCTGCACTGAAATTGGAAAAACCTGCAATGAAATTGGGAAAGCCGTACCCAAAGTCGAAGAAAATTCACTCTTGAGCCTCGCAATAAAATTGTACAAATTATGTAATAAATGCAACATAAAATTTGGCTTTTCTCCACTAATTGGAAAACGATGCAGGCCAACAAAAATTATTCCATAGCAATAGATACATTATGAATGGGACGAGCTCCAGTTAAAGATTCATTCCATTCTAATCCTTTGCCAACAATAAAATGTGTCACAATATTACACTTTCACAACAAAAACTCAGCGGGCAAACAAATCGTTAGCCGGCTGACCATGAGTTCGGCCAGACTTTATGTCTTCTGAGCCCGGTTTAGACTTCTTTCATTCGTTCGTTTGTTCATTCATTCATTCATAAATCGCATTTAAATAACCCTCGACCAATATCCATCAAGAAATATTAGTCAGAGAGTTTATTGCCAAACAAAAAGAGGTCGTCACACCTTTGAAAATCAATATGAAACAATGCTCCCTCTGCGACGTCCCTCGTCGATTTTCCGGCACATAAAAATTTTCTTTTCAGCAGTTACCAACAACACGAGTTTGACACTTTTTATGGGACATTTTGTTGCCAGAAACTTTTTCTTCTTTTTTTTTTGTGTATTATTAACAAAAAAGTTAGGCAGCCGCGACAAATGAGCCCGCCCGAGTTGTTGTAGTTGATATCGATGACCGGTCCACATGGACCGCCGCGTCGCATTGTCTATGGATGCTGGTCATCTGTCTGGAGGGGAGCTGGGTATGGGTATGGGTATGGGGGGACATTTGCATGGAAATTTGTTGAAAACATATTGAAAGACGACAACGAATGCTTTTGAAAATATGTTGAAACGGTAATTTGTTGACCAGTTTAAATGTGTTATTAGCAGCGTTTATATGCAAGTTACGCCCAAAAAAAAAAAATAAGAAAAAAAAAAGAAAGAGATATGTATTGATGGATAAATATGGATCGATGGAAATCAAGTTACTTTGATCTAATTTATGCACATGGAAGTGGGTTGAAATCGTTTGTAAGTAGACCATTCAACGGCAGTGTTATGTCTCTATATATGTATATTTAGATCTTTTTTAAAGTGCAATAAGCCATGGCTAAGACTGATCTATGAGTTGAGTTATCTGATCCGTAATGAATATGTTCCCTCTGATACAAAAAGATCTTTGTCATTTGAGCTGAACTGGGTACATCATAAGATAAGCTGAAATTATTATAGAGCTTGGCAGTTAAATCGGAATAATGAATATCGTGGGTTTATATGGTAAAGAATTGATCAATCTAGTTTGGGATGAAAATTAATATTATTTCAATTTAAATTCTTTTAAAAATCTTGGAAATTTAATATTGTACAATTAGTGGACCTAAAATTATATAATTTGAAATTTATTGAAAAATTTTCACTGAACTCGAGTATTTGATACTTGGATACATAATGGAATCGCCTGTCTGTAATTTGTCTAAATCGAAATGATGCCAAAGTATAGAAGCAATTAATTTTAAGTCTGTCATATTTGAGGTGTCGAGATTAAGTAGTCATTTAAAATTTTCAAACTCTTAGTTTTTTAAGTTTAAAAAGCTTTTGCTATCAGGCAACGATTTCGAAGAAACTTGAAAAGAATTATAATTGAATATAATATAAAATTGTCCTCCTTTTCATAACTATAAGACTTTAGTCATTCTTTAAAACTGTTCATCACAAAATATAAATTTATTTATTTAAGCTTAATATTCTTAAGTTTAATAACTCTTTTTTGCTTACTTCAGTAATATTTTATAATTTGTTCCATTTGAATAACAATATTAAAGACAACTCACAAGGACTTCCATTTAATTTATAAGAAACTGCATTTAAGGGAAAACTTTTGTCAATAGGATACAAAAATACAATTTAAAAAATAATTGTTTACTTTTTAAATGTTATGTTTCTGCTTTATGTTAAACTTCAAGCCAATATACCCTCCGGTAATAGTGAATAAGTCGAACATTTTTGTTACTATGGAAATAACCTTAGTTGAAGGACCATGTGTCAATTAACTGATGAAGCAAATGTAAACTGTAAACCTTTCACATGCAAATGGCTTAAGACTAGAGACTAGACTAAAAAACTATATACGATAATGTCAAGCCCCCCACAGTATGTTTTGTGTCAGTGGCCTCGCCTCGTAAATTTGCAGCTTATTGGCAATAACTGCAAGTGGCTTGTTAACAATTTAACACGTCTTAATCGTTAAATTTGTGGTCCAAGATGCTGAGTCTCATCCAGACATCGACTAACTCACACGCTAAATGCCAAACGCATGACACTTTTGTAGGTGTGAATGCCAAAAGGCAGGCAAAACACATCTGCAACAAAAAAAAAGAAAAAGAAAAAATAAATAAACTCAACTGGAAATTCAAATCGAGCTTTGACTTCAACTTCGTAGTGGTAGTCAAAATCGGATGCGGCTAAAAATGTCAAACCGGTTTGAGTTTACTCCGATCAGTTTAATAATAATAATAATGATATTTTCGTTCGAGTACCCAGCCCAGTTCTCAAGTCGCAGTCCTCAGTCTCTTGCCAAACAAAAGACTTAAGTCATAAACTTTATGACATTTGGCAAGAATCTCGGCAAGAATGTCATCAATGGAACAAATCGATTTGTTTACATGCCGTCCAGAAGGCTGTCTCTCTTCCTCCCCATCCCCCTCTGTCTCTTCGTCATTGGCAATATCGATTTGACTCCTTGACTGGCTTTCAACTGCCACCAAGTTGCCCCATGCCCCACTCTTTTTTTTTTTTACTCATTTATGTTACTTTACCTTTTGCCCGTTTGCTTTGTCCACACAATTCTCAGAAGATTTTAATCTTGCTCAGTGCCCATCCTCGTCTCCTTCCTGCCTGTCCATTCAGTTCCCTTCACATTGTTGTTCACATCCCTTCCCTTTTCTGGCCAGGCATACGGTGTGCGGTTTATGGCTTTTCGTGTCTGATAATTTTTTGATTTTAATGTGCGAAATTAAACATCACATTTTTCAACACGAACGATTCGAGCGTATTTCACAAATTTTAATACATTGAGCTGAATTCAATATCGAACCGAAAGAAAAAGATTCAACAATTTTGCTGTTTTCAAATTAATTTTAACTATAGATTTCCGAAATTTGAAGGGTCGATAATTCAGGTTTCAAACTATGAATCAAAAAAATAATATTATAAATTGAAATGGTTCATAAAGTGATTTTATAATAACTTTAGAGATATCAAAGTTCAATTTTTAATTTTGTAAAAATTTAGTTAGTTGATTATTTATTAGGAATAATATATTTTTTTGAAGATTCTATATCTTAATGTCAAGTGTAATTAATGTATGGACAGAATCGAACTATAAAATAAAATCAATTGAAGTTATATAATGACTTAACTTTTATTTTAGTTTAATATAATGTTATGTTAAACATGATTTAAAGCTATATAACATTTAGCGCTTTAAATGTCTGATTCCATTTCGATAAGATATTTGATATATTTTATTAGTCTGATTAATAAAATTGAATTAAATCAGAGTACTATCAAATTTGAAGCTTTATTCAAAACTAATGTAATACAAATCTCCTATTTAATTCCTATTAAATATTATATATTAATTAAAGCAAATGCCATTTGAATTATAAAATTTTTAAAATTATATTTTCTTTCAGTATTTATTTAAATTAGCATATTTTGAAGTCAGGCCAACTAAAAGCCGAAGAAAATTAAAATCAAATAATTCCATTTTTTTTAAATAATTTTCTTCTTATAAAAAAAAACGTTTTTTTCAAAGTGCATACTTTGGACACTAAACGTTTTAAACTTGCAATTAGATCAAAGGAGAGATTTGCAATTTAATCTCACTAAATTTATAATCCTACATATTTAAATTAAACAACTTTCTAAAGTGATTCGTTTTTATACTTTCCTGTGCCAACCTAGCCAATCGCTATGTAAATAGTCTTTTATTGCTAAACAATTTCCATCTGCCATTTTTTTTTTCTAATTTTAATTTTGTTTGCCTAAAAATTGATTTTCTAGCCGCAATTGGTTCTTTTTATGCAAACAAACAGCTCAATTATGTTAATAAGTTTCACGCCCATCCACAAGATTTAACTGATGCAAGTTCCATAGAGAAGGCAAAAGCCTCCCCTTTGGCAAAATAATAAAAAATTACACTTGCAACACACAGATACAAACACACACACACACACAATTACATACAGCCTCCTTTCTGCTTAGGGTTACTACCTTTCACCCGAACTTGAAATTTCACCAGCAAAAAAAGTCCATTCAACACCAATTAGGGATGATCATCAGTAGCAGCAGGAGCAGGAGAAAAAGAATGAGCTGAAGGGCAGGTGTAGTGGGAGTGGTTGAAGCAGCAGAAATAGATGGCAAGGGAAAAAGAAGAAAAAGTTGTCGTCGAGCAACCCCATTTCTGTCATTTATTATTGAGCCAACAGAAAAAAAAAAAGCAAAAAAAGTTGACTTCCTCTGACGACTCCCCGGGTGTCATAAATACATCCTGCGCTGGGGCATAGACAAACAATCAACAATTTATACGGAGAGGATGTGGATGAGGATGAGAATGACGATGAGCACAAGGACGAGGCAGGGCCACTTGAAAAGGGGTGGCGGTTTCGGTGTCGGGGTCGGGGTGTTGGGTGGTGGGTGATTGCTAAATTGCTGAACAACGGGGGCGCATGTTAAACATGAATTATGAATTGTTATTGAGATTGATGTTGTTGCTGCTTCTGCTTCTATATCTAGATGCGGTTACTCCTACTCCTGCTCCTGCCGCTGCTTCTGTGCTTAGTCCTGCTCCTGTTATATCTGCTTTCGACTTCAACCAGTTCGACTTTGTTTAGTGCGGTAATTTCATTGAAATCATGTTGAGTAATTGGTCGTCGCTGCTGTGCAACATTTTGGGGGTGTATAAATAACAATGGGGGTGACTTGACTCCTACCCCTGCCACTTAAACATTTTCAGAGTGGGATTAAGGCAACCGCCGGCAGTCCGCTTTATGCGGTTTGCTGTATTTATTGCCAGTTGCCGTCACTTGGCCGTAATTGTAATTGTGTTTGTCCTTTGTATTTGTGTTGGCATTATGCTACACATGTAACACGTATCTCATAGATACAACCATACAGGCCATGGGGTTGGATCGAATTGGCATCGGCCAGTTGAGTTGCTAGAAGAGTCGACACTTGTGAGTGAATGAGTGAGTGAGTGAGTGGTTGTTTGGTTGCTAGCTTGTTTGCTAATTTGGCCATAATTTGTGACTGTTTATTTATTTTGTTTTGAAATTAATTTCATTCAAATTTGACAGCTCAACAGCAATGGAGTTTTTCTGGTTGGCATATGTTAACATTTAACCATTTGTCTGGTCTATGTCTATAGAAAAGGGTCAAACGATATTTGGTTTAGGGGATAATTACATGCAAATGTGTTCTAAATTATTGAGTCAATTTCTCAAGCATCAGGAGCGGACTTAGATTTATAAAGTCAAATAAATGTCTTTATTGTGAGACTCTCTAAAATGATTTTATTTAATAATTTATAAATACCAAACATTGAACATGAAGCATATTCAAACATTTTTGAAAAATTTAACACTCTATTTACTTTTCATTTTACAATGATTCCCATGATTAGGTTTTATTTATAGTTTATTTATAATTTTAATAGTGCAACACATTTATGCTTTTTGCATAAATTTATATTTGTTTGTCACATATATCAAATAAACAGCAAAAATAAATATTTCCTTTTATTTGTATGGAACAATAATCTCCAAAACTTTAGAAAATGAAAAACCTTTAACAAATTGTTAATAAAAAATGAAAAATATATTTATAAATATCATCCAGGTTTTCTGAAACTAAATTAACTTTCTATTGTATTGTATATCAGGATTACTTACATACAAATATATAAATAATAAGGAATTGCTTAAAATAGTTTTTTGTTTACATCGTAACTTCTTTTAATCCGCCCTTGATTTAAATTTAAAATTTATCCATAGCAAGTTAAGACGATTTTTCGATTAAATTTTAATAATTTTATTCGTCATTTAAATTAAACGTTACGTGGCAATTTAACGGCTTTAGTTTAATTTTTTCTTTTTTTTTATAAATTTTAAACACCATCGAAGGAATGATATAGGCCGCAAAAGAAATCGACAGATATTGCTTGGCCGAATGCGACAAACGCTGCGGGGGAGCAACTTTAGAGTATTTTTGTGTCTTTCCTTCGTTGAACAAGACAAGAAGACAAAGCGCCGCAAAATGTTAAAAATTAGCATACGCTTATGTTATAATTTAATTATAATTTATTGATTTTAAACGTAACTCTTATTTATTTTCGTATCGAGCATTTTGCGGCGGCGTTGAAGTTGCTTTTGTTTATGATCTGTAAAAATGGGCATTTTATGGCACATTTAATTTGCCAAAAATAGCAGAAAATGAAAAAGAAGAAAAATTAAAAACCAAAACAGAACAGAACTCAGTGAACTCGTTGAATGAGTGGGCGAGGCCAGTTAAAAAATTTGTATCTGAATGTTGAACCAGTGTGACCATGTGTGACCGTACAACGAAAAGCGCTGCCAACTGGCCAACTGGCGGCATAAGAAAGCCAAAACCAAAAATATAAAGTGCCAACCGCTGCCACCCAATTACCAAATGACATGACAAAACCGCTGTAAGGCATCGTCGGTCGTAGTCGGATATATATACATATATACTTACGTACATATATATACAAAATTGCAAATTAGAAACGGAGAGCCAAGTGGAAACGCAGCAAAAAATAACAAAGCAAACAGCCATAAAATTTAAGCAGCAGAAAGGAAGTAGCACAGAGATAACTGCCAACATGGCTGTCGCCTGGAATAAAAACAGAAGAAGTAGCAGAAGGAGGACAACAAAGAAAAAAAAAAATAGAAACAAATAACATAAAATGCAGGCAATCAAAAGCAGCCAAGCAGAGAGAAGCGCGGAAAAGCATAAAAATCTAACAGACAAACGAAAAGAAAAAATGAAGAAGGGAAATAGGAATAAACAAAGATGTCAGAAACGACTGTAAAATACTCTTTCAACAAAATCTTAATTCACAGCATACCAATAATTATACTTCAAATTTATCACTCAGATAAAGACAAACTAATTTAAAAGTTAATATTGCATTTTAGATAAATTTTAAAATAAAAATAAAAATTTAATGCAAAAGAAATTAAATTTTGATTTGCATATATATAATTTTTTTTCTTATAAAATTTGAAGATTTTTTTCTTTTTCCCTGATTACAGTTGACATCTTTAGATCTGGAGCTTCGATGAAACAATTTTATTATAGAACCCATATACCTACATTAAAATATAAAACGCGGCATAGGATATAAAAAAAGCTAAACTGGAGTCCTGTTTATTTTCTGGTTTTTTTTTCGTTTCGTTTTCGCTTATCTTTAACTGCCATCAACAAGATGGCAACTTCCGTTCGCGCGCCATAATGTTTTTCTCTACATAGGAAACCTTCACACATACAGCGGCAAGTCACGCACACACTGGAAAGTGGTAAGGGAGCCAGAGTGCGGGGCGGGGGAAAAGCTCACGCAGTAGCAACGAGGAACAAATGGTCACCAGGGCGTGTAATTGAGTGCTACAGGACCCTTTTAACATTTTTATTTGCACATTAGCGAGGGTGGAAATGGCGAAAATTGCGCCCAAAGTGACAGCGCGTTGAATGTGGGTGGCACTGGATCAGCAGACTCTATATCCATAGGGTGAATAAGGCGACAGCAATAAGTATTTGTTGTATCGACTTGAACCGTTTTTCGGATGTCAATATGTTCGGACTGCGTCTGATGGGGCGTACATCTCAAATGTCGTAGACAAATTTGCCTGTGGTTGTTGCCACAGTTACGGCTAAGGGTAGAGGAAAAAGCAGCTGAAGCTGATTTCAAAACATATGCTTAGAAATCACAAAGACATACGGCTATTATTTTGTAGTTTTGGGGATGTTAAGCAACTTTTAGTGAAATTCTTGATTTTGATTACATCAACTTCATCAAGAGTATAGGCAGCCAAGACAATTTCACTAAAAGCTATTCAAAATTTCACTTATAAATCAAATTTTCTTTTCGCACCACATTCGAAAGCCTCTTTTAACCATCATCTCATACTCTTACATTGCTTCTCATTTGATAAAACCGCAACGGATGGAGAATATAAACCCTTTTGGCCCATAATTCAAATGGAATAGAAAAACAGGAGGGCTGCGGCAGCCATTTTGTGAACCCTTTTCATATGCGGCGTATGAGTAACATGCCGAATTTCATGAATAATTCGCCCGGCAGCAAAACAACCGCAGAAGCAGCTGATGATAAAACATGAAAATGGGTAAACATAAATCTAGCACTTGCTAGATATAATATATTAACTGTAACAGAAATGAAAATTTGCCTCTTAAATGTTACATATTAAAGTTCCCTACAAACACACAAAAATCTAAATATTTTGCCACTTTCACTGCGGCTTAAGGCATCTGGCAAAAGGCATCAACTACCTCCTCGGATCGTCCTTTTGCCGTTCATGGTCGTTTGGGCAAAGTCAACTTTCGTTTAGCTTGTAAATAGCTCGTTTTCGCAGACTTCGTAACTCGACGCCATGTTAATATATAACAATTAATCTTAACTAAAAGTATCAGCCCACTGACATGCAAAAAGTAACGTTTATGCAGTGCATAATATGCGAAATTGGAAAAGCCACTAACAAAAAGAGAGTTGAAAATAACAAAAAGTGGAATATTATTATTATTTAATGTATATAAATGATTGTTAATAATTATATAAATTTTAAGCTGTACATGGAAATAAGTTGATATATGTATATATATATATACATATGTATGTATGTTGTGTGTTTGTATATACATATTTTCATCTTATATATCGTATATACTAGCCAGGTGTAAACGTAGTCTTAATGTTTCGTTTTAAGCAAGAAAGTGTATGCCAGTTGAACTACAACAACTACATATATAACGCCGACGCCATGTTGTTTTCCATCTCTCTCTTTCTATTCCACTCTCTGTCTCCAACACACACACACACACACACAAGAGCACTTTTTTCACATTACAGTGTTAATGTGCCTCACTGCCGCATGTAAAAACCCAAGTAATTTAAGCAAGTCTCGCACATAACGAGAGACAAGGATAACAAGCTCCGCCACTGTCCCCCTTATCGCCCCCGCTTCACCCACTCTTCAGTGTGTGTGTGTGTGTGTGTGTGTGTGTGTTAATGATTTTTTGCACACAGCTTCACAACTTGACGCTTTGGCTTCAACCAGCCTGGATACAAGGTCTGAGCCTGGGCCTTTTCTCTGGGTTCTCTGCACTTAACTGGGCAGATCAGTGGGTGGTTATATGGTATGTTATATATATATGTATATACATATGTATACTACATATATATACATACATTTATATGGGCTCCATGGGTTGCCACGTGCATTCAACGCCTTTGCTTTTTCAGACTTATGTATGTACATATCTAAAGAGATGTATACGTGTGTCTGAGGGTTTTTTTTTGTTGTGGAGTGGGTGGCAGGAATGGTGGTTCGGTCAACAGTGCAATTAACAGAAAAGCAGGAAAATTATTGAATGAAAAGGTGTGTTAATATAATTCTTAGAATATAGATATATATAAATATATATACACTTTAAGTTAAAGTTAGCTTAAAATTCATAAGTTACAGAAATTGAAAAAGGTTTTGCTTTTTGTTCTACATTAGATGTATAGAAAATATTGTAGATATACATATATATGTACTATAGTATAAATATTACAGTTGAACTTCAATATGCTAGTGAATTTTTTTATAGGTTATTCACATAATTTAAAAAACACAGCTTTCGCATTCTAAATTTAGTATATAAACCATTATTTCATCATATATAAAGTTATTTTCTTGTTCTCTGCACTTACCCATAAGAGAAGTGTACGATGCAGGTTAAACTGATTTAGTATTTGAAATAGGTTTTAGAACTATACATTTATATTTCTCAACATTTTTGTTAGACTCTCCATGATGCATCCGCCAAAAGTGGTGTGACCAGACCGCAGAAAGACTTTCTTTGCTCTTGAACTTACGATAATATGCAGTCAGTCCTACACATCTTAATAATAAGTGTAGAGTTCCTGCATTCATTTTATACAGTATCTTGGGGACTTGCAGTAATTTTCCACTATATATAATTAACGAGCTTTGATATTTAAAACATTAATGAATTTTTAAAAATCTTCATCGATATATCGGCAAGTTCTAAATAAACAGTTTATTGTTAACCAAGTGCTTAAAGAATAAATCCCAGATTTGAGAAATTATTAAAAAAAAGAACTAATATATAAAAGAAAACAATTTCTTATGCTTTCTTTTAATAAATTTCAAATACAAATGTTATTATTTTCTAAAACTTCAAAACTATATTCCCGTAACACATCTTTCAATTGTGGGATCGTTAGACTTTTTAAGAAACTTTTCCCACATATTTGCTTAAGATCTCTGTACTAAAACTTTACGATGGTAAATACAGTCTGTTTAACGGATATTTTGACGACCCAGTTAACCAGTCAACTGGCTGGCATTTTATCCAAGCTACTATCAACACATTTTCATTTAGATGAACTAAATAAGTTTCGCATACTTATTATTAGCTACATATATATAAAAATGAAAATCCGCCAAGTCACGATGTCAGTTGGGCGATTACAACTCGGAAAATGCTTGGCCAACCGCAAGCCAACAAATGTCAAGTGTCAATCAAATGCTCTGCTGGATACTTCTCCGTCCCTGGAGAGGAAGACAGTGGCAATGGTGATGGTGATGTTGCGGAGAGTGGGGGGGGGGGTGGATGGTCTATCCAAGTCGGAGCATTGCCAAACATAAGCTCGCTGACATCCTTGGCGCCAGGCGACCATGACAGGCCTGCCAACTGTCTAACAATAAGTCAGTTCTTGGTTCGCTTGCGTAAAAACTGTTTATCATTTTCCCCCATCGAGTTTTAGCTAATAGAGGCGTTACCTGCGGCACTGGACAGCGGCTATTATTAATTACTCTATTTTGGTTTTAACAAAAAAGAAAACCCAAAACGCAAGTGCCGCCCATTGACTTTGCTGGCACACTGGAACCGGGGATGGATCCGGACTTCAACTGAACCTCTCTGCCTTATTACATTTTAATTGTTTTACAATTTTTGTTGGCGCCTATTAGCATTTTTTTTGTGGTTGTATTGTTTTGTTTTTTTTTTTTTGGGTTTATGGCAGGTAGCACCACGTGGTGCAATTCCCACTCTGACGAAAATAACTAAACACAACCATTGCGTTTGATTTTTACCATAAATTATGCAGATAAGCATAAGTTCCCGTGTACATTTTTTCGGTGTATTTGGTTTTAATTGTTTTCGCCTGCTTGGTTATTTGGTGGATGAAATTAGATGATGGAACGCCCAGGGTTGAGAGGGGGGCATAACCATTTTGTAAAAGTCTAAGTGAGCAGTTTGTTAATAGAGAGAGAGAGAGAGAGAAGGCTAGGCACTAAAAGAGTATTAGAACGAAAGCTTAAAATCTTTTGTAATTGATCAAGTTAATAGTAGGGGAAATCTTTGAGGAAATTAAACAGTTTTAATAAGAGAATTTGTTATTTAAAAAATGAGTTAAGTTTAAATTTCAAATAATTAAATGAGTAATTAGCAATGTATTTTTTTACAATCTTTTAAGTATTAAGATTATTTCAGATTATTTATTTTTAAGTATCGTAACAGTTAAATTCTATAATCTACAATATAAAAAAATTATTAATTAATGTCAGATATAAAAGTCATTCATGAAAAATATTTTAAAAAGAAAGACACAAAATAATTATTTTTATTAATTTATTTTTGAAAAAAAATTACTCATAACTTAAGAAATAATATTATTAATTTATTTTAATAAATTGAATCAAAATTACTGAAAATATTCACATATTAAATAGAATGACATTAACTCTTGATATTAATTTATAAATAATAAAATGTTTCAAACTTCTTAAACATCTTAGAACATATAATATGAGATTTAATTCTCAGAACTTGGGAAAAAAATTATGTAAAATAGTTGTACATATATTTTAGCAGTTTCCTAACTCAAATTTTTAAAATTCGAACGATCTTAGTTATAATCGATTTTTCTCAAGAAGGAAATATCTATGTACATATATCTACACATATATAAAAATATAAAAAAGTGAACTTTGTTTTTATGTAAGCAACTCAGCGCCAAGTAAAATAAATTTAAAATTCACAGCACATTTTCCCACTGCTCTGTAACAATATTGACAAAAAACCATTCTCAGACAGAGCGAAGGGCAAAAAGTGAGAGAAAGACCGACAAAGAAAGATAGAGAAAGAGGAATGGTAACGTAAGGATTCGGAATTGGAGTCGCCATTCCGGCTCTGGCTGCTTAAAATTCCGTAAGCATCGTTTCACAACTTTCCAACTTGCCAAAAAATCGAAGCAAAACACCAGGAAAAAAAAAAAAGAAAGGAAGAAAAATTGCGGGAGCATAAATTCCCTGCACATGGGTGTGGCGCAAAGGAACGGAGATGGAATATAAAAAGACAGCTACAATGTGAGAGGAAGAGAAAAAGAGAGAGAGTGAGAGGGAGGGGAAAGAGACAGAGCGAGTGAGTAGGAGATAGAGGGAAAGAGAACTTGAGAAAATGTGCGGAAAATAAATGAAAATGCTCAAAGCTCGTTCACAAGAGTGCTTACGGCATCCGCAAGGAGCTGTTGAAGTGGCAAATTTGCGCAAGCGACGCCCAAGAGGCAGAAGGCAAAAGGATAGGGGTAGTGCTAAGAGGGGGAGCAATAGAAGGGACAGAACCAGGACAACGACACCAAGCACTGGCAGAGGACTGCCATCGTTACTTACAACAACTACATGCCAGTGTCAACACATACTTGGCCATTCAAGTGGGCAAAAAGGCAAACGGCAACGAACGGAAGAAGCCGCCATATTTGTTTTTCTGTTTCGGCAAAAACATTTTTATGGCTTTGACATAAAAGTCTCGAAACCCGGACCCAGCAGCACCAAAAATGTCATTTGTAGCCTTCCTTCCCTCCCTCCCTATCGGTTCCTCTTCGGTTTGTTTTTTTTCTTTTTCTGTCCACCCTCTGACTGCGTATATCTGGTTCCATTTTGTGTAATTAACCCCTTTTTTCTCTCGTTGTTATGAGACAATAAACTTTTGTGACAAAAGGCTTTTAATGGCTTGGCGACAAAACAAAGTTTTGCAATTTTTTCGCAATTTGCCGCCACAACAATTTGCGTTTAATTAACCAAAAGCTTCATTGTCTTGGCCAAAAAAAAAAAAATAAGCTAATGAAGTCTCTGGGTGTCTAAGGGTTGGGTTGGGTAGAGCGGCTTGTGGAAGTGATTCCAAGTAAATTGCTGTCGAAAGTTTTTCGGCTGGCAATAAAATTAATTTTGATGAGCATAGTTTTTCCTTCTGCACGAAGAATTAACTAAACTGTACGGAACGGGTATCCGCAACCTGACAACTGTGCATCAAATGACAACTAAGCAGAAAACCAAATGGCAAATGCCAAAAACTGTAAACCTAATGACGGACAAACTTTTTTTTTTTGTGGGTCTTTTGTAGGTGGAATAAATTAAGTCAAGCAATTAAAACAACAAAAAAAGTCTTTTAAGGTTATGTGAAATTTGATGAAACTCAAATTGATATTATAATAGATTTAGTCTTGGAATGATTAATCACTTTAAGAGATTATTTTGGGCAATGTTTTCTTAATGTGTTCAATTGTTAAGTAACAAAATAAGCTGATACGTTTATATAAATACGTGAATAAGTTTGTAAAAGTTGAATTTCATATAAGATATTTTTTCTTAAATCACGTAAAAAGATAATAAATAATATATATAAAACATTATAAATTAAAATATATTTATATATAAGTACTTAATTTATAAAAATTATATTACATTGTAATAAAAATTTGACTCAGAGTTTTTAACTGTGTAGAATTTTAAGAAAAAAAAAGTCAATTGTAAAAATTTAGAGAATCTCATTAAAAATATATTTTAATAAAAAGTTCGTTTTCATGCACCTAATTATAGATTTATTAAATATTTATAAGATGCAACTCTTTCGGAAGTGCCACTAAAATAAATAATTTTCTTCTCATTTTACCTTTATTTAAAACTATTTTAGATATAATTCAATGTTTTAATTTAATTTTAAACATTTTTTTGGTATCGGAAATGAAGATAATCACTTTGGGTATAAAGTGGCGTTCATAAAATCGACTATGCTGCTGATCAAGAACATCTATATAAAACAAATAAAAATGGTTAAACGGTTATAAATCGGATAAACTTTACAAATATAAACAGTATTACGCTTTACATTTTCTAATGATAGTTATACTAGGTATATATTAATATAGTTAATGGATTATTGAAATGTATCAATAGTATTTTAAACTTTTTCAAATATTCAGGGATTTAGGGATGTTAAATCCAATATCTAGATCCAGTATAAATATAATTATAATAGGATAAAAAGAGCCGCCCCCGTAAAATTTCCACAAATGAATCTATATCCCAGTATCTGAGTAAATCCTTTCAAATCAAATTAAAGCGTAAAACTTAAAAAAAAAAACATACACACACACACACATACAATCACACATAAACAAATACCATCAACCCCTAGGGATAAATAAAGTGGAAAAACTACACAGAAAGAAGGGAGAGAGTTAAAGATCGGAGATCAACTTTAATCTAAAATGCGGCGTGTAAATGATGCCATCAAAATATTTTGATTTTTGAACGGTAGCAGCAGCCACATCATCAGTTAAGGGGTTAATAAAGCGCATAAAATTCTCAAAACAGATTTTCTAAGAGAGAGAGACAGAGAGAGAGAGAGAGCAAAAGAGTGAGAATAATTTTCCTCTTGTCTTTCATTTTCATTTTTGGGTTTCCCTAATCACATCCGACTTGGCGGCGGCATAAGGTGCGCATTACTCATAATACGAGCGTGTGATATTTTATATACCATTTTGCCAAGGCGAAAACGCCAACTGGCGCACAAGTCACCCTATGAGTGGCATATCCATAGTCTCATCCTGTCACCCTCCCACACACACACACACACACACACACACGCATACACAGACACAAAGAAAGACACCAATCAGCCTAATCGCTTTTGTTGCGCCACACGGCTTAACTTTTGTTGTGGTTGTTGCTGCTCCTCTTCCTCCACCTCCGCCTCCTCCTTCTCCTTCTCCTTCTCCACGGTTGTCGTGACTTGTTGGCGCTGCCAAAAGTTATATTGAGCGACTTTCAACTTGAATGAGAGCTGCATGATAAGCAGCATCTCGTCATCATCATCATCATGGATATGGAGTTGGAGTTAAAGTTGATATTGGTGTTTGTCCCCAAATCTCACTCTCACTTCCTCTCTCTCTCTCTCTTTCTTGTTCTTCCACCCACCCGCAATGTGTCTCCATATTTGTTTTTATTGCTCTTTCTTTTGTTTATTATGTGATTTTCCATATGGCCAACAACAAATTTCATGGATATCAGCGTGTTTTTGTGTGCGCGTGAGTTTTCCAGTTAATCGCACAAAATTTTATGTTAATTTTCATAAATTTTATTGCCGCCTCCAACCCCGTCGCCATCCTGCTTCAACCATCGCAACAAAAAAGGTCTTTTTAATTAGTTTTTCTGTGTGGGATTTGTTTTTTTATGAGAGCACACAATAATATTATGGTCTCTATTGGGTTGGATTGGGTTGGGCTACCCAATCCAAGGTGAAGTTTGTGCGGTTTTTTAAGAGTTGTAAGTCATAAAGTTGACATCAACAAAATGCTCGTATTTAAATGCATATATCAGATATGTATATAGTCGTAAATATATGCAGGCAGTCAAGTGTCAAATTATATTCGAGCCGCTTTGGGAGTTGTAAACGTTTAGTCAACGAGTGGGCAAAATAGCAATAAAATAAAACACACAACACAAAAAGAAAAGAAAAAGAAACACCTAATCGGTTACTTGACATGTTTGTGTTATATTTTTCAAGTTAAGGATTATGTTCTATAATCTGTACCAATGTCGTTTATGGACTATAAACCTATTATTCATCTTCCATTTAAAATAAAAGTCAAACTTAACTTAATTATAATATATATTAATAGTGTAAAATATTTATACAGTATTTAAGCGAAATAATTAAGTTCAATTATATCTGATTCCATGTGTTTTCATCATTCAAAAAGTAATACATAATCTTTTAATTTAAACTTTATATCGGAAAAAAATACTTTGTCTTTTTTAAGGAAAGCCATGAATTGTCGATCGAAAAAATGGTTTCCGGTTTTACATTTCTTAATAGAGTTTTCTAATAAAATCTGAAAAAAGTACTATCATATATATTTTGTATATTTAAATATATGAAGTTAACTGCTGCATTAGAATATTAAAATATATATAAGAAAATAGCTGATGATCGGCAATTTTTTACTTACAAAAATAGTGGAAACTTTAATCTAATGGAATATATCAATTCAGATAAATTAAATTTCGGATAAACTAGACTTATGTCTCTTATATGCATTTCTCAAATAATTTGATATTTTATATTTTAATGTTTTATTACATCTAATAAAGTGATATTCCATATTTATAATTTATTGGTTGAATAGTATTTATAAGACAAGTTTAGTAGGTGTTTATTTTCTTGTTAATATCTTCTTTATTAAATTTATATTTTTTTGAGACTGTTTTCGAGACAATTAAGAAGTCTTTTCTTGCGTTGATGGATTACGAATTAAATTAATTTAAATTACTATAATTGTTAGAGTAAAGTAAGCCAGAAGACACGTAACATACTTAAATAGTATTAAATATTAAAATCGAGTACTTAATTAGCAATGCAAAATTAGCATTTTTAAGCATTTCAAACTTTTAGTAATCATTTTTTCTTTTTTTTTCCAAAGACCAACAAATACTGAGATACTATTTAATTTTTCTTTTATAGAATCAGTTTAAATATATTGAAAAATGAAACATACAAGTTTGGCTCACACCTACATATATAGACCACATTAAATTTCTCTTTTCTTCCCTAGCTCAAATTTCGAATAAGAAAAGAAATAATGAATCCTTAATCTTTTCATTCTCACATGTGAGGTCTTCAACGCCCTATTTCGCCATGGGTATGAGTGTGCACGTTTAGGGTTTCTTCATGCCCACAAAACCCTTTAAATGACGTAATGGCTAAGAGGGACAGAGATGCTCTTCTGCGTCTCTTCGAGAAGGTGTTGCTAATGAACCAACTCGTGTATGTGTGTGGTCTTGGAAATTTGAGAGGCGTCAACAGGCGCTAAATCCGCTTAAATTGCAACAACGGAAGTTCTTTTCATAAGACCGTGGCAGCAGTTACTACTTCATTTGCTGGAAGTCTTTTTTGGCAGCCGAGCTCCTGTTGTGGTTTTTGAAGGCTTTCCAGCATTTGCGTGTGCAACGGCTTCGTTGCAGTTTTTTTTATGTATTTATATTTTTATTTTTTGTTACCAATATTTAATGAATTCACATTTACTCAATTCATTTGCCAGCTGACTCTACAGTGGATGGAGGAATGGAAAGGGGCAGAAGATGACTTTGACCTTATGTCGTGGTCGCACGCAGCTCAATTGAAACGTTTAATTGCATCAGTCAGACATCACAAGAGTTAATATTGTTTCTACATGTATATATATATATATATAATATATATATGTATGTTTGTATGAGTACTTACTGGGGCCATTGTCATTAGTGTAATTAGATCTTTCAGTTCAGAAATGCTTGGCGTGTCCTTTTTCTGCTATGCTCTGCTCGCAGCAATTCCTTTCTCTTCATTTTTTTTTTTTCTCTTTTTTTTGTTTTCACTAATTTTTATGCCATGGAACGTGCGCAATTTGTTTGCCATCAACATAATTGGCTAGTCCTGGTGCTAGCCCCTTGACTGCTCGTCCCCTGGGCCTAGTTTTGCTTTTAAGCGCTTTTTTATTTCATCAGGAATGCCTTGACTTGGCGCTTCTTTGGCAATTAGTTGAAATGATTAAGCTGATGCGCTTGGACTTGGACTGGTATGCTGGTAATTACATTAGCCAGAACTGAATTCGATAAATTAGCCGCCACGCACTCATTCAAATTGCCTCAGCTATCTATCATATGGATAATAAGGGTACACAACTAGGACCACCAACAAATCAACGAAATTTGATCGAAGTGCCGCCAACAGCTGCGGCAGCTTCATGGATGTGTTCAAGCTGTGACAGTTGCCACAACACACACACACACACAATTGCCAACATATTCAAATAGTTTACATTCTATATAATCAAATATAGTGTTTAATTTCATTTGTTTGTTTGTTTATTTTTCCAATCACAGAAGTCATTCTTGTTCGTCATTTTGATCGATCTAGTTCAGGCGGAATGAATACCATGTTTTCCTCATGCCACACAAGTTTCAACTGACGATGATCGATCACACCCTTCGCCAGGACACACATCACACCACAAACATAATGCTTTGACACTTTATTTTTTGCATTGATATTGTCAAACAATGGTTCAAACATATGTACATACGTATGTACATGCATTTATGCAACATAAAGGCAGGAAAAATGGCAGATTAGTGAAAAGTTTGTACACCTATAAACATTAGATGGTTATGTTCTATATATCTATCTATAGTCCTAAATATGCTATTTAACAGAAATAATATTTTGATTTTAAAAGTAATTGACAATTTTCTCAGAAATATACATATAATTAAATGAAAATACACTCAGAAAGAAAAGAAATAATCACATTTTTTAACTACATTTATCGTTTTAAAAAATCAAATTATTTCACGGTTCAAATAGGACTGCTAAAAATGGAAAATTAATCCAGTTTATTTATATCTAAATTTAAATTATTGAAATATATATAATGAAAACCTATAAATAAAACCCAAAGACTAATCGTTCATGGTATAACAAAAAATGTGATTGACTGTCTTTTGACTGTATCAATTTATTTTCTCTGTTGAATTCAACTTGAAATTCTATAACCTTTTCTATGCTCAGATCTGTAATAGAAATTCTGCAATTTAATATAGTTTGTTTTTTAAAATTAAAAAAGAAAGAAATACTACAATAATTGAAATTTAATCCACCTGAACCTGTTTGCGATTGTTTTATTTTTGAAAATGATCATTTCAAATTTTATGGTTCTTAAAATTCAATAATAAAATATAATATAAATATCTAAAATATATTGTTAATATTTATTATATTATATTTTGCACTTTTAAAATTTCAAAAAATTTGCATTAAGTTCGAGCGGTCTGTTTGTACTTAGTTTTTGTAGAAATTTACTAGAAAATTTAATTTCAAACTGTGTTCAAACACACCGCTGCCTTGTGACCTCCAGCCTACTTTGGCAAGCCTTTCACTGTGGGGGGTAGAAGGGATTATTTTCTAAGGTGTCAATTACAACAGCTCAGAAAATGATGGGTTTATGTTTCTTTCTTTTTATTATTTGAACCGCCAACACCTAAGTTATTTGTTCAGGCCAAACTCTAAAGCCGCTAAAGGCGCAACACCCACAGACCGGGGTTGGGCAACGCCCACATGTATATCCTGCAATTATCTTGGGCTCAGGCCCACCAACTGCGCCTTCACTGGGCCCCTACAGGTGCACAAGGTAGAACAAGTGTGAAAGTAAGAAAAGGAAACGCGTTCTTTGGCGCAATTAAAATGGCAAACAATGACAGGACTTAGGAATTTCTGTGATCCTTGCCGCAATCTCACTTTCATTCATTGCACAATATAATTGAGGTTCACGTGCAAACGTTTTGGCTTCCTTTTAAGGATAATGGGCGGTTCCAAAATGTACATATGTATATATAAAATGACTTCTTAGCGCCCATACAGCACACGTGCAGCAATTGATTAATGAAATGGATTGGATGGATTTCTTTTCAGCAAAATGGTGGCCACATAGATCATCATTTTTTTAAAAAAGAAGAAATAGGGGAAAAGTAAAGGGCAGCCTGCCCATGCTGCACATGTCCTTTTGTCATAAATTTTCTGAAAAGCAAACATACCCAAGGACTCTTTTCCTTTGTCACAGGGCACAAGTCAAGTCAAGCCGAACCGCTGCTCTAAATTGAATTCAAATTGTTAGCCGCCAGGACCAGAGAAGGGGAAGAAGATGCTGCAGCATCTGCCCAAGCAAAGATCAGGCCTGTGCCTTGTCCTTGTTCTTGTCCCTGTCACCCCCCCTCTCTTGTCTTTGACACGGCAATAGATCATTTTCCACGCTCTGCGTGTGTTCGTGTGTGTTTGTTGTGTATGTGTGTGTATGTTTTACTTGCATTATATTGAAATTTGTTGTGTTGTGCCAACAAAATATTAAAATTTCATATTTGATTTGCATTCAAGTTGAAAGAATAGGATCCCTGCCCCTCACTCCGTGCTCCTTTCACCTTTTCATATTTTACCCATCCAAAGTTGATTTGGTTTTAATGAGCAACTTCGAAGCAATGGCCAAAATGTTAGTTGAATGTGCCACATCAATCATAATTAGGTTCCTTATGTGCGGTTTTTTTTCGGTTGTTTTATACTCAGCAGTTTGACAGGCAAAACTGTTCTTAAACAATGCCGTTTTCATTTAGGTAAAGAAAATAAATTCCAAACTTAATAAATTGTATTAAAATGTAAAATAATTGACCTTCTTCGAAATCAGATTTTACAAAATATAAAATAAATAAAATAAATAAAATTACATCAAGAATATTCTGTTTCGAAGCGCAATAAAACATTTTTTTTGGGTTTATTTATTTATTTTGAAAACTTCATTGTTTTACAGAATATTAAAAATTTCTGCCTTTTCTTAGACTTACAGATCTAGTAAAATTAAGAAAAGACTTTTAAATACACCGCATAAAATATTTATTTAGATGTTTAATATTATGTAAAATCTGTGAGCAATAATTTAGATCATTTAAAAGTTGAATCAGATTTTCATATATATTTTTCCCGCTTGCTAAATATAAATAAATCGATAATTATTTCTGTCGTTTTTGTGCTCATTTTTGTCGAACTAAAACTAGCTAAAACAACAGACATCTTTTATTTTTTCAAATGCTTTTCATTACAAAAACTAAGTTTTTCGATATCAGATCATTTTTTTGCTAAAACAAAAATAACTTACCTAAAGAAAAATTTATTTAAACAATCCTAATAATACAGCATAATAAATATTAATTTAACACAAAAATAGGTGTTCTCGTTATTTATATAAACTAATTCAGCTTCTGTCTACTTTAATTTTTGGTAGCTGATTTAAACAATTTCTAAGAAATGTAATTTATCTGACCTTATTACGATTTACTCATATATGTAGATACAATATTCAACTGATCTAAAATGTTACACAGGATTTCTTTTTCCTTCAATTGTCCTTCGCTGAATGTGCTGCCTCTTTGTTTAGTTCCGGACATTTCGCCAATCATTTTTCTTCTTTTATTATGAGTTTTTTTTTTTTTTCAACGTTTTTCTTTTACACTTTTTCATTGTCCTTTGACCAATATTAATATATTTAAGTCCTTTTTATCTACTCGGTCCGACAAATATTTACCAAATATTTTTCTTTATATTTTTGTTAGGCCGGTAAACGCCCTCAAAAACTGCTTGTGGAATTCTAGAAGGCCGAAATTTTGTTGGAATTTGTTAATGAAACTCACCGCAATGAGTTGATGCCCTGGGGGAATCGAACTCAACGGTAGGAATCTTCAAAAACCAAAGCCGACGCTTTGATAAATGTGTCCACTGCTGGCCAGGGAATTGGCTACCGGGGGATGCCTTCACATACATTTTCTTTCTTTTTTAACAATTTTCATTTGTCCGGTAGCAATTCCGCTAAAAGTCAAAGGCAACTCTCTACATGTGGTGGTAATTTGCTTATGCTAAAAAAATAAATGAAAATAAAAGGAAAAACATAAAAAAAACACCTTTGAGACACAGACAAAATAGAGGAAAAGACCCTCAGCCTAGCCATCGACCGTAAGGAATTGTCTGCATTTTCGAGGAAATTTCATTTGGCAGTAGCATAAATCTTTGCCAACTTGCCAGAGTCATGCTCCTCCGTCTGCCTCTGCCTCTGCTCCTACTCCAGCTTCCAGAATCAACCGCAATCCTCTGTTTGGGTGTGTGTAACAATTGTCACACCTTTCGGCGGCCACTCAGCATCCAGCATCATCGAGCCCTCGCCTTGCCTCGACTTTTGTGTGTAATTTGACTCATTAACAAGCCGAATTCGAATCCGTTTCTGAATCTGAGAATCCGAGACTGAATATTCTGAGTCGTGTGTGTGTGTCTGTGTGTGTGAGTGTGTGTGTGTCTGTGTGTGTGAGTGTGTATGTGTGTGGCAAGGCGAAGGGTTGTCCACATAAATCACAACTTAAACGATGCGTAATTTTGTTAAATAACTTCAGGCCATCTCAAATGTGCGTTTTATATTTATTTATTTATGTTTTTCTTTTTTTCTCTTCTGTCTTACTCTATGATTTTCAAATTTATGTCATTGTCGGGCAACGCCCAAATGGAAAAAAAGAAATTTTTTTTTTCGTTCTCATTAACTTTTTACAATTTTTCTTTTTGAATTGCAATTGGAGTCAGTCCCCGCTTAATCTTAGGTTTATTTTTTTTTTCTTCCTTTTACCAATGCCACGCCCATTTTATACACCTTAACACTAAATTTACATATCCATGGAGCCCATCTGTTGGATCTGTTCATTTTATCTTGCTCATTTTATGGTCCAATTACAGAAGCGATTTCACATTGCAAATCGGTTTATTGTCTCAATGTTTGTGGCTCTGATGGTCTGTCCAGCAGCTGCAAAAAAAAAAAAATGTTGCCCTGGGTTTCGGTGCATCATTTTGTTTTAGGGTTAACCCAAGATTGCAGATTTCCATAATAATTATATAGGGCAAGGAAATGAAAATGGTTTTTTTCATGGTCTTTGGTGGTAATTTTGTTGCAATTATTACCCAATCCAGCTTGATAATCATCTTAACTTTAAATTTATGAAACTTAATCAACAGAGAAAAAAAAGGTACAACAAAAAAATTACAAAGTGGAGAAAATAAATTTTTGGAAATTTATTTTGTACTTCATTTGTATACCAAATATATTTTCATAAGGCGTTTTGTATATATTTATTTTGTTGAACTCGTATAACCAAAAGTTTCTTATGGAGGTCGACGTTTGGAATATATAGCAATAATATTTTATATGAAAAATGTGTATAATTTATAAATTTTAATATAAAGTTTTAATGAATATAGTTAATATAAATAAAAGAGGTTTTAATAAGGACTATATGCATTAAAAGTCTTCAAAGTTTTAGAAAAAACATTTATTTCTCAAGGGAGTATTAATTTTGTTATATATTTTTATATAGTTAAGGACACAATATTAATTTAATCTAAATCTAAACCACTATTAATACAATATTTGAATCGAAATCTCGGCAGTCTTTATTGCCAAAAATTTGTTTAAAAAAAAAGAAAAGTAAAGTCAATGATTTGTCAAAGATTATATGAAAATTATTTTATGATAACTTTGTCAAACAAAACAAAAGATAATCTAATTATTACTAATAAATTTTCAATTTGCAAATGAAATCAACACATGAAATACATGGACTTAAATTTAGTATCTCGCAAGTATTTTTGAAAAGAAATTTTATTATTAATTCTTATCCCATTACTTTTAGTTTAAAATTTTTCAGACTTGCATTTTCTGTAACATCTGTTCTATTATATCGACAATTTCATATTTGAGGTAGCAGATTGCTTAACATATTTTCCCATTTATCTATATATAGAAATGGAGAGCATTTATTGCTCTTCCGTTTTTGGGGCTAATCGCATATTGAAATTGAGACAAGTGCCAAGCGGAAATGGGGAAAGGCGAAATGAACACGTGCCTTCTTCGACGTGAGTACTCATTGACTCAGCGATTAGAGTGCCTGAAGTGAAGGGGAAAAAACTTTCATGATGAAAATCCTTTACTTGACTTGTTACCCAAGTGGTTACTAAGCGAAACGGAAGTAGAACGATTGAAAATAATATTTTTTTGATTACAACATGTTAGATCTGGAAAACCAAAATAAACATACTTTACTAGTGAACGAAATTGAACATTGAAGTTGAAGTGAAAGAATGCTGTGACTGAAAGAAGCCGCGTACCAAAGCGAATCCTTGCGGCCAATTTCAAAGTGAAAGTATACAATTTCTCAAAGAGCTCGTTAAAATATTGATGGCCAATTGAGGGGACACTGTTGACGCCGACAAAGGCACAAACATTCACACAGAGCACTTGAGGGAAGAGGCCACGGCATTAATAAGGAGAAAGTCCAAAGAGACAGTTTACTGAACTAATTAACAAGACAAAAAATTGTTTATTTTTACAAGTGCCAAGTGGACGCACTTGGATGCAGATTGTCTATAAATTAGTCGGCTGCTTTTGTTTTCACAACTTGTGTGTGTGCCTTCCTTTAAATTTTTGACATTCTGGTGACATTCGCGACTTGTCTACGACTACCACACACACACACACACACTTATAAACTCTCACACATATGTCAAGTCCTTGAAAGGAAACGCGAACACACACGAAGCCCCTTGGTGAAAGTGTCAAAGTGACATGCCCACTTTGTCCCTCTCTTTCTTTCTCTTTCTCTTTCTCCAAATAAAAGTGTCAAATTACAAAAATCACATGAGAACAAGGTCCTGGCATTGCAACAGGATAAGCAGGATTAGTTGTGCTTGTTAGTCGCAACGTTGGGACTTTTTTCTTATACATTGGGAAAAAATCTCAGTCCTGTAATTGGCGGCCCTCTGACATGTAATGAATTTGACGAACTGTCACTCGGTTTTTTCGTTTTTCCTGAATTTTTTATCAATTCAGTTTTAGGTTAATTGGCACTGACAAAGGTCTTGACTTGACTTGAACTGTTTTCAAAGAATTGCCAATTTATTAACATTGCCAAATCAAGGGGAAGGGAATTGCTACCATGCAATCCAATTGTAAGAAAATAGCAAAATATGCGTAATTATATTAAATTATAGCACAAAAGGCAGGGCAAACGAAGGGGCGTCGCTCTATTTGCATGTCCGCCATGCCATGCTCCAATGGGAAGGGCCCCCATCCACTAAATACATACTTTACTCATACATATTTGCTTTGCCATTTAATTAAAGTTACGAAATTTGAAAAAATAAAAAATATATATGAATACGGCAGCAATTGTTAATGTGCCACAATCAGCATTTACTTTTCTTAATAATCAAAATGAACTTTTGGATGAAGAGTTCGAACTTTTGCAACGTTGGCAAAACTGTGATTTAAAATTCAGAGTATAAATGAAAATAAAAGATATAATTTCTTATTAATAATTAGTTTTGTTCTATGAATTCAAATTTGATGGAAAGCGAATTGGAAATATTTAAGGAATTAATAGAAATATGACTTAATCAAGGCAATACTTCTCATATATGCTTTTAAGCAAGTTCTTTTAATAAATAAATATAAGAAAGAAAACTGAGAACTGAAATCTGTAAGTAGTTCAGTTATAGAGAATAGTTACATTTGATGGGATTTGATAATATTGACGTCTAAATCATCCCTTTATAATTTTGGTGATCCTTTGCGTTAATAACAAACAAATCGATTTAAAAACAAACATTCGAATTTAGGTATGCCAAAATATATTTTTACCTAAACTAATGATACTTCACACAATATATTTACTTACTGTAGTCATTATTCCATAAGCATACTCAAACGCAGACCTAAAACTCAACAAACCACAAAAATTTAACTTGACAAAAAAACATTTTATTAAAGTTTAAATTTTGTAAGATGAAAAAATCTACATAATAAAAAAACATCAAATAAAATGCCTTTATTAAATGTTTGAAATTTAGTAAGACAAGCAAGAGATATTTTTAAGAGACCACTTAAATTTTTTAATTTTGCTAAAAATAGATTTACTTAGCAAAATTAGAAATTTAATTCATTGCCACATAATATATATTAAAATGTAGAATCCTCTAAATAAATTAAATGAATGAAAAACATTTTACACATTCTATTATTCGAAATTAAGTTAAGCAAAAAACATTAAAAAAAAACTGTTATTTACTACAAGTTAAGTTTTAATATCTTTTTTCATACAGTCATTTCTTCGTTTTATTTTTCTGTATGTTTTAGCAAAACTTCTAAGGAATCTGCGAGTTTAGACTATTTTAATGTTAAAACAGAAGTTTCTGTTTGACGCATTTGAGTTAATCGAATGGAACAACAAGTTGCAGATGATAAAACCCTCTGTTCTATACTGGAAACACTGCAGCTAAATTAGTATCTGTGGCACAGCATGCATAAAAAAATATATTGTACAGAGATCAAGGAAACAAATATTTCCGTTCCCTTTCACTCGAAAGATACTCGAAAGGTGAGTCAAAATGGAACGTGTTGGCATTAACTGAAACACACTCGAACCACTCAAAGTCAACATCGAGATATCCTAGCCGACAAAAAACAATGTAGGGGGGGGGAACAAAAAATCAGGCAGAAGGCAATGGAATGCGACGACAACGTCGAGAAGTTGTTCAAAAAAAAAAAAAAGAAGGGAAACATGAAAAACCGCAAGCAAAACGTTTGCACTTCATAAATGCGCATTGGCGGAAGAGAGACAGCGCGCATGTGAGAGCGAGCTGGCAAAGCGCCGACATTTTTAATTGTAAATGAGTTATGACGAGGGTGGCAGTGGCAACAGAAGAGCGAAAGAAGAAGACCGGGCCAAAAAGTTGCTGAGTGGCCGTCAACGGCAGCGACGACGACGACGACGACTACACAACCCACCACAATGTTCCCATGTGTGTGCGAGCGCATGCGTTTGAGTGCAATGGCAAGTGAGCGTAGCGTTTGGTTGCTAGCTCACTCTTCTGCCCTCTCTCTCTCGCTCGCTCACTCTCATTCTCTCTCTGTCTCACCCTCTCGCATTAGCACAAGGGAACACTCCCCCGCCGGTTTTTCCAATTGGAAATTGTGTCCGCTCCGAAATTGCTTGAGTTGATTTTTTCCAACTGCTCATCATGTTGTACCTCTCACACCGCACCGCAGGCATAGGACCACTCAGATTGGGCCAATTGCTGTCCCATTTGCACTCACAGTTTAGGTGGCCGGGAAACTGGTTTCCCGCTGCCATTCGTCGTCGCCGGCTGACTACTCCGCTGGGCTTCTAAGCCACAATACTTTCCTGACACAATTCAGTTCGTCGTCGCCTGCCTTCAGTTGCGCACACAGTCACTCCGCGTTGTTGCGCTGCATTTTGAAGTTCGCGTGAGAAAACAAGTCACAGGCCAAACAAGATAAAAGATACACAAGCAAACAAAGATACAGATACATTTTGTGTGAGAGTGTTTGCCACAAAAAGGCAAAAAATGCTACAAATTCTTTAAGTGCAAATTGTGTTGACAAGTGATTTAAAAGAAGAAAATTATATAAACCGAAAAGAAATTTCAATACTTTTGAACTACAATAATTATCTATAAATAGGATAAATAGGAAATTAATCCAAATATATAAATATATCTCAGAGCAGAGAAATTTAGAATATTAGAAAAATGTTGGTCGGTTCACATCCTTATTTGTGCAATGGCGTTTTAGCACCTGTGCCCGCTGTGGCGGCACCCCCTAACACAACCACAGGAACAACTACACAAACTGGCAGCAAGAGTGCCGCCGGCTCGGCAACGGATTTCTCCATAGCTGCCATAATGGCACGAGAGGATGCCTCCAGTCGGGAATCCTCAGTGCGCAGTGCAAGTAAGTAGATCCTAAAAATAGTTAAAGGGAAAAATTCTATGAAAAAATCTGCTAGATGAAACGAATTGGATAAAATTAGATAATTAAGTTAATGTTTATATTGATTGAATAACACAAACTGGAAGTATACTAAAAATTATTTCAAATCTTGATAATATCTTAAAACCACTTAATCAAAGTAAACCAATTTTGAAGGTCCATTTGATTTTGAAATGTTTACTTAATTAGTCGTCAGTTGAAATGTGTGTTGAAGTGATTCTGCAACACTTTGAATGTGTTATAAATAAATTTGATTGCACAATAAATAAGTAACTGTTGTCGCTTGGACTTGTTATTTAATTATTATTGGCAATTAACGGTAGCTCGAACCGTAATCACAGTGCCATATAAATACGTCTAGAAATATATATATACATTTTTGTTAGATGCAAAGTTGAATCATAACTTGTTCCACATATTTGATTACTCTGTGCCGACGGCAATAAAAAGAAACATAGAGTGGAATTTCTTTTAAAAAAAGATCGTTAAAATTATATCTTTGTGCAGCAATAATAATAATAATCAATGATTTGCTCTCAATTATGCAAATGTCAATTGATATCGGCTAATATACAAATTATATTTTTGTATTTAACACAAAACAAAGGCAGCTAATTATGTTAATTAATTTTCAACAAATGTGCTTAATTTTATTAATTTTATGAGGCGCAAAAATCAGCGACGGCAAAAACTCAAAAAAAAATGTCAAAATCCTAACACAAAAAGTTAATGTTTCAATTTTTATGAGCATTTATTAAATATGCAATATTTATTATTGAGTCAAAAAAAATGTTTGTTGTCTTTTTTTTAAATTATTCTCGTATTATTGTTGTTTTACTTTTTGCTGATTTTGCATTTTAACACCTTCTTACTGTGTGTGTGTGTGATTTTTGTATGGCACGCTACGCTACACGGCCAGCTTATTAGTTAACCGAGTCTAAAACGCTTCACGACGAGGCCAAAACCCGGCTCTCTGTGTGTAGGGCTCTTTGCAATTCTCTAGGTTTTAGCCAAAAGTTTGGTTTCTGTTTTTGTTTTTTTTTTTTTTTTGACTCGCCTCGAAATTTATGCAATTAAACTGTTTGAATGTATGTGTGATTTTTTAGATTTTTTCTTTTTTCTTTTTAATTTTTTTGAAAGAAAAGAGCAGTCGCAGCTACATTTGGCCAGTTGTTTTAATAGCCCATTTGTGTTCAGTTCGCCAATTAAGCGACGATTGTGTTTATTGTAAAACGAAGCGAACGGAAATTAAAAAATATAATAATAATAATAATGAGACATAGTGTCTGTGGCAGCAATCACAACAACAGTGTGTTAACAGGGTTAAGAATTGTTACATGAGAGATACAATACATTAAAATACGTACATACATATATAGACTGTCATTCACATGGATTTCAATCAGGCTATATACTTTAGTATAATTTTAAAAAATTTACATTATATTTAATTTTCAATTTTCTCCTTTTTCCATTGCTTTTCCTTTAAAGGTCCCATTTCGGTTGAGGATGAGGTTGACGTTGATGTTGTTGACTGCAGTGATGTTGAGGAGCCACCAGTTAAGGCACGTCGTCTACATAATAATAATAGCAACAGTAACAACAACAACAATAACAATAACAACAATAATGTGGCAAATCACATCAATTCAAATCACAAGAGCCGCCACCATAGCTCCAATTCGGGTGCCGGCGCCGGCGCTGTTGCTGCTGCCGCTGTTGCAGCCGCTGCAGCAGCTGCTGCTGCCGCTGAATCTCAACTAAACACAAGCTCCACAAGCAGCCAAGGACGCTGCTCAACGCCACCGCAATCCCCTGGGACAGAGGATAGTGAGGAACGTCTGACACCCGAACCCGTACAAAAGGCACCAAAAATTGTCGGTTCCTGTAATTGTGATGATCTCAAGCCGGTGCAATGCCATTTGGAAACGAAAGAGCTGTGGGATCGCTTTCACGAATTGGGCACCGAGATGATCATTACCAAAACTGGCAGGTAAGCAAATTGTCGTAATCAGTCAGTTGAGTGCAAATAGCCATTAGACATGACAGAGGGCAAAACCAAAAAAAAAAAAAACAAAAGAAAAACGTGGGTGGGAGCAGATCCGAGAAGTGTCCATATTTCCGCAAATCGAAAGTACTTACAATTTATCGTATAAATTAAATAAAATGAATGAACTTTTATCAACTGTAATCGATTATCATAAAATATTTATTTAAGAGTGATCTTCAGAAAATAACATAAGTTAATAATATAGCATTACTTTCTGCAAAGATTTTTTGTTGGGTTTTTCTATCCTACATTGCATCATTTGCAGGTTTATTCTTTCAAATTTCTCACAGACTTTTTTTGCAATGTCAACAAAATTTCCATGGTATCTGCCATAATAAAAAGAATCCATTTAACAACTGTCTGTGCGGTCTAGGAAATATATACAATGGATTGTACCATCTGAAATGTTACCTTTCATAGTTACCTGTATACTCACAAATACCTTCTCAACCGCAGTTTTTGCAATGAGCAAAAAAAAAGAAGTACGAGAAAAAGAAATCCATTTTGGGCGTTGCTCTTGTCAACAGAAAAAAGGAGAACAAGTTCACAGCCAATGACCACGGGTTGTCCACACCTTTGCTGCTCCCACCTGACCACACGCACGCACAAATGAACTAGTTAGTGACACACATATATACACACTTACACACACACATGCACACACACACACACACACACTTGTCTACCCTTAATGATATTGTAAAAATCACACCTCAGACAGTTGGGCGGTCTTTTGGGTTTAGTCTTCGTCTTCCTGCCTATTTTTATTTTATTTTTTGTTTGATTTTCTCGTTGGGTTATGTCACACGCAGTCTTCTGTCTGGAGCATTAAAACCACAGGATACAGTCAAGATAGTCTTTGGTTTAAAGAGTTCATTGTTCTTTGTCTGCACTTGTCAAAGCAAAAGGTTGAAATATTTTTCTTTATGCATTTTGGGCAATAAATTGAAGGTTTTACTGAATGTGTGTGGGGCATTGACTATTGGATTAATAATAATAAAAAAAAAATAAAGAAAAACAGAAATCTAATCAAAAAAAAAAAATTTCCATTATTTTCTTGCCATTGTAGACGTATGTTCCCCACGGTGCGTGTCAGTTTCTCGGGTCCACTGCGTCAGATACAGCCTGCCGATCGTTATGCCGTCCTTTTGGATATAATACCAATGGACTCGAAACGCTATCGCTATGCATATCATCGATCGGCTTGGCTTGTGGCTGGAAAGGCAGATCCAGCGCCGCCGGCACGACTTTACGCCCATCCGGACAGTCCGTTCAGCTGTGAGGCGTTGCGCAAACAAGTTATCTCCTTTGAGAAGGTGAAGCTGACTAATAACGAAATGGATAAGAACGGACAGGTGAGTTCAAGTCACTACATAGATGTTGAGGGTGCGATAGTCACAAGAGTCGGAGGGTTAAATGATTGATTTTTTTTTGTTTTTCGCGTTTTCTTTAAGATTTTTATCTTGAGTAACGAAATTTTATGGCAATACTACAATATCACCTTTCCCCTTTCTTTTCCCTCTGATATTTTCAGATTGTATTAAACTCAATGCATCGGTATCAGCCACGTATTCATTTGGTGCGTTTAAGCCATGGCCAGAGCATACCCAGCAATCCCAAAGAACTACATGACCTGGATCACAAGACCTATGTTTTCCCAGAGACTGTGTTTACGGCAGTTACCGCCTATCAGAATCAGCTGATTACCAAATTGAAAATTGATTCGAATCCATTTGCCAAAGGTTTTCGCGACTCTTCGCGTCTGACTGACTTCGATCGCGATCCAATGGAAGCTCTCCTATTGGAACAGCAACTGCGTTCACCTCTGCGTCTGTTTCCTGATCCCTTGATGCAGCAATTTGCCGCCCAACAAGGTGATCCCGCCTCAATGGCTCTCTTTGAGAAGGCGAGACAACATTTACAAATGTTTGGCGGCAATTCGCCATATGCCCAACTGATGATGCCCCAAATGTATCAAGCAGCGGCTGCAGCAGCCGGACCACCACCTCCACCGCCCGGTCTGGGTGCGTTCCATATGTTCCAACAGCAATGGCCACAATTGACAGCCGGATTCTTGGCGAGCGCCAATCAACAGGCGGCCGCCGCTCAGGCAGCAGCCCAAGCCCAAGCGCAGGCGCAAGCTGCCGCTGCAGCAGCCATGGCAGCCAATCGTACCCCACCACCGCCACCCACAGCATCGACACCCTCATCTACATCCTCTGGATCGCCGTCACCCGATATGCGACCGCGTCAATATCAGAGATTCAGTCCATACCAGCTCCCAGCCGGTGGTCCTCCACCACCAGCTGCTGTCTCACCATCAGCAACGGCTCCATCGCGCAGTCCCGCCCACTAGAATGTGCACAGTGGTACAAAGAGCTGAATAGTTCTTGCCAAGAACAGTATTACACAAAAAAAAAGAAAAAGAAAAAGAAAACATTAAAAAAAAAACCCAACACAAAAAACTGTTTAAATGTTGTAAATTATTGTATT
Organism: Drosophila emarginata; assembly: GCA_037075365.1. NCBI lineage: Eukaryota > Metazoa > Arthropoda > Insecta > Diptera > Drosophilidae > Drosophila > Drosophila emarginata. The sequence continues at coordinate 345,653 of JBAMCD010000012.1, forward strand.
TGTTGTTTTTTTTTTAATATATAAAAAAATTTCTTTATTTTCCGAAAAAAAAAATAAAAATTTGTTGTATAAATTCTCACTTTATTACCCCACCCCCCTCTCCATTGTCTCTTGTACAGTTCAGTTTCTTCCAATTTCGCCTCTAGAGAATTTTCTTTATCTATTTAAATATTTAGTTTAATTTATTGTAAAAATGTTTAAATGTTATTTGGAAACGCATCTCAGTGTAAAGTTAAAGAAAATAAACAAAAGCAAATAAATTGTGAAAACAAAATGAAAGAAAAATCGAAATTAGTAGTATATATGATATATATATATATATGCTTGATCAGTGTAAACATTAATCGTTAGTTATGCTATAACATCTAATGATATATTCATAGTATTAACAAATAAATTCATAGACGCTTGATTTAGTTTTATTTATAATAAACATAATAAAAGAAATATTAAATTTAGTATAAACGATTATCTATGTACTCAATGTGAAAGATAAAGAAAAAAAAAAAACAAGAAAAACATAAAAAAATACAAATAATTAAATGAAAGAAAAATGACAAAAACAAAAAGAAAAACAAACACAATAAATCAATAAATATGTGTACCAAAATTTATCAAGTTTCTTTTTATAAATGTCTGTTGAGATAAAGAATGGATTCTTAATTAAAATACAGTTTTACTTAAGAATTGGAATAAGTACCAAGATTCCGTTACTTCTTTTCTTGCCACTTTAAAGTCAATGAAGAAATTTAAGTACCTTGCATTGATCACATATTTCAAGTATCCAGAAATCCTTTTTCAACTATATTAAGAGGAGAAAGAATTCTCACACATTCTTGGGCGCATTTATCCATATCTACATACATCCTGTTCTTATCTTTTGCCTGAATTCCTCTAATGCAAGTGTCACATAATCAGCAGAACAAATTGAAAATGAGTATTAGAAAGAGAGACAGAGACGAAAGAGACGGAGAGAGAGAGAAAGAATGGAAAAAAGAAAACAAGATGCCAAGTAGAAGAAGCTGTCGAAAAATGTTTAACGAATTGCATTTTCATGGTCACTCAAAGTAAAAATTTCCATAGGTTCTTTCAGCCATGTTCAAACAGATTGACACGATGGTTTGGCTAACTGATGGATGATGGGGATCTGCTTTATATCTAGGTTCCCCAATAAACAAAGAAAATAAATAAAAATGTGTGGATAAGCGTATGAAAATTGTATTGAAATTTTCCGGTTTTTGATTGACGCATCAGTGGAACATGAACATGCCCACAAAAATAAATTTGAAAACTTTAATCAGTTTTGATTGAGGGGCTGAACTAATCAAATAGATGGGTCTTATAAATGATAACTATATATCTTTATCCTGTACACATATACATATGTACGTATGTATATACAGAAGTGAAAGCAACCCTCTATATGGATAATTATAAAGAAATTAACTTTTAATGTTTACTAGGATAAACATCTTGAACCGAAACACTTCCTCTAATTATATATGGGTGGACTCATTGAAAAAAAGGAAAAGGTGCTATCGACATTTGTCTATCTGGCACCTTTCGAAAGTTATATATATATTTATATATATTTCTACCTATTATCCCCTACTTCAAACAACAACAACAAATAAATAAAATTTAATGCAGGTGAGGGGAACATTATTTATATGATATCAAAGATCTTGTTATTATTATGCATGCGCCTCAAGTTAATTACAAACTAATCACAAAAACAAACAAAACATTAGGCTATCACAAGGCGGTGATCTTTACAGGAGCTGCTAACGTATATATATATATATATATATATAGTATAGATATTTATACATATATATATATGCATATGTCAAATGTCGAGTTAATTTATAAGTAAGGCAGCCAAAGATCCATGTAGTCCAAGTGTCAAAACAAACAGCGCAACGCCCCAAAAAAATGGTAACAAACTCATTTGGATCCGACCATGATGACCGAGCCATGGCAAGGGGGAGGGAAAACGGGATGGAATGTTGGAAGATCTGCTCCCCAATTCTCTTAACATAAATTTCCTTTTGGCGTTTTTGTTTTAATTTGAATGTAAATGATGCTGCGGATAGAGAACCAAAACGCACACAAACACAATGAGGCAGATGCGCCCTGTCTGGTCGTATTTCCTCCCCCTCCCCAGCACACGCCCATCAAATCGGGTCAGAGGGAGGAGGCAGATGAAGGAATACATGACCAACTTTTCGGTTGTACTAAGGTTAAATGTCAAAAGCATAACAAACAGTGACAAAATATTTAATTTCTTCTTTTTTGGGGGGCGTTTGTAAATATTTGAGGCACTTAATTGGGCGGAATGGTTGAATCCGAGTAAATTGAATTGATTTATGGGTAGGAAGGAACATCGATTAGAAGAAATTATTTTATTTCGATTTGGGGGTTCGTAAGACAATTGCGGAACTTTTAACAGGATGGAAAATTATTCAAAATGAAAAATATTTCAAAGCGAATGTTTGTATTAAGAAACTATCAATTTATCACAGTAACGAAAACTTCATGGATTAAAAGGTTAATTTAGATTATCGAAATTACCGAATTATTTTATTTAAAAATGTAAACGATATTTCTATCAGTTTTAATCGTTAGAAATGTATATAAACACTGCAATATTTGTTTTAGTTATTAACAAAGTTTATGCAAATGGGAGATTAATTAAATTAAAATTATAAGAATTTTGCAGTAACAGTCTTAAGTTTCGGTTGTTCGGACAACAAACATACTTTTTTAATTAGTTATTTGTTATTCAAGTGAATTTCTGTATTGCATTCTATAAATTTTAATTTCGGTCCTTCTGGCTGCAAATAATGAATTCTAAGTAATTCTTTTTATCTTTATGCTTATTTTTAATAATTTGAAATTACATTCCATATATTAATATCAAATAAATAATGCAACTTAATGATGAAGCAAAACGGAATGACTTTCATAGTTTGATAAACAATGTTGTTGCCACTCTCATGTCTCAAAGAAGATGCTTGCGATGCTGCCGCGGCCGCACTGTCAGCAATCAATGCAACATTGCCTCCGCAACGGCCATCTCTACTCCCCTTTTTCCATTGAAGGCACGCCTCACTCATTAACCCAAACATGACCAGGCAAAGTGGGAGATGGTGTCTAACGGTAGATGGTCAACACTTGCAACATGATGGGGCACGTGCTGCAAATGCCACGTGTGCCATGACATGCCCTATCGCATATCGCATATCGTATATTCAATTCCCTTGTCGCTTTGGCGCCATCGAGTGAAAATTTGTAGAAATTAACCTTTTTTTGTGCTGGTTTGTAATTAAATGAAATTGCATAAAAATCAATAAAACTCTCAGAAAGGCGAAAACTTAAAAGAGACAATAAAAATAAAAGAAGTTTACAATGCCGTCGGTGGCTTTGGATGTTGATGATGTGCAGGTATTGTCAGGTAAGACTATTGCCACCTGTAATGACTTTATAAACACACACACACACAGGCACATAAGGAGAGACATGTCAATTGTGGGGACAAACTGTCCAACTGTCAAGACGCTTGGTAAGTAACATTCTAGCCACTATGAAATCAATTAGATGTCCAAAAACCAAAAAGGTTGAAACCAAAACTCATATATCATTAACAAATTTTCATGTCATATCACATTTACATGATGTCTTGAGGCATACATTTTCCCCCACCCCCAATCTCCGCTTGATTTCACTCACGCCCTTCTCCTGACGCTGTCAATTTCATATATGAAAATTTTATTGAAAAGTAGCCAAAGACATGAAATATTCATAATACATTTTCCACATGCAACAAAACAGAGAAATCATAATAGCTTGAAAAAATAGAAAAAAAAAAATACAAAAATTATATATTTCTTTCGTGAAAAGTTTCCGTACGACAAAACACATACAGAAACTGTCTGATAACTGTAATTACCTTGGAAAATTGATTTTTATATTACAAGTAAGTATATAAGTAAGCAGATAAACCAACCATGAATTTTATTGACTTAACTTGGCAGGCGTGTGAGGCCGTTGAGGTCAGAGAGTGAGAGGAGAGAGAGAGAGACTGTTTTTTGGGGGTGTGGCTGTTGCCGGAATTTTTTGGTAGTTCAGCTTGGTCAGCAAACTCAAAAGGGTTTCATTTAAGAAAACTAAAACCATGCCTGTCCTAATGCTGAGCTTTTAATGCTTCTCTAAATGAAAATTTTTGGCTAAATCTTTTGGCCTGGCATTGCCATTGCCTTACATATATCTCTTTTACATGGCTCCTAATGGCATTTCTCTTGGCAATTGATTAAAAGGCTTAACATTTTAGACAATTGGCTATTACGGGGTGAGACCTTTGTTTTGTTTTTCCAATTCCTTTTGTTTTGCCATTGGCTTTGCCATTTGTTGTAAATTAGAGTTTCTGAGACATAGAATTACTGTTTAATGTTGGGTTTCTAATGTGAGAGTTTATAGCCAACAAAATATTAAGTTAACATGTGTGAGCATATGTAGCCAACAAAAATGTGGGATTTACGCTCAATTTTCGAATAAAACAAAAGCAATTTATTTGCAAAATAATATACAAAGGAAAAAAATAAAAACAAATTCCTTTTTTAAACAACTTAGTTTTCACATAAACTTCTCATTTATTAAGGGGGATGGTACAGTGTGTCAAAATTTTTAGTTATGTTCAGAATTTTAAACTAAAGGTCTGAAGGTCTAAAGGTCTGACATAAACTAGCTAATTGCAAAATACAGTAGCAATAGAAAGGCTTCATCTTAACTTTAACTTTACTCAACCTTTCACTCGCGACTTATAGTTTTATGTATTTGGTAGCAACATTACTAGAAAAGGTAAGCAACGCTTTGGATTTTGTTTAAGCCAAACTTAAATTAATTATGGAAAAATAACAATGCTCAAAAACAAAGAAGAAAAAACTTAAATTTTTAATGCAAAAACGACGAGAGCAGCAACCTTAATAACAGTCTTAGCCTCTGCAGTTTAATTTAATCATTTATACTTATTAATATTAAAACTACTTTAACATTCATTTTCAATGCAAACACAAGTCGGATCATTTCAATAGATTAAATTTGTTGTAAATATGTATCAAGTTAAGTAATTTTTTTTTAATCTAAATCTGTTTTTTTTAACTTAATCAACAGGCATTGATTTCAGCAGGAAAAAATGATACAAAAATAATAATACCTTCTCCAAGTAAAGAGAAGCTTTGGCTCTTGATTTCTAAATTTGAAATGTTGGAAAGACGTTGAAATTTTTCTATTTTGAAGTTCCATTAAGGTTTATTTGATTTAAGTAAATGTCTATCCTGTATAATTGTAAATGTCTTTATTTTAGCACTAAACAAAGACCCAAAATAACGTACACCTTAAGTACATAAATACATATACACACATAAATATAGTAGTATATATGTATAGTAGTTATAAGAGATGTTGACCATATTGAACGGAAGCCGTCATCCGAACAGATAAACAGAAAAGGTGACAATCAAATATACAGAAATTGTTCAAGCCATGACTAAGATATCTACATGGTCAACATCGTGACCAAAAGAAGCTTTCATATTGCCCAATATTATTAGATAAAATAAAGAAAATTTTATTTTTGTTAAAATGTCTTTTGATTACTCATGTAATTATGATACTACTTACATACACTTCTATATAAGATAATATTCATCGTTTTGTAAACAGTTATTCGGCAGACTGCATGTCTGTAAGTCAGCATTGAATTTGCTTCACTTCACTTTTCGGTGGCCATGCAAATTGCTTATTATGAGGAAAATCGCAACAACAAACAAAAAGTGAAATGCATTTTCCGTCCGTTTGGCATTTAACACTTAAGTGGGCGTTGCAAATGATGAGAAAAGACTAGTTAAAAAGCAGCTGACCAAAAAGAAAGACATTGTCAATGAGAAGCAGACAAGTTCAAGTTTGAGATTTTGCAATGTTTTGTTGATGGCCTTGCCACAGATCTTGATCTCAATTTTCATATCAGTTAAAATTTTATATTTAAATCGAAGACATTGCTATAAAAATGACTTGATGAAAGAGTTTTCTGTCTGATGGTCTTTCAGTTTTATACCCTAGCAATTCCATTTTTAAGATATGTCTCAAATCTTACCTATTATATTGATATCATATATCATTATATACATATATATATTAAGTTTAACAGACTTTTCGTAATAATAGGTTTCAAAAACATGAAGCAAATTATCATTTCATTTCTTTTCTAATTCTAGCCTGAAAATGCAAATTTAATCAAGAAAAGCGATTCTCGTCAACACAATTAACAGGATAAATTAAAATGTTAATTGTAATGTTATAAAACTAAATAGGTTTAAGAATCCCTTAAAAATTCATTAAAAATAAGAAAACCATTTTCTTTTTTCAAACTTGCTAATAAGTGATACAAATTTCATATATTCAAAACGTACAATTATTTTATAGATATTCGAAGGGTATGTAAACTTCGACATATCTTCAAAATTAGCTTCCGGTATATACAATATATATTTATATTAAGACATTATTAACGCAAATATTGATGCGGTTTTTTTGGTACAAAAATTTTTAATCTTTTACCTTGCACAGATATAAATCATTCGATTTTGGATGCTTTTGTTATAATTTCATATTGTTTTTTTTTTTTTTCGTGCTGCTGCTGCTGATGATGATGAGTTTTTTACAGTCTTGGCATATTTTATATATATGTATATAATGAATTGCTAAGCATTTGGGTCGAACCCGCAGATTTTTTACTACTTATAAAAGATTCTATTTTCCACTATTTCATTGGATTCTACATATTATGGTTCTGCTAATGAAGTGCGTGTTTCAGATAGTTTTTATTATGCATATTTATGCCACTCATTCGATTCTTTGAGTAATTTGAGCTGATTTGAAATAGTTTTATATGCATACATACATATATAATCGTATATACATATCTGTGGATCTTTTGTTTTTCCACTTTGGCCATAACAAGTTTTATTTCCGTTTGCTTGTTTTACAAATTCATCCGTTGTTTTAACATTTTCTTTCTTCTTCTGTTTGCATGGTATCACATATCGGTTTTATATATTTATATATATATTTGTATATGTATATCTCGTATTTATCTCCATTCAATGGCCACGTTTCATCAAAATGTCAACGTATATCATAGAAATTAATAAATTTCAACTTTGCCAATGTGCATAAAAAGTTGAAATAAAAATTGATATCAATTTATAATGGCAAACATTTTGCATAACGTACGGGAGAATATTTATGAGATTTCCATAAGCAGGCCAAACAAACCAGCATAAATGTCCAAATCGATAAATGACTAAAACTTAGGTGAGGCTTAACTATACATTCACTATAATGGTAAGTTGCTATTAAGTTTCTTTAAACAAATACGTTTTGATTATTGTTAAAAGACAAACAAATTAACGATTAACAAGAAGGTGAAAGCGCAAGTTTCTTACAGATAATAGGAATATTTATAACAATATATTAAGTGCAATAGATATAAAAATGTTTCAACGTAATTTATAATCAGTTGAGATGCACAAAGGACAACAAATAATCAACGAACTACAAATTTCTATATTCCATGATGGTCTCTTGTTTAATGGTCACCCGATACCCCAGAAAAGAACATTTTAAAATTAAATCTCCGGAAACTCTTCTAAATCTTATCTTCTGAATTTGAGAGCAATCTTTAAATACATGATTTAAAGCAGCGAATAATTTATATTGATAATACAAATACTGACAGCAATCCAAATCCGCCGAGATTTAGAACTGCTAATGCTAGAATAGAGATTTAAGTCTCTTACGATTCTATTTATTTTTTAGACTCAAGAAAATAAATAATATTAGGTTAGAAAAACAATGTAATTTCAGGCTTTGTGTCTACACATTGATATCAAAGGGTTTTATTTTGTGGTCTCTGCCATTATCAATAAAAAGATAAAGTTTCTCAATGCATTTTACTGATACTTTACTGATTTTACTGATTTTTTTATTGACTAATAACTTAATACACTTGATTCTATCTAGAAATTTAAGCAAAAGTGTGAATAAAACAAACAAAATTGCTACTTAAAAAAATGCACGTTTCAGACTTTCAGTAAAATAAATGTAAATTTCGGGACTAATTTAAAAATCACTCCCAAGTTTTCTTAATTAATCATTAATGTTTTATGTCTATCTACAAACTTGAAATCTATATAATTTACACATTTTTTTCCCTAAAGTGAAGTCAATTAATGCATTATTGTTAAATTTGATTACACTCAAGTAGATCGGCACGTTCTCTTTTAGATATTAAAATATTTTTAATTATCAAAAATTATAATAAAAATTATCTTCTCTGATATAAACAAATATTAATTAAATTTAATTAAATATATATATATATATCTTTTCGAAGCATTCTATGATATATCATTCCATAATATTCCCCATGGATCTAGAGTTAATTCAAATGATTTGGAACATTTCAATTAAGATGATGTTCTAATTAATATTTTCATTCCTTTTTATAGTTTTATCCTTTTTGTATTTCTCACAAATCAATCAGCATCGATCTGCGAACTTTTTCACATTTTTCATGGCATTTGTCATTTGGGAAATTCAACCACCAAATATTGTATGGTTTTCCACCAACTATACAATATATTTCTAAACACACACACTTTTGTTTGATGGGAAATTGTTTTCTGGTGCTGTCTGCGCCCCCATTGAAATTATTGACACAAAAATGACTTTTTGCAAGTATGTTGCACTTGTCTCATTATTGCCACATGTGTACGTGCCACACGGCCACGAATTGGCTTTGATGTACCTCGGAGTTTGGCAATTGTCACATTTTATGGCCTTCCATATACAAGTATATATATATACATCTGTATGTATTACTAATAATTTGTGTGTGTGTGTGTGGGAAAATGATTATGGTCTGAGTTTGTGGGTGTCAATATGGCTAATTTTGTTATGCGATATGTTTGGGAAGAAAGAAATAAGTGAGTGAATTTTTTCAAGTGCAGGAAAAGAGTCAAAGGAGAACCCTATCCCTTATGCCTGCCTCTCAAATGGGTATTGGTTACAATGTTTCCTTCATTTTTTGTGTTGCCATGCAGTCTGCCGTTGGTCTCGGTCTCGACTTTGAAGTTCACATTGTTTATTTACTACTAAAAATAATGAAAGCAAGTAGTAAAAAGTATAAATTTACTATGTAAACAACAATGAAAAACAAAAAAAAAAAGAAATATTCAATGCGTCGGCCCACTAAATTATGAATGAAGGAGGCAACCGAAGACACTGTGGCACCAACTTCTCTCTCCCTATATAGAAGACATATATGTATATATATATATTATATATTTGTGAGGAATATATATGGCATAGGAAATCATTAAGGCTTTGTTTATGTTATTTGCTCGTTTGCCTGTTGGCTTTCATGTGGTCGTCGTCACATTCTGGTGTTGCCTTTGATGAGGAGGACTCTGTAGTTCAACTGTCGCCTCTGATGTGGTAGGAAAATTGCACACAAAAGGTAATTATGGTCAAGTTATGGGTCGGCAGAGGTAGTAAAATTTCAAATGGGGGTGGTCTATGTATGTATATACAAGCTAGACATTCGTAAATTCTACATACACACACACACACACGTGTATACATACATATGTATATAGACTTATGTTATATAGTCGTCTTTGTTGATATATGTATATACATATTTCCGCTACTACAATTTCCCCATTAGACGCATAATCAAGTTATTAGCAATTTGTTACGCGTCAACATATTTTTCTGCGTATCCCATTCCGTTTCCAATTCCATTTGCATTGCGTGCTTATGCAAAAGAACGAGAGAAAGTCTGATAAAAAAAGAAATAATAATAAATAAACTATGCACAAATAATTTGCCATGCGTAATTTGTGCAAATAATATGGGTAATTGACTATACCAATAAGTAGTTTTACCCACAAAGAGGCGGACAAGAGCGTCCCTAAACCGACGGCAGTGATGACAACATCAAAGCAATTTCCAAAAAGAAAATTTTTAATATTTAAAACGTTATTCAATATTTACGAGAGTAACAATATTTTAAATCTACAACAGAAAGAAAATATAAAATTCTGAGTTTTAACTACTGAAATATAAAACTTTGTGGAAGTTGTATAAAAACTAAGTATTTAATTTAATTTGTTTTCATTTTCAGTAAATATAAATATTTTTAAACATTAAAAAAATAAAAAGAGAGTAAATGTTTCAGCTGTATTTTAGGATTATTCAAAAATTGTTGATTAAATTCAACAAACCGTTTTTATTGTTTTATATGATTTTTATTGTCTTATAAATCTGATCTGTGTTCTTAATTTTTAAAATGTTTGCTTTAAATTTATGGTGAATTTGAACAATAATAATTTAAACTTTGGTTTTAAAATAAAACTTTATAAAAAATAACCATGTTACAATTTCAATTTAAAATATTAATAGTTAAAATATGAATTTTCTACCAAAAAAAATAATAATAGATTTTAGCAATATTGAAAAAAAAATTTACGGAGTTTAAACATTACAAATTTAACAATTACCGTTACTTGTGAATATAATATATCAGTTATAAAAATAAATAACTTCGTCATGAATGGTTATTATGAATCCTTTTTTACAGTTAGAGTTTCTGTGGTATTATGTAAACGAATTATAAAAGAAGCGATGGAATGGTAAGAATTCTATTTATGTTTTATATAGTTGGATAATTATAGACTAAGACATTCTAATAACCTCACAATCTTGCTTACAAAATAGTTTATATAGTTTTCTAGAATGTTATTGTAATGTCTAATGGAATCACTTTCTATGAAGGTTAATTTCTTTCAGCTCACTAAAATTGATTGTGAAAATGAACTGAAACTAAAGTTGGACGGAAGTACTTATATTAAATGACTCAATTGCAAATAAGTCCAACAACTAATTAGGAATAAAGTTGGTTGGTGTTGGCAATGACCAAACTAGCCAACAAGCCACTCATATAATTATAGCAGATCCAGGAATATTGGATGACCTTGATGCATGTCAAGGTTCCAGTTCCTGAGACTCATTAACTGCGTGTGGCACTTCATTATGCACATTATTTAAGGTCAAACAATGACGCATTGATATTGTGAAAATGGTTTTATGGTCTTAGTTTATAACCCTAGAGACATACAATAACCAGTATGAATGTCCTTCAAAAAGGCAAGGTAATTAGATCTATACGCCTAGTTTACCTTGATTTTTATTATTTCAGCATTTGACACGCGCATTTACAAAATTAATAATGAAATCTCCCAATGCATAAGCGTGTTCCAAGCGTTTCCAAGAATTTTGGAAAAATATTGACTTTAAAACTCAAAGAGTCGAAGAGTCGAAACTGGAGTCGAAGACAGGACAATGCCCTTATGAGTCTAGAGAATTGGCAATGACATCCGTGGGTGCCGTTGCGCTTGTAAAATTTTATTGATTTCGTTTTTGTATCTTTGATGTATATTTTTGTTCCCATCTTGTCCTATAGTTGAGTCTGTTTAAGTAGTCGTCGTGCTGCTTTAGTTGAGGGACACGCGACAGGAGCTGGTGACAAGTTATCATAGAGTCAGATTCAAAGCAATGGATAGACAAAAGTTTCAAGGATTCAAGGACATTTTCTAAGGCAAACAAAACTATGGGAGATATCAGGGTCATACATATATCTTTGTACATTTATATGGGGGGAATGAGCATTTTACACGTGTCCCGATACAGATCTAACATAGTTATTCAAGGACTACCTGCTTGGTCCTTGATTCTCGTTTCACCCATTCGCATCGATCGACACTCTCACAGATCATTAATACTGTTCAGCCCACAAAAAAATTCGAATTGATCTTGTAAATTGTTTGATTAATGATTCCAAGCAAATAGATCTATAGACACCACAATATAACAATGGCAATGGGGCACACCTATTAACACCAGAGTCAAGTCGGGAGTGGTTTCACCTACATGAATCTGGCTCTTCCACGAAACGGAGCAACAGCAACAGCAACAACAACAGTTACAGCAGCAACAGTTGCACCAACAACATTATTAATTACATGCATTAATTTCTGGGCAAAAGTTGAGTCCCAGAGAAGACAAGTGATGCAATGACCATGTCTAGGCGCCACTGTTGATGGATTCGTGGCTAAAAAGAAAATGTTGATGAACAGCCGTCTAAATTATGGAAACGCTTGTCACCCGCTGCGTGTTGAGACGACGGAGGCGAAAGCGACCCCACAAGCTGTTCACATGAACATATAGTATCTAAGGAGTGAGGAGGGGATTAAGGGGGACTAAACCAGTCCAGTCTATGGGTCCGCCATGTCGTTAATTTAATTTGTACAATTTTATATATGTATGTATTTTTATTTTTTTTATTTTCTTCTCTCTCTCTTTTTGTTTTTATACATGTAGCCAAATATTTTCCACAACTGCCAATAAAGCCCACGCAACTAGCAGACGGGTTGTCTTTCGGTTGGCCAGAAGGCGACAAACAACAACAACAAGAACAACAAGAAACTCTGTGTTTTGCCAATATATGTATGTATGTATGTATGTATATATATTTTTGCCATCTCTTTTCATTCTTAAGAAGAGGACTGGGGAGTAGTGTTTTGGGGGGGTTAGGAAACAAGTTTTTCCAGTTTTTCGCGCAATTTTTCATTATGATTTGCTTGTGTGAGTCTTCCGCTGGTTAAGTGCATTCGCTGCAGTTTAGTTGCTGGTAGTAAGTAACGCGCGCTGCACGCTCCATCCGTCATACGATCTACTTGTTACATATATGTACATATATATATATATACATATATATATATTGCCATATATACATTTATTTAATTCATAAAATTAAAGATATGTTGATGTTGGCAAATACATATATATAACATATGATATGCATTTCATATATGTCTGTGTGAAAAAACTTGATTGAATTCCTGGAATTGCCCCGAAATGAAAGCGAAACGGAAGCGGCGGCAATTCTGTTCTCTGTTTCGGTCTTATTTATTATTATTTTTTTTTTAGTATTTTGCCAGCGTCAGGTAGTTGTAATTTTTTTTGGTTTGTTTTTTTTTTTTTTGTGTATTTTGATACCACCTTTTTGCATGATCTTGGTCTTGTTCATTGGAGTTGTTGCTAGCTGACCCAGTTTGTCCCCCAAAGTTTTCTTAAGTCGAGATCACGATTTGACAGATCGGGTTAGCCTTTTGACGCGTGCCTCTGAGACAGCATGACTCGGTGAAAATCGATAAAAGAATCCATTTTGTGTTGCATTGAGGTGCGTCATTGTTGCAACATCAGCGCAAACAAGAACGAACACACTTCAAACCTGAAAGAAAAACAGAGAAACTGAAAAAAAAAGTCACAGAGTCAGTCGAGTGCTAATAAAAAAAAAAGAAAAAACCCACAGACGACTGACTGAATGACTGACAATCTCAACAATAATCGTGAGTTATTGGAGAGGCTAATCTGGGGGCTGGTGTTAGCCCAGGAATTGTGTGTTTGTGTGTGTGTGTGTGTGGGGTGCATAACAAACAAGCTATTTAACACCACAGAAATTGCTGAGCAAGGCCTCCATGACAAAGCAGATCTGGAACTGGGGGTACCAAAGTGTCGAAGATCAAAATCAGCAGCGGCTCGGAATCGCGGAATTGATCGCATCGATTAATTTGTCTTGCTGGAGAATGGTGGTAGTGGAAGGGGAAGTCTGTTGGAGAGAAGGTAGAAGAGAATCGAGATACAGACATTCAGAGATTGAGAGACTATCTGGCTACATGAGTCTGCAACATGTTTCCACTTCGATACCGTCTTTGACTGTGAGTATGTATGTATATGTAGACCCCCAAATGGAATGCACTTAATCACGATTAGTTGTAATCGATAAGCCACATGGCTAATAATGCACTATCTCTTTTCCTCTCTGCATCTCTCTTTCACTGAGCTTAGAATTCGAAGTAATGCCATCATATTATAATATAGATACATACATATATAGGTATATATAGATCCATATTCGGGTGGTCCATCAGCTTCATTTGCATATGAAAAACCCCTTCAACTCAAATGGCTAACCAATGGTTTCAACATAATATTGTTAGGCCAAGTTCCTCATGATAAATGGCACAATTTATTAAAATCAACAAGCAGACAGAGGAAGAGAGATAGAGATATACATACATATATAAAGACAAACAAAACAACTCTCAATATGGTTAATAATTTTTTCATTTATCAACATTTGTTAGCGGCGATTACTAACTATGACGTGTGAGGGCCAGGTAGAGAGTTGGAGCACAGCAGCCGTTTGAGTAGATGGGAAAAGTCTTTTTCATAAAAAAAGAAAAAAAAATATTCATTCATTCATAAAATGTTAAAATGTTGCTTCTTTTATACGATGCCTAATCCCAGCGGGTTGTCGTTAAAAAAATATGCAAAAACTTTTTATCCCAATCATATTGAACGACGGAAAAAAGGTTTTTACAACTTGTCTTAACTTGTTTTTTTCTTCTTCTTCTTTTTCCAGTATTTTAATTAATTATACAATTCAAGAGAGAGAAACACTGAAATTGAAAAACTTTAATTTTATGAGTCCATCAACAACTGCTATGAAAAAACATTGCACCTTTTACTTGATGTTGGCATGCACTCCGAATCAGTGGACATTATTTTTATAATACCTCGACTCCCACACCTTCCAAAGGCCAACTAACACGACAATAAAACCCACACCTAAAGGAGAACTTTATAACGAAACTATTTTTATAACGTACTAATAACTGCAAAACTTTCACTCCTCGTTTTTTTTCTACTTTTATTTTTTTTTTTTTTTGGTTTTTGCCAGCCATTTCTTTTGACTGTGTTGGTACGTTTCGTTTTGGTTATTAATTAAATTACACGCCAGGCATTTTACAACATTTACAGCAAATTACAAATGCCAGGGTACTGGCATACAAAACACAGAGAGTAGTTGTAAAAATATTATATCACCAGACCAAAATTAACTCAAGGATTTGCAAGTGAACGACCATTTGCTACCCTGTTTAGGTTAGATAAAGTAAAATATAAAATAAAGTTTACTTTTGAGTGTGATAATTTATAATAATTTATAATTTATATATATATACATATATACAAACATATAAGTATTTTATCACATGTAGTTACTTTTTTGATGTATAAAGTAAATAAATATAAATAAGATCAATATAAATCTATGAAATAGAATATAAGGATTTTGAAAATCCTGGAAAAAGATCGAATGTGTTGCTCAAAAGCGTTGGGAAAAAATATCTTCTAAAAAAAGAGATATATGTATGTATATGTAAGTACATATGTACATATACAAATATGATTAGATTTAAATTTATTCATATGATCACTTTGTGTCCCAATATTAAATCTTAATCACGTACCAGTGAAATAATTCATTAACCTTAGCATACTTTAGGGGTCAGTTTATTGAAACCAAATATTTAGATGTTCTGTTATTGCATAATAAAAACTTTATAAACCAAAAATAATAACTTTATTTTTCCAATCGTTTGAAGATAAGTTTTTATGTGGCCACTAATTTTACAATGTAGCTTCAATAAAATTCCAATATTTGGGCAAATTTCTAGGTTTATATCACTGAAATAAATGTATTATATAAGTAAAAGTAAATATATTTAAAAAAATATATTTATTTTATTTGTTACAGCTGATTTCTCAATTTCAATATAAATGATGTTCAATCCATGTACAATAATTCTCTGTTGCAATCTACTTTTCTTAGAAAATATATTTAATTTTAACAGAGTTTTAGTAGATTCAAAAACTAATATACCCTTAATTTCTATTGTCGACCGTTTATCAAAACGCAGTCTGGGCAATGGTCGGAGATCCCCAATACCCCGTTACCCGCCTACCCACAAGTCTCTAGGTATATCCATGAGTGTTAACATTCATAACAACTGCTAAAGCCCATTTTCGCATGTTGGCAGCTTATAAAAATGCAGCACTCGGCCATGAGAGTCTCCACCATATAGCACCCTCAACTCAAAATCCAACACTGAACCCATATGATGGGGCTGGCTGGGGCTGTAGGTGTGCAACTTTAGAGATTTTGTGTGAGCGATAAACACGCGCCCCAGCACAAAAGTGTAAATTAAGCCGAGTAGTCGTGTGTGGGCCGGCCCTGACAGGCGCTTTTTGGAAGTAAGAAAAATAAAGAAAATGTGAACAAAAAAAAAAAGCATGAAACAGAAACAGAAAAAGAAGAAAGAATTATGAATTATGCCATGCAAGGACAACCGGCACTGTGCTCAAGCTTCATTTGCTAAGCCTAGTCAAAAGGCATAGACATAGGCATAGCCATAGCTCTCGGCAATTGTACAGTTAGCGTGTCGCTCATTAGCATGAAATTTTCAGAGAATTTATGACCAACACATGCGAAATGTGGGTTAGCAAGGAAGTGCAAGGAGTATAAGGGGTATACATTGGGCAATTTTATGCTCATCAGTGGCGCATTTCTCACAAAACTGAACCAAAGGAAGAGACAACAAACAAACGAACGAATAAAAAAAATGAAAAAAAAAAACAAACCCCAAGATGACGACGCCTCGTCGCTCATAAATTAATTAATTTTTGGTGTGGCTTTCAGCGCGTTATCAATGTGCGGGGATCGGTCATATGTAGCCCCTTTATACTGTATTTGGCTCAAGGGCAGCTGCGACCAATAAAAATTGTTGTTAAGACTCATTATCACAACTGACTCACCGGCTGAAATAAGGATAATCGAACGATAAAGTGGCTTAATTCGAAGGTTGCTCCTTAAATGCGATTCAAGGTATTAAAGAATTTTAGCCAATTGGAAAAAAACAAACATCGCCGATTATATATACTCATCAAATTATAGATGATATCATTTAAGAGTCTTATCAAAGAATAAATTAAAAATTTAGTTTATCGTGATATTAAAAAGTCACTATTGCGATTTCTTCTCTATGTTTCAATTCCAATATGCCTAATTACAAATAAAACTAGTATTTCTCTCCCCCTATTTTTTCTTTATCAAACTTGACTAACTATTTGATCCATGTAATAATCGAACTGTTGTGTAGCACCCCTCGTAAAACAAGTTCAAATTCCTGGCCACACGATTCTGAACGCAATACCTTGACATTCCTCACGTATTGCTATGCAAACCCGGCAATGTTGTACAACATCGTGTTAAAAAACTTGTTCGCAATTAAACGATGTC
Organism: Drosophila emarginata; assembly: GCA_037075365.1. Classification (NCBI taxonomy): domain Eukaryota; kingdom Metazoa; phylum Arthropoda; class Insecta; order Diptera; family Drosophilidae; genus Drosophila; species Drosophila emarginata. Next base: position 362,982 of record JBAMCD010000012.1, read on the forward strand.
CTGCCGCGGCTGACCGAATGTCTGGCCAGGCTCACAATACTATACTATAATGCATGCATTCATTTCTTTCGTATGTTTCCTTTTTTCTTTTTTCTTTTTGTGTTTCTTTACACATGTTCCAATGGATCTTATATTCCACTGCCACTTCCACCTGGCGCGTCCAGTGAGTTCTGTCTTCCAACGAGACAAAGGTTGCACGTAAATGACCCAAGTTATCATAAATATGTCAAAAGCTGAAAATTAAATGCCTCCATGCATGCTGGGGATGCCTCTTGTTTTGTATTCATCTTCAAGCTTCGAGCTACTCACTCCACCCGCACTCAACATAAAAGGCATTTGCCATATACTACATACATACATACATATATATATATATATTTTTCTTGTTGATTTTGAGCGTTCCTTTTTGACTTTTTATTGACATTTTTGCACTTGTTTAAAATTTTGATTTAAATGCAGTTTCTGTTAAAAAGGACCACACGTGGCGCCATTTTGTTAAAAAGGGTTCTCTGAGATTTTATTTATTCAAATTTAGATACTACTGATTGGTATGGAAACTTCGAAATAAAATAACCAATTCAAAATTTACGTATGATGAATGTTTTTGTTTATATTTATTTATCAGGTGAATAAATTTAATATATTTTTCGATTCAATTATATTGCAATTCAACTTTAACATGCCTTCGTGGAGTTGATTGCATGTTTATAGGAAAATCACCTTTCTAGGCACTACGTGCAGAAAATAATGTTACGATAATATTAAATTGCTGTCAACAGCAAAATATGTTGGTAAATTTTCCAACTACTACTACAACCTGCAATTGATTTTCTGTCAGCATACAAGACTGAGGAAAAACTACATTGCTGCAAAAACACTTTTCCAAGTGTTGATATGTGTTATATGGTAGTTTCTTATCAACAATGCAGTCTATTAGGCCTCAGTTTTTTACAATGTTGGAGAGAGGGGAGGGGGATGGTGACCTGACTGACATGCACACAGGAACGGTTATGGAAGGGCTGGGAGGCAAACAAATAAACGGGCAACATCAAAGGGCGAAACAATTTTAGTTTCTTTTGTTTTATTATATTTCCTTTCCTTTTATTTTTTTTTTTTTTTTTTTTTGTTGTAATTGCCAACATGCGCCAACATGTCATAAAAATGGGGAAATGAAAGAGAAAAATATCCCGACATAAAGAAAATATAACTCGATGGGTGCTCTTCCTTTGTCTAGTTTATGGGCGCCAAACTATTAACAGAATAGTAGAAAACTTTGTTAATGCTTCTAGCTTAGTCTATTGTTTAAACATATTCATTGTGCCGGGCAGGTGAGTCTCTCGATTTTGTCTCCGGATCCACAAGGGGTTAAAATGTGTTTATTTGTTTATGGCCAGGCGCCCCCCCTTGGTGGCCAACATGTGCACTGTCGAAAGGGTTAGTGTACACTAACCAATTTACTGTGTGTATAGTTGATGCCCCAGTGCGTTTGACTAATGTCTCATTTGCATGCCAAAAGCAGTTAACAACTCTTGCTGGAGCAGCAGCAGCAGCACCAGCACCAGCAACAAAACAAAAAATTATGGCTTGTCTTGCTTTTAAAAACAACTTAGTGGATAATACACCCCTAGTGTTAAGCCAGCAGAGTTACCAGAGCAAAAGGAGTAACAGAAGCGACAGCGGCACCAACGACACATTCATTTCCTCCTTTGGCGCGCCTCAAGTGTTGTCACCTGTCATAATAAGTGCGGAAGCACCAGCAAACGGCAAACAATGTAAAATGCAACAAAAAAAAAAAGAAGAAGACTATATAACTATCTCTGTCAATAAGAGATAACCGAATAATGATATACTCTTAAAAATTTGAATAATCAGTAAGTTTCTCTAAGCACAATTTTAAACGAAAATTTTAAAAACCTTCAAAATACTTTCAAATTGATTGAACAGAAACAGAAACCAATTTCATTTCATAAATTATTAATTAAAACATATAAAATAACTGCATTCATTCAATACACCCAAGAAAATATACATATTGTCTAATTAGTTGTACCTTTTAATACATACGTAAAACGTATTTTTATTTAATTATCTATCCCCTCTCTTTTTAACTACGCTTTTTTTTAATAACTGTCTAAGCCTTTTGGCAACTTCTCTTTATATGTACATTAAAAAGTCAACTCAAAAATCATGTAAATGGCGAACTATATCCACGGAAAATCATTTAGATATTATATTTAATGCTGCATCGAAAAAAAATAATTTCATAAATACACCTTAATGATTTTAACTTTTTATGGCGTACTTTATAAATGTGTTGTTGAGCAAAAAATCCAAAATTAAAATGGCTTTCCAAAATCTTTTATGTTTATATTTATCCTGATTATACTAAAAAATTATATGAAAGCCAAGGTTTAGAGTTGTGATTTACAATTAGTTAAAGCTCTAAGGGATTAGACAGGCGATTGTATAATCGGAATATTTCAATGTGGTAAATATTAGATTTTAAAAATAGACGTTTGCAAAGTTTAGGATCTTGTTGGCCATAAATAATCAATGGTGAAATTTTTATCAAGCTGTATTTTGTACACCCGTTCATTAAATTAATTAAAATTAAATTAAAGCTGTTAGTAAAACTTTGCAATCAGATTTCTTTTAAAAAATATTGGTAGATATTGTATTTTGATATGTTAAACAAAAATAATGAGGCAAATAAAAAAGATAATTTAATAAATAATATTCAAGTTTTCTTTAATCAAAAAAACAAATTTAAGCTGTAACTGATTGGAATCTTGAAGTTTTAACTTTGACTTGAACTTGGTTATCAAAGATATGTCACAATGCCACATGTTGCATATTTTTGTATATATACAACATTATTCTCTTGATCCTGCCTTCCATTATAGTTATCATACCTTGAATTTCCCAAGAGTAAAGAGTAAATGTTATTACATTTGCTTTCAATTTATAATGTGGCAGCTCTGCCACTGCCTCAGTCGCTGGTTTTTCAATTCATTTTCATAATTGCAGCAAATGTAAATTGCAATATTTCTTGGGCCTCCAACTTGGGCAAAAAAAGAAACATTTCTTTGTGCCACATACACGTATGCGTGTTGCACTTGAATTTGTTCGACTGTCGCACTCGAGAGTTGAACCTGAAGCGAACCTGTTTCAAGTGGATTGCTATGGCGAATGAAGTTAAGTGCAGTGTATGAATGGATGAAAGGATGGATGGATGGATGGATGTATGGTTGGTTAGTTGGTTGCTTGGCTGGCTGGATAAATGGATGGATGGATGGATTGTTTCTGGGCCTGCGCTGAAACGGAACCGCAAATTATTTTAATTTGCGTTAAATAATGCAACGAGGTGAGAAAAAATTAAGAGCATTTCAAGCAATGAATTGTAAAAGAAACAAAAAAATAAAAAAAATTCCAACAACAGCAATACGACATATACAAGTCATTTAAAGAGCAACTAGTCTCTCATAAGAAACATTCGGTCATCGGGCTAGCTGATGGTATCGTTGAGTTCTCCGTTCCTCTCGCTATCCTGGCACAAAGTAAAAGCTGCCGACCTGTAATTTGGCTGTAATACGGCAGTGCCATAAACTCAATTTGCGCTGACCGATAAAATAAAACTCGAGTGTCAGGGAAAAAAAAACAAAAACTTTTTACTGACAATACAGTGAGCAGTCAGCAGACAATGTTCCCTCCTCAAATGTCTACTCCAGTCAGAGTAGTTGCAATATTTATGTGAATTGCCTGTAAATGCCCCCGAGTCTGGGTCATAGGCAGATGATAGAAGTATGTATGTGCCGCCTTACTACTATGTTTATGGAAATGTTTAGCAACATTGTGTTTTAAGGGGACCAGGGGGTGTTAGCGACATGTTGCTAGAGTCATGAAGCCGCCGCAGTAGCCGTTGACGGTCGACCTGCTTGTCGTTTGGTCTATTCGCCAACAATTTATGCATATATTTTTGCCTCGATCATAACTCTTAATTAGCTTCATGGAAACCTTGTCAACGGTTGATTGACAAGTCTTTTAGGGTTTCGGCAATCAACAATAAATAAAAGCCAGCAAAATAAAAATTGTGAGTAGGCCGCAAACTAAGTGAAAGGTGTGTCAAAAAAAAAAAAACATTCATTTGTATCTAATTTAGAAAGAGAAACGGAATTCATTAACTGAAAATAGACAGAATTGAAAGCATGATGCTTAGTATCCTCTTTACTAGCTCCATGTTAATCAGATTATTAAGCCAAGAAATCTTAGAGAGTGACTCATGGACTTATGGATACCACCTACATGAACTGACAAAATATCTGATCGATTGCCCTCAAATAACTTAAGGCAATTATTTTATGAAATGTTATAAATAAAACACTTTTATTTCTAAAGGACAGCAACAAGTTATTTCAGTTTCTCCCCTCTCTATGTCTCACTGTGTCTTTGAATCAATTGAATTGAATGCGCATTCAATCGTTCGACCATCAATCATAATTTTCAACGATCAACAGTTTTGTACGTAAACGTTTTCATGTAAAGTCTTAAATATTTTCACACCTTATAAACAATGTGCAGTCACGATCGCGTTGTAGGAGTCCGGGTCTGGATAATGCGGCTATTGTGTTGCCAAGAGACAGTTGAACATGGCTCATAGTTGCTTTTGGCCTATACCCCCACCCCATTAAATTTTTTTTTATTTGTTTTCTTTGCTTTTCTTTCCAACGAATTATGACGAGCATTGGAATGATGGATGAATGTTACGATATTATTATCATCATAATAATAATAATACTACTAGAAAAAAAGGGGCAATAATTTGGATGAGTCAGTGAATGTTAGAAGATTTACCTATGCTCTACAGATTGGGATAGGTAAACTAACCTTTGCCTTTCCTATTCGACATTGAAACGACTACTGAGTGACAACTTCATTAATATCATTCAAATTAAAAGCTATCCAAGCATATATTTATATAGTAGAAATTAGCAGACTAACCGATCACGAATCCGGGCTGCAACTGACAGTGGGTGACAAGTGTGTTGGCTTATGATTTTTGACAGCCAAACAAGTTGTACATTAAATGTAAAATTACACTTTGAAAATAGATTTAGAATATATTTTTAATTTACACATGAGACTTGCTCTTATGATTGCTTAAAGAAATACATAGAGAATTTTCTAACCAAGAAGTATTTAGTTTATCACAAACTAACACAATTTTACATAGAATTTTAACAATTTTGAAAGATATTATTTCAATTTTAAAAACAGAAATACTATAATTCCAAAGATCTTTAATCCCCTACAAATATTTGTGTGTTTATTATAACTTAACTTTGCACATAGATACAAGATAAATTTTAAAACCAATTTACTTTGCACATTTTCTTCAAGTGTAGCCCAGATATAACGATTAATTAATTTCATTTTGTATAACTGCATATTTGTTTAGTGAATAAATTTAAATGATAGTTTCTTGTATGCTAATTAAGAAACTGGCATTGCATTGAGTAGACATCATGATATACTTAAATGTGATTTATCAGCAAACACTTGCCAGTTCAATGACATATAAAAAGACCCCCCTCCCCATCCCCCTCAGACACATCACATCCAGATGGGGACAGACGACACCTACACCCGGGCGGTAGCTTCAAATTTAAGCAGCTTCCAAAGTTGTCAGCGCAAAATAAGACAAATGTTCAAACGAACCAAAAAAAAAAAAAAAAATGAAAACAAAAAAGAAGGAAAATAAAGCCAACACAGAATCAAAGTAAACGAATGAAATCATATCTCTCGCATCGTTGTGTGGTCCATAATTAAAGAAGCAACCATTGGAAGAGGAATGCCACCGTCTGGTGTGCCACCAATGTGCGAATGATGCGTGAATTTGGAAGCGAAAGCCAAATGTTTCTCTGTGCCACCGCAAGCGTTGACTGATGAGCGCGCGTGAGGCACAAACTGGAAGCATTAATTGGAGTTACTCAAAAGATAGACGGAGATGAAGCCCTGAGAGCCAGAGAGGCTGGCGCATATTTTATCGCTATTGAAGCGTTTGGCGTTAATTAAGACAAAATCAGACGACACTTTTGTCACATTGCTGAGGCAAAAGAATCCTCCTCCGCGATCCCTACCTTTTGTATGTCCCGCATCACTACCCACTGGCCGTGATTAATTGTGCCTTGTGCTGGCTGCCAAGTGTTTTGGTTTTTATTCACTTTTTTTTTTTTGTTTTTGTTTTCCTTTTTTGCATTTGCACTTGCACAGAAAGAAAATGAAAAATTAGTCAAGAAAATCTGGCGAAATAAAATGTCGTCGGCGACATTTTGCAAAAAGTTCTGCTTTTTCCCCCACTCGCACACATGTCTGCTCTATATGTTTTATACAGTATTTACATATAAATATATTGCCGAGTGCTTACACATACATGTACATATTTGTATTTGTGTAAAATTTAATAATTACATACATTACCCTGTAATCTAGAGAAGTATATAAAGTCCAGCATCGCGTATGCCAAGAATTAAGAGATTTTAACACTTTATCATCGTTGTAAGGGAAAGTTAACTTGAATTGTTTAAGAAGATTTATAGAAAAAAAAAAACAAAAATAAAGGCAAGTCAGTGGCCAGTTTCCCCTCTAGAAATATCACATTGAATGAAAGTGTCTTTCTTAACAGACCTAAAGGCATTCCGAGATTCCCTTCGCGGAGATGCAATGCATTCTACCAATATGAAACAGTCCAGCAATCCATGCCCAGAGAGAAAAAAATAACTTAACAATATTTGAGAATATCAGTTTACTGAAATAATGTTACTAAAAATTTCAATTACGATTTTCTCTGTCTCTGAATACCCAAGACAAAAGACCGGTCACACAATCACAGCATACGATATGTCCGATATTACTTTGAAATGTATCTTCGGGATAAAACGTCTGGAGACACATTTGGCATTGTAGTCCTTCATTAAATTCATCATCCTCCATTGGGTCATCTGATTCGTCATCTTCATGAAAGCTACTAAAGTAATCATTGTTGATTGTTGGATCAGTTTTAGCCATCTAAATATAAAAAATGTTCATAAAAAAAGAGATGAATTTGTGTAAAAAAATAATATATAAAATATTAGGAAGTGTCCATTAACTACAAGATCCGCCGAAGGAGTCTAAGTAATTCTCGCAATGTCATCATGTCAAACAAAGATTTAAAAAAATTCAAAAATGTGAAAAGAGGGAGCTCCAAAATGGCTGCGTCGCAAATTTGGAAAAAGGGGGAGTGGTAAAAAAAAATTCTAGAAGGGGAGACTACAATTTTCAGTAAGTTCGGATCGTGTAGTTTGTAGACGATCCAATATTTTACATAATACTTTACCTCGCTATGCATTTTTTTTATTTTATTTTTTATGCGAACTTGCTGTTTAATAATACAATTTAACCTTTTCTAAGCTCTGCCGACTGCCAAAAAAAGCCACAGGATACCAGACTGTTGCGATTAAAATTATGGTTACCAGACCGGAAACTTAGAATAGGATGATTTGCAGTTATCGGTGTCAAATCGAAGCGATTACATAATTTCATACATTGAGGGTACCACAGAATCGCCAAAAGTTCAGCTTAAAAATAAAGTTATTTTTAATTTTACCATCATATTATTAATTTACCTTTAATTATGTAAGCAAAACAGATTTCTCTGGATTTTATATTTTGATTTTTTAAATACTTACAAAGAAAAAACAGTCCCACCAAAATGCATTCCAGTAATTTACATATATGGTAACACTGAAATTATAAGATTCAGCTATTTGGAGTAGTTACTAAGAAGGCTCCCTCAGTAAAGGCGACTTATCTATATTTTGAATATTTAGAATTATTTTAATTATTGTTCATTCCATTATTAGAAAAGTTTAAGAAGGATGAGTTTCTGAAATTTAAGAAGCTTACTTTCTGATAGATAACAATGAGTATAAATTATGAGAGTTGCCTTTAGTAAGAGGTACAACTGGTTCGTACCAAATAAAATTTGCCTATCCGTACTCAAGATACATACATCAAAGGAAATGCCTTACAACTTGTTGTTGTTATTGTTGTCGTTGTCACATCAACACATTGCTATCGACACCAGAGAAAAACTACAAAGCCCCAAAACAGTATTAGTGAAATAGCAAACAGAAAATCATCTAATTAATTTGCTTTTAATTATAAACGAGGAGTGTACAGAATTGTGTAGAGAAACCGCAAAAGCTTGACCAGGTAAAAGAGGGTCAAGAAAACTTGGCAACCGCAAATGATTGACAGTCATGTCGGAGGAAATTGGGGCTCGGTTTTAGACAATGCTCCCTATATACATATGTATGTATGTACAAAAGTACATATGAGACATGTCAGTGTAATAACAATAACTGCTCAAGACAGGCCAAAAGTAACACATTTGGCAAAGGACATAAAGTCAGGAGGCTATGGTAATGGACATGGACATTTCATATACAGGGGATATAACTTGGCTTGTTAGCACACGACACACACGCTGTGGTCAACACAAATGACCAAGCAGCTGGCCAAAAGAGGGCGAAAAAGAGAGAGAGGAAGATTTTTGCCTTTAGCTCTTTTTGGTCCTGCTGCATCTGAAGCTCGTCAGCATCCTTTGGTAATTGTCGTGTCAATTTTTGGGTAGTTCGACTTGGGCTTGCTCTACGTCAAAATTTTAAACATTGATTATCTGGAGACATATTCAGCAATTAGCAAATCAACTGGGCTGTGGCTTTTGTGTGGGTCATCTCCATCTTCATGTCCATAAATGACAATTACCAAATGTGTCAAAAGCATTTTCCCCTGTCTGTTTCTAGCAATTTTGTTAACTTTTAATATGACAGCAGATGGACACGGCAAATGCTTTATAACAGTTTAAGTAACTTGTCTCCTTCCAATTTGCATTTCAAGTCAAGTCACTTCAGGGAGAGAAGGTTCATCAACAAAATTCAGAAAGGAGAAGGAGGATGAGAGGCTGAACCTAAAAATGAGTTGATACACCCCATCTCCATCCCAAAGGACACGTTTAACGGTTCAATTTTACACATCATTTAATTGAAAACAAGTTAGCTGCGCGAGAAATTCCACTTTTACTTTTTGCCCTTATTTAAATTTATGCAAAACATGGCTCACAAATGGTTTCAAAGGTTGTGATTTATAGCATTCGCCCTACCATGAACCTTTCCACTTGACAAGATTTCAGTTCACTGAACACAAACTAAGGAAATTACAAAGTGTTAACAAGAACTAGGATAAATAACAACAGGGATGACACAATGGAAACAATCGGTACATATGTCCATACAATTTCCCAAAGTTATTTCAAAATTGACTTCATAATTAATCTGTGATCAGTATATCAAAAGAATCAAACCTTATATAAAGATATACATAAGTATCTATACTTAACTTTGATGATATAAAAACTAAGCGATAATCTTTATAACTTAAAGATTGTTGCAGATTGTTAGACCACTGCTTTTAATTGCACTTCATTAATACTTTTATTTATTTTAAGTATTCGTATAAAAATTAACTTATTGTCAGTTGAACTAACAAGAAATAATTATTATTTAATAAGCTTCTTAAAAAATTGAAATTCGAAAAAATTTAGTGAAATCCTTAGCTTCAATCTTATTTTTTATAACATTGCACTGGGCACAAATTAAATTGAAATAAAATTTCAAAAATCCATTAGTTTTTATTATAATTACTAAATTAATATGATCGTTCGAATTTCAAATATTGGCTAAAATTTCATTTGATTCTATGATTCTACTAAAAAAAAATTAGAATGTTGTTTTTAAAGCATCTTAAAAAATGTTTATTAAAAATAACTCCATCAATAAGCTCCCAAATTCAATTTATTTAAGTCACACAGAGATTTACTTTGTAATGCAATTTTAATGCAATTTATTTTTATTATTTTTCAAACCATATTTAACACAAGGAATATCTTTCAGGTTGTATGGTGAATTTGTAATCTCAGATCCAAATATGTATAAGTGTACGATCGATTCACACTGGCATAGTGTAAAAGGGCCATAAACTTTTCGCAGCTGTAAAGATAAACATAATTTGCATTGAGGAATTCCCAGGTTTAAATGATACAAATTTATTAATATATTTACTACATATGTACACATATAAATCCAGCTGTCTAGATTGCATGCGAAACTTACAGGAAATACTTGAAGCAACTAAATACAAATCAGCAACTCGGAATGTGTTGAAAGCTGCCGCCAGTTCTGGTTCTTTCCCAGTGGCACAGTTCCAGTTCCAGCTCCAGATCCCGATTATTGTCTGAACTTGTGTGTCTGTGTGTGTGTGTGTGTTTGTGTGAGTTTAGATCGCATTGACAACTGAAGCGTTATCAAGGTGCATGCAATTTACTCATCATCACAGATCGAAAAGTGATAGCGGACATGTTACTTTTTAATTGACGCGAAGATGAGTCAAAATGAATTATTACTGCAACTAATACGAGTCGCCGCTTGTGCGGCAATTACCAAGCCGACTTGTCCAAACTTTTACCCATGGCAACAATGGCGGCAGCCAAGTAGGAGATGGAATTGGGTAACAACACTGCAGATACAATGCAGCACTGCAGCAGGCCAGCTCGAGTGGCGATGTTGAAAGACAATAATGCTTAATAATGAGCTGTAAAGTTTATTAATTGCCAGCACAAACTACGGCGTTAGGGGTACTCGCACAGCGTTGGGAAAGGTGCAACTAATGAGCCATTTGCGTGTTGTCAATTTTCATATTATTTGCAGAAGACACAACACACACACACACACACACACACACACACACACTCTCAAACATTAAAACTAAATTATTAAAATTTTTCGCAAATGCAACTGACAGAGAGACATTTATTTCATCTTTTTGTGCACAGATGTCAAAGTTCGTTGGCGCTCGCCAACAATGTAATTAATTATAAAAACAGAAAGTCTATATCATATTATATATATACATATGTATGTATCTATATATATACAAAAACAATTTTTACTCTATGTATGTATATCAACTTCAAATACTGGAATTGGAATATAAAATTATATACATTTCCTTTTTAAATTTTTAGTGAGTTCAAAATCGAGATAACTCAGTCGCACGTGATTCTGAAGAATATTTATACATACATATTATAAGATGGTGTATATATGAAAATTTATTAATTTCATTTATTTCATTTTACATACTTTTTAACTGCACTTGGAAAAAAGGATTTCCTTAAAACTGTCTATGACAGATATAAAGATACATATTTTATAGGATTAAAATGCTAAGTTGATTAACTTTTGCAACATTGTGAATTATATCAATGTGGAAAATGCTTAAAAAAATAAGAAATCCGTAAGAAAGCAAATATCAAGAACTAATTATTAATTATTTTTTGAGCGTTTTTTTAGATGGTTTTTTTCATACATTTGTGGAAAAATCAAATTCTTATTATGCCTCTTATTTTTTATAACATAAAATATATTACAAGTTTTTAAAAATAATTTCAATATTTAATCAAATTAAGTTATATTCTTTCAGGTTTTGTGCCATATTTTTCTAAGATATAAATCTGTTGAAACATATTTATTCTATACATCTTCTCTGCAAAGAAAATTAAGCTTAAATCTGTATTCAGATAAACTGTAAAATTAATCAATGCATTGTTGTTAAAAATGTTTTCTTGAAACTTCTATGTTTATTGACAAAACTGTTGATTGTTGCAACTATTGTTGCTGGCGTTCATTTCCGGTGGCATCTTTTAGTTAGTTACCTTCGTTTTAGCCAACTGACATCTCAAACTCGTTTTAAGCACGCACAAACAAGGCAATTCTCATTTAGCAAAACAAGCATTTATTAGGTTCCATTTTAATTTTCTTTTACATTGTCGACACATTTTCATTGTCTTGTAAAAAGAAATAACAATTAGATAAAAACAGATATATGTATTTATGTATCTAATATCGAAAAATCACGTTAAAATACTCAAAGCACGTTAGGTAAGATTTGGCACGAATTTTGTAGGCTAAAAGAAATTTTTAAAGTTTTTGTCTTTAAGTCAATAGCTTTGGAAGGTTTTTAGGTTGCCCTACTGAATCTGATTTCAAACTTGAGTGATTTTAACAAGCAGCAAGTCAAAAATCATTGAAGCATATATGGCGATTTACCCCGTTAATGAGACCATAGATAACAACGAAAATAAACTGTCAACTTGGCCAAATAAGGCAAGTTCGCTGATTAAGTCTCAACCCTCGAGAACAAAAGGATGCCGCCCCTTTTTGCTTATTTTTTTCTTTTTTTTTTGGGTTAACCCTTTACCGAACCGAACATCAGAAACAAGGGCAAATAAACTACCTAAGAGCCGACGGAATGAAACAAAAACAGAAACCGTATTCACGAATGAAAAAGGGGTAAAATGTGCGAAATATCACAACTTGGCACTCGTGGCAACACAACAACAACAACAATAATGAAAGCAACGACCCGGTTACGCCGGATTAACAACCCCTCTAGCTAGCCTATATACATAAATATATATATATATCCCCCCGGATATTGTGTTGACTGCAATGAGAGCAATTTATAAAATTGTTACGCCAAATAAATTAAAATTTCATTTTAAAGTATTGGGCGTGAAATTAAGCTTAGCTCGAGAGAAGGGTAAAGGATTTTCCAATCTGCCCTACAAATAGTATTTTAAGTAAGCATTAATAATGCCCAAAAGTCAAATGATTTTATAATATATTTTAAAATAATCCAAGCTATGTAGTTTAAGAACCATTTGTAAACACAATATTGAAGTGAAATATAGAAGAACTTTCATTCAATCTACTAAATACTTACATTTGTATTTAAAAACCATTTAATGAAATAACTAAATTTTAATTTTTTGCTTAAATATTAGAAAGTATTTATTATGACAGCTGTTTAGTGAATATTTGCAGGAATACATCATATATGTAAATATATGTACATATATAAACGCTAATTATAATGTTGAGTGAAATGTTCGATTGTTAAATTAATGAATATGTTAACATTTTGAACATGAAAGCAAAATAAAAATAAAACATTGAACTCATTTTAAACAAATTTTAAAACTCATACCAATGAATACCCTTAATTATTTAAAAAGTTTTTATAATCTATCTTTTCACTAAAAGTTTTTCAGATATTTTTAGACGTTTAAGAGTTAGTTTAAAATATTAATTTATATGTATTATGTAATTAGTTTTAATTCTTGTATTCCAATATTTAATGTTAAGTATGTATTTATTACTTACTATCGCGATAGTTTTATTTATATTTTAAAGACAGCATAAAGGTTTTATATTATAATTCTGTCACAATATTTATTTCGAAAGAAAACATATAGTCTGGTGATCTTTAGAACAAGTTCAATCAAACAACAATCACCCGAAAGACACTAATTGTCTTCAACTCGAAATTTTGAGTGTATTTGATTAAGTGTGAACACAATAAAAATTTTTGTGATGATGAAATCAAGAAAAAAATTACATTTCACACTTGATAAATATATTTGTCTGCTATGAAACTACAAAATAAAACAACATTTAATCTAATCAATAGAATTTTATAAAACAATATGGTAGTTAGGGCCAACAATTAAATAGTGAATAAACTCGATCAACTGGCAGTTATTTTTATTTTAAATCTGAGATAATTAAAATAGACAAAAAACTCCATTTATTTTTTCTTTAAAAACATTTTATCCATGGTGGAACTGCATATTTTTCAGTATTTTCTTTTTATAAAAACATTTTCTTTACTTTTTGTTCAGCAAAATAATTTCCAAAAATATATTTTTTAATTACGTTATAAATAAATATTTATGTAGAGTAATTTTAAATTTTCATATATTAGATTCTCCCTTAAAACCATATGTTTTTTCAGTTTATACTGAACAAAACCTTTTATTTAAATTTCGCGATATATAAGATGAATGTTCCCAAAGATAACCGCATGTTTTACAGTTTTATCCACCTGAAGAATTATGTTTTATGCGGTAACTAAAATTCTTAGTCAGTTCTTTTAAATGTCTTATTAATTAATAAATTAATTGAAAATTTCAGCAAATCTAACTGATCTTTTAGTGGTAGCGTTTGAAAACCATTGAAAATAATATATGTGGCATAAATTCGCTTAGACATTTACCTGCAACAAAAATCAAAGATTTTCTCACCTTACCAGTAGTTGTTGTTGTTATTTTTGTTGGTGTTACTCCTTACCTTTTGTGGTGGGCGTGTTCGCTGTTGAACATTCTGTCGGCATAGGTAGAGGCGGCGGCATCTGCAGGCAATAGCAACATCAGCAGCAACGGCAGCAACGGCGGCGGCGGCATCGTTTCTTATTTTCTTTTTTTTTTCTCAGTTTTTTTTTGTTTTTCTTTTCGACTGCAGCAGCATTTAACTCGTCTGTTGTTGCTTGTTCTTGTTGCTGTTGCTGCTGCTGCTGCTGTTGCCGTTGGTCTGACATGTGAGAATTTGCCGTAAATCAACCTGTTGCTGTTGTTTTTGTTGTTGCTTTTGTTGCTGTTGGTGGTGGTGGTGTTGCCGCACACGTTTTTCGGCGGCCACTTGGCTTATGAAGTGCCACAGAGAAACAGGTTAATCGATTTTAAATCGGTTTTGATGTTGTTTTGATCACAGTTCTCTGTATATACATACACACATATACACATATATATGTATATGTATATCTAAATATATATATATATATCTGTATGTGTGTGTACCTTTCCTGCTCAACTGTTCTAGTTTTCCACTAGTTTTTGACGTTTGAACTTGATTACAGGTGATTTTAATAATGATGTGCTTGCCGCATCCATATGAAATGATCGCTAAAGACAGTTCATTAAATCGCGACTAGCAACTTGTCGGTCCAGACACACTTATTATATACATACATATGTACATATATGGTATATATTTAGTTATATCTGTTATATTCTGAATATCCTTGCTTTCAAATAGACTAATTGACTGTTAAATATAATGCATATTTCTCTGGTTAAGAATTAACTAAGCACCAGGATGGTCTCTGTAAAATGATTAAAGACCGCTACATCATAGAGGAGGAGTATTTCAAGAAATTTTGAGTTAAAGACAGACATTTAACGGTTTTGATAGTTTCCTTTTCTGTAAAGAAATTTTTTTTTTTATATTTATATATAAGAGACTGTAACTTTTAAAAAAAAAACCATAGTTTAACTCAGAGACAATTGGATATCCGGACAATTGCCATATCCGGCAGTAGTTTGTGGTAGTATGGGTAGTACTCAACTCCGCTTTTCAATGCTTACTTTGGAGAATATTAATTGGAAAATTCACGGAATATTAAATTGAAAAAGTAGAGATATCCAAGAAAACTTCAATAAGAAAAGCGTTATTTTCAAATCTCCTGAAATTTTCCACCAATTCTATTTTTCCTTGAAACATTTTCCACAGACTTAATAAACTATTTTTATTGTCCAATAAGTTTTGCTAAAAGTTTAGGAAGCTGAAGAATTTCTACTATAAACTTTCTAATGAGCTTACGACTTTAGTTTCACATAGATTTTATCTATGATTTGACTATTTTAACCTTGGTCAGTATCTTTGTCGATTGGTTTTTTATAGCCCACAAATTTAAAATGACCTCATTAACCGCACAGTTAACATAAAAAAAAAATTTTATTGTTATTATCTTATTTAATCCTAAATTCTAGTTTCAAAAATGATGCTAAAAACAGGTAATATTTGCTAAGTTAGTCAACTCATTGCTCAGATATCGCTTGGGAGAGTTAATTTAAGAGATAATAAAAATTTGATTTAATTATTAATTATTGCGATTTTAATTTCATACTAAGAAAGATGGCATCGAGTTTGAAATCATAAAGGGGGTTCAGCTACTTTTGTTTATTTCCTCTGGCTACAATAAGTACCAACAGGTAAATCTATCGAATCCTTAAAAACCTTCCTTTACCTTTATCAACCCTTTTCGAGTCCTTTGATATGATTACAATCACCTTTACCTGATTTACTGATAACAAAGTTCTAAGCTCTCTTTCGTGAAAGTTTTTTAAATTGCAAACTAAATACATAGAAATTATTGCAAAAATTCTTAGCTTAGCCCTTTTAAAATACATTATTTAATTAGAAGCCACTTGCAATCACTTGAGTCGATCAGTAAATACAATAAAGTGGCATCCCATTCCACACACAGACATTGCCTACATTCAACATCATTTTCCGCAACATTTCAAACTGAACTCGAAAAACATGAAAAAGAAAAAAATGAAAGGAAAGGAAAAAAGAAGAGAAAATCGAAATGTAAGTAGCAGAGAATAGAGTAAAACTAAAGTGTACCAAGAGGGATGGTGAAAGGGAGGTTGGTGGCCAGTCCGTGTAATGGTTAATGGGAGCTGAATGGGAAACGGGAGCCCCAAGCAAGATGATTTATTTGCGAACTCGTCTGTTTTGGTTCCATTTCAATGCGAATGACAAACGCGACGATGACGATCCGCTGCAATGAAGTTGGCAGTGAAGCACAGTGAAAAGTGCAATAATTGCAGCCAGTGGCAAAGTAAAAGGGAACTGCCACTAGGCACATCTGCAACATATATACATAACTACATATACATACATACATTCAACTGGGGAGCAGGAAGTACGCGCCCGCGGATCAGATCACTTTACAGTGATCTGGCTCGAGCTTCTCTCGGCCAACCGGCCTCATGTCAAATGATGAATTACAAGCGGAAAAGAGACATTTCGCTGGCAGTCAGCGAGAATTCAAGAAACTGTGGCAGGCTCAAGTGCTTCTTTTTTTTTTTTTTCACTGACAGAAGTGCTTCTAGTCGCCACATGTACACACAGATGCAAACATAAACACACACACACACACACATACATACTAATTACCTAGTTAAACTGTCAAATTGACAGATGACAGTTTTGTCTGCCCAATGGCAAGCAACACTTTGCCTGTCACTCAAATGAGCCAAAGAGACAGTGGCCTGATTTCAACTCTTTTGCATATTTGCAACATTTTTATTTGTCATACGCATAAATATTGTAAAAAGAAAAAAAAGAAAAGATATATATATACATATATACACTGCCTGCCCATTGCTGTCAAACGGGTGTCATAAGCCCAAGACTGCTAAAAATCATAATTAGTCGACGACGAGACCTTCCCAGAAATGCCACCCTATGTTGTTGTCGCAAATTTGCACTTTGATGCCAGAGCACCGACACCGACCAAGGACCTAAAGCCAGACAATGGCAAAATCTCTAACCGACAAGTGCGCCATTTGAGTATTAATTATGGAAACGTGTGAACAATTTTAATTGGGTGTAAGGCAGCGGCAAAGTTGTCCGTCTAACAGCTATTGCCAGCAAATGCAAATTTTTCTTTCAATTACATTTCATATTTTTGTTTTTGTTTTTTTGCTGTTGCTCGACATATAATTGCGCGCTTTTCTATCAACAATTAAATTGTCATAGAGATGACGAGGCATTATGACGGGGCAATTAAAACTGTCAGATTTGACAGCATTACTACATCGAAACATACTGTTTACGATGAGGTTTTCAAGTGAACACACTCTAAAAGTTGCGTCTATTTCACAAATTTGATGCCACCCACCCAACAAAGGTTAATAATCGTACTGAAATAATGCAAAATATCCATAACGTATTGTAAGTCAAAGCAGCTTAAATAGGATCAGCTTGGCCGAAGTAACCTTCAAAAAAAAAAGAGAAATGAAAGGATTATGGTCAGCGGGCAATAAATCAAAAGATGTATATCCAGGGGGCCATTATTTCAAGCCATTTCCTTTCTTCACTCTTTTTAAATAGTCCAGTGATGTGATGGCTTTCTTATGATGAAGTGTACCGTGACATTTTTATGGGTTTTTTGAGAAAAAAACAAACATCAGTATTTAAAAGATATTAATTTTAAACACTTTTCAGTTTTTCAACAAAGGCCACTCTGCAAACACTCTGTGTTTCCTCAATATGCAAATATTGAAAGGGACTTTGAAGTTAGTACACATTGAACAACAATTTATTTTTCGCTTGAATAACAAATAATTAACCATATTATTTATAATATATTTTTTTTTGAGCTTCCAAACAATTTATGGTATTTTTTAATTTAATTATAAATTTATTATTCTTGATTAAACTTGCTTGTTCCACTTTTCGAATGTTTTCATTCGAATTACTTATTAGAAAATTTCATGGTATTTTATACTGAAATTTCATATTAATTAAAGTACAAAATAGTATTACAAACAAATAGTTTGCCATTGTTTTCATTAATATTGCAAAAGTAAAAATAAAAAAGAAATGAATTGAAAAGTAGTTGGAAACAGATTTATATATTAGTCTGGATTATATTTATCGGTTATAGAAACTTGTCAATAGAGCAAATTTGAATATATGTATTAAATCGAAAACTTTTTTAACTTTAGGTTAAGGGTTATCCTTGTTCGATAGTCTAATGTTGGATTAAGCATTCGAAAAATGCAACAGTGTTGCCAGAATCAGAAATGAAATTTGTAGCCTGTTACTTTTTAAGCTGGTATTTATGGCCGGGCATTAATAAGCTGTCAACACATGCGTTAGAACCCCAAAATATGTACATACATATATACGATTTTAACTGAAATCGTAAGGGAACCCAAAGGTGATTTTAAAATCGGAACCCTGTTTTCAATTTCATTTAACAAACTGCATACAAGTCGAACGCTAATGAAGGCTCATAATTTTTAACCAGCACAACACAATTTGACAGTTTTATATGCGCTTTTAATGCCACAGCGTTTTTCTTGTTCTTTTCCCCTTCATTTCGGTATACAGAAACTGGCCAAAAGGATATGAGTAAGCTGCTTTTATGCTGCTGCTGCTGCTCCTCGTTGTACCCTATGCACACTGGCATCATTTGATGGCCTTGTTGACCAGGCCAGGTAGTAGGCATACAAACAAACAAAGATACACACAAACACACTGAGTTACCAAAGCTTTAGCCTTACCCTCGTTTATATTTTGATCGATCGTTCGACATGCAAAAAAGGCCAACTGCAAAACTTCAGTCTACGTTTTATTATTAATTTTTTGTTTGACTTTTGCTTTATGGCGTGTTCATTGTGGCACCACAGTCAAATGTCAGAGACTCCTTTTGGAGTGTAGTCCTCCACCTTCTTGGCTCACAGCAGGTGGTTTTCAATGTGGTCGACGTTGCGTCTGCTCAAATCGTATTGAAAAATGCTTTCATATTGACTTTTCACAACGAGCCTCACAAATTCCTTGAGAGCGAGGGCAACCGTTAACATTAACGTTAACACCCACGCCAGGGCTACGGCAAAACGAAATACAACATAATATTTGGTGTTGTTGCGGTTAAATGGCTTGATAATCCAGATAGCTGACCCATAGCCACACCCATTATGTTAATCGTAATAAAAACATCAACGTGAAAATTTACAAGCCGCCCCAGGTAATCCTGGTTACATACTTTTATATGGCAAGTGCGTGATCTAAAAAAAAAAATTAAATAAAATTACTCTTTCTAGGCGTTGTTCTTGTTGTTATTGTTGTTGTAACCACTTAAATGCAACAATTTTATTTGTTACAACGCATGCAACAGCTTAAACTTGAGGAATTTTCATGTACTTACACT
The DNA here is from genome assembly GCA_037075365.1 of Drosophila emarginata. Taxonomy (NCBI): domain Eukaryota; kingdom Metazoa; phylum Arthropoda; class Insecta; order Diptera; family Drosophilidae; genus Drosophila; species Drosophila emarginata. Next base: position 382,707 of record JBAMCD010000012.1, read on the forward strand.
GGGGAAAAAAGTACAATTTTAAGAAACAAACTTTAAAAACATATATCTATATATATAATTTAAATATTTATATACATATGTATATATTCTTTCATAACCTACTTAAAGCTTCAAGGCAGTGTTTTGCATGAAAACTAAATCTGTTATCTGAAACTGAAATAACATTTGAAATCATATTTAACATATGTTAACCATTTCTTAACAGCATTGCATTTATACGAGAATATCTAACACTGGTTAAGGAAATTTCACAATTAAAGTTCAGTATATTAAATTACTGTTAGAATATTGTTAAACCGTTTTTAAATTGTTGTTGTTCTTGCAGTGTACTTCAACTCTGCTTATATACAGTAGGATCAGTTTGGTTGCCTTGTTTCTGTCGTTTCGTCAGTTCGTCTGCCAGAAATTGCCAACATGCCAGAGATTACCAACTGTCAGTTGAATGTCATGCCAATGGAACATGCCGTCAACTGAAGTGTTGAACTAATTTAACAGCTGTTGAAAAAAAGTTGAAAAAAAAAACACAAAGTATAAAAAAAAAATGCAAAAACAAAAGAGAAGAAACTGAAAATGATGCATGCACATACTATAACCATGGCGTATGTGTAATAAAAGAAGGAAACAGAAAGCAAAAATGTTTAAATTGAAATGAAAATGCACAATGCAAAAATATAAGAAGAAAAAAAGAAAAAAAAAAGAGAAGGAAAAATAATTTAATTTTAAGTGCAGGGCAATTAAAATACTTGCTCACAGTGTACGGCAATATGATTGCAACACAATTAGCTGCACATTAAAAATATACGATAATTAAGCTACACAGAAAGAAGAGACAGAGAGAAATGGTGAGGGGTGGACGAGAAATAGAGAGCGCGAGGATGCCGAGGAAGAGAAGGTGGTGAAGTAAGGTGATGATGACCAGCGGGCAATGGCAATGGCAACGTCCACATACACAGCCCACGCCTTGGTAGTCAAATGAAATCAACGCGACGACGTCTTGGCCATGGCGTTGATGTATGCCGATCGTCAGCCGCTCACTTCTCTCAGCCCCGTACCAGTCATTCAGTCTATCAGTCTCTCACTTGGAGGAGCGTTGATCGTCGTGTAATTAGAAAATGTTGTGCATAATTGGAATTGTAAATGAGCTGAGCGACGGCAACAGTAGTGGCTATGATAGCGGTGTCGACTGCCGCCTCAGGAAGTGAGCAATCTTGGCCAAACGCTTTCCAACTGGCTAGTCCAAGACCATTTCGATGCTACCTCTTCGTGTTTGCGTTGTTTCAAATGTAAATTATACAATATAAAAATGTTTTTTTCTTTTTATTTTTTTGGTTTTTTTTTTTTGTTTTTGTTTTCTACACTTTTGTTCAGTTTGTGCTTTGCGCGCTTTGCTGATTTTTATCTGCAGTTACAAAAATTTTGTTGTCTGCATTGATGTTTTGCCGTATGTAAACGTTGATTTTAATGATGTGCCATGCCCCTCATGATGTGGATAACTCAGGCATTTTATTAGCCGCTGAATGGAATGACCAACTCCGGTTGACTAACTTGGTTAAGTTGATTGTCTGACATGCCTGTGGATAGTCCCACCAATATCTATGTATGTATATGTGGAGGAGTCGCTCAGTTGCTCAGACCCATCCAGTTTTTTTTTTTGGATTTTGTTTTGTTAGCTTTATCGCATTAATTCGATTTGAAATTAAACCGAACATGATTTTAAATGTTGATTTTTACGTTTTAATCGTCGCGTTTATATTGCCATAAAAACTGAAGAAGTAGGTAGTTGTTAGTTATAGAGAAAGAAATGCTAAAACGGTTCGTGTTACACGTAAATTTTCAAAAATATTCAAATTTAGTTTGTAAGGCGTTTGTCAGATGATCGATAGTGGAACGATTGAATTTCCAATTGGTTAATAAAATGTTTAAATATCAAATTTACATATTCTGTGAAACATTTCATTGATGAGTATTTAGATTTTGTTTGTCTTTAGCATTTAAACAGTTCATTTGGTTTCAATTTGATTCATGTTTCGAAATATTTTAGTAGCAATGTGAGAACACTCAGAAGAAATATTCAAAAATACCTCAAACATAGTGAAATTACAGTTTTATGTATGTAAGTATATTCATTAGAATTACAATTTTTTTGTAAGAATATGAAATGAAATTCAAAATAATCTTATCTACGTATAGTATTCATATATTTGTTTGCTTTAGAATCACGATGATATTGTTGCCGATCACTAAGATAATATAGTACCTCTTCTTTTTGTATATATGTATACTGTATTGTATTTCTTTAGATCCATTTCATCCCATTTATCCATCCATCTATTGTGGATTTTCCAATCACAGTAATTTCCCAATTTCACGATGCGGATGAGAAAAAATTAAGATTTTTACAGCTCATAAATTATTAAACACCTGTAAAATAAGTTTAATGCCATTCCAAATACCAACGATGTCATACAAAAAAAAAAAAAAAAGAAAGAAAAATGAAAAATCAAGCCATAGGAAACGGAATTGGATCGTAAGGAGAAGGGTGAGAGGGATAGGGGAGAACTATAAAGCCGATTTAACTGAACAGTTACAATTTGGTTTTGCTGTGTACCACACAGGCAGAGAGATGAGAAAATTTTTATGTGCAACGAACGTTTTGTTGAAAATATCATTAAAATATCAAAGTTTATCACCTTGCCACACACACGTGTATAATTGCGTGTGTGTGTGTGTGTGTGCGTGTTTTTGTTGATCCGATGTAAGATCGGACTTGGACACACATTGAGAAAAGAGAAAGATAGATAGATAGATAGACAGACAGACAGCCAGTCGACTTAATCCGTTCATTAGGTTTACGGACATAAGCTCATGTTGTTTAGTGAGGCGTTAGAAGAGGCTCACAACAATGGAATCCGATTGGGGACCTGGACCTGCTGCTGGTGCTAAAGATGGTGCTAGTGATGGTTATGGTTATGATGATGGTGGTGGTTGTTGGTGGTGGTGGTGGTGGGGGGTGGTATTGGAATGACAATGAGAGAGTCGGAATGGTTGACAGCATGACAGCTTTTTGTGTTGGCCGAGCACAATATTTTGACATTTTTACTGTCCGCTTATGAAATGCAAAAGAATTTCAAACGTTTTCGGCTTTTAGTTTAATTAAATTCTAATTTATTTGATTTTATCGTCTTTTAAAGTGTATTTTCATGTTTAAAAACTAAACAGAGCATATTCAACGATTTGTTTTTAGTTTTAATTTTAGTTTAGGTTTATTTTGTTTGATTTCACAAATTTTTTTTGCCCATCTGTTAATATGTTAAGTAGCTCTTTGTCCGTCAATTGATTCAGTTTTCATTTGATTTCATATTAACACTTTATTTTTTAGCTAGCCAAAATTTGTCAATTGTGCATAAGCTGATTAGAGTTTTATATATGTATGTATGTATATTTATAAGTATATAAGTATGTATATAACAGAGATCTACTTTTTTTTTGGCTTTTGTTTAAGTAAGCTGCTTATTTCAAACAATAAATATCAAAATATTATGACTTGATTATGTGGAAATACTAATTTTTAGTTGTCCAAGAACTTTTGTCATTTAAAGAATGGTTGCTCTGTATTAAGTGTTAAGTTGATTTTGAAATGACCATCAAGGTCATAAGACCTTTCACCTGGCTGATGGGAATTTTTTTCAAACAATGCGATTTTTATAGACGCATTTTTTTTTTTTTTGTATTTTTTTGTTGTTTGCAAAGTGGTTTGTTAAAGCGTAACGGGAGCAAATAAAATCGAAAATAAAAATCTGTATTACGACAGCTAACCCAATAAAAAACAGCTAAAGCTTACCATTGTTTTACTTTGTCAGAAAAATTCCAAAACATCATTGAAAAAACTTTTGGTTAAAAGTATTTCCAACAAGTTAAAGCCCAAGTTAAAGCATATTTAGAGACAACATTTCAATTGTGAGTTAACGTAGCTGAACAGTTTATTAGTTGTTCTTAGCATACTTTAAGGAACAACAAAATTAACCAATAAATCTTAAGGCTGAATCAATTATTTATATATCAGATAAAGTAATGCAGTTAAACTTAGGCACTATTTAATGATAATACAAAATTTACATTGGAACTATAATACACAAGCTATTAATTTTTTTTTAATGGGTATAAAAATAAATAGGCAACTTTTTCACTAAGTAATCAAGAAACGAATATTTTAAGGATAAGAATATGTTTAAAAATGAAAATATTACTTTGCGTGTAACTTTATTTTATAGAAGATAGAACTTTTAACTCCCCATAACCATAACCCAATCCTTTTACACTTATCCCGGTCGACACTCAATTTTCAAAAACTCAGATAAGAAGCACCCACACACACATACACACCCAAAAATATACAGTTTTAAAAATCATTTGTGACACTCACCACACGCAAATAGAATGGAATACAAAATACAACAACAACATCAACAACAAAAATAAGGCTCAAATAATATGCGCCCAAGAGACAAGACTAAGCGAAGACAACCCAACACGACCCACCCAAGTCGCCAAGTCGCCATTGCCGGTCTGTCTGTCGGTCGGTCTGCACACGCTCCCTGAGCCAATTAAACGCGCGTTATCTGAGCCAAATTTTAAAGCGTTGATACATAAATCCTTCGGTTAAGCCCCGCAGCGTTCTTGACAGCCAAGGCACATGCTAACATGCCATTTTCCACACTACTTCCCAAACCCTTCTCTTAACCCAAAAAGACTCGACGCATAGCTAAAAAAAAAAGGAGCAAAAAGTAGCTCGCGAAACTTTTTCGAAAGAGTTTTTCCCCTTTTCGGGCGTAAAAGTGGGACGCGTTCCCTTAAGGATAAGCAACGAGGACGATGCATAGCGAAAGCCAATGTGTATATGCCTGTGTGTGTGTGTGTGTGTATGTGTAGATGAGTGTATTTTAAAATTCAACTGTGGCTTAGCATGCGCATCATAAAATAAATTTTAAACGCAAGTGGCGCCATTAAGTCTGCTTTCAACTTTTTTACACCCACTACGAGACTAAGAAGATGCCAAAAAATGGTTCAAATTGTTGGAGTTGGGGTAACACTGTTGCCATATAATGTGGAAAAAAGTTTATCAAAACCCTTTCCACACCCAAAGAAAAAGTGCTTTAGTATTATCCAAACATTTGGGTGACTCAGTAAAAATAGAAAAATATATTAAATTGAGAAGTAAAGTTACTTGGGATGATTTTTGTTTAGAAAGTGAATGCCATTTTGGTCTATATTAAATTATTTATTTCTTTGGTCTACTCAAACAACATATTTTGAATATTTAGAATATTTCTTTATAAGTGGAAACAGTGAAACGGTAATAGTTCGGTAAAACAATTTCAACTGGTTCTGGTAAATATGATAAAAAAAAATAACTGAAATACTCAATTGTTTTAAATATTTGAACTGTAAGCAATATAATCAAAATAAGGTTTAAAGAGTTGGCAATTCCATAAAAATGTTTGTTTAACAACGTCTTCACCTTCTGCAAAACTATAACAAATAAGAAATAAATAAAATATTAAAAAATTATATAATATAATTAGCGATATATAATATTTATAATAACCGAAATACATTACGATTACTTTAACTCGTTTACTAAAATTGTACTTTGCTTTATTGTAAATGACGTTGGTATAAAACATTTCACCTTTGAAAAGACTTTTTTTTAGTTGAACTATCCATGAATCACCCTGCTATGTTATATATTGGTGTATGTAGTACATGTACATGTGTGGGTGGTGTGTATATATATATATATGTACCATTGAGTCAAACAAAATGGCGGCACAACATAACACAACATTTTTTGGTTCCCATTTTCGTGCCGCAAAACTTTTCGACGCTCTCTTTTACAAATTACCAACAACTTTAGTTTGTTTTTTTATGATCAAAATAAGAGTTTACGTCTCTGTGTGAGTGTGTGTGTGTGTGTATGGATGGGAGTGCAAGTGTCTGGATAAATGTTAACCTATTCATATACATATATACGTATGTATAGATTACACAGAGTTGAAAATTTTCCAATGGAAAACTAATTGAAATTGTATTTAATTAGCCTTGAGGTTTGTTTATGCCACCAAATTCTTTATAATTGAATTCAATATCCAGCCAAATACGTAAAAGAACAACAATAACAACTTCAATAGATGGCCAAAAGCCAACGAAAGAAGAATTTTTTAATTAAATTTAAACAAAAAGCCGGCTTAAAGACAAAGACCTACAGCGAGCCTTTTAAAAGGCTATTAGGAGTCGCATTTTGACATTTATATTGACAGCCAATAATAGACAACATAACTACAAGCAATATAAGAGGACTAAGCAAAGAGAAAACCAGAGGCAAAAAAAAAGAAACCTGGTGACTTTGGCATGAAATTAAAACCCTTGCGGTATGGAAAACCAGTAGCACACAGCTACTCCACTCTTCAAGCTCATCCATGGAGGCATAAATCTTACCTTTGACTGTGTGTTTCAGCAACGCGGCGTGGTAACGGCGGCACCGTCAAATGACAATTGTATCAGCTACTGTGTGATATGGACTTTATTCATGGACTATGCGGCGGACTTGGAAGTCTACCAGCGAACTAGCAAAATAAAATAAATTATTTTTATGTGTTAGCTACGGCTTTTGGGATTTGCATTTTCCAATTTTTAACACCTCCGGGGGTCATCAAGCGTGGCCAGACAATCTAAGCCAATGTATAGAAGGAAATCATAATTATCCAGTAAATCAATGGAGAGAAAACGAACAAGAAATTACCATTAATATGAAGTGAATTTAGTTTTTTTTTTTTTCTTTGTTTATGTAATTTTATAAATTCCTCTTTTTCTACATCTTTTCAGATATGTAAATATTAAAGCAGCATCGAAAATGCAGTTTACTTGGGTTCAAAGGTTTTGTTTAAGCTTAATATCTAATAATATTAATTGCATATCCTTTTCAATACACTTTTCCTAAACTTGCACAAACCTAACATATCCTTTAGCACTTTTTGAAATACTGGGTATAGAAAATGAACCAGTGGAAGTTGAAAACTGTGTGTGCCAGGCAATTATGCAGCGGCAGCAACATCAACAGCAGCGACAGCGGCGGCGGCGGCCTGTTGCAAGACAAGCAACTGAATCAGCAGAAGCCGTCCGTTGCCTGAACCAGCCATTTGTAAAGTACCTTTTGGGCATAAAATTGAAATCCCGTCCAGGTTCGGGCAACTGGACCAGGATGCTACATTGGCAACGCCGCCGCTGTTTGGCATTAAATTTGCCACATCTTCGACGTGCGGCAGTCAACAACAATCGTTCGATGGCAACGACAGGCAACATACAAATTTATATGGCTGGAGGGCATGTTGAAATTATGCCATCAAATTGGTATCAACAGCACTACCCCATGGACCTGAAATCTTTCTGCTAGGAAGTTCTGGTTTTTGGGTTGTTCTTTATTGTTGTTGTTGTTGTTGTAGTTTCATGTTGCAACATAAACCGGAGCGGAGCAGCGTTACAGCGACAATTTGTGTGCAATGTGCAAAGTAGAAATTTTTCCTGGGTGTGAAACTGATGTGTGTCGATGCCTAAGCATGTAAGCAAATTAGAGCAACTAAAATGCCAGTATTGTAAAATCTAATTAGTTTGATATAGACGTTACAACTAGCTGGTTACCAAGAGATCCAACAGGGGTAAAATAACTTTTTAAAAGGTACTTTTCAAACTTAAAATTAATGAATAATGGTGAGTTTATGTGGCATTTAGTTAGTATAAACGTTTTTCACATTATAATCTCTATTAAAGATTTCTATGACAACATTTAAGCTAAAAAGAACTTCTTGTGAAGAAAGAAAATTGTGAATAGCAAAAGAGGAAAATTGTTTATCAGACAAACTTTTAACTTATACTATACATATATCTATATGTGTATAGAAACGAGGCAAATAATTTCAATAAAGAAACACTCCACTCGATCCCTTCACTTTTATGATTTTTGCGAAAATTAAGAGCACAAAAAATAATTACGCACTGTTGCCATAATTTCATAAAAGGCAGCAGCAATCGACGAACGACGACCCATCAGGTAACTTGAACCTGTCGGCAATATACAGATCAGACCATAGGCCAATGAAGGTGAGGTCCACAGAGGTAAAAGATTTCCGAAACGAAGGAGTTGCACTACAATCAACGCCCCACAAGACAGAACTTCCAAACGGGTAAGAACTTTTGCCGGCAGAGCGGCGATAACGGCGGCGGCCCCAACAGAAGTTATGATGAGACGGCAAGGCTGGCGGCATAGGTGAATGTGGATGATGATGATGATGATGCTGAGACTGGACTGAGACTGAGACTTTTGCTCTCCTCTTGGAGTCCAACGTTTTGGCAATTGGTGCGGCCTTTTTAGCCCTTAGCCCGAAATTGGTAGGAGTTGATGCGTTGATGCAATTACACCATAATATTCACACTTTGCGAGGTGAGAAAATTGCGGGCTATTAAAAGATCATAATAACGCTCTCCGGCACGACGAAGCAACTAAAGTTGCCGTCACTGATGTTGCTGCTGCTGCTGTTGCTGCTGCTCCTGCCGCAACAGATAAAGATGAAGATGCTGCAAATTGTTTAAGGCACCGAACAGCATTTATAAGTTGAGTTTTGGAGTTTAATTTTCAGCGCTCCAAAGTAACACCGCCGACATTTATGACAGGCTATGAAATCATTTTTTCACCCTTCATTGTTTTATAACAGTTTTTTGTAATTTCAATGCCACAAAGAGGCGACAAAGTTGCACACATGTCAAACTAGGGCGCTTCGCTTGATTTAGCACCAAGTGCTCCAGTCACTGGTGGCGTTCGCAGAAAATTGATTTAAAAACCGCTTTCAAAACCATAAAACTCAACACTATACTCCACTTTTTTTCATATACAAAGTCAAGCAGAAGGTCAAATTTTAAATGTTTGAGAAGCTGCGCTTAATAATTCTTAGAATATTAAATATTATTCTATATTGCTTTATTAGTTATCTTTTGCCATCATTCCTACGCTTTCAAAAGATGTGGCCAAAATGTAGTTTACCAGAAACTAAAACAAATTTTAAAGGCATAAAAATCAATAATAACAAAACTGATCAACAAATTTCAATATTTCTTTTATGAATAAAGTCATCGTAACCACAGAATATTATAAATACAAATAATTTATTTCTTAAAAATAAAATTTAAATAGTTATAAATTTGATGACTTGTAAAATATTAGTTATTATTAAAAAAAAATTTTTCCTATTATAATAATATCTAAATTCCAAAGACAGCTGATCAAGAAAAATATAAAACCCACATTACCAATTTCAAAAATATTGTTTCCAATTATTTGAAAACACATTGTTATATTCCTCAAACTTATATTTGAAATTCAAGCTAAAGCTCAAGTTACATAGTATTTAATATTTTCTTTGTATATACATATATATAATTGTATATTTCATATATTTCCGAATGCAAAAAAAAAATGCAAAAAGTCGTGTATATCCTATATCCTCTATGACTAAAAATTGATCAAATTATTGCTTATTATTGAAGCAAAGATTACAGGAAATATTTTGTTAAATTAATGGTTTTTAACAGATATGTTCAATAAAAGAGACAATTTAATCACTTTAATTCTCATATTTCAAACATTTAGCTGAATTAGTTGCCCAATTTGATACAAAAATTTACAGCAATTGGCTCAAACGAGGTATTTTGAATGAAAACTGGTTTCCTTCCTCAATTCTGTCGATTATTCAAATCGTGATATCACAGTTTGATCAGCTATTGCCATCACTACTTATTAACACAATATCAAATTACGATGCAATATGAAGCCGTGTTAGGCATTCACAGCGGTTTTTAATCAAATCAACTAACATTTCAATACATTTTATGATTGTTAATATTATATGGTATGTGGTATGGCATGGTATGATATTTTGAGGTTGATTATCGCTTTGTTCAGAGTTAAAACAGACAACACACGCTCTCTATACTTACTATAGGTATACATATATGTATATAATATTAATCTGGGCAACAGAAAAAAATATATACATACGTACATACATATATAGGTATATCAAAAGTCATTAGAATTGTCAACGCATAAATTAATTGCTCGTAAAGTGGCAAAGTTATGGTTTTTGTATCAGTTCTCTTTGTTATTTCTGTTTATTATTATTATTCTCTTTTTTTTTTTCATTTAAATAATTTTTTTATTAATTTTTGTGTGTGAAAGGAAATTGTTGTGTGGCTTTGCTAGCAAATCAAACGAGACACTCCCAATCGATTGGTGTTTTATGCAACATTTCAATATTATAAATAATTATATGTACCAGAAATGCAACTTTTTATTAAACCATTCGCTTGATTAAGAACGAAGTGTGTTGATAGGACCAATATTAGATACTTATCTATGCCATTGTTAAACCAACAAGATTTCTTTTTGTGTTATTTGTCATGCGGAAATATAAATGCATAGAAACATGGAAATATATACAAGATTAATATGAAACTGGTTTAAATCTATAGATCATTATTAAATCATAAAAATATATAATAGATAATAGTTCAATTCAAAGCTTTAAGTTAGGAAAGTAAAAAAAAAAGTTATCAATCCAGTTTTCCTAATATTATGGTAAATAATTGATAACTTTTCGTAACTACAACAATCAGGGACTTTCAGTTGATTTTATTTTAAAATCAGATAAGTACTATAACTTTTAAAAAACATATATCTTTCTTTCAATAATAAAGCCGATTTGGATTACTGATGCGAAACTATGAGGTAATGAAACAATTAAAAAAAAAGACTATTAAAGTTCTTTTTATATCATTTGAAGAGATAAATCAAAAAGCTTTCACTTTAATTCCACTACCATTCTTTGGAAAGGTAAAGAATTAAAAATTGTTAAATTAGAATTTCAACAATTAAAGCAGTCAATTTGAGTTCACTTCGAATTTCAAACATTCAAACACTTGAAAAAGGAAGAAAGGAAATTTCCATTACTAATCAAGTTAAGTACTTAGAAGAATTTCAATCCAACCAATTACAATTTCACGCGTATTTTATCACGCACAATTCTCAAGTCTATAAAGATTTTTATAAATTTAAACACGTCTTCGATTAATGAATGCTTCCTAATCAGACATCCATAATGGTATTTCTATATAGCAGCATTCGCCATGGACCCAAAAATGCAGTGTTAAATGTTTAAATTTATGGAATTTTGATTAACAAGTGTCTGGACGCCATGAATTTGAACCAAAAACTCCAATTAGTGGCACGCCGACCATATAGCAGATGATGAAAATGATAATAACGATGATGATGATGATGATGATGATGATGATGTTTCAATCGGAGCTTCAACACAAACTTTACAAAAATTACATTTCAATTATTTTTGCTATTTTATTGTTGAGACAGGACAGCCGATCATCACACCTCCTTTTTCTGACTTTAAGATAATTGTGCATAATTCAAGAGTTTTATGCCGCAAAAATTCTCAATTTTAGCTCTTGGGCCTGATTCCGGTGAGACGCTGTCACTGGCCAATGCCATCTTCATTGGACAACACGTGCAACATGCCAACATATCCAACAATTTCAGAAGTCTGAGGAGCTATCACATTGAAATGCAACTCTGGGGCACACAAATTAGTTTCGTGCTTAATGATTGCGTAAATGGTTGTTGGAATGTGTGCAGTTATTGCCATTAACTTGCTACATAGTCAGACATACCTACATTTAGTGGCATCGTGCAGATAGATACGGCCACAGTAGACGATGACAAAGAAGATGCAACAAGGTACCAAACAGTTCATTGGCTTACTTGCAGCTTAAGTGGATTTTGGTACAACTTCAAAATATTTTGATGACTATATAAATCCCTATTTATATATGTATATATATATAGGAACTCTAATTTAATCTCAGTAATCTTAATATTTAAAATAAATCATAAAGTTATATTCCTCAAAACAAAGATTATAAGTATCTAACCTATTGAAGGAGCAACAAACAACTGTATCAAATAATTTTAATCGATTCCTATCCAATTTTAATGGAAAATACCTCATTTGACGTGGAAAGTTATTCTTTCTTACAAATAAAAAATATTAATAATAAATTAGTGCTGATAAATGGCGTGACAGTCGAAATACTAAAAAAAAATCCCATTAAATAAAATTTTATTTGTGGTGCTTTTCGGTATTAAAAACTTTTCAAGTCATTCCAATTTACAAAAATTAAATTTTAGAATATTTAGTGTAATTACATTAAAGCTTAAGCCTAGATAAAGAAAACACAGCAACTATCCCTACCAATTTGGTCTAGTCATAAAATAAAAAATGAAATTCTGTCGACCCTTTTTAATGATACATTGAAAATTTTATATATTTAGATTATGTAGTAAAAAAAAGTTTTCACAAAAGCCTCAAGAAATTCAAGATTGTTTTTGAATTAAATTTCCTATAATACTGCGATATTTAGTAGAGTTGAGAGTAAAACTAGATATTTCCAATATCCTTTTCCAAATTCTAATAAAAAAAGCCAACGTTATTTCAAATGTTCCTTCTTAAAATCCGTTGATTTTGTTGCCAATCTATTTGCATCTAATTATTTTGCGACATGCATGCTGAAGAAGGAAAAAAGAAACACGAAATGAATATCCACAAAAAAAAAAAAAAACATTTTTTCCGTATTTTTTTTATTTTTTGGTAAATTAGCTGTAAGGTGCCTATATGTCTGCCATAAAAACAAAAAGCCATCAGCATTGACCCAGTCGCCAGTCTCAGTGGCTGGGGCCGTCATCAACGTCGCATCGTCTCCATGTTCCAGACATATTGAAAATTAAAGCGAGCGCACGTTTGGCCTCCGGCTAATATTCAGTCTCCAGTCCCTAAAAAAAAAAAGAGGAAAAAGAATCCGAGTCCGACTTCAACGAAAAAAAAAAACACTTTACAGATCATTGATCATCGTCAGAGAGCAAGAGAGATCGGGATCGACTCACCAAATGAGAGAGGTGGCCGAAGAAATTGTGATTATGATTCATAAGCGTTGAGCTCAATGCTGAAGATTTTGGCCTTCTTTTTTTGGGTAAATTATCGAAATTACTTTAACATTCTATTTTGAATTTCTTTTTTGTATACCCTAACAAACAGGAAATATGTTAAAAGGTTTTCCATAAAGTATTAAAAAGGATTTTTATTTTCTCTAACTTTTAACAGCGACACACTTTTTTTTAGTATATGGAAATACTTTAAAATTAAGGTTTCAATTTATAGCGAAAATCGATTCATCATATATCTTAAATATCTGAATAATCAGTAAAACTCGCACATAGAAGGGTATAGAAAGGGTATAGCTTAAAGGTGTAGCCAACACCTTAGACTTGGCTGACGTGCCTTTTCGGTGTTCGTTTTTGTTGTTATTTAGATAAATGAATTTAAGCTACTTCAAGCGAAGCGGCTGCCGTGTATTATACCGATACAGATACTATACGATACGAGAGTAGAGACTAAAAACCGGGATCTCAGGGTCGTTGGTTGGACGGGACGGGATGGGACAGAGACGAGGCCTATCAACGGCAGCCACTGCGACTGCAACTCGTCAGTCAGTTGGGCTTTGATTGAAACACTCAGTCGATCTTTTCATGCGTAGCTGGAGATGTGTTTTTGTTGTTGTTGATGGGCTTGGAGTTGGCCAAGACGGGCACAGTCCCAAACGATCTACCGCAATTATACCGAAAACCATCCATAATTATAGAGCGGCAACATATTTCGAAGTTAACACTTTCGTAGCATGGCTTTGGGAACTTGCTGCAGGCAAATTTTATTGATGCATCACAATTTAATGTGCAGTTGGCACAGGCAAGGCAAGTTTCTGTCTGTTTTTGGTTTGGGATCTGTATTGAGATCGACATGTGGACATCATGGCATTTTGGATATGTATCGCAGATCAGATCGCATCGCTGATGTCAGATCATCATTCCATAATAAAAAAATTAAGGTAAGGGATTTTTATATAATTTTTAATAAATTTTTCTCTTATGTTTCATTTTGATTTTCATGTCGTTGATTGGTATCCCATGTGTTTGTCAAATCACGCAAGGTTTTCAAGATATTCTAGTTATGTTTAAGGTTTGTCTCAGTTTAGAATGATAAATATAAAATGATTACAAAAAGAGTTTTTGAAAGAAATTATCAGAAACTAACTTTTAGTTCTATGGATTAAAAAATATTGAATTAGAGTATATAAGTTAAATATGATTATGATCATTATACAAAAATGTAAAGTTTTATGCTAGTTATTTAGAATCAAATTGATACCAGAAATCGGTTTTTAATCAAGAAATATTTAGTACAAAAAATGAAAAAAAATGATCTGTATATAATTCTGCTGTTTAACTTTCAAAGTAATTTTTCAGTCAGCAAAATCTAAAAACATTCAAAGAAGGCCAAAATTTTCACTTTGTTTTAACTTTTATATACCATGATAATGTTTAAGCAGTATCCCCAATACAAATAATTCCTTAAGTTGACAAATTAAATTTTTAAATTGGTGATTCTTAATAAATACAATACACAATTCAAAAAAATAGTGGGCATAAAAAATTAAAGCACTAAAGTCAAAAAGTTAATAAGTTAAACGGGTAGTAAAGTGTATCAGAATTAGCCTAAGTAAGGATATTAGGATACCAGGGGATGATATTTATTAACCCCAATGGCATTATAAATAGATAAGAACTGAGGAAAACTAGAGTAGTCGCAGAAAATGGGTAACAGGCTGAAAATCACTTAGAACGGATGGTAGCTAAATTGCAAGAGATAATTTAAAAATTTAAATACTTTTCTTAATTCTTCTTATGTTATTACTATTCAACTTCTTATCTCCCCGATTTCGATATAAGCAGAGTCAAAGTCAAGAGAAACCTTTTATTGAATATTTTTATCATTTGCCTAAAATAATAAAAACTACAAACAAAACAAAGTGGTAATAGAATTTATTGGATTATATTAATATTAGTACTTAGTAGTGGAATATCGGATTTTTTGAGATTTGCATGTTCTTCGATAATACATATATCCATTGGTTCCACATTAGCACTTATAAATCAGGCTATGCAGAATAAGGAATTGAACCTTCATATTTCTATCGGTTAGGAAACTTAATTCCGCTTTTATCGATTTGTGTTTCAGTTTTTGAGGGCATTATTATCTGAATACATAAAAGTTTAAAGCAAATGCTTGAAAAAAAAACCAACAACAATTAGTCTTCCGAACAACAAAAAAAAAATTAATCAAAATTTTGTGGCACCCATCACAAATCAGAAATAGCAAAAAAAAAAAAAATCGAAGGAAAACGGAGATATAAGCGGAAGAGAGGAAAAAACTTTATCAACAAAAAATATTATACCAAAACGCATATAAACCGCAACAACTCATTATTTTGCATATCACACATATTTTGACATAACCATAACCAACAAAACAAATAAATAAAATTGCAACCAATCAGGTTAGGGAGTACCCCCAACGACCATTCGCGGTCATAAATCGCAGCCATGTTCAATAACTCAGAGATGGGTAACTTTTTTTTTTAACCCCACAATAACAACAACAACAACAACATCAATAATAAAAAAGAATAAATAAATATATATACATATATGTACATTTATAAATATATATAAATACATACAAATCCAACATGCAGATCAAGAGAAATGAAAAGAAAAAAGTATGTAAAAATCTGTGAGGAAATTTATGAGTCAAATAACAACGGGAGATGACAAGGGCCAACACAGCAGAGGCCAGAACGGTCAGCACCCACCTACAGTTCAATTTGTTTTGCACTGGTTATTGACGAAGGAACAACCCATTGCAAAGGAGCAGGGAAGGGTATAGGGGAAGGAATTGAAAGAGGTGTGCTGCTGCTGTTGTTGCTGCCTTAATGCTGGTTGATGTTTTGGCCACTTGGTCAATAAGTCAGTTACTGGCGCAAACGTATAGACAAAAAGAGTTATAGAGGGGGAAGGTGGGTGGGTGGGTTAAAGAGTGTATGTAACGAGGGGAAAAAGCGTGATAAATATTTGCGTTTCATTTGTGCCCGAGACTCTGAACACATGTATATAAATAATATTCGCACGATATATGTCCCCTTGGCAGACGACGATACACAGAGCGCAGGCGCGAAACCGAACAGGCGCCTCTGGGCATTTGCTACACACTAGCATACACTGCGAGAAAATCGAAAAAATTTAACATTTAATTATGCTACTACAGCGGACTATAGAAATATTATTTCTATTAATATAATATAATAATATTAATGTGATATAATTTAACAAATATGAAAAAAAAAGATACAATTAAAAGCAAGCCGCTCAGTTATATTTTAAAATATTCAACAATATATATTTTATTTTATTTCTTAGTAAGTACTCGCAATTCTGTTCCATATAAACACAGTGGTGGCCAAAAATTAGGTACACATTTACCTTAAGTTTTTGTTTTTGTTGTTCTTTTTGGCGTTTATTACATATAAATTTTTTATAGAAAATGATGATGCAATTGAGCTACTTTTGCATATATTTATTTATATTTTTTTTTTTGTCAGTGTATTGCCACCTTCATACCGATATCGTTTCCACCTCCTTGTGGTCTACGTGGGCGCCGCATCACACTTTATATGCGGAGTTTTTATTCATATTGGGCTCTGGAGTCCATTCCAGAGAGCCAACTTGATATATGCGCTGCCTGCTCATAAAAATGTCAAAAATTGTGTGACTGCGACGCTTTGTCTACCCTGGGAGTCCAAGACCAGGCCAAAATCCATACAACAAGAACAAGCGTATACACTGAGCATGCGCGCATATTTCGCTTTAATTGGCAAATGCAGCACAAGGCACAAGGCACAAGACACAAGACACACTGGCATTGGCTCTGGAACTGGCATTGGCACCTCCAACGACGACGTTAAATGCGCCAAGCACACGCATATATAGGTGGGCCATAACCAAAGTCCAGATGAAAACTCAGATCCCAGTTTCGGTTTAGCGCTTTAAGCGCATTTAATGTGACACAGAACGAAAAGGATAACGACGACAGCAGCACGTGACAATGGCCAGAGGTGGTGGATGACTATGAACTGGGAATGAGGATTACCGGATGCAATGGACGAGACAATGTGTACTTGGATGTGTGTGTGTGTGTGTCTGTGTGTGTGTGTGTGTGTGTTTATGTGTATGTGGACAACGCATGCGTGCCAAAAGCAAATTTCACGCAAATCAAAATGTCATAAATTCGTTGCTTATACCCCCGCGAATCTGCATCCCTCCGTATTCACCACTCCCCTATTCTTATACTTATTTCAGCCTTAAGACCTCTGCCAGTCGGAGTTAAAATTTATAATGAAAATGATACGTCTGCGACTTGTCTAGGTGTGTGTGTGTGTATAAACAGACAACAAATATATCTATATATATATACATACATACATTCACATACCTGCATATGTGTATATATGTATGAATGTAGAAGAGGCAAAAGGAAACCAAATGACAAGTGTTAAATTGGCGGGCGAATTTCAACATGTCGTCGCCAACAACTAACAAAGACAACAACACCAGCAATGCCAACAACAACAACAACAAAGAAATGTCGACGACTTATATTGGGTGTGTGTGTGTGTGATTGTGTGTATGGATATATTTGTTTGGGTGTCTAGTATAAAAAGGATCTGATGACTTTAAGATATTGATTTATAGGCTGAAATTCCACATTATTGGTTCGTTAAGATGAATATATTGCAGTATCGATAGAAATATTGATGCTAAAGATATATATACATTTATCGGTATATATGTATCCATACAGATATATACGAATATAATTGTAATAGTCATCTTGTTATCCAAAATTGTTAAAACTTTTACAAAATACAGGTGTAAATGCCCCGTTAAAATCTATTTGGTTTATATATTCGTTTTTATACCATTTTGGTGTCATTATAAATTTTTTATTTTAATAAAATTTGTTAGAAAGACTTTTCTATATTTTATTTAAGCATTTTATTTAAAATACTAAATTGTCTGCATAGGACTATATTGGCAAATCCTGGCTAAGTGACATTACATTTGTATCAATTTTTCCTATTCGCTTTCTGACTAAAAATATTCCTTAATTAAAAAAATATTATAGATAAGTGTAGTTTTAATGTCTATTAATTTTTGGTTTGGATACTAATTTTGAAAGACTTAAGCATTCCGAATTTGACTAGATTTAATAAAAATATTCATTCTTTCTATGACACATGGTACACGGTGCAAAGTTTTCTAATTTTAAAATTTTGGCAATATTATAAAGAACCCAAAGAATAAATATTTCCTTATTATAAACATAAACTATTTAAAAATAGTTTTATTTTTAATCTACATTTGTTATGCCAATAACACCCAATGGAAGTGACATAAATATTCCCATTTTACATTCTTTATTATAAACTAATAAATCCCTTTTTTATAGCTATATACTATATACATATGTTTTTCCAATAACTAACTATATAACTATTTAGTAAGCATGTAAGACAAGCACATGAACATATTGAATAGATGATGGAAATATCTCAATTCCCTTAAGTACGTGTACTTAGACGTCTGCCTAAGGAATTACTCCATTAACAATTTAACAGCCTCAATTTGAGGCAGCTGTTTTTGTACCTGTATATATACATACGTACATTTATCCCAGAGTAAATGCTTATATGTATGATTATGTAATTGTGGCAACGTCTTATAGCCAACATGCCAATTGCACATTAACGACATAACACCGTTATAAACGCGGTCCTACGCCCCATTATACCACACATGTTCATATTAAACTAACGCACAATTTAGCCATAGCTTAGTCTGTTTATTATATGCATATTGATCAGGTCTGTCTTGGAGGCACGTAGCAACCATCTTTCATAACTCGAACTTCCTAGACAGCATAGCCCAAGACCCACAATCATTGGTGGTAGAGGCAAGATTTAGCTAAAGTTTTTTATATTTAAAATAGAAGTAAAATATTTAAAATTTTGAAGTTTCTTCCTTTGATTTTGCTTGCTTCTGAATTAATTATTTTAGCGTTGTCGCATGTTACAAGAGTTTTGCTTAATGCTGATTTGTCATTTGCTAAAGCAAATAAGAAAGCCTTAAAATTTTCATAGTTCTTTAGCAACACATACATATACATACATATATACATTTATATCATACATATTTAATTTTTTCAAATTAGTTTTTCGTATATTACCGCCAGAATCGTAAATATTTCGGCGCTATAAATGCTAATGAGGCGCTCATATCGAATTATGGCTTTTCAGTTATGTATTATATAAATTTCTTGTCGAACATTCGTTGTTTTACAATCGTTTCAACACATATCCTGTGGTTAGTGTTGGCCGCTCACAGCGGTAATCCCCGAATGACCAAAAGAAAGAAATTCTTTCGTATGTAGTTATAATAACAAAGCCGTTTTAATTCGTTCGTTGGCCCAAGGACTCATGTCGCTTTTTTTATTTTAACAGCTCATCGATATTAAAAGATAAAAAAAATAAAAATGAGCCCATAAAACAAAGAAACAACAAACAAAAAAAAAAACCCCACTTCAAATGTTATGTAGAAATTCGTAGCCTAGTTTATGATGGACCGTTGAATGTTGCCAGTTTTATGGGTTTGGCCGCAGCTCAACTTAAAAATGTATTTTTTTTTATTCGATTTCCGTTTTTTTTTCTCTTTCATATTTGAGTTATTTGATACTTTTCTTCACACTTTTCTCTTTAATATGGCATCCCTTTGATTTGGTATACAAATTTTTTGATTAGTTTTGGATTTTTGTTTCTGCACCAACTGTTTTAAGTGGCATCAAACTGAAAAATTTTTTTATTGCATCTTTTGAAAAGCAATGAATTTTGTTTCTTTGTTTGATACTCTTAATGTTTTCCACACTAGGCTAGTTTATGCCCAATATACAATATTATAAATTCATTGATTGGGCTTCATGCCGAGGCATTCAAAAATTGTTATTAAATTTACATGAAAAATGATCATTAGGCAAAAACATTCTTTTGATATTAAATGGTATGAAAAGTTTTGTAATTTAGTAATTTAGATGGATCATTTAATATTTTGATACCGTTAATTTCATTTTTAATTAAAATCATTAGGGAGCTAATAAGCCATTAAATTGTAATACAACATCTATTGATAAAAAAGAAAACAAAATTTAAAGATATTCTATAATATTTGATTATGCTTCTTTGATATACCTCTTTAGAGCATGAGTTTTATTGATATTCCAGAAATTGTTATACCTTTGATTTTTTATAATAAAAATAAAGCATTAGTTCTTTAGGAAAGAAAAGTTGAAATATGCTACCAAACTACCAAGTTCTTTCAACCGAAAATTAGGATTTCCAAAGTCCTTTCACTACTTAAACACTAAAACTAGTTGGTAATTACAACGAAAAACAGCAAAATTCGATTTGCAACAGTTGTCCCCTTCTTTTGCTGCATTTATTTGTAATTCCCAAATAGTTTTAGCGTTGAAGTAGTGGAAAGTCATTGCGTTTGCAGACAACCTTCTCATCTTTTGATGACCGTGGAAAAATAAGTGATCCTATGCCGTCTTATAACCAGAGGTTTGATAAAACATAATAAAATCTCTAAACTTGTCAAAAACAAATTAAAAACTTCAAACTGATTCAAACTTTAATTAAGTTGTATTATGCTCAAGTATCTATTTTCCAAACACTTGAGTAGATTTTCATTTATAGTATTCACTTATAGGTTATTTTTGAAAATAAAGATATATATTTCTCCCATACTTCTCTTTTATTTTTTATTTTATCCTTGTTTTAGTTTCAAACTGGTTTTGCAGTTCTCTTATTAACCTATTTTCAACAATATATTCGGTAGTATTTTCAGATGCATGGATGAGCAACCTGTTCGCTACAATCCCAATTCTACTTTCAAAAATAAATTCCCACCCACACTACATTGAGCAATTGATATCACATTTTTATTATATACATATATCAATTTTCCACACACTCACCCAACCTGCAAAAGACATTAATTTTATGCCTATTTGTACATGTATCTTTTATTGCAACCCTCAAGGATGGTCTATTCAACCCTCAGATCTATTCATATATGTCCTAGAAATGGCTTCTGCCCTATGTCGATAATCCCTAGCGACAGCGAATGACAAATTTCAATAATTGCCGTTACAAGTGCAAATTTCATGGTGATATACAAAATTTTTACGCAAAAACTCAAATAATAAACCCAATCAAGAGAAACCTCAAATACCACATCCCTCGTAATTTATTATTGACTTTTCCATAAATTTCCAGAACATTTTCTCATCGTAAAACTGAGCTGAAACAAAAAGAGAAAGAAAGAAAAGTTTCTCAGGGTCGTTTTTACTTTGGCAAATTTTCAAAAACAAATTAATTTGCACTCAACTGCAGGTACATCACACCCAAAAACCTTGCCCTCCCCCCCAACTCAAAAAAAAGTTGAAAAAGTTCAACCCTCTAGCTCATCAATTAAAATTTACCCCAGTAGAAAAGTTTTTTATATGCCCTTCTCTTTCTTTCATTCTTTGTTTGTCTCTGTATGTTTTGTTTTTTGGTTGTGTCAGAAAATTAAGCATAATTACATTTTAATCATCTTTATTGCTCTTTCACAAGTTTACTGCTATATACAAGTCGGTTTTTGCATTATATACTGGCCGCAACAATTAGGGGTTGGCCATGCGGTTGGGCTTTTTATGGCTGACAGAAAATATTTTGGTTAAAAACGGTAGCAACCACAAAATTTTATAAAATACCTCCCCTCCCACCGCCTCCCACTCCCAAACCAACAAATGCCACCTCTCGGAGCAGTCTCCTCATGCTCCTGCTGTTGCTGCTTTGTGTGCGCTTCATCAATTGGTAATGAGTGAAGGAAGTAAAGTTGTTAGTGGTTAAAGTTGGAGAATGGAGACGATTTTCCCAAAAAAGGAACGAAAAATGGGAGTTTGATGGTGGCATGGAATGGGGGAGTGGGACCAGCTGTTGTCATTTACAGTCGAGCAGTTTGTCAGTTGTTGAACTCTGTTGAACTGTTGGTCACTTGAGTCACATTTCATTTAATTTGAACGAGAATTAATTTACCAAACATTTTCGAAAAGCCAAAAACCCAAAAATGAATGTCAATTGAGGGAAAATGTTGACCAAATGATTTAGCTCTTTATGTGGAGTGATTCATAAAAATTTATTAAATAATAATCATTTCTAAAGGATTTGAATTGTTCCTATGGGATAAGCAATAAGTTCCTAAATAGTTGAGGTTTGAGTTGACGATTATAAGAAATAAGGAATGAATTTTTCCATGAAATAATTCAATTTTGACTATAACTGATTGGTCCTAAAACTTTGTTTTGACCTAGTTTTTATAATATCTCTTACAGAACCTCTCGGCATCACTGTTGTGGTTTCCCACTGTCATTTAAATTTTTTCAAAACATGACACCTTCGCGAAATTTTTTGCTATTCTAAAACTATAACTTTAATTAATTTTGAGTTTTATATTTTTTTTTTATAACTTGTTTCTTTTTTAGTCTTCCTAAATTTTTAAATGTAATGTTAAACTATTGCTATATAACAAAGATTTTTATTGGAAACAGATTGTCCATTGTCTGACGAAAATTAATCTGGTTTCAAGTTAAAATTTTTTGCTACAACAGCACACAAAGTATGAAGAAGAAGCTCGAAATTTGATAGTTTCTAAAAAATTTAAATAGTTTTCTTTTACAATGTATAATATTTATAGGAATTAAACTACATACATTAAAAACAGATAATTGCTAATGAGGCTAATGATGCTGAAGTTATGTTATATAATTAATTAATCATTTGACGTTTAAGCGTTAAAATTCTTTAAACCAAATTTTATGAAAATGCAATAAATTACCATTATAATAATAACACCGTTCCACTCTCTTTGGGATAAAACTGTAACGATAGATAGTAAATATTTTTAACCAATAGCCAAAATTAAAATTGTACAATTGTGGATACGTATTGTTCTATAGACCAATCCTTATCTTAAGCAAATGCCCAATACACAAAAATTGAAATCAATTAAAATGACAACAAAAGTGGCCATAAATACTGATGTTCAGTTGTAGTGACGCTGCTTTTTATGGCCATGCTGCTGCTGCTGCTGCTGCTGCTGCCTTTGGTAACTCTGGCAAATCTAATGAAGATTTACTTTAGGCCATAACACATGCCTCGGGCAGTGGCAGAGTAAGGGACGAAGGCTGTAGCAACGGCGCTTAAGTGGCAAACCCGTGGCCATTTATTTGGAATTTTACATTTTACAACACGTTTTCCATAGTGGGAGTATAGATAGAAGAGATGCGTGCTCACCGAACGATTCAGCACTAACAACAGGCAATTATAAGCGTTGTACACACTAGAATACGTTATTCCCCACACAACTTCTCCATCCTCAGAGCAATTCTAACGGTGGCAATAGCTTTGGCGACAGTGCCACCAATCGGTGGCAGTAGAGGAAGAAACGAAACGGCATGGCAGATATGGTAGCATATGGCAGCCATTGCCATTGCATCACATAAAGTTCGATTCGTTGTTGGCTCCAGCTTTTGTTGCTGTTGGCTGGTACTGGGATTTATGTACGCTATATGCGGTTATAAATTTCAAATACATGAACGCTCTGTCTCCTACACTCTCTTTTGACCAAATCTATGCGCCAAATTGCAGCAACAGACACCATACAACAGAGTGTCCAGTCCCAATGACAACGTTAGGGAAAGCAGTAACAGAGGTTTTCCTCTTCTTTTTTTTTTTTTGCGGCTTATGCCGATTTGTTTGTTGCCTAATATTTTCTATTCAATATAGAAAAATTTATAGATGAGCATATCAGTTAAAGAAAAATAACTTATTGGAATTCAACACTCAAATTTAGAAAACGGCCAAAACTTTAATACATTAATCCAATTTGTGGTGTAAAGTTGTTCTTTCTGTTTAGCTTTTCTTGATTGTCTATTTTTTCTATTTTTTTTATTTTAGTTTAAGTTTAAATAAACAAGATTTCACTAACAAGTTTTACAATTATTTATTTTTTAATAGGAACTTTTTCCACCTTTATTTTTGTGTATGTTAAGTAACTAAATTGGAAATCGTGCAATGTCATAAAATTTTAATAATGGCAACTATTTTTATATATTATTTGCCTTTAAAAGTTTTTGTTAAACCAAATTTTAACTGAACATAAAGAGCACAGGTTGAATAAATTAATAATAAAATAATAATCACATTATTTCAAATGTATTAAAATGGCAATTTAAATTCAAGGGAAACTTAGTACAATTATTTTGAGCTACTTAAAAAATATAATACATCTTATCATTATATATATAAATATATAAAATATAATATAGTATATATAATATATAAATATATTAAATATTTTCCAATAAATCACAACCTTGGAAACTTAAAAAAATGCCAAGAAAAAATATAAAAAAGAAAAAATAGTTCAGTTTAAATGCATTTCAATTTTTCAAATTATAGTTAATTTTTTACAAATTTTTTTACAAGTTTTTTCATAAAACTACAAGCTTTAACCTTTAAGGCAAATACACTTTGTTTATCTTAATCAAACATTCAGTGTGAGGTATCATTCGATCGATTCCATCAATGGAGCTGAAATCATTCTCACATGGTTTCAATTAGCCGCACAGCAATAGTAGCAACACGACGCACTGAAATTGCTATGTGATTCTTCTAAATTGCTTCACTGCGCAATTATTTCAATTTTGAATGAGCACAACCCACTACGGCAATCCACATAGATCTACAAAACTCCTCCATACCAATCTCTGAGTCGCTGCTAACCACTTGGTGGTGTCGTTATTTGAGATTCTTGGCTCATAAATCAGTTTGTTGCCTTTTTAATCCGTTTTAATTGCTGTTCGTTGGTCAGACTATAAATGTCGCAGGACTAACGTAAGGATATAGTTGCCATTTGCTGTTCTTGTTGTTGCTGTTACTGCTGAAACTGTAGTTGTTTTCAAGGCGATTAAGAGTAGCACACACACAAACACACACACACACACACAACGAACACTCACAATTGTTTAGAAACACGTATCCTATTGCTTATATGAAACTGTTGCTCTAAGCACTTACGGTCATTATAAATGTTGTACGTCGTTCAAAAGGGATTTACCTTTGGCAAACATTTACTACTTTGGTTTAACAACAAGATTATTTGAAAGCTTAAAATTTTCAATTAAACCTGCAATCCAAAAGAACCTAAGCAGTATTGAAAAATATAACACCTAAAGACCTCTTCCTAAGAGTTGGCCGGTCAAAAAATAGCAAATTCTTTTTAATTTTTATTGAGAAGTGAATAATGTATGTAAATGCATTTATTTAAATAAGTTTTCATTAGGTGACATTTTATGAATATTGTATGAAATTTTCTTTTATTTATTTATTAATATCAGCCCGTGACAGCAACTTTCAAAAAATGCCAAAAAAATTGTTTCGGTTAATAAGTTTTTCAAGTTTTTAAAAATTAAAACTTGACAAGAAAGTCAACGCTTAAAACAGTATAAAATTAAAGTAAAAAATATAACAACTAGACAAATTTACCTGAATAATTGATTGTAAAAAACATTGCAAAAGTTGAAGAAAAACAAATTGGTACAGGCGACTTTCACAATGAAAGTTGTGGAAAAAGCTTTAAAGTTTTGCATCAACTGAAAAAGATTGGTTTAAAATTTTCACACAACATTATTTAAATAATGTATTTTCATGTCATAAACTAAAAAAATTATTTTGAATACCATAAAAGTATATAGATGAAATGAAAACTTTTATTATTAATACCAATTTCTTCCATATACATAATTACCTAAACTATCTAAAAACAATTTATGTATATACCAATTTCTTTCATATATTTACCCAAACTATGTACATATATCTAAAAACTATTTAAATTATTGATTCTTAATAAACGGTTACAACATTCTTCTTAAACTCCCATCATCTCTGACATAAATGCCACTAATTGTGGCAGCAACGCCTTCAAAAAAACTACAAACGAATATTTTAATTTTCCAATGAATCCCAAAAAAAACCGCAGACATGCCATACTCAAAATATCGTTTTTCATATCCTTTAATAAAAACGGTTAAACTATAATTACAGCAACCGAAACAAAAAGGAATAAAACACGAGTGCAACATCCGTCAAAATGTACTCGAAAAAAGGTGAGAAAAGTATTACACACACACACACACTGAAATGTATTTTCTCTCCTCTTTTTTTTTTTGTTTTTGGAAAACCGCAAATTACATGCACATGTTTAAAGGGCTCTTCCTGCTCTAATTTCTTTGGTTCTGGTCGATTCCCATTGCTATTCCCATTCACATTCCGTCAGGCACCGTTGGACTTTGGATCCCGGGTGAACAGTTGCCGTTTGGAAAGTGCCTCGTTGGTCCTGTCACTTTCCCAAAAAATAAAAAAATTTAACAGGTGCTCGCTGGGGGAAAGAAGGGGAAAAATTGCGAAAGAATAAAAAAAAAACGCAAATACCCAGAAGCAAATGCGGATAACAAACTGTCAAAGTTTTGCGCTTATTACCAACAAAATGGCGCTTGAATCCATCAGCCAAAAAAAACAAACAAAGAGACAACTGAAATTGTGAAACAAACTTCATTGGTTTATTTTTATATGACATAGTGTCGCATAGTAGTTGCCACACGGGATCTGAAAATGAGACGGTAAATGTTGGATTCCAGAATGACGTCACAGATATTTATACTCTACAACGATAAGATAAATGAGAGTTAAATAAAAACAAACATTAAAGAAATAATTTACAAAGCTCATTACTTACACTGTACTCTATTCCCCTTTATTGGTTTTAAGCTATTAGATTAATTGTTTATAATAAAATCTCAGTTGGGTTATCTAACAACTTTTATGTACCCATAGATTCAAAAAAAAATTGCAACACAACATTCTAAAGAATCTTATTTTATATTTGAAATTAAATAAAGTTGAAAAACTTTGTGATTACATTATAAAATAACTTGTCTATATTATAAACAATTTTCTTCTCTGACGGTAAAGGAGAAAAATTTTCCTAATATGGAATTATCTACCATTTATCAAAAAATTAAACCAAAAACTATAGTAAATGTCTTTTTTATTATTATTAAAGCAATTAAGAAGATGAAAATTTTTAAATTAAAATTGAGTTTTCTTAACGATAATTCACTTATTTCAAATGGTATATAAAAATATTACATTATTAATGAACTTTCAAATATATTTACATCTTTTTAGTGAATGAGGAAACATTTAAATAAATCGATGTTAGGCCGATAAAATGAAATGAAAAATTATTATTATTTGAATGATAGCCAACAGTTGTGAAAGCATTCTAAACTTTCAACAGATATGGCGTGATTACAGTTGCCTGCAGCAGAGCAGACACTCAGCTAACTCATTTCTGCAATTGTCATTTATAAAATGAAAATTATATGGACCTAAACTGACACCCCCGTACCCACATACACACACACACACATCAGACCACTAACCCACCCAACCCACACAGACAATAACTTTTCTCAAGCTCATCAAAATTGCTTCAACACAGACACAAAATGGCGACAAAGCCAAGACACTAACACCATGATATTAACTCACCCACACAGACACATACGCATAACAGAAAGAGATAGAGTGATAGTATGAGATAGTAAAAGAGAAAGAGAGAAAGGAATGAAAGGAATGAAAGGAAAAATGAGTCCCATGTCTTTCATTAAAACTTTCGGCAAATTATCGGGTAACATATGCTTGCGGCTGGATTGTCAAATATATATAGTATAGTATAGGGGGTATGGATGCAGAGAAGAATATCTCCAGCAATCCTTGAGTGACTCTTCTACCCAACCCTCTCTGGAAGTATTCTGAGTGTGTTTGCATTAGGGATGTAACACATTTCCACTTGAGTGTTGTAAGGGGAATTTCTATATACCAGACCAACGAACTATGAATATCTGCACACTACTAATAGTAAATATATATGTATATATATATATACATATATGAATGTGAATATTAAAGTAACTTTAACAGGACAGTACGCTTTTCCTTTTGATTTCCTAGGGGACCGGAACAATAAAAAAAATACCGTACAAAAACTGACACTCAAAATACATTTCCCCTTTATTCCAACAGCATCCAAGTTTACATATAAAAAGACGGGGTGGAAATAAATCCGCGCAGGCGTTGTAATTTTCAAAAACCAAAAAAAATCAAAGATTTTACGAATATTTTTTCCCCATTGAAAATTAAATACGCTTGAAATTAAAAAAAAAAATGCATTATTAATTTAATTAAAATAAATTTTCTGCCCTTTTTCTTTTAATTATTAGAAATTATTATAGCATACTTTTTATAATTGCAATGAATTTTATTTTTATTTTTCAATTTTAATATTTATTTTGGTAAAAGTTCATTTGTGAACTCCAAGTTTCTATCATAAATCTTCAAGCTTACCTGAATAGTGGAATTTCCCATAGTTTTACCTCAAAAGTCATTAGTAGTCCCATGTTAATTTGGTGAGCCTAATAAACTGCTACTTTCTGCTGCCCACACGCATCCTCAGATCCCCCGGCAAACCATCCACTGTGTCTCTTTGCCATGCTGTGCAAATTTGCCACTTCAACAGCTACTACTTCCTGCTCTTGCTCCTGCTCCTGGTCCATTTGGCGGCAACACAGTCACGTAGGCGAAACGAGTGAAAGCTGAAATTTCGCTGAAAAAGGATATATGGGCACAGTGCTGGCATTCACCCGTGGGCCCGTGCACAGAATTTCAAATGTCTGCTCGCCATCTTGACTGTATACATCCTATATTCAAGTTACTTTTTTTTTCCTTTTTTGAATAGCGTGGCAATGCAGGGGACAGATAAAAGCGAATGCAACAAAAGAGCAAAAAAAAAGAAAGAAGAGGAACGAAGAGTAAATTATTGATTTTTTTTCTTTTTTGTTGGATCCTTTTTGTTTCTTTTGCCTTAAGCTTAAAGTGTAAGGATGCCACTGGGCAGCTTGATTTGGCACGTGGAATCAGTCAAACTAATTGTAGTTACACATCGAAATACTGTCTAACTGTCAAACTAATCAGAGAGTATAACTGTCAAATATTGTTGTTTCATTTATTTATTCATCATTTTCTTAACTGCTATTTCTTATAACTGACATATATGTCCATCATTTTTACCACACATTTTTAATATTTCTGTCAGTGTTGTATGTGTCACAACAAAAGTCAAAGAATAAATCAAAAAATTTATATACTACAGTTAGATTGCAAAACTAAACTAAACTGACAGGTCACGCTGTCTCAACTGAAATAAAGAAAAGAACTGCTTAAATAAATATAATACTCCTTCCCACACATGAAAATGTTTGAAAACATTTCATGACATGTAAACGACAAAAGTACACAAAAGTCGCTAAGACAAGCAAATAAATAAGTAAATAACTAAAAATGGCATTAAATTATGCATTCAAAATTCATTGACAAAGATATTATGAAAAACATTTAATAGCTTCTTATGGAATTTATACAATTTCTGCTGTCAGTAATAACTTAGTACCGATAGTCAAGAAAAACATCTTTAATTTTGCATTTAAAATTCGGTCAAATATATGTATATACTATCATTGGAAAATAGAGTATCATGAAATTGAACCAACCTCAAATCAGTTGAAGTTTTAAACATTTTATTTTTTATACCTATGGAGACAATCAATTCAATATTTATGATAATAAGTGTTATGTTTATAAAATTTATTGTTATACATACATATATTTAAGTGACAATTTGCCGTGACCTTTCACTGTCGAAAGTAAATTATATAAAGCTGTATTGTTATATATGAAGAATATACGTTTTCAGTATTGATAATGATACCTAATGCTTTATTTTTAACTGATATGAGAAATACTAAAAAACGGAAACTATGGGTATTAATCCTTATTGTTTTCTGGTGGAAACTTTCCATTTTGGTTTCGTATTGCGCTTTCAACACTCTTTAAAATAAGCTCATTAAATTTAAAACTGCAACTTAACTTCCGAGTTTTATGTGGTGCACACGAAAGTGCTTCAAGGCTGTGGCTATTTTTGTGGCAACACTTCGAACAGCCGCGATTCCAAAACCAGTTGGCGGTCTTAATTGCCAGCAAATGTTGGTCAAGTTGCATGCCCTTTTCTTTTTGTGTTTAGCTCCTTGGCAAGTTTACTTTTTTCTTTTTTGTCGGCCTTTGCATTATATCGAAATCCTATAATTATGTGTAATCAATACTTTTTCTCAATCGACTTATTGCCCGGAACGGATGTGTCTCAATGAGACTTTGTGTAGGCAGTTCTAATAAAGCGATTGAGGGCGTCTTGATTTAAAGCGGAAGCATACATACATATATATATATACCAATACCATATATTTTTCTAGCCTTTCGTACTTCGAAACTAATCAAGGCGATAGTACTTCATTTTTAGTCAGTACTTTGCCCTATCCAAAACTCAATTAAAATTATGTATATTTCTGATAAAGATCAGAAAATCTTGTGACGTAACGAATTTTTTAAACTTCCCTTCAAAAGCATTACGAAATAGCTTTTTAAAAACGAATGAGTAGAAGAAAAGAATAAACTTTTATCAAGATACACAAGCTTCAATTGAGTCTCTAAGTTGTTTTACAAAATATCAAATATTTTATCGAAAGCAATGAATCACAATTTTTATTCGATACTGGTTTTCAATTTTTTTTACGATTAATGGTTTGAGCTTGACATTTAACGAATATTGGAAATATAGAAAACTAATTCAAATGTTAATCGTTCATAAAAAAGCTGGTCATACTATTTACAACAGCTATGCTTGGCGGCGCCACAGTGCCATTTCTAACGTTTTCAACTGTTTTGAATTCTCATCACCACGGCAACAGTTTGCCAGAACAGTGCCAACGAAGTAGGCATCCGGAAAATTTAACAATACTATATAAATAATAATTTAAAAATGAGATTCATACCGTTGCATACAACCAATACGGCAATTGTGTATAAGAACTCATTGTGTTCGATGGCATCCTTGTTGGTGCTTACTTTCATTACTTTGTCTGTAATGCTGCCGGTTCTGCTGGTCTCATTGCTTAGTCCATACTCTGGAATATCCGAGTCGCGTGTATTATATGAGCAGCCTAATGTAAAGTTTGATTATCAGTACATTTTCGCGGCCAGCACGGAATCATCATCTTTGGTGGCCTGCAGCAGTTTCAGCGATTTAAATGCCCAGATGAGTTCTTTTACTAATAGCTGTGCCACCAGCAAATACTGGACAGAAGATGTTGATCGCGACACGGTTACGGACCGGGCACATTTCCAATTGGAGTTACAGGATTTAGAATTTGCGTTGGAACAATTCCAATTTTTACTCTTCTTCCAGGCAGAATTGCAGCATAAATGTTCTCTTTCCCCGCCCGCAGTTTTGGCACATCAGCTCCAGATCCCGAAAATACGCAATGGTCGCATTCAGCTAAAAGGGGAACTACAACTAAAGCAGTACGTGGAATTCACCTGCCCTTTCCCAGGACGAAATATTAAGACACACTTTCGTTCTGTGCAATTTGAGAATTTAAATACCACAGACATTTCGCAATATAAAATGGAATCATTACTGGCCCAAGTTAAAGCCAATCCAGCATATTTTCAATTGGCCATACAGGAAACATATAAACACAATACGTCACCACAATTTGAACCTGGTCTCCACATAAAAGTGGAAGTAGATATACTTCAAGTGCCCGCCCGTTATCATCTCAGCATTTGGGAGCGTCTAGGCCAATTCTGGTTGTACTTTGCATCCTTCTTTGGTATATCATTTTACATAATGAATAAATTGAAAGATTTTCTCTTTGGACGTCATATAATACGCTCCTGGGAAATAATACCCTGGAAGAAGCTCTACTGACACGAATCGGGCGCCATTCTAGAGATGGATAACTTCTCGATTGGCGAATGAATTGGTAATCAAATTATTATAATAACAATTGTTTAAATAAATCACAGAAATGATAATGAAATTTCTTATTATTTAATGTTTTAAAACTTTTGGCGAATAGGTTCTTTGACGGAACAAATGGGCTATGAATGTGTCGGAAAAAATGGCTTATAAATGTGATTAGAAATCAGTTACTAAATCTCATTAAAATATTTACATATTTATTACATAAACGCAGACATATTTTAAACATTCTCAACTGATAAAATGTAGGTACAATGCAATTGTGTTGAAACTCTGATTAATCTAACTCTTGACCTGATTTTGGTTTTAAATGTTAAGCTTGCATGTTCTACTAAATCTAATAACAATGATTAATTGCATTAACAAGTGGACTTAACTTTTGAAATCAAAACCAGGTGCAAGAATTGGAGAATCCTAGAACATCTAAATGCGCCTTCAAGTTTTAATGTTTATTTTTGTTTGTTTTGTCCACCTCAGATGAATTACAAGGGGCGTCGAAATACAAAGTCAGTCAAAATAAATATAAGGAAAAAAAATATACAAAGAATTTAAGTGTCGTGCTGGTTTTGAAACTATTTCTACTTATCGCGGCTATTTGACATAAGGGCCAAGCTACCAAACGAAGACGCGGGAGTTGAGGAAGATAATGAATTAGAATCCGGAACGGGGTCAGAAGCGCGGTTATCTTCCAATACAATCGTGGTACGGGGATAATGATCCAATTGAACAAAAAGATATCTGTACTCCCTTTTGCCCGTAGAACTCTGAAAATCATTGACAGCGAATAAGTTTGCAATAATGCTGCAAATATTGTATACTAACCCTTCTCGACTCGAGCTGCACTGTGGCCTTGTTACGCAAACCTTGGACATAGAATTGCATACGCATATGGGGCACACCATTGCGCTCGTAACTGGTATTGGCCACATGTTGGCGACGTCCGCGACGCGATGTTTCGCCAAAACCAGTAATTGGGGCGCCTATTGCATCCTGCACTCGAGGATCTTGTACAACACGTTTTAAGGCATCAGAATAAACATTGCATGGACTTTCTCGTGAAAATAATTCCCGAAATATGGCAAAAAGCATAATTCCCGTCACACCGAGACCAGCCAATATAATCGCCGTATAACTGGCTGTCTTTGTGTTCTCTTTGATCTTTTCCCCAATCGGCCTTACATCTGTGGATACTTCACCAGAGCCGCCGCTTGACGGCTGTAAGGCACCTCCTTCGCTTGCATCTACAAAGATAATCAAGATAATTCCACATTAGAGTTGGAATCATTCAACTTTAATACGTAATTGAGGTAAATGCCAGAAACTCTGCGACAATACAAACCTTTGATTTTCTGATATACAACCGAGTGCCTCGAGAATTTCGCGGCAAGGCATTTAAGACCATAAGCGTTTAGAGTGGTGTGCATAGGCAATAGCCTTTGCCTGTATAACACAAAGCTTCGTATTAATTGCGACATTTCGTTGCAATTATCACAAACTAAAATGCAGCAAAAATAAAATTACAAAATCAGCTGTCTGAGGTGAATTGGGGTGTTACTGTGGTGACTTTGTTTATCGATAAATTGTAATTAGTGTGGCCGTTTAATATAAATGCAAAAATGCTGACACTGGTGAGTTTTGGTCACACTTTGTTACTGCCATCAGAGAGTGTGAGAGAACACTCCAAATCAAAGGCGAAAACAATAAATAAGCGTCACGATAAGAATTTTAAAGCAGTTACCTAAAAGTGCAGAATCACGTCGGCCCCAAAGCTAACTGGTTTATTTATCAGACGCGCATTCGCGGACTGTGTTAACACACTAAAGAAAAGCAAAATTATGGTAGTCACAACACACAATGTGAAGGGTTATGAAGAGTTCTCCAAGAAAATGGAGGAACTGGAGAGCAACAGCAGCAATTCCGTGCATGTCCTATTTAGCGGCGGCAAGGATGAGAATGGATTGAGCTGGTGTCCGTATTGTGTCAAAGGTAAGTGTATTTCTGTGTCTACACATTAACCATGAGGGGAGGTTTTCAATTACTATTACTTAACCGCTAAACCGCCGTTCATAACAATTTCAGCGGAGCCGGTGATACATGACGCCCTAAAGAAGGCCCCAGAAAACTCCCACTTTGTGCATGTGGATGTTGGGGAACGTTCATAGTAAGTTAATACTCGAGTGTGTGTGCGTGTGAATACATGGCTTAAGTCGGGCAGTTTGAAATTATGAAAAGTGCTGGGTAAACCCCTCATCATGACTTGATCGAAATTGTTGTTGAGTCAATTTCTTATTTTGCGAATTTTCTACAACGAGCTTTTGTTTGTTTATGAACCAATTTCGAAAAACGTTGGACACACCCTTGGTAAATAGTTGAAAATTAAGATGCTCTATGAGATAAAACCAGATTTGTTTATGTTTTAGCTACATTAACATCCTTTGTAATATACGCTGCTCTGTTTTATTCAAATCTATTAAAACATTGTCAAGTATTCCAATAACAACACACATGTATACGTACTTATGGATGTATAACAAATTATATATGTATAAAATTAAGTATATATACATAAGTATGAGTGGATATGTGATGAAATAAATACTTGATTGTTAACCATGGCCCCAGAACATTCATGATAAAAGTAATTACGAGGCAATAGCTGATTAGGGTTGATCGCTTTTATGATGATTCCATCGGCACTTGAATTCCATTCGTTTGGTCTTTATCAGAACTTATAAGTAATAAATTTTGTTTTAAATTAAATTTTTTTTCTTTTCTCTAGCTGGAAGGATTTAAATTGTCCATTTCGCAAGGATCCCAACACACATTTAATATTCTTGCCGACTCTATTGCGCTGGAAATCTCCGCAACGTCTGGATGGCGAACGTTGCTCTAATAAGGATCTTGTAGAGATGATGTTTGAGGATGAAGACTAGAAATGGTTAAAACGCAAGCCAACAACAATTGCTTATATTTTGGAAATTTTATTTTATCGATTAAAAGTGCGTGTGCCCTTTAATAGTTGCTTTTATACTTTTTGATTTCTACCATAACCACATGGATGTTGGTCAATTGGGCGCGTGCATTGGGTGTCAATAGTTTGTGAAAGCGATGGTAATATTGCACAAGACTGGCCAATGCCAGTTGGAGCAGCTGCGACCCCGTCAGCAGCGATGGGAATGATAAAAGGACCTCACGATTTAATTCCTCCAACGATTTCTTCCAATTTGCTGAGAAACTGGCTACCAAGGCTAAACTACGTCGTTCCTGCTTTCGCAATTCGTCCATTTGGTCCTTCTCTAAGAAATGTTCACACTCTTTAACAAATTGTATAATGCCACCAAAATGTGGAGCCAATATCTCCTCCACATAATCTGCACTTCGTGCATTGACTTGTTCACGGAATGCTTCCGCCTCTTTGGAATTGTCACGCGTATGCTCCATGAGTACGCCCAGTACAAGATCGTAGTTATTGATTAAATAAATAAGTTGATCCTTGCGAGTGGGAAAAATTGCCGCCATACGAAGTATAAAACATTCCACTTCATTTTGCAATTCCAACAGGAGGCGACTGACCAACTCATTCGGAAAATGCTCTGAAATCCCAACAATAGCCGCGCTAAATTCTGCATATCGACGAGTTATCTGCAAGTGAAAAAAATGTATAATCACTCGACATAACATCCTACAGCTTAAGCTTACATAGTGTGGTCCCATTTCCTTGTTGAACTTGGTGGGATCACAGTCGTGTATACTTTGTATGTTGAGACGGAAAACATGCTCAAAACGTGGCCAAATTACAGACTGCAGAGAATCCCAATATCTTATAATAAAATAAATAAAGTTAAATTAATAATATTTGAATTTCAGTGACATTACTCACTTATCCAAAGCCGGCACACAGCGTTTGTGGCACATAAGCTGATATCGAAATATTAAATGAATACAAAGGAACATAGCTATAGTATCGTAACAATCATGCATAGAAGTCTCCAGATTTTTCTGTAAATCACAAATGTATTTGAATACCATACTAAAAACCTTTCGAAATCTTTAAATTAACTTACAATCATTAACGTCAATGTTTTACCCATTATCTGATTAAACAAATCCTGTGCCTGTGCTCCGCGAACCATAAAGAATTCAGTTACAAACAAGTATTCACGACACGCATTATCCACCAAGGCATATTGTTCGGAACGGAATAGGGCTTCAACTGTGTACTGGAGAAGTATATAAATTTTATTAAATAGAGATTTTATTTTATTCAATAAAATGATATCTTACACGATTCTTTAGCTGGGCATGCGGCACTATGATGGGTGCCTCCAGTTGTTGATTAAGTATGTCGCCTCTTTTGCCAATGGTAAATATTGTACTCTTGTGCTTCAGACTTGTTGTCTTGGCAAACAAACCCTTTGATGCATTGTCTTCAATACCCATTAGATCGTCCTTGGTGCAAGATTCTTCAAATTTGAGACCAGTCAAACGTGTGGAATAGCTCTGTATAAAATAAATTGAAATTAAAGTAATGTCGACAAATGTATATTGTTAATTGGAATATTTACCTTAAAATAACTGTAGTATATTTTGCTCATAGTATCGATGTATTCACTGCAAATTTCTTGTGCCACCTGTCTTTCGTTGGATAAAATGAACTCAAAGAAGAATTTGTGCTTCAGCATTGCATTCTGAGGTATTTGATAATTAGTCATGGGCTTGCGAAACTTGTAAATCTGTTCCAGTAGATAGTTCCGTATCTTGGACATGGCTTTCAGACGCAGTTTATGAAGCACATCGCTTACGTCATTAGTGGATTTGGACTCCTTGAAGCTTAGTTCTTTTACTAGCGACAATTTGTGATTTAGCACGTTCAGCTGGCTACTAAAATCGCGTTCTGTTACGGGAGTTTCCATTATTATATTAATCATATCTTCAGATACGGCCATATCCTCAATAAACTGCGACAGTTGAGCCTTCACTGACTGTCGATTGGTCAACTGAAGTGACATTGACAATGATTTCCGTTGCAATTGAGTGATTTCTGTACTAATATTGTTTAAGACACTCTGAAAGCTCATTAGCATATTTTCCATACGCTCTAAAACATCATCGCAGTCATTGATTTGATTATGAAGATTAGCTATATTCTGAGATTCGGCAATATAATCTGAAGTTGGAAAAGAAAATTAGTGTATAAGGAAAACTTTAAACGTGTTAAAGTTCTTACCTTCAATAGATTTGTTTTCCACTTCTTTAAATTCTTTTTCAATCTGTCGAGAATACTGACGCAAGTCCGTTGTGTTTTTCAATATCTCGCGCACTTCCTCATTGTCCAACTGCTCTGTCATCTGGGGCGACGACATTTCTCTTGGAGTAGACATTATTTAACGTCTTTAAATTCAAGTTTTTAACTTTTTTTAATTTTCCATCAACGTTATCCAAATTGCATTTGTTTGGCAACAGCTGTTGGATGTTATCGATGACCAACAGAATCGAGTCGAACAGGTGACAACCATCGATAACTAAAGTGTGAACAAAACATGTCCGAGGAATTAAGTCGCATTTTTCAAGATTTAAGAGTTAACTATTCCCAAAACCTTCAATGGATTGACGTAGAGGAGTACCTATATGGCGAAGAAGCCAGCGATGAGGTGTGGCATGAACGCGCTCTTAAATTCTGGTCCCTTCCTATGTGCACACAAAACACGTCCAAACAGGAAAGTGAATTGTCGCAGCTTCGGGAGCTGTCAGTAATCATCCGCAGGATTCGTGAAGCTAACCAGCCCAGCTACAACAATACGTATGACAATTGGGCAAACCTTATCAGTGTATCACCAGCTGATGGATATTTAGCATACATTTATACCCTTGTAAGCTTAGCAAATCCTCCGGAACATATCCTTAAAGCTGCACCCGGTACTTTCAATAGAAACCTCAACCTGCAGCTTGCATTAAATGCAGTTAGCACATACTTCCTTACCCTCACTATTCCGGGAGCAAAGAGTTATGGTGTCTTCGATCAAGACGTCATTGAAAACGTTTTGAAGGTTTTTAAAATGCTGGAAGTGAATGCCAATCGCAGCGAACGCACTATATGGATGTTCTTCTTGACCATTTGTGATGATTTGAAGCTAGTCTTTCGCTACGTACACTTTAAGGAGCATCTTCAACCTAGAGACAAGATTATTCGCTGTCTGATGGAGATTTTGTACACAAATTTCAAGATGGGCTATCCTAATCCCTGTAAGTTAAACAACT
Source organism: Drosophila emarginata (assembly GCA_037075365.1). Classification (NCBI taxonomy): domain Eukaryota; kingdom Metazoa; phylum Arthropoda; class Insecta; order Diptera; family Drosophilidae; genus Drosophila; species Drosophila emarginata. Next base: position 421,189 of record JBAMCD010000012.1, read on the forward strand.
TTTTAATATTTTTAGTTTAATATCGAGAACAAAGAAATATAATTAAATTATTTGAAGTGCTTTTATGAATGTTCCTAAAACATTTTAAAAATATGCTGTAAACCAACAATTTAGTTGGTTTGATTTACCCGCCAAATGGAACTGTTAAATTTAATGCACATGAACAGTCCTCAGCGCGGCCAGTGTTAAGTAAACCCCAATTGTGACAGCTGACCGATAATTTTATAAAACTTTCTATGTGAATCTTAAACATAGACTATAATAGTATTCCGCAAACGAGATATCCATGCTACGCAGGCTATTTACTGCCACCGGGCGATGGCAGTGTCAGCAATTGTTAAGAAGCAATCAGTCACAGTCGTTGCCCCACCGAATCCGGTTCAAATCCACAGATCCAGCTGAAGAGGCTGCCCGGAAACTTCGTCTCAGATCAACATTGTACTACATAACAGCTGGTGGAGTACTAATAGTGGGCCTAAGCTATGCGGCAGTGCCACTTTACAGCATTTTCTGTCAAGCCTATAGTTACGGAGGCACCACATTACAAGGCCATGATGCCGACAAAGTGGAACATATGTTAAAAGTGAAGGATCGCGTGCTAAAAATACGTTTTAACGCTGACATTGGGTCATCAATGCGCTGGAACTTCAAACCTCAACAGTACGAGATAAAAGTGGCACCAGGAGAGACTGCACTGGCTTTCTATACAGCACGCAATCCAACTGACAAGCCTGTAATTGGCATCAGCACGTACAATGTGATACCCTTCGAGGCTGGAGCTTATTTTAATAAAATCCAATGTTTTTGTTTCGAGGAGCAGCAACTAAATCCCCACGAGGAGGTTGACATGCCAGTTTTCTTCTATATCGATCCGGAAATAACACAAGATCCATCGTTAGAGCACTGCGATACTATCACGCTGTCCTATACCTTCTTTGAGGCAAAAGAAGGCTTGCAACTGAACTTTCCCAGTTATGCTAAGCCCCATAATCAAGCTGTTGTTTAAAACCATCAAATATAACTTATAATTGTTACCTAAATATTTTATATAATTTAAAAGTAATAAATAAGTTAGTCATGAGAGACAGACGAAAGATAATACACAAAGTAGCAAAAATCCTGTGACGTCGACAATATACTTTTGCTGTGACTTGGTTTCACATTTGAAAATGGAACTCTGAAATACAAATAGTCACAGAAATAGATTTTAGAACTAGTTTCAGAGAAAACCTCTTGAATTTAAGTTCGAAAGTTTTTGGTTTTGGTATCTGGCCTTCTAATAAAACTACGCATCCTGGCGATCCGGAGATACTAAATCTGTGACATCTTGGAACTCACTACCATGAGTTAAAACGATAACATTGGCTTTTACTTTTACAGTATTATAGCAGAAACAGCTGTTATAGTTTGAGAGTAACAATCGGTTTAGTTTGACAATGACTGTTCAACTTTTTATGGAGGAATTATAAATAGATTAGAAAGAGGAATAAAAGAGACATTCTCCAGCAGTTCAGCAGACGCCGCCGTCGCAGCTTCCGCCAGATAGTGCGTGTATGACCTACTTGATCTCTGGCAAGAGTTAGGAATGACGTGGCAATGGAGAAGAAAGTGATTTTGTGCCTAATTTTAATTTACGCTTTTGCGGTCAGCTTGTCAAAACAGGAGGACGTAAAAGAGGACGATGACTATTTGCCCCCCACCGTTTTAATTACGCTCCTTGTGCGAAATAAGGCACATGTGTTACCCATGTTCCTCAGTTATTTGGCCGAACTCGACTATCCCAAAGAACGTGTTGCCATTTGGTATGTAATTGGAAGTGTCTCAATCTAAAATTTTGATAATTCATGTCCTAACTACTTGCTTTAGGGTACGCTGTGATCACAGCAGTGACAACAGTATTGAAATCCTACAACAATGGCTGGAACATACCGCCGATTTTTATCATAGTGTAAACTATTCCTTTGATAGAGATGAGCAAAGCTATCAAAATGAAACCTCACTATACGATTGGCCGGTGTCGCGTTTCAAACATGTGATTGCACTTAAAGAGGAAGCTCTTGAATATGCTCGTGATATTTGGGCTGATTTTGTATTCTTTTTGGATGCCGATGTCATGTTGACGGCTAAGGAATCTCTAACATCTTTAACTAAACTTCGTCTGCCAATTGTGGCACCCATGTTGCTATCGGAGGGTTTATACTCCAATTTTTGGTGTGGCATGACCGAGGATTATTACTATCAGCGCACAGATGAATACAAGGAAATTTATCAGGTTCATAAAATAGGAGTTTTCCATGTGCCAATGATTCACACAGCCGTGCTGGTGAACATGAAATATAAAGGAAATCGTAATCTTACCTTTGATAGGTATCGCCTACAGGAATTGCAAAGAAACCGGGGGCAGAGTCCCATTTATCAAGGACCCGCCGATGATATCATTGTTTTTGCCATATCAGCAAATAGTTCCGGTATTCCACTCCATGTCAGTAACGAGATAGCCTTTGGATACATACTGCAGCCACTGGAACCGGGCGACACTTTAGAACAAGATTTGCATCAGCTGGTCAACATTCGTGCCAATATGGTAAACGATTTGGGTTCCGTTCCACCATTCCTAGATTATTGGCAGAATTTGGTTCAGTTGCCTGAGAAAAGTAAACTGACCCTGGATCGTATATACATGATCAATCTCGATCGCCGTCCTGAGCGGCGACAAAAAATGGAGGAACTTTTCAATGAGCTTGGCCTGGATGTGGAGCATTTTCCGGCTGTGGATGGAAAAGAGTTAAATGCGGACCGAGTCCAAGAGATGGGAATACGATTTTTACCTGGCTATGAGGATCCCTATCACCATCGTGCAATGACCATGGGTGAAATTGGATGTTTCCTAAGTCACTACAATATTTGGGAACGTATGGTTCAGCTGAATCTAAAGGAAGTGCTGATCCTCGAAGATGATATACGGTTTGAACCGTACTTTAAAGCCAATGCCATACGAGTCCTCAATCAGGCCAGAAGTGTAGTGGAATATGATCTCGTCTATTTTGGGCGGAAACGCTTAAAGGAGGAGACCGAACCTTGGGTGGCTGGGGCGGACAGTCTCGTTCATGCAGGCTATTCCTACTGGACTTTGGGATACATTATCTCTTTAGAGGGTGCACGCAAATTGTTGGCCGCCAAGCCCCTAGAGAATCTCATACCGGTAGATGAATTTTTGCCCTTGATGTTCGATCGACATCCAAACAAGACTTGGAGCTCGGTTTTTGAGCAACGTAATCTCATCGCATTGAGTGCCGCTCCACTTTTACTTTATCCCATTCATTATACCGGTGAATCAGGTTACATTTCTGATACGGAAGACTCACTACAAATCAACGTAGAAACGCCCTCAACTGGCGACAACGAAGCTCGACTTAAGAGCGATCGCGAGCACATTTTTATCAGTCAAGATGGCAGCCACATGTTGGACCAATTGCCCTCCGTGGTTAGCCCTAAAAGCCATCAAGAGCTCTAAGCACATATCCAAAAATGAATGAATGAATTTCTATAATGCCAAATCCATTTAAACTAATTCTAAGTTAGATTCTAATCTATCAACATACCAAATGTGCCTTAACCAAAGTTAAGCTTAGGTTAAGTTTCACCTATACCAAACCACCAAATCCAAGCAACGAATAATCAAAGTAGTCCCTAGATCAGAATCAGATATTCACCATTAGTCATAAAAATGTGAAATTTTTATTCACATAATTTAACAAGTCAAGAAAAGAAATGCTTATCATTTACTGGTAGTAAGAACCAATAACATTCTATGACAACGATAGATTCCTACAAAATTGAACAAAATTATTTTGACCTTAATTTAATGTAATAAAATTTTACTTGTTTTGACTAAATGTTTCCCTTTCTGTAGTAAGTTTCCAAAACTTCAATTTGAATGGGTTGTGACACGATTCCATTAATATTCTTTATTAAAATAAGCATAACTTATTCATTTTTGATCTGTGGCATTACCCAATCTTATGTCAGTCTTAGCCATCTTGTAGCCAGATTGTTAATCTTTTTAATTAAATACAATTCTGAAACAGCTTATTTATAGAAAAAAAAAAGTAAAATTATGTTAATTTTACTCAGAAATTTCCAATATTTAACGTATGTAAAGATATACCCACCGGATTGAGTTATATTCTGTCTCTTTGGTTGTATTTCTGTTTGCCAAAACAAACTAATCCCTCAGTTTTGATTTATGTAGCAAACAGAAAAATATGCTTCCAATTCATTTATTGGATGGAACGGACGAATGGTTTCCGATATTGTAATATATGGGAGACTTACTTCCATATAAACATGATCATTTCGGTTTGCTTTAGCACATAAATAAGTCTAATTCGATATTGATTTATGATTTTAATATATCGTTAATATAAAAGTTTAAAGTCTTGCACTTGACTTTCCCATTTCTATAAATATGTATATATATATGCATGTGATGACGTTTAACCCATGGCTCCCCTCATAAACATATTCTTAATGGGTGGTATATTCTGCGTAAGTTGTAGACCAAGACTTCGAAGTAGAACCACAGGGCTAAAGTTGGTGGAGTAGAGTGAGTGAAGACCATGGACTCCAATCATAATGGGAACATTCTTGGCCAGGCTTTTGCGTTCGTATTTAAGAAGATGCTGCTTGTCACCAAGTCTGAAGCCAGCATATGCGGCAGTGGCTAGTGTATCCACAAGAAAACGCACATCACTAAAGCCAAGATTGACGCCCTGACCGGCCAGTGGGTGGATACGATGGGCTGCATCACCCACTAAAGCAGCACCACTGCTAACATAGGAAGAGGCATGCAAAAAACCCAGTGGAAAGGTTGCTCGCGATCCAGTCTGCACATTTGTAACACGTGGAGGATACTGCAGCTGATTTTGCGCTGATGTGTGACCAAAGACGGCATTCAGTGCCTGCAGAGCCTTATCAGCCAACTCGACACGTGGATACTGTCGACAAAACGCTTCGTTCAAAGCATCCACAAACTCAGACGGCGGCAAAGCCTGTAGTTCCTTGGCATGGGACACCGATGTACTCCACACCAAGGAGCTTTGTTTTGGACTCAGCGGTAACATCGCCACCGGACCACTGGGTAGGAAACGCTGCCATGCCACAGCGTTGTCTCCGGCATCTTCGCTTAGTTCCAAAGTAGCCACCAAACCCATGCTCTCGTAGTTCAGCGAAAAGACATCCACTCCCATTTCCTTCCTAACTACGGAATTGGCACCATCGGCACCAATAAGCAGGTCACAGGTGAAGATACGACCGTCTTGCAATTTGAGTTGAGACTTGTTTCCATTAGCAGTGGCATCTCTCGGTAGCTGGACACTCTCAATTCTCGCCTTATTCAGCACCTGGACATTGGCGGCATCTTTAACGCGTGCGTAAACCGCATCTAGGATCAAATCATTTTCTATGATGCACGCCACATCACTGGCAAAGTTATCGTGTTGAAATTGGATAAGTGCATCACTATGTGACTCCCAAACCTGCATCTGTTTAACTGGCTTGAATCGCGCCTCCTCTATTAATGGCCAGGCCTCAATGGACTTGAACAGCTCTATGGAGTTTCTGTTAATGGCAGACACTCGATTCTGGTAAGGGCCAGTTCCATTGAACCCCTTGAACTCTGGAGCTCCTTCCAATAACAGAACTCTCTTGTCAGCAAGTGTTGCATTTTTCGCTAGTGCCGCCGCCAATGTTGTGCCCACTAATCCTCCGCCTCCGATGATTATATCGAAATGTTCCGACCGGTCTGCAGTTGTTGCGGACAGCAACCGAGTGGTAATCCTTCGGAGTTGGGGCGTTGACGTCAACACCCCATTTTTTCGCAATAAAACAAACATAATCTAATGGATTTGTTTGATTATTTCATAGCCTTGCAACAATTTCGTCACACAAGTAGATAATTATGTAGATAACTGATTATATAGTCTATCGATAAATTTCGACAAGTTGCAATTTTTAAAACACGTAAATTGAAAACCGTTAAACTTAATATAACGGTTATGCTTCAATGTTTTCCACATTTTGTATTTTATAGGCGCCGCTACTTTGCACACCAAATGCTATGAGCTCTTCGAGGAAATAGCCACCGATCACAATGGCGATGTGTACGAGACATTACACTTGATATTACGGCAGTCTTTCCCTATGCACATTTACACCGATAGCCCCCAGATTGTGGGTGGTAGTCGACGGGGCGGTGCAATGAAAGACGGAGAACATATTTCGGATTGCTTTATCAATCTCATTGGAAAATATCCGGATATATTGACCCGTGTATTACATTTCTACATTGAATGCGTTGTAACAAATCCAATTAAAGCGGTAAGTAACTTTGATAGAGGAGAGCTGATAAACTAATCGATTTGCTTGCACCTATAGTGGAAAAGTGCAGAGGAAAAGATTGCCATTGGATATGCAGCCAAATACGATGGAGCCCTTTTTGCCAAGTGCAATAAATCATGTACGGATTTCATTATAGAAGCCATTAAAGCCGATGACGCAGTTGCGATACAAACTCGCGCTCTTGATCTCACTGAACGTATTCTGCTGCATCAAACTGAAGTTCAATGGAGCATTTTTCGCTATGATGTATCTAAAGTACCACGTGAGGTGGGACTTATAAGGGAAGTGATTCGATCCCTTAACGACCGAACTTTTACAGTGCGCCGTAAAGCATGCCAAGTGCTAATCATGGCCCTCAAACAGGGCTCACCCACAACCAATAAAATACTTGACGAGAGTATACGTTTTGTTCAGTTTGAGGACGAAGATGTTGACGCACTTCCAGAACCAAGTGCCCAACAAGATGAGCTCCGTTTCGAAAAACCAGGCATTGTACAGTATGCTTTCAGTTTCGAGGGTCATGAAGTTCTTGAGCCAGAAATCAAGAATTTACCTCAAATTATCTATCAGCGTTTTCTTAACTCTGACAATGGTCTGGCACGTGCCTCTGGAATTTCGTTGTTGGAACGTCTGGTTCTCATCAACCCTTTGATCATCTACAATACAAATTTTGTGAGGGAGACTTCATTGCTGGCCGTGGACAGATTGGCTTCAGTGCGCAAATCGGCTCTCGAAATGATTGAAACTCTATTGCAAACTTATTCCAACTGCTTTGCATTAATATGCGTGTATTGTCGGATCTGGGCATGTCTGCTCAGTGATGAGGATATTGTCCTACAGAGGCTAGCTTTGCAAGTGAGTTCATCGTATAATGATAAGGAGAACGATTTAAATATTTTCTGTAATTTACAGAGTTTTAATCAAGTTGTGTTGAAGAACATTCAACCAGTAGAGTATTCCAATGAGCCAAAACATTTTATGCCTTGGCGAATTGTCGGTACGTTGTTAATGACCCAACCCCGAGCATACCTAGAAGAACGGTTTGCTGTACTCTTGGAGAAAGAGCAGATAGTCACGTGAGCCGCAAGAGTTTTTTTTAAATTTCATTCGATATAAATAGCTTTCTTTTTGCAGTCCCAAATTGATTGACGTTATCATATCTCATTTGTCCACTTCGACAGCCACGGAAGCTTGGGCTCTCCTGCTTTTCCTGTCCAGCCGAATAACCAACAAATTGGATGCACTAATCAGTATTTTTAATGGCTTGTCATCATACAGCATGAAGTCCAATCAATTATTGGCTCTTCAATTAATTATTAGCTGTCTAAGAAACTTTTCAAAGCCCTCATTAAATCAACTGTTTGAGCGGTTGCTGACGGCTTTGCGATCGGGAAGCATTTGGTTGGGTCTCATATCCAGTGCGATAAATCTTCTGAATCAAATTCATAATTTGTCACTTAGCCAGGCACCTTCCAAGAATTCAGATGGTCCCAATTGGCACCAAATGTTATTAGACGATCTGACAACGGCGATTCTCTCATGTGCCGCCAATTTCCAAGAGGAGTATACACGACTACAGTGCCTGCTTGGTGCCTACACGGAAATCATTGTGATGTTACCACAAGAAGTGGATGAGCGTGTGATTGGCATTGTTTTCAAGTATTTACAGGAGTGCACTAAGCTAAGTGAATCTCAATTTGATACCGATAACGAACGCATGACCAATTGGATGATTGTTATAGCGGGTCGACTGTGCCTACGTGAAAATCATCTAGCCAATAGCTTGGCACGTATTTACAAGGTCATATTGACAAAAAATGATCGTCCACAAATTATAAACACTACTCTAATTGCTCTTAACGATCTCGGCAAGAAGCATCCTTCAATTTTGGAAAACAATTTTCAATGCATTCTAGGGAAGCTCAATTCCAATTTTGCCATGACTCGTGTCAGGACATTTCGCTGTGTAAAGGATGTAATACTTTCGGGCAATATAAAACTAAAAGGTCCAATACTTATATCTCTGCTGGCTGGTTTGGTGGATGATAGTGCCGAGGTGGCACGTGAAGCGGATGCGTTCTTTATTCGTTATAAGCGATTATACGATAAACTTTTGTTTGAACATTGTCTCAAGGAGTGCCCCTTCGATTTGAATGACCAGACCTTTCTAAGAGGAGCTCAGTTTGATTCAAATTATCACTCTCCGTTAAAGGGTGCAGATATGACAAAAAATCGCAGGCTATTATACAATCACATAATATCTACCATGGATGACAACAAACTGCTTTTATACTTTGGACAACTGAAATTGTTGGCAGGTGAGTTTCAAGCCAGTACAAAAGGCAAATAAACTTTTATATTACTACAATCTTTCAGACAAGACCAAGGACAAAACATTTGTGACATTCCCCGGAGCTTTAGCCGTAGTTCAGGATATGTTTTTCATAATGCGTCGCATTTGCTATCGTACAAAGGGCAAGAAACAGACAAGTACACGTGCCGATGGCGAAAATAGTGATGAGGGTGAAGAGGAAGCAGTTCCGCCGCCAACACCTATCCCATCGACGTCTACACCAGCAGCAACTCCAGACTCTGCATCCAAAAGTCGAGGACGCGGAGCCAAGCAACGGGAAGCCTTAGAGGAACCAGTAAGTCTAATGATCATCTAGGAATTTTTGACTAACCCTCAATTTACTCAATCTCAGTTGAAGCAACTGGAGCGTTGTTTACGTTATGTAGAAGAAACGTATCGGAATCTGCAGTCTGTTATGAATCCCCAACTCCAACATTCCTTTGACAACCTGTGCCGTGCGCTGGCCTTGCGTTTTCCTAACTATATTGAATTCGCCCAACCGGCCCAATTTTGGCAAAAATATCGCGGCGGCTCAAAGACACCGAAAAAGAAACGTAAAGCGCTACGCACTGACGATGATGCTGATCCAGATTTAGATCCAGATGCAGAAACTGATCCCGCAGATCAGTCGCTATTAGCCGATGGTGAAAGTGATAGCGATAATGAATTACCGCTGGAACGGCACAAAGCAGCACCGTCAAAATCTCGAGTAGCGCAACGAAAAACTAGCTGCGATATGCTAGTGACTGAGTTAATATTTCAGCCACCCGACTGGTAGAATTACACACATATATGGTGCTGAATTAGATTATAGATCTACACAATCTCTTGCCATTGGGAATCGCATTTAAAAAAGTACAATTATAGATTGAAATAATAAATTTTATTTCTTTTTTATAGACAACTTAGTCAGTGCCAATACCAGCATCTCTACAGATGCTATTCAATCCGCGTATAAATTCATGCATTACCAGTTGACTAATCTGGACTTCATTAAGTCCCAGTTTCTCTCCCTCTGTTGCCTGGACCATCATGCAATCAAGCAGCGCAGCATTCACTGCTCTTGTAAAAATTTTGGACTCATTTGAATCTTTTTGATTCGACTGACTTTGTGAAGTTTCTGATGTCTCCTTATTTTCATCAGGGGCGACAGGTGGAACACACTGAGTAGCATTGGTGCTCGAAGAACTTTGTTCATTAACCACATTCTGGTGCTCTTGCAATGGCAATGGTTGAATTTTAGCTCCGGTGCTGGTCGTCGGTAAAACTGTTGGCAACTGCGTTGATAATTTTTGTGCGGGAACACTGCCAACGGCATTCATTGGGACTGTGCCGGCGGTTGATTTGGCTTGTATATTTCCAGCCTTAGCGGCAGCGGCTGCTGCTTTAGCACTCAGAGTAGCGGCCCTATCACGTTTGGCATTTGACGATTTCGATGGTGGTGGATTTACGGCCTTCCGCTCCTCCGTGTTGCGGCATCCTAAAGAACAGGAATAATTTCAAAAAAAAAAAGGTTCATTCGATTGTCATCCTCTTTGTATCCAATACTTACCAATACAGCGACAAAGCTTCGTGCAAACCGCCATTGACTGATAACAGTCGCAATAGTTTTTAATACATTGCGAACGCTTGCAGGAGCATCCTTTCATGGACGAATGCTGTGCTTGTCCCCTAGCTGCACGTTTTCCTGAACCACTTCGAGCTGCTGATTCCGTCATTTTTCCAATCACCGTGCGTTTCTACAGAGATCTTTTATTTTAGTTTGCCAAAATTTTTGACAGCTTTCAGTAAAATGACGTTTAAATGAGCAATGTGAAAAACAGTGCTGAAAGACTAGTGGATAACTGTCTAAACCCAGTTAAAATGACTACAGTGAGGTTTTCATTTAAAATTGTTTTTTTTTTACTGTAATAGATAGATGATAACTTTAAGTATATTAAAGAGATTAATAATATTTGTTCAGAATTCTAAAGGAAGTCATATATTTCCGGCAGTTGATTTTAGTTTGAAAACAAAAATTTTTAACTGCCTTACAACTCTGGTCAATTAAATCCGAAAAACAAAAAAATTTAAAATTAATTTAAATCTTATGTTCTTTTCAAAAATATAGACATGAATATATGTACTCTTTTTTGGGTTTTAAACGGTTTCTATTCTACGCTACCCTCCATCTATAAGGGTATAAAAAATCGATTCAATATTCAAGCTCATTCCTTTTCTTATATGGAAGCGCGCGAAATTTTATGAGTTTCCGTTTCCGTAAAAAACGACTGCCACGGAAATTATCTGTAATTTTCCGGAAGTCGAATATTATGGAAATTTTCATGCAAAAGAAAAAGCATTTTAATTTTTTGGTGTGTTTGCACTAAACTATTAAAGCTTAGATAAAGTAATTTATATATATATTTTTTCTTTTAATTGTAATAAAGTTAAAATTTGTTAAGTACCTTTCGTTTAACAAGTGTTAGTACATACATATTTATGCATAACATACATTCATATTGATTCTATATAATGGCATGGCATTATGTTATGATATTTTGTTGTTTTTTTTTTTGTTGTCACTTTTCTTGTTTTCTATTTATTCAATAATAAAAAGCTAATAAAGTTTCAAAAATTGCACTCTCTATTGAGATCGGACCTCTAGCTATGCTACATTGATTTGATTAATTTGAGTTAACAGTACTTAAATATATATATTGCTTGCAGTTTTTTTTATATAGTTTGGCAGATCTACAATACATAGGAGTACATTTTGTATAATTAGAATATATATATATATATATATATATGTATGTATATAAGTAGTATGTAGAAGACTTGTGTAGTAACAATTAGAAAGTAATTTTGATGGCCTGCAATCTATTGCTTATAAAGTAAATACACTTTGAACTAGTATCATATATGGAAAGTGTTTGCATTTGTATTTGATTCGATTTTATTCGTTTCCTGGATATGCCCATTGTCTAGCAAATTGTCCGATTAAGCAGCTCATAACAGTTTTGACCGGTCGCTCCAGCTGCCGCCTCCTGTCGCGTTTTCAAAAAGTTACCCACCCAATGTGCTGTAAGATCCAAATACTTGGTCTTCGATCCAGGATTGTAATCAAGAAAACCAGCACGCGGAATTACCTCTTCGATTTGGCTACCATCGGGCCAATTATTGTAACTGGCAATATTGATAAATCCGACATGATTAAGTATCGCTGTACGCCAAGCCACTCCATAGTACTATAAATAGAATTCAATTGGAATGCATAAGAATATTTTATAAAAAGGAAAGTAAATCTTGATGTCTCTACTTACCCGTCCATTGCTACGATGCCTTTGTATATCTCCATGACGGGGAAATTTATTCCGTTCCGCAAAACCTGGTCCAACAGTTGGGACAAATAACATTTTGTAAGATAAAGCGTATGATTTAAGATATGACCAATTTTTCCACGTGCTGGCAAATACGGCACCATTGCTGGGTAATTTCGAATAGAAGCCATCAAAACAAAGTCGTCGGAGCACATCCAAATGGCTTTTTAATCTGTCAAGAGATGAAAAATAAACATAAATTTTATTCTAATGATATGAAATTATTTATAATTTTATTCATCTTCGTTGGAAAACTTCTAGCATGTTTATTATGTATACAAAACATAATGATACACCGATTCGACTGTGCTGTATCTGTCTTACCTGATATGGCCTATAAAGAAGGCATCCAGCACCCGTCGGAGGCCATCGCTATCATCCAATTGAACTGACGGTCGGCAGAGAAGACGTCCAAGACTATCACTGAGCTTATAGGCATTGCTTACATATAAAACAGGCATAAGAGCCCGATGGGACTGGCTGTATATTCGATAAAAACCAGGTAGCTCGGTATATGTGGCGATGTCTAGTAGCTGTTGGCGTACAAATTCCACACTCTGATTGCCCGCAACGCTTAGTTCAAAGGTAACGCTGAGATTATGCTGGGGTGCCAAATCAATAATTTGATTGAGGAGAGCAGTTTCTCCCGGTTTACCATAACTGCCCAGAAAACTTAAGATGAGTACACCAATGCCACAGCTACGAATATTCTCAAAGTGTTGGGATAGCAGAGAACCGCTCGGTTTGTAAAGACCCAAAGCTGGATAGAAGGCTGTGTTGAGAATTTTAACCGGTTTCGGTGTGGTCAAGGGTATATCATTGGGATGTTCAGGGGGCGGTCCAGATGGTTTTTTAGACTTGTACCAGGGAACGGGAGCTGTGTAAAATATATGCACTGAAGTGGTTACCAAATCGAGTGTTGTCCGGCTGTGTTCAGCCTCATTGTCGCGTTGTTGTTGTTGCTGTTGCTGCTGTCGCATGTGGTCAAGGCGGCTCTGAATGATGCGTGCCTTGATTTGTTGCTCATTATATTTCTCTGGTACAATAATGCCATGTTCTCGTTTCGACTGCAACAGAGCCACAGCTGAAGGTTGCCGTTGATTTTCCTGCTGCTGCTGGTCGCCATCTCGATATGCCCTTGCAATAAAGCGTTCATCTAACAGCAATTCGATGGCAGCACTGTGTCCCGTAGAGCCCAGCACAATGATGGTGACCACCAATAGACACACAATGGCCAATAGTAAAAATATTTTCACCTTACGTCGTGTTTTCACATACTTCTTAAGCAGCATTTTGTTTTACAAGCATTTTCTTACATTGTTGGGTAGCTAAATCTATTTTCTCCCATCTCTCTCTACTTATTGCTTTCCTCTTTTGCTTTGTTTTATGTCCTTGTTGGCCATCCCTGCTGCTGCCGGAAGCCCTTAACCATTGCGCATGCCTCAAACGGACTTTCGAAAATTTGGTTACTCAAGTTGCCTAATAAACTGAGGACAAAAATTTAACTATCTTCTTTATCATTTTGGAGTTCCTTGGATTGATCTATGATATATTGCCCTGAACTGATGATATAAATTCATGAGTCTCTATCTAAGGGTATTTAAAACTTAACACCGAACTCTTTATTCCCTTCATAATTTTAAATTAAATAACCAAGATTATCAAATGTTTACAGTACAATAAGTTTATCCTTATGATTCTGAGTCACAAGTTAAATAAAAATTCAAATTTTATCAGTCTTAATCCTCTAATTTTCAAATGTAATGTAAATGAAACTAAAACTAAATATATTGTTTTGTACACATTGTCTGATTGATTTATTTTATTAGTTATAAAGTAGAATTTATAAAAATGGTAGCTTTTCATCTAATTAGAGTGCATTTATATTTTTTATATTGTTATTTTAACTCCTCTCTCTAGCGTCCTTCAACTGTAATATAGAAGATTACCGGTTTAGTATCTATTAAGGAATTGCATTATAATTCAACTTACTGTAGGTGGACAAATCAATTTCCTCCGGCAGCTCAGTTATATTGACATCGAATCGATCCTGTACTTCGTTAAGTATTTTGGCATCGTTCTCGTCAGAGACAAATGTGATGGCGAGACCCTTGGTACCGAAACGACCAGCACGAGCCACACGATGCAAATATGTATCAGAGTCCTCGGGCATATCGTAATTGAATACAATGTTAACACGCTCTATATCCATGCCACGGCCAAAAAGATTGGTGGCTACCAGAATACGTTTCTGGAAGTCTTTAAATTGTTGATAGCGATTTAGTCGCTCCTCTTGTGTCATGCCACGATGAATGCCAATGGCTGGAAAATTTTGCTCAGTGAGCAATTGTGCCAAGGCCACACAACGTTGAACGGACTTGACAAAAATTACAACCTAAATAGAAATTCCGAATTGAGTGAAAGAAGTTCCAAAAAAAGATTTAATCGTAATTATATACCTGATTAAACTCGAGGACGTCGAGCAATTCGAACAGCTTCTTGTTCTTCTCGTTCTCCTTGAGGTTGATATAGTGCTGCTGTAGACCGTGCAGAGTGAGTTTGGCTTCATCATCCACATAAACCTCCATGGGCTATTTTATATATGATTTGGGAATAGAAGATGAGTTAATTTAAAGGAAAGAGTTAAAAATAGTGTAACAAATCTATAACTATGCTCGCCTACAAACTCTACATACGGCCACACGCTACCACCGTGAATGATATATAACACGTATATCATCGTCTGATCATCTCAACTAGTACCCCTTGGACCAGAAGTGTTATCTCAGTCAGTATTGTGTCTGTGCAGTGTGTGTGCAGATGAAGTTGAGCTGGAGTTGAATAGAGCAGCCGCAGGCCGACGTTACTATTGCTTCATCAACCAGTTGACAAGTCTCCCTTCTTCAGTGTACATATATTGTATTAATTTCAATATTTCGTTATTGGTTTAAATATTTTTTTCGACATAGAAATATCGATGATAATCGATTGTTTAAATCACTGAGATTGGATGTTATGGGGAAAACGATCTCATTTCTTGTTTATTTGGCATTTACGTTTATTTGTAACGCGTTTAACCATTTAGAAAATGGATTCTGGTATTCAATTCATGGATTAGTTTTATTTTAAACCCTTTATAGAGCACTTTCGTTTGATTTTGACGCGTTTAACCATTCGCAATGTAATGCAATTGGTGGCATTTGTTAGACGATTCGATAGATTCACGGTTATACAGACGGTAAGTATTTTTGAAATTAGTAATAACTAGTGGTCGTGCTTGTAGTAATTGTACGAGAAGTACGAGTACGAGAATTGTGGATATAGACACGTTGATATTTACATCTTGCATAAACTTTTTGCATACGGGACGTATGTCTTTGCTCAATGTGGCAGAGAACATCATAACTTGTTTGCCGTGAGGTGTGCTTCGGAATATCTCTTGAACGTCGCGACGCATATCTAAAACAGTGAAAAAAAAAAACAAAAAATCATATTCATTTTCTCTTTTTAGCTTTTAAAAACTAAACATTAATATAATCTATACGCTAACGGACATATAACAAAACCTACCTAGCTGCTCCAACATCTTGTCACACTCATCCAGAACAAAGTGCTTTAAATGCTTTAAGTTAAGCTTTTTGTTACGTATCAAAGCTAAAATACGACCAGGTGTACCAACAACAACGTGGGGTGTACCATTCTTAAGAGTTTCCTCATCTTTTTGGATTGCTAGACCGCCAAAGAAGACAGCAACCTGTAATTGATAAAGAAATACACCATTATTAGGAATTATATTCATGGATCATGAAATTTTAAGATTTACTAACCTTAACTGTGGGCATATACTTGGAGAATCGTTCATACTCTTTGCTAATCTGGAATGCCAATTCACGGGTGTGACACATAACCAATACATGACAGGTATTATTATCGGAAGGTTCAAGCTGCTGTAGAGTCGCTAGCACAAAGACAGCCGTCTTGCCCATACCAGACTTTGCCTGGCATAGAATATCCATACCGAGTACAGCCTGCGGAATGCATTCATGCTGAACTGCAAAAACACGTGATCATTAAAAATAACTGTACATGTCGTAAAATGAAAAAATAGTCAACGATGAATGACTTACCTTCAGATGGATGCTCAAAGCCGCAGTCAACAATTGCACGTAATATTTCTGGTTTTAGCAAGAAGTCACGAAATCCAGAACTGTGTATAGATACATAAGTACCCTTTACATCTTTCTTTGGAGCCTCACGATTTTCCGCTGTAGTAGTCTCGGTCTGCTCCTCATCCTCGTAGTCGAGAAGATCGTCATTATCAGCCATTGTTTTTTTTTTTTTGTTTCTCTCTAGTTAATAACTTGGACAACAAGGATGTTGTTGCTGTGAAGAAGGTGAAAATATAGCTCATATACAAATGGTCATGTCTGGCCTCTTAAAAAAAAGCGGTGAAAAAAGCCGGCGTACATACGCATACTTGTCGCCATTTTGTTTTTTCACCGCGTTGCAAACAGATTTCATTAAGTTGTGAAAATGAAAAGTAATTTCAGTTGCGACTAATACTTGTATTGACTACCAGTTTAAACTTACCTTTTGAAAATTGTTTTCAGCAAAAACTAAACTTTTCGACAAGGAAAAAATTCTGAATAAAAAATGAGCGACTATAACACAAGGCAGAGAAACAGATTTGGTATGACACTATTTCACAACACTACCCTTTTCACGCTACCTTCGGAATCAGTGGCAGCGTTGCCAGAAAGTAAAAGTGCCGATAAGATAGCTACAGTTTTGGGTAAATATTATTTTGAAAAACAACGACTGAAATGTAACTACATTATTTATACATTTATTCTTAAAATTTTTGTAGAAATTTCTTCCCAAAATCCTTTCAATTTATTAACTAGCAAAGCAAACTAAAGAATGAAAGAGACTTACTGAAAGTCACAGTTCGAAACCGATTTCAGCAATACGGATTCAGCAATCTGTCCAGAGTTAATTCCCACTATTTATGTAACGAGAACATCATATTTAAAAAGTGAATTTATGCAGAAAACCGCGGAATCAAGATTTAAATAATGCTTCTTTATTTCACTTTAAATCCTACAATCTTATGTACTTTGCACTATTGTAACTTGCGTTTACTTAAAACTAGGTGCTGCATATACACTTTTAATATCTACGAATAAGACTTTCTCATGGTTTGATGATTGTTTGTTAGTCCTTAAACAGTTGCGAACATAATTAATTTTCACTTTTGTATATCAAATATGACAACACTTAACAATTTAAGCTTAAAACTAAGTTGCTCATTTTATTGAGTTTGCCCACATGGGTATTTACGTGTTTTGTGTGATTCACTCTGCTGCTTAAATATTACAATTTTTAATAATAGAAATCCTCAACACGATCGGATATGGCAGCCGGGAGAAAACTTCACCCGGCTACCTCCTCGCTAACAAAGTCCAGTTTAACTACCTCAGCGGGCAGGCACTCCTCCACGTCCACTTCGTTTTCCTGGACATTGATCCGATTGAGAGTCATCGAAACATCTGGACCGCACTTGAGGGCTGAGTTGGCTGCTGTGGTTGTAGTTGGGGTTGGTATTGTAGGGGACGTTGTGCTAACGACATCATCGGCAATTACTACAGTGCTCAGTGTGGCGTTGTTGGTGACCGCAGTTGGTGACGTTGTCTGTGGTGGGTGCTGGATGATAATGTTCTCTGTGATCGTTGGCGTGTTGTTAGCAGCCGCGGCCGCTGCTGCCAATGCTGCCTTCTGCTGCGTCATTTGATGCAACTGCTTGATGGTAAAGGTAGTGGATGTTGTCGTTGTGGCCTGAGGTTGTTGCAGAACTATCTGCTTTGGATTCGTGACGAGTTGTACATGCTGAATCGTTGAATTCTGCGGCTGCGTTATCTGAGTTTTGAATACTTGGTGCTGCTGTTGATGTGTTGTTACTTGTGGTTGCTGTTGATGTGTTGTTACTTGTGGCTGCTGTTGATGTGTTGTTACTTGTGGCTGCTGCTGGATTAGGGGCAACTGTTGAACTGTTTGGATCACATGTTGGACCTGCTGCACGGGTACTTGTTTAGCGGGAATGCCGGCATCTTCAAAGGCCTTCTTTTTCAGGGCTTGGCGTATTTGAGAACTGCAATTGGACAGGGATTAGCATATGCTCATCTCTAGAATATTTCCATGTTCGCTCGCTATGACACACTTACACTGTGCGGTTTTTAATGCTAAGACTGATTCTACTAAGGTCATCCGAAAATCGCATTATAGACGAGTGCAACATGTCGATTTCCTCGTCCGTCCACTTTCTGGGCGCGCCATAGCGAGGAACATGAAAGCAAAACACTTTAGAATTAGGTCCAACTTCTGGATAGGCTATAAATTGGGATTTGGATTCGCAACTTACCCAGACGGCGATTCTGCATTGGGATGCAACTGCATTGTCAAATCTCCCAATCTGCTGAATGCCTGCCCGGCGGCCGTGAAAATCTCCCCAACCTGCGAAAAAACGAAATAGAAGAATCAAGGATTCGTTTCCTTCCTTATTTTTGAGACTCTGCCGTTTTGTAGCTTGCCTTGCAAATTCAAAACAAACGCGCCCTCTCCCTTATCAACCCCCACCCACTGCTCTAACATCGTGGAACAACAAATTGCTGTTGCTGTTACTCGAAGGAGCGAGAGACTCGACTCCCGCTCGCGCCACTTCACTTTCCCGCACAAACCGAATACCGCAAAAGGCATAAAATATATGGTTCCACCGTTGAAGGTGTCTGCATGAAAGCTCTGCACGTACCTTAGTAGCCGAATTCATTGCGTTTCAAATGAATTAAACTACTTTTTTGTTATAATTTTCTGTTTTTAGCATCAGTGTTGCCAGAAACAATATTTGTCCCTTCCTATTGGCATCCCTAATTTTCTAGATGTGCTGCCAGATGCTAAAAAAGAATTAATGAATATCGATAGCAATTGCCACAAAACCATTATAAATTATTAAAAATCGTCCGTTTTATCTAAAGAATTGATTTATACCCTATACCCACTGAATACCATCCTGATGTGCACCCTTTTACCAGATTTAAAATTTTCTCATTCATTCTAGGACACGCTTGATAACAATAAAAAAAAAAAACATTCAAAACGAAAGTGTAAGCAAACAAAATTTTAAACAATTTAAAATTAAGAAAAGAGGAAGAATATTAATATGGCACAAACGCATTCCAATATTAACAGAAAAAAAATTAATTAAACTTATTTTTAAATTTGTAACTGGAAAACTATTTTCTTTTACTTAATACAATGCATTTGAGATTGAAATTGTGTGACACTTTGGACGTTTAAATGAACATAGAAATTATAAAATACAAAATATAGATATATACAGTTAAAACAAGATAACTCGAACTTAAATTATAAACTTTGTATATGGGTTATTTCGTCGATCCCTCATAGGAAGACATGCGCTTTCGTAATTCAATCACCTCTTCTTTGCGCATTTGAAGTGCTCTTTTCGCCATCTCGTATTTATCATGAAGAGCCGTGAATTCCTTTTTTTGGGACTCACATTGCGCCTGAAAGGACAAATAGTTAAAATAACTTGGTTAACCTACAATGTGTTTTGCTAACCTTTAGGGCACCGATTTGACCAGCGGTAAGGGAACTTATGTTGGAAGTGTCGCTATTCTCATTCTGTTTTAATATTTTCTCCAGATCTATGATTTGTTTATAGCGAGAGCGACACAAATTTAGTGCATCTGTTAACTTTGCATTGGTTTTTAATAGATTGGTTTCTAACTCAGATTCTGTTTGAGTTTCTTGACAAGACATTTTGGGCTTTAGAGCTGCAGGCACACTTTCCCTGGTATCCAATTTGGAGGCCGATGCAGTAAGGCAGTTGACCTTTATTATTAGATCTTGGTTCTTTTGTTTGAAACGCTTAACTTCATTGCGCGTCCTCTCCAACTCCTCCTGAAGTCTCTGCTTCAGCTGCGCATTCTCTGTTTTTAGTGGATGGTTTTTTAATTCAATGTTTAAGGCAGTAACTTGGCTTTCCCGAATGAATAATTCGCGCTGACACTCTTTAAGTCGTCGTTCCAGTAGTTCGAAATTTTCTCTACTGCCTGAAATTTAAATGCAACTTATATAAGTAAAATGATAAAAAAAAATCCCAAACGGCACATACCATCATTTTCGGTCATGCATTCGGCATCTTTGAAGTTATCAAAACAAGACTGGCGACGCTCGTCATGAGCACTTATTCGTCGATTCCGTACCTCAGATTCAAAATTAATTGATTTCTACAATTGGCAAATTGTAAACAAAATTTCATAAAAATAATTTTATATCCACTTACCCGTGGCAGAGTAAGGTTCCGATCAAAACTTCTTTTGCCACTTGGTAGAACTGGAACCGTTTTGGGTGACGTGTTAGAAACATTTGAATCCATAGAAACATTGCTCCCATTGGACTTGCATTTTTGATAGCCACCCAATTCAGCCTCCAGCTTGGTGACAATCTCATTAACAGTGCAAAGCTTCTCCTCCAAATCGCGCTTATCAGTCAGCAGGCTTGAAATAGTGGCATCCTTCTGTTGATCATCTGCACCCTTTTCTTTCTAAAATAAGAGAAAAACAAATTTAATAAGAGTGATTATCGGAGTACAATTTTTAAACTTACTAGCATGCACCGCAGTTTTTCGCATTCATGAGTCAGTTCCTTAGCACTTTTTTGACTGATCAGAAGTTCGTTACTTAATTTAATACACTTTTCATTAACTTCCTTAGTTTCAGATTTCAAGCTGCATTTAAGTTCTGTGACAGTATCATTAGCGGCATTTAGTTCACGAACCAGATGATCATTAAGTGCTTTTACTTTAACGTTATCATTACTTAAGGAATTGCCAGCCTTACGTTGCTCTTCCAGTAGGCTTGTTAACTCTTTATTACTTGTCTCCAATTCCACTTTTCGGGAATGCATGGAGCTGAGTTTTATTTGTAATTCATTTATGGAGCCCTGCAGCTCGTCTACCTGTCGTTGCAATTGTCGTCCTTCATTTGTCATTTTCGCTTCGATTTCCTCCAGCTGCTTACTTAACAATAGTTCTCCTTCGGTTGCAGCTTTATTTGCATCATGGGTGCGCTCCAATTCCAAACGCAATTGAGTTATTATTGCGCTGCCGGCTTCGATTTTTCCTTGGGCTTCAGACAGATCGCTTGTTAGATTCTTGACTTGTTCTTCTAATTTTTCTTTAGTTTGAGTAAACTCTAAGGCACGCCTCTTTAAATTTTCGTGATCTGTCAGTAGATTATCGAAGGCCAGCACCCTTTCTTTTGCTTGGCGCAACTCATTCTCAAGATCTTTTAGCTTGACGTTTAAGGTCTCGGTTTTTTCCTCCATTTCGGCTTTATCATGAGCACTTTTTCTTATAGCGATTTCTAACTTCTTTTCCAGCTCCAAAGATTTTTCCAAAGCCTCATTCTTTTGTCTAACAACATCCTCCAATTCTTCTTCTTGCTGCTTTGCTTGGCGCAACTCATTCTCAAGATCTTTCAGCTTGACGTTAAAGGTCTCGGTTTTTTCCTCCATTTCGGCTTTATCATGAGCACTTTTTCTTATAGCGACTTCTAACTTCTTTTCGAACTCCAAAGATTTTTCCAAAGCCTCATTCTTTTGTCTAACAACATCCTCCAATTCTTCTTCTTGCTGCTTTGCTTGGCGCAACTCATTCTCAAGATCTTTTAGCTTGGCATTTAAGGTCTCGGTTTTTTCCTCCATTTCGGCATTATCATGAGCACTTTTTCTTATAGCAACTTCTAACTTCTTTTTCAGCTCCAAAGATTTTTCCAAAGCCTCATTCTTTTGTCTAACAACATCCTCCAATTCTTCTTCTTGCTGCTTTGCTTGGCGCAACTCATTCTCAAGATCTTTCAGCTTGACGTTAAAGGTCTCGGTTTTTTCCTCTATTTCGGCATTATCATGAGCACTTTTTCTTATAGCAACTTCTAACTTCTTTTTCAGCTCCAAAGATTTTTCCAAAGCCTCATTCTTTTGTCTAACAACATCCTCCAATTCTTCTTCTTGCTGCTTTGCTTGGCGCAACTCATTCTCAAGATCTTTTAGCTTGGCATTTAAGGTCTCGGTTTTTTCCTCCATTTCGGCATTATCATGAGCACTTTTTCTTATAGCAACTTCTAACTTCTTTTTCAGCTCCAAAGATTTTTCCAAAGCCTCATTCTTTTGTCTAACAACATCCTCCAATTCTTCTTCTTGCTGCTTTGCTTGGCGCAACTCATTCTCAAGATCTTTTAGCTTGGCATTTAAGGTCTCGGTTTTTTCCTCCATTTCGGCATTATCATGAGCACTTTTTCTTATAGCAACTTCTAACTTCTTTTTCAGCTCCAAAGATTTTTCCAAAGCCTCATTCTTTTGTCTAACAACATCCTCCAATTCTTCTTCTTGCTGCTTTGCTTGGCGCAACTCATTCTCAAGATCTTTTAGCTTGGCATTTAAGGTCTCGGTTTTTTCCTCCATTTCGGCATTATCATGAGCACTTTTTCTTATAGCAACTTCTAACTTCTTTTTCAGCTCCAAAGATTTTTCCAAAGCCTCATTCTTTTGTCTAACAACATCCTCCAATTCTTCTTCTTGCTGCTTTGCTTGGCGCAACTCATTCTCAAGATCTTTTAGCTTGACGTTTAAGGTCTCGGTTTTTTCCTCCATTTCGGCTTTATCATGAGCACTTTTTCTTATAGCGATTTCTAACTTCTTTTCCAGCTCCAAAGATTTTTCCAAAGCCTCATTCTTTTGTCTAACAACATCCTCCAATTCTTCTTCTTGCTGCTTTGCTTGGCGCAACTCATTCTCAAGATCTTTCAGCTTGACGTTAAAGGTCTCGGTTTTTTCCTCTATTTCGGCATTATCATGAGCACTTTTTCTTATAGCGACTTCTAACTTCTTTTCCAGCTCCAAAGATTTTTCCAAAGCCTCATTCTTTTGTCTAACAACATCCTTCAATTCTTCTTCTTGCTGCTTTGCTTGGCGTAACTCATTCTCAAGATCTTTTAGCTTGGCATTTAAGGTCTCGGTTTTTTCCTCCATTTCGGCTTTATCAGAAGCACTTTTTCTTATAGCGACTTCTAACTTCTTTTCGAACTCCAAAGATTTTTCCAAAGCCTCATTCTTTTGTCTAACAACATCCTTCAATTCTTCTTCTTGCTGCTTTGCTTGGCGCAACTCATTCTCAAGATCTTTTAGCTTGGCATTTAAAGTCTCGGTTTTTTCCTCTATTTCGGCATTATCATGAGCACTTTTTCTTATAGCGACTTCTAACTTCTTTTTCAGCTCCAAAGATTTTTCCAAAGCCTCATTCTTTTGTCTAACAACATCCTTCAATTCTTCTTCTTGCTGCTTTGCTTGGCGCAACTCATTCTCAAGATCTTTTAGCTTGGCATTTAAGGTCTCGGTTTTTTCCTCCATTTCGGCATTATCATGAGCACTTTTTCTTATAGCGACTTCTAACTTCTTTTCCAGCTCCAAAGATTTTTCCAATGCCTCATCCTTTTGTCTTATAGCAGCCTCCAATTCTTCCTGCTGATTCGCTTGGCCCAACTCATTCTCAAGATCTTTTAGCTTAGCATTAAAGGTCTCGATTTGTTTTTCCATTTCGGCTTTATCATTAACATGTTCCCTAATAGCAATCAGTAACTCCTGTTCCAACTGTGTGGATTTATTCAAAATTTCGTCTTTTTCTTTAACAACGGATTCCATCTCTTGCTCCAATTGTTTCAAAGCCTCCGACTTTTGCACCACCACATTTCTTAATTTGAGAGTTTCCACTTTGGCGGCATCAAACTCAGATTCCAAAGCTTGTTTTTCGATTCTAAGTTTATCCAGACTCTTGTGATAATCACTATTAAGTTGTTCATATGCTTCCAATTGTTGCGAATCCTTTTTCTCGAAGTCTTTGATGATATTTTTTAATGACCCTATAAGCTCGTGTTGTTCATAATCTTCATGAACCTGGAATTTTGCATTAAGTTGTATTTTCAGGTCTTCCACCATTTTTTGGCTTCCATCGTAGAGAGATTCAAGTTCATATTTTTCTTGTATTACCTGGTCCAATTCTAACTTTTGCTTGTCTTTTAGGGTTTGTAGATCGACCTGCTGCTGTGCTGTAACACTTTTAAGTTTTTGTTCAGCATTGGTCAGGCTTTCCTTAAGATTAGCCAAATTAGATTCATACAGATTATTACTCTCTTCCCACTTTATATTGTATTTTCGTATATTTTCACGGTATTCACTCGCACTCATCTCAATTTTATCAAGATATTCCAGTTTTAGTGCATTGATTTCGTTGGTTTTACTTTTCTCCAAAACCTGCAGATTATCTTGGGCACTTTTGAGGTCCGCTTGAAGTTTTCCAAGTTGTTCCTCATACACGTTCCGTTGCAAATAATTGCTATTATCTAGTTCAGATTTTTGAAGATGTTCTTTCATTTCCATCAATGATTTCTCAGCTTTGGTGCTGCGTTCGACCAGATTAGCATTTATTTGCTGCAACTGATCGATGCGTTGAGCATCGTCCGTCGATTTCGACATTTGTCGGTCTAACAGCAGTTGTTTCTGATCAGCATTTGATCGCAGTTCAACTTCAAGAACTTCCATCGATAAGCAACGTTCATTTAATTCTTGAATGTCAATTTTTAGCTGTGTGATGGTTTCGTCCCTAAGCCCTATTTCCTTTTGATATCCTTCTATTTGAGACTGTAACTGTAGTGATATAATTTCACTTAAATTCTTCTCAGAATCGAAATTAACGGTATCAGAATATTCGTCAACCGAAGACACCGGCAAAGTCTCGCTTAGAGTGTTTTCTTTGACTTTATCCTGCAGTTCCTCGCACACTATGGTCATCTCAGCATTCTGTTTCTCAAGCGACTCGATTTGACGTTGATAATCCTCTACTTTATTGACTATAACTGATTTCTCCAGGAGCGCCGATTCAAGGTTGGACATCTGTTCTCGCATATCATTGATGGTACGTTCGGTGGCGTCTAAAAGAGCATTTTTCTCCGCAATTTCAATTTCCAGCTGCCTAATGTGATTATGTAAATTTCGCTCATCTTCCATTACTTTATTGTTTAACCGACTGATCTGAAATCGGTGCTGTTTTAAAATACCTTTAAGATACACATCTATATTGTCTTCCTGTTGATGAGCTATAAGATCAGTTTCCTGGGTATAATCGAGACAGAGTTTGAGAGCGGGGATATTGCTTGATTCTTTGACGTCAACTTTTGTTGACCTAAAGACACGACTATATCCTGACAGGTGCTGCAGCTCTATTTCGTGTACCGATTCTGATAACTTGGCAAACTGTTGCAACAATTCACTATCCAAATCAGTTTCCATTTCGCTACACTCGGTACCCACACCGGAACTCTTCATTGACTCCGCATCGGCGCTTTGTATTTGTCGCTGGTGTTGCTTTAGCTCCTCCTGCAGCGTTTGACATTGCTTGCGGAGGTCATCACCTTCTTGGACACTCTCCATTAGATCATTTGAAAGACATTCATACTGCGTTTGAATTTCATCGAACTCTTTTTCCATTTTTAATAATTTTGATTGAAGCTCCTCAGTTTGGGCCTTGAATTGGTGTTCAAGTGCATCGGAACTTGTTGCTTCTATAAGCTTTCCCTGGGCTTCTTTAACTCGTTCCTTAAGGTTACTAATTTCGGTCTGTAATCTCTCATTTTCAGTTTGAATCAACTGATCTTCTGAGGCAGAAGATGTCTCTCCAAGTTTTTCGTAGGCCTTTTGGAGTATTGTGTACTTCTCCTGGATGACATCATAGTCCGCCCGCAAGTCCTGAAGTTCTTGACTTTGGGACTGACACAACTCCTCCAAGTTGTCATACTTTTCTTCCAGAAGAGTCATGTCTTCGCGTGCAGTCGTGAGCTCACGAGAAAGACGATCACAGTGTTCGTCTTTTTCAGCTACCTCTTTGGTCACCTGACTGAAAGCTTTTTGTACACTTTCTAACTTTTCCCGGGTATGCTCGATTTCTAGTCGTAGTTTTTCACATTCACCATTGATTGACTCTACACTTTTAGAATCAGATTTACACTCACTTAAAAGTCGTTCTAGCTCTTGACAATTGTTGCAAATTCTTTCACAGTTCGATTCCAACTCTGGGCAAATGGACCGCATTTGATCTTCCTTGCTGTTGCGCAGTACATCCCGGGACAGCTCGTCCAAACTTCTTTGCAAATTAACAATTGCCGCATCCTTTTCGGTAATTACCGACAGCAAGTCACTTTCTCGCAGTTCTGATTTTTTTTTCTGGTTTTTATATTCAAACTCCAAACTCACTACTGTACGATTCTCCATTTCAAGCTCCTCAATTCTTTGTTTCAGCAGCTCTAATTGTGCTTCGGAATCCTCTATTTTTTTCTTGGCAGCTTCATTCGATAAGGTAAGCACGGCAACTTGATTCTGCAAAGTCTCGCAACTGCAAAATAAATTATTTCCAATAAAACAAAATATAAATAAAATTAAATTTCAAATACTAAATCCTAATTAGAAATTATTTATAACAATTGACTTAAATTTATTGTATGATACTGCGGTTCGATTTTAGAATAAATTGTTTTCTAACAAATCAAATTTTATAAGGAACATGATTCTAAAAGGGTGCTTTTCAAGCTGATATACATATGTATATTTATATATATATATATATATATATATATAGAGGTTTGTGTATCAATCTGATTAAACAATTTATGTTTTTCACCTTCCCTTTTCCGTTGAAAATGAACGTGTTTTAATGCAATCAATGCCGTGGAGTATTAATTATTTTTCAGTGCATTTGTTTACTGTTCAAATTTCTTTTTTAGTTGTCCCTTGGTGCATCAACACCATTTATATCTAGAGCGTACTAAAAATAGAAACAGACGCAGCTGATCGCTGACAACATTCCAGTTGAAGTTTTACATTGCAGCTCTCTCACCTACTGAACGATTAAAGAAAAAAAAGCATTTCTTCTTGCGTTTGCACCTATATGTAAACATGTACATATGTACATACATACGAGTATGTGTACTCACTGATATCAGTTTGAATTTATGCACATACATATACAAATGTATGTGTATGTTACATCAGAATCAAGGCCGAGACGACGGTAACGATAGTAACAACGACGACGTCACCGATCGAATATCTTTTAGAACAGAAAGTTGTTAGCTCTTGTGTGGCTGTGTTTAAAATAATGGCAAACCAATTATACATTTTGGAATACAAAATTATCAAAAACTTGGCCAGTTAGCAGCCTGTTATTTGACCGTTTGTTATATCGCATTCGCAGACTGATTCCCCCGGCATATCACTAAGCAAGAACTTCGTACGCATCGCCATCGTATTCTCTAGCCGAAACTGGCTCAGAATAACTTTGCACTCTCTCCTCATCAATTCAGTTGGGCTACCCGCACCCGAATACGACGAAGACTCCACCGACCGATGCATACATACATACATATGCATTTATAGTCTAGGGCAAGTATGTGTGCGTTGGCGTTTGTTTTTATTTTCAATTTCTTTTTAACCTGGTGTTCGTACACCGTCGAGTGGGGCTTGTTCACATTATTTTCAACGACTGAGAGAGCTGTGTAGCGCTATGAAACGACAACAACTTAGAAAAGATCAGCGTCGGAATATTCACCATGTGTTGATTTGCTGGGCGCGCGAACTAAATCTGGACAAACTGAACTTTCAAAACAAACTGGAGTAACAATCAAAAATATAACAAAAACAATTTTCGAAATGAAAGTAAATTCTGTCGTTAACTTGGACTATACCAATATCGTATACGTTCCAAATTAGAAAAAAATACATATAGAAAGCTTAATTTCATTACCACCAGTTTCAATATTTTTATACATGTTTTGATTTTAATTTTACTAATCCCTGATAAGATCTAACACAGGTTTTTGACTCACCATTGTTTGTATTTCAAACTTTCTGCTTCAAGACTATCGCGTTGGGCAGTCATAGTGTCTAACTTTTTAGTTAGATCTTGACACTTTTCCCATTCGCCATCAAATTGCTTTTCCAATTTAGTAAAATTTTGAAGCTCCAAAAGATCCTTTTCAATATTTTCCTTGCTGCAGGTGCCCATGATAAGTACGTTGAATGTAGCGTTTAATGTGAATATGATAGATAATTGTGGATGCATGATAATGAAGAATGATGTGAAGTTATGAACCACTATACCATACAAAAGTAAAATAGTTTACTTACTTAGCGTTTCCCATATGCATTGCGTTCGGCGTCAAAGCAATTGGTGGTAATGGCTTACTTAATCCTTGTTGCTTTGTGGCCGTATTATCTGAAGGGCCTAACCCAAAGTCGTGATATTCTGCGGGAATGAACACTTCCTTATCGTCGGATGTGTCTATATCTAACGGCTTTGAAATCAATTCAGTTTTTGGGGCATTGTCTGGACGGTGGCTGAGATGAGTAGTTGGAAAGAAACTTGGCTTCGGTAGACATGAATACTTCATTCCTTCTGGGCGTGGGACTGCTGATGTAAACGTAGGCTCTAGTATTGGGACGGAATGGCACCAAGTGCGACGACGCTTTTGAAATTTTTTGTCGTTATTTACCGAGTTACTTGTAATGATCTTGAGCATGTCAGTTTTGATTCTTTGCTGCAAATGGCTTACTTGCAGCTGACCCTCATTCTTGCGCTCTGCCTCAGCGAGTTGGCCTTTAAGTTTCTTAATTTCGCGCTCTAGACGTTTCATCATTGTCGCGTCTGATACCATTTCATTGACTTGTGGCTTGATGCGAACTTTTTTTGCTCGCATGGCGAAATTCAAGGTGGACTGGGACTCTTCACAGATGGAGGGTTTAATGGTACATATTATTGAGGTAAATGCATTTCCCACCAGTGATGCTTGCAATATTCGGGTGAGTTTACAGTCGCGGAAATTTATATACTTTTTGTCCTCGTTTTCAGCCAAACTGTTGATAACATTGCTTAAAAATAGCAAACTTTTATTGATGTGCGAGCCCTCCTTTAGTCGTGCTCCTCTGGCGCCTGTTTGGTCGGCACGCTCGGATCCTGCCAAGTCAACCAAATTAAGAACACTTTGAATGACGGCATCGTCCTCACTACGATCAGTTTTTCGTGACTCAATGATCTAAAAATGGAATGGATGAAATGGAAGGCCATATTAAAACTCCTAGCAATATGTTAAAGTCCACTTACTATGCGAAAAATAGCGTGCGATCGACTTGACCGCTCGTTCATATTCGTTTCACCTACTGTTCGCTCCTTGTTGCCCATGCAGAGAAACTGTAGAAGGTCATCTTCGCTGGTTATAATGACTTCTTCACAGTTGACATTCACAATGCCACTGCCAGTCTCGTTTATCTTAAGGCCCTGGTTCTTCTTATTCAACAGGTCGTAGATTTTTTCGTTGTATATCTCTATATAGCCAACTCTTAATAGAAAGTCGCGATCATTGTTGTTGGCTATTTGCTTAAAGATTTCTTTTGCTGCTAATACCATTACTCCAGGATTATTGTTGTCTCCCATCATGGTATACGTTTTACCTGGTTGCAAAATAAGAAATTAATCATGGCGATCTGATCATAATTTAAACATTTTAAACACATACCTGACGACGTCTGGCCGTAGGCAAAAATCGTACCATTAAAGCCTTGCATGCAAGATTGCACGATATGCTTTGCCATTCGATCGAATATTTTCTGGTTATTGTCATCTTGATCAAATACGTGATCTGAAAATGTATTATATATATATTTATATATATATATAAATAGATAAAATATCAACCGTTCTTCTTACCAAGAACACATGGATCAGCTTGGCTGTCAATAAGTTGGATGACATGTTCATCCTTCACTTGCCAAAGTGTGGTTTGCCCCGGCTCGCAAGGGCGAACCTTAACGCAAACCTGAATTGAACTTTTGGCAGACATGGCACCAAGCCCATGCACTTACAAGGCTATATTACATAAAACTCGTTGGCACAATAAACACAAATATATTTATGCAAATTACAAACAGAAAACACTTTTTACAATTAACTCAAAGTAGAAATCTACAGTTATTTCGAACAAGATGCCGCTTTAAAGAGATGGGTAAAACGCGCTTTAGTGTGTGAATGCCAATTACCGATTCATAATCAGGATATTTATCGATACCTCCAAAAAATCGATTGCGCGAAAACGAATAATTGAAACAAAACAAAAATGACAATCAAACAATTGTGTTTAGGGACTGTAACAGCTATAGTTGGACCCCGGTGGAACCCACCTTTCTTTAGCCATACTGATCTGGAAAATATACATAGTATACCCAGATATACTTAATTAACAGTATAGGATTATATGTAAGTATATGTATGCATTTTAATTGCTTTCAGTTCAAACAAGTCTTACACTAATTTCTTAATTGTTAGAGGGTTATTAAACCCTTACTATTCTCGGCGTTCGGAACAGGCACAATAATGGTATTCATTTAGCCATATCAAAGTCTATTTACGATATTTATTTGTAGTCTATGCGTCGCCTTCGTCCTCATCCATGGTCTGATATTTGTTGCGCACATGTGCCGAAATCACTTCACGTGGATTTTTCCTAAAGTTCTTGTCCTTTATAAGTTTTTCAAAGGATTGCACCCGGTTAACCATCTCTGTTCTCTTTTTTTTTATCTTTTGTTTGACACTTAAAAGTGCCTCTGGCTCCGTTAGAGTTTTCTGTTCAGCAATATCGTTTGGTTTGATTTTAACCATTCTGTAGATATCCTGAAGAGACGGCAGGGCATCACGCAGTGGCTTAAGGTCTCCAATGACCTTGGTTTTCTCTCGATTCTTACGTGCCGTATCTTCCTTAAGTTCCTTTCGCGCTTCGGAAAAGCGTTTCAAGAGTTTCTTGTGCTTCAGAACAGACTTTTCTTTTTTTGTTGTTGTCTTCTTCGGTGTTAAGGTCTTGTGCAGCAACTGCTCTTGTCGTCTTTCTTTGTTAATCTGCGACTGCACATCTTGAGCTTTTTGCTTCGCCGCTCCAATGACACTTTTGGATTTAGCTCGGATGTTTCGCTTTGTTTTTGCCATTAAAACGGTTTTAAAATCGTTAATAAAGAGTAAATAAATAAGCGTGTTTGTAGATGGTAGAAGTGGAAAAAGAATCGATTCCTCCATCGATAGTATCGATACATCGAATTGATATTCTAATTTTGGTTCATCTCTACAAAACGGCTTTATTTTAAATGTAGTTGCGCCGACTTTTCTATACCCTTGGAATTTTTATAGTCTCATGTTTATCGGCTAAAATCTAAAAATGTTATATATTTCACCTATGAACTTAAGTAATTTTGATTGGAAGATTAAGGTCGTGATAAATGTTTTTGGGCTTAACCTGTCCGTACAATTATATACATATGTACATACATACATATGTATACAAATTGTAACAAGAATAATTTAGAAATTCAATAAATTATAAAAACACATTGTTTATTCTTCATAACGCGACTTTATTGTAATTTTAATAAATATTTTTTTAACTTTCTAAGCACATGGATCTCTACTTATATTGCTTATTTAACGACTTTTATTTAACTAATTCATTTTATTCTATCGCCTTTAACTGGATGATTGCATTAGCCTTGTATGGATACCGATTTTTAAGGAAATGCCATTTATATATTGTATATTGCACTCTCCCCGCATTTGCAAGGGAGAAACTTTAAGCAAGCCAAATGCAATATTCAAGATACATACATACATAGTAATTAAACAGCACAAAATTAAACATACATACATAAATGCTTGTATTATGTATTTTATTTAAGTATTTTGTTGATATCGGGTTTTATTTAGATTTGATGCAATCCTATGTATTGTAAATATGTTAGGTGACTCGTGTTTATTTATTATTATAATGTGAAAAAGAAATACGCACTCGAAATTGCAAATGCAAGTCTTACAAATAAATATTCAAGTTAATTATACAATTAAATTAATTGAGGTAGAAAATTACTAAAGTGTAACACATATGTTGTAATAAGGCAAGTGGTTTTACTCTTGTAGAGTCTGTGCTCATCATCGATTGAAACTAACAATAAAACCTAGAATAAATGAGGCATATTTTTGAATAACTAAAATTATACATACAGGAAAAAACGGGCACAAAATGAGTCCTAGCCAACTTATTCTTAGACATTTTGTACGCGAAATATAAATGGGTTACCGGCTTAACGGATTTCCGGTTTTCTCGGAGTGCAGTGTTTAATTGTTTAAAATGTAAAATATGTATACTTGAGGTATTTCAATATCTGACCGACCATACATTTTCAATGTGAGAACAATAATGCATGCTTATGTAATCTATGTATATGTTTCTTTTATGTTTATTTATATGTATGTATAGCTAAATATATGCTTATATGTGTGTGTGTGTGTGCATATATGTATGCCTGTATATCGTAATTGTAAAGGTTGTCAATTATCATTATTATCAATATTATTATTATACCGATCTGTAAAAGATCGTTGGCAAGTTTCCGATTTTCTTTCAACAGTTTAAGTACGAGCGAACGCATTTGTATAATGAAGATAGAAATATGTATGTATACATATACATAATAGTACTATAGTATGTATGTAAATATTTGTATGCATGTATTGATGTATTGTATTTATATATATGTATATTTTTGGGGACCAGTCATAACATATGGAAGTTTGCAGATATTACATGGGATGATGCTCTCTGAGGTAGTTTGGTAGTTTATTCCAACTGTCCAGTATTGTGGACAGTTAAAGTTTTGTGTCCGCGAGTATTCCTGAGATATGGTAAGCACTATTAATCAAATTGTCTAGCTAGGCGACTTGGAAGTTAACGCATATGTATATACATACATATATCTAATGCTAGCTGCGGTGGCATGGCACATCTGAATTTGCTTCTGTCCGGATACAGTTAGGATTACAATAGCATATACATATACAGATACATATACATATGTAAATGCTATGGAGACGGATCGTTTGCATAGTACGGTATATGATCGAATGCTAGGGTATCGTACAACATTATTGTATGTATTTACAGGCTGAATTTTTAACATTATAACTAAACTTATATTAAATTTTAGTTTGACGGTTAGGCGTAAATGTTCTTAGAGCCCTTGTCTGTTTGTGTTTGTGTTTTTGTGTGTGTGTGTGTGTGAATCAAAATATTTGAATCATTTCACCTCTTTTCTCTCCTTTTTCATGAATTAGTATATATAAATATATATAATAGATACACAACAGGTACATGTGTATGTATGTATGTATATATATTGTGTATATATATAATATTTAAGTAGGTATGTGCTTTTTAGAAACACAACATAAAATTCTACTAGTCCTAGGTAACTAACGTGCATTTTCTTAATGTACACGGTAAACTGGTATACATGAGGATAAGGCTACTCGTTACATATGTTCCATGATTTTGGGTATACAATTGTTGACGACTCATCAAAATGTTGTAATTTTGTAATTTATTTCACTTATCTATGTGTTATGAACACCCTCGTCCTCAGAGTAATTCTCCTCGGCATCAGAATTGGCCACCTCATTGATACTGCCCGACTGATTATTGTGATCAAGGCCCAAATCCATGGGCTCCGAACCATCTCGCCTAATCTCGGCCGGCTCACCATCACCATCTTCTGGATCATCAATATCGCCCACATTGCCGCCACGTTGCATACTGCGAGCAACAGAACTTAAAGCCAATGGACCGTGAGGATCGGGAGAAAGACTGCTGGACTGCTGTTGATCATGCCGCAGAATTGGCTCAATTGTAAGACCGGCTCCACTTTGAGAGCTACCAAAACCGGTACCAGCTGGACTGCCACCAGCAGCTAATTTACTTAGATCAAATTGTCCGGGCAGTAAACCAGTTGGCAGCTTGTCGAGACTATGACCCATGGCATTCAATTGGGCCATTTTGGCAGCATGTAGAGCAGCTGCAGCAGCGTGCTCTTGGGACATTCCCATACCTATTTGTGCAGAAATTTTCAATAATTAGTAATTTAAACTGTATCCGTAAAAGAAATATAAAATTCTTACCGAAGGTGTTCTCAGTGATAAATTGCAAGTATGTGTCTAGCAGGGATTGGCCAGCGGCATTGCTTGTGGGAATCTGTAGATCCTTTGGTTGCCCCAATGCAGCTGCAGTTGCAGCTGCCGCAGCCGCCTCATTGCGCATCCTTGAGATGGTCGTATTGGCATGACCAAAGTTACTTAACAAACTCTCATGATATCGGCTTAAATCGCTGGCACTTCCACCCATTCCATATAGACCATTGCCTGTGGTCAAATCTTCAGGATCATCGTCCGAGTCATCGGCATCATCTAAAGGTCCGCCGCTGGTATTGCTTAAATCCAATTTCTGTTGACCACTACTGCCACCACCACCGCCGCCGCTGCTGCCACTGCCTCCAGTTGGAGAGGCACGGGCACGTAATTCAGCCGGTGATATTTTTACACCAGCTTTGGCCAGCAATCGGGATGCAAGATCCGGATCAAAAGCGCTGGGCATTGGCAAAACAGGCAGATCCTTGGTCGAAATGCCTCGATGCTGGCGTGACATGTGCGAATGGAGTGAATTTCGAGATTTGGCCACTGTGCCGCATAGTACACAACGATAGCCGGGGCACACCGTATGCTTATCCTCCAAATGGGTGCGCAGTGTGTGGGCCGAACGATAGATTTTGCCACATTTGGGGCACGGACGGGGATCGGTGGCACGAACACGCATTTCCAACGAACGTCGCGAAACTGTGAACAAAGAAAGATAAAACAAAAAAAAAAAAAAGGGTTCAAAAATTAGTCTACAAAATTAGTCAAGTTTTTTTGGCCAATTGAATGCCAAGGAGTAAAAAAGTCAAGTCACATCTTCGTTTGCTCTTTATTATTCATCAAAATATATTTGCCATCTCACACAAATCGTTTGTTTCGGCGACTCGCACACAAAATTACAAAGATACAAGATACACCAGGACATTGATCTCATTCCATTTCGCAACATTGGCAAACTAAAATGCTATTAAATCATACATTCTATGTATGTAGTATATATGCTGTTTGTTTGTTTGTTTGTTTGTTTTCTTTTTTTTTTTCATTATATAGACTACAGTTTTGTAAAATTGTCCGCATCGAAATACAATTTAGTATGTATAATTTTAATAGATCACTCGATCCATTGATCGATAATTCGATCTGTTGTCAAATTTCATTATTCGTTATACTTTAGTTTTGGTTTTTAGTTTTTCTTTTTCGTTTTCGTTTTTCAGTTTTGATTAACATTATAGGAACCTTTTTACGTATGTTTTCCATTTGCTCTTTGTTCTATTCTGCCGGCCGCCAAATTGAAATAATATTTCGAAAAATAATACAAAATTTTCAATTTTTTGAGCGTGTTTTTTTCTTTCTCTCTCTCTCACGAATTTTCTATAATAAAAACTCTTTTTTTTTTTTATTCTGTGTGTTTTTATCCACTAAATTTTCAGTTTAGGTATGTTTTAGGTTTGTTTTTTTTTTTTTTGTTTTTGTTGTTGTTTGTTTTTGGCTAAAAATATATTACGCAGGCACATTCTATTTTGTTTCAGTATCATTAGTAATAATAACTATATAATTATAAATTATTATTATTTTTTTTTTATTTTTGCTTGGTTTTTAGCTCATTATCTACATTTACATATACATAGTTACCTCTGATGGCTTATACACATACAAATACATATATATGTCTATATATGTATAGTTTGTATGTGTATATATGTATAATATAGGTTTTGCTTATATAATTCTAGAATTCTATTAATCATCTGTTCTTGTAATACTGCACATATATATTGCACGCATTTTATTGGAGTTTTTTGCGACTTTTGCTGGAGTTCATTAGAGTAAAGCGCACACTAACTGGACAAACTATATATGTAAAGTAATACTATATAGTAAATGTCTGTTGTACGATTACGTAAACATACTTATGTATTATTCTCCAGTTCCCTTTCTCTCTCTCTCTCTCTATCTCTCTGTCTCTAAATTACAGCTAATATTGCAGCTCTGCTACATTCTGCGCCTTAAATTTGATATTAATTAATTATTATACTTAGATTTTCCATTGTTTTTGTTTGGTATCTTTTTGTGGTTGCTTTTATACATTTCATTTATAGTAATTTAGTTTTGTTGTTCTTGTTTAAGTTACATATGTATATATATAGATATATATGTATATATATCGAGTATAGGAACGTAATAATTGTTGTAAGTGTTTCCTAAGAACGTCTTCCCAATTCATTTACCAAAATGACAAAACAACTAAATGCATAAAAAGCTACCTTTAGATCTTATTATCAGGATTAGGATATAACACATTCAGCAACTCAAATATTTAAAATGGAATACTCAAAGTTTTTAAACAGCTTGTTTACAATTTTACCCTTAATTTTTATTCATAAGAGCTTCTTAAAGTCATTAAATAATATACATTTGGAAAATTTGTAAATTTTCATTTTAAATTTCTAGATTGTGTATAGTTGTGTGCGTTTTGCTGAAATGAAACCTGATTTTAAAATTAACGAAATTTTTATATTAGAGCTGAAGCTACTAGTCCAAAATCCTTTTAATTCTAGTTTGAACATTTTAACTTGAATACTATAAAATATCAGAAATCCTTTTTGGAAAACCTCTAACAAATAGAAAAAGAAATGAAGTTTTATCATTATTTTAAAACCAATCGCTTGAAGGGGTGGGACTAAACATTAGAACATTTATTAATCCTTTTTTTTTGTAGTAATTTAATAATGTTTATGTTAGGCTCGAACATAGACTCTAAGAAAAAAAACTCTTGAAACTGCTTTTGGGAAAACCGGAAAATGTATTTTTTCTTGTTTTGCCTTTCCCATTTCATCTATTTATGTTGTTTTGTGGATACATTTGAAATCTGATAGGGAAGAGTGCGGCACTTACAATTACATATTCAATAATGGACTTGATTTTGGTATACTTTATTTTTTTTTTTTTACTTTTTTTTTTTGGTTTTTTTTTTTTTTTTGATTTTTGGATTTTGTTTTTCTACGTTTTGGCTATCTACGATAGATGCGAGTGTCTCGAGATTGGGTGCTAGATTTAGATTTATTGTCGCCAGTGACTGAAAGCAGCAACTAGAAAGCTTTTTCGCGGCACGATTATACGAATATTACATGGCGTCGACGCCCGCGGCACTAGTTAGCCGTCTCACAGTTTCATTTGAAGTCCGGCCCGCCGGCAAATGGTCCGCCGGAGGAG
The DNA here is from genome assembly GCA_037075365.1 of Drosophila emarginata. NCBI lineage: Eukaryota > Metazoa > Arthropoda > Insecta > Diptera > Drosophilidae > Drosophila > Drosophila emarginata. Next base: position 458,693 of record JBAMCD010000012.1, read on the forward strand.
CGCATTGCTTTCATTTTGGCCCATTGGAGCGTATGTTTGATGCGCATGTGATTTCGTACAGAATTTGGATGGGCAAATCGTCGTCCGCATTCGATAACCGGACAGACTGGACTGTCGCGGGGATAATGACGATCAAGATGTTGTCGGAAGACACGTTGCTCCAGCGGTGTTTCGCATAGCGGGCAGGGTAGCATATAATTGCTATTGCTGCTGGCAGAGCTACCAGGACCTGGACCGGGAGCAGGACCGCTGCTGGCTGTAACCGATGCTGAGGCAGTTGCTGTTGCATTGGCAGCGGCTGCTGCTGCAGCAGCTACGGCAGCGGCTGTTGAAGTGTTTTGAAAAAGCTCTGGAAAGTCACGGGAACGGCTCAATGCGATGGTGCGTGCCATAAACAAATTGGCCGTCAGTTGTTGCTGATGGGATACAGACACAGATTGTTGCAATTCATCTAGATATTGTTGTTGCTGTTGTTGCTGCTGTTGCTGTTGTTGTTGCTGCTGCTGTTGCTGATGCTGCTGTCTGTGCAACGGAGTCTGGTCACCTTGTTGTTGCTGCAATTGTTGGTGTTGTTGTTGGTGCTCCTGTTTCATCAGCAACGTTTGATAAAGTGTCGATTCACTGGCCTGACATGAACGCTTCATGGTCAGTGAAATGGCCGAAGATGCCGATGAAGATCGATCATCGTGATCGGCAATCTCATCCTCGCTGTCATTCCATGAGCGTGCAGATGGCGTTGGTGATGAATTTGCCGAACGATTTTTTTTGAACAATGGTGTGATTATATTATTATTATTGTTGTTATTGTTATTGCTGCGACGTTCAAAGAGCTGTGATAGTTGCGGCCTTTGCATTAACTTGGCCAACTTGCTGGTTGCTGGTCGGCGATCCGCTGCATGGGCCTCATGTGGCTGCTCCTCGGTGATAGTTGGCTCGTTTGCCTCCTGTTTTATGGTAGTAGGTTGGGCATTGAGGAATGTTCCTGTAATTGTTGGTTGGTTGGTGGTTTTTTTTTTTTTTTTTTTTGGTTGGTCCGGAGCAGAGTTTTGAAACAAGGAATCGGGAAAGTGAATGGAGGAGGAAGGAAGTCAATTTGAAATCATAAATGAGAACGATTTTTCACACTTTTGCTTTTGCTTTTTTCGTCTGTTCCAATTTTGATGTGTGTGTTTGTGTGTGTGTGTGTGTGTGTGTTTTGGAGTGTTTAAGAGGTGTGCGTGTATGTTGCTCTGCGTGTGTTTGTGTGTGTGTGTTTAATCCACGCAGCTTCCAGATTATAGCAGCAGCAACAACAACAACAGCAGAACTGAATACTCTTCAAAAACTTATTTCGTTTAAATTCCAATTTTCAATATGATTTTCTTCCAATATTTTTTTTTTTTGTTTTTCTCTTTTTAGTTTGCCAATTTTATATTTGTTTATATTTTTTCTGTTGCTCAAATTTTGTTTCTTTATTTTGTTCATAAACAGCGGGAAAACATTCAGTTCTAACGGTTAACATTGTTTCAACACACCCGTATTTCATATATTTATTCACAATTTCCAGAACCATGATTTCCCATGATTCCAGCAATGCGAATGGAAATACCCACACACACAGGATTTAGCCAATTATTTTATTTTAACTCAGACTGATTGCAAAAAATATATATATTTTAAATATAAATATTAAATTAAAATCAACTTAGTTGTAACAAAAGATCTATATACACATTTATACATTAGATATATATAAATATTGATATAGAATTCAGGCAGGCAAGCAATAATTATTTTACTAAAGTGCAAATACATGAATTTCAAATTATATTGATGATAAATTTTATTTACAACATTTAAATAATAAATTTATGAATTTTCTGAATATATAGGTATATATAATGAATACAGATACATATATAGAGGTAGATACAATTTAAATTCGCAAGCAGTGAAATTCATAAAACAAGAGACTTCAATTTATAAAAGAACCTTTCATAACACTGTAAAATATTTTTAGTTTTCAATAATATTTCAAAGACTTTTTTAGGCTGTGTATTAGACATATATTCACTGAAAATCAGATAAATATATATTGCATATTCATAGGATGTTTTCTTAAATTTCTTTTTATTTTTCCTTGATTTGAAATAGTTTCTTTTGCAACCCCCAAAAATTTATTAATGTTCAAAAATGAAGTTTAGTTTCAATCAAGTTACACTTTTTGAAATAAATTTGAAAAATTAAGCCGCTATACTAAAGTTGTAATAAAATAGTAGTAATATTTGAAATTTTAGTTTTAGTTCTTATGCAAAAACAAAACTACTTTTAAAATTCCTTAATCCTTAATCTTTATATATATGTATATGCAAGTGTATCCTTTATCTAATATGAATTCCAACTAATTATATTTTTCTATGATGTGAAAATCATATGGAATTCGCATCGCGTGCCATGAAACCATAGTTGATAACTATAACAGAACAACTCTATAAGTGACTATATATGGAGGCGGCACACCTGGGAATGGGTTATAGACTTTTGATTTCAACCTTCTGCATTCATATACTCGCATAAATGAATTTACTAAATATTGGTAAAATAAAACGTAATTTAATGTATAGAAAATTGCCAAAGAAACGGAGTGGCAGTGGATCATATTGAGTCATTTGATGGCCAAAGATTTGATTTGCATTGCACACCCAAAATATTGTATATACGAAAAAGACATGTCCGTGTCAGGGGTGTGTTTTTTTTTTAGTTCATGGCATGGATAACTATAACTATAGTATATATATATACTAAATATATGTATATATATATATGCATATATGTACGTTTGTGGCCATGACGTAAGAGGCCCCCAAAATGAAATCAAATTAAACAATTTACTTTCTGCCTTTGTGCGTGACAACTCAAGGGAGAATGCAAACAAATTCGTTGCATAAATATATCAAGTGAAAAATACAATAAAAACGAATAAAATAAAATTGAAAATCTAATATGCTCTAGTCTTTTATATACCCTCACACATTGAGATATATATAAACTTATATGCATATATAATACATATATATGTAGCTATATATATATATGTCTCTATATGTACATACATATATGTAAAATGCACATTCGACTTTTCTTTAGTCGAGCTTCTCCTCGATTGGCCAATGTTGAAAGTGCAGTCAGAGGAATGGTTTCTGGGTTCGAGTTCTCCTTTGACCAACGAAGCAGATTTTAAATTTGTCACATTTAAGGAAACCGAAAGGGCCGCCTGGACCCAATGCGTATGTGTGAGTGAGTGTGTGTGAGTGTGTGAGTGAGTGTGCGAATGACAGGGGCAAGGGCCGAGTTACCAACATTGTGTGGCCGGGTCAAATCAGCCGTAAGTTTTCCTCTCAATAGCCGTTCTGGCTGCATTTTTATCTATGGCTGCCTCTCAAAAGATGCTTTGTATCTTTTGCCAGTTGCACAGGTGTTTAGTGTGAGTATGTAGTATGTGTGTGTGTGTGTGTGTGTGTGTGTAGGGGCAGGACTTGTGTTTCTGCTCTCCTGCTCAGTGTGCGTTGGTCTGTGCGTAATTTCCCACTAGCTGCATCTTTTGCTGTGCATAATTAATGAATTATAAAATGCAAACTCAATTTACTAAATAATTATGGACATATCAAGCTATTTTTGCCCTCAATAAATCTTAAGGATATCCATATATATATGTAGAATATTTAGTTAGATTATGCAATTTATGTAACTGAAACTAAAAACAATTGCTAAAAAATTCGGAAAATTGTTACATGATCTAAAATGGATAGATAAGTATAGAAGTAGGCATCGAAAATATTAATTTCTTTTGCAGTAAGATTTTAAGCTATAGCAATTATTCAGGAATTGTAGAAATTCAAATGGAATTAAAACTGTTTCGATTGAGGTTAAAAAAATCCTAAATAATATAATATAATTACATTTGGCTTCAGGTTATTACCTCTCCCTGATCATATCATTTGTAATAATATTTTATCTTTTGCTTACTACATTCATTAACAATAAAACATGTTTTCTTTTGGTTTGACTGGGCATATAATAAATAAGATCCTATCCCGTATTAGCATTCCCATTCTTATAGATATAGGCGACGAGGGTGTGTTAAGAACTTTGGTGGGCTTGGTGGAGTGCCTCATCAATTATGTTCGCCGCATGCTAACGCGTTTCTTTAAGTTGTCCGAGTTATGCAAGACATTCGAATGTGGCACATATACACATACACATACACACTCACACACACACACACACCTCTTTGTACATCAATTACAATGTGAAGCGTTCAATCCGGAAAGGTTCCAAGTCTGTAGTCCTCCCCCATAATGGTTATTTAAACTCGAAACTGCGATTCGTAGTTTCGATTCGCATGTCGCGCCACTGTTAGCGGCAATAGAAATTAGCTTTATTAAAGATAGAGTCAAGCAAATGTAACATTTCCTTTCGCGCCATGAGGCCATTATCCCAAGGTTTTTACCGATTGCTTGCGTTTTGCATTTCGAGAAATGGACTTTGGTCGTGCAAGTTGTGAATAAGGATAAGGGGGGGAGCGGAGGCGGTGGCAGCACAAATAATGAATTTTTCTATATAAATCACTCGCGTCAATGGGCAAGGCCCATTGATATCTACAGTCCGGAATATGGTTTTTGGTTTGGGGTAAGTGGTAAGTGGGGTAAAGGTTCTTTGGCCAATATGTAAACATTTCAACGGTGTTTTTTGTCTTTGTGTCCGTTTGTCTGGTTTATGACTTGGCATCGAAAGGGTTGCGTTGGGTGCGTCGTTCTCGTAGGTGTGTTTAACGGTCATTTTTCGATGTCTTGCCGATCATTATCACCTCCGTTATTATTATTATTATTATTATGCATATTTTTTGGGCCTCTTGTAATTTTGAGAGCCTTTGTTCTTATTGGAATTTATTACTTAATAAGTTGGAAATGGTCTTGGGCGGTTCTCTGTTTTTGCGGTCAATGTTTTTATGGGTCGGCGCCGCAACCCAAAACAACCCGCCCGACTTCTTTCCCCAACCCCATCTAAATCTTCCAGTTACACCAATGTGTGGGGTTTTATTTTTCCTTCAGATTTTTACGAGCGCGCGTTCAGCAACTTTGTTGTTTTTTTTTTGTTTTTTTTTTGAGTTTTAAGACTTGGTGACCCCGACGAATGAACGAGTGTCACTGTCAATGTCCGGCAGCATTATTCCAATCAGAAATCTAGCAGATAATAAAACTATAAAAAGGCAAAAGATCCTGGACCAGTCGAGAGAAAATTTGGGCTTTTATTAATTTTTATTGGCCATTTTATTTGGTCGCAAGTTTATCCGAGAATTTTTGTGTAATAAAATGCGTAATACATATACACATGTGGCGGCTCAATTCAAAGTATCTGACGGATACAAATTAGACTGCGTCGTCTTGCAGTCTGCAGTTTTACGAGCCTTTGCCCAAGTAGTTGTGATTGAATTATTGATAAAGTGACCCCCGACAAGCGATTTCATATTCGAGTTGAAGTGTCGTAAAAACCGCTGGCCAAATTCATTAGATTCGGCCAAGTTAATTAGACACAGCCGGACTGGTGGATACATGGAGATGGGAGTAACCTTAGTGCTGTGTCATTTCGTGGCCTGGCATTGCCTGACTTTTGGTAAGATTTATCGAAAACCCACTTTAGATTGAAACGCTGCCCAGATGTCATCTGACACACACGCCAGGACAATCTGTCTATGTATTTGTTTATCTTATAAATATACGCAAGCAAAAAACCAAAAAAAAAAGAGAAAAAAAAATAAGAAAAGAACAAAACCAAAAAGAAATGGCCGGGCTCAGGAAAGTTTCGCCCATTGACGAGGGCGACGGGCGGGCACGTACATACAAGCCAAACGAAATGTTGTTTAAACTTTGCAAACAAGTTTGCTTGTTTTTTGTGCCCTGCTCTTTTGTGTTAGGTCTTGGGCCGGTATTTTCTTCTTATTTTTTATTTTTTGGTCCTCGCTCTTTTTTTGCTCTTGTCCCTGCGTTGTGTGGGCGGCGGCGGTTGTCTTTGTCTCACATTCTCATAGATAGCATTCGAAATTGAAAGCGAAATTGCCGTTGAACATGTGTGACGACAGCCATAGAAGTTGCCAGGGAGGGGGTGGGGGCAGGAGAGGGGAGAACGAGTGATATATGAACTGGCGTCAGTAGGACTTCCAAACAGCGGAACGGACCAGAGCGGAGCATCGTTTGAAGATGAACGTACCTAAATTGTAAATGACGCCAAATGCATATTCAAGTCGGACACATGCCAAACTGGCGGATGGAGAACTTTTGTGTACACATTTGGGCCGTATTTTTTTTTTATTTTCTTTTTTGTGTTGGCTTTTTGGCCGATTCGATTTGACACAACCCTTGGCCGGCTGCTTGACGAATGCTGATGGAGGCTGGCGATAATGCTGTTTGTTGTTTCAACTTTGAAATGAGAAAAGTTTTAGGCCGGCAAACGAATGTGTTTTTAATGTATTTCATGTGTTTACTATTGAAAAATTGCATAAGTATTCATATATGTATATATGTATGTATATAAATATGTATATATAAAATTTTTCTCAAATACGTAAAATGTTGCATACTTTTGCGAGCGAAACGAAATTAGCCAGAAATTTAAACTATTGCGCCCGCTTGTGGTAATAAATTAGTCACGGCCAAGATGTGGGTGGCCAGTGGGGTCCAGTCGAGACAACAAAAGCTCCAAACACTCACATTTATACCCAACCGCATAGACAGACAGTATAATAGGAGGACAGCTAAAGAGGTCTGTGGGGGAAGGGGAGGGGCCAAAGGGAAAAAGTTAAAAAGGATAAATCGCTTGTGTTCATCGCTCTTCGCACATAATAAATGTATCTTTTACTTGGCGTAAGTAACTTCACCGCCCCCTAACTGAACTACCAACACAGCTACACTGGCACACACACACACACACACACATATGTATATATTTATGTATATATATATATAGGGATGGAGTATGGGATGCTCATGTCTATATGTATTTGCAACTGTATGTGTATATGCTGTATATAAACTTAACAGCATTTGGCTATCTTTTTGCAATTGATGTATTACACATAAAAGTTTTCAGCTCGACCCGCACACACGAGACACACACACATACACACAAACATATACATATACGCTCAGAAATTCCATGTACTTGTATTCCTACTCATATGTATGTATGTATATATGAATAAATGTATAGTATGTATTATCTATCTACTCGCATGTGTTCCTACAAGACGTCCAAGACATCCCACGACCACGTCCGCAAACAAAACGCACGCATACAATTACAAAACTGTTACACGTATGCCCCATGAGTGAGTGTCTGGGAGTTGGAGTCGGTCGGCACAAGACAGAGATAGAGACAGAGACAGACAGACCGACAGACAGACACACACACACACACACATCATATGGGTGGAAGGGCAAGCAAATGGAGGCGACAGCAAAGGCGAAGGAATATTGTTAACCGACTACAAAATAAATACGAAAACTTTTAATGCCCCCGGCTGCCGTCGCAAACGTTGAAAAATGCTTCGCTTTTACACACACTAACACAGTTACATACATACACACACACACAGACAGACAGACACATAAACGCACGGACAGTCGTGGCGGCAAGACGAAAGGATGGTAACGGTAACGTCTTCGGACTCATTGCCACTTGCAAAACTCAACTACATACAAACAGGCATTCAACTACATACACACACACACACACACAAACACCTCACACTACAAAGCATACAAAGCCGCACAGGGGGAGCTTCTTATGTTTGTATGTGTGTGTGTGTTTGCAAGGACATATGCATGCAAACCCTTCGCCATCGTCTTTACTTTAGCCATTCCACCCCACCCTCGAGCATAACTCATCTATCAATTTTCACGTACTTGGACCACAGTTGTTGGATTCGAGTCTTGTGTTTGGGTCCAGGGATTGCTCTTGGACCGAGAGGCGTCTACCCTGTCTTATTGCCAAAATGTAGCCTTTTTGCTTTTTCTTTGCTTTTCTCCCCCCGGCATAGTGGGGCAAAGTGAATGAATAACGACTGTTTTTTTAAAAGCACTTGTGAGTGTTTTCTGATTTTAAACTATTCGTTATTTTAAAGGAATATATTGTTAATAGTTTTTTAAAAAATATTTCTTGAGGATACAGAATAAAAAGAAAAATTGAGTTTTCTAAATAATTATAATTGTTCACTTTTAATCATCTAATCTCATAGATATAGCTAATCGATTGGAATTTTTAATATTTTAATATATTATAGTTTAAGATTTATAACGTTTTTTGTTTTTTAAATTGTTTCCAAGATCAAGATAAATATTTTTCATATTTTGTAGTTAAATTCATAACAAAACGAAAACATTTTTAAGTTCAAATTAAAAAAAACATGAAACTTTTATTGTAAGTGATTTTAATAGCATTCGAATTTGTTTTTTAAACTTTTTAGAATTTTGAAGTAACTTTAAAGTGAAGCTTGTGACTTGAAATTGTAGGAAAGAATTTGTTTCTTTAGTTTTGTCATTTGATCTCTTCTTTATATTCATATTTGTGGGGTAGTAAATGTTTATATAGGACACTGTATTATAATACCTCGTTTTAAACCCAATTCTATGAACAGTGTACTTAAAGTTTTCTTCTTAACATCCGCAGACACACACTTATATATACATATATATATACTTGTGTGTGTGTGTGTGTGTGTGTGTACTAGTTCGTATTTCTGTATGGGTCTGGGATCACTAAAGGCTACACATGCAGAGACACAATACAACAAAAACGGGCCAACAATGAGAGCTGACAGCCCCAAATGTCATTCTATCTTGGCGGTCATTAGAACGGAGTTCCAGCCCAACTGCCCCTCCTACCCCCCTTCCACTCCTTTTTCTGATACAGCCCACAGTTCCCTCCTTTTTGGGCACACACATACATACATACACACGTCGAGTTTTCTTCTTCTTTGGTTTTGGCAAGCATTTTGCTCTTCGTCTTTGTCCAAGATTATCTCCTTTACTTTTGGTGGCAAGAAGAACTTTTTGCCCAGCATCTTTCTCGTCCTTGTGTTGTCGTCGTTTCTGCCCAGTTTCTATACTATTTTATTCGATTCGGTTTTTGGGTTCGGTTCTGCATGAAGTATTTTACTCTTTTTCCATATACTACTCGCACACACACACACACACACACACACATACGAAGATATTAACTTGGCTATTGTTTTTGTTGTCGTTGTTGCTTTTATTTTAACACGCCGCATGCAACCCAACTAAACCCAACTTTGGGGATTGGGGGGAGGACCAAATCCTGGGTATGCGGCTGTTTGTATGTGTGTGTGTGTGTGCTATTGATGCGGCTAGTTTGATGTATTACCCCAAAAAACGAAATGTCTGTATCGCTTATGCGGGGCTAACTCAGAATAGAAATGGGCATTTTGGCATTTCGATTTAGTAGCTCACACACAGATATACATGCATACATATATATCTGTATATATATATATATACATATATATACATACATATTCAGCACACACACACACACATACATACATACATGTAGACATAGACAACAACACACAGAGACAAACGATGATTACGCCATCGGATGCTCTCATTCTCGCACAGACACACACATATAAGTACATCCTTTTTTCCCTTTCTTCGCCCTTCTGACTTGACTGTCGCGCCGTCTCGCTCATGCGGGCCTTTTTATGGGCATTTTGTATAATACATCATCGACAAACATGTTTGCAAAGTGTGTACGAATATTATATGGGAATATAACTGTTGTTGCTGTAGCTGTTGTTGTTGTTGTTGCTGCTGCTGCTGCTGATGTTATTGTTGTTTTTGTTGGTGTTGCTTTTTGCGCACGCTTTCGCTCTCGTGTTTGGTTCTGACTCTGCGATAAGAATGGAAGCTGAATAGAAAGGGACGTATGAGATGGACGGGTAAGTAGAAGGAAGGGGGGCGGCGGGGATAGATGGAAGCTAGATTGGTTGTGAGCGGGGCTGTGGGATATGCTTGCTGGAATGGGACACTGGGCAAGAACAATTGCAAGGACATGTGCGATGGATGCTGATGCTGACGTTGACGCCAATGGTGTTGGTAATGGTATGGCAATGGGGCAAGGGCAATGCTTAGGCCGATCGAAAAGGAGCATATTTGGGGACGAGCGGTGTGGTTGATGGCAACGGTTTGGCCATCTGCTGATGGGGTTGCTCTTTGGTTGGGCAAGAGAGAGAAGATGAATGTCAGAGTTTGGACGTCGACCGAAATATATTCGCTTTGAATTATTCCAAAATATACACAGCAACAGCAGCAGCAGCAGCAGCGGCGGCGGCAGCGGCAGCGTAGACGTCAACGCTGGCAGCGTAAACGGCTGCAAAAAAGTTTGCCCAAAAGTTATTTTGTTGTTGTTATTTCTACTGGAGGGTGGGTCGTCCAAAGCGGTGTGAGTGTCTCTCTTGTATGTGTGTGTGTGTGTGTAAGTTAGTTTGGCGTACAGTTTTGTGAATTTGAATTAAATGTACATAGTTTTAGATTGCGTAATTCATTAGTACAGGCAGCATGATGCCCAATATTCTAGCAACCGTCATGCCCCACCCCTCCCCCCCCTCCTTTTATTCTAATGCCTGCTTCCCACATCCCACATCTTTGGGCAAACCGTCAGCACGCACGGGGCAATGATGAACGATGTGGTCGTATGTGGTTAACGTTGCGGGGATTAGAATTTGGGGGCGTAAAAAGGGTGCCAAGCAGTAAGGAATTTGTTTAGAAACACTGAGAAAAAATAAAGACAGATTCTGGTACTACTTAAAGAGATATAAGGAATTTTTTAAAAAGTGATCTTTATATATTCATGATAATATAATATATATCTACATATAATATTCATATATAGGAATGGGGGTTAAGGTCTTTCTCATAGTTAAACGTTTTAAAAATGTGATCTCAAATTTCGAAATCAATGAGATTAGAGTTTTCTAAGTTTTAGACTATTAAATCTATTGTTCCTTACTTCTTTAGTAACGGCAGATTAACTGTAAACACTTCTTCGAAACTTTTTTTTCAAAGTCGGTGTAATTCAAAAACGTGCTCAAGTATAAAGCCCCGCAGAAGCATCATTTTTAAAATGTTTTATACATAATTTTAAAAGAATAGATCCTTGTTGATTTTCATTTAACTTTTTATATCCTATATATGCATATATCTACTAAACGTTTGAAACATTTCCAGCAACATATTAGTATAGAAGCGGAATTTCACTTATATAAAATATTTATCATATTATTGTTATAAATATCTAGGCTAAAATGCAGCTCATTTGGTATTACTTCCACTAGAAATTTTACTCTCGGAAAAACTATATACGACAAAAACAACTAAAATGCACTTACAACTAATAAAAAGTAAAGAAAAAGCAACTAAAAAAATGCTATTAACTTAATACTAAACATGTAGAGTTATTCAAGTGTTTTCTTTCCAATGTGTTTTATTTGATTTTCTTATTACAATTGAAGCAATTTTTATCGCTTTTATTTGATTAATTTATCTTGACTATATATGTATAATATTATACAAAGCAAAGTATGTATATTAAATTTTTCTCTGTGTAGCTTTGGTTAGGCACTGTTCTTGCTTTGATTGGGGATTTGATGGTAGACGTATGCCAAGCTTTTTTGGAACTAGTTCGCATAGATTAGGCCTCTGTTTAAGTTGAAGATGAGAAACAGCGAAAATAGCCCAAAGATGAATTGCTACACGGCTACTTAAGTCAGTTGTCAGTTGGGGCGTTTCCAAAACCGCACACACACACACCCAATCTAGTCGGTAAGAGCGAGAGAGACAGTGATGGCAATCCCTTTCCCCCCAACCGTCAACTATAGCCGCAGTCTCATGTCGGCAGCTCGTCCGTCGAACACTTGCGCCGCACTATTTACGGTACAATTTATTACTTTATGAGCATCGACCTAGTCGTGCCATCCATCCACATCCACATCCAGATTCACATCCTCATCCTCATTCACATCCATATCCTGGTGGGCGATGCTTTGTTTACGGACCAACGATTGTATTTAACTTTGCCAAAGTGGGCGGCCCAGGGGCAATGAATGGGTGTGAATGGAATGCGATGGTAATGAATGTATGAATTTAGAACGCAGCAGCAACTGAAAACTGGCGAGACAGTCGGGCGAGAGATAGTTTTTCTTCTTTTTACTGTTGTTGTTGTTGTTATTGTTGCTTCATTTTTTGTGTTGCCTCCCCAAACCCAATTTACCGACTATCATGATGGGTAAGGGGGGCGGGGATGAAGTGGAAAGAGGGAGAGTGGTTAAGGTTTAGGAAATGAGTAGAGGAAGTTTTAGTTTCATATTCGCACGGTGAGATGGGGGTGAGGGGGAGGTTTTTGTGACTGGACATGGATTGGGTTGCGATGGTTTCAGTTAGTTTTGGAGGAAAGGGTGGAGTCATTGCGATGGCGATGTTGGCACTGCGTTCGGTTGGTAGCAGGAAAGAGTGGGGGGTTAGCGGTAGGATTGCTTTATTGCTATCTCATTCTTGCATTATATTTAAAATGCCTCGTATTTTCTATCTCTATCAGTGTTTGTCTGTTTCTGTGTCTATGTGTGTGTGTGTGTGTTAGAAAGTTTGAATTGTATTGAAATTGTATTTTGTTAAAATTCATGTTTGTTATTGTTGTTGTTGTTATTGTTGTAGTTGGCTGTTGTTGTTAAGTTGTCGTTGGCCAACCATTTTGTCAGCCAGCCTCTGTCTATGTATGAGTGTGCAAATTTCATGCGTATTAGTATGTGTGTGTGTGTGTGTGTGTGTGTGTGTGTGTGCGAACGTATGAGTAATTTTATTTTACTGCCTGTATGAGTGTGCGCGTAATTTTCTGGTAATACAACTAAAAACTCGTATCTATGTGAATTTTTGGCTCCTGTTTAGATGGGGTATTTTTGGGGCTACCATATAACGGTATAACAAAATGTTAACGGTAACGGATATAAATTGAACACCCAAAATAAATACGACAACAATAAATCAATAAATACATACACTGAGAAACTTCATTATGATAGACCGTTTCTCTCCATTTTTCGGTTCAATCACTGAAATGTAATGTAAGCCATCATTTAAGCGGAAGCTCTTTACCATTATTTCAAATAGAAAATTATGTTCACAATTCAGTTCGTTGATTTTGGTAAGGTGACAACAGTTTGTGCCATAATTATAAAATTCTAATTACAGCCATTTTATGTAAATGATGCTAACAGAAATTTTCCTATGCATTGAATGAGTGAAACATTTTGCAATATTAAAGTTAATTTGAAAGATAAAATGTCTATTAAACATAATTTTGTTATTGCATTTCTTATGGTTTATGTCAGTTTATTTAATCTTTCTTTGAATTGGCTTCTGTCTAGGTCAGTTGGGCTAGTTTTTCTTAATATATGAACCACTTGAAGGACCATCAAACCGTTTACTAAGAAGGCAAAATAATTTGCAACATAGTACATGTTGGTCAAATGGGCAATAGAATTGCTATAGAGGTCGAAATACATCATCGAAATGTTTGCTAGGCGGAATAACGAACTCCAACGCACACACACACACACACACACATACAAAGAGCGATTGCGGGGGGATAGGGGGAAAGGACTCGATCGCACAAATTGCTCATTGCTGAGGAAATATTTGCAATAAATTTAGTTTATGGCGTCGGTTGTTGGCGGTCGAATGGGCGCCTGACTGACACCCACACCCACACATACACACACACATACACGCATACACCTAAGCACTCAGCCAGTTCCAACAACTCGCACCCTGTCCTAATCCTCCACAACCCCCCTCTTCCCCATCCGAATATGCCCCCTTAACCTCAATGAAGGTGGCCTGTCAATGCCTAAATTATATGCGAATGTGCGTGGATACTTAGAAATATTAAAATGCAGCCCTTACCCTGACAGCAAACCCAATTCTCTTCAGCTCCCCGTCATCTGAACACATTGGTCATTTCGCTTATACATACACATGTACGTTTATTATACACACATACACATACATACATACAAATAAACATATATGTACATATATGGAACGCAATCGGTAGTCAGTAGATGGGTCGTGGTGGTTTATTGATGTAATATCCTCCAATTATTATGGATATTTGGCGCATTCCCGCGCATCCGCATTTTGATATATATCCTGTTTTGCTGTTGTTGTTTGTCTCCGAATATGAGAACGGGTAAAAGAGGTAAAGTGGCCAAAAGAGTTGCGACCAGGTAAGCAAAATATCAACGGGAAGCATATGCGGCAACCCTTAATTAACTGACCCAAGCTTAAACCCCAAGCGCCCTGTCAACTCTAAGTAACCCATTTTGGGTTGGGACAAAGATCTGAAGGAAATGAAATGCAAACAAATGTTGTGAGCGAGTGTGTGTGTGTGTGTGGTCCAAAGGATAGAAACCGTAAGAAGAGGCAACGAATTTCAACACCCGCCCCTTAGGGCGACCGCCTACTTCAAGCATAAGAATGAGTAGACGAAGATGGAAGTGGAGATGGAGGGTTAAGGGCAGCAACTACTTTCGCATGTGCGGCAATAATTCATCCATTAAAAGGGATATCAATGCGTCAGTGGCAGGGTAGGGTAAAGAGAAAGCAGAACTGGGAGGGGGGCAGTGGCAGTGGCAGTGGGGTAAACAGACCTCGACAAAGGCAGAAAAAGCTCAAGAATGGAAAAAGGAGATGAATGTGGAAATGGATGAGATGGTGGAGATGAGAAGACGAAGATGTAGCAACGGGGTCAAATGGAAAAGGCCGAACGAAGAGTCGTCGTTGTCCTACGTTCAGCTTCCGTTTGAAACCGCACGCAAAGACAGGCACACACACACACACACACATACACAAACACACGCACATGTAACACAATCGCCGGGTGGTTCGGTTCAGTTACCTCTTCCCCCTTTATCAATGGTTTTCGAATACGAAGACGAAGCATCACCGTTTCAGAAGCGTATGTGATAAGTAAAAATATTACAACAACAACTATATCTATATACTCTCTATCAAAAGAATTCAATCCAATCCAAGATCTGCTGCATTTTTAGTTAATTTAAGGAAATGAATAATTAACGAGTTGTCTTGCAGCAAGCTCAAAAGTATGCAACGATTATGTCAAACGTTTGCCTTTTTCTAGTTATTTGTACATACTTACTAGAATGTAAACACTGATCAAGAATATATATACATTTTTACATTATCGATTGGCAATTGGTTTATCTAAACTATCTTAAATATGACGCTTTTGTCCTTTGGGCGCAGGGTATAAAAATACCGAGTGAATGCATTCGTTTCGCTCGTTTTTCGTGCGGCCGAAGAAGACGATTATGGCCTGCCTCTAAGAGTACAACTTCAAATGGACTCGGCAACATCTACACTTGCTCCCTTTAGCACACACACACACACACACACACACACACACACACATATAAAAACACTCACACACTTACAAATATTTTCTAAGGCAAATGGACGGACCTGGCACACATGGACAGACGGCACAAGGCATCCATATGGATTTATGTAAATTCTATGCCCAAAAATGACCTTTTTCCAAGCGGCTGGCATTGAGAATGGGGGGCGGGGTGGAGGTGGAGGCATGGGCATGGACTTGAGCATGGGATGTGTCTTTGACTTTTGTAATATTTTGGAGAAATAAATTCGCATTTGAAACGGATTCGGATACGGATTCGTAAACGAAATCCTTAAGCACACAACGACTTGAACACAGGCATATATGTATGTATGTACATACATACATATGTATATATCTATGTACAGTATATACATACATACATACATATGTCTATATCTATGTACGTATGTATGTATGCATGTATGCTTTGTAGTTATATACGACCACTTAAATTTAAAATACAACGTGGCAAAAAGGGCTGCAGCCCATCCCCTGAAAAAAAAAAAAAAACTTCAACCCAAAACCCAAAAACCGAACTCGAACCCAAAACTCAATCCAACCCTGGGCCCAAACACCAAATAGTTTTGGGAAAACTTTTGCATTTGGCCTGGGCCTTGTGTTTGTATGTGTGCGTATATATATATATATATTATATATACATGTATATATGTTTGTATATATGTCTGTATGTCAGTTAAGCTCAAGTAGCACAACAAAAACAACAAAAGTAGAAGCAACTACAAATTTTGTTTAAATTTAATGTATTTTCTATGGCAAACACTTGTCCAGTCCTTTAGCCCTCACCCACACCTACAAACATACATACTTCATCATAGCGAAAGAGAATGAGTGAAAAAGAGAAAAGGATAGGGAGAGTGAGTGGGAATAAGACAGAAAGAGATGGATGAATGTATTGTATATATATATATATACATATATAATAATAATGTTTTTCCATTTCCATTTTTCGCATCTATTTCTACACAAAATGTTTTTGTGTGTTTGTGTGTGCAAAACAATTTCATTTGAAGTTTAAGCAGAAAATTAGAATTTTCAAGTGTTGCAATGGGTTTTTCCAGTTTTAACCCAACCTGTCCATCCTATTCAGGGGGGCAAGCGGGCCCCCCTGTCACCTTACTATCCCCTTCTGTCCATTTGTTCCTGTGCGTTGGGTGGCTTTTCTTGCTATTGTGCGCACAATGACATAATCCCTCATCTACATAAACATTAGAGCGAGAGTTTAACTCAAAAGTTTTTAGTTTCGGTTTCGTTTTTTGGTCCATACCACATATAAGCCATCCTCTACCCATCATCTCCGCTAAACTACCGCCAACTATATGTATGTATGGGTGGGCCCCAAAGTGTCTCCAGTGTCGGCACTTTTGCCACTTTGCTACTTTATGCCCAAGTGTTCAGTATATGCATATATGTATAAATATATATAAATATATATATATATATATATATAGGCAAGAGACATTGTCCCTATACATATATTGTATATTGAGAGTGCCACACACACACACACACACACACACAACACACAACAGAAAGGCGACGTTTGTATCTGACGTGTGGCAGATGTAGTTTTTCAAATTAATTTAACAGCATATTTTTCTTGTATTTGATAAATTAATTAAAAACTATACAAAACGATTTCTCTTGCTGCCATCAAGATGTAAAACAGATATAAATCTTGAATTTGATTACAAAATATTGATGGTAATAGAAGAAATGATTTAATACGTATAAAATTCCATAATCGAAAGAAAGTAATTTATTTTACCTTACTGAAATTCATTTCTTCTAAATTTCTGTAAATTTCCTAAAATTGTCAATTATGAATAATGAATTATTATTGAAATAAAGGTATTGATAGTAAACGTTAAATAATAATAAAACTTTTAACAGATAATCATTAACTGAACTCTGATTTACTCGGATATATTCTTATCTACATTTATAAGTAGATACTAGTGACAGCCCAAAAAGTAGGCAATACCTTTTCCTCAATTGTAAATTAAGATAATTTTATTGCCTATTTTTATACCCTGTACCCATAGGGTAAAAGGGTATATTAAAGTCGCTAAAATGTATGTAACAGGCAGAAGGAGAATTTTCCGACCCCATAAAGTATATATATTCTTGATCAGTATCAATAGCCGAGTCGATTGAGCCATGTCCGTCTGTCCGTCTGTCCGTCTGTCCGTCCGTCCGTATGAACACCTAGATCTCAGAGACTATAAGAGCTAGAGCAACCAAATTTGGTGACAACATCCGTCTGTTGTGTAGACAGGTTAAGTTTGTTTCAAATTTTTGCCACGCCCACTTCCGCCCCCGCAATTTGGGAAAAACCTATAACTAGAGCAATATTAAACATATCGTATTCTTATTTGGCACGCACATTAATATGGCCAAAATGCACCAGCTGACCGAATTTGACCGAAATCGGACAATAAATATCGGAGATATACGTATTTCCGTTTTGTACTGACACGCCCCATGCAAAATGGGCTGTTAAGTGTGAGCGAGATAGCATGCGTTCGCTGTTGCTGCATGGCAAGCAGTGTAGTGTTGCTTCATGGCAAGCAGTGCATGCTAAGAGAATTTTTTTTGTAAATTGATAGCGATTTTGATTATTTTTGACTTTATGGGGTACTTTTACTTGGTACAGGGTATACTCAATGTCGGCAGGGACGACTTGCTTGCTTCATTTTTTTATATATACATATAAAAATAAATTAAAAAATTGAAAAGTGTATATATTGTATTCAAATAATATACCATTATTTCATTTAAGCAAACTGCACAAAGAGATCCCATATTTTTCGGATCTTTGATGGATGCTAATGAAATGTGAAAGTTTCATTGTAAACCATTTGGTGAGTGACATTGCCATCGGGCATGGATATATTTCGACATGATGCTAAAGGAGGCAGGAGGGGGGATGGGAAAGGGCAGGAACCACAGAGATAGACAAAAACCTTCAGATACATGCGAGTAACGCACGCACTGCAAATGTATTTCCAATCATTTTACTCATTATCCTGGCAAAAGTTTTATGCCAATGTTTGTGTGTGTGTGTATGTGTGTGAGAGACTACTTGAACATTTTCATGTCCTTCCCTCATTTGCAACGTATGGCGAGGTGAAGAGAAGTGGTAGTGGCAAAGGCAAAACGGCCAAGCTGGCCAAGTGAGTACCACTAGGCGCGGTGCGTTGCCAGAAACCGTATGTGTGTGTGTGTGTGTGCCTGTATTATGTGTGGGAGGGATTTGGGATGGGGATAAGAATGGAGTCCTTGGTATGAGTCGGCTTGCAAGCGTGTTGGCGTTAATGGTTCTTGATGAAATGAAATAATGGGTGCGTTTATTCACGTAATGTATTTGTATTTGTTACAGCAGCAGCAACAATAACAACGATAACAACAACAATAGCGGCATACATATTTACAATAATAACACAGCTCGTAAAATGAATGAATAACTGAATGGAATGATTGAATGCCGGATGGAATGAAAGCGGCGCCCAGGCGACGGCTACAACTACGGCAACGGCAACGGCAACAACAAGAGCTAACAAAACGCTTTTCGTTAGTTTTCATTATTTTCCGCATTTAAGCGTATTTATTCCGTTGTTAATCGAATTTATTAAATGCAAACACGCCAACGAATAGAAGACTTTCATATATACATACATATACACGCACATTGACTCCTCCAACTATAACAACAACTACTACTACCATACCACCCAACCCCACTGTCAACCCCTGCCATCCTTCACTTATTCTGGGCGCGTTTTGTTTAGCTTGAGAAATGTTTCTCGCATGATTATTGTTGCCTGCTAATTTCACGCATTTCACACAGACGCATAAGGTAAAAACAATCCATGAAATGTCTCTATTTACTGGCCAACTGGACGGCTATATACTGGCATATATATACATATATACATATATCAACTGAATGTTATCACAAGTAAATAAATGCAACCCGTTTTAGAGCTCTGCCTACTTGGGGTAGTTAAACATAGTTTCCAGAAAGAAACTTATATACTATTGCAATTCATATACAAAATCTATTAGTTCCAGTAAGAATCAATAGACAAATTCAAGTTTGGCCTAAAGGTAGATAAAAATTCTACTAAAATATTTCATTTTTCTAGTAATTGTAATTATTTTTTAAGCAACTGAACGGAAAGCAAATAATTTTGGTACAACTTTTCATTATTTAAAGAGCGGAGAGAAAATTAAGAAAACAAAAAATGTCAAACATTTTTTATGATAAAATGATTTCTCATTATAAATTTTCCAAGAGAAATATTGTAAATTTATATATATATAGATAAAATCGAACAATAACAAATTGTAAATAAAAAATTCCAAACAAAACAAAAAAATAATATCCTTTCAAAGTCATGAACTCTTTTTAGTTAGTTCTACGTGAATAATTTCTTATTTTTATATATTTTGATATATATACATACATATATATGTATATATCAATATAAAGGAGAATAGAATAAGAATCTCTTTTCTATATGGCGAGGCCTTAGCTGGGCTTAAATGCATTCTCTGTTCTCTGTTTTTGTTAGCATCTGGCAAATAAAAACTAAAAGAAACTTTATGCATTAACTTTAGAGCTAGCGCCAGACGGTCCAGCCAAGTGACCCTCCCCCTTCCCCCACCAAGCCTCCTCCGACACTTATCCACTAGCATTCTAGTAAAAGACTCTGCATTGCATTTGGATTTTGGCCCAGAAATGAGCAAGTAGCTTCATATGTCAATGATTTTGCTTCGCCCACAAAACGATGGCGCCAAATGCATTGGCAACATTAGGTCTCCTTTCGACGCCTTGCACCTATCGGTGGGGCAAAGCTGACAGTTGCAATTCCTGCCAAGACATTCGCCAAATACTTTTTGAATATTGTTGTTTGTTTTTTTGCTCATTTGAAGTGTTCACACACACACACACACACACACAGATACATAGCAAGATAGGGAAACAAACACATGACTATGCACCTCCCCTTTGCTGTTATTATTTTGGCTGCCATTTATTTGCTGTCAATGTTTTCGGCTGCCGGCCGGTCGGTCTCCACCTCAAATAGTCCTCGTCCACATCCACATCCACGTCCGCCTGGGGCCATGTTAGATGTTCGTTTTTCATATCCTACATAAGCAAAAACAAAAAAAAATGGGTATATTAAACTAGACCGACCGATATCCTTTGATGTAATGTAGGTCCATTTATGTGATTGGACTTTAGTAAATAGACAAGTTGAATTCTAAAAATAGATAACTTTGTTATCGAAGTATTGGAATGCAAGAAACACTAGGACATTATATATATAATTCAATTAAGATATCGGTGAAGCTATAGCAAAGATATACACTTTGATTGCTTAGTGGAAGGTCTAGAATATGTTGAAAATGGTCTTATTAAAATATTTCAAGTGAAGGGTATTAAAAAGTCGAGGCCACCAACTTAATATTCGCCATTTTTTTTCCTGTGTCCTTGCTGCTATCATTTTCATTTTAAAATGTCGTCCGCATTTCTCTTAGACGATGACTCCTCCTTCCAAAGGTCAGCGGCTGCTGCTCCTACGCTTTGCCTTGTTAGTCCGGCAACCTTTTTTTTTTTTGCCCCAAGTTGGCTGCTTCTTCAAGTCGTTTAGAGATAGGGGGGGCAGGGAGGTGGGGCGGGTGGTGTTGAGGGGTTTTTGGAGATGGACACTTTATAAATGTTTCTGCAACGGATTTTTGCAAAGTAAACTTTTTCGCCTTTGTAGTTTTTGCTCTCTTCCACTTTGGCCCGCATCTGATTGCGAGTGTGTGACATTTGTGTGGACGTCAGGGAGGAGGAAGAGAGCGAGAGAAGGGGGTACAACAAATATATTAAAATGCAAACCCAACTCATATTACTGGTCTAAGGGAATGGGGGCGTCTTGGTCTTAGTTCTTGAGTCCTTGCGCACACATGTGCGCAATTTCCAAGTCCGTTTCGGCCATTGCCAATGCCTTCAAATAAATCGAATGCACAAAAAAGCAATAAAACGAAATAAAATCTAAATATGTATGTCTATATGTGTGTGTGTGTGTGTGTGTGTATGTGTTGAGTGTCGCCCTTTTTCTTCTTGTTTTTTTTTTTATACGTCCTTTAGCTAGGAGCTGTCGAAGTCGAACGAAACGTGGGTATGATGATGAAGGAGGAGAAGGGGGCCTTAGAGGCAGTTAGGACTTGAGAGAGAACAAGAAAAAAACTTATCATTTTTATCATTGCGCAAAACTTTATCCTTTTTGCTTTGGCCGTTAATATTTTCGATTCCGATTTCCAAGTCCCGGCCCACATATACAGTTAGTACGGTTACCGTTGCCGTTCAGAATTTCAAATGACTTTTACCCCACACCCCACACACCTCCCCCTTTTCATATTCTTACTCTTTGGTCGATAGATGATGACTATGAGGAGGGGGCCGAGGCTTATTGAATGTTTATGCTTTATTAAATTTGATTTCTTTGCTGGCCGACCGTTTTGAGTCTTGGCAGCTGGACTGAAACCCCAGAAAACGAGCCCAACTGGCCAAGAACATTTGTTGCAATGATCTATGTGCGCTGAATATTAAATGGCAACGTCCGGCATCTCAGTCAGTTTTGGACAGACTTGCTCCATCTGACAGGACGGGACAGGACCAAGGCCTGCCTGGGCTGTACCGAACCTATTATCATTTTAATGCGCGATAAATACGACATTTGTGACGTTATACAAAGTGCGTGTAATGTGCTTCAAGACAGACATAAGGACAGACTGAGCGTGGGAGCGAGATAGGTAGCGTGAAATTCTATCGATAACGGGTTCGCCACTAGCACATCAACGCATCCTTAGACCGTAATATCGAATGGTAATCATAATCACAATAATAGTAATGGCAATAGTAGTAATGGTAATAATCATATTTTTTTTTTCTCTCTCTTTTCATCCGTTATTTAGAACATTTGTACATACGTGTATGTCCATTACGACATACACTCTGCCCTCCCCCAAGCATATTACATAGACCGGAATGTGTTTATAATCGTAATCCAAATGTTCTGGCCAGCAGTTGGTCAGTAGACTCAACTTTTGTCGTTTTAGGAGTGCCTAATGCGACACGTGCTTCGCGCATATTTCTTCACACTGTTCTTAAACCCCGAAAAAAAAAACAAGCTTGGTTATGGGCCTAATGATTGCCCCTGTATATAAAGGATAGCTCGTTAGGATCAGAGAGCATTAAAGCAAATTGTGTGACCATAATTAGGCGACAATAAGTTGAAGTGTTATCGATAAGTTGCTCTTGGTGGTCCATTTGTGAATTTCACTGCTAATTTTTTTTTTATCTCTGATTAACTACTTATATATAATTTAATATGTACGATTATAAATATATATTTTATGTATGTAGATATGTAAATAATATGCAAAATTAACAATTATTATAATAAACCGATAAATTTTCAATAACTTATTGAAACTGTTACAAAATTCTTTTGATTGTCTTACAATAAGTAAGAATTCTTTGATACTACATTAGTTTATAAAACAACTTAAATTTAGGTTTCCCGATAGTTATATCAATTCTGTAAGATGCCGATAAAATCAATAACTAATGTAGCATCGCAAGTACCTTAAGCCTGATTTCTAAAAGTTTCTTAAAAATTTAATAGGTTTTTTTTAGTTTGCCAATTATTTTATATTTTTAATATTTTCTTGTTTTTCTTTTTTTTTGTTTGATCTGTTGATTTTATCGGTTTATCAATATAGTTAGCTACAATTTGGTTTAGCAAATGCAAATCATATGCGAAATTGTTTATATATATTTCTTTTTTAATAGTCGTTCCGATCGATCGATAAATCATACACAAGAGGCAAATATATGATAAGAATGTTTAAACGAATGGCAAGCTCGTATACAAAATATAGAAATGAATATTCAAATCACTCACCGAAATCATTGCCACCCATGCCGGATGGTCCTGGCAGCAATCCGGGTATACCCTGAAGGCCAAGGAATGCATTGGGGAAAGAGTGTGAACGTTGATTTTCCATGCCATCGAGTGTACCATCATGTTGGGCATCGCCGCGATCAGAAGGCTCTGTATCGCTGCTATTCGAGTCCTCACCGGCACTCTGGCCGAGATCGTGTTTCTGTGGAGTGTCACAGATTTTTTTTTTTTGGTTATTCACTATATTTTTTGATATCCTTTTTGCTAGGACAACCCACCTGATTAGCCTGTTGTCCATTGCTATTTTCCAGTGCCTGTCCAAGGAGTGATTCACGCAATTCTAGATTACGTTCACGATCCTTTGATGTGTCACGACCGCTACGATTGCGAGTCAATGGATGTTGTCCTGCCACTGGAAAATCGCGATCAATTAGCAGTCTTTCCGGACTAATTCCATGCTGAGCACGGAACAGATCGGCACTTTTAATGCGCTTCTGTGGCGGCGGCGTTAGATGACTCTTACGTCCGCCTTCCATTTCACTTAAGTCCCAGTGATTGCTGCTTGCCTGCATGGAAACGAGAGATTATTTTCCAAATTAAAGAAATGTATGTGCAAAAATGCTGGGTCGAGTGCAAGCTAGAGGAACTTCACACTTTACTTTGCTGGCATTTGGATTGGATTTTCTTACGGGCGACGCTGCAGAGGCCTTCAATTCCTGAATAGCGGGAGTGCCGCTGGCACTGGTACCACTTGATGAACCGCTGTGACCTTGACCCTGGCTATTAACGTTATTGCCGCTGCTGCCCGAGGGAAGACTGGAGGCGGCAGTGGCAGCTGCTGCGGCAGCAACTGCGGCTGTTAAAGATGCTGCAGCGGCTGCTGCTGCACTGGCACTAACTGGCACCACAACTGGAGCCTGCGGCGTGCTAAACGGAGAACGGGAACTGTGATTATTGCTGCCGCCGCTGCTGCTGCTGCTGTTGCCAATGATGTTGCTGTTGTTGCTGCTGCTGGTGCTGTTGCCAGTGTTGCCCAATGCTGTGGGCAGATAGTTACTGATCTTGTTATGGTTACTGCTCTCTGCATTGTTGTTATTATTGTGATTATTATTGTTGTTGTGACTGAGGGCAGCGGACAATGCCTTGGCATAGGGATAGCAACCATTGACATCCGCTAATCCCCGTATCTGCAGCAGATGGGCGGTCTTTAGGAAGTCGGGTAACTGTTCATGGCTAACATTAACTTCGCCATTATACATGAAGCTGCAATACAGTGATGTAGAAATAAATAATGATAGGAAACAATAAATGTCTATCCTATCCTAATTGATAATGGAGACTTACCTCAATAGATTCTCCACATCATCGCTGCGGACATCACGCAATATGACAATGGGATGCTCACAGGGATTTGCCTTGAGCAATTTACGAAAATAAGGACTACACGCGCTAAGCACAACCTTGTGTGCGGTAAATGAACGCTCGTCGCAGGCTAGCGTCACATCAACAAAATCCTCTTCATCCCGTAAATGTCGAAACGAGCTAAGTATCGAAGTTTGAAAGTCGTTCCATTTCAGAGCATAGTGTTGTTGTTGCTGTCCCAATGATGTGGACGAGGATGATGATGGCGGTGGCGGTGGCGTTGCTGGTGAGAGCGCCGAACCGGCACTAGCCGCCATAGCCGCCGAGGATAGCGAATGCGAATGGGCGGAATGGGTTGCCGGTGGGGGTGGCTCCATTTTAACCACTCCCGCACTGTTATTCTCCGCCGTTTGCAACTGGGTGGACTCGGTCATTTAAGTGGACCTATAGACTTCTTTCTATGCGTGTTTGGTTTGCCCTTAATGGACTTGATCCGCAGCCTTTTGTTGTTAATTCCTTGACCCGTTTTCAATTGCTTTTTATGTTGAACAAATTCTTGGTTTTCCGTTTTATTTTGTGTGTGTGTGTTTTCTTTTTTTTTTTTTGTTCCTCTTTTGTGTCGAGATTCGCAAATATTTATTCTGCCGTTCCGCCAATCTATCGTATTTTTTTTTTTTTCTGTTTGGGCTCCCAGCGCTAATTTGGCGAAAGTTGCGGCAACCTCTGGCGGCCTTTGTCCATTTTTATCGGACTGATGGAGCCTTGGCCAATGGACGGAGCTGAAATTGAAATAAGAAATCATGAGTGTTTTTTTTTTATTTTTCGTTGTTTTATTTTTTTTTGTGGGCTAATTCTAGATTCAATTGTTGCCACCGACAGGTGGCTTAACCCAGTCCCCCAAGTTCCAATATACGAAACAAAATCATTAAATATTATTACCAATTATTCATACATAAGCACCGAGACCGTGATGGCTATGAAGATGAAGACCACGCTGGCGGTTGATGTGTGCGGCTCACCGCGGTGTCTAATGAAATCATTAATTACACTGAGCGCACTGAGCGGGCCACTTGTTCGAGGGTATGAGTATTAGACGCAAATCAATTTAATTTAACCGTTTACAAGCAGCAAACAATGGATCGGTGGCCCCCACCATCAGCTTCCAGCGTCCAATGATCTTTCAGTTACAAGCCAAAATAATTGTCTACAGATGATCATTAGATGGTTGGCAAGCAGACAAATGGACAAACGGGCATACATACAGATAGATAGATAGATAGAGGCGGCTGTAAAAACGATGAACCATCCATCTTCCAAGACAGTCGAGGAGTACTCGCGGAGTACCCCACACCATGTGAACGAGTGTGTATAACCTGATCGATGTACTCCCATCAAAATATTTATAAACGCATTCATCTCAGTTTATTGTTGATATTGTATTACAAACAGGAGCGGACTATGATAAATAGGGGAAATGGTTTTAAATATACTAATATTGGCATACTATAAGAAGGTTAAGCGGAAGGACTTTATAATCTAATTAAGTTTTGTTCCAGTACTAAAACTATTAAAATTAGAACCTCCTTTGCAATACCTCTTATATCAAATAGTTTATATTTTTATGTCGAATCATTTTCAAAATTTACAAAACTTTCTCTTATTCTTTTGACTGCGGTCCTGCCGAATAGAGCTACTGAAACGATGAGAAGTGAAAAATGAGAGCTTGTGGGGAAATAACTGGCATTGAATTTTTCAGCTAAACCAAGAACAGGAACGGTGGCAGAATGTGCTCTCCTAATGAAAATAATCAAAGAAATCCAATGAATAAAAATAAAAACTTTCCAATTGCAATTGGCGCCGGCATTTGCAGTTCAAGATAATTTTTCATTATCGAGGGGAATATATCGGTGGAACGGTGGAATTGTGCGTGTTTACAATTTCGTTTGGGTACTCGAATTTTGATTAATGATATGGCGTTTTAAATTCGATTACGGTCAAAAACCCTGAGAGATGCCAGTGCATCCAAATTACTTAAGAATTGAGGTAAAACTAAAAATTACATTTAATAAACTATTTTAAAATTAAAGATTTAAAATTAAAGAAGTAGGTAAGTGTATAAAGTATATTGTGGAATTTGGAAGGTAGTCGTGACTTTCTAAGCGTGTAGTATATAAATATTTATATATATGTATGTATATGTGCATATATATATATGTATGTATATTAAGGTGTATTTGTGCGGTAATTTATGAAGTAACCCAAAACAATTTCATCATAACACATTTGCCAGCAATTATTTCGTTTATTGAACAAACATTCGCGTCGTATCGCATAAATTCGAAAGCGAACTGGCAAGTGGCAGACACACACAGATACACACACACACACACACAAGTAAAACAACAACCCTACAACAACAGTATGACTCCGCCCCAGCCCCTGGTTGGTAACCGAAAAATATGTAAATGAAAAAATAGTAAAGAAAAAAGTTATTATTATGATCAGCTGCAGGATGTTAGTTAGTTGTGTACGTTTATTTGTATATATTTATATTAGAATATATATTCTATGGCTACGGGTGTGTGTAACGCAATTGAAATTCGCCCTACACTCGAAAATAAATAACGGTTCTTGTTATAGTGAGTCCCAGGTTGAAGTCGTCCCTTAATATCTTGACTAATCATAAATAATATTAAAATGGAAAAAGAAACAAATTATTTTTCCAGTTTCGAGACAATTGTCGTCCATTGTTGTTTCTTATTGTTTCTATATAATTTTATATAAAGAGTTTTAATTTCAAATATAATCATTTATATCAAATTTCCTTGTTTTTTTATATATCAAATAAAAATAGGAACTCGAACTTTTTCATTGAACTTGATTTCAAACTGGAATCTTTAACAATAAATTTAATTTTGAATACGAATCCTTAAATTTGATTTCGAACTTGAATATTTTGTTTTTTTTTTATTTCTATTTGAAGTTTTGTTGGATTTCTCTTTCTCAGGGTACAGTGAATGCTGTAAAGTAAACTATTTCTATTCAACATTTTGACTACTTTTTTTCTCAGTGTACAAGTGCTTATGTATATATATAAAAGTGCAACTGACAGCGTAAAACAATGGCAGTGCAACACCGTTTCAAATGTGCAACTGAAAATGGCAGACAGAGCTAATGCGGAACGATATCAAAATTCTAGCGTCTGCCTAAACAAAACATTTCAAATTTGCGTGAAGCAACAAAAATCAGTTGAAATGAAAAAAAAAGGCAAACAAAATACAGATACACACACACACACAAATACATATATACACACACCGACTGGCATGTGTAATTGAAAGGACTACTGTGAAAATGCAGGAAAATATGTGGGTTGAGATTGTGTCGTTCGCTTTGATGGCAAAGGGAGGGACAAGGAAGGGAGCATAGCATAATAACAAATAAATGTAAATGATAATAGTAAATAAAAAACGAATTACTAAACAACACACAATCATCCGCAAACACACAGATATAGATATATATATAGAACGACATGTATAAACACGCATACTTGGTCGAGTACAAAAAGAGTTGGGGATGGCAATGGAGTTGGGGTCAGGGGTTAGACATTCTAGCGGAAATCGCAATAACAACAACAACTGCTACATACATTTCTGGGTTCCCGGGTTTAATATCATTTTTTTTTTTTTTCTGTACTAACTATTTTATTTTTTCCTTTTTGGGGAGTAAATTGATACGGCGCCTTGGTTGATATCTTAGGCTCACCATCTCCCTCCCCCCAAATCACAATTTGCCCTTTCCATCTTCAACTCCAACTCCCCCTCAATACCTATCACTCAATGGAACGCCCCCTGCGAGTCCTGTTGATTACAGAGAAATGCTAAGTAGGTGAATTGTGAAATGGAACCAACTGAAAGCGTTTGTTATGTTGATGATAATGATTATTGTTTTTACGATTTGCATTTGAGTTGTTGTCAATTGGAGAATGATATCCCAAAAATATTTTCATTGTACAAGTAGTTTTCCCTCCCCTTCTCTCAGTCTCTCTTTCTCTCTTGTTCTGTGTGTGTGTGTGTTTTTTTTTTTTTTATTACTTTTACTGTTATGTTTATGTACTTATTCTCATTGATATTGGGTCGTCATCATAAACATAAGTGACAAGGAGAACAGGCAAATATATAAACATAGATACATAAATGCTCATATAAGTATAATTTTATGAATTTGGAAAAGAATATATAGATAAAAGATAGATAAAATTACTGGAGCAAGGCGTGAATATTATGGCATTATAATTTTTCAATACCTTGTAAATTAAGAGACATGAAAGCCATGAAAATAACATGGTCTTATATTTGTTTCCAAATTGGTTATCAAAATCAATTTTTTAAGATTAATTAAATGGGTACAACTAATATTAGGAAAATATGACTTATATTTAAAATAAACTAAAGAAAAGCTAAGCGATTTATTTATTTATGTACGTAAACTATATATAAATAAATCGGTTGAGTTAAGTGGTAAAACAATTTGTTATTTATGGTCTTATTAGCAATTCGACAAGAGTCGATTGATTGAAATTTAAACATTTATTTCAAATGTTTGCTTGTGAGCAAAATAAAAAAATGTTTTATTTATGGATTTCTTAATGCTTTTAGAAAATCATAAAATATTTTTGACTTTTGTAAAATAGAATTTATTTGTAGTTTTTCAATTTTAAAGCCGAATGTCATTAAATGTAACCTATTTTCTATTTAAATTTTATTATTTAGAAAGTAAATTAAGAAATGCATATAATTTTGTAAATATTCAAAAACATTAAAATGTTTTACGAAAAAATGTTTTAATAATGCTTTATTTAAGCATAATAACTTAAAACATTAAACAATTTTTTCTATTGAAAAATTGGCAAAGGTAACAAAGAAAACATTTCCCAAAGCAAATCAAGATGATCGATCGGTTATTATAGATGAATGGTAATGAAGATAACATATCATATATCCGTAAAGGGGCACAAAATATCTACATTATGATTGGCACTCGTAACCAGACTTCAAATGGGAGGCCAAATTGCAGGCAAATTATTTAAAAACCAATTAAAATTGCTCATACGCCATGTAGGTCGCACATGGCTTCTGTGTATATAGAATATACATATATGTACATACATACATACGTACATACATATAGAATACATATGTGTATATCTGATTTAGTTAGATGAATTCTCTATTTACAGGTGGGGATATATAAAATGTTAGCAGACACATCTATCTATTCCCCACTTATATGTACATACAACCTTATACACACTCACACAGTTGAAAATATTCGAAAAATCTAAATTAGAATGTCAATAAAATAGTTTTTTTAATGAAATAATTAATTAGATTTTGCACATCAACAACCGAACACGCATTTTCCAACCACACACACACACACAGAGAGAGAGAGATAGAGAAACATACTCACATGTGTTGACCATAATGTTTGATTTTCGGCTCATTTTGTTTTTTGGAACTACCCAGCCCGCCCCACACCCCTTTCATATCGATTTACCTGCTCTGCCTTTGATAGCTGCTGGATTAAAATTTTCCCAGCATTTTTTCATTCATCTAAATTTTCTAAATTCTTTTTTTTTTTCCTGTTCTTTGGTTTGGTCATCTTTGCGATTTGTTCGATTTTTAATTATTTAAATGGTTTTATTTTTGGTCCCACGCATACACACACACACACACACACACACACACATACACATACGTTCTCATTTGCATTTGTGGAACCTGGGCCCCGTCAATACGCATCAAAGTGGCACTCAGTGGGCAGCAAAAACTAAAATGAGATGGGAAACATAGACAAGAAAGAGAGAGAGAGATAGAGACAGAGAGAACAGAGACGACTTTCCTAATTGCCTTGGAGAATTTAAATTGAGACATGAAATTGAATAATTCAAAATAATTAGCAAGCAAGAAGACAAGAAGCTTCCATCCTCCATCCTCCTGCTTCGATTCGACTTCATCTCCGTCTCCAACTGGCAGGGTCGCGTAATTGCATTAATGATTTTGACAAATGACCATTGCCATTTCAGTCTTCTGTCATTGATGCAGTCTACTTTACCAAATACCATCAACTATATCATTCTACTATTGTATTAAAGACAATACAAAATTGTTCAATGATATATATGTATATATATATTTATTTTATGTATAATTGATGAAAATTCTGTTACCATTTAAAAAGATTTTTACTGCCACTTTGTCTACGAAAACAATGATCAAGGCTATCGATGATGATGATGATGATGATGTTGATAATGTCGAGACTTCACTTCATCCGATCCATTTCGATTGTCATAGTCATAGCAAAAAATAAACCGCAAATCAAGTCAGCCAGCTAGCTGCTAATTAAACTAATTGAGTAATTTCAAAGCCGAGCATCAAAGTACGAAATTAAATGAGCAAATAGTAGATACGCGTAGATACTACCATCAACTGCCCCGACTAGAGACCCTCGAGCCATTGATGGGGTGATAAAAGTGAGAAATAATAAAAATAAAAACAAAGTAAAACTAAATTTTTGAAACCTGACATTGAAGGAAAATAGGAGGAGGTGAAGGAGGAGATTCATTCACTAGATGCGTGAGCGATTAGTTTTGGTCATTGCTAATGGAAAAAAACCTATGTACATTTGGTAATAAATCGGTGAATGTAATCGAATCATTGAAAGGCAATTCAAATTATCAGAAATCAATTTTAAAGTTAGTTTAAGTGGATTCGACAAGGGAAACTACTCAATATCTACTCTATAACTAGACTTGAAGCTTTTTCATTTATATATTTCAGATATAAGATAAAAAGTTAAAAGTCTAGGTAAAAATAATTATTTGTATCATCTGTTGTCGTATTTAGCTATTAGTGGAGTTCTGATTCTAAAACAATATTTTTTAAAATTATTCTACCTTAACTGGGATGAAAATTCGCTGAAATCATTTTATAAATGAATTCAACCAAAGAACGGAAATCTATCTGGTAGATACATCTATCAATAGTTTAATAGTTTAACAATATCTTTAAATGGTTCAGATCAATTGTCTTTAGCATATAATAAAATGTTTGTATCAAGGATTATAATTATTGCTTGTTTTTCATTTGATACATTAAACGGGATTTATCATGAATTTGTAAGGCTTAATTTGTATTAAAAATTGGCTTAAAAATTAATAAACGATCTGAATCAAGAATTACTTTAAGCTAATCATGTCGTATCAAACGTGCAATTTCGCTTTCAATCAATTGACTATAGTATTGAATAAATAAATTTAAACAAGAAAACAAATTAACAAATTGTATCTTATAGATATATTTACCCATGACTACAATTACTTTTTTGTAATAATATTTTTTAGTTGGTAAAAGAAAACTGCTTAAAAATTCATTAAAATCAACATATAATGAAAAAGCTATATCCTACTTTGATAATTTATAATCATAAATAAATGTATATCTATAAGATAAAAAAATATCTAGTCATGAACCTAGTTATATTTAAGTAACGGTTTTTCTTATGTAATCCTTACATAGTTTAAAGTTTGTTGGAATCAACTGTCTATTACATAAAATGAAAATATAAAAAAATTAAGTGCTTTGTATCTCAGAGATACATCTTCATTTTAAGTCTAATTCCAAGTACCTTTCCAATTAGTTCACCTATTAGATATATATAACGTGTTAAAGCTGTCAATTAGTTAAGAATTGCATTGAAAGCTATAGTAATACAAGTTCAATCCAGTTCTTTTTGCGTAGATACAATTTTTGCTGCACTACTTAAGGAACTGAAATCACTCAATGTCAATGTTAGTTTTGTTTGTTTTCTTTCAAGACTGTTTATGGGCACCCACAACACGCAGTTTTGGCCATGACGACCATCAACCTGTCCTAATTAATTTCCAACTTAAACCAAATGACGCTCTTAATGGGGCGGGTCGGGTACAGATAGGCATCTGAATGGTCCGCAATTAGCTGGCGTTGTTTTGTTGACTGGATCCATGGAGTTGGAGCTATGTGAACGGTTTCGCATGCGCAAGAAATGTGTGGCCAAATTTATGCAAATGCCGTTGAGGCACTTAAAAAAAATAAAATAAAAACAAAAAAAAAAAAATAAAAATAATAATACAAAAAATAAAGAGTTTGAAACTTTCTTTGACCAAAATACAGAAGATACACATAGAGACACACAGAATGTCAATGAACTGTCTTACAATAAAAAATTGTTAATATTAAGAAGAGAAATAACCAAAAAACCGACAAAAAAATATATAAAAAAAACTTTGAAAACAGAAACCAAGACGGTGTCACAGCAAAAAAATAAAAAAATATAAGCTAAAATACTATAAAATACGAGTAAGAGCAAGAGAGAGAGAGAGAGAAAGAGATACAGAAATTGATCGGCAACGAAATGTGAATTTTATCAACGCATTTTGGTTTTAGGTAAAGGAAAAAAAAAAAAAAGTAGCCTAGAGTAAGAAAACAACTGAAAACTAAATGGTATTGAAATTAACATAAACTGGCCATAAATTAAATTAGCCAAAGCGATAGAAAGAAAGAAGTAGTGGTAGTATACGAAGATGCCAACTAACTACCATCACACGACCACGCAGTCAGACAGCATCATCATTATTTGAATACAATTAACACAAAGAGAAAGCCAACTGCAACAACAAATACAGTATATAACTACTAATACTACTACAATAATAATGTATCGCATCTTTAAGATACAAACATACATACATACATACATACATAAATACCGATACTGGCATTAATTTTCCCTTTGGTATTCCAAAACTAAACTACTAAAATCTTTGACGCAAGTATCGAAAAGCAATAAAAACGAGTTGGAATGGAGCGAACAGTTCGTATAACTAAATCTGTATGTATGTATGTATATTGATAGAGTTACCTGTACCTTTTGGCTAGCGATCGTAGCAACTTTATTATATACATATGTACATACATACAAACATATATATTTATATAAAAGATACGTACAATAGATACATATGTGAAAAGAAGAGCTGTAAGTACCTCGCTCTCGCTCTTTCTCTCATAAACTGCCATCATGTCTAAAACTTATAAAAGTTTTTTTTTTTATTTAGTTTTTTTTTTCTGTTTGGTTTTTATTTCTTTTTATTCATTATGTGTATTTGTATTCCATTTTGTAGTTTTCGTTTTGGTGTCGTTTGTGCCCCGATCTCTTACCGCTTCAAGTTGTTGGTTGTTGGTTGTTGTATGTAAAGTACATAGCCAAATGTTATGTTTTGTGGCCGTTGCGGCACAATGGAAAACGCGTATTGGCCAAAAGTTGTGGCGCTCGCGTTTTTGTCATTAAATTTGCGTTTATTTCATTGGTTAACTTGTTTTCTTTTTGCTATTTCTATTTGTTTGTTTGGCTCGTCTCTCTGTGTTTCTTTTCGTATACATATCTCTCTTTCTCTCTCTCTCTAAGTGTGTATGTGCTGTTATTTTATTTTTTCCTTTTTTGTTGTTATTATTGCTGTATTGTTTCGTTATTTAAATTGTTTTATTTAATGATCGTGTTTACATACTTAGACCATCTTTTTCGCCCACGGAGTAATATGTGTGTGTGTGTGTGTATGGCAATTACTAAAGATTCGCAAAATGGGGTTATACATTTCGAAATGTACATTTATCATCTGCAAATCTTATATACGTATGTATGTAGAATTGTAGAAACATATGTAAAACTAGTTTAAACTAGTGTTAGATCTTAAAGAAATTTTTTAAATGGATTTGAAAGATAAAGTTTTCGAGAAATGTATCTTCAGTTTTATGAGTGTAATTTTCATTAATACTAAAATACTCTCTAGTTCTATCGTTAATTAAATGGATCTATACTATTCGATCTAACTCTTGACATTCCTCTAGTTAAATAGAGTTAATCAATAACTTAGTTTAATCAAAGACGGTTTGTCTTTATCAGTTATGCGGTAATCGAATGGATCGAAATCTCTGCCTATCAATTTCGCTCTTAGCATTCCGTTAATTAAATGGAATTTACCGATAAATTGTTATTGAAACAATAAGAGCAATCATTTTATTTAGTAGTACTTATATTATAATAATTATTTACATTATTATTTTACTATTTAAATACCATTCATTGTGTTAATGGTATATTTTTCTAATTGAAGGTAAATTTTATCTCAAAATTTAGAATAATTGCATTTATTATTAAATTGGTCAAACTAAGTGTTAAATCGATAATATTGTACTATATAGTTTGGCTTTGAAAAACGTTTTTTATTTTATTTGTGTCGTTTAATAAGTTAATTATAACATTAAACGAACGCAAAACTGGTCAGTAGCTTTCAGTTCATCACTCGTTTTCACATGCGCTGATTTGTGAAGCGGAAGGTGTTTGGCGGCATCCAAATATACCTACCTATGTATGTATGTATGTATCTATTCTATACATCCTACATGGAGGCGTCGCCCATGTCATCGCTTTGTATCACCCCCCCCCCCCCCCCCCCCACCATTCGACTCTTCTTTTCATCATCTCATCCATCGTTGGTACTCGTTTGGGGTACGATAAATTTCATATGACATTATTAGGTTTTTTTATTCTTGTTGTTGTTGCTGTTGTTATTATGTCATAATTTTAGGAAAATAAAGCGCTCAACCAAAATAAATTAAAAATTGCTTTCATGCTTGAATTGTTCGATGGGAACGATAGAAAGAGATAGGGATAGATAAATAGAGGGTACCCCGTACCCGTACAGGGCCAACGCGGACAACAAAAGCAACGCAAGTACGCTGCGAATCTTGGGCATGTGGAGACGATTTCATTACCCCCAGTATCCAAATATAAAGTCCATACCTTACCGTTTATGAATCGATCACCGGCTCCAGGTCTAGCTCGGTTGTCTGCCAGCCTGTCCATTCGTCCGACCGTCAGTCAGTCAGTCAGTTCGTCTGTCCGCTCGTCCGTCCGTCCGCCAGTCTGTGCTTGCGTGTGTGCGCTCCCAAGTGTTTATGGTCGATTGGAAGTTTATAATGGATAATGTGGTGTTCTCATTGGCGGGTTGTTGGAGGGCTGAATGGCTAAATGGGATGGTTTGTGGATGTCCCCCTCCACCCCATTTTTCTTTCCAAATTCAAATTTAGAACAAGAGAAATGAATGAAGTGCGCAATATTCAATTAAAGTCATTATTATTATTAGTAATTTCCTCAAATAAGACCGAAGCATCATCGACAACTGGGGCCTGATTGCCATTGATTGTTCCAAGCTGCATATCGATCAGGGGTGATCGATAATCGTTCGACCAGCGCCATGGCGCTCCTCAAGACTAATTGATATTCAACTACGAGACACTATCGGGGGGGCAGAAAATAATAGTTCTTAGATTGTGGCATAGTACTTGCCTTGCAGCCCCACCGGAAAAATTCATCAATTTTCAATTTGAATGTATTAAGGCAAAACGACCGACCGACCGACCGACTGGCTATCTGACTGCCTGCCATCGCATAATGAGGCATTATGCAAAAAAGTATATTTTTGCTAATGAAGAGGAAAATTTTCTACATACGGTTGTCTTTATTAAAAGTAATTAAGTCGCTGTAATTTTCATTTGTCAAACATACTGCCAATTGGGATTGGGGTGCGGATGCCATCGCATCATTTGAGTCAACCTAATAACAGTGTGTCAATGTGGCATGATATGTAGATAAAGAGCAAGAGGGGGGGTCTCATAACAGAATCACCTTCGGGAAAACAAAAAAAAATTGTCGCAAATTCTAAGATGACTAAATCATCTTAATTTAATGACCAATATGTAGCAGAAAAAGTTCTTTGATAAAATTATTTAGAAAAACGAGGAAATGAGAATCGAAAACAAGAAACGTGTGAAAAATTAAATTCGTGACCAGAACTGTATTTGTATTATAATATTGTATATACATACATACATATATACTATACAAGTCAGAGTCCAAAATAGTTATATTTAAATTTAAATTATAAAATTTCTTTTTGTTAAAACTAAATCTTATACTCTTACAAAACTATTCTTATTTATATATTTTTGAAATTAGAACCACGCTAAATTTGCTTCAATATAAATGTGAAATTGTTGAAAGAATTATAAAAGTCACAACACTTTATATCATGGTTTCTAAATTCATTTTCTTAAATTCCAGAATGTTGTATACTGTCTTTTATGATTGAATAATTTCTACTTTATATCAAATTTTTTCCAATTTTAAAATATTAATCTATAGCTAATCTCTATAAAAATGCCCTCACACTTTTTACTATCGCTTTATAATACTTTTTTTTCGAATTCCAAAATTTCAAATATAAGTAATCTCCATAAAAAAGTTCATGACACTTCAACTCTCATCCGTATAAACGGTCACACCACCTATAAAGAACCAAGGGAAGCTAAATCAAATCCAATATACAACAATCCCTCTGTTAAAATAGACCCCATGTCATGAATTTAATGTTTCAGCCGCAGAGTAGCGACAATGTGAACACGACGACCCTTCCGCTGGGAGCAATGGAAATGTTTCTGAGTGATTCTTTGCCTGTGTTTCATTCTCTCGGCATCATTGAAGTAAGTAATAATTGTATCTAAATTTGTACGCAGAACATTTGAATCTTAATAAAATTTATAGTTATGACAAATATCAGACTGTATTTCCCTCTCTCTCTCTCGCTTTCTTCCTATCTCTTTCTATCGTTGTATGTGTGCGTGTGGAAGCTTTAAAAGCATTTTCGTGGTAGCCGAAGAAGAAATTGAACTCAAGTGCAGACAATTGAAGCTCCTCAGAACTAAAGTCAATGGGTCTGAATCTCAAATTGAGGGTGGGAGGGTGGTCTGCGGTATTACTACAAATATATATACATACATATATGTATACATACATACATACATACATACATACAAGGCGGTCATATGACGTACCCCTTTGATGCAAAGTGCTTTGGTTTTGCCGTTTTTGTTTTTGATTTTCTATTCGCTATATACATATGTATGTACTTTTTTTTGCCCAAAAACCGATGGCAAACTATATAGTCACCGATCGGCTGATGGTCAGTCGAGTACTTGCGCCATTTGGTTAATTGATTTCATCATCATATTTTTTTGATGCTGCTCTCTACCTTCTCTCTCCTTCGCCTTGGCCATCCTGCTAAAGCTTAGACAGGCGATTGCTTTGACCAATTTCAATTGTTTTTCATTGTACAATAAATGTATGTATATATACATTTATTTAGTTATCTATACATATATATATATATATATGAATGCAAGAGGGTTACATTGAAAGTTATTAAAGATCATTTTCTTGAAATTTTTTAACATTTTCTTTTTCTTTTATAAATTTACCATTTATTTTATATTTTTTGTATATTTATTTTTAACCTTTTTATATTTAACCATTTTCAAAGTGACTTAGAATTTGATAACATTTGAAAGTTATTATTCAATTATTTTTCAAGATTAAATTAAAATTTAGTATTATCTAATAATGTAAGTATATTCATAAAATATGAACTTGGTCAAAAGTCATGGCTAAAATAATTAGGAATGGCTACAGTTTTTAGGGCTTTCTTATATAAAAACTTTACTTCACTTTTAGATTAATTTTTGTTTTTCAAACTTTTTGATTTGCCCTCGTCTGTTGGACGAAATCTGTGTTCGAATTCGCTACCATCACATTTGAGTTGAGACCGTCACAATTATGCCAAATTTAAATCTATATTCCGTCGCGCTCTTTGTTTCTATTAAGCATATTAACTGAACCCCTATGAGGGGGTTTTTTATTCGCCATCTCGAGCATTTCAATTGCACGACATTCAATTAGAGAACTGATTTCTAATCACTGTTAGTAGTATTGACGATTGCCTTTTAAAAAACGAAATTCCTTTTTTGGTTCTATAAACCGGCGTGACACTGAAAGACACCTGGTGATAAAAGTGTCGAATGCCATACAATTTATTGCCGCCCCTTCGATTGTGTTGCGTTCTTTATTTTTTTCTATCTCTCTCCTCAATTCGATCCAAAAACCGATTCGAATTCAATAGAGATTTACAGAAATGCAGTTTGCCTTTTTGAAAGGCTACCGCAATGATATTATCTACCTGAACTCTGCACCCTCACCTCACCCTCACCTGTACCTGTCCAAGTATCCTTCTAATTGCATCCACTTAGCACTTGACTCAACCTTTGGCTATGCATCTGACCAATATAAAAGTATACAACAATTCGTGTTGATTTTTCCAGAGATTCGTTTCTGTTTCTGTTTCTTTTTTTTTTGTTCTTTGATAATCCCAAAAATAAATTTTCGTGCATGACAGCGGCATTTTCCAGCCGGATCTCTGATCTTCTAACATAAGAAACAATTCCAAGAGATTGCAATTATTGTGACTTGAGAAAAGGCCAGCAGCATATAGATCGATATTTTTTAAATATTCCTCTAGATATATATACCTATGTATATATATGTAATAACTTTACCAAAGAAAATAAAAAAAAGTGTAATAAAATTAAGGCAAATACAATAAGCCAGCTAATTACTTATACGCGTGAAAATTTCAAAAATCCAGAGCGAGGAACAAAAAAAAAAGGGTTAATTCAAAGGGCCCAGACCCATATTTATGCATTGACTAGGGGGGAGGGGAAGTTATAAAGGGGTCTAGAGGTTACGGGGGAGGGTGGGTGGTAGATGAAAATTATGCGCTGCAATTTTTATTGCTTCATTGTTCTTGGGTGCTCCTGGGTTGGTAGTAATTGTTGTTGTTGTTGCTGTTGCTGTTGTTTGCGCTTTGTTTGGACGTTTTCGGGTTAATGTTAATTACCAAAAACTGCTTTGGCACTTGGGCTGACCAACAAAAAAAACACAACAACAAAAAAATAACCCAAAGCAATTAAAATTTTTATGACGCACTGAGTTATTACTTCAAATCCACAAACTTGAGTAATGCCACCACCAACGCCTTTAGCATTGCTGCCATTCTGCCGCATCTGCTACATCTCGTTTCCAGGACGTGAGAAATTCTTAACTAAAAAGGGAAAATGTACGCCCACAAAAGAAAATGTAGAAGAAGAGAGAGAGAGATACACACATACACACACACAGCAGCAGCAAAAGAACAAGAAGATATATTAAAAAGATTTATTGTTTTATGATTTCAAGGGAGCAAATGAATTGAGGAGGGTGGGGGACTTGGACACTGTCCCTAAGTTTAACTGCAATTGTTTTCTACCTGCGCGGCAAAAAGTCAAAGGTCAACAAGCAAATTAAATACTATTATTGTAATACAACCAGTTGGATTATCATACATAGACATAGCCCATGTGCACTTTCTCCAATAGAAATGCTGTAATTAAAGTCCAACTGTCAAAATGCAATAAATTATTCATACAATTCGCAGCACGCCCTCTACAGCACAGCAGCCCCCCCTTTGGTATGCCGGCGGCATATCTCTATTGGATTCCACATCCACCAAGTCAGATTTTCAAGTCTCTTGGTCATTTAATTGATCGTATGTCTATGTATGTATGTATTTTATTTTGTCGACATTTTTTTCTATGATAATTTACATAAAACCTAAAAACGACTTCAACTTGTATGCAAGTGAAAAGGTTTTTTTTTTATTTTTATTTTTTATTCGGAAATTAGATATGTGAAAGTTTATTAATTAGACAAAAAACAAAAAAGAGATGAGAGATTTTGTTAGGTGCTGTGAGACAAGGCAAAGACAATCCATTGGTCACTTGTTTTATTTTTCGTGGCTTAGAGAGATGTAACAAGTAGATATCATAGATCATAGGCGTAGCCAAAGGGGTGAGAAACACGGGAATGGCTTAAACTGGTATTTTATGTGCCAAAGAATTCTTATGGGATATATAGTTATGTTTTTTTTTTTGTAATAAGATGCCTAGCATCTTTGGAAAAATATGCCTTTCGTTGATCTCTTTATTTTAGTTAATAAAATTTATAAACTTAAAAATTTGTAATCTTCAAATTCAGTTAAAATATTATTAAAAATTATACTCAACGTTCATCAGTTGTAATTTTTTTTACATTTATAAATTTTTAGTCCTCATTTACCGCTTTGGTAACAACAATTTTTGACAAAAAGTTCCGGCATTTTGTTTTAAAAGTTAATTATGAAGTATTTAATTTGTAGAATATCTGCACTAAATTTAAATGAAATCGGTAATAGATTTTTACATGGAAATTTTTGAAATTTATAAAGCGATTTAAAGAAACACTCTTCTGGTAAGGGAGACTAACTAGTTAATAAGTTTAAGAGTTTTTCTCCGATATTTTTCAAATACAAATATAAATTAAACATAGAGAACACAGGCAAAATATAATAATAATTACATAGTAATTATTGTAATTGAAATCCATAAGGCTTATATACATATGTATATTTTATATTATTAATTTATTTTATTATTATTTATTATTTATTTTATTTATTATTTTATTCAATAGGTTTTTTAATTGCTTTTAAGACAATTAAGTAAAGAATGTTAAGTTTGTTTCCGTTTTCAATGTTTTTTCACTGGAATATAACTATTAAATAGTTTATGTTATAGAAACATATAAATAATGAGTTATTTATACATTTTTAATCATAGGTTTTGTTAATTATTTTTCACTAATATATCTGTTAAACAAAATATATTCAAATTGGTCCCTTTAGATCCGACCATGATTTGAGAATATATATACATACATATGTATGTATGTATGTGTAGCTCTTACATCATTTGTTCTATGGGTAACTAACGAGAATTGTCAAACTAAGCCAAGTTAAGCTTGTTTTTGTTGTTGTTGTTGTTGCTGTTTGGTTTTAAGCTGGGGGCAACAACAATGGATTGCATGATAAGGACGCATATCAATTACAGTTACAAGAGTTTTCCAACCAAACAACGCGATTAACATAAAAGGGCAGCAACTCCAGCAGCAGCACCAACAACACCAACAACAACAACAACGAAAAGTGGTTAAAAAGTAATAGGCGTAATAAGAATAATTGGTGATAGAGGTCCCGGGTCGGCAAAGACGATGGATAGAGGGGGGTGGTGGACGAATGCGTGTCACTGGACAACAGTCTATTGCCAGAGTGGACAATGAGCAGAAGGATGAAGAGTGGGTGGAATGGTAAGGACAAGCAACAGCGTTGAAAGCGTTGACTTGTGACCATTTCATAAATACCGTTATAAACAAATTACGACAATAATAAGGGCACAACAACAACAACAATAACAATAACAGCAACTACAACTACCTTAGCATGGAATAAATAACTACGAAGACCCAAAAAAAAACTGAAAGGGTCTATCAGGATAACGGGAGCAGCAAAAACAAAATATATTTTTTATTGCTCACATTTACACATGTAGAAGTCACGCCCACACCATACCGCCAGCTCCAGCTCCCTACATTTTGACTACATATGGGCTAATAGCGGGACGAAATTATGAATTTCTAATGAAATTAACCATAATGGTGGGGGCAAGTGAACCCCCAGCGAGCACTTGGTTCAAGGGTGTTTATTTGTCGACGGACGGTACACGACTAACCCACGAATCACGAGCACAAAACATAGAGACAGCTGCGGATATCGGAGTATAGAAAGGGGACTAACACACACCTACACACACACACACACACACACACACACACACATACACACAGTCATAGCCAAGGGCTGTATTAGCCTGCCGTTGACCTCGCCTCGCCGACTTGCCTTGCCTCAAGTTAAACGCCAAAAACGTTGGTCAGCAGCCAACCCTTCCCTAACTTCCGTTTACAATGCATCGCACATTGTAATTTTTGGTAATAAAAATTTTCTTACTTCATAATTTCAAAAAAGGCTCTAACTCTAATACACGTAACTAGCCAAACCCTTACCAAGATAATTGCATGGGCCCCACGGTGAATTCCATTTGAATATTCACAAACATTTTTATTTATGCGTACCGTGAATCACATTCGAGTTACAGAGAAAGCAAAAAAAAAAAGGAACAAAGAACAATGGCAAAAAACAAAAAAAGAAAAAACAAGAACAAGAAACATTGAACCAACTGTCCAGTTAAGCTTAAGTAGGTATTAATTTCTCCCAAGTGACGCGTCCTTTACGGCCAAGTCAATGCGATTGCATTACCACAAAACTTTGCGCAACTCATCGATACGCAACTGTGTGGAAAGCGTCCAAAGGGGGTTAGTGTGGGGGGGGGGAGGTGATTCCGAA
This sequence comes from Drosophila emarginata, assembly GCA_037075365.1. NCBI lineage: Eukaryota > Metazoa > Arthropoda > Insecta > Diptera > Drosophilidae > Drosophila > Drosophila emarginata. The sequence goes on from JBAMCD010000012.1 coordinate 501,872, forward strand.
ATTTGTAGTAGGAGGCAAAGCAAATGTTGGGCCAAGCGGAGAGTGAGACGTTGTGGATTACGGGGTATAGGTTGAGTGGGCAGTTAGTCACAAATACAATCGCGTAATTAATTAAGCGCGTCAGCTGGACACTGCTCCCCCCCCCCCCCACCTACCCATAAAAGGATAGGAACAGTGGTATAATAAACTGTCCCAAGACATTCAGTCGAGATTTAATTCGAGATTCTATCATTTAACTTAGATTCGGTTTCTTGTATAGTTTATTACATATTAAAATATTCTTATAATGGTTAATATTTTTATCTTTATATTTTGTATAATTTTGATTTGTTATTTGACCCACTGTGCACAGTGAAGTCTCAGTGTCATGCTGTGCAAAGGCTTTTAACCTGTCCAGCGAGCACATTGAGACAGAGACACACGCATTGAATTGGTCAGGTAATGGAGAAGAACTGGTGGTAAGGTTGGCAGGGTGACAGGGTGAGGAATCACCATCAGAATCGGAGGCAAACGCAGAAAAACACACCTCAAATCGCATTTTGTCCTTTATCAGGTAATTCACTTTTTAACTTGCTCTTCACATTTTATTTTGTAATTCCATTTTGGCTTGGGTTTGTTTTTTGGGGTCTCTCCTTTCGCGCTGCTTCTTTCGTTGTTATTTTTTTTTTCTTCCTTTTTTTTTCTGTAATTGTTTGCCATTAATTACAGCAACAACAACAACAAGAATGAAAATGGAGACCCCCAATTCGAAGCGCAAATATTTCCGCTTTGCTGTTTGTTGTTAATTTTATTTATAACTCAGAATGACACACCTTCTATACGATTTACGATCTCTGTTGATTTTTTGCTGGTATGCATTAAAGAAGGAATCGGTGAATTGTGGCCAAATCTGATCCGTTTTTTGGGCGTCGTAGTTGCAGAGTAATTGGAAGTCAGTGATTCAGTCATTTACTAGTATTTCTAACCCGCACAAATGGAACTTGCCCAAATATGATTTCCGTTTCCGGTTATTGCCATTCCTTCATGTGTCTTTATTCCTGCCCCCCGCTGACGCTTTCTCACACTAGTTCTAAGCTCAGACGCTTGTTCAGGCGAACAGGTTTGAAGCAACACGAAGTGCAATGCAATCGTGTCCAACCCGACCGGCAAATGAGCGAACTTTTTGCTTCAGTTTTTTTGTTTTTTTTTTTTTTGTTGTTGGATGTGGTCGGGGGTGTGGTGGGGGTAACAGGCGCTGGGAGAACGTTCATATTCTATCCATTTCATTCACCAGCCGGCAAATGGTAAGAAAAACAATAACAAACCTCAGCTGAGAAAATTGGCAAATTCTTAAGAGAAGAAGAGAGCTAAGAGTATGAGAAAGAGACACGACTTCACAGTGGAGAGAGACACAAAGAGAATTGAGACTGCAGTAATAAGTTGCACAATTGAACGAACGCCCAAGTTTGGTAATGGAAAGGTGTAATGACTGTCTCCATGTGTGAGTGTGTGTGCTTGTGTTTTGCTTAAGAAGTCTTTGCTGTCTACTTGCTGTCTTCTCGTTGCCTTAAAAACGGCTTTGAGCTTGGCTCGCGGCCAAATCGAAGAATCGAATCAATATTTTTGCCAATAAGAAGAAAATCGCGAATTATTTCAAAGAAACATTGCACCACGACTACTCATACTAAGAACAATTTAACATCCCTTTGGGATGGGGAATGTCTTCTCCATTGGCGGTATTCCCCGCTATGTTCTGCACAAATCAAAAACAATTCAAATAAAACAGCAAGAAAAACTGTGTGAAGCAGGCGACCATGAAAATGGGTGGATTGGGTTGGGTAGCTGTAAGAGCGTGGAAAGAAAAACAGCAGAAAACGCAGACAATGTCGACGATGACACGTGCTTTTTTCAGCTGTTTTGTGTATTATATGTGTATGTGTGTGTGTGTATGTGGAAAACTCGCAACTGCGCGAAAAAAAGGACAAAAACAAAAATCGCAAAAAAAGAGCAAAAGAACAAAAAAAAAAAAAACAGAAAAAAAATCAAAACCAGCACGTAACGGCGTCAACAACAGATGCGCGAATATAGAAGGGGGCGAAGAGTAAGCGAACAAAATGCAATCCAAAATGGGAGCATAAGAGAGCACAGAAGAGAACAGCAAAAGTTTTGTCTGTGTGTTTTGTATAGGCTGCCTGCAGGTGGCATCAGTATTGCAGGTTATATGTGGTGTGTGTGTCTGTCAGTCCGACGGACATTTTCAACGACCGTCGACAACGTCTTTTTGGCGCGTGACGTCGACTCCACTCACCAACAACCATGATGGCATCAATGTGTGTGGGGGATGGGGGGTGGGGTTCGGTCTGCTGGCAGCTGGCAAATTGCATTATTATGCGAGTGTCTGCAATCTGCACTCACAGAACAACCGTAACAGCACCAATAACAACAACAGTTCAGTTCAGTTCAGTCGGAAAGCAGAAAGAGAAAATACAAAATAAAAAAAACAAAAAAAATAAATCCACAAACAAAATGCAACAAAATATACGCAAAACAAAAACAACAAAATTCATAGGGCCGTTGCTGCTGTTGGTTGCTGCCATTGCTGTTGATATTCGGTCGATGGGCGATTAGAAAACTGCAGGCTGTCCGGGCTATGGGCGATGAGTGGGCGGGTCAGTGTTGGGGTAAGGATGGAGGATTACATTCAGTTTTGTTCAAAAATTAATAGAATTTCATAAGCTTTTTCGGGCACTGTCTGTCGCATTCATGTGTTCGCTCTCGCTCTCTTTGAATTTTTAAGACTCGCTCTCTCGTTTTAACAACAACAAAAATGCAATCTTTCTCTTGCATTCTCTCACACTCATACATACTCGCTCTTTCTCTTTCTATCATATCATACAAACACACACTTGCTGCTAGCCCATTCGCTAGCTTGCTCTTTCAAATGTTAATTTGAATTTTTATTAGGTTTTAGGCTTTTATTGTTGCTGTTGTTTGTTGTTGCTTGTTGTTGTTGTTGTCAGGCATTTTATTTTCACTTAAAATTGCAATTGTTGTTGGCTTCCCTGCTGCTGTCGCCGTTGCCGCTGCTGCTAACGTTGGCGCCTCCGCTGCTGTCTCTGCTGTTGAAAGTGCGACTGCGTTAGAAAATTGCATTTGATAAAACTAAGCAGCATAAGACACACACACACACACACATACATACAAACATGCAATGCAATCAATTTTTTTTTGAATTTGGAGTGAAAAGGTTAGCACCATCTACCGTTATAAGAATATATTATATATCTATCCTCAGTCTTAAAAAAAAAATACTCGGAATTGCTTTCCTTAAATTGTCTCAAAGTTTGTAGTGAAGCTTCAGAACTCCCAAATGTATGCAACAAAAACTTCTAATCCTTGGAAAAATTATTAAAGACCAATCGGTTCAAGTAGACAAAACAGGACTTGTTTTTATTCCACTTTTACCGTGAATGAGCATATATATAAGATCTTTCTTATTTGGCCTACAAATCTATAATTCCCTCAAAATGAAACTAAAAGAACCTCATATAAGAGCTATAAAAAAGATTTCTGGATAATATATGTATATCATTGGTGGAAATAGATTCTTCAGCTTGGTCAAAAAAAATAACAACATTCCATATACTTGGAACCATATATTTATCAATTTCCTTTTATTTTCTTTTAATACACTTTAAACATACATTAAAATTACAAAATCGGACACAATCAAAGAAATGTCGAATCATTTTTTAAAATAATCTCTATAGTATTGTTTGAATGTGGGTAAGTACATTTAGGTACAGAAAGTACTATATAAGAGACACTCAAATTGAGTGCATTTCTGCTTTTCAATTTTATATTATTTGCAGAGGCTATGGGGATTATAGAATTTGTGCCAACTCATGAACCCAAAAAAAAGAAAATCAGGCGCCAGTAAGAAAACAATTGTGCATAAAGGAAACAATTGAAACTGTATGTGTCCTTCGAGTCCTGGCCAACGGACCTGCAATTAGACATTGGCTCAGCACAATTTACTAGAATCACATATGGCATTAGAAAAAGAATAAAAGTGAAAAGTCACTCGCCTGTCATGACCTGTCATTGGCATATCAACTTTTCCTCTACCGACGGCACTTGCAAATACATACAAACAGATGTACATAGCATCAATCCTACTTTGGGACTCTTGTGATGATTTCGATGGTCACTTTTTGGTCGCTACTTTGAATATTTCATACTTGTATTTGATTCCCTTTATTTTCGGTCAACATTTTATGAGTCAGTGGGCCCGTTTTAGATCTTCATCTTGAAGCGGTGGTGACCCACCGCATTGCGACTAATGGTGGACGACGACGGACAATTTTATACCCTTTTTCGCAGGCAATAAAAACATTTTCTTTTCGCCCGGACGCGCAAAAAAAATGAAATACTGAAAAAAATTAAGAAAAATACTTGTCCATTGTTGTTGCTGTGTGTGTGTGTGTGTTGTTGTTTTTTTTTTTCAAAAACAGAAAACGCATTAAGTGCGCGGTTTCCATTGTTTATAACATTCTTTTTTTTTCTGGTTATTCCTTCTTCTTTTTCGGTGTGGGGCAACCCGAGACAAGGCAAAGGGATAATTAAGAATGCTTATTTATCTAGAACGCATAGCAGCGGCGGCGGCGGCGTCAACGGCGCCAATTGTCCAGGCTCTCCTTTTGACCACAGGGGGGGAAAAGATGAAGGAAGATGTCCAATGAAAGGGTTCGTAAAAAAGCCAAAAACTTTTATTTTTATGATAAATTGTGTGCCAGAGAAAGCAAAAGAAGGCGCCAGCTAAAGGTCACTTGGCATGGACACGCATCCCCACATCTTTTATGGCAAAATCAATGAGAGAAGAAAAGCTGCAGCCAAAGACGGTAAAAAGCAATGCCAGTTTTCTCTTCTCTCAAAGATTTACTCTCGCTATCTCTCTCTCTTTCTCACTCTCTCTATTTCTCTCTCGCTCTGCTAATTAGCCAGTAATGGGTAACGCGCCCGCAAGTTGGCGAGTTGAAAATTATACAAGGAACGCGGGAACGCGCGAAACGGAACTGGCAACTGGCAATTGGGAGTAAGAGTTTGAGTTCGAGTTAAAGCTAATGCTAAACCTAGAGGCAAAGCACACGCAAATCACTTGTTTTCATGTAATTAGCCATACAATCTTTGGCAACGGTTAACGGCTTGACCGGGCAACATGATTTTTGGTAATTAACCAAAAACCGATCACATCTAACCCAAAATTGTTTTTTTTTTTTTTTTTTTTTTTTTTGGCATTGGTCTAAGACATGGACTATTCTGTGGATGTTCTCTCAATGTTCGTTCAATGACCGATAAAATTGCCTCAACCAACGCGGCCAACTCGTCCAAGTCGCTAAACTCAATTCTCCAAGCATCACCTTTTAGCGGGTTATTGATTATTAAATTTTTTTTTTTTTTCGTTTCGTTTTGGTAAGTTTTCTACATGAATTTGTGTGTGTGTGTGTGTGTGTTTCTCAAACATTTTTCTACGCCGACATACGGTGTAATTACAGCAACGCGTTAATTGTTCACCTCTCCTGCATTCCTTCCACTCTTTGTTTCAATATCTACATATATACTAGATATATACATACAATGTGTATAGGTCTATTCGTATTTGTTTTGGATGCTGGGAGACGACAGCCACCCGAAAAACAACATTAGTCCGGGCGAGGAAACTACACTTACGCATAGTGTGCGTAGTGTTTTGAAGATTGCTCCGTTCATTAGCTTCCATTACTATTGTAATGGTACTTCTACATAATGCTATTTGTAGACAATTACTAAACATGTTTGGCAATTTTGATTTATGAATTGTGGCCAAAAAGGTTACACCATAAGGGTGTAAACTAATATTAATACAAAACCTACGCTTCTTTCATCATACTCCAACCATATACATATATTTATGTTAATGAAAAGAATAGATATAATTTATTAAATATGGTTATACCATATTAAAATTAAAAAGAAAATGTTTTTTTTTATAATTTAGAAATAAGTTTTTGTTTTAAATTTGTTTCAAATACAAATTAAATTATTTTTTATAATTAGAATCAAGTATGTATATAAAAAGAAGAGATTTAGAAAATTTTTTAAATGGAAGATTGACTCACTTTTTCTAACTTTCAAAATATCCTAATTTTATTAAGATTAATTTTTAAAGACACTTTTATAATAGATATTTTTAAATGATTACATTAAAAATATTGGCAAATTTCCAACATCATCAAGTGTGCTTAAGTTAGCTTCCGGTTTATTTAAAAAAAAAAACATAAAATAGCTAACTAGTTGTGAATCTTAAAGTAGAATGTAGTGTCATCAAAAATTACTATATAATATCATTCAACGTATGGATTGATCAGCAGAAAACCGAAAACCAAAGATCAATATCAGGAAACAAAAGACTTAGAATTCATTTTTAAATTAAGTTTTAACATATGCAATTTTTGCATTATATTATTATTTATATCTCGTTTTTGTTAATTTATATGTGAAGATCATTTAGATTGAATAGCATTCATATGTATATTAATAATTTAAAGATTATTTTTGATCTAGTTAAAAAGATATTTAAAATAAGATATTTGTATCTTTATTGATCGTGTATTGGGGTATTAGATTTGCAAAGAAAAAGATCAAGTTTTAAAACGAATTCACCAATATTAGAAACAACTTCTTTTTTTTTTATAAAACCTCAATATTTTTAATTATCGACATTTAAGAATTGTAACCAAGAGTTTATAAATTTTATAACGAAACGATTTCTTAAACTATTATTGTTTGCTAGGTAGAAACTAGCAATTAGTAAAAATCTTATATATAAAAAATATAAAATTTTGTAAATTTATTTATTTAGAGCCTTAGGTGCTTAAGGTTCATTTTAAAATAATCGCAATTTTCAATTCCCCCGATAATCTTCACTTTGAATTTTTTTTTCTTTTAGTAAAATTCTAATGATTTTAATTTATTTGATCAATTTTGAAGGTGAAACTATGGAAACGCTTTAGGAAAAATAATTTTGTTTTTTTTTTTTTATTTGAAACTTACCACTGATCTTTGTCTTTTTTTTGAAGATGTTCAAGTTCCGTGTTATTCTTGGTTTTTTGTTTTATATGTATAGTCCAATTATATGCAGTGTATTTTATTTTTATAATAATTTTGAATCACTTTTTAGAAACACGAAACGTTTTAATGGATTGATATTTTTGCTTCTATATCTGCTGCTTTTACTTCTGGATTTTATTGATGTGCAAATTAAACTTTTTTCTTTCTTTAATTTTGTAGGATATTTTGCACGAATTTCAAAGTTCTTTTCGAGCTATACAAATCACTCTTTAGAACATCCAATTCTGTAATAGAGAGTAGAAAATTGAAGAAATTGAGTGCCGAAATTAAGGTGTGGAAGAGGGTGGAGGAGGGGAAGAGAAGATGCACACGTAACGTAACGCAATGCAAAGATGCGAGTAATAAATTGTAAATCAGTTTGTGGATTTTCCAAATGCACGTCCAATGGAACACAGACGACAGAGACAGGCGACAACAACAACAACAATGAAAACAGAACAACACATGGTGAGTGATAGGGGGAGTGGGGTAGGATTGGCGAGGCAATTGCACTTTATGCGCGCTGTGATTTTTCGTTGCTTTTTCTTTTTACTGGTTTTTGTTTTTCTTCTTTTTTTTTTATTTATGTTGATTTTTCGCTTTGCGTTTGCTTGTGTTCTGATTCTGATTCGGGTTCTGAATCTGTGTGAATTTCGTTTTTTATTAATAAAATGCACAACTTCCGTTATTAATTTTGCAACGACAACAATTGTAGTCGCGGCAAACGACGACAGTCGCTGACAACAGCGACAACAACGACAATAACAACAACAGCACCAACAACAACAACGACAAGCAGTGACAAGCGTTGATGGCTGGGGGTAAAAAAAAAAGAATGAAGGCAAAGAACGGTTCTATTTGGACATGGAAATCAAAATAATAAAAACCGAAACAAAAAAAAAATTGGAAACTCAAATTCGATGACTAAAAAGGGAAAAACCAAAAGAAAACCATCAACAAATTGGCGGCGGCAGTTTCAGATTTCGCTCCTGTGCACGCGATTCCCGTTCACTCAGCACACTTCTAGCCAATATAACAGGCCAGAAACAGCCCAGCCCCCACTGCCTCTCCCCCAATGCCTGCAATGATGACGATGACGGCTGCTGCATTCATTCATAAAAATCAGGTTGTAAAACAAAACCAAAAAACAAAAAAAAGCAAAAAAAAAAAAAAAAAGTAAAAAGACAACATCGAAAAGGAAAACAACAACAACACCAAAACCAAAGCAAACTCTGAATTTATTTACACATTAAGGCAAATTGCCGCCGCGTAAATTGTTGTTGTTATTGTTATTGCTGCTGCTGTCAGTATTGTTGCTATTTGCAATTGTTGTTAATGTTGCTGAGTTAGCCACAGGAGGTAAATTGTCACTGATTTAGTTAATTGTCATTGCACATAAAATTGTTTTATAAATTTCCTTGATATGTATATTTTTTGAATATTTTTTTTTCCGATTTGTTTTGCTTTGCATTCGCATTATGATTTGTTTAATTTTGTTGCACTCTTTTTTTTCTTTACCGTTTCTCACTTCTCACTCGTTTGTTGCAATTGTCTCTTATTTGCCAGGCCGCAGAGTCTAAAAACCAAAACAAATCACAAAAGTCAGGCAAATCAGAGATTTAGCCGCACTTGAACCACGACACTTGCTGCCCGCCTGATTGCTGAAAATGTACTGTTAAAACACATTTCTTACCGACAACGCGAAGCGGCAGCAACAACAACATTACCATTCAACAACAACAATTATAACAAAACAACATACCCGAAAGATACAAATACATTCGTGCCAGTTGCGTTGCATACGATTCGAATCGTTTCCCTCTGCAGATGTTCGATCCAACATGTTTGCTATCCATTCGGTTCGTTGGCCACCCACAGCATGTACATCACACAGTATGTATGAATCGATGAAATGTTCGTAATTTTTTTTTAAAGTATTTTGTATTAGTTAATCTTTTTAATATTTTGGTCATGTTTAAGTATTATTTTGAATTAAGTACATTTACTGGAATTTGTTTTTTAATATAATCGGTTTTTCACTAGGGCAATTTGGTGATTTGGTTAATAAAAACTTTTCTTTTGGCCAGAATTATATTCATACATTAATTCTCTTCATTCTTTGTGATTCGATGTTGTTTGATTTCCAATAGGAAATTCTTGATTACTAATATTTTGAAAAATTATCTTTGCTTTTTAAAGTAATAATACACAAATGTTAAATATAAATTAAATAAAACCACTGAATGGATTTCTATAAAATTCAATCAAATGTAAAAAAATGTTTCTTTGCTGATTTGTGTAAATTTTAAATTTTCTTTATTCGAATTAATTAAGATTAGTAATAGTCTTTAATATATAAGGGATTGCATTAATTCGTTCAAAAAAAAAAATACGAAAATTTGCACAAATTTATGAGAATTTATTCATATATCATTGTATTAAAATTTAAGTATTAGTTTCCAAAATTTATTTAAAAGAATTGCGTTTATTTTCTGTCTTAACGAATAAATTAAATACAGAATTTGTTAGTGTTATAAATAAATTATTACTAAGTCCTTGGATATATACTCATCTTAACAAACAAAACATTTTTGAATTCCAGATAGTAATTTAAGAAAACTTAAAAACACCGTTAATGTTTTAAAAAGGTAATTTTAAGAATATAATATTCAAAAATAGTTACATCTTTCTAAGTGTGGATATCAATGTTAAATAAATAAATGTTAATAATTGTTATATTTATATCGAATCACTATTAAGAATATTATTATTTAACAACCTAACACTATTAACAATCTCCATCATATAAAACGATGGCTTTCTAAATCGAAATACTAACATGGATTAACTTCTTAAGTTAAAAACACTTTAACAGATTTACTCAAATAAAATTTATATTATATATTTAGATTTTGACAAAAAAAATACCAATATAACAAACTATTTAAAAAATACCAATATAACAAACTATTTATTAAGCCATATTCTAGTGCGATAAAAAGTCATAATAGAAATTATATTTCTGAAGAAAAACATATGATTTTTGAATTTCATAAATAAGTATGTATAAAATAAGTTAATAAAATATAAATATCAATGAAATAATATAACTATTTAAATGCGGACTAATTTATCACTAAAGAAATGAATTGGTTAACTTAAATAATTTCTTTTCCAAGGCCTTAGTCTCACTTAGTATCATTTAAAGGTATTTATATATACATATATAATTTATATGGAAACTATAATTTAATTATATTTTTAAACATTATATGTTGTTCAACAATTAACAGTGTTATAAATATTGTAGATTATTTAATTCAATCAATGGAAACTTACATACACATATACAATATCACATTTTTGATAGCTTTCATTAACGATCTTTGGGCATCTCCCATTGCATTATCACATTTTCAAATTGTATGCTCTTGAAAATGATTGAAAAATTAATACGCAAATAGCCCCAAAAAAATGCGAACAAAAAGCAGAAAATTGAAATACTTTTTATATTAAAAATAAACTTAAGCCGCCCACGAGTCTAGTTGTTGCTTTTTTTTTTATTTTTTTTAGCAATTTCTTTTGAGAATTGAAAGAAAACAAAATGTGTACAAGATACAATTTTAATATGTGTGTGTGTGTGTGTGTGTATGTCGTTCCATTGAAACATAGAAAAATAAGAAACGTTGAGGGAAATGTAGCGATCGTACGAATATTTTAATTAGAATATAGATAAAAAATAACAACAACAGCAGCAACAGCAACAGATAGAACAGAAAAGTGGCAGCAACACCAACAAATATTAACAATAATTATACCCGAAATAACAAAAATAACAACAGCAACAAAAACAGCAACATAAGCAAAAACAACAAACACGGCAATAAATGCGACACCTATTCCATATAAATTCTCGATTTATATAATTTTGATAAAAATAACATTCCACTCAATAGAAGCCAGAGGAGAACGCTTACGCATTCCCCATTTTCCACTACACTAGCAATACTACTAACACCTCCTCCTACCCCTCCTCCTCCATCACACATATCCCCCACCCCTCTACCAATCTTTTTTGTATTGTATCTGGGCCCTCCGGTTAGCGTAATAATATCAAAAATGAATATAAGAACACCCTATACCAAAAGATGCTTTGGGTAAAAATAAATACAAATGTCGCCGGCATCAATAAGATATAAATTAAAAGTGTACTACAATCCCAATGTTAATTAGAAACTCACGAGGTGGAGGCTCTGCTGTATGCATTCCGTTCCCAATTTCCACACGCCCAAAACTTACCTCCCTTGCACTTCCCCCCTCTACTGTTTTATTGTGGCAATCGTTTCGGTTGAGACCGGAACGGAATCTCGCCCAGCTTGTTGCCATCTTGGCCCCACATACATACATAGATACATATACATACATACTTGCTTAATGCTCGGCTGGAAGCGTTTGACATGCTGTCGTGTATCTATTAGATACATTAGCCGCTGCCTGCGTTCCTCGTCTGGATGAGTGTGTCCCTGTGTCCATGTTTATAGCCACCGCGGCGACAATTTGATGTTTTTGTTTCGAGTGTTTTTACACGTAAATTTATTTTGTTTTGTCGCGTTTAATAAAGATTCAGATGCATTTGCCATCGGATGCCTTCACCTTATAGCTTTCCGGACGGGAAAGGCCCTTTTCATGCCCCTGCAAGTATAAAAAGTCTAGAAATGTTATGGCGAGCTTTATGACTTCCTGCTGCCTCACTGTTTTAAGGTATTTGATATGATTTTCCATTTTTCAAAGTCTCATTCTCATTCTGTGAAAATATCGTTAAAGTGTAATAATTGTAAAGCTATGCAGGATCGTCAAAATATATTCTGCAGTGCTTAGCTTTACTCAGTTATTCAATAATCTCAATAAGCAAGTCTCTTTTTATAAATTAAGATATGTTGAAAATCTCTTAAGTGATTTTGCCTATTAGTGGGAGATAAAGGTATTTTTAATATCTTGATTTTATCGGTTTTCAAATGTTATCACCCGAAAAAGATATCTTCTATCCATATATGCAGTTCTAGATTTAGAAAACAAATACAAATTTATCCAGAAAAAATATAAGTTAAACAGCTACAATAACCTAAAAAATAATGACAAAAATTTAAGCATATTTGAGAATGCAATTTTTACCAATTGGACGATGCGATTTCAAGAAGTTAATAAAGATATAGTTTTTCAGAATCGACCGAAATTCAATTAAATTGGGCATTGTAAAGTCAAGGTTCCTTCAAAGGATTCAAATAATTTTTTCATTTGTTTTTTCATGTGGCCATAAGTCGGCCATCTTAATCTTGGCCGATTTAAAAAATATTTACATCGTTGCCTTCGCTACGTAGCAAAAAGCTTTATAAAAATTTTCGAAATAAAAAAAAAATATTTGGATTATATTCTTGAAATTTTTGATGATGTAACGACTTTAAGTACAGTTTTCTACTTCGAAAACTAGCAATTAATGTGGAGTTTTTTAAAATCAACAAAATAAAAATAGAAAAATTAGACCCTGAATGACATTGGACAAATCCTTCGAAGGAACTCAACTTCACATGGCTCCAATTAAATCAAATCAAACCATTCGTTTATTTGCTAAAGTTTTCATAGTAAACGAGTTATAAATTATTATAAAATAATATATCGAAAATCGTGATCGATTGGCTGTTTGAACTGAAAAGTACTGGGTACAGATGTGATTTAAATTTTTGAAAATTTAAATTGATTTTACACAAAACATTATAAAAAATTAAGCAACGTTCTTATATAACTTTTAAAACATTTTATGATTATTATTCATATTTAAGAAACATTGAAGTAAAGTAAAATAAATTGTTTGTTTTTTTGTTTATTAAAAACTCAGATTAAAATTTCTAAAAGATTTCAATGATAGAGAGTTCTTTTTTATGAGTTTCTGCATTAGTAAATAAATATTCAAATAAATTAAAAGTGTACTAAGTTGTTAATGCTTCATTTTAACTGTATAAATATATGTGTTATTTTGTGGTTTTATGTGTACAGTCTTTTTGGTACAAAATCTATATATAGACTAAATTCCGTTAAAAAAAATATGTCTTAAGCCACTTTTTATAATTACTAGTTTTAGAAAAAGTGTCTTGCCTCAAAGCTAAGACCAACATCAATATGGATTTAGCCATCCAATTTTGTAATAATGATATTTAATTAAAGAAAATTTTCAATTTTTCTATGGTGATGTCTGTATAGGCCTTTTAGGGGATATTGGGAACGGATAAACATATATATGTGAATAGGCACGTGGCGTTAATGAAGAAGACATAGCTCTGTACACGATTTCATAGATGCAACCAAATGGCATTTCATTTGTCTTGGGCGCATTGTTTTTTCCCGGGCGGAGGCGGCCAGCATCGAACCGATGTCACGATGAGTTATTGGGGCTAGGGAACAACGGTCTCTGTCATTGTATGGAGCATAAAGCTTTCAGTTCCGGTATGCCATAAGTTTTATCAATGTGAAAAATAGAAACATGATTATGAAATTATTCATCTATGAAAACCAAATGTAAATGCTATGGAAAAACAATGCACTGAGTGTGCCGAGTGATTGCAAATGGGTGGCGCTTTGGGTCCAAAATTAGATTTACCCCACGGCATTAGATTGGACGAAATATGTTTATGGCTGTGTACACGAACGATCAGCCAACAGAGGCGCAATTAAGTTTAACATACAAACATATATAATGCACACATAGATACATACATACATACAAACATATATACATATATATGTTTCTATCTCTTCATTTGCTTTACCTCTTCCACCTATCAACCTGTCCAAGTGAGTTCGACCGTATGTATGTATGTATGTGTGTGTGTGTGTGTGTGTGGACAATAGAAATAATCGAGGCATTCATATACAGCACACATACACATTCTTTACAGCTATGTATGTATGTAAGAGTATCTGTCTATGTATTTGTATTTTAAAACGTCGACAACTCACCTTGCGGCGATCGTAGCGTATTTACATTGCATGTATGTATGTATGTACTCACACACAGATACACATACACACTTGCTCTCACAAACTATGTACTATGTAGAAACGAAAGAAAGATAGAAAGAAAAAGAGAGAGAGAGAGAGAGCGAGTGAGAGAGTTTTATTTTCTTATTTGATGATACACGAACCATGAATTTAATTATGATTAAATTTTATTTCCAACAAAACGCACGCAAATAGACACTAGTACATGTATTAGTATACATGTGTTCCCGTTTATATATGTATGTATCTACATGCATATATATGTACATACATACATACATACATATGTGTGTGATTATTATGTAAAATATTCGAGTAAAAGACTGGAAAGATGTTCGTCAGATACAAATGAGTACTCGCTAGTCCCATTGTTTGAGTGTGGGTTTCTTTGTTTGTCAGTTTGTGTACATACATAGGTAGATACATATGTATATATGTACATATGTATATGTATATTTATTCCAAACATGTACATGTCCATGTATGTATGTGCGTATGTATTGAAAAATACCGACGAATTAAGTGCCGCTAGCTCGGCTATTTATTCAAAATGGTGCCGATCATACTGTTACTACATACATAGATACATACATATGTACATACATACATATGTACGTACATACATATATATACATAGTTAGTATTGCACATTTATCATACATAATCATTTCATGCATTGTTAACCGTTTCAAACTTATCTTGTTTCATTTTAACGAAATATTTTAAATCTGTTGCCGTAATAGTTGAGTGTAAAAAATCATGCTAAATATTTTGAAACTGAATATTATATAGGTTAAAGTTTGTTAAAGAAGTTTCTAAAACTTATAAAATTTACAATGAAATAATCTAAGATATTTAATATTTTAAAATTTTCTTTAACCTGGCAAATAAATTGATTTCTTTTAATGACTTTTTCTAGGTCAATTACCTGAGATATAAATAGCAAATAATGCCAGTTCAATTATATTTTATAGCTACAAAACTGCAACAAATTGTTAAATGATATTCCAAAATTTATATTAAAAGTTTTTTAAATTGATTGTTTTGAAAATATAAGGCGCCGTTTTTAACTATATTGATCATTGATACAAAATAATATTAGTTTAAGCTATTCAACAAATGTTTAGTTTAATGAAATTTAAATACTTTTCCAGTCGAAAAGAAAAACCAATTTTTGTTAATCCAAAGGAAAGTGAAGTGGAAATAAAAGGTGAGAATTTCCAGAGATGTTTGCAAATTTAAATACAAACACGAATTTTGAAATATTGTTTTTGACTTGCGAAATAAAATATTAATATTTAGGACCCAGTGCATACAATAGTTTCTTGTTTCATTTGTTTTTAAATTGTAAAGGTTTTCTATAAGATTAAGCCAAAATTGTATCGTCAGATTTTGCACACTAGTATTAAAAATTTCGTTTTATTAGCTTTATCGGAAAATATTGTAAAACAAACATTGTTCTATTTACTTTATAGTTAATATGCATATATATAAATTAATCGAAACAAACCTAATGAAGATGCAATAATTAATTATTCTAAAACTTAGACTAATGCAACTTTGAATATTTAAATGTATTTTACCATTATAGTTCAAGAAATTTCATATATTTTGGCAAAGGAAAAATATGTTCTCTAAAGAAATTCACATGATTTCCAGCTTGAAGTTTCTCTGTGCCAACTACCAATATTTTTTTTTTAAATTTAAATATATACATATACATATGTATGTATGTATACCGCTGTATGCTAATGTTGAGCTACCGTAACACATTAAAATTATTTAGTAATTCTTTGGCTACAATTAGTGGAGCGCCTGCCGCGTCCAACGGTTGTACTTCACCCGTCAGCGCCAAAGTTGAATGAACCGGCACGACTCTGTTAATTACCCCCCAAAAACAGAACGCAGCCAAAATCTGAAGACCAGCGTTGTTAAACTGAAATAAAAAATAAAAGAAGAATAATAATGATTGTTAAAATCAATCAATCATTTTGCATTTTTGGCAAAGAGAAGAAACCAAACAAAAAATAGTTTCAAAGTGCAAAACACTTATCCATAGAGTTATTTACTTGGCCCTCTAACCATACTTATTTATACATATACATACATACATACATAAGTTTTTATAAGCATTTTGCCAATCGTCGATGAAATCAGTGTAAGACCCCAAGCAAAGCTACAAAATTTTCCATCATCATATAAACAGGGCCCACCCCTAGCGTCCTTTTGAAGGATTGCGCTGACGTTGCAGCAGCATCAACATGAGAACAATAACTTTGCTGCCGCATTAAAGTATCTGCAATCATTAAAATTGCGCACGCTGACATTGTTTTTGAGAATTTGTCGGCATTGTTTAGATTTAGGTATGTCTTTTGCCTCTTCTCTCTCCCGCTCTCTCTTCCTATACTCCTGTCGCATTTTCGTAGATGACATCGCCATCGCCTTTTGTGATCCGCATTCAAACGAATTATAGCCGATAGTTTCCCCAATGCAGCGATTCCTCGATGAGGGCCCCTGAGAGCCGCCCGAGGCCCTAAATTTTAAACAATACCTAATACCATACAAAAAATGCGTCAAGTGGCACAATAAAATTGCAAATGCCAGCAATCTGTAAATAGAGATTTCTTTTTGTTTTAATTATTCATATGTTCTATAGAAAATCTATTTGTTTTATATAACATTTGATTCACACTTATTCCTTGTTTTCATTTTCAAAAGACATTTTCCCAAATACCCCAACATATTTATTTGGAAAATATTGATAAATAAATGGACAGAATAGATATGATATTGCTTCAAAAATTTAGTAAACTAGATCCTCTTGGTATAAATTTTTTTATTTTCCTGTCGTATTAAGAGAACTTTTTCTAAAGTGAAACTTTAAATCCTGAGATTAAAAGAGCAAAGTAAAAAAGTAAAAGATTGTTAATTTGTTACAGTTAGCACTGTAAAAACTATTAGTTTTATATTCTAGATCAGTATTAAGAGACGAACCGAAATCTCTACATTTATTATCATGAAACTTATGCCAAAATTTTGCATTGATCCCAAAGACAATTTATAATTAGTGGCAAAAATAATCGGAAAACAACTCTAAAACCTAAAAAATTTATAGTGTTTAGAGTAACAGAAAGTTAAATGTTAGTCGAATTAGATAATTATTTAATTTGTTAACTAGCAATTTTGAATCAGTGTAAAGTAACTTTCATTCACATCGAAGGACCACGCACAAACACAACACTTACTTTTACCTTTTATCTGATTTTAACTATATATATATCCGATCCTTATATTGTTCATGATTACTAATACTATAAAATTTTGTACATCTAGAATTTATTTTTTTATCAAATATCTTATTATGTAAAATGAAACATAGCAATTGGTGTGAGATTTCTCCAAATGGACTGATTAGGTAGAAAATAAAAAAAAAAAAAAAGAAATAATGGAACTCATTAGAACATAATGACCAGTGTGCTTATCAGATGAAGATGTATTAATCTTTTATATAACTATGTATATATTAAAAGTTTCATTTCCCAAAGTTTTTTTTTTTTGAATGAGCGATATACGTAATCCTTTACTCAGGACATCTCGCTAGGTTCTCTTAGCAAAGCATTTAAAAAAATATTTCATTCCTTAGTAACAATGCAATAATATTTTCTACACTTTTTGAAACTAAAATTATAAACTTTTAGAACTCATTTTAATAAGATATACAAAAGAAATTTCCCATACGCTTAATATAACAAAGTTATCGAACTTTAGAGTACATAAGAAATATTTGTGAATCGTATTTGTAAATCCTTCATCTATGAATACCATCGAATTTCCTTATAATCCTTTTATATATTTAATAAAGTTCTTTGTATAATGAATTAATTAGATTTTCTTATATATTATAAATTTAAACTCATCAACTATAATTCTAATACTTTATAAAACGTTTTTTTTTTATATTTCTTTTATGCGTTTTTTAGTTTCAATGTTTCAGGCGGAAGTCAAAAAATCAGAGTTCCTTATTCATCTATCGATGACATGTTAAGCTTCATCCCATTATTAAATTGGAAAATTAAATCTTTAAACTATCCAACTACAACAAATTATTTAAAGTTTAAATATGGTTTTTATTTAAAGAATGTAAAGTAATCATAATCCACATTTCCATTTAGATCTTTAGAGTAGAGTTCAAAAAGTATTTACAAGTATTTACTTTTATATCCAAGTGGCTCGCTGTGGAAATCATTTTGAAGCTTGGGTGCAATCTTTGTATGGAAGTGTGTGTGTGTGTGTGTGTTTAAGGATGACCCAGAAACCTAAATGGAAAGTTAAAGTCAATAAGAACAGTTTGACTTCGGCTCAGACACGCACACATGCAGTAGACAACAACACAAAAAAAAAGAAGAAAAACCACGACCCGAAAATGGAGTTTTCGCCCCGAAGGGGTAATATCAGTGCATTCGCACTAAGGTGTCAAGGCATATAATCAAGCTGAAGTTGGCCCATGGCTAAACGTGAACACGGACACCCTCTGCCACCCTCTGGCACTGGCAGAGGACTCTTACACCATTCCCGTAATCGCGCATTGTGTGGATTCACCATCAACATCAGTGGTCAAGAGTCAACCCACTGCGACTAGTGATTTAAATAACACTTGGGTTGCGCCCGATTCTTGGGGAACGGGTCACTAAAGGAGAGAGGAGTGCAGAGGGGTGTTCGGGGAGAGGAGAATATGGGTGTTGGTCGACAGTTTGGGGTGATGGTGTTGTGAAAGGCGGAACTGGTACACAACAGCTGGATTGCGGCGTGGCACGTGCTGGCGCCAACTCTGCGCATAATCAACACTGCGCAATGGAAGAGGCGCCAAATGTGGAATCCGTATATAAATTGGACACGTGAAAGCTTTTAGGATAGGTCGCGTTTCAAGCTTACGACCTCGAAACGGACTTAATAGCCAATAACGTTGGGTGCACAATTTAGAAGCTTTCTGCCAGTCAAGGTGGCAAACCCGGGTGACTGGAACTGGAAATAGTAACGGTAAATTGGTGGAACGCAAGCAAGCAGAGATACAGCTGCCACCGAGAGTGCAGCACCAGAATCAGTCAGAGTCGTTGCCGTCACCCAAATTAGTTGCCAGCGTTTCGCCATCGCAATTGTGTCTCGTGTATCAAGTATCCGCATTGTGTTTTGTCTCTTTGTGTGTGTGTGAGTGTGTGTGTGTTAGCTACACTATTTAGCCTCAAATGTAAAGTTTCTCCCTGGTCCAAGTCGAAGACATAAAGAAAAGTTTTAACACGGCGCGTCCCAGCGGTTTCGAGCACACCCAACACGCCGAGCTGCGTGGCCGCGTTTCCGTGGTGGTGTCCACTGACGGTGGCAAGGTGTTTCGTTCCATAAAAGAAAAAAAATATATATATATACGACCAAGTGTGAGTGCGCCTATAAGTGGCTTCAATTCAAGCTCAAGCTTTGCTGGCTGGCTGGCTGGCTGGTTGGCTGGCCCCAGCCCTTAATAGTGTGGTGATAAGTGAATGTTACTAAGCCCAAGGGAAATCATTGCAAAGTGCCAATGTCCTTCGGTCTAAGCATATTCTGAAATCCTTAAAGCTGATTTCACTATTTAAAGAAAACATAACGCGATTCCCTTGTTTAATTATATAAAAGCTACAGGACTTACACACACATACGCACACATACACACACATACATACGCACACATACATACACATATACTTACAAAGGGTCAAAAGTATCTAAAATTTTAATGGTCGTGCGTTTCACTGGTGGTCAACAACAAATCGAAATTTCATTCTTAATACAAATTGATTTTTCATGTCTGCTTCAAAAATTCTGTTATTTTTTTTTTTTCGCTTCCGTATTTTCCATTTTCATGCGTTTGTTTTTGTTTTCGTGTTCAGTTTCACTTTTGATGCTGATTTTTTTGGTTTCGTATACGCAATATTTATATATGCATATATACAGTTAAATGGATATATATTTATATATATATATCCTTGCTGATCAATAAAAATGAAGCAATTTTGAAAAGTGTTGCAATTCAAATTAAACAGTTGTCTTTTTTCAGTTAGAGTGTGGGAAGTTGCCAATGGTAGGAGAGGTTTTGGATTAAAGGGGGAGGGGCTTACATGCGAACTATGCCGGTCCTTAATATAATTGTTGTTGTTGTTGTTGTATCAAGCACGCGACATATAGACACATGCTAACACACAGACACACTGACAAGCACGCACACATATAAAGTGTATATATGAATGTATGTATGTATGTGTGTGTATATGTTTGTGTGTGTGTGTATGGTATGCATGCACGTGCTTGCCAAGCAAAGTAATTTCAGAGCAAGACCAGCGCAAAAGAAAGAAAGAAAAAAAAAAAAAAGAAAAACGAAAGAAAAACAGGGACGAGAGGAAAGAAAAATCAATGATGCTGCCAAGTGCCATTGGTGTGGTGTGTGTGTGTGTGTGTGTGGGGAGCCTAGCAATCCCACGAACCTCGTTAAATACTGCGCTATAAATATTTATTTGTATTGTCTCTGTATGTGTGTGTGTGTGTGTGTGCCTATATTCAATTTTTAATAGCTTATTAGTAATTACGCTTACATAAATTGTGTCAATTTCGGTTTACAGGATATCAATTCAAAATCCATACAAGTGAGACAAGACTGCTGCCGGGATTGGGCAAAAAAAAAAAAAAAATAACCACAAAGCCCCTTACGGCCGTCATGCGATGGCTTTATTGGCCTTTTGAAGGCCATAACTCAAACCACAATCAACAAAAAAAAAAAAATTGATATTCTTTTTTATTTGAATTTTTTTGTCAATATTTCTTATTGAATTTTTTCAACTACATTCATAAATAAACAAAATATATCACTTGAAATTGGTCACAGTTCAACTGTTTTATATTTTAGTACAGTTGCCAAAAAAATTAATTGACTATTATTTGAATTAATCTAATCAGTCCTAGAAAAGCAGTGAAAACATTTAGTTGCATTTACAATTACTTTACTAAACTATATAAACCAATTAAATAATAAAATGTTATTAATTAACCTTTATTTTACTTAACTATATAAACCAATTAAATGTTTTTATAAAGGCAAAAAGATCGCTATGATGAGATTCTTATCAATGAAATATAAATTTTTTAAAGAGATGGAAAAACTGATAAATATTTTACAACAATTTTCGAGCTAAATGCTATTAATTATCTTAATTGAGTGTAAATAGAAAGGATTAAAGTAGTTTTCTTCAAACTGCGCTGAACTAAAAACAACTTCATTCAAGGCACTAAACATGACCCTTGAACTCTACGGTTTTTCTTATAACATCATAAACATTATCAGTCCTTAAACTGAACTTGTCTCAACGAATATCACATATAACAATATTATCTTTATTAAGCTGACCATACATATAAATTTATATTTAAAGATATTTTAACTAAATAATTAAGTTCTAAAACTGTTGTCTTATATAGAAATTTAGATTACCATAGACTTAAAAAATCATACAAAATTAAATTTGTAAATGATTCTTAGCAGAAACCATTAATTTTGAATTTCAAATGATTTTCAATTGATTGCAACTTTCATATCAAATTACGCATACGACATGTTGGTCAACTCGAAATATTTTTAAAAAATTTTGGGAGCCTTTTGCAAATTTGAAACCAAAACTAATAAACTAATAAAAATGACATTGAACTTTGTTTTTATGCCATAATATGACAAAAACCAAATAATTTAATAGATAAAAATTGATTAATAAATATATATTAATTTCTTTCACAATAAATCACTTTTATGGCATAATTTTTGGTAAAAATATCTTTTAGCATTCTTTATTTTAAATGTACCCTTCTTGCAAGTGTATAATTGCTGCATAAATGCCAAATAGGTCGAGTTTTCCCATTTGGCTATCCTTGAACGCAGCTTGGCCAACGATTATTCTTCTTATGGCATTGATTTCGAAATCAAAAGTTTACAAATGACAATGACTAATACGGGCACATTGCCAGAGTTCAGCATTCCAGATATCATTTAAATGGCAGCCAAATAAAATAAAATTAACTCATTGCAGGCAACGTCACCTGCAGGTTGCCATTTGACCTAATCTGACACTTTCTTTGCAACGCATACAACTGGCAGCTATTGCTCCAGAAGCTAGGCTATCCAACCTACATATCTATCTACAACCCTGTAACCTCTTTTTACTTAACTCTGCCATGCGCAACTTTATTAACCCCATTTTTATCATGTAGTCAATTCACATGCATGTGTAAGGAGTACAATATGCCCATTGTTTCAACATTTCTTCTTTTAACCCCCTTTAACTCTTCTTCTCTTCTTCATGTTGTTGTTGTTTTTTTTTTTTTATTATTATTGTTGTTGTTGCATGTTATAGTAGACGCTACTATGTAGTTGTCTTCTAGTGCCCGAGTTGCTGATGTCGTGGCGTCCTGGCGTTTCGTCTAACAACCTCGAGTGCCGTCCCAGTCCATGACTGCGGTAAAAACAGGAGTCTCCACTTTTACGGCAAAGCAATTACTACAGCAACACCCTTCTATACCCCACCACATAGTGTATGTGTGTGTATGTATATATAGTTCACTCTGTGTTTTACACTCGCGAGATGGCTGCTTCTTGTAAGAAGTTTATAATTTCATTGGGCCCTACAGAAATTGGGTTAGTGTCGCTTCTAGTTGCACTTTCCGGCAACTGACAACTTGTCGTTGGCGGTGTTCGCACTTAGTGTTCATAGCTCTTTTTTTTTTTTTTTTTTTTGTAGTGTCGTGATGCTGCTGTCAACGCTGTTAGTTAAGACAAGGAAGCACTCTTTTAAAAATTACTAAAAAAAAGTTTTCAACACATATTTGCACAATAAGAAACTTTGGTTTCGTCCTTTCAGTTGATATGCTGACTTCAAGTCGCTCTTTTGGAAAACTTATTATTAGAAAATGAAAAGTTTTTATATTTTAATATGACGGTTTAGAAATTTAATAATAACTTTAATAAATAAAGTATTTAATAAATAGTATTTTATGGTTTCCCAAGTTTGAACAAGTTACATAAATTAAAAAAGCGTTCAATTTTTTGGTGTACAAGAATATTTTTTTCTTCTTTGTTTATTAAATTTTACCTTTCTTTGCGGCTTTATTTTTTTAATTTAATTTCTGGAATCAACTTACATAACGTTAGGAAATCAGACAAACCTATCAAACTAAAGCCAGACTATAAATTTCAAGTCGAAAATAAGCCAACATATACAATTTTTATTTTCCCTTATAATTACCCACAATTCTATTTACTTAAAGTGAATTGATAATTCTTAATTGGAATTAAAGATTTAAACAAAATAAACAAGTTATACAACAAAACGTCAACTATTGATTCGAATCGTGTGAAAAAAAATACTCACAAATGTTAATATAATTTGAATGTGAATCAAGTCTGCCAAGTCTTCAAGAAATTGGAATCATTATTATACAGTTGGCAGGTAAGCAGTCCATATAGTTAAATAGTTTATATACTTATGTATGTATATATATATACATATAAATTTGTAAGCATATGTATATGTATGTAGTTGTATAATCGGACTATGTCGATTGATTTAAATACTTGCTGAATTGGCTTATTTTAAGAGATTTCTATGTATGTAAATGAGAACGTTTTTTTTTCTCTCTTTTGCTATGTAGTTTGGAATTTAGTTATGCCGCAGTCATGGCAACAAATTGGTTGAAAAGTACAAATTTTAAACCAAATCTAGCCTATACATATATGTATGTATGTGTATACATACATATGTGGGAATACGAGGGTAGGATGAAAACTAAATGAAAAATCCAAAATTAATTTTGTATTTTTAAAAAGATTATATTAATCTACCAACTGCAATATTCAAGGGAGTGGCATCTGCCTATATCGTTGGAATATTTCTGTTTATATAACATTATCTACTATTTGTTTACCCAATCAGCTGATTCCATAGAAAATCATTTCTGCAATGTTTAAGAACTAAACAACTACAAATTTATTAAATATCTAACATTTCTAGCTTTAAGCCATATTTTATTAACCATTTAAAAATATAAACATAAATATTTTTCTGATGTTTAAACTATTTGAAGGTAATATATGACCTTTATTTAACACGATTAATTGATTCTTTTCAATTATAAAAATTAATGAAACAGCTAATTATATTATTAATTAATTTTTTCAATATTTTCTTTATCTTTAAGGATAGATTGTAACCTCATACAATAAGTTATGCATGTAATATTATATACTATGTGGAAAATCGATAACTTCTCAGCCACACCTCGTATGGAATATGTACATCCCGGTTTTGTATTTGACATTGGTTTTTGGCTTGTCCGCAAATTTATGCATATGAAATCGTATTTTTGCCTCGATTCATATTGCTTCTTTTTTTTTGTCTTTTTTGTCTATTTTTTTTTTTATTTTTTTGTTGAATTCTCTTAATGAAGTTGGGACAATAATAATTTTTAATAGGTTTTACTATTTTGGCTCATGTTAGATCAGCGACAACTTGCGAGCTTGTGCGAGCTCAAGGCAGCTAACAATTTCGATAGAAATATTTAAATTTTATTGTCTTTATTGGCAACTGAAGCTACTTACTTGTGTGTGAGGTTTATGTGCCGCCATTGCCGATCCGACTAGTGTTGATCTGGACACTGGCTATACCAATGTATAACCAAGATATTATGATATCATGATCTATTTTAAACTTAAATATCCAACCAAAAAAAAAACTCTGGCAAAACAGAGCAACTTGCTTGATAACCTGTATTCATTAACACATTATCGAATTGTAATTGCTTAAAAGAAGAACTTATAAAAGTATTCAAATTGTTTTATTTTTTATGTGGAAATGAACTGTTTGAATATATCTAAAAACCTGCATAATATATGTTGGTTTAAGTGACAAAATTAGATGATGATCCAAATAAAGACAAAAGTAGTGGGGGACTGACTAATGACGTTTAATTTTTAAGAACTGGTTATCGGTTCAAATATATATATATATATATATATATGTATATAATATATATTTAAGAAGCAATTGTTGCGTTGGGCGGGGCAAGATGAAGATCGATATTAAACACTTCCGTAAATACGCAAAAAACCAGTACATACACACTGGTATATAATATATATATAATACATATATACAAATAATCGAGGCATCACTTAACACATACTCGTAGTATGTATATTCAAAATACAGTTCGAGGTGCGGATTGTATTTTGGGTCGCCGCTAAACCAGTTTAATTTGATGGCTTACTGCGCATTGTCATTGTCGAACTAAAGTTATTTAACGATTACCAAAAATTTATGACAAAGATTTAGTTCAAATTGAGAATCAGGCCTAGATAACAAAAAAAAAAACGAAAAAATTAACCAAAACTCAAATTAAATGAACTTGGTTTTTCTATGTAATTGCCTTAGGTGCCAACTATATATTTATTTTTCGAAATAGATAGATCCGTGTCTTTATATTTTAGTCGTTTCACTCAAATGCCATCGGCGCAATATCGGCAACTCTGTGTAATCGAATTAATAATGATTTAAAAATTACATTTCGGGTTATTTGAATAAATTATCGTTAATATTTTTTTAACTGGCTAAAAATTTCCTAACTAACATAATTAGCAAACAGAAATATATATACTTATTTATGTTTGCAACTATATACACATTTTAACTAATATATGTACATATATATATATACATATATACATATATACATATATATATATATACATATATACGCATTATTGACAAAATAGATTAAGCAAGAACTAGTTCTTTAAAGCGAAGAAAAAGAATATTATCTACTAGTTTAAAATTTATTATGAACAATTTCTAAATCTAGTTTTAATATTATATTACCATTAATTCTACAATGATGTACTAACATTCAAATAGATTATACTTTGCAATTTTTACTATATTCGATAAAATATAGAAAAAAAAAGTTAAGTTGAAATAATACAAATTCCATGTCATGAATATTTCTATCATTATATTACGTTATTTTATGTTGAACTTGCTCCTCACATGGTGGTAAAGTCTGAGGATTTTTCTTTATTCTTCCATATTCCTGGCATTTCTTATGGAGTATGCGAAGTCTTATAAGAAATACCAACAATTCATATAAAGTCCTGATTGGAGATACCTGCAACGGATCTAACGGAACTGAACAATCTTATAGTATTTTTCCAAAGTTTGCAGGAACTCAAAAAACTTTTTAATAATTTGTTGGCCTAGCACAGTACTAAAATTATAATAAGTAAGCTTAAAATTTTTAAATCTTACGAATAGAAAGTTATATATTATGTATTAGTTATATTAATTTTCTTAATTACTTATATCCTAATATTGTAAATCGTAGATAATTTCAACTTTAAATAGATAACTTATTATATGGTATAACAGATAGTTGAAAAATATAAAAAGTTGCCTAAAGAACTAAAGCAGTTCAAGCAGTATTCACAGATATTGATTAGTCGTGTTTTATGACAAGTGATTTGAAAATTGATTTTCTTAAATTTTACTTTTGGCTGGCCGCATATAAGATTAATAAACAAATTTCATTTGTATCACTATAATTAAGTGTCAATAGCAATTATGGGTTTATGTTTGTTATTAGAGTTGGCTTGGAAAATAATTCCCAGAAATATAAATTGCAAACATTGTGAAAATTGACTCTCAGCAGCCAAAAATATTCAAATGATTTCATGGAAGAAATCAACCTTCATGACTTCCGTCAGAAGCAAATGCAAAATAAGCGAATAGCAAAAAAATGGCACATGAATTTTTATGTGACCATGAATCAAGTTAACTTTATGTTTAATATGTATGTACAGAGATACTTATGTATGTATATGTATGTACGATTTTACTTGATTTTGTTTCATTTCTTTTGCGCTTTGTTTTCCGCGGTGTATTTAAAAGTTGGCAATTGAGTGAGCCCGTTAATTATAGAGTGCGATCAATTATTCATTTGCCAGATTACCTGAGAAGAACAGAATGACGACGGCAATGACGATGGAAACGCAACAAACAAAACGAAATAAAAAAATAAAAAAAAAAAATATAAGGGAAAAAAAATGAACTTTATTTAAAATGATTCTGCGAAATTCGTTTTCATTTTGCCGCCCGATACTCTGGTCGCTTGCGTCTGTGGCTCATTTCAATATTTTTTATTGTCTGATTGAAGTGTGACGTTTCCAGCAGCCTGCAGCTGAGCCCAAAGATGAGGTCGGCTTTTGGCAAAGAGATTAATTGACGGTCGCCTGGCGTCCATTGTGCCGTACCATGTGGCAGGCGGTATACATTGGGTACTCGGTGCCAGAAATCACGAATTGCAGGCGCACCAATTTTCATGTTAATTGTTTTCTTGCATGGCAAATTATATTTTCTCATATATGTACATATATGCAGAATAAAAATTCGACTGAACTCAGGTTCCGCCTCTCTCTAAGCCATCAATCTTAAAAAGTGCGTTCTAAGTGCAATAATCTTATGTTCAAGGAATGCTCTACCAGAAATTGACATACAAGTTTTTAAAACTTGTTTAAAAATATAATATTAAGAGGATTATTTAGTAATGAATAATTACAACATTTTACTTATTTATACATTTATAACAGTAAATTATGTAGTTGCACAGTGGAATGAATATATTACAACTGGATAAGGTTCATAATTTGACTTTGTAGTTCCCTAAAGTATGCTACAAACAACTAATTAACTGCACTGTTAGTTTACTCGCTGTTTTCAACCTCTATTCTGGTAACAGTCCTTCAAATCCCTGTTGCAAGAACATAATTTATTATAAATTTATTAATATGGCTTAAATCTGAATAAACCATATTCATTTTATATTTTAATATACTTCCCTAGGTTCTTTAAGGAGCTCATATTCAACGGCGTCAAAGTCGTTTTATTATTTTTTTTTCTTTTTTTTTAATTTTTCAAGTTACACTCTCAAATTTATTTTCTTTCATATTTGATTTTTAATGTGCTTCAAGCAAATATTGAAGATTTGAACACGTAAATTTTTGGAATATATAAAAAATATAGAATAATTTATGTATCTTATTATCTGATATGAAAAACACAAATTCCATTTTCATAATTAGATTTAAGCCTTTTTACGGAACTAAATTAAAATTTGCATTCCCGGACAAAAATTCTTTTGTGTGTTTGAAAAAAGCGATTTTAAAAAAACTAATAAAGAAATAAAAACTATTTTAGTTCCACTTGATGCAAATCAACAAAATTCTTGTTAAGAATCATATATAAAGAAAAACACGATTATATATTAAAGGTAGCTTCATATAGTTGTTCTGGTTTATAGCTGAAACTTTTTAACGGCTTCGAATTTCGAACAATCATTTTACGAAAATCTTTTACATATGTATATATAAGACTTGATTAACTATAAATAGAAAACTATTTATTGATCTTTCAGATTTATTGATAGACGACCCCTTAATGATGCCTAAAGATATTATTCCACCTGAGGAGTTTCGATTTGTCTTTTTAGTAGTTTAATTAAATATCTTTCACGATGAATGAAAGAATCAATTATCCTACCAGTTGCAAAAGTATTCTTCTAATGCATAAAACAACAGCTTTAAAAATTATTATTCATGGATTTTAGATAAATAATTTATGCTATTTTATTTTAATTTTTTTTTTTTTTTGGACTCGAAGCAATAATTGTCGCGAAACAGGCAGTAGTTAATGGTTGAAATTAAGGTAGAAATTAATAAGACAAGCGACCTTAAAATTGAGTCTTTGCTGGAACTGTTTTTGTCTCGCGTTGGTGACGCTTGTTTTTCACCTGTTTCAACCAAATTCGGTGATGACGTTGACCACCAGGTTGACAGGTGAAAATTGAGAGCCTTAGCCTCGACTCTCTACCTTCATCCGTTTTCCCTGTGTTGCGTGTGAATGGTACAATTTTCGTTTGTCCTCTGTGTCCAAATTCGATATTAGGCACATTGAGTCCCCGATGCAGAGACACCCTTGTCTACACGCACAGATGTTGACACAATTGTCTATTCGATGGGATAGGATAGGATAGGAGAGGACAGGTAGCTAAGCCAGTAAATGAAATCATCGAGCTAGCCAGAAACAGACACATCGAATGTGGTCGCGATCCACAATGTCACATCGAGGCTAAACCCAATTGAGTTCAATCGATTTTCTACCGACAACCTCATCTACATCTACAACATAAGTATGTAGGTATTTATATATGTATGTACATATGTAAGGGAAAAAGGTCAAATGCATTGCGCCTATGCATATATGTATGTATATGGATAGAAATTCAATATCGGAAATCTCACTTATTGAATGAACGGCCGCTCTTCCGTATCGTATAACGCAAGGCAAACATCCTTTTGGTCCACTTGCCCAGCTGCAAGGACGTGCATATTTGCACATGAGAAGAAGGTCCTCAGTCAAGGCAGAAGCACCGGCAGCTAGAGGGGTGAACAAGGACCGGTCAACAAGTTAGCAAATGTCCCAACAGGCAGCCCCAGCCCCAGCCTCATCCTCCACCCAAGTCGTCATTTTGCAGCAGATGCAAATGCGGCAGTTTTAGGCCTACAGGACATGTAACGATGTGTGTGTGTGTGTGTATGTGGGTATATGTGTGTGGGAATTGTAATTAGTGGCACTTTCCCAAGTTGCAGTTGCTTTGTTTGCTGACACTTGACAGTAAAGATTGCGGGTGGTGGCGGCCCTGCAAATATGCACGGCAAATATGTAAAAAGAGAACTTTACGAGAATGACTGGAAAATATACATACATACATACATATATACATACATATTGCTCGGTTGATATGATAACTAAATATATGTACATACAAACATATATAAAGTTTGCACTATGAGCACGGCTGGATAGGAACAGTAAATGCTTGTTTTACAGTCCCTAAGCATAGTGTCCTTTACTTGGCATATGCATACAAAAATTTATATAGATGTGTGGAAATTACAGTGGTTCAAATTGATATGAAGGGGTTTTTAATGGATAAACTTAACATTATCTAATAATGAATAAAATATTTATATTTACAATGTATTCAACACAACGATTTATTACAAACTAATCAAGTAGATATATTATATATAAAAAGCTAGTTTTACTTTTTGGTCTCTCTCCTTTGTGAAGAGCTTACAAATGAATCTTCTAATATAAATAAATATTGTTTATTTAAAAGTTTCAATACTTATAATTTAGATATTGTGAAAGTTTTAAAGGGTTTGGTATAGATTAATTATTCTCAATTATTCCTTTCTCACTACATATGTAAATGGGACTCATGGTAATAACACGTTGATATGTAAGAATTTGGAAAAATATTTTTTATTGATAACTTTAATTATCCCACATTATAGCAAAAGGGAAAACGCAAAAGAGGGGAAAAAATCAGTTAAAAATAATGCAAAATTTTATTAAAACGACAAAAACTATTCCAAAATTTTATTTTAATTAAAAACATTTCTAAAAGCAAAGAAATACAACATATGTATGTATGTATGACAGTTAAAAAATTGAAACATATTTCGTTAATTTTATTTGATTGAAATAATGTGAATTAAATGCAATTTCTTAAAATTATCTGATGATAATCTGGCAACAATGTGATAAACTGTCATAGATAAAAATTATGCTTATTCAAAATTAGTTAAGTCAAATATAAAGATATAGATAAAAATACAACAAAAGTTAAAGTCTAATTAAAAATCTGTAAACTTAATGTTAAGAGCAGAAATAGAGATAACGGTCATATTTTGATTAAAATTAAATTGCTGTAAAAACTTTTGTTTGATTTGCCGCTAAGAGACAATGTTAGGTTACAGACATCTGTAAACTCATATGTTAAGCTTTACTCAATTTATGTTAAGTTTTGATCTTTTTAAAGTCTCAGCAAATTTTTTTTCTTTGTAACTTTGTTTTTTGCGTTTAATTACTTTAAACAATTTTATTTCCGAATTCCAATTTTCCTATAAAATTTTACAGTCCCTGGCAATCATTAAATTGCTCAATTACTCGCCTATAATTCTAAGTTACTTTTGTTGTTTAGGTCATAACCTTGATCAACGATTATAAAGTCATAGCTTCAGGTGCTTTTATTAGAAAACAAATTTACATTGGACCACTCTAATATAGTTACGTGCATATAAATACGTGGTCCGAAAAATTTAATTGTCTGGTATTTGCTTTCCAAAATCCCATTCCATTTTATTCGCCTCACATTCATCAAAAAAACATTTCAAAATTATGCAAATGCTGCAATAAGACTCAAAAACTTAAGGCACTTTCCAAAAACGTTCGACCAACGCGCACAGTTTTACCCCCTTAAATCATCAGACTTACTCTTTCTGACCCTTAACCCCAATGTCTGCAACGGAAAAGGCCAACTGGAAAAGTCAGACTAAGGAGGAAGGGGTCGACTCCAAGTTTGAAAAATTATTTGCCATTGTTATGTTTGCCTTTGAAGCAATTGTTGTCATTGTATGGCTGTTGCTTCTGCTGTTGTGGGTTTCCACCATAATTCTTTTAATTATATGATCTATTACATAGACATACATATTTCTCGCACACTTGTAACACATTTTAGCATATTTTATTAATTTAAATAATTCACTTCGTTCACTTCGGTCGGTTGATGTGAGCGCTACGATAAGCCAAAATATACAAATAGGAAAAGGCGGGGAGAGGAATTAATGTCGGGAGCGGGGTCTGTGTAAGGAAATACGCGTATGGTCAACGATCAGTGACGAAACGTCGGGAACGACTTTCATCAACGCATGGTAGTGAAGACGAAGAAAACTCAGCGAAGCGTCGAAGTGACCGCATCCACCTCCGTTTATTTGTCGAGGTCGCTAATTAAATTCAGTGGAAAACAGACGCATTTACCATCGGACTGCAGCGCAACAAAAACGGGGATTGGGGGCTACCGAAATTTAATTTTAAATAAATTATTTTACGTTTACTACATACCCGTAATTTGTTCATTATTTGCCTTCGCCCAGGAGTCCGCCTTTGCATTTATACTCATTGTCTTGGGTAATTCTCTTAGTTTTGATCTTATTCTCAATTGTGCTGATGGATTTGTCGGCAGGCCATCCACGACGGCAAATGAATAATGGGTGTTTATGTGACGACTCTTCCCAGTGACATTCAAATGACGGGATCTGAAATGACCCTACATACCTGACCACAAAACAAAAAAAACCACCAAAAGTTAATTAATATTATACAAATGAATCAGTTTCTATTTTGTGGTAATGTTCCATTAATTTTCTTTTTAAATTTAGTACATCGATATTGTTTTGCTCATTAAATGTTAATATAAAATGTTCTTCAAATAATATATGTTCTTCTACAAGTTTTCGGGGTTACCTTTACAAAGAGTAGCTTTACCACCACTAATGTTTCGTAGTAGTTTCATGTGTGAAATAATTTCAGTATTTATTATAATTCAAGAATTTTTTCTCATTTAGTTCAGATAAGAAACCATTTTGCCATGTTCCCATGACTCTTTATTTTATACCTTTAGGTTTATCCTTTGGCCAGAGTTAAACTTTCGCTAAATGGCACTGCATGAAGTAACAATGGGACATTGTCTCATAAATTGCTCAATTTGCCATACCGATTTGAATAATGCATCTCTGGCATTTTTTGTACGGCCCGTAAACGCACACAATGCTCAGCTCCCGTGGGTTATGTTCGTCCCTCATTGCGGGTGACGAAAGTCAACAGCTACCGTGTCGTTTCGTTATCGCTACCATTGTTTGCTCATGGCACATATGTAAGTGCCGTGGCAATAGCGGCAGTTCTTAAAAGATCAATCCGTCATTAGCGCCGCATTGACGCAGTTATTAAATGCAACTAATCCTTTCACGGTGCAACAACTCGTGCATATAAAGTAATTCTTGGGTTAATAGAGTGATCTGCTGCGATTTGTGGCAAGTGTGCCAAGATTCTGACTAATGCTTTGCCATTTGAATAATGGTCTTAGCTGAATGGGAGGCCAAACAATACATATGTACATATGTATGTATATATGTATGTATATACAAAGATAAGTGGTTGGCAGCAGCGTGTGAGTTTTGCTCCCTCCGACTGTGATCCTCACGCGCCATACGTTGCTTGACAGCCATCAACATGATGTTGATGTTTTGACATCACAACATCATTATCTACTCGTCTAACTGCTCTCCACTTGTCCATGATAGCTCCACACACACACACACACACACACACGCTCAGTCTGTTTGAATTTGCCTCATCATGTTCATAGAGGGGAAGAGCCAGTGGTTCGTTGGTACCGATCCGTAGTAATTAGGCACTTACAAAGTGCACGACCATTCCATCATAATTAGACGGTTACTGGACGTTTTGTTTTTTATTTCTACTATTTTTCTGTTTTTCTTATTTTTGATTTGACCCTAACTAGTTAAATTAAGCCAATTATGCTGCCAGATTTATGGTAACTATACGAATGGATCTCTTTCCCTTGTGGTGGGAGGATATTAAAGGCTGACATAAATATAAATCCAATTAGATGTCACTGTCGGACCGCAGCAGTAAAGATTTAATCATTGCATACACTCGACGTCATCGACAGTTGTTAATCTAACGTAAAACTGAGAATGCCATAAACCTAAACCAAACACTCGGGCCAAATCATTTTAACCATCCATCCAGCTAGCTAGCCAGAATACATCTTGTTTTACAACCAAAAAGAAAGTGTGAATCAATTAGCCCCCAACTCGAGGCGAGGCTCAATCTCAATTGTTTGCTTTGGCGAAAACAATTAGAGAATTTTTATTGCGCTTGATTTTACTACGGGCAACGGAGAAGGCACACTCGGATAGGGTAGGGTACAGTGGTTTTGGTCTTAGTCTTAGTCTTGTCTTGGTATTGGTGTTTTGTGTTATTGTTTCTTGTTTGTAGCCGTTGTCAATGTCGTAAAATTTGTTTTGCGGCCTGCAGGGCGGGGTCGTCATTGGGTGAAAGGCCAAGCGATAAAACTGTAAGAGTAAGTGCACACACTTGAAACAAGAATTGCCCAGGCAATGGTCAAATGTGATGACGATGTGTCGATGTACGATAAGCGAAGGCCCGTGCCCGTGCCCATGCCCATGCTCCATCTTGATATAGTTACTTAGTTACAAACCTGCTCCCTACCAATGCTTGTATGTGTGTGTGTGTGTGTTTATAGATTTGTCAAAATATTGCTAAATACAACGCAGAAGAATTCAACAAAAGAGTGAACATTACTAGCTACGTCATCGCCATCCCCCCCATGCCGCCATTGTGCTCTCCATAAGGGGGAAAAGCCGAACGGGGTGGGGGAAACATTTTCGTTTATTGTTTGGCACGCGTTTTCTGTGCCGATCTGGTGAACGAGACAGACCAAAATTTCGAATTGAAATGATTAGTTTGGGTTGTCTCATTTTGACAAGCGTTGTCATTTCGCTTGTCAAACATTTTGGTTTCGGTTTCTTTTCAAAATGAAAAATTAACAAATTTAAAAATTTGCCTAATATTTTTTTTTTTTGGATTTCTGATAGTCATTCTAGATCTAGAATCATAACAGTTAATAAAGGATTTTCATAATATAGAATTTATATTTTCTTAAACAAAAAAAAAAAAATTAAATTTGAAATTCACTTTAATGAAATCGATAGTGAAATTAGATAAATGACTTATGGTATTTTGGTACTTTTTATTGGTTAGCTGATCTCATGATCATTCATTTTCCATCATTTTAATTAATATTGGTATTTTGATTGATTATTAAAGCCAGCAGCTAGACCAAAGCACTTGACGTGTTTTATTTGCCCAAACCAATGAGAAATGTCAGGAATAATCAGAATTCAAAAAAATCAAAAAATTCGACCAGTTTCTTTCCATCTTTGCTGTGGGGCATTAAAACTTTGGGTAATTTTACTTCTTTTTTTTGTTTTTTTGTACAAATAAAAAAAAAAAAAGTCGGCCAACACAATAACTGGACATTTGGGTTATAACTTCGGCATCGATATGTAATTATAGTTATACCATCAACAAAAAGACTAGGCCATAGGTACAGACACATGCTTAAAATATACAGATATATGTATGTATGTATGTATGTATGTACCGACAATAAAAATGCTTTATATATAATTTTTATTTTTCCCATAGCTAGTCGATGCACGGAACGAATCTTTATTTATGGCATAATGATCGTTGGGCTCCCAAATCCAAGTAGCCGCCATCCACAACAATATCAAAGATGATACACATATATACATATGTACATACATACATACATAGATGATGCTAGTATATGCAGAGAAGGAAAACCTTTAGGTCTGGTACCCCGATCCGTCTCATCGCTTTACGATCAATGTTCAATGTGCGTGTATAAATGTATGTGTGTGTGTGTGTATTGGCCTCGAAGTTGTCGGGCATGGCCATCATCTGGCTTTGGTCAGCTCTCGATAATTCTTTATTATTTCTCTAAAACTTCACCTTTAATTAAACACGAAACGAAATTATAAAATTGTACCTGCTTTAGCAGCCGCTGACCAAGTTGCGATCGCTGGGGGGAATTTCTACCTGAACAACAGCGGGCACGAAGTCGTCTCTTGCTCTCTCTGACTATGTGTGTGTGTGTGTGTGTCCCCAAATTCGATCAATTTAGATACAAACACCCATTTATGCATCAGTACCTTTTATTAAACTAAGAGATTGTGTGTATGTATGTATATAATATACTCTTCTTCTTCTTATTCTTCAACTGTATGTGTGTGTGTGTGTGTGTGTGGGTCTTCGCGATCAGAGCACTACGTGCTGCCTTAATATGCCCGTTAATGGAATATTAGGCAAAGAGTTTCATTTGCCCGCACCCTGGCCGGGGGACAGTCAATACGCATACGCATTTCCAGTCGTTCATGGCGACACACTGTGGGACAAGACAAGGGACAGATACAATATATTGTATATATATATACATATACATACATACATACACATATACCATACATTTATACATACATATGTGGCTATACTCGACCTGAAATTATCGGATACTGATGCTGTTTGTCGTTGGTGTTTTTGGCTGTTACTCTTCTCTTTGCACAGTTTTTTGTTTTTTTTTTTTCTTTCTTTTTTGTTGTATGTATGTTTTATTTTGTTGTTGTTTTTTAGAACCAGCTTGGGCATCACACGATCGGACGATTTTTAGTGCTGGAATGCAATAAAATTCTTTTTGTTTTGTCCGATTTGATTCAAGTTTTATAGTTTTGTCTGCCTTATTGTGTGTAGGAGATACCCAAATACATACACAGCAGACGAGAAATGAGTTGAGAGAGTACACGACAAAGCCAAGTAAGAAAACCAAAAAAAAAAAACAGATAATTTAAAACTTGGATACATGTTGCGCATATATGTATGTATGTATATGTATGTATGTATATATTTATGTTCAATATTGTCTCCTTTATTACCCATCTATAATTTCGGTCTAAATCAATGGTCTTTACAAACACTTAAATCGATTTTAAAGACAAACTGTTTTTTGTTTTTTTAACTTTCCCTTATAAATATTTCCCAATGTCACCGAAAATTGTTTCGATTAGAAATCGTGGTAAATTATTTTAGGAAAACTATAAAAAACTATTTTATCGCATTTAATTAAGTACTTACAGAACATAGCCGGATCTGAAAGTTTTAAATGTAAGTGAGGATTAAAAAACTAAATTTAATATTCTAGAAAAAATACAGGAAAATGTCGACCAGACTTTTGAAAATTTTGACAGTCATCATTAATACTTCTAGGATTTCTAATTGGAAGATAAATAAACAAATAAACAACTCTAGTTTATTCAGTAACAAAAATAGTTAAAAATAAGAATTGTTTTTTGTTATTTTTAATGAAAGTTAAGGACATTTAAAAATATTTGCATTTTTGTGTCAATCATTTTTTCATTTTTTGACGTTACTAAAGTTTCACAAAAGGATTAAAATTAAGAGTTGTTTTCTGAAATATTTAAAAATTTATTGATATTTAACTTACGAATGTATTAACTAACATGTGATTAGTTGTCTCAAAAGAAAATGCTCTATGGCGTAAATGGCGATTTCCCAGCTTAATCCCAACTGAAGCACTAAACATGAATTACCTTTATAATAATCCAAAGTCCCATCAATTGACATTAAAAACTTGTTTTTGATTGGTGAATTTGAAGTAAATTGAAAGGCTTATGACAAATTTCTCCAAATACATATTAATTCTCTTAGTTTTATTAGATGATAAAAATCCTAATCAATATCTCATTTAATATAAAGAAAATTTATTGAATTAAACTTAAATATTAAAAGGGGAAACTTCAGGTATCTGTTTTGCTTTAATAAAAATGCATATGTATAATGAGGCTTTTTAAAATAATTATTACGTTAAAATATTTAATAGTTTTTAATTTTTAATTTCCACATTTATGAAAGCAAAGTTAGAAATATTTAAATTATTACGTTAAAATATTTAATAATTTTTTATTTTTAATTTGCACATTTATGAAAGCAAAATTCAAAATATTTAAAGTTCTTTTAAGTAGATTTCTTTTATTGCTGAAATATACCATTTCTAGATTACTTTTATGTTTTTTAATTAATATACTAATAGACATTTACTTAATATAATAGAAATGCTGTTTAAAAACAGCTGTTTAATATAAATATTAATTATATTTTCTTTAGTGACTAGAACAATTTCTTTGCTGATGTTACCATTTACCGTGTTCGACATTCACAGTTCCAAAAATTGTTTATGGGGAGAATACAGTATTATTCCACTTGAAAAGTTATATACTGTATAAACAGTTGTTTCTTTACCGTTTAACCAATTAATTTGCAAAAAAATTTTCCTCTGATATTGGTTGTATGAAATTAGAAATGTTATAAAAAAATACATATAAGCTATATATTAATTATTTATAGCTCCCCTATGTAAAGAAATTTTTATTAAACATTGCCGCAGTGTTTCATGTTTATTTTTTTCTTGTCTGTCGGTTTTATCGATTTTGTTAGTTGTCATTGCTGTTGGAAAGAGAAAAAGAATAAGAAGAAGAATGAAAAAAAAAAACCAAAAAAATGTTTAATACTCGCACTAAATTCGAATTAACATAATTTGATCGAGCGGTTTGCCGCTCAGACCAAACACTGACAGCGGTGCATTTTTTATGACCCATACCCGCTGGACGGGATGGGAAATTATTACATGGAAAACGATACCTTTCCCTTGTGCAAGAGTAATAATGAACAAGATGCTTTCTTTCCATCTTTCTATCGGGAAGGAGGATCTCTGAATTATACTTATGGTACAGCACTAGCACATACATACATACATACACACAAACAGCTAGACAAATGTTATTACCAAAAAGAAGACAACGAACTGAACCCCAAAGATCTGTGACTAAATTTATTCAAAAGCGATTTCAAAAACGTCTCCGTTGTTCTCCCCTTTCTTCGTTAATTTCTACACACACACACACATACAGATACATTAATTAACAATAGATATGGATATACTATATATATATATATATGTAGGTAATGGTAATATGTGTGACTGCCATTAGAGGAAAGTACTTTGGAGAATAGCCGCTGCGACCCTAAGCGTCCCCTTTCATCTCCTTGCCCATAGTCTGGCATCCAGCATATCGAGCTCTCTTCCATTTCACCGTTTCCACGTCTTTCTTTTTTGGCTTTCTTTCACCTACAAGATTTATCGCTTTGTATTTGTATTATTTTTAGTAGTTTTATGTCAGCCAGATATACATACATACATGCACACTTACAAATACATACATATATATATATATACGCACCCGCCCTATTGCTCGTATTTCGAGTTCTGATTCATTTGAATGGATCAGGCATAGTTAGCTTTAGCTTTTCAAACTCTCGAAATGGAGATGCCTTTGGTGCCATTGCCTGTTTTTTTTTTTTTCTTATTTCTCTTTTTTTTGGATGGGGTAACGATTCCAAGTGTATCCAAAGACCCCAGAAATTACGCCACGTTTCTGCATGCGGCGACATTTTATTGATGATGGGGAGTACCAGCTAGATCTCCAAATACACCTATATACATATGTATTATATAGATATGTATGAACAAATATACATTTTTTAATATTCTGTGTAATCGTTTAAGTTGGTTCTATTTATACTGATTTCTTACATCAAGCTAATATGACAGAAAATATTACATTTATATACATACAAATGTGTACCATAATATTTAATAAATACATAAATATTTATTAATTATCTGATATGAACTGAATACTTAGGATATAGGTTGTTTCAAAAAAATAATATAGTCTTTAGACATATCCTGAAATATTTACCTCAAGATAAAATCTATTAATTAGCTCCAAAACTGAAGAGAATGTCTGATGGAAATTCATTAGTATATAGTGTATAGTATATAGAGTATATTATAGTAGAGTAGTATTTATCTGAATTTTCGAGATTTCATTTGTAAAAATTATTTAACTTATAATTTTACACAATTTAAAATTTGACTATTAGTCCATTAAATATATTTCTAAATTCTTAAGATTTCATTTGAGATATATTTTAAAATTATAATAAACATTTATTTACTTAATAAATCGAAAATTAATCAAAATCAAAATCTTATAGTCTATGAAATCTGTATATTGATAGCATTTGATTTACTTATGAATTTGATTATAGATTAATTTTCTATTTGTTTATATCTGTGTATATATGTAAATACATTTGTAAATGTTTAAATTATTGTGTTAAATTTAATTCTTAAAAACTTCTGAGAATTTTTGATTCCTTCTATATAGGGTATATAAGCTCAATATTTTGGAGTTTTAATTATAGAAATATTTTATTTAGAGAGTAAATTTATTAATCATAATTTATTTAATGTCAATAACTAATACATTCTTAATTTACACAATCACACCCTAAATACTATAGACTCAAGATCTGTTAATGACTTGAAAATATTTGAAAAGCGAAATACATATTTTTTAATTTAAATTATGATCTTTCGATATTTAAATCTATAAAGGTTTTCGAATAATCCGTAAAGTCTATTTTTATTTTACAACAAAATCCTGAAATTCGAATATAAAAGATTATACTTTAAAAAGATTGTTATTAAAATTAATTTTTCTCTAAATGTATCTACATTGATATTATGTATGTATGTACATACATATATGTATGTATATGTGAACGTAAGAGATTTGAAACCAATTTACTACCTACGAACTTAAATTTTAGTATTTGTTTTTTATGGTGATTGTAAATATTACCATTTACGGGAAAAACTTTGATTGCCCGGGGTGGCACATAAACTACTACTATACAGTAACAAAAACAAAAAAACAAATATTGTATAAATAATGCCCTGTCGCTAATTTTAAAAAAGTTATTAATTAATGTACGCATTTTGAAGTTAAAATTTTTTTTTGGTTGAAGGTTTGTGGCAAAACTAAAAACCAAAAAAAAAACAGAGAAGATTCTTTTTTTTACCAAATGGTTAGTCTGTCTGTCTAACTGTCGGTAGTGTCTTTGCGGTCATTCCCATTTCCAATTCCAGTTTATGTTATGCTAATCACTAGCTGCGTCTTCAGCAGAGAGCGGAGACCAAAAACCAATCCAAATCCATGATGTTAAAGGGGCCGCAGAAGGGGATGGGGGGGGCTTTATGATGCTAGAGACATGTTCTCTGTATAAAATTAAATCTCATTTGATTGCCTTTGTCGTGGCATTATTCTATATCTAAACTTCTTATTTTGCTTATTATTCCTTTTCATTTAATAAAAAGAAACAAATTTAAATAAAAGTTAAGAATTTTGTTAGTTATTCAAAAGTTCATTGCACTGGCCACCATCTTGAATGACATCAGATTCCACCTCAATGAGCAATGAGCTCTCGGAAATTGAAAGGATTTGCCATTGATGGTATTTCTTATTTGTGTGTGTGTGTGTGTGCGAGAAAATTGAAAAATTTGATGCAGGTATACATAGCTCCTTTTCTCTGTCTCCCTCCCTCTTCACGTGTACGTGATTTCGCACTCAAGATAAATGCAACGATGCCCTAGTCAGATACCAGGATTTCTGGGAATGACAATTGTTCAAGTTACCCATATATAACCAACTCATTTATATTTATTTTTTCTTTTTTTTTTTTTTTTTGTTCGGCACACGTTCTGGCAAATGGAAATTGCACTACTAAACTGTTGCCAATGTGCAAAAAGGACCACGCGGACGTGAGTGTGTGCCCCACATCTTTTTAGCCAACTAGATGGCTAGATAATGGGATTGTTATTGAATTGGCCTACATTCCGTTCTGTTATCTATCATTGTTATTATACATGTGCATAGATTTTCCAGTTAAATATATTCATGAGAATAAATTGTATTGACATTAAGTGACACATGTGCATTCGGTTGGTCCTTTTGTCCATTAGAATTGAAAATTTTCGCCAAACTTGTGCAAACGAAACGTGTTTGCCATGAGGACATATACATACATATAGTATATACATACATACATAGGATCGAAATCGATTTAAATTGCAATAAAGCATAAAAATACTTATCGAAGTTACTATGCCTTAGCAAAGTATTCACAAGCTATAAAAATTTATACAATAAACTTTATTATTAGAAAATATTGGAAATATGAAGTATGTAAAAAAATAAGGAGAAACGATGGAAAGTTTTTTATATAATATAAATATTAATGTTTTAAGCGATCTACCCTATAGAAAGGCGTTTTCTAAAAGTCTATGTCAGTGAAACACTTAACAGAAAAAATTCAAAATTTTTTATTGATTAACAAAGCATTATTTAGAACTAATTATTTTGTTATAAAAGAAGAGTGCAAATTTTGTCATAACAAGTCTAAAGACATTCGAAAAAGTGGACTTAAAAAAATCTTTTGAGAAAAATACTCTTTAGGGAAACGCTCAGTTAAAATTTTATCCAAATCCAATCCTTAATTCTCTAAGAATAACTCGAAAAGTTTTGCCCCTAAGAAAAAGTGAACTACTTCAGTTTAATTAAAAGGGATAAAAATTTATCTTATATGAGTAAAATGTAAGAAACTGTATAATAAGGTAAAAAATTTGAGTACCTAAAGATAAACAAATGAACAGTTTGAAATAAAAATGTTCAGGTTTTATATTTTTTTATTTTTATATTACGAAATCACATTATATTAAATTTTCATAAAATAATTCAATAATTCATACTACTTAAACCGAAGTATTTTTAGTTTGTTAAACTTTCGGGATTGGAGTTCAGCTTTTCTTTTTATTGAGCAGTCGAAGAAGATATTTATTATTGATAGTTACTAAAATTTTGTATATTTGTAAAATGAGAAAAATCTATTTAATTAATTTTTTATAAAAAAAGCTTTATTTAAATTGCTTTAATGCCAATAAATCACTTTAATGTTTTCAAAGAAAAGAAGACATTGATTTCAATTTAAAAATCAACACATTTGCAAATTTTGTTCGTCTCAATTTTTTTTTTTTTTTTGGCTTTTTAAAGAACAATTGGAAAACTGTTAACTACTGAACGTAGAAAAGAGTAAGCCCTCTGGCCAGGATTTCAATGGACAAGGCGCAGACATTCATTGATGGTGAGTCAGCTTAACTGCAACTGGCAAACAGGAAATTGCCACGAGAAGAAGAAATTGGAAAGAGAAGAGATGTGATGTGATGTGGCGGGGTAGTCAAGGTACATACTCGTATGTATGAGCCTGCAGCGTGAAATGTTGCACCAAGTAAACCAAAGAACAGTGCAGATATATATATATATGTATGTATGTATGTATATATTTAGTATATATTGTATGTATGAGATGATGTAGCATAACAGCGCATATCTCAGAGATTTCAATGCGAATTCCAAGCCGCAGGCAAAGGCATAGTCATAAAAACGATATTTTATATCTGGCACTGCATGCACCGCCACCGCGTAGATGTCAGAACAAATTTTGGCTGTAATGAGAATGTGATGGAGACGGCAGATAATCTGGCACCAGATTACAACATCGTAGAAATATATAAACCGATGTATATATATCCCATATATATTTCTGTACATACATTTGTAGCATCAAGTCGTTAGACCAAGAGATATGGCAACAAATTTAACCGATTCTGCTGAAAAAAAAAGAAGAAATGAAAAGGCACGATGAGGAGACGAGGCGATGGTAAAGATTGCTCTGTGTGCAGACAGCAGTGTGACCTTGAAAATGCAAAACTATGACAGGAAGGCGCTACACATGTACACACACACATACACACTCGGACACAAAGTGCCTACAGCTGAAGTGAAGAGAAGGGAAACGGGAACAGCTACCACGACTGTATGGAGACATGATCCTACATATCAGTAGTCCACCGTATGCCACGATCAAAACAAGTTTCGCCACCAAACAATCTGCATCTGTATTTGAGAGTAAAGTCAATGAGTGTATCTAACAGATACACTCATACACATACAGGCAAAATTCGTCTGAGAAAATCGAAAAGGCATGGAATGGAACCGCAAAGCAAAAGTCGGTCTTTGTGCCAATAGAACTTAGAATGCGGTAGGACGACCACAACAACAACAACGAAGTCAGAAAGTTGTTATTGTTGTTCTTCTCATTGTGAGATATCGCAGGAAACAGAAACTTTGCGTCTTACCCTCCCACACCATGAGACATTGCGGCAAATTGGAAGCAAGTTGATCTACATAGAATCACTTCCATGTGTTGTTGCTAAGTCTGTGCGAAGGCGGCGATATGCAAGATTTGGATTGACTCCAAAAAAGAAAAAAAAAAGGAAACCAAATTAATCTTGCCATAAATAACTTTAACACATTTC
This sequence comes from Drosophila emarginata, assembly GCA_037075365.1. Classification (NCBI taxonomy): domain Eukaryota; kingdom Metazoa; phylum Arthropoda; class Insecta; order Diptera; family Drosophilidae; genus Drosophila; species Drosophila emarginata. The sequence goes on from JBAMCD010000012.1 coordinate 546,056, forward strand.
AATAAAAAAAAAATCATGAAGGAAGTAATGAAAGGTAGAGACTTAAGTACTTAAAAAAAAAGATACTCCGAATAGGAATTCCTTAAAAAAATATATTTGAAACATTACAATAAATTGATAATACATATTATATAGAGGAAACCATATGGAGTCGAGTTCCTTTAATTTGTCCCCAACAAATCGAAAATATTAATAATTCTAAGCAAAGTGGTGATCCTTTGAAAAAATAAAATAAAAAACCTTTAGTTCAAATAAAAAAAACTCTTAGTTCAAATAAAAAAAAGCCTTTAGTTCAGAACAAGTGTTATTCTCTTACCTTTTTTTAAAATAATCCAGTTTCGAATGTGCTCCAAATTTATTTCTAGTTAAAATCTTATATTTAAAACCGAAAATAGATAACAAATTTATGAAACAAAATTAAAAAAAAAAAATAAATATCAAAGTGTTCTCTTTATTTGTTCTTTGTTATTATCGAAATTATAGATTGAAATTTTAAAGTTTTTAGAATCTGAAATCGTCAATAACATTGCATATTGCATTCATTGGTACAGTCTCAATCAAAACAATTGCATCAATTTCCATCAGGTAGAACCAACAAAATAAGATTAACCAACAAATGCGAGAATTGAGAGCAGAGCTTCCATAAAGATGAGCGTTTTATGCATCCTTAACTTACACTCTATTTTAATTGCCAAGAAATCCTCACAATCGCAGTGACTGTCTACGCTGCAGTCCCACACTCGCGGTCCGATCTTACGTGCAATTAAACAGTCCCAGTCCAGAGGGGGGAGAGGGGAGAGCAGCCAAGGAATAGGGGAGCAGGCAAAAGCAAATTTACGTCCGCTGTCAAAAGGCAGCGACGTAGCGTATTTAATATTTTTCAGCGTGTTTTACCTTTTCATGTTGTGTCATCATCAGCATCAGCAACAGTCGCACTCAGAGTCGTCGTCGACGGTAAAGTAGATTCAGAAACACACAACGTCATAAACACGCGGCGATCCTGTTCTGCTCCTGCTGCCTGCTGGATGCTCCTGCACCCCTCGTATACACACACACACACACACACACACACACACACGAAGGCACAAATTTGTACGCTCACTACAAACTAAAAAGTCTTAAAGTCTTAAAAGCATTTGCAGAAACGAAGGCAAAAAGTAAACACAATAAAGGCATAAAAATTGCGAGTGAGCAAACAAATAAAAATAAAAATTCCATACTTTAAGTCACTCCACCGATCAACAAATACCCTATATATAATACAATAAGATTTAACTGATTTAATTCCCCATGAGACAGAAAATGTCTATACTAGTGACTAGTGTAATTTAATTCCATCATAGGGATCCTTTTATAGGGTCACAAATGTCTGCCATTGCCTATTATACTTTTATTGACGACTTAAGTATATACCCTTTTTGATTTTTTTTTTTTTTTTTGGGGTATAGAGTATAAAAATTTAAAAGGGAACAAAACGCACGGCGGCGGGTTTGTTACCCCAAGAAGAAAGAGGCTGGGGGTTTGTACACTGGTGCTGGAGTATGTTATTTTGTATCTGTGCTGCTCATTTGCACTTGGAATACAAAAGATACATTTTCGTAAGACCATTTTGACATGACAAGATAACGACAAGCAATCCGACCAAGCGAATGACCAACCGAGCGAACCAAGTTCCAATGGCAAGACAGTTGCGGGAGGGGGGGGGATACACTCATTGGCTCCTGCTCCTTACCGACCTTTGAGTGTTTCGTATTTTAATTTTCATTACGGCCACCTTCGCGGCCGCAGAAGGTTCTTGAGAAGCTGCGCTGGCGGCAAGCAGCGCATGAAGTCAGCCTCAGCAGCGTAAATGTGAGTATTTCCAAGAAATTGCAAATTATTTTTGAACCGAGCGCCTGCGCCTCCGCCTGAGACTGAGCCTTAACCTAAACCTGAAGCAAAGCCAGCCAGTGTTCTCGTCACATGACTATCCCATCGGTTGGCTGTTGTCGCAACTGGCGCAGCAGCAGAAGTAACATCAGCAGCAGCAGCAGCAGCCGCCGCCAAAATGAGTTAGCATCCCAATCCAAACTACGTCTGCTTCGGTCGCATCGTTGGAGTGTCTGTGTGAAGATCTCTCTCCTTCTCCCTGTCCCCTGGGCTGAGTGCCCGCGCAACCGAAACAAATGCGCAGAAACTTTTTTACCCATTGACACTCTTCTCTCCCTTGATCACACCATTGACCATCCCCAGGCTGAGACTGTGAGTTTTGGCGCAGCCATTCGCCATCAAGTGCCTGGCCTCGGTCCAAATGTTGCCCCGCGTCTCTCCTTCCATAAAGTCGTGTTTATGCCTTCTCATAAACATTTTTATTTTAATGATTTTTATTATTGCGCACATTCGTTACTTTTTATACTACATCCGAGAGGATCAGTTTAACCATTTCATGATGATGCTGATGCTGCTACCACCGTGTCCTCAAATACATATATTTTCCGATCGTTGTGATTGGAGCACCAATTGCCTGAAAATATTATGAATAATTTATTGTTATTAAAATTAATTAAATTAGTTTATATACTTACTTGTTTAGTTCATTATCCTTATGATAAACCAATATATCTCATATTGTATGAATTTACAGAAAATATATTTTCTTCGAATAAGGATTTAGTAGGTATCTTTAACGCCTCTTATGCTTTTAGTATATATTTTGTACTAGCGTACCCATGTCCTAATTCCACTTATGTATGTACACACATGAATGTGTGCTTCCTTGACGTGAAGAAGATGCACGTTACTTTGCATTGTATCACTATTTTCAATCCAATAAAAATTAGTTTACGTTCGGTTGCGAAATTTTCGTCACGGTGGACGATTGGTCTCCAACACACACCGCCGATGACACATAAAATGCCACATTTAGTGCCTCTTAAGAGTCAACACTTGTATTCGTTGGCCATATCCAATTTAGACTGGTTCACTGGCTACGGCATAAAATGGCGCTTTTTAGCCAAGGTGACAAATTCACAGACGCGATTTTGCTTGCGCTTTTAACTACTATTCCATTCCAAGGGCAATTCCATTTAAATTGAAATTAGTAGAGGATATTATTTAAATACAGTGTATTTCTAAATTAAAAAGAAATAAACTAATTATAAAATACATAGAAAATTTGAACTAATTTATTTTAATTTTTACACATACAAAAGTAATTCTATAACAAAATTTGGCGAATTTTTCAATCAAGCAGCGAACATCTCTTTAATTTACAGACATTTCTTAAGAAAATTATAATGAAAAGGTTTATATAATTTCAAAGAATCACAACAAAAAAAAAAATTCACAACATTGTTTGGTTCCATTAGCGGAAAATATCAAATTATAAAAATATACTTATTTAATAACATGTTAATATCTAAAACTAGCTTGGTATTGAGAACATAGCATTTTTGGTTGTACTAGCGTTGCGATTCTTTCTGAAGAAGCGCTACTGTACGGCGTAATTCTAGAATCTCAGCCTGTAGACGGGCAGCTTCTTTGTTGATATCGGTAGGGGGTGCTGTGGTTGCCGGCTTACCCAAACCAGGTGAAGCAAATTGCACCGCACCCTCTACACTTGCAATTGAAAAGTCTGGATGAATTTGTGGTGTGGTCACATGGACCACATTGGTAGCATTGGTAGATGCTACAGTGACAGCAGGAGTTTGTGTAGGCGCAACTAATGTAGCTGCAGTTGAGTTTCTAACCACGTGCGGGGATGAAACAGCAGCAGTGCTAGTTGCACTCAAACCTCGATGATTGGAGATAAATTTTTGCAGCTTGGTTGTTGCGCTCTCTCGCTGGGAGTCCAGTAGCATTCTCATTGTCTCCTGGTCACCGGATTTCGCCTTTTCGATAGAGTCGGATCCCTCATCCACAAGCACATAGTTGATAACATGGGCGTGTGTGCCAGGCTTGATGCGATAGATGGCCTTGCCGGCATTATTGCCGCTTGCTGCTGAGAGTGCGGGAATGTCCCCAATTTTGGCCATCTCGCCACCCATTTGAAATATTGCAGTCGTACCGTTGACCACCAGAGGTTTCGGCATGATGTAGGGCATAGACACAAACTGTGAACACTTGCGTTTCGTTTTTTCAACATAGCTTCCAACTTTGCATCCGCTACTTTTGCATGCCGATAGTGTTGGGGCTGTTGACGGTTCATTAGCGCTGGTGGTAGAACTCGTTGCAGTTGGAACTATGGTAGTTGATATAGTTGTTGCCATATTCTTTATATACTTTCAGATGAGAAATTTATTAATTTTGGATGATGCTTTCAATTTAAATCAATATTATTGCTTTGTAATGTGACCGTCGTTTTTCAGTTGTAGTTAGAGATGCGCATGTGCGTGAGTTAAATATACCGTGACTCACTTTCAGATAACATTTATATGATTGAATAACGCAATTTCCAAGTCGGTTTGAAGAAAACACTGTGAAGTTAATTTTTTATAAATGCTAGCTTGAAGGAAACATTTACATTTATACAAAATATATGTTTAATTAATTGATCGTGAGTGCATAATAAAACTATTTCACGAGACAATACCCAATGTAAGCATTCTGTGAAATGACCTAGCGCATTCAGAAATCCCAAAAAAGAAAAACGATTGTTTACTTGAGCTGTTTATCGATAAATCAAATGTTAAGCGCCAAAGATTTAAAATATTTCATATTGTTTGAATATGTCGACTCAATCCAGTTGGACGATATGCAAGTTTATTTTAATTAAATACAAGTCTTAATAATAAATTAAATTTTGTCCACTTTAATTAGGCAGATCCATTTCAAAATTGAATACTTCGACGGCTCACATGCTGCAAAACATTGCTCACTCTGGTTGCATCTTATCGGCGGCGTGTGGGTGCAATGACCAGAAATGACCTCGAACGAGGTGCAAGACGACACCCGCTTCATTTACATTCCAAGTACTTTAAAAATCGGCAGACAACTCCAAAACCAAAGTCGAGTCGTTAAAAGATGATGATCCCGCAACGGTGTTCGGTGTGCGATTGCGACTGCTATGGCTATGGCTGTCCTGCAGTCAGCTCCTTTAATTTCCACTCGTCAATCATCCATCCCAGCCATAGTCAGCCAAAGCCACAGAGCATCAGAAAGAGTTGCAGCCTCATTGTTGGCTCAAATGAAATAATTACTTTAGCATACATCGACTGACCAACTGTCTCTGTCTGGGACTGGACTGGGCTGGGCTGGTCAGGTTTTGGGTGTGTATGTATGTGTGTGTGTGTGTGTGTATGTATGTGACTGCATCTGCATCCTTAGTCATGGCCAATATATCGACTCGCATTAACAACAACAAGCGCAGCCGCAATAAAACCTTCCGACACGTTTTGCCCGAGAATAATAAGAAATGAAATGCCATTTATTAAGCATTAATAAGTGCAAGCCAAGTCCAAGTCCACGTCCATCCATTTGAGCTGCACTTGGGGGCACTCTCTGAGCCAGTTCTGACTCACGGATGTGGAAATGGAGATGCTGCGTATAACAATACCTGGGGGCCAGCTACCTCACCTCCTCCTGTCCTGAGGATCACTAATTATTTTTGTAATAAAATTTTTGTACATTATCTTTATAAACTTTTAAAATATAATTGATTGAAAATTACAAGAATACAGACATTCATATGTAAATATGTCTAATACTAAATCTTATTTTTTCTTATTTTATTGTACATGAACATAAAATTTTTAAAGTTAAACAATTCGTCAAACTTGATTGATTTTTAAATACAACTAGAAAACAATTAAAATAAAATTTCGCTTCTTTGCTTAAAAGAAAAAGTCATTCGAATCTAAATTATTAAAAGTATTTTTTGTATATAAATTTGAAGTACTCGTTAACCAGTTGAACTTATTTATAATTTTGTACCAACGCAATTTGAGTATTTTAAATTCTCTGCAGAACTTTTGACCAACAAGAAAAAAAGAAGGGTCCACATCTTAGTCGTTCCTTTTCATTCAAAAGAAAAGTGAATTCCTCGCCAAGCACATTAATTTTTAGCAGTAACAGTAGCTAAAGCAAGTCCAGCGATTTGTACTTTGCAAGTGAACAGAAGACATCGCAAGGGACCGAACTGACCGAACGGACGGACAATGTCTGGACAGAAGAATGACGGGAACAACCAAAACATCAGACTGAGAATTGCCTAACATATACACATACATACATATATACATACATGTAGCTGTTAGATACAGATACAAAAGCACGTGCACTGCCTGCGGGCAGGAGCAACGAAACAAACGAAAAGGCAAGGAAAAGAGCCCAAAAATGAAGAAAACAACAACAAGAAATGTGTCTGTGTATTTTTTTTATAACCTTGACTTTGAAATTCTCATTGCAAAACTGAAATGATGTACATACATACATATGTACATATATATATAAATATATTATATATTTGTATCTTTATATACAATTTAACATTTCCGTACTTTCTATCATTTCAGGTGTGCCATCAATTAACTAAAGATACCGAAATGAACCCATAAAATGTTCTAGAATTTAATAAAAGAAATCTAGCAGCATTGCAGCTAACTACAGTATTCTTTTACACTGAGAGAATTGCGGAACCAACAGGTAAGTTTATTTAATTGTAATTTCTATTGACATGTGTTCCTTTTTTTTTTTTGCCTTTTTTGATTCCACAATAAAAAGGTGCAAACGTTAATATTATTACAATAGCCGTCACCTTTCAGCGTAACAACAAACTAATTAAATTTAATTTAATGCACAATTTGGAACTCTTGTCCCTTCTTTTGTTCGGAAAGGCTTATGGCTTATAATTGGTTTGCTGCTGGTGGCAACCGAACAATGTTTCATATTACCAGATACAGATACAACAGATACTGGCTACTAACACATTGCGAAACATTGGTCAAATTAGACTCAATAAAAATGTTAGACCCACGGCCATCACAGTACAGGGAAAAAAATATACCTTATATTTATTTATTGCAAAAAAAAGATTGTAGCAACTACTTTGGCAGGGTTAATAATTTAATAATATTGTCTCATGTTAATATTATTCTAATTTGGGAATGACTGTTTTTTATCATATTTATTATACCAAAAGCTAAAATTAAAATTAGTATTTCCAGATACTACTGTCACATGTCATATATTAATTCTATAATTTTTCAATAAACAAGAATCTTTATAATTGAAATGTTTTACGATCTTTATTCTATTTTAATTTAATTTAGAATATTTTTGTGTTTTTAAACTTTAAACTCGTTTGTTTTACATGATTTTAAAAAGTGGTTTAGAAAGAGTATGAAAACTTCTGGTTAAGATTTGGTTTTTGTTTTATTTTTGGAGTGTGCTGTTCTTTGTGGTCTCCTTTTCTGGGCAACAGAAGCAGCTGGTCCAGAATTGCGATGTTTTGTTCATATGCATTTTGTGCAGGTGGCGCGCGCCATGACCGATTAGGTACCTGAAGAATCCTTTATAAGTACAAAAGATGCCCATGGCTAGGACAAGCAAAAAGTTTTGCAATTTTCAATAAAGCTCCTTCCTACAATTGTATATGCATCATAATTTGCTCTGAGGCAATATCGTGTCTGCTGTGTTCACACACAAACACTCTTATAATATTTGTTTACCGTTAGAGATCGAGCTTTGCCCCAATTCGAAGGCCAGCGGCAGTTGGGTCGACACGAAACCCATTATTAAAATTTAAGTCTCAATGATAGGTCGAGACAGGGAGAGACAAGGGGCTGGCTGATGGACTATATTGTATGCATGTGCATAATTGCTAACCCAAGCCGATCGATGGCGATCCTTCTCAAAATTAAATTCGGTTTCTGAAACTTAGATCTAAAACCCAACAGCAAAAGCATGATGATGACGTAGGGGCAGGAGAGGGGCTCCAATACAGATTAGTTTGTTGGTATATGTATGTAGAAGAAAGAACACGAATGGAATGAAAATACAAAACCAGTACAATTATTATTTTTCTCTATTCCAATCGTTAAGTTCGTCTTCTTTCAATTTATGTACTAAAAAACATAATTTACGATTGCTTCTTTGACATCAATTAAATATGTCAAAATGCACACAAGTCAAATTATGACACTGAAATGTCATAAATATACAGAAATTTGCATTTTCTTTTGCATATAGTCTAAAGATGCAGAAAGACATAAAAAATTGAATAAATATATCTAAATTTGATTATTGTTTATTACAAAAATATACCACAAAGGGATACGTTTTCGTATTCTTACAAATTGTACAGGATCACGGTCGAAAACGGAAACCATCTTAGATCGAAGAAAGAAAGTTAAAAAAGCTGTCAAAATATCGATTAAATAGTATCTCAATTCTAATAGATATTTAAAAACTAGTACAGAATATGTTGGTAATCAGCATATCGATCCAATCATAACCTAGATCTTTAAGATACATATAAAACCATATGTATATAGTTTTATTTACCATAATAAATCTACTAAAAAGTAATTAACTTATTTTTGGAAATATAAATTGTAAAAGCTACTGATATTTCAAAGCAAATCTAACCCAAAATAAAGTAAAACATTGCTTATAAAGGAAAATACTTTCGTTAACCGTAAACTAAAAGGCTAAGCTAATAGAATCTATTTTGTAATAATGATTGATTAATATTGTGGCTAATACTTAATGAGACAATATTCTTCAGTGTGACGACTAAAACTGAAAGTTCTCCTGATTAAATTTAATATAAAATATCCTTTTAATAGTAAAATAGTTATGATCAATTAAAAGTGATAAATTACAGCTAATATGTTTAATATATTAAAAAAAAAATCAAATTCTTTTTGATTTTTGTGTTTAAATTCCAAAAGAACTCATAATGAGACAACGAACGCTTATTTGGATAACGGACGACTAGCAGCTTAACTCTAGAGTTAGATGGCGCCACCAAAAAAAATTGAGCGCGTAGTTCAAATATAAATATAAAATAGTCTCATTGTTATGGGGGACAGTAATTTTTTTTTTTAAATATTTAAATATTTTCTGAATTAAAAAAATAAAATATTTGAGTTTAGGGGTTTTTAAGAATAAATAATAAAAATAAATAAAAGAATTTATTGCCCGAATTGACGTTTTTTTAATTGTAAATTGTTTTTTGAGGAAGTGCAAAAAAAAAAGTGATAACAAGCAGTTAAACATAATTCAACAGCTTTCGTTTTGCTGATATGTGCAATGAACTACATCTGTTTACCAGTTGAAACCTCTTTTAAACACATTTCGACAAATAGATTAAAAATATTTTATACCGGGTCTCCCAATGAACTTTGGTCGTGATTATTTTGCTAATTAACTAGCACAATTACTAGAAGAAAGAAAGTAAAGAAAGATATATATTTTAGGGTCGCACCCACGCCACAAGCTACTCCGCTGGATAATTTAGATTTCAATTTTGTCGACTTCAGCAACAATTAATTAACAGAAATGCAAAATTGCAGTATCAATTTTTTTCAACAAATAGCCATATAAAAAGTTCAAGATATATTCAGTTGAATATCAGTTATCAGTTAACCATGAAGATAGTTGTATTGCTAATTCCCGTGTTTGTGGCATTCGCCCATGCCAGCTGCAGTTCCAGCAACTATGGAGCAGCTACGATCAACTCCCCGCCGTGTCCCAAGAGTTATTTATTTAGCTGCCAGCCAAATCTGAGCCCTGCTCCATGCGCCCAACCCGCCCCTGCAGCCTCGTCATATGGTTCATCTGGTGCCTACACTGCACCTGTTCCCACTTACATTCGATTCGGAGCTCCACAGCAATTGCAGGAACACTATCAGCAGCGCTTTGGCGTTGGTTTAATTGATCAGACCCGTGGACTTTACGAATTCCCCGGCTATGAATAGACGGAGGAAATGATGATGACGCGAGGACAGAAACGTAGCCATTAATATTTACTTTAAGTAATTTAAATTTGATGCCACAAAACGAACAAGATTTTTATTACTATTACTACAAAAAAAAAAAAAAATGAACATAAGCAAATTCACAGTTGTTTTATATTAAATTCTATAGCCGGCAGATAATTGTATATACATACATACATAAGTTTATATATGTACATATATTTATATATATATATACATACATATATGTATATATATATAATTCTAAAGAGGCAAAGATATTTATGTGGTTCTCTCGAAATGTTTTTGTCAATGGGCTGCTGATGCGTTGGATGCCAAAAATATTGTCAGTCGAAATTGTTGTCTTTTGTGGTCGGTCGATGTCAGTTTATGTTTCCTCCCAAGTGAACTATATCCATATATCTTTATACATACATACATATGTACATATATGATCAATCTTGACTTAGTGATTTGTATTAATTGTTAATATTAGTTCAATTAAATGCTATTAGTACTTAGCACTTGATACTAAAAACATGTGTTCCACCCATGTCGCACTGTGACCCAATTTGATTGGATATCTCTCGTTTAGTAATAATCATAAAATGAACATAAATGAAGTGTTTATTTAAGTTGTTGTTGTTGTTGTGCCATTGAGAATAGTTCAAGAAACTAAAAAAGAAATGATTGCATAATTTATTTATTTTTTGGGGACAAAGTGAATTGTGATCTCCCCCGCAACGCAATTGAAGTGATTCGGTTTTCCCTGTGTTTAGATTAGCATCAATATGAAGAAACTGCATTTGGGTGCCAAGCACAAGGGCAAATCCTATAAGCCCTTTAGGAATAAAAATCGTCGGGTAAGAATAAGATTTAATTACCGTGCAATTTAGATGATCCTCTGCCCCTGGGCCCGGGCCGCCATACGTATATTTTTATCCACTCGTTCTCTTAGTGCTCAACAGCGCTTGTCAACCAGATCTAGAATATATATATATATGTATATATATGTGAATATATACATAAATATGTACATGTATGTAGGTATGTGTCAGATCTTATGGCTCTCATTGATCATTGTGGTCTCTTTATCTTTGGGATAATTAAAGATTTTTGTTAAATGACAATTAAATTATAATGTGAATTATTATTATTCAATCGACCTAACAAATCTTTATTATGATGTGATAATAATAATGTGTTGATGATAATATAATCATCTGTTTACAGTTATCACATATTATCACCTGAATGGACGTCATCATGTAAAAGTGCATGCTTATCGATAGCAAACAAATTTCGATACCAACTAATTTTCAAAAATTCTCTTTGACATCTCGTGTAAACGCCAATTCAGACATCTATCAACATTCAAATCGGGAAACAGAGAGAGAGCGAAAATAGATAACATTAAAAACTAACGCATGCGCAAAGATTAAGTGGAGAAAAATCAAATGTTCTCTTACCTCCCCCCCATTCTCTACCTATCTCTTTGTACGTTTTGGAAAATATATTTTGTTTTTCATTGCTCTTGGAAATGGGAAAGGAACGCGGAATGTTTACGTTAATATTGCACAGTGTGCGAAAGCACTTGAAATTCCATTGGTGGGGAAAATAAACTTGGTCGCACAGTATGTTACAGGTGTTTTTTTTTTTTTTTCTTAAACAATTTTAAATTTGTAATAACTGAAATGTATAATTATATGTATAACCGAAAACTAAAGACAGCTTTAACCTCAATTAAATAAAAATATTTTGACTTTAGATATCTTTATTTTATATAAAACAAAAACACAAATTTTTCATGTAAAATATTTAGAATTTAAAAAGACTTAGCAAGTTCTTCTAATAATGATTTTATGATTTAAAAATCGAGAAATACACTAATCTAATGTATGTATACATATTTACCACAATTTGCCAATATTTTATCAGTTTTCTCACCAGATATTGAAAAACTTTGAGTTATATTTTAAGGAGACTCCAAATTAATCATTATTTTGCAGACAAATTAATAAAAGAACAAAAACACTTAAAGAAAACTAATATACTAAAAAGAATTATTATTTATTGAAATAAAATTTATGATTACATGATTCCCGATTTTTAGTAGTTAAAAAAAGGTATAAAAACAACCTTAGTCAGGCACACGAAATTTTATATATGTATATGATTTCATCTAAAATTAAGTTTGCAAAAAATCGAAAAGTGACTGACTTAAAACTTTGAAAAACTGTCACAAGGCCAACTACGAAATAGCTAAACTCTTTTTATTAATTTAAAAAAGCTTTTATTATTCCAAAAATAATTTCATAGTCATTACTATTAAGAAAAATTATTAAACAAAATCAGAAATTTAAAGGGTTATTATCCCTAGTAATAAAATAAATAATATTTACTATATGCTCTACTTTAAAGTTATTCAATGATTCTTTTGAAAATAATAAAAAATAATCCAAAACCTTTTTAAAAATGATGCAAATTTGTATTAAAATTTAATTTTTTAAATTTAAGATTTTTAGAAACTTCTATTCCTATTGTTAAGATTATATTATGTCTTTGTTTATTTTAAACATTAAAACGCATAAAAATACACTTTCCAGTAAAATCTTTTAAAGATACAAATAGGAATATTTGCCACCCTTTTACAAATTTCAAAAGGGTTACCAACAGGTGGATATTAATTAGATCTATTGATTTTCCAGACACTGTTTAGTGGATATATACATATATATGTATATATGTAAATGCACTCAAGCGATGCTAAATCAAAACATGCGCATTTAACAATTTTAATTTAGTCATATTATTTATTTTTGGAAAATTCAAAGTAAAAACAATTGTTGCACAGTGGGCCTAAGGGAAAAAAAACACACACTTTTGTACATTTGCCAATTTATAACAAAGGAATTTTTTGTTTACATTTGGTATTTGCTGACACTTGTAGTTGTAGTTGGCGCGTACTTGCGTCTGTCTCTGTGTGTTTTATTGTCCGACCCACAGACCCAACCATTCAACATTCTCCCCTCATGTTGGCCGCCCATTTCCAATGTGGCCCAATATTTACGCACTGGAATGAAGGAAAAGTCTACACACATTTTCACGAAACATGGCAATATAGGCATCCCATCAACATTTTTCGCTTTTTAAATACAGACACGATTCAGTTTGCGTGCGGAGTAGAAATCGAGTGAATGTCGATGGAAAGGCCGAGGAGTGTGAATTAAAGTTTGAAATGTGAAAAAAAAAAGTTTGTAATTGAATGCACAAAGTATTATCTGGACAAAAGACAAATTATACCAGTTGCTAGTGCTCTAGGAATCGAAAGTGAAACGAAACAAAGAAGTTATAGGAAAAGCAAAATAAAACCAATTTTCGCTACTCCATCTCTGCCAATAAATGAAACTCTGCCCCCCACCCAACCACTTCCACCTTTATTCCATACCAGTTTGCTTTGCGTTTGCGTTTTCCAGTAACTGAATACTAGAAAAGTGATGTGAGCAGAGTATCGGCACATTGCGGCTCGACTGACTTAAATTTCTATTTTTAACTTGGCAAAGTATATAAAAAACGCTAATATATGCGGATTAAATTTCGCCAGGCGGAAATAAATATTACAGAATATATAGTTTGTCAACATCGATTTGCCCAGAAGGGCCAAAAAACCTTTGGTTAAAGCGGAATTGCTCATTTACAGCAACAAAATTCCATTTCAAAATATATTGTTGTATAAAAATTTTGAAACAATTTGATCTGATCTGATGCCCATTATAGTTCACTGCCAGTTGACCAATTTACTGAATAAGGATAAACAACAACTCGAAACAGTCAACGAGTGTTCAACAGAATTCTTATTACTTCCAATTAGCTGGTTTTATTGGTCTCTATTGGGAGTGATTGGGGTCGTTGTCATATTCACCGCGTCATCGCGTCCTTCAGTTAACAGCTGTGCAAATCAGAAACTCCGGTATTGGCAATTGCCATTATTGTTGCACCGTGTCGTCGAAAATATTGTCAAAATATCTTCATTCGAAGAAGACTATAGGGCTGATAGGCCCATGGTGCAACGCGCATCGTCCTCTGATGCTCCCTCCGTTCAGGGAGGCCATCATCGAGAATCTCGATTTGGCCTTGGATATACATCATATCAAAGTGGATATAACAAATTGTTTACACAGGTGCATTACAAAGCTATTACTAAGTACCTTAAAATTTCTTTTATTGTTACTTATAAATTGTTTTTTTTTTTCTTTTTCTATAATTCTTGATAAAGTGCTGAGATCAGCATCAATTTGTTTATTTATTTGTTTCCGAATCTCATTATTTACCATAAACAGTTTAAATTATAAACATAAATAGAAATTTCTTTGAAAAGAAAACTTTCTGATTTCCTTTTAAATTTATGTTGGTTTTTTCTTTTTTTTTTTTTATAGGGTTCTGCCGACTCAAACTATTCACAACCGTCATCCGATCTGTCGCTAGACGAGGAAAAGGAATCGCTTCGGCGAGAAAAGGAACGTCAGGCCTTAAGCCAGTTGGATAAAGCGAGAGTAAGTAATATCCTATATTAAATTAAACTAGAAATTGATCCATTTATTTTCATAGAGCAAACCAGTGGCGTTCGCTGTGCGAACCAACGTAGCATACGATGGAGCCATCGATGATGATTCACCCGTGCAGGGTGGCGCTGTTTCATTTGAGATTAGGGAGTTTCTGCACATCAAGGAGAAATATGACAATAACTGGTGGATCGGCAGGCTGGTTAAGGAAGGCTGCGATGTGGGCTTCATACCCAGCCCCGCTAAGCTAGATAACATTCGCATGCAGGTCGGTTATCTTTAAAAATAAAACGCTATTTATATTTTTGTATAAGCATTTAATCGATGTTTGTTTATGGATCCTTTTTTTTATATAGAATCAAACCAGACCCTCAAGACTGTATGGCACAAAGGGTTCGTCTAGCGGTAATCTTGGCGCGGGACAAGCAGGTGCGGAGCCATCTCGAGGTAGCACACCCCCCACACCTGGTATGACACACATTTCATTCTCCTTGGTTTCTTTTGTTGAGGTTTCATTTCGTATATTGTTAAAAGAATTTATTTTAATCTGACCCTTTGTTGTATTTTCTATATAAAGTTGACTTTTTATACAATATATCGTACCTATACGATTATTGCCATCGTCGTCGTCTTCGTCGTCTTGTACGTTTTTTGCGAATATTTTTTGCCAAAACACAAAAACAGAAAAAAAATTGAAAAAAAAAACAAATTACTATTCAAAATACATACGAAAATATCCTAAATATACACACATTATATATTAATCTGTGCCACAGTCAACCGATATTAAATCACAGTGTACATAATAAAACCGGACTGATCCATGCCTAACACACAGGAAAAGGACTTCATTAAAACGAAAAAAAGAAAAGTTCAAATCTAATGTCAAAAATTTCAATATCGAATATAACAGTTTCTATGTAATTCAAATCAGATAATAATCAGGCTATCAAAATAATTATTGTAATATTTTTTTTATTTTATTATTATTTATTCAATTATATCATGCGACATCCATAAAGAATTTGCAATTTGTATGCTTAACAAAGTCACTAGCATTCCGTTACAAGAATCGATCAATTCTCGTAACGGATATAATTCAATCTATTGCAATTGACCCTTAGACCTAGACATAGACTTTTACTATACCTACATATATGAACAATATTTTGCATGTATTACAAATCGGTCACACACACATACACACATCTACACATATTCCGCAGCTTTTTTATACATATTCGTACATAGATATGTTCCACAATCTCCTATTACTTGCTATATCTATATTAGAAGTGCTTGTTTTTAGACCAAAATGAACACTATTAACTGCACTCAAATCTCTTTTATCCAACACAATCGTTGAACTATAATAACAACAACAACAACATCGATAAACCAATTATCGATAACCACGACAAATCACAACTGCATGACCGTTGAATAAAACGTGTTCCCACAGATCCCTATAGTACAACACCGCGCAAAAAAAAACAAGGTTTGTCTACGTTTCTAAAAATAGATAATCTCAGCCATATCAGTCGCTCTTTTAAAATAATAAAAATTAACTAAAGATCTCTAGAGAGAAGCTAAAATGAATTCGTAAGCTATATATACATACATATATAAGCTGTATATACATACATATATATTTAGAAGTAATTAGATATCAATTGGTAATAAATTCCTATGACCCGGATGCACATCATGCATATGTAGAATTAAGTGATCTTTTAGGAAGAATTCTCACCCTCGAATTGACATTTAAACTGCATTTTTTAACGGTGCGTAAAACGGCAAAATTCAAATTCCAAGCCATCGGGATAATTAGATAGTATTATACAACCACCACAACCACAACCACTACAACAACCACCAACACCACCACCAAATGACACCAAACGACACCAACTATTTGTATAGCAATCATTTCAAAAAAAATAAATATACCGATTTAAAGTTATAAATTGGCTTAGCAATTCGTAATGCTCGATCGTCGGTCGTTCAAATCATAAACTCGCTCATCTTTTGCCATTATCTTTTCTCTCTGCCCTATTTGCCATAATACTAACAATCAGGTGACGAATCAGATTCTATGGGACCAGGACGTCATGGGAAGACACCGCTGGCGACACCTCCCAACAAGGAGAAGCGGAAGCCGTTCTTTAAGAAACAGGAGACCGCTAGTCCATATGATGTGGTGCCATCGATGCGTCCTGTCGTTTTAGTGGGTCCAAGCCTTAAGGGTTACGAAGTAACCGATATGATGCAGAAGGCTCTCTTTGATTTCCTTAAGCATCGCTTTGAAGGACGCATTATTATAACGCGCGTTATGGCTGATATTTCATTGGCCAAACGTTCCATTATGAACAATCCATCGAAGCGTGCTATTATGGAGCGTTCTAGCAGCCGCTCCGATTGCCTGGGCAAGGTTCAGGAAGAGATCGAGCGAATTTTTGAGCTAGCCCGATCACTGCAACTAGTCGTACTCGATTGTGATACAATCAATCATCCGTCACAATTAGCGAAAACTTCATTAGCGCCAACAATAGTATACTTAAAAATTAGTAGTAGTAAGGTAAGTAATTCAATTAACTAAACTCTCTACCTAATTAGTTACACATTTTACCATTATTCTATTTAAAGGTTTTACAGCGTTTAATCAAATCGCGTGGCAAGTCACAGGCGAAGAATCTCTCCGTGCAAATGGTTGCCGCTGAAAAATTAGCCCAATGTCCACCGGAAATGTTCGATGTAATTTTAGATGAGAACCAATTGGAAGATGCGTGCGAACACATCGCCGAATATTTAGAGGTAAATGTGATTTCTTATCAACTATCAGACTAATTCATCTAATTATCATTCATAGACGTATTGGAAAGCCACGCATCCAGACATCAGAACTGTACCGGCTATAGCCAGACCATTGCCATCTCAAGAGATATCACCTTCAGCGGATCAAGCACGTTTGGGCCCCACTCCACCAGGTAAAGCCACAGCTGCCCTAATTTATATTCATTCTACGACAGCATATTCATTCTCATACGCGAATCCCCCCTATATTTATATATATATACATACATATATAAATGAATCGAAAAAGAGAAACAAAAAAAAAAAAAAAGAAAACTGAATTCCAAATCAATTTCATCCATTTTTCGACAATTAACAAGATTATGATTATTATTGGTCCATTTCTGGCCTTATTACACCATATTATACCTTCATATATATATTCAGTGACCACTATTTTCATTTGCTTTTCAACATATATATCGCGCGCATACACGATATCCACAAAATCCACAATTATACTTACAATACAATTCTAAAAAATTTGTCTTTCTTAAATTCAAATTCCCATGACTGTACCGAAAAACCAATCGATGCTCATTCTTGCTCTCTCTCCACATTCATGGGGGGGTTACAGTAGATATAGTAGATGGCGATGAGTTTGTCAATGAGCAGGATCAGGATGCAAGAATGGGTATGGGAATGACCAGTATGGATCGTGAAGGTAGCCGGGAACGTGATAGTAGGGAACGGGAACGGGAATCTGAACGTAACTACTGGGACAGAGAGTTCAATCGGGAGCGCAGTTCTAAGGAGAGACAAAGGGATTTGGAATGGGAGCGTGAGAGAGCCCGTGAATGGGAAAGAGAGCGAGAAAGAGATTGGAATAGAGAGTTCGATTGGGACCAAGGTAAATTCTACTATTTATTTTTCGTTTCGTTTTCCAAATATGTAATTGTAATAAGTACCGTAAAGAACAACACAGAAAATTCCATAAAAACAAAAAATAAAAATATATTTAAATAGGATCCAATCTATCTTAGTGAATATCAACTAATGTATTCGTATTAATATCATCAGATATTTAGATATCTTCTTCATACATACATACATATACATACATACATTATTATGTCCCATAGATCCTTTTTTATATATCAGTTGATCATAATTGACGTAAAAACAATGCATTTAATACTTACAAATTATGCAGAATTTTTTTTTTTGAGAATCTCTATCTGTATATGTACACTCACATAAACATAGATAGTTCTGATTCATTGCTAAATTCCATTTAAACATTTCCTCTGAATTTTCTTCTTTATATGTTTGTTTTCCAAATCCATAAAACAATTAGAAATTACGCCGATATTTTTTGATTTTCCTTTTGCTTAAACGACATTCAAAAGTATTTGGAGAATCTGCTTCTGTAGATGTAGTATATAAATACATACATATACATACATATATACAGTTCTGATTCATTGCCAAAAAATTTCATTTAATTATTTCCTCGGATTTTTCTTCTTTTGTATTTTTGTTTTTCCAAATCCATTAAATCCCTTTATCAATTTTTCTTTTATGCCAACACTTTGCAGCATTCACAGCACGTGACATACCCGGTCCCTTTACAACAATGCTATAAGCCATATCCAATTACCAAAGACCATCACCATTGCGATATCAACAGTACAAATTCAGTCAAATACTCTCCGTCTCCAAGGCTGTACAAGACCAAAACTGAACTATCTATCTATCCAAAAGTTTGTCTTTTATCTAAAAAAAGAAACAAAAGAATGAGGTGTGAACCGACACCAGAAGAAAAAAAAATGAAAATCCTTTTTGCTTAACCTGCCTTTCACATATGTAGGATGCATATCGAACTATCCAATTGTACTTAAATTCCAATACTAACTATATTAACTAAGATTTGAAAATTTTTGCTTTTATTCTACAGTTTGAGTTTCTATTAACCAACTAAAAATCGAATCTTAAACACATTTACAACCCATCATTGGCGTCTCTCAAAATATTGAAATCGTTTTCCTTTTTTAAAATGCAAAACTATGCGTATCTTACACTTCACAATACCATATTAAAATATACATATAGTATGTTATATATCATTTTAGTATAAATATGTTTTACATATCATGTTTTGTATGTTTTATCTGTGGAAATTTTATACTCGTTTCTAGTTACACCTGGCGTCGTGCGCCTCTAATGTCCTCGTCCTTCTACTTGATTCCTACATTATTTGGGTACATTCTAAAGACCCAACTAAAGATCTGGATCTCAATTCAAATCAGATCAGATCAGATCAGCTCAGCTCAATTTAAATGTATCTTCAGTTGTTGGTTTTTGTTTTATATTTATTTGTGGTTCACAATTTCAAATTAGCATCAACTCATCCTATGTTGCAATTGTTGTTTAGACAAAATCGGTTTAGTGAGTACAACTCCCCAAAGACGTTGTGTTCCATTATTTGTGCAATATAACATATATCCTAAGTATTTCAAGATATTTGCATTATTTAATTTCTTAATCTTTTTTTTTCTGTACGTTACCCCAAATTCCTAATCTAATGGCTAAGAACCTTTAGTGTTGACTGCATTAATGCATTTGGTACTTTTTCCCACAGTTTTTAAATACTGACAAAAAAAACATTAGGGATAAAATTATTTTCTAAACTTTTAATTCAATTGGTTATATCAACAAAATCTAGTTAAATATTCAGTTTTAAAACTTAACATGGAGTATAAAGAATTATGAATTATCAGAAGAGAAACATTTTGCAAGATCATTGCGATCGATGAGAAATATTTTTATATATTCTTTAGTATACTAATTTGCCTATAAATTGGATATTTTTTTCATGATCCTACTATACGAATTTTTTATTCAATTCCTGAAAATGTGAAGTTTTTAGTTTAATTTCAGCCAAAAATTGTGCTAGTTTTAGCTATTACCTAGTGCTTTGGTACAATATAGGTCAAACAACTTTACTCCCAATTTATATTTACCAAAGCAGAGTTAAAGAATACCCCTAATAGCATTGGTTCTTGACCATCTTGCCTCTTAAAACGTTTTGAATGCTTTTATTTTTGGTTTTGTTTGGTTTTTTCGTTACACTATGCCTTTGCCACTATATAAAAATCATTTATTATAATAGTTATGTGTGTGTTGGCCATTTTGCAGGAGGCACCTCGTACCATCACAGCAGACGGCAAACAGCGGGACGTCATGAACGTGGTGGCGGCGTTGGAGTTGGGGCCGGTTACACTGAGAGAGAACGCGAAAGAGAACGATATGATCGACGTGAAAGGGACCTTATGCACTACGATCTCAATAGCGATGAGCTGCTTGAGGAGCGAAATTTTGAATATCCGGCTATGAGAAGCGGCCCAAGCGGAGCATCACATCATGGGCATTTATCTCGAGGTGGACGTCTGATCGATGATCAGGAATTTGATCGTGATGATCCACAAATGAGAATGACCAGCTCACGTTATGGTCCAAGTACGCGTATTGATGATCCGCGAGATTTGCCACGCGGCGCCTCTGTTGTCGATCGCGATGAATACAGCCCGCACAGAGGTGGTGGGAGTAGTAGGAGAATGCTGAATGCCATGTAGGAATCGTGGATATAGGGGTGGGATCAGATCGATGCGAGAGCGCCAGGTTTGATGGAAGCACGCGACAATAGTTTTGATCTTGACATAATACACAAACCGAAGTCCAAACCGTTAACCATACCATCTACCCAAGGACCAACAATATCCAGACAGTTCACTCAACAGCCACAGCCACAAGCACAACCACAACAACAGCCTCATCCACCAATGCCATACCTGTCAAGGCAACGAAGCGGTCAGTGGTTATCATCATCGTCATCTTCCATATCTCAGACGACTCCTTTTAGCCAGACGAGACCACGCCGTGAACAATTTCCGTTGCGACATCAGCCCCAGTCATATCCTCAGGCACGTCCGCACAGTCAAAGTCATTACTACTCGCACGATGCCCCCCCGTTTCGCTCCAGCTCCAGCTCTAGGCATTCGATCCAAGACACCTCCTTCGCCCATCCGCATTCATCGCGCAGCATTAACCGAACCACATCTACAACAGCCATCATGAATCCATCCTTTAGCCAGACCGAGGCGGTCACTCATGCAATACGTAATAAGATCATTGTCGAGGAGGATGAGGAAGATATACAAAGTACGGATACGTTTTATTAAAGAGATTTCAAATAGTTTACGTCACGCTTCTGTGGAGGCCACCACCAAGTGAAGAGGTGAACATTTGCAGTGCCAAAACAGACAAACACAAACACAAATAGAAAACCGACACACAAACAGAAAAACAAACAAACAAACAAACAAACACACACACAACACACACACACATAGACATTTGTAAATTTTCATTCAAATCGCATTTGAATTTTCCCTGCCATTTGGAAAAGAGATAGACACACACAAATACACAAATACATACATACATATTTATGGTAAATGCGTACAGACAAACATATACAGACAGTTACATACATACATACATACATACATACATACATATATAAAATTAAAGCTAGTTACAGTTACAGAGAAAAGCACAATGCCATGTGGAGCCTTATGTGTCTTAAAATGCTATAGTATAATGAGATTGAAATTTTATTTAATATGAAAATTTAAATGAATAACAAAAGAAAAACCAAAAATGACTTCAGCTAGATAAATTAGTTTACGCATTTCATCAGCTCTACAATAAAGTTGGTAAAATAATTCTTGTATTGTAGTAGTTATGATTAACTCTACATATTACATACATGCATACAATTTGTATGTATTTGTATATGTATGTATATGATGTATATGTTATGCAATCGATTGATTAAGTACATGTATACATAGGTGTCAGCTTTAATAATTTAATGAATGTGAATTAAATCTAAGTAAATCTAACTTCACACACACAAAAGAAAAATGAAAAAAAAAAAACACCACACAGAAACGACATAAAAATCGTATGAAATCTCTTTAATAATGCGTAAGGCACTCGAATCGATTAACACCCTATATCCTTATAATACATAAATAAATACAACCATACACACACACACACACAATAACACAATTTAAATGCAGTCACTTCCGCAAAATTGTTCAACTAGATTTGTTTTATTAAAAAAAATTTTTTTTTTTTTACCCACATCTTTGCGTGAATGCCCTCAATGGTTGGGTATAGCGATTTAAACTACCAGTGCCTTACTATCAAAACAAGTAACACAAAGAGTCACCACCACCATTACCAACACCATCACCACCACCACCACCACCACCACTAAGAGGTTCAATAATCAGCAAAATGAACGCACATCTCACTAGCATTTTCAGTGCTTAGTGCCAGTCATAATCCTCACCATCGCTCCTTTATCCTTATCCTTTATTGTTACACCAATGCGTACCATTCAATCATACTTAGCCACATTTTGCGTCAAAATTATTGTTAAAACTATTGCAAAAAAATGAAATAATATATATATTTATTAATATTGATCTGGCCCATTCCGAACGAGCACTCCTTTTACAATTCCAACCACCTGTAAAAATGTATCATTTGTTTCCAAACAATTTTTAAAGAAAGCCCCAGTAAATTCATAATCGTACTGCTAGTATAGATATATATGTATGTATATATGTATATATATATACATATATAATGCTAAATATAGCTGTAATTGAAGACTAATAGTAAAACCGTAAGTAAGATCTGGTGACAGCGGAGCATTGATTTATAGCCGCACTCCTATATAGTTGATATGCTAGGGGGATTGGAAAACTATGGAAATTAAGAGCTTTTTCCAGGTGAATAGCAAGCGATAAATTTATATAAATATATAAGTACATATTTCATTACGATTAAAAATCTAGTAAGAAACAGAAATAGCGAAAGAGAGAGAAAATTTTCAACTTTTATTAACCAAACGGTTAAAAAGCGCTAAAAAGAAACATTTTAGGTGATGTGTGGTTGGATGATAAATACATAGTTTGGCGGGAATCAATTTAATAATTGGTACTATCTACTAGAAAGAACTGTATATTAAGTACCCATATCCAAATGTATATATACTTATATGTTGTACAATCTATGTACATATATGTGTATATCTACTATCTGTATATGTAAGTCGGCGATCACAAAATAAATTCTACATTTCTGTGGGTGATTACGCTAGACTGTACTAACAAATCCGTTACACAAGCATTTCTTGTAAAAAGTGGAAAAAAATTAATCAATGTGTTAGCTAAAAATGAAAGAAAAAAATAAATCAAATAATATTTTTAATTAATACCACTAGGTACGACCATGAGCCGAGGAGAACTAATTGAATTAATACTTTCGAAGAAAAACAAAAATTAAAACAAAAAAGAAACAAATAAAATTTAAATTTAAACACAAAAAAAAAAAAACAAATATTACATATGTATGTATGTACATACATGCATATATAGGCATATGTAAGTATGTATATTGCACTTATGTAATTCACAGAACTGGTCAAAGAATACAATGTATTTATTGTCTTACTATAATTAACAAAATTTAAAACCACAAAAAAAATACACAAACAAACATGAAAAGAAATACAAAACATCGGAACAAGTGAAAAACATTACAAATCGTTTGAAATTTGATCGGAACGAGGTTATCGTCTAAAACCCATCTAATAGATAGTTGCTAACCGCAAAATATATAGACAAATACAAATTTGCTTTTTTCCACATTCTTTTTTTCTTTTTTTGTTGTCAATTGAAATGTGCAATCATTTCGAAAAACAATTTCGCATAAACAATTTTTGTAATAACAACCTTATCCATACCTGATCAGCGAAATAAATAGTGCAAAACAAGAAAATTTAACATAAAATTTGCAAAATACGTTTTCAATAACTTTCTATATTTTCACTTAATATTAACTAAACAGCTATTCAATATGCAAACAAAAATTTTTTCAATTTTACTCCCACATAACAAAAAACAAAAATGTAAAAGAAAAAAAATATTGAAAATAAAAATATAGAAACTTTAATGTTTCGCGATTTCTTGAGCTGCATATTTCACATATTTCAAAAAGCAATTAAAAAAGAAAAATAAAGAAAAACACGCGAAAACTAATTACCCACATACATACATACATAAATACATACATACATACATAAATATATATACATATATATATATAGTTAAATTTAGCAATAATCACTTCCTTCTTTTTAAGCCAAAGACTATTATTTTTTTTAGCATAAACAAAAGTGTATGTGTGTGAGAGAGAGCAAATGATGATGATAGTAGAGAGTTGTTTAAACTATGTATAATAAATTACAAATACCTAAAAACAAAATAAAAATAAAAATGAACAAAAATTTGAATATGAATGCACGCCTGAAATTTCCCTATTCAGTATGGAGTAATTCTAATAAAAGCAAATCCAAAAAAAAAAGAATCCCCAACACACAGATTATATAAAACTAATTGTGCAAATAAATGAAAATATTTTATACGTGCAAAAAAAAAAAAAAGAACGAAAACAAAAAATTAGAAAATCCAAAAACAATTCAACAATTTTTTGTGTAAATAGTATATGATATTTGACTTAAAATTAGTTCAATTTATTTTACATTGTTCTTGTTTTATTTATACATTTTTTCGTTTTTTATGGAAAAATTTAATGATTAATGATCATAAGATCCAGGTTTTGAGAGTTTGCCTTTATTTTCAATATAAATACTTCAAAATATGTTTTGAAAATACGTAGTTAAATGAACGCTAAATTGCAAATAAAAGCAAATACAATAAAAATATTTAAAAAATTAATTCATTTGGTCGTTTTTAATTGATTTGATAATTGCAAGCATCACGTAAGTACCTTTTATAAAGAAAAATTTAATTATGATTAGTTATATTTTTATGATATTGAAATCATAGTTGGCCTTTTCTTTATCTTACATAAATTACTGTTTTCTTGTAAGAGTGATAAAATACTTCTACTTTAATGAATATAAAAAATTTATATTTGCGAAAATGCTTTAAATAAATACATAACCGTCGTTGTTTTCAGATTAACCAAAAAAAAAACTATGTATGTAGATATATACATAAGTACATATGTATACATGTATTATAATAACAATTTTGTTTGTGTGAAAATAAATTGATCAATTGTTTAATTTGCAAAGTAAGATATGTAAATAAATATACGTATAAATTATTCATTTTATGCATTTACATACATCTCAGATTTTCATTCATTTTTTGAAGCGAGGGGAAAATTTAAACTTTACAATAAATTTAATATTTTCTATTTATAATTATGGTATTTAAACTTTAGGTAGATTACATATGAGGTATATTAAATATTATTTTAAACCTAAATACCTTTTATATTGTTTATGATATTGATATTAAGTAAACGAATTTGACAAATTATTTTGTAGGGACTGAATAATTGCAAATAAAAATAAATAAATTTCGTTAACTTTCAATGGTAAATCCAATATGTCAGCCTTTAAAAACAAAATTAAGAGCAATTATATATATTGTTAGTTTAGTTAAAAGTATTTTAAAGGATATACATACATATATGTACATATGTATGTATATATATCTAGGAATTTCAAAAAAAAAAGGAAGCATGGCAGCTCTTTTTTAAAAATCTGAATTAATTGTCAGTGAATAATTTTGGTATTATAAATATAAATATTATAATATAAATAGTTTTTAAATAAAATAAAATGCAAATTACTACAATTTTCATTTCAAATCTTTCATTTCTTTTTTTAAAAAATTTAAATTCGTTTGAAAATATTGTAGAATAATTTGAAGCCAATTAGTCTTCGATGTGCCAAATCAACTTACAGCACTTTAATATTATTACACTTATGTATGTATGTATGTCGCTGCACAGCTCCAGGAATATCGAGATCGAAAATTCAAGTCCAGCAATTCTTAATGGGTTAAACAACATTTGCACACATTTATTTTCGACTAATACTCTTTACTACGTTAAGAGCGAACGCAAAGAGTACCCCAACTGACAGCAGAACCAATGCTCCAGCTCCACACTGTTAATCAACAACGATCGAAATACGATCACATTGCAATCCGAATAACAGCGGATGGAATTGGTGGGTGCGGTGTCTGGGGTAGTGGGGGAGGTGTGGGAATGGTCGGTATCTCTGTTGAATATGGCAGGTTCGTTGGCCGGTTGTTCTCTCGCTCGGACTCAGTTGAATTTGTATACCCACCGAAACAAGTTGTCGCTTTAAAGGTGCCTGGAGCCCCCCATCTTCGCTTAAATTCATCAAATTGTTGTTTTTATAAAAATTGCCAATATGCCCATTAGCATTAAAAATGTTTTGGTCTGCGATGCAGTCGATAAGTCATGTGTGGAACTTTTAGAAGAGCATGGTATCAAAGTAAGTCAGTTTTTAATATGTACATGTGTATATAAATATTTAAATATATACATATGTGTACATTATTTATTACTCTCGCACTCGTTTCAGCACATCACTGCATTCTTTCTTTCATTAGAAGTTACTTTTATATACATACATACATAAGTATATTAACATATGCATGAACAATTTCTCTCTCGTTTTTTACCTAGGTTACGTACAAATTGAAACTCCCCGCGGATGAACTATGCAAGGAAGTTAAAGTGAGTTTTTGTTGTTTGTTAAATAAAGAACTAAGTAATTAAGTCGTCTATTGAGTGATTTTATTAGGGGTTAGAGACACCTGATACATACTATGTATACACATATGTACATATAGACACATATGTATGTGCAATGAAAATGCATATGTATAGGTATACATGCAAGTCCACTTGTATGTATTTACGAGAAGGCAGTCACAAACAAAACGAGTATTATTTACAGCAAGATTATTACGTAAAAAACGAAAACACTTCTTCAAAAAAGTACATATACTATATACATACATATACATACATACTATATATGTATATGTATGTGTTTGTTCGCATTTATTATCAGTTATTGCTAGAATAGTTCTAAATTAAACCGATTACAATTGATGCAGGTTCATAAACATTATATTATACATAATACATAAATATATAATTACTTTTTTAAGTAATTTCATGAACATTAATTTTATTCTATTTCATATTAGTACACTTTTGAAATAAAGGACCTGTTTTTTTAAAGAAACACTATAATCCCTTCCTCTGGAAATCGAAAGTTGTTGAGATTAGATTTCTTGACAATGAAAACTTATATTAAAGTTATATACAAGTTTGTTTATATTTAATATATTTTTAAAGAATTATATTATTCAATAAATCCATTAGGCTATCCATTCTTCTCTTGATAACTTAAGTTTTTGGTAATAAATAAATTGGTATACCCTTTAAGCTAGAGAGAATTTAATCAGAATGCTAACCAAAAACTTTATTTTTGAACTAATACTATGGCAGCTGTGTAATATTGTTAAATATAAGATAGATAAATTAGATCAATTTTATTGATAAGTTTGTTTGTGGTACCAAAAATTATATTTTAGGAGTTAGATATAATAGATAGATTTTGAGTAGTCCGATTAAAACAAAACTTCTAGATAAATATATAATTTTTCGGTCTAAAGTATAGAGAATAAAAAAAAAACATATGTAATTTTGCTCCTATCTTTCTAATGGTAGCTACATGATATAGTGGTTCGATCCAGACAATTAAAGAACTTAATTTACCTTGATAAACAATCGGATGGAATATATAAGATAATTAATAATATATACTTTTTGCGAATAGAAATGTATCCTCCTTTCCATTAGAATCATCTGACCAATTTTATAATGCTCTTTGCAAGGGTATAAAATCGGAAAATATTAGATAGAATCACCATGCAAACTCCGCATGAATGTAGGCAGTATTACGTATCTTTATCGACACTTCGTCAAACCGATTAAATGTTATCAAATCAACTTCCGGCTAGACAATGGTATATATGTACATATACATATTTATATATATATATACATACATAAATACATATATAAAAGCGACACGCGCAATCTTAGGCCGAAAGGAAAACATCGCTTAAGATAAAATAAATGTAATTAGCTACTGATTAGAATGCGGTACCTTTTTATATTAATAGTGTTTTTATTAAGAATTCCTACCAAAACAAATAACTATAAATGTATATTAATTATTGAATTATTAAAGTAATTTTGAATTAATTCATGTCTGATAACTTGCAGAACTTTGACGCCGCAATAGTTCGTTCTGATACGAAAATAACCGCGGAAGTACTTGCAGCCGGAGCTGGTAGTCTGAAAGTTGTTGGTCGTGCCGGAGCTGGAGTTGATAATATTGATGTTCCTGCAGCAACAACAAACAATGTTGTTGTACTTAAGTGAGTATAGTATTCCAAATGGCGTCTGCATTGCGGTCTATAAGAGTAGGAGTAAGTGACTATAAGCTCCCCTAGCATTATAATAAGCAATTCAATCGGTATAACCCACACTCAAAAAGAGAAAAAAAAAATCAAATATGCGCATTTTTGAAACCCATGTTTGATGAGGACCAGCAACCAATTGGCTGTCGCTATCGTCTTAGACGTAACCGGGGTCATTTGACGACGCTTGACGCGCATAATTAAAGGAATCCTATATTCGGAGAAACGTTGGGATGGTGGCATCAATGTCAATGTGGCTGTCACATCGCCAAGGGTACCGAGCCGAGCGCAATATTTGCGATAGGCGGTTTTTTTTTTTTTTTTTTTTCTTTTGTTGTTGTTATTGTTGTTGTTACATAATTTGCATAATGCTGTCTAGTCACAACAATTGACCCCGCTCCAACGTTATTTGGGTATGTTTAACTAAACGTTTTTTGCCCTTCAGCACTCCGGGTGGCAATTCGATTTCTGCTTGTGAGTTGACATGCATCCTAATTGGTGCTCTCGCCCGTCCCGTCGTACCCGCCGGTCAAAGTATGAAGGAAGGACGCTGGGACAGGAAGCTTTACAGTGGGACCGAGCTCTATGGCAAGACATTAGCCGTACTTGGTCTGGGTCGCATAGGTCGCGAGGTGGCAATTCGCATGAAAGCTTGGGGCATGAAGGTAAGACCAAAATAGATCGTCAAGTGTAAACGTAACTAAAGACCAAACACTTTGTAGATAATTGGCTATGATCCCATTACCACGGAGGCTGAAGCCAAAGCGGCTGGAATTGAAAAACTAACACTGGAAGAGATTTGGCCACAGGCTGATTACATAACAGTACACACACCATTGATACCTGCCACCAGAAGTAAGTCTAATTGTTCGTGTTTTAACATATATATGTATATATGTAAATATACTATACTTGTTTTTTCAGATCTTATATCTTCCGAGACGCTTTCAAAGTGCAAAACGGGCGTTAAAGTTGTCAATGTGGCACGTGGCGGCATTATCGATGAGCAGGCCATCATTGATGCCCTTGAGAGTGGCAAAGTGGCTGGTGCAGCCTTCGATGTATATCCTGAAGAGCCACCTAAATCCGCTGTTACAAAGGCTCTAATCAGTCATCCAAAAGTTGTGGCTACACCACATTTGGGTGCCAGCACCTCCGAGGCTCAAGTACGTGTCGCTGTTGAGGTTGCCGAACAGTTTATTGCTCTCAATGGAACCTCACCAAAGTACACGACCTATGCCGGTGTTATTAACAAAGAAGTCCTTGCACATTACAAATAAAACAGGGTCAATCATCAACCATCAAACAAATTACTTTATCATCAATTATCATAATCAAGACACTGAAGTAGGAAATGCACTTGACATATTAGTTGATTATCTGAAATAAATTGTACGAAATATACAAACATATGTAAATAAAATTGCATTTATTTTCCAATGATTTATACTTTATTATTACAAATACATTCCATTTCTGCATAAATCAATCGATTTGGGCCATTAATAATAATCAAAAATTTCGGAATTTACATCTTATAAATCTTGAAAATAGTCAAATAAACATTTCATCGTAAAGATTATAGATGAAAAATAAAAATTGAAGTTTGCAAGTTGAATTTTGGGGGTTTCAGAAATATTGTTATTTTATTATCTTTTTAATTAGAGTCGGTATTAAAGCTTTATAAATTTATTTTTGATCTTATTTTTTGCAAATTCTGTTAATTTAGTTTCTTATTTCAGAAATTTGAGCTTCTACATGAGACAACCATTTTAAAAGTCTGTAATTTTAACTAAAGAAAATAAAAGTTCCTTTATAAATAAAAAAAAAACCTCTTAGCTGTCGTTGAAAAAAATATTAAGAACAGCAATAATTTAATATTAACGTTATTTATTATTATTTATTTATTTTATTTATTATTATTATTTATTACGTTATTATTATAGTTATTTCATGTTCCTTAAATAAGTGCCCATTCACGAGTGATTCGAATGTCGTTCGCATACATTTCTCAAAGTTCCAGTCATTAAATATATAAATGCTAAATCTGTAGAATAGGTAAAATATTTCTGCATTATCTTTTATTCTATAAAATATCCAGCAATTATTTGGGATTTTATTTAATTCTAAAGGTTTTGTATTAACGCTTTTATACGGATATTTTACACTATATTATTTTTAAAAGTCAAAAATATTACTACCATCGTTGTTTTTATCCTTTGGTAGTTTAAGAAAAATAAATAATTTACTTTTAATCGATAAATTCTAAGGGCATGCTTGTGCTACTGTATAAATAATTTATTTATTATTTATTTGGAACAGTTATCTGTACATATATAGATACTGCGGGACAATATTTTGATTAAATTCAATTTGTGTGTTATCCAATAAATTTGGCATCTATGTAAACTTATCAATGTTGGTTTGTCAGCAAATAATCAACTGACATTTTTCAAGTCCAATTAATACAAGAAATTTGTAACAGTTGAGAAATAAATTTATTTAAATAAATTTTCTCCTATTCCCTAATTATTTCATTTAAATTTTAGGCTTTAAATAGCAATATTTGTGTTGCCTTCCTGTCTGCACATGCTTACAACTCAAATGCTTACATGTAGATACATATATGCACACATGTACATAAATACATATGTAAGTACTTATGTGGATGTAAGTTAAGTTACATAAATATACTGTTACATACTTAAAAATCCGAAGACAATTATTGACTTTGTCTAAAAGCAATTTGTAAACAAACGCTATCAAACATAATAAATTTGATTATAAAACGTAATAAATAACGGCACGTATTACATAACCATATGCTCATTGGGCAATTCTATTAGCCTTTGAAATTGAGCACAAGACAATAATTAAATAAGCACAAATATAAATTTCTTATATCAATTCAAGAAAGGTATTGAAATGTTCAATTGAAAGATGAGCTACTTAGAAAAGATAAATGGCGCAAAAAAATTATCTTACTGACTTGAGTATACCCTGTATTAAGGACGCCACTGTATTTTATATAAATCCAAGCTGTCTTAAATTGGCACCACTGTAAAACATCAACTAATTATACTTCAATTAATTAGTATTGTTAAATGACACAAAAAATATTTTACAATAACAAAATAATTGTTTAATTAAATTATTTGCGAAAAGAGAAAATTTGAGTCAAAACGTGAAAAAGCGTTATTTATATTCGTCTTATTAGCACATCTACACATTAGCGCCTCTGACGGCTAATTTTGAACTTATGCTACTTTTAAATGAAAACGTTTTTTCGTCTCTACTACTGTTTTTTTAACTCATTAAAATTTATTTCAAATTAAATTTAAAAGAAATTTTTCAAACTAATCAATTTTGGACATAAAATTTAGTATGCGAAACTTAAATGTCCGTATCAATAGAGGGTTCTACCTTCCAATTTTGCTTTAGTTTTAAAAGTCCTTAATTTACTTGGTTTTTTTACTAATCAAGAATATATATTTTTATATAGAATATATATCTATATCTGTTTCCTTTAACTGTCATATACATTTTCAGGTCTTTAATATATAATTTTAATCTATGAATGCAGGGTATAAAAAGTCCTTCTAAAACTTAGTTAAAGAGAACGTTGAAAGTATCTGCAATAAGAAGAATACAGATTTTTGTAAAAAGAGGAAAGAAAGCACTTACCTAATTAGTGATTCTCACTAACGACTCTGAACGAAACAAAAAAACGAACTTGAGAATTTCATGTGCTTCACTTTAATGCTTTAGGACTATCTGCCTAGTATACATTAAACGCACAAATTTAAAAAACTAAGGGAACTAAACCATTGCCACATACATAATTGGGTACATTTGGTTGTATTGCGGAAAATGGTAATTGGACACTCAATTAACTAACAAAAACAAACCACATTTCTCACAAGGAACTTCACTTCGATGCATAGATATAAGGACATTTTGGCCATTTGGTGAAACTTGTACATATTTCCATGGAAACTCTGGGTCCAACTAACTACCTATGTACTTAACTACATATGTGGACACCTCTCTGTTACACATACATACAGACATATACATACATATGTCATTTTGCAATAAACTAACACCCACATAATCCATTTTGGGTGTTATTCTGCTTTCTGTCACTTTAAATCTAATGAATTAGAGATTTTAAATTATTCAAAAGCATTCACACAACTTTTCAAGTGCAGGTCAGTGTCAGTTCATTTACTTTGACCTTGAACCTTGATAGAGAAATACACATTTTAATGCAATATAGGGTTACCTATTAGAGAGTGCTTTAAAAGAAATTGAAAAGTCATAGGTTAAGTAAATATTCAAAGCATCTAGTTCAAACTCCAACCTTGTTTATTTTGCCAATTTTAAATCATTTATCATTCTTTTACCTTTACCCAAGTCATTAGATTCGTTTACGATGAAAACAAGACCCATTCGTTTTTTATTTGGATTGCATATCTAAAGGAATTTCTTATAAATCCTTCCTATCTCACAGATACTTTTTGACAAGTTGTCTTATTTATTTTTGGACATTCGAATGAACATTCATGTATTTCATATGCATCAACATTGGGTCACTTTAATCTAAAATCGACTTCGGGCAACAAATGTGATTTGGATTCCTATCTAAACAAATTGTTTGAGCCCTATTCGTGTCCACCCATTTTTAGGAACATTTGGGTAGTAAGTGCTGCTGCTGCTGCTGCTGCTACTGCAGCCATTCATAGACCACTTAATTTTGGCGCGCTGTTGTCTCTGGCGTAACAAACTGTCGGGTCACATCCTTCTTTCTCATAACGACAGTTGACTCGACAAATAAACCGAAGTCAAGAGCAAACACGAACGTTACATCTATAAAAGGACGAAAGGCTCTATATATGCTATCGCAGTCTGTGTTGGACCACGCTCGAGCAACAAGTAAAAGCTTAATATTAAATAATTCCCAACGGTTTTTCCAGTTGATTTTCCGTAAATGCTAACCACCCAGAAGTGCATATTGTAGCCTTGTGTATTACCTTAATGCGGTTTTCTGTCAAGTCCGCTATACGGTGTCAGTTTCAGTGGAAAATAAAACTTTATTGCCCTTAGTATCGCGGTTTGGTTACTTGATGGGGCCAGGAGCTATAATACATTCCGGATGCGGATGGAATCTGCCTGGCATTCACTTGATCCCCGTTGCCATTGCCATCGTTCTTATTTTATGTCAGGAAAGGCAAATAGTAGATGCAGCGGCATCCACACGACGGCATCTATCCGATACAATAAATATTGGATTTCTTGCAGAATATTCTCAGATGCGTGTAAGTATTTTTTATATACATTTATATATATGTACATACATACATACATATATACAGTAAGTACACAAAACCCCCCACATATTTATGTAAATTACCTGCTTGAAAGTCAATCAATGAGTCTATCATGTTTTGATTTAAATAACATTAAAACAAGCTTTGACCTGAAATAAATTTGGATTTCATCAAAATGCCAAAAAATCATTTTTACCTCAACTTTTTAAAAGTTAGAGTATGAGGAAATGTGAAACGTCAAAAACACCGCCGGATAGACAAAAAATAACTTTTGCAAAATCGTTTAAGAGAAAATTACCACAAAATAAAATGTAATTTTAAAGTTATAAGGTATAAAAAGTTTTTTGTGCAGAAGTTTTAATTTTAAGTATTTTCATGTGTCAAACTTGAAACGTACAAAAGAACAAATTTTGTTTTTTTCTTAAGGTAAAAAAGTTTATAATCCAGAGATTGGTCTCCCAATTAAAAAATTAATATTGCATTAATCTTACAATTAAAATATTTTGGATCTCATTATTCCGCCAAAAAGTAGCTACTTGCTTTTATATTTAAAAGGGTTTTAAGAAATTTAATTATTTTGGGTAGAATTCGGCACGTGCATTTGTAAGCTTTATTTAATCTCTAATCCTGTGAGTGCCCTTTTTATTTATATTCATCTTGTTTTAGCGGTGATAAGTGCAAAATTTATGTGCCCACTGAAAATGGAATCTCGTAAAATAAACAAAAAGCAAACAAATTAATGTAAATATAAATAACCTATTATCTACCTGTTATTTAAAAGAGCAAATTGCGACGCGTTTCCTAGTTAACTGTGGTTACTTGATCGGTATTAACATATAGTGTGCCTATTAATAGCCTAAAAATATTTAACCTACTTAAATACACTGTATAAAAAGGTTAAAAGAGTTTATGAAAGTCCTAGAAAAAACATTTCCGCTCTCATAAAGCACACTTTGTATACACTGCTCGTCATGAGATTAATGCAGCCTTTATCTTAAATAATTTTTTGTTGTTTTTATGTATAGTTTTGAGTTTTAAACATTTTTAATGGAAAATTCTTTTTTATTTTCATTTTAGTAATTATTAACCATTGTTTTTGTTCTTACTTTTGTAATAGTTCTTTAAATACCTTTAA
This sequence comes from Drosophila emarginata, assembly GCA_037075365.1. Classification (NCBI taxonomy): domain Eukaryota; kingdom Metazoa; phylum Arthropoda; class Insecta; order Diptera; family Drosophilidae; genus Drosophila; species Drosophila emarginata. The sequence continues at coordinate 581,264 of JBAMCD010000012.1, forward strand.
ATGAAAACATCAAACTTTATCCTAATATTTGGGGACCGATGAATATTTTTTTCATATATTTTCCTTAATAACTTTTAAAATCACTCGGTTTTTAATGAATATAAATTTTTATTTTAATAATAATTTTTTATAATAACAATTACTTACAAGTATTTGTAGGTTTTGATGTCCTTGTTAGCTCTTATATTTTATGCCTCCTACGGTAATTAACTGTTTTCAATATTCAAACTACTAAAACGGCAAATAAAATTTTGTTAGTCTTGTAAAAAAGAATTTCAAACAGCGCTCTTAGTTTGTCCAGAATTAAAACGAAGTCAGTTACGGGAAAGGGGAACTAATCTCATGTCCTGTATTGTAACCATAGCAACGGCTTCTGTTGTCCAAAAGAGATGTCCGTCTATTGATTCTAAAAATGTATTTTTTTTGGCACTTTGAGTCCTATATGGCAAATGGGGATGACGACTTTATAGAGCTGTTGGTAACGGAAGATTTTGCTGTACATTAAATTATTTTATATTCTTTTAACACTCACACATCTATCCATTTGTCTTTCTGTCTAGCTCGATCTACTAAAAGAAAAGGTTTTAAAAATTCCAACAATAATTAACCAATCTTATAATAGTTGAGCACACAGTAATATAGTCAAAATCAGGTTAATAATGAAAGAGTTTGATATTATCAATTCTATATTCCCCTTCTACAAACTATCAAATATATTTTAAGTTTGCTAATGATTAAGAGTATTTAAGAAACACTTTAACGATTTTTATGTATTCTCTTATCTATATTCTAATGTATAAAAAATATAAGAAAAAAAACTTATTTGATTCATGACGATTTAGTTAAAAACCTAATGTACTTAAATATTTAAAGAATGTACTTACACATTTATTCAGGCTCGAATGAATGATATCAATATGCATTCAAACGGATATGGATTATAAATAATAATACAATGAACCAAATGTGGCGAAATGTATAAATAAATAAAAACCATAATAAAAGCAAGACAATAAGATAATGGATTTTATGATTTCATGGATTTTTTTTTTTTTTTGTTCGCGTTGCTCTGGTGAACCGAATATACAAAAATAACAAATTTAATTTGTTTGCAATGTTTTTATCCGTATAGAAGCATATTTAAGCTGTTTCGCGCTAATTTAAATGAAATAATTCGGAAAAATTTGATGCTTTAATATTGTGCCCACTTACTCAACTACATCTACTTTTTAACAGCATCATTGGGGTACGTTGCCATGACAGTTGTTTTTGTAAGCTTTGAGTAAATGAATTCAAGAGGTAGCATACACAGTGTGGCCCATAAATTTCCAACAAGGTATCCACAATCAACTTTAATACTTTAACCCATCATACTGGAAGCAAAATATATGTTACCCGAAACGAATTTATTTGTTTAAAAGTGTTGAAAAAGCACGTATTTTTAGGTAAATACACTCAATCAATCATGTGAAGAAGATTAGGAATGAGGAAAAAATTCTTTAAATGGCCAGCACTGTATGACTGAAGAAATTTGTAAATAGAAAGGAAGTTGAATTTCAGTAAAAGAATGACAAATTCCGTTAAAAATAAATTGCCATTTTTAGTCCCTATTTCTAATACGAATATTTGGACAAATTACTTTTTGGTATTGGTCAACAAATATTGTTTTGTTTATTGTATAAATTAAATTGTAAGCTGATTAGCAGTTACTATGACCTTTTTAACGATTAAACAATTTCTTTAATATATTTGGAGTTATATATATAGTCTTTATAATTGAAAGCGAAGCAGTATTTCATTTTCTCGTCAATTTGGTATCAAAATTTTCATGAATATGGCCCGCATCATTAGTCATTTCATTGATCCTTTGCTGGCCCATGGGCAACACTTATTTTTGGTATTTGTATTGCTTGAAATAAGTCTAATGCTATCCGTTGTCCAACCTATCATTAAATTGGAAAATGGTTCATTTTTACGACAGCCAACGGCAAAGCTTATCTCCGCATGGACTCCTTCAGATTTGGCTTATACATTATTGTACTCGGGTTTTGCTATGGCTGGATTCCTATATGGATATGGTTTAGTTTATCTCCGTTTGAATACGAATGGAATTTTAAAGGATTTATTAATACAACTTTGCGTGGCTAGCATGATGGTTTGGAAAGAAAGCAGCTTGTTAATGATTCTGCCATGGAGCTTTAAAGGATTTCAGGGTATTTGCCAAAATATTAACCAGCTTTACGAGTACATGTCAAACGAGTCATATCACAATGCCAAACAATTTGATTGGGCCCTTTTTCTTTGCATCATTTTTGGCATTGCATTGATGGTAGTGACAAGTGTTTGCTTCTTAATTGCCTTGAGACTCCATCAGAAATTGATGTTTGGTCGTCAAATCGATCGTTATAATCAAGGAATTTATTCCTATGCAAGGAGCATAAATCTCTTATTAGGTTTTCAAATGATTGACATGGCATTGTGATACACAAACTGGTAAAGGAAATAAAAGAAATGGCTTATAATGCAATTTATTTGGTATCTAATTAAAGTTTAAAGAATTCCAAAACTAACCAATCGATGACAGTACCAAACGATAATTTTAACTGTTATAGCAAAAGAAAACTTAAAGTAAATTGCTTTAATTTTGTCTTACTTTGAAAGAAAACTGAAAATTCAGAAATCCTTTTGCTTAAACTATTAAAAACAAAATAGTAAATAATCAATATTTAGGACTGTAAACTAGAGTTTATTCGATATTTTTAGAGTCCTTAAACTCTATTTTTAAATGTTATTTTATGAAGTATCTGCGCTTTTATAATAATTTTTATAAGCAATTTATGAGCAATTTAAATCCTTTGAATCAGTTCAGTTTCAATTAAAAATCTCCATGATAACTTATTATTATTTATAAGGTATTTAAATTATTATAGATAGTTAATTATTATTGATTTTTTAGATAGGTGAATTCTAGTGTTTTTAGAATTCACCTATCTTAAAAAAAATCAATTTCATCGTAGTCGAACAACAAGGCCATAAACAACGTGTGCACGTTTAATTTAAAATATAAAATTCCACTGGTCTTTGAATTTATGAACAATGTTTAAATTTTACCCACACCAAAAGTTATAAAAAAACACTTTGTCCATTGTTCAAGTGTTGTTATTTTCAGAACGAAAAAATGTTTAACGAACAGTTGACGAAACACTAAAACTACACTTCATTTTTTTTTCTTTTGTGTTATTTTAAATACATTGAAAGCTATTTTAGTACTGGCCAGCAAATTGAGTTGTGAATAACCGATTGAAGTGAAATTGTATTTTTTTTAAAGTTATATTCCTACGACGATTTCAGTTTATTTTATGTTCAATGGAACCCATCAAAAGCTTTTTGCTTGTCCCTTAAAGCCAGGACGATCGAAAATATTTGGATTGCGTGCTGCGGTTGACAAATTTCGGGAATATTAATGAAACATATGTATGTACGAACATACTGTTTACATACATACTACATATGAACACTTTGAACGTCAATGTTCAAGCATTATTTGACCATGTGGTTTTCAACAATTTGGTTGTTATTATTTTGCCTACAAGTAGCGGGTACATAAATTAGTATACACAGAAAAAAACAAGTTGTATTAATTAACCTTTAAAACAATCGATGCTATTTTTCGCAATTTTCTACATTCTTTTAATAATCTTTAGTACTATAAATTGTATTTAATTGTTCTGTTTTACCATACTAACACATTTTCAAAATGATCCCAATAAATGTCTATGACAAATCAGCTTTGGATGATATTAAACTGTAACCTAGAAACTCCCCGAGATGTTCTGATAATCATAAACGTATTTCGTATATTTTAAAGGAGCAAGCTTTTATCTATAAATTTTTAAAAAATTTTTCAGATAGAAGCTTGTAATCTTCAAAATTTATTAAATATATAAGTTTTTTCTTTTTAAGTGAATTGTATTAAGTATTATGTATGTATGTATTATGTATAGCGTTATGTATTGTATTATGTAGATAGTTGGTAATGGGCATAAATTATATATTTATATGTCTGCTTCAGCACCCTTTAAGTTATTATTTTATATTAATTAATATAGGTAACTCTGGGTGGTTTACCCCTCGCTGTTGAAGATGTGAACAAAAATTCTGACCTTTTGCCAGGAAAAACATTGTCCTTTAAACCATTCGATATAGGGCACAAAATGAGCGCCTATCGTGTAAAACCATTAAGGTAATAGTAACACAAATATAAATATTTTATGCTTGTCAATAAATCGATCTTTGTCTATTGGCCTGTTTGTCAATTTACAGATTTATGACACAAATGAGAGATGCGGGAGTGACAGCCTTTATCGGACCCGATGAAAGCTGCACAACCGAAGCGTTGCTAGCATCTGCTTGGAATATGCCCATGCTGTCGTTTGTAAGTCATTTTAATTCATTCTGACAATTTATTTGGCCCTTTGGGTTTTTCCTAGTCACTGATTTGAAATAATTGTGCAAATTATTTGTTGTCAACATTTGACTGGATTCGGTTTTGAGAGACTAAAAGAAAAAAAACGTCCATTCTCATTGTGTACAAAGAAATTAGCTTATTCTAGTAAAAACGAAACTATGTTTTAAATGTACAATTTTCTTTCAAGTGTTTATTAAAAATTTCTCTTTCGTATGTTTCAATTTAGAAATGCTCTGACTCAATTGTCTCCAACAAAAGTACATTTCATACCTTTGCGCGAACACTTGCACCTGCATCAAAGGTATTTCTTAATATAAATGCAAATTATATACTTTAAAGTGTATGTATTTATATACATGTATGGATTTTAGGTTTCAAAGAGTGTTATAAGTCTTTTAAATGCATTTCATTGGAAGAAACTCACAATAGTTGTAAGTTCCAAGCCTATTTGGGGCTCTGATGTTGCCCGCGCTATACAGGTAAGTCTTAAAAACTTTATTATTCCAGAAAATAATGTATTATTTTGATGTTAGGAACTAGCCGAATCTCGGAATTTTACTATAAATCATTTTAAGTATATATCGGACTATATACCTATTAAGAAGACACTTTCACAAATTGAGAACATTATTGAAGAAACTTACTCAACAACACGCAGTAAGAATTTAAAACAGATAATATGAACCCATGTATATATAAACCTATATATAGGTTTTCATATATGTATATATATATATTTTTCTTTTTCTACATAGTATATGTTTTTATTGGTGAACATATTGCAATGGTTGATTTTGTTCGCGGTTTACAAAATCGAAAGCTACTTGAAAGCGGTGACTACATTGTAATATCGGTAGACGATGAAATCTATGATTCGAATCGTCGTGTAAACATCATGGAACGTAGTAAGTAGTTTGCTTAGACCATAATTGGTCTTGCCTATGATTCTAATGCATGCACCATCTATTCCAGATTATTTAGATCCTTATATTAGAAAAGAAAAGAGCAAATCACTGGATAAAATCTCATTTCGTTCAGTTATAAAAATAAGCATGACATATCCACAAAACCCCCACATTCGGTAATTCTATCTATCTCTCAGTTACTAACTGTTTGTGATTCTGTTCCTTTATACACCAAGATTACTTATATCTAACATCAGGTAGCAACATTCCTTCTTACCTATTTTTTAATACATTTATAATATTAGATTCTCAATCATTTGTTCATTTATTGTTTTTGATTACACTCGTATCTAACACATTTTTTTTTTTTTGCCTCTTGCATGGGATTTATATATGCCTGTCTACTATTTTTATTTAATATAGATACAACTAACCGATATTTTGTTGCTTCGACCTTGGTTCTTTGTGTTTTTTGTATTTTTCTTGTTTATTATTGCAGCGATATCTGCACCAAAATTAAGGAATATGCAAGGAAAGCTCCTTTTTTTCTACCTTATCATCAACGTGTTTATGAAAACATATCGGTAGGTAATTGCATAATACCCTAAATATATTTAATATCGAAAGTTTAGATTCTTAATAATTATACTTACACTATATACAGTTAATTATAATATATAATCACTATTTATAAGTTAAAGAACTATTCAGTTTAGCTATTTCAAATTCAGTTGTTCCCTTATGTTAAATTAAAAAAGTTTTCCAGTGTTTCTAACTTGATAACGATTTATCTAGAGAATTTTTTAACTTAAATTTGGATATACAATTAGCCCTAAATTTAATTTTTTTGGCTTTTTCTTTGAATATTTTTTAGGTTCCTATACATGGCCTACATTTGTATGATAGTGTGATGATTTATGTGAGGGCCGTTTCGGAAGTTCTTAAGCTTGGTGGCGACATATACGATGGAAATCTTATAATGAATCATATATTGAACAGATCATATCATTCAATACAGGGATTCGATGTAAGAAATTTGACAACATTTTTGTTGATATTACAAAATGAAGGCCAATCTTAAATTTTTAATGGTTAAGTTATTGTTTTTGGTTTTTATATGATTTTCTAATCTAAATTATAGACTTTCCTGATCAAAGCGGGTTACTTTATCAATCCGAAATCCATAAAGATGAGGATTGAAATATATGTTATATATATCGCAGCATATCCAATTTTAATTTATTATTTTATCTGCATGATCAAGTTTCTAAAGTTTAAGTAAATTAATTTACTTATTTTCATAAAAAAAAAGGTATTTATTGACTCCAACGGCGATGCAGAGGGTAATTACACAGTAATTACATTACAGAATGATTTGAGTAGTAGCACTAATACCGGATCCTTGGCTAAAATGTCTATGCTGCCAGTTGGTTATTTTGTTTATAACAAGGATTCCTTAATACCAGTAAGTATTGCTACATGTATTTTGTTATTTCGTATTAAAACGTAATTTAATTATATCGAAGGAATTTCGATATATAAAGAATGATAGACCCATACAATGGCTTAATGGTCGTCCACCATTGGCGGAACCTCTCTGTGGCTTCCATGGCGAATTATGTCCTAGAAAGAAAATGGATTGGCGTTATCTTGTCACTGGTCCATTATTTGCATTAGTTCTTATAGTGGCTATCGCGCTTTCGGTCAAGTAAAGTCTCATAAATAAAAAAACAATTACAAATATTTAGAAAAAATCTTATTTTATATTTTTTTGGAGGCATTACCGTTACGAGCAAACATTGGCCGGGCTTTTGTGGAAAGTGGATATGAAGGAAGTAACAGTAATTAACCTTGGCGAATATAACAATCCTTCCCATAAAAATATTGTAAGTTACGACTAAATTATAAAAATAATTATGCTAAGTATTTGGAATTTTCTTGGTTTTAGTTTCAGATATGCCGTCAAAGTATTCTTGTGGTAGGAGAGCCAAATAAGAGATCCTTTACAAATATAGGTAAGTCATAAATATTTAAATTATATAATATTTAATTATAATTTTTATGGATTAGCACTTTTTCGCGGCAATATTGTGGCCATGAAAAAAGTACACAAAAAAAATGTAGATATAACTCGATCGATTCGTAAAGAGCTTAAATTAATGCGAGAGGTAAGACTAATTCAAATCGAAAAATTTGTTACCATATAATTTTCCTTATGCACTTTAGGTGCGACATGAAAATATAATTAATTTTATTGGTGCCTCTGTGGAACATGGTTCGGTAATTATTTTTACCACATACTGTGCTCGAGGTAGTTTAGAGGATGTGCTAGCCAATGAAGATTTGCACTTGGACCATATGTTTATCTCATCACTTGTTTCGGACATACTAAAAGGTATGATATATCTTCACGATTCGGAGATTATATCACATGGAAATTTGAGGTCCAGTAACTGTCTTATCGATTCGCGTTGGGTATGCCAAATATCTGATTTTGGCCTACACGAATTGAAGTCAGGCGAAGAAGAGCCAAACAAGTAAGAAATCTACACCATGTTAACCACAAAAGAAAACTATATAAATGTACATACATATATATGTATATATATATGTATATACTTCTATAAATATAATCTACAGAATTGAATTGGAATTGAAACGTGCTCTTTGTATGGCGCCTGAGCTTTTAAGGGATTCATATCGACCAGCACGCGGTACACAAAAAGGTGACGTCTACTCATTTGGAATACTCCTTTACGAGATGATTGGCCGCAAGGGACCTTGGGGCGAGACAAGCTACACAAAAGAGGGTACATAGAAACATCTGCTATGGCAAAATGTCAGTTACAGGCATTTAATTGATAATCTAACAATCCATTCTAGAAATTATAAAGTTTGTCAAGTGCCCTGAGTTATTACAACACGGCATATTTCGTCCAGCATTGACACATACTCATTTAAATATACCGGATTATATAAGGCAATGTTTACGTCAATGCTGGGAAGAAGATCCGGAGGCTCGTCCGGATATTAGACTTGTTCGAATGCGTTTAAAGGAACTTCAAGCTGGACTGTGAGTTAATCTTAAAAAATGTTGTATTCTTTAAAAAATTCTTGTTTAATTTAGAAAACCAAATATTTTTGATAATATGTTGGCCATAATGGAGAAATATGCCTACAATCTTGAAGGTTTAGTACAGGAACGCACCAATTTACTTTATGAAGAGAAAAAGAAAACCGATATGCTTCTATATCAAATGCTTCCCAAGTATATATACATTACATATATATATATATTTTATATCTTTTATAATATGCCGATAATTTCTTTACAGAACTGTGGCAGAATTATTGAAACGTGGAGATCCTGTCGAGGCGGAATGTTTTGATTGTGTTACCATTCTCTTTAGCGATATCGTGGGATTTACACAGTATGTATATATATATTATATATTGATTCAGATTAATTATCGATTAATTCTAAAAATTGTATTTTTATTCTAAAGTCTCTGCACCACAAGCACTCCATTTGAGGTTGTAGAAATGCTTAATGATTTATACACCTGCTGCGATTCTATTATATCCAATTATGATGTCTATAAGGTAAGGTAAAATATGTTTATTTAAAACTATCTATATTTAATTTACTGTATTTTAAGGTGGAAACAATTGGCGATGCATATATGGTAGTATCAGGATTACCCTTGCACAATGGTAATCGTCATGCAGGTGAAATTGCTTCCCTTGCCCTTCATCTGCTTGAATATGTGGGCAATCTTAAAATTCAACATAAACCAACTGAAACTATGCAAATACGCATTGGCATACATTCTGGACCATGTGCAGCTGGTGTTGTGGGTCAAAAGGTAGATTTAGAAATACATTTTCTAATAAGTATAGCCTTTAAATTAATATATAAATCAGATGCCGAGATATTGCTTATTTGGAGATACTGTGAATACAGCTTCCCGCATGGAAAGTACTGGCGAATCCATGAAAATTCATATCTCAGAAGCAACTTATCAACTTCTTGTTACCATTGGCGGTTACTCTTGCATCGAACGTGGACTCACCAACATTAAGGTGGGATACATAGATTTGAAAATTACTTCCTAAATTACACTTAATTTTGAATTTTTAGGGTAAGGGTGATATGAAAACCTACTGGCTTACCAACTGCACACAGTCAGAGCTAGCCCCGGATCTAATTAGCACTGTGGATACATTAGATGGCCATTGTCCGATGATAATGACCAGAGCCAAAGAATTATCCTTACTGCAATTTCGCAACACGTCAATGAATATTAATACAGGCACCTGTAATTGTGCCACAAAATGTTTATACAGTAGACGATCGGATGATAATGTAACCAATTCCCATGAGCCACAGGCTCTACAAAATATAACAGCACCCACCCAGATCAATTGCAATCAGCTATGTGTTTGCCGATTGAATGGAAGTCAGGCTCTTAGCAATCGGAGTCCCCGCTCTGCACCGAGCATCACATTTCGACTCTAAAATGGAGAATTTGGATCACTTGGAGTTTTAGATCAATTACATAAAGTATTGCATAAGGTTGTATTTGTTTAAGTATAAGATTGAGTGTAAATTTTTTGTGTGTGTTTTAACTGATTAAAGCCAAATAGTCTTCATTATGTATTGGAAAATTTATCCTTTAGAGATTGCCAGCATTCATAGTATGCGGCATCTAGTTTCTGGCAGGTTTCCTCTCCCCACTTGGTCACAGCTAGACTGAGCGAAGACTCGAACATGAATGCCTTTTGTTCACATACAATAAGAAATGAAAGATTACTATGAATTAATAATTTAATTATCTATAACGCACCTGCGTTCCATCAGCAATACGTTCCGGTACCAATTTCGCCTTGGAAGCTCCTTCAAAACACTTAACATCTGGACCATGTGGTGTCATCATGGAATGGAGAGTGGCACCACCTGCAGCAAATCCATCTTCCTTCGCCTCATAGCGTCCCAATATAAGACCCATGAACTCGCTCATACAGTTTCCTTTAATTAAAAAAAAAATGAATATTTAAATTAATATTAATTAAAAAATGAATATTTAAATTAATTTAATTAAAAAATTAAATAATACTTACTATGATAATATGGGGGACGGAATGTGTGTTCTTGGACGGACCATCTTGGTGGAAAAATCACGAAATCGGCTATTGCTGTGCCAGGACGCAAACTTGGACATGTCAACACTGTAAATATGCTTGGATCGCAGTGATCAAAGCTAACTGAATTGATAACCATAAATTTGTTAAGATCATATTTATATGGCACATAATTGCCATGCCAGGCGACAACATCGAAAACGGAATGATTCTGTTTGGCCAAAAACAAGCCACCTTGATATTTAGAAATCACATAAAACTCTAAAAATATGATAAAATAAGTAAATATTTATGAAATAATTAAAAGAAAACATATTTTTTAAGAGATCCATACCATCAATAGGATTATCAGTGAACCAAGCAACTGGAGTCTGAAAATCTCTTGGATTGGCCAGGCCATTAGCACCAATCGGTCCCAAATCGGGTAGACAAAAATGACCATCGTAAACTTCAAGTATGTAACCTCTGGAATAATGTTTAGATAAATAGTGTAAACTACTTATTTAAAGTATAAACTAACCTACTAACTGATTCCACACTAACAGCAAATCTGATTCCTTGGGGAATAACACAGATTTCATTTGGAGTCAATTTTATTTTGCCAAGTTCAGTCGTTATGTCTAGAACTCCCTGTTGTGGAACTATTTAAAAGGATTATTGGCATACAAAATAAATTTGTGTAATGATCCTTACCAATTAAAAAGTCACCATCACTATTGTAGAAAGCCGAGTTCTCCATAGACACATTACATAGGTATACATGAATGGCCAATCCGTGTCGAACCCGAGGATCACCAGCGCCACAAATGGTATGCAAGCCTTCCACAAAGTTTAAACGCTTCCCAACCTCTGTGGGTATATCAAATGGTTTCCAGCGTAGCTAAATATATTTCAAATGAGTTAATAAATATAAAGTTCTTTTTTTTAAATCATTGATTTACCTGATTTGGATTCGGAGCTTGCTCATTCCAGTTTTGAGAGAAGAACTTTGCACCTTTGAATGGTTTGAAAGGTTGATGGACTGCCGATGGTAATCTCCTATAAAGCCAAGTTCTTACATTTTCAGATCGTGGTGCTGTGAAGGCACTACCGGAAAGTTGTTCAGCGTACAGGTTGTATGGGCACACCTGTGGTGAGTTTTGTCCAACAGGTAAGGAATTGGGACACCGTTCATCTTCAGAAGAAAAATGCGATCCAAAACCCGATAAATACTGAAATAATACAAAACGAAACCAAAACTCTGAGGAAGTATAACAACAACAATGGAAATAAAGGATATGTTTTATCCACTTATAGTTTTTGATGTGGTTCCAAATATTAAATAGAGAACTAAAGATCTTGATACACTTCAGGAGAAAAACTTCTAGGCTCGCCAGAATTAGTTCTACAAAATATTAACAAATTCATTGAAACGCTTTTCAGTGTACAAATAAAATATGCTTAAATCATTTATTTCACTTTTCTAGTAATTTCTGGATATTTTAAATTAAATGAAAATTAAATTTTCACAAGTATTTTGATACTTTATTATATGCATCAATTAAAGAGTTAAACTATAACGTTGCAAATCATTGTTTAGAACAGAATTTAATAACTTTTCATAAGGTTTATTAAATGAATCACTGGATCGTAAGTTCGAAATTATTGAGACTTCTAATTTCTCGAATCTTTTAGTAACTTGAACCTGAGTTTCTAATGTAATCAATTATTACCAAAACAAAATAAAACAAACGAGCATAATTATTTTTTCATATGAATAAACACTAGAAAAAATTATTTCAAATGTTGCTTAAATTTTAATACTAAAAAAGAAAAATCTTGCAGAATTTTTAATATGTATTTCTAAAACGAGAATTATTCTTGGTTCGAATTTTTAAGTTGTCACTGTTATATTAAACAACAATCCGAATGGGCAATCCGAAAACCACTGTTTTATATTGCACTTCCACCTTACTGATACACAACGCGTTTATAACTGTTTACCTTGTATTCCGACATTTTTATTGAAGCGAAGAAATTAACTAAAGGTGCTAGGCGAAGAACGCTTCTATTTATATGTGCGGAATCTATTCTAGCCACCTGTTTTCCAGCCCCCAATTCTAGATGTTTTGAATACTTGCCGGTGAAACAAGTAGCCAAGTAAAAGCCGGTCTCTATAATGATCCGATCCACATGCTAAGACCTGCCCCCGGTTGTTTATGCGTACCTACCGATCTTAGAAAGATTGTTTTGATTTTAAATGTAGTTGTGGAATCCGTTCAATAATTTGCATAGCGGATTTTCTGGTTTAAATCTTTCAATCTGATTCAAAATAAATGTTTACCCTCAATCCCAGATGGCAACTGGTGGATTTGATATATTTTGTAAACTAAATAACTAGTTTATTTTATTGCGACAAAGATGTGAAATTAATGCGTACATACAAATATGTAGGCAAATATATATTTATGTATATATATTTATTATTTTCTTAAAGTACTTTTGTGCAGTAATTAAATCTAGATTATAACTTATAAATTATACGTTTAAGGATATAAAGCGCACATGAGTAAAAATCCAGTTTCACTCCTAGGATTAGCAAAATGTGGCGTATAGGAGAATATTCCCGTGTTGTGATAAACGATTACTGGACTGTTGTAAAGGCATATATTATATATATATATATATATTTTGCCCAAATCTATGAAGACTGGTTACAGTTCATTTGTTCGTGTATGTATAACCCATTTTTTGAAAAAATTATCAATCCAAATGCTGCATCGCGTACCTATTTCATGTATATATATATATATTCGAAATACTCATAAAAACAGAATGTAAAACGGAAAACTAAAACACTGCAATCTCTATTAGAAAGTTAATTAAAATAGAATACTTAAATTAAGAGTCAAAAGTCAAGAGTTGGTGGTATTTATCTCTATCTTAACACAAATTCACATCGACATTGACATGTTTATGAATGTTATGTGGCATACTTCTGTGGCAAATACGAGCAGACACTGCAGTTCTATGTCACTGCAGTTGTTGCATTCATTTAATCATGCGATAAATTAAGAATATCATCGCCTATGCTATTTTTCGGCATTTTTGCCGGAGGCGGTGCAGCTAAATCAGCAACTGATGCAAATTCCATACGCTTCTTTGGCATTCCACTGCCTAGAAGAGCACCCGGTGGCGCCAGCTCTCCATACAATCGGCTTAAATCCGGCGAGGGTCGTCTGTGGGATGAACTGCTACTGCCATCGGAGGGAGATGGTGATGGCGTATTCGAGGGCACGCTTGATATGGCCAAATCGACGGCACTGAAATTATATTTGCCAGCGCCACCAGCATTTGAGTTACCAACGGCACTGCTATTAGCCGACTTTGTTGGCGTTAGCCTTTCTAAAGCCGGGGATGCGGATGATTCTCTGGTACGCGCTGAGGAAGGCGTTGTCGATTTCGGCGGCTTCATCATCATTGCAGATAGTGAATCCTGTTGAATCTTGAATAACGCCGACGGTGACATGAACATATTATTGGCCGCTAGCGTTGTCTTTGAAAGCGGATCCGGAATCCCATATTTCCCATGCTGATGATGTTGCTGAAAAAATGCTGCATAATCCTGAATTTTCTCTTGTGCCAAAACATTATAATAGGCACCCGGATTGGCCAAGGATGAGGGTGAGGCCAAGCCAGTTGCTTGTGCAGCGACACCTGACGATGCTGGCGACTTTGAGCTGGCGGCAGCAGCAGCAGCAGCAGCGGCTGCAGCAGCACCTGATGGTGTAGCAAATAAGGCATCAAAATCTGCAGCCGCTTTATTTTGACGATACAACAAAGTCTTTATTTCCGTATCATGTTTATCTAGCTGCAATAGCTGATTTAGCATATCGCTTTGAATGTCCTTTTGCTTCTGCTTCGAACCGCCACCCATGCCCGCTCCGGTGGCTAATAAAGCGGACAATTCATTGTGGGCACCAGCTGACATATGTTTATTCGATGAGGCCATAGCAGCAGCAAATTGATTATTGGGATCAAAAAGTTTAGTGTAAGTCTGCAAAAGCGCAGTATAATCGGCAGCCGATTGTTGTTGTTGTTGTTGCTGCTGCTGTTGCTGTTGTTGTTGTTGCTGCTGTTGTTGTTGTTGTTGCTGCTGCTTCTTAGAGCTGACACTATTAACACCGCTTCCACTGCTGCCGCTACTCACCACTTGGGGTGGAGGTATTGAAGCGGCCGCAACTGCAGCCATTTGTTGCTGCAGGAACACATTAAGATCGGTGCTCTGCTTAGTCTGCTGTTGCATATAGGAATCGTACCCGAGTAGCTTGGATGCTTGTATTAAATTATTGTAATCGGCACTAAGTGCCGCAGCTGCTGCAGCGGAAGCCGATGGGCCCGAAGATTTTAAGGATTTTCCTGAGCCCGATGACGATGAGTTTGAAGATGTTTGATTAGTGACCGATGGCACAGAGCCTAAGCCTACACCTGCCCCTGTAAGATAACTGTAATCGGTAGATCCAAAGCCCAAAGTGCCCAATGTGGTTGCACCAAGTGCCTCGGCCTGCTGTAACAATAGTGCAGCATATTCTGGGGATCGAATCAGCTCACTCATTTTCAACGGATCGTTTTTAAGTTCATCCAGCTCCTTCATGAGCTTTGTCTTATAGGAATTTGAAGATGAGCTTGAATTCGAGGATGATGATGAGGATGATGACGACTTGGAATTCCTTTCCGATTTTGATTTACTTGGATTACTGTGGCTATTATTGTTACTACCACCAGCGCCTGATGTCGAAGTAAGTGGCATATTGAAACTGTTTGAATAGGCTGCAACTGCAGCAGCCACATTAGGATCAGTAAGATTACCCAACGTTGCTGCAGTCGGCAGAGATCCGCTGTTACTGTGAGCGGGCTGCTGTTTAGGTCCGCCCACCTTAGCAGCTGCTGCTGCCAATTGGTTAAGTGATGAACTGCCATAATCTTTACGCTGTTGTTGAAATAGAGCCGAAAGATCGGCCTGCAAAAAATTGGGAGGCAATTGTCCCGCTAGTTGGGCCAAACTAGCTGCCATTAAGTCATTGGCTGTGGGTAAACAGGCGGCCGCTGTTGGAACTAAACCAAGTCCCGTGGCAGTTGGTGTTATACTCGGACTGTTGCGAGCAATATCGCTGACACTAAATTTACCCGGGCTGGGGGCAGGCGAAATTCGTGTACGGGACGTGGACGCGTGCGAAGAGGCATCTGATTTGGCTGGCGACGGTGAAGCCCGCACCGGCATTTCGAATTTGGCAGGGCTGGCTGAGTTCGATTGTATGGTTATGGGGCTGTCCCTGGGCGAGGCAGTTAGAGTGGTTGTTAATGCAACGGTTCCTGAACTGCCCGCTGGTTGGGCCGGCGTCTGTGGAGGCAACAGTTGGCCACCGGGTACTGTTGTAGCTGGTGGATGCAAATTTGGCAAAACAGTTGGATGTGTTGTAGGATTTGGCGTCGCTAACGGCGATAACATGCGCACAGGATTCATATTGAGGCCAGATGGCATACAGAGCTGCTCTTGCAGCGACATCACTTTCAGCTCACTGGCCTTTTGTTCAGCCTGCAGCTCTGAAGAGTCCTCGTCCATCTTTCTGGATGCATCATCCACAATGACAACACCCAGACATGGTTCTTCTTTGGCCTGCTCCAGTTTGACATCTCCAACATTGTCGGCCAGGGGTGGATGATCTTCTATTTTTACTAGCAACTCGTCATTATCGATAATTTTAATGGTTTTGGGTGGAATGAAATCGTCCTCCTGTTCGCAATCCAATACAGCGCATATCCAATTCCACAGAGCCTTGTCACTCTGCTTGGATGGAAACTTTGGATACAATGTGTTTTTTAATTTCTCATTATAAGTCACATCGTTATTGTAAATGTTACGAAATTTCACAATCTCGCCACGATATTGGGAATAATAATCGACACACAATTGAATTTCAGTGCGCACATCCTCGGGGATTTCTTTATCGGGTAGCACAGAATATTGCATTAGCATTGGTCGACCATATTCCACTGATTGCTTATTCTCGTTTGGTGGCACAATCCAAATGCACTTAATAACTGATTCCAATGTGGGATTCTCTTCATAATAAGGAGCTAAACAGAATGAGTGTAACAGTACAGATATAGAAACTATATAAATATATAACTCTATGATATGATGTACTTACACAATATAAGAGACACACATGGCGTATACGTAAGATCGCTAACTCCACGCATGCGTATTTGATAATCCAACTGCGAGTCACAGTCACGCAGAGTAGGCTCTGCTTGAAATTTTGGATGCGAATGATACCAGCCCACCAATAGAAGTTGATCTTGTATCATCATTTTTTGTATCTCACGTTCCACTTCACCAGCCCGTTTGCGATCGAAGCGGGTATTCCGACATGGATATGTCTTTGTGATCGTAAGTGCTATAATAAAAAAAAATTAAAAAAACAAAAATTGATATTCGTTAAAATAAGGACTTGAATGGGAATATACATTAAACGAGCCGGACTCACTATGTGTGTTCATGTCCCAGGTGCCACCCAAATATCCACACACCTCACGCATCGTTAAATGGCTGTGGAAATCCGCCAGCAAAAGAGCTGACGAAGTGACAGTGATTAGGAATGGTTGAAGTTTGCCAACCGAAGTGAACGGCACCGCCTCAATTAGCATGTTGGCATCACTGCAAATGGATAAATATATAATAACATAAGATTCCTTTTGAATTCTAATCCTCCTTAATATAAGCGACTATGTAAAAATCTAATTTCCAAAATGTAATTATTGTAGAAAGATAAGCCAAAACATAAATAATATTTTATGGTTTCTACCTAACTTAATTTATGACACATGCTATAATCTTTCCCGATCTAAACTATTTATCGACTAATACAAATTTTTGGTGCCCTAACAAGTAGAATTCTATTAGTTTCCCTCTCCAAGGATGTAAAATCAACTTACTGGATAACATTACGGTTGGGTACAGTATTATGGGCAAAAACGGTTCGTTTGACTATAGGTTCCGGCGAATCTGTTTTCCGATCGATATCTAAAACGAGATTTTCTATTATAGATCATATTAAATTTTGTCCAATTTTTATACACACACATAATACACACATACCTGGATCACCGTTTTCAGGTGAAGATTCTTTTTGCATTGCACATTTACGCAAATAAGTATTTTTATAAGCATCGAGCTTTTTGCCCTTATATTTAACTGATGCCCAGCCACAGCCGCTTTTTTTCTCGGGATTGATAATACGCTTGCAGTGCATAGCCCATGCGCTGGGCGTTAGAAATATGGTTTCAGTCTCTTGGGATTTTATTTTACCATCAGACAGTAAATCACCGACAAATTTCTGACCTAAGTATTCAATGGTCATTAAGGATTGTCCAGGCTGCAAAACATTTGCGGCCATTAGGGTTTGCAATGTGACGTTGCGTCCTGTTCCATTAAATCCTTCGTAGTTATCCTTAGCCTGTGTAGTAAGAAGTTGTATATACATACATGCACACATTTTCACACACATACACATGCATATACATATGTATGTATAAGCCGCATCAGTTCTTACCTCGTCGTCGTTGTCTTCATTGTAGTTGTCGTCGTCGGGGGCATCACTATCCACTTCTTTCTCACACAAACTGTCCTCCAATGTCAGGGTTCCTTGTCCTGTTCCTGTTTCCAAAACCGGCGTTGGCTCATCCACCTCTGTTGGCTCTCCGCCATCACCATCGCCATCCAAATCGTTTGTGTTTGTTGTCGGCGGCCTCCCCTCACCTTCAGCATCACCGTCGTTGCTGCGGTTATCGCTGGTCTCATCCAATAGATCTCCATCGGGCAATGAACCATTCTCCATGCCGTTTTCCATACGTTTACGTCTATGTCTGCGACTTTTAAACAAAAAAAAGATTTGTAATTTTTGCACTCTTATTCGTAGCCGCAGCCGCAGAATTTATGTATGTGGTAAGTGTTGCCAGAAGCTGAATATTCAATGCTGCCATATACCAATTAAGAACTTCCGATAGGGGGCGCTTTATATTCGATTTATTTTTCAATTCCGTTATCAACACTTTTTACACACACTGGGCACCTCTGGTAACACTGTTTACCCGCACTGGGCGCCTCTGGTAACACTGTTTGTTATGCTAAAAGGCGCGCACTTCAGCGACGGCAACAAAGCTTCTTTCTGTTTATATTGTGATTTATGCTTACTAAAGTAAAATGGCACTCTGGGTAGACAAGTACCGCCCCCGTGAACTATCCAAGCTGGACTACCATGAGGTAAGCAATTATTCAAACTTTTGGGCAATGTATTATTTACTTACATTTCTTGTATCGCGTCGACAACCTTATAATTTACATAGGAGCAGGCGGAAAATCTGCGTAATCTCTGCAAACAGAGTGATTTCCCTCATCTAATGTTCTACGGTCCTTCCGGGGCTGGCAAAAAGACTCGGATCATGTGTCTACTGCGCGAAATGTATGGGTCCGGTGTGGAGAGGCTACGCAATGAAACGATGACATTTACGACGCCTTCTAATCGCAAGATCGAGGTGATGACCGTCAGTAGCAACTACCACTTAGAGGTCAATCCATCAGATGCCGGCATCTACGATCGGACAGTTGTCATTGATTTAATCAAACAGGTGGCTCAAACCCACCAAATCGAGATCAATGGTCAGCGCGAGTTTCGAGTCATTGTAGTCTCTGAAGCCGATGAACTCACAAAAGATGCTCAACATGCCCTGCGTCGCACCATGGAGAAATATGTGGCTACTTGTCGCATTATACTCTCAGTCAATTCGACATCTCGTATCATACCGGCTATAAGATCACGTTGTCTGGGTATAAGAGTGGCTGCACCCACCGAATCGGAAATAACAGCCATACTGCAGAACACATGCAAACGTGAGGGTCTCGTGTTGCCAGTAGAATTGGCAAAACGTGTGGTTGATAAATCCGAACGGAATTTACGGCGTGCCCTTCTTATGCTAGAGGCGTCAAAGGTGGCCAAATCTCCATTTACGGCGAATCAAGAAATCGCCGAACTAGACTGGCAGGTATTCTTGCGTGAGACTGCCAACCAGATAATGAGCGAACAGACGCCGGCCAAGTTGGAGAAGATTCGCGAACGATTGTACGAATTACTTAGCCAGGGTGTCCCACCCAATTTAATCTTTCGTGGCCTTGTCGAACAGCTCGTTAACAACTGTGATATAATGCTAAAGGCCAAGACGCTGGAATTCGCCAGCCAATATGAGCATCGAATGCAAAATGGAGCCAAGCATATATTCCATTTAGAGGCATTTGTGGCTCAATTTATGAATATTTACAAGAAATATTTGACCGAATCGGTCATGTCTGTTGATTTCTAATTTTAGAGCATTTATATATTTTAATGTAATTAATCAATAAAAAATGGATTTCACAATGTACTGTTTAGCGGTTCAGTTGCAACTGCTGTTGCTGATCCTCACGATGATGCAGAATAGCCAATTTTATTTTATCCTCGGTGGTGCGTTTGACAGTCTCTGTGTAGCGGAAAACATCCTCTTCGACCTTAACACGTGCCTGCAAATTAAAATGCGTAATTAATCTGTACAGAATTTTTTTTAAATCCAAATTTTACCAATTCATATTCAATGTGATCCTTCCCTTTCTCCCGCAGGCCGTGCAACAACAAATCAATTGTGTTAATGGGAAACGAAAGCTGAGCATTTTTCACATTAACTCCATGCTCGAAATCAAAATATTCGCTACCAGCTCCCAACATGGCGTTAATCATCTCAGACGACATATCAGCGGCCTCTATTAAGCGATTGTGCTTAACAAATAATTGCAACAACTCTCGAGAATTGGCCAACTTATAAGAATCGTATAACCACTGAGGTATAAAGGCATTCAATGAGAGCAGTTTACTAACCACGCTCTTACGTATTGAAGTCGATCCTTCCAGCTCATTGTCTACCATTAGTTTTTGTAGTAAAGCCCAAGCCATATCGGCAGCATTATTACGATGAGCTAGATCTGTTATTATGAAATTGTTGTATTAGAATTGATGCAATTTAATTTGTTAAATTCGTACTTACCGGCTAAATCATTCTTTTGCAACCAAGACCAGGCATCTGTGGTTTCATCTTCGGTTGCCATAATACAGGCGGCAGTGAGACATTCAAATATTGGTAACACACTAAAGTCATAACATCGGCTTAGTTTTAGGGCTGCTGTATACAAGCCAGATGTAGCTAACAAATGGGATAACTCTTCGGCTCCAGTTTGCTCGTGGGATACTGCATCGGAACGATACTTTGCAAACTCTCTAAGAGCCTCAGCAAGTAGATGTTCTCGTTCTATATCCTTAAGTTCTAGAACAACAACTTCTTCGCCATTCACCTCCTCTTCATTATCTTCGTCCATTGGGACTCTTTCATCGCCAATAGTGGGCTTGGCTATCCATCTGTATTTTTTATCAATCAAATGCAGGCAATTAATGCAAACCAGCAATGAAGAGCAGCGTTTCTGAAGTGCATTGGGCGAATCGTTGTCTATTTGGAGACGCATGGCTTGCTCGTACATGACAGTAGCACCTGTAAGAATAATTCGTTTAGTCTATGACGATTGATTTGATTTGATTCCATACCTTTCCGCATGTTGCCTTTGTTGACATGAAAAGCGTACAAAAAGTTATACACTTCATTGTCATCCATACTGATTGATCGGGCACGCGACTCTACAATGTTTTCGAATTCATCTTCTAGGCCTTTATATGGGAAACGTGTTAGCAGATCTAGACTTTTATTTTGAAACAATGCTATAACCAATTGGCGTAGACAATCCTTGCGCCTTGAGGTATCTGCATTTTCCACAAGAGCAAAATATGCCTCCGCATAATGGCCCAATTGTAAGTGATTATTAAAGATAATCGACTGAAACATTGGCAATTGAGGATTACTTGGCAACATTACGTTCATAGCCACATTGGCCAACTGTGTAATATAGTCAAGGGCCGAATGTTGCACAAAAAGTTGAATAACTTTTAGATAATAGTGTACCATAGCCTGCATTCTATCCTCGGTAGTATGCTCATTATCCGGTACACCTTGAAGTTTAGCGTAAAGAGGAGTGTGCCTAAGCACATGCTCGAATAGAAATGGTTCTGTGAGTACACCATTTGCAGCCTCCTTGAAATGAATTACCGCCTTGTGGGGCTCGCCACAATCCAAGAGAGAAACAGCTAGCATAAAACGTCGAGAAAGCCATTTTTCTTGACACCAGCTAGATAATATACGGACATAATCCTGAATAACAATATGATGGCAGGTTCCAAAAAGCCACTCAGGAAAAACATAATTCGAAGCATCAGGCCATCTACAAGAATATTATTTTTTATGATAAGACAATTGAATGATAATTATGATTGCTTACAGCATTTGATTGATGAAACCGACAAGCTGAAGTAAACTTCTACGTAGCGACAATGACTCCACCTCTGGATTTGAATGCGATTTAAAAAGCATTGACAGAGCAGTAAAGAGACCCTTGGATTGAAGAAATAAACACAGAAGTGTTGTCTGACCAATTCCCAAACTACGAACATTGCTTGAGTACGGACGAGTATAGCCATCAAAAAGTTGTGCCATAGTTAAACGTTGAATTGATGCCTCACTGTAATGAAAAACAATTATTTATTTTCGGCGAGTTCTTTTTCCAACTACAAAGAGTCTACTGTACAAGCCGGCTGGAGCATTCAAGGCTATCGGTGTCTCTGCAATCCAAACAAGGGCATAATAAGAGTTCAGAAAGATAAAGTTTCTATTCATGTTATGTCTCTCTGTTTGCTTTTCCCGATGTACTATGCATTGCAATATGAACAGATTCCGACAGACCGAAAAACTAAAAAAGACAAAAAGAAATATATTAATATGTATTGGATTGATAAAGAATTTAATTCTGATACTAACCGTATCATGGCGATTTGTTTAACCGTTTCAGCCAAAATCGAGAGACCATATTCGCTCCCAAATAATGCTCCAGTTGGTAGCAAATAGCGCATACATTGAAAATAATCTGTGGGTAAAGTAAAAACAAATTGGTAAATTGGTACAGAAGACGGTTTAGTTTGTTGATGACTTACTTGGTTGCTGGGATTCAGATTCTTCATTCACCATACTCAGTACATCCAATAACATTTCAACGGCTCGCTCCAGGCCGGAAATTTCCTGCATGAATTGACGCATATCGTTGATTAGAGAGGGATCAAGAACTTTAACTTCATGCAACGGTTGTTCAACAGCACTTGTTTCTTTTAGCATATTGTTCACAACTTCAAAAGCTGATTCTCGTTGATATAGTTTCTTATCCAATTCTATTTTAATATCTTCGGAAAGAAGTTTTTCGAATTTGGTAACAACCTTCATTAATTGAACCAATCCCACTGCCAATGTGGAATCATTGCGACAAAACGGAGCTAAAAATGAGGTGTCGATTTGCTCGCCAATAAGCATGAGATGTTCCAACATTTCGCACGGTCGCAGCAAGGCAAATGATTGCCTTCTAACAATACAAACAGCATCCATGGAGGGCAAAACAACAAGTCCAGTGGGCTCTGAAAATTTTATATGATATTGTTCGCAACAGGAATAGAATCGATCCCATAGCCTAGTGGCAATTTCCGTATATTCCTCGTCGCTTACTACAATTTCTTTAAGTTCATTTTGGATTTCATCCTCAACAGCCTGACAGACTTGTTCTTTAAGTATGGCCATTGATAATTGCTTTATATCAAATTGCATATTGACACGTCGAAACATCTGAAAACAATAATAATATTACATAAATTTAAAACAATAGCTTAAAGATTTTAATTTTACAACTTACATAAAGAGCCTTTGCAATCACATTGCGATCAAACCGACCAGGATGGAAAATATAGGAACAGTATGCCTCACGCGGATCCACTCCCTGTTCGGTTGTTAAGCAATACCGATCTGGAGGAGGCTCAAGTGCTGCTGATACCCAGCTAACAATCCCATTGGGGCATAGGAAATAAGCAGAGACATTAAAATCTCCCTCGGCATTGCTCCACAATGCCCAGATGTGCGAAGAAGTGGCATCAAAGTCAGCCAAATCCATATCGGGCGCTGGCACCGAATTCTGAGTAGCCAAGGTAGCTCTTCCATTGGAATCACCGAGATTGGGAACAATGCTAACAGGCACAAATTCAGCTTTCGTATCGAGCGATAAAAATATGCAAAAATTTTCCTCATCTATTTTGCGAATCGCATTATTTTGAGCTAAACAAATTACAAAAATCATTAGGTTAAGACTTAAAGAGACTATAGTAGCTATCAGATATCATTGTACTTACGTCCTTGGGCTCCCAACTCAGCTTGAGTTGAACAGTTGATAGTTGATACCGGTTGCATCGTGTTCACCGACCACAATCGCAACTCATTGTTTCGGTAGAGGACTAGAAGATAAATTTCATCATCAATTTGACTAAATGCCATTGAGACGGGAACTTCCTGGGCTTCAGCTCGTCCTCTAGAAAAGATCATCATTATTTAAGTGCAAATTGGGAGAACAGATCGACCTTACATGAGGGCACCCTTAAGATTTGACAAAAAACGAGGCATTAAATGCGCTTCCTTCACCTCTTGGCTAGTAGTACTTCCTGTGGCACAATCCATAACATGAAGCATTAGCTTTGTTGGATAGCCAACTGCGAAATAAGCAATGGCATCATCATCCACTTGCGACATATGGGAAACAGCGACATGAGGCAGATTATTGGGAGTAGTGCCGAAACTATCGACACAGTATGTGGTAGGACTTATTGTCTTTTCGTTGACATCAAAAAATATTGATTGCGGCTGTAGCCCATCTCCACCAGAAATGCCGTTGCTGCCTGTTCCATCCGCATCAGACTTAATTGGAAATACAAAACGGTGAACACTACTAACAGTCACCACCAGGAGGTATATATTTTGTGGCTCCTCTGTTACCGATACATTAAGTACGGCAGAGTCTGTAAACCTCAGTCGTAAGTGATTTTTAAGTAGCGACACATCAAAACTAACATCCGACAGTTCCAAGACATCTTGATATGTGCGCCTGGAATTTAAACAAAATTTTAGTTATTTAAGGAATTGTGCAATTTCAGATCCGACAACAAACCAATAAATAAACCGATTCCTAGTTTGAACATTTCCCACGCTCTTGAAGCAATAGCCGCCAGATTTTTCAAATGTCTTGATGTCTTGCAGAGTAATCTGCGTTCCTGCTCACATGGGATGAGAATAGAAATCAGTAATGTATCTGTGCATAAAGATCGGACAAAATCTTACCAGTGTTAATATTTACTTCAATCCATTCAAATGGTCCCAAATTTTTGGGAATAACTTCACGAAAGCTGATGCTAGCGTTCATGTTGCAATTTAACATTTATGTATTTATATTACCAAGGCAAGCATACAAACATATTTATAAGAACACCGTGTTATTGGCGGCAACCGGCTTCGTTTAACAGTCCTCAGGACCAGTTCCAGAACTAGCTATTTAGAAGACTATGCAAAAAATTAGCATTAAATACAAAAGTTTTAAAAATAATAATATTTCCTTTATTTTCAGATTTTAGTTTTGGGCTGTCAATCAAATAAAGTGATAGAGAATACTAAATGTAAATGATGTTTATAAAAATATTTATGATGTTTATAAAAATATTTATTTCTGGACTTAGTTCACCTTGTAGTTCCGAGGGCTGCACAAAGTAAATTTTCAACATGTGCGGCTTGTTGATATAGCTATGTTTCAGTTCAATACAGATCACCATTAGCCATGACAGAGGTGGATGGGAATATAGACTCACAAGAGATGGATGAGGATATATTTTGCTTACCTGGAGAACGTCTGTGCCGAACGGAAGACAACATTATCTTGGGTCTGGGCACTTATGAACAGAATGGCTATATTTACTCCTCAAAGTCAGGAATTGTCAGCATTGTTCCATCGGATGAAAACGTAAATAATGCTCAATCAATGGGACAACAAATTTTAATATACTGACTTATTGCAGGGACAAATTGTAAGTGTGCACAAGCCTGGCTTTCATCTGATTATTCCGGTAACAGGAGATGTGGTTACAGCACGTGTTCTAGTGACAACTCCTAAATTTGCAAAGTGTGCCATCTTTTGTGTTAGGAATGAACTGTTGGAGAACAGCTATCGAGGACTTCTAAGAAAGGAGGATGTCCGTGAAACGGAGAAGGATCGCGTCGATATATACAAGTCGTTTAAGCCCGGTGATATAATTTTGGCGCGTGTTCTAAATCAAATGGAACAATCCTTTTTATTAAGCACCGCAGAAACTGAGCTTGGAGTTGTGATAGCCTATGCCAGTGATGTCCGTAAAAATAGAGTCCCAATGGTACCAGTTGGTTGGGCCGAAATGCAATGTCCGCAAACCACAATTAAAGAGCCACGCAAGGTGGCCAAGGTACTACCAGAAAGTTCAATTAAAAATGAGAAATGATATTTAACGCCAACTAAGTTATTCTTTTGTTATTTTCCGTATGGGTAGTAAATAAGTCTTACATATTCTACAGTTTAAAGTTGATATAGAATCATTTTAATAACAATTTTTATATATCACATAAAATCCACTTGACTCCAGTAAGTTACCCCTAAATCATAAAAAACATTTAAAGTTTCTATGACGATTTATTTTTGTAAATATTTTTTGTTTACTATGTACATATCCATCATATATTTTGATTATACATTAGTAAAAAATGTAGTTAGACCATAGACAATGGATGGAGTATAAAGACTTCCATAAAGTTTTATTGGATTCCTTATAACCATTAGATATTTAAACTACATGTATTTTAATGCAGGAAAATCGTCATTTTTATTGATACAATTTCGACCTGTTTGGTAAATTGACAAAGTTAGATTCCCACACTGTTTGTTCCTGTGCGTAATTAACATAGACACACACGTGCAGCGATAATTCGAC
Organism: Drosophila emarginata; assembly: GCA_037075365.1. Lineage (NCBI taxonomy): Eukaryota > Metazoa > Arthropoda > Insecta > Diptera > Drosophilidae > Drosophila > Drosophila emarginata. Next base: position 607,819 of record JBAMCD010000012.1, read on the forward strand.
GTCAATTCGTATGCTTCTGTTATTGAACGCTACTTCTAGCATAAATATAGCTAAAGTCAATGGCATGCTATGCAAATGGAAATCAGTTTCGCGTGTTATTGTAATGTCTAATTCAATCAGGTCCGGGGAATAGGACTAGGCCACGACAACTTGACGTATGGAAAATGCCAAATTTATAAATGTTACAGGTGTGCAACAACCAAACCCTGAATAAGTAAGGGATGGCCTGGACAGCCAACCAATCATTGTTTGATCGATAGGGGACGCAACTTGTTTGGATTCGGTTATTTGAAAGCCGGTTAATATTCAAATTAAAATAAATAAAACCAATCGGAAGTCTAAATGAACAGTCAGATAGTAGCCGTCGTTACTGTTGTCCTGGACGCAATTTATAGAGAAATACAGAAAATTTTTGAAATACAATTTATATTTCCCAAAAACATCATGGTTCAGATATCGCAAACAGAGGAAGATATAAAAATCTCAATTGAGTTAAATCGTCTTGTGACTAGAAAGCCAGATGTTGTCCTCTTGCCACAATATTTAAAATTTAATAATCCGCCTATATTTTTTGAACGTCATCTGGCGCAGGAAATCGATGAGATGGCCAGGTAAAATTTTGAATTTTTTCTAACATGATGGTTAAATAAAGGAGCATATTATTATTAGCTTTTGTCGCATCTTTAAGCGAGAGGCTCGTATAGTCCTGGTCAAAAAGGAAAAAGGCATTTGGCCAGAAATATTTCAAACATTAAGCAAGGAGATGCTGTTACAGAAACGTTTGGAAATTGCTGATATGATTGTGGAGCGCAACAAACAGCGTGATGAACATGCACTTGAGTGTTATGCCATCAAACGTCGCAATGAAATCCAAAAGGAAGTCAACCGGGAAGCTGCTATGAGAGAACGGGTCAAGCAATTCCAGGAGAATGCTTGTCAGGAAGCACTTATGGTTGGCGTGAGGAAGGAGACTCATACAAAATCTAAGCCAGAAGTTCGTGCGAGTCCTCAACCTACTCCTCCCGCCCGACTGGCCACACCTACAGTACGTCCTGCAATCCCAATGACCGCTGTACGTGGTAGTGGACGTATCTCCGTCTGCTTTTCAACTCAACACGAACGTATTACACCAAAACGCGAATCTCAAAACGGAATGCAGATGCCTTTCACCGTGGAAAATGGTAACATTGTTCCTTTGTCAAACGTAAAGTCAACAATGGACTCTGTTGATGAATAATTGATTTAAGTATCTCGTAACTTGTGTGCGTGTTTTCCTAATATTAGAAATATTTCCATTAATGTAAGAATATACTATTTAGTTGGAAGGAGTCGCAGTAAATAATTAATACGTATTTAGTACTTGTGTTTGATTAGTACTCTCATAGCTAAGCTGAGATTGTAACAAATACTAACTCAAATAAATTTTGAGGCATATTTTTATAGAGATTATGCATTTTCAATTTTAAATTTAATGACAACATAATAAATTAAGAAAAGTTTTAAAAAGAGGCAACAATGTTGCTCCGATTAGTGCAGGTTAAATTTAATTTAATTTATATTAGAATTGTGTAACATAATAAAATATATGTATCTAAATTTTCTCTTTATGACACTACATAAAATCTTTGCTCTCATCAAATATAACCCAATCTGTAGATTGAGTTTTGCATTCACTATTATTCGTATCACTATTATTTACTGGACTATTATCTTCAATAGTCGCTTTAAGTCGACCAAGGGATTCATTATTGTTCTTCTCTACAACTTTCTGGCGCCAGTGCTGATAAGCATATCCAAAACTACGAGCTACTGCCAGAGTGGTTTCCATAGCAATCTTTCGCTTCGGACACTGAAATATATAACATGTCGGTTTCTCCTGATCACGGCTCGGACATTTCTCTGAACCAACTAATGCGAAAATCTGTTGTTGTGCAGTACAATAGGATACATCATATATGGAAAGATGTAAGACAACTTCATATGTATCTACATCGACTATTTCTAGTTCTGTGGGCATAACATTAATATTAACTCGTCTTTGGACCTCTTTCCTTGCTCGATTTGACTTTACAACCTTAATAGCATCCGCAACAAGTTTTTCCGAACGCGTTGCCTCAATTTTGGTACATCCCATGTATTTTACTATATGTTTGGTAGACAAAATGGTGTCATACTGTTCCTTATTAATAATTGTGGACAAGTCCAAATTTAATGTAGGATCAAACTTGTTTTGCATGTTTGAATTAACACTCAAACTATCATCATCATCCATCATGTTATCAGAGGCTTTCAATTCTAAAAAAATATTAGTTTTAATTTTATTTGATAATTTTGAAAAACTAAACTTACGTTTGTGCCTATAGTCCGTTTTCCATTTTCTAAAAAATGCCATCACGATTAAAATAAATAATTATATTTAGTCCAGACTCAAACGCACTTAAATACGATTTGTACATGAATGACACGCCTTATTATACAGTTATACTTGACAACCACAGCTTAATAATATGAAATGAAAATCGTAAATACAATTCTTCACGAACGTTCCATACCCTAAGGATTACTTCAGAATGAAATTTGGAAATTTTCGAATATACAATGAAAAATTAAATAACGCTTGCAAAAGAGACTTACTATAACATGACTGCGACACAAAATATTTGTAATTTTACTTTTATTCTTTTAGTAATGTTCGAATATACCCAATATTGTCCAATGAATAGAGAGTTCGAAATCACTTTGTACGACGTAGAATGCGATAAGCTATGACTCCGACGAGCATTTGCGTAAATATTTTTTTTGATTGATGTTCCCGAGATGAGAACATATGTATGGGTGTATATATAAGCATACATATGTATATGTTCATAGATATATACAAAAGTGTCAGCATCCGGCTTATAAATTTGGATAAGGAAAATATGTACCTATTATCTAAACTTAAGATTCTAAAGAATAAAGTACTTGAATAGATATTCTATAAATGACACCGTGCCAATGCCCTACACTTAAACCAGTTGTTAATGTTGATAACATTCTTTTATAAGTATATTTTAAATATAAATTTTATATTACAATTTTTGTCTCATCCTGATAACCTTTTTATGTACTACATACTTATGTATAATACAAACATATGGTGTCTATGGGCTATGGAAGGTGATAAAGAATATTCATTTATAAAATATATACAATTGTATACATATACAAATATATTTTTGGGTTTTTCTACGCTTTGCAAACATGACCACAAAATTATAATGCTCGTACTATTATGATTCTAATATATAATATTCATTCTATAGTTAAATCACTGCTGTACATTTGTATTTGTGGCGTTTGCCTTATCAAAATGCCCGTGTAAATTTTCTATTCAATGTTACTTAATCTTAATTCATACATTTAGTCTGTCTTGGCAATTCAGTATATGCCACCACACCACGGATAACAATATGAAGAACTACAGTGCCGTTCTTTGGATCCTTGCTCTACTGGTGTCACAGTATCAATTTGGTGTCCAGGCGGACAGTGATAGTGACAGTGACAGCAGCAGTAGCAGCGGGGAAAATAATAATAATCACTTTGGCGGCAAAAAGGGCAAACACAAATATAATAATTCGGTATATCCGCAGCCCCATTATAACCCATATCCTTACAGTCCGTATACCGCGTATAATCCATATCCGTATCCCAGCAATCCTTATCCTAATAATCCATATCCCAACAATCCATATCCAAACAACTACGGCCCTTACCCCTATAACCAGTATATACCGCCGCCCCCATACCAACAACAAGGAGTTCCGGCATATCCACCATATCAAACAGGACAACCTATGTCCCCTTACCCATACGGTCCTCAGTCGGGACAAGGCCAACAAGCACCAAATCCAAACCAACAACAAGGCCAAGGTCAACAAAATCCATCGAACCCAAATCAACAACAACCCGGAGCTTCTAGCGTAATTAATCACTCTCTCAAAGTGAACAAAGAATACAAGGAGGACGGACACCATTCATCCCAACAACCAACTAAATAATATAAAACGTACCTTGTTTCATTTTAAAAATGTGTTATTAAAAAGATTAATAATTAAATTTCATCATTATTTTTTTTGGAAAAAAATCCTTTTTTTACTTCAACATTCGGACGCTAAAATCGGAATTTGTTTAAGGCAGACGGACGGAATGTAATTTAAATTTAATGATTTTATTTATCCGACAAAAAAAAATTACAAAAATTATCACAAACTTAGACCTGTTGTTCAGAGCCAGAATCACGCTGAGCGACAATCGTTTTTTGGTTATAAAAATGCATCCTGTATGTATAAACATGCATAAATTTCTGTATACTTATTATGAAGGGTTCAAATGGATGACATATAAACGCACACAACTCACGTGGTGCCAGATGATGACTAGAATGCATTCGCGACTTAACATTTAAACGAAACTTCACTCGGTTGGTGGTTCGGTCCCGAATCTCAATTGGCTCTGTGGAGCAAGCTTTTGGGCGCTCACTCGGCGATATAAGTCGATCGTCATAGTTGAATATATCATATCTAAGATATGGAGATGCCGTATAACTTTGTGTGGTGACAGGTATACTTGGATTGAAACGCAACGCCGCCTGCCGCATAAAGTGTGGAGATGCCTTATCAACGTTAACAACATTCTGTTTAAGCAAGTAGTGCGTGGGTGACGATGGTGCCTGGCCTGTTTGCAATGATCGTACATTGCACATATCATCATAGAATCGCAGTATTATTTGAAGCAACTCCACAGAATCGTCCTGATAGACTCCGACAACCTCTTCGCTGTTGATGTTGTAGAAAACATATAGGCGACGTGGAGTGGGTGGATCGACCAGCGATAGAACTGGTGTACCTTTGGGCTGTTCTTCATAGCGCAGCAACAGTAGAAAGCTCTTCACCAATTGAATTTTTTCAATTATCATATGCTCTATCTGCAGTATACACAATTATCCAGTAGTCCATTTCCATGGTAATTTTTAAGTCAATTGTTTCTACTTACAAATTCAAAATTTTTATTAAAATTATGATATTCTTCTCTCGCATTGGAACCTTTTGGATCAATTTGACGAAAAAGAAAAGTCAAAACACGTTGTTTTACGTGAGTAATCGGCAACAGAGTATTAACATCCAGCTCTCCAATAGACGATATCTGATTGTGCGAAAACCGTGGACGTGGTCCAATGGTCTCCTGGAGAACCAATCGCCCTTCTACCAATTCATACAAATATATGCACTGATGAAGCCTTGATTGCATTGCCACAGTCGATCCATAGGCAGAAACACCATAGTTATGAGCAATTGGAATTGAGTCTTGGAGCATAGATATTGTATCGGTGAGCAATCCGTTTTCCAAGTCCACCACATAAAATACATACGAGAAGGCGTCCACCTTGTCAAAAAGGTCTGGATAACGTACATAGTCCATTGTGGACATGGGGGAGTTCATCATACATACGCCCGCCAGTAAAACATACCGTCCGTCCTCTAAAAATATGCTAAACTCTCGATGCAGATAAAAGCGTACTGTCTCTCCATGACAAAGCTTTAAAAAATTTGTTGTCTCGAATATCTCATCAAAAATTTTGGCTGTCAGATTACTTTCAACACCATCAGTGGTGCAAAGCTCTGATGTTCCGACCTCAGCTTGTGTCAAGAGAGCATTTAACCTGACGGTGCTGAAGCCTCTGTATTTATAGACATGAAGATTTCGCTGATCGTGGGAAAAGGCCAGCAACTTAGTACCGTCAGGTGTAAATTTCCGTATGAAAACATTGGGAACGGTTACCAAGTCAATTGTGAGATTGGGGGTAATGCATTGATTGAAATCTAGTTCTTTAAACCCAGCACGAGATCCGATAGGTGTATATCCTGATTCTCGGTTCTGCAAAATATGAACCAGATTCTTTGACCGCAAACGCTGTTCATAAGCGCTCATTATTTCTTAAGAGATAAAAAGAAAGTCTAAGATAGATTCAGATATATAATTTTAAAATTAAGTATTATCACTAGTAGTGAATTGAATACCTTGCTATTACGAGAATGTGGAACGTGAGAGGGATAAAGTTTTTTTCCTTAGCGGTGAAAGTTTACTTTATTATTCTTAAACCAAAACAAATAAAATGTCGGCACATTTAATAATTTTCAGCTGTTACATTACCACGTTAGCTAACACTGTGCTAAATACTGGCAAAAAGCACATAAATTGTAGGATCCCTTAGGACTGGTTCTTTAAGCTTTTCGTTTAATTTAAAATTAAAAAATATATTTTGTTTTGCGTCTTGAAAGTAACATTTTCACACACATTTTTAAATTATTTAGTTAAATTTAATTCTACAGATTTTGTAGACACTTCTTAATGCCATTATATTATAGTATATATATTATATTTAGCGAACGCTGCTTCCACTTTTTTCAAAAATGTGTGCATTTTGATTGGAATATTTTTATTTTAAATTAAACAAAATATACAACAAATATTTAATAATTAATTCTAATATTCTGTAATGAGCTGTGTAAAACAAAAATAATGCAAACTATTTTCATGTAACTAACGTTATGTGTATAGTTTTATTTTTATGAAGCAAATACATACTTGATACATAATAGTTGAGTTATTTCTGGACTCATTTAGACTTTAAAGATACATGTAAATTTCATAGCTTTTGGAGTATTGTAAAAGTGAATTTGAATTTATTTTTATTTACAATATTCTAAACGATTCTGTTTTGTTATATGCGTATAAAAATGTTGCATAATTTAGATATAATATTCGTTTCCATATCCAAGTTTTGATTAATAATCGTTTTAATAGGAAGGAGGCTTGCTTTTCTATGAGTTTAATTTTAATATTGGTCACGGACTTCGGAATCTATGTAATCTTTAATTTTTACTAACTCTGCATATATATTGCACAAGAATAAATCTTATGTACTTAGTATATTTGGATCAAACTCGATATATTTTTGAAGAACCATTTTAAGTTTGGAATTTTTCTTGTGTTACTAAATGCAAAGAGTATAAAAACTTCTGCTCACTGAATATATAATTTGTGAATGTAAATTTTTTATTTAATATTCAAACACCAAATTAATAGTTACCGTTAATTTTGCCTATGCTACTAAATCATTTAATACGTTGAAAATGCAAGCGGATCATCTCGCAGTTTTATTATATTTTTGCTTCCGAGGCTTAGCCATGATTCAAATACATCAAATGCTATACATGATTACTATATGATTATATATTATTAGCCATTAATTACTGTTTATATATACAATTCTGTTACTCTTTTGATTTTAGGTAGGTAAATTTTGAATTTATATGTAGTTGTATATGCATATTCATATAAATTGTGGTAGAAAAAGCTTTGGCGCTTTTTATGTAATCCAATTCCATACCTTCTAATGTGATTGACTGAAGCCATTATCACCTCGCTGGATCAAATCTCTTTGGAATTACTTTTTCTTCTTCAGTTTTGCATTTTTATCCGGCTTTAGAGAAGCCATCAGCGATCAAGCAGAGGTTTCATTGGGTTCCATCCAACCCTCACTATCATCTTCGCTATCCGAATCCTCCGATTCAGATAATTCGATTGCCACTCGTCTTGCCAAAATAGATGCCACATCTAAAAGTGCCGTATTACGTTCAATTTCCTTCTGTTCGGATTTCTCCACTTTCCTCAAAGTTATGCCTGAAATGAATATTATATTATTATTAATTTGAATAATTTAAACTATATTTTTCACTATAGGGGATTTTCCTCACCATCTCGTATAGCCTTCATTAAATCATTCCGAGGATCATGGAATGGAGGAAGCAATTTCTTAGCGCCCACCATATGCGATCCACCATTTGGTTGAACTGGCTGAAGCTCTCCATTAACCAAAGCCTTTGGCATAATTTGATGTGGAGTGTTATAAGGAACACTGCTCATTCCATCGTCCAATGGTGGTGGTGGAGGCGGTGGTGGTGGCGCCGCATTTGGTGGTGATGGTTTCGGCGAGTGCTGCACGTACCCAAATAAATAAATGTTAATTAATTATTCTAATTGAAAAAATGAATTTAAATGGTATAATACCTGATCGGGCACAGGCGGCGGTGGAGGCAAGTCGCTAAGTGAGTTCAACTGCTGACCACCCATTCCAATGCTGTTGAAAGTATTAGTTAGCTGCGCCATAACCATGTCATTGGCATTTTGAGCGCTGTTACTTGGTGCCATCTGCGGAGACCCAGCTCGCGATGTGCTATTGGTGCGTCCCAGCAGTTTAGCGGCAATATGTCCACTGGCCGCACCATTCATACCCGATAACGGCGACATAACATCCGGAACTGGAGGAGGTGGCGGCAATGCATCACGACTAGTTGACATACTGCGGCCCCTTGTCGGTGTATTTGCATGTGATGCAGTTGGTGTACCACCACCACTACCATTCGAAGGTGGTGCCGGTGGTGGCTGTGAAGGTCGTGGCTTATTCCGGGATGGTGTGCCTGGTCCGTAAATCGGATCCGGAGACACTGCACCCTGACCGCTCTGTCCATATAGACCCTGGGTCTGATGGTAAAGTCCAGCATCATATATTTGTTGCTGTTGCTGCTGTTGCAAATGCATTTGGGATGCAGCCGATGAAAATCCGTTAGTGCCATATACAGCCGCATACTGACTGTTGGCCGTTTGTTGTGACAACTGATCATAACCGCTGCCATCGATCTGCTCCTGATAGCTGCGCCGCAGCTCAATAGAGTTGGGACGAGCCGGACGCGTATCATATATTCCTATACCTATAAAATTAGCAATGGAATTGATATTAATCTCTTAATCAGGATTACAACCATAAGTCCATATTACTTATTGTAGTATAGTTGTTTTAGAATGAACACTCAATTTAAATCAAGCCAAGTAGTACACATATTTATGTACAATGTACACATATAGATAACGGAAACCAGGCAACAAAAAAAAAAAAAAAGACATATTTTTGCAAGCAAATAGTCCTTCCGTGCGGCTGCCATTATCCAATTTTTAGTATTTTAGTTAAAATTTTTGTTTCTCATTTTATGAAACATATGCCAGTCAATATACAATGTACATACATATATACATATATATTAAAATTTTAATTTTATAGAGCCTTCCGCACAGAACTGTTTCGTATTCAAAAAAAAAAATTGCTTAAAAAAATGATTATTTCCTAAGGGCTGTGTCAGTATCAGAAAAGGATGTGATCGTTGATATAGGAATTCTGACGGGTAAATAAAAAAAAAAATAGTATTTTAGGCCTATTCCGTGCAGCAGTTAAAAGAGTATGTTTTAAAAATTATTTTTGCAATTTATATAGATTGTTGCAATGCCGAAAACAACTGCGCTCAAAATATGGGGAAAAATGACAAGAAATTAAGTTTTGTCACTGCTACTACAATTGAGTATTGTTACTTACTATTACTACAAATAAAAATGTGGGACATCTACTTCTAGTCATGAAAAATATTTGAAATTCTCACAATAATATCACCGAGAATTATAATTCGATTGTAACTCATTAAAAAAACTAAATTTATACCCTAATAATTTTTCCTTACTGTGCCAATTGTTTTGTTCCGGTGATACTATTTTGAGGATAAATATTTTAGTTTTATCGAGAAGAAAATATAGTGGACACGTTTTGTACATTTAAGACCATGTTAATAGCATTTCTGATTGAATGATATATTAAATCGTTTACAACAATAAAATAAATAACAATAAGATAGATAGCACAGAAATTGTATTGATTGTGACAAATAATTGAAAATATGATATAAAAACGATATATTGTATATTGAAAATTTTAGTTAAAATGTTAGATGTACAAGAACATGTTCTTATGTGTAAAAAATAGGGGAGGAGAGCATATCAATTGATTGTGTAATAGTAGAGGATAGTTGAAGATGTAACATTTACTGACTCAACAATGTTTGGCATTAAGATTTTCTTGCTCTGACCTGTAATTGCAACGGCGGTTTGCTTTGCGAGATTACTATTATTTTCCAAATGCGATAGCATATTATAGGGCTTTACTGTATCTGCAAACGAGATGATTATGTGTACACGCTCTGCATGGTTTATACAAAATTTACAGGTCCCATTCGACATGGATAAGATGGTGGGGTAATGAAGCACACAATACAAATACAATTATAACGAAACTTTTCACTAACATTTCAAACTTTTACCCAAAAGGATTGTATTTTTCCTATTTAAATTAAAGTTGCATTCAGAATAAATTGTGGAAATGTAACGATTTCATCCAAGGATGCAAGCCAGTATTGCGCATAGCCGTAATTTATGCAATATTCAAAATTTACAAGGAGGATTATTATTTGGAATCATGTGAATTGTTGTTGTTTTTTTTTTTTGTGATTTATGAGAATGGAAATGTAAGAAAATACATGAAATAATGGACTAACCATTAGTGAGCGGAACAAATTGGAAAAATAACAAACATTTTGAAAAATACAATTAAGGTTGGTGGGGTAGCAAGTGGCAAACATAATGAAATTGGTCTGGCGGCATTTGCTGTATGTTAATTTTTAGATGAAAGCTAGAGGAGCGCTGTTAACTTGCGCTTTTAATAAGGTAATTTTGAGCGGTATTGCTGTAGTGCTGCTGTTGCATCATCGTACCTACGTCTTGGACATCATTATAGCTGTCGAACGGCTCTCGCCGTGTGTGCCTTGCCTCGCTGTCGGCACCAATTGTTTGGATTTGGACTAGCTGGGCTATATTTGTGCATAGCACATGTTTTCACCATTATTGAAAGAAATATATTCAATAGAGTTTAGTTAGTTCAATATTACTGAATGGTTGCCCAGTTCTCATCATTGGGCTAGAAATTCAAATATGTATATTGAATTGGATGAATGGATTATCAGAGCTGTAATTTCGGCAATTTATTTGTTTCTTTCATATCATTTACCACTATCGGGGTTAATCTTTGAGTTTGATTGCTGATTTTAAAGTATAGTATTTTATATATATTGAGTAGAGTTATTACCAATTTCTAACAAAATTGAACTAGGTTTAACTATTTAGCAGCTCTGTGTGTATTCAAATTGATCGTAGATATCTAATTTATATAATCCTTTTTTCTATTATGAGTACTTGAGATTCAACAATTGGACTTGTGACATTTTTTTGAATTAGTTTTTGACAACTTACCGCCATATCCGGCCTCCTCGTTGACTATCGTATTCGGAGTGCGATAGATCACATTATTGGGCATTAACGTTTCCCCTTGACCGATTGCGTGTTGTCGCTGTTTTTCTCTAGTATTGTGTGGTATGCGTACACGTTTCTTGTGGCCTCGTCCAGCGGCACCACCGCTACCACCATCCTGTCGTGGACGATGTTGCTTCTTACCCTTGTCGTGCATTACTCTTTCCGTATCCTTGAGCATCTCCTGTCGCCACAGCTCAAAGAAATAGTTCGGATCAGTATAGAATTTAAGACCATCTTTGTCATCATCCCGATATACATTGAGTTTGTCCAAAGGCGGCGGCTTATCACACAGTGCATATGTCTCCAACATTGGACCCGGCATTGTGGCACGCGAAAATATTTGTTGGTCAAAAATCTTTGCCGACTTAAATGCCTTTTTACGTGTAATGTCAGTCAGTGGCACTTCTTCCACAGTACTATCCAACTGAGTGACCTTAATTGCTAGACGATCAATTCGGGCCTGCAAGGAATTGGCCCGATCGCCAATATTGCCCACATCTCTGGCCAATTCGCCAAAAACATCTTCAGCATGCTTCGATAGCGAGGACAACTGCCGTATAATGTTTGTCAGTGTGGTATTTGTCACCGTTTCCAGTTCCACCGATTGCAACTCATCTTGCTGGTACACAGACCGGGCCACATGAACTGGTTCAATAGATCGCTTTGGCAGTGGCATGATTAAAACAATCGTCTAGGTTCCAGGATGTGGTTCGATTTGATTCGTTTTCCTCTAACAAGCTCAATGGTTCATATACAGAAAGCGTCCTCATTGACTACAAAAGAAATTGTATAAGGATAATTAGAAGCTTTCAGAAGAAGTTTATAATTAAAATTCTAAATATTCTCAACTCTTTTTAATGTAGAAATAATAACAAAAACATAATTAAAAGTATTTTTTAATGTTATTCGAAAATGTAATCTGTTATTTTAACTTTTGTTTGTAAAATCTGTTATACAATATTCATTCTGACAATATCGTGATATAACTTCAAATGTCCAACAGATACTAAGAAGAACCAGTTTTTTTGCACCACTTACTGAAAATATTTAATTGGCTCTCAGTTAAAAAATTTTTTGTTTATTAAATACTGCATATTCAAAAGTCAAAATTGTCTCGCTCCAATACCCAAAAATTTCAAATTTGATTTCCGATATTTTTGTATTAACCTTTTTATTTGTAAACTTTTACAGATCTGCTAAAGTTTTGTTTTGCTTGTTACTACCAAGATTTGTTTGAGTTGGAAGATTCATACATACATATTTAGTGGTGAAAATGAATTTCTTTTTATATATGTATGTATGTATACATATGTATGTATATTAATATGTACATATGTAAATGTAACATGTGAGGAAAAAGTATGTGAAATTGCACAAATCGTGTCAATTCACCCAATTCCCAAGCGAAACTAAAACTTAAATATGTAACCGGACATTATAATCGTTTTGTAAATTGAAGCTTCCTGTATATGAAATATTATCTCTGCCCGCACAGCGCGTTTGTGTTTCTTTATCGCCAATAATTTTAGATATCAATTAATTTATACATACATATGTACATACATACAATATTAATTTAAAAAATTAATTCTATTAGCCATTCATTTCTTTTCGCCTTTTAAAAAAAGGCATAGGAATGTTAATTAAACAGTGTCTATATTCTATTCAACTTTAACAATTTATAAGCATATGTATGTATCTGAAAGACTATGTATGTATGTATATAATCTCCGCCCAATAGATCAACCCACGGAATCAAAAAAGTTGATTGTTATGTGGAGTTCCCAAGTATAACGTGGGATGGCAGTGTATGTAGATTTTAGAACTTATTTTGCTGTTGTTTTTTATTAACAAAACTGTAAATATGTGCATACATACATATGTACATACATATGTAGGTGTAAACATATGTAACTCTATGTACATCTATGTATATATGTATGTACATATGTACATACATACATATATGTTGCAGATTTACACGCAATTTGATACCAACGAACCAAGCAAAGCCTCACGCTCAGCTGAAGATTTATGCTAGTGAAACTAACGGTACAATTAAACAAAGAATAAAACATTTTTTACACCTCACAATGCCTTTTTAATTCCAAAGTTTATTCGACACTTCAAGCTTCTAAGATGAAGAAGAAGAAAACGGTCACTGTCTGGACCACACCCCACGCCGCAGATATGGATATCCACCAAATTTGTGATAAGCGCACATATCATGACGACAACTCACCCCCAATAGCAGCGCAGCTTTAACTAAGAATTGTCGAGATACTTAACAAAGTCATTTATCCATTTGCCTATACTGTTGTAGTTTTTGCTTCATTTGTGCCGTTAAAGATTTTTGCCATGTCTCACTCACTAGCGTCTATGAAATAATCAATGTTCCACAAGTCGGCTCTGTTTGGTAAATGAATGTTTGCATGTGTATGCATGTATAAATGTCCATACATACTACATATGTATGTATGTATATAAGTGCACATATGTATGATTGTATGTATTTGTGTGTACAATGCAGACGCACTACGTAGTCAAAAATTTGCATACAATAGTTTTACACGTATCTAATTCGCCAACACTTTCTTTTTACAGTGCTTTGCCTTTTCCAATGTTGGCAAGTACTTCAATTTTAAAGCTAACATTACATTTTTGCTTTTCCATTTGATTCACTATCACACCCCTTGACCCCTCACCGACTCGTCATCGCACACTCACACTCACCGCCCGTTCATTCAACACGATTTTCTCTTCGCATTTGCTTTCACCAACGACAAAGAACGCGAGTTTCAAGTTACATAGATAAATCCATTGCGGTAGGAATAGTCCAATTGGGTTTTAATATTTGCAAAGTTGCAACAAAAAAATATTTGCGTTTTTTGTGGAAAACCTCAATTTAGTTTCCACACCTTTATTGTAAAAAAAAACACAATCGATGGTAATATCGAATGAGTTTCACTATCGAGTGTATTCGACTATCGAGGTTAGAGTTGCCAACAAGTAACGTAAAGCAATGAAATTTCCAAACATAAATATTTCTTAAGTTTATTTCCTTAACTGTAAAAGAAACAAATTTAAGGGCGAAAAATTCAAAATCTTTATTATAGACATATTATGAAACATGAATGGCAAAAATCACTGTGATTCGGAATGTTCAATCAAATCACACCACCAAATATCGATAGATTGTTATTCAACCTGCACTTAATAGCAACCCTGTTTCATCGCTCTTCACAAGGTAAGGTTTTTTCCTCGGTAATTTTATATTTATTTGCTAGTTAAATAAATTATTTATAGACTATAATAAAATATGGCGAGTGTGGCATCAAAGGGATCTGGACTAGTAAGCAGTAAGTAGACACCGCCTAGAAACCTTTACCTATATTACATTCCGTTGCGCATGCAGTTTCAAAATTATGTAATGCTTTTTTTTTACAGAGCTGCTTGTTCAAGCTAGACCTCAGCTTGATGTGTTCTTAAAGTATGCCAAAGTGGAACTTACTCCACCAACGCCAGCCGATATTCCGGCTATTCGCCAGAGTCTGGGTAATATAGTCAAGAGTGCTAAGAGCGGTGGCTACAAGAACCTGTCAGTTCGGGAGGCTTGGCTGAACACCCTTGTCACCGCCGAGGTTATATTCTGGTTCTATATTGGCGAGTGTATCGGCAAACGCCATATTGTTGGATATAACGTTTAAATCTGCAAAATCCTGTTAAGAAATAGAACTTGCTACATTATAATGTCTGCGATCGTTTCGACACTAAATAAAGTAAATTAATACAGTAGTGCACTAACTAAATATTTGTATATACATAATTATGTTCGTCTGCCAGTGTTTGGAAGAAAAAATCCAAAAATATAAATTTGGTATGAATCAATCTGCAATCGAAAAATAATGTTCACTGAGCATAAAATGCTGGGTATTCAAGCGAATTAGGTTTTTAAAAAATATGCAATAATTAATTAATTTCTTATTAAAGAACTGAAACATATTTTTTAAAATTCATTCCGATTTATTTTTTATTGAACCAAAAAACAGCTTATGTATAACACTACATAATAATTTTTCTCAGATATAGAGCGCAAATTTTCTAATTGCGAAGCTCTATTATTTAACACAAATAACTTCCGAGTGTACACGTCCTGTCCAACGCTTTTGTTTTTACTTACATATGTATATCATGAAGCACTAACGAAACTCAATCTCTTGGCACACATTACATTTCCCTGTATATGACTTGTACGTTCAACCTATCTTAACACAAATATTACGAAACTTAATTCAAAATGGTATCTTCGTTTACCTTAAAAGGTCATATTATTCAGAATATGAAAAGAAGAAATACTTTACTGCCATGTTCTTTTGGCTTTTAAACTTAAAGATAATAAAATTTTTTTTCAAGTGCATTCTGTGGAATGGAGTGTAAGTTCGTGCCCACAAGGGTTGCTAATTTTTTGGCATACTGACAAACGGCAGGAACTCTTGTAGTGCCTGACCAGTTGTAGTAAAGGTGACACATTTTGTATGTTAGCTTTTGCAACTGATCTGGAGACAGATTTATATTGCTATATAACACGTTATAGCTGGTCGGTGACACGGAGCCTTGGTGCACAGTCTGAGACACCAAGTAAAAATCATATCTTTCGGGTAATGTAACAATATCATCTACTACTGTGCCAGCAGGTGGATTCGATCCTCTACTAAAGAAACGGGTTTTCAATGATCTACTGACCGTTATATAAGCAAGCATTGGAGGCGGATGATTGGCACGCTTGTACTCAGCATCTAACTTCTCCACAATATCTTTTACTTCATGTTCGTACAATTGCTGTAATGTTCCTGCGCTTACACCATCGCGATAAAACAATATACGCTTCGGCAACTTATTGTGCTCTCGTTGGTACTGTCGCAGTGCTTTTGCCATCATTGCCCAAAGATTATTTGACAGCAAATCGAATGCACTGCATTCGGAAACTGTGCTAAAATATGTCGAATTCTCTTGTAAATCCATCGATGCCACCAATGCCCCGTATGCTTTAGAACGATCTCGCGAGCATTTAGCTATGTCAAATCCAAGGGTCATTAAACCAGATAAAGGAAGCTCAATCATCCACGGAGTATATCCCAACTTGCAATTTAACTGTATTGCTATTTTAGTCGCAATGCTCATAAGATTGCGAAGATTAGCTGTTTTAATCGTCACGACCTGAGTTGGGACTCCTCTATCAATGCAACCAACCTTTTTTATCGATGAATATCTAATAAAAAAAAAGAATAAACGTTATTATTTAATTATATTGGAAGGTCTACATAATAAAGCCAACCGATTGATGATCAATGGAAAAAAAAATATTAAATAATTAAAATTGCCTTTTAATATACATAAATATAGCCTACAAAGTTTGAACTTTGAAACTAACCTTTCCACATTGTTATTTGGCACAAGGCATAGAATTAGCTTTGGGTCCAAATTTGCGCACTCATTCATAGCTCTCACATAACTCGCTGTGCGGTCATCATAAATAAGTATTCTGCAAGTTTATATATAGAAGACGCATTAACATCTCAGTCAAATCAGTATATGTATAGCTTACTCTTGAGGTTCTCTAATACGTAAACCCATACCACTTGCAGCACTCATAAGACTTCTAAGTAATTTCCTCAAGTCTTGGGAACTGCGCTGTGTTGAGATTGTTATCCATCGACCGAGCCCATCACTTGGAGTTGTAAGCATATGATGTTCACGGAAATACTTGTTCCAACTTGCATTTTCATCGGGCGTACATCTTAGTATAAATATTTGTTAGAGCTTAACACAGTTGTTTTTTAAATTCATAATATTATCTACGTACTTGTTTCTTTGGTTAAAAACTATTTTCTGTGGTTCGATAACACGACCCTTCACTTCAACAAGTCTGTCATCCAACTTCATGTTCCAGTCAGATAATACTTTGACGCTGTCCTGAGTTCCTTGTAGCCGGCAATTAAATGCGGTTAATCTCTCAATGCGACGGTTAGGATTCATACGGGTGTATGCTGACATAGAACGCATGAGTCTATTTCATACGAATGATATTTTAATTATATAAAATTGAAACATAAAATAAAACTCACTGAAAGTTGGATCGCATATTATCAGTTATTCCAGTAACTCGGCACAATTCCGGAACAAGGACTACAACATCGCTAGTGTTAGCTTTCTGTGCCTTATCCTTATTTTTTGAAATTAACAAAGGTTGACCGTGGTCCCGTATGCGAATATTATATTTCTGAAATATTAATTGAGCTTACAACGATTGCTTTTTGTCCATTGTTTTTTGACATGACAACAAGTTTTCAATGTCGTGACTCAGCTGAAAAACTATCCGTTATAATCCGAATAAAGTTACTTACCGTTAAGTAATATTCTATAAAACTAATGTCTTTGCCTTTGCAACTAAAAGTTGATTTTGGATTTTGGGAAAAGTCGACTTCGTTTATGCGATACGTTTTGTTGTTATAATCCGTAAGAACAACAAGTCCCAGGACATTAGTTCGAAAATCCTCTTGATGACGTGCAACATTGTGTGAGCTACGTCTTAAGATATCGTACACTGTTTCAGTTCTCATAACTTTGTGCGTTATTTCGGTGCACAAAAGAATATCTTTCTCGTGCTGACGTATTGAAGTCTCATATCCTGGCCAAAGTTCCAAATGATGCTCATGTATTGGAATCTATAAATCCATATGCCAACATCAAAATATAAAAATTCGAATAGAGATAAACAATTTTAATACCTTTGCCATCGGATCGAAAAGATTTCGGCCAACGAGTTCGAGTTTCAAACCCTTCATGGAGCGACGCAAGATTAGATTTAGCACCTGCAAAAATCTTGGCTCAGCCGTTGAAATAAAACCAACAAATTTAATTGAAATTTTGTAGTCTCCCCCTGTTTTTAGTTGCCCGTGCAAAACAGTGACATCATTTTCAAGAACTTTTGTCATAAACAACTGCTTCCCATCGTAGAGATATCCGGAACCTAAGAGTTTGGAATGCTCAGATAATATTCCAAGACGCAAACGAATACTTTCAATTTCTGGTGAAACATCAACGTGGTAGTGAACTATTTTCCATTGCGGCATAGTTTTTATGCCAAAAAAGTTAGCTGTTAACGAAATTGGTTTTCCCTCTTTCCCCTGTTTTGTTACTATATCAGCTGGTCGTGTGCGAACAATATCAAATTGATCCACACGATGACGATCATTTGGTGGATGTTTGCCAGTGGGCACAGCACGGTGGACGTGAGATGAAGCTGGACCAAGATCTGCATTTGATAGATCTGAGGAAACGGGACGAGCACGTTCAGCACGAGATGACGATGGATGCTCTACTCTGCGTGATGACGATGGTATATTAGGATTAGCAACGGGCGGACTACGCCTAGAATAAGAGCTTCCGGATTGGCATTTGTAAAATTTTGAACGCTGAAAAAGCATACAAAAGATATATTAAAATTATTTACATATGTATGTATGTATGATCTTATTTGATTTATGCTGTATTGTCGTTTACTAAGAATAAGCTAGCTACGCGGCTAAAATAAATTCAACTGTGTAAGAGAAAATCAATGGTCCACTTTTGGTTTTCATATTTCAATCAGTTTCATTCAGTCCTTGATTTACATAATGAAATTTAAAAAAAATATGACATTAAAATTTAAATTCATTCAAATTTTCAAATATTTGCACGAAAATGCATACATATATATGTACACACAAATGTACATATATAAAAAATGGATCCGTATTCGTACTTATGAATCTATGTACATAGAGAATTATAAAATGGAAAAGTACTCACCGGCTCGTCAACTCTTTTGCGGCCATCATCGGATTCATCTGAAGTCCTGCTATATGGACGCCTGCGTCCACGTTCTTGATCATCCGCCATGGTATTAAACAATTCCTCCGTCCACTTCAACAATCAAATATCAAATGACGCTTAGCTCGGCTTTGCTTATCTATTATATAAAAACAGAAATCGATTTAAATACATACAGATGTACATTCTCACATACGATGTCAAAATATACATATGTACATATTAGTACAGTGTTGAAAACTGTTAGTATGTTGTCCCTTGAATAAATCACAACATGTACGGATGTATAACGATTTAGCATACAAACATATTTATGTATATATGTATGTACATCCATACATACATATGTATATACTCACACATCTGAAGCTTTGGTTCAGTGTTTCTTATCACTAGCCTCAAACTTTTTTATCAACTATTTTCAAGTTAAATTGAAACATGTTAAACAATATTTGTAAAGTAAACCGAATAAAATAGAATTCAAAATTATCAAATTGATGGCACTGAAAATGCTATGTACTTAATAAGATGCTAAAGAAGCCTTGATTTCAAAATCAGCTTTGTATGTGTGTGTTATGCATCACATATACATACATATATACATATGTATGTACATACATACATACATAGTTCTTCGAATACCGTCGTCTTTTGAACATCAAAACATTTTAAACAGATGAATGTTGGTATGTGTGTAAGCATGGGTATAAACATTATGCAATGCACAAGTACAGGGTATCGTACCGAAAGCGTAAAAGAGTATATTAAAGTCGCTAAAATGTATGTAACAGGCAGGAGAAAACAATTCCGACCCTATAAAGCAAGGGTGGGCACGTAGTGGCTCACTTGGCTCACCGAGCTCTTTCCGTTATTTTTCTGTGCGTCCCTCACCAGATGAACTCGCACATTTATGACCCCTGCTCGGACTCGCGATCGCGACCTTTTCCTCTGCTTGTGCGTCCCTCAGTTGAGTGTGCGTCCCTCAGCAGATGAACTCGCACATTTATGACCTCTGCCAGAAAAATAACGGAAAGAGCTCGGTAAGCCAAGTGAGCCACTACGTGCCCACCCTTGCTTTAAGTAATGCGATGGCTTTCCAGAGGATTTAAATTTTTTTTACGAAAGAGAAGCTTCTGTCCAAGTTCGTTGGCAGAGAAACGCGCATCGGAGATATTTGAAGTCGGTCACTTGCCTGTTTATTGCGCAGTTAGTTATCCGCTAGCTGACCACAAACTAGCACATGACAATGACCTGCAAAAGATTGGAAATTTATAATCCAGTAATCCCATTTTATTCATATTCGGTGTCGTAAACTTGCTTTTCCATCCCACATTTATGACCCTTTCCAACTGTTTGAGAATACAAGACTTAGATTATGGAATTCTGTGTCCCATAGTTAACGAATAAATATCATGTTGCTAAAGGAGACCGAAATAGATTTTTCAAAAATCCAAAACCAAGACAAATATGTACTTTAATGATTCCACTTCAATTAAATGTCTGTACTTTTAAAATCCGCAAATACTTTTGTGACTAACTGTACTGATGTATAAGTATTTGTAAACACACAAAGCTGCGAGAACGAGTCGCATATATAGCCGCCACAGTCCGAACGACTTTAAATATAAACATATTAATATACAAATGTTGACAAGAAATGTCAATGAGACTATGATCCAATTTCTGAGTTCAAATTGGGTGTAACAGGCAGGAGAAAGATTTTCCGAACCTTTTTGATCAATCTAAACCACGTCCATTCGTCTCCCTATTTCTGTTCCAACGGAACGGATGAAAGAGATTCGCACTTTCACTGGTTTAATAGTTACCGCAATGTTATTTGTATATGTGTATTTATGTCTGCACATACATATATATATATATACAAATATGTATGTAATTTACATACATACATATGTATCTCCGAACTAAACTTTAAAGTAGATAATATAAGCCTGTAATATTTATGACAGTTAATTCATCGCTGAAATATAAGAACTATTATGTTCATTATGTTGCCAAACGAATTTTAACACTTACAATTAACTAAATTGATTCAAATTATTTCCGGACGATTGACAAAATTAATTTCGAGTACGCCTAAATACAGCCGATCGTCCGCCTCCTTTCCTCGCAAAAATGTTACTGAATATTTAACAGCGGCGTCAAAAACTTTTGACAGAGCAGCAAATGCTTCAGTACACAGTTATTTCAAAAAGGAACTGGGAATTAAAAAGAACAAGAATCAAATCACTCATGCATTATATACACATGCATATGTATGTAGATATGTATGTTAAAGAATGCCCATGAGCCTGGCAATGCTTTACATACAGACTTAACTCTATGCAACGGCATACAAACAATATGGATGCATATATGTATAAAACCACAAATATGTACATATATATGTACATACATATGTACATACATACATACATGTATCGTTGTTATATTTCTCGCATAACACTTCTTTGAATTTTTTGTTATTATTACAGTTATGCTTACGTTGCTTTATTTGCCTGTTTCCAAATGTCAACAACTATGTATGTGTGTTGTATACATACATACATATGTACATACATATATTGAAAAAACAGTTTTTGCATTAGTATTAGTCTATATGGTTTGTATATACATATGTACACATACATATGTATGTACATATTTCAGCAAAATTGCACTTTTATACATACACAGATAAATTTAAATATCGCGCTAAACTTTGTTTCTGTTACAGGAAGTTGAGCTTTATCGATGTTTAAATCATAGTATTTCCCCTGTTTCTACTGCGTACATATGTATGTACATATGTATGGCTAAATACCAGAGATTCACTTTTCACATTACAAGAATATTTGTCACTGCTGTCACTAAAAAATAACAGTGATTTGAGTCACCGCAAATAATGTATCGCTCATCTCTAAAAAAAAACACGAAGAAAAAGGGGCAAAATTTCAAAGAATTAGTGCATCCATAATGCAGGAATTGGAGATATTTGAACGATGTCTGGCTGACATTAAATATGTTGAAGATTTTAGGGAATTTTGCCCTCCAACTTTTACAAAATGCAATCTGAAAGCAGAGCGAATAAAAAAAAAAATCTCGCCGCGGTTTAATCCATTAACAGACCTTCATGAAAATCAGTTCCGCATTAAATATCGTTATACAAAGGAAAATCTTCGGCGAATTATTGAAATAGTTCGAGATGATTTGGAAATTGATTTATACGAGCCAATAAAAAAAAATCAAGTACCCACAGATTTGCAAATATTATCCGCTATTCGATTTTGGGGAGGCATAGAGGTAAGTTAATGTTTGTTGTATGTATGTATGTATGTATGTATGTATGTATGTATGTATGTATGTCTGTATGTATACCTATTTACGTTCCCCAACTCCAGCATCCAAAATTGACGGCAATGGCTCATGGCGTTAGCTTACAGACAATGCTAAAAATTACACGGCGGGTTGCTTCAGTTTTATCTTCAAAAGCATCTCGTTATATTAGAATGCCCGCCACATTATCTGAAAAGGAAAGAATGATGCGGTCATTTCAACAAATCGGAAATATGCCCCAAGTTATTGGATCCCTATTTCACGTATGAAAATCATACAATTTTAACTAATTTACAACAAATTTACTTTGCAAATTCATAATTCTCAGACAACTGTGCAATATCAACCTGCGACAGCTAAATATGCAACAGGATACGCAACACCATCTCACACAGATGACATTCTGCATTTGCAAGTGGTTTGTGACGCGGATAAAAAGATAAGAGATTTAGACATTCGTCTACCAGAAGAATTTTCCATAAACACAGCTTCGGAGATGTTCTCCTTATCAAAAATAAAGGACCGATTCGAGCAGAATGAATTTCGAGGACGAATTTTATTAGGAAGTGAAAATCTCGCGTGCTTACCTTACCTTTTTACTCCCGTTCCTTTTCCAAAAGCCGGATCTGAGGAACTGTATAACCATGCCCATAACATTACCTTCGGTCCTGCAAAAAAATGTTTAAATGTTTGGACACGACGATTTGGCATTCTTGGGAGCAAACTTTATGGTTCGTTTAATTCCGCAAAGCAAACAATTACCGCTTTAGCTCTGCTACATAATATGGCAATGGAGTGGAATGATCCTAGCATAGGTAATATAAAAGCTTATCTCGCACTTTTTTTTAACATATGTACATACTTCTGTTAATTTATGTTTTTATCGCCTTTAGATTCGGACAGCACGATTTCTTATTATATACCAAGTACATTCCGCTCTCTGGATGCACATGCAGATGAAGATCGCAATAGAAAAAACTTCATCAAAACTCATTTTACATGCCACAACGAATTAGTTAATAGTTTACATTAAAATAAGTAATAAATAGGTTTTTTTATACATACATATGTATGTGTATCTATTATTTGTTTTCCTAACTTGAGAAGCTAGGCGGATCGAAATTAAAGAGTCCCGGCCTGCACCCTTGTCCTTGTTATCCGGATTTTACGTATTACCTGAACAATAAAATGGTATGATGGAAAAAAATTTTTTTTTACAAACGACTGTCGCGAAATATTATACATTTGATTTGGTCTAGATTTTACATACATTAAAAAATTCAAATATACTTTAATAAAATCGGTCTGAAATCTTGTCTGTATTATGCTATATAATAAAATATTACAAAACACTAAATTATAAAATACAGAATTCGAAGGGTATACAAAGGCCGCCACACCCGAACGGAGCACGGCCTCGTGCGATTCAGTACAACGTCTATCGGAATTTAGCGGAATCTTATCGGAAAACAGAATTTTAGCTTCTGGCAACACTTTTAGTCATTGTCTTTGCGGCACATGGATTTTGTTTCGCCTTCAAATTTTGTTGCTTTGTCGTAGGCTGTGATTTGTTTATTAGTTAAATTCAGATTAAAAATAAAGTAACTGATGAAAAAACTGCTGCATAACTGCCGTACAATATTTCAAACGTTTGTGAATCAGAATTGGAGTTCAGTTTTATACTTAAATTGTTTGTGTTTACAGGTAAATAATCCATGTGCGTGCAATACATACATACACACCTCGTTACTTACTATTTTTTTTTTAAATTTTAATTTAGTTTTGTTGACTTACTACATACTCGATTGCATCGCAAAATTCGTTCTAAAGGAGCTGGTGTGCCAGTGACCTAGATATTGTGGGACATTAAACTAAAACCAAACCGTGAAGCATCAAACCACCAAATCCACACCCACACGCCACCGCGACAGCACGAAATCGTTTTGATCTGAGAGCTCTCAGCTGATAAAAAGTAGCACAAACCCGAAAGTAAGGAAGGTCACCACCACCTTTGAAACATGTAAGTTTTCATAAATATGAATTGGTCTAGATTTGAAATGGCCTTGGTTAAAAGGATGCTATGCTGTTTCGTTATTGGGTCAATGAGTGTGTATTTGCCCAACAATCGTGTTTTGTGGCATATTTTCAATTTTTGAATTTAAAGTTAATTATTTTTTATAAGAATCACGTTTGTAAAATTTTAACTGCTAGTTGTAAGTTAAGGAATATGTGGATATTCGTATATAGATTTTAGCAAATTTTAGGGTAAAAGAAATAGTTCTGCTATTCAAATTTATATTTCTTTGTATGTATACATACAGTATATGTATGTATGTATGTACATACATATGTGTTGTTTAATTTCATGAAGTTTAAAAAAAATAGGCTTCGGGCTCAACTCCGATTTTTAACGCATTTCAGTGTTTTTTCAAAATGACAATTTTTTTTTTATTGTTTAAAGTTACTTAATAGTTGTTGTTAACTGGTTTATCAAATAATAACTGCCAATAATTAAGGGCATCGACAAGTGTTGGTGATTGTATAAAATCTTAATGTGTGAATTTCGGAGTAATACAAGAAATACAGAAACATATTTTTTTGGATTAGGGTAAATAGTAGATACAGACAGATGTAGATACCTTTGGCTATGAGTTCGAATTCTATTAAGATACAATTTTGACTGCTTTTCATTTGAGGTTCTCAACATTCTTTAAATATCCGATATTGGATCTCTAAGGTATACATAAAAGAGTCCATTGGGTAGGCACTTAATTGATAGTTGCCACATATATAATTATGTGCTTGCCTACTGTTAGAAATATTTCATATCTATTGACAATATCATATCATTTTTTATTCACCAGATTTTGTGTGTATAAAATCAATATTTTTACCATCAATAAGCGAACTTGATATAAAAAATCATCACCCACAAGCACTGAATAACACAAAGCGAATTATTTTCACATATGCATGTGCTTCATATAGCGCACTAATTCGGTTTTGTGTGCGTCGGATCCTGAACGAATTGCGTTGATTCCCTTCCGCATGTGGAGGTGGCGGAGGAGAAGTCGGAGTCGCAATGCGCCACAGCAATACCAACAACTATAATAATTTCACAAACAACAATAACAACTGTAATAACAATAATAATAATAGCGGTTCCCGAGGTCAGGGCGTTGCACCACCACAACCAACATCTTCGGTTCGCTTCTTTCATGAGGATAATGCATTTAATTATTATAAAAATGTAAATTTAATTAATCCGCAATGGAGCCGACTGAGTCCATATTCATCGCCAAAACGAGCATCTCCATCTAAGGAGATTCTAGACGGCCAATTAGTCAGATCTAACTATAATGCAACTGGTAGTACTGTCACTGATTCGGTCCGATATAATAGTGACTCGTTTATTATTGCATCTGGTCATCAGCGAAATGGTACTGGAAGAGGTGCAACAAATCGAAGTGCTGGCTATGCTTATCAATCGGTTCCTCGAGCAGACGAATATTACAGTGAAGAACAGTTCAAAGTGCGGCAGACGCATCATCATCACCATCTGGCCAAAGAAAAAGATCAACAACAAAAAACTGCAATTACACGGCAATCAAGAAGACCTGCAATACGAGCATCACCCGATTATTTGGACGAGAGTCTTACATATGTCAACTTGAAATCAGCTCAGCTCTCATCGGAATCCACATGGGAATCTATACTGTAATTTGTGAAACAAGTTGTTTCTTTTATTCTAAATGTCCAGCTTCTTTACGTAATATTATTATACACACAAAACACATACAGTAGGAGTACAGTAATTTGTTGTTGTCGTTGTTTTCTAGTTAAATACAATAGATAGTTGGAAATGTTACCACACCAAATACATACACACACGTGCACACATGTGATACATACATACGTGCATACAATGATTACATATATATGTACGCACGAGAATATGTAGCTATCACTTTCTCCCTTTAACAATAATTTATGAATTCATTCACACTTCTTTTTTTTCTTTTTTTGGTTCTTGCAGCTCCGATCGATCCCAATATCGTTCATCCGATCAGCATTACGATCATTATTTCTCATACTTCTATAATCGTGGACCACGAAAACCATCAAAGGGCACTCCAGCTCGTGCTGGTGGTGCAAAAGTGGCAATGAGTTCGTATGCAGATCAAACAAACAGGCATGAAGACCAATCCACTAGCCGTAGTATTCGAAATCTTGAATATGATGATCGTCAAGGGCAAAGTAAAAAGATATCAAAAAAAGAATCCCCACCGCCCCAATATGGTGGTAGTAAATGGCCTGTTAATGAATATAAATACGATACGGAATTGTTAAAGGATACTGAAGATTATTTGGATATAAAGGATATCTACGATAAAGAAGAAATCATCGATACCAGATTCGACCCCGTTCAACATCGGTATTGTAAACTTGCCTCTGACACTAATCCAGATGATACTGGTGATCCTTCTGTATTCGTAAATAACAACAACATTAATAATAATAACGATTCCAAAAATCGAACGCAAAAGCTGGCCTCTTACACTGCCACACAGCAGTCATCATTACGCTTGCCTTTGACACCAAAACGATCCAAAGGCGGAGCAGTATCATCAGCACAAAGCAAAAAACAATTACCTACAGTACACAGAGTGTTACTATATAATAATAGTCAAAGTCCCCGTTTATCCCGAAAGCCGCAGAACGTTTTGCGGAATTTAAGCCATAAACAACATCAAAATTCAAAATCCCATGGCGCCGGAGATGCCGACGCACAGGTGGAAACTGTAATTTTGGTGGAGCCCGAGACTAAAGATGATGCCAATCAAAGTCAAGGTCGTTTTGAGTTTGATCGGAATGATGATTTCGATGAAGATGATGATTTAGACAATAGTGAGTAAGACTCGAATTATGTTAATCGTTTCTAAATAATAACATTTTCCACACAATAATAGTTTCAAATTTTGATGAAAGCGACACGGCAAGCGTGTGCTCGGACACAGAGGACGGCTACCGTGCTCATGCATATAGAATGACGCATACTTCGGAGCGTTTTCACACTCCCCATAGCACAACGAGTACACTTGTCTCTCAATCATCTGAAGATGATCTTAAGAATCCTGAGTCCTTACTTGTTCCTAGTCTGTTTCCGTATGTTCCACCTTATTTGTCATTTTCTTCGAACACTAAAAAAGGGCCAAGAGTGCCACCGGAACTACATAGAGTCCTGAAATGGCGTGTTACGAATATAATGCCAAAAGTGGTCAGGCTTATATTGGCAAATAGTGGAATGCGCATGTTAAAAAGTAAGTTTGTCTTGTAGCTTAATAGTAGCATCACATTTATTAATTTATTTAAATCTGAAACATTTTCCAATAGAAACGAATGACTGGATGGGAGTTTGGGGAAAGCATTTAAAGTCACCTTGCTTTAAAACCATCCGTTCATATCAGAAGATAAATCACTTACCTGGTTCCTTTCGGATTGGTCGAAAAGATTCGTGTTGGAAAAATTTAGAAAGGCAAATGCATAAGCATAGTAATAGGGAATTCGGTTTTATGCCAAGAACCTATATTATTCCGAATGATTTGTGCTCATTGAGAAAACATTGGCCGAAATATGCCCAACGCAATACGAAATGGATTATCAAGCCTCCAGCTAGTGCACGTGGTGCTGGCATACGGGTTATCAACAGATGGGGTCAGATACCAAAACGAAGACCATTAATTGTGCAAAAGTATGTAATGCTAATGATATGTTTATATAGATTATATGTAAAATAAACACAATGTGTGTAATAGGTATATAGAGCGACCTCTCCTGATAAATGGCAGCAAATTTGATTTGCGCCTTTATGTGCTTGTCACATCCGTTAACCCTTTAAGGGTGTTTATGTATCACAATGGGCTGGCCCGTTTTGCTTCGGGTAAGTCATTTATCAATTTTAATGAATCTTATAAAAACATTATTTAACGCTATCCTTTATTTCTAGTTAAATATAGTGCTAAGGCAGATACTTTAAATGATCGTTGCATGCATTTGACAAATTATAGCATCAACAAGTTTTCCTCAAACTATGCAAAAAATGAGGATGTTAATGCGTGCCATGGTCACAAGTGGACAATAAAATGTTTATGGACATATCTGGCCAATCGTGGCGTTAGAACCGACTGCCTATGGGAAGCACTGAGAAGTCTAGTGCTTCGTACACTGTTCGCAGGAGAAAACGGTATAAATAACATGATAAGGGCTAATGTCGAATCCAAGTACAGTTGCTTTGAGCTATTCGGTTTCGACGTAATTCTTGATTCGGATCTAGTACCTTGGCTGCTGGAGGTTAATATATCACCAAGTCTGCATTCTGAGTTACCGCTTGATGCACATGTAAAAGCACCCTTGGTGCAGGGTGTTCTTAATACGGCTTTGTATAATGTAAGTTAAAATTATGGTATTGTAATTAAAAGACTTTATATTTTATTATTCGTATTTAAAACAAAATTAGGTTCCACCAAAATTGACTCAAGAGAAACAAAAGGAATTGGCTGCCGAATTCTCCTTTCCACCAGGTACTCAAATCTGCTACGATAAACGCCTTTATATAAACTATCTATCACGCGAAGAAAAGGTGAAGCATAATACATTTACACGCAAGTCTATGGAGGATCGAGAAGAGGTATTCGATATATAAAATTTATTAGCATCAAAATATGTATTACTTATGTGCTACTATTTCTAGTACGTTGATGCAATACTGCAGAATCTAACACCAGACGACGTACGGTCCTTGATTATAGCAGAGGACGAGTTGGCACGATGTGCGCCACTAGAGCGCATCTTTCCTACTGATCAGACCCATAAATACTTAAAGTACAATGACATTCCGCGTTATTACAATCGACTATTAGATGCGTGGGAGTCACGTTATGCCAATAATCGTACAGAGGGCATTGCCTTATTACGAGATTATTGCCAGAATAAGTACCATCTGCAAGTTCCAGCACCACCAGCCAAAAAGGTAAGCTTAAACTTAATAAATGTTTCTCACAACAATAACCTTGCACATTAAATACTAAAAGAACTAAAAAGAATTATACATAAACCTAATTTATTTCGCTGAGGTAATCGCAATTGTGATTAATCAATCTACTTTTATACAAATGAAAAGTAAATTCATTTTTTGTACACACATGAATAATGATATCTGATTAGGAGTCGCAACTCTTTCAATCTGTTGTAATATCTAATTTAAATACATTTTTAAATCCATTAAATTTTGAGGGCTGTTGGCGAGCAATTCAATCATTCTATTGGCGCTGCCGTGCTCTTTATTATCGTAAGTTCTATCTGTTGACTTGCTACGGACTTTACGTAGACTCCGTCAAGTAAATCAAGAACCAAATGAATTATAACCATATATAGAACAAGACAATTTCAACCTAATATATAAAATTGAATTGTGTTTTCTTTAGATGTAAACTATAATAGAACACCTTGGACATTTTGGTCAGTAGACACACATATATACTCGTACATTTATACGAAAATTTAATGTTCAAAATATGTGAAAAAAGTGATATATAAAAAAGTATATTAAATAAAACAGAAAATTCGTAGAGACTTTGCGGGAACTGACACCTTCCGTTAAGTTGGTTTTCCCTTACAGTTGTTATAGCCAAAGGTATATCAATACTTAGGTAAACTATATTTTAGCTATATAAATATACTCTCAGATGTATTGTAAAAGCAAAATTATATTCTATATTAGCGGCTTCCGAAAAGTTAATCAACAATATTCAATTTTTATTAAATCGTTCGAAAAGAATTCGAGAAATATTCCAATTATTCTCAAATTTCTTAATTTTTATGTTTTAATTGTACACATTATTATTTATAGTTTATAAAAATATAAAAGTAGATGTTTGTGAAATACATTTCTCTTTTTTTAATTTTGCAAGTGTTCATTTATTTTTTAGTCATGTGTTAATTGATTATTTAAAAAAAAAATTCATAAGAATATTTTAGTTCGAAAATTAAGACATTTTATTCACACCATTAACCCACCTTGAATCAGTTCAGTTCAAAATTATTATTTTTTATTATCTAAGTTTATCTAAAACCTGGCAATCTAATTTATTTAGTAATAGAATAAATAATGAAAACAAAAATTAGCATAAGACATTACACCTACAGACAAAGATTTTTATATTTCTTTCAGTTTTCATTTTATAATTAGTTTTTATTTTTGAAATGTTTAATATTCAGCACTCAATAGTTGGAATTTAAATCAATGAGCAGAAAATTTAGTTTTATGTATGTATCTGTTAATTACTTTAGTGGCATTGAAATCTAGATTATAGATTTCCTAAAATGGTGCCCATTACAAAATCGAAAAAAGACTGAAAAAATATGTTTAAAGAAATTTATTTTTTATAAATCAATAACTTGCCAAATGTTTTTGTTAAAATAATTAATATTCCAACAAATTAAATTGTTTAAAAGGGGAGATCAGATAACGTAAAGTTGGTGAAAGACAGATTACACTAGAAGTACGTTCTATCGTTTTCCTCGGTCAAGTCAACTATGGTTTTTATTAAATATTTCTATAAGGGAGAATCAGTATCTAAGAGTATTCTTTGGTGTGGTATAAAATCTGATGGTCTGATTCTGAGATGATCCACTTACTAAAGTTGTAGAAAGTTTTGAGATAGAAAAATTCTCCTTCCCATATTTAATTAATTTATATTTTTGAGTATATCTTTTTCCCTCCTATTTTTATGTTGGTTTTCATACACTTGTCAACACTTCAATAACTATATATGCATGTATTGTGTATGTCCAGTACGTCGAAGGTGATCACACTACATACTCTTTACACTTGCAACAAGAACAAGATTTCCTCTCAACGCCAGGTGGGTGTCGTCTTAAGTAATTTTTGTTCCATCGACTGCGCCTAGTGCTTTCTCCATTGAAATATTAGATTGAACATAATGCCGCCTAGTGCTTTCAATATTGGAATATTCAATCAGACGAAAATGCGTACCCAAAAAAAGACTACTCGAGAAAACATTTTCCTTAAGCTTTATAAACACCGAATAACAATTTTTTTTCATTATATTTTTTACTTTTCCAGAGAATACAAAAAAAAAAATGTACATATATTTTTGTTGTGAAATCTAGTTTCAAAACTGTTTTAATTCGTCATTCCGTCATTTACTAGAAATGTCTCTCACCAATTCATAGAAATTTTTTAATTAATAATTACACCATTTTAATATCAAAATTAAATATAATAATGAAATCCTTCAATTCTGATGTGTCAAGCTTTACTCTTCTATATATTCTCTAGGGTTAATAATTCCGGAATTTCATTGATTGTTTCTAAACCAATCACCTGAAAATACATATCTAATGTTTTAGACAGTTTATCCACTAAATTATATCAAAGTTGCTAAACACGACAATAATTTTTATTTTAGTATTTAAGAAGTCAAATTCTTAACTTCTATACGAGTTCAAAAGAACGCCGCAAATGAAAGCTCGTTCTGGAATTTATCTTATTTTAATAACCCACCTAACCTTCTTTTTAATTATTCGACTACCGTCCACGACAATTTGATTTAATTTCTTGAACGAACTTTGTGGGCCTTTTCAAAGATTTGCCTTTTTGTGGAAAAGGGTTTTAAAAATAATAATATAATTTTATTAGTTTCCCAATGATTTGATCATTTTTTTTTATTTTATTTTAATCCTGTTTTTATTTCAATAAAAAACTTGAAATTTAAATTTATAAATTTATGTAGTAGAATTAAAAAATATATATGACATATACCTCTTAAGGTAATTCAAATTTATCCCATTAAATTTATACATTGAAAAACCAAAATTTTACAAACCCAAATAATTGATCCCAAAATTTAACAGTAGTTGCCATAATTATATTTCGTTTTTGCATACCTCAATAATTTGTTTCTTATCGTTTGAAAATTGCTTTATGTTGCAATATTTTAACTATAAAACGCAAATGTTTATGTAAACGAATTTTTTACAATCAATTTGTTTTGTTTGTAATTGTAAAATTGCAGGATTACTTCATCAAGTTTATGAGATGGATTTTAAAGTGATAGTCGCTGCCATCGCATTCGTAGTAGTAACTTCAGTTATATTTAGTGCAATTGTCTTAGTTTTAATAACAAGTGTGTATATTTGATGTTCTAATTTAAGTCGGTATACATTTCAAATGTGAGCCGCCCTAACGATTAATACCATAGATTTAAACAAGAGCGTATTTCAAAATGTAATTATATCAATAGTATGTATGGATGGTAACTAATTAATTACGTGATTCTTTATTAACAAATTGTGATGTTTTTTTTTTTTTTGAAAACATTTGTGTATACATTATTGTCGAAATTACATGCATAACCACACACATATATACCACATACATACATACCTTGTATACTTATATTAACAATACTGATGTAATGTAGAAAACTGCCGTTCGTTTAAACTATATATATACATATAAATATGTATGTATATATACAAAAACAAAATGAAGTTTTTTCAAACATAAAAACGAAATCGCATAAAGAATTTATATACATGCATATGTCGTGGATTGTTAGGAAATTTGAATTTAAAATGAAAATGGTGATATTAATTATCAAACAAAAAATGCTCAACATTTTATAGTATTTGAAATTGAAAAGAAATTTTGTTTAATTTGTTAAATATGTATAATGTATTAAGTGTACAATTCTTCATCACTGTCATTCAAAATGTCCGTTGGTTATAAAAAAAAATACATAAAACTTTTTGAGAATAAACCAAGTATTTAAAATATTTAAATTTTACAAACTTTAATATGCTAGTGACAATGTGGTAAAAAACAAAAATAAATTAAATTGCGAGTCAAACGAACAAGAAATTTGAACTTCTTTAATATAATATACATATAAAGAAATTCGCTTAATTGTAAATCTGGGCACTAAGTTGTAGATGGATAACAATCGTATATTTACTTTTATTCACTTTTCGCCCTTTTAAGCTCTGCTGAAATTCCGTTTACCCTTAAAAAAAGGGAGATTAAGAATTTTATATTACTTGTGGCTTTTCTTTATTGCTAATAAAACTTGTCTAAAAGTAATAACTTTGATTTCAACTAATATAAATTAAAAGCTATGAAACTTTGATTTAACTTTAAAAGTTACTTTAACTTTTAATTGATTAAAGTCAATTGCCGTAACTGTCGTTTTTTCTGGAACCTATGTGAAGCTATGTATTTTTTGGGAATTATTTCTTCTAAACGTCTCAACACTCAATTGTTATTTCTCTATAGAATATTGAATTCTAGAAAACTTACGGTTTTTAATCTTTTGGGGACTTTTAAAAATCGACTCTATACATCATTATTTCGAAACGTCTTTTAATATATGAGAGCTTTGTCAACTTTTTCGAGCTATTTAACCTATTATTCACAATTTCTACAATCTCTACTTATAGAAAAAGATATAGAAATGGCTAAATAAATATATTTTCTAAATTTAGTTATCTTTGTTGTTCTCATATTTAAATTAACTAAGTTTCCATTTTTGGAAACATTAAAATACAAATAAAACACAGAACTATACGAAAAATTAAAAAATTTATACAATAAACGGAAAGTTGTTGCATTAATAATTTTTTTATGTTTTGTGGTTTACATTTTATCGATATTTTTTAAGGGTGAAGTTAAGCGTTAACAACGTAATATCAACACTACGCGCTTAATTATTAAAACTTTAATTAAAGACTTGAAATTGAAATACTTTCTAATGATATACAGTGGAACTTTCCAATAATGAATTCGCACGGGACCAGAAAATATGTATATAAATATAGAAATTATGAAAATGGAATGGGGGATATCTTTATTATATGAACGTTTATTACAGGAAAGTTCTACTGTATATGGTTCTTATTTGTTAATTACATAAGTATAAATAAAAAACGACTGTAAACGACTGTAGTCAAATAATGGTACATATATCACATTTATTTGTGTTTAAATTTTAGTTAGACCGTTTACACCTTAGCCTTTGTATGTAAAATTTAAAGCTGATGTTGTCAAAATAATATCATACTATTACATAATTTATATTTCAAATGAACAAATCCGTTGTGAATAATATATGTATGCATATTTATATAATATTAACTAGGTACAATGATTCATTCGAATCTGTTCTACTAAAGTCTTTATTTTTTTTTTTTTAACAAATTCAGTTACCAAGCATTAATTATACATAATGCAGACTAAAATGAATTCTTTTTACCAATCAATATTTTTAAGTTTACTTTGGAGAGTATAAAATTAATAATTGGATAGACTTTGTGAAGTGTCAGATATCATGCATATATTTTTATACATAATCAAACGTACTTGTCATTTAAAATGTTTCTAAGATAACTATAAGAAATGCTTAGGAATAATTAATTTAGCCATATGTGTTATGTATGCAGTAATCTTGATGTGCATCCTCATAGCCAAACTCACAGTTAACAATTTCATTCATAATACTGGATCAACACTTCTTTAACTAATCCATACTTTTGACATTTAGGATTGGAGCGTTAAGGATGAGTTCATTGTTAAGCCGGCGCAGATTACGCGGGAAGTCAGTTTAGATGCACAGGTCAAATTGTAATAATAAGAGACATCATGATCAAAATAGATTCATTCAGCTCGTTCAATCTCAAAGGTAATGTTGTTCAATATTTATGTTCAAAATAACATGGATTAAAGCCATCGGCTTTTGCCGAAGTTTACTTAGTCTAAATTTTAACTTCTACACTAATTTTAATTTTTAACCTAATCATATTTAATTATTTCCCATTTTTAGGTTCGCCATAATTATTGAGCTTCTTTTTACGTAGACTGAAACATTTTTGTATCATCTATGACCTAAATTGCCGTTGTTGTCCACCTTTTTCAAAAGGGGTTTTAAAATTTAGAATTAAGTCTAAAACATGTGTTCCGCAACTAAGAAAATTAATTTGTTGTAATCTTAAAAAATTGTTAAAAATTGAATGTGAGTAAAAAAAAAATTGATAAAATATTACAAAATCGTTTGTTTAATTATAATAATAAGGTAAGTTATTCCATTATTTACGCAGTAGGATAAAAAGGAAGCAAAAAAAGTCGTCCCGACATTGAGTACCCTGTACCAAGTAGGGTACTTCATAAAATAAATATGCTTACAAATAAGAAAACGATATATCTAGTATATCTCTTGAAATCTCTAGTTACATCTTCTTTATAAATTTCGGGTGAGGAAGTAGGCGTGGAAATTTGAAATAAAATTGATCTGCGTACGAACTATACAGATTTGCAAAAAAAAAATAATTTAGCTCTAGCTTTTATAGTCTCCGAGATCTGTGTTCATACAGACAAACAAGTTCCAATCGACTCGGCTATTGCTCTTGATCAAGAATATATATGGGTACATGGTACAACAAACATGCGTTTTTTCACCTGTCACTAAGGAATTCGATTCAAAATGTTGTGGTGGATCCCGATTCTCAGAAAGTGTGAATTTTAAGGGTATTTAATATTTTATTTTATTTGAATACCATACATTTGTTAGTATTTTACATTTATGATGCTTTTTTTGAATACACGGCTAAACTTTATTGGTCATCTGATTTGTGAAAATAAAAATACATCAATTCAATAAGAGGAAATGTTTAAATTCAAGCCGCCTTTGTTTTCATATTTCACTTATAATATACATTTTTCATAAGTATTTTATTATCGTTTTACATATTTCCATGTTTTCATATGGTCATAACTGCTGCACGGCGTATTGCAGGTATACATGCAGTTTGTTTAAATTTCAAACTAGATTATCAAAGTATTTGATAGATAGATAGAAACTGTTGTCAATATATGGCAAAAACATGTTTAAGCAGCGATATTGTACTGTATTTAATTAAGTTTATATGACAAAAGAAGCGATAAAAGCGTCTGATCAGCGATATTCCGTATTAAATTAAGTTTATCATATTAGAGGAAGTACAACTGGTTTTCCAAACCCGATGATGGGGCACGATTGATGCTTTCAGCCACAAGGAAAGCCAACTTGTGGGCGTATTGACATACAGCCGGGACACGACAAGTACCTGACCAATTATAGTACATATGAGTCATTTTGTACGCAAGCATTTGAATCTTATCTGCACTGAGACCCATATTATCGTGAATAACATTATAATTGGTGGGAGAGACAGTTCCTTGGTTGACAGCCTGCGACACCAAGAAAAAATCGTATCGCTCAGGAAGTGTAATTACATCATCGACCACCGTGCCCGGCACGGGATTGCGCCCGTTAACAAAGTAACGAGTATTTATGCGCTTGGCTACGACAACAAACGCCATTCGGCATCCTTCCTGTTTGCCAGCCGACTTGTAAATTTCATCAAGTTTGGTCTTCAAAATTTTCACTTCAGTATTAAAAACCTGATGAAGTTGACCCTCGCCGACACCGTCACGGAAGAAGAGGATGCGCTCTG
Organism: Drosophila emarginata; assembly: GCA_037075365.1. Classification (NCBI taxonomy): domain Eukaryota; kingdom Metazoa; phylum Arthropoda; class Insecta; order Diptera; family Drosophilidae; genus Drosophila; species Drosophila emarginata. The sequence continues at coordinate 644,884 of JBAMCD010000012.1, forward strand.
GTAAAGCACCATGCAAGTTACGATATGATTTTAAGGCGCACGTCATATTAAGTGACATTTGATTTGATAACTCCTGCCCCTTCAAGTGCTCGGTCACCGAAGAAAAGTAGCGGTGCGACGCCCTCAAGTCCATCGTAGCTACTAGGGCGCCATACGATTTATTTTTCATTTTCGAAGAGTGGCACACGTCGAACCCTACGGTCATTAGACCGCGCAAAGGCAACTCTATCATCCAAGGGGCACCCATCAACTTAGCATTCATCTGAATTACAACTTTGGTGGCAATCGACATCAATCCTCCAGCCTTTTCCTTGCGCGGAGCTATTGTCTTAAGAGTTACAACTTGCGACGGCACTGGACGATCAACACAAGCTCGTTTTTTAATGGAACTATATCTGTAACACAAAATTCTTAAAGTTCTGACATTCTTCCTATGGTTTAACAATTTTCCTTACTTCTCTTCATTGGGTATTTTCAGCACCAGCATTATAATTTGAGGATCTTTTGCTACACACGTATCGATCGCTCGAGTATAGCTTCCGCTGCGGTCATCAGGGATTTCCTCGCTAAAATTAATGTTATTTAATGAGTCAACTTACAAGAAAATTGTACATACTATTTTGGCTCAGCAATACACATTTTCATTCCAGAAGCTGCCCGGACGCACAGTCTTACAAACTCCTGCGCTTCGCGTGAACTACGCTGCGGTGTTATTACAAACCAGCGCTTGATATCAACATGAGTAAACATAGAGTTGTTACGAAACTCTAACGACCAATCCGCGCGCGGACCACAGACAAAGAGATGCTGTTTGCCAAATAATATTCTCTCAGGTGGCAAGATACGTCCTGGTATTTCAACCAGACCACCATCTAAGCCAATATTCCAGGATTTTAGAACTGCCATGCTCTGTGCCGATGTCTGTAAGCGCTTGTTAAACACTCGGAGGCGCTCAATCCGGCGGTCGGGAGCTAATCTGGTATGCTCACTCATAGCCCTCATCAGCCTAGTTTAGAAAACGAAAAATATCGGAAAATGATAGATTGGTATTTACTCAAGGACGAACCTAAAATCGTTGCGCATCATGTCTGTCATTCCAGTAGCTCGAGCCAATTCTGGAATCAACATTATAAACTGATCTTCACCACCCCGTATATTCTTTTCAGTGGGGCAGCACACAATCAATGGCTGTTTCGAATCACGAATGGTGATGTTGTAGCGCTAAAAGATGAATGGAAAAATTTAAAATATAGTATACATATTAAAAATATATGTAGTTGTTCGTAGTAAATACCTTTTTATAATAATCCATGTAAGTAACATCTCCACATTTGGTTTTAAACACGGATAGAGGATTTGATCGAAAATCCACCTCATTTACACGGTACGTTTTATTGTTATAGTCCGTGAAAACAATCATTCCTAATTTGATATGAAAATAAATCAAATATTTAATCATAGTTATTTAACTATAATTGACTCATACTATTTTACAATTTTTTTATGTATATATTGTATATGGTTGCAATATGCATTTATCGAGGCTTTACTTTTTCTATAAACAACGTTTTTCAAACCAGTAGTTCAATAAAAAGCATTTCAAGCTATAATATTGAAGATAACTCACCTATCACATGACGCCTAAAGTCATCCTTAAACGTTTCACTGTTGCGCATTGTCTCCGAGAGAATATGGTACAAGGTGTCAGTTCTCATCACCTTGTGGGCAATCTCAGCGCATAACAATATGTCCGACTCATGCTGGCGAATTGAAGTCTGATATCCAGGCCACAATTCCATACGATAGTTTTCCAAGTTAATCTACGTTAAAAATAATTCAAACATTTTTATAAATATATTACAGAATCCAGTATTATTATATATAGACATTACAGAAAATTTACCTTTGCCTGTGGATCATAAAAATTGCGTGATACAAGTTGCAAGTTTAGCCCTTCCAAAGCTCTACGCATAAGCAGATTAAGAACTTGAAATTGCTGGGCATCACCTGCTTCTACAGTTCCGACATGCTTTATATTTATTTGAATCTTTTCTCCTGTACGATTCGTAGTCAACAAGCTTAAAACGTATGGACTATTGGGCACAGGCTTAAATAGGTTAGTGCAAAATAGTACGGTTCCGTCAAAAATATGGCCACCTAATTGGCTTTGATGTTGCATTAGGTAGCCACGACGCAAGCGCGTGTTGTCCACATCGGGCACAAAATCAACTCGATATTGATATAAAGTCCAGTTCGGTGTCTTCAAAAGTTTAAAGTAGTTAGCTTGGACGGTAATTTTGGTACCGGTCAGCCCCGTCTTTGTAGTCAGACCTTGAGGCCGAGAATGCACAACATCCCCTATTACGCGGCGACCGCGAACAGACCCACGCGGATCACCTAAGATAATAAATGTCACCACCATACAACAACCACTCAGAGGAAAACAGAAAACTTACCATCGCCACTTTGCTCAGTTTCACGAAACCGCAAATTTACGCTGCTAGTACTACTAGTTCCCTCCGAAACTTTCGGTTCCTGTTTGGGAGGTTTCGACCTTGGCAGTACAGATGTAGGAGCTAATTTCAATTTCAGAGGCTGCGCACAGCTTGAATCAGAGGATTGAGACGACGACTGGCCCTGGAAAAGCAAAGTTAAACAAACATTATTTTTATCTATTTTAATCAACTTTATTTTGTCTATATATGTAGTTTAGAATGACAAATAATACATATTAATAATGCGCTATGGAGGCGTTTGCAGGCTAGGAAAGAAATTTTATCTGCTCAGCTAGCTTATAATGGTTCGACGAATTCTTATTATTTCACATCTGAAAAGCTTATCTACCGAGTCTCATCCATATGGCTTAAAAAAGCTGCCAAGCTGCTTACGGGATAAAAGCAGCGAAGTAACAAAGCTAGATCGACTCAGATATGCTGCTCAAGAATATACATATGTATGTACATATGTAAGTATATGTACATATATTTTATGGGTCGGAAATATTTATTTATAAACACCTGACCAATTTTATTATATCTTCTGGAGAAACCGCAATTTCTACAACTCGTAGAATATACATATGTATATACATATGTACATACATATGAATTTTCGTCGATCTGTCGGTAACTGACGTCTACCAAATATGTATGCTGTTGTATACACATACATACATACATAAAGAGACATAAAATTTGGAATCGTAGGTTTCCGAAATGAATTTTGAAAGATTGAGGTTTTTAATACTATATATTATATTTATGTAACATACAAATCTTAATCAATGGACACACAAATGTAAATTTATGACAGACACACACACATATGTACATATACATACATATGAACGAAAAGCGTAAAAGTGAACATGTTTTAACGGTAAATTGCATACATACTTACATAAAAAACGACGCCTGAAATGCGTGAATGTAATTGAAAACTTTTACTTACCAATTGAGGTCCCAAACCGCGAACTACTTCCTCATTTCGTTTATTTCCCCGACCACGACCGCGAGAATGTCCAGTATTTGTCGGTAAATTGTTCATTTTAAAAATTTTGTAATTTTCCTTTCTAAATTGTTTCTTTTAACTCACAGATAACAGGAAGAAAGATTCAAACCAAGTCGCCCAAGCTCGAGGAATGAAAAAAGAACGATATTCTAAAGTTATCGAAATGTCGATGAGGCTTTGATTAAAGGGTACGTTCGTCAGGTGTCATTACTGCGATATTCAAAAATTCCGTTTCGTTTCATGTCTTTGTAATGGAACGGAATAGAAACACAATGTTTTTAAAATAATATAGTGAGAAAAAATCTTATACTCCTTGAGCAGAAATATTAATAATTGAAATTTGAACTGAAGTATGCTCTGCAAAAGTTCTAAAAAATATAAATGACAACGTTAACGTCCAAATTTGGAAATATTCTCTGAAACTAATATAGTGGAACATTTAAATATTTATTTTAAGTTTTTAAAAATGAGTTGATAAAATTTTAATGAATATAGGTACAGATTTTAAAAATACTGTCTTAGTTATGCCTTATTTACCTTATAGGAAATTGAATTTTTCCATAGTTATAATTTTATTTTTGTGATGTTCTACTTTGTATGTAAAATGTAAAACACATTTTTAAATAATAAAAACAGTTTTTGAAACAAGTGTATGTTTTAAATGATCATGTTTTCATTTTTTACATAAGTATGTACTTTACTTTGAACTCATTGTTTGACGTCTTTATATATATAACTTATAAATAATTTTATAATATTTTTTTTTTAGATTCGCCACAATTATTGACCTTTTTTTGACGTAGACTAAACCCCTTTACCATTGTAGTCATCACTTTCGAAAAGGGGTTTTAAATTTAAAAGTTTATTTTATAATACATACATACATATGTACATATGAATGTATTTGAGTACATGAAGAAATATAGAAAGCATTTTTCAAAACACTATAAGCCAAAAGTTATTTATATAAATAAGTACACATATGGTTTGCTATATGGCTAGGCAAATAGGTTCTCAACATTTTTCAGTTCCCAAATAAACTTAATTTTCGGGCTGCACTCCCTGATCTGGCATCCAGCACCAAACCCACGCGCGACAACTACTAAGAATGTGCCGTCAGCGTTTTTAGAATCTGCTGACTATGCGGCCATTGCGCTTGGTCTGAAAATATCGGCTTTTGTGTCTATTACGCAAAACTCGCTTTAATCTTCTTAACTAAAAACAATCATTAAGCGTATTTTGACCCGTCACTAAGGAGTTCGCATCAAAATGTGCTGGCCGATCCCGATTCTCAGAAAGTGTGAATTTTAAGGGTATTTAATATTTTATTTTATTTGAATACCATACATTTGTTAGTATTTTACATTTATGATGCTTTTTTTGAATACACGGCTAAACTTTATTGGTCATCTGATTTGTGAAAATAAAAATACATCAATTCAATAAGAGGAAATGTTTAAATTCAAGCCGCCTTTGTTTTCATATTTCACTTATAATATACATTTTTCATAAGTATTTTATTATCGTTTTACATATTTTCATGTTTTCATATGGTCATAACTGCTGCACGGCGTATTGCAGGTATACATGCAGTTTGTTTAAATTTCAAACTAGATTATCAAAGTATTTGATAGATAGATAGAAACTGTTGTCAATATATGGCAAAAACATGTTTAAGCAGCGATATTGTACTGTATTTAATTAAGTTTATATGACAAAAGAAGCGATAAAAGCGTCTGATCAGCGATATTCCGTATTAAATTAAGTTTATCATATTAGAGGAAGTACAACTGGTTTTCCAAACCCGATGATGGGGCACGATTGATGCTTTCAGCCACAAGGAAAGCCAACTTGTGGGCGTATTGACATACAGCCGGGACACGACAAGTACCTGACCAATTATAGTACATATGAGTCATTTTGTACGCAAGCATTTGAATCTTATCCGCACTGAGACCCATATTATCGTGAATAACATTATAATTGGTGGGAGAGACAGTTCCTTGGTTGACAGCCTGCGACACCAAGAAAAAATCGTATCGCTCAGGAAGTGTGATTACATCATCGACCACCGTGCCCGGCACGGGATTGCGCCCGTTAACAAAGTAACGAGTATTTATGCGCTTGGCTACGACAACAAACGCCATTCGGCATCCTTCCTGTTTGCCAGCCGACTTGTAAATTTCATCAAGTTTGGTCTTCAAAATTTTCACTTCAGTATTAAAAACCTGATGAAGTTGACCCTCGCCGACACCGTCACGGAAGAAGAGGATGCGCTCTGGTAAAGCACCATGCAAGTTACGATATGATTTTAAGGCGCACGTCATATTAAGTGACATTTGATTTGATAACTCCTGCCCCTTCAAGTGCTCGGTCACCGAAGAAAAGTAGCGGTGCGACGCCCTCAAGTCCATCGTAGCTACTAGGGCGCCATACGATTTATTTTTCATTTTCGAAGAGTGGCACACGTCGAACCCTACGGTCATTAGACCGCGCAAAGGCAACTCTATCATCCAAGGGGCACCCATCAACTTAGCATTCATCTGAATTACAACTTTGGTGGCAATCGACATCAATCCTCCAGCCTTTTCCTTGCGCGGAGCTATTGTCTTAAGAGTTACAACTTGCGACGGCACTGGACGATCAACACAAGCTCGTTTTTTAATGGAACTATATCTGTAACACAAAATTCTTAAAGTTCTGACATTCTTCCTATGGTTTAACAATTTTCCTTACTTCTCTTCATTGGGTATTTTCAGCACCAGCATTATAATTTGAGGATCTTTTGCTACACACGTATCGATCGCTCGAGTATAGCTTCCGCTGCGGTCATCAGGGATTTCCTCGCTAAAATTAATGTTATTTAATGAGTCAACTTACAAGAAAATTGTACATACTATTTTGGCTCAGCAATACACATTTTCATTCCAGAAGCTGCCCGGACGCACAGTCTTACAAACTCCTGCGCTTCGCGTGAACTACGCTGCGGTGTTATTACAAACCAGCGCTTGATATCAACATGAGTAAACATAGAGTTGTTACGAAACTCTAACGACCAATCCGCGCGCGGACCACAGACAAAGAGATGCTGTTTGCCAAATAATATTCTCTCAGGTGGCAAGATACGTCCTGGTATTTCAACCAGACCACCATCTAAGCCAATATTCCAGGATTTTAGAACTGCCATGCTCTGTGCCGATGTCTGTAAGCGCTTGTTAAACACTCGGAGGCGCTCAATCCGGCGGTCGGGAGCTAATCTGGTATGCTCACTCATAGCCCTCATCAGCCTAGTTTAGAAAACGAAAAATATCGGAAAATGATAGATTGGTATTTACTCAAGGACAAACCTAAAATCGTTGCGCATCATGTCTGTCATTCCAGTAGCTCGAGCCAATTCTGGAATCAACATTATAAACTGATCTTCACCACCCCGTATATTCTTTTCAGTGGGGCAGCACACAATCAATGGCTGTTTCGAATCACGAATGGTGATGTTGTAGCGCTAAAAGATGAATGGAAAAATTTAAAATATAGTATACATATTAAAAATATATGTAGTTGTTCGTAGTAAATACCTTTTTATAATAATCCATGTAAGTAACATCTCCACATTTGGTTTTAAACACGGATAGAGGATTTGATCGAAAATCCACCTCATTTACACGGTACGTTTTATTGTTATAGTCCGTGAAAACAATCATTCCTAATTTGATATGAAAATAAATCAAATATTTAATCATAGTTATTTAATTATAATTAATTTATACTATTTTACAATTTTTTTATGTATGTATTGTATATGGTTGCAATATGCATTTATCGAGGTTTTACTTTTTCTATAAACAACGTTTTTCAAACCAGTAGTTAAATAAAAAGCATTTCAAGCTATAATATTGAAGATAACTCACCTATCACATGACGCCTAAAGTCATCCTTAAACGTTTCACTGTTGCGCATTGTCTCCGAGAGAATATGGTACAAGGTGTCAGTTCTCATCACCTTGTGGGCAATCTCAGCGCATAACAATATGTCCGACTCATGCTGGCGAATTGAAGTCTGATATCCAGGCCACAATTCCATACGATAGTTTTCCAAGTTAATCTACGTTAAAAATAATTCAAACATTTTTATAAATATATTACAGAATCCAGTATTATTATATATAGACATTACAGAAAATTTACCTTTGCCTGTGGATCATAAAAATTGCGTGATACAAGTTGCAAGTTTAGCCCTTCCAAAGCTCTACGCATAAGCAGATTAAGAACTTGAAATTGCTGGGCATCACCTGCTTCTACAGTTCCGACATGCTTTATATTTATTTGAATCTTTTCTCCTGTACGATTCGTAGTCAACAAGCTTAAAACGTATGGACTATTGGGCACAGGCTTAAATAGGTTAGTGCAAAATAGTACGGTTCCGTCAAAAATATGGCCACCTAATTGGCTTTGATGTTGCATTAGGTAGCCACGACGCAAGCGCGTGTTGTCCACATCGGGCACAAAATCAACTCGATATTGATATAAAGTCCAGTTCGGTGTCTTCAAAAGTTTAAAGTAGTTAGCTTGGACGGTAATTTTGGTACCGGTCAGCCCCGTCTTTGTAGTCAGACCTTGAGGCCGAGAATGCACAACATCCCCTATTACGCGGCGACCGCGAACAGACCCACGCGGATCACCTAAGATAATAAATGTCACCACCATACAACAACCACTCAGAGGAAAACAGAAAACTTACCATCGCCACTTTGCTCAGTTTCACGAAACCGCAAATTTACGCTGCTAGTACTACTAGTTCCCTCCGAAACTTTCGGTTCCTGTTTGGGAGGTTTCGACCTTGGCAGTACAGATGTAGGAGCTAATTTCAATTTCAGAGGCTGCGCACAGCTTGAATCAGAGGATTGAGACGACGACTGGCCCTGGAAAAGCAAAGTTAAACAAACATTATTTTTATCTATTTTAATCAACTTTATTTTGTCTATATATGTAGTTTAGAATGACAAATAATACATATTAATAATGCGCTATGGAGGCGTTTGCAGGCTAGGAAAGAAATTTTATCTGCTCAGCTAGCTTATAATGGTTCGACGAATTCTTATTATTTCACATCTGAAAAGCTTATCTACCGAGTCTCATCCATATGGCTTAAAAAAGCTGCCAAGCTGCTTACGGGATAAAAGCAGCGAAGTAACAAAGCTAGATCGACTCAGATATGCTGCTCAAGAATATACATATGTATGTACATATGTAAGTATATGTACATATATTTTATGGGTCGGAAATATTTATTTATAAACACCTGACCAATTTTATTATATCTTCTGGAGAAACCGCAATTTCTACAACTCGTAGAATATACATATGTATATACATATGTACATACATATGAATTTTCGTCGATCTGTCGGTAACTGACGTCTACCAAATATGTATGCTGTTGTATACACATACATACATACATAAAGAGACATAAAATTTGGAATCGTAGGTTTCCGAAATGAATTTTGAAAGATTGAGGTTTTTAATACTATATATTATATTTATGTAACATACAAATCTTAATCAATGGACACACAAATGTAAATTTATGACAGACACACACACATATGTACATATACATACATATGAACGAAAAGCGTAAAAGTGAACATGTTTTAACGGTAAATTGCATACATACATACTTACATAAAAAACGACGCCTGAAATGCGTGAATGTAATTGAAAACTTTTACTTACCAATTGAGGTCCCAACCCGCGAACTACTTCCTCATTTCGTTTATTTCCCCGACCACGACCGCGAGAATGTCCAGTATTTGTCGGTAAATTGTTCATTTTAAAAATTTTGTAATTTTCCTTTCTAAATTGTTTCTTTTATATGCGTTACTTTTTTATGAATTATGAGGAGCAACTCACAGATAACAGGAAGAAAGATTCAAACCAAGTCGCCCAAGCTCGGGGAATGAAAAAAGAACGATATTCTAAAGTTATCGAAATGTCGATGAGGCTTTCATTAAAGGGTACGTTCAGCATATGTTTCGTTTCCACATAGGAACACAATAAAAACTCAACTTTATTAACAATATGGTGAAATAATTTCAAGATTTGATTTTAGTCACAAGTTTCACTTGCGATAAGGATGTAAAACATATATAACGTTTTCTAAAAAAAACTGTTTCAAGTACGATTTTATTTTAATTAAAAGATATTTAAAGGGTGTTTTTTTTATAGGTATATAACTTTAAATTGTAGTAAAACAACGATGGATTGATTATTCGAAAGATAATCTTGTGACATTACATTTTAAATACGATTTCTGGTATATGAGTGCCACGGCTGGCTCGGATGTAGTCCAATCTGGGCGTCCAATCTTCGATGACTTTTTTTCCAACATTTGTGGCAATAACACTTCGAATGTTGTAACAAGATCAGGAGGCCAATTCAAAGGTCCAAAACGTGAAATAAGGTGGTTACCAAGCGTGTCTTTCAATAAATTGATTGTGGCACGAGCTGTGTGACATGTTGCGCCGTCCTGTTAGAACCACAACTCCTGGACGTCATGATTGTTTAATTCAGGAATGAAAAAGTTAGTAATCATGGCTCTATACCGATCACCATTGACTGTAACGTTCTGGCCATCATCGTTTTAGTTAAAATACGGACCAAACGGTTATGTTAATTTTAAAATGTTTATGTTATGCATGTATGTATGAAAGCTCTGATATAGGTAACCGATTTTGATCAAACAAAGAGTTTCAAGAGTATTACTGAAAAAACACAAAGTTACGTGTTTCAAAATGATAGTTTCTATGGGAAGAACATAACATAGGCAACCGATTCTGATGAAACAAAATGAAACCGTTTAGAAATTTTGCGGCGTTTTGCCGAAAACCGTTTAAAAAATAACTAAATTATTGACCTAAAACTCTATTTTTAACCTATCTCTTTGTCAAACTTTTTGTACTTTAAAATTGCTTAGACCAAGTTTCTTTAAACACGTTTCCGGCATAACTCCAACATTGAGTGATAAGAGATAGCATTCATAACAAGCATTAGTTTCCAAATTTCGCCGCTGACGCGCTAGTGTGTTGATGTCCTGATAGGGTGAGCAAAATAATTTTATTGGAAGAAAACAATAATTTCAACTTCCTATTTGCAAGAAAGTTTGGGACGGACGAAATTACAGACCCAAATTAAATAAGTCGTCTCAATACGACTGATCTCTTCCATGGGACTGAGCGTTTTCGTAACAATAATTTTTCAGCAAGATATCCGGTATATCTGATACCAATATTGCGTCCCTTTATTTTCAATGGTCGTTTCACATTCACGTACACCTTGCATTGCTTCGTCCAATAAAATAATAGTAATACTCTAACTCAATTTCTTGAGGATGTTATTATTGTCTTGCATACGTGAATTTCTTAGCCTACGGTATTGAAACTTAGTCTTTTGGCTGTTAGTACATGTTTAATAGTTACAAACAGAAACTTTCTCGTTGTCAATTGAGCAACAGCTATTAAATACCAAAAAGGTATAACCAAATTCTTTGGAATAGGCAAGCTTCATAAAGCTTCAAGTGGGTCTTATTGTTCCATCAAATTATTCAAAAACAAATTTACCTTTCTACTGATACAAGTGATCGTGGCTAAAATAAGGCAAAACAAAAAATACTTCAATTTTACTTCCTGTACTTTCACCCACTCGTACGAAGTGTTATTTTATCTTTAAATGTAGGATGCGTACGCCGTCAATTTGCCTTTAAAATTGTTGTTGGTATTTTTCAATAGACAATTTGATAACTAACTTTTGTTCGGGTCTTGGTAAGTAGACTACAGTAGGACACTTTAAATCCAAATTTGTTCAATATAATTTTTAGTAACACATTTTTTAGTGATACTGAATTGCAAACAATCTTTGGCACAATTTCAATACCGCCTTGGCTGAGGATAGTTCCTAACGAAACCGACTAGTATATCACGTGCTTATTATAATCTTAGCTAGATATTGAAAATTTCACAAATACACTTATCCGCCTATTGATAGTTTCGGCCAGCATTGTTTTATTCACATTTTAGGTGGAAACAAATAATTGTAAACGTCTAAGTTTCTTGCTTCACCACGGTCGTCTTTTCCGAGACGTACAGACCGTCAAGGAATTTACGAATATCCTTATTCTTGACGGTGGTGGATTGCTGGATGAGTGCAGCTGATCCGGAAACAGCTTCAATGTCATTACCCTCAACAATAAGCTCATCCTTTTGGGCTGTAGAATTGACAACGGTTACACCAGATGCCATCTCGACACGACGAATGTACTTTTCACCCAAGAAGTTACGGATTTCAATAACTGTGTTGTTTTCCGAGGTGACGCAGTTGATGGGGAAATGAGCATAGACAGCGCGCATTTTGTATTGGAAGCCGAAAGTCACTCCTGTAATAAAACGAGTAATTAATATTTTTTTTAAAAGCAAAAATGTCTCTATAGATACCCTTAATCATATTTTCAATGTGACTGCAAACAGTACGGACTGCAGCGAGCTCTTTTTTGGTGCCGAACCACTTTTCCACTTTCAGTGTCCGCTTGTCTGACATGTACATGTCCAGGGCCAAATGTTTAAAGCTGCGCTTCAGAACTCCGCGAGTGCCGGTGATGGTAACCACACGAGCCTTCACAGAGGCCTTGATATCCCTGGGGATTTTCACACATTGGTTCGAGTTGATCGTTCGCATTTTGACGACACTGTGTAATAAAAACAATATTATTAATGAGTCTTTTGTATTGCTACTATTAGTATCCCATGATATCCTATCAGATAAAATGTAAATAGAGCACTTTACAACTTCATTTAACAGTTAGCATATATGCACATACAAATTCGTTTCGAAAAAAATTCACAGCAAATTTCTGTCGCTACATATTTGTATACAAAATTCAAATGTTGGTCAAAATATAAATAGACGCAACAAGTTAAAAGCGAAGCCGTGCATATGAAGCATTAATCAATACATTAAACATGTTAGTTGATCTGATGTTTTAAAATTTCGTTTCAATCAAATTTATAATGAAACTTACACACTGCAGACCGACCGGAAAGAGGTTGAAAAAAGAAAGGAAATTTTTGACGTTTCTATTGGCTAGTGTTGCCAGATTCTTCGGTATCAATTAATTCTAAAAACACGGCAAGGCTGAACCAGTTCAACGTTATCTATATACACTAATGCTTTTGGTTGGAAACTGCAAGTGGTACGAAATAATAAAAAAAAGTCAAACATAAAATTTAACAATTGAAAACATTTTTCATTCACAAGTTATCAAAAATATTTCAATACTTCAATTTAGTTTAACTAGTTCCCCTGTCTATTTATGGTGCTGCCGGACTTATTCAATAACTATCGATTTAATTTGACAGCAATAGGGCATTGCGATAATTCGTTGAAGCACATGCAAATATGTTCATCTCTAGGCGGCGTCTGTTTCAGCTGGTTGGGTTTCGCGCTAATTTCTTGACATTTCTTTTTTAGTTGATACTATACATTAATAAAAACAATTATTTAATCTTTGCAAATCGTGATTAGACGTAAAAACTATTTAACGAACTGACTATGAATGCAAATCAGACACAACAGGACCTGCTATTGACGGCGGGAAATATGTTGGAGTGGCATGACAATCGAGATAGACAGAAGCCGGGTCTGTTGGAGGTTTGTAAATTAACTTACTCAAACAAATTATGGAAATATATAAGTGCTAATCTTTATTTCGTGTAGTTAACCGGTGTGAGTCAACATGGCAGGGCAACAATGAGTGGACTCAACGACCACGATTACCAAAGTCTTGCATATTTGACCTCTGATGATACACATAACCTACAACAAATGAGAACGGTGACGAAATCAGGCATTCCCACCGAGATCCTGGAACACTTTAAGCGTAAGTAACGGCCAAACTTCGATTATACTTTGAAAATTACATTACGCTTTTAATCGCAGATATCAAATGTCACTGTACCATGGGCCTCTTTCCCGAAATTGGACGGGCTTGGCTGACTATTGATTCTGAAATTTACATTTGGACCTACGATCAGGGACGGGATGTCGCCTACTATGATGGTCTAAGTCATTTAATTGTGAGCGTTGGATTGGTCAAACCCAAGAAGGGCGTTTTTGTCAATGATGTCAAGTATTTACTTATATTAACGACGCCAATTGAGGTTATTGTTCTGGGTGTGACATTCGGCGAGGATACAACAGATTTAAATGGTCCCCAATTGGAGCATGGACAGCAGAACGGCATGATGCTAATGAATAGGCCAATATTTGTGATTAGCACGGATAATATATCGATTAGTGTTATAAAAGGCACTGATGATGGCCGCATTTTTCTAGGAGGTCGAGATGGCTGTTTATATGAGATTTATTATCAGGCAGAATCTAGCTGGTTTGGCAAACGATGCAAGAAGATTAACCTGTCTCAGAGCATTGTTTCCAGCATAGTTCCCAGTTTCCTTAAAGTGTTTTCTGTAAGTAAAATTAGAGTACGAAGATTTTTATATCCTTACTCTTCAATTTTTTCGTTTTTACAGGAAGTTGATCCAATTGAACGCATCGCCATTGATAATAGTCGTAGATTACTTTACATTCTCACAGAGCGAGGTTCTATTGAAGCGTGGGACATCGGATCGGATTATACAAAAAATTCCAGGCTGGGAAAAATTACCCAAAATGAAATTGTCAGCCAATGTGTCAGCCTGATCAAGTAAATATATTTAAACCCATTCTTTGTAATGTTGCATAGCTGCTTACTCACTTGATATCTTTGTTTTCCAGGACCGTGGATCCTTGTATCTTCAAATGTGTTAAAGCAATATGTGCACTTACCTCTGATGATGCCAATGGTGTACATCTGGTGGCTGTTACTCAGAGTGGTGTGCGTTTGTATTTCTCCACAACATCGCTGGAATCGCCACAGCAAATGGGAAACCCAGTCTCCAATTCCTACATGCAGGTTGAAAATTGTGGAATGGGACAAACTGGTGCAATCCCCCAATTACCAGTAAAGACAGAGACACCAAAGGGTCTCTATCTACTTCATGTGCGACTACCGCCCGGTTACACCTCTAATGCAACAACCAACAAACCTAAACAAGTCCATACTGCCTATTACAGCGAGGGAACTACATTGATGGTCACAACACAGCAACAAGAACAGGACTTATTGTGGTCCGTTACCTCGGCACCCTTCATAAATTTCAACTATCTCGCAGAGTCAACAGCTCTGGACACTTTGGATGGTGTCGTTTGGGGTTTGGCAGAGGTGAACGATTCCGTTCGTTCGCGTCATAAATCGGAACTATATAATGCCCGCACTCCGCGTAAAGTGGCGTTGCTCACTAACCAGGGTACCCATATTATCGAATTGCTTAAAGCGACTGACATTCTGCATCAGTTAATGTTGGCCTGCAATGGTCCACACCATGAGGAAGTGAAAAGGTTTTTCCAAGCACAGAGTGCACGGGAGGCGTGTGCAACAGCATTGTTATTAGCCACTTGTGAGAAATTTCGGGGCGGCGATATAGCAATGTGGGCAACCCAAGCGTTTATGTTGTATGGTGGAGAACCGTGCATTCATCACCAGAAATATCAAAATGTGACAAATCGCAATTTACCAAATCAAACATTAGGCGCTAGTTCGGTTACCGCAGGAAGGGATACTGCCATGCCCATTTATATGTCAACACCAATGCCAAATACTACAAATCCTGCGAGTCCAACATCATATCCACCAGCCACATCGCTATATAGCCAACCAATAAGTCCCAGTAAGTTAAAGTTCGCTTTTAATGTGTAATCTGATTTATTAATGACAATTCTTTTTAGTTGCGCAGGGTCCAACGCCTTCACCGGGGCCACCAATGGCTAATGAAAGTTCATCAATTATATACTCTGCAAAGCATGACGGATTATATCTTTACGTCTCACGTATGTTGCGCCCCATATGGCATTTACGCTGTGTCCGTGAACAATTCTGCTCCAGTCTTACGCTCAACGATTGTACACTTTTGTTGGCCGAGTTACGCTCCTTGCGAAATTTCCTGGAACTGCATTCAGTGCACGATCTTTCTTGTAAGCAGTCTATAAAATCCTCAACACTTTCATATTTTGTTGAAAATTGTACACAAGTAATTTTTAATTTGTGTAGTTTACCTGAAATTCAAATTAATATAACCTTTTTTTTTTTGGTTGTTTGCCTCTAAAATATTCAAAGTTTTAATTTTTCTTGTGCCTTTTTTTTTTTAATTTTTTGAAATTTTGCAATATTTTATATTAATTAAACTTTTGGTCTTTTAGCATCTACCCGAGTGCCATTTGATAGCCGTTTTGACAGAGGGGGGAATAGTTATAACACACTTGGCATGTCCAACAGCCAACCATTGACCGATCAACGAAATGTAACAGAGCTGGCTCAGACTGAAGAGAAGCGTTCCCTTTCAGCATTAAACACTTTTGTCAGTAAGTAAACTTTTTTTTTTTCATTTCCAAGTTGGAATTAAATTATTTAAATGTACTTTGCAGAGCATGCATGTGAGGTGATATCACTCTGGAGTATATTAAATGAGCATCGTTTTTATTTTCTGTGCATTCAATTAAGTCCAGAGCACAAGAAAATGTTAGAATGTTGCACTTTTCGTGATCTTTTACTAACGCGCTCGGAAGTTTGTGCTTTTCTAATAATTTCGCTAATCAACTTTTATCTAAAGGACAAAGCGGGTGTGACCAAAGTATCTGATACCTTGCGTGAATTCTGTCCAAATCTGTATAGGCACGAGGATGAAGTTACTTACAAGGCCACTGAGCTTTTGATAAGTGCCAAAAGTTGTACATCTACCGTAGATAAAGAAGTCATGTTGCGCACTACGCTTCAAATGTGCAAGGATGCGGCTCCCACCTTACCATTACACAGCATTTGCCAGCAGTTTGTTTCAGCTGATTTCTATGAAGGCGTAATAGAACTGACTGCAGTATGTGCTTCAAAAAGTGATCCCGAGGAAGTGGGAATACATTTTTATAACAACAATGAACCGTCTGAAGACCGCGAAGGCTACACTTGCTTCGCAACTAGGTAAGTGAATCAATGAACGGTGTATAAATAATGCATATTTATTTGACCAAATTTAAATTACAGGATGAACTATTATAAAGAAGTTCAGCTAATGCTTGATCATGTCTATCAAACTATCTGTAATCGCAAAAGTGACCAGGATAACATGAAATCGAACAATCTTAATGATCACGTGCCTGATGTGGATAATAATTCAAATCAGTCGATTCCAAAAATAGCTGTCCAGGCGCTCAGAGTTAAAGATCCTCTAATGCATGTGACCCTTTACAAATGGTTACTCTCTAAAGATATGCTTAGCGAATTGTTAGATTTTAATGAATCATCTTTGGGCGATTTCCTACGACGAAGTGTAACCCGTAATCCAGAGAATGTGGTCTTGATTGATTTACTTTGGAAGTACTACGAAAAGAACGACCATCATGCTCAAGCTGCTCAAATTCTAGATAGTTTGGCCATAACTCGTAGTGATAACATATCTCTTGAATTGCGCATCGAGTATTTAGTTCGTGCTGTTATGTGTATGCGAAATGAAAATGTTGGATCCTCCATAACAAATGGAATATTCCAAAAGGAACTAGAGGATAAGGTTGGTGGTTTATCTTTCGTTTAGTGTCAAGCTTATATTTTATATATATTTCATTGTTCACAGTTGGAAATCGCACGTGTTCAGAAAGCAGTGTTAGTTGATATGACGGCACTGGCTCATAGCACAGGGAATCCTGAAGTCAGTCAATGCGTAAAGGAATTAAATTTCGCCCTTTATGATATCACACAGCTGTATCAACATTTTGCCGAGCCATTCAATTTATGGGAGTGCCAATTGTCTATATTAAATTGTTCCCACCACAACGATCCACTGCTGATTGAGGCGGTTTGGGGTCATATAATAAATAGCGTTGTAGATTGTCCTGGCTCAGCTAACGAGCGTAGCATTAAATTGTTTAGCAAAATTGAACTGTTGGTAAGGGAATTTGGAGAATCAGGTGCTTGTTTTCCGTTTGCATTTCTAATTCGGGAGCTGGAGATTAAAGCCTGCCAGTTGCGCTTGCCGGAAGGAACGGTGCCTGAAAAATTGGTGGCCATGAATCTAGATGTTGAACTATTATTAGAATATTACTCAAGGTGTGTTAGCTTAATAGTATTTAAAAAAGTGTACATATAATTAACAATGTTTCTTTTTTAGGATGATTTCAATGAATGAACGGATCTGGGCTAACGAGGGTAACGAGTGGCACCTTATCCAATCTGCTGTGCGAGTGGTTTCCCTTTTGGTCGATAATGCTCAGTCAATCTGGTACAGATCGAAGTATGTTTAGTGGTTCATCATATTTTTACACATTTTTAAATTCAAACTAACATTCACTTTTTTTTAAACAGGAGAAGAATTATTGGAAAGGCCCAAGATATAGTAAGCGCTTGTTTAAATATCTGCTATCAGAAGCCAGACAGCAATCGCTTACAGCACTCGTTAAAGGAACTGCAGTGCCGATTGCAACGGCTGGTCGGCTAGAAGCCGGAAAAGGTTGTGGTTATGGCCAATTATCGGCGGGCATTAAGTTCATTATCCTTAGATGTTAAGTTTGACTGAGATATTAATTTGTATTTGTATTTAAAATGTTAAATCTGGTTCAATTTCCTATTAATAGTTTTGAGAATTTATGAAAGTATTTAAATAAAAAAGTGTCTATTAAACTATATTACTAAAAAAAAGGGGTTTTATAAGTACATATATACTACTAGAATAATTGCAGAACATAGTCACAGAAAAAATATAATTTTTTATTTTAAATATTTGTTGTGTATTTAGAAAGAACTATGATGTATCCATCATTTTTAAATGTGCTTCAGTTAAAATACATTTGGTCATATGACATGAACAGGGCACTGGATGCTCCTCTGAATTGGGGTCAAGTAACTCAACTTCCAAATTGTATTTACGTGTGTCATTTGGATTACGTTTCATATTAATTTGAAATGCAACAGGTGATTTTTCTTCAAGATTTTCACATGAATCCTCAGGTAACACAACCACGCACTGCTTCCAATGCGTTTCCGGTGCATGTGGCGAAGTGCTAAGGACCACAGAGTCATCGCCAGGAAACAGTACGTCAAACCAAATGCAGAATCCTTGATGTTTACCTGCAGTTTGTGTAGCCACTACTTCCTTGAATTGAATCTCCGCTAGATCATCAACATTAACGTCCATCAAGTTCATCCAATGGAATACTACACCTTCATGGAGCAAATCATCTGGCTTTAGATGAGTAATCTCCGGCTTTGTAGACTTCTGCAGGCGAAGTTTACTGGCAAACTTATTCATGTTGACTCCATCGATATTGCTCCAATAATCGAAAAGGGAGGGCAAGGAGCAGGGTGCTACAAAAATTGTGCACTCTGTGGGAAACATGAGACCGTCAGGCTTAAGAAATTTGTCTCGGGCAAAAAGTACTGAATCCAGCATTCCCTCGTGCAATAAATAAAATCCCATCCATTCGGAAACAATAATGTCGACCTTTCCAGCTTCCGAGGGAAGAGCGAATTCCTCCACTCTAGATTGAATGACTTTCACAACGTCAGTTAGACCATTATCCCCAATTAACTCTAAAGCAATTGTCGCTAGGTTGGAGGCTTCTACGGCATAGACCAAACGGGCACCCGCTTGTGCACAAAACGCAGAGAGTATTCCTGTGCCGGCTCCAACGTCCAATACAACTTTATCTTTAAAGAGATCTCGGTTCCTTAAGATTGCATTATAATAAGCGTCTTGCCGGGGTCGATCTTTCAACATAAGCTCGTGGACCTGTAGTAGCGCTTTAGTAAATTAATCATACATGCAATATAAACTAAACACATACTTCCAAATTTTCATATTCGGTAAAATAATTGTTTGCCATACTTCAGACACAAAACCAAAACAATAACGGACCGCGTGGATGCGAACTCAACATGTGTAAGGACCCTTCGAACCAGTTCCAATTTTAACAAGGGGACTCCCGTAAGTATCAAATCGGTTAGTTTATTTTCCTGTTGAGTCGTTGAGAATTCGGCGACAGTATTTAACAAATTCTTTAAATTTGTTTTAAAAATTATAATACATTTTTTGTTCAATTTAAAAACAAAACTATATAAAATTAAAATGTCTGGCAGTGTTATTTTTATGATTCTGCAATTCTCAACACTGTATTTCTACAGTAATTACTTTCGAATTGCCATCCCTAGTTCCACGTAAATAATAATCAATTCCAATAAGAGTTTGCTAGCAATCTATTGAATTTTTAGAAGGAAAATTTAAATGTTACCATTAAATATATCAATATGAATATTTACGAGATGATGAGTGTGCTAGACATCAGCACTAATGAGGATGTTGACGAAACCTTGCTACGTATTGCCGAGGAAGAGGTTTGAACTTCTAGAAAACAAAACAAAATATTTAACCCAAATGTCGAATTATGTTTTTATCCAATTGTAGGCAAATATTGATGCCCGATTAGACATGATCTCTAAACAACAGTGTCAAATTGAGGCAAAAATGAGTGGGATCAGCCGTGCAATGACATCGTTGCAGACAGTGGACAGCGACTGTAATAAATTAAACATGCAAATAGTGAGCACTGCCCAGCTGGCTGAATCCGTGAGCGCAAAAGTTCGTCGTTTAGATTTGGCACGGTGTCGTGCGTCCGAGTGCCAGCAGCGGGTTCACGATCTAATCGACCTACAACTGTGCAGCCAGGGAGTTGTTAAAGCCATCAGCGAAGAGGATTATGAGAAGGGTGCCGGCCACATAGCACGTTTTCTGGCAATGGATCAGCAACTCTTGCGGCGCACAGCGGATGATGTTCAGGGGTCGATCACGTCAGTTAGTGACGCTGTGCGAACACTTGAAGATGCCACTGAAAAACTTCGAGATCTAATTGCAAAACGATTCGATGAAGCTGTCAAAAACGACGATTTGGCCTCAGTGGAAAGGTTCTTTAAGATATTTCCATTGGTGGGTTGCCATCAGATCGGTATAGAGAAATTTTCTGCTTATATATGCCTTAAACTGTCGGCAAAGGCCCAAAAAGAACTACGTAACACACAAGATATAGCCAAAGCGGAACGTCGTTTACAGTTGGCTTACGCTGATCGACTTACCGCGATCCTCGAGAACTTTGCACGCGTGGTGGAAGTTAATCAGCCCATTATTGAAGCATTTTATGGACAAGAGTAGGTATCCATTAATGGCATACAGAGATTATATTTCCTTATAAAAAAAATAGATCTGCTTCTTTAATAGATATGGTCACCATATTGCAACGCGAATGTGACAGTGAAGTTAGAAATCTCTTGTTGGAATTTAACAAGAATCGACAAATTCAGTATCGGATCAAACAAGTCAATGAAAGTGGGCAAAGATCGAGCAATGCCACTACTGCCACGAATAGTATTCAGTCCTTGGGTCATTATCGTAAACCATCCGGTGGATCCATGGACAGACTAAACCCAAAAGAAATTGATGCCATTATAGCTGAAATAACAGTTATGCATTCCAGAGTTGAGCTATATTATAGATTTATGCGTCGCCGTATGCAGGTAATTGTTAATACATATTTGGAAAATATTTTATGTGCTTTTCAATGTGCAATGTTCCCATTTAATCTTAGGTTAATGCGGAAACATTTATGCAAGAGAAGGAGGATCAGAAAAAAATTCTAGATCAGTATGAGAAGGTTATTAAAAATTCGGATCTAAGTCGTCAAATGCAGGAATTATTGAGCACATATTTACTATTTGAGAGGTAAAATTCTTACAGAACGAAAAAAATTTGATATACAAATTAAGTAACATGAAATGTTAATTTTCAAGATATTTTATGGAAGAAAGCGTTTTAAAAGCCATTGGACTGGACACGTACGAATCTGGACAACAATGCTCATCTATAGTAGATGATGTTTTTTTCATATTACGCAAATCCATTCGACGTTCATTGACCACCCAATCCATAAATGGGACCTGCGCAGTAATTAATAACGTCGCATCGTGTCTGGATGGTGATTTTATGCATGCGCTTAAGGCTCCATTAAAAAGTGGATATCCTTCGGGTTATATTGATTTAGCTCATGCATATAATGCCATACAAACTACACTTCAGCAGGGTAAATTACATTCCAGTGATGCTGACCGGGGACGATCAAATTTCCTTGTACAACTGAATAATGCCGATATGTCGACTGAATATATTGAGACCTTATGGCAGACAATGGAGCAAGAGATTGCCGGTACATTCCCAAATATGAGTTTGGTTGAGCGGCAATTATTAGATAGCTGCCTGACAGAGCTGAAGACGGTTCGGGACACTTTAAAAGCCACTGTTGATTTTGGAATGCAACAGTTGCGATCGAGTGCTATAAAACCACGACTAAATCCTTGGGTTGATCAGTTTTTAAATTATAGCCATCACTTAACAGAGGTAAGTTGCCATCCAAAAACTTTAAAAACAGACTAAAAAGCAATACATTTTTTATAACAATTATCAGGAAGAATTGGCTACTTATGAAGCCGGAGAAACATTTGTACAATTCTTTATTGTACAATTGGATGGGCTTTTAAATTCGTTTAAAAACGCATTAAGTCCACGAAACTATGACGCCCTTGTAAGCATATTGGCCACCGAAGTGACTATACGTTTGGAAAAAGCTATTAAAAAGACTAATTTTAACCGGGTAAGTTGTAATTAATTAAACTTATAGTCATAATCAAGTTATCAGTAGATCTGTTTCAAGTCATTATGTTATATTTCGTTCGCTTACGTTTCATTTCCATTTCAGCTCGGTGGATTGGTCTTAGATCAGGAAGTTCGCGCTTTGGGTGCATATTTAACTGGAGCCACATCCTGGTCTGTTCGCGATAAGATGACGCGGTTGTCGCAGATAGCAACACTTTTAAATTTGGATAAGGTCGCAGAACTTGCTGAATATTGGAATCCGGAAAATAATTCGGAAATGCCATCATGGCGCCTAACATCAAATGAAGTTCGCACAATTCTCACCTTAAGGTAACTTGAGTAAATCAGATAAATTATTATTTTAATATAAAATGTAAATAAATTTCTCTTTTTAGAACTGATTTTCGGATTGAGGACATCAAACGATTGCAGCTATGAGCTGACCGATTTGGCTGAACCGCTTTTCCGATCAGAACTAAACCAATGATTGTAATTCAACCTCAATAGCAGCTGTGAAAGTGGACCCAAAATGGATGCTGATTTTATGTCAACCAACAGTTGCACAAGGCTGGTTATCAGCACGTTAAATCTGAAATAATAAAAAACGTGTCGTTATATTTTTAATTATCTAATTTGGTTTTCTTTCCATTCTTTAGGTATATAACCAATACTCTCTTTTCAATAATGTTTTTACATTTGCTAAAATTTACCTGTCTTCTAGATGATCTATTTTTCCTATCATTTCATCAGTAGGGTCTGAAGTGGAGCTCAAATTGCTAAACTTTTCGCAAACATTTAGCAATGCTAAAATAGTTCCATAAATTGGATTTTGGGTTTGGCATGCAGTTTCGGAAACGTTCATTTTCGATGCATTTTCGGATAGCAGAAAACATTGTGATAAAACATTGGCAAGAAATAGTGTGTGTGATTTTTGGATTTCCTCAAAGTCAGCTCCGCTTTTTATAACCTTCATGAAAATGCTGAATTGACCTGAAAAAAAGAGACTATATTAGCATGAACAGATTTTGTTACTGGTTTTAGACTCACTTTCGAGAACGTCTACTTGAATGTAGAACTGCATATTGTCCAGGAAGAATAGTAGATGATTACGGAGATTCATGACTTTAACATTAACTGGGCCAATTGTTTTTGCAGCCCAAGTCTGATTGGCCCAAACGTCTTGTAGCTCCTTTTGAATCTTACGGATAATCAGTAAAAATTTAAATACCCTATTGTAACGTTCAACGATTTTAGGAGAGAATAGAAGATTCAACGGAAATTTAGAAATATATTTCAAATGTACATTTTTCAAGACTTCAAATTCGCAACTTTCATCTAGATCTAAGCTGCTTTTTTGCACACTTAAAGTAAAGCATTCCAGATCTTCACTAATACCCATAGATGCGGCTGCGCACTATATAAAAAAAATGATTAATTAATGTAGTATAGAAATTAGTTGTTCTGTAAATACCTCAAAAGCTTTCATGTAGCTCCTAGGATTCACTTCGGATTCGCCCTCTGAAGCAAAACGCTTTAATTGGTGAAAGAACTCCATATAGAATTCACCTCGGCCCAACAAATAAAAGTCTTTAATTAGACCCATTTGGTGGACCAAATCCGTTTCATTTATGGCTATTTCGGAGAGTCGAGTGCTTACATACTTTTTTATTTCATTAATCACACGTTCGATATGAAATACGTTAATCTTGTCATAGTCATTGAGACCCTCGATCATTTTGTAGAACAACTCTTCTTTTCCATTCCAAAGTTCCTTTATATCATCATGAGAAATGTCGTGGAATTTATTGGTCCAAGTGTCCTTAGAATATTTGTTTTTTGAATTTCGATGTATTTTAAAAATGAGAACTGTTTGTCCCACAAATAATATTTTCTCAGCAAAGATAATCGATAGAAATCCCGGTATTTGATTCACATCGACCTCATATTGCCATATACAATCTTCTGCATTGTTCCCGGTAGTCTAGATTGAATTGGAAAAAATTGTATACTTATTAAAAAATTGGAATTCATATATAATATATAGTATGTTGCATATACATATATACAGGAAGACAATGTTAAGGAATCTTTCACTATATCAATAGTTATATCGTTTGTACATTTCAACATCTTAGTTTTCATGTCTAAGAAATTAGCTTACAAAATGTGTTATCTCGGATGATGCTCGCGTAGAACACTGGGAGACATCATCAGTTGCTTGCGATGTATACTTGATAAAGAACTCTGAATGGACATCCTCGAGCACTCCGAACAAAATCCAATGAGCTAAATGTGAATAGAATGCCATTTTAACTGGTTTCAACACTCTAAAAATGAATTGTTTTCTATCAATATGAAAGTCTTATTCTGATTATATTCGGAAACTTGCTTGGTCATCATGCGATCCAGTTGCGGATCTCCATGCTCCGAATGTTGATGCAGATTGTGCAGTAGAACACAACCATGTAATTTTTGAATTTTTACTTCTTGAATCAGTTTTCGTAACAGCAGTATAACTGGCATTTGGACTTGTAATGCATTGTAAATGTACAGCAATGATAATGCCTTTTTTTTGTTACAAAGGGTTTCAAGTCGAATTAACTCGATATAATAGTCGTCAACACTATTTTCGACTCCATGGGCAAACTGTACCAAATAGAAACCACATCTTGAATCTACGGAAAATAGAATTAAACAAATTAAAAACAACTGTTCAGTAGAAGTTGTGGAAAAAGTCGTCTAGACCCACCTGCTGCATCTTTGGCCACCTGTTCAGATTTCTTGTCGTTTAATTCAAATGATTTCGTAAATGCCACCACCTCCTGCATACAATTAATTATTTTTACAATTTCCATAAAAATTTGGCGCTCGCATGGATGAATAAAATGCTCCACGGCGTCCGAGGTCTTTAAAAAGGGTTTAGTATGGCATTGTAACCAATTTTCATTTGATTAAAGAATGTGTATAAAACTCACAAGAAAGGATTTAATTTCCAAGCCATTGCGACTTGCACTAAGGCAGGACAACAAAATATCGTGAATCATTTTGCTATTTTATAAACTTTTAAAACTGTTGGTAAAATAATATTCGAGATGTGCAACAGGAGAAAATTACCACTATTTGCCATTATTGCAAACAATGGTTCATCGATTGTTATGATTACTAACAGACCACTGTTAGTTCTACAGCTATGTTTTGAAGAATGTTATTTAACATAGCAAAAACTTTGTTTTGTTTTTTTTTTAACCAAATGCTTGTAGTGCGCCGAATATATGTTTTGTTTTTGTTATTAAGCTGACGCAAAATAAAATAAGTGTACTCCCAACAAATACGAACCATCCCATTATTCATCATTTATGATGGAATCATTGCCAGTTACAAATCCAAATATTTACATATATATTGCATTGAATTAAGTGGCTACTGTAAAGGTGCAAAGTGAATAAAACACACAACTAAAACTAAATATTATAAAAGACGTTCGTTGAGTTGACAACATAACCCCAAATTCCAAATGCCAAATTAGTGCTATTTCTCCCTTGCCACGGTTAAATTAGAAATTTGTTTGATGATATTATGAATGTCCTTCGATACGTGCAAAACACAATTCGTCTGGCAAGTTAAATTCTTACATACATACATACATGCATATGTATGTATGTATATGTGCATATGTGTGTAAATAACTGCGCGCACGTGGTAATTGTTTTGGTTTTTTTTTGGCGTGTTTATTACAGACGCATTGCAACCGCTCAAAGTTCCAATCGTTTTTAAGAACGAATTTTATATTGCAAGAACATTTCCATTGGTCCAAAATGGAGCATCAACATTCAAAACTGTTGCGCCATGCTCAAACGCAACACGGTGACAACTCCACAGATATTGACAATATATTTTTGAATTGTACCACAAATGGTGATGAGAACATTGGGCCACCTGATGCTGCAACTCCAGAATGTGTTTGGTTTCATGAAATTGAAACCGAAAATGGCAATACTAATAGAGAAGAACATGTGAGTAAATACATACATACATATTTGTACAACGAAATATATTCAGAAAAAACAAATCTAAAAATCTTCTCGAAAAGCTTTTGCAAATTAAGATAATACAGAAAAAATAAATCATAAAACGGCAATAGTAAAAATCGGCTACACATAAATACATACATACATATGTACATACATTTATGTATGTACATATGTACATACATTTATATTTATATGTACATACATACATTTATATTTATGTACATATGTAAGTTTAGTAGATGTTTTGGAGACATGTATGTATGTATGTATGTGTGTATCCATATTAGAATTGGTGGTTAGGTAATTGTTATAATATGATTCCTTTAATTTTTTTTCTTTTAAAGTTGGTGGTTAGAATTTTAATCCCAATAAAACCAATTGTGCAATTAATATCAAATTGAGTATAAATGTAAGTACATACATACATATGTATGTGCGGATTTACGAGCATACTTATACACATGTAAGCATGTACACACATATGTACATATGTATGTATGTATGTATCTTCAATTAATAGTTTTAATTGATGGTAGAAATTGCTTCTACTTGATTTCTAGTTAATTTACTTTTTAATTAAGTGCTAATACTGTTTTAATGTGCATATGCAGTTGTCGAATAGAAATTTCCCCTGATACCAATAAAATTCCATAAGCAAGTTAGTTTAGTGTTTGAATGAAGTTCACACATTTACCAACAAACTCTGCTAAATTGTTTTGAGCATTCCGTTTCCCCTTAAGACACTTACGCCCTTTGGTACGGTAAAATGCAGGAGCAAACATTTCACATAAGTGACGAGAGGAGCTTGTTATTAAAAATGGATAGAGGATTCAATGTTTGAACTCTCACCTGATTTTGTATTGTATTTGTCGAACATTCAGACTAGGCAGCAATTTTAAGAATTCAACATTATAAATATTTTATATGATTGTTCTTTTTTGCTTGAGAGGGTAAGTTAAAATTTGACTGGAATTGTCCAATATTTGCTTTGGTTTAATATATTTGGGTAAAAATATGAGAGGGACTATATGAAACCCGTTACAAAAAGAAATTCAAAATTCATCGTAATAAGTATTTGTTGAAATCTTTCAATTTAGTTAAAACAAGTTCAAAAATAGTTTAGACGTTAAAAAAGAATTCTCCAGCATTGTTCAGATGATATACTATGTAAAAAATTTGATACATATGTACATATGGTTATAATACATAATTGTAATATAAGTTAATCATAATATTAAAAAATGGGTGCATTCTATAATAATACAAAAATCTGTGTTTATTGTTCTCAACATAAAATAATCCAACAGAAAAAAAATGAAAGAATATAAGACAATGAAATTTAATTTGTAAAGACTGCATCCGGATAGAATAACGTTTGTATGTATATTAATATCCACTTGGACATTGAAGCACCATGAATACAATCTACATATGTACATATATGTAAAAAAAAATTAATAACTTTCTATGTTGCTTTATACTTAGTTCTTAAGTGAACTAAAGAAAAAATCAAAAGGGCAGGCTAACTTTAGTCATATCGAAGTTAGTATACTCTTTGCCTTTTGTCTCAAAAGTAAAGGAATGTTTGTGTAATAGCTCCATATGTATATAATACCTTTTTTTTTTGATTTAACGGAAAAATTAAAAAGTATATAAAATTATTAGTCAACCGCTTCTTACAAAACTCGGTTATGTACATACATACATATATCAAACTTATAAATACAAACACCGTCGTAAAAAATTCTTGAAAATATTTAAGGTGTTGATATACAATGACTGTAGGAAGTCTATATGCAATATTTCATTTAACTCAGGTTAAGAATCTATTTGCTGTATATACATACATAGATACTCGGAAGTACTTTTAGTAAACTTCTAAAGAAATTTTTTTTCTTCAAGGTTTTAAACGTATTTTAAGTATGAAATTGTTGTACTTAGTTTAGATTCTACAACATAAATTTTCATATTTCCCCCGATGGACATTTTGTAAAAATTGTTTGTGATCTGGTCATTGGTCTTAAGCTATTAAGAATGTGAACCACCAGTAGTAAATTTTACCTTTCACTGTAACTATGAAAAGGAGTGTTGGCCAGTATTTTGTGGTGGTTTTCAATAAAAAGGTATGACACATAAAAGAGAAATGCATAATTCATGAGTCTAGGAATGCCTCCATTACCACGAAAAGTAAGCACTGTTTAAGTTGGTTTCTTTTAGCCATCGTAAAGACGAATAGATGAAGTCATATTTTGCAATTGGTTGTAAAAACTAACTGCCACATAATCCAACCAGGTGCACACTCACTAACCTTCAAGTAAATAATGAGTTTTTTTATGAATGGAAATGGAAATCAATCAACAGAGATAATTTAGTTACATATCAATATGAATAAAAACATGATGTCAGTCTGTTGGTCTATTTGCGAGGACGGGGATAACCAATTTAAATGGATAAATAAGTATATACATATGTAGTACATATAAATATATGTGCCTGGCTTGGATAAAATGGTTTAAAAATATTTATTGGATAGCACACAATGGTTGAACTATTATATTGAAACTGATTATTGATAGGCCAAAAATTGATTTTCATTTGGTGAAAAATATTTTAACATTGTTTTCAAAATAAACATTAGTCTACTAAATATTGGGTTTAATATTGAGTTTTCGTATTGATATAGTTTCGTTTTGGTATTGATATAGTTTCGTTTTGGTCGTAGAAAAGAAAAAACTTAGTTGTTCAATAAGGCAAACATCCAACTGCAACATGTTCGTTTCAAGTCTCATTCGAACGAAAGTCAATATTTTCTTTAAGATAACGAAATCAGTTACAATTCAATTTAAGAACACACATTAAAGTGTGTGTGTTTTTTTTTCTTTTTCTTTTATAAAACATAAGGGAGATCTAATCATGACGAATAAGTAAAGATTTATTTATTTTAAAAAAGTTTTATGAAGTTCTTGTAATTTAAGTAAGGTGTAGTCGACCGCAGTTGGTGGGTTTAAATTGCCCAAAAACTTTTTTTGTCACTAATGAAGGACGGCAAAAACTTTTGTTTTTTTAAGGAAAGGCATCGTGTTATATTTTGTAGGAAAAAGTCTATAAATTGAGGTATGGTTTAAATATCAAGAAACTTAAATGTAATAAATCTACACAGTCTCACAAAAATGCTCATTACTAATTACAATTACAAAGTTCCTAAAGAGATATAAAAGCACATAAAGCGCCTACAACTAACGAGCTTAAAACTGTAAACAATACCACACCTTTAAACCTCTGTTTTAGTTAGGTGAAAACCACACCTGACTGTAATGTATTACACATTTCTACTTTTGAGCTTCATACGGTTAATTAAGTGTTCTACCAAAAGGACATACACATGGACACGGACTCTCGAGTCTGTGAATACTCTTGTACTTTTATTTATAGTCAGAACGTATGCAAGGACGTAAAGAATATACATATAAATATATACATATGTTAAGTTCATCAAGAGACAGAATAATTGAATAAACTGGACTTACAAAGGATATTGAACATTTCACTATATGCGGAATATTACTTAATCACAATTAAAGTGAATATTTTAAAGATGAGCAGACAGAAAGGATTCAAGCCAGTTATATAAACAATACGTTTGTCTACCGTATATACAGTATGTACTATATATATATGCATAGTACAACATACATTTCTTTTCTAGACAACGAGTGGTGGTTGTGTGCCTTTGTGTAACTGTGTAAAATAAAGTGTAAGACGTGCTGAACAGACCCGTTTCACTTACCTTCATATTTTTTACCGCGGATTTGTCATAATTATTCCTCATTTTGCCTTTCCTCAACGACAGTGGCATTTTGGAGGCTTTCTACGGTCTTGTAGTGTCCCGTCATCGTTTTCGTTGTGGTTTTCTGACGAGGTACTTTTGTCAAATTGGCTTGTACCTTCTCGTGGTGTTTCCGCAATTATTAGTGCCTGTCCTATTACCAGTGCCAGTGCCGTCTGCTTTTAAGTAGTCAGCGCAAAGTGCGGTCCCTGTTGCACTGAATGGCTTTGTTTCCTATGTCGCGTCTTTTGTGCCACTTGCATTTTAAATGGTCATAATATACTAGTGCATTAATACATTCACCTTTACATAAAAAGTTATGTGCACGCTTACATTTTGATAATCATTTTCATTATTATTATTCAGTGTGAGAGGATGAAAAATTAAAACATTGTCATTTAAAAGGATATATGTATGTATTATGTCAATTCAAAATAACAATTATCAGATATATGTCCTTGCATTTCTAGGCTAAGTAAATTTTATCATTTCTTGTTTACCGTTTGCTGCAACCTCAACGAAAAATACACAGATTTTGTGTGTGGAAGCTAAACAATGCCGAGACAGCATAAAGACAGGACCCACTTTTATATCGACTCCCTCTCCAAGGAAAGGGAGCAAAATTTGCATCGCCCCTTGTGATATGCACCAATTTAAAAACAAAATGTTGTCCAGCAAACATCCATGTGTTGTGCTATGATAAGAATATTGCTGATTTGGCTAAAAGTCTCTGTTGCATTAATCCTGTTATGCCAAACAAGTTTCGATTTTTTCCAATAAATTTTACATAAATTTAATCTGACTAGGATGATGAAGTAGTGATTTCTATTCTTAATTAATATTTGAGATAAATAAATGATCATTTAAGGAATGCATTTAAAACGTGAATTCCTGTTGTATTTAGATTGTTATGGAGAAGAAAAATTAGTTTATTATGAAGTAGATATACATTTTTTTTTTTATTATTTTTTTTATTATTTATCCAAGCTAAAAAAAAATTGTTCGTTTTTTAAAGGGAAAACATATTTTGAATAAATTAAATTCCTATTTTTACAATTTTAAGGAACCGCTGCCTACTTCCATAAAACCAGACGAACATCAGTTCCCTGAGAAACGTAAAGCGACAACTTCCGAACAAATATCAGATGCGAAAAAAGTTAAATATGAGAGTAAAACTCTTAAATCGTTACGGCCAGGGTTTAATGAGGATAGATTTGAGGAGACCTCCTACTACATTCAAAATGGTATTAGGTTTTAAATTTTTATTTACATTTCATTAATATAATAATTGTATTTTTTTAAGGCCTTAGGAAGGTTTATCCATATTTTTTTACATTCACAACGTTTACAAAAGGACGTTGGGTTGGTGAGAAAATCTTGGATGTGTTTTCTCGGGAATTTCGTGCACATCCTGCCGAAGTGTACCAGCGGAGCATAGAGACTGGTAAGCTAACAGTTAACTATGAAAAAGTTCCAGCAGATTACAGCCTTAAGCATAACGATCTGCTAGCAAATGTTGTACATAGGTAGGTTACTTACTCTATTTACTTTTTCAAATATATAAATTTTGAAAAATACAAATTTTTTTCAACAGACATGAAGTTCCAGTTACTTCTCAGCCTATTAAAATAGTTCATATGGATGAGGATATTGTGGTTGTAAATAAACCAGCTTCAATACCAGTAAGTCACTATTAAAACTCTTACAGAATAATAGTATATATATTTAATCACAAATTAGGTTCATCCGTGTGGTCGATACAGACATAATACAGTTGTCTTTATACTTGCCAAGGAGTTTAATCTAAAGGAATTAAGGACAATACACCGGCTGGATCGTCTTACATCTGGATTGCTTCTTTTTGGACGTAATGCGAACAAAGCCAGAGAACTGGAACAACAAATACGTAATCGTCAAGTACAAAAGGAATATGTTTGCCTTGTTGAGGGCAAATTTCCCGAGTAAGTAGAAAAATACAAAAATAGGAAATTTTTTTATATCTAAATTGTTTGCATACTTTTTAGTGGTATAATTGAGTGTAACGAATCCATTGAAGTGGTTAGCTATAAAATTGGAGTTTGTAAGGTGTCTCCCAAAGGTAAAGACTGTAAAACAACATTTCAAAGACTTTCAAACGTTGGTGATAGTAGCATTGTATTATGCAAACCCCTCACTGGCCGCATGCACCAGATTCG
Source organism: Drosophila emarginata (assembly GCA_037075365.1). NCBI lineage: Eukaryota > Metazoa > Arthropoda > Insecta > Diptera > Drosophilidae > Drosophila > Drosophila emarginata. The sequence continues at coordinate 677,272 of JBAMCD010000012.1, forward strand.
AGTACATTTGCAATATTTAGGTAAGAGTAAATAATAATTTAAATAGTAAAAATTTAAACTAAATGATGAAATATACAATTTTAAATAGGTTTTCCAATTATCAATGATCCGCTGTACAATCACGAAGTGTTTGGTCCAATGAAGGGTCGTGGCGGTGACGTTGGAGGCAAAACTGATGAACAATTAATAAACGAGCTAATTAGTATACATAATGCCGAAAATTGGTTAGGTATCGATGGAGATATCGGTACTGCTCCGTTAAAACCCTTAAATGTCGAAGATAGCAAGAATAATCCAGAGAATGGCAATATTACAAATGTGTCGGACCCCTCTGAGTCAGTTGATTCTCCTCATGCTGCTCCTAAAGAAGTAAGTAGCTTAGCATAAGATTTTCGTATGATTAAAATAAAAATATTCTTTGTACTTTTAAGTTAACTGTTGCCACTCAAACTGGACATGAAGAACCAGACTGCAGATTTGATTTAAATAAAATGACCTCAGATCCAGATTGCTATGAATGCAAATTGAATTTTAGAGATCCTTACGAAAAAGATCTTGTTATGTATCTGCATGCTTGGAAGTATAAGGTGAGTTATCTAATACATATATTAATAAAATATTTAATTTAATTCATCTATTATTACAGGGTATCGGTTGGGAGTATAAAACAGATTTGCCACATTGGGCAATCAAAGGCTTGCCTTCTCAGGATTTGGCGTGATTGCATGGAATAATGAATAAGTTTTATAAAGTGGGCCAATTATCATGAAAAATTGTTTAAAATTCATAACAATAATGTTGATTGATAGCTGCTGACAAGTTAATTGTATTAAACATTCTAAAAGAATTGCAATAGGTACAAATAATTATGTAATATATTCTGATTAATGGTTTATTCTTTTATGCTATATTAGTATGTGTTTTATTTTCAAATAGTCTTATTTGAAAGTCCTTTTTGTTGCTAAGAATTTTATCTATAAAGATTATAAAACAATAATGGGCTCTTATATTCAGAAGTAAAGCGTAAGGGTAAGTCATATTTCTATATTTAAGAGCAAAAGTTGGAGTAACAAGTTTCTTAAGTAATAATTTAAGTTTGTTTTTTATAATTATTGAGTTATAAAAATAAAAGACGGCAGTTATATAAAATTTTGTCAGTTTTAAAAACTGTGACACATTGCCAAAAAAAAACCTATTTTCCATTGGTTTAATGTGTTTAACAATCTACTTCTTAGTGGGTAGGCATGTATACATACATACATATATAAAGTTGAAATTAATAGCAGGCAAAGTTTTTAGTTTACGTAATACAAAACACACCTTGCCCCTATTGTATATACATATAGTATATATATATATTCTTAGCCACATAATATTGTTTATAAACATGCAGTTGCTCAGCAAGTTTCGTACTATGTAATCAGTGGCTGAATAAAAAAGGAATTTTGGGGGTTAAAATCTCTCCTGAAGTGGGATGAATTTTAAAACAAACTAAAATTAATAATTCTTTCGAAACTTGTAAAAATTTGTAAAAAATTGTCTTCAGCAAACATATCTTTGTAGTAGAAATGATACTTTTTAAAAACGGGAAAACCCCCTTAAAATAAATTGTTAGATCCGCCACTGGTTGTAATACTTTCAACGGTAAAAACGCGATGTCGTCATTTTTGGTTTTGTCCAGGCGAAAAGTCAATTTAGAACAGCGCGTATATAACATACAAGTATATATACTATACATTGTGTACGAATGAATGAACGTACAAACGCCAGGAAGAAATTTAATGGGTGAAAGAGCACACCTACAAAATATCGTGCTGATTTAATCACTCTCCTAGTTGGCACCAACGAACGTCAACTTTTACTCTCATATACACGCACACGAAAACCCCCCCCCGGTCATCCAGAAGTAGCGAAACCTTATAGCCACTGGCCATTAAATGTTGCCCTAAATGATGGGCAAGCCTTTTCTTGGTTGTATAGTACCTTCGTGACCGACTGTTTTTCAAGGAGAAATATCGTATATACTTATTCTACGTTCTTGCCGACTCTGAGTGGTTCATGTGGCTAGTGGGTACAGGTGTGTTAAAAAGTCACGCAGTCAAACATGCAATGCGCCCACGAATCTTATGAGCACGGTATTTTCAGTTTGAACTCCAAGGACCACTATATTTCGGCACGTGGTCGAATCGAAGGTATTATAAAAATTAACAAGAGATTCCATTTACCAACTTATCAATATTGCTGGAACTAAATTAAATGAAATAGGTATGATAAGGATAACAGTTAGCTCAAATGTCATAAATTTCTTACAATAATGTTTTAATGCATTTGCCAACCGTCTAGATGAAATAGATTGGACTATTATGTTACCACTGAAATTGTGTTCTTAAGTTTACGATTTTACAGCTAAAAATCGCATTCTAATGGATTGCTCTTAGGGTCCAAATTTTAAGTAAAATTTAGCTCAACAGGATGTTAAAACTGCTCCGTTTTTAGTTGTTACTTCAGGTAAACCAATCGTTTCAGTTCTGTAATTGAGGTCGTACTTTTAATTGGATCGAATATTTGTACCATGTTGTACATATATATAATATTAGTCGACTTATATTATTATCTTTTATAGTTAATAAAACGAGTGACTGAGTACAAACTGTGATAAACGCTTTAGAAAAGCTTTTCTAAATTATTGAAGAATAAAAGAAGAGCTTGAAGACCTAAAACCGACCGCATTTTGCATTGCCAACTTTTCATATAGAAATATAGGTTTCTCAACCAAAAAAAAAAAGGGAAAACAAATATGTGTTTTTTTTTACAATTTTGCAGTAAAGACGCCGTGTCATTTCTTTATGCCCGAGGCAAATTTGCTACATTTTCCCTTTGCGAAGTGCATACATGTTTAAAATGTTTTTGCCAACAAGTTGAAGTGAACAAACTGCATACATACATATATACATATGTACATATATATGCGGTGAAATAGAAGATTTGTAAAAAAACTTACTCAAGTTTGATATGAGTAAATAAGTATATACTTATGTATGTATATATACGAATAAGTGTGGAAGACCCAAAGGCCTAATTTCTTGCACGCACATTCAAAACGTTTTTAAAGCACAAAATTCGAATGTAGCATTTTTCGCACTGGTGTTTTAATTTTCTTTTGATTTAAACACAAAATGCATTAATGGAAATTATTTCAATTCAAGTAACGATGAATCGCATAGTTAGATACACGCGTGCCCTATCTTAATGTCTTTGTCTATGAAGGATGTCTTGCATATTGATTTCCTCCCATTTTAATGCTCCTTCACAATTCGATTCCATTGCATTGACATTTTGAATGACAACTGAGTGGGTAACAATTGTTTTGATGCAACGCTTTGCTTTTGTGGGGCATGTCGAGACACATCTACAACAACCCCAATAGGACTTTTTTTTTCTATACAACAAACACGAACATTGGCACCTTTCAACATTTTGTTGACGTTGAGTACTGGCTAGGTGTCGTTAAAAACGTTTCATTGAAATTTCACTATCGCGATATGCTCATACAAGCGTTTTTTCATTTATAATAATTTTTCAAAATTTTCATAGACACAAAATATCTCATACGCCCCTTGGTACAATAAAATGTTGAAATACGTTTAAATGCAACAGAAAAAAGAAACCTTTAGTAAAATCAGCAAATAAAAATAACTTAAATCATTTAATTTAATAAAACAATCGTTTCACAATAAATTAAATGCAAAATTTAATTATTAAACTAATTAAATAAACTCATTTGTAACTACAACAAAGAAAAGAGTAATAAAACCATAATAGTTAGTTGGCTACGGGTCGTTAATATAGAAATAATTGAGGGGATAGAAATTCTCTAAAAGTCCCTTAGGAATCAAAAAATTCTGAGGTCGGCTATTTGACTAAACATCAGACATTTTTAGTCACTTTCTTTGTTATAAGACGAATTGTGTTATGACCCTGATAAAAATGGCGGACGACATACGTATATTTTTAGGTATTTTTTGTCTATTTACTTACATATATATATATTTCTATTGTTTTTTGGCAAGGAGTATAAATGTTTATGAAAATTCGTTGTGATTTTATACAAAACACATGCATAATATAATAATGTTCATAAATTTTCCTATCTAATCTCGGAAATAAGAATCTTTTGATAATATATATAATATAGATATATGTATCTGTACATACAGACTTGCTTGTTCAAATGTACACATAACAATTTAGTAGTCTAAGAAAATTGAGCATAATATATACATACATATATATACGTATGTATGTATATACATATACTTAAAAAACCAACACGTGCCAAATCACAACAATTGCCATTGACAAAGATACACATATGTCTGTATGTATATAGATTTATATATATGTATATATATACATATTTAATATATGTGTTGTGGGTATACATTTTGCTTTTCATAAATTTTCCTTTTCGAGCTTAACGGTTACATAGGAGAAAGTAAGAAAAACGGTCTCATATAATAAAGGTGCAAAAATCGATTGACTTTAAGTTAATGTTCATAAAGATGTCGAAACGACTTAATGGTAAAGAGGCAAATAATTTTCAAAAAATTTCAACATCCTTGTGTTCCTTTGAGCTTATGTATTTAAAAGCGATGGCTGGTTTAAATTTTTATATTTACGAGTCTATTACTGCTGATGAGTAAAATTTTAATTTAACAACGATATTGCGCTTTACTGTTATTGTTTCCGTTAAATTTTATTTTAATTCGACTTTAATTGGGTTTCAAAGCTATAAACTGCATGAAATAAGATAATTTATTTAGGTTTACTACAATGCTGAATAGTAAGATACGAATAAATCTTCAAGATTTTCTGTTTTCGTCTATTGTTTCTACAAAAATACATACATATATATGGTCCAATTTTGCGGAGGAATTCAAAAAAGAAAAAAACTGATTTATTAGTGTACCGTAAAAAAAACCGACTAAAAATTTTTCATTATTTTATTTCTTATAATTGAATAAATATATATTTTATTAGTGCTGAGTTTATTTTGATATAATCTATATTCTTTTTTTTTTGTGAATTACGTAGTGAAGGAGAATGATGATGGGAAATTCATTGTTGATTAAAGGCAAGAACTGTTTGTGCGATTAAGATCTCAATATTAAGATTATTATTTCAACGGCTAACAATAATAATAAACATGTATGTATGTATGTATGTATGTGTTCATATGTATGTATGTACACATGCAAAACAACTCTTTGGGAACAAATAAAATACATAAATATAAATAAAATTTGTTAAAGCGTAACAAGAATAGCAATAAAAATTTTACTTGGAAGGATATTTAGCCAAAATCAACCTTGACCATATGGATATGAATCCTCGCACTTTATAAATTTGGTTTTGGAACATTTAAATAGTTTTAAATGTTAGTTTAATTTTTTTTAGCTATTTTTTATTAAGTAAATCTTTCTATTATAATTTAAAAAAGTACTTAAACATCTAGAAAAACAAATGAATTAACTTTTTAGCAATCTGTATTTTAAGAACTTCAAAATATTTCGTCCGAAAAGAGCGAATAAACTGAATATGAAACTGGTAGCTAAAATTATTTGGAGCTAAAACCATCAATTTTATAATATGGCCGATGCTAAAAGAGCTTTTCTTATTTGTATCACCTATTCTAATGGTCAACATTTTACAAATAATAAAATATATCGACAAGAATTTAATAAAAATGTTTAACAACTTTAAAAATATGACTGAGTGAAAATCATATTAGGGTTTTTCGTTTACTCTTTAAATTTTCCATTTAAATTACTTCGATTCAGAGGAAATCTTCTCTTCCCAAAAGTAAAAAATGTAAACTAACAACTGGTAAAGTTCGAAATTCGAATCTTGAATCGATCTAGTGTTCAAGGGCTTTATTTGGGGACTTGGAATAATGGAAAAACTCGAATAAACAAAAACAACATGTGTGTTCGTGTAGTATTAGCAAAACAGATTTGGAATTATTTAGATTGGATAATTATTACTAACACTTATTTACTAATTTACAAATATTGCATCGATTTTATTTAGTTTCTGATAGCTTTTGAATCTTAAAAGATCATTTAAAATTTGGTTACATTTACTTTTTATTGTGACTGCAAAAAATAGTGTATACGCAGTGTGTAATAAATAGCAAACCAATGAAGAAGGGTATCTCCTTAAGGGTCAACAAAATAATAATCAAGCACCAAAACTGATAAAAAAAAATAAGTGAAATCACTTAAAATTCCGACCTCCGACCGTAATGTGTTGGGATTAAGAGCCTTAACCAATTTGAAAAATTTTAGTTTTATTTTTTTTATTATTCCTCGAACACCGATTCAAGATTTGAAAATTCGTGATTATATGCTCACCCTCACACGCTAGTTTTTACCGGAATAAAGTGAGATATTTATTTTTTATATTCTGTTGCTGACGTTTTTAAATAATGGGGTTGTGTTGTATTATAGGAAGTATAAAGATAAACAAATAAACTTTAACGATCCAATGGTGTGGTTTCATATATCTCAATATTTCTTGGCATTTCAAATTGTAAAACCAATACATCAATATTCTTAGGGTTGAATTTGGTCAATTTTCTTGTTCTCAAAAACATAATGATCGTTGATTCAGTTATGACAGACATGCAGACGTTCATATATTGATTGTTACGGAAATGAATTAAATGGAAAGGACAACAGTGGCAGTTACTAGGGCTTGCCCATTAAGAATAATGTGTAACTATATATTAAATATTTTCCTATTACACTTTTTATATACGTTTAATTTCAGAATATAGTGAATGAGCTGCAAACATGTTTAAGCTGGCTGCCAACATGTTGGACGGTTCGATTAAACATTTCCCCTTCATTCAACATGTTCAAACAAAATCATTTCTTTACTCAGAGCAGTTCATAACCGATTTCCAAGGCGTAATGACGCACATGCGGATAGTTTTAGCTTTTAATTTAAAGTTATTTAGTTAAAGCGTTTTCCTTAAACAACTTTAAATGACTCCCGTGTGTTATGAGTGACTAGCAATTTTGAATATTTTGGGTAATTTGAGAAAGTGCGCGGGTGCATCGACTAACATTAATTGAATGAAAATAAAGTTTTTTTGGAATTACTTTTCGCGCGTTTGTGAATCAAACAATTTATTATCAAATCATTACTCAAATGACAAGGAAATGTTCCGTAAATTAAAACCATTCTTAACGACAATTGCTAAATAATTGGAGAGTCGAATGGTATTTTAAATTGCATTTGGAAATGCAACAATTTCAATGTGTTAAAATATTATTTCTTCTATAAAAATATAATGTATTCATTGGTTGTAAAAACCCTAACAGATAGTTCTGTAAAGTAAACTCTGCTTCCTTATGCAGGTCCTTTCAATTAATGTCATTTAATATGCAGGACATGAGGCAATATACATACTTACAAGTTTCCTATTATCTAGCTACGTGTATTGAATGCGGAGTGGATGTTACAGCTCCATGACAAGAGCTAAAATTCCCGCACTTTTTATTTCATTTAGAATGCAATCAAAACCAATCAATGTGTGTTTATAACGTTCTATTTTATGATGATAAACGAATGTTATCCTTGACAAAGAGATGGAAAATATTATATATTAAGGGATACTTAGTTATCTATGTATATATGATAATTCATTTAATTTCATATATGTATGTATATAGGATTCGTCTATAAATATAGCCTATTTAAAGGAGCTTACAAGGTATATTTTCTTTGATGGTGATTATAACACGGCAATAAATAGTGAGACATCCACATTGGTATTTTGGGTGCAAGTTTTCAGAAAATTTCTCCTTAAGATTTTGCTTCCTTTTGGTTTGTTAGTTTGTGAATGCCTCTGACCAAAAAAAAAAAATAAAAGAAATGCCCCACACAAATTGCCACACACAAGACAACAGTCCACTCTTTATACGCAAATAGTTTTTGTTCTGAAAATTGAAATTCTTTGTACAACACACATTTGTTGGCATGAGTTAGTTAAATGTGACGTTTGAAATATTTTAAGTAAATAATTTCTTTGGCCCAACAAAACCTAAGGCCATAGTGTTCGACAGGCACTGACACCTTTGACATTAAATTATCTCTTCTGTAGTAGCAGCTGTTGTTACTTAATATTTTTTTTTTGAAAATACAAATGTACGGATATATGTATGTACATATGTATGTATAAACTTTAAAACTGCACTTTTTCTAAGAACTTAAAAATACAACACTTTTTGGAAGGTATTCGATTTCAAACTCTTTTTTGGTTTTGAAAACTTTTATTTTATCATCCACGTGTAAGGTGGCAGACATTTCATTTCCTTTGTCATTTTTCGAAACATTTTTTCGGGGGTCTGTGTTATACATAAGTTTCTATTTAAGAAATTTGTTTTTTCCCTTTTGTACATAATACAAATATATGTAGTTATGTAAGGCGTAGTGCTTGCAAAAATCTATTAAAACCGCTCGTAAAACAGAACGCAAAGTTGAATGATAAAATGGCATCAAGACAAAAGAGAAACGATGACAAAACATGAGCAGAGCAAGACCACATACATAATACATATATGTACAGACGTACATACATACATATGTATATCTAAATTCATATAGTAGATATTGAAGAACTGAAAATTTCAAATAATTTTCGGCTATTTCTCATTCGCTAGAAAGCCTAGTAATACATTAGACTTATTTTAGCACAAAGCCCCCGAAAAAAAGTAAATAAGTTTACACACACAAACACACAAATACACACACACACACAATCATATTGTCGCTGAAGATAGCGACGGACAAATGCGTGTAAAAGGGGAAGGGGGAGATTGCAGTGGTGCAGGGAGTGGTTTTGATCTGCGGTGGGCTCCATGTTTCCTCGGTGTATTAACTCTACACTAAAAAAAAATAACTTTAGTTACGATCGTTTTATATAAAAGAAAAGTGTCTCTTGTTGCAACTTTAATAACTTTTTTAAATACCAATAGAAAAGCCTTTCAGTAAGATATACGATCGAAAATTAAAATTCTTACATAATATCTCAAAATAAATTTCAAAAGGTTTCTATTTAATGGCAAACGTTTGAAAATTACAAAGATTTTGTATTGCTTTCAAAAAAATGGAGGAAATTCAGTTTATATGTTAAGAACTATTGTATTTTACGTAAATTGGTTTTTCTTTGAGTGTATGGGGATACAGACACACACACATTTATAGATATATATATATAAATGTATGCCTAGATTCAAAGATATCTAACCACCGCCACCTTTTATGTGTCATGAACGATATAATTCTAATGAGTTTCCTTCGTTTCAATATTAAAGCAGAAGTGCGAGCCGATGTCATAACGAAATATGACGTATACGTGGTGTTATTTTTCGTACTGCTCGTGTTTGAAATGTCTTCCTCTTTGCACATTCCACGAACACCGCATCCCCATGGATCTTTGTTTTGTTAGATCAGCTATTTTGGCAAAGATCAGCCCACTGTCGCGTGTAACATACACGTCAACGAGCCTATGGGAATGAATATGAACATACTTACTTAATATATGTATGTACATATATGTATGTATGTATGTACATATGTATGTAGATTGACGTTCTTCAGGAGTGCCACCGACGCGTTGTAGTCTGCCCTGTGCCAACATGAACTACTGTATCTCAATCAAATTCAATATAGGCGACCGCATGCATAGAACAATATTTTCAAACGTATTATACTCATTTCATGTTTACTTTGCCGGTATAGTCCATCAGCCAAAAACCAAAAAAAAAAGAAATCTATCAGACATCAGACGTCAATTGTATGCGGGGCGTTCAGAGAATACACGCATTCGAATATCCATTTAAAATCCATTACGCTATATTTAGCGGCTGTCTTGCACATTGCTCCATTTCTTTGGCCGTGATAGACAATATATTCGGAGTAGATAAAATATGAATATGAAAAGTGCAAAAGCTTTTGTCAACACCGGTTTAGGTGGTAACTACATACATGCATATATACATACATATACATTAGAAGTAAATACATACATACATATAAAAACAACATGTTTTTAGGTATTAAAGGTAGCTTTTTGACGCCACATTGCTAACAGAAACTACAAATTAACGTTCAAGTCCGAATCAATAGGTGTTCATAGGTGTTTTGTATTAATGTGCATATACATACATACCAGAATATATATGTATGTAAGTATGCACATAAATGTTAATTTATAATTGCTAATAATGACCATACAGTATACCAAATTGTAGGGGAATCTTGTCAAAATACTTAAATGTTTTCTTATAATTTTTAATAACATACAAATAAATATAGTTCTACTATAATCAATTTTATTTGACTCTTAAATAGTCTTTTTAACATTGAATTTTCCAGCAGAAGAAAATGTGATATCCATTAATATATTTTCAATTTCTTGAGTATATCAAAGTTTTTGTTTAAAACACCATCTCGTTCTATTACATACAAACATATACAATGAAAAAACCTATTTAATTTCAAAATATTTACCATAAAACCAGTCTGCCTTGATCAAATAAACATTTTCTCTATTTAGAGTGTATCATTGAAAAACTAAAGAAATTTGGATATCGACCAAGAGACTACTTTTCATTTATTTTGCCAATCTTTCACCTGTGCCTGTGAAGCCCTTCAGCTTACAATGAAGTACATATGTACATTTAAGTGCCACTCAAGGTAAAAAAAGTCAATTTATAGTGCTTTCACAGTTATGTAAAATATCATAATGATATTACGAATGTTGCCCATAGTGCATTAAATGGAATCGCAATAATTTGTAAATAGCTAAGGCAAACAAAACCAGCGCACCGGCCAAAGTAAATTTGGTTTTCATTTTTTTTTTTTAGATAAAAGCGTCGAAAGTGATAGGTGGGCACAATGAATGATGGGGCAGAGGGCAGGGGGCAGGGTGATCGGGTGTTTTTAAAGATATCTATAAGAATGTATTTATGTATGTACATGTGTATATGTACATATGTAGACAGAATACTTACACGCATAGATATAGTCAATACGGTAGCTTTATATACGGATCATTTCCTTTGACTTTGAGCGATAAATGTAAACAAATGAGAATGTCGAAAATAAATTTTGTACGTTTATTATAACAGCCGAAATGTAGAAACACAAATCACATCTATTAACGTACATGCCTATATTGTTTTCAATACCCTATCTAGTGTATGTGCTTGTGGGTGTGTGTGTGTGTAGACATTGCTAAAAGGTGTTTAAAAGTGATACACTCAATATATAATATAAACACAAAGTAAAGAAAAACTAAAAACAATGCAGCAGAATTCATCGTCCTCGTGTGCTTGGTATCTACCCTGGCACCTGGCCGCCCAGCAGCACCAGCACAAACTAATAACCATGCAAACGCCCTTCTCGGATAAACTGGGTGAAGCAACGCCACCAGGAGGCATATTCGCGGCCCAGCCTCAAATACAGCAACAGCATTCACCAAATACGGCTGCAGCGCCGCCGGCAAATTTTCAGCAACCGACCTTGCATCCAAGTGCCGGAGCCGGAGCCCATTTTCCCATCACATCGGCTTACGGTTTTGCACCACCTTTACTAAATGCCACACAGGCAGCAAATTATCCAAGTCCATTGGCCCAAACAGCTCAGGCACACGCACATGGTCATAATCAGACCCATTTGTTGCACTCGGCAATGTTCTCACCATTGCCATTGAGCGCCTATTACCCGGGAGCAACAGCAGCTGGTCATGCAACGGCCGCTGCATTTGGAGGAATTCCCGTATCCCATCAGCAGGCGCTTTTAGCAGCAGCAGTTGCGGCCTCTGCCGGATCGGCTGCATCTGGACCTGGTCCCAGTCTATCACAGCAAACAGCACAAGTTCCCGTTCCAATGCCAGTACCAGTCACCCAACGGCCATCACAGCCAGCATGCGCCCTTGTACAATCGCTAAACTGTTTGCCTCAAGAACTCCAGCATCTATCGTCCATTAATCTCAGTTTGAGTGGTGTAATGGCCAACCTGGGAAACCACAATGCCGCTGCGACTGCTCTGACACCAATCAAAGTGTTGCCAAATACCGCATTGCCGATTAATCGAAAGGTAACTGCTTGTTCAATTCTCTTTGAAACTAATTGGTACATTCCGACAATATTACCATTAGGGTGCCTCTTACTATTCGACTTTGACTCTCATTCCTAAAAAAGGTATTAACTTAAACTAAACTAAAATAATAATTTTTAAAACAGAATCGATATCAGCAAATTAGTCTGTTTTTCTCCATAATAGATCATTTATTTTTTAAGTTATATATTATGTTTCTCTAAAGAATTATGTTTCTATAAAGAATATACATATATTAAAAATACTCAACAATGCTTTCCACATTTAAATAATTCAAACATTGTTAAATATTTTTGTTTTTATTCTTTTCACTGGTTGTAAATTTTTGTAATCCCATAAATTGTTTCCCAAATTGGTCAGAATGTCTTGAATTTTATTAAGGAAAAGTCAACTGTTTCTGGCCGCCGGTAAACACATAACTATTCAAAGCTCTGTCCAAGCTAGTTAATCTTGGTAAAAGGTGTCTTCCTTTTATATGGTAGAATAGACTTGTACTTATTGCCAGGTGATATACATAGATATTCCAACACCTGCAAGCGGTGAAGCACTTACTTATGTACATATGTACAAAACCTCAAGGTCATCTAGTCACAATTGATGTCAGTAGCTGTGAGACAGCGGTTGTTTGCTTTCAAATGACCCGGGCTCTTCGACAATAAAACTCACTCTATGTACATACATACATATATACATAACATATATTTATCTGTAGGTATTTACATAGACGTAGGCACAGCGCTTGATTATACACAAAAAAAAAACAAAAAAAAAAAAAGGTTTATTAATTTTTCCCACACAGTAAGAAATCTACAAAGTTTATACACTTTACAAATAAAAATCAAAAAAAATTGGTATTTATTTTGTATATGATGATTATTGAAAAATCACTAAAATGCTAAAGATTTTCTTAATGAAAAATAGGCTAAAGTGTGTCCAAGTTGGTCCCAAATGTTTATCTTTTAATATCTCTGCAACATAAATAAGACTTAGATTTGTATAAATATAATTTGGAAGCGCCTTTAAAATGATTTAAAAGTATATAAATTAAGAAATTTTGAAATTATTATCATGAATAGGTAAGAGTGAATGGGCTATAATTAGATCTGCTTCAGTTAAGAACTGTGGTGTTAGCTAGTATGCACCAAAGAACATTATCTTGATTAAGGATAGGTTAAAAAATGTTCCAATCTTCCTTCATCGGGTTTTTAGTGGAATGGAAAGCATGTGTTCCAATTTGTCATTATAATTGCTGACACAGTCCAATTTCTATTATTATAATACAACAAAATTTAATTTTCTTGTTCTTCTACAAAATGATATATGTACAACATCAAACGTGGGATTTCTGATGAAAATATATTTAAATATAATTATATCTGGTTAATGACTAATTGGTAATCAAAATATTACGTCATTGAAATACATACATATATTCTTCAGTAGCGTAAACCACTAATAAAATGCAGTTTCAAAACAATGATTGTGGCAATACCGCAAATTCGAAAGGGTATTTAAATGGCTGCATTAATGCATTTCATGCAATTATTTACATTGGTTGTTGGAATCGTGAAATAAGTGAATGATTCAACTAAGATTGCTAGATTACCAGATGTCTGAGCAACATACTTCAGATAATAGAATTTAGTGGTTGTTGAAAGAGCACTTTGCTTTATTCATCGATACTCAAGAATATATATATATGTATGTATGTATATATATTAGTATATATACTTATATACATAGGTAGGTATAGGCATGCATGTGTATTATTGAATACACGTTGAATTAATTATTGTTCTTCCTTTAGAAAATTACATAATTAAATATAGTTGGCCTTCATTCATTACATTGATTTACAAGTAAATAAAAAAATATAATTAATATTAGGTACATAAATAAAAGTATAATTATGTACATACATTAGGTATGTATATGTACTTGGTTTAGATATATTTTAAATAAATCATAACTTGATGTTTATATTTTGTTAGTTCCGGACTAGCTCAATATGTTAACAAATTTGCTTGATTTTATGTTAGTTGGCAGACTTTGGATGACTTTATACGACTTGACTTAACGACTGCATGGACAATAATGAGGCACTGCATCATGAAAAACGGGGACTGCGGCTAATTATTTTGTTGATATTACCACATTCACTTTTACTATAGTAATTAAAATTAAGCAACTCGAATGATTGAAGTGGTTACGAATTGAAAACAATTTACCACTCATACACAAAAGAAATATGTACATAATATATGATTATTTTTCTAAACATAGTTAAACTAGACTACAATTTTTTTCTTTTTTTATGGATTATGGGATGTGTTTGTGTACATATGTATAAATACTTGTGATTTCTAAATAAATTTGTCTTGCATGGTCATCGTCTTCATATTGCCTTAGATAGACCTTTCAGATTTTCCGCACCGCTAACGCTGCTTATTGCCGGTTGCTTTTGCAGTGACTTTGTTTTGAAATGCGATGATTTCACGAACTGAGAGGTAAACGCGATGAAGAGTGGAGGGGCGCTTAAGTTGGAGTTGGTCAAGGTTTCGGTTATAGCTGTAGCATAGTAGCTGTAGTAGCCACGCGATGTTTTGTCTATTGTTTACAGCATTCATCATGGGCAGACAAATATACATAAATAAATATACATACATACAAACATAAGTGTAATTTACACAGACAACCAGTTATAGCTTCATATTTACGAGCATATAATATCAGTCTCTACATATATACATACATACTTACTTATATAGCTATATTCGTCCATGAAATAAATTGAAACTTAAATTATAGTCATAGTACTTATTAAAGGTATATCAGTGACGTCTTCAAAAATGATCAAACATCAGATAGATAGAAAAAATCAGTTAATTTCAAGTCGTAGTTAAAAATTAATTGTATTTATGTATGTATGTATACAAGTGTATAAATAAATAGAAATAAGTTATTGCGCCATCTTCTGCTCAACAAGTAGCAAGAAAAAAAGCAACACAAACAAAAAAACTAAATTGAACAACTTTCCTTTCATAGTACCAGTTGAGAACTGGAATTTAGATCATTTATCCATAGTTGATTTGGACCGTTATTAGCCAACTTTAGTCTGATGCCACTACTTGTACCTGTATTGGACATAGGCAACTTCTACTGCAATGCAATGCACTTAACATTAATGCGGTCGTCAACGATTGACGTACTGTATATGTGGACATCACAAGTCTATCTAGGCACAGACATGTCATTCTTGATCACAATTTTCCAATTCTTAAAGTGATTTTCCCCATCATTTGTTTCGTAGCTGGACCAAAAACCACAATGAAAGAAAACTAAATATAAAATCATTATGAAAATCAAAGAGCAAAAAAAGAAAAAAACTAACACTCTATTATAAATGTTCTTGAAAATTGATAATTAACAAAATTGTGGGTAGTAGTCACGTGCTGACTTCCAGAATCAGTTTGGACCGGCACTGTCTCATTTAATAGCACCTCAACGGAACGCAACGAAACGTAAGGCAAACCAACCAAAGTGGCGAACAGTCGATGAAAGCGTGTCGCATGGCTGTTGTACTTTACCCCTGTATCCCTCTGCCCACTCCCACAGGTAGTCGTTGCCCGAACAGCCTTGGTGTGGGTGTAGCCATAAATATTGCGGTGGCCCGGTCGGACCGTTGACGCTGATGATTCCTGGTACAAAGCCAGCCGGCATTTGTTTGGAACAATATCAAAAAAAAAAATTAGCTAGTATATACATAGGCAGAAATATGTATATATAAATATGTGTATATATTTATGTAATTTCATTTATACAAGCATGTGCTGATACATACATACATATTTACATATGTATATATTCTTGGATAACAATTTGAAGATACAGTCTTAACATAAAATCATCGTACAGTAGTGTTTGTTGTGCAACATTTATCGAAAGTAAATGAAAACGGATCTTTGTTGAATACAATTGCCGAATTGATCGTTAAAGTGCTTTAGTGAAAGTGAAAGGAGCGATCTTTATTGCTTTGATACTTATCCATTAAATTCAAATTGTCTTTTCACTCACAAAAGAATTGAGTTGAATGAGAATTAGTTGAATGTATCTGAATTAAAAACCAATAATTGGTATAAAAAACCTTAGGTATACTATGTACCAATTAGAGTAAAAATTAAAATTCCTCGAAATCGAAAAATCATCTAAAACTTTTCCCAAAATATTTCTATCCATATCGGTGTTATTTTTATTTATGCGATTTTAACAAAATTTTATAATTTTTAATTTATATTACTATTAACTGTCCAATAGATCAGACATATTTCAAGCCATGCTGATCAAGCATATATTTAATGAAGCAAGCAAGTCGTCCCTGCCGACATTGAGTATACCCTGTACCAAGTAAAATTACTCCATAAAGTCAAATACGATCAAAATCGCCATCAATTTACAAAAAAAATTCTCTTAGCTTACACTGCTTGCCATGCAGCAACAGCGAACGCATGCTATCTCGCTCACACTTAACAGCCCATTTTGCATAGGGCGTTTCAGTAGAAAACGGAAATACGTATATCTCCGATAATTATTGTCCGATTTCGACAAAATTTAATCAGCTGGTGCATATTGGCTATATTATTAAGTGTGCCAAATAAGAATGCGATATCTTTATTATAGCTCAAGTTATATTTTTTTCTAAATTACGGGGGCGGAAGTGGGCGTGGCAAAAATTTAAAATAAACTTGAGTTGCTTATACAATAGACGGATGTTGACACCAAATTTGGTTGCTCTAGCTCTTATAGTCTCTGAGATTTTGGTGTTCATACGGACGGACGGACGGACGGACGGACGGACAGACGGACAGACGGACAGACGGACAGACGGACAGACGGACATGTCTCAATCGACTTCGCTATTGATACTGATCAAGAATATATATACTTTATGGGGTCGGAAAATTTTCCTTCTGCCTGTTACATACATTTTAGCGACTTTAATATACCCTTTTACCCTATGGGTACAGGGTATAAAAAGGCTTGGAAATGTTTCTTATATCCCTATTATTTATATTTTACATATCAACTTTAATATACCCTTTTACCTAAAGAATTTAGGAAATAAATGAGTTAGTTGTTAAATTTTACTATTGTTTTCAATACTCTTTATTTCATATTGTTTCTTTTATGTAGCCATTTAAATTTATTCAAAGGATGTAGGAAATTAAATATTTAGTTGTTAAAATTTACTATTGTTTCAAATATTTTTCATTTCAAATTGACTGTTTTATTTAGACATTTAAATGAAGTCATGCAATGCTTTCACTACCTTTCAAAAAATAATAAATGTTGTTGATAGTTTTTCGGTACATTACATTTAATAAGAAATGCTACTGGGAAAAAACTTTATGATACACTGTAAACATAAATACATATATGTGCACATATGTGTGGGTATGTAGACACAATTGTGGTTGTGTGTATGGATGTATGTGTGTGTGTCTGTCACGACGATCGCTGGCAACAGGTCTCCGCTGCTGAACGATTCAATTAATTTATCAATTCTGTTTATATGCACATCTCACGGATGAGTAGAGCTACAATACGAGTGGGAAGCACTCAATGAAATCATTCATATTTTTTGTAATACAAATTATAATTGATCCATCGATCACACCTACAAACATACATACATACCTAAATGTTTGAATGTAAGTTTGTATGTATGTATGTACTTGGGAATATGTAAGGTATAATTCCAAGGGGATCAGTAACGATCTCACGTGATCTGTTCATCTTAATTATGTAACAAGCAGATGGGTTATTCTTTTTATTTTTTTTTTATTTACTTATTGTTAGTACATACATATAGTATTATAGTCTTCATAATGATATCATGGCTAAATTTAAAACAGACTAGAGAATCGGAGACTTTCGAGTGCGTCTTTTGTGCTTGTGTATGCGCCGAATCTTTTGTAAATATGAACATGCACCTACAAACATATGTACATATGTATATAGACAGATACATGTACGATCATATATATATACATATATATATCTTACCTAAAGATAAATCCATGCATACATGTCTATGTATATAAGTATGTATAGTACGTATGTATGTACATATGAGACGCTTTGTAACTGTAAAATTGCTGCTCAAGGGAAATTGACCGACAGCCCGTGTCGACCGTCGTCATCTCCCGTGGTTCTTTGTCCCTCCCGCACCGACTCTAAAGGCATGCAGCATGTTTCCATCATTAGTTGGGCGCAATGCCAACGAAAGCACAGACAAAAGTCGCCAGCCAATAGTCGCTCGGAGGCAACAGATCCCAAGCATACACATTAGCGACACCATCCAAATGTATTAGTATATGTATTTACATATATTTATATATATATTTCTACGTATATTTTCATATATATATCTACATATATATTTGTCCACATTATCTTGATCACCATTGTTAGTACATCGCATTTTCGTGCAAAATATACATATTTACATATATAGCAAATTATACAAATCAAGTTAAATAAATAAAACTGAACACATATGCTTATGGAATAATATGAGAATAATTATACTATCAAAAGACAATCATTATATGGCAAGAAATTACTTTCTCTTGCTGTTATTACTTGCTATTGCATAATATTATTTTTAGATCCGAATTTTAAAAATTTTTGTAATGAACAGAAACACTTCGCTTTCAATACCTTTGAATCGTAAAAGATTACACCGACATTGAAATTTTATATGTGACCTTTTTTTGTCGCTAGTCTGCCAATTAAAGTCTAAAAACTAATAAAAATTTTAAAATCATTTAAAAATTTTTGAAAAATATGTACTTGTTTAACGTAGATCTTTCGAAGTAGAGATGTTGATTGATTGATTGATTTAACCTTATAGGCATAAATGTGCCAGAGGAACAAGGGTATTCAGTAGTCGACCCTATACTACACATATTAATGATTAATCAGATTATCTTATTATAACAAAATAAAATTTCATCATCATTATTAATTGGAATGTCAAATTTGTTCTCTTATTTTAGCTCACTTCGCCAGTTGATTCAGAAAAACAGAAACTAAAAGTGCCGGAGAAGCGAAAAACTGAAGATAGTGATCAAATAAAGGATCTTAAAAAGGTAAGCAAAATGGTTCCCCCGTCCTGGAGTTTTTTTTTATATTACCATTTATTTCAGGCCAAACTTGAAACCAAAGCTTTAAAAGCTAAAAGACCGGGTTTTACTGATGAAAGGTATCAAGAGACTTCTTACTATACTGAAAATGGTAAGTTTTAGTATTTAGTATTATTAGTAAAACTCAAACCAAACGCTTTAAGTATAAGTTTTATATAAATATAATACTATTTTGTATATTAACAGGTCTTCGAAAGGTTTATCCATATTACTTTACCTTTACAACTTTCACAAAAGGACGTTGGGTTGGCGAAAAGATACTTGACATATTCTCAAGAGAGTTTCGAGCTCATCCAGCTGAAGAGTATGAACGTTGCATACAAACGGGCACACTGACAGTTAATTTTGAAAAAGTTCCCATTGATTACCGGCTAAAGCATAATGATTTGCTAGCTAATATTGTACATAGGTAATGTATTTTGCACATTTCAAATTAAATAGTAGCTAATTAAATGTGAACTAATGTTGAAATACCAATAATTAATAACAACAAGAACAAATAAATGTCATCAAGTATGAATCGCTAAGGTATCGGAAGAGATAGATAATGCATTTAACACTAACTCTAGTGCATTTCCCATTAGTTTCCCATTTAATTTTATTCCTCTACTGTTAAAACTAATGGACACACAGATGGAGTAACACAGCTGCGCCATTTAGCGTTAAATGTTCAATTCAGAGTTACTTAAAATATATATACAGACTTGGTTCTGTAAAAGTAGGCTACTTAGTACTTAGGGTACAAATATGTGTTATAGCTGGTTTAATACAACATTTTTTTTTTCCATTTTTTAACTTGAAAAACATTTTACCTATTAATTATGGTGTTTTTATAAAAACCGAAAACCATTTGGAAAATAAAGACAATAAAAAAAACTATTACCATTTAATTCCAACATCTTATAAAAATATTTTATGGATAGAATATGATTTTTAAAATAAATCTCTATAGATTGTAGGAAACTTGTTAAGTTGTTTGAAGGTTTATGATTCGAATGCCATTAAAAGCGCCTAATGTTATTTTATATCTGACTAACGAGCGCATTCATAAATATCTTTCCAGACATGAAGTACCCGTTACTTGCCAACCAATCACAATTGTGCATATGGACGAAGACATTGTGGTTGTAAATAAGCCGGCATCTATACCCGTAAGTGGCTTTAACGACCGCCATGTTTAAGACTTAAGAACCACTCACATTTAATAGAAATTTACAACACTTACTTTTTATTTGAGAATATTTAAAAAATATTTTATATTCAATTATGTATAGTGTATGTCTGTTTAATACTTATCTATCCCAAAAACATTTTAATTTATTGTTATGCTTTGTGCTTTTTTTGTTTTATCATTTCTTTAGGTACATCCATGTGGTCGGTACAGGCATAATACAGTAGTCTTCATACTTGCCAAGGAATTCAATCTCAAGAATCTACGGACCATTCATCGGCTTGATCGTCTAACATCGGGTCTATTGCTTTTTGGACGGAGTCCCAAGAAGGCTCGTCAAATGGAACAACAGATACGGAATAGACAAGTGGAAAAAGAGTATATTTGCCGTGTTGAGGGAATATTTCCAGAGTGAGTTTTTGAATTGTCTTTAATTTATAATGCACAGTATTGATATGTTTTCATAACTTTATTTCTCTTTTAGCGGAATTGTTGAATGTAAAGAACCGATTGAAGTAGTCAGTTATAAAATTGGTGTATGCAAAGTCTCGCCAAGAGGCAAGGATTGCACCACGACGTTCCAAAAGCTCTCTCAGAATGGCAAAACTAGTGTGGTACTCTGTAAACCACTTACTGGACGTATGCATCAGATACGTGTACATTTGCAATACTTAGGTATGATCTCAGTAATTTAAAATTAGAATTTTTATTATAATGTTTATATATTCTTTTCTAGGTTATCCGATACTAAATGATCCCCTTTATAATCATGAAGTTTTTGGTCCATTAAAAGGGCGCTCTGGTGATATTGGTGGCAAGTCAGATGACGAGCTTATTCGAGATCTCATTAACATACACAATGCTGAAAATTGGTTAGGCATAGATTGTGATTCCGATATATCAATATTCAAGAATACTAAGGATGAGACAGATCGGGAAAGTCTAAACAGTGATCAAACTTCTGGTTGGTTATTAAAAATGATTAACAATAATTTATATAAAAGTACATTGTATATTCTTAACTCTTATAGCCATACATCAAAGTGATGACGATGGAGGTGTCAACTCTCGCGAAACTACTCCGCCATGTTTGGAAAGTATACAGACAAATAGTGTTAAGCAACTGGAACATACCAACACTGGCGGCAGTGCACAAGCAGAGTATTCATCTACATCCGATGACACAATATTGCCAGAATCTCAAAACTCTACAAATGTTGAAGATTCTATTGATGTGGGCGTTAAATCGGATAAAATAACAATTGATAAGCATTGTTATGAATGTAAAGTTCACTATCGTGATCCAAAATCAAAGGATCTTGTCATGTATCTGCACGCTTGGAAATATAAGGTGTGTAAAAATAACTTATTTTCATTCTTTTCAATCATAATTAATTTGTGTTTATAATAATTTCAGGGTCCTGGCTGGGAGTATGAAACTGAATTGCCAAGTTGGGGACGTACAGACTGGCTTGATACCGACTCCGCTTAAGCGATTGTTTTTAATTAGAAAATACTAGTACATGTAGCTTTTTTGCCACAAACTGGCCTTACTATAAAGTTACTTCAAATTCATACGTACATACATATATATATATTATTTACATACATATATATCTACACATAACATCTCGATTAAGAGCCCAGAAGACATACATAAATACATGAAATAATAGTCGACCAAGTTTAAAATGAAGACAAATTGACCAAATTCTTAAATGTATTCTAAGTCAACGGAAATTCTAAATATCATTGTTAAGAAAAATGTGCCTTTATTATGGGGATCTACATACATACATACATACATACAACTTATATAAATACATACATTTATATGTACATTGAAATTTGAATGCACATGTCAGGTATGTTTGTATTTTTATGACTTGAAATTATAAAACTTAGGTATTTAATATGAATATGAAATAAAAGCATTTCAGAACACTACAAGGTCAAGACCAAACCAAAATAAAAAATACTAAACCAAACCAAACCAATCAACCAATCAAATAGGGTACAATAAGAGCTGAAAAGACATGCAACTTCAAAACGTTCAATATAAAATTTTAGGTACATTTATGTATATGAACACAATGGTAAATGCAATTATGTACTTAGTAATTTAATGGGTGAAAGGCAATAAGATTATTAAAAATGTTGCATTGACCATTTTATATCAACTATTTGTAAGCCTAAAGCAATATATAACATAGTAAATTGAATAAAATTTTACAAAATGTTTCTAAAAAATGTTAACAAATTTCTTTTAATATTAATACAATCTCTTTGGGTATCAGAGGGTATCTTCAGAAGCTTTCTAAAAAAATGAGCTTTTTGTCAAAATCTGACTTCTCCAAGTATTGAATCAACTGGACTTTTAATCTTCTTTAATTTTAAAACTAGTACAGATAAATAACTCATGGATTATACTTAAAGTTACCTCGATTCTAGGAACTGCAGTCACATCTGAAAGACACCAATCACAATCTCACACTAAAAGTGCATCATTGCAACTTACAACTTTATATATAGTTTGAGCTTTTATGTTGTTAATTCAGCAACAACTCATAACTCTAGAATTTATTTAGCACGTGACCTACAGACTTAAGTGCAGTGTTAAGGAAAAAAAAAATAGTTGGTGGTCACATTGAATTATTCTATCTTTTGGCCATTGTATACTTCCCTTAGGCAAGGGTGTAATTAAAGTCGGCACACTTACATGTGGAATTGTGGTATACTTTTCTTTTTATCGCTATCTCTTTACTATTCTCTCTTCTAATTACACATTGCATTGCATAATTCAGTGCTCTTACCTGCAATGAGGTTGCCAAGTTTTTGTCTGAAAGTTACTTTTGAATTTATTGTATTTCATTTGGTGCCATGTATTTTTAATTTTACTTGTAAAAAAAATTTACAAAATTACCTGCATCTTGGCAATCACGACCATTCCTACTTTTATATGAATAAATATATAAGTAGGTCTACTCCGCTGATTAAAAGTGTGCAACTTTATTTTAGGGAAAATTTTTGTTTGCCAATCAATTGAAGTTTTCTAATAACAACGTAACAAAGAAAAATAAACTAATCGAAGAACTATTTAATCATTACAATTAAATTATGTCTTTATGTGTATATCCCAAGTAAAAGATTAATAACAAATTTAACGTATTATATTCCAACATTTGGGTAAAAGTATTAGCTAATTTGCTTTGTATAGTAATAGTCTTTCGTGTACTATTTTGCTCAAAATTTATTCTAAATGCATCAAAATTGAATTTGGAAATATAAAAAAAATTAGAACTAAAATTCAAACTATAGATATTCAGATATTGGATTCGGGTGTTTAGAAAATATGTATACACAAAGTATATTAGATAGAAGTGCACTTGAAAATTGTTGCGCATTTTACGCTGATCAAAAAATAATTACATACACACATTTTTAGCATATGGCAAATTATATATTTAGATATATAAAATGTACATATGTGTCGGGCAGAAGGATTTGAAATCAAAAAATTTTTATAATTTTTGTATTCTTGATTAGCGAATTAATTTTTGTTGTGTATCTGCATAAAGGGAAAATATTAGCAGCACTATAAATTTAATTGATCTAGAAATATTAAATGTTCATTACCTGGCAAAAAGAAAAAATTGGATTTATATAAAAGTATCAAAGAAAGTTGCCAATCTTTGGCTTTTTTAAGGTTTTTTTTTTATAATTTAAGTATTTTCTTCAACGACAAACTTGCATTCGCCCATCTGTTCACATCCC
This sequence comes from Drosophila emarginata, assembly GCA_037075365.1. NCBI lineage: Eukaryota > Metazoa > Arthropoda > Insecta > Diptera > Drosophilidae > Drosophila > Drosophila emarginata. The sequence goes on from JBAMCD010000012.1 coordinate 701,614, forward strand.
TACGATGAACTCTCCTTCACCCTTATAAATAAAGTGCGCCTAATAAATTCACATATTAGTTTCAAAAGTTAAAGTTGCATTCGTAATGAAAAAAGTTTGACAGCGTACATATTACTATGGGGCTAAATACATATATTTATGTACTTTCCCTTATTTCAATGTTTATTTGAGGGGAACTTTTATACCCTTGTAAAGAGTATTGAACTGATGAAAGAGTATTAAATATGTTTGATTGGGATGTTTTGTCGATGTTCGTAGATCAGTGCGTAATATAAGTTTTAACTTTATTGGAACTGCACGGATTCGTTGAGTGTTTCGAAGTATGACTAATTGTTGTCAATGATTCTGAAATTCTTTATTTTTCTCTAGCCATCTTTTATGATATTCTAATTTGAAACACAGATTTGCAACTAAATTTTCTTTCAAATTTAGGGGGTAGATTTTTAAAAAACGAAGATTTTTTAATGGCATTTACTAATATAAAAGGTACTATTAATCACAATATCCCTTTTAATAATTGGTCGACTTGAAATCCAACAAACACTACCATATAGACCTAAAATAGAACTGATTGGTAACAATGTACATATATGTACATACATATGTATGTACAGTGAAAGCTCTAGTCGCGGACAGCTCCCGCAGGCGGACAAAAGTACTGGTACCGTGGCTGTCCGCTCACTGGAGCTTTCACTTTATATAAATCTTATTATTTTTATTGAAAGGGAATACAAACTTTGGCATGATTGAAAATAAAACAGTTCAGAAAAACAAGCCGACAATTGAAAGCGCAATTGATGTTAAAAATGGAAACTATATTTAATTGATCTCATATCGTATTAGTAAGCGCAATAATATGTTGAACGAACTCAACATACAACATAAAATTTTTTCATTTGTATCATTTTAAAAACTGCATTTAATATACATTTTACGGATTAAATTTTATACACTAGCTGGTTTGCTTTAATCTTTAGTCCTATCAACATCTAAAACTTACCGTGTCCCGCATCATTTTTAAGGTATAAATAAGGATGCTTGTATGTGTGTGTGTGTGTGTATTGGGGGTACAATAAGCAAACACAGCAACATACTGTAACTATACAAACTTCATCTTGACAGGTTTGCAGGCTCGAGTAAAGTCAAAGAGGACACCAACATTATTTATTGTGTCTAGGATCAAAATGGTCAAAACGTTTCTAAACAACGAAAACCCAAACGATGTGGAAAAAGTTAAATACTCTTACAAACTTTAAAGACATTAAAAGTGAAATAATAAAATAATAAACCTTTTTTTCTGCTCTAGCCATTTGCTTATGTCACTATACTTACTTTTAGTTAGTAAAATTAACTTGTAAAATATTATGGTTATGTGAAACGTAAAAGTTGCGAAGCTTGTGAGTAAACTAAAGTACTTTTGGGGTAATTGCCTGCTGCCTTTGTTGCTCTCACTGCCAGGGTGCTACAAAGGTAGGCTCTTTATCTTGTTTCTCTGTTTATATTAAGAATTTATGGCTTCCTTTAAAAAACAATGAACCAGTCAAAAATACTGCTGAAGTCAATTTTTTTGTAAAGTATGAATATGGAACATACCTGCAATCTGTTTAAAATTCAGCTGAAACAATGAAACCTTAACACATGCCTAGCATATCGTTGCAAGCTATTTCTTAAGGCAAAATATTAAATATTTTAATTTTAAGGAAACATATAGCCATGATAAGTAATCATAGTTGAATTATAATATCAGTGGCAAGACTAATACATTGATGACAAATTAATTAACAGGAAAAATGCTCAGAAAGTGAAGAAAATTTCAAGCGCAGTATTTAAATTACCAGTTTGCTAATCATTAAAATTAAAATTAAAAAAATTATACTCATTTTATTAAAAAAAAATAGTTACAATATAATGTTTTTAGTTTTACAGTCCTTTAAAGTTTGTTCTTTTTGGTTTTCTCGTTTGAAGGAAATGTGAAAACAATTACTTACAATTTATATTAGAAGATTAATCTGTCTTCAAGTGAAAAGGCTAAAAACTGTTTGAATTAACCTTTTGTTTGTTTTACTTTGCCCTTTCTCTAATAATTTAGATAGTTTAAAATTAATACAAAGTAGATAATGTATCTACTCAATCTTGATCCATATGCAATATTCATTTTATTACTGAATAAAATATTAGAAAATTAAAAACTAGCTTATCAATTATCTAGTTTGTGGTTAAAAAAACGATAAAAGTACGTATTTCCATTGGACCGATTTCAATAATATATTTTTGATTGTCCTTCTCCGATGTTTGATTAGTATCAATATCATCCGTATTAGCATTAATGTCCCGCTTAAAACGGTTACTTTCAGCACCGAGCGAACCCGCTGGTAAACTTTCTTCAGAATATTTGACACTTAGCAATGGCTTTTGAGCGCTTAACAAATGCACCGAATTGGCAGATTTAGAGAATGTGGCATATGAGTCATATGATTCGGCCGCTGATTCCGGTACAAATTGCATACGTTGTGTCTCATCTAACCAAGCATTTCCATCTAAAGTTGTTTCTCGAATATCTTCAATTTCAAAAGCACTTAGCACATCCTTAATGTTCAATTGCACGGCATTTGCATAATACGAATCCTCCCCCTTTTCCATTATATGTTCAAAGCGAACAAGCAGTTGATTGTCATGCCAGGGTTCCAGAGTCAGTAAGTGAAGGGTCTTTGGCAAGACAACGGAAATGCCATTGTACTGCAAAAAAAAAAGAGAATATTTTACTATATGCCATCACAACTTTGCACAGGTTATTGGTATTTACGATATTTGTGAACGATGTACGCCAATCCTCAGAAGTGTATGGTTCCATATCACTGAATAACTTCCACGATGGTAATAAAGTTTCCAACTGTGCAATTCTTTCGAGTGCTTTAAGGGAGACACCTTCCCGATGACTGGACTGACCCACAAACAAATGATATTTGCCGCGAGCAATTAACCCTTCACCATATTCCGTTTCGTTAAGGGCCTCTCCCACGCCAAACGCGTCATCTTTCAATAAACGACGATGAAGCATCAGTTCTAAAGCGCCATCTTGAAGAGAGCTGCCACCTTGTGCGCGATCTGTCAATATTGCCATACGCGATGTTGAATCTTCCAATGCAATTTTTGTTGTTATGGGATAATAATTGCCAGCGACTGCTTCGGCAAGTTTCACGTCCCATGTGTCACGGTGGTTGCGTTTACGTTTTATCATTTCACGACCTATTTGAAATAATTCCATATAATTTGGAGATCCAGATCTAAGGCAATATATATGTTCTACTTACCATTTGAATCGGTATAAAATATGCCATCTGATTCAATATCGGATTTAAGGCGCGTAATTACTTCCTTTCCGATATCATCATCAATTGGAATTGGGCCAACAAGCCATTCAAATTCGGCATAATTGCTTTTGCGATATACCCGCACTACTTGGCTTATCCAATCATTGAATTTCTGATGAACTTCCTCAACCAAATCACCTTTATATACTTCGATTTCAACTTGATCGGTGGCAAAATTGATTTTATCCTCATTGGGGCGGAAAATGTAGGCTCCAGATGAACGATTAAGAAACTCTGCATTATTGCCCACAGCACCTTCATAGTACAAAAAGTCTTGGCTAATCAAACGGTCTAGGCCATCAGATGAGACTTCTGTGAGAAAACCGTTAGTATCAAATGTCAATTTAATGTCCTACAAAATGCAAAATTAGTTTTAATTTAATAAACATTAAGATTTGGTAATAATATTTCTTACATCGTTACCAATGACATTCAAGCTAGATCTTTTCTTTGGTAAAGCTTGTGGTTTTGCAAAGTTACTGCGGGTATCCGATTTTTCAATGAAATACGATCTATATCCAACTGGAGGCAAATTGGAAGCTAGGAAAACTAACTCATATTTAGCACTTGACTGTCTGTGCTTAATGGACGACACTTCGGAAGGCACTGGTACCACTTGAGTTGTTAGGGTTGCACCTAGTAATAGAATGAAATAAATGTAAATATATGTATACTTTTAGAGATTTTTATCTTAAACTCTAAAACTTACCATTATTATCCGAAACAATATAGTTGTAGTCTGATACGGGTACCCTTATATACTCGTTTGTTGAATGGGCCAAAGGATTATAGAGTGTTAAAGAAAATTTCTTTGTTGTTTCGGATACTTCGCAGCTGCTAATGTTCAGTAATGAACACGTTTTAAACTCAAACACCTTGTCTGACTGTGTTTCCTTTGTTTTTGCCACAGGACCTGTAGACAGCTGATTTAACACTGACCTAATATTTGTTGCACATGCCCTGAAACCAACACTCAAACGTTTCGCATAGTCCAAAGCGACTTTTTGCTTCTCGGTACCTGTTATTGCATCATGGTGCTGCATAATACCCATTGTTTCCCGCATAAATGTCAAATGTGGATCGAATTCTGCCGAAGTTTTAGGGGCAAGAGCACTTAATTGCTTGCACACTTGTAAGAAATGATTACCGTCACGTTCGTAACGTTTTAAAGTTGGTCGCGATGTAAAGTAACCGGTCCAATATGCATGCGGGTCAGATGCATATGGAAAGAAATCATCGGATTTTGTTGGCCAAGTGATGCCAGCATCATGCAGCGATTTCAGGTAACAAGATGGTGTTGAATAAAGTAAATTTATGTTTGAACCATTTGCCTGCCTTTCATTTGCATACCTGCGAATTAGTAAGAAAAATAGTATTTATTATATACCATCATTTACTCTGGATTTAATTATGATTTTGGCATACTTTGTTAAGGAAAGCCCCAGTCATTACTTACTTAATCAGTTTATCCAGATTCTTATACCACATGTCAGCATTTTGATAATGAAAATCCTCACCCATTGTAAGAAGTAAGTTAGGTGTGCGATAACCGGCAGCCATTTTATTGACAAATTCAAAAAATTCATCGACCTGGTTATGATTACATATGCAAGGCATTGTTTGGTTTTAATTTCTTGTATTTAAGTGTAATGACAATTTGCAATTTGTTTTATAAGGGACAAGTAGGACTCGTGAGGCTTTCAATAACACTATGCGACATTAAAAACATAAAAAATATTAATGATATTTACCGTATCAATTTGTCGAGATTTTTGTAATAAACTTGGGCAGCCTGGTATGTAAAATCGCCACCCATTGTAATAATGATGTTGTTGGTACGATAGTATTGACTTTGTGTTTTAACATAATCCAAAAACGTATTTACCTGATGCCATAATGTATGAAATAGAGTGAGGAGACAAAACAAATAACGGATACTTAACATAAGGTTACAAGGACAAATTTATAATGTCGGACTATACACCAAATGGGTACAATTTTTACTTTAAGATAAAAGAAAAAACTTACACGTTCTTTAACATTGTTGTCAGGACTATGTTTGCCATCGATTATGGGAGCATCATTACACAGGATATCGAAACAAAATCCATCAGGTGCTTGATAATTATTATAAAGGGCTCCACTAAACAAATCAGCAGTCTCACCTATGATTAAAATAGATATGTTAAATTAATATATACTGCATATAATGGTATCAAAGACTTACCTAGATTTGCAGACCCATGCCATATCATTTCAGCATTCTTTGTCATAAGGCGTTCGTCCTTATCTTGATAATCCAATCGGCCAAAGAACATGCCATCAAAACCCATTTGGGCAAACATGGAAGCCATCTCCCTAGAATGGCCAAACGGATCGATTTGCCAGCCAATTTTGGGACGTCCACATTCTCCAAAAGTATCATTCAAAAGTCTGCAGATTTGTAAGTCAGTTAATTGCACAAAGAAAAAAAAATTAGAAATTGATTAGATGACGATTTAAAATTACCTTAAACCCCAAGCGAATTGATCGATTACGCTTTGATAATGAGTTGTAGCTTCATCATTCATACTCCAAGCTCCACCAATAAATTCGAGCCTACCCTGATCCACCAACATTTTGACTGCCTCTTGGACTTTAGGTTTCTGTTCCTTCCACCATTTGAAGAAAAATGCCGATTCGACATATATGAAACGCTTCTCAGGATCTCTTAGCAAAGCCTCCACAACACTGTCAATAATATATTGTACGCCAGCTTTTTGAATTTTAGTTTCACTGCCATAATAATATTGATCAACTGTTTTTAACCAACCAACATCATCATGAGTATGGGCAATAAGATGCACATTTAACATATTTGGTTTTGTGGCATGGCAACTCTGAAATAAATTGAAATTTTGATTAAAAATATATTTATCTCAGTTATTTAATATAAATGAATATATGAACTAAAAAATCTGCGTGACTTCTTTTTTCAGAGATCACTAAAATTATCATAATTTTTTTAAGAAGAAAGCACAGTACAAATTTTTTAATTGAATTTATTGGATACTTACCGAGTAACCGCACTGTGAAGCCGGTTCCTCCGCTCTTGGGACTTCTTTAATGTGCCGCGCTTCGACATTGTGTAATGCCAAAATGCAAAAAAGAGCAGAAAAACTGATGATTTTGTAAATCATCTTAGATCGATCGTCACTTGTTTATACACTTTGAGCTAGTTTTGACATTTGATTGTATTATTGTTATAATTAAATAAAAACATATTTATACATACATGTTTGTTGATAAGAGAGAATTATATGTAATTGAATATGCACTTAGTTGTTTGGGGAAATAGTTTGTGAGGCTTCTCATCCAGAAACGACAACCGAACACGTCGGCAAACTAGAACCTACTGAGTGGGCAGAGACCGCAAACTCAGCTCGAGACCTACTTGAGAATAAGCGCTCTCTGGTTTCTGTTAGTAAGTATATACATACATACATATGTATGTATCCATAAATGAATGTACGTATGTATGTATGTATGTATATATGATTGCACATTATATATGTAAGTAGGTATTGTATATAGGCATTCGTTCTGCCGCTGATAGGAACGAAAATAACACTTGAAACTCACATTATAATCTTTTATACATATGTCGATAAGCGCACAGACGCATACACTTAAGCCTGATTCTGTAAATGTTGACTATATAGTACCGCCGTACCGTAAGGACAAGTATCAATTTTATTACGAATTTGATAAGCCCAAACTACTTTAGTGTTTTCATTCAATTTGCACGTTAATTACTAAATCTTTGAGTACCTGATTAGCAATTAATTACCAATGCCATTAATGGTTTTCTGATTATTTTAGTTAAAGCCTTGCAAACTGATAACCCTCTGAATGGTGCCTAACGTCGAAAACTTGTGGCGAATCGAGTACATTCATAAATATGTACCTAATCTTGTGAAAACTATAACGGCCGTTTAAAATGGATCCAATGTCCATAAAACTCAATCACTTTCACCCATAAATGGTAGTTTTAGTATATTGCCAAGCATGAATTCAAAAGAATAACCAGCAAAAATAAAATATTTCATTGCATCATCTTCCATTGTTAAAAATAATTACCATTATTCTTTATTATTTAAGGAATTTTATTACTCTTTGCTGGCTGATCTTTACAAAGTCAAGGAATAACGTAAAGTTTCAATGTTCCAATTATCATAAATTATGTCGTTAAGTTTGAAATTTAAAAGAAGGTTAATTGTTTCTAATAAATATTAACTTCTTAGACCTAAAACTTTGAACAAATTGGAAAAACTATGTGTTTGTTTGCCTCTAGAAATAGCTTACTTTTATTAGTATAAATATGTAGAAAACATAATTGATTTTATGTTTCTAAAACTTAACTTTTTAATTAAATTTGAAAGACAATTAAAAAGTATTTTTTTGAATTAACAAGAAGATAACCATTTCATAGTTTGAGATACACAAAAAAAAAAACCAACAAAATATTATTCTTATAGAATATGAGATTTATAGGAAGGTTTATTATGATTTCATTCGCAAAAAGATCGTTAACGTAACACTGAGCACGACCGAAGATAGCCGATATTTGACGCTGACACTCTAGTTTTCGTTGGATATTTTTTTGCAAACTAATTTATTTTAATCTATTAGATAACATAATTGCATACTTGAAAAAATAAATAAATCCTCACGGAAAATGCAATAAGTCTTCTGTCCAGAAACAAAGTCAAATCAAAGTCGGTAGCATTATGTTATATTTTTGTTTCGTGTTGCGTGTGACTGTAATCTATAAACAGCTCGTGTTAAACATAAATCATTGTAGGAATATAAATCTGGTTTTTTTAGATAAATACTTTTACAAAATAAGAAACATGGTGTAAGATATTTTGTCGGAACATTATTGCATAATCCGATTGGCTTACAACCTTAATACTGAATGCCCAACAATTTTACCATTAGAACCAAGAGTTCTATTTCGACTTAATAATCATGCCCATTTTAAAATGCACACATATTCGTATAATCGTTTCAGAACTTTTTGGCTTTAGGATAGTGGCACAGGATACATGAAAAAGTAATTATTCTTCATTAGAAATTCATCTGTACCCATGTGACCATTCAGGTGACCACTTGGTGCTATTAAATCGCACTGCCATTAAATATAAAAAAAAATTTGAGGAAAAAAATCTCTATGCTAAATAAGGGAAGTCGACTTTCGGGATATCCTGGTGCTCTGTGTTATTCGAATATATTATTAAATCCTTACCAAATAATTATATATTCTTGCATTCTGCTTAAAAAATTAATTTAAATTGCATTTGCATATGTATGTCACTTATATATAATGCATAAGTATAAACATATGTCAATTTGATGTATATAATATTTCTGATTTTAATTTAAAATTACAACACTTGATGAACCTTTGAACTGTTAATTACTTTTATTTCCTTAATTAACGAAAAACGATCTCTTGTGGTTTGGTGCGGATACGTTTAAACGTGAAATAGTCATCAAAGTTGTCAATGTCGGAAATGCTTTTTCATACATACATACATACATACATGTTGCCAAAGTCCTATATAGCTTTATATATCACGTAGATGCATACATACACACCGACGTATGTATATGTTACGTCCGTATACACTACGGGTCATTTGAATAGAGCACCCAAATACTTGTTCCTTTATCTTTAATCTTTGATGGACTAAGACAACGGTAATTTTTAATAACAGTAATATATGTAAGGATAAAGAATCGCCACTTTATGTGTAAATTTCCGGTTTCAAAAATTTAAGAAAAAGAAATCATTGGGATACAATGGTTTCTGACACTTATTCACATTAAATTATAATTATTACAATAAATTATAATTATACAATAAAGACAAAACGTAAATATATTTTTTACCTTACTACTGTTCATATAGATCACTTCACTTTGACGCCAGAAACAACCTTCCAAAATCTGCGCTACTGATAATTCAAATTTCAATGTTGAATCAAAACCTCTGTTAAGTTAACAGAAACATGGAATCTTAAGTTAAGTCGCTGTTAAAAGAACTCAACCGTGTTATGTTTATTCAAATTCCGTTGTTAAGTTGAAGTCGCTGTTAAGGCAACAGGACCGCTTAGTATTAATTCAAACGGGACTGATGTTAACAGATTCATATAACATATTATAACAGTTACCAGTCGGACACACTCTAAATTGAATAAAATTTTGATTCTACTTTTTAGTTCTTGAATCTTTGAATTAAAGATTATTTATCTTTACCCATATTCCTGAAAATACACTACTTAAGCAGAAAAAAATCAATATTTTAGCTTTGTTTGTTGGCCAAACGACAGGGTGAGCTATCCTGATGACGCGTAGTGTATATACAAATATAAAATGTTGGTTGGCTTTTGCATTCCTCTGGTTTTGAAACGTAGAAGGAGAGCCGGAAATATTAACTGGGTGACAAGCTGTTAAGCCAACAGATTTATTTTGCATTGGATATAGTACAATGTGCGAAATATGCAGAGTGCAGACATCGGATTTTTTTGAATATGTTTTAATATGTGAATACTTTAAATTTTATAACCGACAATATGCCATATTAAACGCATTGTAAAGAAATATAAAAATTCCACAAGACCCAAAACACTAAATCCAAGAAATAGTCCGGCTGTTCCTCCAATTGAAACTGCTTAGATAAAATTAATGGATAGTTATTCATGTAAAAATAGTCAAAGTTTCAGTGCATACCTAACAGATCGGTGAAGGAGAATATAACTTGCCTCTTAAGTCTATTTTGGGGCCAAGTTTTCATCGAAATCGCACTACCAATACTTCCAAGTAACTGCTTAGAGCCTATCATAGGCTAAAAATATAAATACAATAATAATAAGTCAATGGTAATAATAATTACTTGCAAGTAATACTTACAAGAGCGCTTTTCGTAGTCACTACAGCATCAAGGCAGCTCTGTTCACAGTAGCAAGTAGCCGGCTTTTCATGTTTGCCGTGTTCTTCATATAGTTTAAGAAAGAAACCTTAATAAAAGTCTTTTAATTTGATGAAAATTAATAGTAAAAGTTATTTAACTCACTGGCATGCTTGGGAAAACAAGCCTTTAGTTTCTTATAATCGCACACAGCCTTTGGTTTTGCAACTGAAAATGAAATTACATTCATTAGGAAACAATAAATTTAATTTTTATTACTTACTCCGGTTTGGATAGAAATGGGGAATACATTTACATATTCTGTAGGCGAGATTAATTCGGCATTCCTGCTGGCAAATGTTTCTTGTATAAATTGGAAAATGTGTTAGATTAGATTCGTGATAGAAGCGACATTTCCTTTGTCCAATTGTTGTTTCACTGAAAAGTGTAAAAACAAAATAGATAAATTTTTAAATTAAGAACCACATGTTGCCCTTCACCTTTCTAGGTTTTCCTCTGCTGTGATCTCTTCACTCTCGGGATCATAAACGACACCTTCATCCGTATAGCCAAAATTATTATCCACTTTCATAACCTCAAAAGCAGAATGTATATAGCTCTAGGAATAGAAAATATAAATACCGATTTATTAATGGAATTTTATAATGTAATTTATCATTTATTTACATCTATTGCAATGCTGGTAAAGCCCAATAGTGTAAACGACACATCCTTTTCAAAAAATGAACCAATTTGAACCTGTAGCAATGGACGAGTGTGCTCGTACTTATTATATTCGGGGTACACGCCAAAGATTAAAAAACGGGAACTATACTCTCTGCCCAATTGGGAGTTACCCAAGTAGCACAGACCATATTCAGTCAGCACTTGGCGAACATGAATGTTTATTTGGCCATCGATACTGCGAGTTCTTTGTTTTTCAATTGGCTCATATGAGCTATCATATGTCAGGTTGTAAATCAATTCCATATAATTTTCTGGTTTAATGCCAATTTTATCAAGGATAGAATCAATATTATCATTGTCCGGAATATTCTGAAAGTTTGTGTAAGTTGAGTTTGCTAAATTTTCCATGAAATCCCAGAAATCAGTTTTATCTTGTCCTTTAATATTATTTTCTCTGAAAATATTAAAATATTAAATGGTATTAAAATATATATACTAAACTATCTTATTTTGAATCAAACATATTTTTAAGTAGATTTCTTAAAGTAATAAATAATTGTAATAATTTTACTATACCGACAATAATTGCTGAAAAGGCTTCCGTTCAATCGCTGCATCGGACACACTGTTAAACTCGGCAATGTTGTGTTCCAAAAGTGATAGTTTCGCTGAAAAATAAAACAAAATGAGCTTTGTATTAGTTATTTAATATTAAGTTATAGATTGTTACGTCTTATGTACCTCAAGACCAATGTGAGTGCTTTTCGTATAGTACCGGTCCACAGAGGACAGACAAACAATTATGCAGAAATATATGGATACAATCAATAAGGCGCACCACAGCAATCTGCAGGATAAAACAATTGGCAAATATTTGTTGAAAATATATTGGTTATATACATATATGAATCTAAATACGTATGTATATTCTACCTTTCGAACAAGAGCAACATTGCTTTTACAATGTATCGAAATCCATGAATACAACAATGATCGAAATATAATTTTATATAATTGAGTACAATTTTGGGACCTCTCCAATTCAACTTCTTCATTTTTTATTTGTCGTTAAGATCGATTTAGGTGTAAGTCAATAATTTACTTTATGAAATTTAAAAGCTAATTTATCATACAATTCACTCGAGTTCTTGTCAAGTTTAAACACAACAATGGTTCAGTTATAATGGAGCACGACCACAGAGTTTCATAGCCATTTGTTGGCGTGACTGAATTCATTTTAGGCCATGTATTTGCAAAGTAGTACAACAAATTTCCATTTTTTTTTTAAATGTAACAACTTGTTTAGTACGGCTGAAATTTTTGATAAAAGCTTTGCTGGACATTAGCCTTATAAATTAAGCTTTTATATAATTCAATTTAAGTATTTCTCTTATTAATTTTATATTTATAAATAATTAATAAAAAGACTTGAAGTTCACGGGACTCTTTTCATATACACTTAGCTGTTTATTTAAAACTCTTTCGATTGAAAAGCATTTTGATTTAAATGCCAACATTAAAAAAAAAAAATACTAACAATAAAAATATGTTTTGCAAGTTAAATTCTCGAAGCACTCGATGTAGAGATTGGTTTAATCAAATTTGTAATGACTGCCGCCAATTGTTCATAACAGAGGCAAATGAAAAAATGGTTCAAAAAGATTCTTCTTTAATAAAAGATGGTTTGATAACTGCTGAGGATTGTTACACCCTAATAAAGAGAAAAATCCGTTCACCTTCGCACAGCAATACCGACTGGTGGAATTTGCCCTTAATCTGCCTTATTTTTTTCTGCACTCTCGGAATTCTTATATATTGCTGCTGGTTGTGTAAAGCGAAACAATTGGCTATGAATACTTGCGATGTCGAAGCATGTATTTACAACGATTACACCAAAGGAATGCCGAGAACAAATTGCAGAAAAACTTCAAGTTCCATCCGTTCTGGGAACTGCGACGAATTTTTACAAAATGGCATGCGATGAGATTGCGATTTTAAATTCAAACATTAACTTTTATAAGCATCGATTTTATTCACAACATTTACATATATGATAATATATATATTATTCTATTCGCGCTTTATTATAAATGTGCGAATTTGCATTGGGTATAAGGTAACGCTGAAATCAGAGTCATCCATGGATGTGTTTGCTTCCAGCGGCTTGTGGGAGGCTGTAAAGTATTCAATGGCTGTAGGATTTATACCTGATCCATCACGATGGAACTTAAATCTTTTCATCTCATTTAGTGGAAGGTTTCCATCTAAAGTGGTTTCTCGTATCTCTTGGCCACCCAAAGTATTAAAGATTGTTCGAATATTGAAACTAAGAACATTGCTTTCATTATGATCCATGACATGCTCCACACGAAGTAATATCTCATTGCTTGAATATGGTTCCAGACTCAGAAGATTAATCGATACCGGTAAGTCATTAAAATCGGGTAACTTTTTTGGAAGCAATGAACCAATGCTGTTTGATTTACTAAAGAATTTCCACAAAGGAAGGTGAATTTCTTCTTGAGTCAATCGCTCCGCTCGTGTGGGCTTCTCCGACACATAGTTGAGGATCAGAAAAATCTTTCCACGTGCCACCAATCCAGTTCCAAATTGTTCCTCGTTTAGCGCTTCTCCAACACCGAAAGCATCGTCATTAAGTAAGCGACGATGCAGCATAAGTTCCAGCAGACCATCTTCTAGACTCGACCCACCCTGTGCACGATCATTGAGAAGAGTCATTCGTTTTTTCTGATCCTGCAAGGAAATTCGGTTCGTCACTGGGTAATAGTTACCACTAACTTCTTCTGTCATATCTGGGATAAAATACTCTCGGCTATTTCGCCTTCGTTCAATCATCTCACGCCCATTAGAATCAGTGTAAAAGACTCCGTTTGAGGCTATGTCGCTCCTGAAGCGAGTCACTATCTCTTTTCCAACATTGTCATCTATTGGAATAGGTCCAACCAGCCACTCGAACTCCACCCGGTTTATTCCATCGTATAGGCGTATTACCTGCGAAATCCACTCGTTCACACGTTGATGCACTTCCTTAACTCTGTCACCATTATAAACTGTAATGTTAATCTTATCCTTTATTTCCTGAATATTCCCGTCTGGCCTAAAAATGTACGCCCCTGAGGACCGGTTACTAGCTTGACCATTATTCCCTCGGAAACCCTCGTAAATTGCAAAGTTTTGATCAATATTTATGGAAAGTCCGTTCATTTCAACAGTTTTTAGGTGCCCCGTAGTATTGTTGATCACGAGTTTTATGAGCTACGATTAGAAAAATAAATGAAACAAATATATTATTCTGATTAACAAGTATACACTTACAGAATTTTGGACAACCAGTTCACCTTCATCTTCTCTGTTGTTGCCCAAATAGGGTAGCTTCTTTCTTTTGGTATTAAAACTTCTTGGGCGGCGTATGTTTCCAGTTTGCTCTGTTTTACTTCTTGGAGTGGGCAGTATACGTATATAGAAATTGGCTATTTTTTCCACTGAGGCTTTAAAAACTAGTTCGTGCTGAGTATCCTTTGACCGATGTTGAAGATCCAGCACCTCCGAAGGCACAGGAACAAGCTCAAAAGATACTTCGCGCCCTGCATCAAAAACATTATATTACAAAAAGTGTTGAAGATTAGCAATTGGGCGTACCCGCTTCATCAGTAACTAAGTATTCCTTTTCCTTGACTGGCACCCTTACGTATTGGGTTGAAGTATGCGCTAAAGGATTGAACAGGGTTACCACCACGTTATTAGCACTCTCCTGAGTGAATGCACAAACACTTATATTTAGCTCAAGGCAACTACTGAACTCTCCATTGGTGAGGTTGGTCAATATTCTGAGCGCATCTCGTGCATTGGTTTCGGCACCAACAATTGCATCGGTGAGAAGGCGATCGTAGTCACGGGCAACTGCTTGCTTCTCAGTCCCAGTTATAGCATCGTGATGCTGCATTACACCCATTGTCTGACGCAATACATCCAAAGTCCGTGTGTGCACATCGCTTGTCAAATTGGCAAATACACTTAGTTGCTTGACGGTTTGGAGGAAGTGATTGCCATCCCGTTCAAACCGCTTTTGAGTCGGACGAGAAGTAAAGTAGCCAGTCCAATAGGAATGGGAATCGCTGGCATAGGGAAAGAAGTCCTGAGTTTTGTTTGGCCAAGTCTGCTCAAGCTGATGAAGTTCGTTGAGATAACATGCCGGTGTTGAGTAAAATACATTAATGCGAGAACCCTCAGACTGGCGGTCATTAACGTATCTTAAGCAAATAAAAAATATATTTAAAACTCATTAACTTTACATGCATAGCATATACATACTTGATGAGTTTATCCATGTTCTTAAAGTTGGTTTCAGCATTTTCATATTGAAAGTCATCACCCATGGGAACCATTATATGATTAGTTCGAAATGAATCAGACATCGTAGTTACGTAGTTAACAAAGTCATCCACTCTAGATCTGACATTGTTGTCAAAACTGTCCCCATCGATAATAGGATCATCGCCGCAATGAATATCAAAACAAAATCCCGGTGGTGCAGAATAATGACGATAAAGTAGTCCAGTGAAAATATCAGAGTTGCGCAGCGATTCGCTTGATTCCCATATCATTTCCATACCCAAATCATCGAGCCGTTTTTCCTTTTCGGAAAAGTCCATGCGAGCAAAAAATTCTCCACTATATCCCATCTGAGCAAATATAGATGCCATTTCCCTAGAATGTCCAAATGGATCAATCTGCCAGCCAACCCGGGGACGGCCACAAGAACCAAAAGTATCACTCAGGAACCTAAAATTTTGTTTTTGTTAAATTGTCCAAAATTTTAAATTTAAACGATCTTTACTTTAAGCCAACATTGAATTGATCGATGACACTTTGGTAGTGAACCGCAGCTTCATCGTTCATACTCCATCCACCTCCAGTAAATTCCAATTGTCCTTCCTCGACCAACTTTTTTACAGCAGCTTTGACGGACTCCGTTTGTTCGCTGTACCATTTAAAGAAAAACGATGTTTCGACCTGTATGAAACGACGCTTTGAATTCTTTAAAAGCTCTTGAACCACTGTATCCAAAATATATTGTACTCCAGCATGCTGGATTTTGTTCTCTGCTCCATAATAATATTGGTCAACTGTTTTTAGCCATCCGACATCGTCGTGTGAATGTGGAACTAGGTGTACGTTTATCATATTGGCTTTTATGTCGGGACATGACTAAGAGAACAAAATGATTTATATATTTTTTATTATATGTGATTGCTGTGCCTAAATGAATGACGACGTTTATTGTACCTCATAACCACAGGCAGCGTCCGAACGATCAATGCTCAGAATCAGTAACGCACAAATAAATATTATTTTGCTAATGTACTTCATGTCGGAAATAATTTTCAACTTTTTAGAATGTAGAAGCAAACGGCATAAAAACAAACCTCAAACTGCCTTGTAAGAAAAAGCAAAACTAATTTTATACTTCGGGTTACTGTTTAAATTAGCCGTATTCATGGGGGTGCTCTCAGTGCGATAAGCTCTTTATATGCTTCTAGTGTTTGGGAGAAGCTTAAACCCCAATATGAGAATATAACAAAGTTAAACCATTTATATACTTCGAGCGATAACAATATACTGGGCACTGAGCAATAATTATAGTAGGTAGGTATATCTATACATACATATATATGTACATATGTATATATACTCGTCATATATATGTAGTATATGTATGAGCTCACATTATTCAATTTGTACGATTTGAAGCAGCTTATTTGTGGCAATAATGCATATCTCTATTGAGAGTCATAACAGTATATTTGTTTATTTTAAGTTTTACAGTAGTACATTTTGTGATAGATTGGACATAGATAGATATTCACGCCCGCAGATTTTATCTGTGTTGCCTATTTTATACTCTTGCAAGTTCTTATTTGTTTTGGATTTTATAAACTTATAAAATACTTTATTTTTTGGACTTTAAACATTTTATGGTGCATATAATAAGAAAGAAAAAGTAAAGATCAGACAAAAATCGGTTGCAGACTTCACGAAAGCAGTAAACCTTTTTAACGGTATATTTAAGAAGATAAGTTTTTCTTACCCTAGCAAGGGTATATTAAATATTAAACTTCTCACATAGGCTTCTTTTTGCTGCAGACATTATATATCTCAAAATTATCCCGATCGGATAACTCTATCATATAGCACTTGGATTATAAAGAAGTATATCCATTGACTATCAGCAATTTGCTATTGCTGTTATTGGAAAAATTGGAGGAAAAAAATTAATGAAAAACTTTTCCAGACCACGGATATTAATTTATGTTTGACTAGTCTTATATAAATCCCAACTGATTCTGTCTAAAAAACAGTTTGCGAGGGTACACGAATTTTGTCGTGGCTGAAGTTAACCCCTCCTTCTTGTTTTAATTATGTAAAGTTTCTTTTTTTATTAATAATACTTCTTAATGTGGTTTTTCAATTGTTCCGAAAATAGATTTCAAAATAATAATAAATAAAATAATAGCTGGTTATAGGTTAGATCTGCACAAATTTGTTAATTTAAAACTGTCATATTTTCTGTTGCATACTTTTTTGAGGCGATTTTATTTCCTTGTTTTTTGAGAAATGGGTAGACTGAATACAATATTATTGCACAACTAAAAATTCATACAAGAAAATATACTGAAATTTGACAATATTTTTTATTAACTCTCACAATATTGTGCTAAAGAGGTTTATTAAAGTTGCCAAAGTGAATATGGGGAGCGCGTAATTTGTTATATTATCGGCTTTCATGACTTTTACCTGTTCTAAGATGAATCATGGATGAGATAACTTAATGATGAAAAGTTTGGAATATATGTATGTATATTGGCAAATATCCCAAATGCTTTTACTTGGTACAGAGTATACCCAAATCGTATATACAACATGCTTGTTTAATTTTACCAATTATTTAATCCTAAGAATAATAAATTTTCTCTGTATCTTAAACAGAAAATAAATATTTATTGCAAATGATTTCGTCAAATATCCATTCCTCTTTAACATTATAAAATGTTCTACTTGACTTCGGGTAGATATTTTAGAAAATGAAGAAAATGCGCTTTGCAAGTACAGTACTCGAATATTGTCATCAAATTAATATTTCCATTATGACTTTTTATATGCAGCTTTATTGGTAATGAAACTCTGTGGTAATATACAAGTAACCATATTTATTACTCTATACCCGCTTTATTATAAATGTGCGAATTTGCATTGGGTATAAGGTAACGCTGAAATCAGAGTCATCCATGGTTCTGTTTGCTTCCAGCGGCTTATGGGAGGCTGTAAAGTATTCAACAACTGTACGATTTATACCTGATCCATCACGATGGAATTTAAATCTTTTCACTTCGTTTAGAGGCAGGTTTCCATCTAAAGTGGTTTCTCGTATCTCTTGGCCACCCAATGTATTAAAGATTGTTCGAATGTTAAAAATTGTCAAGTTACTTTCGTTGTGATCCATCACATGCTCCACACGAAGTAATATCTCATTGCTCGAATATGGTTCCAGACTCAGAAGTTTAATCGATAACGGTAAGTCATTAAAATCGGGGAACTTATTTGGAAGCACTGAACCAATGCTGTTTGATTTACTAAAGAATTTCCACAAAGGAAGGTGAATTTCTTCTTGAGTCAATCGCTCCGCCCGTGTGGGCTTCTCCGATACATTGTTCAGAATCAGAAAAATCTTTCCACGTGCCACCAATCCAGTTCCAAATTGTTCCTCGTTCAGAGCTTCTCCAACACCGAAAGCATCGTCATTAAGTAAGCGACGATGCAGCATAAGTTCCAGCAGACCATCTTCTAGGCTCGACCCACCCTGTGCACGATCATTGAGAAGAGTCATTCGTTTTTTCTGATCCTGCAGGGAAATTCGGTTCGTCACTGGGTAATAGTTACCACTAACTTCTTCTGTCATATCTGGGATAAAATACTCTCGGCTGTTTCGCCTTCGTTCAATCATCTCACGCCCATTGGAATCAGTGTAAAAGACTCCGTTTGAGGCTATATCGCTCCTGAAGCGAGTCACTATCTCTTTTCCAACATTGTCATCTATTGGAATAGGTCCAACCAGCCACTCGAACTCCACCCGGTTTATTCCATCGTATAGGCGTATTACCTGCGAAATCCACTCGTTCACACGTTGATGCACTTCCTTAACTCTGACACCATTATAAACTGTAATGTTAATCTTGTCCTTTATTTCCTGAATATTCCCGTCTGGCCTAAAAATGTACGCCCCTGAGGATCGATTCTTCGCTACCTCATTATTGCCTCTGGAACCTTTGTAAAATGCAAAATACTGTTCAATATTCACAGATATTCCGTTCATCTCAACAGTTTTTAAGTGCCCTGTACTGCAATTGAACACAAGTTTTATGAGCTGTAATTATGCGATTATTAAAAACTGTATTTTCGATTATTTGGTGTAAACTTCCTTACAGAATTTTTGATGACGACTTCGTCTTCACCTTCACTTTTATTAACGACATTGGTTGTCTTATTTCTTTCAGACCGCTCTTCTACGTTGATTGGTGTAGGGAGGACACTTATATGGAAGTTCGCTATTTTTTCCACTGAGGCTTTAAAAACTAGTTCGTGCTGAGTATCCTTTGATCGATGTTGAAGATCCAGCACCTCCGAAGGCACAGGAACAAGCTCAAAAGATACTTCGCGCCCTGCATAAAAAACATTATATTATAAAAAGTGTTGAAGATTAGCAATTGGGCGTACCCGCTTCATCAGTAACTAAGTATTCCTTTTCCTTGACTGGCACCCTTACGTATTGGGTTGAAGTATGCGCTAAAGGATTGAACAGGGTTACCACCACGTTACTAGCACTCTTCTGAGTGAATGCACAAACACTTATATTTAGTTCAAGACAACTTCTGAACTCTCCATTGGTGAGGTTGGTCAATATTCTGAGCGCATCTCGTGCATTCGTTTCGGCACCAACAATTGCATCGGTGAGAAGGCGATCGTAGTCACGGGCAACCGCTTGCTTCTCAGTCCCAGTTATAGCATCGTGATGCTGCATTACACCCATTGTCTGACGCAACACATCCAAAGTCCGTGTGTGCACATCGCTTGTCAAATTGGCAAATACACTTAGTTGCTTGACGGTTTGGAGGAAGTGATTACCATCCCGTTCAAACCGCTTTTGAGTCGGACGAGAAGTAAAGTAGCCAGTCCAATAGGAATGGGAATCGGAGGAATGAGGAAAGAAGTCCTGGGTTTTGGATGGCCAAGTCTTTTTAAGCTGGTGAAGTTCGTTAAGATAACAAGCCGGTGTTGAATAAAATACATTAATGAGAGACCCTTCGGACTGACGGTCATTAACGTATCTTGCGTAAATAAGAATATATTTAAAACTCATTAAATTCACATGCATGGCATATACATACTTGATGAGTTTATCCATGTTCTTAAAGTTGGTTTCAGCATTTTGATATTGAAAATCATCACCCATAGGGACCATAATATGATTAGTTCGAAACCAATTCGACATCATGCTTACGTAGTTAATAAAGTCATCCACTCTAGATCTAACATTGTTGTCAAAACTGTCCCCATCGATAATAGGATCATCGTCACATTGAATGTCAAAGCAAAATCCCGGTGGAGCGGAATAATGATTAAAAAGTAGTCCGGTGAAAATATCTGAATTGCTCAGTGATTCGCTTGATTGCCATATCATTTCCATAGTCAAGTGCAGAAACCGTTTTTGCTTTTCGAAAAAATCCATGCGAGCAAAAAATTCTCCACTATATCCCATTTGAGCAAATATAGATGCCATTTCCCTAGAATGTCCAAATGGATCAATCTGCCAGCCAACCCGGGGACGGCCACAAGAACCAAAAGTATCACTCAGGAACCTAAAATTTTGTTTTCGTTAAATTGTCCAAAATTTCAAATTTAAATGATCTTTACTTTAAGCCAACATTGAATTGATCGATGACACTTTGGTAGTGAACCGCAGCTTCATCGTTCATACTCCATCCACCTCCAGTAAATTCCAATTGTCCTTCCTGCACCAACTTTTGTACAGCAGCTTTGATGGACTCCGTTTGTTCGCTGTACCATTTAAAGAAAAACGATGTTTCGACCTGTATGAAACGACGCTTTGAATTCTTTAAAAGCGCTTGAACCACTGTATCCAAAATATATTGCACACCTGCGCGCTGAATCTTATTTTGCGCTCCATAATAATATTGGTCAACTGTCTTTAGCCATCCGACATCGTCGTGTGAATGTGGAACTAGGTGTACGTTTATCATATTAGCCTTTATATCGGGACACGACTAATTGAACAAAATACAAATTTAATGTTTATATGTTATACATTTTTAATTCTTTCCACAGAGTAAAAAATAAGGCCGAAATTTATTGTACCTCGTAGCCGCAGGAAGCTACCGAATTAATTAAGCTCAGAAATAACAACGCAACGGTAAATATTATTTCGCTAAAGCACTTCATGTTGAAAAAACTTGGCGCTTTTCACCTCTGAATGTTAGTGGTAGAACATCCAATATCGAACTGACTATTATAATCAAGTTAAACTAATTTTATATCTCGGTGACATTGGAGTTATAGATATTTGAATAAATTTTGTATAAATACTTACATCATTTATTTGTAGCAGTACTACATTGAGAGTAATGACAATATTTGCTTTATACATATGTTTAATATTTAAACTTATATCTAAGTTATCACCAGACAAACAAACAGAATAACAGAATAACAACAGTTCAGTTGGTTGCAAAGACGACTGATACATGATCCTCCAGCTGAGGCGCATTGGGCGCTGAATCAACGATTCTTGGTTGCTGTTGGGGCTTTTTTGGGTCTTATTAAGATATGTTAAGTTTAGTTTCTAGTTATGATTTGAGTCGGCCGGTAGCTCTCGAATAAATATTGAACATTAATAAGAGTCTTTTTGTACTAATCGATTTAAATTGAATTTTATCACGATATTGTTAGTAACTAGTAAATTTCTGATTTCTGATTCACAGATTGGGGTGCATATGCATAAGTTCCTTTCCTTTATTTAATTGACAAGTTTTTGGCTTGTCTGAGCTTATGAAATCGGAAAATTGAAACAAGTAGAAAATACACTTGTTCAAATTATTTTGTTTAAATTGAACCACGTGCAATATTAGCTTTATAGATAACTGTTTTATGCATATTTACGTGAAGATGCAATTACTCTGGAAAAGTAAATTGAAATTGTTTTCAATGCACAATTATCTAAGCGACTTATCTGAAATATCATAGACTTTCCAATTGTTTGGAGTTTTTTGAACGTAGTAAGTTAATGTCCTTGGATAAAAAGAAACCAGTCCCATACATACCATCTTCTGTTTGAACCAAACGAACAAGTCAACGTAATTATATAGAAGACAATGCATTTTATTTAATTTAAAGAAACAAAGTATAAATTTATATATTTTGTATTGTAAAAAAATAAGGAACTGTCAAAATGACATCAAATCTCCTAATTGAGCAATTAACGATAATGTTTACGCTGCGTCGTCAACTTACCCGTTGATGGAAAAATATCGATAGTTCCCGTAACAAGCTTCAGCTTCTGTAATTTTACCTTTTATATAAACTGTATGCGTCCGTATAAATGTGGACTTTGAAAAAATTCCAATCGGTTTATCTATTTTATATTCCCCAAAGGCAGAGCACAGCGCTGATTCTAAAATTTATAATTATTGGCCCGCCCTAAAAAAATTTTTTCATAGGCTCTAACATCTAACTTATAATAAAGTGTTGCATAGTTCACGGGATGCGACTTAAAGACGAATGCGAAGGAAAAAAAAGTAATAGAGAGAATATTAATTTTTTAACGCATTTATAAGAAATTGCAGCTGTCAAGGAATTAGTTGCTTCTTAAGTCTCAATAATAATTTACTCATATTTCACTTGAACAAAATTAATTTAAACCTAACCAACAAAGATTAATAAATCAGAAATTGAGAAGAAATCATTGGGTAAATATGACTATGATAATTAGATTGAAAAACTTCGATCTTGGAAAATCGTATGTATATACATTTTTTTGGCAATTGCAATATTCGAGCAATTAAACAGTTTTGTATAATCCATATTTATTGTATTAGTCTTAAGTTCATGGGTTTAACAATATTAATAATTTATTTTAGAACATGTTTTGATGAATTAACTAGTCTTTACTAATCATTGCATTAATCAGCGTCTATTGCAGTACTTTTTGAGATATAAATGTTGATATATTAATCAGAATCCCTGTTCAATTTTCGACATATTAATGTGGCAATAATAAATAAGGGCAGCTTGAAAATAAAAATTAATATTATGATACACTGGCAGACAAATTAAATTGTACGGTTAGTAATTTGCAAAATTTAAGTTACAATTTAAATGCAATCTACACACTCCGTTGGCTTTTCCATTCAAATTAAATTCCCCCCTTGCAAGAGGCACAACAATTGTTAAAATAATAATCATGGCTACAAAGCTTGGCCTGTACGGCCCATTGGCAATTGGAGAATTGATCCAAGCAAACCGGAGAAGCATCATTTTGGGGTAATTCCTCGTTGGACTCTGCGAATTCCGATCAATTGTTAAAAAATTCCATTCTTAATGAACACATTTTTCAATACATACCTTCGCATTTTTGAGCGTTGCAGCCGCGAAAAATTGGTTCTCTAGAGGCGTACCTACATTTATTGGAATCTCGTAAGGCATTTTGCTTATCATCGTATTCAAGACATTTCACACTTCTACGCTGTGTTCCGTTGCAGGATTTCGTGCACTGAGAATAAAAAACAATAGTTACTGCATTTCATAAACTAAAGATCAGAGATGATAATGTTACCTCCGTCCACTCGGAATAGTGCCAGCGTGGAGCACAATACGGAATCTCTTCGTGGGAGCACTTTTCAAATGTCTGCGGTTTTAACTCCACCTTACAATCCTCTTCGTCCGTGATTAACTGGTTCTGTATGCAGAGTACTGTTCGACTCCGTGTTAGGTTGAAACAGTCACCGTTACAAGATGACCATGGTCCAGCGAACCAGTCTCCAACAACGCAGGCTGACTCTTCGCAATTTCTACGGTTTTCGGGAGTATCTCGTGGATCGCAGCGCTCTGTGTTCGATTTAGAACGATCGCAAAATATAGTGCGATACTCCACGCCTGCTCCACAACTGGCGGAACAATGTTGATTCCACTCAGACATCAACCAAGTTGAACTAGTCCCGGATCTATCAACCTTGTACCGTTGATTCCGAGTGCTATTCGTATCGGATTGCAAATGCATTCGATACCGAGCCTGATTTCGACGTCGTGCTTTGGGGCACTCACACTGTTTTTGTGTGGGTGGTTGTTCTTCCATGCAAGCTGCCTTATCAACATGTATCACTATTCCAGATGCAAGTTCCTGAACGCAACTCAACTCACGTCGCCGGAATGCTTCACCTTGCTGGCAACGGCATTCACCCCAATCATCGTAACGCCAATAGGCTGGGCAAGGTTGTGTATTACAATGCAATAGGTTTTCATTAAGCACTGGTTTTTCCGAGTGAAGACAACGACGCTGTGAATAATAGCGCACAGGATTCTCACGGGCACATCGAATAACAGGAACCTGAGTACCACCACCGCAGGATTTTGTACAGGAACTGAATCCAATTACTTTCCAGTGAAACTTGCGTCGGCGTCCAGTTCGTATACTGCTAGATGAACTGCCTTCTTCGTTACCAGATCTCAGAAAGCCATCGCTGCTTTCTAAAGATAGCTCGTTTTCCTCAGAATCGGATACTATAGGCAGTAGATATTCATATTTTACACCTGGATTAAGTGTTTTACTATATATCTAAAAATGTAATTTCAAAAAATTAATTTTAAGTAAGTTGCTATACATTATCCAATTGCATTACCAAGAGTTCCAATGGTTCCCTTATTGGCCCTGTACTCGTTATCCATTCCGTTACACCATCACCATGTTGGACGCCATCTATTCG
The DNA here is from genome assembly GCA_037075365.1 of Drosophila emarginata. Taxonomy (NCBI): domain Eukaryota; kingdom Metazoa; phylum Arthropoda; class Insecta; order Diptera; family Drosophilidae; genus Drosophila; species Drosophila emarginata. Next base: position 726,696 of record JBAMCD010000012.1, read on the forward strand.
ATGGTAATCAAAAGTTGAGCCAACTGCTTCATACGATGCACTTTCCGAAATTTGATTCTCCCCATTGAAAATGCACTTTTGATCGGATGTGCGCAAAACTTAAAAAACAAAACACTTATAAAAATTTGTTTTTCTTATTAAATCTTTAAATGGCACTTACCCAACAAATTTATACTGTTTTTCAGTTCTGTTATCGAAATGTTAGAGGCTCCAGCAGGTATTGTAGCCACATGAACATATGCATCTTCTGGCAAAGGATCTCGAGTAAAAATTCCCGTCACTGGACGGCACAACAAACCGCCACAGCCAACCGATCCACTATTCGCGTATAATCCATTGATGGCTCCACTGGCATGAACAGCCTGCAAAAGAAAGAAATTGAAAATAGTAAAAAAATGTAAATATATAAAAGTGTAGGAAAAGCGTATAACAGGTAAAATAAAAAGTATATAAAGGCCCATTGACAACATCATTAAATTCTTGCAAAAAGCAAACACTTACCGTCCAGATAAGGGCAATATATATCAGCATTCCAAGTTGAACTATAGGGTAAATAAGTATTTACAGTACTTATTAAGTATGTAATTATAGTTAAAATTCTCCTACAAAATATCACTGGATTAAGATAATGAAATATATTGGAATATTGGTCAATTGAAGATACCAAAGACTAGTAACTTATTAAACCATCTTCTATTTTAAGTTTACTTCGAATCACTTTAAAATTTTCTTTATTGAGTTAACTAAATGAAGTTACATATGAATGTATTGAGTTTGTGTCTGAAAAGTTGTAAAATTGCCTTTTTCTATATGAAAAAAACATATAAAGAAAACTTTCATTCATTTCCTCTAATTGTCCTAGCTTTTAGAGCAAATTTATTGGTCTAGTCTCTAGAGTTTGGAGTCATAAGATGATGTCTGTGGTCACGCCACAATATATTTCACTTTCTCTTTACAGACTCGATTTCATTTTTTATTTTTCACAAATATTTTAGCAATGTTTGTTGTTATCATTTTGACATAAAACAATTATTGACAAGGTGTGAAAGTTTTTTAAGAAGATTGCAATATTTATGATGATGTAGTTTATGCTAGGAACTAGCTTTCGACAGCTATCTGAGGCGAACATATATAAATCAATATACATACATACATTTGTACAAATAACTACTACATTATATGTATGTATATATATTATGTGTGTGTGTAAATTCACACACCAACACTGATAAGACTGCGATAAACCCTGGATTCACTGGATGGCGCTAGACTCTTGTGAACGTGAATGCCATACGAACAATTCAATGGCAGAGGCCATTCTTTCAGACACATTTGATTGTTTACGAGAAACATGCGTGGGATTGAAGTGCTTATTTATTTCAAGCACTGTTCCACATTTTAGCAGCGCCAACTCGCTCTCTCAACACAACAGAAATGTTGATACCTCGAAATTGTGGAATTGTGGAATTTCTGGCCGCAACATTTGTTATTTATTTCCCACTCAATAAGCTAAAAAGATAAACTAGTGCCCCATTAAAAGGAGATTCGTTTAATTATTCTCATACTCAATAATATTTCACTCTGTTAAATATTTTCTCAAAGTCAAATAACTTGATTTTGGCTATGTTGATTGTTTACCTAAATATTGACTGATAATTACCTGGCTAAACTCTTTCGCTAAATAGCTCACTTTTGCTAGACTCTACAAATCATCTATAAATATATTATACTGCTATATATCAAGTATTTAACAGAAAATGTAATCATTATACATATATTTCCCCCATCGTGTAACTAAAATATAATCACTTCTGCTGCTGGGCTCTAAAATTATTTTCAATTATACTTTTTTTTACAAGCAAATTGTATTTCTTTTTTTATGACGTCACGTACACTGATGTGAATTTGTGGTTGTTGTATTTTTTTCCTTCCCCTAGACATCTAGAATACATTAATATAATTTTAGCACACAAAAAGAACGAATTTTATTTAATTCATAAATTCATAAATATTCTTGATCTGCATTAATAGACAAGTCGATCGAGTACTTAATATGTCATTGAACTGATTTTTGCATCTATATATCAATAAATATTTTTAAATGGGATTGATTATTATCCACATATGGTTATACAGTGGTTAAACATTGACACCAAATTAGTATTTCTAAAAATGGTCATGATCAATTATCTATCCTATTGGGACAATTTAAACACCTGTTATTATGGCAATGAAATGCATTTAACATTCAGTCGCCATTTAGAAGATCCATGCAAAATCTGTAATTATAATACACCTGCAAAAATATTGATTTGGAATGTCGAAAACTTTAAGGATATTTAATACAACAAATAGCGAATTTATCAAAAGTTTAATTCATTTGCCAACATATTTTTAACATGCATATTGCTACGCATTTTAAAAGCTTTCAAAATTTCAAAGCCCCTTGTGCTCCCAAAACCAAAATGTTTTTTAATATTGCAAAAAGAAGACAAAACAAATTAAAACTAACATGTCTCTTAATTAATAAACTCTATTCATAAACAAAGCCAATTTAATAGTAGCCCCAATATCCAAATTGGGGGGAATGCTCTTAAAAATGTTGGTTCTCAGTGATTTTGAATTTTAATTTAATTAACACGAATTTGCTTATCAAAACAACTTTGCCCATGCGAATTTTTAATTAATCTATTATGTTACAGATAGAAAACATCTTAATAGAAAATAACCAGAATTAATTAACTAAAATTCGGTATGTTAAGACGAAGAAAATCTTTAATATAGCCAAACTAAAATCTTTGCCAATATCATCCAGAGATATAAGTATTATAGTGTACTAAGTGTAAAACTTTTAAATTCAAGAAGAGAAATACAAACATATCATGGATAGTTTTTAATTTTTGTAAAATAGTAGTAGTATATTTAGAATCAAACTTGTCTATTGCATAATAATACAACAATTTCAACTGACCAAGGTCAAAAATCTTTTAAGACCATCAAAAGTTCACGAGATCACTAAAACAAAATTAACTAGAGAGACTAGTTTTCGATAAACAGATGCAGATGCGCATTACACATTAATATAAAATTCCCAAAAATAAATCTGATTTATAGGATGCCCCAGATAGGGATTAAAAAACAATTTATTTTTCTTAAAAGCAAAACCTACATATTAGCTGGTCACTTTACTTATAAATGTATAGATATATGTAGAAAAAAAAGTACTGCGGGAAATAAAAACCGCAGACTTAATTAATTCCACTTCCAATTTTTAAAAAGAATTTGCCAACGAATGTTGGTTTCGATTATTGCTCGACAAACCCGGACTCAAAGAGTTTGATATGTGTTGTGTGCTTCGTTGCGCGATGAATACTAAATTTTGATTTCGATTGATTCATTTAAAACAATTTGTGTATCAAAGATTGAGCACACGCCAGCAAACGCTGCTCCGCTCTTTCAGTTTTCCACAAGTTGAAACATTGGCGCTAGCTCAGTATTTTTTTTTTTTTTTTTTTGCTTTTTTGCACACGCAATTGCTCTCTTACGTATGGATATTTGTACATAGATGAGTTCATTAGACTGGCCGCCGATTCTTGGTTAATAGTGTCCAAATCAGGTAACTTAATAAAGTCGGGGATAAAGTGGAATCCTGTTTCAATCGAATAGCACTTTGAAGTTTTAATGATTTTTTCTCAAAAAGTCAATGGAAAGGTTCCAATAATAATAATAGATATTTTAATAAGTTTCCGAAATAAAAAACATTTCTTGTCAATATTCAAACATTATTTAGTTTTTCGCATTTAAGCTTAAATTTTTAACCACTTTACATAGTAAACTTCTTGAACATTTATTTGATCACAAAAATGTTCACCCTAATGTATTTAAGTTCAATTTACCACAAAGCGTTTTTTACTTTGTATTAGCAATATTTAGAATTTGTCTTTCGGCACTCATACGCTTAGTTAATGCTCTATAATTGTAATAAAGAAAATTTAAATATATTTTCTTTAAAAGAATGTTTTTTTCAAGTACTAACTTTTATTTGTGATTTTCACTAATCCATGTGGATTTTTTATAATGCAAATCTCTAAATATTTCAGGTAGTCCTGCAAAGTATATTCAATTATTTCCTCTAGTCTTTGGTGATAGAGCAAATTTTAACTAAATCAAAATTAAAATTGTAACTTTATATTTAACCAAGTTCCTTCTTGTTTGGGAAAAACTAAATTTCAGAGTTCACATATGGATAATTAAAACGAATATGCCAAAATACCCTGTGCTCATTTTATTGATCTTTTATTATTGATCTGCTTTGATATTAATAAAATGAATGATCTGCCAAAATGTTTGTTTTTATCAATCAATATTAGTCCCAGAGCAGTAGAGTAAACATATGAAGAAATGTATTATAGTTTCTGAAATTTAAAATATTTCTAAATGCTGTTTCCATGCGATACCCACCTTACAAATGCCACCAACACACATTGCTCGACTCAAATAGTTGGATCGATAATATTCCGCAGGACGATAACACGGCGTTCCATCAATAACGGTATCATTAAGAGTTGCAAAATATTTCATACCCAATGGCATGCAATTCAGTTCACATTCTGTATCATCTGTTAATGCCCAAAATAATATAAAAAAGAATATTTAAATTATATAAAATTTTTATTACAATTACTATAGAATATACATAAATGGCTTACCTTTTATATAAGGTTCCCATTTGTATCGATTGCCGCGAAAGTCAACGTGATTATAAGCTGAACATTGTTCAGCACGAAAATCTAAGGATTGTGGTGAGCACGGCAAATCATTACATAATTGATAGCGTTTAAAGAGTCCCACACAAGAATTACTTGTAAATCGTTTACCCGTCGAATAGTTTCTAAAATAAAAATCATGTATATGATCTCAGGGTTATCGAAATATGTAAGATCTTCTACTATATTCGGATTGAAAGACTTTAAGATACTCTAACACTATAAAACAATAAATACAACATATACTAGACCAATATTTCGAAAGCTAAACAGGATTGTTATTCCAATCAGATATCAGAGGAACACTGTAATTTATAAAAAGTACAATTTGTAATTAGATCCATTTAAAAACACTTCAAGTACTCTTATCTAACAAGAGATCGCTTCTAGTGAATAATGGTTCATAAATATTCTAATTTTTTCGAATTAATTTCAAGCAAAAGTGAACGTGACGCAAAAAGAAATGTGTAATCCATTTTTTGTTTTTTTATTTTATTCCAAATTTGGCAAAGTTTAAATAAGTTCTACAAATGAGTCAATATTTTAAAAATTTAAAAATTGTTATCCATTGGTTTGGATACTTCAATGAAAACTATATCATTTAGTGATTCTCAATATACTTTTTCTGCAGATACTGCGTCAATTCGGCGTTTTGGGGATTTGTCACTTCGTTAAGAATCTTCTGTTTATCATCAACAGATACATCAGCACCAAGGGCAGATTCGCCTTGAGCCTTCAGGGATTTTATTTCAGTGGCAAATTGAACATTTTTATCCAGCAGCAAGTTGTCCAAAAATTCTACGGCACTCTGCAGATCATGGTTGACCTTTGGCAAAGCGTCTTGTTTAAGGAAATTTAAAAACTCTGGACTAAATGTTTTATCCAAATTAGTTATGCCCGCCTGTCGCTTTTCCCACTCTGGTTCTTTTTGAAGGGCCTCCAGTGTGGCTAAGGTCTTTTCTACATCAGCTTTGTATTCAGTTTTCGTTAATAGAGATTTATAGAACTGAACAGCAGCAAGAATATCCTCATTCGTTTGATATACTTGCAACTTTTCTTTAATATAGGCTTCGAACTCTGGAGTAAACTGTTGTGGGACACCTTTAATGATTGCCTGTTTTTGTTCGTAGCTTTCTTCCTTGAGAGCCGATTCATAGAGCTTAATCAACTTCTCCAAATCATTTTTGTGTGAACCATCATCATTGGCTAGAAAAGATTCAAATCCTTGAATCTGTTCGCGTATATGATTGTTTAACGCCTCATCAAGACTTCCCGAATGCGCCCACTGTAAATGTATGTCCGTACGTTTTTATGGTTATCCTTGACATAATATCCTCTATAGGACTCACCTGCACAAGGGCCAATAAAAGCACACAGGTGGCAATTAGTTTTGTCATTTTAGCCCAAGTAAAAACAATCTTTGCAAGTGTCTTGATAACCGAAAACTCAGCTCAGCATCATTCAGGTTTCGTATTTATACCAAAAAGTGCTCTCAGTTTTGGGGATTTTTTAACCAATTCAACTTCACAAATATACATAATGTGACTCTTTGTTTAGGTTGTTTGTTGCTTTTTCTGGCTTAAGCTCAAAATCTAAGCTTAAAATCAAATCGGTAACATCTACACCGTAAAAAATTTATATACATATACAACTAAAACAATATCTCAAAAAAAGATTGCTAAACTTAAGAAATCGTTTACGTATTACTAAGGCTTAACTTAAAGTCTGCCATATTTATTTGCCAAAGTTATCTTTTTGGTATTAGACCAAAAACGAATTGATTTACAATTTTTTTCCAGTGTACTGATTCATATAAACCAACCTATTTACATAGACTTCGTATGTTATATTTACATTTTACTAACACACACACACATGTTTGTTTAGTTAAATGAAATAAGCATATAATTTTCAGTGACTAATGTTGACAAAACAATTAGCTGCCTTCATTTAACCCTCGCTTTAACGCTGATACAGATCTGTGATAGAAGCCTTTTGTTATTCCGATACCGAACGAGCTTATTTATTGAATAATTCTAATACTCTTTAAATATTCATAAGTTATTGTTATTGTAAAAACCCAGCACAGTTTTATTAGAATATAAATGATTTTATGATAAGATGATATTTATTTAAAATATAGAAAGTTCGCAACGCGATTAACACAATTTGAGCTTTCTAATCAAAAAAGTCTGATTCTCAAAAACTATAACTTTTAAGATGAATTTAAAAGATTTTGCAAGCATTTTGTTTGATTGACAGTAAATCAATTAAAGACACCTTTTCAATTTCCTGGATTTAAGGTTTCTGTCATTAGAAAAATATTACATTGGATTCGTTAATATATGTAAATACAAAATTGGGCAAACAAACCAGAAGTATACAAAATAAAGCTCATTGCACTAACCAGTTTTCAATCCACTAATGGCCAATCACACACATAAACGTCTGCTGATGAGCAAAAGATAACAATGTTCATGACAGCGGCCAAATGACGTTAATTTGAATGTTAATAAACATTTCAATATGTCATAGGCGGCCATAGACAACTCGAATATCAAGATCAAAAATCACGAAATAGTTAAACGTGGCCAGCATTAGAACGATACCACTGTAAATTGATACATTCGTGTTGGTTAAGGAACATTTGGCTAATGGAACCATATAATAAGAATCTTCTAACGAATAAGCAAAACAATATTTTTACAAATATACATATATATCTACATAGATGTATTCCAATGTACATACATATGTATATAAACATCGTGGAGTGTACTTCACACGTAATTTCTAAGAAATATTTGTATACATTAGCAAATATAATATTTGATTGTGGTTTGGCATATACTATGTACATAAATGTATAAATCCAATCAATGTTTTTTATTATAGTATTTGATATTAATACTTACCGGTTAATACACTTTCTTATCTGATATCTAACACCACCGCCACAACTGCGTGAACATTCGCTCCAATCGTTCCAATTTGCCCATCGTGGATAAGGTCGTACCTTCACTTTAGTCCTTTTTGTAGTTGATATATCCAAAGTACCGCTAGTTGACGCTTCATGAGCTATCGATGGCACAGCCTGAGCTGTAGTGGATTCGATAGTTGAATAGTTGCTTGTATCCGATAAATTTATATCATTTGCAAGCGATAAACTTGTCGACTTTAACGGCTCTTCCGTAGAAGTCGGAATATCGGTAGTTTTAATCTCAAGTGACATTGTCGTTGATTTAAGGCCGGATAATGCATAATTTGTTGCTTCAGAGGTTGCAGTTGGTGTTTCATATTCGGTGAATACTTCGTTGTTTCTGGATTTTTGTTTTGACGCAATATTTTTCTGTGGTCGCCATAAGTTTGCAAACTCCAAAGATGACTTTGCTTTAAAATCTTTTAATTTGTCTGATTTTGGTTGCTTTATGTTGCTATGTTGCTTTAGCCACTCTTGATGTTTCTTTAAAGAAAAGGAAGGGGGAAATAAATGAAGCTCTATTAATATATGTTAATATATGTTTCCCCTACACTTTTGTTTATGAGACAAGATTAATTTTATAGTTATTTGACAAGTTTTATTGCCTTTAAAATTAAACTTCTAACACAATTAATATAATATATTTTATAACTCTAATGTAAATATAACTATAAAAAAAAACTATAAAATATCTCGGCCTTTTTAATTGTTTTTTTTTTTAACATCTAATCTCAGTTTAAGCAATGCTTCTACTCCTGATAATTTTTAAAACAGTTCAACTATTTTTTAATATACATATACATACATACATATGTAGCTTTCTTCAAAAGCGATCACAACCAAGTTAAGTTTTGGCTTAAGTACTGGTGGTGAAACCAGTCTTGGCCATATTATTAAATTTTATGGATGTGCATAACTGGCCTTCATTCGCATTGCTTATTTACTACCAATTATATTGCTTACCTTGATACGTTCTATAGTTGATATATCCGACTGTACTAAATGGGTACAGATAACAGCGACAAAAACAAGATAAATACTGTAAAAATAAACAATGTTAATGTATATATTATTTATATTATGTGTTTAATATATAAACAATATAAAATGCATTTTTAACCTGATGATAGTTAATTCTTAAATCAAAAATGAATTTGCAAATTCCAACGATCTCAGTAAAATAAAACTATGTACATATAGCTTGATTCATAAAAATCGGCGTAAATATTTTTATGGATGCACATGTTGAAGATTTTATGATTTTTAAGTAAGTTTGCGTAGGTCAACGGAAAGTAACCCGTAATTATAGAAAGTCTTCCCACAACAAAAATAATAGAATTCAAGTTTCACTAGCGGACCACCAAATAATAAAATTAAATTTATGAAGCTCAAACTGAACTGGTCCCATAACAAATTATGTAAGATGAGAATTTCTGCGGCACATTAAATAATTAAACCCAATTGAAATTTTTGTGTAGATTTAAGCTATTTGGTAACTTAAAGAAACCATAATTTATTTGAAATATTGAGTGCCTAACCCCAACATTCCAGTTAATCTATTATTCATAAAAACTACATGGTCTCCTCTATATAGTCTAATAAAAGCACATCCATGCTTATAAAATGATGAATGTACATACATAAATATGTATGTACTTATATGCCCACATTCAATCATATATACATACATACATAGAATAAAATATTTATAATTCTCTATGAGAATTAAGAAAAGAGGGTCAACACATTTTAATATATTAAATTTTAGCAACTTTGTAAGCAAAAACCAAATTGAGTTGCGTGTCGATTATAAAGTTAGATAAATACTAAATGTGACAGGTGGACTAACTAAATTTTTAATGATTCAGCTAAAGGTTTAAGTTCAGATTTAGCTATAATTAAGGCTTAATCTATCTAATTGCAGTTTAAGCAGAATTGAAATAAATATGTGTATATAATTAAAAATATAACATGTTGAACAAAATTTGGATAGTAATTAATTTAACTATTATTAAAAAATTTTAAATTTATTTATATGAAAGTTTAAAAATCTTGATAGAAAAATTTATTAAGCCGCCCTCGCAGTTGAATATTTTCCAATATGCGTATTTATGAAATTTTAAAAGTTTTAATTAAAAATTGACAATGAAAAATGTTTGTCACTGATATTAAATACATATGTATATAAGTTTATGCACCAAAAATCTAAACTGTAGATAAAACCAATAAATATAGCCTTAAATTGCTCTTACCTGCATGTGGTTAAAAAATTTGCCATTATAAGTATCTGCAAAAAAATAAAAGTTTGAAATTTATTGTTAATTTTGAATTAATTATAACTGATGAGCAATACAAGCCAATGGCGACTTGTTTAAAGAAGCTTCAAAACTATTTTTGATGAATTCATTTAACAAGAAAAAATTCAACTGAGTTTTGTCTAGAAATTATACATATGTATGTTTATATATGTAAACATACATATGTACTACGTTTCTATCAGTAAGAGTATGTAGTATAAAAAACATAAATCTATGAACAACTCAAGCTTAATGACACTTTTGACAAATTTCACAAAAATTAAACACAAATGGGAATGATCTCTCAAAACATTAATTTGCTAGAGTATACAAAGTTCGCTTAAGTCATAGTTAGTCAGATCCTCTGGAACTGATTAGCTTTAAAAAGTTGAGTAACAAATACATACATCAAAGTTGAACAAATTCGACAATATTGTACGGTATATAATATATGTAGAATGTGTAAGTACTATGCGTAATTAGTTTCAGTCTTCTGATGCCTTTTACGCACAACCGAGCTTAAAGAGGAACAAAAAAAAAAAAAACGGCGCTGAATGCGATCATTAATCTACTCGTAATTTGCGCCAACTGCGACAGAGTTCGACACGCCCATCTATAATGAGCTCTATAGAAAAAAAAAAAAACAGACTTCAAAACATCACATCAGCACATTGTCTAGCAATTAACCCATTTTTTCGGAAACTATTCTATTCTAACCCACCAAAATCGTTGCGGAATTATAGACATACATACATCCATACATATATTTTTTATGTACACACACAGAGAAAAAAATTAATAATCTTTAAAATTGATATTGATTTATATATACATACATATGTATGTATGTACATATACTTTTATTATAAAAACGCATCAGTCTTGTTTTTTTTTTTTATCTACTAAGCCTACAAATGATCATTTTAACATTTTGCAATTTATAAGAGATATTATTATTGGTTTTTGATATAACAATTTAAGCAGCTAATATCAATTAAGTGTTGATATTCTTTTCTCTCTGCCTGTCTATTTGTACATATTGAGTACATTACTTAACAGAGAATTAATTGAAAATAATCTATTAGAAAATGTACCCCAAAATGAGAATTTTAAGCAGCAAATTTCAGTAAGCATGGCAGATGGAGCTTCATAAATCGTTATGCGATAGCGTCAGAAGTTTTCCGAATGAGAATTAAATCTTATCGCCCACACATCGGAAGTCGTTAAAGCGGAAAACCTATGTACATACATACATACATATATGTATATGCGTTTATATACATGCATACATACATATATACTCAAATGTATACATACATATATTGATGCATAAAGCTCGGATGCAAAAAATAAAAAAAAATTCTCCAAACGAAATCCATTTAAATTGAAAATATCAGAAGCATTGGCAAAGGCTTCGTTTGTTTGGCCAAATAAATCGTGCGTGACCACGCTAATGCTAGGGAAAATTCGATAAAATAGGCGATGAGATCCGCAATTGCCATTGCCACCACCGTGAAACGATTCAAAGCATACCCATACCCATTTGTTTGGCACAAAAAAGAAAAAAAAATGGGAAGGGTGCGTATGAGAATGCCTACGAATATGTTACGTATTTTTTTTTGTAAGGTATGTACATATGTATGTATGTATGCTTCCACACCCAAACTACTTACATACATATATATTTTTAAATTTACATATATATAATATATATTATATGCTCAACATACTTTCTATTGAGCCACTGGATCACTATTGACCTTCATGGTATCTAAATCTCGATACGTTTTTTTGTGCTTCGTACATCTGCATATTTGGTAATGGCTTAGTATGTATATATGTATGTATATAAATACATATATACATACATATGTATGTGAGAGGGCTACGACAAAATTTTTGTCATAGAACCTATCTTTCACATGTTTCTCTATTCCTGCATATCAGGAAGATAGTCCAATTATTTAGTTTTTATGTCTCAAAACAGTATTGGGAGTACTTTTATATATAAAATATGTAACAAAATATTCAACATTTACACTCATATATGAAAATTGTATCTCTGATTTCAAAATGATGTAATCTTGTTAGAATAAAAAAAGATCATAAACTGCTTGCCCATTCACTTACTGTAATGACACAGTGCACTTTTTCAAAACTGTGTCAATAGACCTTTATCCCATTTGACAAAATGTATATCTCGATTTTTGGAATAAACAACGCAAGATATTTTTATATCCATACATAGACAAAAGATATTTATACACAGACATAATACATTTTTTTTTCAGTGGCAAAAGCACTTGACTCTGTCATCCAACTCGGACGCATGTATGTACTTTCGGTAGAAATGACACAATACGAATTTGAATAGAAAGTGAATTCAATCTAAAATGAAGCACTTGAAAGAACTAACAATATTGTTTGAATCTATCTGTATGTACATACATTTACACATGTGAGTATTGGCCATTACATTAATATGTATGCATACATATGTGAGCATTTCCGCTCGATAGATCTGCGAAAGAGTTCCGTCTGGAATTTCTTCATGGATTCCATCAGAACGGCCGCTAATCATCCGTCAACAATAGCCAAAATAATAATAAAATCTAATTGATTATGTGTGTAAAATGAAATTTTTGAAGTTTCGCATTCGCTAACAAATAAATTAAAGTATGTACTTACATATATTGTTTAGCAAGAGAGTATGTGCATTTATATTTTATAATAATTTAATCTACAATATAAACAATATAAATCTATATAATAAATTTTTTCTCTTTAGAGTATTTATTGTTTTTTTTATAATATTAAGGTTGAATTTTTAGCCTAAAGTTGTTAACGATAAAATGGTTTTCCTTTCATTCGACAAATTATTGTTACTGTTTTCGTATATTTTATATTATTAATATTAATAAAAGCAGTTGTAAAAAAATCTAAAATAGAAAAATCTTCAATTCAAAAATATATTATTCAAGGCTTTTATTCAATATCTACAATCTAATCCAAAATTCGGGTTTAATAAAAGGTTTCCAGAAAGTCAAACTTTTAAGTTTTTTTTATGTTGGATTTATTAATAAAAAAAAAAGGTTCATGCATATGTATATGTATGTATGTATGTGTGTATCTATGTATTTTGTGCTTATTGTTTTCACGGAGACAACAAACCCAAAAAGATTGATTGATCCACTTGAATCTGGATGCGGTAATGTGGTTACCCTCATTTTCATTGCTTCGTGACTTCAATGAAAAGCCTCTAGATATATGAAGCATTTTTGAAATAAAAAACAATTAAGCTGTTATCACTTGTACCTATTCCCTCGTCACCTTTTCTCTTAATTCAACCTTCTGGAGATGGCAACGTGTATCTGTTGATCATTATTTAGGCTATTAAAATCGAAAGTTCAATTTTCCAAATTTTATTTGAAGTGCCTTTAACCTAACTAATACTTTGATATTTGATTTAATGGCAGCACTCAGTTTGAATTTATTACACTGTCTTAATTATAATAACTCACGAACATGATTTTTGATTTTCACAATTTTCCATTTATCATAATAATTTTATCAAAATTTATAATTCTTCTTTGAAAACTTAAATTTATTAGAAAATATTGATGCTTACTTTGTGTGAAAATAGTTAAAAAGTTGTTTGCAATTTTCAGAATCACTAAACACAGTTAAAGCCAGAAAACTAAAAATGAAATATTTTGAAAAATACAAAAAGGCTTATAATTTTTTAAATATTTTGAACCTCAGGTCAACTTTCAAAAGTCCTTTCAAAATTAAATTAATGAATATTCACTTTCATTTCGAATCAATATTATTTATTAATCATAGTTAGCTATACGTATTAATTTTAAATGGTTTCGAAAATGTACGAACACATTTAACCCACAGTATTTTCCGTACAAGATATCGAATTGTATATGAAACTTGTTGATTTATTTTATATTCACAAAAGTATACCTATAAATTTTTTTTTTTATTTCTCCAAAAAATAATAAATTATATAAATATTTTTTTAACATACATATGTTTTTACTTTAATTGTTGATAGTAAAAAATCCACTTATATTTAATTTTATAGTTTAACGAAAATCGGATATATTCAAACATGTAAAACAATTTGTATTTATTTAAATTTATTATTATACAATAATTGATAGGCTTTACTAAAATTCGTTTAAAAACTGATTAAAATAATTTAGTAAGTCGCGATTTAATTCCGATTCGATTGAAGCCGCCGTCATCATCGCGTGGTACGCAAATCCAAACTAAAATTGCGGGAAAATCGTTTGGGAATTGAAGCGATGAAAGCAGAGTCCCAAACACTATAGTAGCGTTGCTTCTGCGATAGAACGTCAAGAGCAGCACTTACATGGTCGGAGTGGCAGAGGGCCCGACCAACGGGTATAGAGGGTGGTGGAGGAGGAGGAGGAGGACTGGACTATGCTGTGGTGTGCCGTTTGTTTGCTGTGGCTGTGGCTGTGGCAGAGACATTGTCGTTGTCGGCGCACGCCCAAAAAGTCGGGAAGCAAACGTGCTTATAGTGCGAACGCGCAACATTCAAGTGAGTTTGTATTTGGACATAGAGCCTCCAGATGTACATATGTATGTATGTATGTATAATATTTATATACATACATTGCACATCGACGACAGTAAACAGAATAAAACCACTGATGTTGCGTAGTCATAAAAAGAACTACTTTTTTTGGTGAATTACCTAAAGGCCATTTCAAATGTTATATCTAACTTACTCACAGGCAAATACATACTTACATACATACATACATACTTGGTATTCTGTAGATAAAAAAAAAAAACCCTAATTGTTTTTATCATAAGCGGAAATGTTGATTCTGTATGCTATATAAAAATAATCAGGTGCATTGTAAACTAAGAAGTTGTGTAAATTTTCGAAATGTGTTTACAAAAGTATCTTTAAACATGTAAATTATGCTACAGTAGTCACTTTAAATACGTGTACATATTTGATTTGTTGTTTAACTATAAAACAAGAAAACTATTTGTTTCTCGATGTTTTTTTTTTGAGATATGTTTTAAAAGAATCAAACCTAAATTATAACGGTTTATTTGTAATTAATTTTGTAATTATAATTGTAATTTTTGAGCAATGTTTTGATCAATTGTTCATTACTGATAAGTATCTACAGGATAACCTAGACATAGAACAATCAAAGATCAAGATTCTGTGCAAAATTTAAAACTTTTCCTTTTAAAAATGAAATAGTTTTCGCAATTTTTACAAAGTTTTCATAAAAATATTGTTAACGGCATTTGTAAGTGCGGAAATATAATTATCAAACTAAAATAAAACTGATTAATATGCTATATAATAAAACTTCAGTTTAGAATCAACAAAATGTGTTTTAAATTGCCCTTTTGTACGCAATATTAAGAGATCAAATAAAAAAGGTCAATTAAAACGATTATCCAGTAGACTGGAGCAATCAATAAAGAAGTCGTTGTAAAGCTTTTTTTTCAAATTTCCAACTGATGTTCAATAGGAAATACCAAAATAATTAGACTGATACAATATTAAAGACATTCTCTCTCTCATGCTCTCCATATATGTACTTAAAGGCAACAAGTGTGCCATTTGTGGTTGGGGATAATTATTTTTAATACAATCGGAAGTTACATATTAACTACAGCTTCAAAGTAAGATGAAGTTTTTCACTTACATTTTATTTTTAATGATTGGTTATCCATTAATATGATATAAAGATATTTTTTATGTTAATTTCTCACTTTTGAATTGATTAAGTTTATTGGGATCCTTGGCATGAGCGACAGCAATAGGATTTATAATAATTCAAATAGCAAAGATTTTGTCGTTTTATATCCCCACAGTTCAAAAATAGATCTGCACACTTAGTTGATTTACCCAAGTTAGTTGAGTTCACGTTTTCTGAAATATAGTAAAAATATAATCCTCTGTGTTATACGAAATAAGTTGCTTTTGTTTTTGTAAAGAAATATGTACCTTCACATGGTTGTGTATTACAAGGATCGAAAATTGTTTCCCGTTCCGTCGTTAAGCAATTAGATGATTTGATCAGAGCATTCCGTTTCCAATTGTAATCCAGACATTCAACCATTCTCTGTCTCACTCCTTTGCCACAGGAACGAGAACACTGGAACGGTAAAGTTAAATAATTTTAATTGTATCTGAACTGGAAAAAAAAGGTAAACAATACCAACCTCTGACCATTCGGAATAATGCCAACGTGGTCCACAGTAATCGACTTCGCTCTGCATACATCGTCGTGAATCGCCAGGCTTTTGAAGGTTTATGCATTTTTCATTCTCAACAATTAGTCCATTGCTAATGCACATAACTAAGCGATATCTTTGCAAGTTAAAGCAATCACCTGTACAGTTACCCCACTCGGAGGTGACCCAAAAGCCGGTGTTCTGCTTGCAATCTTGTTGGCACGATCGTATAAGCTTTGGCATTGTATGGGGATCACACAAGTCTCCTTTTGGCATGGAACGAGCGCAATAAAGGGATCGATACTGATAACCTTTTAAAAAGCAAGAACTATCGGTACATTGACCCATCCATCCAGACATAAGCCAAACACTAGACGATTGGCTATCACGTGCATTGCGTTTTAATGTTTTCAATGATGTCTCAGAACTTTTGTTCAATTCTGGCGTTCCGCTGAAAACAATACCATCAGTAGATTCACTTCCCTCCAGGAGACAGTTGCACGGATCCTCAATTTTTTTTTTGAAAGGACATAAAGTGTCATTTACTTGAACTACATTACCCTTGACTTGCTCTTGCATACACTGAAACCTTTGTGTGCGCAAACCACTAAGACTTCCGGTAGGACACTTGCAGTCACTAAAGTTGCTAGGCCGCCAAAATGCCGGACAAAGACCACGATTGCAAAGATAGATATCGTCATTAAATGTAGGCTTTTCGATCGATGCACAATGACGGGGCGAATAATAACGTTCACCCGATTCACGTAAAGGTATGCATCGAAATATCGGTGTTTGAGTGCCAGGACCACAGGATCGATTACATTCCCCAAATCCCAATAACTTCCATTTGAATCGCCGATGCCTTCGTTCCTTTGCCCGAATAATGGAACCATCGTCAGTTTCGTTAATTGGAATTCCGTTCTCATCCCATATAGTTTGAAGTTCTTCATCCGCCATAGATGCAGAAGGTATTGGTATTGTGTAATTATATTGAATATCAGTTGTCAAATTTAAATCCATTACTAAAACCTACAAAGGTATACATATTATATATTTCTTTGAATTACATTAGCTTTTAAAAAATTATATTTACCATTAAAATTGTCGATTTATTAAGGGGACCTCTTGCTGTTAGCACAGACTTATTTCGTTTATAGTCATATATATCATCATTCATTTTAAATATGCCACTATTGGTAAGATTATTTCGATTTCCATTTATAAAAAATTCACCATCGGTTGATTTTAAAGCTGTGAATCAAGTTTTAATGGTATTTGTTTTAAGCATTTAAAAATAATACCTACCAAATATATTTTTATTCTGGTTTATTTGCTTTATAGACAAATTCATAGCACCAACGGGTATAGTAGCGATATAGTTATAATCTGTCGTCAGATTAGTTTTATTAAACACACCAGTAAAGTGTTGGCACAAAACAGATCCACATTTTGTCTGGCTATCATTTGTGGTAGCTGGACGAATTGAACCGCTAGAATGCACAGCCTGCAAATAAATATATTACTTTTTCTTTTTAAATAAATAGAAAATTTGTTTAATTTTATTTAATTTGTTTTTTTGAGACCTTAGATCTCAGAAAAAACTAACTGATTTTAACAAATTTAAAATATTACTACATATATATGTACATATTTAATTAGCTATGCAGATCTACAATATATATAATATTCGATCTACAATACATATAATATTCGTTAAAATTCATCATAAGATCAAATTTATGGAAATAATTCCACATTACAATTGCACAATTTTTGAATCTTTTAGACTCCAAAGAATTTATAACCACTTGCAAAATTTTCGAATCTTTTAGACTCCACAAAGTTTATAATATGTTTTCTAAAATCTGTGCTAAGCGGTTTCAAAAATACTCCTTACATATGTCAACGTTCAGTGAACTTTTAAAGTGAGCTCTTTATTATAAGAGATATTAAAAACAAGATCGGAGTTATAGCTACACCCATCTTTCAGCTTTTCAATTCAAAACAAAAACCTCTTTACACCAATGGCAAGTGAGGCATTTCTATGAATCTAAAAAAACAAAACGCTTTTTGAATTTTTATAATATTTATACATATATATATATGTACATATATGTATATTGTTGGTCTATAAAATTTATGACTATGTTTCGTAAAACTGCACTCAGAAATTGCAGTTTGGTTGCCAACAAATAAATAAAAGCAAATTTTTTCCATTTCCTAAAGAAAATCAGATTGTTCACAGATCGAAAGAAAAAATAATGTAAGAAAAGAATTCCACTTCACATTTCAGACAAATAGGTTCAAGTCACTTGAACATTTCTTCAATTTTTTGTTTTTTTTTTATAAGCGTTCTTTTTAAGTAGCGTAATTATCAAGTGATAATTGGGTCATGCTAAGAAAAAAGGCTATATGTCTCATTTTCTATTCTCTTTCCTCTTCTTGTTAACAGTTAAGTTAATTTTGTTTCCTGATATGAATTGAATTACAAATAGGAGAAATCGAAAAGACTCTGCTTGTGTGTGTGTGTGTGTGTGTGTATGTAAAACAATTACACGCAAACGGTATTAATTAAGATTTATTGCAAGAGCCACTTGCATTTGTGTGGTCGACGGCGTCAGCAAGGCTTAGCATAAAACTAATGGGCCCTACGGATTGCAGCACGCGCCATTCAAGCTATTTGCATGTCTCTGGTTCGACGAGGAATGGTTTTAAACCAATTTGCCAATGCCATACAAAGAAAATATCAAACATAATAATTATGGGTTGTGGACTATCCAAATGTCTGAGATAACATTAAAATATGTTAGTACATCAACAATTTAAAAACAGAATGAAGAAAGTTACATTAAAGTAATTTTTATTATTATAATGGCAACGATGTTTGAAAAAAGAAATGAGTAAAAGTGCATGAATGAATTAAGGACTTAATAAAGAAATTGATTTCAATTTTCTTTACCATTTAGAGACGGTTTCAAATACGGCTTAAGTGGGCAAAATCAAATTTCGAATTCTAAGAAAACCACACTAGGCATTTGGCAAGACTTTTTTTTTTTTTGCAAAAGTAAAAAATTGAAAACAGATGCCACGTCTAATAAAACACGCAGAGTCAATGAAGATTACACATGACGTCAATTAATTTCTTTCCGGGTCGTAATACGTACAAGTAGGCATATGCAAAAGTACGTAGTATATTTTTACCAGAAAGCCACAAAACACAATTATGAATATATATCTATATATATGTTTTTATAAATATACATATGTACATATATTAAGGCTAAATTAAATAAAAATGAATAAAGCGAGTTCAACATACTATAAAATTCAGTAATATTGTCAAAATTCATCAATATTTTCATCTAATTAGGAGATATTAATAACTTGTTTTACTTACCCGACAAATACCTTCGACACATACAGCTCTCCGTCTATAGAAATGCGTAAAGTAAACAGCCGGTCTATAGCAAGGAGTTCCATCAGTAACTGACTGATTCATATTAACAAACAAATCAAAGCCACTGGCTTGGCAATATAGTGTACACTCATCATGTTCCTTCTCATAACCGATCCAACTGTAATACTTTTCCCTGTATGGCGTTCTATTAAAACTTTCACATTGCAAATCTCGAAGCCGCTGTTTATGAGCCTTACAACGTTCATCCTTACAAAGCCTGTACCGCTTTAGTAATCCAAAACAGCCGAACTGTTGAATTCCTTTACCGTCTGGATAAAAACTTTTCTCAAATTCCATAGCTTGCGTATCATTTTGAGTCCTGATTAAAAATTTTAAATTCTTACAACACTTAATTTATGATAATTTGGTCAAAATGACAAAGATTTTTAATAAATACAATCTTTACGTTTCAATAAATAAATTACCAAAATATGAAACTAACTAATATACTTACCGTTGTATACACTTTCTTCGTTTAATTTGAACACAAGTTGTTGAACATTTGCTCCACTTCTCCCATCGATCCCATGAGTATGTGACGCCCACTCGTTTTAAAGTAATGTTGTTGCGTTGAGGCGATTGCTTGTTGGTTTCAGTTTCATCTATATAGTCATTATAATCGTCATACGAGTCCTCGCTCAAAGTCGACTTTTCAATGGTCTGATTATTGTTCAAAACATTTAATTTTACTTCTTCCAAAGCTCCGAAACTTCGCAAAGTAATTAAAATAAAAAGCGTTGCTAAATAAAGTATCATCCTGAAACATTATTACAAAGATCAATTTAGCTCGATTTAGCTTGGCAATGAGATTAAATTTTTTTAAACTAGTCTGTACTGGTATTTTATACTTTATTCGTGTTATCTTCATCCTGACACCTTAGAAATATTTGGGACGACTCGAATAGTTTCCTTGAAAACGAGTGGAGCGTTTCGTTGGAGAACGTTGGTGCCCTTTCGAATTTTGAACAACAACTGAAGTGTTCGGATATTGAAAAACCACTCTAACCCAATATTTATAAATGTATTTTTATAGAATTTTGTATGTACTTGTCTATCCATTATGGATTGATTTGTACAAAATGAACATAAGAAAGTAATTTCAAAACAAATTTGCTCCTCAACTTTCAATGGGTGTTCATTACTGCTTTTATTATTTCTTTAAAATCAGATTCATTATTTGTATGTAGCTCCGAAACGTTTAATATTCAATATAATATGTTTAAAAAATTCAAAGCAGATAGTTTTGAAATAATTACAAAAATTTTAATAACAGATATAGTTAAAAAAAAAATACCGAGACAAAACATTTCTGCTGTGAAATAGTTGCTGGAATATATGAAAAAAAACTAAACAAGAAAAAAAATTTTTTTAAAAGACAAACTGACTTTCTCAAATTCAACTAAAATAATAATTTACCGCTACACATTCAAATTAGCAATCTCAATTTTTGCGGTCACACTAATTTCCAGCTGAATATAGCTAGATTATCCGCTAAACGACTTTCCGCCAAGAAAAATAAACCAGCTGATTCTGGTCACTGCTGAATTAAATTGTTTGTTTTTGTTCCCGGCTTAATCTTATATATCCATATTCATCACTTGAAATAAACAAATAATTAAATTAAAAACCATTCAATCGCGAAAGTGTATCGATATGGATTCGCAAACAGAAACAACACTGAGGGAAGCCCAAGAAGAAGAAAGAATAATACATTTGCAAAATTTAATTGAACGGAATATAGAAATTGGTATGACTTACTATGCTTATGGTCATTCATGTAAAACAATTTTATTTATTAGAGCAACAGATTGAACAGAACACACTCGGCGAATCAATTTCCGGCATAGAGACTATAATTTTGCAAGCCAACGATTTAGTTAAAGGATATGAAGAACGTCGCACAAATTCCTCGGAACTCGTTCTTGACACAGAGCTATTACGACGCAATCATGACGTCGTGGGAAAAGCTTTTCAAAATAATTCAAATTTCTCAGATCGAATGTTTTGCGAGGCTATTGTAAGTCGCCTATTATAATACATATGAAAATTAATTAATTCAATGTTTTAATTTATTTGTGATGCTAGAGTAATTTAGTTTTCAAAGAAACTGAAGACTGGAACGCCATATGCAGCCTAGCAATACAATGTGGGCGTCCGCTTTTTACGAATGACAGTATGCTGCCGTTTATAGATGTGAAGCCAAAAGAGATTATACCAAAGCAGCGAGCTCAACGCAAGCCTAAAACAATTGTAAGTCATAACCAATACCGGGTCTTTCCTAATACTGATTCGCAATTCCGACACTTAAAAAAAGTAGAATATATAAATAATTGTTAGACAAATCAGAAAAATGTTTTGTCTGAAACTTGAAAACAACGCCAATTAAGCTTAATTTTTTCGCAAAATCATGATTGGAAAATATCCCCATATTTCTTCTTGTTGTTCATTTTAATTTATAGACGACCTTTAAATACTTTTGTCTGAGACATAATGTTAGATAATTCTGAAATCGTCTAAAAAATTACTTGCAAAATTAGATGCTGTTATCAAGCAGCACTGGAACTACTGCTAATCTAATAAATATACTCTATAATTAATTTTTAAGACAGCTGAAAAACGTCCTAAAACAAGTGATAAGCTGGAACGCAAAGATGAAGGGTCAGCAGCAGTCACAAATACACTGAAACAAATCCGCAATATATATCGAAGTGGTAACAATCAGCCAATACCGTACTTCAAACTAATTTGCAATCCCAACAATTTTATGGACACCGTTCAAAATGCTTTGCAAGTATCATTCCTTATTAAAGAAAATATGATTGCTCTTTCAAATGGTGAAGATGGATATCCCCAAGTGGTAGTTGTCCCAAACCACGGAAGCGATCTGGTTCAAGATGAAGCCCAGCAGGGAATTTGTCAACTTGATGTTGAGTTTTGCAAAGTAATTAAAATAACAATATGTCACTACACATTCTTTAATCAATTTTATTTTCATCTTTGCTTTATATTTTCAGAAGATGGCAAAGCGTTACAACATTACAGAGCCAATGTTAAAGCGTTTAGAAACTGATTAAAGTAAGGCACTCAATCATAAAAAATAATCAAAAAATTATGAATTTAAATTTGCAATGGTTTAAATTGAATTTATTTTGGAGATTGAGCTTTATTGGTTACTTCCGTAAACACATTAGTTATGCCCTTACGGATTTCCGCAAGCAAGTTATCGCCCAATTCACGCAGTTGCTTTGCCTCTTTGGTATCTCCGATACCTCCAACTTTCGTTGCCAACTCATTCAATGATTTGCCTACACTCTCTAAATCAGCAGCAGTTTGGGGATGCTGCTTTTTGAGATCCTGCTCAACGGCCTGAGCGCTCTCTTGGATTCCCTTGACAATCTCAGAATCTTTCAATAATGCAGTCTAAAAAAATTTTATTAGATCCAAGTTGCTGAGATATCAGTTAAATATAATTTACCTCTGTCTTTAGCTTTCCAACAAAGGCATCTAATGCGCCAACGATTTTCTGTCCATTCTCTTTGAATTCTTTTTCAGCCTGCTCGTTATTTTGGAAGCCAAAAGTTTTAAGGAAGACAGCATTTAAGTCATTCAAAACATTTTGAATGCTAACATCTTTTTCAGGGGTGGGAGCATCACGTCTAACAGTACCAGATGAGACCAGAACAATGCAGATAAGACCTACAAACACGGAACACTTGTTCATCATTTTCGCTAACAGTCGCCTTTGAAGCCAGGAAATAACTAATCAAAAGCTTATGTCGCCTTTCGTATTTATACCCAATGGAACGACCTATATACAAACGTTTCTATGAATTTACATATATGTATTTGTTCTCACAATTATCAGTATATACTACATCTGAACACGACCTTATACAGACACAAGCCTAATCGCAGCTTTATTTCCTTCTATTATAAGACCTATACAGTGGAAACTATTGAAATAAGAGCATAGTTGTGGTATAAAGTTGGATTATTAAACATTTATACCAGAGAACTGCTTTAAACAATCATTACTATCACATCGAATATTAGTTTTATTTACTGAAAGGTCCGATAAGGTTCTATGATGCTTACAATCGGAATGCGTTGAATATTCGTCATGCATTATTAGGGATAGACATAAGATAAGCTGGTGCATTCTTTATCAGCTTGGGCATCCTATTTACATTTGTCTTTCTTATTCATTGTTCGGAATGGCAAAATCTTGTTAGTTGGTCTCACAAATTTACGTAGGTCAAGAAGTTTTAGTAAATATTGTTTAAAATATATTTTTTCAAGTATATATAAAAGTATTTTAATAAATCCATTCCAAAAACTATTTTCTATTTTTGTTGTTCTGCGCAAGCAGTCGATTTCCCTGCCCAGAGCCGCCAGAACGCATTCCTCCTCCATTCCCGAGACCACCTCCTCCTCCACCGCCTTGTCCACTACGATTATTGAACCTATTGCCACTGCGAACGGCACGCTGATTTTGGTTTTGGGAAGAATTACCACCTCGATTTTTATTAAGTTCTCCGCGATTTCGGGATTTGGCTTGAGCGTCTTCCTTCACCATATCGATTACTTCGTCCGGAATTCTCAGATATTTAATCGTGCTGCCTCTTATATAGCATTCTGGCATACGCCAAAACCGGTCTCCATCCTGCAAAAAAATAAAACATTTTATGTATTTGACATTTTCAAATAATTTTCTCCTGTAATCCCTAGTCAAAAATACCTCCAGTTACATTTAATTATTTCATATCAAAATCATATTCTTCGGAATAACTAATATGTACATTCTATTAATAGCATGCATAATAAATAAGTATATTTTTCGCGATATTTTTTATCCAATTTTATTCTCCGAACCGGCACACATGTGTACCTACCTTCGATGTGCAAATTACATCGCGTAAGTTTATGTTCATCCATGAATCACAGCTCACCAAATGTCCATTATAGGTCTCACCATTTTTCAGCTCCACCAACTAAAACAGATTGTTAGAAATAATATATGTAGACAATAATATTAACATACAATCAACAAAATATGTTGATACTGGAAAGTTTACAGACAAGACGTCTTAATTTAACATAAAAAAAAGAAACACGTCGCAGGTTGAAATAATTAATCAAACTTACCATAGGATGGCTCTGGGCGGTTTTTAAAAGAGACAGTGGCAGCTGCAAAGTATTATAAATTATTATTCTGCAATTAAACAAAACATTTTGGCTTACCATAGCAAAATTTATTTACTAAATATGCGCGTTAGCCGATAACTACAAAGTTATCGATGCATATATTTTTGTACCGATATTTTTAATATCGATAAACGTGATGATACTTATAACGACTAACACTATGTTTAAAGCATCCGCCAGATTTTTATAAATTTCCAATTTATTTTATTATTTAAAATCTAGTAACACATACACACTATTAAAATACATACACAAACAGCATCAATAGTAATAGTTAAAATGATTTCAACATTGCACGGCTCTGCAAATGTTGCAACTCGCTTAGTAATACTGAGACGTTGTACCGCAGACGTTGAAACATGGCTAATGGCAACTCCAGTGTACGATAAACTCCGTTTGTTAATTTGAAGTGCAAAACTATGGTTGGATTATTCAATTCCGTCAAACTAAATTATGACAACAGTAGTTAATAAAGTAACACAAAATGCAAGTCCAATATACAAACTTTGAATTCAGAGATAAATTGATCCTCCATTGGAAATTCAACATTTTTATCCGTTGAACTTTGGTTTCCGCAAAATTCTTAGTTAGCACTGCCCTGTGATTAATGAGGATTTTGCATATGTCATCCGCGCATTCGTCTGTGAAGCTGACAAAAAAGGAATAACATATTAATAGTCTTGGTTCTTCCAAATGTCAGAATAATCATTTTATTATCTTGTCACTTTCTCTTGAAAACTGCCAATTTGTACCTCAAATCATCCTTGAGGCATTGCCGTAATTCTTGTTCCTTGTTCTTTGAATAGCGCAGAAAATTTTGCATTATAGTGTAAATTAATGTAAATAGTTCGCAAAAATTCTCAGGAACTTCGTGTCCACCATTTGTTAGCTTGTTTATTGCAAGAGCCAAAACTTCAGGTGATGATTTCTTATTTTCTATGTAATGCACTGACACTTGAATTAAAACGCGCAACACAGGTTTGGTCAACTGAGGAACAAAGGCAACATATGGCCGCACGCTTTTCAGCATGTTATATCGAAACGCCGAATTTAAATCCATTTTGTTTATATTTTATTATATCTTCTTAACAGTGTTGCGTTTTCTGAAAACATTGAAGAAGTTGTCAACTTTCCAACACTGAATCCCACTATTTTATTCACTGAACTTTTTAAAACTGAAGAATTTTGATGTCTGTAAAGATAGCGACGGTCGCTGTAAGGCCAATGTTTATAAATTTTTAATTTTTTTTAAATTCAATTATTTTGTTAATAACTAACTATTTTAATCAAAATAAGAATGAAACTTATTAACAATAGTATTATCTATATATGTATATTATTGACTTTTGGTCGGTTTTAAGCGATGCAAGTATTAAAATGACCATGAAAATATTGGCTCCCCACATTTTGGGGAATAGCACCATTCCCAGCACGAGTCATGGAGTCAACGATATGTTAGATGGTGCTCCATATATTCAGGAATACTTCCAGCAAATTTAATCAAAATCGGAAGAGCCGTTTTTGAGGAAATTACTTATCCATTTTTTTGCTCCTTACAAAAGCAAAAAACTTACATTGTCACTGTTGTCAAAATAACTCGACTCACAGAAGGAGTCATGCAATGAACGATATCTTAGAATGTTCTCCACCTTATCAGCAATAACTCCAATAAATTTAATTGAAATCTGTAGAGCCGTTTTTTAGAAAACGGATGCCGCCATTTCTCAAATCGGAATCAGTAAATAGAATCAGTCATCATAATTGGTTCAGAGGCGAGCGGCAACATTTGAATTTTAAGGGTCCATTTATTTTTTTAGTATGAAATAACGGCAGTGTACCGTTAAAAAATAGAATAAATTTGTTTTTGATTATTTGCGGGCACCAAATGAAAAATACATGGCGTTGCAAGTGACTGAGAGAAACCGCCAATCGGTTAACATCAAAATTTCCAATAACTAACACTGCCAACTATACAACACTTCCAACACTAAGACTATCGATAGCCGGGAAACACTATCGCCAATTCGGAAATCATCGTTTGTTTTGCAACCCTACAACACTGTAACTTAGAGTCTCAAATTGTTAAATCGTGGTAATTTTGCAATATTTTTTTTAGTTTGTTGATTTTGCTTTGAGCGAAAAGAAATGTAAAAGACGCGCGTGTTTTAAATTAATGTGTGGAGACAACCCCAATTTGGAAATAACTTAAAAGCGCAAAGGAATTTGTAACCGGCCCAAAGGTGAGAGCGTAATTTACATTTTGCATATGTATGCGTCTTTTGTTTGACTTACTTTTTTTGGCGCACACTAAATGTGCTAAATTAGCCCGAAACGCGTCTTCTTTTTTTTGCCGCAAGCCGATAATAAAATAGTTTTGGTTTGGAATAAAATTAAGAATAGATGTAAGTCTTATTCCTGTTCCTGTTGTGATATTTCAGAAGGAAACAATAATTGGTATGTTGGTTTCTCTACATATTTTTTTATTTGTGGCATTCTGCATTAAAACCGGCTTTTTGAGGTTAGGTTGAATTTGAATGCGAAGGCCATGGAGCAATAATAAAGCGACGCCGCTGTTTCACTTACTGCGCATATGTATGTATGTATGTGTATTCGTATATGTTTAAGCAAAACTACATACATACAAGATCAGTTCAAAGAAAAATTCTGAAAAGTGCTTGTTCACTGCCTTCTGGGTTTTTCTTTTGTTCTACCTGTGCCAGTCCCGCGTCTTCGGTTAGTTTTACTGACGTCACAGATATCTATGCTCCACATTCTTAGGCTTGTCAAAGGTTGTCATCTCTCGCAATTGCAAACGTTCATAATAGGGGGAAAAATGGATCAAGATATAACCCAAAATCGGGGCGATTTCTTTATTATTGCTTCAGATTTCGAGATATTGTTTTATATATTTAACAGTAATTTATATTCTGTTAGTCATGGCCTGGGCACCGTCGTCAACCTTTGAAGATGAATTCATTGATCTGCAGTCGGATTTCAATTTTGTTTATGGACAACATGCCTATGAATTAAAGAGGCAACAGGAGTTAGCTACAGTTTCGGATCCACGTCCAAAATCAACCTATGAGTACCTGGCCCAGCGTGAAAAACGCAATGAGGAGCTGGAGCGTCTACATGGTGCAGCTGGGAGTAAATCAAGAGAAATTCGTTCCAGTTTGGCCATGATGGAGCGTATTCAACAAATTTCTGGAACTAAACCATTGGGCGAACATGCCACCATGGCCGATTGGGATGATACAACCACCATTGAGCAGGAGGCCATTGCAATGATGCGTCATTTTGGTATGACATCCTTGGCCGATGAAGCTATTTTGTGTCCGACCAGAGAAGATAATATACCAAATACAAAAATTCATGTGATGCGGAACGGACGTCGCACTTTTCCTCTAATTCTTGATCCCAATTATTTTGTTCCCCGTAAGACACGCCCATCTTCCAAAGGCAAAGTTACTCCAAGTTCTTTCGATTCCACTAGTTACAGCAGCTGGGATACAAATGAAACTGCCAATAGCGAATGTAGCAGTGTTTATTTGTCTGCCAAATCTCATTTGGATACATCTAAAAGCAGTCAAGAGGAGGACGAAATACCAATATCATATCAGCTATTAGTGGATAGTTCTGAATCCGAATTGAAAGAATCCCAGGCTAAACCTAAAGATCTAAAATATCGCAAAAAGAGAGAACTGAGGCAGCGATTCAACAATAATAACAAATAGTATTCGAATTTGAAAACAAGTTTCAATTATTTTTATTTTCCTAAATGAGTAAAAGGATATTTTAACAATATCTATTTGGGTCTAGGTCTAGGCCATTAGTATTATTAGCCTTTTAGTAAGCATTCTGCATCTTTAAATTCTATTTTTTTTTTTTTTGTTATTAGCAATATAACATTTTTTAATAGCTTTGGCAAGTCTCGAATTTTTATTCGGAAGCCCTAAACAGTTAAGATTTTTAGATATGAAAATTAATCCATATTAGATATAGGAGTCCGATTATGCTGATATGGCAATTTGTATAATATCTAAGATCGGAGAAAGTCATTTCATGAGTTTGGATCACCTGTTCACTCTGCATGGATGCATTATTTTTGCCTATCTTTAAACGACTGGTTTAAGTTTATTTTTACTAACAAAAGTGCAAATCTGTAACGAATAAATAAATAAGTTCAATGTTATTAAAACTAATGGAATTTTAGCGAAATCTTGAAGAATGTTTGAGCTTTAATCCCGCAAAATGTCACAATATATCAAATTTTCATGGTAATAATTCTAAGCATTTTTCTTTTATGGTTGAATAAATAAATACAAAGCGTTCATTATTCGAGAGTTTCTCTTAAAGTTTTCGCAAAAAGCCCACTTAGAACCTAATAATATAACCTATAATATAATCTCTTTTAATTTATTTTATAGATAGATCGATGTAGGTGCTATTAGTTAATCATTTTGATTTGTAAATGATCGAAACGCTATCTTGCTAGAAAACTTTTATTCGACGATATTTTGTATGTATATATATAAAGATTAAACAAATGTGGTTTTAATTATTATATGTATATAACATCCGAGATATAACTTCCAATACTATTTTATTCATATTCGGGTTCTTTTTTTTTTTTTGCATTGAAGTCCTATTAAAGCAATTAAGTATATATAAGAGAGTCCAGCAGCATATATGTACATATATTTAACACAGTTATATGGGTTTTTGATAACCGGAATTAAACTTATCGATGCAATCAAGTGTTAAGCTTGCAAAATCTTTTCATTGTTCGCAAATATAATCCAGGAGTAGTGCGGTTCTAAAACATTAGCGGCATCCCTCGTTAAAAATATCAAAGTATTTGTCTATCTAAGCATATTCTTCTCCATCCTCTTCAATTGTTTGCCATTGCCAATCAATTAAACCTAATAATCTTCTGTTTGGCCAGAGTGAATATATGTATTTATTCGTAGCGCGAGATAAGTTTGTGTCTTATAGAATCTATACGCATTGCTCCTTAGTTAAGAGTGTGAAAGCATGGACCCGGCAAAGGAGAGGCATGCAGTCGCTTTAACTGCAAGTTTTTCGGTTTCCTTGACAACCGCGTGCGTCTCTTTTGTTTCCTTTTTTATTATTATTCTTGTTCTTTTCGCCCTCTCTCTCTCTCTCGTTTTCTCTTTGTTTTGTGTTGCCAAGCAAAAGTTGTTGTTACTGGTGGAATGGATGCTGTGTGTTTTATGCATAAGTACCCCAACAAACATCGTGTATATTTCCACAGTTGTCGTTACGCAGATACATACATAAATAAATATTTATGTAGTAGGCAGCAGCCTGCCAGTCAGACCAACCATTTAGAGGAAGGGGGGGTTGTACACAATCTCACATCCATACGCCGGTCTATACCGATGTACTCCTCGTATGTATGTACGTATGTAAACGACAACTGAAAACTTAGACGTCGGACGACAGACCAACAGCGACAGAGGAGCAAAAGACTATAAGGATGGAGAATGAGAGAAAAAATAAGAAAAGAGATGAACGGGGGGCAACATCATTGAGTAAGGGAGAGAGTTGAGAAAAGGGGGAACATAAAAATCAAAAATAAAGAAGTTCGACAAATGGCGCAAGCTATTAAAATAAATACGTATACCGCTCGGTATGTTTTTAGAGTGAGCCAAATTTGAAAAATTTCTGAACAACGAAAGCTTAACTTTTTATTTCACACAAAACCAAAGTCAATTTAGAATTCTTACCTATCTAACTACTTTCTCTTCCAGGTAGTCAATTTTAGTCATTTCATTGTCATATAAACGAAAGATTAGGGGATTTTAGGACGAGGTATTCTGTTATCACTTCTTTTTAAATATTTAATATTTATATTAAGTGGATAATTAATGTGTCATTTAAGATAAATCGTTATTTGTCTCTTGGAATTTAATATCCTCTCAAGGATAACTAAGTGTGTATTAATTTATTATTTATCGTCAGACAAAAGTTTTATTCGTTTCGTAACTTATTTTTCGAATACAAAATACAATTATTAAGGTCCACTCCATTAAAAGCATCTTCAAAGTCAGAGTGTGGGGAGAGTTTTTGCCTACGTTGACGAAGTTAGCGAAAGGTGTGTATATGTATGTATGTGGATATGCGTATGTATGTATCTGTGTTGAGCTTTACTTGAATACATTCAAAGAAAATACAACAAGAAAAAATGAAAATAAATGAAAAAAGGAGCAACAGCCCTCACCGGCTGCCGGCTGGCTGCTCTGTCAACGCCGAACTTGAGAGCTCTCTGTCTCTGCTTTTGCTTGAAAAGAGGATGAGGAGCAGACGGAAGCAAAAGGCAAGTTAAACTTGAAAGATTTGCAAGAGAGTAAGTGAGAGAAAGAGAGAGAAAGACACGTTCAGCCGCAGTCACCACCATGATGAGGAAACGTGTTGGATGGTTTCTCCTCCCTGCAATTGCTGCCACATCCATCCACCTTTTTGGCGCGCGCAAGCGTAAGCTCAATCTCTTACTCTCCCGTGGCGAGCGGCAAACGCTCTCTCTTTCCCTCTCTGGCCGTTTCAAGTCTGGGCTGGCGACTGAACACAGTTTCATTTCAACGCTGAAACAGGACGAACGGAGCTTATCCCTTAGATAGCAATATTTGGTTTAATAGCAAAAAATACTGAACTTTACTACAACCAAACCGAAAGTCGAAGAGTTGTAGTACTATCTAGTAGTAAAAGATAGTGGAGTATAAATCGTTTTTATATTTTTTTTAATAAACCGAAACGAAAACGGTAAAACCGAAGCGCAACAAGGGCTAAACGAAGCGAAAAAGTCTTTTATAGGAGGCAAAGATGAGAAAACTTCAGTGTAGATACAGATACATCCATAGAGGCGGCTTACAGGATACCGGATACTTTTGTGTGTGCGAGAAGGACGACGGCGATAACAACGATGATTCCGAGACATTTTCCAGTGGTGACTTTTTCGCAATGGTCCTTAACTACTATGACGATACCTTGCTAAGGCGGTTTTTACCGCCGGGTGGTTGATAAATATATATATATATATATATATATATATATATATGGATAATGCCGCCATTAAGAAAAGCTTCCCAAGACCTATGAAAGAAACAAAAGCGCGCTAGAGAGTGCTTCTTCAAATTCTACTTTTTGGAACGGTAATGACTGTTAATTAAATTGAACTTTTACCTATCGTAAATTATCACTGTGTGTCTCTGTGTTTATATGTGTAAGTGTTTTGCGGTTCGTTGCAACGCCCGCGAAAAGTACGAAAAAAAAACATTTTTATATTTTTCTTTCACATATACATATATAAAAAGGAAAAGAAAAAGAAACTTGCAACGCTGGTCTGGCCACTTGTCTGTCTGTCTGACAGCCTGTTATGTCCGTCCGTCCTTCCGTTCACTGTACATGTGTGTTGAGTTGTGTGTTTGTGTGTGTGTGTGTCTTTTTTATAGCCATGCAATATCTTTTTTTCATTTCTGGCTGGCTTTCCTATATTGCAGAGGCTATAGCAGCAACAGCAGCTCCTTCATGAAAAAAAAAAAAGCGAACGTTCAAATTGAAATACTTTACAAAACTCGTATTTGCTTAGCCTTATCGTCCGCCTTGCAGGCCATAGTCGTTTCTCACTCACACAGTCCCTGGTCTTGGTCTTGGTCGCCATCTCTCAGTTAGTCAGTTTTTTTTTTTGTCGCTGTTGCTATGGGCCAAGTTTTTTTCTTTTTCCTTTTATATTTTTTTCGCGAAGGCTAACTCGAAAGCTAAAATGCCATGTAACCAATCAGATAGAAAAAAAATGATGAAAGAATCTGTCAGAATTTGTGTCTCTTCTTCTAAATAAAACTTTCCCTTTGGGTTTTAAAGGTTACAATTGTCGTTACAGTTTGAAATCTGATAGCAAAGAAATAATCTACTTTTAAACTTCATGATTATATAAAAATATCTTTAAAATTTTGTTAAGACAAAACCGTATGCAACTTAGATGTTACCAGGCTTCGTTTTCTACTTCAAAATAAGAGAAAAAACAGGAGTTCATATATTAATAATATGTACCATGAAGTTCATTGACCCGTTTTGATTTTAATTTGAATTGCAACTCAATTGGAAATGCAATAAAGTGCAAATTTCTAAACGAATTGTAGTTTTTAGTTGGATAGTTTTATACTCATTCGCTTAATTAGAAATCCATCTCCATTTTATATTGTTTAGTTCATTGACATAGTTCGTTTACTAGTTACATATATATATATATGTATATAGACAGATTCAATTGTATCTGGTTTCTGTTAAAATCAGTATAAATGGAATTTAAGCAGAATATACTTATTTACCACTTTTTATTGCACATAAACGCTTTTATAGTGCAATAAATGTTACAGAAACAGAAAGAAGTAACCTTAAAAATCATTAATCCTAAAAGTAGGCTATGATATGTATAAAAAATGTGTTTTCCTTTTAAAGGCAGACAAGAAAAATGTTTTTGACCAGCCATTCGAAATGCATTTCCAACAACTAAACATATATGTATATAAATTGAGAGTTAATCAGGGCTTAGGCCAACCCGTCAACCACTGTAATTCGAAGCTAGGCTAATGATACGGTTAACCATCATCATTACGAGGATTTTGAGTTTCGGACTGGCATTAGGCACCAAAGCACTGACATTTAGTATCATTTATATATGCTAAGTTAGTTTTTTTTAGCTCTATTTGTGCCCACTCACTTGCCACCACTTTGACTTGGATTAGGACTAGTTTGGCTCTTTTTTTTTTTTTGTTTGATTTGCTGCTACAACAAACATTTGTCTGTCGAAGCTTGTGACTTGACTTGGTTTTTTGCCATTCCACTAAACCATGAAACTGCCTGCGTGTCTGTGTACGTTTGTGTGTGTTGGTTGAAACACAAAGGCA
Source organism: Drosophila emarginata (assembly GCA_037075365.1). Classification (NCBI taxonomy): domain Eukaryota; kingdom Metazoa; phylum Arthropoda; class Insecta; order Diptera; family Drosophilidae; genus Drosophila; species Drosophila emarginata. The sequence continues at coordinate 760,574 of JBAMCD010000012.1, forward strand.
CGGACTCCAATCTGTCTCTGGTCCCCTTCTCTATATCATCTGTGTTTCTAGCCTTCTCTTAAGTGTGTGTGCTTCGTTTGACTCTTTAATTTTATTTGATTTTTACTCGGATGCTTGTTTGTTTAGGATTCGCTTCTCGTTTGACATTGGATGAGCGCCATGGAAGCAGATGTAACTATTGGGTGGCTGGTTGGTCAGGTTTGTTTCGGTTTGTGCTGCTCGATTGCGCCTTTGCCAAAGGGAAAGTTTGCTGTTTTGTGTGGACTCATCGGAAAGAGCACAAACTTCATCAAAATTCATAGAAAATTCATAGAAAATTCATGGCGAATGGAGGAGTATTATCAGATTGAAAAAGGAATTGTTGAAACACTTTTGTTGTGTCAAAGTCATTTAAGATAAGCACCAAAAGGGTCGGGACCTTAACTTTGGGTCATTTATAAAGTTTAACCCATGACAGGTAATAATTTTTTTTTTTTTTTTTTTTTTTGTGGGGTTTGAAAGAAATGTTTAAAGAAGTTTACAGATTTTTCTTTTCATTCCAATTTGTGTTCAGTTGTAGTTTTTCTATTAAAATTTCACCTCCTTTTTAATATATTTTTGCGGAGAAAATATCGCGAACTAGTTTACTTCTGGCATTTGTCCCTTTCCATCTATAAGAAATTCTTTCCTAACATAGTTTTTAACTCTGTTTGTCTTAGAGATATCTTTCCCAAAAACTTTTTCGTTATCCTCATCTTTTTTTTTTTTCCTTCTGTGTTTTAGGAAAAAGTTTTGTAACTTGTCAAAGTTTTAGTAGAGTTTCATCACTCATTCTCAGTCCGCTTAACTGGCACTTTGCTGGTTTAGCTTAAGGCTTTCGACACGTGCTCATTCTTTTGCTGCCTTCCCTCAATTAGGTAACACATGTTTTCACATTGTTTGCCCCAAAAAAGGACATCATTTATGATAAATTTGAAAAGATATTTTCAAAATCTAAAATGCAAAAGTTAATTTAAAAAGTTTTCAATAAGGTGTCAAACTACAGCAACTCCCAACTGGACCATACCTTTTATTTCTTTCTTACATTCATTCCTCTACTTCTTATCTAAAAATAGACGTGAAAAACGTGAAAAAAGCCAACGCATAATATACACATACTCACAAACTCACACGCACATACACACATATATGTACATATACATAGATTGTGCGTGTGAAGGAGTAAAAAAAAATTCCACTCTGTTGAATGTAGAAAAGAAATGTTAATAGTTAGTGGCCTGTTGAACCAGCCAGAAAGCAACAGCGGCAGCTCAGTCAACGTCGACAGAGAGCCTCTCCGCCGAATTGAGAGAGAACTTTTTTTTGCCGGTACACCAAAATAAAAAAAAAACCTTACAGCATCTCAGTCAGGCGCAAACTCAAAGAGATACGATGTGAGCGACAGAAAGAGAGAGCAAATGAACGACGTCATATTATGGGAGACTGAGGGGAAAAGGCTGCACAAGTTTAATGTACGCAATATGGTGAAAATGATGGCAAAACTGAGAGGAGTGGGAGTAGAAACTGCGACATAGGAGTGAAGTTCTATGACTGTTGATGCTGTATGTATGTGTATCTTCGTATTTTTCTCCCACCCACGCCTCATTCATAGATACATACTATACATACATACCTATAAACACATTTGAGGCACTGTGGTCTATAACTATGTATAAAAGGTGTTTTTGTATTATGGAATAAACCTATGAATGCAGAATAAGTATAAACTGTCACTCATGTGTTATCCTTTGAGTTTAGAAAGTTTTAATACCAATAAAAACCACTGTGCTTTCCCATAGATTTCACCGAAAGCAGCGTTTATTATAAAGCTTGGTTCGTTCGCTGCCAATATTAGAATGGCGCATGCGTATAATAAAATGAACCATGACCATGCCAAAGGATGAAATATTTAAGGCGGCAGGGCAAGAAAACAAAAAAATGAAACAGAATAGTTTGTGTGTAAATGACAATATTTTTGTGCTATGTACACCACGAAGTTCAACAGCAGCAGCATCCCTATGTGAAACTCTCTTTATTTCTTTCACTCTCTATCTCTCCCTCTCTCTATCTATCTGTATTTCTCACTGGTTGTGTGTGTGTGAATTTAGCGTAAATGTGAATGACAGCGAAACGTTGTGGAATTGTGAAACACAATGTGCCGCACAAATTGAAAAAAAAAAGTTTCCTTCTTCCCCCCTTTTCTTTTTCCCTCGTGTGTGACTAATGGCCATCTTTGTTTTTGCTTTGCTTTGACAGATAGCTAGCTATGCACGAGGTTGCCGTTGAAGCTTCATCAGGCAGCAGATGACGAAGCGTATAACGCGGCACATGGCGGCAAAGGACGACACAGGATACGACGGGCAACAGGATATTAAAGCAGCAAAAGCACCACAGACAAAATTAAACTAGAAAGAATTCGTAGGACAACACAAAAAAAAATTACAAAGGCTACCAGGACAACGACATGACGTCCATTACGACAACAGCGGGTGCTGGTGCTGGAACAGGAGGTGCTGCTACCCGTGAGTTTGTCGAGGGCTGGACACTGGCACAAACTCTAGGCGAGGGTGCCTATGGCGAGTAAGTTTAAACAGAAAAAAAAAACCTCCCAAAAACTCAAGAAATCTGCATCTTCGTTCAGTCTTGAGATGCATAAAGTCAATAAGTAAGATACTAAAAGAAATGCGAATTTTTTTTGTCCGGCAAGACATATACCCAAAACTCCTATTCGCCTCGTTCCCAAAAACTTCATTGTGTTGTGTTTTGTGCGCATGTCCCATGGCGGCTACTCACTTATCACAAAGGAGGGAACCATCATCGCTGGGAACTAACTGCAATACAGACGTACAGGGACCGACCAGTCGATACACAGACTTTGCGCAGAGTTGCACAAATTGCATCTAATACAATTCTTTACTTTCCCTTCCACTTCATTTTCAATTTTCCAGAGTTAAGTTGCTCATCAATCGCCAAACTGGCGAGGCTGTGGCCATGAAAATGGTTGATCTTAAAAAACATCCAGATGCTGTGATCTCAGTGCGCAAAGAAGTTTGCATACAGAAAATGTTGCAGGATACCCATATATTACGTTTCTTTGGCAAACGTTCACAAGGACATGTGGAGTACATATTTCTGGAATATGCCGCTGGTGGAGAGCTTTTTGATCGCATTGGTAAGTGAAATAATTTAAAAAATTTTGAAATCGAATGCAAAAGAAAACTATATTCTTAGTTAAGTAAGAAGATTGTCAATGATACGACACTTTGTTCGCTCCAGGATTAGATGAGCTTGGTGAGAATTTACTTTATGGTTATCCGAACGATAGGAAATGTTTTTGGCAATTAAAGTCTTTTAAAAAGAAAAACTACTTCAATCCATTAGTCATTCTTTTGTGCTTAGACGATATCCAATGATACATAATGATTCTTTTTAAAGCCGGTCATGCACGTAACTGGAAAACTTTCAGGCTCATTATGGGTCGTTGTTGCTACTATCATATTGATGTGTCATGGCTGTCCAAACACGTTCATCCATCCCGCCCACTTCTCCAAACACGCCAACGAAACCAAAACTGACAGCCAGAGATGGTTGTCTGTCCACAGTATAGGCAAGAAGGACGCACACACACAAACATAACACATTCCCGGCCATATAGACGTCGCCCAGACGCAAATATGCTGCCAATATGTGTACGATGTGACGGCATGAGAGAAACGCCAACAGACACAGTATAAAATACAGGACATGAGACAGACGAAGATACACAAAAACTCAAAATTTTTGTCGTGGGTTGTGCACCAAATGAAACATCCCAAACCAAAAATAATAAAAAAAAAAGAATGGAAAAAATAAGGGAACATTCTACAGGAACCTGGCAACAAATCAAAATGACAAGATACAGATCTTGATTACTGGCTGCAACGAGTTGAAATGACAATTTGGCAAATGGGGAAAGTGGAGGAGTGTGGAGCTGTTGCTTTTGCCCCAGCTGCTGTTGGTACTATAGGTGCAAAGTTCGTGGCATTTTCATAAATATTAACAGCTTGGCAAAAAGGTCAGCCAGCCCAAGTAACGAACATAACCGAACCAAATGGAAGTGACTTGCTGGATGGCTGGCTGGTTGGCTAGATGCTTGACTGTGCGCCTGCCTGTCATAAATGATGGTTTGGTCGGATATGGGGGAATGGTAAAGGAACTGCATTGATTGCCTTTGGCTTATGCCTCCCATTTTCCCATTGACACTGGAAGTTGCGATATAAAGATAGATGGTTAGTCGGCACCGGAGCCAAAGTGTAATAATCAGTGTGGCAGCCATATTTAGTCCCCAAGCTAAGCCATTTTTAATGACAATTAGAGAAGAGCAGATTTCAATTTCAGAAATAGAACGCACAAGTCTTTAGGGAAAATCCAAAGTAATTTTAAAATTTACATACATATTATATAAATGTTAATTCAGAGATAGTTCAAAGTATATACTACTAATTTGTACAAATATGTATGTGATTTTGGGTTTAAGTTGTCAGTTTTTATACACATATTTCCACATTTTTCACATCTATTCAAATTTTTCGTTGTTTATAAAAGTAAGTGCTATAAATCACAATTCCTTCTAAAGAGTGCTTTCTGTTCCAATATTATGAATTTTCACTAATAATTTAAGGTTAAAGAAATTCAATTTTATTTGTATCCTTCAAAAGAAATCTAATTTCATATTTAATTCAAAATTTGAAAAATTACATGATAAATTCATTAAATAACTATACCAAATTTGTGGAATATATCATATGATTTTTATTACATTAACTGTTTTGTATTGCATTAGTCATTGGAAATTCAATTTATGCAGGAATTTTGAGTAATCGTTGCATCACGATGCCATCTCTAATTGCCTGGCGCCTGTTGGGTATGCAACACAAAAAATAAAAATTGTTTCGCTAAGCCGCTAAAGGGTAAAGTGCAAAATGTGCGAGGCTATGCTGAATAGAATGCAGCCATAAATAGGTTCAATATGCAAATGAAACATAATGATGATGCATACATACACCGACACCCACTCACTGTGTGTATGTGTTTAATTGTCTCTCTCTCTCTCTCTATGTGTATGTATTTGGCGTAAATGCAATTCATTTCATTAAGCTTATAGCGAGATATTTACTCGTACTCCAAATATTCGTTATGTGCTGGTCATTGATTCAATCTGTGCCTCTTACTTGTGGAGTATAAAATATTTGTATATGTATATATACATATGTATATGTATATTGCCTGTGCCCAATTACAAAATGAAATTTTCAAGTAATTTTCTTCATCTCTTGCAAATGAAATGCAATTAATTATGCTAAAATGTTACTGACATGCAATTTTATTGCTTTCATCTTTGCCTCATGCTCCATATATGTATGCAATTTTAACTTGGCTTAAAGTCAGTCAATATTCTTGTTTATTCAGATGCACCCAGATATATATATATAGTACATATAACTATATATGCAATTCCATTTCATTTTATATTCAGCAAAAAAGAGTTGTGCAAATTGTGCAACATAATAAATGAATGGCAAACAATGTGGCAAAAAAAAAAAAAGAAAAATATATACATTTACACATAAAAAATACTGACTGACTGACAATGACTCCTGCAATGATGATGATGTTGATGTTGGTGTTGCTGGTACTGGGTGGTGTGGATTGTAGGGTTTTGTTGGTTTATCTTGGTCTAAAATAAAGCTAGCTCACCTGATGTCTGGCATTCAACTTTATTGCAAAAGAGAACTTTGTAGTTACAATACAAAACTGAGTGACAAGAATCTAGCAAAGAGGGCAAATGGCCAAAGTACAAGCAGCAACAAGCAATAAAAATACATTAAAATCATCTCAACGTGCAACTTGGGAAAAATTTTCTTATCATAATTTAAGTTTCGCAATTTTGTAGATGAAAGCCGAGAGAGAGAGAGAAAAAAAAATCCATTAAATTTATGAATTTCGAATCAATAAAGTGGAAAGACATTTTAAGAAATTTCAAGTGGGTAATCTTACTATTGAAGTACTATATCAGAAAAATATATTATAAAAATTAGGTATTGTATTTTTTTATGCTTCTGTCTAACTTCATCTCAATTTTCACATAGTTAATGATTAACTTTTTTAAATAAAACCGATCTCAATCTCTTATTCAAACTGATTATATCAATTGTTATATAACCAATTGGCGAAGACAAACTTTGTTATATATGTATTATATTGAATATTCTAAATTTTTCTATTAAAATCGTTAAAATTTGCAAAGTTTGATTTGAAGCTAAAAATCGAAGTTTCTCTTAAATAAATTCTATTTCTTTCTATCCTTTTAAAATAAAATAGAATTTAATCCAACTAACGTAGAAGAAGTAGCAGTATTTACACGAAATTTCTTTAAAAAACGCTAAATTGGGAGAGTTCTAGAAATTAATTATTCAATTTATTCAGAAATTTACCAAGAAATTTACTTTATATTCCATTTATTCATGGAATGCGCTTGTATACATACATATATCTAAGTCCTTATAAACATCTTCTTTAAATGTATTCAGCGAAATTCGAACTACCCGGATTAATTGGGAATAATTAGAATTGACATAAAAAACTATATATTTTGAAAAATAAAACATCGAAAATGATAATAAAAGCCCTTTACTTTCTCCTTAACAAATGATCTATAATGAAATTTGTAACTTTATATAATTTTTATTAGATATTTCTGGCAATTTAAGTTGTCTTAAGAAGAAATTCGCATTTTAGCAGTCATATAATATAATGATATTAGAAAAATTTTGAAACTAAAGAAAAGAAAAATCGGATATATCTTGATATCAATCCTGTTGATTGAATTTCTAGTGTATATAAAATGGGATATAGAATTTCTAATATGTTTCGGAATTTTTAGTTTGATTTATTCTACTGATTCTAATTTATTATTTGTTACAACTTCTGTTGACTGTTTATTTTTAAATGTCAAAAAGATATACTTACATATGTATATATTACACACGGACCTAACTCTATATAAATCCCTTTGTTTGATTTTATAAAATTCATAAATTGGATCAACTAAATTCAATTATTTTATACATTTGCAAACAAAAAGTTTTAAAAAATTAATTTTGGCTTTTTTTTTTTCTTTTTGCAAAAACAAAAACCATTTTAAATAAATTTGATTTTATGGAATTTACATTTGGATTATGGCTAAACACAATTTAGCATCTGAACTTTTACTTTGGCTTCCTTTTCTTTGTCCTTTTATCATACACACAAGTCGGAGGCCGTCGGGCAAACAAAGCCAAAGACATTGGCCATTGGGGGAAATCAATATGTATGCGAAAGGAATAATGGCTTCCCGTTGTCTTTTTGCTGCTGCCGATGCCTTTGACAATCAGTCAATCACGAGGAGAAAGGCAAAGGGAGAACAATCTGTCTCCACTCTTATGTGGCAGCCTCCTCTCAACCTTGCAACATTATTGATTATGTCAATGCAAAATGGCAAATGCACTTCCGAGTGAAAAAGTGGCTATAACTTGAAAGATATATTTTATTCTTCTATAGAGTTACAGTTAAAGAGAAATCATTGTTTAACTTAATAAAGTATATATATGAATATTTAATACATCTATGTAGATATTTGATTGCCATGGCAATCTTTTTTCTGTTATTGGAAAAACCACAGGTAAAGTGGTAGAACAAAAGGATTTTTCATCTTTACAATAAAATTTCCAAATCCTATTTAAATGAACAATAACATGGAGCAAAGATTTTGATTTGGCCAAGGATGTTTTTGGTGCAAGGGAATGGATTGTGCAGGATCAAGCTTAGTAGTGGTCCATCATTGTGTTTTATAGGATGCATCAAAGTCGATTCACTGACTTGGATGAACAAAAGAATTTTTTTTTTTTTGGTTAAATTTTCATTGTTTTGTTGTGTTTCTTAGATTCTTAGATGGTTTATTTGCTGTGCTTTTGTTTCTATTTAGCTAGGAAAATATGAACATGAAGGAGGACATTTTAACCCTTGGCATAACCAACAGGTCAGGTCAACACGCACACATAGCAACACACATATTTTACTTTGTGTTAGTTGCTAGCTTTGATTAAATTTTTATAAAACTGTTGATTGCATTTTGTGTGTGTGTGTGCGAGTGAGTGAGTGTGTTTCTCTTGGTTCGTTCTCCACAGGTAGACCATAAATCCTTTGCACACACACAATACACAAGGACCCACACTCACATATGTACACACACACAGATATGATGCACTGGCATTACATTTGTTTTTGCACCTGCCATAGTTTTTTTTTCTGGTTTTCTCAGTGATATTCCTCTGCACTGCTGCACAAATTTTCCATTAGTTTTCAGTTTTTGCGTGCCTCTTGTGCGTGGTCAGTTAGGTAGTTTCCGCTGCATAGGACACAACACACGCAGGATACAATATGTCTGTAGGTAGATAGATGAGCACAAAGACCTCGCGAGCATCATCTGAAATAAACATTGTAAACAATTTTAATTCAATCTTCTCGGAAACATTACAATACACATTCTCTCATATGTATACATATATGTATGTATATATACATATATGTATGTATATATACATATATATATATATGGTTTTTTTTGCTACTTTAACTGTGTGAAAACTATGTAATTAAATTAAATATAAACTGATTTACCTTTTGCTTTTTATTTTCTCGTTTGCAGAACCTGATATCGGGATGCCACAACATGAGGCTCAACGCTATTTTACACAATTATTATCCGGACTGAACTATCTGCATCAGCGTGGCATTGCGCACCGTGATTTGAAGCCGGAGAACCTTTTACTCGACGAACATGATAATGTTAAAATCTCGGACTTTGGCATGGCCACCATGTTTAGGTATTAGGTACAACATTTTTTTTTTACTAAAAAAAAAAAAAAAGAAGATAACAAAATCTAAAATTGCATTCACAATGAAAAAGTTTGCAATGAAAAACTAAAAAAGTGCTGCAGGGTTAACACAAATAGATAATTAGATAGATGCAAAACTAAAAAGCATTTTTTGTGAAGTTCCCAATAGTGGTTATGCATATTAAATCGCGTGGTTTCTGGTGGGCGGCAAAGTTTTTGAAATTTTCTTTTTGTTTAAAACTTTATCTTAAGCATTTTTTCAAAAAAGAAAAAGTAAAAGAAACTTGCTTAAAATAATGAAATCAAAATGGCCTTAGGTGTATTATCGCTGTTTGTTATTGTTAAAGTAAATATGTAGTTTTCTGAAAGTATCTTATACTTTCATTAAAAATGCACTAGACAAAATTTTCTGCTTTAGGCCAATTTAATTAATCTTTAGTTTATTCTTTCCCAAGAGGAAGAGAGTTAAATTTCTTGTTTTTTTTTTAATTATAATTGAGTGCGTTTATTTAATTTTATGAACTTTGTGTTTAAAATAAGAAATATTATTTTTTTTGTAGTAAACAGTTTCTTAGCCAATTTTTCTTTTCTTTATCATTATAATTTTTTTTATTGGTAATCCCATAACTTCAGTGATATCATATTATTGATGATTTTTCGCACATTTTTTGCATTATCAAATTAAATTTAATATAATATTGAAGTCAACATTGGAAAGGAGTAATTTGTTATATTTAATGTCACTAGCAGGTCATTAACTTTTTGTATACTCTTTCCTCTAATTGATTTCATATTTTTGCTCATTCAATTAGTTTAATATGAGAATGAATAATTAACTATTTTCAGTTCAAAGGGTTTTTTTAGGGCTTAGTAGAACTAATCTTCAGACTTTAAATACCTGTAAACACATTTTTCTTAATTTCTCATTCCATATAAGAAAGACAAAAAAGTTGTTTCTCTTCAACTTTTACTTGTATCCTACCCTATAATGTAATTAACTGTCCCATTACTAATTTATACATATACATACATATGTATATATACAGTCATTTCTCTGTCATGTATTTAATTCTGATTTATACTTACATATATGCAACTCTTTTTTTAACCCTCTCTTTTGTTGGTTTCATTTCTCTTCACATGTGCTTGTCGTCATGCTGTCGTCACTCTTTGTCATCGTCGTTGTCGTCGGTCATTTGTCACTTTCATTTCATCATCAATAGATGCAAGGGTAAGGAGCGTCTGCTGGACAAACGATGTGGCACTTTACCGTATGTGGCTCCCGAGGTGTTATTAAAACCATATCATGCTCAACCGGCGGATATATGGTCATGCGGTGTTATCTTGGTTACTATGCTGGCGGGTGGTAAGTTAGTTTACAAGTAGTTAACTCTAATTTTGAATGCGTTATATATACACTTACATACATACATAAATATTATATACATCTTGATGTTTTTTTTTTCTTTTCGTTGATCAATTTCGTGCACTAAAATTAAGAAAGAAAATTCAAGTCATTTAGCTGTTGTCGCATTTCGCCCCCGCTCGCTCGCTTCGTCATGGCTCTCATCTAACGGTACATTCAATCAACGTCTCGCTCTCTATCTCTATCCCTCATATGTGTGTGTTGTGTGTATGTGTTCGTTCGTTCGTTTTTTTTTTTCTTGTTTGTTCCTAATTTTTTTTTTATCAATTTATATTTTTTTTTGCACTTTTTGCTCCTGCTCTTCCTATCTTGTACTCCCCACTCCTCCATCATCATTTTTGCTGTTTCTTTGGTATTCTAGCTGTAGATTGTTTTTTGCACATTGTATATCATCTAAAGCTTTTATACCAAAGCTCCAGCTTAAATTGCTTGCCAACGCACCCCAAAAACAAAAAATAAAAAAACTAAAAACTGCAACAAAATATGATAACTGTACATAATAATAAGGTATACATACATATATCCAAAAAAGAAACACTAAAAATAATACGACAACATAGCTAACTTTGGCGTTAAAAAGTTTTTATACCCTTGCAATTTAGAAAAACAATTTAAATATAGATATTCATTTGGAAAATAAATTGCCAATCAAATTTTTAAAAGGAACCAGATAGGAAAAACGGCAAAAACAGCGTACTTTTTAGAATGTATATATACATACTTTGTATAAACAAGTATGTATATAATATATTACTAAATCGTCTTGGTAACTGACTGTGATTAATAATATATAATTTATTTAATATCGTTGTTACTTATTCGTACTACAAATATCATATTTATTATTATATAATACCAACTGCAAGGGTATACAAAACAACATCATCCAAATTATATTATTCAATGCACGATTTAAATATCTATATATTTATGCGTGTATAGTGTGAATGCATTTTGTTTGGCACGTTTTAATTATTTTAATGACCTGTATGGAAACATCTGAATAATTGCAAATTTAATTAAACAAACCCAAAAAATATTAAATCCATACGACATGAATATTTTGAAACGACCAACGATATTAAATTACTTTTCGTTTATTAATAATGTGTGTAAACTACAAGTTAATAAAGAATTCTTTATGTAATCCAAAGCCTCAGTATACATACATACATTTAAATATATATGTATAAACCCTGATGTATGTAATTACAAATATTCGATTTCAAACGAGTTTATTGTCAGTACAAACGAACCGAATTGAATATATATTCTGTTGGATTAAAACATTTAAATGAGTCTCAATTAATTCATGCCTTATGCCTTAATTTAAGTTAAATATAGTTTTGTTATAAATTGTTTTATTTATACATACTTAAATCCTGGAATTTCAGGCTTAAATTTTCCCAAACCATGATTTCTTCAAGTTAGTCATGAGATACAACAGTGAATTGATTCATTGAATCATAGTTATATTTTGAGTTCAGTTAAGTCTTAAAATGTATTATAAAATTAAATATTAAAATTCAATATTTTAGTGACAATATTCAATATATGTTTAATAGAAATATCCAATTATATCTACATAGAATGCCATAACTATATCAAGAATTCTCTAACATAAACTAATTTTATTATATTACAGAACTGCCCTGGGATCAGCCTTCTTCCACATGCACAGAGTTCATCACATGGAAGGATAATGATCGTTGGCAAACACAGACACCATGGAGTAAACTGGATACCTTGGCCATTTCATTATTACGCAAAGTCTTGGCCAGCACACCAGGAAGTCGTCTGAATCTAGATAAAATACTTGATCATAAATGGTGTAATATGCAGTTTGCCGAGCATGGTAAGAATATAGATAAATTCAATAATATTCTTTATACAGTGATGATGAAAAGTGATTTAACAAATGTCTCTCTGCCTAAACAGTTCAGGTACTTAGTGACTCTCAATGGTATTATAAATTTGAGAGGCACTCTGTACCTAGACTGTTGTGTGTGTGGAATCTCAGCTTGAATATATTGTATATAAAGTGATATCAAGTGACAATTAAAATAATGAATGAGAATGGTCTTGCCTATGCTTTGGCGCTTTAGCTGTATGATAGATTTAGCTACTTCATAAAGCTAGATTACCAAAGCATGGGCTCTGGCTGGCTATTGCAACGCAAATGTTTCTCAAATGGTGAAAATTTCAATTGTAATACATATGTATATATATTTTCCTTTGGTTTTAATTAATGCTTAATGCTTAACATGATTTTATTTGTTCTTTTTTTTCACCGATTTTGATTTTTGCATATTATTTGATCTTTGGTGATTTTAGCTGTATGGTGTCTGAACATAATCCATAGAGCTTTATTACCAAAAACCAAATGGTTTTTGCATTTTGCTTGAGTTTTATATTGATTTTGTTTTTTCATTAAGTTATTTTGTGTTTGTGTTTTTTTTTCTTTAATTTACTTAAAAATTGCTTTAGTAATACTAAAGAGAGTTTATTTTCCACTATATCTTATAGATCGTTCGTTTGACTTGGTGGATTCGGCAGCAGCTTTGGAGATAGGTTCACCCAGTGCCAAACGACCGCGTTTGCAATCTAGTGCCAATTTGACCAATACTCTAGATGATTCCATATCACGTAATTGTTGCTCTCAGCCCATGCCCACAATGCGTAATGATGACGATGATTTTGCTGCGAAACGAAAGAGCGGCGATCGTCATACTATGGTGCAGAAGGAGACCCGTCTTATCTATGGCAATTGTTTCTCACAGCCTGCCATGTTGGATAATCTTCTCTTGGCCACTCAGATGAATCAGACGCAGAGTGCCTCACAGAATTATTTCCAACGTTTGGTGCGACGCATGACCAGATTCTTTGTGACGACACGTTGGGATGATACGATTAAACGTCTGGTGGGCACCATTGAACGTTTGGGTGGCTATACGTGTAAGGTTAGCGAAGAGGGCGTGGTCACTGTATCGACCATTGATAGGCGTAAATTGCGTCTTGTATTTAAGGCTCACATTATTGAAATGGATGGCAAAATACTTGTCGATTTCCGTCTATCCAAAGGCTGTGGCCTAGAGTTTAAACGTCGTTTCATTAAGATAAAGCATGCCCTGGAGGATATTGTGATGAAGGGTCCCACCACATGGCCAATTGCGATTGCAACTAATTCGGTGCCTTAGCCATTAAGAGTTCAAGAGTTGTTTATTTTACTTACTGTACATCATATATTAACATCAATAAGTTATCTGCTGTTCATAGCTGTCCCATTGTGCTAAATTATTATGTATGAAACATTAGAATTTGATTACTATCATCACCTCATAACCGAGTGAATCGGCTATTAATTTTAAGCAATTTGCGTACGATTTTAATATTGTTATATATTACAAAACTAAAAAAAAGAGTGTATTTTACTATGTAGTTAGTTAAACGTTATAAAACAATAAATCTTTGTCGATTTTGATTAATTTTTGACTTTTCCAGTGATGAGGGATGGTACTTTAATTTTTTGCTATTTTATGATTGGATGCAGTGGCAAAATATAGACGAAGCAGGCATCTAAAACGCATCGGCATCTTGAATTTACTTTAAAATTTAAATGAAATATTTTAAGCCTTAAATGCAGAAGGAAAGAAATTCCTTAAAATCCGAATTAAATGTTAAAATATGAGTACAATTTTTCAGAGCATTTAAGGAGTTATTATCATTATTCTACTACTTTGTTGCTATTTGCAACCTGATGCATTAAAAGGTTAAATTCCATATCTAAAATGAGTAAAATTTTTGAAAAAGAAAATTCACTATATAAATTAATTTTCGAAGTGGCATCCCCATTTGAATTTCATCGTTCCGAAACAAATCCAATGCCCAATTTTTATGGCATACTCTTGAGCGTTATTCAAAATCAGTTTAAAAAATATAGCTGCAAATACATTTTATGTTTGATTAGGAAGGAATACAATAGGAATAAATGTTATATGCTAAATATGGTATGCCAAAAGTTATTGCATATTTTTGAACCGAATTCGTGTACATGTATCCCTGGTAAAACAAATCATTTTTTTTTAGATATTATCAACCATTTATTTGTGTAATTTATTTCACATCAACTAACATTTTGAATAAAATATTTATGCGTTCGATAATTCGGTTTTTCCCTTTTTGTCCTTGAGTATTATTGTATGTGTCGTGGTGGTTTCTAACTGCTTCCTAGAGAAGGAACATCTCTATCTCCTATGTGGGTTTTATTTTATTGAGTTTGAACGAAGATTCCTTGATGATTCGCTTAAATACTATGTCTCAACAATTATAGATTTTGTTTTTATATGGTTTTGGTTTGGGACTTTTAAGTGTATTTTCTTGGATGGAGGGGGCGATTACAAACATGATATTCGTTCAAGCACTTTACATAAGGGTTTTTTCTTGTTTTTTTTTTTTTTATATAAATAATGATAACATTAAGAGTAATGTCTAAATAACGAAGCAAGTAGAGACATCAAATGTAGCTTCAGTATCCATTTTGGATTTGAGTTTGCTTATTTTCAAAAGGAAAATGAAAATAGATTGACGAACACGTGTACACCAAGTTATGGGGACACCGATCTCTTTTGTGCTGGTTGTTTTTCTGGTGCCTTGGTGTTTAGGTTTTGTTTTTTTTTTGGAATTTTGAAGTAGCAGCAGGCTGCTTACTGGGGCTTCCTGAAGCTCTTGCCAGCGAACTTGACGCCTGCGCCGATTTCCTCTTCAATACGCAAGATCTGGTTATATTTAGCCAGACGCTCTGAGCGGCATGGAGCACCAGTCTTGATTTGACCGGTGGACAGACCGACAACCAAATCACCAATGAATGAATCCTCAGTTTCGCCGGAACGATGGGAGACCATGGTGCCCCAACCGTTCTTCTTGGCCAGCAAATGAGCGGCAATGGATTCAGTGACGGTACCAATTTGATTGACCTTCAACAACAAGCAGTTGCAAGCGCCCTTCTCGACAGCGGTGGCAATACGCTTGGGATTGGTAACAGTCAAATCATCACCAACAATTTGGATTTTGGTGTTGGATGTCAAGTTAGTCCAGGCATCCCAATGATCCTGATCGAAGGGATCCTCAATGGAAACGATGGGGAACTCCTTGATGAACTCCTGGTACAGATTGGCCAATTTCTCGGGAGAAAGCCATTGGGACTTGTCGCTCTGTGGGTTCTTGAAGTCCAAATCGTATTGGCCATCACGGAAGAACTCAGAAGCGGCAACATCCATTCCAATCTCAATCTGAAAAATTCAAATATATAGATTAATTTTTTTTAGATTTTTATTTAAGTTGTTTGTTTACACCTTACCTTGCCAGTGTAACCAGCCTTGGCAATAGCATCGGTGATCAAAACCAGAGCCTCCTTGTTTGACTGAATGTTGGGAGCGAAACCACCCTCATCACCCACAGCGGTGGCATCCAGACCGAACTTAGCCTTAATTACATTCTTCAGGTGGTGGTACACCTCGGAACCCATTTTCATGGCCTCAGTAAAGGTGGTGGCACCAGTTGGCAGAATCATGAACTCCTGCATGGCCAATTTGTTGCCAGCGTGGCTGCCACCGTTGATCACATTGAAAGCGGGCACTGGCAGAATGATTTCCTTGTTGCCAGCCAAATCGGCAATGTGTTTGTACAATGGAACATTCTTCTTGGCAGCACCGGCCTTGGCAACGGCCAGAGACACACCCAAAATGGCATTGGCACCGAACTTGCTCTTGTTCTCAGTACCGTCCAATTTGATCATGAAATTATCAACAGCAGCCTGGTCGACCACATCCAAATTAGCCTTAATCACCTCAGGTCCAAGAGTATCGTTGACATGGGCCACAGCCTTCAAAACGGATTTGCCGTGATAGTTGGCCTTATCGCCATCGCGCAACTCCAAAGCCTCATGGACACCAGTGGAGGCACCAGATGGGACAGCAGCACGGAACAGACCCAAATCGGTGGTCAAATCGACCTCAACAGTGGGGTTGCCACGAGAGTCGTAGATTTGACGTGCTTTGATGGCTTTGATGGTCATATTGTCTTCTGAACTGTAAAGAAGGAATAATAATAATAATTCAATTGTTATTAATTAATTAATTATTAATTTTTTTATATATTTTCTAAGAGTATATATGTATGTATATGTATGTATGTCTGTACATATATGTATGATCAATACTTTGCAAATGGGTTATCATATAATTTTTCTTGCGTTTTTGAATTCAGGTCGTTATCTCTACCATTATTGGAACCATTATATTATTTACTATAATAAGCACAGATAGATGAAACAATATAAAACCAAGCTTGTATATATGTATGTATGTACATACACAGATAAGAAATTTTCGACTTTGACCAAGAAATATTACGTCTGCTCCCGAAATTTCTATAAATGTGGGATGCCATTTTGAAAAAAGAATGTTTACGACTACATCGTAATACCATTTTTTTCCAATTTTGTTTATTGGAAAATATAAAGGTTCCAGCTTCCCTTAAAATATAAAAAAAGTATTGTCCACAACGTCAATGTCAAGCTAAAGCTCACCGTTAGGGTAGGTCTGCCAGTACGTCAATGTCATTTAGAATTGGATGTTACTAAATACCTATATATACATACATACCACATGTATGTATGTATACTTATGTGTCTATACATATACATATGTATATATATATAAAAAATATACTATGAGCAAATTTATGTAAATATACTTACACATACATATGTATATTTGTTCATACTATATTTTTTATCAGTATTAAATTAATTTTAAAATCATCTCTATTCAAACATCAGATATTGTAACATATTTCTCCGTTTTGGAATATACAGCCATATGTATATATGTACATACATACATACATAAAAATATATGCAGTAATTGGCATTAATGTGAATATGTCGTCTATACTATATACATACATACTTTCGCACATATGTATGTATTAAGGGTAAACTTTTCGGCAAGATTAAACTAATAATTTTTTTTTTGCAATCGGTGTAAATAAGCGGCAATTCCCTAACTGCACAAAAACTTTTCACCATTTTCTACACTCACCCTAAGTTATAGAGAGAGTGTGAAAGAGAAAAAAGACAGAGAGCGAGCCTCTCACCGCTTTGACCTCTACGCGGCTTTTGGAGGTTACACATACAATGTACATATGTAGAAAGAAAAAGAATATATAAAAAAAAGCCGCAAAATGATAAAATTCATGTATTTATATATTAATTGCACATTTCTCTTCACTTTTAGCATTAATCTTTACTGATTTAAATCAATTTACCATTATATCAGTAAGGATGGGGGAAATTTTAATTAGATAACCGTTTCTGCTTAGCTAAAATATTACAATCGTACGATGCTTTATTGTCAATTAACACATTAATAGCTTAGGTTTCACGCACATTTAGTGGAAAAATTATTAAATAATTTCTTTATGCACTCATATACATGTATATATACACCCACAGAAACAGATTTGTCGCATACATACCAATTACTTTTGTATTTGAAAAACTGAAATCCAAATGGAGGAGAGTCGAACGAACTTCCGGCTTGGCTGGCTGATTTGCTACTGAAAGCAACTGTGCTTTTTTGGCCGACACGCCAAGTAAAATTGCGAACTAAAACACACAACATATTTCTCTCTTTTATTCTCCCGGCTGTGTGGGACTTGTGGTTTGTGGAACTTGTAAAGTTTTATTTTGTGGCTCTCCAGGTGCGCCGGTTCGACGTGGGGGTGGACTGTGCGTGATTTGGAGGAAAATTGACCTTCGTACAAGGACAGACTGTAAGAGATTGCTATTGGATTGAAAACATACTTTTTAGAATTTCATTATAAAGTAGTAGACTAAATCATTTATTGGTTTAATTCAAAATACTTAATATTCATTTATGTGTAAAAAATTATCTAGAAAATGGGTAAATAGAATAGAGTTGCATATGTACATATGTACATACATACATACATACATACATACATAGTTGTTTAAAAGTCAAAGGTTGTTCACCTTTCAGAAAAACTATTATATTTGAAAATTTAGAATCATGTAGATTATGTGAATTTTTGAAGATTACATGTCAGATGGTATTACATTTTAGTCTAAAATGCGTTTTAGTTATATTTAGCCATAATATCTATCTGGCATTGTTATTTTTGGAAAATATCAGTATCACAGTTTCCATTAAAATTGTTTTTAAAATTTCTTAAAATTAATAATATTTTTTTATTGAAATTTATATTTGTTATTAGTTTAGAATGTCTTGGCAATAGAATATAAAAAATTGATAACATATCATAAAAACCAGTAAGTTTTTAGTAAAATTACCAACATATTTGCGTTAAATCACATTTTTGTAAAACTTAAGGTACAAGAAAAAATTTGATAGGGTAATATTTCATGAAGTTCATATTGTTACCCATTCATTGTATTGTATGCTCTCCAAATTCAGTTTGTTTCTACTCTCCCACTATTTTGAATTTAAACCACATTTTTCGTTGCCGACATTTTGCTTTGCTTTGGCCCTACTGGCAGCATTATATCTTCATATCTGGCCACACTAACACCTGACGGTCACACACGAGGCCGGTTTTGTTTTGGATTTAAAACACTTACTAGTTGGAAGACAAAAACATGGCCAATTCAATTGTTACTCAAGGTATTGTCATGCCGGGGGAGCGTATCACCAACATAGAGGATTTGGCCAAAACAAAACGAGTGATATTAGGACCTGGCCTAAGAAGATTAGACGACACAGTGGTTGCTAGCAAAGCAGGTCCCCTGCGCCACAAGGACCCAAACATATTTTGGGTGGACAACTACCAGCGGCGTTATGTTCCGGCACGTGGAGATCTTGTTCTAGGATTAGTAAAGTCCAAGGCCGGCGATATTTACCGTGTGGACATTGGTTCAGCGGATACGGCATCTATTTCATATCTTGCCTTCGAGGCGGCCACAAAAAAGAATCGCCCAGACTTGAATCCGGGAGATTTGATATACGCCCGTGTTTTGAACGCCAGTGCTGACATTGAACCCGAATTGGTGTGCGTGAATTCCAATGGAAAGCGTGACAAACTGGGCGTCCTCAGTGATGGTTTCTTCGTAAAATGTAGTTTAAATCTGGGCCGCGTATTGTTACGTGAGAATTGCCCAGCTTTGACGGCCCTTACACGGCAATTACCCTACGAGATTGCTGTTGGAGTGAATGGGCGTATTTGGGTTAAGGCTCGTTCCCTGCGAGAAACTATGGCGCTGACTAATGCCATTTTGTTACTGGAACAAACGAGCTACTCAGAAATCGACAAAATCTGTGGGGATCTAAGCGAAGAGCTACTAGAATAATGATAATAAATAGAACTTACATGAAATTTAGAATTTTGCGTACATGGTTGGATTAACTACAATCGGGATTTGAAAGGACCGGCGTATTTTAACTAAAAATTTTATTGTTATGCGAATTTCAACTTTTGACAGTTGCTAAAATTGTTGGCTATTAGAGATGAGCAATTTACTTGACTGAAAGTTTAAGTTTTGGCTGATTATAACTATATACATATGTATAACTGTAGTATAACTGTTTATGTATATAAGAGTATACAATGCCAGTATTTACAGTTCAAATAGCCAAATAGCTTATCATTTTTTGTAACAATTACTGAATTAATTTTGAATACCTGTATTTTATCACAGTCACTGGCAAAAGTCCATCCAAATAATTCATCTCTGTCTGTCTCACACAGACACATGTTGCTTCAGCTGCCATGGCCTTAACAGCTGATCCGAAGCAGTCACAGTCTTATCTTTAGTCCATCAGTCCACTTAGATTTAGTTGGTTCCATAACGCGAAAAGGCAACAGCTAGAGATGAGCATTCTTGAATTTCTGTTCATTTTATTGATCCTTTACTATGTGATTTATGTGCTGCTGTGGATCGTTCTGGACTGCAATGTTGCCTTGTGGTACAAATCCCGATTTGGCGTCTCGCTATCTTCTATGCGTGGACAGGTGGTTTGGATAACCGGTGCCTCTAGTGGCATTGGACGTGCCCTGGCAGTAAGTTTGGCCCGTCACGGTGTTCGATTGGTATTAAGTGCTCGTCGCTTGGAGCAACTGGAACAAGTACAAACGGAATGCTTGGCAGCGGCCAGGGGCTTATTGGCCCAAAAGGATGTTCTCATCTTGCCCATGGATATATTGCAGTTGGAGAAACATCAATCGCATCTCTACACAGTTCTAAATCATTTTGAAAGGCTGGATGTGCTGGTCAATAATGCTGGTCGATCTCAGCGAGCCAACTGGACAGATATTTCCGTGGAAGTAGATCGAGAGCTCTTCGAGCTGGATGTTTTTTCAGTCGTCCATCTATCGCGACTAGTAGTGCGTTATTTCCTAGAGCAGAATGGTGGGCGTGGTCATTTGGCGGCTACTTCCAGCATAGCTGGCTTCAGCCCAGTGCCCTTCTCGGCCACCTACTGTGCCGCCAAGCATGCTCTCAATGCTTATTTGTTAGCCTTGAAGGTGGAACAACGTAAATTGGATATAACCTTGTTTGCTCCGGGTCCCGTTGCCACAGATTTCCTTCAAGAAGCCTTCACCGGATCACAGGGTGGCAAAGTCGGACTCAGTACGGCGAATCAGAAGCGTCTTACAGCTGAACGTTGCGGTGAATTATTCGCCGTTGCATTGGCCAATAAAATGGATCTCACCTGGTGTGGTCTCTTTCCCGTAAATGTGTTGGCCTATTGTGCTCGAAACTCTACATTGACAAAAATTTTGGCTCAATTTATGACTGAGAAAACACTAAACAAAATACGCGAGGGTAAATTGTGAAGAATCCAGAAAACAGAGGGGATTACCCTATTGTACGTTTCTTTTTTTATATCCATGTACAACAATTTAACTATATAAATATAAACACAATATATAAACATAAGATAAAACCGATACAGCAGTTTCTCTTAGATTAGATAAAATACACCGAAAAGATGAAAACGATAAGAATCTAGATTGTAGAGTTATTTAAACGTAATGATAATATGTATAAAGAGAAAAATAATCTACAAAATGATAATTCAATCAGACAGAAATCGCCACAAAACTTTCTACGTTTAACTTAAGAAAAGGGAAAAAACTTAAAACATTGCAAGAATAAAGATCGGTGTATATTATTATCTATCGGCTCCATTTATATAATATATATATATATATATATATATATTTCTAAATCTTTTAGTTGGAGAGAGTACCTTAGTTTATCTATGTTAATGTTTTCCAAGTCGATTCAAAATTTATATAGCTTTTATATAATTTTAAAGCTGACAAAACATTTATGCTGATTCCATTTCTAGTGACCGTTAAACGTATCAAAAAAGTAAAATTTTAAAAAATGATATTTTTTAAACATTTATTAATATCTACATTAAAGGTTAATCTTTGTTGAGAGCCGTTTTAATGTGGGCTGGTATTCTTATACGTTTCCTTTTCGCCTTGGTAATTGCGGTTTGTTTTACTTTTTGAATTTGAGGTTTACCTTGATTTGCCTTATCCTTTTTGCTCTTTTTGCATGACAAGGGATTTGGATTTTTGGGTACCTTACGTTTCTTTGTATTTACATTTGTTGCCTCAGTGGGTTTGAGTCCTTGTTTTTCCTTCATAAAATCAATTTTTTCAACTTGCTTTCCTAGCATTAAATTCTTAGCACGTTTTTGTACCCATTTTTTGGACGCTTTCGATGGAGCCTCGAGGACAGGTGTTGCTTTATGTAGATATAGCAGACAGCGACCAGGAATTTTACGTAGAATTTCCTGCAGTGTTCGATCCTGTGAGGCCACTATATAGCGATTGTCCTTTGTCTGAGGAAAATCGTTATTATTGTAATTACTTCTCATAGAAGTATATATGCATGTATGTTTTACCATAGACTTGATACATTCGGCAGCTGGTACTGGTTTGCCCTCATGTCCACATTTGTGCACGTGGAATTTCTTGACTATGGAGGTGGCCCCCGTCAAAGGTGCTCCCAGAGATTCCGCTTCCAATATAACACACTGTGTGGTCAATAGCTTGGCTTGGCATTGAAAATATTTCGTAATCTGCTCTTCAATACCAATTTTGTTCTGTAAATGGTAATTGTTTTTATACCAAATATATATTTTGCATTTTTCATTTGTAGAACCTTACTTGCAGTGCTGCTTGACAGAAAGTGGCATCAATTAGAACTTGGTAGGGTTCACGGTATTCAAAATTTGTTGCAAAGAAGACCAATGTCTTGTGCGATTTTTTAAAACGTGATATTTTCATGTTTTCAATCAAATTTTTTGTTATTCATAAAGTCAGCTGTTCATTTTTGAGCTCGCTTCTATTTTCCAAATTTGCCGCAATATTTGATGGCGTGGTTCGATAACACGATAGGGCTGGCTCGCCGATAGACACAACTGCTTAAAGACCGTTATTATTTTATTTAATCATGATCTTATTTTTACAGTGTCGTTGAAACATGTATCAGTATGATTTAAATTTGGTTTAAAAACAGCTGAACTAGGAGTCAAATTTTACAAGTTGGCATTGAAATGGCTTTTGAATACAATTTTCATTTATAAACAATTATTCATAACACGCTGAGAACCAATGTGTAAGCATACACAGGGGGTAATATGTTATACACAGTTTTTTATTTGAGTGCTTGTTTCTTAATAATAATAAAATAAGTTACTGAAGTTCAACTGAAATATCTTATTTGATTGTTTTCCTTAAAAAATGAATTATAAATAAACGGGATAAGCGATGCACTTATTTTACTAAGAAAAAGTACAAAACTTGAATTCGCTGCGCTTATTTGGCACCTGTTGCGCATAACAGCGGACTGTTATTTTATTTGAAATTTTGTTGCGCCGCCAATTCAATGCATTTTCACATTTTCCCATTTCCACATTTTCAACCCCCTTGTGATACGACTTTCACCCTCTGCGTGTGTCTATTGGTGTGTGTTTTTGTTTTCGTTAGTTTTCTGTTGCTTTAGTTGTACTTTTACTGCAGTTGCAAGCGCTTCGTTTAACGCAAAGAACCATTTATATTTTCCATTAAAGTTTTACTCGATTGTGGAATTTTTCTGTATAATTGATACACACAGTTCAAAGAGGGTAAATACAATTTGGTTTTCAATGTGTATATGTATTTGAATTTTGATATATATAGGACCCAGCACCCTTTAACATATTCTTTTAATTTAAATGAATCATTTGTAAGACAACACTTATATATATGTGCAGCAATGTATATAATCCATATATGTATACATATGTATATATACTATATATATACATAGGCATGTAATTGTATAGTAACAAAATGACCAATTGCATGCATTTACGAGGGTCGTCCTTACACTAGAAATTGTCGTTTTTTTTGGGGCTGAATATATTTGCATTGTTTATGTTTTATTAATAATATATAGTATTGTAAAATACTAATAAAAAATATATTAAAAAAGTCATGTTTTTCCTTTATTTAAGTGGGTTTTATTTTGTTATATGAAATCTATACAATTGACTGCATATTTGTATTTATGATATAATAATACAATCAATATATTATTTAACTAAACAATTTTTAATTACTAAACTAGTAGAATGTAAAGGACGGTTTTAAGGTAATTCAGCAATGTAAATTGTTTAAAGCATTGATAATCATTATTATGAATAAAAATATTCATATACAACTAAAAACAGAAACTTTTTGATAGCTTACAATTAAAAATTAAAAACATTATAAATATATAACTCAAACCAGAAACTTTTTTATATCTAACAATTTTGCACAAGTTTATCGTTTTAAAAAAATATACAAGTCATAAACTCGTCTACCAAAAGAGATTAAAATTAAAATTAATACGAAATATGTAATTATACTAAGTGCATTTGTTTTTTTTTTTTCGTAACCTATCAAACTTCCTCTTTTATTTGTTTGCTTAAAAAGTTTGACTTTGATCAGTGAGTCAGTTATATTATAAAGAAAAATGTATATATGGTGAAAACAAAAATCTACAAACGAGAAAGGCATTAAAGATAAAATTAACAAGATCGAGAATATATATGTTATATGCGACTAAAATGAACTCTTTACTTTTTATTGAAGCTTTATATATTTTTCAATTAACTGTTGAATTTGGCAAATTATTCGATCTACTCTCGCCAGGTCATTTTGCATTTCCTTTTATTCTTTTTCTATTGTTATTCTATTGCATTTTTTGCACTTTATTTTTTGTATCTCTTCCGTCTCTGGCGTAATTAGCGTATTGAACGCTCAATTGACATTCGATTTTATAAAGACTTTGCCATCGACATTATGATTTTATGCCCCATCATGCCTGATTAGCCCATTGCTATAGATGAGTGACTAGGCACTAGTTTGCATATGGGGATTATCGGCATTAATATGGTTATGGGTTATTATGCGATAGTTTTATTATATTGGTCAAGTTTATGCACAAATGACTTGCCGATAAAGTCAATGCAGCTGCAGTGGGTCGGTTGTTGAGTTACTCCAGTTAGTTTTTCCCTACCCCTGTCCCACCCTTGTCCCAGGCTGAACTCTTCTCTTTATTTAATCTCCGAAGGTTGCTCATGCAGCTGCTGTCAATGGATTCTGATGATGAGAAGGTTAAGTGCAATCACCTTTAATGTGCCCCACTCCCATCAGTCCATCTCTCTCTTTCTTTCTCTCTCTCTCTCTCTCTCTCTCTCTGTTGATGACTCTATAAGGTATCCCTTAGAGTCATCAAGTTTATTCAACTTTCTGGCAACAGAAACAATGGAAAATGACCAAAAATCATTTTATATATGTACATATATATTTATTGATATTCATATGCAAATAATTGTGTCCACTTTTTTGGCAGTCCCGCCACGCCTTGTGCAAAGATAGAGGGGAGGTGGGAGAACATATTGTATTTAGACTTTCGGACCTCATGTGAACGTGATCAGAAAATCTAATATCTTGCTAAAGTCTTCTCTTACGTATGTACATATCAAGTGGATTTCCGGTGCTTTCAGATGCCGTCTCTAACTATTCTCAAACAAAGAAAGTGACGCATAACGCTCAGAGATGAAACTTGGATGATAATAGTTTTCCAATATTCAATCGGTATTTGTGGTCACTAAAGAAGCTTTCTTGTGTATAAAATATGAAAACAATATAATACTAACATGTGTTGTTTTTTCTTGAGGATCTGTAAAATTTTTCAGTTTTTAACAACCTTTTCCAGTTCAAAACAAAACTAGTGATATGTTTTCTTTATAATTGTTGTTCAAAAGATGCGAAGTTTTCACCATATTTTGTCAAAAAATATATAGAATTTAAGGAATCTATAATACTTTCTACAAATTTTGTTTAATGAATTTTGTTAAGTCTTCGATAAGTTTATTATTAGTAAATAATAAGTTATTATTAGTAATTTTTCAGCTTAAAAACATTCCAAATTATTATCATCCAGAAATTTAATAAACAGTTCAAAAGTATGAAATTGTATTAAAATTGTTTTAAAACAAAAAATACAATAGGCAAGATAATAAATAACTAAATAATATTATTTTTATAAATGTTCTAATTTAGCATTTTGCTGTGAAATATGATTCTGTCCAAAGTCCATCTGTCAAGTGATAAGAAAGCTAAATAATTGACCATAACTAATTCACGTTTCTATGTTTTTTTTTGGCCAACATGATCTCTATTGATGGAGTATCTGTGGCAACATACGTTTTGGCCGACAGGTAAACCAAAATGGCTTATTAACATCTGGGCTATCTGTGGACAGGCAAAAAATATTAAACAGCTTTGAAATATAGTGGAAAATTTTCAATATTACATATTTGTTTCATTCATTTAGCTAGAAATACACATTCATTCATATGAAACTAACGTCAAACGAGATACTCTTTGCCGGGTTGCATGCCAATCGATTTGCCATAAAATCGAATGCAAACCCCCTTACCCCTCACTCTTTATAACAATTTTGGCATTAGACACTCATTAGTAAAACATTTAACGTTTCTTGTGGTTTTTTAATAATTCGATTTTATTTTCTAACGATTCCTGAGCTGGGCATAAAGAAAGATTTTTTTATTTTTTTGCATATGCTTTGACTTCAATTTGCTTCTTATACTCTCCTAAAGGGGTCTAAAGGGCTATATTTGAATCCAACAAAGTTGAGATTTTTATTAAAGGCAAATAAAGAAATCATCGAAATGCGTATACGCTTACTTTTGATGTATAAGGACTTTAAACATTCTTACCGTTTAGTTTCGTTAAGCATTTTATTATCTGGATTATTGGGTTTTTACAACATTAATACTTTCTATATATTGAGCCGTTATCTTCAACTCATAACATTTTACCATAGTGATATAGGCACACTTTCAGAACTTGAGCTTAGCAAGAAGTTTATTTTGCAACACTGTTTAATGCTTATGTACAGTCAAATATATCTTTAAATATCAAAGAGTATAGAAATTTTAACATAGTTAAATTGAATCTCTGCTCTTTCTATATTATTTTCAATGAATTATAATCATCTTGGAAATTTTTCTGCTTCGACAAAAGAGTCGCGAAATATTTTTTTTCTAAATAAATTAATATAAAAAAAAACGTTATTGAACCCTAATTTGACCTCTTTTTTATAGTACAACATTTTAGAATAGAATAGAATCTCTTGTGCTCTTTCACGCGGCTGCTTCATGTGCTCTATCAATTTGTGTTTTGAATTTTATATTTCGTATTTTTTATGTTTTTTTGGCACGCGGCAATGAAATCGAAAGTTTTTGTCATTTCTAATCTGGTTGTTCAATTGCTTGGGTTTACTAGCAGCAAATCGGCGAATCTCATCAGAATCACCATGATCATCATCATCATCATGATCAACATCTGATCCCCATCACCCGATGTTTGTAGCGAAAACAAAGTAACTAACTAAATGGCATTTTTACTTGCATTAACTAAGCCCCACATCTTGTCAACAGAATTGCATAAACAAATAAACAATCAATGTCAAAAAAAAATAAAAAATTTAATAAATAACTATTATAATTTCATAATTTATTGACTAAACTGACCCAACCTAAAGCTCTTTATTAAACTAAATGTAGTCACTTACTAAATATTACCCATATCACTTGCTTTTATGATTATTGTTGTTGATCAAGTCTGTGTGTGGTGCAATATATGAGTGCAAATTATATTTGCTATAACTACTACAATGATTTGGATTATTATTATTGTTGATCATGCTTATACATGAATGTGAGTGTAAATACTTCGGGAAGTGTTTAAAAATCCAATTGAGGGTAAAAATTGTAAAACGAAAATACAAAAATAACTGGGCAATTACATTAACATCAAGTGGTTATACACCCTTGCCGGTCATAATCCCCAATAACCTCTCGTCTTCATAATAAAACTATTTTTATAGTGTTGCAAAGCATTTTATATAGATAAGAGTTATCACTGTTTAAGAATACGTAAAAGAATTTTAAACTTAAACTTAACTATAATAAGTTAATAAATAACCATTTTTTAGTTTACACACATTTTTATTTACGTTGCTATTTATATATGTAAATATATTCTTGATTATCTAAAGACAACATTGTTATATAAGTATGTATGTACATATATTAGTATCTTTATTAACAGATTTAAGATCATTAATAAGCGGTAAACCGTATTTTCTAATTTTACAAGGTTTTATTTTTCTAATTACGATAGCACATTCTTTTTTTTTATTATGTTTAAATAGTAAAAATATAATTAAAAAATTGAAGTTATAAAATATAAAACAATTACTCGATTTATTATGTATCTTACTATCTTGTTGTTGTGGTCGTTAAGTTAATTTTAAATTATTACATTGTCTAACAGTTTATGTAAAATTAAATAATATCATGAGTCACTTTAATGGGTACACCTACAACTTACGTATAAACTTAATCATAAACTAAGACAATTGTTAATCGTTTTTCCCATAGAATAAAAAAAAAGATGGAAAAACGTGACGTTGCCTTGAACTCAAAAGAATTAGAAATTTAAATTGCATTCATCATTGCTTCTGTCACCCACATTAAAAAAGTTATAACTAGTTCTCAACTTGGGAATTTGTTAATGTAAACATACGTATAAAAATGAGAATATTATTTACTATATTTACTATTAAGTAATACCAAGTAATATACAAATATATTAAACAATTCGCCCCTAGTCAAAGTTCACTGGGAATCATGGCAAATGTTCTATAGTAGCCTAATCAGTTGATGATACCACAGACTGCGGCATAATTAGACCTGATATATTGATATCAAAATACAAATATAAACAACCATATTTGCGGTTCACTATCAAAGAGAATCATCGTTTATCTTATTGACATACCGTAAATAAAAAAAAAACAAATAAATTTACCTGCGAAAATTAATTAGAATTCTCCTTATCTCATGGGACTTACATCATTCAAGTTATTTACCCTGTTCCGCTGGGTTCATGAACTCTATAAAACTTATATAAACTAATTTAACAACAATCTGTGAAGGCAATTTTTTATTTTTTTTTTAAGTGTCTCTTAAAATAGGTATTTATTTTTTGCATTTAGTTTTTCCGGCTCATAAAAATGTACAGAAAAAGAACATCATTGTATAGAAACTTTATTATATTGTAATTATAATATAAACCTTAAAAATATAATGCAAAAGTTTTGTCTTAAAAATTAATTCATTTTTCGGATAAATTTATTCGATATATTTAGTAGTACATATATTTCAAGTTCTGAATTCATTTGGGGACTGGAATAGATCTCCCAGTTAGATGACAATCTAATAGCTAAAAAAAATTAATTGAATAAGCATTCGAAGGGTGTCTCCCTTCGCATATGCGTGTTAGGCTTTGTCTGAATTAAATTCTGATGAAATTGATTGACATTTATATAAAAGGGATGAGATAATTCAATAGGGATCGGCCATTTAACTTGAGCTGCATACTTAAAGTTCAAGGTTTAACTAGAAAATTGATTTCCAGATGCTTGACTTTGAACTTAGGGATTTTCATGTACATGATTAAAATCTTAAAAAATACTGCAACCGATAACACTTGCTCAATAGTTATTTAATGCAAACTTTTCTCTGTTGTGTCTCTCTTTAGACTAAAAACGATCTTTAGATGTTTCTATGGAGCTATTACAATCTTTTCTTAACATCTTTTAATTCCCTAAATTAAAAAAAAAATTTATATGTAATAAAATACTTGTTCTTTACTATTGTCTCTGTTTTTATATAAAACGTTCATCAAGTTTACAAAAAAATTGATTTTTTGTTTAGTTTGTATAAATAATGCTATTATTTTTAAAGTATTCAAATATTTGAGTAACATTTTAGCATCTCTTTAACTGTATAGTCTTGTATACATATATTGGGTCAAAAACTGAATGTTTTCGAGTCCTAAATTGAGGTCATTTCCAGCACTGTATGTTTATGTCACAATCAGTGTAAACTATTGCAAATTTTGTTTAAAAAATTACAAAAACTGTTACAGAGTTCATTTCAGGATAAAATGATTATTAATTAACCAAGAAAACTCCAACTTGAAATGTTGATTTACATTTATTTACAGTTTCAAAGTTTGGTTAAAATATAAAAATAAAACAGTTTTTAATATTACATAATTCATAGAAATATATGGTATGTCAAGTAATGTGCAACACCAAATCCTGTGACCAAAAAACCTTTCCAATTGCTTAGTATTTCTCTTGTCAACTTAATAAGTACCAACCCGAATCACATATTTACCACGCTACAAGCCAATTTTCCACTTCTATTTTAGCCCAACCGCAAAATGAATCACTGTAATGAAAATCTATTTCTAATTTCCCAGAGAAGCAAAGGCGTCCATTAGGGAAACTTCGGGTTAACCACGCATTTCATTAAAGCTCTAATGCGGCAAAAAACCAGAACTGAAATAGAAACTCTCGTAGAATTACCCAAGAGAGTCGGCAAACTTACCAATTAACTATTGGTATTAAAGCAATTTTGTGGTCTAACTGTATAGAGGTCATGGCTTCTGGTGTTGTTGTTAAAATTATTAAACAAAATTATGCATGTTGCTAAAACATAAAATAATAACAATTATAGTGTTTTCTAAAAAGTTAAATGCAGTAGCTAAAGTAACGTTACATTATAACTAAACTACCGGCAAGAGAGTCAATGTATGCGCATAGTGGGTCATATTACATTAAAAAGTTAATAATATAACAAAGTTAATAATGTTTATTTTCTTAGTGTTGTGATTTGTACTTCTTGTCAGATTCCGAATTTTGTTAAACGAATTCATAAGTTTATTTCTTTGACTTCTGTGAAAACTTGAATCTAAAGAAACAATTTTAAGTAATTATAACTTTTTGTGCCATTATTGAAAAGTGAATTAAAATACATAAGTCCCATGGTGAATTTTCACAGGCAATACTGTGTGCCCACTGTGTTGTCACAAGAAAAAACAAGTGAGCACAGAATGAGAGAATTGAAGCTACCGATCAGCTGAGCGAATCTTATAAGAGCCGTTGGAAAAGCTCTTCCCACTTTAGTTTGAATTGAACGGCGGCAACGGGCGGTTCGCGTGTGGATCGATATAAAAATTGTAGCACGTGAAACAAACCGATCAAACGGTTGGGGAGACAACAAAACAAAGTAAATAATATACATTGCATAGCCCATGTACAATTAAAATTAATTTACGCGTCGCTGACGATCTGCATAAGTTCAATGAAGAAGCCAGCAGGCATATAAGAAAGCAGACAGTAAAAAAGCAAGCAAAGGAAACAAGAAGAACGAGTGAGAAACTCAATAATTGCCAGTAGAAAGTGCATACATATAACAATATTCATTCGAATTATATATTTACATATATGTAATGTGTTAAAGAATATATGTATAAAAAACAACATCTGTGTATTATTAGCAGTTTCATTCATGAATTGCATTTTGTGTTCTCGTTGTGATTTACATTCTCAATTTGTATGCCGTTTGGTCTTAGTGCATATGCGCCATTCTATTTATTTGCGTCTCAAACATAACGGAGAAAGCGTAAGCACCACCCCCCATCTTCACCATTACGCAAAGAAACAGCAATTGCTGTAACAGAACTTTTACAACCAAACAGCAGCGTGTGTGACGTCGTCGACGCAACAGGTTCGTTTAACTTGGTCGCTGTATTTGACCTGACAACGTCGAATCCGGTGTAAAGTGAAATGTGTTAACAAAAAAGAGAAAAAGAGAGAAAGAGAGAGAATTTAAGATACCGAATAAAAGAGTGCACATGCAGGAGCAGCTAAACGGGATACTTATGTATATACATATAGGACTTATAGAGAATTTTCCTACAGAATTATTTAAACATTCTTTTTATCCAGATTTAATAATATCTAATTTTATTCTATTTTAACATATGTATTTTCACATTTGGTATGCACCTCTTGCATTTCCATTCCGCCACTGAACTAATTGCATAAAGTTCGAAATAAAAAGAAATGCTTTCATTCTTGTTGCTTCTTCAAATCGAACTCGCTTGTTCGAAACTCGAAGAGGGAAATGTAGGTCATCGCATCATCGCCAGCAAACGTTAAAAGAAAACTAGAATTCCAAATATCTTTCATTTCCATTTATATTTCTATATACAATATTTTATTGTTGTTATGTTGTTGCAACTTTATTTGATTGTATCATTTTTATATACATACATTTGTGCATATAAATGTGTATATAGGTATACGCGTGTGAGTTTATGTGCTTCAGTTAACGTTTTCAATATGAATGTGCTTTGAATACAAATTTGAATTACTTTTATAATATACAAATTCGATTGCCGGTCAACAAACAGTTCGTAAACTGCATTGAAAAAATCACAAAAACCTAACTACAACCCTAGAAAAGGCTTTAAATTCAAGACAAAATACGAAAATGTTTTCTCCTTACATAAAAGGAGAACCACTAGCCAACTAATGCTTTATCATCAATGTCTTTAAAAATACAATACATATAGATATGTATATGTATTATGATATACTATATGATATACTATTTTTCATAACATATCTTTTTTTATATATTAACGTTCTGACACAATCTTTAACATTTCACAATGCATAAAAAATAATTTTAAAATTATGAACACAGATTTAGTGTGTTTTTAAATGTTGTGCTTTTAAACAGTTGTAAAATTAATTTTACTTAAAATTCTACAAGGTCTGCGATTCTTAAAAATCTTTCTCAGCAATTTTGCAAAGTTCTTAGACATCAATATAATAATTATTATTCTTAATAAGCATTTACAAGCTTATGTAAAACTAGCTTGTAAGTCAACTTACAACAAAATTTCACAATTGCAAATGAAACCAAATTTAGTTTAAACTTAAAATATATTTCACAGATATTCAAGAATCATTTAATCAATAAATTATTACTTCAATCATAAAATAACAAAATAAATATAGTATATATATTCGTAGGCGGTTTTGAAATGTTTTTAAATTAATTTAAATATTTCTCTAAACTTTTAATCAATGTGAAACTCCACAAATTTATTAAAATTCACATAAACTATTTTACTTTAAAGAAAAGCTCTTTGCAAAATATACATCAGTTTTTACTATAAAACAAGTCTAAATGTTTGCAAATGTATTGTAGTTTATCTGAAGAATCTACTAAATCGTATATTGAATAATTTTTAATTACGTGAGTTAATGCATGTTCGCATTCATTTAAATAATGAAATACCAAACAATAAAAACAACAACAACGTTTACATATATAATAATAAATAAAAAAAATCAAATTGCAAAACAAACCCTAAACAACGGTCAATGGCTGCTGTTGACTCTGACTCTGAACCTCTTCAACCAGATAAACAATCAAAATGAGGGAATGAAATTAAAAAAAAAAAAACAAAAGAAAAAAAGTGGGAGAAACAATGGTTCCCTCTAGCCGGCTACTCACAATCGCACGACTCACTACTACGACTTCATTCAAATATAGATTTTTGACTTTTCGAACAACACGCCCACCTTATGTACACATACTATATATAGCTAGTATGTATGTATGTATGTCTGTATGTGTTTTAATCTATGTATTAAACCCTGATTCTGTCTCCCCTCCCCTTTCCAACCTTTTTCTGTTTGATTTGTTACTTCCACGTGCTGACCTTGCCGACGTCACTTTTCTTTATCGCAAAATTAGTTTTAGGGGTCGTATACGTAATGTTTTCTCAGTCTCAGTCTTAGTTTAATTTTATTTTCTGTTTATATAGTTTTTCTTCTCTTTGGTTTTTTTTTTCTTAGTTACAGTTTGTGTTTTTATGACTTCGTTATTTGCTAATTCTGTTTTGACATTCTCAAATTTGTTATACCCTAGCAAAAAGGCTGTAGTCAAAATTAGCTTGGTCCTATGTTTTTTTTTTTATTTGTTTTTTTAGTACAGCTTTTCGTGACTTTAATTGTAATGTGCGAGAGTGTATTTCGGGTTTTTGTTCTTTTTTTTTTTGACTTTTTTTTGCATGTTTGAAATACTTATGAATAGACTACTAGGTTGTCAACTGAAATTGATCATGAATAACTCATTAAGCTGTGTATGAGATTGCACTCGAAATGCACTCGACTCGATTTGAAAAAGTTTGGCAAAGCAAAACAAACAAGTTTATTGACCATGCCCATGTCTTTTTTGCCAGACTTGATCCGCTTTTGGCTAATTACATAGTCTGTTTGTATGTGTCCAGCTAAATGATTTGGCAACTTTTCTATTTACATTTTTTCTTCTATTTTTATTTAATTCTCTTCTCTTGTAAACTGGTTTTTCTGTCTGCCAGTTCGAAATTGACTCTTAGTCATGACGCTTTTTACACCAAAGTCAATATCAATTTTGTTTATTAAATACAAACAAGTCATCTCATATAAAAATCAATAAATGTTAAACCAAAACACATGTTTTTTGTTGTTAAAATGTATTTGTTATTGTAAAATTTAAATATGCAAAATAAAAATTTTAAAACAATGTCAAGAAAATTATTGCCAGACCAAAAATACTTAAGTGTCCAGTGGGTAGGGGCAAATATATATATAAAAATGGGTTAACGAGAGGGTGGTAGGGTTACATTTTTACTATATGAAATATAAATTCTTTGTATTAGTAAACATATTAAAAATCCGTAGTGTTAGGCTTACATATTTATTATGAACATAAAATAATTAAAAATTCAGCTTTATATTACTTTATGAAACCTATTAACAGTTTATAAATTTATAACTTTCGACAATAATCAACAATATGCCTGAAACATATTTTTAAAGTTATTTCTTATTATTAAAGCTCACCCTTTACAAAGTTAACACTTTGATTTGACTTCTAAAAACTTAAATTTAAAACTATAATGTCTTAAAAGTTAAAATTTTGTATTTTGTTATTCATTTTATTTTATTATTTTTTGATTACCATAATTTTAGATGTTATATAGACTATTCCAGACTATTCCAATGAATAATTCACAAGATATAATTGGGATTCATTCCTTCTGATTATTGTATTTATCATATTTCTATATTTAGTTAGTTACTGTTAGATAAACAGAATGGTTTAGAATACCAATACAATAATTTAGCATATTGTTTGTTTAAATTGTTAGACTGTCTAAAACAGGAACTGACCTATGCCAATGGTCAATAAAATTAGCAAATTCTAACTAATTCCATACTAAAATGCTATAGCAAAGATAAATTGGTCTAAATCAACTGGAATTTCTTTTCAGAACTTTTAAACTCATTGTTAATTTTGTGCGGTATTCTTCTTTTGTTTTGAAGGTTTCTTATAAAATTATTGTTAGCCGGCTGATTGATAGTCGTAGATAGGCCATAAAAGACAGACATTTGGCATAAACGAGATAAACATCTCAAAAGTGTGTGTCTAATTGCATAAACAATAAACATTTTTCTTGGCCATAACTTTCTTTATGAAGTGGAAAAAAAAACGTATTACTCCATAGGCCAAAGTCTAATGAATTTCGAATTCCTAAAGGGGGCGTCTGGTGTCAATCAGAGTTTGGCGTAAAGGGAAGCATTCAGTTGATTGATCGCAAATGTACCGCCCATGAAATTGTTATTTGCAATATAAGCGTGTATTATTATTATTTATTTTTTTTCCAATATTTCCGTTCATTATAAATGAATGGTTAACGCCCCATTGGACACATGTATCAATTTATTTGAGAGGGGTATAATTAAACTCTTTAATATTCATTGGTAAGGGCAAATTGGCAACGTCTATGTCTATGCAAAACGTGTAAATTCTGCTAATTTAACTAACAATGAGATTTTCGTCATTAAATTATATTCTCAGAAAAAAAAAACACAATAAACGTTTCTCTTTTTTGAGTTTTAATGGAAAAGATTGTGATTTTTTTTAAGACAACTCTACAAAGTATAAGTAAATTTAATTTGAGAAGCTCTCCAAACGGATAAAAAACTTTTTAGACGACAGTTTGAATTTTTTTAATTGAATACTTTTCTTTTAAAAAATATTTCTATAAAATCTATAAATCTATTAAAACAAGTTGATCAAATGTTTTTAGTGGTGAAACAAATTTGAATAACAGGTAATTAATAATAAAAAATTTAAACAATCGCCTCACTATTCAATTGATACAGCTTTTAGTAGGTTTAGGCCAGTTTACTTATGAACGTTTTTCCCTTTAGGCACAACCAACATAATAAAAACATATTACAAATTATAAAAATTTTAGTATCTTTGTATATTTTTGTGTATTTTTTATTAACTTGCATATGAAATTCAATTTATATTGATTCATATTATATTTAATATCTTTCCAGACGAATCCGATATCAATAAATACACGCCCTCAAATCGTCAAAGTCGTAATCATCGGCTATGACCCTCTTGCCAGATATTAAGGCCACCGATGCCGCCTGTTGTGGCGGCGGTGCCAGCAGTAGTTCTAGTGACGCTAGCAGCAACGGCAGTTGCGGCAATGTGAGCACCAAAGAGCATCCACAGAAGGGCAATCATGAGAATAAGGGGGCTGGTTGCCTTAGTTTTGATTGTTGCACCGCTAAAGCGGGATCCAGCTCGGAAATATCTATTGGGGATACTGCATCAACATCGTCACGCATTTTGGCTGCAAAAGTCAATAATAATTTAAGTAATTTCGATCAAGAAGCCTATGCCAATTTCGATCATTGCCAAAAAGTCGATATCGAATTCTCCGATGTACGCTATGCAGTTCGTAAATTTTCATTTCCAAAACGAAAATTTGTGACCAAGGAAATTCTACACGGTCTAAATGGACAATTTCGTGCCGGCGAATTGACAGCCATTATGGGACCCTCCGGAGCTGGCAAAAGTACATTACTCAACGTAATGTCTGGTTTTTGGTGAGTTTGCACTTGACTTTGATTTCGAAATATGCAGTTTGAGCTTAATTTATGCGGATACATGCAATCTTAGAATTTACCTGTCGACAGTATAAAGTCACTAAAATTGCATTGTTTTTTTTTTAAAGTAATCTTTCAATCAATCAGCATATTGTTTAAGTGTCAGAAATTCCGAGACAAATTACAAACCACATTCCTTGCATTTGTTACAGATATATATTGTACATATATACTACATAGGTACTAAATAAATCAAGATAAAACCGACATTTATGTGTATAAATAAGTTTAATGGGATGCGACAGATTGTTGAAAGCAATCTTGGTAAATTAACCATTTTCCTTTAATTTTTATTGTTTATATTGGATTCCCAAGTTATAGCGTAATCTTTGCATTGATATTTATTAATTAAAGCTATAATAATTCTTAATATTTTATTGAAATACAATATCGCATTTGAGAAAGATCAAAAATAGAGCCAAATTCTTGGTCTAAGAAATATCTCATTCAATTGCTAAATAAATAAATATTTCTTGAAATTGATTTTATCGATTGTTTGCAAGTAAAAAATTGAAGTTTAGTGTAAGAAACTATAGACTATAGACAACTTAAAATTGCATTTTTAACTCCCTAAAATCCGCATATATGTATGTATTTAATTAAAAAAGGAAAAAATAGAAGGAAGTGCTAACTTCGACTGTGCCGATAATTGTTGGCAATATATAGACATTTATCAACTTATATAAGAGTTAATCCAGATATTTCCAAAACTTGTATATGCCGTTTCTGTATTTAGCTTGGACAAAACAAAATACTGATACCACCAGCAAGTGCACTTCCTTTTCCCAGTGGGGCGATCATACGATAGCTGCAAAAGTCCACTGAGTTAAGTTTCGCAAATAAATTCTATGTAAGATTGAACTTTATGCCTTGCATGAATCATTTGTTGGATTCCATTCCAGAGGATTTAATGCATAATGAATTGTAATCTCGACATTGAATATTACTCAACTGGCGGAATTAGATTAGAAGAAAACTGAGAGTAACAAAAACAAATCTACTGCTGATGAAAACTTGACAGTCAAAACACAAAATAGAATTATATTATGATTAACAAAGGCAAAAAAAAGAAAAAAAAAATAAACGCGTGGAGGCAATAAAATTAAAAACAGAAACAAAAAACAAAAAAATAAAATAAAGACTGCTAGTTGGAATATAATACTTTAAAGACATTATTTTAAGTACCCTGTACTTATAGTAACTAGAATTATTAAAAGGAATTTAAAGTATAAACTCATTGCGAGTACATATATATATATATATAGCATTCGGATTACCTAGACATACTCAATTGAATTTTCACCCATCGCTTCTTTACTTTTATTTCTATAATTATAATATAAAATTTTAGAGGTTTAATTTGAATAATTTTCATTACTAAGCATTCATAATATAAAATGCATTTATCAATGCATTACTCATAATTAGTGTAGGGTATCTTTTTGTCGGTGAGGCATCAATTTGATTAAACAGTAGTTCATTAGCCAGCCTTGTAATTGTGACCCGAAATTGTTGTAACAATTATATTTATAGTACTTTTATTTTTTGCGACGTTGTACATAAAATTATTTTGGAAGATTTCCCATTGAGCTGTCTTATCGGTCAGTAAACTATGATCTTGAAACATGTTTTACACATACATATATGTATAATATTCCATGAAATCGTAAAACGTGTACTCGTACGTATAATCATCTCTTTTAATGGATCTTTTCCTCCTCTTCCTTTATAATTTTTTGATGCCTGTGCAGCGCCACTGGAGTCTCTGGTAGCATACGTGTAAATGGCAAACCGATGTCCCCAAGTTCAGAAAAATTTCGCCAATTGCTATGCTATATACATCAAGATGATCTATTAAGGCCACAGTTAATGGTGGGTGAGATAATGCTGCTGGCGGCTCATCTGAAATTGGGTTTCAAAGTTTCCAAAAGTCACAAACTGAATTTGGTAAGTAAAAACAATGGGAAACCTTAAAAATGTTTCACTTAAATTTAACTCTTTTTTCGTTTTTCTTTTGTGGGTTTTGTTGTTTTTTATATTGGTAGATCAAACATATCTTATCACTGTTGGGTCTGGATCATCGTTATAATGTTTATACGGCAAAGCTGTCGGGTGGACAAAAGAAGCGTCTCGCCATTGCTCTGGAATTGATAAGCAATCCTCCTGTGCTCTATCTGGATGAGCCAACAACGTAAGTACATATACAAATTATAATAATATTATTATAATTATTATTATTAATGATGATGATGATGTTGAATATGAAGGGAATGATGATGAATAGGTACACTTTGACTATATAATGGCGGAAATTCAAATATAATCCATAACCGTATTGCCCCACAAGTCAAGTTTGCCGGCAAGTGAGTTTTGCTTATCTTGGTTTGAAATTGTATATATAAAAATATGCATATACATTTGTATACACACATACTTATATGTATATATATATTTGAGTAGTTGGTGTTGAGATTCACATTGATTTGTCTGTCGAGTTCATTGTGCAGGAAACGCAAATAATGAAATATAATTAATAATTCTGTCATAGAAAAAGTGAAATCACACAATGGCACTTAATGCTCGATTTCACATAGATTCTATATACTTATAATTAGTGGCCTCCAAAACAGATGATCGATTTAGAAATCGTTTGTTGAAAATTTCTAAGAATGCTAAACATTTAGTCAAAAATTTCTTCAGTTATCCTAGTATAGAATATAATTATATAAATTGCATATTTCTAGGACAAAGAAATTCTTGAATACCGTACGACAAAAATTTCTCAGGGTTCCAATTTGATGTTTCGCAGATAAGAAATAGCTCTATTATTTAATTTATAATACTAAGATCATGATTTTAGTTCACCATACTTTTTCGTTTTCTAGAAAACCTTTTTACGAGAAAGAGAAAGCGCAAAAGAAATTTTCAGGAAATTCTGATCACAATTACCCGTGACTTAAAATACTTTAATCCGTTTTATTTTTTAAATTGAAGTTACTTTAAATCCGCATTTAATGAGTAATTTCGTTATAAAATTGGATAAAATTGGATAAAAATAAATGTGTAATTTATCAGTAAACATTAAAGATATATTACTGATTGTTGTTATTGCTTACTAAATTAATATAGAAATACCAGAAAAATATTTAACCCATTTTGATTCGGAAATATTACAAAACTGTATAAAAACTTTGAGTTTCAAATGAAAATTAATAAAAACCAATAACTCACAACTTAGATAAAAAACTAGAAGGATGGGCTAACTTCGGCCGTGCCGAAGTTCGTATACCCTTGCAAACTGTCTTTTTGATTTATATATAATTTGCCAGAATCATAGGGAAGTATATAAAACCCATCAAATATAAATCTGATGTCCGTGTCATAAAAAAAAAGTTAAAACAAATTTTTTTCCCCGATTGTTCCTATGACAGCTATAGCATATAGTCGACCGATTCTGCTGAAACTTAAAATATATATTTGTTTTTATATAAAATTGTCAAATAACAAATTTCGTGACGATTGCTTCAAAAACACCCAAGTTATTGATCAAAAACTATATTTTTGACCGATCGTTCCTATGGGAGCTATATGATACAGTCTACCGATTCTGATAAAATTTGGTATATCTTTTGAGGATTATATAAAACTCACAAACACCAAATTTAGTGACATTCGATTGAAAAACAACTGAGTTATTGATGTTAAACCTTATTCCTGACCGATCGTTACTATGGCAGCTATATGATATAGTCATCCGATCGGGATGATTCCGAGATATACAATGCCTGCAGCAAAAAGAAGCCTAGGTGCAAAATTTCAGCTCTGCAGCTTCAAGGGTCTCGGAGGAGATTGCGTTGATCCAGACGGACAAGCGGACGGACAGACGGACAATCGGGCAGACGGACGGACAGACGGACAAGGCTATATCAGCTCATCATGCTGATCAAGAATATATATACTTTATATAGTCGGAGATGCTTCCTTCTATGCGTTGCAAACTTCTGACCAAAATTAATTTACACTTTTGCAAGTGTATAATAAATAATAGTAATAGTAGAATCCCAATGGAAACGCTATAAAGGTGTTTAAGATACAACTAATTATAAATTATTCATGGTATTTGCACAGAAATTTCTAAATTATAATAATTTTCCATATCGGTTGACTGACCTAAGCAAAAAACTGAAAAAGTGTCTTACTAATTTCCGAGAATTATTTTTGCCAACTATGATTCATTAAAAGATATTTGCGAAATGATGTTGTTTTATGTCATTAAACTCGTCGTAACACAATTATTATCCGATTGTTTTTTTTTTTTTTTTTTTTTGTATATATTTTTTTTTATTAGCGTAGGAACCATACCATACAATAGGGTATCTTAACAGACGCAAGGATTTCTGGGGACCAAACCTAATGCTCATGTTACATTAGGACTCATGTAAGAGAATTCATGGTTGCCCAAGTGTTTTGGCGAACCCTATTCGTTTCAGACGTTGTAAAGGCCTGGCCGGGAGTAAGCTTCTTGCTAGCATATTTCTGTGCCTAGCAAGTCTGTCTCTGTACCTGCTTGTGTGCCTTACAATCTGTTCCTCCACTGTGTGAAGGTTTAGATCCCGATGAAGGGTGGAACCACGCACATACCAGGGACAATCCGTTATTTGCCGCATGACACGGTTCTGGAGGACCTGTATACGCTTATACGTCGATTTTGCTGCGATACCCCAAATTTGTACGCCATAGAGCCAGATCGGCGCTATGCAGTGAACATAGACAGCTCTTTTTGCCCTCAATGTCATGGTGCTTTTCCTATTCATCAGCCAACGTAACTGTTGCATTCTTAGACGGCACTTTCCAGCCGTAGCTGTTAAGTGAGGTCCAAAGGTTAGTCGCTTATCAAGTGTAATCCCTAGGTATTTGGCTTTCATCGGTTGCTCCAACGTTACGCCTTCCAATTGAATAGCTGGTGTGCCGCTAAAGGTAGTCTTCAGAGTGAAGCAAGGATTTGTACTTTTTTGAGGGTTAACCTTCAAGTTCCACCTCTTGCACCAAGCTGAAAAAGCATCTAAATACCCTTGAATTCCATCCGCTGCCTGGTAGCGGCACTTAGAGCTATACAGCACAGCGACATCGTCTGCGTACGTGGCCAGGAGAGCCTTACTTGGAGCTTCCATATGGTGCTCACTGGGGCATGGCATATCGGCAGTATATATAGAGTATAGCAGCGGCCCTAGGACGCTACCTTGCGGAACTCCAGCTCTCATCTGGTAAGCAGCCGAAAAGGTGCCCCTAACTTTAACCATAAATTGACGCCCATCCAAGTATGATCGTAGAACACCAAAGTACGGTGCCGGGAAAAGACTTTTAATTTTGCTCAGCAGCCCAGCGTGCCAGACTCTATCGAATGCCTGCTGAATATCAATGAAGATTGCATTGCAGTATTCCTTGTCATCAAACGCCTGTAGGATTTGTTTCGAAAGTCTGTGAACTTGCTCTACTGCACCATGTCCCTTCCTAAAGCCGAACTGGTGGTCCGGCAAGATTTGACATTCGTTAATATGAACGCTTAGTCGATTGACAACAAGTCTCTCCCATACCTTAGATAAGGAAGGCAGGAGACTTATCGGACGGTACGACTCAGGATCATCTTCTGGTTTTCCCGGTTTATGAATCATTAAGATTGCTGCCATTTTCCACTGCTTGGGAACGATCTGTATCCTAAGCATCGCGTTAAATATTATTGCCAAGAAAATAATCGCCCGTTTAGGCAAGGCTTTCAAGGTAACGTTGCACACCCTGTCAATACCAGGAGCCTTCCTTCTCGGCAAGTTTTTGATAACTTCCTCAATCTCCTCGACCCTGGCTGGCCTAATGGGTAAAGACATTTGTAGAGGAGTAGTCAGACTCTCACAAGTCTCCTTGCACTGGTCATCCGTGGCGAATTGGTAGTGGGTGAACCTGGCTTCCAAATGACGTGCAAAAGAATTGGCCTGCTCTTCTTCATTTTTAGCAAGCTCACCACTAGGACACCGAACAGGAACCTGTCTAAACGGTTGCCCCTTTAGAGCCTTAGTGCTCTTCCACAACGAATATCCCGCATCCAGTGTATAATCCATAGAAGCCAGCTTCTGCTCAAAGTAATTACTTCGAATTTCTCTTAAGATATCTCGTAGTTGCTTAGCAGCCCGGTTCCATAGAATTCTATCCCATGGGTCTTGGGATCGGATTGATCTTCTTCGGAGTCTTCTTTTCCGTGCCAAAAGTTCCCTGGCCTCTCTTGTTAAGACAATACCATAGGCGGGGCCTTTATGGGTCTCTGTAGGCGTCGAGGCAACAGCAGCCATGTGAATACTCTCTGTGAAGTTATCTACAGCCATCTCAATATCTTCCTCAGAATTCAATGAAACGTTCAGCTGAATCGAGTTCTCCAAATGTTGCCTAAAGTCGAGCAAGTCGGTATGCTTAGTGATTAATCCAGTGCTTGGATTGACATGAACACCATCCGTCTCAATGTTGACAACTAAGGCCAAATGATCAGAGTCCAGATCCCAGCTCTGAGTTATCGTTGCTCGAGAGTCCGGTATACCATGATGCACTGCAAAGTCTATACAGGAAGCCGTATGACTCCGCACATATGGGTACCTGGTCGGCGATCCAGTGGCGAGAATCCTTGCGCCAGTTGCAGAAATGGCTTCCGCTAGTTCGCGCCCCCTAGGCGAGTTATAAGAATCACCCCAGAGCCAGTGCCGTGCATTCCAGTCACCACCAACAAGATACCTTTGGCCACAAGCCCGGAGTGCATTGATGAAATGTCTTTCCTCAATCCTGATTCTGGGCGGACAGTAAATGGCGCTAAACTCTATGTCTCCAAAACCAGTGGCAACTTTAACCGATGACATTTGTATGCTACGTGTCTCAACAACTTTCTGTGGAAAGTGACGAAGAGAGGACCTCACCAATACTGCTGCTCCCCCAATGCTGTTATTATTTCGGGATGGTTTAAAAGCTGGATAAAAGGTGTATCCATATATTTTTACCGCCTCCCCTCGCCTAATTCTGATCTCCGTTAGTAGAAGAATGTCAACGCTATTGTTATGCGCAAAGAGTTCTACTTCTTTGGCTTTTCCTGAAATGCCATTGGCATTCCAGATAAGAATCTTTAGTGGATTCATTGCGAAGCTGGAGCTTTGTTTTGAGCTTGGAGATTAAGTCTACCTCCAGCCCATTCCTTAACTGTATTGGCCAGCTCAAAAACCATTCTTTCAAGCTTTTCAAGGCGTTGGTTGGCTTGCCGGTTGTTCTCCTGCTGCTCTTGCTGTTGCTGCTGCAACCACATAAAAAATTGCTGTTGCTGTTGTTGCTGAAGTTGCTCTTGCCATTGCAAAAACTGCTGCTGT
Organism: Drosophila emarginata; assembly: GCA_037075365.1. Taxonomy (NCBI): domain Eukaryota; kingdom Metazoa; phylum Arthropoda; class Insecta; order Diptera; family Drosophilidae; genus Drosophila; species Drosophila emarginata. Next base: position 804,893 of record JBAMCD010000012.1, read on the forward strand.
TGCTGCTGTAGCAGAGTCTTAACATCATGCTGCTGTGATATTTGATGCGCTTGTTGTTGTCGACGCTGAGCTGGACCATGACTGTGAGAGTTAAACGCAGTATTGTTTTTTGCCACTGCAGCATATGAAACCCTTGCATTATCACAAGAAACTTCAGGTGATTGAAACTGGACTTCTCGCTGCTGCTGAGGTAGTCGTTCCTGTTGACTTATTAATGGCCTATCAACCCTCCTGCGACGAGACCCCAACATTGGAAACTCCAGTACCTCTTGGTAAGGAGTTGAAGGATACGTATACGATGCTTGATTTTTTCGAGATCGCTGATATGGAGTGTTGATTTCACACGCCTTCGGCCCCATTGATCGGCGAACAAACTCCTGGTACCATGTACATCCTTTATAACTAGCCATGTGGCTTCCAGAGCAGTGGAAGCAGGTCGGCTGTGCGTCTAATAAACGTGTGCACTCTTTGGTATGATGTTGTTCAGCGCACTTAGCACAGTTAGGTTGTCGACGACAGTGCTTAGCTGTGTGCCCGTACATTAGGCATCGCCGACATTGGGCAATTTCAGATGATTTCCTCATCCTCTCAATCCGAATTTTTTGATGACAGAGGGTCTTCACCTGGTATATCTCATTGATTTTGGGACATGGCTTAATATTTATGAAAAAAATATTAAGTTTCTCATCTTTATTAATCCTAGAGCTCGGATTATGGATGTGAAGAACCTCGTAGCCTAATCTTTTAAGACCGACAGTAATTTCATCATTTAACGTACTGTGATGTAGGCCTCTGAGTACGACTCTATGCGGTTTTTCTTCTTTCAGTTGGTATGTGTGAAATTCCATTCCAATGGCATCCATGCGGTCCACAATGGCCCTATAAGTGTTACTGTCTTTGGCAAAGATTCTGACCGTTTCCCCTTGGTTTGCTTTGACGATTACGTTGTCCAAAGTTGTAACTTCCTTAATAAGCTCAAATAGGTCATTTAAATTGGTAATATCGACAACTATTTGTGGTGGTTTTGGGATACCTTTTAGCTGATTACCATCGCTAGCTACTTCCCTTTGCAAGTCTCCGGCAGTATTAGCCAATTCCTGGTGTTCTTTTTCCATATCAACATTCATGGGTTCTTCTTCATCCGTGTCAAGAATGGCAAATCTATTAGTAGATATTACCCGTTTAGTAGAACGAGAAGCCAAATCTCCACTCCCTCGTTTCGTTTTAGAACTAGATGTCACTGGCTTGACATTTTTTCTCTTGCCCAATCTTTGCTTTTGAGCAACCAGCAATCTCTCTGCTGCAGCACTTACATTAGAGCATGGCAGCAGGGCAGCTGCCCTGGTGCAGGATGTATTGCAGGAGGTAGTAACAGCTCCAGTTGTTGTAGTTGCTGTCCCGACGCTTTGGGTTTCGCCGTTTACCCAACGTTGAAATGGCGTAGGTGGTTTACCTGCTGATTGGAACATTTCCTCTTGGATAATCTGCTTACTTCTATGCTGTAAGTCAGAAGATATAAAGTCATCATCCATGTCTTTGATATTTTAGCTGCCCAAATTATTTTTTACTCCTCCCGTAGGGCAATTTGGAAGGAATGTCCTGCCCGTGGGGCAGACAAGCAATAAGAGTTATTACCGCCAATTGAGTTTTCAATTTTTTTCTTTTATTATATTTAATATTAAATTTCCCAGTTCCTATCTGATAGGTCTCGCTGAGGCAACTTGATTCGGTTGACTGACCTAAGCAAAAAACTGAAAAAGTGTCTTACTAATTTCCGAGAATTATTTTTGCCAACTATGATTCATTAAAAGATATTTGCGAAATGATGTTGCTTTATGTCATTAAACTCGTCGTAACACAATTATTATCCGATTGTTGTCAAAAAAAAAAAATAACAAAAATTTTCCATAACCCCTTAATAGAGACCTTACACATCAACTTAATTGTTTTCAGTACAATAAGTTTTAAGCTTAAGTTATTCTCATAAAGATTTCTCTCCAACTCGAGTCTAACAGTAGACATCTCACCTATTTGGCACAATGACTGGCATTTTGAACTCTGACGTCTGAAGAGACAATCAAATTGGTCATTTAGACTCACTCCAAAACAAAAAAAAAAAAAAACAAAATAGGTGTATCTATCCAAAGTTCAAGTCATTTTGAATTTACAAATGGATAACTTTCTTAATTGTTTCTGGCGCAGACAAAACTTTAGTTTTTTCTAGTTTTTAAACAATGTTGTTAAGTTAAAGGTTAAATGGAATTTTTGAAAACCATAACATAATAAACTTTTATTGAATTCAGACGGATTTTTTTCCCATTAAATTTTTAATTTTTAGAATGTGAAAAAGCAATTGTAGCAGAAAAACGTTTTGTTATATTAAAAAAGAATTTATTTTATTAATATTTTTTTTACTCTAAAATTTAATATTTTAAAAGTCAAATGTATGTTTTTTTTTTTTTATTTTGAACTTTGTGTGAATTTTAAAATTTGAGAATCCGAAATTTATCAGTAATAAATAAAAATTCAGACAACTTTTGCTACATTTTCAGTATCTCGCAATGCGAATATAATCTGTATATTAGTATTTTGTTTGTATTTATTTTCAATTTAATCTTTACCCGGTTTGTTTACCATATTGTTATTTGTACAGCGGCCTGGATAGCTCATCTTGCAGTTCTTGTGTGGCGCTGTTAAAGAAACTTGCCCTTCAGGGTCACACGATTGTGTGTACCATACATCAGCCGAGTGCCTTGATCTTTGAAATGTTTGATAAACTTTATACAGTGGTCGATGGCCATTGTATGTACCAGGGACCTGTCAAAGAACTAGTGCCATTTCTTGCCGAACAGCAACTGGCATGTCCCAGCTATCACAATCCAGCTGATTATTGTAAGAATAAAAAATAAAAAAAAAAAGAAACCCAATCAATCATTATCTGTTAATTTTAACTTTCTATTAATTTAGTGCTTGAGGTGGCCGTTGGTGAACATCAACGTGATTTGGATGAGTTGATAAATGCGGCAAATAGAAAGTATTACGAAGATGTTGCAAGTTATCGATATATGAAACCAACTGATGTATCCAGAATAATGGCAACAATAAAAGGTAGGTCAACATTATCCAATCCAATATACTTATAATATTTTAACAACTTTTCCATTATTTGTAAATCTTTGGTTTTTGATGTTTATTTTTAGAAAATATTGAAGGCAGCAAAATCAGTCAAAGTCAAGGTTTGCCCGCAGTGTCACAATTCTCAAGTTTTGATTATGTAAAACCAGCCCAGCAGGATTTGGCTCTTGAAGAGATCAAGTCATTGCAAAGTAGTACACCAAATGAAACGATATTGGAACAACAAGAGAAGCAACAGTCACTTGCCAATGTCACAGTTCCAGCCACAGAGAAGCAACAGTTGGACCCCCTGCCCATCATCAGTTCGGCCTCGTTCCTTATGCAATATATGCTCCTGCTGCAACGCATCTTGATCTGTGCCAGACGCAACTATGTGAGTTGACAGCTTAATTTGATAATTTCAATGCCCCCGTTTTTACATATACTTAACTTGTTGTTCGCTTTACGTTTACTTTGCATAATTCTCTAACCTTTTTTTTTTTGTTTTTGGTTTTGGTAATTTGCCAAAGTAACTTTCTGTTAGAGTTGACCGCTTTTTGCATTTAAATGTTGCCCGATTTCTTATTTAAATTTATTACCCATGATACGTTTTTAGATTTAGGCAACAATATATATATATATATATGTATATGTATGTGTGTATATATAAAATTACCTACTTATTATAATTATAAGATTTACGACAGTCTTTAATGTTTGCCGTTCCATATGATAAAACATGCGAATATAAGATTTAATGTTGCGTTCATTTAGTTGAAGGTTTTGCTAAATGTTTTATAATAACCATTATAATCATAATCTTTGTCTGGTGTTGTGGTCTATTAAACTGACTTTTTAATGTTACATAGTAGACAAGTAAATAAAAAATTATGATTTCTTTTTTTTGTGTAATTTTAACAAAAATACATTTTAAAAGTGATATCTTTGAACCAAAACCGCACTTTAACCTAATTGTTGTAGTTTTTTTTCCTTATGAAACATTTATCATTAAGAAAACGGAACCCAGATACGAAATTTATAGTTTAATTTGATCTTCATATTCTAATTTTGTGTTTTATGGTGGAAAATATGAATTTTTTCAATATTTATACAACGAGAAGTGAAGATATTTTAACAGATATTCGAGATTAGTATTTTATCGTTCTCTTTTTTGGTTTGCCAAATAACAGAATTTCTTTTAGGTCTTTTATACATATAAAAAGTTGATTGCAATAGTTGTTTATCTTTTTCAAAGCTTAACAATAATGTTATTAATAATTCATTAATGAAAAAAAAGACATGTTCTTTTTGCGGAGTAAACTAAATTGAACCAAAAGCGCATGGGAACCTACCTACATATTTCCTTAATTAAAACACTTTTATCGCAGATGGTTGAACAGAAACTGTAATTAACTTATATTAGTTATTTGATACCAACTAATTATAGATCAGTTTCCTGTTGCTAATATTCTCTAATTAAATAATACTATTATTAAATATTTTTTTAATACGTATTTTGTTTTGTAAACCTTTTCATTTGCCATATTTACTTAAAATATTTAACTAATTCGATAAGTGCATTTGTCAACTTGTCAAGTGCTTCCAGTAAATTTCAAATCAATATTGACTTGATTGTATAAAATCGCAAAATAAAAAACATTTGCTACTTTTAGTATATAAAAGTAAATGTAAATAATGTAAATGCGTACTTGATCAGCATGATCGATAGTTAATGTAAATATATATATATATATATGAATATACATACATACATACATACATACATATATAGTTTTCACACTTTTTTCCATGGGTTTCCTGGTTTCAAAACTAATTTTCTCATTTCTCAAGTAATTTAAAATAACTTTTTTTTATATGTGATTATTGAGTTTGTTTGTAGTTTGCATTATTAACTTTTTAATATAGTTAACCTAAGTATTTGTTAGTTTAAATATAGAGGGTACTATTGTTTTCAAAACTTTTGATTTATTGTCAGCAATTTGATAACGATCAGTTGACTACAATTGACATTGCTAATCATAAAAAAATCGCTTGATATAATATAACAAAAAAAAAAGATTATATAGTAAACATCAAAGGATTGATTTCCTTTGTAAAAACTAAAATTTGTCGTCTGTTACGAACAGTTTGTGCGTCATTAAATCAGATGACTTTAATTAGTATATATTATTCTATACATACATACATAGCATTTCATACAAACTGATTAGTAAGAAAAAAAAAATGCTTAATTAACCCGGTCTGGCCCCCTCTCTGTTTACATTTCATTTTGATAAGTCATCTGTTAAGCAAATTTCTTTATATCTAAATTATGTGCAAATATTTATAAATCAAATGAGATAAAAACTAGCACAGAAATGGTTAAAAATTGTTTACTTCTTTTGTATAATTAACACATATTAATGATTTATTTGTGGTATGTGCTCATTGCACATATAAATTATGACTACAAGTAGTACAAATGTTTAAGATATTTGCATATATGTATGTATATATAATGCAATTGAGATGTTTTAAGTGCCTTTTTAGCACCTTTGGTAAATTGATTTGTTTTGCTTAACCTCGTCTGTAGTCGACTACATACATATGGATACATACATACATGATTTTGACTTCGAGTTTGAGCAACTAAACCACTCAAGTGTGGAGTGGACATAACTATTAGAAGCTTTACAAATTGGCTAAAAAGAACGACAATTGCAACCTTCACACAGATACATTTTAAAGTATCTATTGAAGTTGTTCTAATGCATTGAGTTTTATATCCAAGTATCTTATAATTTTTTGTTTTTATGTTTCTTTTTCTCTACTTTGCAGTTTCTATTGCTGGCTCGCATCGCTTCACATATATTTATTGGCGTTATATTTGGCTATCTGTATATGAATGTGGGTAATAGTGCTACATCGGTTCTTGGCAATTATGTCTATTTGTATGGTTCAACGCTGCTTCTGGTATATACAGGAAAAATGGCTGTTGTCTTGACATGTAAGTAAAAAGACAAAATACAAAAAAAAAAAAAAAAAGAATACATATTGGAAAATCTATTGAAAAATCTTTTTTTGGTTTTCGGTATTCGGTTTTGCATCTGCCGCTTGGTTGCAGCTGCACTTCCATTGTATGAAACTTATGCAATCTATTGACTATTTATCTTTTTTAGCTTTGACAATTATTACTTTCAAACAGCAAAAAAAAAATGTCAACTTGAATATTTTGCAAATATTTTGCTGTTTAAATTAGCAAAAACATTTCGTGAGGTAGAATTGAGGCAAATGAGAAGAGATTGGGCAAAATAGATACTTGGAGAATGGTTTTTTTGAGGAAAAAGATAAGTTTAAGCAGATAAGATTCACTTTTTGTTAGTTTTGTATTTTTATAAATAACCTGATATATATTTATGGTCAGTGGCGTAGCATTTAGTAGGGGAATGCAAAAGATATATGGCTAAGATATTCAACATATACATATATATTAAATGCCAAATCAGAATGGGGAAATTATAATGTTGAAAATTAGAGAATTTCAATTAAAACCATATTTGGGTAAAGTTATAAAATTACTTGAAATGGTTTTTGATTTTAGAAATTAGAGATAAGAACTTCTATTCTTTTTAATGTAATATAGAATTCTGAAGTGCTTCAATTATGAATCTGCTTTATTTAAATTTAATGAGGATTGTTTATACTAAGAAAAATATAATAAGCATTTGCATATATGTATCTTTCCGTAGCTAAGAGGCTTTTATGTCCTATATCTTCATAATCTACTGTGCTATTTTATTTTTTTTTAATATTCTGTCAATTTATCAAGTTCCAAAACGTATTTGCTGTCATATTGAATCATTTCAGCCGGGTAGCAAGGCCAAAACATGAATAAAGTGAAACACTTACTCATTTTTAATAGGTCGGCAGTCAAATTTGTTACTTGTTACTTGTCTCTTATTTTTTTTATTAATTATATTTTTACTTGGTCCTGAACTCCATAAACAATAACAATAAAAAGAAGGGAGCAAGAGCGCCAATTAAAGCCAGTAAGCTATTGTATAATAAACTTTTTACAAAAACCGGTTTAATAATTCTCAAATCGCTTGCTGTGATAGCCAACTCGGGGATCGGGATCGGATCGAATCGGATCTTTACCGGTTTCAGTTTACTGACCTGACCTACATACAATACAATATTTATTTACAAGGTGTGGGGATGCCTTCACCTTCAACATTATTGTCTCTTTATTTTTTTTATACATATTTAAAAAAAAAAATATATTAACGATTAATTTTAATTTGCAGTTCCGCTGGAAATTGATATGTTGACAAGAGAGCACTTCAATCGCTGGTATAAATTGGGCCCATATTTTCTATCTCTAATCTCCTTTGAAATACCCTTCCAGGTAAGTCAGGGGGATGTACCATCAAAATTCTCACAAAGCGTATAAAAAAGCCATCAATCATATCTCAATAGGAGACAATCGAAGTTGGGTTTTATCTTTTACTTTTTTGTTTTTGCGATCATTAAGTCAAATTAACGACAAGAAATTGCTGAACTGTCATATTTGCTGATCTCTCTTCCCAGTGTTTCATTTGCGTGACTGGACAACTTTTAAGAGGGGGCGACAGCAGCGGCGGCACTTGCTACTGCAATTTCACGTGATTGTAAAAACAAAAAAGAAACAAAAAATAAAAAAAAAAATATAGTAGTAGACACACTATTATGCCAAAGAATTTACTTTGTTTAACTGACAGATGACAAATGACTGAAAGTTTTTTTTTTTGGAATTATTCATTTTGAAAGCCTAAGGCTTTCTTTCAAACGAAATCTTTGTTTGAAATCTAAAAGCACTGAAATTCTTTAAAAATAGTTATATATGGAATTTTCAAGATTATACACAATTCACAAAATCAAAAATGTTAGCCTCATGTGTAGTTATAGTATACTGCTTTTCTTTTTCCTTAGGAGATGTTTTTACTTAAATATTTAATACTTGTTTTTGATTTTTTAACTATAATTTTTAAAATATTTTTTGCAGAGTTTATGCACAGCCTTGTATATCATCATAAGTGTGCATTTAACTGGTAACGATAGTGTGGACTCTTATCGGATCTATTATTTCATTCTGCTGGGTATAATGGCTTCGTTGAGTGCTCAGGCGTGGGGATTCTTTGTTGGAGCCACGTTGCCAACTAAGGTAAATATATATACATATTTATTTAATATATTTCAAATTATACATATATTAAAATATTTTTATATTTCATTGCAGCTTGCCGTTTTCTTGGGTCCCATTCTAGCCGTAATGTTTTCTGTTTTTGGTTTTTGTACACGTTATATTGATATAACACCGCTATTCCGTTGGATGTGGCATTTGAGTTATTTCCGTGCTGGTTTTCATGGTGCTCTAAATGCCATCTATGGTATGAATCGTCCATTTTTGGAGTGTCCTGAAACGACAATTTATTGTCATTTCAAATCTCCGGATGTCTTTCTTAAATACATGATGATCTCGGATGTTCATATGTCCGATTGCCTGGCGCTAATGGGCATTGTGATCGTTGTGATGCATTTACTAACCATTATGACCCTCTGGTACAAGCTGAATAGGCGTTAGAATCAAATTTTTAGCTATATAGATATATATATATATATGTATATGAATAAGTTTTATATCTATAGCCATATTGTATGTATATATCCGCTAACGAATATGTGAGGAAGGGTCTCTAATCTCATTTTATTTTCTACCCGATCAATGTTTTCTTTTTTTTTTCTAGAATATCAACCGTTTATCTTTTGTTTAACTTAATTATTTATTCACAATTTAGTTTGACATACACTTCGACTAAAGGCTTTAGGGTAGATTTTTATTCAGTTTAGTTTTTAAGTTTGCTGATATACCAAAAAAAAAAAAAAAAAACGAATCAACAACAAGAACAAAACAAATTTTCAATCAATTTACCTTGCCATTTTTTTTATTTTTTTCTCGCCCACTATTTTGTATCTAAATATTTCTATTCATCATTTAATTATAATCGAATTGGGGAAGTAAATCGACCCTCCCCCATCATTATCTCCTTGCTATGCCAAAACATGAATTCACACTCTTTTTTTTTTTATTATAAACCCTATATTGTATAATTAATAATATATAATAATAATATGGGGGTTCCTTCATAAAGCCAAGAAAAAACCTACTTTGTGATTAATTTAATTATGTAATCAATATTTTTGTTTTTCTGTTTCCTCTCTTTAAATGCTTTTTCTGTTTTGTATTAGTTTTGTTAGTTATTAAGTAATAATAAGAGTTCTAATATTTTTGTAAAGCTTTGATTTTTTTATAAATAAATTTTGGTACAGTTTTTAATTGTTATTATGTTTGAGTTTTTTTTTATTTTTTATTAGCAAGTTGTAGAAACAGAAGGCCAGGTGGTGTGTTGTGAAAAACAGTTCAAATATCTAATTGGAAATATATACATCGTGTGGGAATTATTGGTATACAAGGAGGTCCTGCAATTTTCTTGCAATCAATAGCTGCTAATACTCAACAGTTGGTCTTAAACTGAGGTATTATCTTAGATTGAGAATAGAAATTATCTGCTTATCACTTGATTAGCTTTTCTATCAAATATAAACTATTAGAATATTTTATTTTAGTTTTTTAAAAAATAAATGATTTATTTTTAATTGAAACGTAAATGCCATATACATACGAAAATAAGTTAAAATACATTTGATGAAAATGGAATAATGGGTACATAAACCTAAAAATAATGTTAATAAAAACTTGCTTAATATGTAAACACAAATATATATGTATGTATTTATACTAGTATATAGTAGCATGTGTATTGTGGATTGCACAACAGCTCCTTTTTCAGATTTTTCACATGGTGGACATGCGGGCATATCGTATGATCTGGTCATGATTAAGTGGCGCATCGGTGGACAGTTCAACTCTCTGCCATTGCCTGCTCTCATTTGATTTGCGTATGGCTTCGACAACAGCCTGAACATAAAGGCCATCCTCAAAGGTGGAAGCGGTGCAAACAGGTGCCTTAATCCATGTCGACTCCTTGCTACCAAATGCTTCTTTCAGAGCGCCCACCATTTTACACAGACCTTTGATGTAGGGTCTTGGTAAAAGTGAATTATTTGTGGAGAAATGCAAATCTTGAACATCAACGTAAACAGCTTCTTCCTTAGGTTGTCCATCTTTTAGCACAAATAGATCGCCTCCACGCACCACTAGATGTCCCTTACTGCCATAGACAAGGACCTCCTGAGAGAATGCCTTTGCTGGTACAGTGTGACTATGGAGAGCCACTGTAACTAGTGTACCGCTAGACAATTCCATTTGAAAATTGCAGAAATCTGGAGCAGTTATTTGTCGAATGCCATTAATGGCAGCTGTTGTCTTCGTATAAGATCTCAGCACTCCATGGACACGAACAGCTTGTTGTTGCAAAAGGAAGCTTACCAAATCGACCACACTTCCAACCAGATTCAATGCACCGCCACCCATCTGAGCATCGCACATCCAATTATATTTCTCCGGAAACAAAGTGCCCATCTGCACTCGGACATCCATCAGTACCACATCGCCCAAGGGACCAATGATCTCCTCTTGCAAGCATCGCCGCATATGGGTGAAAGCCGGCAGGAATCTTAGAGGATGATTAACCAGCGATATGAGCGTTGGGTAATACTGTGAGGCCCTCACCATTTTTAAGGCATCCTGCTGATGCAGTCCAGCTGGCTTGTCGCACACCACATGCTTGCCGATTCCTAGAGCCTTTACCGAGATCTCAGCATGCAGAAACGGCTGACACACAATAAACACCAAGTCTACGTCCTTACGGAGCAGTACATCATCAATCACATTCGTGTGGAATGACACATTTTGACTCTGTGCTGTTTCTTTAGCCTCCTTAAGCGTACGGCCCCAAATGGCTCGTACTTCAAACCCCTTCTCACGGAGGAGAGGCACGAGGACATTAGCTATCTCCCCAGTGCCAAAAACGCCCACGCCCGGCAGCATATCCTGGCCGTGGATCTGATTAAGAACGGAAAATTGAAAATTAAAATTAAAGTTAAAAAATTTGTCAACAATAGTGTGACCACATCTGGTGAATATACCAAAACAACATCCACTGCCCAACAAAAAATAATACTGAATACTAAAAATCCCGCGAAATTTAAATTTAATCAGAAGAACATAAATCTTCCAAAAGTGTTCAATTCAAATGTTTTCAATATTACAAATAATCAGGAAAAATCATTTCATACTTAAATTTATCAATAGCCGAATTAATTTACATATATATATTTGCCGCATTTATTTGCCACAACCTTTTGCCTGTCTAATAGCAAAAAAATAATAGTAAAGAATTAGATAAAAATTTCAAAAAATTTCGATTTCAAGGGAGTTTAATTTTTTAGTTTGGTTTCACGGTATATTCAGTCATTTCGAAGACTTGTAATGAGTAATGTTGGTTGAAGCAAATAATGAAAGATTTCCCCACCCATTTGTAAATAAAATGTCATTAACTACAAGACAGGGCCAAAGTTAGTGCGTATATACCATATAAATTCCATATAGGTACATATTTATATATACATATTATATATATTTATTTTGTATACATTCTCGTTAAAGCCTCCTCTTATCTCGTCTCATTGACTTAGTCATAATCCATATATGTATGTATTAATAAAATTACTTACACAGTGCTGCAATGTGGGTATATAAAATTTGCTGTGGCACTGTTAATCAACTGTTCACATTCGATCGTCAAAATGTGTGGCTGGCAACGGAAAATTGCAAATTTGTTCCTGCTGCTCTTAATGTTTCGTAAGAAATAAATATACTTTTTAAAAACATTTATCGAAATTTTGTTTTCAGTTTACGAAGTGCGATGTGATTGTGTTTTGACCGAAAAACAACTAAACGAATGTATAGGAGTTATCACATTAAACGGAGATCTTTTACGAACAACCAAGATAAAGAAAGGACAAAAATTGAATATATATCCTATAGACGGAGAAACGCCTATTAGAAATATTGAGTGCAAAGATGAAGGTGGTGTGAAGTTTTCACCACCCTTTCCCAGTGTCCAAAAGAGAGATAAATGTTCTAAAAATACTCTCTTAATCACAAGAGATTTAGGTTTCAATTCATATTGTCATGGGAATATCTATAGTGTTAACTACAAAATTGAGGGATCGTTAATAGAATTATATCGTACCTGTTATGATAAAGAAAACTATGTTGCACGTTACGCGGAAGGGTACATCTATTCAAAGGATGGTGTCAGTGCAAAGCGTCCTGAATGCGGATTTACTTTCGATGGTCTTATAACTGCCTATGTAGATTCCAGTATAAGTCGGAGCGAAGTTAAAAAGACTTTTCAAATACTATACCAATCTAAATATAGTATAGGAGATAGCAATTCTAATGATAACCTGGATCGGGGTCATTTGACACCAGCCAATGATTATCTAACATTTGCTCAGAAAGTGGCAACATTTAAGATGTTAAATGTGATACCACAATTTCATCGTTATCAAGCACAAGGAGGAAACTGGTATGAGATTGAGAAATATATCCAGACTTTGGCAAACAACTATCAGCCACGGATATTTATCCAAACAGGGACCCATAAAGTACTTAAGCTTACTAATGCTACCAATAATCTAATTCCGGCGTATCTGCACTATAATAAATTGGAAGATAAATGGAAATTTCCTGTGCCAGAATGGGTCTACAAATTGGTTAAAGACAATCAGAATAATCCGATTTTTGCCAGCATTACATATAATAACCCATATGGCACCGATATACCAACTGCTCCTAATTTTTGTAAGCCCATAAATTGTTCTAATTATAACTTGAGAATGAGCACTCAACTATCACTTGGGTATACATATTGCTGCGAACCAGGTGAATTTAAACCCACTTTTCATCAACCCGCAGATGTCTCAAGTCGTGGTTTAGGAATAAATCAACCAAATGATTCTATACCATCACGAAAGAAAAGAGGAGGAGGCGGTGGTCATGATGCTTCAGTAAAAAAACATAAAACAGGATAAATATCAAAATTCAAATTCAATTCAAAAGAAAATTAATCAGCAAGTTTGAAAAATAAAGTAGATTGTATGTCATGTTCGTATATTTATGTTTGTTTATATAAATCACTGCGCACATTAAATTTTAAAATTAATAAGATAAGCTTTTAAGCGTTATCTCTAACACAGTTTTATGACTTATTGTTTAGTTTATAATATACATCGAATCGAGGAAGATGTTTGTCCGGCTATCGCTTCTACTGCTCACAGTATTTGGTAATACATTTTAGATGAGTTAAAATTTTTTATTTTGGAATCAGAATAAATATTAATTCTATTGTAGTGTGGAGAGTGGAGAGCGATTGTTTTATAAACAGAGATGAGTTTGATAAATTTAAGGGTATAATTACAACAGGTGGTGATTTATTACACACTACAAGAATTACAAATGGGCAAATACTTAATTTATATTGTCCTAATGAAAGTGATCCATCAATTCAGTGCATCGATGGCAAATGGAAACTGCGTAATACGAGAGGATTAAGGGATACAGTATTTCCCAAGTGTGGAATCAAGCGAAAGCCTGATACTTGCCCTTTTGATGATCTAATTGGAGATGTTACCCAAAATGGACAGCAATATAGTTGTCCAGCAACGTTGCTTAAAGTCGGCTTTTCAACTCCACATGGATTCCTTGAAGTCTACCGATCCTGTTATGATGTTGCCAACTATATTCCCTTATTTTCCCAAGCCTTCATTTATCCAAAATCAGAACTTGACGTTGGTGCCTTACGCCCTAATTGCCGCTTTAGCTTAGATGGTTATTATACTAGATTGACTGGAGACATTGAACAATATTTGTCTTTCCGTAGAACTCAGATGACATTCGATAGACTATATAATCTCAAGTACAGCCAACAAATGAGAAACACTGATTATCGCTTAGTTCGAGGTCACTTAGTTCCCGTTAGTGATATGCTAACCTATGATCAGAAGGCGGCTACATTTAAAATGCTCAATGTGGTGCCTCAATTTCAAGGCATTAATAATGGAAATTGGAAAAAAGTTGAACAATGGGTACAAATGCTTACAATACAGTATCCCAGCCTCCTTGTACAGACTGGAAGCTATGGTGTCCTGCGCCCAGGAAATGGAGTGGAAGCCAAACTTTACAATCACCAAATGCCGGTGCCTAAATGGATCTACAAATTGGTATTTACAGGAAATCCGCCACAAGCACTATACGCGTTCATCACATCAAACAATCCGTTCGATTTGCAAGATCCAAGTGATCTGCCAAACTTTTGCATAAAAATAGATTGTCCGAACACACTGGAATTTACTCAAATTCCACATAAGGGCGTCACTTATTGTTGTGAACCTAGTACATTTACCCCATATGGTCCAAATCCATTCTCAGTATAATAAAATATTGATTTGTGGAATTAGAGCTCAAATTGAAATTCGAAAATTAAAAATAACGAAAGCCCTAAATAAATCTTTAAAAAAATACTAAAAACTACTAAATTTAACATCATCATTTTCGAGCACTGTTAATCGGCAAAAATGTTGTAAGCTATGTTAACTTTTGTCGATACTATCGATGCTTGCATTGTTAGTATTCTCAGCTCTAATGAATCTCATTTTGAAGTTAATAAAAGGTTAAATTTAACTTAAACAAATCGAATAAAATTCAATAATTAAGTTTTCTCAACAATGAAAAATTACAAAAACAAAAAAAAATCTTCCGTGAGCAGCAGCAGAAGCAAAAGCAGCGACGTGGTAGACCAAATAAGAGTGGGCAAGATAGCGAAAAAGATAGAATGAATGATAGAAAGGGGTGGAGAACGAGAAGAAAACTACGCAAAATATTATTCAAATGAATTTTAATTGAGATCAACTGAAAGTGTAAAGTTGCAAATTAAAAAAAAAAAAGGAAAACAGTGTAAAATTTGTGTACGGCAGACATTTGCTGTTGTCATGCATTTTGTTACACAGCAGCGCCAGCAGCAACAACAACCACAGCAACAAAAGTCGACCTCCTCATCAGCAAGTTCATCAGCAGCTTCGGCATCGGTGTCGGCGTCAGCAGCAGCTGCAACAACAACAACAACAGCAACATCACGTTTTGTCGCTTTGTGTAAATCTTCCAGTCAAGGTGCTTTACCCAAATCCTTGGCCACTGCTCAAAGCCACACTCGTCAACAGCAGCAGCAACAAAAACACAAACGCACTGCCAGCTTGAATTCGACGCCCATGTAAGCAAAACTTTTGGTCTAATTTAATCCCCTCGTTCCCTCCTTCTGGATGAAAAATGAAAACCAAAAGAATCTTAATAAAATGTCTTTATTTGTTGTTGGTTTGGATGGTTTTGCATGATAAACGTTTTGCATGATAAACGTTTTGCATGGTGTTCCTTTTCTTGTTGTTTTAACTTATAATTATTTGTATTAAATTTTAAGACAGTTCAAGACCGAGATAATATTTTGTGTAGCTATATATATGTATGTTTATTATATACATACCTTTCACTTGCATTTGCATTGCGCAACAGTTGCTCCATGAATACATGCATAACATTTAATAGGTACCAACTTTTAGTTTTGTAGTCACTGAAGCGTATTCTCCAATGATAACTCCTAACGAAGACCTTTCGCATACTCTTAATAAAAGTGGGCCAATTAGGTATTCAATCCCCCCACTGTTTAACGAACCATATCTGAACTATATGTTAATACTGCAAACAGATTCCACTTTGAATTGGGTCAAATGTTTTCAACAAGTCACTGATCTGAAAGTCGTCAAGGCATCATAAGTTAATTGATCACATTAAATTCAAAATCAAGAATTTCAATTTAAAGTTGAAATTCTTTATGCGTATCTTATATATAAAACCAATTAAAATGTATATTATATACCTATTTGACATATCTATTATATAGATACATATGTATGTCTAAGTGTATTGTAATTATTGTCTATTTCTAGGCAACAGTTTACGTAATACCTTAACTACAGTTAGTTTTTGCAAATTAAATGAAAGCTACATAAGATAATCGGCACAATTTATTGATATCCAAAGTTGAAAAACCCTGTTAGTTTTAGGTTCTTGTCTTTATACGAACGGAAGAATTTTAATGTAATTTTCAAAGATTTCGATAATTTAACACTACAAACAAATGAAAATTGAAAAATTTTGTTAAGGCGAAATTGATTTTTTAAACACATTGTTTTCAACATTTTAACCTTTAATACATATGTATGTATGTATGTAGTATGTATTTGGTTTTTAAAAGTAAAGAAACAGACCAAAAATTTTCGAAGATCCTGTACATTATTATGTACATTTTGGTGGGCAATAGGCCTCTTATCATATCTAATCATAAAGCAAAGAAGTCCCCAAAATTATTTTACATATAAATTTATATAAAAAAAGAAAAAAATAAACATTTTTAATTTGATTTTTCTCAAGGGACCTTTAAGCCATTTAGATCAAATTTAAATACATACATCGTGATCTAGAAATAAAACTTTCCTTAAGGTTTTGCATAATCAAGCCGATCGAAAACTTATATATGCCTATGCCAGTTGTTTATGTATGTACTTTATAAATTTGGGCAAACTAATACAAAAATTGTAGATACCCCTTTCAATAATAGAAACTAGAAATACCCCAATGAGTTGTCCTCCTTTATCTAATTTTCGCAAAAGATCGATAAGAATTTTTCAGGAGTTCAATTTACTTTATGGGTGAAAACCCGCATTGCAGAGTATAGACTTGTCGACGCCTTTATTTTATATGACCGATAGCTGTTATTACTTTTGTTGTTATTTGTTTGCTCTGCTCAGAGGAGGGCCGCCGGCAACGTCTACTTGTACGTCTGCGTCGACTGACGGACTGCTGGTAGGTAGGTTGGTTGCTTGGTTGGCTAGGCACACACGAGTGCAAATTCAAACGTTGCGCTGAAATGACGTACTCCCGCCCGTGCGTCCGGTTCAGTGCGGTTTGGTTCTATACATTTTGAGGCCGTTTTACTGCTACACACCCGTTCTCTTAGCTCTACACGGAAAGCCATCGCGTGCCTTAGAAATTAATTAAATAATTAAGAACAAAACGTTCCTAAGATAGTAGTAGCCATCTCATCATGAATTAATGAGAAATTTTTGCAAAAACCGAATTAACAAAACAAAATAATTATAAAGAAAAAAGTGTGCTAAATATAGAGCAAAAAATGAAAAATAACGAAAGCTGGCTAAACATTTATGTTTCGTCATCATTTCTTGTCCGATGACATACATTTTGGTGGGCATGGCCGACAACAGAAGGAAATAAAATAACAAAAGGAACAATACCAATAATAACAAAAACAACAACAACATCAGCAGCAAAAATATAAAAGAAAATGTAATAGTTTATTATTGATTTTTCGCCACATTAACTCGTTTATGTTGGATTTCCCCTCGTGCTCCATCTATGTAGTTAATTGTTGAAGTTTGTTCGCTTTGCCAAATATTAATTACATATTGCCAACTTTGTTGCTTGACACTTAAATCTATATATAAATATGTACATCTATGAACATATTGCTATATATGCGTGTATTGTTTTTTTTTTCTCGCCCATAGTTGGCCATTAATCGTGATTGTATATATCTAAGCATTTGGTCATTATTATTTGATATATGTGCATGAGCATTAAGCTCCCTCTGCTCCCCTGCGCATTTACCTATGCATTAATGTTAAAGTTCAAAATAGGTGGAGTTCCCTAGAGAGCGGTGAGTGTTAAGGCCATTAATTTTCCATGGCATTGAAAGATAATTATTGCAACTTTAGTATTATTGTTCAAATAAAAAAAAAAGGATTGAAATCTACATATATTTTGCTTAAAAATTGTAGCTTTAGCTCTCTTGTTTTTCTATAAGGATTAACCTATATACATAAATTTAAAGAAGTACAAAACTCATTGCTTGTTCAATCCAGATTCAATTGAACGTAGCTCAGTCCCAATTAACATTTGAGTATAAATAAAACTAACAATTGAAAGATTATATAAAAAATCAAATTAAAGAGTTTTTCGTATGCCAAACCTTAAGGATTTAGGTTAAAAAAATATTAAAAAAATAATAACTTTATTAAATTTCTATCGAAAAAATAAAAAACGGAATTACTTCTGTTTATCTTTCTATAAGCTGTTTTGATTAAATTTAATGGATTTTATAGAAAATTTTAATACTTTCATGTGATTCACAGGTCTGAAAATGGAAATTCTATTGAAAATTATCACATGTAAAATGACTATTTTCACAATTGTATTGTTAATTAAAAGGAAATTATCATGTGTGTTAGCTTCTCACCAATTATATTTATGTATTTACACATTCTACAATTCATTTGTGGCATTTCGCTTTTTCATGAACTTGAATTGAACAAAAATAACAAAAATAAATTGAGATAAGGTCTGACGATTACCGTGTGTATGTACAAATTAGATGAGAATATACGGAATACAATGTTTCGTATATTTATTTTTGTAATTCAAACAGTTGAACAAATTGGAATGTTTTTGGTTTCTCTATAAAAAATGTAGAGTTGTCAAAACATAAATTTAATTTAAGGAAATGAATGGGGTTTGTTATTGTCATCATATTTATTATATATATATACAATTCGAGTTTAATTTTTCAGTTTATCATTTTTTGAGGGATTTACATTATTATTTTAGAAGAAAACTTTTTAATATTTAACATACTAGTAAGAAAAGTTGAAGTGAGCTATACCAAAAACTAATACGAACAATATATTTAAATGCAATAAATTTGTAAATTTTAAAAATTTATTAGATCAACATTTACTGGTACTCCGAAAAATAATGACTTTAAACTTGCAATGTTTGAATTCTTTCCCAAAATATGTGGCAACGCTACAAATTGACCAGATGCACAACACGAGATTACAACTTTGCATTTAAATATGTAACTCTGTTATGATCTTTGAACACCTATAAACAAAAGTATTTTCAGCAATTAAAATATAAAACGTGATCTTTTTTTAAACATTCTTTTCTGAGTACAATTGTCCCATAATGGAAATATGACAAGTGCAAAATAGGTTGAGACATCTGTTTTTAAAATAAATATTTAATTTTTTATATTCTAACCAATCGCAAACATTTAAACGGTTCAAAAGAATGGCGTAAACTGTTGACCAATTTAATATTTAACCCATCTAAAACAACTAACCAGCCATCTTATCTTATCACTCTAATCACACACATACACATACACACACACACACACAAATGTAAATATTTTTATTATGGGTACATATTAAAGGTAATATCAATTGTCACATATAGAATAGAATAGGTACATATTATAATTGATTAGGATCGTTAAGTGGCAATTGGAACGACACTTCGTCTATAGTGCTTCTTGAAGCAACATCAAGTTTAGTTAAATAATTAAAAGTAAAAAAATTAAACAAAAAACAAATAAATTAAATGTTAAGCGGAAAATCGTGGAAAACGGAAAGCTATTATGTTGTGTGGTATAAATTCAGTTACTTATAATAAAATATCTAATATAAATTATAATAAATTAATTATCGTCATGGTTTGTTTTCTTATCAAAAACCATGCTAACAATAGCACAATACATATAATGAAATGAAGAGTTCAACGGCAAAGTGCAAAATATAATTAAAGAAATTAAAGTTGTGAGGTAAAACGAATGATACATATATAAAATTATCTCGAACGTTTTTTCTTTTATCAAAATAAAGGAAATGAGGCAAATGAAACAAAAAAGAATTGGCATTAAATAAGGCAGAAGTTTACACAGTAAAGTAAAACAGAAATAAAAAGTGAAAGAGAAGAAAAATAAAATACCATTAAAAAGTACAGAAAAGGAAGGGCAGTAAAAGAACATTATTATATTCAAGCACAAGTTCCTTTATATGTATGTATACTATACTCTAAACTTACATAAAAGTATTTACATATATGTATGTATGCATGTACAAATGCTAACCTTTGTATGTATATGCCCTTTTAAGACCCATTCCCGCAGAGTTTTCACTATTTGTTTCCATTCTCATTACTTAATTTAAATACAAAACAAAACGAAGTAAATTTTAAAACGAATCAATAAATATACGCAAAATAAATATGCACAGGAAACGGAGCGATTGGAATTGGTAGTTTTTGCCTCTTGCTTTATCTTGATATAAACACGGCAAAAAAGATCAAATAAATGTACATACATACATCGTCAGTCAAGCGAAATTGAATTTATGGGTTCTAAGAATTTGATTACAATAAATGAATAAATATCTATGGTCGTGCTACCCTTTATGTTGTGAGTGCTTTATACAAAGAGATAACTTTTATAAAAGTTAAGGTCAGGGAAGTTCACAAAATCAGCATTCCAGACTAAACAGACTAAACATCTAACGCAATTGTTTCTTTATAGAAATTTGATACTTATTTTTTTTTTACTTAATCGTTTTTAACAATTTTTGAAATATATATATGCATATATAGTTCCAATAGGTCTATTTGATATTCACAAGTGATTTACATTAATCTCGATTAAACGATTGGCACTTAATATATCTTATGATTATAATAAATACATAAAGTTCTAATGCTTTACAATTTTGGTATCAAATTAAAGCGCTTAAAACGATTAACCTTTAATCTTTAACCTATATCTCCGAGAAACTAAATGAAATATATTTAAACATAGCTACACAGGAATATATGTATAATCTTAGTTCAATTAAAATATTTTATATTCAGTACTTTTACTGCTAAAAATGTTTTCTTGTATACTTCGCAATCTCTTGAACAAAATAATATTCCCTTTCTTGCAAAAAGAAATCCAAATAAAAATATATTGTTTTTATAAATTGGCTATAACTAAATACAAGAAAAAAAAACGGAATACCATTTGGGTTTTTCTTTTTTTATCTATTCTACCAACAAATTTTTTTAGCATGATAGTTTTCTGTGTCTTGTCTTTTGCGTTTTGGCATTGTTTACTTTTTCTTTTTTTGTTTTTCTTTTTCTATATATGTATGCATTTTATTGTAGGATTAAAGATATTGATATTGCTACTACCTACAACAACAACATCAACAACAGCAGCAACGCAGCAGCAGCAGCAGCCACAGTGACAAATAGTGCAATTAAAACAGCTACATTAACTGCTGCTAATACAAGTGGCAGCAGTAATAAAACGCCGCCTGCTAATGCCAACAACATGTTAGCTGATAGCCAACAAAATCAGCCACATCAGCAGCAACAGCAACAACAGCTTCAAATTCAACAATTGACTCAACAACCGGAACAAAAAGAAGCTGGGCAAAATGAATTTGGCAATATCTCTGATGGAATTGTTGGGGGTGTTAGTGGTGCTGCTGATAACGCTGACAGGTAGGTGCTGTTGAGTTACAAACCAACAAAAAAAAAAAAAATGAAAAGAAAGAAATGCTCAAGAAACTCTCCATCCAGGCGACTTGGTACCCATCGAGTAAGATAAATGAATGCAATCTTTTCGTTCAAACAAATTTCGCATGCCTAGTTCATGAGTTTTCTTTTTATTTTCAACAATTTACTCTCAAAATAAAACTAAAAAGAAAAGAGAATGTACATATTTTTGCGTTCAATTAAATAAATTTAAACTAAAATTGTTTTGCAAATTTTTGATCAATTTCAGGCGTGATTCCATTACCGAGGAGATTACGATTACAACAACAACAATTAATAGCACATTAGGAACTAAGTTATTGACCATACAGGAAGGTAGTGGAGTAATTGAGAAGAGCACTATATCCATTTCTACATTGTCTTCCGCATCTCAATCTGCTGTATCCCCAAATGCCAATGGTGCCAGCAACAACAGCAGCAGCAACAGTCTAAACATAGCCCAACCAACTTCCACCAGCAGCATTAGTAACATATCTACCATCAACCCACAACTAGCCACGCCCAGCATAAATATTGTCGTCAGTGAAAAGAGGGATCAACAGCAGCAGCAACAACAACAACCATTACAATCGCAAAACGTCGATTCTAACGGTTCTACAACAGGAACCGCAGCGGTTGTTTCTTGTGCGGATAGTCCCAATAGTCGCAAAAGTTCCACTAGCTCAAAAGGCAAACCAACACAAGCCAAATTATCCACATCAAGCAGCGGACGTGATGAGGTGAGTTGGCCAACAATAAAAAAGTTTGGCAATTGCAACAGGAATTAATTAATAAAATTAATAATAGTGATTATGGCCGGATCACATAGTTTAATTAAAATTATAAAGATTACGGTTCTACATCTCACCACAGACATATTGATAAATGTTTTATAGTTTCTATTAAAGTTAAAAAACTGCAGAAAACAGGCGCATTTGTTTTTGGTCTATATCTCTAAGTCGCAACTGCTTGATGTAAATGTAAACAGTTTTATTAGAAATCTTTTTAACTGTGTGTCACTTAATTTACGATTATCGGTACTCTACTCTGTTGTAGGAGCAGCATTTTTAATTATTTTTCAAATTTGATTACAATTTTCTATAAGAAAGATTAAATATTCCGGATCTCTTGAAGATCTCGAATGTGCTATATAACATTTTTCTGTAGTAAATTTATTGACATTATTTACTACTTTAACTAAACGTCTACATTGACGTTGTTCAAAATTTTTAAGTAGTCGTAATGAACTGTTTCTAATCATATATCTCTTAACGTTTGTTTATTAACTTTTGTAAGTCTCCACTATCTGCAAATAGTTTTCTTAACAACAACAAAAAAAAAACCCGAAAAGCTTTACCAAGCTTTAGTTTGCGTTGTATTTTATTGTACTAATTCTTAATATTTATTTGAATTATTAACACATTTGTATAATGTGTGAATAAAGCCACGGGTTCATTTGATAATGAGTTGAAAGCTAGTTCGTCTAATCAATCGATTGAGCGAATTGTCAGTTAGAAAGTTAATATTGTCATTTATATCCGTTTTTGCTATTTGTCTTATCTCTTCATGTTCCATGTGTGCCCCAATTTTGATGACTTTTAGTGTGGGTTTCAACTGATTAGATTTACCCTTCAATATATTGCAGAGAAACAAAAATCAAAAAAAGCTCGAAATTTGGTCTCTCTATGTGTTTGTTGTTGAGTTGAAGCTTTTTACCCATTGATAACGTTTTTTTATATTTCTTTTTTGTTTGATATTGGCTGGCAATAGAAAATTAGAATTCAATGAGAGGCAGTCTCACGAAAAAAACGGTCAACAGTGTATCTACGCGTTGTTGGAGGCTCGCGTCATATTATACAATATCTGCGAATTTGTGTAAATAAATGAAACTCATAAAAAGACCATAAGGCTTGTGCGTCGTGATAAGGTGAGGTGTTAAAACTCAGCACCTGTTGGGAGTAGTTTCCTAGAATCATTAATGAATCATCAAATAATACAGCATTATCTCTAAAGTGTAACCTATCATTTAAACCAAAAAATACACTTATAGCCATGTAAAAATTATGCATGATAAACTATCAGTTAATTTAATAATAATATTGTGGACCAATTTTCAGTAACTTCAAAAAAAGCAACAGGTTGGATAAGTTAAATCAATAGAAGCAATTGTCAGCCCTTTATCCGCATTGAAATACATACATATAGTAGTGAAAACAAATTAACAAAATCGAAATACTTATTTGGGTATCTAATATCTGCCCATTTAAGTAAACAGCACATTAAAAATATTTCATTAAACCATTAAACCAAAATTGATATATAGGAAGGGGAGACAAAATCTCTAAACAGACGTCACAGTCTACTATATAAACAATATATATTACTTATGTGTTTAAGTTAATTAAAATTTAACATTATTTTTTGTCTTTTAGGACACTCAAAGCAAGCTAAGTGAAGGAGCAGTTAGCAGTGAGGGAAGCAGCTCTTTTGTTCGTGGCGATAGTCAACAGCAAGTGATCAGTAGCTCTACCTCTAACGAAAAGCCAGCTGGCAAAAGCACCTCAAGACTTTCGGAGAGAGCCAAAAAGAAATCCTGGTATAACGTTATCTATCCAAATTACAAATCCCGAGCCGAGGACTTTAAAAAACTATTTAAAGAGGTGCCAAACGATGAGCGTTTAATTGTGGGTAGGTAACAAAAAAAAAAAAAACCTTAATTTCATAATTCTTATATTAAATTAACTAATATTTGATTTTTAATTATTTTATAGACTACTCGTGCGCCTTGCAGAGGGATATTTTGGTACAGGGACGTCTGTATGTGTCACAGAATTATGTTTGCTTCCACGCCAATATCTTTAGTTGGGAGACATATTTAACCATTAAATGGAAAGATGTCACAGCGATAACTAAGGAGAAAACTGCTTTGGTTATACCCAATGCCATTTCTATAGCCACAGCCAAGGAGAAATATTTCTTTGCCACATTTGCGGCACGAGATAAATCCTTTTTGATGCTCTTTCGTGTCTGGCAGAATACGTTGATGAATAAACCATTTTCACCGCAAGAGATTTGGAAATATGTACACAATTGTTATGGTGAAGAGTTGGGATTAACTACAGATGACGAGGATTATATTGATCCCACATTGGATAACGATACTGAAACAGATATAGATTTGCAATCGGCGATTGATGATTATCAGGGACAGATACAGCTACTACCACAACAGCAGCAACAGCAATCTCAACAGCAACAGAGTGGAAACAGTAGTGCCAGCAGTGCTAGCGGAGGCAGTGCAGCACTATCTTCATCGTCTGTGGCACCAGCTGCGCCACGCAAATCGAAAACCAAATACTTTTTTAACTCATCAAAATCTTCGAATTTAAATTCATCGGCCAACGCCTCGGCCAGTGGGTCCGATAACCAAAAGGCTAGCACCGATAATACACGAAAATCGAATAAGAAAATGAAAACCAATGCCAAGGAGCTCACACTGAGCTCTGTTAAGCCTGCCGAGCAAACGGTGTCTGTTACATTGTCCAGCCACTCTGCAACAGCTTCCACCACAGCACCAACTACAACCATCACAAATAGTAGCACCGCAACGGTCAGCAACACATCCAACAGCAATGCTGATAAAAAGAATACTGATAAAGTTAGTAGTACAAGTGTGACCACTACTTCTGCTACCGCTGTAGAAACCTCAACTAAACGTAAATTGAGTAAAAACCAGCGACAGCAACGCGAGGTTGAATTAGCTGGTAAAAATGCATCAGAAACAGTACCCACTGATGTCTCAGATTCATCTGATTCGGAGGAGAACAATGTGCCGTAAGTGTACCAAAAATACAACATTATTTTAGTTAAATTAATTAAACTAAGAGTGGATAAATTATCTTTTAGATTCGTACCTACCACCGAATGCACATCCACACATGAGGGACGACAAATTGTTCACACTATTTTACCCATCAGTGTGGATACATTGTTCAATTTATTGTTCTCCAAATCCAAATTTATTACGGAATTCCATGGTATGCGAAAATCGACAGATTTGATTTTGGGCGAATGGTCCAAAAATGATGAAGGTCAAAATGTGCGTGTGGTGAATGTTACAGTACAGTTGGCCGCCTCTGTTGGACCGAAAACCTCAAAGGTAATAATAGTTGATTAAAAATACAAAACAATTTTGTGATTCGCTTTTGTTATTATTATTTCTTTAGGTAACTGAATACCAAACGATGCGAGAGTGCAGCAAACCGGGTGAACTTTATTCCATAGATGTAAATAGTGTTAATGCAGGCATTCCATATGCGGATAGCTTCAGTGTGCTTATACATTTCTGTTTGGCAAGGTTAGTGAATTCATTTTACCTTCCATTTTATAAATATTATTTTATAATATATCTCTTATCTTCAATTTTTGTAGAACTGTCGATGATCATACAATGCTGTCAGTCCATGCTCAAATCAAATATAAGAAATCGATTTGGGGCGTTGTAAAGGGTTTTATTGAAAAGAATACTTGGGCTGGTTTGGAGGATTTCTTTGGTGCCCAATTGCATGCTTTACAGAGTGAAACTTGTATACCACCGGCCAAGGGCAAGGGACGCCGACCCAGACGTGGTAAGAATTTTTATTTTTATCTAACAAATGTCTAACAAAATACAATGCAACAACAAACTAAAAACAATATCAACAAGTAAACCAACAACAACAATCACAAAAACCAACAACTTGCCAAAATTGCCAATTGCTTCTTCTAATCAACCAAATAATATACACAATAACATTCAAAATTCCCAATCACATCAATTGAAAATTACTCAGAAAAACAATAAACTATATATACCATACCTACCTACCAACCCCCTATACACAAAAAAAATCTGAATCAACAAAAGCTACAACAAGCTACCAACAACATATACAGGCATAAATCAACAACAACTGCAACAGCTACAACAACATCAACTGCAATCAACCACAACCACCACAACAACAACAACAGCAAACAGCACGGACAATGACAGCATACGAGAGCCATATCAACATTCTCATCCATATGCACATCCTCACCAGCATCAGCATCATTACCAGCACCAATCAAATTATCAGCACCAGCATTTGCATATGCATCATCACCATCATCATCATCATGTCGACAATCAATCATCGCATCATGCACATTGGCAACATCGTAAGGCCATAATTCAGTCAAGTAAAGGTACATAGCTAGAGTAGATCCTATGTATCTTGCCAAGGAATTGCCACAAGGGTAAACTAATTCCCACTAGAAGCAAGCATTTGAAAGTACTCGAATAAAAATCTACAACAATTAGTTTGTGAACTGCCAGTGAATGATAATTTATCATTAAAGCATTTTAATTTGGGCTCTAAATACATATTTTTGTAATTCAGTTAGAGATTCTCAATGGAAATCATGATAGAATTTGAACGTTCCCTTTAGAATTTTAAATTTCTTTTGATTTGAATCTTTATCCTTTTTTTTTTGACTAATTAATTAGATTATTAGAAATCTCCTTAAACAAAGGTTGTAACGAAAAAAAATTAAAAGAAGCAAAAGTTTCGCATTAATAAAAAAAATGATTACTACTCAGAACCATACAGTAACCGTCAATTTTCAACTCATTATTATGAAAAACTCCCCGCAGAAAATGTTAGCTATCCGCATCATTTAAATTATATTAAATATATTAATTTTTTTTCCTACTTATATCAAATTAATAACTAATAAAGTCGAAATTGTTTGAATTTCGAATATAAACCTTAAATACCTACAAATCAAACAATTACGATTAATATTTTCAACTCATTATTATGAAAAACTCCCCGCAGAAAATGTTAGCTATCCGCATCATTTAAATTATATTAAATATATTAATTTTTTTTCCTACTTATATCAAATTAATAACTAATAAAGTCGAAATTGTTTGAATTTCGAATATAAACCTTAAATACCTACAAATCAAACAATTACGATTAATATTTTTTCACTATTTTTACCTTATATTTCGAATACTTTTGGAATGCCTACTCTATGCAATCATATTTAAATTAAATCAATTTTTTTCTATGGAATTCAATTTAAAATCAATTATAATTCAATTACAGCTTTAAGTACAATAACTTTCCCTTTAGTGGCAATTGCTGGCTTGCTGCCATTAGCTTTTTTTGTATATACATATATTTAATACTTAATTTTGAATTAATATTTTGTTGGCATTTTTAAAGTTGTGTTTTTGTTGCCCGTCTCATTCATATAAAGTGCACCCGAATTTTACTTTTTGTTTAATTTGATTTTTAAGCGTCCATTTGAATCATCCTCTCTCTCCGCTCTCTCGTCTCCTCCTTGTTTTTTGTATCCCCACAGGTACTGCCACACAATTGCGACCTTTGGAGGAAGCAACAGGCGGCACGGCACAAATTAATGACAGTCTGGAGTCACAATTGTTATCCACTGGCGGCGTCTCCTCCACATCGGCGGCTGCTGCTGCTGCGGCTGCTGATGCTCTGATGCATGAAGGCAAACTCCAAAAGTTGGGTGGGCATCGTCTTCATCATCTTCATCAGCAACAGCAGCATCTAAGCGGCAGCTGTGCCACGGGTGCAATGGGAGGCGTCGCCTTGGCCATGGGCCAAGGGCAATACAAATTCAAACACAAGGGATTGTCATTGTTTGTTATACTGTTGATGTGCTTACTGCTGGCATTAAATGTGATATTATTACTTAAGCTCTGGAAGCTGGAGGAACGGATTGATGTGGATCTCACACGGCGGGCGCGAATGCCCAGTTTGGCAGCCCTAAAGTAAGTACAAATTATATAGAATAATTGTGGCACAAATAATGACTAATATAATGAATGGTTTTTGTTTCTTAATTAGGGATCTGCCCAACACAAATCAGGATTGGTTAGAGCTATTGCGCCAGCAGGAAATATCCCATGAGAGCGAACTACGCAAATGGCATCAAGTGTTGCAAACTGCCATCGAATTGTTGAAGAAGGTGAGCATTGTCTGCGAAAAGATCTACAATGATGGCCAGCTGCGTCAGAGCATTGAGTCAATGTCCAGTGCAATGCATAGTGAATTTTAATAAGAATTCAAATCAATACATGTTTGTCTTAGTTCCGCATTTGCGGATATTGTTGGATTGATGAATTGATCTCTTATTGTTAGATAGAAATTCCAACAAACAAAACATAAACCGCATCAATTGTTGCATGTAAAAGAACACCACACATACACACACAAGATAAAGTTACATTTGGAAACTAGATCAAAAAGTATTCTATGATCTATGCCAAAGGTAATTTAAATCAATATAATTTAGTTATAAGTTTTTCTATTGTATAATTATGGAAACCAATTTTTTGAATTCACGGTGGCACTATCTAGATTCTATTTTCTTTGATTTGCTTTTATTTGATTTTAATTTTATTTTTCATTTCAATTTATTTGTTTTATGTTTATTCTGTTTATTTCAGACTGAAAAAACCTTGGCTGAGGTCATGTTTCACTAAGCAGCAACTAAAACTATTTAAAGACCGATCTAAACCACGCCCAATATGGATAAGTTCCACACAAGCAAAAAAGAAAAGCCACCAAAAATTAATAATTGAATTCGAAATTCAACTAAAATCACACACAAAATTTAGTCACAAAAACAATTTCTATGTTTTAATATTTTAAGTAAAAAGAGTAATTTTTAATCTAGCTGCATTTTTTAATTGGTATTATACCTACGTTTATAGTTTCGCCTGATCCACAAAGCATTTATGTTAACAGTAACACAAAAATTACAAAGCAACAAAGTGAAAAAAATAACAAAAGTGGGCCTTGAATTTTTGGTTTTATAATAATTCATTTACAACAAACGAATTAAATCAATTACCTATACGAAAATTTGATAAATTATACAAACTTAAAAACAATAAAATTGTCTTGATATGCAATATTTGTAAAACCAAAAACAAAGTCCCACAAAAATGTGAGCAATGTTTTTATGGCAAAAATTTGTTTGAAATCTTCCCGCTTTTGGTGCCCCAATATTTCTGATAAATGTAAAATTAAATAATTGAGGAAACATAAATGCTAGGAAAGAATTATATACATATATATGTATATATACATATATATATTGAAAGTGTATTGAACATATTGAAAGTGTATTCACATATATACATATATATAGAAAAGTATTGCTAGTTTGTAGTAGTTGCATTTTAAATTTTGCGGAATTGTGTGTGAAAATGTGTTAAAACCATAATTTAGCAAATCAGATTTAAGGCTAACCATTAACTAATTTAAATTGTTGGAATATTCCCACACTAAGACACTAAGAATTCTTGTCAAATTATGTTTTGAGCGGGCTTAAAAAAAAAAAAAACTAAGTTGTCACAATAAATGTTTCAAAAATAAAAAATCAACGGAGCAACACAATTACAATTACAAGAGAATGTTAAGCTGATGTCATGAAATTCTAATTTATTATAAAAACCCAAATGAAAAGAAAATAAAAACAAAAAAATTATATAATTTACAAAAATTGGATTTCTAATTTTTACCTTCTTAATATTAACAGTGAGTGGTAGATTACTGGATGCACGCAGGATTAAATCTTTTAAAACCTATTATCCTGCATATCTCTGACTCACCAAAATGGGTTGTTAGAAATATCTGGCTATGAGGATCAATGATTGCAAATGATTGGCTATAACTATTAACGAAATAAGTACATAACCATTTAGTTTTGTGCTGATTTTATTGTGGAATCCCATATATAAGTCGATACCACATATATATTATATTGCACTTAATACATATTTTTGAACTTGGTTTCATCAGTAAAAACAAAAAATTTTACAATATACTCCGCCATTTAAGTCTGAAAATCTTTTGTATCTCTGTGAAATGATTGATTTGATTTCAGCCTAGACACGCCAACGGCTAACATTACCAGGAGTTGCTAGATTTACACCAGATTTATCTTTGAAGGACATTTTTGTTTTGAAGCCCTGAAGACTTGATTTTTTGGAGCCACTTACTGGAGTCCGCACTTTTATCTTGGGTCTAGCTGTTGACGGCTTTGAGACAGATTCGGTTGGTCTCTTAACACGGTTGTCTTCCTTTTTCGTAGTCGTCATGGAAATACTTTTCTTCGCCGAGCTGGGCAAACTGGAGCGCTTGATTTTCTTCAATTTAAGGCTGCGAACTGAACGGGAGTCTGGAGAGGTCTTTGCCTTGAGTTTTTTGCCTATTGAAGTTTTGGAAGTAGCCGATTTCTTGATCGGTAATATATCTGGCTTCAATTTGCTCTGCACGTTACGTACTTTGGACGACATCTTTTCTACCAGTTGGTTGAGAACATCCTTCTTTGTTGGTATCGGAATGGTTATACGACCTCCCGCTTTTTGGGTTATATCTGAAGCTGTC
Source organism: Drosophila emarginata (assembly GCA_037075365.1). Classification (NCBI taxonomy): domain Eukaryota; kingdom Metazoa; phylum Arthropoda; class Insecta; order Diptera; family Drosophilidae; genus Drosophila; species Drosophila emarginata. The sequence continues at coordinate 836,009 of JBAMCD010000012.1, forward strand.
ACCACATTGGCTCGTCTTCTTTCCATAAGCTGCTGCTCATTCACTGTAGATGAATTCTCACCTGCCTGTTTGCCTTTCATTGGTTTGTTCTTAATAGTCTTTTTCCCATCTTTACCTGTAGCCTCGTCTTGAGCCCAATGTTTATTCGGACATGTATCCTTGACTCGATCAATCTTCCTATGTTGCTTATGACGTTCCACCAGCATATCATATATGGAAATTATTGGTTCATCCATCGTGTAAGAAAGAAGTAAAATGAAAGTCGTCTTTATAAGATATTTTGTTTAAACTTTTTTAAATATTGATCTTAGAAAAACCCTGGATGTGGAGGTGTTGTGAGAACATATATAAGTTGGAATGTGAAATGTACATATACAGTCACACGTGACAGCTAATGAATAATGAATAAAAACGCTTCGTACTCTACGTTTAACTGTTTGTAAAATGTTGAACAAAATTTCTCTCCATTTGTCAAAAATTATATATCCATTTTGAGAGAATCTATTGTGCACTAGGCCTACTTTAGTCAGAATCACTACATGTTTCCTTAAATCCTATGTTTCTTAAGGATCGGAATTCGGATTCAGAATTAATAATATTTTGTCTTATTGTATCTGTGTATAAATATGATTGGCAAAGGCCACTCATCTCATCTCTGTTATTATAATTTAAAGTTTTGTTTATTTTGCGTATGTTATACAGTTTGTACTAACGAGAATAAACATATTTCGTTTAATTGTCCATCAATTAACTTATCTTAATGAAGAAAAGTTTACATCGAATTTCGATAAGAAAAATGGGAATTTTTTTAACAACAGTTAAACTTTTCAAGCTGTCAGTAAATAAGTCTTTTTTAATAACCCTTTAATTAAAAAGTCAGAGTTGAACCATTTACATCGGTTACTTAGAAAAAGAAAAGATTTATTAATCATTTTTCTGATCCTTTTTTGACAGGTAAATCGTCTTTGTAAAGTATTATTTTTGGTTAAAAGAAAATAATCATAAATTTTTATACCCTGTACCCATAGGATAAAAGGGTATATTAAAGTCGCTAAAATGTATGAAACAGGCAGAAGGAGAATTTTCCGACCCTATAAAGTATATATATTCTTGATCAGTATCAATAGCGAAGTCGATTGAGACATGTCCGTCTGTCCGCCCTTATGAACAACTAAATCTCAGAGACTATAACAGCTAGAGCAACCAAATTTGGTGTCAAAATCCGTCTATTGTCTACGCAGGTCAAGTTTGTTTCAAATTTTTGCCACGCCCACTTTCGCCCTTACAATTTGGAAAAAACCTATAACGAGAGCTGTATTAAAGATATTGCATTCTTTGCATTTGACGCACTTAATAATATTGCCAAAATGAATATGTGTATGTAAATGCCAAATGTAAATTGATGTCGATTTTGATCGTATTTGACTTTATGGAGTAATTTTACTTGGTACAGGGTATACTCAATGTCGGCAGGGACGACTTGCTTGCTTAATTTTTTTATTTTATTGTAAAACATGTAGATATTTAATTTCATTGTCAATATAGCAAGTTTAATAAAAGACCGTTTGAGTTGAACTTCTTAGTCATTTGCTCATTTCTTAATCGAATCTCTTAGTATACTTTGTTCATTTAAAGAATCATTATACAACTGAGGGGACTCAACCGATAACAAAACCGAAAGGAAATAAAGCCTACTGCTTTGAGAAAGATTTTTTTTTAGTTTTCTTATGTCTTTATCGATTTGAAAGAAACGGTCAACTGTTATTTGCATACTTTAGAATTTACTGATTTTGTTATTATACATAGAGAATTCCCCTACATATGTATATGTGTAGATAAAATATTATCTTTACATACATTCATATCTTATTTACTCTCACGTCCTTGAGAGTTATATTAAGGTCTTGTTCTCTCAAACCTACCAGTAATATAAGTTTTGAAATAAATCCCATGTTTCAGTCATGCAATTTTAATCGCTTTTCCAACGGATGCTTATGTGTATACTTGATATCTTTTTTCAGGGGCGGATTGCGAAATTTGGAGCTTTAATTCATATAAACTTATTTATTATTACTAATAAATCTTTAAAAGAGTGGCCCCACATCGCGGTCTCTTGAGTCCACCCCATGTAAGACTAAGTCTTAATAATAAACCGAATACTGAGAATTAATTTCATTTCAATTGAAATAGTCAAAGAGTAAAGTTAAAGATGAAAAATCTTATTAATATAATCACATTTTGTACATTACTTCGTGGGGTAATTGTCGTTTCGTTGAACGTTCAACTTGAAAGTGATGTGAGTATAATTAAATTGAACTAAGTCTAAGATTAACTAAAAGTTATCTAATACCATTATTAGAATAAACTCATATGGAGCAAAGATCAGTGCGATAGTTATTGTCTTGATATAGCAAAACCTTTGCTTAATCATTTCACCCAGTTGAAGGAACAAATGGATGCCCGTAATGAAATGATAGAGAAAATCAATAAATTTGAAATAGATTTGGAAAGTTGTAAAATACAAAACAAAGCAAAGGATGATTTACTCAATGAAAAAGATGAACTAATCAAAGAGTTAAGGGGACAATTGAGCAAGCATTCAACGGCTTTGGAAGAAAAAAAACATCAATTGAACATTAAAGAAGAGGATCTACCTAACACTTGCCCCTTTACTACTTTAAATGGGATCCAACGGATTAAAATTGATGGCTCAGAGCCATTTGAAGTATCCTGTATTTCGCCTACATCAGGTTGGACTTTGATTCAAAGACGCCTTAATGGAAGTGTGAATTTCAATCAAAATTGGGAAGACTATAAGAATGGATTTGGTGATATACGGGGCGAGTTTTGGATTGGATTAGAAAAACTACATTTACTGACCCAAGCTAAACCGCATGAGTTATATATTCAAATGAGAGATGTTCATGGAACAACAAAATATGCCCGCTATAATAATTTCAATATTGGTAGCGAAAGTGAAAAATTTAAACTTATTTCGGTTGGTGAAAGTTCTGGAACTGCTACGGATTCATTGGCTAAACATGTTGGAGATTTATTTTCAACTCGAGATCAAGATAACGATGTTCATGAGTATAGTTGTGCCGCCAGCGGCCGTGGTGGATGGTGGTACCACGATTGTGGATACAGGTGAAAATTTGCTTTTTTTGTTTTGTTATTAATAATTAATTAAATTAAACGTGATTAATTTTGTTTTTTTTTTTTTCAGCCACTTAAATGGAGAATATCACAAAGACGGAATTGCTCCGGATAAATTGGGTATTGCCTGGGGCAGTTGGAAGGCCTATGACTATACCATATCATTAACATTCACCCAGATGATGATACGACCAACTCTTCAATTAAATTGATTTGTTTAAAGAAATAATTTTACAAATATGTTATCCAGCAAACACAGTTTAACCTAAACTAAATCCCTTTAAGATTCAAAAATTGATATGTTGTGTAGAAATATATTTGAAAACCAAAAGAAGTTGTAAAATCTAGAAACCCATAACATAAGCTAAAGCAAATCTGATTAAAGTTTATCTCACAGTAAAAAAGAAATGGATTATTTTCCCTTAATAATTTCTAAGAAGATTATTAAAATTCAATTTTGATATCAATAAGCTGTGTATTTTAGTACTTGATCGAATGTGATTGTATCTATTATTGATCTTATTTTCCTCCAAATATCTTAGTTATTTTTAGTTCAAAATTACGATCTCAACTTAAATTGATGCTTTCATTTCTTTATAAAAAAGTTCCTTTTCATCAGTTTCCCAGCGTATGACAGATTTACCAGTAAGTGTCCATCATAAGCCTCGCTAATATTATTGTAAAACAATAAATTTAACTTTTCTATAATTATGGAAATTTTCCATAAGGTTAAAAAACATTTTTCCATAAATGACAGCAACTTTAATCTTAATTTTAATTAATTCACTTTAATTAAAAAATTCAGTTAACCTATTTTCATGCGAGTCCATTCGTAAAATATTTTTAAGAAGATGTTCCGACTTTGGAATTATCAATTTTAATAATTTGATTTCGAGAAAAAAACGTTAACGTATATTGAGGTTTAGTTGAGCTTCTAACACTTAAATTGTAATACTTTTTATAAATATTTGCACAGTTTTTACAAAAATATATTAAAGTTTTCGTAATAAAGCGTTTTATTAAACAAAAAGAACTTCAGGCTGGGTTTACCTAAAAAAAGTGCTTTGGTTTTTATTAAATAATTTAAATATTTTACTGTAGCATACTTTTCGGTATTCGATATCAAATGACATGTCATTGCCCTGAAATGGGTTAGGCGTTCAAGGTCAGTCAGCATTAAGTTTTCCTGAAAATCTTATTGTGTGTTAAACTACAAAAGATACATATATGTATGTATGTATGTATTTAGTTAATAAAGCTTGAAACGGTTACAGGTTGTGATATACCGAAAGGCCAGTTCTTTTCTATATAAAACGTGTAATAAAATGGGTTAACATTGATTCATTTCTGTGTCTTTTTAATAATAAAATTTTCGATTCATATACTTATGTATATATATGTACTATGTATGTACATACATACATACATAACAAGAATATAAAATATCCGTTAGTCTTTCTCTTTTGTTTCATTACAGCTGACAAATGGCAAGCTGACTGATAAGAAAATTTCAAGTTCATTAAACTGATTGGGTAAAAGCAAATACAAAAATTAAAAAAATTCCGTATATTAGATTTATAAAATGTCTGTCATATTATTACAGATTTCTCTTTAGCCAGTAATAAGACTAAAGGAGTTACTTTTGTGGAAGTACACAAATTTGTTTAATTGTGCTTTTTTTCATAACACTTTCATATTTTATTTAATTTGAATTGAATTTTGATGCAAAAGATATACAAATGTTAATAAATGTATTACAAATAAATTGTTAAGTTAAATATGACGGAAGTTATGTAAGCAGATTCGCGAATTATTCAAACTTAAATTCAAAATTCATATTAAATACAGACTCTGTCTTAAAGGTGCAATCTGTAATGTTACACAAAATTATGCCAAGAAAGAATAATGAAATAAAAAACAATACATTGATAGCTTTTATTGTTGTTATTTGAAATGAAAGGAAAGGTTTCTATAAGAGTTACGCTTGTTTTTTTCAAAAGAAATTTTTTGTTTTCTAGAAATGGAATGATTTGCAAAGTACGCACAATAAAAAGTTTACAAAAAAATATAAAAAAGAAAGAAAGAATCTTATCAGCAGCCACAAAAAAGAGCTGTACAGTAAACACCTAGACACAGCCTTTCATATAGAGAGAAATCCAACAACAACTACAGCTATAACTACAATAATGCGTTGGTTTTTCAAGGTTAAAATCAAGTGCGTGTGCGTAAATGTGCGTGCGTATATGTATCGTATAACTGTCTCTGTGTGCGTCTGTGTTGGAAAGTGTGTGTAAGTGTGTGTGTGCTTAGCTGTACTGCTGTCGCCGACGTCTTGTGTCTCGGTCTTCTCTCCGTCTTCCTCTCGCACATTTTGCACATTCTCATATATTGTGCGTATGTATAAATAAATGAATAAAAAAAATAACAACAACAAATTGCTGAACAAATTTCTTAATAGAGAAGGCACAAAATGAAAAAAAAAAAATGAAGAAAATTATAAAAAAGAGTGTAGGCTGGCAGCAATAACTGTCGCAGTTACTGGTTAAACTTTGATACCCTTGCATTAAAGGTACATTACAATTAGTCAGCGGTTTGAAACAAATCAATAAAACAATATCCAAACTTCATAGTTACATACTTACATATACATATTATAAATATATGTACGTACATATTTATGTATAATGTCTATATTCTTGACTATCATGAACAATGTGCCAGAAAGGAAATACTTTAAAATTTATTAGAAAATTCTGAGAGAGAGAGAAATATTTTTGAATAGGAGTAATTCCAACTAGATAATGTCCTATTTGTAAATACTCTCAATTTGGGCAGATTTCATATTAATGACAATTATTTCAATAGTTATAAATTCAAATTTTTTGTAATTTTTTTTTTTTTTTTTAATTTTAAGGAACTTATAGTTTAAGATAGTTATTTATTTAATATAACAAATAATTATTAGAAATTACTTTTTCTTTTTGTTTTTTAAACGCATAGCAATAAATGTAATATCTGTTTATTTTTATATATTAATTTCTAATTTTTTTAAGATCAACCATCTATTGTTTGTGCCATAGAAATAATCATTTCAATATTTGGTTTGAGTGGGCGAAAATTAATGGTTACTTAATATATGTATGTATATGGCAAGTACGATTTTTCAAGAGTATAGATAATTCACGCAGTTAGGGTAAGGTTTATTTTATTTTTTTTTTTTTATGATTTTAAAGTCAATAAACTTAATTATGTGGTCTGAGGGACCAAAACTAGCAAAATAAGAGGGAAAGTTCAACTTGATATTGGGGCAAACTGACGAATCATCATTCATTTGGCAAAATATTACATTTTATTGTCCTATATTTGGTTAGTTTCTAGTTTATAACCCCATTCCCGGTATCAGATCGTCACGCATTCAAATTGCGTATACGCAACGTTGACGACTTTTTATTGTATGTATTGAGTTTAATGACTGATAAGAGAGAAAGAGAGCGCTTGAAATCCATGGCGAAAGTATTGAAATTTTTGCAATCATTTACATACATACCTACATATACATACATATAACATATACACGGATGGAATTGCTTTGAAGACTATAAAGTTTATTTGTAACATTTTTTTATAAATTCTGATATTTACTTCCTGAATTTTGATGCCCATCACCAAAATATTCTTATTTCTTTTTTTTTGGCTTCAGCTGTTGTTCTAGCTGTCTAAAAACTTGTTCAATGGCTTCTGGGTTGGGTCGCCAATCAAGAACCTAAAATTCAATTTTATCACCAAGTCAACTTTTAGTTTATATGATTTTAATATTTGCTATTTCTCAGTTGGTTTCTCTTCGTATACAGTTACCCAAAGTTGGGCGCAAAATTAGCTTGAAGACCGGCCCAATTTCCTCTGTAATATATAGGCTTGTTAATACTCTTCTTGCTTGGTTTGATTAACCCTATTAAATGAAATCGAATTAAAAATTACTTTATTTTATTTTATTTTATTTTTCATTAAAGCAACAAATCCTGTATAATCAAAATTTTTTATTATGAAATTCGGTAAAATCATTATTGTCAAATAACGTTGGTGACAATATTTTTGAAAAGGAAAAAATGATTGAATTTTGTTTCGGCCGATATTTCCTATGATAAAACCGGTAGCGACTAGAGTTTCAGGTTTTTCATAGATTAGTTTGCCTTGATCCAGTGAGGCGGAGTTGGTTATATTCACTGAGATGATATATGAATAAATGCTTTCTTCTCAGCACAGCCAGCTGCAAGTCAAAATCACTGTATATAGAAAGAGCTTTATCGAACACTGCCTTTGATTACATGACTGTGTAATATAATGTAAAAGAAGCAAAACGCATAAGTTCTCTCTTAAATGTACATAAGAGAACCTGTTGTCGGCAGCAACAGTTGCCGCCGCTACGCCACCTGAATGCCCTTAACACAAATGGCTCATCTCTAATCAGCTGGTGAGCGAGCTGACTTGGGGTTTTCAATGAGTATTTCCATGATCAGTAAGAGATCGCATGCGGCCGTGGTTGGTTGTTGCTCGTCGTCGTTGTCGTCGTGTGGTCGTTGTCGTTGTCGTTGTCGTCGTGTGATCGTGTCGCCAACAACACCAGCAACAGAAGTCTTTTACACATTTCTTCTTTCGTTCTTCTGCTCCTATGTATGCTTTGTACATATGTGCTATGTGTTAACTATATTCAAGAAAATCAATTCAAATTTACAACAACAAAAAAAAAATATATATATAAAAATAATGGCAAAATCAAATATTTATGTGCTTGTGTAAAAATTTGTATTAAATATTTTTAAAATATTTGCAAACAATTCGGCAGCAACAACAACTCGTCTGCGTTTTTATTTTGTAAATCTTCGTTTTTGGGTGCGTTGTTTTTTTTTATACACATATATATTTATATTTTATTGTATAGGTAAACGTATATGTATGTATTAATTTTTTGTTATTGCACGAAATAAAAAAAAAGGAGGAAAAAAATGAATCCGTTGTTTCTGTGGCGCTTTGTTTCACGCGGACAAACTGACAAATATCGCTAAATAAAATAAAAAAACATAAAGAAAACAAAGTAAATGCGACAAAATTTCTGTGCTTGTTACTCCTCTTTAATTAGAAACATAACGGAAACCTAAAACAATAGCTAACAAATATCCAGTAAATATATAACAAAAATGTTCCAACAGAAGTGAATTTATAACAACTTTAGTCAAATTTCGAATAAGAAAATAAAAGTACTTCAAAACAAAGTTTTTTGTTTAAAGTTACTCAAAATACTATGATGAAAAGGAATAGAATTGATAACTGCTAGTTTCAAAACATTGCTTAAATTATTCTCTTCACAAAGGTTTTCCATTTATAAAATTATTTATACTAGATATATATTATAGAACATCATTTATTAGTGTACAGTTTGATAAGATTTATTTTAAAACTTAAAGTGCAGAAAAAAGAAATAATAATATATTAAAAAAAAGCTTCATATTCAAGTAAATTTAGCAAAGATAAAAAACTTGTTTTTAAAAAACAATATTTCGAAAAATCGGATAAGAAGAAAATGTCCTGAAATTGTAAAGGGGAAACTGTAAATTTCAATTTTATCACAAAAGTTGAAATCTCCTGTTGGGCAAAGTAGTAGAAAAAGAAAACTTACAAGTATTTGCAGAATTAAACAAAACGATTAATTATCTAGAAGAACGTATATTCATTCGTATATATGTATGCATATACATATATGTTGACATTTTTTTAAAATCATTTTTTGAAAAGATAATCCCTACTGAAAGAAACAATCAGGAAATTCTCAATTGATTAATCACCAAAAATCAAATTTTGATAGCCTTACATGAAGAAAAAATGATTTTGAAAGCTATATTACCTACAGAAATTTAATGTTAACTATTTTAAAAACTATTACAACTTTTTGTAGTGATATGCTATCTATTAATCAAGCTCGTTTATTACATAAGTACAAAAAGAAATAATTTCTCATCAAATTGAAATCTAAATCTATATGTTGTCTTTCTATTTTATTTAAAATACTTTACAATTTAAAAAAAAAACCACTAGAATAAAAGAAAGCTTTATAAAGAACGGAAAACAAGTCAATTAAGAGTATTTTATAAACTATCATAATAGTCGATAAATTTGAATTTCTTTTTATGGTATAGATAGAATATTTAATTTTTTTAGCTAAATGTTTCGTAAAATACATAAACGTGAACATGTTTCAAGAAATTTAATAAAGTTTACTCCCAAATCCTATTAAATAAACATATTAAATTAGTTTTCATCTACATTATCAATCACAATTTATAATTAATAATTTTCTCTAATTGTTTTTCTTTTCAGCTGTCTGTTGAAATAAAAGAATTATGAAATTTTGCCAACACTAAATATATCGTGATAAATGAAAACGAAAAAAAGGAAATGAACAAAAGTTAAACAAGATTTGCAGTTAAACGGGAAAGAAAGAGAGCAAGAAAAAAAAGAGTAAAAAAAAAAATATATATAAATTCGTTCACAAAAAGGTGATAATGATTATTTCCAAGGATCTTTTCATATTTGGCGAACAAATTTTTGCAACAATCATACCAGAAGGTGGAGCCGCAGCAGCAACGCTAGCAACACAACAGCATCAACATCAGCAGCAGCAACAGCCGGCAATTATAAATACAACAACACCAACAGCAGCACAAGCAGCAGCAGCAGCAGCAGCAGTAGCAGCAACTGCGACGGCGGCAACTTCGTTGGTAATAAACTCGACGGCAGGAGCAACACCAGCTGAACAAGTTGTAGAGGAGTCATTAAAAGATACAACAACAAAAGCAGCAACAGTAGTACAACTACAACAACAGCAACAGCAACAACTGCCAGCTAAACAGGAAACAGTTGTTGTTGCTCCTCTGTCCCAACAGCAGCAGCAGCAACGCAACAACAAAACAACAAAAATTCAAAAAATTCCAAAGGAACCTGAAGAATTGAAAGCCAAGAAAAAGGCAAAGTGTGAAACGGCCAAGTTAACTACGATCAAGTCTCCGACTCTGTCTGCGATTCATTACGAAAAAATGCCAATGAATTTGATGGTTGGCGTGGTGGAAAGTGTTGAGCCTATTGATATGATGCCATCAGACAACGAAAATGAGCAACAAACGGAGCAGGTACCGTTGGTAAATGCCACCGGCAATAGCAGTCGACGCAATCTGGCCAAAATTGTTGCCGCTGCCACAACCGATTGTCGCCTACAAATTGAAGTCGAGCCCACAGCAGCAGTAGCAACAGTAGCAACACCAGCAACTGCAATTGCAGAAGTAGCCACAACAACAACCAACAGCAACCAAACGTCATCCTCTTCGTCGTCGTCGTCGTCATCATCATCATCATCATCTTCCAGCACAACATCCTCAGAGTTTACACAGACATCACAAACAACTATACCAAGTACGGATAATCTAACATCATCAACAAATATGGGCAAAAGCATCTTAGTTGATGCCAAAAGGTGAGTACATCAAATTATATCAAATCAATTTGAAATAAGTATTGACCCAATTCAACAGGTAAACAGGGGGAAAAAAAATGAAAAAGGTTTCCCCCTTAGTTCTTTTCTCTCAGTGTTAACTAAAAAAGAAAAAATAGAAAAAAAACGAATACAAAAAATACGCATAATTTTAATAAGTGTAAAGTAAACAGCTGCTGCTGTTGTTGCTGATGTTGTTGCTGCTGTTGCAGTTGCTGTCAGATTTGGGGCTGTAAAATGCAGGATATTCAGTCAACTTACACACACCAACACATGCAGCACACCAACACAATGACATGCACATTTCTTTCTTTCCTCCCTACCCCTTCCTCACAGTACTCGTTGACCATCATTTGGTTGAATGCAACAACATCTACAACAATACCAACAACAATATTGCAAAACTGCAATAACAACCTATCCAAAAACCTGCTCCTGGCTCAGATTTTTTTTTGTTCTGTTTTGCTTTTTTTTTTCTTTTTTTTTCGAGAAATTAAATTTTGTTTCTCTTTTGTAAGTCTTTTTGTTGTTGTTGTTGCTGTTGCAGTATCTTATGCATTTTTCTCTTACTCTTTGTGCCAGTGTGTGAGAGTTCTTAAATAAAAAAAAAAAAGGAAAAAAGAAAACCAAATAACCCAAATTTTATGGTGAAATTATACGCATAGAAAGCTTTGGATTTTCTCATATTGTTCTTTATTATTTTTTTGTAAATTAGATATATGAACTATATGATAAAAGCACAATTTGTTCAATTATAATTGAATATATATATATTTTTTATGCGAATTGAATAAAAAGATGCTGCTATTGGTCTAAGATTCTGGTCAAGTTTTGAGAACATTTTGGGTCAGTAAAAATAGTTTATAAGTCGAGATCTATGAATTAGACAGTTCAAAAAACTAATAAGTAGTTGTAAGTAAATCATATTTGATTCCTAAAAGGTTTAAAGGAAATATTTGAAATTTTTTAATTTTATTTGTATTCTGATTAAGAAGCATTTACACATTTTATTATGTATTACCTATAAATTTGTTTTGCTATATTGTATTTTAATTTAAAGGAATCAGAGTTTCTAAGAAATAACTAGTGTTATGTTAGTCTAATTAATGGATTGGATCTAAAGATATTACAGACGAAGTTCTCTATACATGACCATAAAAAATATGCATTTTATAGAAACTTTATTATATATAAAATAATTATAAAGATACTGAAAATATAAAACTGTGTCTTCGAAATCAATTTTTATTATATAGAATTTTACTCTAGGGAAGTTCTGATTAATTATAGAATTTAAGAATTCTTTTTGGCATCATTAAGTTTAGAACATTTACCAATGATATTTTTCAAATCGAAAATTATATTTAAAATGTTGTTGAACAATTTAACATAAATATAAAAAAAACACTTCTATGACACTCGAATTTGAATTTCGTTTCACAATTTGTTTGCCCTTTACATTTTGCGCTCAATTAAACTTTAAAGATAAATACAGGTAAAATCACAGAAAAATAACATAATCATTGCCATTTTGTTGTAAAATCTGTTGCAATTTTTGTATTGTTCCTTTTGCAGTTGTTTAGTTTTCATTGACTTTGCAATTTCAATTATTTATTTTAATTCGTTTGTCACTTGTGAGAGACTTTTCGAGACCTGAGATCTCAGTTTGACTGACTAAATGACAGGCCAGTTCTCAGACTGACATTATATTACCCCACAGATTGCAGGCAACTTCGACTCCGTTTCGGATTATTCCAACTATTCAATTATCTGTTGGCGTGTGTTTTTTTCTTTCAATTTTTAGCTCTTATTGGTAAATTAAGTAAATTAAATTACAATGAGAACATTGTCAAGTGGTGTGGTTTGGGTTAGGGGAATAGTAGAAGGAGGAGTCGGGGGGGCAGAGATAATGCAAAAGCCAACTTCATTATATGCATTTAACATAAATTTTTCAATTATTATGCGATTTAAAGTGCACTCAATGTCGTCTCCCAGTTGATTTGAGTTGGGTTTTGAGTAGATGTTCTGTGGTAGATGCACTTTTGGTACTCACTGTTTACTCTGACAAGAATTCAAAAATCCCAAGTTCTCGACTTCTCAACTTTTTTTTGTTGGTAGAGCAATTTAAATGCATTTTATTTTTGTATTTCTTTTTTTTTTTTTTTTGCGTTGCACGTTTTATTTTCGCTTTTGCTGTTGCTGCTGTCGTTGATGTTGCTGTTGTTAATGTTGCTGTTGTTGTTGCCATTGTTGTTGTGATTATTACAGTTTCTTTTACTTTTTTTTGTGTTGTTGTTGTCGCAATTTTTGCCTGGCAAAATTGGTTCACAGTTGACCCAGTTTTCTGTTGCAACAACTGGAGCCAAAGAAGCAAAAGAAGAAGAGAAAAGCTTGATGCCTCGATTTGGGCAGCTGGCAGACGCGAACCAACAATAACAACAGCAACAACTGCAGCACCAACAACAACAGCAACAACAAAAAGAAGACCAACAAAAAAAGAATAAACATCATCAGCAACATGTTGCAGGAATTTGGGACAGAATCAGGGAGCCAATCAGTTAACAAGAATAAGTTAACCACACTCAAAATGAATAAAACTGAACATCTCTTTGGGTCAAATGGAATACTCTGTAGCCATTTCCTGTACCGGTAACAGTAACGAGTCCATGGAGTATAATTAGGGATACGAAATCCCTCTTTTAAAATATTTCAAAGTCTTCTGTAAATAGTGATTCTTTGTCGGAAATATATTTTGGTATTTAACCATAGGAATTATCCAAGCCAAGAGCCGTATTTAGCAAATAACTTGTAAGAAAAATTAATGGTAAGAATGAACATTTTTGTCGCCTTTGAGATATAATTAGAGAAATTAGCAGAACTCTATAAAGATTGAATGGGAGAGAAAGTGTTGCTGGTGTATCAAGGATAAATAAGAAATTTTTGTTGCAGCTAGTTAGCTATAGAAAATAGATTCTTAATCTGTATAGGATTTTTTTTTTTGTATATTTGTAAGTAAACATTAAAAAAATTTAACAAGAGTCGGATAATTTTGAATCGATTAAAATGTTTGATGCAATTTAACAATTATTTATTTTAACTACCCACTTAAAAGACTCTTTTTAGCATGAATAAGTATGTAAATATATTTATTAATATTTATGATACATATAAATATATATTAAATATATACATCAAGGCAGGTAAATATAGAATTTCTTTATTCCATTCAAATTATTAGGGATAAAGTTGAAGACAGTTTAACAAAGCCATAACTAAAAGTTAAAAATTTGTATTAATGAAAATATATAAATATTTATATATTATATAAATAACATTTAATGAAAATCTTTTACATATTTTTATTATTGTATTGCAGCCTGTATATTTTTATGCATATTTTATTAATGTTTTCATAGCGCAGTTTGCATTCTATTTTATAAATTCAAAAAACTATATACATATATAAGTGGCTTTTATTTTAGATCTTCGAGAGTTTTTCTTATAGTTGCATTTAACAAAAATAGTTTTGCTTATCAGCAATTCGATCTGTCTATGGCATTAAATTATCTTTATTTTCTTTTTTGTTTCTTTCTTGTATTCCCAACATCTGTGCCCCAAAATCAAATTTCACATAGTGTTTTGTTTTTTTGTTTTAGTTTCTTGTTTACAGAAACTTTTAAAAGATCCAACCACTAGCCAGATCAGATCCAGATTCAGATCCAGTGGCAGTCCCTTTTATACCATTTCATGTTCTGGTTTTGATGTTGATGCTGATTCTGCCGCTTCTGTCCAATTGGTTTGGATCAAATTTGTGTGTATTTCTTTTTTCTTTTTTGGTTTATTGTTCTTTTTTTTTGTTTTGTTTTTTGAATTTTCAAGCGGTTAATGTGCGATTAAAGTTTGTTGAACTCTGAAAAGGCAAAATGCAAACACAAACATTTCGTTCAGTTTTTGTGGGCCTCTATTTTTTATATTTCTTTTTTGTTTTTCTTTGTTTCTTATTTATTGGAAACTTTATCGGGCATGCATAGAGATTGAGGAGCAGGGCAGGGGAAGGGGGACAGAGAGAGAGACCGTCGCACGCCTACACAAATGTATACAACTGTGCCAAATTGAAGTCCAAGCAGCCGCCGGCCTGGGTTAGGCTCTTTTCTAAAACAATGGAAACGAATTTTATTTCTCTTTCCTTTTTTTTTATTTGAGTGTTTTAATGATGCAATTGATGAATGATTTGAAAATTTACATAACATCGGAGAAAGCTTCTATGTTCAAAAAGAAACCTTTTAATAATTTGACCTTATTATAAAGAAATTGTTAATCACTATTCTTGAATCGATTTCATCATAATTTGATAGATTGAAAGCTTAAAATTACAAAAGTTGGTTAAGAAATGTGTGCTAAATTGAATACATTTAGTATATAAAATTTAATAGTTGTAGCTATTTAATGAAATTTCGGATTTTTGCTTACAAATAAGCAATAAATATTAAAAAAATGGGAATAAATAAATAAAATACATACAACAGTATAACTCATATATTACTTTATATTTACACACACACACACACACAAATATATTTCTATAAGCTTTTCAAACATATCTATTTAGCCATTGGTGGAAAAGTTTTCTGTTTGATTTGAATTTTCATTTGACTTCGAGTTTTCATCAAAATTTTTCATAAAATCTTTTCTGGTTTGCCTTCATGTGGAAAACTTTTCTTTTGTTTGTTCTATGTCAAAAAGAATTTTAAATTGTTTTGCCACCCTTAAGTTTGGGTTTTAGATGCTTGAAGTGACCCAAACCGATAACCGGTTATTAAAGTTGTATGTAGGTCAAGTTTTTGGCTTGATAACACGCACACACACACACATACATACATACAACATACAGTTGCAAACAAATTGATGGAAAAAAAAAAAACAAAGAAAATAACAGGCAAAACTTTAAATGGCGCATTTGCCTGAATTTGAATTTGAGTTTGAATTGAATCGACTTGGTTTAGATTGGGTTGGGTTTGTTTTGGATTTATTTGGTTCATATTGGATTGGGTTCCGGGTTGATTTGGTTTAGATGGGCTTGGCTGGATACGTTTAAGTTTCAGTTGGTTAGTTCTTTTTTTTTTGCTAAATTCTGGGTGTTGAATTTCAGCTAGTTTCTTAGGTAGATGACCTATTTAACAAAAGGATAGGAAAGGAGAATAGAAATTGTGAAGCAGGTAAAAAAAGGTTAGAAAAGGGTATGCAGCTGGTCTATTAAATAAAAGAAAAATAACAAATAAAAGCTTTTTCTCAGAATTTGCCAAATGGTTGAGCTCATTGGGTTGCAGCTGTAAATTCTTTTTTAACTCCAACAGCTATTGTTAAATAATTTTTTATTCTCCCTTTTTAGCAAGGAAGATGGCAGAAAAAAAGCTATCAGAAAGGGGTTAATGTACTCGCAGTAAACAATTTTTTTTATTTAAGCGGAGCATGATTTGATTGAGTCAATGAAAAGCAACATATGACAATATGTTCTTCAATTAGAAATTATGTAAAAAACACATGTCCTTGATAATAGCCATTTTTGCAGTTTGTCATAATAAATTACTTAATTTAACCAACAACATTAATAATAATAAGTACGATCCATTCCGAAGCTTCCTATATAAGTTATATTATATATGCCCAAGGACTGATTTGGCACTTGTTTAATTTTTTTTTTTAATATTAATAAAAAAAATATTTTGTAAATTAGTATGAAACTTGTCAATTATTAAAAAAAAACGTTTTATAAATTTACAATAATATCACACTTACTGACATGTGTTCATGTCAAAATGTGTTAAAGTTACACTTTGTATTTATTGTAAGCGATAAGGCTGAGATCGATTCCTGGAAACCCCTATAAAAACTGTTGCCATATACTATTTATAATTTGCGTTATGTTTTAAATAAATTTTATTTACTTAAATGATCAACTAGAAATTTCTGACAAAAACTTTTAGTCAGTAACCAACTGTTTCTCCTTGTCATATTCATGTCATATGAAATTTTTTGATGTGTGGGCGCCCAATTGCAGCTCGTCCAGCTTCTTCCCATTGGCACCATCTGTCAGGTCGTGAGAGGGAGAGAGCAAAAGCCCGTCAGTACCGCCACCGCAATACGAAGGAGAAGGAAACATGACAAAACAAATTGCCACAGACGACACCAAAACAGGAAAGCGAATTGCGCAATGTAAGAAACGAAAAAAGAAAACAACAACAACACAAATACAAAAAAAGGGGCGGGGTACAGGAGAGAAAAAGAAATGCAATTTATTATAATTTAATCTAGAATAGAAAATTAAATAGAGGCAGAGCTGCAGCTGCAGAGGTCTCTATGTGGCCGCTGTCGCCGCGGCCACCTCTGCTGCTTTGATGCAGTCGCCGTTAGCTGCATATATTGTAAGTTATCGCAGTGCCGAGTCCCGCGTTTGAGTTTTATCTACCGTTAGGCATACAGTGTCAATAACACATGAGGGAGTAAGATAGAGGGAGTGAGATCGGGGTAAAACAGAGACAAATAGAAAGAGACAGACGGCGGAAGGGGGACCAAGTGACACACGTGTGCGCGGGCGTTGATGACTTACAATGACTGTGGAATATGCAAGGGATGCAATGGCACAACACAAAAAAAAGGGGGAAGTGTATGACAGTAGGAGTAATGATAAAGCGCTCGAGGGGCTAGTTGAGGGAGAGGCAAGATGCAATGGAGGCCAACGTTGGCGTTGCTCTTTGACAACTGTCACTGTCACAGTCACAGTCACCAAGTGGAGAATAAATGCGACAGCTCTGAACTAGATACTGTGGGACGAGTACCTTTTAAAATTATAGAACCATTTATATGGTAAAAACTTCGAAATAGTTACTTGTTTATTTATAATATATTATGCTTAGGCAATGTGATTTTAATAAATCTAATAAAATCATTTACATGTAAATTAAATTTGTTTAGAGTTCATTAAGATTATTCTTCAGCTAAATTAGTTTTCGCATAGACTTTTTCCGTTTAAGCTTGTTCCACTGTTTGTCACACTTTGGCCAATGTCTGTGGTTAAAAGTTGCATGTTGTTGCTGTTTATACTATTGTTGCTGTTGGTGCAAACGAATAAAAATTAATTCAAAAATAAATTATTGTCATTGCCATTGTTGTTTATTGTTGCTGTTGTTGTTGCAAGTTATTAGTTTAAATTGCGGTTGCAGCTGAAGCTGAAAAGCAGCTGTCATATTTTTTGTTGTTGCCGGCTTTTTTTTTTTTTATAGGGTCGTTGTTGCTATTATTGTGGCTATTATTGTTGTAGCTGTTGTTGCTGGTGGTTGCTAGTGGTTTCAGACATTTGGTGATGTGGTTGACGGCTGGTGGCCAAAGGTGGAGGCGGCTATATATTTGCTTCTATTGCAAGCAAAATTTAATGACCTTTACAAGTTCATGCCAAATGAACGTTCTTGAACTTTTTTTTCTCTTTCCCTCTCACTCTCTCTCTATCATTCGATTTTTACGTTGCCGTCAAATATTTTATGGTTGGACCACGTGGCGTATGCACAATATTTGTATTTCTGCATACGCCCTGTGTTTTCCATTGTTGTTCTTCATTATTACGACAATTAACTGCACTGAGGATTTAATAAAATAAATAAATACCTTAATATTGATTTTGCATTATTTGGATATCACAGTAAATTAAAATAAAATTTAATTTACATTTTAAATAACTTCTTACATATATCCTTGTAGGATGAAGGCATTTATTGCTATTGCATTAAAACACATGTTATGTATGCACACGTACACAGACCAAATAACTGTATAAATAGACTTTGATAAATGTTTGTAAGCCGATAAAGCTTTATCGTTTAATTATATTGGAAAAGTGCATTTTAATATGGACGCCCTTCAACCAATATCTCTTCAGATAGTTTGTCCTGACGCAAGAATCCTTTTGAATTTATATCGTTATATCTCTGGAAAAATGCCAGATATTAGAACTTTAACAATTTTTACCTATTAGCGGTAATTGTAACTAAAATACTTCAACATTGACCCACTCAGCTGAAATTTGACGCTTTTTAGTGAAAACTAAATTTGATAAATTATAGTTACTTAGGTTGATCTACTTATATCGGTGTTAATAGATATAAAACAATAATATTTCTTTTGTTTAAAATATTAGTATAAATATTGGCTAACTTAATCAACTTACTATACTATAATCTTTTATTATATATGTATGTATACATATATGTTCATGAGATTTATATTGGACATATATCCATATTATATATTTAGCAATTTAAAGTCATATTAGCAAATTAAATTGTATTAGCAATGAATGGTTAAAACTTGTAATAGCCACTAACATCTTATTTTACTGTATATTTAAGGTGTTTTGTTTTCTGTTTGCATCTACTGGGTACAGGTACGTTTTTTTCCTCCTCATAAAAACAGAAAAACGTCTAGTCTTGTTGGCGTCTAAAATACATTTGTTAATTGTTAATGCAAAAAGTGTTGCATAACACGCACATAAAACATTTTGTCTAACTATCCTTTTGGCCCAGTCACAGATACAGCTGACCAGCGACAACATTAAATCATAAAAACCGAAAGAGAAAAAAAATTTTTTTTCCAACAGTCGGTCGAAACCATAAAACCTTTCAAAATGCATTTTCGGTTTGAGACCGAAACAAACTTCAGTCAATAAGGCAAATTGCTTTGGTTTACTTTTGTTTCTTTGAATGTGAGTGTGCATGTATGAGTATGTGTGTATTTATGTGTATGTATATATGGCATTAGGCCAGAATAAATAAATAAATAAAGGCAAACGAAAAGATTTTGCTTTTAAGGCGCTTCAACATCATCAAATGTTCAAGTTTATGAGTTGCATTTTTTTTTGTTTTGTTCGTTCTGCTAACTTGTACAAATACAAATATAAATACCCATTTGCACTCATACTCATACTCACATTTACATTCATACTCATACATAATTCGTTTGCTTGTAGCCTTTTGGGACTCACATTGAGATCAACACTTGCAACTGGCGACAGGCAAAAAGACGACAAAAGAATCTAAATATCATTCAGCAACAACACAAAAGGCGGCTAATAACCCTGAGTCGTTATGGCTAAGAGCTCCAACAAATTTCTCGATCCCTTCCCCTATCAATGTTTCCATACCCCTTTCCCTTTGCATTACTCTAAAAAACTAAACTACTATAAAGCGAGACAAATGTTTGAATTTGCTATTGCTCCTTCTGGATCCCCGGCAAACTGTTTTTAATCCACTGAAAGAAATTGGTGGATATTCTTGATAAAAGAAGAAATATGGAAAACATGAAATAGTTTTATATTAATTTTGAATTGAATTTATGTTCACCATTCATTTAAAGTTATTCATGGATCATAGTGATAAATGTAGGTTTAAGCGGAAAGGAGGGTTACTTGCGGCCTCTAATCCCTTTGAGTTTAAACGTCTTTGTGTGGAAAATATTTGACCTTACTAGTGAAATTTGCTACTAACTCGAAACGCTTTTATCACATGGGTATGGTGTTATTTTTTCCACCCAACGTCAGAATTAGAAACCGCTTATAAATATATTCTTTATTAGCGAATAAATGTAGTTTTTCAATTTAAGTAAGTCTCTATAAATTTAATTGAAACATGATTACGTTGAAATATAGATAGATAGATGTATATATGTATATTTTAGAAACTACATCTTTATCTGGCTTTTTCTATATTTCTTTTCTTCAATTTTCTTTCAGTGTAATCGCATGTTCAACAATAAATGCTAAGAGTCTTATATACCGTGGCCAAATGATGTTACTCCCTCTTCGGC
This sequence comes from Drosophila emarginata, assembly GCA_037075365.1. Taxonomy (NCBI): domain Eukaryota; kingdom Metazoa; phylum Arthropoda; class Insecta; order Diptera; family Drosophilidae; genus Drosophila; species Drosophila emarginata. The sequence goes on from JBAMCD010000012.1 coordinate 856,557, forward strand.
TTTTCCCCACTCTCTCTCCCTCTCTCTCTCTGTCTCTTTCCATCTCTCTATTTGCGTGGCTGTGTGTCTGTGTTAGTATGTTTGTGTGTCTGTGTTAGCCGGGTCTATTTGATTGCTGTTGTTGTTAGCCGGCTTCGTTTCCCATTGTCGACTTCCACATGGGGGTTTCTCGAAAGAAACCTATAGACCTACATTTTAAACAAATTGCGTTTTTTTCCTCACTTTTTTCTGTTTTTTTTTTTTTATGTTTTGTGTGTTGTGTGCTGTTGTTCATTGTTTGTGGTGATGTGATCAACATTTATTTTGTTTTTTTTTTGTTTTTTTTTCCACCTACTTCTCCACCTTCTGCTTCTTTCTTTTTATTTCGGTTTTCTTCCAAGAAACAAATGCATTAAGATAATCATCAAGAATTTGTATGTAGCTGATGATGATGAACCAAAAGTAGTCAGTTAGTCAGTCAGTCAGTCGGTCAGTCAGTCACTCAGTCAGCCAGTCATTTTCTATGTATGGGGCGAGTGACAGCAGCAGCCGTTGTTGCCTCTCTCCACCTTTTGCCGACTCTTCTTCTAATCTCTTTTGGATGTTTCTGCACCATCATCAAGCTTTGAATTTGTATTGTTTGACGACTGCGTCATCGGCAGCACCTCGCCGCTTTCCTCTCTGCGCTCTCTTCGTTGTCTCTGCATCTCAGTTTCTCTCGATCTTTTTATGTATCTCTCTCCATCTCTGTCTCTCTCTCTCTCTCTATCTCTCTCTTTAGCTTGCGGCAGTGGGTCTTCACTTTCGCCAATTCTGAGCTCCACTTGGCAGGTTCAATGGCCCCGGCCCCACGCCAAAGCCAACGTTTGCGTCGCTGCTAGCATAGAGCGCCATTCGCACGTTTTTGTATTTTTCTGTTGTTGTTGTTGCTGCTGCTGCTTTTTTCTCTTTCTGTGTTTCTTAACGTTTCTCCTCCTCTTCATGCCGCTGGCCAAGTTCTGCCTTTGGCGGCAGCCAGTCAGGCCGCTCGTCATCGTCATTTTGTTTGTTTGTTTTTCCAATATTGCATTGCAGTTTTTTTTGTTGTTTTTTCTCTCCTCTCCTCTCCTCTCCTTTTTTTTTTTTGTTTTGCTGCATTTCATTTGGTTTCATTCTATGTATTTCATTGCTGGCAGGCTAGGACGGGATTCACGGAGGCAGTGGGAGTAACTTTTTATGTATGTATTTGTATACCCTTGCCCCATAAATGTGCCACATGAGTTTTATTAGCCATCGTATTATCGAAAGACATGAAAACTTTGTCGACTTGTTGCAGTAAAAAAAAAAACAACTCTATTTCAAATTACCTTGTAATTCTCGTATTTATTTGCATTTTGGAGACTTTGTTGAGTCAAAATGACATAAACTCACAACTTATCGATCATTATAAACTCTGTAGGAATACTACGACAGAATGCAAAAAAAATATAAAGAAACAAGTAAGCGAAAACTTTGGAAACTTTCTAATACAGTAGTACTATGTATAAACTCTTCTTTGGCGTTCCTCTAAATGATGTAAAATTAAAAAAAGAACGTTTATTTTTTAATAACCTAAATCAAATATAAATTACTGATAGATAGGTTTTTTTTTGCTAGATGTTTGGAGGACTTGGATATTGTATGTATTATAATTTGTTAAGAAAAGTTGCTAAAGTATTTAAAATCACACAAGGGGTTTAATTTTTTTAAAATTAGTTTCTTTAGTATTGCCGAATGGATAAGGACTTTTTAAATTAAGATTCCACCAGACATTATTGATTTCAAGACTATAATGATTATTGATAATTCGCTTTTATAAATTTACTGATAACATAATCTTATTTTCTTAATAAGATAAAAATCACTTATTCTTATATTATTTTATATACACATATATCCATTTTCAGTTAATGGAAGAGTAATAAATTTTCGTTGCTTTAAATTTGGCTTCCATAATGTCTCCCTTTTTTTTGTCTTCTTGTTTTGTGTACTTTTTGTTTTTGTTTATCCATTCTCTCGTTTCCTTTTGATGACTTCTAAACGATGCTCTTGGATCACTTGACGGCTATATGCTATTTGCAGTTCTTTTTGCATTTTTATTGACTTCAGACACGAACCAAAGAGTTACATACATATATATATATATATATACATATATGCAAAATAGCAGCCCTATGGTCAGACATTAATGATTCTATAAAATACTACTATTCGACTCATGAAATGGCAGAAATCGTATATAAATATTTGACAATAGGACTATGGCTTTTCAAGACAAATTTCCGCTAAATAAAGTAATAAAGTAATTATATATTATACAAGTTTTTGTTGCAAATCTGTCTGAACTTTCTCACATCTAGCCAATTTGTATGTATGCGGTTTTTTTTTGTTTTTTGGTTGATTTTTCTTTTTTTTTAACAGTTACGCCCAAAAATTACACAGCAATATATGTAATAATAATGACATGAAACCAAAGACCCAAAGAGACCGAAGTTAAAACTGGAGATGTAGACTGAACCCTTAATTAGGCTATTTGCCAAATGGGCGAATGCGAAACGCAAACTACAAAAACAGACAGCGAAACACAAAAAAAAGGGGGAAAAAAAAATGGAAAATAATAACACATATTAAAATCATATTTGGAACGTAATAAAAACGCCCACAGAACACAAGAGCGTTAAGAAAATAAGCTATATTTACAGAGTTTGTTCAGTCGTTATAAGCTAAACAGTAATTGGGTTGAATATGGGTTAAATATGCTGAAATTTTCTAAAATAAAAAAAAAAAGAAACAATGAAATTAGAGATTTATGGATCCCATGGTTTAACTATTAGAGGCAAAGTCTAAAAGAAGTTGACATTAGCTGACGAGTTCTCAGTGGCTTTCTCTTTATCCAAAACCTTAAACTAGAGGATCTCTCTTATGAAACTCTCATCATTTGAAGTGAACTGTAACTATATTATTATGGATATTGAACAAAATAGATTAAATGTTACTTATTGAAACATAAGTTCCGGTAAATGATGGCCTCCATTGTGGCCAATTCTGAATATGATGTTTTAAATAAGAGATTAAATTCTTAAAAAAAACTGACGACATTCGGAAGCGTTAAAATTTTGACTTATGTAAAGCATATATTCAGTAAAAGATCAACACGTATACAAACATAATTCCAAGGATTAAAACTATGTGATTTATATATTTATATTAATTCCCAAAGTGTGATTTCGTTAATACAGTTTATAGATATAGAATACATATTATAGATAAAAAGAATTTATAGATAATTTTATATTTTATTATATAAAAAATATTCACAAGAGCAAGTAGAAATATGTAATGAAGGCGAAATTTTATTTAATAAATATTATATAATCCTTAATATGTCTATAATTGCATTTTCCTAAAATGGATTCGAACAAAACTAGATAAAATTATATTATATAGAAACTTCATTAAACGGAAATTTTGATATATACAGAACAAATTTAACATTAAAGCTGTATTTATTAAATGTATTATACGGAGAACTTTATTAAAATATAAGTTTACTATTGGGTAGTTCGAATGTACTATATTGTATATATTATATATCCTTAGCGGTAACACATGTTTATATTCCAATTTATTTTTATTTCTTCAATTTTTTTGTTTTTCACAGCTGCTTTACTTTTTCCAAAAGTTTTTGACTTACCTTACCGTTTGAATTCTTTTATTTATTATTACAATATTTTTTTAGATTTTTAAAAGATAAGAATTAGTATGTACGTATTTAATCCCTTCGAGAAATGATCTGGTCCACAACCATGGCTAAGAACCTCTTGCCATATGCCATTTTGTTTACAAATCTAGCATGTGGAGAAAAAAAAGTTCATTGTACATTTAATTGGTTTACTTAGTGGATTTCACACCAAAAATTGGCTCACTCAGCACAAAAGCAGCGAAAACAGATGAAATGTCATTTTGACAGCTGCAGGCAAGGCCAAAAGAGACAGACGGAAAAAAGAAATTTCCAAAACCAAACCAAAACAAAAAACTAAAAGAAAAGAAAAACGGAACAGAGAAAAAGAAAAATCATTTTCAAAAATTATTATTGTTGGTAGTCGTTTTGCATTTTACACATACACACACACACACACAGAAATACTTTACCTAGACATTTCTCCTCAGTTTTTTCTCCCACCCCCGCACATGTTGTAGATTTCTACTTGTTGCATTGTTTATGACAATTTTTGCCTCATTTTCAGCGGCAGGCAGAGACATTTTTGTGTCGACTTTTTCCTTCAAGTTTCACTAAAGATTTTCTCTATCTATCTATGTATGTATGTATTTCTACCCCCCGACCCCACCTAGAGTAGGTTTAACTGTCTTAGTGTGGGTTGCATCTTTATTGTTGTACATACACAAAATACAACTGATTATCGCTTCTTGTTGCTGCCACAATTTTTCCATCACCAACTGTGGCACGCGCTGTTATCACTCAACTGTCAACTTGAGACTTGTCCACAGAAATAGAGAAAGACCAGAGAGAGAGAGACAGAGAGTTGAATAGAATGTGCGGGTGATATAAAGAGAAAGAGAAATAAATTTCAATTTAATTGCCGGGTTTTCTTTATGACTGATAAGAGGATTTTCCTTCTAGGAATTTCATCCATTAAGAATGGGTACGATTAATGTTTCGGTTAAGTAGCAACGTTTGTTAAGGATTATTGTCTCTTATAGTATTAAAAGAAAATTTTTCTTTATTTTTCCTTTTCATTAGAGATTTAACTAGAAAGCTGGCATTGAATCTTTTTTTGGTTAAACTTTAATTAATAACATCAGAGATGAATAATAAATACAAGACAAAGTAAATGAAATGGTATTCTGGATTTTAATTTAATTATGGGAATCGGTCTTGGCTTTAATATTTCATTTAGTTAAAACCAATAAATTATTTCTTTGCAATGTCATCAGATTCTTTTTAAGCTGCTACAAATAAAAAGGATTAAATTAAAGTATTATTAAGTCATTTAGAAAAAGAAAATGATATGATATGAAATGAGTATTCAATATACTTATTGCATTTTTTTTTAATTTTCCCTAACTTTTTAGATTATGTTTTATTTACATATAATAAAAAAAAATTTAAGATTGTAAATATCATTTAAATATTGAAATTTATGTTGTATACTATAATTAATTATATTTTTCTTTATAATTTTCAAATTATAATGAAGATTGTAAATATCATTTAAATATTGAAATTTATGTTGTATACTATAATTAATTATATTTTTCTTTATAATTTTCAAATTATAATGTAGATTTCATCTAAATTGTATTAGTAATTATCTTAAGTTTTTCCCATTATCAAGTTATTTCCGTTTCATAACTGCACTCAGTTGCATATTAAATATTTGCACAACTAATTCACAATACACACGATGTTTGTATGTTGGTATCCATATACAATATATAAGTATATATGTATATATATACTATATATATTGAATACACCTTTGTATTTGTATACCTATGTAAATATATACATGCATACATCTATGTATATTTCCTTTTGAAAACTGAACTGTTAAATGAGGTGATGCAATTATCTTTGCTTGTTAATATTGTATTTGTATTCATTTATGACCCAATTTGTTGCTATGACACTTTCCAGCTAATCAAAGTGCATTAAATATCTTGTTATATATGTACTAGTATATACTTACTATTTGTATCTGCTTTCTCGTATGACATTTTTGCAATATTTCTCTCATTTTGTCTTTCCTTTTTGTTTTTTTTATAATTTTTACATAGTTCATAAAGTTTCTTGAGGCGCTGAGAGAAAGTGCGTAAGTCAGAGAGAGAGAGAGGGAAAGAGAGAACCAGAAAGAGAGAGAGAGAGAGATGGTGGAGGGATGGTGGTGAAGAGAACAAGAAATTGTGTCAATTAATATGCTAAATTATACACACACTCAACTAGAGGTTTTAATGTTTGAGTGGAAAGATGCCCCAGTTGAGATAGAGGCAGCGGGAGAGAGAGAGAGAGAGAAAAGAGAGAGAGAGAGAGAGAGAGAGAAAGAGAGAGAGAGAGAGATAGAGAGAGAGAGAGAGGGGAAGAAAGAGATGCCAATCAATTGCAAACTAGGAAGCAAAATTTTCAACCCCTCGCCCTGCTTCCACCATTCACCTTTTCCAGCTAATTACCACACAATGACGTGAAAGTTCGTTCATTCGTTGGCTTGTTTGTTAGTTTCGTGAAACCGCAGCCCAACTTGAGCCATGCCGGGATGGGATCAGAGGGTGGAGTGGAGTGGTGGGGGGATGGTCGGGTTGTAGGAAGGGGGGAGGGGGAATACTCAGGGGCTGGGGCTAAAAAGAAGAAAGCGCTTTCTTGTTTCATTTTGCAATATATCTCGTGAAAAGTCACGACAGTAACAACAACAGCAACAAAAGCAGCAACAACAACTTCATCTGCGTTTTGAATCTTTATTGCAACTTGAACCAACTGCCAAACAGTCACACATAGACACACACACATACATACACGAACAAATACAGACAAACATATTTACTCACACATGGCGTATGCGCGATATTTGCTTCCTCTGCTCCATCAGATAAAAAAAATAAAATAAAAACCGCTTTACTCTATGCCAAACAAGTAAACCACTTGACTTGGCTGGGTTTGTTTTGTTTTTCATTTGTTTTTGTTGTTTTTGTCGTTGTTGCTGTTATTGTTGCTGTGTGTTTGCCGCCCGCTACGAAATGGTTTTGACCCCACATTTCAATTACATACCACAAAAAGTTGCATAACATCATCATACCATATGGAAGAGGATAATATTTTATTTTTTGAAGGTAGGTTTTGTAGGTTTTAAGGACGGTTCAAAATTGTTTGGGTTTATTTGTTTGAAAAAGTTGAATTTATAAATATTTTGTTTTGAGCCCTTAGGATATAAACATTTTTATTATATTTACTGAACGGATAAGTGTTTATGAAATGGCAATGCTGTTTGCATTTTTATATCAGATATATTTTTATCAAGTATTCCATCGCTTTCAAGTTCTAAGCTATTATACTCTTTCTCTATTGTACACTCTATTTTATATATTTTTAGTATAACGTAAATTTCTTTTTAGTTTCAAGTTTGTGTCAACATTAAATATTTCGAAGTTTGTTAAGAAAAGATAAAAAACAGAAAGTTTTTGGAATTAATTTTCTCGTTTCTCAATAAAGTTTAGCGAACAAATTTTTTTGTAAGTGCAAGTTATTAAATTGAGCAGATTTACCGATTTCTTTCTTTGTCACCTTGAGTTGAGAACCTTTCGGTAGTCACCAACTGATCAGAATTGTTAAAACTGTAGAGTTTTCATGAATTTCCTTGGAGAAATTGTAGGTATAATAAGACTCAGAATAACTGCATACAATTAATTGCCGTAATAGATCTAATAGACCGGAAAAATATGTTTGTAGGCTCAGAAAAAATCTTTCTCCGATTTGTATAGTTTTTTGCGTGTACTTAGCCATATTTTTAATGCATATACCATATTATGGTATATGGAAAGTAAACCTGTGTTTCTTTTGTATTACTTTTAATTCACTATTCTTCACAGTTTTCTAGATATCTTGTAGATTAATCGATTTTATTTTTATTTAAACAGAAATGAAGCCTAATTTTGGGAGCACTTAAAAGGCAGTATCCTTCCCTTCTTTTTCTCTCACTCTCTATCGCTCTAAGTGCCTTGTCTTGAATCAATATTCTTTTTTTTTTGTTTGTATTGTCAAAGTTGGTCAACTGAGATCAGAAAGTAGTTTTGATACAAGTAGAAGTTCTGCTTTCTATCGCCCCCATCTCTACTACTTCTACTACCACTTAGCCTTTCCAATTCAATTTAGCTGAGAAAAAAGAATCGCAGCAAAGAAAAAAATAAAAATGGTGAAAAACTGGAGAAGAAGGAGAAAGAGCAGGAGACCGAGAGGAGATACACCCACACATGACAGAGAACTGGTTGATATGAATATACTTTTGATATGCATGCATAAATTACGTATACGACATGTTTGTGGTTAGTTAGTCAGCGTGTTGTTACTTGGTTTGTGCCAGTTAGCTAACCAGATCCAGATCCAAAAACTTGGCCTGCATTTCCAATACCAGTTCTATGCACATTTGTCATGCCAAAACTACAGAAAAAAAAAAATTTGAATACTCGACACAGGCAGAGACACTGCCAGAGATAGAGGGAGAACTAGAAAGAGATAGAGACTTAGAGGGGAGACAAACACAAATTAAGCCAGCAATAAATAACAAATCAAAAAGAAATGACAAAATAAAAAACGAAAAAAAAACTACACACAAAAAAAAATGCCAAAAGAATTAGGTCAGTAACACACCAAAAAGTCAAAGAATAAAAAAGACGAAGGGGAAACAAAAACAAAGAAAAAGCACGAAAAAAAATACGCAAATAAAAAGGCAATTGAGCATGGTCATAGCTTTAAGACAAATACAAACCAGTCGAAACTTTAAATTAAATTAACGACTTTTAGTTACTCTTTTTTTTAAAACTTTTAATTGCCATAAAGATGTTCTTATATGATCTCTTTCTGTAATATATTATTTTAATTCTGTGAATTGATTACCTAAAGAATAATTATGCTACTTTTAGAAGGCTTAAGATACTTCAGATATTTTGTAAATATTAACTTATAAATAAATAACCAGGTAAGCAGAATAAGGACAACTTGAAAAAGGGTTTAAATTTTTGGCAATCTAATCTAATCTACTAATCGTTAAAGAATACATTTATATATATTGCATAAATATTCATACATATTTTATATATTTTTGGTTTAATATACCTCAAATACCACTTCGCCATTTTTGGTTGCTAGGTATTAAAAGTCGCCCGACAAATATAAAGAATTTTGTTTAGGAACTAATTAAAAAACATCAAATAAATTGCTCAAATTCAGTGACCCAATTCTTTTAAATCATTTTGTTTTGTCTATTTTTATTGAAATTTGCTTTCATTTCGGCAAACAAACAAAAAAACGACAAAAAAAAGCAACTGTCAATGAACTTTGGCTCTGGTTGGGTTCTACCTTGTGATCATCTGTTTTAATATCGGTCAATGTATTCATCATAATAATAATAATAATAGTAGACATAATATAAGAATATCAGTTAAACAACGAGATAAGAATTTCAAAAATGTTTTCTTTCTTTTCTTTTGATTGTGTTTTACATATGGATTTACTATATGGATTATATATACATATATACACATACATATATACATATACATATATGCAATGCCAAAAACTTTCACGTAATTTCTGTTGGATGTCTGCTATCTCTTTTCTCATGCTATCTCTCTCTTTGATTGTGTGTGAATTATATTATTTTTGTGTCTGTTTTGGCTTGTTGTAAAGAGTCAATAACCTTTTTGCGTATTCAAGAAGCCAGTCCCCCAGCAACAACAACAACAACAATAGCACCAACAATGATATCAACTAAGTCAAAGATTTAATTTTCTGTTGTTTTCTTAATTTTTTTTGTTTTGTTTGGCTTTTTAGTTTTAGCCTTAATTAAGAGGCAATATGGCTTCATAATATAGTTGATTAAATTCATTTTGAACTTTAAGTTAATTGACTTTTCACTAGTTTTTTTTCTTCATTAAAGATACACAAAATTAGATGCTTTAAGTAATATATGTACATACATATATGTATGTATATATATTCAATTTACATAAGTGATTAAAACTTGTGCTTTATAATTTGTTCTTTGCTTAAAGACTTTCGTGATTTAAAATATATAAGTTTTAAAAAGCATTAAATATAGAAAAAATAATCTTAGTATTTATAAACTATCTTAAAGTGTGGAAAAAAAGATATCCAATCTAAAACAAATATTAAAGATTAATAGATTCGTTCTCTAAAGGTCTGTACTGTTATTTAATCGTGCTAAACTTTTGAAAAATCGAGCTAAAATTTTGGTAACTTATTTTCCTAAGGAAATGCTTTAGTTTAATATTACTTCAAATTTATTATACCTTATTTTTGGCATTCTTTTGTGCTAGATAATTGCTCTTTAAGTGTATATGTATATTTAAATGATCTTAATTTTACAAGCATAAAAGGTATAATAATAGAAATAATTGTCATTTTAAAAGTTAATAAATATTTTGATCTAAACAAAGACTTGGAAAATGTGTTTAATATTTTAGTGTTTTTTATTATTGTTTAACTATTTAGAAACCTTGACCATTAGGATAATGCACCTCTTAAAAGGCAACTCGACATCATTTATAAAAACAATAGAAATCAAAGCAAAATCTTGGTAAAATATGTCTAAATACAAAATAGAAAAAAATAAAGTTAAAATTTAAATCTATTCTTGAGTTTAGATTTTAATTGATTTTTTACTGTATCGTATAAAAATTCTAAATGAATATTAGACATGCAAAATTTGAATGTAATTAAAATGAACCACAAATGTTTCGGAGTAGGTAAAATTTATATTCGAGTTCAACAAATCACATTTTATAGTGACCACGATCTTTTCCCAGCTTGGTAACTAGTTATTTATATAATTCTTTATAAACTCTTATAAATGCACAAAATTAATGTACCTGCATTATCGTTTTTCAAATTATTAAAATTTATTCTTTATCACTGTTCACATTCACATCCTACCCAATAAAATGAGGAATCGTATATATAGTAGTTTTAGATTTTGTTGCAAAAATATTTTTGTATATATGTTGGTTTATTTTTTGTTTTGGTTTTCTTTTTATTTTTGTTGTTTTTTTGTATTTAGTTTTATGTTGATTATATAGTTTGAGAGTTCAACACTTTCGCTGGACCGAACTTAATGTGACGTCAAATCAAATAGAAATCTTGAAATAAATTTTTATGTTTCTGTTTTTATTTTGTAGCTACTTTCGAAATTATATAGAAATCATTGGTATTTATGTGAGAAAATTAAATATATTCTGACATTTCAAATCAAATATAGTTACAAGTTAGTTATTATAGTTTCTATTGGCTTGGCCTACGTGAGACAAGCCACATACCGAATAAAAGTCGAATTGAAGCCAAACTTGAACTCAGCACAAAAGAAAGTTCAGTTTAGTAAGAAAAAGAAAACTATAAATACTTTTTTTTTCCAAGAATACTGATCATCAATATATATACGTACATATCGGTTTTTATTGAATCGTGTGACCTGATGATGTCACGTGCATCGCCTGCTGAGCTGAGAAAAATTTGCAATATCTGCTAAAAATCCAATATATATGTGTATATGGGTCAAGCTTTAAGAATGAGAATGTGGGAGTGGAAAACGATTTGACCTAGCAAAATTTTTTTTTTTTTAAAAAGGGGGTAAAGTCTTATGAGAATATCCAAGGCAAAGAGAAGGGAATTCCCCTGAGTCAGTGGCACGTGGTAGTCAAATTACAAAAAAAAAAAAAACAAAAAGTGAATACATTGCAGAAAATTTTTGCATTGCAATCCAATTAATAAGGGAAAACTCATAATGAACTATGTAATATACCATGTAATTAAAAGAAAACAACGAAGTCAATCAATTTGCAAGCAAAATTCGAAATTTATTATTTATAAATGTTAACGAATTAAAACATTATATTGCTGCTTATACATGTGATGCCAACATTTCCAAAATATGTAATTTCAGAGAACAACCATTAAAAAAAAAACAAGTTGACCGAGTAAACTTTGTTGTCATCGAATTTTTTTATACACTTTGCAAATGTTTTACCTGCACTACACTTTCGTTTACCCTCACCTATGTATATCTGTGTCTCTATATTATTACAGAACCTTGATTATAACCATATGATGTTATATAATCACTAATCACGTTTCATAAAAATAATACTATATTGTGTTGTTTTTATAAATTGTTTATTTAAACCTATGTAATTTAGTTATCGGCAAAACAAACTGCGTACAGAAAATTGAAGGGTTCGTGTAAATTTTAAACTATATGGTTAGACTAGAGGTCGGATTATTGTAAAATATCTAGGACAGTCGAGAATAAATAAATATAGTTTTAGAGAGTTTGAAGTTTTATACTTACTAGGCTTATAAATAATAGCCATCAGATTTCAATGTCACTTGGGATTATTATTACCAACTAATTTCTATGTATAAGCACTTATTTATATCTCAAGGAAAGGTTGTACCTTCATAGCGAACATTTATATACAAGTTAAATAAAAATAAAAATCAAAAAAAAAAAAAAATAAAAACCAAATAGATACATTTGTAAATATGTATACTTCAAATATTTCAACAAGTTTTTGAGTCAAACATCTTAAATTTTTAATATTAAATTAAGTTGCTTATATAAAAAGGGTTTCATACAGCGAATGGTCCTTAGTGGCGCTTTTTCATAGTGGGAAAACGAAATAACGCATTTTTCTAGGATGTTGTTTGCATCGTTCACTGATTCCTTCTATTTTCCTTCAAATGCCATAGGGACAAAAGAAAAGGTAAACATTATATGACAGTGGATGGAGTCTCCAAATTGCAATTGTTTGTTTATGCAATAGGTAACAGGAGGTAACACCACAGTTTTTTTCGTTTTAGTGTTTCACTTTCATTTCAAATATGTATGTATGTATGTAAAGATATATTCTTTTTTATTTCTTCTGTCGCCTATTTTACCGTCCTTTTTTGTAGCTATCAAACCCGGACATGGTGATTTTTACTGGACAGGCAGTGAATAAGAAAATTCATCAGATGCTTTGCATGTGCGTATATGTATGTGTCTCTATCTCTCCCTCACCCTATCACTCTCTCTCTTATATTGTGTGCGTATGTGTGTATGCATTGGCTTTGTTGTTTCTCTCCTCACTCTCTGATGGCTGACGCTGACTGCATTGACCCCCACTTTGAGGCTGATGTTATTGTTGTTGCTGTTATTTTTGCTCTCACACGCACGCACATTTACGGTTCAATGCACTCTGTACGGTAGGCGGGCGGCGGGCGAGCAGAGAAAAAAAAAACGATCCGGCTCTCTATTTACTTTTCTCAATCAAAAGCCAAACCAAAAATTTACATTTTATGTTTAAATTAAGAACTCTTTTTTGTTAGCCAAATAAATTTTTGTATTTCTGGATAATATTGAAGCATTCCAATAATATGCAGCGATTGAGTGGGTGGTTGGTTAGTTGCCTGATTGAATTCTATAAATTCTTGAAAGGATTCTAATAATATTTGAATGTCATTTAAATGTAAAAATATTTCTATACTTTTTTTAACAATCACAATAGGATCCACTAAGTGGAAACAATTAACAGACTAGTTGACAACCTTTAAAGGTAAAATTAAGTTGTGGACCGTGACTTTTTCTTCACTTTTATATTAGTCTAAACATTTATTAAACATTTATATTATATATATTATATAGATACATGGTTCTAGAGCCGCAAATGCCAGTTACGTAGACTTAGAAATTTTTAGCATATCACTTTACCCTATGGATCTAGGGTATAAGCAACGCAACGCACCAGCGTACCAGAGGCTATTGACTCTTTAGCCCAGGCCTCTTATATGTGTGGATGTTTGTGTATGTGCGTGTGTATGTAGTAGGAGTAAAGTCGAAGCATTGACCGAGAGAATACGCAGCTCCCTTTACATATGTACATATAAACATCTCACTGCTTCTCTGTTTCTCGCTCTCTGTCGTTCTTTCTCCCCTTTTCTGCGTGTGTGTGTGTGTGTGCGTATGTGTGATAATGCCATCGCCACACATATGATATCGGCGATAACAGTTGACAGTGAGACAGACGACGCACGGCCTCGGACTGAGGCAAGAAATTTTTGTATTGTATTGTATTATTCCATCCATTCCATTCCCCCAGACTGAGGCAACTTTAGGAAACTCTGATTTTACTTTTCTTTGCCTTTCGCCTCTGTGTGGGGTACATTGACTTTTTTGTTTAATATTAAAAAAAGAGCTTCGTATTTGTTTTGTTACTGTTAATTTGTTTGCCGTTTTAAGTTAAATGATTGCGAATAAAAAAAGAAAATAAATTATAATTATAAACATACGACGATAAGGAAATTATACGAAACTGAAATGAATCAAATGCACTTTGAGCTTGAGATAGTAATTAAAACATAATTCAGATTTTTCCAATACATATTACCATCTGATAATCATACAAATATATTTGATCAGTTTTATTAACATTAACTCTTTAATTTTCTATTCGTACTGCTCGATATTTAGTAGGGTTAACATTTCTTTTTTTAATGGAAAGAATTTAGTATTGGATTTCTTATTTTTTATATGACTTATGCATATGTATGTATGTACATATGTACATAAATATCGCTCTAAAATCAAAATATCATTTATAAATCATTTAGAGTTTTCAGTTTATAATATTAATTTAATTGCTCATAGGGATTTTCAAAATTACTATATTTAAAATATTTATATAAAGCCTAAAAATCAATTCTAAAACTTAATTTTTCTTATAATCCTTCTAATTACAGTGCTCCGGCGGTATCTTTGGATTATCCTTTTATCAGCTCGTCAGCATCACATAAGCCAACAGCCATGCTGTCAAATCATCACACACAACAGCAACACCAGCAGCAGCAACAACAACAACAAAAACATCACATTAACCACCCACAACAACAACAACATCATCATCGTCATCAACAGCATCCAACTCAAGCGCAGCAACAGCAGCAACAACAACAGCCCACACTTCAGTTGACATTTCAGAATTTAAACGTCTTCCACAATGAACGCAAAATACTTTCCGATGTGAGTGGATTAGTCAGGTAACAAACACACACAAAAGAGTCGACAAAACAAAAAAAAAAAAAATCAACCGAAACATAAACTGAAAACCCACTGAACCAGTGAACTTAACCAAGAATCTTTCTTCGTTTTCGTTTCGTTTCCGCTACTTCCCCCGCCAGTCCCTGCGAAGTTTTGGCCATTATGGGACCCTCGGGTAGTGGTAAAACCACACTCTTGGACTGCTTGAGCGGCCAGCGGCGTTTTGATAGCGGAAGTGTCTATTTGAATCGTGAGCCTCTCTCAAAGAAATGGCGTCGCCGCATTGGCTATGTCCTTCAGGAAGAGATCTTCTTCCCTCAATTGACCCTAAGAGAGACCGTAATGTATACAGCATTGCTAAGATTGCCCGAATCGATGGCACGTGTGGAAAAGATGCGGCTGGTCGATCATATATTGGACGCCCTGGAATTGACCTGCTGTCAGCAGACAAAGTTCGGTGACTATCTGAATCGTGGTCTTTCGGGGGGCGAGAAGAAGAGAGCGAATATTGCCTGCGAGTTGCTAACAAATCCGTTGCTTATGCTCTTAGATGTAAGAGAATTATCGTTGATGCTCTCTTTATTTACTCTCTTTTCGTTTGGACCTCTTAAACGCAGTCTATCTCTTTCTGTTTGTTTCTCTTTAATCTTATTGTAGGAGCCCACCTCCGGCCTTGACAGTCATTCGGCCATCTCGCTAATGAAGGTGCTCAAACGATATGCCCAGTTGGAACAGAAAACCATCGTGATAAGCGTTCATCAGCCATCGTCACAGATGTTTCACATGTTTGACAAGTTACTACTGTTACATCAGGGCCGAACCGCTTACTTTGGTGAGGTGAACAATATCTATCGGCATTTTGAGGATATCGGTGTGACAATTAAACCCCATTATAATCCCGCTGATTTTGTGCGTAAGTGAAAAACAAAGAAAAATGAATTAAACAAATTATTATTAAATTTTCTCAATAAAATTTCTTTTTTTCCTTTCGGTTTCTTTTAACAGTGGAGCAATTGAAATCCCATCCAGATATAAGGGAGAAACTTTTCATAGCCTCCAAAGAATCGCAAAATGGCAACTATTTGAATCGCAATTGCATACAATCTAAACAACAGCCCGATACTCTCCTAATCAATGATATTTTCAACAACTACTATAACCAAAACCATCATCAACCGCACCATCATCATCATCATCAATACGAAAATCTACATCACACCACTAATGGACACGGATGCCGAGTTGAGACAGAAGAAGAAGAAGCTGCTCAGCATTTGGTTTGGTGCGGTGCTGCTGATTCACAATCGAATTTTAGTTCCTGTGCTTCCAGTGATTGCAATAGCTCTACCTCCTGCACCACATCCTGCACATCTTCGGCTTTATCCTCATCTGCATCTTCCTCTGCCAAGAAGAAGAAGAAGAAGAATAAAGCCAATGACGAGGATTGGTTGTCATATCCCACCCGCTTTCATACACAATTCTGTGTATTATCTAGCCGCAATTTCAAGGAGGCCAAACCACGAATGCTCTCCAAACTGAATTGGTTTCAAACAATCGGCTTGGCATTGATGGCAGGTGCAATTTGGTTTCAATTGCCTCGTACAGAAGAGTTTTTGCATGATTTACAGGGCTGGATGTTCTTCTCGCAAACATATTGGATGCTGTTCGCCCTATTTGGGGCATTGAATTCATGTGAGTTGGAAAATTTGAAAATGTTGAACAATTTAATGAATATATGTTTCCATTTTTGTTTTACAGTCCCTGCGGAACGTGAAGTTATAAGTAAGGAGCGACGTTCGGGTGCCTATCGTTTATCTGCCTATTATTTGGCGAAAATGTGTGCGGAATTACCCTTGGTCATAACGTTGCCCACTGTTTACCTCATGATTAGCTATCCCATGCTAGGATGCACTAGGTAGGTTATTAAATCACAAATTGCCTAAAAGTATGCTATGCGATTAATAGTGTTTTATGCTTAAGTTCATGGAATTTCGTTTTCGTTCATTCATTTCCTAATTGATGCTTTCCCTTTGCAGCGTCAAACTTTTCTTTCTGATGCTCATCTTTTTGCTGCTCAATACAATTGTGGCCCAAAGTGTTGGCTTTTTCATTGGTGCCTGTTGCATGGACATGAATGTTAGCATAACGCTTAGTGCACTCTACACACTTGCCACACAGCTCTTTGGTGGCTATCTATCGTCACGCATTCCGGAGGGTCTTTGCTGGATACGTTATACCTCGATGATACATTATGCATATCAGAATATGCAAATACTGGAATTTAGCGAGGGTCCACCCATTAGGTAAATTATAATCATATCTCAATTCTCTCTGAGTACTAATTAAAACGTTTAAATTATTATATTATTTAGTTGCGGTTCACCCAGTAGCTATGAGATATGCAAACAGCAGACAACCGAATTCATTCCATATGAGGAAATACTCAAAGCACAAAATTCAACATCACCGCTCTGGCTGAATACACTCATATTGATGATGTTCTTTCTGGTGTTCCGTTGCCTGGGCTATGCGGTCCTACGTTATCTTCGATGTCCCAAAAAGACGTGATAACCAAATCCGGGAAAGAAAAATGGATGAAAGAAATAAATTATATAAAAAAGAAAATGCAGACAACGAACCAGTGATACGTAATTGTTATTTTCTTTTGTTGAACAAAGTTTTTGCGCCAATTTTGTGATTCAAGTTATATTCAAGCCACACAATTTATACTAAATATAAAAATCTTTATATATATATAATAAATATATATATATATATATTATCGAATATATATATATATATATATATATATATATGTTAATTAACGTTTAGAGCTCATGTGAAACGAGATATATTTGTGTTGCATTCTGTAAACTGCAAATTTTGTTTTGTTTTATGCGTATTTTTTTAATTGTTAGCCATTTATTCTACAATTAAATAATTATATATACATTTATATTTGAACATTTCTAATATTATTTCGATTTGCTATGTGAAAATCGATCGAAAGCAAACAAAATTTAATGTTTTAATGTTGCATTTTAAAAGAAAAAAAAGCGATATATCTATTCAATTATCACACCACACCACAAAAATTGCTAATAGTTTTTGTATAATTTCTTTATTTGCAAATTTTTTGTTTTTTTTTTCACTTGGGAAAATATACTGTGATTTAGTGTGCTAGTTTTTTAATTAGTTTTAAAACCTATGCCTAAAACAATAACAACAACAAAAACACACACACAAAAACAATATAAAAAAAAAATTACTATCAACAAATTTTGTTGTATGAAAAATATTTTTGCACATAAAATTGTATTTTGTTTATATATTAACTAATTATACATATGTAATTAAATTTATTTAAAATATATACAAAAATATAAAATATTTAAATGAAAAATTTATATAATTAATTCAATCATCCAGCATTGATTTGCCTTTTGTCTCTTTGAGAAAGGGCAACAGGAAACAGAAGCCACCGCCGGTAATACCCGCACATGACCACATTGTGGCAGAGATGCCCCAATGGGCCAGACATAGGGGAAAAACCAATAGTAAAACAGCTACCACACAGCTGGTTAACACAATGGCAATGGAAGCAGCCTTTGCACGAATCTAATGTAAATTTATAGAAAATTTTAACAATTTCCTCAATTAAAATTATTTAACTCACCTTAAGGGGAAATATTTCAACGAGGCAAACAAAAAAGCAACCAATTAAACCAATATTTCCAAGAAAAATATACAGAGACATCAAAAATAAAGGCACCCAGCTCCATTTCTCCATATCATAGATGCCAGCATAATGGGTGAAGATGCCAAAAGCTGTCAGACTAACCGTCACTCCCGCCGTTGATACGAGCAGTAGCAATTTACGTCCACAGACATCGCATAGTAGTGTGGTGCCATAGGTGCCCAATATTTGCACTGCTCCAATAATAATTGAACATAAATTTGGATCCATAGAACTGCCCGATTTGGCAAATATATCAGACATATAGTTTATCATGGGAAATAGACAACTAAATTGATTGGTCATTATTAAAATTAATCCAATGCCATAGGCCTTCAGAGCAGCTGGTGTATCTGAAAGATATTGTTTATTATCAACTTATAAATATCTCATAGATTCACAACTTACAAAAATCTCTCAATGTCAATGAATCCTCTAATTGATTTCCCTTGGTTAGAGCAATTCTCATTGTTTCAAATTCCATATCCAACTCGTGATCATCATCTTTAATATTTTTATAATATCGGAAAGATTTTTGAGCTTCCGTAATTTTGCCCACTCGTATCAGATGCATGGGCGATTCCCTTACGAAAAATAGTACAGACAGGAAATAACTTATGGGACACACTATAACTAGCCAAGTTATAACAAAATAAGGTAGATGTGTCGAAAGTATATAGCCCAATAATACACCCACATTCATAGAGAGCATTACCATTGAGGAGAGAGTGCCGCGAATACTGAAAAATGAGAATAAATTTGAAATATTAATTTGTTTGAAATTATATTGTATATATAAAATAATTGTTTCCATTTTAGAAATTAAAGAATTTTATAGGAGCATCCAAAAGTAAAAAGTCAGTTAGTTTACTGGAAAATCGAAAAACCATTACAAAAAGTGTGTGGACTTGATGATTATTAAGTTTTGAAAAGTATTCATAAAGAGGATAAAGCATAATACCAGAAAATCAGAATAAAAAATTTATATTACATATATTTTAAATTGTTCTTATTTGTATTTGAATATCACATCTTTGTTGTGACAAAAGACAAAAATACCTTTAAAAAATTTATTAGCTATAATTGAAAATTTCGATTAAATGAAAAAATCAATGAATCATTTTTTTGATGTATGGTTTTCAAAAAAAAGAAATAAGAATAAATTTTAATAAGTAATCCGAAAAGTAAAACATTTCACAGCTTACCTAAGTCTTAATAAAAAGATAAAGCAGAAAAGATTTAAAGAAGAAATTTGAAACCAATAAGTAGAAAATTTAAGGGAGATAAGATGGAGTTAGCGAGCCTTCTTAGATCAAATCAAATATCTTTTTGTGCTGTGGTAAATGTGTCACAAGTGTCGCAAATATAACAAAAGAAAAAAAATTGTTATTTTATTTGCGAATTCTTCTTTTGCGATTTAATGATTTTTTAAATCAATTTTCTTTGGAATTTGTTCAGAAATTTTCTACTTCGCACTTTCATTTCATTCATTCATTTTTTCGATAAAGTGCTTTTGCCCAACTTTACATAAGATAAAATTGTAATGTAATTCAATTTGCTTTGTCTTTGTTATCTTACTTACTTGGCATTAGAAATTTCACTTAGAAAAATGGGATGAACAATGTACATTCCCCCACTGGAGATGCCAGCCAATAGACGACCCACATAGAGAAATTCTACACTTTCAGCAAAGTAAACCAATAGCCAAAAACACTGAAAGACATAAAAACATAAATCGAGAATATAAACTTAATAATGTTAATTGAATATTGTCTTATTTACCGTATGTGGAATGGCCAAGAAGAGGAGGCACAATTTACTGCCCAAGCGACCCAATAGGCAACCCAGCAAAATATTACCAGTGACAGCGCCTAAGCCCAACATAGCACCTATTCCGGATATTTCGTTGACATTCACAATAAATCCAACCGGAGAATCTGCCGACTGCAATTTCCTTAAAGTAGGTGAAAGCCAGCCCACACCAATGCCATGTGAAATGGCCATAAGATTGACTAGATGGTAATTAAATATAAATGTTAAATTATGAAAATAAGTCTAAATATGTATTGTAAATGACATTCCCCCTACTGAGCAATGCGGTGAGGAATTGATGTCGATTTCTGACATTCAATAAACAACTGGGACGCTGAATAAGTTTTTCAAGCATTTTCAAATCTGAATTCCAGGTGTGGTCTAGTCAAAATATTTCGAATAACTGAGAGTAGAGTGCAGTTCATTTTAGGCATTTGAAACAGTTTTTAAAGTTTACATAGAGATTCAGATTAAGTTTGTTTAATTTAAATGATTAGATTTCCAAGCTTAATTGTGGTGAAATTAGAGTAACATTGACCGCAACCGTCACCTTATCAGCTTAGCCACCTTAGATATATTTTTATCTGATTTCCATCACGAATATTCGATTTAGAATGAAATAAAACAAAATATTTAATTCTTTATTCTTCTTCATTCATTATTAAAGATTTTTAATCTTCCAGCATAGATTTTCCTTTAGTTTCCTTAAGGAAATAGAAAAAGAATATAAATGCAAATGCTGTTACGCTGGCACAGGACCACATGGTAATCGATAAACCCCAATTGGCGACACAAAGTGGAAAAATGTTTAACATTAAAAAAACAAACAGACTGCAACCGACAATGGCCATGGAAGCAGCCTTGGCACGTATCTGCAATTGGAATTTTATAATAATTCATTCAATAAATACATTTCTCACTTACCTTAACTGGAAATACTTCCACCAAACAAACAAAGAAACAGCCCACTAGACCAATATTTCCCAAGAATATATCGAAAGACATCAGTACTAATGGCACCCAACTCCATTCCTTCATATCATAGATGCCAGCATAATGGGTATAGAAACCAAAGGCAGTTAGACTAATAGCCACGCCCCCTGTTGATATCAACATTAGCAATTTACGTCCACAGACATCACAAAGTAATGTAGTAACATATGTTCCCAAAATTTGTACTACTCCAATGATAATTGTACAAAAATTTGGATCCATGGTGCTACCGGATTTTGCAAATATATCGGACATATAATTGACCATGGTAAAAAGTCCACTAAACTGATTAGCTATAAGTATAACAAAAGCTGGTCCATAGGCTTTAAGTGCGGCTGGAGAAACTGTTAATACAAAATAATCAGTGATTAGATTAAAATAATTCATTTATAAGTTTCAGTTAGGTTAACCCACCAAAGTCTTTGGCCCTTATCTTATCCTGAAACTCTTCACCCTTGGTCAAGGCAATTTTCATTTTTTCAAATTCCTCCATTGCTTTATCCTGATCGCTTAAAGAATCGCTATCTTTTATATTTTTATAATAACGAAAAGATTTTTCAGCGCTTTTTAAATTGCCATTTCTTATTAGATGCATTGGCGATTCCTTGATGAATATGATCACGCATATAAAATAGGTTAATGGACACAATAATACCAGCCATGGTATTAGATGATATGCCAAATGAGTACCCATTATATAACCCACTAGAACGCCAACATTCACTGACAACATGACCATAGCCGAGAATGTGCCACGAATGCTGTAAAATAAAATATAAAAAAAAATATACATATATAATTAAGCTCTTTTGTTTATATCATTAAAGTGGCTTTGATATAAGATTAGTTGGAGGCATTTTACAATGAGGTACAACAGGATTAAAATTTTACAATATTGGATTACATTTTTTATGCTTATTTACCATATATTTACTTATGTAATGTTTTTATAATGTATTAATTTTTATTTATATAACATTTTTATGTAATATTTTTAAAAAAATATTTCTTTTGTTTTGTTTATCTTTGCGAGAGTTTCAGCATGTTCTTCGATATTTTTAATATAACCTAATTTGAAATTTCCATTGAAAATTTGCTAATTGAAAATTTTTTAATTTGTTTTTATACACTTGCAAAGTGTATATTAATTTTGGTCAGAAGTTTGCAACGCATAGAAGGAAGCATCTCCGACTATATAAAGTATATATATTCTTGATCAGCATGATGAGCTGAATTGATATAGCCATGTCCGTCTGTCCGTCTGTCCGTCTGTCCGTCTGTCCGTCTGTCCGTCCGTCCGTCTGTCCGTCTGTTTGGATCAACGCAATCTCCTCCAAGACCCTTGGAGCTACAGAGTTGAAATTTTGCACCTAGGCTTCTTTTTGCTGTAGGCATTCTATATCTCGGAATCATCCCGATCGGATGTCTATATCATATAGCTGCCATAGGAACGATCGGTCAGGAATAAGGTTTAACATCAATAACTCTGTTGTTTTTCAACCGAATGTCACTAAATTTGGTGTTTGTGAGTTTTATATAATCCTCAACACATACCAAGTTTTATCAGAATCGGTCGACTATATGCTATAATTGTCATAGGAACAATCGGGGAAAAAAAAAATTGTTTTAATTTTTTTTTATGCCACGGACATCAAATTTATATTTTATGGGTTTTATATACTTCCTTATGATTCTGGCAAATTTTATATAAATCAAAAAGACAGTTTGCAAGGGTATACAAACTTCGGCACGGCCGAAGTTAGCCCATTCTTCTACAGAACGTGAACATCCCAAATGTAATTGTCAAACATTTCCGTTGAGATCGTGTTAGCAATTTCTTGTGAATTTGTGTAAATACCAGCTGTATTTCAGGTGTCATTATGACACATTATCTCATATAAACCTTATCACCAGATTATCGTTTTGTGATTCAAATGAATCATAAATCATTTGTGAGACCCACACTTACTTGGCATCTGCGATTTCGCTTAGAAATATGGGATGAACGATGTACATGCCTCCGCCCGTGATGCCAGCCAAAAGACGTCCCACATAGAGGAACTCAACACTTGTGGCAAAGTAGACCAAAAACCAGAGGCACTATTAAAGGCAAATGAAATGAATGAACAACTCAAAAATTGCCAATCATTAAGGTAAACATTTTCACTCTTACCGAATGCGGTATGGCAATGAGTAGCAGACACCATTTGCTGCCAATGCGTCCTAAAATAGTACCGATAAGTATATTGCCGGTCATGGAACCAAGTCCTAACATCGATCCCACCCAGGAGACCTCCGTGACATCCAATTCAAAGCTCAGTGGTGAAGAAGGTGTTTGCAACTTACGCAAAGTGGGTGATAGCCAACCAACGCCGATGCCATGGGAAATGGAAATCAAATTTACTGCAGGAAAAATATTTCTCTCATTTAATTCAAAATAACAAAAATGTATACCTACTCATCAATGTGGTGAATAATTGGATTCGATTCCTATGATTTAATAAGCAGTTTGGACGATCAAATAGTTTTTCCAACATTCTTTTGCATTTATTTATTCAGAAAATAACAAAAAAAAAAAACCCCGCTTTAAATGCCTCTCAGTCTTGTTTCGGCCAAGTAGGTTACTTGACTAACAGCGTTTCTAAGTAATTTAACAAATGCCTTTAACAAAAATGGGGTAGTAAATATAATCTAAAGCTCCAAGGTAAACAAAACGTTTTGCAATAAATTTATCTTACTAAGATTCCAGTAGTGATTTGCCCTTAGTTTCCTCGAAAAACAAAAGGAAGTAGAGAAAACCGGTCAGAGAAAAGCCACTGCAACACCACATGGTCACTGAGATGCCCCAATAAGCCATGCAAATGGGAAAGATTTTTAAGGTAAGGAATACAGTGAAGCTTAGAATAACCACAAACGTGGAAACGGAAGCAGTGCGTATCTGTAAGAAGGAAATATAATTAATCAATTTTAATTTCAAAAAATATTCCATCAATTATTCACAAAAGTTACCTTGTTTGGAAATACTTCCACGAGCACCACGAAAAGGCAACCAACTAGCCCTACATTACACAGGAATACATATAGAGATAAAATTAGTAGGGGTAACCAGCCCACAGCTGTCAGGTCATGTTGTTTGGCAAAATATGTATAAATGCCAAAGGCTAACATAGACAAACTGGAGCCCAACATGGACACCAGCATCAAAATGCGACGACCGTATTTATCGCATAATAAGGTCGTTATATAATTTCCCACAATCTGCATAATACCAATAACTATGGTGCACATATCGACATCCAATGTGGTATGGGAGGCAGTGAATATATCTGCCACATATGTGGTAACACAAAAACTGCCACTAAATTGATTCGTCATTAGTAGAAAGAAGGCTGTAATATAGGCCTTAAATGCTGCCTTGGTAACTAAAACAATACATAACAAAGAGATATTAATTAATGGCAATATTGAAAAATCTAAAACGAAAAAAAATACTTACGAAAATCGTGATAATTTAAAGATTTTTTATTTAAATCCTGTTCTTTTATTAAATGGAATTTTAAATCTTCAAACTCATTCATCGAATGTTTGTCATCTTTTTTAATATTCTTGTAGAAGCGAAATGAATTCTCAGCTTCTAAAATTTTGCCTTTTTTGATTAAATGATTTGGCGTTTCCGGGAAAAAGAAATTGCATATGAAATAGCATATAGGTAAAGCAATAATGAATATGGTCGCGTTAAAATAGCTGACATTTGTCGATACTATATAGCCAGTTAAAATTCCCGTATTCACCGACAGCAATATCATTGAGCCCAAACGACCCCGTATACTAAAAGTAATTAGATAAAAATAAAGTTAAGCAAGATTAATGAAGACTAACATAAATACAAATTACCCACTTCGGATCCGCTATCTCACTTATAAAAGTTGGTAAAACTACATAACTAGAACCACCTGTCATGCCGGCCAAAAAGCGAGCCACATATAAATATTCCACACTTTGGGCAAAATGCATCAATAACCAGAAGAACTATAGGTGAGAAAAGTATAAATTATATCTTCATAATAGTAATAATTAGTATCCACTATATCTTACCGTATAGGGTACAGCAATCCAATACATAACCAACTTCCGTCCAATGCGATCCTGGAGTAATCCAGCAACTAAGTTACCCACAACACTCCCTATACCCACTATGGAACCTATCCAGGAGATTTCATTCACATAGATCTCAAAGCTTAGCGGTGAGTTATCCGTCTGAAAATCTCTCATCGTTGGTGACATCCAACCCGATCCCAAGCCATGACAGAAAGTTGCCAAATTAACTGCAAAGTGTCATTTATTAAAATTTTTACTTTCTTTTATATACATATACATATATATAAATTATAATTTAAACTCACTCAGAACTGTTACCAACAATTGATGACGATTTCGACGACTTAATAAACAATTTGAATTGTTAAAAATTGAGCGAATTTTCATTTGGAGCATCATGGTGGATTCTCAGATGACAACTGAATGAATGTGTCTGTTAAGATTCATGTCTAGACTATACAATCTTTAGTTATACCTTGTCTATGTATCTTGTTGGATATCTTAGAAAGATAGAGCACGTAAAAATAAAAAGAGCTTTTTATAACCTCTTGTAAAAGACAAACTGGTTTCATTTGTACATATAATCTTGCGAAAAAAGTATATTCGTTTTCGCCAAATGTTTGTAATTCTCAAAAAAAAAACATTTTTAACTATATAAAATATATATTGTCGTAATCTTTCCTTAAAAAAAAAATTGAGTTTTCATTAAAGCACATTTAAATGTATACAGAAAGCCACCTAATTTTGATTTGAAGGAAATTAATAATTCGCAAGGGTATACAAAAATAGTTATAGCTATTAAAGATAGCTCTTTTTTTCTTTGTTTCTACCTTTCTTTTACTTTTAGATTCTCCCTTGATAGCTTAATATGAGATGGATCTTACTAGGTATATATAATATATTTGTGTTTTTTATGTTAATCTTAGAAAGCATATATATTAAAATACTCTTTGTTGACATGCCGGAATTATATCGTTTCCAGTAGGGTAGATAAAAAAAATTTTCAATTTCTTTCACTGTTTTTATTTTTAAATCCTTTACCGATTTCGAAAAATTTTGCATTGATGTTAACACTAGTTTGAAATAAGAAAATTGCGATGCAAAATGCTTAAACTTTTAATAATTTTAATTGTATAATTAAAAATGAAAGGAAAGATAAGTAGTTTTTCTAATTTGTATGCCAAATAAAGACATTCGAAAATGGGTTCTTATGAATTTGTTTTTTTTTTTCAAAGTATTCATTTGATCTTTTATTCATGTGTGTTCCGATTTATACTTCTAATGAGGTAAATATTTCTTATTCCTCTCGGATTTAGTATATCTTAAATAGAAATAACTGAATGAAAATAAACTGTAAGACTTTAAACTTGCACGGCTTATATACATATAATTGTTTGACCAAGTTTTACCAAAATTGGTTGACTTGGAAGAATCGTAGAAAATAAATGCTTGGTGTAAAAATCTTTTTCTACTGCCACTATAATGTGGTTTTTAGTTTTTTATACTTTGCATTGACTATGAATATATGGATATTATGGGCTAAGTTTTGTGTAGATTGGAATCCTCAAAGTAGACTTAAATTGATACATAAAAAGACTTTTTATTTTTATTGTTTAATATATTTATTAAGAATTAATCAGCACATACAAACACGCCATAAAAGCTATTGCTAAATGTGCTGAAAAAGGTAAAAAAAAATACATTAAACAGTTACAAATTCCGCAGTAGCGCGGAAGAAAAAATGTCCCAGAAGTGACCACTTTTCCCATCATCTAAACGGAGTCGACATGTCAGTTCCACTGGACAAGCTATCCGTGTTCGGAAGGATCGTAAAACTGAATTGACAAATAAAAAATTTGCAAGGGTATACAAATTTCGGCACTGTCAAACTTAGTTTTTTTTTGGTTGTCTTCTATCTTGTACTTTTTCTTTTAAACATCTTCTTTCTTAAGTTGGTTTTTTTTTGTCACCAGATTTCTATAAAAACTTTGTTAATCGTCAATCATGGATTTGCCTTTGGTTTCGTCCAAGAACATAAAGAAATAGAAAAACGTTAAGAGGCTAGAAACGGCCGAAAACCACATGGTAATGGAAATGCCATAATAATGTAAAAGCAATGGAAATAATTTAAGAGTGGCAAAGACCAAAAGACTCAAAAAAATCACCGACATGGATGTGGCCAAGGAACGGATCTGAAAATGAAAATTTAATTAATTGCTGAAATAGAATTATGATCTTATATATTTATGTTTACCTTGGCCGGAAAGAGTTCTACCAGAACCACAAAGAAAATGCCAATGAGACCAATATTAGCCAAATAAATAATGAAAACCATCAATACCAAAGGCAGCCAATTAAATTCAGTTAAATCATATTGACTGGCATAAAAGGTAAAACAGCCAAAGGCTATGCAACCAATACCAATGCCCAGGGTAGAGATTAGCATGAGGATGCGACGTCCCACAACATCCACAAATATGGTCGATGTATAGACACCAATAATCTGTACTACTCCAACGATTATGGTACAGGTATTGACATCCAAAATTGAACCCGATGCGGCAAATATATCAGACATATAGTTAATAAAACTGAAAACTCCACAAAATTGATATCCTGTGGATAAAACAATTGACGAGGCGAAGGCTTTAAGTGCTTGTTTCGTAACTAAAATCAAAGAGAAGGGAAAGAGAATTTTGAAAGAGTTAAGTAGATTTTTTAAGTATCTATAACTTACCCAGATCCTTGTAGCTTATAGATATGTCACTTTGAGCTTGTTGTGTCCTTATGGCGCTTTTCAATTCCTCAAATTTCACAGTGGTTTCTCCTAAATTCTGGTAATAGCGGAAAGATTTTTCAGCTGTTGTTATTTGATTACGTTTTAGTAAATAGGGCGCCGTTTCAGGTAACATTAAATTGGCCACAAAATACGCAATGGGTAAACAAATGGCCAAAAATGGTACAGTATGATATGCCAGATAAGTGCTCAATATGTAACCAGCTAAAATTCCCAAATTAACCGATAACATGACCATGGAAGTTAAGGCCCCACGAATCCTAAAGGAATCGAACAATTGAAAAATTCAATAAATTTAATTAATTATTATCCACTAACCTGCTGTCAGCCACTTCACTGATGAATATTGGTACCACCACATAACCCGCTCCTCCCGTAAATCCACAAAGAAAGCGTGCTGCATATAGATAACTCACATTCGATGCGCAATAGATTAATATCCAAAGACACTACAAAGCAGAGTAAACATAGTAAGTGACTTATTCTATTTCTTAATTAAATAGTTTAACTTACCGCATAGGGACCTGCCATTAAATAGATGCAAAATTTTCTACCCATTCGTTCCAATAGAAAAGCCATGGTCAGATTGCCAAATAAACTGCCCAAACCCAACATTGAACCCAGCCAGGATATCTCATCGATGTCAACTTCAAAGTCCAAGGGAGTGTCAATGGTTGATATTTTGCTTAAAGTCGGTGATAGCCAACCCACACCCACACCATGACCAAATGTTATAATATTTACTATAAGTAAAATCCTTAATTAGAAAATAATAATTCCAATTTAATGGCATGATTATTACCTATGATTGTGGCCAACAACTGATAACGTGTCTGCGATTGCAGTAAGGAATTTTGAAATAATTTATTCATATTTTGTTTGTTTCAATTTTTTTTCTTTTGTTGCTCCAACTCAACTGAAAGTAAAATCGCGAATGAGCCGTTCGCTTATTTGTAGGTTCCAACATATATCAGGTGATACGGTTTATGGAAGTATCTTTAATTGCCCATCAACTGGCCTATACCCATTAGAGATCCCCTCTCCATAATCGTAAACAGTTTGTAGTTATAATGGAAACAAAGATTAAGACTCTAAGACTCTAAGCACTAAGTTTAGTCTAGGTAAATGTTTAATTTCCAGCCTGCGGTCAATTACGAATTTCACAAGACAAATAGATAATTGATATGATAAGTTTTAGCCAAAGATAAACAATGTCAATGACAAAAAAGGGGGCTTGACTGTCTGCTGAGATAATGCTAAACAATTGTTGATGCGTTTTATTGATATACAATGGATGTAAATAAAAGCAAAGTACATAGCTTTACATATGTATATTGTTTTCTTTTTATATTTTATATATAAAATACAGGTATCCCTCGTATAACGCGATAGTTACGTTCCAGAAGAAAATTAAAAAAATTTAAAAACAAACTAAATTTATAATTGTATTCTTTTTTTTTATATTTTATATATAAAATACATATTTATATAATTTTTCTAATGGTAGTGAGATGCGAAACACATGTTTCTTAAGGACAGAGAGTAAGAGAGCGAGCTTTGGTTTATATATACGTGAAACTTGATATCTTTTAAATCATAATGATAACTTTTAAATTATTTGTAAAACATAAACATTATTAAAAGACACAGGTTCAACATACAAGGAGATTCGTGATTCTTATCTTGCCAAAGATTGGCTTCTGTCTGGATCTTATCTGCTATGCTTCCATCTGATTTACATAATTCCAATTTCATTATGTTAGTAGTTACAGGATCGAAGAACTATAATATAGAAAAGATTGGTTGCCTAGATAGACTAATATGGCCAATGTAATTTGGTCAAAAAATTAAATATTTTGGTGTTTTTTTACATAAATTAATTAATTTAAGGCAACAACCGACTGCTAGTTTTCCAAATCTTTCCTCGACCTCTGCTCTTTTCTCTTCTGTCATTATTTTAAAAGTTATTTTAAGTTTATTTGGCTCTAGAATTAATAATTTTGTTAGAAAAGGTTTAAAATAATAATTATGGCACCTGCAAAAAGTGTTAATCTGTTGTATAATTTTTCAAAATTTCAGTATAATCGGATGAACCGAAAATTCTTAAATTCGAAAATCAGAAAAAACCGCTTAAACTTTGAAATGTTTTGAACATATTTTTTTAATAGGTTAGAAAATATTAATATATCTCACATCTCCTCCTTATTTCATTTAAGATAGAAGAGAAACTGAATTAATAGTTCCTGTGATTCCTTTCGCAGCATTCAAGTGCCACTTGAGAAATTGTTTACTGATCCTTCTTCGCATGACAAACTCTATTTCAATCCACAATCATGGACTTGCCCTTTGTCTCTGGCAGAAAGATTAAAAAGTATAGAAATGTAGCCAGTCCAGAACATCCCGAAAACCACATGGTCACTGATATGCCCAAATGATGAAGCATTAGGGGAAACAATTTCAAAGTGGCAAAAACTAAACCACTGAGAAATACCACTGATATAGAAGTAGCCAAAGATCGTACCTGTTAAATAAAAAATTGAACAACTTTAATAAGAGCTAAAATATCCAGAAAATTTCTCTTACCTTAGCAGGAAAATTTTCAACAAGAACCAGGAAAAACAGACCATTGAGTCCTAGATTGCCTAGATAAACCAATATGACCATCAATACTAAAGGAACCCAATTCCAGCTACTTAAATCATAATTCTGAGCAAAATATGTAAAGAAACCAAAAACAACACAGCCCAGACCGATGCCAAAAGTAGAGATTAACATGAGTATGCGCCTTCCAACAATATCCACACACATGGTTGAGGTATAAACACCAACAATTTGTATAGCTCCAATGATAATTGTACAGGTGTTGACATCAAATACCGAACCAGAGGCCTCGAATATAGTGGACATATAATTAATGAAACTAAATATTCCACTCCATTGATGACCCACGGAGAGTACCAGAGCTGACGCAAAGCCCTTGAGTGCGGGCTTGGTTACTAATCAGAAATAAATATTAAAATTAGTTGACTATTTTTTATATAGTATAATTCCAGCGAATACTTACATAAATCCTTAAAGCTCAGTGTAACGCTACTCATGGCCTGTTGTAGCTCAATATTTGAGCGTAGCTCATCAAAGTCCTCCTTGAACGATTGTTCCTCATCATTTTCCCTTTGATTCTTATAAAATCTCAATGATTTCTCGGCTTCCATCTGTTTGCTGTGTTTAAGTAGATACGATGGAGTTTCAGGTAAAAGGAGAGCAGCCATAAAGTACATAACCGGGAAACAAATGGCCAACAATGGCACAATATGATACGACAGATGACTACTAACTATATATCCAGCCAGAATACCAAAATTAACAGATAACATGACCATAGAACTTAAGGCGCCGCGTATCCTTAAAAATAATTTTCAATTAATTCTAAAATCATATATATTTCAATCGGTTTACTTACTTGCTATCAGCTATTTCACTGATGAAAATTGGTAAAACCAAATAACCAGCTCCACCCGTAAAACCACAGAGAAACCGTGATGCATAAAGAAAGCTTACATTTGAGGCAAAATAGATAAGAATCCAAAGGACCTTTCAAAATGGAGAATTTATATATATTATTAAAAAATAATTAAATTATTGATATATATTTATCATTCACTTACGACATTGGGAACTGCTAGTAAGTAGATGCAAAACTTTCTACCCATTCGTTCCAAAAGGAATGCTATAGTTAAATTGCCACACATGCTACCCAAACCCAACATTGAACCCATCCAGGATATTTCATAGATATCAACTTGAAAGTCTAAAGGGGAATTGGAAGTCGATATTTTTGTTAGGGTTGGCGATAGCCAGCCCACACCAATACCATGAGTAAATGTTATGATATTCACTGTAAAAATTAATGAATCCTTTAAAATCTGTATGAATAATGCAAATAGAATTTTATATAGGTTACCTAAAATTGTTGCTAATAGCTGATAGCGTGTCCTGGCCTGCAACAAGGAGTCTTTGAAATATTTTAACATTATGGATTTGACTTTGACTGCACTAGATACTACTTGAGCTAATACAATAAGTTTAGTGTTAACTACATCTCCCTTAGTCGTTGTATTTATATGAAAATATTCAAATGCCAGCTGATTGCTTGGGTTTTCCCTGCCCGTTCTCCGGGCGTCACTAAGAGTTTTGTTCTCATTTAGTTATGGCAAATACTTTTAAGTTTCCAGATAACGCAATGTCATTTTATTATGGTAAGTAAATTCTTTGCAATCAAAATGGAGGCTATCTTGAATTTCATGCGAAATCCCAAAATTAACATCACTTGCTACAATTTTGAAATATTTTTAATGGAATCTAGGATATGTTAATCTAAAGGACACGTCAAAATTCAACATATTTTATTTTTTCCAACTTTACAAACTTTTTTTCCGAATCTTTACTAAAATCTGATTAACAATATTTTAGCTTAAAAAGGATGTTGCTTGTAATAAAAACTTGTTTATACATATCTTCCTGTTGAAATAAATATTTTCTCAAATGTTATCCAATTATTGTTTTTTTTTTTTTTGCTTAGCCTGCGCCTACAAATAGGCAACTCTTTGGTATGTTTAGCTAATACATGAACCTTTTCAAGCTTTTAATTATAGAATTTTCACATACACACAGAAAACTTAACTTATCTAAATCAAGTTAAAAAAATATCTAATAAAAAACCATCTAATCTGATTAAGAAAATCTTAGAAGAATACATTTTTGTGAAATAAAATTTCCAAATATGTGTATAAATTAGGTCAGCTTATTATTTCATATTTATGTAATATTTTATAAACGGGGAAACAGAAGTCATTGGAAGTGGTTCTTTACCCATCACAAAAGTAATATTCAACATTTGGAACCAAATTCCGACCAATTTAAGATGAACTGATTGCAATTGTGATACTTCTTTCCACTTTAGCAATTATTTTTGACATTACCCACAAGAAGTAAATTTGACTGAAGAGAATTTTAAATGTCCTTGCTAATATTTTCAACTGCTAATAGTTTAATTTTGTTAAAATAAAAATATATTTAGTATTTAATATAAACAATGAAATGAATTTGAGTCAATATATGTAAATGAATTCGCTATACAAAAAATATATAAAAATAATTATTTAAATAATTTAATATGTGTCTGCAATTATAAACCTGAATATTGATATTGTAATAACAAACCATAGGTAAAATGGAAGTCCGATATTAATAATTATTAAGATCTTATCGATGGATCCTTAATATGGTAGCTGTATGATAAGTCTTCCATCGATCCAACGAGAAGTTTGACATATTCGTTTGTTTTGATATAGACATATGGGCAGATGAAAGAAAATTATGAAATAATTCAGTTCATCATACTGAACAAGAATAAATATAGTTTTTATATATAGTTAGATCCTGATTTCTATAAATTTGACCAATATTAATTTTATCCCTTTGTTCTTTGAAATGTTTATCATTATCTGTTCTGATCTCTATCATAACTTTTCCATATTCTGTAAAGGTTTCAAAAGATCCAAAGTGTTGATCATGTATGCATATATACTAATTAATCTATAAATCTAAATAATACAACTCTTATGATTATTTCAATATTTCTGTGTAGGCATTGTAAATTTAATGAAAGAAGTTTTATTATACATACATATATGCATATAGATACACTCTTTATATATAACATGTATGTATACACATATGTGCCAAGTTCAAGGCCAAAAAGCCGGACAAACAAACAAATTTTTATAACTCACTTTGATTTATACCAATATCGGGGTTGTTCATATATAAGACCGTGGGCTGAAAGATTTCTTTTATTTGTCCAATGATAAGAAGCATTTTTGTTAAGATTTTATGGTTAACTTTTAATGAAAATAATAACAATATAATATAATTTAAGCGTTAATACTATAAATTGGCCAGAAGGGTTTCAATCGTCTTTCCTTTGGTCTCAGGCACAAATATGGCAATAAATAAAGCACCCAAAAAGGTAAAGGTGGCAAATAGGAATACGGTGCCATGCATCCCAATGGAGGTAGTGAGAATGGGCATGGCCTAAGGAGGGAAATGTATTATTTAATGCACTTAACAACTTGTTACACATACACACCTTAATTGTGCCAGTGGCAATTATCCAAAGCAATGTCATGCATATCATGTTAGCCATATTCCGTATCTTGGGTGGCATTATCTCCGATATGACCAAGAATGGCAATGACAACATTCCCCATGCGGCAATGAAGAGCATGAAGGAAAATCCGGCAACAGGTACCCAATTAAAGGAGCTTGTGTCATAGCCCAATAATTTTAAGTAGCTAAACGCACCCATTGAGCTCTGTCCGAAACAGATTCCCACAGCAGAGATTAGTAATAGGATTTTACGACCTAATCTCTCTACTAGAATGGTTGAGCAATATGTGCCCACCAATTGAATGGCCCCCACTGCGATAGCACATATCGTGGCCGATAGGTCAGAGCCAGATTGCTGAAAGATTACGGCCGTATAATTGAGCATGGCAAAGCAGCCGCACATTTGATTGAAGAAAACCAGACCTAAGCCAATGCAGAAGGCCTTCCTGGCCTTAGGTTCGGCTGGAAAGGTAATGAAATAAGCGGATCGAATGATAAGCTTAAGTTAAAGAATCTTACCAAAGTCTGCCCAGGTAACACCCGAATCCTTTGCATCGTTTAAATCAACTGCTTCGGTATCCTTTTCTGTTGGTGATCTAAGTTTTTGCAATTCCAATTGGAGCTTTTCGGTTAGATCCTTTGAGGCTCGTCTCCTTATGTTGCGATAATATCTCAAGGATAACTCAGCCTCTTCGACTTTATTGTGTTGGGCCAAATGTTGAGGCGTCTCTGGCATAAACCAAAAGCAGGCCACAAATACAAACGAGAAAGTCGAAAAAATCCAAGCAACAGTTGCATAGTTAAAGTAGTAACCCAATATAAAGGCCATTAGCACACCCATATTACAGGTTAACACCAAGAGAGTGCCAATTGTACCCCGTATACTGAAAATATATTTTAACTATATAATTTCTAAACTTTGATTGTATTGGTAGCATTTTCTACTGACCTGTCCTCAGCCAATTCGGACGTATAAATTGGTATGACAGCAAAGCAACCGCCTCCAGTCGTTCCGCCTATAAAACGGGCTGCTATCAAGTGCATGGGATTACGTGCAAAGGGTATTATAATCCAACCCAGCTATAAAGCAAAACGATAAGAAACTTGATTCGGTCCTATAAAACTATAATAATATATTAAAGAAACCTACCAAACATGGAAGGGCCATCCAAAGGAGGCATTGCTTCCGTCCAATACGATCCGCTAGCCATGCAAAGAATATTGTGCCGGCAATACCGCCTAAGCATAAAGTGGATGCAACCCATCCCTGATCCTCTGACGAAAGTGGTCCTGTCTCTAGGGGGGGATTCGTCTCCGAAGCCAATTCCAAGAAACTAGACGATGGCCAACCACAAAATGCCCCATACGATATGCTGATTATATTTACTATTTGCGAAAAATGCAATAAAATGTTTACATATAAAAATAAACAAAACTTTGCATTGATTTAATTTACGTATGAAATTCCAAAGCCTTCGCTTAAATGAAATTGAGTTTAATTAAAATTCATCGTATGTAACATTTACACAATTTTCACAAAATAAATAAATGTTTCATTATTACACATTTTAGATTCAATTAGAACTCTACTAACCACATATTGCAGCTAAATATTGATATTTCACACTGCCAGCTTCACCGGAAACCATTGCAATTTGCTAATTTTTATGTAAGGATTGAAAAATATATTTGATAATACTTTTTATTTATATTTTCATTCCCGTATGTTGGATCCTTTTTTTGATTTTCTTTTTTTTTTTTTGTTTTAATGTTGTAGCGTTACGCTTGCCCGTGGCCAACTAAACGAACCCAGTTGCCAGATGATAACTTATATATAATTCATTAAAATCGTAAATGAAAACAGTAGATTGTAAGTTAGCGGGAGAGAATATAGCACAAACTGTGCGTGTAAAGTGTGTGTGTCTGCATGTGTGTGTGCGGGTGTGTGTGGATTTCTCTTATCACTGGCATTATGCTGGAGAGGCAATAAGAGCAACGGGAACAAAAAACAACAAATATAGGCATATATAATATATGCATATATAAATACAGTAGGAGAAAAAAAAAACAATTATATCAATACTAACTTGATCTCAGCTGTTTATTGAGATCAACTAAATTAAATCTTAATATATTGTATATATCGAATATAGATTAACTGCAAATATATGTAAATCCACCAATATAGATTTTATTCAATTTAATTAAAATCTATGTATGTATATGTACACCTCTTTGTTTTAATCTTTACCTTATTTGTCAGTTTTTACACAGATGATTACATATCTTCCTCTTTCCTATAAATCAGCGACTGTATTAAACTTTTTAGCATTTTTAATAAGAATTCTTTAATATTTAACACCTACCTGTCATTATATGTATTTTTATATATATACATATTATTTCTTTTGGTTTATTTGATAAAATTATATTCTGATGTGTATTGCTTTTAAATTTTGGTTTTGCACGACATATAAATATATAAATAAATATATAGTATATATGTATAATCTGAATATTTATTTATATATGTGCACTGCTTACCTAT
The DNA here is from genome assembly GCA_037075365.1 of Drosophila emarginata. Lineage (NCBI taxonomy): Eukaryota > Metazoa > Arthropoda > Insecta > Diptera > Drosophilidae > Drosophila > Drosophila emarginata. The sequence continues at coordinate 893,522 of JBAMCD010000012.1, forward strand.
AAACGTGAGTATATATTTACATAAAATTCAATTCAAAACAAAGTTGAAGACTTGAAAGTTTTTTAAATGGTTCATATAAAATACGTGTTTTTTATTATATCATTTCTAATTAAAAAAGATCTTAACTAACCATGTACATAACTATACATATATATATATTTAATAAATGACATTAAATTTAGAAAAATTATATTTTATATAAATATATAAAATTGACTAATAAAAATTATTTTAGTAAATACAATAAAGTTATATTGTTGTTAATTGGATACTATTGTCAATCAAACATTACTTTTAAATAACTTCTTTTATTTTACATATTTTTTTGAACAATTATTTCTCTTTTTTTTTACATATTTTCTTGAATAATTATTTATTTTAGTGTAAAATATATGGGGTATATAATACTAATTAGCCCAATGCCAGTAGTGTAATTTTTTTGCTGTTGATTTCATTGTTTATATTTTTCACTGTATTTTCCCGATTTGATATGCGTTTGGCGTCGATGTAATAGAGGAGTGTCTCTGTTATGCACCACCACCAACCCACCAACCAGCTAACCACCCACCACCCTACTGTTCCCCCTCCTATTTTTACAAACGTGTGTCTATCTCTCTTTGCCGTATCAGTAGCTCAAAGATTAAACATTGTGATTATAAATTTTATTCAAATAAAGTGCCACGTCGCCTGTCACTAGACATGCTTTTTATTGTCCTATCTTTCGAGCTGATATATATGTATGTATGTATGTATATATTCACAATGAAAGGCGTAAAATTGGGATTACTTGTGGCGACGTTCCGGGGTGTGGAAAGATTTCGTGTGCCAATGTTTACCATGAGTAGAGAAAGTGATGCCTAATCCGTTTTAGGTGCAATTTATTGCAGATTATGTACACTGAGAGAAATCCGAGAAAGAGAGAATGAGATCTCTTGTATGCCTTATCTCTTCTAAACCATCTTGTTTGCTCTCATTTATTATTGAAGGTCTTTGCCAAGAAATCCCACATTATACCAACGATAAGATAACTTTTATTTATTACCAGCTCCAAAATTGAATAGAAAACACGTTTCCGAATGAGATAATAACTATTTCATCAGAGGTTGGTGATCCGGTAAAATGATGGCCCATTTTTAAAAGTTGACAGCTAAGTTAAAATAAACTATTGCATACCTTTAAGAGTCGATAAAATTAAATTTTACTAAACATCCTAAAAGAAACAACCTAATATTAAAGTGCACAATTAAACGTTTTATCTTAAATGTGAGAGGAAATGTGTCCATTGGTAACGCTTGTTATCTTAGCCACACCGCCCCCATCGTCCACATAGCCCAGTTCCCGCTGCACAGATGATGGACGACGATTGCGTGTCTCCGGCAGTAAGGGCATTGAAATCAGGCCCAAAACTATACTGGCAGCGGCAAAGACCCATAGATATAATACCAAACCAGGAGCAATTGTTGTCTTAACCGCATTGAAGGCCTACGAGAATAATTAATTAAGAAACAAATAATAGGTAAGAAATTGCTTTGACTTGCCTCAATCATGCCAAAGAGCAGCAGCCAGGAAACGCCAGAGGCCAAGGAGTAAAGGACATCATGAAGCTATTATAAATTGTTGTTGTTATTGTATTAATTGCCAAAAATAATACATAATAATTTCCTTTTCATTACGTTTACATATTGCTTTTAATTGGCATGAAAAATAATTCAAAATAGAAATAATAGCAATGCAAAATGTAATATTATTTTAAACAAAATTATTCGAAAACTTTCTCACTCCTTTTGGGTTATTAAATGATATTTTAATGGACAAATATAAAATTTTCTAATTCTTTAAAAATAATTGTAAGCTTCTAAATAAATTCTTTTTAATTTTAGCACTTACCTTTGTTGGGAGAACTTCGCTACTTACGACAGCAGCCAAAGGATATAGGCCAAAACTGACAAAGGCTAACTGAACGGCAAGCAACGTAATGGGCAAATATTGGTCAAACCAGGATCCCAATACCCATTCTTGGCCAAATTGCTTAAATAAGGCTAACAAAATGACCGAAGCAGCAGCCATTAATGAGGAAACGCATAGCAACAGCTAAAAATAGACTGCAGGTCAATTGGTTAATTAAAGAAGATAAAATGAAACTTACTTTTCGCGGCAGTTGCGGACCAATTAATCGGGCGAAGAGACCACCCACACACTGGGCAACAGCCAGTACAACGTAATTGACTTCCGTGGAGTAACCTGTTCTGCCCAGAAAATCGGCTGCATAATTGAGTTCTACGAAAACGCCACTCAATTTGGCACAAATCGTCAGCAGGAAACTTACAAAAGTCAAGCGAACTATATAACCATTGGACATTGGTGACGGTCCAATGCCGCTCTTTCCCGTACTCTGGAGCTCCGCTTTAAACTCGGCCAATTCGGATAGAAATTCAGGTTTCTCGCGATCATCAATATCACGAATGCCACGGAACCAGCGAAGCGATTTCTCCAAACAGGCCACATTACCCCTACGCAGATAAAAATGCGGACTCTCCTGAACGAATGGAAAACTCATCGAGAATACAAAGGAAACAGCACAGCCCACAATGTTGACGAAATTGTATGGCACATAGAAGCCCAAAATGAAGCCACCAAGAATTCCTAATGTGCGCCACAATTCAATGGTAAAGGTCAAACTGGCGGCCTTTTCCCGACTCTCAGCGATTTCGTTTATATAAATTGGCAGGACAACAAAGGCAGCGCCTGCCGCAGTGCCGGCAAAGAGGCGCGAGGCATAAATGTGGACAATGTCATAGCCAAAGTGAATGCAAAACCAGCCTACCTAAAGAGATGGAGACATAATGTATATAAATACATATAAGGTTCAAAAATGCTTTAAAATCTTTTAAAACGTAATTATTAGCTGGTAATTTCTCAAATTATTCATATGAGAATTATACGTTTAAAATCAATTTATAGTTTTCTTAGTGTACTCACAATCTGTAATAGACCGGCAGACAATAGTACCGACTTAGGTCCAATTCGAAAAGCTAACCAACCCGAGCAAAGAGCTCCAATTGCCGCACTCAGAAAGAGATAGCCCGTTAACCATGCTGTGCCCGTAGGATCTGTGGCTCGGTTCAAGGGTGTATCCTTTTCCGATTCATAGAGTGTCATGTGTGCGGGGGTGATGCCAAACATAAGTCCAAAGTTGAAACATAAAATGCTTCCTAAACATAGAAAAAATCTTCTTGTAGTTGTAGTTAAAGAAAAGTCATCCATTGCGGTAAAGTGACTCACCCACAGCAGTGGCGACACTCTGAATGGCGGGGCCATTTATCCTCTCCGGTAGACACATAATGATGAATGTAGTAGTGTCGCCGTGCTGTTAGCAGGTTTTTGCTATTAAATCCAAAAAGTTCGAGGAATTGTGCACAGTTTGCTACCCGTTGCACCGAAGGCTTAACTGAGAATCATTTAATGGCTGCTGTGTGCTATTTATGGCAACGATGTGGCATTAAAGTCATCTTATCTTGAGATAAGAAAGAAAAACTCTGGACAAGGCAACGCTGTCGCCGTCTGTAATAGTAATTTGAGGTCTGCAGAGTTGTGCGCACCGCAACATGAACCCGCCAGACAGAGAGCAATAGCAAGTGGGCTACCGCACAAAATTGTACTTTTTTTTTATTTTTCTATTTAGTTGGCAAATATTATGAGTAAGATGTATGCAGATATATATTTGCACAACGTGAGTCTACACACCGATCCGATTAGCGATAAGATGTGACGAGCTGGAGCACAGAAACTAAGTGTTGATGTAGAAATCTTCGAGGAAAACCAAATGCGCCATGTCTTAGGGGATGTTCACGCAACAACAAAGAAATTGGTTAATTAAAATGGAAACGAAAACAGTAGAAAATCAATTGAAAACAATTAAACTGAACAGTAAAGCCTCAACAGCAGAAAACTATACCAAAATACGACAAAACTTTCTATTTATATGGTCTGTACTGTGGCCATCAATTATTTGATACTTGAAATTAATTGCTTTACTATTTAGAAGTGACATTCTAATATTGTAACTGCAATTTTAAATTTAAATAAGACATAGACCGAAAGTGATTGCTACCAAACTCGATAACAAGGGATCGATTTTTCGATCAGTGTGCCCATATTTTAGTATCAATTGAGCTATCGTTTAAAACAGCTGATTTCGAGTGTTGATTTCGTATTTGCCGGGAAATTAAATAAATTATTTAAAATAATGTCTACCGATAATTCAAGTGTTTGGTCAGAAGCATATCGCCACAATGAGGCCATTTGGCGAAATGGTGAAGTCAGTGAAAAACAAAATGCTTGGCGCAAGCAAAAGTTAATATTGGCTCAAAAAGTTCAGTGAGTAAATTCAGGCAGCCGACATTTGCATTTAGAAACATAAATTTTTCTTTTTAAATTTAACATCGCAGGCAATTAAATCCCTCTATAGAATATGCTGTGCTAAAGGAACACGAGGCTAAATGTAAAGAGGAAACCAGAGAGAATTATTTTCAAGAACGCATCGCTCGCTGTAAAACAATAGTTCAGCAATCTCGACGCACTGCATCAAATGTGTACACTTTCAATACGCAGTTAAAAAGCCTTGAGTACGAACCGCAATGTCATGGTTTATATGAGAGCTGCAAACACAATGAAATTAATCCAACAGTTCTGGAACGTAGCAGTAATAAAACTGAATCCAATGTTGGCGTCAATCTCTCCAAGCGAGAATGTGAGGGCAGTCTCATGCAGCGAATCTCTGAACCAGCACTAATTAATACCACAAAACCAAGCCTTTTAATGACTGTCAATACAAATACTGCATTACCATGTGAAAATGCATCTGTGGGCTCAATTTCACCAAATGATATTTTTCGCACAGCTCGCGAACAACTAGTTCTCAATGACATGCAGGTTAGTCCTGTTTTGCTTTTGCTTTAAAAAACTTCATAATTCTGTGTTTAATGTTCCCTTCAGAAAAAGAGTCAACAGGGAAATAAGGACCGCACTACAACTGCACCTTGTGACATGATGAATTTTCGCAAGAAAACACTTGGCGTGCGGCGCAGTGTGAACTCGGGTTTTGTCCCACCGACAGGGCAAAAAGAAAAGAAAGAAAATCAAAGGTATAAACAAAGGCTCTAAAACAAAATAAGAATAATCACTATATTAAATTCCACAAATCTCTTGTTTATTTTACAGTCACCTGCCATTAAAAGGCTCTGCACCTGCTGACAAAGATGGATCTGTTACAGATATTCCCTCGTCCCTGGCTAATCTAGACGCTCAAATGGTGGAACAAATTATGCAGGAGTCAGTGCACAATTTTAAGAATGTTGGCAAGTCCATATCTCGTTGCCATCAAATTCTTTAATAATACAAATGAAAACTTTTTCTTTATTACATTATAGCTTGGAGTGACATTGCCGGCTTGGAGTCCGCTAAATCTACATTTCTTGAAGCAATTATTTTACCTCTGCGTCGTCCTGATTTATATACAGGCGTACGCTGCCCTCCACGGGGTGTATTGCTGTTTGGTCCTCCCGGTACTGGCAAAACCCTTATAGCCAAAAGCATTGCATCGCAGGCTAAGGCCAAGTTCTTTAGCATAAATCCTTCCAGCCTCACATCAAAATGGGTGGGTGAGGGTGAAAAGCTCGTTAGGACACTATTTGCTGTGGCCGCTGCCCATCAGCCAGCTGTAAGTTGCTGACCTTAATGCAATTCCTTTCACTATTTAAGTCAGCAACTCATTGATAGATCATTTTCATTGACGAAGTTGATTCACTACTATCCAAACGCTCAGGTAATGAGCATGAGAGTTCATTGCGATTAAAAAATGAATTTCTTATTCACTTGGATGGAGCAACCAGCAGTGAGGAAAATCGTATTTTAGTAATTGGAGCTACCAATCGTCCGCAGGAATTGGATGAAGCTGTACGTCGACGATTTGTTCGTCGTTTGTATATCCCGCTGCCAAACAAAGATGCGCGTCATCAAATCATTGTCAAGATTATTCGCCAAGTCAAGCATAATCTGATTACGCAAGAAATTGATGAATTGGCGGAGACAACCGAAGGTTATTCAGGCGCTGACGTCGATAGTTTGTGTCGCTATGCTTCGATGGCACCGCTTCGTTCTTTAACCACCACAGAAATAGATCAAATCGAAGCACAACAGGTACTTAAAGCGTTTGCTTACCTTTTGCGCATCCCTTAATTGAACGATAAATATATTATTTGCAGTTGCCTGCAGTAACCATGGACGATTTCAGGCAGGCCCTTAAATTCATATCCAAATCTGTTTCCGCCGAGGATATTGAACGTTATGCTAGCTGGAATGAAATCTATGGCGTGAAGCATTAAAAGTACACCGAAAGTTGAACTCTGTTCACAAACTTTAATTTAATACGTTTTCATTTATGCAACAAGTAACTAAAATATTTACAAAGTTTTTGTTAAGTTTAAATATTGTTTGTTGAAAAACTCACAGCACATCAAATTTACTTTCGTATACAGCAGGATAAAATATGCACAAAAATAAAACTAATAACATAACTTAAAAGTTAAATAAATCTAGTATTAAGACTTTGTTCCAGGATTTTTGCATACTTTATAAAAGCATATCAAGAAGAGCTTGGATTCAAATATATACTACTTTTGCTATTAACATGGAAATGTATTGTAAATTATTTAATTAATGACGTCTTCTGCTGGTCTATTTATATAAATACCTTCTATATCTTTAATTTGTTAAGAAAATTGTTCTGAAAATAGTTGACATGAACAAATTCTCTTTTTTTTTTGGACAGTAATTTAACCAATAGAAGACCGTCATATGTCTAAAAATATATAAATAGACAGCACACATATAAATATATATGTATATTTACATATATATAACTGGATATGTACACAAATCTTAAAAATGGAATCTCTTAATTCGCTTTAATAAAAGTCTCTTAGATAATATTTAATACCTTAAGCTTAATTCTCTTTAATCGGTGGAAACACATAATCATCACTCAGACTGTTAATATCCACATATGTGGTCTTCGGGCTTAATACCTTATAGAGAGCATCGAATGTTGGCCGCTCCTCTGGATCTTCTAGCCAACATTGTAGCATTATGGTGTACACTTGTGGGGTACAAATCTCAGGACGTTCTAAACGATTCCCGGCCATCAGGAAGGGAATCAATTCGCTATTACTTATAGTTGGATACGGTGATGCTCCTAATGTACCAATCTCCCATAGAACCACACCGTATGCCCAAATGTCACTTTTGCTCGAATAGAGATTGTCACGGATTGCCTCAATGGACAGCCAGCGCAATGGGAGCTAGTTAAATCCGTTTTTAAAACCCAAAGTAACAAATATATTTATCTTCTAATATTTACCTTTCTTGTTTTTGTATTCGTATAGACGCCATGTCTTGAGAGACCAAAATCGGATATCTTCAAGGTCTTATTATGATCAATTAGTACATTGCGAGCAGCCAAATCGCTATAAACGAGAGTATAAAGATTGGATGAGACAATTTAGTTAGACATAATAATTCCATGTGCTAGCTAACCGATGTGTAATTTCCTGTTCTTCGAGGAATCGCATGCCATTGGCAATCTGGAGAGCGAAATTATGCAGTTCCTTGTTATCCAATAGATACTCAAATGGTATCTCGTCATCCTCCACAATTGTATAAGTTGCTGCAATTTAAAATAGGATTTAGGATTTATGAGCTAGAATTTCGTTTTACCTTTGGCCACTTACTCTCAGCAAATGATGGTTTTGGATCTCTTGGATGATGATTGGGCCCACCATTTATTCTGACCTGTGGCAAAGCAGAAGAAGCGGATGTATCTGAGCTTTCAATTCCAATTGTTTGAGTGGATGCCTTTAGTTCGATATAATTGACATTCTGTACGTTGTTCGCAGGGCCAACTCTTGAGGAAGTGCTACTAGAAGTGGCCATCTGAACGGGCCTGCAACTGGTATAATTGGCATTGGGCTGTCGAATTTTGTTAGCCTCCTGGCGAGCAGTGCGCAAGTAACTGAGCTGTAAAATTCAAATTTTCTACATTATGAAATTATGCCATCTATATACATACATACATATGACATATGTATGTATATGTATGTATATATGTTTGTATGACATACCAAATTTCCTCGTCCCACATATTCCATAATCATTAGATATGGAGCTTTAATGGTGCAACAGCCCAGAAAGCAAACCACATTGTGATGTGTACCTACACCCTTGAGCATCTCGATTTCGGCTAGAAATTCTCCCACCTCATCTGCAGTGGGATTGGCTTTACGAGAGGAAAACTAAAATCATAATCAAATTTTTAATCTTTGTTATTAACTTACGCTTCAATTGCTTTACGGCCACAATTGTGGTACCTCGCATGCGGCGCAGATTAAAAGCGGAAGCCTCATGTACATAGCCAAAGGCGCCTTCTCCCAGCATGCGTCCAATTCGTATGGCGGAGTGTGGTACCTCGAATATATCGGCCAAACCCAGAGCTTGTGATTGCTTTACAAAGGCCAAAAGGATAATTAAAAGTTTATAAATAAAATTGTTATTCTTCTTACCTCCACATATTTATCCACATAGTTAACATTATCTTCCATTCTAGAGATTAGTGATAAAGAGGAAATATAACTTTATACATAAATTTAATAACAAGACTTAAAAACTTACTCTATAGCTGATGTTGCTAAGGATTGCAAATAAATTTCCTCATTTTGGATTTTAGCCTTTCGACGACGGAAAAAGAATATGAGTAGTCCGGTCAAAATCAGTATAATGAGTAAAGTGCACATCATTATAACCAAATTGTTCTACAAAGAAGCGAAAAAAAAATATGACCACAGAAGCAGAGAGATTTTCACATTGTCATTCTCATACCAAATTATCATTAACATCATCATCCAGTAAAACAGGATTTGTTGGTACTGCAAAGCAAACGTATTGTTAGCAACAACTTTAAAGATTAGCCTTGTGCATTGCTTACCTGGCACCTTGGTAACACTGCGTGGTCCTTCACAACCGGAAGGATCTATGATGACCGCTTGCAAGTTGAGAGATGCCTTCTCTCTCAACTGTGTACCCAGTGGCAATTTGAGTGCACCCTCAAATCCTTTAGCAGTTGGCTTAAAATTTAATTCACCCAAATTGTAAACACTATTCAACAAACGCTTTAGTACACCACCCCAGGGTAGAGAAGGATTTGTTTCCTCGTTGATTCTGTTGGATAAAGAAAATAGAAAACATTTAAATGTTGCACACGAGGAACGATTTAAAGTAATATGATTTGACTAAGATTTCCAAATATACATTTTATATCCTTTAAGTAACAGTAACATAAATTAAAAATAAAATTAAGAATACGTAAAAACGTAAATTAATTATGTATACGTAATAAAATTGAGAGCTTCCAAAAAGGTAAATTTGTTACTTATTTCTTATTATATTAGTTTTTTTATATGTTTATTCACTCACCTGATTTGCATTTTGTAGGTTTTCAATGTTTCATGCAAATGACTGGCTTGCTCCTTTTGCAATTGTTCGCTGGCCAGTATAGAGAAACTAATACGAATTGTATCATTGGACAGCATTTTGGCAATGGCCAGTACTTTGGGTGGCGTCGGCATTGACCGACATGAACATTTCCCAGACACACAGGCTGTAACGAGAGAAATCTTCAATCGTCTTCGATTGAAACTGATTAAATTACATTAACTTACGTGGTATAAAGACATTTGTTGAATCTCGCACTAGTGCATTTGATGTCTCCACGGTGACCTTATACTGACAACCGAACATGTAATTACAGTCAACAGACTCGACATTTAAATTAGGGTTTAACGGCAAATAGATAAACTTCGTCGGCTTCTCTTTAATACCGTATTCGCTGCATGGTGCATCCGGGCAACGTGTGTTATTCACAGCACTGACAAGTACATTGTAGGAAGTGCCTGATACAAAAGAAAATAGAGTGATTAAAGGCAGGCAACAATATGGCAAACTATGGTAGTATGCTAACCATTTGGCAAATTGTCCATCCAATGCACTTGTAGTCGTGGAATTTTATTCATATATAATGTAACATTTGCATTGATTTCAGTAATTTTTCCATCTGACTTTTGGGGCTGCTGCTGTTGCTATAAGCCAAACGTATTAATTAAATTTAAAAACAATTTTTATAATTCTTTTGGCAGTCATAAAGTATGATAAGAATAAATTAAATAAATTTTCACTATTTAAATGGAAAGAAAATATATCACTTATTTAAGTTAAATAAAATAGTGGTAAATAATTTATTATTAAAAACATCTCAATAATTAATATGCAATATGACCAATATTGTTTAACAGTTAAATCGGATTGTTTGTGCAATGAAATTTTCACAATCAATGAATCTCCAATAATTTAAAAGGGTTTCGCTTGACTTTATTTTTCTCAATAGTAAGGCGAATAATATTTAAAAAAAAAGCAATTCTTTTATGCTACTTACAATTAAACGTGTTTTTATTTTGGACGTTTCCCCAATCTCCAGGATTTTGGTTTCATCAATTATACCAATTATGGCTGTTGTTATGGTTGCTGCTGTTGTTCCGGATTCTGATGATACAACATTGTTGTATGGAATTGCCGTATAATGATGCAATTTTAGATCTTTTTCTGAAATTATTGTTGATGCACTTTTCTCGGTGGCATCGCTGCAAACTAAGAAATGGCAGCAACTTAGACATACCAAAGTCAATAGATTTCTGACATAATTGGTCTGCCGCATTCTCATGACTTGTTTTTCTCATAGTTGAAACTACACCACATTTACTGAAAAGAAAATTGAATAATTGGTAATTTCTATTAGACATTACGGAAGAATAAAAGAGGGCAAAACGTGAATAAAATAAATGAGGGTTTGACAGTAGTTGCCTGCTACGTAAAATATATAAATAGGAGACACGTTTTGTAGCAAGAAAAAAGATTGAATACTCCTACCAATAGCATGTGTTTACCAATTGTAAAAATAATAGGTAGTTAAAGGGTTTCTAGGAATGGCAAGATAAATAAATCCTCGTATACAATTTATTGCAACTTCTTACCCGAATTCTTGTAAAATCAAAGTCTTATTGCTTAAAGTCATTTATCTCAATCTTAAAACGGAATAATTTAATATTTTATCATTACACGAATGGAACCTACTTGTAGAGTAGGACTAGTTTGTGTATTCAGTCATTGTTGTTGTTATTGTTGTTAGTATGCTTTAGTAATTTCATCAATAATTTCGTATATCTTTTTCTGGCACATTTCACGTAATAGTCATTTCAAATGCCATTTGCCATATGCTTTAATTTTGCCTTACTGTTCTATAGCTTTTCTCTTTTGCACATAATTTAAATGTTTTACCTGATGCGCAAAAGCAAAAGTTATTCGACACCAATGTCAACAGACACCAATGCAAAACACACAAAGGAACAGTCGGTGTACCATTCCCTAGTTAAAAAGGATAAAGTCGTACTAATTATGAAATTCCACGAAAATTAATTTATCGTTAAATGAGATTGGTATTCCTTATACGAACCCGCTGTTGTTAGTCTTTTCCCTTTTTCTACATTGTTGGATAATTTTCATAATTATCCATCTCCAGCCACCATAAATTTACGTATTTCGACTCGATTGTTGATGTTATTTTTGCACAAATAACGCTCAAATGGAAGAAGTTAAACATATTGTTAAAATATTACTCTCCTGTTTCTCTTAAAAAGTATTATTTATGGTTGTCTCTTTTTTTTTTCAATGTCAACACTTAAGTTTTTTCTGGTGCACTCAAAGATAATTGTTAACAAAACAATAGAAAAACATACAAAAAAAAGTCAACAAAACAACTTTTAACAGCTGATTGCATATTAAAAGTACCTTTGGGCAGTGGATGAAGTTCCGTGAGTAAAGTGTTATCACATATGTGAACAAAACGCGATTCCAGCTATATTTCTTGTCTGATATAGACGGAAAAAATGTCATACATTGCACAAGCAATAATCAAATTTACTTTAACTCAACTAAAGTAAAACAGAAGCCTTTGTACTCTGCATCTTTGAAATTAAATGCAACATTTCAAGGCATTTTCTATTACTCATATTACGAAAATGTTTCAGTCAATTATCTTTGGCAAAAGTTTGTAAAAAGTTATTCAAAATTCATCTTTACCACAAGAAAACATTGTAATTAGGAGAAATTGGGAAAATTGTGTAGCAAAAGTGTTTTTATCGATTTATTTTCCATATTGTCTATGGTTGAAAATTGAGTTTATAACTAGTTAGTTAAATGATTGGCTTCAACACCCAAACAGACCTTAATGAAAGTTAGGCTCAAATTGCTACAAAAAGCTTTTACACAGACCTGTCCATTTATCAAGTTAACAATACCATTTAAATATTCATGCTGCCAAAAAAAAGAAATGTTTCGTTTTTGTTTGGAAATGTTTTGTTTTTATAAATATAGTAGTTTTACGTTTCAATAACTCGGCAAGTTTTAATTAATATTTTTCTTTAATGAATCTCTATTGCAAATTTTCTATTGAAATTTAAAGACTAGAGAAACTTAAACATATAGAAATTGAATTAATTCAATTTATAATTAAAAGTAATTATCTATGTAAATCTGTTCTTTAATTTACAATAAACATTCTGTATAGAATTTTTGCGAATTACTGACGTTTTAAGAGTAAACATTTTTAATTTTATTTGGTAACCTTTTTTTATATTCTTTTGGGGGCTTGGCTTTTTTATTTGTTGTATCTATTGTTTCGCGAGTGCTAAACCAAAACAAACTGAAATGTGCCAGAGTCGTGAGATGGCGGTGTTGATGATTATAATGACTACAGTGGGACATGGGGAGGGGATCCAGCTATAAAAATGCTGTGACATGGTTTAATTTATGACCTCGACTCCTACCTCAGCAGCAGCCAGTCGACTAAAGCTACTGTTAATGTCATGTCAACAATTAGTTAGCTTTGTTAGCATTATTTTTTATAAGCGCGCACATTAATACCACCCAACAGTTGCCATTGTCGTCTCTCGACGTAGTCGTCGTCGTCATCGTCACTGTGTTTAGCAAGTGTCAACGCAATGGACGCGTGTTCAAAAACAGCGAAAACACTCCGGCAAGCCACTATGGGAAAATCGCTTAGTGTCGCATATCTCTATGTACATTTGTATATACAAGTACGTAATTTTTGTGCTAAAAATGAAAATGGCGACATGAATACTTTCTATGCCTGGGTAGTGGAGGGGGGGGAATACAATGGAAAATGGAAATCAAGATGAACAAAATCTGCGATTTCATGTAGTAAAATTGATATTGGGTTTGGTAAATCCATCTGCAGATTTTATTGTTATCACAATGAGTTTGAGGAATTATCAAGTCTAAACATAAATTAAATAAAAGCTCTTATTTGCTGAGTCATCTTTGACGATTGTGATTGTGGCTGATAAAGTAAGGTTATGTTATTTATGATTTTGTTTGCCAAATGGTAGTGCCATAGAATGACAATTGAGTGCGGAGTTCCTTATATTTGGTGAATAACATGTGATTTATGAGTGAACAATAAAGTCAATTTTTTTCTCCCTTTTTTATATAAATAAATGTATTTTATTTCTTTTTTTAAATTATAAATAGTCTTAACTAACAACCATTACTCATACATGGCTCTTCCTTTGGTCTCTTCCACAAAGACAACCACATAGAATAAGACCAAAGCCCCAACAGTGGCACATCCCCACATGGTTGCCGCTAATCCCAAATGGAACATCATCAAGGGGAAGGCTTTTAGCGATGTGAAGGCAAAGAAACTGAGACAGCCCAAACAAATGCTGGTGCCAACTGCTCGAATCTTCTGTGGTAATATCTCCACCAGAACCACTATTGTAACCGAAATGATTCCCACATTTGTGACAAAAATAATTACACCCATTATGGTTAGCGGCAACCAGAAGGAGTATGCCGATAAATCGACATTGGTTTCTTCGGCATAAAAGGCATAGAGACCAAAGGCTGCAGTGCCTAATCCAGTGCCAGCTGATGATATGATTAAAAGGATTTTTCGTCCATAATGATCCACCAAATGGATGCTCGCAATGGTGCCCAGTATCTGTACAGCACCAATAATAATCGTATTTGTGTTTGGATCCAGTTTGGTATGGACGGCTTCAAAAATGTTGGACATATAATTAATAAAGGCAAATGTACCCGTGAAGATATTGGCTATCATTAGAACTAGTCCAGTAATCAAGGCCTTCATTACCCGCTTATTGCCTAAACAAAAATTTGTAATTAAATGGTAATTTACTCTAATTATCAATTGACTTACAGAAATCCCTAATGGATAGTCCTGCTGTTTCGGCGGCTTTGATTTGCTGCTGTATAACCTGACGCATTGCATCGTATTCCTTTTGGTAATCTCTCTCTGCTACCTTGGACACAAAAGGACCATCACAATGGCGATAGAATTTCAATGATTGTTGAGCCTCTGGCTCGCGACCCCAACGAAGCAATTGATGCGGAGTTTCCGGAAAACGAGTGCACAAAAATAGATATATAAGTGGTAGGGCAATGACAACACATGGAATAACATGGTATGGTAAATGAGAGGCTACAATGAACCCCACCAGTATACCCATGTTAATGCCCAATGTGAAAAACGAACAGAGACGCCCTCGCACACTGGAAAGTAATATAGATTATATATGTAGATTTATCCCCGTGATTTGATTTTTTTTAAATATTCAGTCACACTAATTCTACCGCTTACCTATTGTCCGAAATTTCACCAATGAAAATTGGCAACACTACAAACATGCCGCCTCCCGTGAGACCAGCACATACCCTTGCCACATACAACATCTCAATAGATTGGGCAAAATAAAATAGAAACCATATACACTACAAAATTGAATAGAACGATAGAGTGATGAAAAGAAATGTTAATAATATCGTTGACACCCACCGTATTAGGTATAGCCAAGCCATACAAAGCCACTTTACGTCCAAAGCGGTTCATTATAAACGAAAAGAAAAAATTGCCAGTTACACCACCCAAACTAATCATAGCACCCAACCAGGAAGCCTCATTTACATCAATAAAGAAATTCAAGGGGGTCTTCTCCTCCGATTGTAGCTGCGGCAACATGGGTGAGAGCCATCCCAAACCGATACCATGACAGAATGTAATAAGCACAACTGTAGAAAACATGTTAAAGAGGGACAAAGTAAATACATTTGAGACACCTGTCAAGTATTATTAACCCCTATCAAAGGCTTCTTTGAAAAATTCCATATGAGTTAATCCTCAAAGTACATTTATCAAATTAACTAAAAGTCCTGCTGGGCATAAAACGAATCACTTTGACGACACAGAAATAAATTCATAATTCACATGTGAGCGTAATCATGTTGGTAAAAAATTATATATAAAAATAATTACAAAAAGTTTAAATTTTGACAATTTATAACAGTTGAAAAATTTCCACTCTTAATTCTCTTATCATATTAATATACTAACAAAAAAAAAGCCCGCACACACATACCACTTAAGGTAGCCAAAAGTTGACGACGAAATTCCTTTCGAAGTAATCCGGTTTTAAATATATTAAGAATCATTTTTAACTACTTTCTTTTTAACTCCTAGCTATGAATATTTTTTAATATTTGATCCTTGACTTTGTTTTACTATAATATCACAGTTTGAGTATATGTACACTATTCTTCTGTTGGTTAATTTATCCTACAAATGTTTAAAACTCTTTCTTGAAAATTTATTGCTCTGGTATCCTTTTTCCATGCTATACAATTTTTCCAGTTAACTAAACAGGTGGAAAAACGCGTTTGTTACACAGCGATGAGTTGTCTTAAAATGTCTTGTGAAATCAGTTTAAACGCTCTACTTATAGCCACAAATCTGAGCAAGTGAAATTTTTATCTAAATCTTTTGGTAAATATAAATAAATTACATCTAAAACGACAAAATGCCTAATGCTTTTATATTAAATCTGACTAGAGATCGCTATATAGGTGGTCGCCGAAATCTCTATAAAAGAATGCCTCTGTTGGGTGTTGGTCAAATTTCAAAATCCCCTCAGTGTTATTTATTTTTTATTGGTTTATAATGTTTACATAAAATACGACATGTTATTTAGCTGCTAAATCATATCTCTTGTGTCAACTTTACTATATAATATTCGTAACAATTTTGTCGTCGGAAACTGACGCACATCTTGGCCATAAATAAGAAAAGTTTTAGCTCATTCCATGACGTCGCTTTTCCGCATTAGATTCTATTTCATCAAGTTTCTTGACCTAGGTAAATATATGCCAAGTCCAAGAACAGAGAAAATAACCGTCATATGATAAATATCATTACGAAATCTAAACATTATGATTAACACAATTGAAACGAAGTTATCTTGTGATTAATTCTTTTACAAATATTATATACTATTATTTGTGTATATATTTATGATTAGTTTGGCGCCAAACTATCAGGGCAAATCAATTTTTAATTTTTCCTTATACAAGTTTATTCTAATTTAAAAAGATTAATCAAATTTTATAATTCTTTTAAGCAATAAATATATAAAAAGAGCCAAAAAAAATACTAAAAAAATCTGTGTTTGTTTCTCTTAACATAAAATTTGTAGTATCTAAATGTAATATTACTCTTAATAATTTTTTGAATAAAACTAAAATTACTTTAGTTTATATAAATATGTCCTGAAATTATAGTTATATGAATGTAGAAAGGTATACGAAAAGTTGAAGAAAATATAAAGTATAACTAAGTTAAAAAATTAAAGAAGAGGAGTGGCACTATTCGGTGTACAACTTTTCATTTAAAAAGAAAAAATGTTAAAAAATGAACTATATTCTCTATATGTATGTATATCAGCATACTTTTGAATTCTTTTTCACATAATGGTCAAAAGAACCTGTATTTTGTACTTTTTTTTATTGTCAAATGCCAAGTAGTAAAACATTGGAATTGGAACTCACAGTTTATTGCGATGACGTCACTAATATCTCTTGCAATATGATTGTGTATATAAATAAGGTTTCTCTCATTTGATCACGAATGACTTTTCCAAAGATAAGAAACTAGAATGAAAACATATATACATATATACGAGCTAAAAATCATTCGATAAGTCCAAAGAACATTCCAATCAATATAAAAACAACATATTTTTCTTCATAGATATTAAACGCATTAAATAAAACTTATTGATATCCTCAAATGGGCTATAACTGTGGGAGTGGTTATCGTTGGCAATGTGAATCCCCCGCCTTTACCAGAGTTATAAATTAAGGTCTTGCTTATACTTTTAGTTTAATTCGATTGATAATTTTCTTTTTAGAAAAAGTAACAAAGAATTCATAATTTAAATCAGGTAAAAAAAAAAGCAACAACAAATTATAAATGCTAAAACCGAAAGCACACCAAAAAATTTAAAAATAAAAACGGTAACAGCAAAAACAACTTTAAACTCTTATCGAGAACTGTATGTCAGTGTACACACACACATACACATGCAGACATGTATCTGTGTGTATTGAATGTTTAGAACTAGGAAATTTTTGATATATTTTTCCATCACATACCTTAGAGTATTTGTTCAAACACGAAATGGCTGATTGGGGTATATTAAATATATAAACAAGCTACATTAGTGTTACATTGGAAAAATCACGACAGCAAAAAGAAATTGTTAGTGTATATCTGTTAGAGACAAAAGAAACAATTAAAACACTTCACAATGTTTAGGAATTTGTATTTTATTTAATCGCCTAGTGGCGATTTAATTCGAGGGGCCCATTTTTAAATTTTATGAGCTTAAGTTGATAACAAATGTATAAGACAAGATCCACAATTGCAGAAAATAAAACCCTAAATATCTAACAACAACAAAAGGTAACCTAGCTGCCTGATATATTGTGTAAAACACAAGGATCCTATATATGTATAAGTATTGATTAGATAAGTAGTATTAGTCCTAAGCTAAGAAATAAAAATTGACTTCGAAAAAAAAAATAATAATGATTTGACAACAATTAGAGCTATAGAAATGATAGTTCAAATCGAAGCAGTTGTTATCGAAAATCTAGGAGCTTAAGTTTTTTTATTTGTTTAAAGGGTATCTCCAAAAAGTTTTCTAAATTAAACTTAGGAAATCTTTTTTTATTTATTTTACGCCGCGTCATTTAGCGCGCACGTCTCTCTAATCGTTATCGTGCTCACTCTACTCGATTTTTTTTTTGATAAGTTCAATTTGTATACTATTTTACGCCAACTTGAACAAATTGCTTTGGTTTTTATTTTTTATGTTTGTTTTTTTGGTTTTGGGGTTATGGCTGGAAAAATCAACAACCTCACCTTCTCGTCCAGGGGCAACACAAAATGTTGTATTTCAATCGAAATAAATTTTGCTATAATCGTATTGTATGCAATGTGTGATATCTGCCGACGAGTTATATATAAACTTCATGTATACACCTACATATGTCCGAACACTTATAAACTGGGTATATTTTGTCTGATAAGGTTGGCGTCTGTTTTATAAACAGAATAATTTGAAGTGTTTTTTATAAGATTGGACTTTTAACTCAATAAAATGAACTATAAACCTTTCGATGACTGTTCCATTTAATAAACAAGAAGCTATCTCTTGTAAATTCGTTTAAATTACAGTCATATAAAAATCATTATTATTTGGAATTTGCCAAATTTTTAAGAACTTTGGAATTCACAATGACAATAATGTGAGTAAAAAAAACGATAAACAATATAATCATATAATTCGAGTCATGATTGAATGCTTTTATGGGAAATAGAAAAGCAAAAAAATTAAATTAAATTAAATGGCATCAATTGATACATTAAACTTTTTGTGTTTAGTTTCTTACATTCCTGTCAACTATTTGGACTTTTCTGCTTATTAAAAAGTTTTCCGTTAGTTTTTCCAATGTACTTTTCAAAATTAATATTTTATATAAGGAAAAGCGAAATATTTTTCACAACTTAATTAAATAACTTAAAGTGCTTTGTTAATTTTATAGAGGATTTTAACATATTGTAATCACGTGTTTGATTTTTTTCCAATGGTAAATAAAAATTGACTTGTTAAAAAAATGATTTTTGATTAACAAACCAACGAGATTTTTCGATGTTTCAGATTTTGTAGCAAATAAAAAGTAACAAACGTTGTAACCTTGATCCTGGATAGTTTTATATAAGGCGGAACAAATTTTTTGTATATATTATATATATATTTATATATATATATATATTCGTAATCTAAAAGTACTCTTTTTAAGCTTATTGCTTCCAGCTAAAAGCAAAAAAAAATATGTTTTTCTAACAAATATATACATAAATTAATGTTTTTCAAACCATAAAGTCTAAAATTATAATATTAATGTATTATTGAATATATGCAAAATATATTTAAAGATTTCATTTTCCTTAAGGTCATTTAAAACTTTTAAGAAAACATCTCGATTTGTAAATTTTTTAGCAAACGATTTCTTTTTTCTTTTCTTTTTCGAAATAAATTAATTTGATTTGATTTTCGTTTTTATTGTTTCAGTGAATAGTCATTAAATTGTTTTGATTTTTGTTTTCCATATGTATGTGAATGTGTATGTAGGAGTATACAAATGTATGTAAAGGTAAATGTATATATCTTTATATAAACTATGTGTGTGTGTCCCTCAGTTGCGTTCGCCTTATAAAGCTTTCAATGTCCAAAATAATTGATGAGATATCGATGCCCGTCTGCCGTCTAGTTTAATATATATAAACTTCAATTCTACAGTACTATTTTTTTGTGTATATGTACATATGTATATGTACACGAATGTGTCTATGCATATGTGAGATAATTATTAAACAACAAAAAAACTATGACGTCTAGTTCAATCGACATCTGCGCGAAAATTTGTGCGTGGTCTTATCAGACCACAGAGCATGGGGGGTCGGTTGGTAAATTGGAAACATTTTTTTTTGGAAAAACAATGACAAAAAGAACATAGAAAAACTGCAATAAACTTGCTCTTTAATTTACTTTTGGTTGACCTTAAAAAAATGCTAAACAAATTTATCATAAATATGAGACCACAAATAAAAACCTGCCTGATAAATCAATGTGATAAGTAAATAATATTACGTATACGACATGTTGGCTGACAATTTGTACAATTTTGTTTGTAAGTATTCATCTAAAACTTGCATATAAAAGTAAGCATAATTAATTTGAAATTCCATTTACATTCGTAATTATTGGAAACTAAAATGAAATGAAAATTGTAAATATAAATTAAAAATCAATAATAATCGCTCCGTAATTAATACGTATCTATGGATAATATAATTGACTGAATAAGTTAAAAGTTTGATTCCCTTAGTTTTTAAGGACAACAAGACACACGATCGTAAAAGATATACAATTAGTTAAAGTTTAATTAATTAAATCGCTTTTAATATTTATCACTTGTCTATTAGACAAATTCTAATGACTTTAATATAACCTTTAACCACATTTAAATGGGGCACTTGACTAGTCATAAGTGACTTTGACAAATTGGTCTAATAAGAAGGACGAATAAGCTTAATTTGCCTTTCATATACATGGTTTTTAGTTTAGTTTTCGTTGAATTATTTATCAATTATGGCGCGTGTTTAAATAGATTAAATTCGGCACTTAATCATGCTGAGACTATATATATGTATATATACATACAATGCAAGTGTACGTTTTATATGTGTGTTGACCATGTTAGCAATTATAAGTAACATGCTTTTAAGCCATATATACATACATAGATGATGGGAGAATCGAAGCAGCAACAGACAGAGAAAGAGCAAGAGAGAGATAAACAAAAAGAGTGTGATAATTTTTTAGTTCGATAATTAGTGAAATAACTAAAACTAAAAAAATGTATATACATACATGCATACTCACACAAATACAATCAAACAAAGTTAAAATGGCGTTTTCGCTTATCACTTAAAGTGGCCTCCACAAAGCAAAAAAACAAAAAAAAAAAACAATAAAGAATACAAAAATTACCACACAATCTAATACAGTAGAATAACAAAAAAAACCAAAAAAAAAAGAAAAATTATTATGAAATTGTCACCAGTAGTTTCCAAAATGTATATATGTATATATTTTTTTTATTCATTTATATGATCAGGCGACCCAACGACCTCTTACCAAAAGAGGGGTGTGTGCTCTTCTATTCGTGGAGACTTTTCTCTCATATATCTTTAAATTGCCTGAAATACAAGAAGCAATTTACCTGATAGATACATCGATACAGTGTCGATTGCTGCACTGTAAAACATACATACATATTTCGTAGTCGATTTTGTTGAAGAGTCAACTGAAAGTTTATTGCGCACCCGAACAATTTAGATCATCAATCAAATTTAGGTACTGACTAAAATTCACTGACAAGCACAAAAGAACATAAAAAAATTAATCATGCTGGATAAATTTCAGATATTGATTAAGATACAAAGCATAGTGAAAGGACAATCAACAGAAGGATGTGGAAAGCTTCGACATCTATTTTCAAAATATGAAAACTTAGAAACTCTTAAATAAGTTTATGCCTTTAATGCCATGCAAGGTTAAGGATTTACGTTTAAATTGTGAAACATAAATTAAACAGATTACTTCAATTTTAATACTATTAGCTGATCTAGAACTGCAAGTGCATACAAACTTATTTTTTTTTATAAATGTTTGTGTTTTCTTTTGTTAAAGCTGTTTGTATAAATCCAAATCGTATAACTTTAATCGTCTTTCACATAAAAACTGTATCAATTAGATTCTACAGATATGATAAGCAAAAACATGATTTACCAAGAATACGATGCACCTAAAAATTTTAGTCATTTAGTCATTTTTTTTTTGTTAACATTGAATTTCTAAGAAATTTTATATCAGTGAAATTTTTTACCGAACACAGCGTACTTCAAATAATTTTATTGCCCTTAATATTGATATCTTTGTATAAAAGAGGCGTTCAATTCCCGAATTAGTGTCAGCACTTTCTCTCTCTCAAGAAAAGGGTGAAATTTTTTATGTCTAGACTCTAGAGAACAAACTTTTCAAACTAACTAAAGGGCAACAAATTTCCAATTATTTAATATTTGCAAAAGTGCAATACTTCTCGCCCATCAACTTGAAACATTCAAAGTACAAATAGAGTAAAAGTAGTTACATATGAGAAAATGTAATTTCGTTTCAACACATTTGCTATTTGACTTTTAAAGCTTACACAGCAATATACATACATGTTTCCAATTGAATTTTAGAAATAAATAAATCAACTTAGAGAAAATTCAGGCCGCAGGCTTTTGATCTGAATATTAAAGTCAAACACACAGCAGGAAATTGCTATTTTGGAAAAAAAAAATCATTTTATTAAAATTTGAAAGCAAATTCGAGAAAGTTGCAAGTTTGTGCATTTTTTCTTTATCAATAGAAATTGAATATAAAGATATCCGTTTTCTTTTCTTTCAACAAATTTGACTTGGTAAAAGTGCAGAAGCTATAATACTATCAATTTTTTTTTATGTTTTCTTTTTGACTCGTGATTTTCTATTATTTTCACTTTCTTGCTATCTAATCAAGTCTTTCAGACGGCTACCATTAAAACCCATGCGAACAAAAAAGGCCCGTCAAGTGCTCCAACTACCAAATATATGTATATTTCTATATAATATACATATGTATATTTCGATATGAAACATATTTTGGTATGCATGATATATTGTTGCAGATTAAAATTGAATTTAAAATAAAAAAAAGGCTTACCAAAAAATGTTTGCCCTTCTTGTTGTTGTGTGTGTGTGTGTGTCTGATTCTGTTTGATGATTTTCTTGTATCGTGTTCTCAAATTCTTTTTCAATTTGGCAATTTGGTTTTCAATATGTATTGACTTTTCAATTTAAGTTTTGTAAGTTTGAACTTCTTTGGTCTTCACCGTTACCAATTATGATCCATTTAAAAATTCGAAAAAAAAACTGGATCAATTGTTTACGCTGCGAACTCTAACACTTTGCTGTTTGGTTTTGCTTTCGTAAACATTCAAATTTGTTTTTTCAATGGCCAGCAAAAAAAAGGTAAACATAAATATTGAAAATAGATTTTGAGCACTGGGTGTATATGGTTTCCGTGAAACAACAAAGAACAATTCTTTTTTTTTGTATTGTAATAATCTTGATATATTTAAATTTCCGTTTAAAATTAATTTCGTCCCATTAACTCTTTTCAATTATTAACACTTTGTTGTATACACATAATTTTTGAAAACTTTTCTCTGGTTTTCCATAATTTATTTTCACCGTTTTTGCATTGTTATTATATTTTCTTGTCACATTCTCAAATGAAAAGGATAAATTGCTTCGCTCTCAAACTTTTTATGCAAATTTAATACACTTTAAATTAACATTTATTTCTTCAACTACGTCATTGAAATATTAACATTTTAATTTTCTTTTTGTCCACATTTTCATTCACTTAACATTTTTACGTCACTTCTATATTTGATTTAATTTCAATTTCATTTTCCACTTTTTTCGTTGTCTTGATTTGAATTTGTCACGCGCTTTGCCGAATAGCTATCTTTTTAACGGTATCTTTATGGGCCGCCGCTATAGGAAAAAGACGTTGAAGCAACAAGCGTTTGTGCTAGAATGATAAGAATGCCAATGATACGATTTGCCGGCCAAAAATCGTGAATTAGTAAAGAGCTTTTGTGATGCAAAGCTCTCCTTTATTTCACACATTTTTCAAGTGAAAGCTTTCATTGCGTATGCACATGATACATATATCAAGTAAAGTTAAGTACTAGATGTCAATATACTGAGATACGTCAATCCATCTATATAGAATTTTACCAATTTTATCAAATTTATCAAATACAATTACCATATCAGACAACAAAATCGAACAAGGATATTATTTTTAAAAATGTGAAAATGTATTTGAATACAAACTTTAGTCTTAAAACGAGTTTTAGATATGAGAAATTTTATTTATAAATAATTCTAATCTTTATGTAGCTAAGAAATATTTGTCGATTAAGTAAAACGTTAAATAAAATATTTTAGTGTATACAAATACTTTGGTTCAGTGAATTTAAAAACTGATCCCTATAACCGTCAAACTCCTAGTCACTGACAATGCTCTAGATTAAACTTTTTTTATCTTTAAAACTTGGATTTTGATCAAGCAAAAATTTTGTGCAAATATTTGAAAATTTTATTGTAATTCAGATGATGTTTACGCCACATCAAATTATGAAAACCAATTCAAAAAATCAAATAGAAATAAAATCGGATAAAAAATAACAAAATTAAAGCCTCTTTATTTAAAAATATTGAAAAATCTTTGGGCTTAAAAATATATTTGAAGAGAACTTCTTTGTTTTTTTTTTAATGTTTAAATAGGCATAACTTCCAATTTCAAATAACAAGGATTTTTTAAATTAAAATTTTTTTGTTTTTCTTTTGAGATATATCGCTCATCGAAACTATGTTTTTTATTTAGGGTGCTTTGTATTTTCTATCATAGACTCTCATCATTGAAATGCCATTACACTCATGGAGGTCATAGAGTTCAGTTCATAGTATACATTTCTAAAATATTTTTGGTACAATTGTTTGTAGTGAGAATAATTTCAAATAAATTTAACTGACCGTGAGAGAATTGTTACAAAATTCCAATACAAAAAATAAAGTAAAAAAAAACGAATACGAAAACGAAAATAAAAGAATTCTCTACAAAATAAAATACGTCCTCCACTACTTTCTAAAGACAGATACAATAAAATCATTTCAAAAAAGATTAGAACAAGATGATGTTCACTTACAAGGAGTTAATTGATGTGGCCATTGGTTCACCCGAATCGGGACATGTGAATTTTTATGCTCTGCATGTCCTGCTCTCGAATTTCGCTCAAAAATTGGAGTGCATCGATGAAGTTGTGGAACAAGATGATTATTTAACTGCGAATTTACGTCGACAAAGTAGTTTGCGTAAGTTTCCTCTTTCATAGAAAGAAATGCCATCTTACAGGAAGATCTAATGTCAATTTCATCTTCTGCAGTGACGATTGGAAAACCTTCAAAATTTCGTTTGTTTGCCGGTGGTGATCCAGAAAATGATCCAGGAAATGCAGTAGAGGATGGTCTCGCTGAAGAACCTGGAGTTCCAAATCAGGCTGACGAACAGATTCCTGCCGAAGAGGCGCCAGCTGCAGCTGAAATAGTGGCAGAGCCTGCACCAGAGCCAGTACCAGAGCCAGTACCAGAGCCAGTCCCAGAGCCAGTCCCAGAGGTCGCTCCAGAGCCAGTTGTAGAATCGGCACCCGGTGCAGATGTTGCACCTCCAGAAACTGTTAAGGCAGAACCTGAACCTTCAACTCCTCCTCAGCCTGAGCAGGAACCTGAGCGCACGCCAGAACAAGAGCCAGCAACACCGGTACCTGTACAAGAACCAGAGCCGGAACCACTTGCACTCGAGAAGGAACCTGAGCTTGATCAGAAAACCCTCCCATCTCCTGCGTTAGCGTCGCGAGTCTCTTCAAGATCTTCGACTAGAGAAAAGGTGTCTCACACTCGTCTCGACGGTTCAATGACCACTAACTTAACTCGTCTTGAAAAGCGCATTTCCAAAATGGAACTACAGAAAGAGCAGGCCAGCATGGAGTTACAACAGTTTGTTACCAGTCTTACGGGACAGTTGAAGCTAACAATGGAGCAAGTGAACAATGTGACTCACTTTCTACTTGATCGGAAGCCAAATCCGGATAGGGCTAAGGTACTTCGCCAGTTCGCCCGTCAATTGCGTATCTTAATGCGAACTGTCGGAGATAATGAGAGCTCTCTTAGCTGGACAAGTGACGAAGCCGTAATCGAAGAAATGGAAGAAATCGAAGAGGAAGTGGAAGGGGAAGAAACAACTTCGCTTACCGAAATGGAAAAGCCCGAGGAAGAAGCGACCTTAGACTTGGAACAACATCTCTGTTATTCACCTGAAAGGATGCTGACCGAGTTTTTGGAACTCAAATCACAGTTTTGCGCTCTTACCAATAAAGTTAACGAGTTGGCTGCAGCTTTGCTACAAGATGATGCCCATCGACTGATGGAAATGATGCAGGAGTTGCACGATACAGTTCGGGATATTAGATTATCATCGGCCAGCAATCGGGAGAGCATGCAAAACATTAACACCAGGATCGAAAGTATATCTAATCAAGTGATACAGATCAAGATGTCTATAAACCACTTGGATGAATTGAAAATTGATAAGACTGAAATAGAATTGTTGCTCGCAGAGAAAGTTGATTATCAACAACTGGCCACAAAGGTCTCCCTCGAACAACTTGAAGAGTACAAGGCCCGCCTGGAGAAACAATTTTGCGAAGTGCGATACATTGTCAGCTCCAATGAAAAGAATGTTCTGCAAATTATTGATAATCTGCGCATGACCCTGGGCATTGATGCCCTCGAATTGGGTCTAAAGGACTTCCGAGAGATCATTGAAAAGCGCGTGTCCTTAATTACCGAAGCACTACAGAAATACATGGAAATGACCAACGATGATTGTGCAGCTGCTGCCGGTCGAGTAAAGGTAATGCAGGAACTTGCCTGTCTCTCATGTGATACACCGTGTGTTATGCGCACAATGGAACGTTCAAAGGTGCCAACGCTTCCCTCTGCCAAAGGTTCGACAGGTCTCGGTCCCATTGTGACCTATGAGCTGGGTCAAATCCGAAAGTCTGGCATTATGGGCTACTATCGCAAGGATGAGTTCCCTCATTCAGCCAACGCCTGGACCAAGGGCATTCCCATGAATAAGTGTGTGCCTCGACATGCGGGCGGTGATCATACCACCCATACTGCTGACGATCACATGCAGAAGGTGGTATTGTCCAAAAAGAATGCTGGTTACAATTAAGTTCAGTTCGATTACTTCTATATATTTTTAACTTCTAACAATATTATTTTTCGGGATTTCGTATCAAATTAGGGTACTTCAGTTGCATTGCCAACCACTCACTGGTCAATTATCTAATATGTATTACTAAATTTGAAAGGTTATAGAATTGAAATAAAGTTTTATTTCAAATGTGGAAGCAAATGAAATTTTTCTAAAAATTGCGCCATTATTTAGTTTTGAACCAGTTCGACTTAAGCGAATTCAGAATGCATTCAAGCGAATTCAATCTTCCCATTTGACCAAATAAGCGGAGCGAAATCAAGTTTCACACTAGCAAATGTATTTTAACAGACGAATCTTTGATACCCTCTTTTGATAATCTGTTTGAAAAGCCATAAATTTTGAGATCAAAATCTCAGTTTTATGAGCTAATAAACATTCATTTCAACATTTTAAATTACTTTTAATATTATAAATAAAAATAAACAATAAAATTCGAATTGAAATATACCTCATCTAATAAACACAAAACAAAATAAATATTTTCAAACTTTCAAAACAGAATTCGTTTTATAATAAAATGTTGATAATATAAGTTTAACAGATATTGTGGATAAAAGAGATCAAAAATTTTTGTTGGCTTTTGCGCAGAGAGAGAGAGGGAGAGTTGCCCCTTTGTTTTCTCTCTCACGTTGGAGCTGATTTTGTACTTTTCGTTTCAGTTTCTCTTCGAACGTTAAATCGAGTGGTTGGTTTCGTTCCGTGTCGGCGACCAACAATAAGCCAAAAAACCAGCTGGCAGTTTTTGAACAAGTTCTCTTGACGATCACCAGCACGAAGAAATAAAAAGAAAAGAATATCAGAAAGAGGCAAACCAATAATTAATATTTATGCCAGGCAACTTGAGATATTTCTGTAGAGTTGTGAATAGTTAACGCGTTTGTTGTTTATGGTCAATTGGAATTTGATTATGGCAAATTTTTTAATTTAAATGTTCCTTTGTGCGTGTGCGTTTTTTATACAAGTAAAAAATTAGAATTTACCCGAATCAGCACAAACTGATCGCTTACTATATAAAACATAAAGCAAAAATTCATAAAAATTTAAAATTGGAAACGAGACAACTGTGTAAAACGCAACAACAATACAGCGAGCGAAGAACGAAGAGAGACAAACAAACAAAACAGAAAACCAAGGCGAATTCCTCTTCATCATCAAATTGGGTTTTTGCTTTGATCGCATTCAGATCATTTGGGATCACATCTTCTTCTTCTGTTGTTGTTATTACCTGAGCAGCAGCCGGCAATTAGCTCTGGTCTCTACCCTCTCCATCTTTCGCTCTCTCTGAGTTATTTATTTACGCGAGAAAAGGAAAAAAAAGCAACAAAAATGGCAATGCAACGTGAGGCAGGCGTTCAGGACTTTGTCCTTTTGGACCAGGTCAATATGGAGAAGTTTATGGACAATTTACGTAAACGGTAAGTTGAAAATGAAATGAACAAATATTTATTTATTGTCTCTCGTTATGTTGGTTTTGCTATTGGTCTTGGCCTCGGTCTTGGTCTTGGTCTAGTTCAAGGCCTTGGCGCCAACCACGACCACACAAACTGGTTGCAGAGCATTGCTATGCCATTATTTGGTTTTTCTTTGGTCGAGAATAAACAAAAACTAGATTTTTATCAGCTTTTCAATTAAACGAAGCTTGAAGTTTTCATCGCACCCCCCCTCTCTCCTCATATTTCTGTTCTACTTGAGAGGACAGTCAATGAAGCCATTTGCATGCTCGTTTAAAGTGTTAAACTCTTTGTTAATCATCTCATTTAAATGATTAAAGTCTTTTCATTTAAATGAAAAATTAGAAAGTAGAAAAATGTTACTTTTTATTTGTAAAAGGAAAAGTTACAAGAAATTGCTTTCTTTAAGGGTGGCTTCTGATCAGTTTAAGGGTTGAATCATTGGAACAGCGATTTTCCGTTCTTCAATACCGCCAAATTTATTAAACATTGGAACTATAACTTATTAACAATTGTTTAAATCTTTGTTAAAGGATTCATTAAATCAGTCACTTGATGTTTTTGCAATTTTATCGAAATTCTATTTAATATAATGACAACATTTTCAATATATATCATGGCCATCCATTTTTTTAGGTAAACCCCAATCGGAATTTGACAGCTCACGTTTACCTTATCATTATAATGAATGTTTGTGTGTCTCTGAGTACATTCAAGTAATCACCGTTATGACTCAAATCCTATTTATCCCCTATCATCCAAAATGATTCAGTTAATTAAAAGATACATCATCAGTTAACACTCACAGAAAAGCCTATTCAAGGTATGAGTCTTCTTAGGTTTAATATAATTGTTTTTTGATTTTAATTTGATTTTTTTTATGTATAATAGTTTGAATTTACATTCGAAAAACTAAAAATTTTATGTGAGTTCGTTTAAAATTAATTTGTTATTTTGAAATGAGATCTTAGCTTGGGATAGATTAATGTTAAATATATTTATTATAATAAATCTGTTTTTTTCTGAGTGTAGCTGCATGCAACTGTTGACAATTCAATTAGCATTTGAAATATTTACTAAAAGTGCTAAAGAATTCATTATCATAAAACTGAACGGCAAATAAAGCCGCAAAAGCGAAACTATTTCCACAATTTTGTAAGGCATTGATAACAAGTTATATAAATACGTATGTATACGTATACATATATAGAATTGTATATATGTATTAACAAACATATGTCGTACATCGGGGTATAGAACTTTACTATAATAATAACGATAATGATCGCAGCTTTAACATTAAAAGTTAGCGAGGCATGTAAAGCAGCGACCCATAGCAAGACAGAAGGAGGCAGGGGAGGAGGTGCCAGTGAAGGCGGGGCATGCAACAAGTTGTTGACACATGCGGCATGGAATGAAATACACACAGACATATTGTGTGTGGCAGGGACATTGTATAACTTGGCCGCTGTCTGCATGTTTTGGTTGGAGGCAAAAAGAACTTTATTATAATGACTATAACTATCTCGAATTACGTTTGCGGGCAGTTAAATAGTGCCACTTAATTTTTTTCACAAAGCAAACAAATCTGTATTAGCTTAAATGGTTTTTAGATCATGATTTTCCATTTAAAGACAATTTCGTTTCATTTTATTGCATAATATGTGTAGATGAAATGTAAAGTATAGACTACTTTATATCATAAGTTTATCCAGATTTTTTCGATTCATTTACATATATGCACATACATATGTACATATGTATTTTTATCTCTTTTTTAACATTTTCAAATTGGTTTTTCACACTTATTTTTTAACAAAATAAACCATTCTTCTAATTAAGAGCTTCCTTGTGTAATACCCATTACATTTTTATACTTATTGTTAAATAAACAATGTACATACATATGTATGTATAAAATATATTTCTTATATATTTAAAAGTCTAAATTTTCTTATTATTAACTATAACTTAATTCTATACAAATGAATCTTCTTCTAAGTTGAAGCTTCTTTTGTTTCTTATCATTAATTTCTTATCACTTTCTTTACTGAGAGTAAAAGTGATTTTAATATTTCATTCATTATCTATATTCTCTAATAGTACAAATAACCTCATTTGCGCTAAAATTGCTCAATTTAAACTATTTTTAAAAACATGTTTATGACATAATAGTAATTGTTTATGTCGTGTTTTTTAACTTTATTTAGATCATTAAGGTTTGATAATTAATTTGAACCTCACGTTTCCTAACAATGATTGATTATATAAGTTGTCAATAAAGCTTATCATCTGCCCCGGGACAGGGCATCGGTTTTCATGCAACAAAATTAGATCATAAACTGCTTATCATTAGCCTCTTCCAAACGCATCTGTGTGTATCGCAAACATGTGGCAAGACTCCCCTTAAATGAATTACAAATCGTTAATTGCATAATCAACTGCATTAATAATAACATGAATTACTTGTACATATTGTTACATCCATAACCATAACACAAATCAATTTGCAATGAATGTATATACATATACACCTATAAAACCCGGAAAACTGCAGACACAGACAAATTGATACAAAGGAAAAATAAAATAAATATTCCCACTGAGGGTCAAAAACGCGCCAAAAAAAGAAAAAGAAAAAAAGCCAAAAGTAAAGGAAAAACTGCAAAAGAAATGAATAACTCACTTTCATTTTTTTGTTATTTTTTTTTTGTTTTTTGATTTTATTTGCCTGAAGTGAATAATAAAAGCAAAGCATGGCAAGAGAAAATGCAATTGTTATTATAAATATCTTTAATACCCTTTCTTAGTATTCATTGGAAAGTACAAATAATAAATATATCGTACGGGTAAAACTTACTGATCTTATATGTAGTTTAATATTCCTATCATTCTGTTCATATATTATTTATAAAATATTATTAATTGAAGTGGAATTTTCGTTACTTTTTTATGTGATAAGGTTTATCAAACTTTATGAATTTCAGTTAGAAAAAAATAGTGGCTATTGAAAGCAGTTGCTTTTGTTATCAAAGATTTGTCAAGTTATTTTTGACCGCACAATATTCAAATTTGACGATTTTGAAAACTTTTTGCTTTCATAGATTTCATATGTAAATTTTCTTACTAAAGTTGGTCAATTTTATTTTTATTAAAAATCAGACTTATAATAATTGGCAAAATACTACATTTTGTTCGAGCGAACTATACAAAATATATTAATATATTATATTAATACTTTATATTAAAACGTGAGAGTATTTAAACTTCAACTTGTCATTGTCCAATATTTATGTGGGTAACCATGACATCATGTGGATAGCAAAGTGAAAAAAAAAATAATATAAAATAATCTCTTCCATCCTATATGAATGAGAAATATGTTATTCCAAAAATATATATACACATACAGACATACATATATCCAAAATCTGACTCATTTTTTGTGTATCTTGCAAATACTTTTTGCTGTCAACAATAGCAAAAAAATAAACCAAAACAAGGAAAGAAAAATAAAAAATGCTTCAAGCCGCAAACCGGTTGATGGCGTCAGAGTTACTCAGTGGTTGCCTCGCCAAGACTCACCCACCAAAACTAAAAAACAAAACCAAAAGATGCAAAGAAACAAGTTTCCCACTAAAACAAAAACGTACAAAATTTCCTTCAATCGAAAAGCAGCCCAACCCTCGAAACATTTAAATTTTGTTTGCTTTCCTTCTCAAGTTCAGAAATTCCCAGAATTGCCAAACCAAAAAAAAAAAGAAAAATTTTAATGCCCGCCGTCGCCCCATTAAGTCAAGTGTCCTGATGGTGCGAGGAAGTGGAAAAAGATAGTGCAATGGTGGATGGATTGTGTTGGAGCGAGCTGGAGTTGAATGCGACCCCATGAGGTCAAAGAGTTGGCCATAAAATCACTGATTGATTGCACTTCGAATTACAATTTTCGGCTTCTTTTTTTTTTGTTTTCCTGCATTGTTTAAACATTTATGTGGCCTATATTTTCGTGCATTTTCTGATTATCTTTGTGTTTTGGTTCAGTTTATTTACTCACTGAAAATTTCCCATGAACCGCCCGTTGAACTCAATTGAGGGATTTTCGCCTAGTAAATTTATTACAGCTATGAAATGTATTTTTGTTTTATTTCTACAGTAAAATTTTATGCTCTTATTAAATCATTTGTAAGATATTAAAAATTGTCTATACATGCATTTTATATAGCCTTGCAAGAGTCAATAGACTAATTGGACTTTCTTTGAATTATTATTCGTTATTTCATTGCTCTTTCAATTATTTATTTCCGTTTCTGATGGTTCTTTTTTTAATTTTTCTGAAATCGCAATTTAACTATTAATAAAATTTTAAAAATATTAACCGCAAAATGCCATTTTAGGGTCTTAATCCTCTTTATTTGAAACCTTCAAAATAATAAATAATAATAAAAAATATCAAAATTAATGTTTCTGGTAAAATTTACGGGACAAGGAAAAAGTGAAACATGTAAAACATGTTGTACAAAATTATGAATCTTAGGATACCTTGAAATATAGTGGATTACAATATTCCCGATATACTCTTAATCTTTTATATCTCTAATGAGATTTCTTGATTTTCGTTAGAAATAAGAAGAATACAAAAACTATATTATAATGAAAATATCTCTTATTTAAGTCAACTCTGTATAGTTTTTGTAAAAAGTTTTGGGCGTTATTTCTTTATTAGCATTAAACTAACTATAAATCGATTGTTTACTCTAAAGAAATTGCTGCAAAAAGATTCAATTTAAAAAAGAAACGTTTTCCTAAAAAACTTTTCGCTAATTAAATTTACCCGAATTAGTAAATAATTATTCCTTAACCCAAACATAAAGTCTTTTAATGTTTTGAAAACTAAAATTAAATTCTAACAAAATTATATAACCATTCGATCGTAGGAAAAATATGAACATTGCTCAGATTAATTCTAATCGAAACAAAATTTGTGACCTATTTTATAAGTTAAATATACTTTAGATTGTCTCTTGTGAGCTCCACTCAAGAAAGTCATTAAAAAAAGCACTCAATATTCTATATAGTACAAATTCGTGTATATAGTAAAAATATATTTATATAAAACACTTTAAAAGCTTATCAATTAAAGATATCTTCAAGTCATTTGCAGCATTTTTATAATCATTTCCTTCATTTAATTTGGTGTGAATCATTCTATAGCTACTTTCAATGAAACTGAATTTTTAAATTCATTTAAATATTTAGCACAATTATTGTATTTTAAGTTGTTGATTTTTATTTTTGGCATAGTCAAGGTATAATTTGCTATTTAGTATTCCGTTCGCGACAACAAAATGCATTGAAATTATAATGTTTAGGTGTGTTTACGAACAAGTTTAATCAGTTGTTTTTCAATAATATTAACATGACTTGTTCAAGTATGTTTAAACAGAAACCCGTCAAGAATAAAATTTCCTTCTTACAGTAAACCTAACCCTTGAGAGTCTAGCATTGACAACAATCTTATCATTTTCAACCTATTCATATAATTTATCAAGCAAAGTTTAAGTTTTTTTTTTGTTATTTTTTTTATATAAAATTTCCCTATTACTAACACAAAATGTTACCCATCTATCTGGCACGCCCTGGTAGCAAATATAAAAAGGTATGCCAAATTTTTTGTTAACTGATAAGATTGCAAAAGAAATGTTAAGAACACGTTTAAAGTGAATTGTTTGCCAAGTTATAATATAACCTTGAATTGGTTATGGCCAATGAAATGAAACAAAACTATTGACTGCCCATATAAGGCAAATATATGTGTATATGATGAACCTAAAGCGATAAGTTAAACGCTATTCTAAGTTGAGTCAACAGGGAGATTGAAACAGATTGAACAAAATTTCCATTCCACAAAGTAAAACTAAATACATATATATGTATAGATATGTATGTATATACTTTGGTTCCCTCTATTTTTATCTGTCTTCAGCAAAATACAGAAAATTTCATTTTCCTTTCTTTTACGTTCGTTTCTACATTCTTGAACGCGTCACATTTTCATTTTTCCGTATTTTCATGCAATTTTTATGATGTATTCCAAAACGAGAGAAAATTATTAAAGTTGCCAGTGGCAAGTCAAATGGCAGATCAAGCATAAACAATATAGACATACTATAGTTATACATAGACTTGCTTTTCTTCTTCTATGGTCTATGAAAAAATCATAAAAACTTCAGGAATTCATTTTCGATTTCCGATTGCAATCATAGATTGTCTGTTTATTTGTAGAAAAGGGGCGGCATTGTCTGATCAGAGAACTGCATATATATGTACTTAATACTATAGTATTCATTCTATACGAGTTCAAAGAAAAGATAAACAAAAAAAAAAGAAGAAATTTTAGTTAGTTTGGTACGTGTTGAGTTCCTTTTTGAAAAATTATTGCCATGGCATATTTGATAAGCTATCAATTCAGATAAGCGGCACAATTCTGAGATTACTGAAAAAAAACGGAAATCACAAAAAGTAATTTACATAACGGCTAACGGTATTCCATACACTTGCGATTACTAATTGAATCACGTAACTTTTCCATTATTGTGCAAAAAAAAAAAAGAACAAAATTCTTTAATCCAAGCAAATGGAAAACTCATTTGATTCTAATGGGAAATGTATGTATGAATGGATGAAGAGTGAGAACCAGAACCAGATCTCGAGCCCGAACCCGTCTAGACGTCGCCTCATTCTTGTTATTCATTCGTTTTCCCCTGTTTACACACTTCTTTATAGCCCAAGTCTCTGACAATGTTTGTCATTTGCCTTGCAATAACTTTTACTTGGCCATCTGCATTCTGGCTCCCTCCATCCATTTCTTTTACTTAGTTTACACAAGACTTTATCATTTATTCTAGCGCCTCTCTCAAGTTCCCCTTTATGCTTCATCTATAGAAGAATATTGTTTGCCTCTGACTTTACTCTGGTCCGCTAATTGATGAGTCTCTTTGTTGAACTCTGTGTGAATTGAAGTTAATTTGAATGCATTGCGCAAAAAGATTGAAAAAGAAAGAATCCAAACGAAATGAAATGAAACGAAAGCAAAAGAAATTGAAAGTGTTGAAATTTCTTTGATTGTTAGCAGATGTCTGACGGACTGCATAGTGTCAGCGGATATAATCAGTCAGATAGAGACAAGGTATTGAAAAAAAAATCTTTTGCTTTGCCAAAGGTAAAACTTGGCACTGATTCAAGTATCTTGACCTTTTGTTCCCAACAAACTGATTTATTATTACATTTAAATAAAACATTTTCTTCGAATTCAGTCATAAATATTTATATGTGGGTGAATCTAATATTATTTACTAAACTGGGATATTCTTTTACCAACTTGCATGACTAATACAATATTAATTTATTAAATATTGTAGGGTTTAAAAAATAATTATGCGATTTCTGAGACAATTTATCAATTTACTTATAGACGGAAATATGAATATTGTTTATAAAGACAACATTTCTTAATAAATTGTAGAAACATTTTACGAAAAAATTACTAATTAAATGCTTATGTAATAAATTACTAATAATAAAAATTTATTTAAAATTTTATACAGTGCATTCTAAACTAAGCATTACATTATTTAGCCTTGACAAATGGTGTACTATAATTTTCGATAATGATTTATCTCCAATCTTGTAAAATGGTTTTAAAATTTTATATGCATTTCTATAGAAACTTTTATATTTACGATTTCAAAGTAGGTGTTTATTTGTACACTTTTGTAATATTTATTTATTTATTTACACTATACATTGTTCAGTACAAATAGCTACTAAGGCCTAACCTAATTTGGAAACATAAAAATGATAAATAAAATAAATAAATTACAGAAACGTAAATTTCGTTTAGTAGAGAACAATTTTCAATACCATTCGATCTTCTTAAATTGTTTTATATGTGCTTTAAGCATTTATCAATATAATTTCTTTCGATCATTCTCTATTTAAACTCATATAAACTCATTATTACGTTGTCTCTTCAATATGACGCTCGATTTCAATTAAATTCCACAAACGCAAAAGCAAAATACATAAAGAAACAAAAACATTGACCCACTCAGCTAAACCATGATGTCAGTCGGTTTAAATAGTTGAAAAAAAAAAAAAACAGTGCATCAGCCTATTGAATTGAGAAAATTTTATCGATTTTCTTCGACTTTTCTATGAACCGGTCAAGGCTGAATAGTCACCACTAAGTAATTATTAACTATATAGTATGCAAAGTGATGTGAATCACGAGTTTAGAGAGCGGCGGTCTATGCAAATTGCATTATATTATATACTAGGCATATTATAGACAAAAGTTGAGTCAGTCAACTTGGATGCTAACTTCTAATTCTTTATTGCTTTTAACAAATTATTGAATAATTAAATGCCTTCGTCGCTGGCTCACAGGTCGTATGATTCACTGTCTATAAGGCTAAAATCAATATGAATAAAATGTGTGAACTTAAAAAAAAAATGTAAGTAAGAAACAATATATTGTACAAGTTGCAAAATAACAAATTCTTTGGTATATATGTATGTATGTGTGTGTTTGTATATAAAACAATTTTTTGCGGCTTTTTGTGACTTGAAGTTTTTGTTTTCATATTTGTTGCTTTTTCTGCTTTCTTGATTACGTCATTTGGTAATGCAGTACGATAAAATAAAATAAAAAAAAAAAAACAAATTGAGTGAGACATAAAAAGCGATAAAAATAATGAATAAAGCAAATCCAAGTTTACGATGTGTTTGTATAGGAAGGCTAACAAAATAAATGCTTATGTATGTTAACCGTGTTTGTGTGTGTGGAAATCTTTACTTTATGATTTATGTATGTATATAAATATATATATATAAGTATATGTAGGTATTAATTCGATTCGGCTCTACACAAGAAAACGAGGGAAGTCCAAAAAAGCATGTGTTAACAATTGCCAATGGAAAATTTATTCCATAGCTTTTTGTAAGAAAACGAAAATAATTAAAATTTAATCAATTTTAAGAGCTCGAAGTTTATATTCCTTTTTAGTTGCAGATTTTAAGTTTTTTTTTACCATTTATTATATTATATATGATACAATTATATACGAATTTTGATTAACTCAAATATTTGACAAAGATTATTTGATAATGTTTATTGAACATGTATGTATGTACGTGTATGGCAAGGTTAATTAAAATTAGTTGACTATATACATATATACCTCTCACAGGCAATTTTATTGATCATAAATAGATTGAATGTTTTTAATAAAGCCTAACTTAAATGCTGTTAAATATCAAATGAATTTAAAAATTAAACAAATATATTTATTAGCTTTTGCAAATTATTATCTTTTAACTGGCAATTAAATCTCTTAAAAGTCTTTTTATTTTACAGAATTTGCAAAAATTTAATTTCGAATTTTAGTGCCGCAAATATTTTATTTGATTTAAACCAGAAGAAAAAATTAATGGAAAATTTATGGAATCCCGACTTTGATTATATTTCTTTCTCATAATTATAGCCCCATTCCCTGATGCTAAGTATTAACTTGGCTTGCTTTAAAAGATTAGCCATGTATATCATTATTTCAATAAGTGATTCCATCCCGATTGTTAAAAACTCCAAACAGCGATCAATTTGAAATACTAAAATGTTATAAATTTATTAAAATAATGTTTATGTTATGCACTTCTTTTAACTAGTGATAAAAAACAATTCTTTAAAAGAGAAGTTCAAGGCGAAATTTGTATTTGGTTAAATGTTATGCTTACCAAGTTAATAAAGGCAAAATTAAAGCAACTAAAAATGAAGACGTATGCAAATTAAATTACTTAACTTAACTTGATGAGCAATTATTCAAAAGTTACCTAATGACCACAATTATTGCAATGTAAGCCACAAAATGTAATTAGCCAAACAACGAATGCAACAAGTATTACAAAACTTACAAAACACGCCCACAAAAAAAAAAAAAAGAAACACGTCAGAAGAAAATACCCAACCTCCATCCAGTTAACCAAAAATAACTAACTGTTAGACAAAAGCCTTAACTAAGAGTGAAATTGGTTAAATGAGAAAGCAAAGAAAACAAAAAATAAGAAAAACAAAAAAAAAAAAACAGTTTTGTTAAATAAAACGAAAATAAAACAATACACTTAATACACGCATTTATTTGTTCATATTGTCTTTGTTGTTGTTGTTGGAGCGTCTGGTAGTGGTTTTGAGCCAGAAGGCAACCAAATAGCCAACACATGTTTTTACTTAAGTTTCCAGTGTTTATTTATAGTCAAAGACTGACGCTTTTTATTTTCTTCTGTTTCTTGTGTCGTTTTGTCTTTACTTTTGGCTGCCCCAAAACATTTGGGTCAAAAATGTGACAGTCCCAGAAAGAGCCAAAAGAGAAAGAAAGAGAGAGAGAGAGAGTGTGTGAGAGATATGTTTAAGAGTGTATATATAATGTGAACTACTGAACTCTAAGCAAATCTGTCATCATCTTAGAAATATGTATATAGACATACTTATTTATATAAAGTAGGAACCGTTTAGCACGCTTGTTGACTTTTTAGTGCACCAGGTCATCGGTAAGTAGAGAAAAGGGCAGGCAACAAGCCGCTTAGCAAACCAACAAAGAAAAATGCTGCCATTTGTGATTTTCTTTTATTTTACTATGAATTCCCTTCACTCTGTACATATGCTCGCTGTGACACCTGAGTGAGGTGTGAGGCAGTGACTTATGGTACATGTGGGTGAGAGGAAACAGTGTGGGTGAAAAGATGTACGCCCACATGGCGGATGATTGACATACAGCCATAATAGAGAATAGGCCTGCCAACAGACTTTTTCTATCTTTCCCCTCCTTTTGGGCATTGGTCAATAAGGTTGTACAAATTATTGACGGGAAAGTAATTGAAATGAAAGGAGAAAGAATTTTCGAATGTGTCTACAGAATTTGCAAATGCCAAAACAAATAAAATTTCAATAAATATTTCTTTTGAGTTTAATCCATCTTTGTTATTATAATAAATTACAAAGTTCTTATTTCTTACTTTAAATTATATTATGTCAACATAAATTTTGTTTTTGGTGTTGGCTCCAATAAAATGTGTTACATAAAATTGTTTCTATAAAACAAATATAACCTGTTTATGGTATGTTATTTTTGGAGCATATTTAATTAATTAATCCGATTATAGACTTTCAAAATATTTATTATTTCTTCAAATTATTTTTTTTCGAATTTTTTTGCATATAGATTGGTTAAAATTTTCTACAAATTGTTTACTCAAAGTATTTTTATTCCATTTAATGTTTCTTTTTATTTAATTTTAAATGTTATTAATATCAGACGTTTAATATTCTTCACCTATGTATTTATTTCTAATTGAGAATTGCTATTTGAAAATTGTTGTTATTAGAATCCTTTACTTATCTTTATAATTAATATAATTATTTCAAGTAAATTAAGTGCATTTTTGAACAATTTTCTCCAATTTACCATTTGATTTCTTTTCTGAACATGGAAATAATTTTAAATTTCAGCCAGGTGTAAATGTTGATAAATTTACTGTATGATATGTATGTATATTTGTTCTCAATCGGCTCACAGTTTAAATCGAAAATGCCCCAAATCGAACGAAAAAAAAAACCGATGACCTGAATGCAACGGAATCAATTTTTAATCTAAATCTGTTGGCGCCTTATAAATTGCATACAAAATAAACATTGAAGCTAAAGAACACTCTAGGGCCTAGAGTCTAGGCCATCGGAGCAATATCAAAATTGTCTGCCCACACACACAGGCACATGTACACACATCCACACAGAGTCAATCAAAAACAACAACAACAATACAATATTTAATCAATATGGAACAAGAAAACACATAAACTAAGTACTGCAATTAATTGCTTGCATAGACCCCGATGCATTCTCCTCAATCTGTATCCCGTTGTGCCCAAGACAAACTCAAAATCTTCTTTCAAATGAAAACACAGCAGGCGCCTAGCCCCTATACCCCTACCCCTAACCATTGGTCGACATCCCCACCTTCAACCCGATGGCATTTGCATAACAATGACTAGGCGCACACCCAGACGAATAAACCCAAACCAAATCCCCAATGATGCACATTTATTTAAGTTAATATATGTAACTCCCACTCCCTGCAACCCGCTACCGTCATCATACATTTCGTAATCTGTTGAATGCATTTCAAAACATTGCATTAACTAATGTGTGCATGTTATCGGTCTTTGTTTTTTTCAGTTTCCAAGTTGGCTCCATTTACACATACATTGGCGAGGTGTGCGTCTCAATGAATCCCTACAGACAGATGAACATCTATGGCCCAGAGACTATACGCAAATATAAGGGTCGCGAGCTATTCGAGAATGCCCCTCATGTGTTTGCCATAGCGGATGCCGCATACAGGGTGCTCAAGCAACGGCAACAGGATACATGTATACTTATATCTGGTGAATCGGGTGCGGGTAAAACAGAAGCATCAAAGATTATCATGAAATATATTGCGGCAGTGACAAATGCCCAAGGACAGAATGAAATTGAACGGTAAGTCTGATATTTTTGTTATGTTATTAAACAATACAGATATTTCAATTAATTATAATTCAGTTAAAATTATTGAAAATTTTATTAGCACAAATATGGAAAATTATTCATTAAAAAACAATTATTAAAATATTAGTTTTCAAGTTTTTTAAACAAAAGTTTTTTATATATTTAAATTTCACTGAGAATTTTAAAGAATTGAAACCTTATAATTTGATTTTCACTTTGACTGACAATGCGATATTTTACATATATTTTTCGTTTTGATATTTAAAAAATATTTGAAAGTATCTTATAATTGTGACAATCAGTACATGAGATTTTACATATATTTTGCTATTTTATTAAGTATTATAAATATTATTTAAAGTTTTAGCTTTCTTCTTAGAAGAAATGTCTTATTTATATAAGAATCCAAATTGTTTCTAAACTATTTAATTGATTACATTTCTGCAAGAACCAGCTGCCTGTTATTCAATTACATTCTCATTTTTTAACAATTTTGTTTAAATATTTCTCTTAAATAATATGATACCATTGAAATTCCAATGCCAAATTTTGTTAACTAAAACAAAACTAGTTCTTTCCTTTTAACTCTTTAAACTAATTCAAAGTTTAACTTGCTTTAGAACATTGAGAATGGGAACTAGAGACTTATCTCTCAATATATGCAAATACCTTAATACATGCAACCTCTAACAATGGTTTTTTGTTTTTTTATTCCTCCATTGTTTGCATGTAGCACATACATGCAAATTTTTGCAAGTAATTTTCATTACAAGGCCAAAACCGTGTCAAAAACATTTCCCCTAGATAATAAAATAATCACCAGTCAGAGATATGGCGAGCAAGTCATCACATTACTTGCATGACCCATGACCCAAAAATTCTTCTCCTGATGTCATCAGTAATAGTAACAGCTAGAAACTTACCCAAAAATTAATTGCTCTCACTAATTGCTAGTCTCCTCTTAACAATGGTCAGCAAACTAAGCGACTTTTATCACCTGAATGTAATTTAAGGCGAACCATTAAAAAAAATATTGCTCCACCTCAACCCATCCCCCGCCCTCGCAGTATTTCCACACATGAGACCAAGCCCTCACACACAACTCAATACCAACGACCAGTCAATTTTATGTACCTACCTTCAAACAGTTTAAAAAAACATTTTCTTGGACAAAAAGGAAACTAAAACTAGTCTCGTTTAGTTAATTAGTCTTTTTTTCTTTTTTTTTGTTGGTTTTACTTAAGCGTTTTTGCCTCCTAAAGAAAAGGCAATTAATTCTTAATGTCATGGGTTCTCAAATTTTTAATATCTTTTTCTTGTTTTCAGAGTTAAGAACGTGCTAATCCAAAGTAATGCGATATTGGAGACCTTTGGCAATGCGAAGACGAATCGTAACGATAACTCGAGTCGCTTTGGCAAATATATGGATATTGAGTTTGACTATAAAGCGGATCCAGTGGGTGGCATTATAACCAACTATTTGTTGGAGAAATCGCGTGTGGTACAACAGCAAGCAGGGGAGAGGAATTTTCATAGCTTTTATCAGGTGAGTTAGAGACTTATGGAGAAGAGAGTACCCCCCATATAGATAGATCTACAATATTTACACTTGCTATAAAATGTGTGAGTCAGCGTGACGCGTGCCTAGTGACGAAAGCTTTCAGTGGTTTGGGTGTGTGTATGTATGTATGTGCAAGTGTAGGGTGGGGGCCATCAATTACTTTGGGGTGTCAGGTTGTGTTTTTGTTTTTTGTCGGTTTGCCTTTTATTGCTTTCGGGTGTGGTTTAACATGGATATTTTAATGCTATATAGTTATTCTATGCCTAGACCAAATTGTATTTTTTATATTCATTTCCGTTTACAATAGACAACTGATAAAAGTCATCAGATAGGTTTTCGCACATATGAATTAGCCAGTTAAAGCAAATTCTTAACAATATAGATAACATGCCACATCATAATTCAGATAATTTAATGAAACTTTAATCTATTTCTATACTCTTGCCAAATGGTTGGTTATATTAATCTTGTTTAAAAGTCGGCACTGCTTTATAGCTATACTATATTTTTTAATATTTTTGAGATGAAAAGTGTTGATTTAGTTTCTTTGAATCAATAAAGATTAGATTTGCTCTTTTTAGTGAGTTGGGCTAAAAAGGATAAAGAACAGATCAAATTACTATATCATAAAGATGTCCCAAAGACATGAATATGTTTTTTCCATTCAAAATAAAAATGACATCAAGATTGATAAAATATAAAGGAATTACAGAAATGTTTAATTCTTAAAAATATTTATAGAATAAAGAAAAGCTAAGTTAATAGAATTTCTTTATTCATATTCAACACAGTTTAAAAATTATTATTTAATCTGTATAACTACATATTATAGATTTTGAAATGTTAAACTTTATCGTACTTTATTAGAGTCTTAGTTTACCAGAGTATATAAAAATCGGCCTTAGGTGTATATAACCATTGCTCAAGTCAAAGGTCGGAGACAAATAGTTGCTTTTCTTAATTAATGCCTTTTTTAATTCACACAAATTGATGATATCATTTTAAAAACCAAACAAATATAGTCACTTTTTGTTAATCATTCAATAAATATTTTATTTTTGATCAAGTTATGCTACATTTACTCGTCGCTTACATTATAAATTGTTTATTTATATGATTAACAAGCCAAAGCAAAAGTTGCTAATTAAACATTTGCTTTACTTTCATAAATTTTTAACATCAACCAAATAAAACTGAAAACACAATCGAACATATATCTTTATCATGTATTTTTCATAAGATAAAAATATACTTCCATTTTATTCACCATCAATTCTCACCTGTCGTCCATTT
This sequence comes from Drosophila emarginata, assembly GCA_037075365.1. Classification (NCBI taxonomy): domain Eukaryota; kingdom Metazoa; phylum Arthropoda; class Insecta; order Diptera; family Drosophilidae; genus Drosophila; species Drosophila emarginata. Next base: position 937,526 of record JBAMCD010000012.1, read on the forward strand.
GCTATTGGCATGGACTAGCTATAAAAAGTAGAGGAAAAAAATAAACAATGTAGCCATAAATTGAGTAATTTTTTCCAATCTTTTTATTTATGACTTGAAGTCTAGGGATTGAAAGTGCTTGAAGATCTATGTTAGACAAATACAACTTGGACATGGCACATACTGTATGTATGTATGTTTGTACATATGTAAACTGATAACTGACAAGTGACATACGACAGTTGGACAATTAAAAGCGGAAATTCAATTATGGTTAACGTGTCTGCTAATCGTCGCCCGTACTAAATAGTTTAGTCATATATGCTATATAAGGCAAAGTGTGGAATAGTTTAACTAGTTTTAATTTGTCTTTCCATGCCCACTTTCAGCTGTTGCGTGGTGCCAATGACAATGAGTTGCGTCAATATGATCTGCAAAAAGAGACGGGCAAATATCATTACTTGAATCAGGGTAGTATGGATATACTAACTGAAAAATCTGACTATAAGGGCACATGCAATGCCTTTAAAACCTTGGGTTTTACCGCCGATGAAGTCCACACCATTTGGCGTACAGTTGCAGCCGTTCTTCATTTGGGCAATGTGGAATTCCAAAGTAAGTTTTTCTTTTTTAAATTTTATTCTTGAAAGTTTATTAATAAAAATATTTTATTTTTCAGCCATTGAGGATGAACTGGTTATTAGTAATAAACAGCATTTGCAATCTACTGCAAAATTATTACAGGTAACCGAATCGGAACTATCCACAGCATTGACCAAACGTGTCATTGCTGCTGGTGGGAACGTTATGCAGAAGGATCATAATGCCACCCAGGCGGAATATGGCAAAGATGCATTGGCCAAGGCCATTTATGATCGTCTATTCACCTGGATTATATCCCGCATAAACCGTGCCATCCTTTTCCGTGGCAGCAAGACTCAGGCAAGATTTAATTCGGTTATCGGTGTCTTGGATATATACGGATTTGAGATATTCGATTCAAATAGTTTTGAACAATTTTGCATAAATTATTGTAATGAGAAATTGCAACAATTGTTTATAGGTCAGTGGGCGAAAAGAAGACTCCTCTCTTAAATGTTGATTAATTAATTTGTTTGATTTGATTTCAGAACTGGTGCTAAAACAGGAACAGGAAGAATATCAGCGTGAGGGAATTGAGTGGACCAACATTGATTATTTCAATAATAAGGTAACAAAGTCAATTTCAAAAGTAAATTTCTCTAAAACTTTCTTGTTATTTTAGATTATTTGTGATCTGGTAGAGCAACCGCACAAGGGTATGATTGCCATTATGGATGAGGCATGTCTTAGCGTGGGCAATGTCACCGATGATACTCTTCTCGGAGCCATGGACAAGAACTTGAGCAAGCATCCACATTACACCAGTCGTCAATTGAAGCCCACTGATAAGGAGTTGAAGCATCGCGAAGATTTCCGTATTACTCACTATGCTGGCGATGTCATCTATAATATCAATGGATTCATTGAGAAGAACAAGGATACTTTGTATCAGGACTTTAAGCGTCTCCTGCACAACTCAAAGGATATTAATTTGAGTGAGATGTGGCCTGAGGGTGCCCAGGATATTAAGAAGACCACAAAACGTCCGCTAACAGCTGGCACTCTGTTCCAAAAATCGATGGCCGATCTGGTTGTCACCTTGCTGAAGAAGGAACCCTTCTATGTCCGTTGCATAAAGCCCAACGACATCAAGAGTTCTACAGTGTTTGATGAGGAGCGGGTACAGCATCAAGTCAGATATTTGGGTCTCCTGGAGAATGTGCGAGTGCGTCGTGCCGGATTTGTGCATCGTCAGCGTTATGATAAATTCCTTTTACGCTACAAAATGATCTCCCAATACACATGGCCCAATTTCCGGGCCGGAAGTGATCGTGATGGTGTACGGGTATTGATTGAAGAAAAGGGTTTTGCCCAGGATGTGAAATATGGTCACACCAAGATATTTATTCGCTCGCCCCGCACTCTATTTGCCCTGGAACAGCAACGCAATGAAATGATTCCACATATTGTGACATTGCTACAAAAACAAGTTAGAGGTTGGATTGCCAGACGAAACTATAAGAAGGTAAAGGCCGCTGTGACCATTATGCGAGCATACAAGACCTATAAGCTGCGCAGCTATGTTCAAGAGTTGGCCAACCGTTTCCGCAATGCCAAACAATTGAGGGATTATGGCAAAAGCATTCAATGGCCCAATCCTCCATTGGCCGGACGCAAGGCTGAGGCGAAATTGCATCGCATTTTCGACTTTTGGCGTGCCTACATGATTCTTCGCAAATATCCTCGCAGTGATTGGCCCCAACTGCGTCTCCAGATTATTGCAGCCACTGCTCTGGCCGGCCGACGTCCCTACTGGGGTCAACAACGCAAATGGTTGGGCGATTATCTTGGCAACTCTCAGGATAATAGCGGTTATGAGGCCTATACCTCAAATGTACGCAAACTTAAGAATAGCGGCGGTGGCGATTCTTTCCGTCAGGTCCTTTTCTCCGCCTTTGCCAAGAAGTTCAATAAACACAATAAACAAGCCGAACGTTCCTTCATTGTAACAGACACAACCATCTTTAAATTGGATGGCATCAAGAAGAAATTCCGTGACATGAATCATACGATTGCCATCAAAGATGTAAGAAATAATCCACTCAATTGGTCAAAGGATATAATAATTAACTTCTGTCGTTTTCTCTCTGCAGTTGACAACGATAAGTGTTACTCCCGGCCGGGATCAGCTCATTGTCTTCCATTCACCCAATAATAATGATTTGGTTTTCGCAATGCAAGGCGAGACATCCGTGCTTAAGGAGGATCGCGTAGGTGAAGTGGTTGGCATAGTATGCAAAAAGTACTACGAGTAAGTAAACCACAATACAGGAATATTTTGCATTTAATTAATATAAAATTTGGATGATTTTACAGTCTCACTGGCACTGAACTACGTGTTAATGTGGGCAGCAACATTGCCTGTCGCCTGGGTGAAAAACCACGTACTATTGTCGTCGAAGGTGTTGCCAATGTGGAGAATCCAAATTTCCGTCATTCTGCTGGCAATATTATTTTTGAAGTGCCCTCTTCTTATTGCGTTTAAAAGAAAACAAAAACATATTGTATGACATTATTGTAAATTATTCAAAAATTAATCGTAAGAACTACAATTTGTTTTCTTTCTTGTCCATTTGTCTTTTTTGCTCTAATGTAATAACCTCGCTCTGTGTCTGTATGTATATCCTGTGCCTTTACTAATCCAATTTCGATATACAGAGTTAGATTTTCTATATAACATGAATGTTTTTTATATATCTATAGTCTTAAACAACGATTTGTACATTTTTTCTATATTATTATAATAAGACAATGTAACTATTTATATATGTTCGTATGGCGAAATTTGGTTAACTTTTTAGCTAGTTGAGCTGGCAAAGTGAAACCAATGAAAGTATTAAATGTACTTTGTGCATTTGTTAAGAGATCATTTATTATGTATTTATACTACGTAGCACACGAATTAAGCTTGTACTTAAAAATACAACAAAGAAACAAAAAAAAAGAAAAACACAAATACAGAGTGTGCCATCTGCAAATACAATATTATTTATATAATATACAAAATAAAATTCCAAAAAACCAAACAAAAAAATAACAAAATTTTAAACATTTTGTGTAGAGTAGGCTGGACGGTTTACATGTCTATGTGAGTTCATAGATTTTGCCACAACGAAGATAGTGTCGTAACAGTAAACATACATTTCTTAGAGTCAAGAATATAAATTTATCAAAAAATAAAAGTACTTTTAGTAAAAGATCATCATGAATTCGCAGTATAATCAAGAATTATTGATGGATGCTGAAATGGTCAAAACCACATCCAACGAGACGGAATCTTTGCTTCCCTTGTTCCAATCACTACATTTAGGGTCTCAACATCAAGCTGTAGTGCCGGGTATACATTTAGGGGCTCAACATCAAGCTGTAGTGCCGGGTATACATTTAGGGACTCAACATCAAGCTGTAGTGCCAAACGTTTCAACTATTTGCCGTCGTGCTTCAATGACAAGCACTCGGATACCTGGAATTCGCAGAAGACACCTGCACGAAACTAATCCCCAGCTGTGCGATAAGTGCAGAGATTTCCAGAAATCATTTCATCGAATGAAACGCATTATTAAACGTCTAAAGCGTCAGAAGACTCGTCTCTTGGAGAAGTCGCGGGTATTGCAAAATTTGTTGGATTCACGTTTGCAGACTTAGGTAGATAAATTGTTATCTCAAACACATTATCAAAATTCTAAATTTACATATATTTGGAACATTCGATCCGGGACAAAGTATTTTAAAAATCGTAGTGGTTTTTAATTAGAAAAATTCAAAAAGTATGAAAAAATTGCAACCGGAGCGAACACAAAATTTGGAGTGATTTAAATTTCTAACAAGTTTGCTAAAAATGTTTTCAAAACTCAGTATATTTCTATATTTTGGTATTTTTGGTGAAAAGTGTTATTGTTAAGCAGGCCATGAGATTTTTGTTTTCATAAAAATATTTTCGTCGGAGAATGTTGGTTGTCTACTATTAAACAGGTAAGTAAAATATAACAAATAAAAAATACATTTTGGAAAATATCTGAATATTTTTAGCAACCCTCTTACCGAACATCATGACTTCGAAGGACAGTGAAGATATTCCAGATATGGAATCCTGGCATAAAAGGTTTGGTACAGCACCAACTCAACCATCACAACAGTCTTCAGAAATGGATATCTTCAAATGGCCACAAGACCTGGGCTTGGATGAGACGACTTCATTAGGATTAAAAATTCGCAAGTCGAAAATCAATTATCAAAAGCTTAAAAAACGTTATAAACGACTGCGTGCCATTTCTAAGTGAATGTGGATTGCCCAGCTGAATCGCCAGAAGAAGCCTTCAGCAGAATTGATGCAGGCCCTTGGACGTATGAAGATATAGAGCATCTCTCCAGTTATTAACGATGATTGTCCCAAAATAAATAAAATGTTAAATTAATCATTTCAAAAGTTACAACCTTAATTGATTTTTCTTCTACTCCTTAGTACATAGTCATAATCCCTCTGGACCACACCACTGTTCCCGAATCAAAATGTATTGGCAAAGACTGAAAATAAAATGCACATGGCTCTGCCATGCTGCTGGCTATTGATAAAAGATAAAAATAAAGAGAGAAGAACCCACCACAAGAATTTGTTCTTTCAATTGCGTTTCGCATTCGCTTGTAAATTCTCGAGAAGAGCGCGTGGTGTTGCAATTGGAACGTTTCAAGGTGATTACATAAAATCGCCGCCCAGAAAATATACGCACATACATACATAAAAATGCAGAGAGCCATTAAAAAGGAGCTCAGCTTCTCGCTGGATACACTAGAACGTTATCGTGCCAAATACGGACGTAGTGCATCATTAGATGCAAATGGAAATTATACAGAAAGTTTGCCAATACAGGAGACTAATGCTAGTGCTACTGTGGGTCACTCGATACCATCAATTTTTACAAAATCCTTATCGCCGCCAAAGCTGACCAAACTGCAGGAACTGCAACAGAAAAAGGAAGCCTATCTGAGGGCCAAGGAACATGAAAGAGAAATGGAACAACTGCAACGTGCTGAAAAGACAAGGGGAATCAATGGTTATAACAGCAGTGCCTCAACTACTGCCTCCACTAGCCAAGTTGAAACTGTCAAACCATCAAGTGTTCCAACCACTGTTGCTGCAGCTGCCACCACAACAACGACAACAACAACGTCCAAGGCCAATCCCAATGGAACCAGTGTTCAGACCTCCAAGGTACCATCGTCTCCAGCCGGCTATACCAATTGGTCGAGCAATCACTCAACACTTGCCTCCCAACCGTGGTGTGCCATCAGTGATCTCATGTTCTTCTGTGACAAATACGAGTTTAAAACATTGAGCACCAGGGATTTGAAGACTCACCAAGAGATCGTTGGCGAAGTCAGAGCTCTGCTCTCGGGCAAATCTCCGTTCGATCAGCGTACACGTTTCCCAGGCAACATACACGATCCGGAGAATCTCTGGGTCTGTATTGGACGATGTGCCAGTGTGGAGTATCATCTGCAGCGCATCATAAGTGTATTTCGGAAGCCATTGAATCAATTAACACCGGATAAACAGCGAACTGTACGTCAGAATTTCCATTTAGCGGTCAGTGAACTGCGTCTGGACATCTCGGCTAGAATAAGCGAAGTGCGTCTATATGATCGATTGGTATTTGAACGGGAATTTCGACTGGAATGGCAGGATGAGAAAGTCTAGACTCTAGAGTATGCGTATCCACTTTTCCTTTTAACAATGGCAAACAGTTTTTATTTTGCAACTTCATTACATTTTTGGGGTGCGCAGTGGACAAAAAATTGTTACAAAAATACATACAGGATTTACATTCAATATATGTATATATATACTATATATGTATATGGAATATACAATCATATGATACACGGGATGAGATGTTATTATAATAAATATTTCAAAAATCCATTGCTCTTAACAATTGCTTGCGTAACTAAATCTAAAAATTATAATGAAACACAAATTTTAAATTTGGTATAAAAATGGAAAGTTTTCAACTTGAATGTGGAAGTAACATTTTTGGAAATTGAAAAAATTTGAACCATTTCCTTAATTTTGCTTAATATATTGCTTTGGTAAATTTAATAGAAACATATAAATATATTATATATACATATACATACATACATCCATAAGATCAACAAAATAAAGCACTTGGTTTGCTCTTGCATGTGCATTAGTGGTTTTCCCTTTTATTTTTTTTTTTTCTTTTGTAAAGATTTTGGTGCTTAGAAGACTAGCGGAAGATTTGTGTGAGATCTTGTAAAGATCTTTAGAGATAGTTGTTTTTTCTGCTTATGGGGCTGACTTCAGTGGGTTAAGTTGTGCATTTTGCGTTTTGCAGGTTTTTAGTTAACATTGATTCCAACAGCAACAACATACAATTGTAGTAACATTTAGTATTAAGTTCCTTATTATCATAATCCTTGAGGATCAGTCTAACAGAATTTCAGCTTCATTTTGCTTGTTTTGGGCACATTGCGTATGGTAAGGGAAATCCGTGCGGAACGTCGCCTCAAATGATCACCAATTTTGTAAGTATTCTCGCATAGATCATAATTGCATATACGATCACAGAGTATATCTTCGCTGGTCTCACCAATGGAATGCAAATAGTCCGTATATAGAGTGTCCTTCAAGATGAGCAAACTTCGCGGCTCTAGGAGCAATTTGAAGAGAACCTCACGCCCAGCATGCTCTTCATTTCGTTCGCCTTCTCCGTCTCCTTCCCTTTTGGCAAACTCAAGCACTGTATGAGCACCGCAAGAAATGGTCGATATGATGGGATAGAACAGTGGTCCATCCGTATGAGGCAATATACCCTGACCGGGCAAATATTCATTGACCAGGACATGATTAGCATTCTGTGTCTCGAATATACCAAAATTGTTAACCTTATCCACATAGTTTTGCAGCCATTCAGGAATCTCTTCGGCTATCATACCATTGGGATGCGGAACGCCGCCATAATTTACCAGACGGCGATTTAGCAACTGGGTCCAGCGGGGTTTGGGAGTTCGTTCAATCTGGCTTAGAATACGCTGTTCTTCCTCGGAGGTGATAAAATTGGGAATGTACATGGCAGTTGGTGGGCACTGAAAAGTCGCAACAGTAATTAGTAATAGAAGAAGCAAAAAATAACAAATAAATAATAGAAACCAAATATTAAAATTAGTAACTCTCCCTGGTTTACCTTCCGCACTTCAAAGTCAGTGAAATCCATGACTACTTCTAAACGCTACTCACTAATTTACTAAGTAACAACAATAATTGCAAATCAATATTTTTGTTGGCGTCTTTGAATTTTGAATCAGCTGTTTTTTTAAACAGGCCCAGGGGCGGACTGAAACACAAAGTGTAAGGGTCCCAATGGGAATTATCTGACTGCTATAAAAGTGTTTTAAGAAACTGATAGCTATTTATTATATTTAGAAATAGTAAAGACTCTTTTTAAGGAGTCTCAGTGTTTTTACAAAACAAAGTGCCTTATGAATATGTGGCGCCAACCTTCGATGGCCTGAAAAGTGTGCCTGTAGTCAGGGCTGGCAAGTAGCGCAATCGTATTTCGATACCGATTTAGTATTTCAGTATTTTTTACCATATACTCGATACTTTTGAGCAAATACGGTAACCTTAAAAAATACCGCCAATTTTAGCGTAGACGCCAGTTCGACATTGCGAAATAATTTGCATGTAAGAAAAGACAGTTTATAAACCGGGAAATAAATATATCAAGTTAATTGCCTATAGATGCCTTCTACCAAATCCGACGAAACTCAAGCTGCCAAAAAGATGAAGATCGACAAGTGTGTTCTACGTTTCGCCAAACTGACAAAGGAAGCCCTAGAGCCTGTCCGAGGATCAGCCAAAGCGGCTGGTGTGGATCTTCGAAGTGCCTATGACTTGGTGGTACCCGCCCGCGGCAAAGCCATTGTGAAGACAGATCTCCAAGTCCAGGTGCCAGAGGGCTCCTATGGACGTGTGGCTCCTCGCTCTGGTCTGGCTGTTAAGAACTTTATCGATGTGGGAGCCGGTGTGGTCGATGAGGACTACAGGGGCAATCTTGGTGTAGTCTTGTTCAACCATTCGGATACGGACTTCGAGGTCAAGCGTGGAGATCGCATTGCCCAGTTCATTTGCGAGCGTATATTTTATCCAGAGCTTGAGATGGTTGATAAACTGGAGGACACAGAACGTGGTGAGGCTGGATTTGGTTCTACTGGTGTCAAAGACTTACCCACTGCTGCCAAGGAGCAAAATGGAAAAAAAGAATCAGCTGCCGATGAGGCTGCACCTGTCACTGCCGCAGCCTCCTAAAGGCCAATAAGATGCACTATGGAAATAGGGCTAAGAGTTCCTCATGTTAAGATCCCATAATATTTTCACGACATCCATATAAATAAGTAACCATACAAAATCATGCCATTTATAAAATAAATATGAAACATTTTACCAAAACTAATGGAAACTAAATGAAACTCTTTAAAATCTAAATTTCTATTTAATTGGTATTTGTTGTTTTTGTTAAGAGTTTACATAAGAGAAGATATTTTTTCTCAGTTTTCTACGGTTACTCCATATTTTATAACTATACACATACATATATACACATATATATTTCCCAGTTGTACTCCGTTGAGCCATTCTTCAGTGATTCATCAGTTAAACTTGACTTAATGAAACTTATATAAAAAGCTCATAGGCTAAAAAAGGATAAACCAGCATAACAATTTTAGTAAGTTTGCTGATAAATATAATTATTTTTAAGTCTTTCTGAACAGCATCTTTCCTTAATTAATTGGTAAGTAAACAGGCCTCTTTGATTTAATTAATTATCAATTAAACGTAGTCTTTTTTCTTTCTTACATACATACATACGTTCAAATCGACAGGAATAGGTGACTATATCGCACAGCTCCCATAAAAACGAACAATCTAATACGTGATTTTAGATCCAAGAAAGTCTTTTCCCAAAGATTTAATTCGATCTTTATCTTTTTCTAATTGTGTTATTTCCTAAAAATAACAATTTTTCTGAATTCAGATTTGCGTTGAAAATTTCAATTTTTAATATATGTATTTTTTTTAAAAGATTTGAATGGAAATGTTCTGTAATATATTAACTCAACCTTTAGAAATCATCAAACATAAATTTTAATAGACAATCATGTATGGAAATCGGTACCCGAATTAGACATATTAAGATATAAGGATACTAAGGTATTTAAAATCAAGAATATAAATGAACTTCTTTAACTCAGAAAAATACCCAAAAAGACCTTCTCCTTTAAAAACAAATTGAAAAACTTGTCAGTTTTCTTTAGAACTAATTGTGAAGGAAAAAAGTAGCTCGTGCCATGGCTATATGGATATATATGCCTACAAATGCAGTGAATTATGACCGACTAAAGTGAGTTAGTGCACCGATCCGATCCGCTCCGCTCCTCTCAGGTCTATGGCCAACGAAAATGTAACATTGCGTGTCTCAAGTGCATTGCACATTTTGTACACATTTCTAGGCGGCCGATTTAAAATTTTGTTTAATAAATTCAATGACTCCAATTTGTAATTAGACGCTACTGTCTAGAGAGTAACAACGATTGGGATTGGTGGAGCTGGTGGATAGGTGCCCGCTGCGTGTTTTTAATTGTTTTTTTCCTTGGTTGGCTTTTGGCGCAACGGTTCCGCTTGACCCACTGGAGGTCAGACCCTGCAAAATTGCAATACTGGAAAAACTGCAAAACTGCATTTACTTTGTTGTATGATAACTTTTATAATTTATTTGCTTGAGCTGAATGAAAAATAGCTATATAATTTTATTAAATACAAAATAATAAATCATTAATTATAATTCACAATCAAATGATTCTCGATTCTTTCTTTTTCCATCTAACTTTCTCTCTGTTGTAAGTGTTACAAATGTTTTACAACTAATTAAATAAACAATATGTACAAATAAAATATATTATAAAATATAAATTTGATTTTTTTGTTTGTTTTTTTGTAGTTTTTTTTTTTTGTTTTGTTTTGTTGCATGTCTTCAAGTCTTGGAGCTCTTAAAAAACAATTTAGTCATAGAATCTAATTAGGTTTTTGAATTTTGAATTCGTCCTACATAAATGTGCATGGCCGCAAAAAGTTTCAATTTCATTTTTTTTTTTTTCTAAAGAATTTTGAACAATTTTTATTGTTTGTAGAGTTTTGGTTGTTAATAGTTGAATATACATAAATTAAATAGCCTTTTTTCATTTTTGATTTTTCAAAATATTCTTATTAAACAGTTTTGTGTTCGTATTTTTGTGTGTGTGTGTCTGTGTTTGTTTGATTTAAGTTTTCAGAATGCTATTAAAAATATATATTTACTGACTAGCAGTTATAAACGAAGCAAAAGAATCATATAAAATAAATAAAGTTTAATGCAAAAAAATCATTTTCTTCTTGTTTTTAAGTACATTGTATGAAAACTTCTTAATAATTGTTTTTTGTTTGTTAAATTGACTAATTAAATGATTATATAAAATATATATATTTTATTTGTTTTTTGTTTTCTTTCATTTTTTTTTTTTTTTGAAATTTTTGTGCAAATTGGAAGACTTTGCGATTGTTGTTGTCGTTGTTGTTTTTAGTTGTTGTCTCTTAAAGTTTACAACTTTATTCTAGTTTAGCTAGCAATTAAATTACTTTTATTTTATACAATAGAGTTTTTCCTTCTTCAATTTTGTTGAAAGCTCATTTGGTTTAACAATTTTGCAAATTGAAATGCAATTAAGTTAGCATTAAATATTCATAAGGATGTCGGCTCAGCGCTGTGCTGCAAGGCAACACTGGCAAATAGCAACATGTTGCTACATATGTTGCTGCTGTTAAATATTTATAAAGAGAGATGCCCAATTCAACTGCTGGCATCGCTAATGCTGCACGGCAACACTGGCAGCAATAACATGTTGCTGGGTGAATTTGTTGCTGCGGCCCCATCATTGCTGCTGCTGTTGCTGCTATTATCGCTGCCATTACAAATCTCCTTTTTTAAACTACAACTAGTTGTAGTTGCAGATGCATTTGTTGCTGTTGTTGTTGTCGTTATTGCTGCCGACGTTGTTGGTACTGGTGCTGCTACAGTTGGAGTTGCTGCTGTGGCTGTTGCCACACCACCACAACCACCCGTCTGCAATGCCAACATTTGCTGGGCCTGAGCAACGCATGCAACACATGGACACGGACCGCCCAATTTCTTCGCCAATATGGAGCGTAGCTTCAATGCCGGCCCCAGTTTCATGCCCAGCGAGTTAACCAAATGATCTTCGGTTAAGAGCGGCAGTCCAGTGCCATCGATAGACTGATCACGAAATGACTGCAAAGAGAAAACGAAGAGAAAGAAAAACAGACAGGGAAAGAGCGATTATTTATGTATGCTCATTATGTTGGTCAAGGTACAGTGGTATAATGTGATATAAATAATAAACTATATTTTTTCCTCTTGAAAGAAAAGGTTTTGTTTAAACTGGGTCAAAATTCACACTTCTTAACGAGAATAATCAAACTAGTACAACAGAGGTTAAAAATGCTTTTGACATAAGCCGATTTAATGCCAATAAATATTGCGTATACGACGCGTTGTTTACAAAACCTCTTTGTATCATAATCAAAATTAAACTACAACAAAAGTACTTCTCTAGTATTAGAATTTAATATAATTAATTTAAGACAAAAAATACTTCAACACTCGAAAAAAAAAATAAATTTGTATTTAAAGTACATTTTGTGTATTTATTAAATGAGTTTTAAAATGTTTCGAAATTGATTTCTCTATGCGATTAGATTAAGAAGTTTCTTGGTTTACCCTAAGAATTAAATCAAATATTATTGGAAATGTGATTTTATAATTTTCCTATGATAGAAAATCTTGGTAATTTGAAGATATTACAAAATATTACATCTTATGATAGTCCAAATCAACGATCAAGTCATTTAGTATTAAATTCAAAAATATATATGTACATATAATCTTATTTACAACCTATAATATTTGCAATTTTTAATTGAAAAATTAATCATTTAAATTTAGTTAGGGTGTCCAACAGAACGAATTAGAATAGTAAATGCATATTGCAACCATTTCAAATTTAATTTATATTTTAACCACGGTGCTGCCTCCTCAGCTATACAGGGGGCATCCTGTCTGTCTGTGTGTGGAAATATATGTATATATATTTTTTTTTTGTGATTAATGCGCAGCTTTTAAAAATTGTTAATGAAAAACGATTTTAGCTAAAGCTTGTGCGCCTTGGCAGTAAGTAAGTGCTGCTGCTGTTGTTGTTGTTGCTGTTGCTGTTTGCTGCTGTTGCAGTAGCATTTTCATATTTGCAACGCACGATCGATTGAAAGTGGGCAGAGGAGTAGTCATCCGTTCTCCCCTAAAGGCAAAAGTTGAAGCCAAGTTGAAGCTCGCGCCACATGAGATTTCTATTATAGATTGGCCCTGATTGAATTCCAGCAACCTGTTTCCAAGGCAGCACCACCACCACCACCAGCAGCTGGCCAGCAACTGACTTTAAAAACTGCCACTGAATTGGCAAAAGAAGGCTTCCAGCCCAGTCCCAGACCCAACTGCAGCTTCAGTTTGTTGGACACGCCTTTATCGGGTGGCTGACTCTGTTTTTGTTTTATGGGTTTGCTCCACATCTAAATCGATTCAAGCGATTCGATGCACTGCCAAACGGACCTCATCTATATATAAGAGAGGCAACCGCTGGAGCCGCTGGTTCAAAATTGAGGATCGCTTGAGCAAAGCGAGATGAGGATACGATTACTCGCATTTTCCCTGCTGGGATTTTGTCAGCTCCATCTCCAACAGAATGGAGTAATGGGACAAAAATACTACATGAACTTTGGCTTTAACAATAACAAATCGAATGGGGGCACCAGTGATGGCAATGGTGCTGCGAATCCTGGCATACCCGATCCAGGTGCACCAGAAGCGCGTGAGGAAACACGTGACCGTAGTGGGGATATAAGTAATATGCCATCACCCGGTCTTAAGAGCGGTTAACGCGGTGAAGAAAAAAGTACCGAGCAAGGGGACAACCGTCAAGAATTGGATAATGAATTGGATAAGCTGGATGGAGTAAATCCGATGATGATGACAGCGACAGTAAAGATCTACCAGGTCGTCGCGAAAGAGAGCGGAAGCAGGAACAGGAAATGACACAACGAACTAACGACCATAGCCATCATAGTAGCTATGAGATCAGTTTCGATGATAGTTTCGGTGGTCGATATGTGCGTTCCATTTATGAGAGTAGCGAGAGTCATGGCGCCATTCCGGCAGTAATGGTGGCTCTGGCAGTCGGGACAAGGCAAAACGTGAAAGCTCCGAGAGTGGTCAAGGTGGCAAAGGGAAGAAAGAAGATGTCGAAGAACCTCCAGAAAAAGTCACATCAAAAATATATGAAAACAAGGACTATGAGGAATATTAGAATAGCTTAAAGTAGAAAGGGAAACATCTGATGAATAAAAAGTTGCTAAAAGAAACAAAATAAAAATCGATCTTTAATTAATCGATAAATAATAGAAATATGGATCTTATTATAGAACTCTGATCACAAGTTATTACATTTGTTCTTCCTTTACAATTGACAGATTGATTGATCAATGATTAAAGTTTCAGATCGTATAATTTTACATATATTGAAAAAAATGATTTTTTATCTCTGGTCACTGCTCAGTGCTTAGCTCTCTTGAACTTTATTAAGAGGATCAATGACTGACATAAAAGCTCTTTGCTCTTTCTATTGACCGTTCGAAAAGAGTTACCTCCTTCTATTTCAGTTGCTACTCTTTAGTACCACACTTGAGGATAGCGAATTGGTTAAACATAAAGTGTTTATTTATTATCCAAAGAAATACTCTTTGATAATGCTATTAGTAATAGGTTCTTAACCAAATTGGTCACATCGTGTTCAACCGAACCTATAAAGAGAACCCAATTGCAATACATGGCCTTTAGTCTAGGTATAGACAAACGACGTTGTTGGTGTCATTAGGAAATGTTACTCCAGCTGCTGCTCGGATTATCTACATTGCCTTGGATGGTTCTAATGCAGACTTATTATATGAATTTTATATTCAATAATAATCGCTATTTCACTGGCATCGGAAATAAAAGAAAGGGCAATGTATTGGAAACTGGAGATGAAACTACTAACAAATTGTTAGATATTGAATCGGAAACGCTTGAGGTTAGCTCTGTGGAGCATTCAAATAGTCGAGATACTTCGCATCAACACACTGTGACACCGAAGCCAATTATAATAGAAAATCGGTCAAATTCAAATACGGATGAGATTCTTGAAAACCTGGACACATTATGGCCAACTAAAGCACCCAAAAAACAGCTTAAAACAAGCACCAAAAAACCAACAAGAAGAAAAGTTCATCGTGCATCATCACCCAAAACTACTGCAAGGACAACATTTTATACTACATTAATACTTAGAGAAACTGGAAAAACAAAACCAATTGAAAATGGAGATGTTGAAGAGAAAGCTATAGAGATCACCACAGAGATGGCGAAAGAAGATAGACTAAAGTGGCAGACTGTTGTTGCCCACTGTGATGACTTTTTTGATTATCCCTTGGCCAAGTGTCATGAGGATATGAATCTACACGAAGCTTTTGGCATCCGTTTGGAAAGAGATCGCGGTCTATTGCAATTTCAATAATAGCTGGGGAGGTCCTTGGTTGCTAATGAATTGCACGGAGTTGCCAGCTCGTTTGCATATGCGTCATTGGGTGACGATTTCAAAGACATGAATATTAATTTTCTGGGTTTGGCTCATCTTATGAATAATATGAGAATGTCCATGTTAACATTGGTCCAGGATAATCATGATCGTTTGGTATACAATCTCTATGATGATGTTGTCATCTTGGCTTTCAATGATTTATTTATGTTACGAAAGGCCCATCTAATTGAGGCGAATACCAAAGATCTTCTATTTATATCCGTGGGTCAAGTTATGAAAACGTATTCGGGTCGAGATCGAACATGTCCTTTCAAGGTGCTCGGTAGCTGGTGGGGCGGAGGCAATGCATATTCATTTTGGTAAGTTTCTCAATAATTGCAAACGATGCAATTTCTTTATACATTTTAATTTCTTAGAGTCTTTCCAGTAGATACACATCGTCCGGGATATATGGCCATATTTATTAAACCCATTTCCTATCAATAATACTGTTCTATATGATCATGAGATAACAACCCGACGTCCTTGGATAACCAAACCGAATGTCAATTTAATGGCTCTAGCGAAAAATAATTCCACAGTCTATCGACGTCTAATGCAAAAAGCGTTTAATCTCAATAAAGGAAAGGTTGAAAAGAAGATAGAAAGGGTGTAAAAATATCTATCCAGATATTGAAAAGAATAGAACTCAAGAAGCTAAAAACCATAGTGAACACATATATTAAAGTAAAATAAAACCGACTTATAAGATCTCTAGGTTAGTTAAGTAATAGTCACTTCAATTACTCTTTAGATAAGATTAAATTAAATTTTATAAATTAAATGAAAAAAATATTAGAAATAATATATTTAAATTTTTAACCCATTTAAGATTTTCCTAAAAGTATGATGAATTCATACAAAATAATTTATTAATTTTCAAAAGTTTTTGAAGTCAATATAGGTGAACGTTAGTAAGTATTATTGTCTGAATCTGATAAATTTAACAAATTCAATTTTAATATTCTTCAATATAAAACTTATAAATTTTTTGTAAATTGGCTTTCTAAATAGAAAAATTACATAAGCTTTAATCGGAATTAATTTGTTTTGCATGGGCATTTTATTGCATTTAGTTGTAATTCCCAACTAGTTTAAGCTTTAGTTACTCAGTTACTCTCCTGTGAAAAAATACTTGGTGGTTCTCGAAAAAGTGCTACATTAATCTTGTTAAATAATTAAAATAACTACAAAAATAGAAAAAGATTTTATTTCTTTTTCGATTTTTTTCTTTTGATTTTGTTTCAAATGCATGTTTTCTTTTGAGTTCAAATTTTTTAAAATTCGATAAACATTTATAATACATTTATAAAGTTTCATTTTTTGATTTTTTAACACACAATCTTATTTGATTTATCATTAACATTACTTTCAAAGAATAAAAGTTTAAGACTCGTGTCAGCTATATATGTATGTACATACATATATGGTACATATTGACCTTGTTTTGTACTACTCAAATCTAAGGTCAAAACGAATTTCCATTCTCTTAAAATAATTTTTCAAACTTTTAAGCTTTTGTTAGTTTCTGTTGCGGTTCTAAATTCTTCAAAGTGATCTATTTAATTATAAAAGGAAAAAAAATGTATTAACTATTAGGTTTATTTACCCTCCACCTTTTTCCCCTTGCCAACAATGCGTTATGCGAGTAGGCAATTTAACTAGATATAGACAAAGAGACAGAAATATCTCTTCGATACCGGAAATTGGTGGCTTTTTCTGCTGTCATAATTTCAGGCAACTACGACTAAAGCTGTAGTTGGGCCTTTGTGGTTATATGGTTACCAGTAGCGTTCTAAATTCTATGCCAGTAATTGACAGAAACAACAACAAAAACAACAATTGTAAAAAAAAAAAAAAACAAAAGAAAGAAAACTAAAAAGAAAAGAAAATAACTGACCAGCTAAGAAAAACTGAGTACATTTTATTGCATTAACTAGATAGGTTTGACCATAACAATACCAAAACCAAAAACAGATTTGAATTGTGAGACTCGAGACTCGGCTCTTGACTTTGAACTTCCTTGCAGCATAACAAGAGATAGTGAGAAGGAATGAGGAAGAGAAAGAGAGGCAGAGAGAGAGAGAGAGAGAGAGAGAACGATCATGATGATGCCCAAGGATACGTACGCAATGTAATTGGAGAAAAAAAATATGGAAATATGCAAATCATTCGACTGCATCAAACAAAGGAACTTGCATTCCGACACTGCAAAAGGAAATTGTTAAACCAAAAAATAAAAAAAAATATCAAAAAAAAAGGAGAAGAAAAAAAGAACTGTAGAACTAATCCAAAAATAAAAATAAGTAAATAAACTAATTAATGCAAAAATGTATATTATGTATTTTGATAGGTTTTCGCAGCTAATATTCATTTAGGAGATAAATAAAAAAGTTTATCATAAATTAACAATTTGTAGGCCATTCATCTAGCTCAAGATTGGATTACCTGGATTCTGGATTTGTCCCATCAAGAAAAACAAAAAAAACGCACGTGGGTTAAAAAGCAACAAAAACAAAAACAAAAAAAAGTTGATCGAAAGTTTCCAATCTAATTAAACTTTATAGTTCAAGTTTTTTGTTCCCCCATCTGTCTGTCATTTGTTGACCTCAGTTGACCATCAAAAAATTTCAAGTCAATTTGCATACGAAGCATTCGTCAAAAGTATTTGTTTCTCTATCTCTTTTACTCGCTATCTATCGCTATCTCTGTCACTCTGATTCTGTGTAAGCCAAAGAACTCGTAAATATTTGTTAAATTTGTTTTGGGTTTTTGGTTGTATTTTTTTTTTTTTTTATATGACTTTTAACTTGGTTAAAGTTTTGTTTGAGGTTTTGTGTTTTAATAGAGCCATAAAAATTTAAACCCAATAAAGTTATTTTGTTGCGCAATATTTACATAGCATCGAGAGAGGATTTACGATCATAAACGAATATATACAACAAACAGGCAATACCAAAAAAAAAAAAAAACCAGACAACAAATAGTTAACATACACGGCAACATTTTTGCGTTATAGAGATGGTAAATCACAATCACATCTCTAAAAAAAATATTCCGGAAGCTATAGCTCTGTTTTAAATATATCGGAAATAATCGGAAATATATATATTATTTAATTATTAGAACTGCAATTAGAAATAAATTGGATTTATGTGCCAAGACTATATTACATTAAATCAAGCGTATTACTAAGTTTATAAGAAAAGATATGTAAAAGATTTCACTCCACGAATTGTATCTTTATGATCTGAAGAAAAAAGAATTTTGAATATATGTATATATGTATATATGTGTAAAAACTTATCTTATTCAATCAGAATGGGTTTTATGAAATATTTAGGACTTTTATAAATGTTTATAAAGTTTTTTATCTCTGTAAAAAGTTTTTCTTTATTTGCTTCTCTGATTCATGCAAAAAAAAAAACGTTTTGTCGATCTTTTCTGTTCTTTTGCAGTTCTTAGTCAATACGATGTATTTTAATACCTTTTGATGGAAGTTTTATAATGTGGTAATATGATTCATTCAACGATCAATACAATATGGAGAAACTTAGTAACCGGAACTACATTGATATATTTAGAAATGAATTTCTTGATATGAAAAGCAAATATAAGAAATATTTAAATAAACTTAAATCAATTTGAAATAATCTCGTGAAGAAGTTTGTATTTTTATAAATAAAATATATAAATACTACAACTGAATAGTTGAAAAAATTCAACAGAAAGTGTTTTCACATAAAAAGGTATTGTAAAGGTAAAATTTATTAACTTATAAATTTCTATATGATTAATATCGTAACTCTATCTATGTACGCTACACATCTGATCAATCAAAATATCGAGAGCCATAAAATAAATTTCTAAAATTTATTTTAAAAACTTTGAGACTACTAAATAACTTCTGTATCTTGTAACGCTTTATGCTAATCTTTTGTTGTTAATTACAGATGTTGAAGTGTCTTAAACAATATTTTAGAACAAATATATATGTACGTATGTATGTATGTAAATATAAATCGACAGACAATCATTTCTGGATCGACCCGCATATATGAAAACGGAAATCCAGTTGCAAGCATTTGATCAATTTGATAATACCTTCGCTCAAGATATAATGGGATCGGTTAGGGGTAAATTAATAGCAGGGACAGAGAGAAACTATCAGTGAATATTTTGCACGTCAAATGTGAAACGTGCCAGTTGAGAGGATCCCCCTTCATCCCACCCTTTTAAATAAAAACGAACGTATCCCCATCATACTATAATAAGCAGCTACAGAAAGTGCTTCTGGCTGCTTCTGGTCACCGTCACCGCGATTTGCAAAAGAATCTTCTCCTCTTTTTTTTTTTTTTGCTTTTTGTTTTTTTTGTTAGGTTTTATCCCTTGAAATACATTTTAATTTGCAACGAAAAATGAATTCTTTTTTTTTTTTAAATTGCATCTCCATGCGTCCAACCGTCCCCTCAATTCTGTATTTGTGGGCCTCAATTTAGTTGTACGGATTTTGACCTGCTTAACCTTAATGCCGCCGACAGAGAGACAGACAGAGATAGAGAGAGAGAGGGAGAGAGGAGGGGGATAAGCCCAAAAACTTGGCTCAAAATGAAAAGGAATGAGTGTGGCATGATCGGTATGGGGTGGTGGCATGGCAAGGGGAATACAAGAAGCGAAGACAACAATATGAATTCTAAATTGAACAGCTTTTTGCTGCTACCTATGCCCGGGAGCAGTCAACAGTCAGTTGTCCAAAGAAACAGCAAGTAAGAACAAGAGGGAGATACGGAGATAGAAGCAGAGTAAGGTAAGAGTAAGAAAAAGAAAAAAAAAAAAAACATAGAACGTGGGCCGACCTGCTGCCAACTTTGCCGAGACTGAGACCAGAGACTGAGGCACCGGCAATTGCGCCCCAACTACCTACTCATTGTAGTTCTTCATGTCTCGAAACTTTAGTGGACAAAGAGTAGAAGAGGTAGAGAGACTGAGATAGTGGGGAGGGGAGATGGAACCGAAGACAAAGACGAAGAGTTCGACCTGATTGCCCAAGCAACAGCAACAGCAGCAGCAGCAGTGGCAGTGGCAAGTACCAAGCTTCAAAGCTGCCCATCAACAACCTTTGCCTTGGTTCATTCGCTCACTGCCCACCTAAAAAGATATAGAATTAAAACAATATACAACAAGTGATCGACTAAAAGATGACCTACAGTTTTTTAAAAATATTTTAAGTAAATTGAACAAATTATTGATTAACATATTTATAACTCTATAACACAGCAACTGATCATTAAATATTTATGTATTTATTATTTAGGAAAATAATTTTTCTCTATGATACCCTGCATCAAAGAGTTGTTCACTTTAACTAGCTACCCTTCACTTTGGGACTTCGGTTCGTTTTTTTTTTTTTTTAATGTTGGTACAAGTATTTAAGGTTTTTCTCTGATTTTTCTTTTTTGCTTTGAATCGTTCATTTGGAAGTCCAAGACTAAAGTCGAGTAACTAACAATTACGCTTAATGCCAAACATCCTCTGCTGCTGCTCGACTGTTGTTGCTGTTACTCGACTGCTGTTGCTGTTGGTGATGTTGCTGCTGTTGGTGATGTTGCTGCTGTTGCTGCTGCTGCTGCTGTTGCTGCGGTGACTGCGGTTTGATCTTGTTACGCATTCAAAGCTCTCTGCTCTACTAGGTGGCCCAGTTGAATTGGGATTTTGATTTTTTGTTTGGAATCTGGAAGCTAAGTTAACATTTGATTGGCATGTGCAGCATTTGCTCAAAAACTTACTGCTTAGGCACGTGCAGGGGGGCGAAAAGGAGGGGTTTGAAGGTTACATGTAGGAGGAGTAGGAGTAGGAGGGAAAGTGTTGGAAAATTGCTAGGCTTGGCCCGTTTTGATTGATTTGCAAGGCTTGACTCAACATTCTATATCAATCATGATCTTTTTTTTTCTAGCTTTTTTATCTATCGGTTTCGTCTAGCGCAAAGTTGCTTATTTTTGTAAAATAATTTAATAAATTGCCATCAAGTTGCCTTAGGTGACTGTAGTGAGTTTTACTATGACGTTGAGATACTCGTCGTAGTACACATTGACTCGGATTTGGTAATAAATAAGTTTTATTTTTATTTCACAGCTACTACCGCAGGCAGAGTTATAGTAAGTGAGATTAGGGAATTATACAGTGGGTGTCATAAGTGTTTGTTCATCGATATAATCAACAATATCTAACTACAAATATAATTAAAATTTACTCTTCATCGGAATAACAATGAACTATGCAAATCGATATAACTTTTCGATTTATCAAATTTTGGTTTCCATTTGTTTTTCTTTTTTCTATTTTATTTGTAAAAATGTATATATTTTTATATTAATAAATATAATTAATACAAAATTTACTTCGCCGATAACCGATATTATTATTTAATTGGTTACTTTATTTTTGGCTGTTTTTTTTATCGGATTATAATAATATTGTTTAAGTAAAATTGAACAATTCCCATAGGTTTTAGTTTTATCTTAGTCATAAGACTTTAACTTTTCAATGAACTTATATTTTAATAATGAATTGAGAAATCTGGTGGAATTATGAAATATTCTCTTCTATTTAAGCTCTTAAAAAAACATATATTTGGACCAAGTAGAGTTTGAATAATTTTACGAATAAGTATATCGTAGCAACATTTAGTTTTCTTCGATTTCTTCTATAATCTTTCCAAATAAAATGTATCACTAAAACTTTGCTTCTGGCCCACTGTGGATTGTTCTATTATATCTTTAGGTCAAAATATTAGCAAATTTTATATGACCTGATCTTGGTCTTGCAATGGGATACAAAACAAAAGGCTTATAGCCAACTTACTAACTCAAAAAAGGAAGGAAAAAAGCAGAAGAAAAAAAACCTGGGCCGCTGTTAATTTTGCTTGGTAGGCACACATAATCAGTTTATTTTGTAGTTTTTGCTGTTTCTTTCCACCAACAAAAAGAAGAAGAAGAAGAAGGCGGCAGGCAGTGGTAGGAGTTGAAGAAAGAGAAGATGTGCCCCGGGTTACACGCCAAAGATACAATTTTAGATTATATGCCCCAACTGCGCGCATGCGCATAATAATAATGCATGCAACGAGACGACGGCGGCGACGATGATGATGAGGATGACGACAACAACGTCGAGGACGAGGCCGAGGCTGAGGACGATGAATAGTAGCCAGCCAGTCAGCCAGCCAGCTAGTCAACCAGTGAGCCAATTGCAGCCCAAAAGTTGAGACTATGCTCTGGGACAGGGCGGCATGGTGAGGCGATGGAGCGGATTGGCTTCCTGTAGGGGCACAAAAAAAGGCGTGCAAGTGGGTATAATCATCATCAGCTTTGATAACACACCACGAGCGACGTTGGGGCAATGGTTTGCGACCTGCCTGGACCCGAACAGGGAAAGAGAGCGAGAGACGAAAGAGAAGACCCAAGACCCGGCATGATCTGCTGCTTGGCATTTGACTTTCGGTCTGACTCTTTACTTTTTTTTTTTTTTTCCTTTGTTTTGTGCTTCCAGTCATGCGGCTGGTTTTGGTAAGGTCTCAACGGGGGCTGCCTTGGAACAGTGCTGCTGCTGCTGCTGCTGCCAGTTAAATGGCAGCAATGTTGCCGTGGCCACCTTATAACCTCCGCCTTGGCGCACACATTTCATATAACCTCTACACCAATGGATCACAGTGGGCAAGATAAAGCTATACAGTGGTTAAATATTTTGTATTACAATAATATAATGATTTGATCATCATTATTTTTGATTAATTTAAAGATTAAATATACCGCAGAAAATAATGTTCCAAAACTAACTCAATTATTGACATTATAAGGTAGTAAACTATTCACAAAAAATAACAATTTTTAATATAAACCATTTTTTGCTACTTTATAAAGTAACTTCGGAGTCATCCATTATTCATTTTATTTTGAAAAAATTATTTATAATTTTCTGTGAAACGTCTTATTTAGGTATGTTTCAAAAACATTTATGTTTGAATTACAAATGTTTAATTCACTTCAACAATGAAAATATTTTATATAAAAAAATTATTTTTAAAATCAAATGATTTCTATAGAAGTTAAGTGATATAGCATTACGATCTGAATAAAATTCTGTAAATAAATATAACTTATTGAACTTTGTGAATAGATTAATATCTAGTACACCTAAATATAATTTATCAGTTCCAAAAATTGGAATAAATAACTTAGAAATCTAAAAAGTTAACTTCACTGAAACTTAGTTTTGGACCGTTTGGGCAAGATACTGCCACACTATTGGAAATATATAATAGATAGTATAGATATTGAATAGTATTGATAATGAGCCGATATTTTTGTAACACTATTTACCAGTGTAGGACTTGCAAATATAGATTTTTTCAACTCAGTACTTTTCAATTTAATTTTTAATAATAAACAATTATTCTCCTATCCCAGCAACATTTATTAGCCGATTATTTATAAGACATTATCGGTCGCAAAAGAATATTCGTTAGGGATTAAGGAGTAATTGTAGCATCCCTACTTCTAGGTATTATAGGGCATTCCTTGACTGTAAAGCCTTGACCTTAAGGACCCGTAAAAGTCGAGAACGAACAAATACAATAATAAACTATTGCCTAAAGACATGAAAAAAAATTTAAGTTTTCACTTGCATTAATAATTTAGGTCTTGGTCTGTCTCATTATTTTAAGTCACTGTATTACTACAAGAAGAATGGAATTTTTTAAGCATTTTTTTCTAACCTTTTCTTCAGTTCACAAGTAAATGAAGTTCAAGTTCTACTTTCCAAATGATTTATTAAATTTATTGCCACATTCTGTAGACTACAATATATTAATTTTAAAGTTGTTTAATTAGTTTAGGTTACTGCTTAAAGAAAATCATTTATTAATACATATTTTTTATTAGTATTTCTTTCAGTGTCAAAATTTTCTTTCACAGCGGCAACAGTTGCCGCTGAAGGAGGAGAAGCAGCAGCAGCAACTCTCTTCTATTTGATTGCAATCATTTGCTTTCGTGCTGTGATTTTAGTATCCCGAAACTTGGCCAAAAGAAATTTTCAATATGCATAGTTGATTATTCTAAGCAAAAGCCAAAAAAAAATAAATAAAAAAAGAGAGTGCAGCCCAACATCATCAAAACAGACGACATCATTATCGTGCAACATTATCAAAAAAAAAAACGAAGCAGAGGCAGAGGCAAGAAATTTCTTGTCGCTGGGATATTTGTAGGCGGCCTGCCGGCCCAGTGTCCAAGAAATGGAAGCCCCCGATCAAATATATTGAAATATGGCGGTAAGCGGGCAATTTAAATGTTGCCCCTTGCCTCTTCCCATTCCCAACAACTGAGATTCCGTTTTGTGCTGCACGGAATGTGGTTTTAAGTAATTCATGGATTAATGGTAGCATATTGGTCGACAACAAAAGCAACGAAGATGTTGAAAATGGGTAAAGAAGGTGCTGAAGAAGGAAGAGTAGGTGCTGGAGGAGTTAGTCTTGAACTTGCGGCTGCTGTCTCTTGAGTGAATGGTCGTGTCTGCCGTGTCTGAGGCTTTAACAGTGGTGGGAGTAGGAGTTGCATGTTTAGCACGTGCCTTTGCCTACTCCTTCTACCCAAAACTACAGAGAAAAAAAAAAACATAAAGAAAACAACTTTTGTTGCCGATTGTTGGTCCGCTGTCGTATGGTCTCGTGTGCAGTAGTTGCCGCCTGGTTCCGACTGATAATGCGTTGACCGCCAACGCCGCAAACTAGATTGTTACGTTTATAATCATTAGGCAAGTTGGTGATTTGGTTTTACCTTTAGTTTTTCCCCCTTTTTTTTATTTTTTGATTCTTTGGGCTATGAAAGTCGTTGGTAGGTAAGTGGAAGTTGTTGTTACCACAAAAGCACCGTTAATATGCATGAGTTGAAAACGGAACTTGGGGCAAAAAAAAAGCTAAAACAACGTAGCATGTACATACTTGATTTTGAAGTAAAAATATTGGTAACACAATAAATGCAATAAAGGTTGTAAAACGTAAGAGTCTTTGGTGTTTGGTAAACATTTGCAAAAATATCCGGTAAACTTTATTTATCCATATCTAAACAGCTTTAACAAATTATCTTGTATTTTAGGCATAAGGACTAGCCGAAAGGTCAAAAAGAACGAATCAAATATAA
Organism: Drosophila emarginata; assembly: GCA_037075365.1. Classification (NCBI taxonomy): domain Eukaryota; kingdom Metazoa; phylum Arthropoda; class Insecta; order Diptera; family Drosophilidae; genus Drosophila; species Drosophila emarginata. The sequence goes on from JBAMCD010000012.1 coordinate 963,133, forward strand.
ACTCGAACTTGTTTGCAAGTTCAAGAAACTAGTCAAGTTAGTTTTAGCAAAGAATTAGTTAAAGATCTTAAACTATCAAATAGCAAATAGAATAATTAACAAAAGTCGTAAAACTAAACTCACAATTCTTAAATTAATCAAAGGCAAAAAACCAACAAACAAATTAACCACGGCCAACTACCATAAAAAAAAACATCAGGTAACGCTTCAACAAGGATTCTAATAATAATTTCTGGCTGAGCATTTAAAACTGATAAAAATGTTTGACTATAAACTTTGAATTTGTTTATTATTAGGTTCTCACTTTACCTTAGAAAGTCATATTCTAAAACTAATAAAAAAAATCAGGAACTAGTTTACTTTTAGTTTTACTAATTTACTTCTATTGTTATTAGGAAATTTCAAAAATGAGATGAATCAGTAGCATTTTATTCTTTAACTATACAAATTTTATGTTTACTTTTGCATAATATTCTAATTTTATACTTATTTAAAAAAAAAAAAATTTAATTTAACCAGTTCCATCGATAAGAAAACATTTAAGATGAAATTGTTGTTTTACGCCAGCAATGTTGTTTTTTTTTTTTTTTGTAGATTCACACAACGAAATAATTAAACGAACTAGTTCAATCGACGAATAAGCTTTCAAATGGGCTAAAAGTGTAGTTTTATAGACCAATAATATTAAAACTTATTATTTATTCTTTTAACAATATTCTTCTTGACTTTATCTATTAGACTTAACGTAAAAAAATAGTTCAAAAACTAGTTAAAATGAAGAAGAAAACTCGAAACACATACAAAAATTCTTGGAAACCATCAAAAAAAATTTGGTTAAAAATTCATTAAAATGGTTTTCCAATTTAAAAATTCGATTTAAAGTTTAGTAATAATTTTAAATAACATATTGTAGTTTTAATTTTTTTAAAATAAAATGTCAGAAGTTTGGCAAAATAGAAATGTTCAAAAAAACATACAAGGAACGCTTAAGTAATACCCCGAAAAAAAAGGTTCTACACTTATTTTTAGATAACTTACTCAACTAAAATGAAATGTTTTGTTTGAAAATCATAAATCATTTGGCACTTTGGTTGACTTGCATATTTAAAACATAAATTATTTGGAATATTTGTTTCAACGCTGATGCATAAATCAAGTGACTACTAATTTTTACTTGACCTTTTTTGCTGTGCCTTCTACATCTTTGCTGTGTTTTTTTTTTGTCTTGTTTTTTTTTTTTTTGTTGGCAACCTCAGCTACGCTTATCTAAATGACCTCGAAAATCTCACTTAACAGCTTTCATAAGAATTTTGTATACTATATACATATGACTAAATCAAGAGATAGAAAAAATACAAGCAGTTAAATCCGACAAATTTTATTTTTTAGCTTATCAAAATCATAAATTTTGGTGAACCTCAAAGCCAAGTTTTATTTGTTTTCTTTTTTTTTAAAAAACTTTCTGTCAATCTGTATTTGCCATAGATGGACCGAATTAGTTTGTTTTTTTTTTTTTTGTTTTTGTTGTTCCTAATGACATTCAAAGGAATGTGCATGTGTGCGTGTGTGTTTGCCCGAAAAAAACGAAATAAACCTAAAATAAAGGCAAACAAAGCTGTCAAAAAGTCAACCAACGCAGTACATTTTGTACTCCGAACCCAAAAGAATCTGAATTTGAATCTTAGCCTCCTTAGCCGGGTTTATTTCTTTTTTTTTTATTTTTTGTATCTCCATCTTCGGTGTGGTTTATTCTATGCCCCCTGCTTAAAGACGACATGCCCATAGAGCTCCGGCCTGTACTCAACTCTGTCAGTGATTCGCTCCTTCTCTCTTTCTCTCTCACACACAGACACAGTATGTACTTATTGTATTTGACATGCCAAATGCCAAAAGTACACGTAGGCGTCATAAGATTCATGACTTGAGTTGACTTTGCTTCGGTTTTTGGTTTTTGCTTTCGTTTCTTGTGGCCCACGGTCGTTGTTCGATGAACATTCTCTCTACTTAGAGAGGTGGTAATGGTGATATCGGTTAGGGGGAAGTGTAACACCAACGTGTTATTGTTGCTTGGGTTCACATAAATGTCAAGCATGGGCAACAACATGAAGATCAACTTTAGGTCTAGAATTTGCACTAGGTCTTGATGGCAACAACGCCCCCAACATTATTATTTTTCTTCTTTTTTTTCTCCTTGTGCTCCTTTTCTTGAGCGCACTGTTTGTATGCATTTCAAAGTCAACCATATTATTAGTCGTGGGGTTTCATATTTCAGCATTATAAGAGTAAACATAAACAACTATGGTTCGACATCGGATCGGAATCGGTATCTCGCAGTCAGCACAAATGTCAAAAAACTCCATACACACACACACACACACACACAGCACACACAGCACACTTGTCACTTGATCACTAGCCTAGAGGTCGTCTCTTTTATACTACAGTTCCATACTATTCTATCTCTGCCCCCTCCTCGCTATCGATATATTTCACATTATTTGTTTATCTTAATTCGTATTAAACTTAGATTTTTTATCGCACAAGCAACTCGTTACTTTAACTCCACTCGATTTTGCCTTCTCATCCATAACTGTCACATGCTGACTGGATAGTTTTATTTATTGTACCCTACAAAAATGGGTATACTCAGGTTGTCACCTAACATGCGACAAGAATAATGTTTAATTGAAGATTATAAGGAGCTACAGTTATTATAATTTTTTTAATTTCTGTTAAAGGGTATCTTTAAGTCGGTTTGTGAAAGAAATTTGTTTTGTTCAATTGGCTCGCCCGTTGCGCATGCGCTTCACTAGCTTTTCTTTTTGTTGCCCTCTTCTTCTCCCTCCCCTTTTTGCTTATTTAAGGGAAAAGCCCTCACTCTTTTGGGGCCTTTCATTCATTTTTATTTGTGTGTTTTTGGTTTGGCTAAATTGATTTGGAAAGTTGCATTAAAATGCAATTTGTAGTTAGGGTTTTTTTTTTGTGGCATGTAAGTTGGATAGATCAGGAAGTGGCCATTATTATGAAGGGGTGGTGGATAGAGGGGCGATATGGAAATAATAATGACTGGGCAACAATAAGTGAATTTTCTTTTTATTTATTATTATTATTTTTCTTTTCATTTCGCTATAATAAATTTGTATAAAATTTTATGGTGCTGCTGTAACATTATAGGTAAATTGTTAGAGTATTTGTATAGTTTAATCTATTGCCAACATCCATCACCTGCTACTGCCTGATAGGAGTGGTGGCAAATGCTAGATTCTTTGGCCAACTCGTGTCCCTGATCACGCATAGAAATTATTATTATACTTTAATATAGCCATAAATCTGTGCATTTAAAAACCAAAGGAGAAAAATATAGCATCCTGCTGTGTTAAGCCGAGGATAGGCAAAAGAACTCAACTTATGACTTCATCTGCATTTTTATGGCGAATGCAAAAAATGCATTGGCTTTAGCATCGGAATCGGCATCGGCATCGGCATTAGTATAGGAACGAGCATCGAGATCGAGCCACCCATGCGTGCATCGCACCACTCACACTTGAAAGGGGGGTTGCGGCGGCAAGTTAAGGCAGTTGAGGCAATATCAATAACACTTGCAACTCTAGCAAAGCTCAGGGACTTTGCTGCAACATGATGCGACGCATCGTTGAGAGCTTGGACAATGTCACTGAACCAGTTCTCAATGTCTTCATATAGATTTCCAAGACTCAAGTGACTCTACATCCCATCTTTTGCTCCATTCTACCCTTTATTCCCTCCTCACTCACTCTCTGTCTCTCCATGTCGATCTATCTTTGTGACTCTAGTGGCTGGCCAACCTCTGCACTAAATATTTACAACCTCCACAATATCTCAACAAACGACGACGACGACCAAGACGACGATGGCGACAAAGTTTCTTTTTCTATCGTAAGCCTGGCGGAACAAGTTCAGGTTCAGGCCAACCCAGCCAAGCGACCAGCAAAACAACCAACTGCACCACAAAAGGTGTTCGCAATACCAAGACCAAAGACCAAAGACGTCTCTGACTGGCCATAAATTCAATTGAATATTACGCCAATTGCTTTTTTGTCTATCGCCATGCTGGGGCGGAGAAGATAGAGCTGGACAAACTGGTCTTTGGGTCGGGCATCCTCTTGGTCTTTGCACTAAGCAGAGATTTAGTTCATCATTCAATGAATGTTAAGCCGCTTTGGGCCTGCTAATTAGGCGACTTTCAAGGCCCAGGCCAGTGAAAATGTGTCAACACCTTGAGGTAGGAACTTCCAATCACCTCCCCCTCCAGAGAGGCCCCAGCCACTACTGCCAACTATGTTAATTGTTAACGCTTCACCATCTCCTCGTATCCCATCTGGACCATCGACTATCTAAACATATAGTGGTTGCTGGCCATGTTTTCACTCCATTAACGCGCGCGATGTAGCCGAGCAGGATCTCCACATAGTTGACGTTGACCGATCGTCGACCGCAAAAAAAAAAAAAAAAAAAAACAGAGCAGCAGCAACACCGGCCTGACCGATCAAAAGTCGTTCAACTTGCCTGCCGGAACTGGTCGTAAAAGATCACCTGGGCCAAGCCATCTATGTGGAGCACTTTTTTTTATTTTGCTCTCTTTGGTCTCACATCGTACAACATCGCGTGGCACAATATTAATGGCCGCCGCATCACAGTTCGAGTTCAACTCCGGCCAGGCCAAGTTCAAATTAAGAAAAAGGGGCTAAAACAAATGAGAATCCATAGTTCATTTTGGCCATTGGCAGGAAAAGACTGCCCCCATTTCCCTACCCCTTAACAACTACCGAAATGAACTTATTTTGGTAAATTGCTTTTGTTATAGAATCAACAACTGATGACACAGAGATGTGAATTCTTTTATACATTGATTTAAAATTTATAGACTTAATGGAATAGATAATCAAAATAAGAGTTATCATTTTATGGTATTAAGTCAGACAGTTATCGATAAATTTGTACATTTGCACAATTCCAAATAACGGTCAGAAAAAGAAGGGTTTCTAAGGATTAGTTTATCTACTCTCCCACTCTCTTTCGTGGTAAAAATGAAAATTGTTCCATAAACATCAATTAAGACAACTTTTGGCCTTTCTCTGGCTAGCCGGAAAATGGTAAAATACACTTTATACACTCTTGACTCGACTTACCTGAACATATTCGGCGCATATATCAATTCCACCCACAAAGGTGCAGACATCGTCCACAGACCAGGAATTAACCTCTTCGCTTTGGGCCTGGCACTGACGCAATGTTGTTGCAGTTGCAACAGCAGCTCCTGTGGATGTTGCGTTGGCGTTGACGTTGGCCTCATCGTTGTTATTGTTGCTGCTGCTGTTGTTGTTGTTGTTGTTGTTGTTGTTGTTGTTGGTGACGGTGGTGGCCTGTTCCGAAAGTGGCGGGGATGGTGTGGAAGATGCTGTTGATGCTGCTGTTGTCGTTGTTACCGTCGTGGCCGTTGAGCTAGCACGACGCGTCGCTAGCTGTAGGCTTTGGGATTCAGTATGTTCAGCCTTAAAACGTTTGGCGGCTGGCGGTTGGGAGCTCAAATCTAACGGCGCCGCCGACGCAACCGATGAGCCACCAGCAGCACCAGCACCAGCACCACCACCATCACCACCACTACCAATAGGCGCCGCTCCAGCCTCCGCATTGGAACGTGGACTAGACTGGCGCGAGGCGTGATGAGACTGTTGTTGCTGCTGCTGCTGTTGCAGTTGCGCCGAGTAGATTAAAGCGGGTGTAACAAATTGAGCCGCCTGCTGGAGTGCAGCATTTAGACTGGGACGTGGCGTGCCCGCCGCACTGGCATTGGGTGAGGAGGCACTGGAACTGGAACGTTGTTGTTGCTGATGCTGTTTACCGCGCAAAATCTGTTGAATTTGGGCATCTTTTGCGGCACGCGCCTATAAATGTAAGAGTGTGTTTGTGTGTGTGTGTTTGGAAAGGAAAAAAGAAGTGCAGAAATGGAATGAGTATCAAATTGAAAATCATTTTGGGTGGTCAACACAATTTGGTTACTAGAAAGTAGTAGAACCACCAGATAAATCATTACTACAAATTACAGAATTTCTCGAGCAATTGTTTTTTTTTGTTTTTTTTTCTTAAATAAAACTTACCAGCGTTAGCAATGCTTGAGTACTGCTCATATCCAATGGGGGAAATATACCCGATGAGAAGGGCAAAAAATTACTCATAAATGGTGAAACACTGGCAGCGGCCACTACAGCAGCCATTTGATTCTTTGCCTGCTCTGTGGGCGATTGTGCGGCAGCGGGTGGCATACTATTGGCTCCAACTCCAGCTGCTGTTGCTGCTGCTGTCACACTCACTTTGGTCTCCTTGGGGAGACTGACAGATGATGTGGCTGTTGCTGAGGGTGAGAGCTTCTTTGTGGTATTGCTATTCGTATTACTGGAGTTATTTACTGATGAGTTTGCATTGCTCGATTTGGTAAGACGCTCGGAGGTATTGCCAGCTAAGGATGAAGATGATGCTATACCACCACCAGAACCAATTCCAGTATTGCTATTACCACCGCCAACTCCACTATTGTTGCTGTCGTAATAAGAATTGCGACGCGTTGTATTATTGCTATGATAAACAATTACAAAATATTATATATAGAGTAAATGTTTAATTAAATATCGTTAGAATATATTATTATAATTTTATTTAATACTCACTCATTGGGATTTGTATTATTGTACTTGGCCGCCAGGCAGCGCATTATATCCGAATAATTGCGCGTAGTAAAATCTGTTGGATTTGCTGAACTAGTTCCTGTAGTATTAGTCGAACCAATAACATTTCCAGTATTAACTGTACTACTATTACTATTGCTTCTCTGATGCTGCTGTTGCGCCTGTTGGATGCTGTTCAGCAAATTGGATGACAAATTGTGCATGGGTATGTGCGTTGTCTGAGAACTGGGCGGACTTAATCTTTGCTGCTGCTGTTGCTGGGGGGAAACACCACCAGCACCACTACCACCTCCTCCACGATACGATGATGAGTTTGAGGGCGTGGCGCTGCGAGATCTGCAAAAAAAAAATAAACAAAATAAAATAATGAAATATTGTTATTTAGTTATGCTAATCGTTCGGTAGAACATTTTCAAGTTAAATCTTAGACGATTGGATTTATTTGCATAAGTTCAAAATCTGACATCAGCTCTATCCATAGAGCAGGTGAGAATAACAAATGTATCCGATGACCATAATGAAAAAGTTCATAAATTGGCATTAATATTTAATTAGCTCAATTCCCTGATTTGAATATGGCAAAAGGTGTTGCTGACAATTGGATTATTTGTCATCTTCACAGACTCCCATTGGTTGTCCGCTTATTTGACATGCTAATGAGTGGCTTCCGTGAGAAGAGATCACCACTGGCATTCAACTGGCGGCGGCACCAACAACAAACAGGTGAGCAACGTTAACGCCTAGTGATGATCAGGTGTAGTCTAAGCCTTCTTGACGTTTGATATTTTTTTGTAATTTATTTTCTGTTTCTTTTTTTTATATTTATATAGGAAGAGACGAACATAATGCGATTACGATAACATGTTGCAAAAGTTGACATGGGAAACAAATCCAAGTCCATATAATTGTGAGTGTGTGTGTGTGTGTGTGTGTATGTACATGCGTTGCATCGGTAAAGGAGTTTTATGGTTCCGGGAATTGTTGCAGACAGACAGACAGGTGTGAAGTGATTGAAATTGGATGTCTTTGGCCCGAAAAATTCCTAGATTAAGAGAAATACCAGATGGTCATGGAACTATATCGATAACTTTTAAATATTATCATCAGTTCCTGGTATTAAGCTTAAATATTTATATTATCGTTCTTAAAGGGTATTAATCTGTCGATTTGTATCAGATATTGGTTTCAATTAAGGAATTTTCTTGGATTTATCAAGTTACCAAATACATCTATTTCTTTTTTTCTAGTATATAATTTTGACTGACAAAAAATCTCAACAGGTTTTCTCTTAGTAGTTTTATCTTTTTAGATAATTAAGATTCGTTCAACGGGAATGACGTATGCAAAAATATGTTTCATGCCTTTAAAATATCAAAAGCTTATCCAGAAAGCACAAAGAATGAGCTTTAGTTGTAAATGTAAAAGGAAGCTTTAGAACTGATGAAGCTTAGAATTCTCAAGTTCTGATTCGTTTTTTTCACCTAGGTCAAGTTATTATGAGCCTTTCTTGGTAAAGATAAAAGATTTCAAATATCACTACCAATTCAATATTTAAACGGTCTTCCACCGTATTGATAGGAGTGTATTACATCTTTCATTATTTTTATATCTTAAATTCTTAATATTTTCAGTAAGAATTGTTTAGAGAAAAAGTTTGAACGTAAAATTTTATTGAAATTTGGGGCTCAAAATCCATGTTATTTAATACCTATTGGCATTTATATATCAAAATTTAACCTTTTTTTTTCTTCTCAAAAATTTTAAGTGGTTGTTGACATGCAACTCTTAAAATTTCAAACTAGATCGTTTAAGGTTAAAGTTTATCTCAAATAACATTCCCAAATGACATAATATGTATTTCCAAACTGAGTTTCAGTTCAATGTCAATGCAAATTTCCAAAAAAAAAAAACCATCTGCTGATGAGTTTATATATAGAAAAAGATTGTTTAACATTTATAGGCCAACTTAATAGGTTTTGTCTGATTGTGACCATATGGATTTCTTTTGATTTTTTTTTGTTGGTTCTTCATTTTGTTTGCTAATTTTATGTTTCTGTTTTTTTTTTCATTGATAAACTTTTGTTTTGTTATTGGCTTTTGTTTCAGGTGTAGGCGTAACAATAGATATCATTTGCATAGACAAATTTTTTTTCGTTTCGATTGGGTTTGGGGCGTGGTCTTACCTATGTGTGTATGTATGGATATTATAATATCAAGCCAATTAGCTATGCCAAAACAACAAACCGTTAGACATTTAGACACAGAAATCGAGATCAAATTAAAGAGGGACAGAGTAAAAAAAGAAAAATAGAGGGAGAGGGCCGGGTGCCAGATATAATCGCCACCATAAACAATTTTTCTGTTTTTTTTTCGTTTTGCTTTAACAATTGCTAAAAGAACAAGCCAGAAAACACAACTAAGTAGCTGCTACCAATCGCCAAAGCAATTTGCAATAATCAACATTTTTAACAAACAAAACAAAAACGAAAAGAAAAAAAAATGGTAAGAAACTAAAAAAAAAAAAATCAAACAAAATAAGGAAAAAAAGAATAGAAAAAATACAGAAGAAAAAAGTTGTAGACTTTGTTGTAAGCAGCAGGCAAACAACGAACACAGAAAGAAGTAAAGGAAGAAAAAAAAAATCGACAGCCAAACAGATCACGATAAATCAATGGCAACAACAACAACAAGAGCTAAGCCAGGCTATATATAAATTTGTGCAGCAGCCTCCGTAAGGCGACACGACATGACCAACGACCAACCAACCAACCAACCAGCCAACCAACCATCCAACGACGACGACGTGCAGCACGAGTTTCCCCCAGCCTCGCCTCTTTGAATCCAAATCCTAGGCATGCAATCCACTTGCAGCTGCCACCGGGGTTGGGGTGACCACTACTGGCTGATGATCGGCAAGGGGAGGATTGTGGGGGAGGGGATGCAGAAATCTATGCTGATTATTTTTTTTTTTTTTTTTTGGCTCGTGTGGAATGAGCCCAGCCTATGCTGGTGGCATGTCTTTTGGTAGTAAGTAGGTAGTTCCATATGAGTTATGGCTCTCATTCCCCCTGGTGCTCGATTTAAAAAAGATTGTTTCAAATGCTCAACATTTTAGTTTACATGCCAGGAAAAGCAGAGAGAAATGAAATTGTCAAGAAATACCACAATGGTAATGCAAAAAAAAAGTAGAAAATTCGTTTTTAATTACAATTATTTTTGAGAACTTCTGAAATTTACAACCACCAAAGACAGATAAAGTAATTCATTTCTTAAAAAGAAGTGACTCTAAAAATTATTTCTTTCCTTTAAATTATTTAGAACAAGTTACATTTTTGAAGGAGAAGGTTTTCTGTTTAGGGAATTTTTTTTTATATAGATTAATGCTCTCTGCCTTTAAAAAATTAAAAAAAAAAATTTTTGTGACGATTTTGTATTGGAAGTTGTTTTCTTTGCAGGTTTGTTTATTAAATAAGAAATCAAAAATTCCTTCTCCTTATAAATTCTAAAAGGTTTAGATAAAGATATAGACCAATTAGATTAAAAAAAAATTAAAAAAAAAAAATTATAACTATATAACTTCTATAACTTGAGTTAACTAAATATTTCTTCCACAAGTCAAAAACCAAAACTGTTTCGCTAAGTGTAGAGAACTTTTAACCTTTCTATTATTTCATATTCTTGGATGATTTTCACCAAATTATGCAAACTGCTTTTCATTCATAAAGCACAAATTTAGTATCTTAATACCAATCTAACAATTCGTTAGAGATAATCAATTACTTGTCTCATTAGTTGAGGCTTGTAGGACCACCCTCAAAGAATAAAAAACAAAACTCAACAGAAATAGATACAAATGGTGTTATGGTAAGTCGCAACCTCCTAACCAAAATCGAATGACAAACTATCTTGGCTTTTGTCTGCTTATTAAATCTCTCATGGACCCCCAGACACCTCAGGTGGCGAAAAGCGAGGCGAGTCTCAGGTCTCATTAATATTAATAAGTTACGTTTCGTTTCTCGTTCTCTGTTTTACGTTGTGTCTGTAGTGTATCTTGTAGATGTGTATGTATCTGTATCTGTAAGAGGTGGAAGACTTGTTGGTTGCTTCTATTTTTTTTTTCTTTGGTTTTTTTGATAAATTGTTTATATTTATATTAGTTTAATGCTAATTTGCGGACGCGATCAATTTAGTTGTGCGTATTAATTGCTTTTGATATGGTTTTTTGTCTTCACCTTTTCTCTTTATAATTATTAATTTTGTTTTTATTCAAATTTTTAAGTTTTCCCTTCTTTTTGCGTTGCTATTCTTTCCATTGACAGCAAAAGCGTGCGGTGGTGGTAGCTTTTGATTAATTTGTCTGACCAAAAAGAAACTGATACCGAAATACAAATAGAAACCGAAACAGAAGCCAAAACGTTTGTTAAAATGTTAATTAATTTGTCAGGCTTTGTGAGCGATGTAGTGATCATTCGATCTGGAAGTAACCTCAACTAGGTGCCGAGATGCTCATTACTTTTGTATTATTTGTCTATTAAAAACATGTTTCCGAAACAGTTCTCAATAAAAATCTGAAAATTAGGTAAATATGTCGAATGAAAAGTCACAAGAGCATCAAGAAACAAGAAAGCCAAATCAACAGAATGATGTAGGAGATAATCAGACTTATCGCAGTTGTCACACCAGTGAAGAGAATATCTGTTCAAGAGAGAGTCAGAATATACGTCGTGGAGTGCCCCAAAATCAATCGATATTACGATCCAATGCCAGCTTTAAATCGACTATCGAACAGACACCGTCGGTTACACTGCTCCTACCCGAAAGTTCCGGACATTTGCATAGCGAGACGAGTAGTGACTGCGACAGCGATTCACAGAATGAGCGGCGTAAGAAACGATCGGAATTTGATGAAATGCGACGGCGGCATTATCATCACATGTATTATAATCCTATGACAAAAACGAATGCCCTGGGTGAGATATGTGATCCGAATTCACGACATATAATACCCGATGATGATACTTCAGATGAGGAAGACGAACAGAATATACGAAAAATCAAAGAAAAACGTAGAAAATAATACAAATTAAGGCAAAATAAAATTGTATTAAAGTTTTACAAAAAAATTGTACAACTATTTTTTTTGTGACGTAACAGTAATATCAAAGTGATCACTTTAATGTTGATGGGTTCTGATTATAATATAATATTGTTTCTGTATTATAATCTAAAACATTTTAAGTTTGTTTTTAATTACGATCTATATATCCTTGTAAAAAAAACTTCTTTATAATTACACGTAGACAGTTCTTTGACAAATATTTTGCATCAAACTTAAGTAAACAACATTGTATTTTCTACAAGCTACTTCAAATTTGATTAGCTGCTATTGCTGCATTTCGGTAGAATGGTTTTGAGCGACTTGCGCTACTCGAAAAAACATTCACTAAAGTTTGAGAACGCAGGGAGCGGCATTGTAAAAGCGCATTGTCAATAAATCAAATGAAAAAGCTTAAAAAGCTTAAAAAGACGTTTTAGAACAAATATCATTGGAATTTCTATATAGAAAAGGGATATACCAATTCCGAAACTCACCTGGCAAATGGAACGGCGGACCCATCGCCGTTGTTGTTAGTGTTGGTCGCGGGACTGAGACGTTCCCGTTTAACGTTTATATTCAGATGTTGTTGTGGACTTGTACTGCTGCAATTGTTGTTGTTACTCATTGAGCTATTGTTGTTGTTGTTATGTAGATTAACCATCGGCGTTGTTGCATCCATAATAACATCCTTAAGGGAATCAACATGCATTGGTGACAATTTCTCATTTTTAACCTTGCCAAAATATAGAGCATAAGCAGCAGCAGCTGCTGCCGCTGTGGCATTAGTTGCCGCTGTCACAGATGACGATGATGATGAGGAGGATGAGGATGAAGATGTGGCTGCCCCAGATGCTATATTTGGCTGATTGGCTGTCGATGAACCAACAGATGCACTACCACCAGTTGCCGCCTCACTCAACTTTTTGGCTGTATTCTCGATGGCAGCTCCATAGCCGCTCAATAGCAGGGAACGCTCACTGAGCATTTTATTGTGATCCTGATCAAGGGAATTGTTGGAACTGGAGCTAAGAGAATGCAGATCACTGGCCAAACGTTCCAGACGCCTGCGTTTGGTGGACGCTTCGGCCGTTGGCAGGGAATTAAATTGATTTTCGTGGTTCTGATGATGCGGCGCTGTTGTCGGCGTTGCACTTCGTCCACCCGCAATCGCTGTCGTTGCCTTGGCTGGCTTCTGTTGCAAGATGTCGGTGGGCGTGTTACCTGTAAGTAGGTAGGGGCAAAAAGAAAGAAGTGTGTGATACCGCTTAGTGCGTGCGTCTAGCTCGTCGACAAAAGCTTACTAAACAAAAAAAAAAAAACACAAACAAACAAAACACAAAAGCAATACGAAGCGACGAGACTCCAGACTAGAGACTCGCCAGCCAAAAGGTTAAAATAACTTATAATATGTTAACAAAACCATTGACCTGCAATGTTGAACCCTTAAGCTAATTATCGAGGTGAATGAGAAGTGCAAACTCGACGCAGTAAGTACAGTTACAATGAATCGAAAACAACGAAAACCAATGGGAGAAACGAAATCTATACCGGTCTATGATAGTCAATGAATTCTTTTGATAGAATTTTCTATAAAGATCTCAAAAACGGATCTAAAGATCTCAAAAACGGATCTAAAGATCTCAAAAACGGATCATTGTACTACATGGACTTCCACATATGCCAACAATCAAATTTTTGTTTTCAAAACCATTCATGTTGGTTGATCGATGATTTATTGGATGTTTATTAAACTAAAATATTTAATACATTTTAAGGTATATTTAATATGTTCAAATGTCAAAACTGTTTAATCCATATGATAAACTTTAGGAATATTTCCATTGTTTCCATTGTTTGTGTAAACTTAAACTTAGGATTCTAACCAAGTTCATAATTTTTGTTAAATGGTTCTTCGTATATAATCGGTTCTTTTTTTATAAATTATAACCGTCCGAACTGGAGGGCTCACAGTTGAGGACTTTTATAGGAACGATATCTTGAAAAAATATAATCATTAAAACCACTTTATGAGATTTTTTGACTAGATACAAAAGCTAAAGAAAATCCCGGAATTGTAAACAACAGTGTATCGTAATATTTTACACCTTAGTTTTTAATAATGCTTTTGTAATTGAATTAAATTCTCTTTTACTTCTCAGAAAAATGGATTTTATCTTTAACCAAAAGTCAATTTATATAAACTGATTGATAGATATCAATTAAAACTAAAATCGCATAGAAGGCAAACATTGTATATTTGGAGATCGCTAAACCAAAAAATTTTGAAGACTTTTCGAGAATTGAGCTTTGTGTAAAATTTCATTTACCTATTGATACCCCCTATTTACTGTGCCAAAGTATTTAAATAAATTGTAAAAATGCATATACAGATACAATAACCAGTACACACACACAAACACAGTCATAGACACATACATATACGAATACATTGAACTTTTTTTTATGGTGCGGTTTGTTTTTTTTTTTCAAAACTTCCGTCGTCCACAGACCCAAGTCGACACATAAATTGTTTATTTACATAGACACACACACACACTCACACGCACACTCATTTTGATCACCCGATAGCCCCCTCTCTACCTATATTCTGATATTTATATACTTCTGGTGGTGGGTCGAACACATATTCATAAATACAAATATGTATAAATAATTTAATTGTAATTTTTTAATGGCGAAAAAGCAAATACATGTATGATTATGTGATGACAAAGGGGGACAGAGATGAAGGGGGGGAAAAGATTTAGCTTGGATTTTAGGAGACGATACCAAGCATTGACCTTTTACATGGTCGAGGTGCAAATTAATGGAAGTCAATCTGACAACCTGCCACTTTGCCTCTGCCACTGCCACTGCCGCTGTCCAATGTTTAGCAACCGCCAACAAACAAAAACCAAACAAATGAAAATGAAATATTTACAATCAAAATTAACAACAATTTGTAGTTTTTTTTTATCTCTTTTTTTTTTTACAAAAAAAAAAAGCTCGTTATGATCGTATGGAATTTGTTTGCCTCTTCTGGATAGACAGAGAACCAGCCACCGCTGGTTTTGGCTTCAATTTGGCCGTACCCTATACTTCCCCCCTGTGGATCGTCAGAGATTATATCAAATTTCAATCACAATTTTGTTGAAAAAAAAAACTGAAAAATATTGCTTACGCATTATCGTAAAATTAAGTCTATCATTTGGTTAGCATAGAAATTAATTTTTTCGTTTAAATGGTTGAAAAGGAAGGGCAAAGCGGGACAGGGAAAATATTACCACAATTTGCTTAAACAGTAGAGCAAAAGTCGTCAGAAAGTCTTAAAAAAATATACTAAAAAAAACCATAAAATCTAAAGAATACTATACAAAATGTGTTTTCCCCGATTCGGGAATATGTTTTTTTCCCAAAAGAAAAAAATAATTCCCCAGATTTCAGTAAATAAATTCGATTTATCTTATCGAAGTATTTGACTATTTAAAGTTTTCCGTTTCATTGTGAAAAATCATAAATTTTTCTCGTAATATTGGAATATATTTCATCAATAAATCACCTTTTCTCAATACTTTTTTTTTATGCTAGACAAAAATAAAAATGGACAATATTCTATATTGTATGACCAAAATTTTTAATTTGTATAAACTTAATATGATATATAATTTAGATTTTAATAAAAATAATTTTTATAAAGACTTTAAGCTCTGTAAGGGAATCGATTGGTATTTGTCTGTAGTTTAAACCGATAAGTACTTTAGAATGGGGAAAATGATTACAAAAAAAGGGAATATTTAGCTTATGTTGAATATTGCAAATATCCCCAAAAACTAAACTAAGTTCTAAAACGGTTTGAAAGGTTCGGAATCTATACAAATTACATATATAAGAATAGGGTATTGAATAACCTTTGTCAATGTAAAAAGAAATTTAAATGCATTGCCACTGTACAATTGAGTATGTATTCAATTTTCTATTTTATATTCGATCTCTTCTCCCCATAGACCCTATCAAATGGTCTTCGATGCCGACCGATTGGGGCATCGTCGATCGTTGTTCCCAGTCGTTGTCGAAGTCAATATCGTTGCTTGGTGCCAATGGTGCTAAGTGCCAAATGCCGAATGTCGAAAGCCGCAATGGTTTTTGGAATAGATAGACGGATAGATGGATAGATGGGCGGTGAGAGACAGAGACCCTGGAGCCAGACCCAAATTCGACATGTGCCATGCCATGCGCCTCGTCAATGTTGACTTTTCGAGTTGTTGTTGGTTTTTTCCTATTTTTTCTACTATTTTTTTTTTTTGTTTTTTAATATCATGCCTGCCCATACCTTGAACATGAGCATGCAAACATCTGCGAGTGTGTGTATAGTCGTATGTGAATGATCCACAGCGGTTTGGGTTTGGGTCGACAAGTGTCAATAGTACTAATAGACGAACTGAGGACCGAGCACGTTGTTCACACACGCACACACACACACACAAACACAATGTGTTAGAATGAGAAAGAGCAGAAGTGACCGACAGAGAGAGAGAGAGAGAATCATAGGTATTTAGTTCTGAAAACGGTAAAGTTCATTGCCATTTACCCACTTTAAGTTACGACAAATTACCAAACAAACCAAGCTGTTTCTGTGACAATATTTCTCAATTCATCTTTTGATTTTGATTAATATTTTCTAGATTTTTTAGATCCACATGCCTTTGATGGGTCAAATGAAGAAGTGAAATTATGTTTCAACTAAAGTCTAGAGTCTAGACAAAAGACCTTGAAGGAAATGAAATAAACTGACGAGTGCACATGGCGGCAATGTCTTAACCTCTGACGCAACTTCAAATCATCATCTTCATCATCGTCATCAGCCAACCTCATATCACCGATGGCCCTGTATGTGTAGCACATTTGACTTTCATGAAAATAGCCCGTCGTTGTTGCGGCTTTGCTTTATTTTTGTTATCAGCTTTTTGACCTCATTTAAAAACCAAATAAACGCAATGCGCGACCGAGGACCGAGCAAACAAAATAGCCAGCCTAACCTAGCCCCTCGAGCCTTTACAATTTATGCAAACTTTGTCGGTTATCACTTGGATGGACAGAGTTCAACCTTTGTTCTTGGGTTCAATAAAATAGAAAAATATCAAATAAATAAAATAAATACATACAATAATAGGTAATTTTCAATACTGATAAATGAGTAGCTATAGCTCTCGGACTTGGCGTGTTTTATATATACATATGTAGGTGTGTGTGTATATATGTATATAATATATATATATATATTCACCCCATATCAGAGAAATGAGAATTTCCCCTATCTATAAGGCCCTGAACCGATTTCGTGTCGAACTCAATTCACACTCTATAACGTTGAACCGCCTCAAATCAACATCAAATGCTACCCTATAAAAATATAAGGTATATACATACTAAAGTAAACAAGAGAGGATACAATCTCAAAGAATCAAAAATAAATTTATCTGTATACAATATAGAGTATATAGAGCTAAAAATTTCGATACAATAATTTTTGTATATAGATTAGTATGTAGAAGCTAATTCTGAAGATTCTTATTAAGATGAAAAATAAGTTAGAAAAGGATTTTGTATTAAAAAGTAATGCGGTAAATTTTTTAAACGAAGTGCGGAAAGTATATTTCCCTTAATTAAAGATAAAAAAGAAATAAAAATTGATCTTCGGCAGTTTTATTCCTATTGTATATGATATATATATATTCCTACATATATTGTATTGTATGTAATACATTTTTATATATGACAGATATTTAGAATTTGATTGGAAATATCAAATATAGTAATATAAGGCATAAAATAATTTCAATTTTTTTGTCTTTTAATCAGATAAGCTTTCATTAATATATATTTATATAAAACTGAGATGATTTCTAAAATTGAAAATCAAAAGAAAGCAACTACTTAAATACCTCTATTTTTGGTTAGATTTGATACAATTAAAAGGGTATTTGCCCTCCAATATTCGCATTTGAAAATTGTTTTCTATAAATTTTTTTTGTTTTTTTTTTGTCACATTTTGTAGATAAACTTTTATAGGGTCTATCAGTATCTGCATCGTCGGTTGACTCTTTTGACTCTATATTGCTGCTGCTGCTGCCGTTAGTGCTTCAATTTTGTTGTTGTTGTTTTATTTTACTATGTTTTTTCTTCTCTTCTTCACTTTTAACGTGATTTCTTGTATCTCAAGTGTTGCTTTGGTCGTGGGGTCTTATCGCCCCGCCTTGTTTGTCCGAGTGCCGGTTGAACTATATACGCATATGTATGTATGTATGTATGTACATATATGTATATATGTATATGTAAGTTTAGTATATGGTCTTTATAACTCAAGATCCCCAACCAACGCCTCTCATTCATTTCCCCTGTGTTGTTCTAATTTTTTTTTTTCCTTTTATTTCATTTTTGAAAATCATGTCGCATTTATTAGATCATCAAAGGTGTTAAAGATTGTGAACGCTCGTTTCACTGATAATACTTGGCCTGGCCTTTTCTGTATTGTGTTGGAGGGGCTCACTCAATTGATGTTTGTTTTTGTATTTAACCCGAAATGGAGGTGAAAGCAATACAAAGTTCATTAGTGAGTACACCCGTCTGGCGTCTTTCTCTGACCATAATAATTCACCTACACTCTACCTCTCCAAATATGATTGTTTGCAGGTTATCCACAAAATTGGATAGGATATGTTGTTTGGGTCTGCCCAATTTATCTAAAGAGCAGAAACAATTTTTCTTATCTTTATGGCTAGCAATCATATAAAAATTATATATACATACATTTATGTATATAGGGCAGAGGGGAATGCAATTTGCATGAACTGGGAGCAAAATACAATAAGATGTGGAAATTTTTCAACATTATAAAATGGGAAATTTTTCGTGGTATTCAGTGACTTGCAATAATTGTAAAGTTGATGACGTGATTGAAAAGTTTGAAAAAAAAATAGTGACTAAGAGAATAAGAATGGTATTTCTTTTCTTAGCTTGTATATTATATGTATATATTTGAACTCGGTACTACTTAGAACTAGGTCCATTTGGTGTTCAATTTGATTAAAGTTAAAAATAATAATTATAAATATTTAATGTTGCTAATGTTATATATATGATATTGTTGAGCATCGGTTTTAAAAATAAAAAAAACTGTAGAATAGAAAATTGATTGCCTGTTGGATTTTTTTTACTGATCTTTTGGGGCTACCAGAACTAGCACTATTGTAAATTATAATTATTTTGAAACTATTATTACTATTTACTTAATACAGATTTCGTTTTTATCAAACAACGATGGAGTTATTCAACTTACAACACTATATTTATAACAATCTTTTCAAAAAAAAAAACCTCTTCAAATTTATATAAAATCTTAAAGAAACAGTTCTTCCTTTGAACCAAATAATATAATATAATTATCAGTTCAGTTTCGGAATAGGTTTAAACAAACTTATTACTGTTTGAAGTTTGTAAACCATGGATTAAAGTTTATTATAGATGTTGATGGATTCAGATAGTAAACCAATACCGATTTCCAAATAAGGCAAACGATTTCCCCCTCCTTTATCCAGTTCCGCTTACAAAGTGTGGCGACAGTTATTTGATTAAAAACCAAAGAAAACAAAAAATAAAACTAGCTGGTGGAGAGAAAAAAGAAAAAAAACTGGAACAACCCAACCACCTATCCAAGTGGCGACCGCAAATTTCTAACGGTTCATGACAGTTGTTCAGTTCTTACCCACAGGTCCAGAGCAAATTGAAATTTCAAATCAAATCAGAGCAAGCAAGAGCGATTCTCGAATCCAGTGCGCCGTCCACTAAGCAACAAAGTAACATCTAAAACTATTCTAACGGCTACAAGATAGAGAGAGGGAGAGGGAGATAGAGGAGTTCACAGAGAGTGAGAGGGAGGAGACGAAGAAATTCATAAATTATTAACACCTCTGCCATTTGAACTGGACAAACGAGAAAATAGGAAAGAGACGCCTCGTGCCTCTGCAATGCCATCATGTCGCATGTGGTGGATGGATAATTGCTTTAATGGAATTTGATTTTTACCTCCACAACCTCTCAACGCTTGGCTAGATACGACGACAATAACAACAACAACAACGACAATGTGAATGTGTGGTTGATGACTTCGCCATCGTCCCACTGTCTCTTCTATGTATTTCTTCAATGTTTTTGGTCCATTGCAGATGATGTACAACTCCTATTAGCATTAAAGTTTATTATCGACAACGAAGCTGAAACTGAATTCTGAATTCCTGTAAAACAGGTGCAGAGGCCAGAGCAGTCAGCGGTCGACAGATAGTGGACAGCATTTGTAGCAGCAGGGTGGAGAGGCCTTTCAACTTTTTGCTTAGAGATTTCTCTTGGATGTTGCATGCAACAAGCAGCAGCGGCCGCTAAAAGTGCCTTATTTGGTTAAATTGGTGCAGATTGCTGCCAGGCTGGCTCTAAATAATAATTAGCACAGGTTTTTTTTTACCCCTCTCACCACTCTCTGTCTCTCTCTCTCTCTCTCACTCATCACACCGTAACACCATCAAAGCAAGATTTGCTTCATCTTCTACTTGGACTTGGTCTGGGGAGTTGAGGTTGGAGAGTTTGAGTTCGCCTCGCCTTGCTGCGCTTTTGGTTTTTGATTTTGGTCATTCACCAAAGCCGCAAACATCTTGTTGCATGCCACCACATACGGGGTGAAATTTCCTTAGAAATTTCGTGCTTGCCTGCTCTGGTTTTAATTTGATTTTTACTTGATTTCCTTACTACTTCTCCTGCTGTATCATCCTCACCTCCTACTCCTCATTCTCCTTCTTTTTTTGTGCTTTTTTTTTTTTTTTTGAGTTTTTGGCCCGGGTTCAGGTTCATAAATTTACTAGATGCATTTGCTGATGGTCTGCCTAGGCTCTCTCTCTCTCTTTCTCTCTCCTCCTTTCTTCTGTATGAGTGAGTGTGTTGCATGTTTAATGTTGCTGCTTCGTTGCATATTCGCGTGTGCGCTATGCCTCTGTGAGTTGCATTTACCATTTCGTTTCCCCCCCCCCCCCCACTCACCATTCATGTCTATTATTCGTGTTACCTTTCGCGGGTTACAGATTGTTTTTCATTTTGACTTGAAAATTAATTACTAGCACCCATATATATCAGTTAATGTATATATATACATATATCCACCTATAAAGCTAAAGTGCGTTAAGTAGATAAGTACATAATTGGTCAAGCATATTATTCAGTTAAAATTATAATTACAATAACTAGAAATAGTCAAGCCGCATAAACTAATGGAAGTATAAGTTCTTTAATATTTAACACCTTTTCAGATCGTTTATAAATTAGGAAGAAGTAAAAAATTTATTAGTCATTTGTGTACTTCTTCATTAAAATTTATTTAGTTTTTTTCAAAATATTTTTTATGTCTTATTAATTTCTCAATATATAAGTTAAACTTTTTAACTACAAGTTAACATAAATTATTTTTTCTATCTTTAATAACTACTAACTAAATAAACTTGACTTTGAACAAAAACTCTTGTTCATGTTTTCTCTGTCCAGTGCAGAGTATTTCTTATTTCATTCACCTATTTAATTCAAATAAATTTTAATAGTTGTTTATAAAAAATTATAAGCAATTAAAAATTAAAATTGAATAGTATTTCTCATTGTGATTGAGAAAGAAATTCCATGAGCCAGTTTTTAAAAACTATTTGAAATTGATTTGGTTTTGCAAGCAATAAATTTAAACAAAATAATATCAGAATAAAAGAGAAAGAACTAGTTCGTTAATTAAAAAATAATGTTTATATGTGATAATGTGGTAAAAATTTCTTTTTTTCATTTTTAGTTTTAAATCTACTTTTTTGTGCTCTAGTTCATCTTAATTCTATTCAGGCAACATCATTTAATATACAGTATATATATCTATATATTATCTCGATTTTATATATATAAAATATATGTATGTATGTATATATATTTCAATGTTGCTGTCATGTTGAGATAGACCTCCGGAAGACAAAAAAATAAACGCTCATTGGTTTGGCTTAGAGACAAAATGAGTTGGCCATTTTATTTAATGGTCAAAATAAATAAACTTAAAAAACAATTTGCCAATTGGCGCTGATATGACAGTTGCCAAAGAAGTTTTAAGTTAACGGCGGGCAGAAAGAAAGAAAGGGGTGGCATAAGCAAAAAAAAAAAAACCCGATGTGTGCAGTGGCAGCAGCAAAAACAACTACAACAACAACAACAGCAAAGGCACTCAAAAGGCACCTGCCAAGTCTCAAGTCGCTTAGAGTCTGAGGCGAGGAAATCAAGTGCAGATTAATTAAATTCGATAATTAAATGAACGGAGCAAGCGGGCTCATGGTGAGCATTTGGAAGATCGGTCGTGTCTGCCTTTAGCATTGAAGTTGAAGTTATATCCATAGCTGTTGCTTTAGCAGTTGTTGTTGTTATTGTTGCCGCTGCAATTGCTGTAGCTGTTGGTTTTAGATGAAAGTAGCAGCAGGCGAGTAAAAAAAAAAGAGAGATAGATAAACAGGGAGAGAGAGAGAGAGAGAGAGGAGGAGAAGAAAAAAAACATTTGCACATTGACTGCACATTGAGATTGAGGTTGAGCTGCAGCAGTTGCAGCCACTCAACGGGTGACGACGTTAAGACTTCATCTTCTTCTTTTTCTTTTTTTTTTTCTTTTTCTCGTTACTGGCTAATGCATTTCTGTGATTTTAGGCGCAGCGAATTAATGTGCATCGCTCTATAAATTTGTCAGCAATTAAATGAACCACCAGCACCATCAAAACAAAAAAAAAATAATAATAAAAAATAATTAAATATATATGTATATGTATTTATATTTAACTAGCAACTGTAACTGCAAATATTTAGAACAAAGGGCGTAACATTCTAAATCACTTAACTGTTCAGGAAATATACATATATATATACAAATTTAAAATAAGATTTAAAATAATAAAGTAATAGTAACAAAGTAAAATTCGATTGTAACTATTTCTCTGCAATATTTAAACAACTTTCATCAGACTGCAAATTCGTTGGATAAAGCTGACGAAACCAAAGCAATTGGTTAAATAGATCTCCCAGAGGAATTCTTTTGAAATATTTGAAATTAAATCAAAATCCAAGTAAAAGACTTCAAACAAAACAAAAAAAACTCTATTGAAAAATATGTATGCTAATCAATTATTTTAATTTAACCAATTATAATTAATTCTATCATTTCCATTGTTCAATTCAGTTATTTTAAGTACAGTTTGTTGCTGAATAGTGAAACAAATTTGGTATTATTATTAGACAGCTATTTCTACTCCTTGACCAAGTAATAAAAGCCACAAACTCTGAAAGTTTATAGACTGACAGTTTAAAAATGTGCAACGAATTTTGGTTTTCTCGAATTGATTGATATTTAGCGATAAAAGCAACACACACACATACAACACAACACAACACATAGAAAAGACACAAGAAAATGCCGCTAAAAATGATTCGATTCAACTTGACTGACTCTATAACATGTGTAGTACTGGTTAAACGTATGGCTGGTGAAAAATCGGCGCAAGCCAAACATAAATTTCAATTGGTAAGTTCAAGCTCAGTTCACTGGACTTGTTTATGGCCAAAAGACTGAACTGGATTGCACAGTTGAATGGCACATGGAGTGGTTGGTTGGTGCAAAGGAGTTGAGACGAATGGATAATACTTTTCTGGGGCGTATAGTGTAGCTGGTCCTGTTAACAAGTTGCAAGTGTTCCTAACTGCATAGATCTAAGCTAACGGACATTGCAATATTTATGGCAAAGCAAGGTTGATTGCAAAATTAAAATAGATATCCATGGCTGTGTCAGTTAAAATTAGAGCCCAAAAAAAAAAAGATACCTTCTGTAATCGATTTTATATCATTAAGAATTAAATTAGCTTAAGTATTTAGTCTAGAGAGATAACTGAGCATATATGTACATATGTGTAATATCATTTAAATAATATAGTTTTTATATAACAATCCTCTATAATATATCTGCTCTTGATAATTATTTTTAGATTTACCAAGATTCAATCAAATATTATAACAATGTGACTTTTGTTTTTTTTTTGTTTAAGTATTAACGTATAGATAGATTCATTTTAAAACAAAAGCTTCTTGAAAAAGTTTTGCTATTACAGATATTTTTCATTATTCATATGCATAATTTACAGAAGGGTTAACCCTGCGTATGCGTAATATTTTGTAAAAATTCTAATTACTCATACACATTAACCACATTTAATTTATACATTGATTCTACCTACATACATGTTAGTTAAATTATATTGTGGTTTATTTCTAACCCAAATGCATTGCCACCTCATGGCCTGTCCGCACCCACACATGCGCAAATAGCACCCACATATACACATGCATACAAACGCACACACAGACACACACATTTAAAATGAACTCTAGTGAACTATAAGAACAGTGAGAGAGAGCGAGAGAGACAACACAAAAATTGAAATGAAATGGCGACAATGGCAAATGGCAATATCAATCAATTCGAAGCGGGCATTGCGCATACGACATGTGGCACGCATAGAGATACAGAGCAAAGAGAAAGACCGACCGAGAGAGGGAGAGAGAAAGAGAGACAGAGGTAGCTAAAGAGAGAGAGAGAGAGAGAGAGAGCGAAACGAGAGTCAACTGTGTGACTCGGCACAGTCAACGGTCGTGGACATTGCTGTTGCTGCTGTTGTTGCTGTTGTTGCTGTCGTCTATATTTACACTTGTGGCCTCTTATCAAATGGCAGCGGCGCAGTTGACTTTTTTGACGTTTGTGTGTATATATTTTGTTGTTGGTGGTCTGGCTGATCTGTGTACTATATATACATGTAGATGTATAACCGACTGACTTGTTGCTGTTGTTGTTGTTGTTGCTGCTGCTGTTGCTGTTGTTGCTGCCGTTGAATTTTATACGCCTCGACCGCTGACTGCTGCTTTGACTTTTTGCTCGGTTTTTTTTTCAAAATATATACGCACTGAAGAAAGGAAATACAAACACACAAAAAAAAAATTGGAAACGAAAACTCAAGTCGGGGTAAAATGGGAACAGTCAACAGCGACACCAACAACAACAACAATAATAGCAGCGACATCGTAGAAGAGCCAAGCAAAAGTTCAAGTCAAAAATAATATTTTTTTTTATATAATCTTGTTTTTGTTTGTGATTGTAAATATTTTGTATGAAATTATCAAACTACAAAGGTAAAGAGATAGAGACGGGATAAGGAGAGGACGAGAGGTAAGGTGAAGTCGGTATATGTATAAAATGATGAAGCAAATAGTTACTGACATTTCGATTGGTCATTCATTTCTGTTTTCCCAATCAAAACCGCACGAAATTAAAAAAATTGTTAACTTTTTCAATGCAAAATCATAAAAAATGATTTCTTTATAATCGGAATATAATTTCTATGGATCGGTATATGATCTTTTTGCCATAACCTTTAGACAACAGAGAAATATGTAAATAAAATCCTGTTTCAAGAATTGTTGTTTAGACAAGGTATTACATAATAACAAATGATAAAATGTCTGCATATGGAGATATCGCACTTACAGTTATCTTAATACAACAAAAACGATGCAAAAACAAACTGCTCTCAATGTTTATTAATCTACTAAAAAAGAAAAAAATCAATTTTTAAAGTATCTCCATTTAATTTTAGTTAAATGTTTTCTTTTGTATTACCAATTTAATATTTTACAGATCAATTATAACTTTAAATTTTAAATATTAAAAACCAAGTGTCGCACTTAATCTTGTATTCCTAATCAATAATGTATATACTAAATTAAAAGGTTCCAATAAACATCAGCTCCTGTATATGTATTATTCAAAACTTCAAAGCAAATAGTTTATGCAGTGTTCAGGCCACTTTATGCCCTTATCAATAGGTTTTACAATTTCAATCATTTTTATAGCAAAGTTTCTATATAATATCTCAAGCTTTGCTGTTTTTGATTTAGTTCCACTCTAAAATAGACAATTTGCCTTGTTGTCGATAAGTTCGCGTGCAAAGGTTTTGAACCACTTGAACTTGTTGGTCGGAATACACACGCACACACACACATACACATATATATTGTCAATGTTGGGTGATGACAGCGATAAATGGCTATATTATATTTAATATATAGTCTGCCTCATATATTATAAAACTGGAAATTGTATTGAAGATTTATAATTTGCACACTATAAATGAGTAAAAGATACAAACAATTTGTAGTGAAATTGTATTTTAAATCAAAATTGTTACAAAACTGAAATTAATTGAGAAAACTTATACGCCCTAATTTATGCAACATAAATGGCCAATAATGATGCTAAACAATCAACAATTTTCTTTTGCGTCTGATTTTCGTCCCCTTTCCCTTTTCTTTTTGCTGTTTCTTGTTGGCAACGCATCGCACTGAATAAAGAATTAAAATAAATGACGCGTGCATCACCATACAATTTACCACAGTTTCAATATTTGCATAATAACAGCGCGTGACAACAACAACAATAACAATAACAAAACCAAAAGCAACTACAACAAACACTTGGGTCACACAGCTTTTGTGTCGAACATAATGGGATCGAATGACAACAGCAACATTAACATCAACAACGAAAGAAAAACAATACTAAATTGCACATGAGCAACAAAACAAATCGAAGTGATTCAATTATGAAGAGATGGAAAAAGAAACGAAAAATGGAAATGGAAAGACATGCATGATATCCAGTAAAAGGAAAGAAGGAATGTTTGAGTAATGCGTCAAGAAAAAAATTGACAAAAGATTTATTTAATTTTTTACATCACAAGCAGAAAAATTAAGAAATAAAATAAAATATTTTTCAAACAAGACAAAGGAAAAAGAAATATGGAACATATTTAAGGACTTGGGTGATAAATAGTTCTCGTATCGAAAAGTCGATCAAGGTGAATGGCAATAGTTTGTCTCAGATTTCTATAAGATTTAAATGGTGACTAAAATTTAATATTGAATATACTAAATTATTAATGTTAATAATTATTGTTATTAATATTGCTGGCAAAATATCAAAGTCAGACTTAATGGGGGCCTAGTAAAAGTTTGGAGAGGCCAAACTATATATATTAGTATACATATTATCTTTATTTCCTGGTATAATTCCATAAATAGATGACAAATTACATTGGAATGTGAAACAGGATCACATTAATTAAAAATAGATCATTTAATATTTTATCAATGTCTTCCAATTAGCAATTATCTTTTTTTTTTAATTATGGATAATATATGTATGTATGTATATAGTAAATATAACTTTGATATATGGATGTTTATTCAATTCATGTCTTCAAATATTTGAAAAAACAAGGAAATTGAATTCCTTTATAAAAGGGGGTTCCTCATAAATTCCGATACGAAAAAGCAAACGGCGCTTCAATGACGGATTGACAAATCACACAGAGAAGAGAAAGAGAGAGAAAAAGATTGTGTGTGAGAGAGATAGAGAGAATAAGACTGCGGTAAGTTTATGTAAGTATATTTTTTGTGACATATTTATGACTGACTTTGTCTCCTCTTGATGATAATGATGATGACAACGACAACGATGATCGTCGTGGCACGTGAAGACACGCCAAAATGTTTATGACTCTGGCCAAGGTAATAATTTGCCAACAACAATTTCAGCCACAGATAGGAGACACCGGAGAGAGACAAAAGGGATGATATTGCGGTTGAGGGGTAGATGGATACAGGAGACTCCTTTCTGTTTGTTCGCTGGCTGCCTGAATGCCTCACTGCCTGGCACGGCACTTGTTGATGATGATGATGATGATGATGGCCCATCATAATAATGATGATAATTTGCATTTTAAATGCTCAACAATACCAAAAGAGCAGAGGACTTCACCACTGCACCATCTCCCTCGCATTTGAATACGGAATCAGCCTAGGCATAAAGTACTCTAACTCCAACTGAAACTCCAAGTAAGTCAAAGCCTCCTTTTCCTCCAATTCCCCTATCTCCTCGCCATATTTGGCATAGAAAACGATCTTTTGCGTTTACCTCAATGGTTTTTTTTTTTTTTTTGCTGGCATACAAATTTGTCACACGAAATTGGTGTCTGTGACAAATAGAGGAAGGAGTGACAGCCACAGAGAGATAGAGAGAAGCAAAAAAAATAAGAGAGAGGGAGAGAGAGAGAGAGAGAGAGAGGGAGAGAGAGATGGCAGAGGAGAAAAAAAAGAAATAAAGGTGGTGATGCTTTTTGAGGCGACAAGTGATTGAACTATTATGCTAAGGTCTCTTATATGGTTGTGGTGTGTAATAAATGTTTATGCAGTTTCTTCTTCCTCATATGCATATTAAAGTACAGTTATTTAGAAGTTAAAATAGATTTGCATAATATACTCTTACACAGCACTAAAAAGTAGAATGCATAACTTTTGTTTTGGTGTGACAAGCAACTTGTGACTGAACAAGAAGAATGCCAAGTTTAGAGTGCCAAAACAGATCGAAAAAGGAATTTCTAAATTAGAGTTCTTTAAAAGGAACTGCCATTTGAAGGCATTGCATTTTAGAACATTCATTTTCTTAATTTTTTAAATCAATGGCAATCAGTTAGGTTAGTTGCATATCATTTTTAAGGTAATTTATTTTACAGTTGTTCTCTGAATGTTATTAAAAGTTTATTATTTAAGAACTATGTTTAAAATTTTATTATTTATGTATGTGCAATCTGGCTTACAAATAGACAATTATCGAATTGTTTAACAATAATATAACAAATAGGAATGTACATATGAATTCAAATGACTCTATCAATTCTACAAATTTTTAATTAATTAGAAAAAAAGAAGCCTAAAAACATAAAAATAACTACCTTGCATTATAAAGTTAAAAAAAATACATACATACATTTAACGATTTGCAAAATTCTTCCTTTCTCTGCATTGCAACACTTTTACAAGTGTTGAGAAGCCATTTATGGATAGAGTATTTAATGTTTAACATTAAAAAAAAAAACAATTTAAATTTGAAATAACTTAAGAACTTTCTAAAAATGCAATATATGCATATACCATATGGATAGAATATAAAGATTTTACATCTTTTAAAATTAGCATTCAGAAAGCTGAAGTTAAAATTATTATGCTTTGAGTAGGATGTTTTTCAAATGACCAATAAAATGAACTTAAAGATAACGATTGGAATAAATTGACCAATCAAATGATTTCATCTCATTTGGTTTTCTTTTTTTTTTCTTGCAATATCTTAAAATCTTAATCACCTGCCATATCCTGTTTTTCAATGAGATAGATAACGAGATCCTCCACTTCTTCATGCCACATTGAGATTTCCTGTACAATTTTTAATAGTTTTAACCAACATTCCGTAAATACTATTTTCTGCATCATCTACGTTATCTTTGCCATATTCTTTCAACTCCCTAGGCAATTTCCCCTTAACCACCAAACAAAAATCCACAAGAGGCCAACTAATTGAGACATCATCAACAGAGAAGCACAGAGAAAGAGAGAAAAAAAAAATAAGAGGAAACGAAAACGGGCTAAGTAAACATAAAATGGCAAGAAGGCAAAAGTGTAAGAACAACAACATAGCAAAAGAACCTCTGACCAAAACTTACCTAGTCAGACATAAAAATCAGCAACAATTTAATGACGATTTTACAGCACTGGGCGCCCCTTATGCCTGACAGACAGAAAACATCTCTAGATTAGAGAGAGAGAGAGAGGCAGAAAGAAATAGATAGACAGACAGAGACAGAGAGCGAGAGAGAGAGAGAAAAGGTTGCAATAGGAGATGGAAAAAGATGGTGAAGTAGGAGTATCTGTTAATTTTTTGTCATTTGCGGCTGCCACAAGGATTTTCACGACACGAGACACGATATTGAGAAACATAGAAAGAAAAACAAAAACAGGAAGTCTCATTTAATGCGGTAACTAATTTGAGGTTAGAGGCGCACCAAAGTTACTGAAAAGTCGTAAACTGAGTGAAAAGTTCATTAGAAGATGGCCATAAAACGTGTTGGAAGAATTCAATTTGCCAAATAATTGACAATCCGTCTAAACGAACATTGACCTTTATGGGTGTACTTCTATCTCTCTATCTCCCTCCCTTTCTCTCCCTCTCTTTCTCTCTTGCGCATTCTTTGTGTGTGTGTGTGTGTGTGTAAATGTGTACTCTCCGAGTACGTGATCACATAATGAATAACTTTCAAATTGAATAATCAAACAGAGTCGAAAAAAAAGCCATCGAAATGTGCCAGTGTATGTGTGTGTCTGTGTTTGTTTATACACACACACACACACACACACACATACTATTGGGTGTCATAAAGCCAGCGAGGCCAAAGCATAAAATAAGCCAACAACAACAATTTAAAAACCTGGCCAAGTGAGAATCGGTTTTTAAGTTTGGGGTCACGCGCATCGTGAAGGAGGCAAACAAAATACGCAACTACGAAACGGCAACCACCACACCACACCACACCACTACCATCACATCACTACACCACCACAATACAAAATTCTTGAAATGGAAAAAAATTCAAAAAAAATAAAAGTCAGACAAAGATTGAGAAACTCTTATTGGAACACTCTCCCCCCACCTTCTGCTAACCGAAACCTGAGATCAATATCAAGGTTGAATGGAATCCATTGAAATGAAGAATAATTAAGGTACTTAACTGGATACAAATATATATAAATATGTTTATATATATAAATCCCTGCTAATCTAAGGATAATTCACAGAAATAATAATTTTTAAAGTTAGGTTGATATGCAAAAATATGATTAGGGAATAATTTGTATATTAAGGTTTAATTGGTTTTTAAAAAAATTTAAAAAGAATTATTTAGCTATAATTTAAATATTGAATTTATAATATTCTTTATGGGTAAATTTTGAAATTGGGACGAATTGAACAATTGATACTAAAATATATTGTTAATATTATCCATGTATATATATGTATTATATAATAATATCATAAGTAGCTATGCTAAGGTTAGAATTGTATATATATATTTTTGGGTTAGTTTAGCTTAATCATGACAAATTATGTAAGGCACATTGTGAAAAGGTAAAAAAAAGATTTAATAAGCTTAACCCAAATTAAATTAAAGTAGTAAGATAAGGTTTAACAAACTAATTGAGATAAGGTTGAATTAGTTACTAACAAAGTTAACAGTAGGTTGACATTATGTAAAATTGTTAAGCAATAATTATGGGAAGTTCTTTGAACTAAATTTGTATACCCAACAAAGGACTTTGAAATTATATTTTAATATAATCAAAATATTGTAATCAAATTTGTAGAATGTAAACCTTTTTGCTTTATCAATTAATTTCACTTGACATAGAGTATTTATATAGTGTCTCATCTGTCTTGTTATCTATAGCATGATAATTTGAGGTCGTAAAAAGCCTCACCTACTCATCATGGCACAGGTTGCTGTATGCCCCCCTTCCTCATTCTTTCGTTTCTATACAAGCTTAACAATGTTAATAAGTTGGGGGCATTTAAGCGAAGCTCCCCTCCCGACGAGACGAGACCCTACACACACACACACACACATTTTAAGATATACACAACATGGCACAATATAACTTTGTGAGCATTATACATTATACATATTTCTGCCAAGTCACATCAATATTGTGCTCACGTTGCGACATTTTGTCAATATCTGCGCCAATGATCGTCGCCGATGCCTGATGCCGCTTTACTTGGCCTCCTCTTCCTTCTCTACAGCGGCTCCCGGTGTTTCGGTGGTCGACGGTTGCCAGTCAGTCAGTGCCTCCATCCATTAGGGAACGCGAGAGACTCGTTCAATGATTTTTTAATTGAATTCTAAAAGCGTTGCCCGTTCTTCATTGTTATATTGGCTGGGGCTACGCATTGGTATCCCATCCATATAGACAACAGTATATACATATGTATATATACGATCGTATTGGAGAGAATCAACCTTGTGGTATGTGAGTAGAGTTCAGTTGCTGCTGTGTTATGGTTGTAGGTTGCCTCAAAACTTTGGAAACAACTTGAGTTTTGGACTCGCTACTTTTAATGGACAAGGCGCAACTTTGCATTTGTTGTTTTTATTAAGCAGTTTCTGTGTGTGTGTGTGTTTTTTTTTTTCTTTATTTTTTATTTATATATTTTATTCGCGCGCTCTTGGACTTGACAATTACACGGCTTTTTTCATGGCATTTCAATGACGTTCGTTAAATTTGTTACAGTCATGGTTAACACATACACACACACACACACACACATACAAATATACATGCCTGCCAAATGAAGAGAGCCAAGAGATACACTTGAAATTTATGGGCGCCTAACGTTAAAAAACATTTTTCTTGCCCATACGGCAGCCGAGTTCAAGTTCAATTGTTAATGTAAAAAGCTCCACACACACACACGCACACCCATTTAACAACTTTAACAACAACAAACAAATGAAATAAACAACAACAAAAGAAACCTAAGCATCGCTCGTCGCTCTTTTTTTTATTATTTAATTATTTGCTATTTTTTTTGTACCTGCCCACAAACTTCCATCACAAAAAATATTTCAGAGATCTCTTCAAAATGGGAATTTTAGAAATTTTTGTCGTTTCGAAAGTTTTGTGGTCACCATTTTTTGTTTGCTATTTTTTTTTTTTTTTATGTTATAAAAGCTATAAGTGCTTAATTAATAACAATTATTATTCAATTAGATGCTCAACTGTGCAAAATTTACAAAAAGGTCACCAAAGCGACAAATATGAACTTTCTCTACAAATGAGAATTAGATTAGTAAAAACTTAAAAACCTTTAACAAGTTGCCCCCAAAAACCATATCACGCATTTCAAAATGATTTGAAAAACTGGAGAAAATATGTTTCTAATTAGTACTTCATAATTTTTATCTACGTAATATATTTCAGTAAAATTTTGGTCATTTCTTTCAAAGCCAATATATTGGAGTTAAAGCACAATAATAAAGTTTAAACGCATCGGAGGGGAATCTAAAGAAATTTAGTAGAGAAAACAAAGTGGCAGCCAATTGGTCTATATATTTGTTTTTATCCAATGAAAAGCTGTGTCAAAAATCGCATAGACCTTTTAACTGTTAACATTTTCTGTTTTCTGATGATTAACAAAAAGAATATTGAAAAGGCTCCAACTTGGTAGCCAACCTTTACAATTTATATTGTTGAATCATGATTTATCATCCAGAATTGTTTAACAGAATTGGCTATATCACATAATAAACAAAACAATGATAAGAGTAAAAATAATCAATTTGGGGCTGATTTGATTTTAAACATTTTTAGATTTCAAAATTCAGTTTTTTACAACCCACTGTATCATTCCATTGATATAGTATCAAAAACACGGCTAACCACAAGCTAAGCCTTTAATTTACTTATTAAGAAAACTTGTACCAACTAAAGACTCATAGAAAATTCTTCAATAATGTATTCTTAAAGTTTATAACTTTAACAAACTTAAAGAAGTAAACCTAAATTAAGCTAATCTATTTGAAATCCATCACCTTTTTAATATTGCATATTGCAATCAATCAATTGCCATCTCTTTAAATTCAATTTATTGTTGTAGTGGCTAATCTGAGATCTAATCCACAGCCTTTCTTTCGTTAGATGTGTCTTTTCATCATTTCCTTTTGTCAGTAGTTTCAACAGATTTCCGCGTCCATTGTATGTATCATACAACAATCGAAAGCTGACCCTAATGACAGGTCTCCAACTATAATGTCCATGGATTACAGAGAACACTAAAACCAAAGCAAAAAAAAAGAAACAAAAAATGCAAAACCTGAAAACCAAAAACGATTTTGCTAAGAAAAAAACAGAATTCCAAACAATAAACATAACTCAAGAGACAGAGCAAATGTCAAGACCGACTCATTATCGATGCTGTGTATGTGTGTTAGTCTTTGGGGGTTAGGGTCAGAGGGGGTAGGAGGTAGTATAGGTGATGAATAAACGTCGTGGCGTTGACAAAAGGCGCGGGTGTGCCGTCGACAAGTAACAGCACCACGTAGAAGACATTGGGGTGACAAATAAGCTGAGCTTTGAGTTGTGAGCTCTGAGTTAAGGTTGAGTTGACTGGCAGCCAATAATCACGTTATATATCGGTCCTTAGGCGACTCCACACACACACACACAC
This sequence comes from Drosophila emarginata, assembly GCA_037075365.1. NCBI lineage: Eukaryota > Metazoa > Arthropoda > Insecta > Diptera > Drosophilidae > Drosophila > Drosophila emarginata. The sequence continues at coordinate 997,215 of JBAMCD010000012.1, forward strand.
ACACACACACATACAGTGGTTTTGAGGGCAACGAAATGTTGTGTAATTTCGAGAAATATGCTCATGTATGAATCTGAACCCAAAAACACTGTGAATACACACAGCACACACAGTACTCTCGCATATCCCATACATTCGACACACACGGGTTTTTTTTTTTTTTTTTTTTTTTTATTTTATTTGCTTTTGGCTGTGACCGCGACGCGTATAATTTACACGTTTTGCTCATTTGCGATTCTAGGCTCGCGAAATGCTGCTGCAAAACAAAACAAAAAAAAAAAAAACTTAAAAAAAAATCAGAAACAAAACAAATGAATTAAAATCCGCGCACTACACAAAACACTCTTACATACACAAACAAATGCACACACACACATACACACCGATCTCTTGAATACAAGAGTCTTGAGTGAAATTCCAACAAGTGGCATAATTGCGCCCTGCGGCGGCTACCGTGCGGCATTGGACAGCAGCAGCAGCAGCAGGAGCAGGCATCAGGCAGCAGCAGCAAAAACCCAAGTGGCCATCGATATGTGGAGAAGAGGAGCGAATGAGAGAAGAACAAAAAAAAAAAAAAGAAAAAGAATCGCAAATCATAACTACAACAACAAACAATAAATAAGTGCAGTGAAGAACTGCAACTGCAACTAGCAAACTCTTGTGGCATGCAACCGAGAAGCAGGCAATGGCAAAGGCAAAGGCGAAGGCAAAAGAGCAACAAGTGTGCGTGTCTCAAGTCGTTTGACTGCCGCGCCGGAGTGCAAAGTTGACCAGACATAATGGATGAGGTTCGTCGTCGTCGTCTTCGTTGTCGAGGTGAACGGCAAAGAAGCTGATGCGGCTGCGCAGTCATTGGCAACTGCACACGCCATTGGCATATAAAACAATCTGTTTTCTGAGATACCCTTTCCCACAACCAGATATTAACCGAATGTGATCCGTTCTTAATAGATAAATTAATCAAAGCTTTAAGGAGATTAGGTTATTAGATTAATAATATATTTAACTAATAACGCCTTTTAAGTATTTCTTATATTTAATGCATTTGTACATATGTATAAAATATATTTCTATATACTATATTGTATACAATTATGTACATACGTTAAAGCTTTTAATATAGATTTAATATACAATAGATAGTCTCACTGAAGACTTACTATTCCTTCTAAATATATAAATCTTTAAATTTACAGATTGTAAAAGAAAGTTTATAAATAAAAACATATATATAATATGTATATTGTATAAAAGATAAAGAGTTTAAATCAAAATCAAATGATAACATTTTGTTTAGTTTACTTTTGGATATAATAAAAAATGGTTTACTCGAAAGAGCATTTCTTATTCGCTTATACGTTGGCCATTTAAAATAACACAGCAGCCTTAACCTCTTATTGCCATTTTTGCTTTCTTGACTTAACTGCGTTAAGTTCTCAGTTCTCGATTTTTAGTCCCACCAGACCAGGCAAAACACATTCCATGGCCATTTGCAGGGCATAAGTTCGCGTCAAAGGTTTCGAGTCTGAGAGAAGACCGGGACCCAATGGCAGCAAAATGGAAAAATTCAGTCAGAGTGCCAAGAGCAATGATTGGGGCAGTGGCAGAGGACACGGCAGCGGGAGCATCAGCCGTAGAAGACAAAGGTTATAATGCATTGCTCTTGCTCTGTTCATATTGATATTGTATATAAGTATTTTTGTTGATGTTGTTGCATTTGTATTAGCCTGGTCGAAACGGGTCGCTTCTGTACCTTTTTGGTTTTTTTTTTTTTTTTTTACCCTGTGTCTCTCAGTCGCTATCTATCTATCTCTCTCTCGCTCCTTTCGACTCGTTTTGCATTTTAATTTTGCGCCTGGCAATTTTTTTCTTTTTTTATCATGATGATGATGATGATGATGATCGTCGCGACGTTCTTTGGAGTCGTTTTGGCCTGGCTTTTGCCAGTGCTTGTTTATTTTTATTTTTGATTATTTTAATTTTAAAGCTGCTGCTGCTCGATACGTTTTTTATCGCCACTTGTCGGCCATTTGGGCGTTCATTTGTGTCTCTCTCCCTCTCTCCCTGTCGCCTTCTGTTACTTTTTCTGGGTATTGCCTTATATGAGGGTGCCCGAAGCTGGAGCCGGTCAAAGAATCACAATATCCCAAAACGCATTGAAATTTGCGTTTTATATGTGTATGTTTTGTACTTTTATTTAATAAGAAATTTGCATGCTGAATTCTTAATTTTTTTGATTTTGTTTTGTCTTTTGTTTTTTTTTATTTTTTTTTTTTTTTGGGAGTGGTCAAAAGGTTGAGAGAAATTAAATTATTCCAATCACCCAAGTACAGTTTACATTTACAGCTTACACATGATCAGCAGCAAATATAAAAGTATTAGTAATCTTTCGAAATCTGTCTATATAGGGGAAACATATCGAATAAGTTGTTTAAAATTGTACATTAGAGAATTTTCTTTCCGTTTCAAAACTGATTAGAAAGGTTAAAAAATCATTTAATTTTTATCTACTATGATTTTTTTTATTGTATGTATATGGAAATGGAAAAGAATTATAAAACGAAAGAAACAAACAATTAAAAACGATAAAGCTTTCCCCATTTTAGATAAATAATTATCCCGTTTTGCAATGTGCTACTAAAGCTCGTTAAGCGTCTACTTTTTTAATCGTTTTATCTTTTTTTTTTTGTGTTCTACCTTTTACTTTTTGTTTTTTTTTTTCTATATGCATGTCGAAAAAAATTCTCGTTTTTTGCATGGGATCTGTGAGTGACCGTAAGTAAAAAGTCAAAGGTGACAAACGGCCATGACATCAGCTTAGCCAAATGAATATACTTGACTTGGTCAGTTGAAACCGCATCTGAAAACAAGGTGAAATACTCACAGCAAGTGTCCCTCTCTCTCTCTCTCTCTCTCTCTCCCTCAATCTGTTTTTGCTATAGTCAATCTAATTAATATATCACATAAAAAAACCCAAAATGTCACACCCATATAAATAATCTAAAAAGCCAAAGGTCTGCACCGTGGCAAGACAAATTTACAGCAGCCACAAAAAAATATATATATATATATGTATGTATATATATAAAGAAAAAACCATTGGTCATAAACTGTCCCCTGCCAGTAGGCCAAAACTACTGAACTGACCAGCGACCATCAAGTAACCGGTATAACTTACTGCCGACATGATGACAAACAACAATAACAATGGGAAACGAGGTCTGTTAACGCCTCAGCCCAGAAAGTAATACAAACCGAAAATACAACAACAATCAATTCGAAAATGAACATAAGAATAATTCAATCGTTTAGTAAAAACAACGAATTGTTGATACCCACCAATAATAAACAAATTAATTATAAAAATGGTAAAAGAATTTAAAAGAGAAATAATGTGTTCCTTAAACTGAGATTAATTTTTAGGCTTATCTGAACAAACAAAACAAACATAAAGCTAACAGATAAATTGTAAGTTACACATATATATTAAATCTAAATAAATAAATTAAAACACACGCAAATCGTGAAAAATATCACTAAAGAATTTCTAAAACGAAGGATATTAAGGGTTACTATGGTTCCTTCAAAAATCAAGCTCTAATCGCTAAAAAAGGACTGTAGAGTAAAGCTCTTGAGATTTAAATATATTTTAATCAGGTAAGACTTTGGCAATATATCAAAAAATGTTGCCTAAGAAGAAGACGAAATGAAACAAGATTTAATTGTTTCAAATATAATATAAAACAAATGCATTCATTGATTAAAGACATTGTTTAATATCGATATATGCTGTAAACATATTATACCATTTATTGGTTTTTTTAAATATGACAGATTGAGTTGAATTAATTATATTAACTGATATTAGGAGGCAAATTTCGCAAACTTAGGATTTATATTTTCTGAATTATATTTTATCTTCAAATACTTTTTTGTGTGAGCTCTGTCAGAGTTCAGTAAATGATATTACCATAATTCTTCAATTTGTACAACTCTCGAAATCTGAATAAAACTTTTAACAGTTTATTGTAAGGTTAAAGCACAACTTTCAATATCTGATACACGAAACAAAAATATCAAAGAAAATAAAAGAATGCAGTTTTCTGTGAAAGTAGAACCCTAAATAAACAATTTAGCAAAATGTTGTCTTATTTAATCAATGATGGTTGAAAGAGCTTCTAATGATTCCCAATTCGTGCATACCCTCTCTCGTGGTGTCTAACAATAGAGGGAACACACACACAAAAAAAAAAAGCGTAAAACGATAGTTGAACTTTCAACACCTACTTTATTTTCTTTTTTGTTTCTCTCTATTGTTGTTACTTCTACTACTACTACTACTACACACACACACTCATGTGTATGTATGCATGCATGAAAGCCGTAAATGAAATGTTTGTTGTTACTAGAGGGAGGAAAGGGGGCTGATTCATTGGATAGATGGATGGTTACTTACCGGAATAACACCAAGCTGGCCATACTACTGTTGTCTCCGTATCAATTTCCTTCATTATGGGGGCTCAACATATTGTCAAACACCTCAACGCACCGATCCGATTTGCCTTCTCCCTCTCTCACACAGTCTTTTATATGCTGGTGTTATTACTTATGTTGTTGTTGTTGTTGCTTTTGGTGCCGCTGCTGGTGGCTGCTGCAATAAGTCGACAAAGTGAAGGCAGGAAATAAATAAAAGAAATATATAAATTCCAAATGAATGTATATTTAATCGTGTACCGACTTCGAGATATCTCTTACCAGGTTGGCAAGCAGCAGGTAAAACTTTAGATAACTAAACACAGATCAGCTTTTTGCTAATTTAATTTCTTTTCGCGACGCAATCACACATGCAAAATATTCTCCAACGCACTCATATTTGCATAAGGCAACTCTAATCTCAAAAGGCAAAGCTGTCTAGCAATTAGATGCATTAGTGGTTTTGGTGCCAATTAAACTTTTAAATAATTGATCATAATTAACGTCACATATCTACGATTAAAATAAGTTATCAACTTATTAACTATTGTTTTCAGTTGACTGCTAAGTGATGCCAACAGGTTAATACTTTCTATATATATTATTTTAAAAGAAAATTTGTTAATTTTACTCAATATCAGGTGTATTAATTTAAATAGAAGAAGTTTCAGAGGAATAATGATATATAAATATTCATAAAATAACAGATATTCTATAGTATTGAATTTCAGAAATCTGATTTAGAGGTTTCTGAAATCGCTCGATTACAGAAATAAAGCAGTTTGAACTGTGCTTTGACCGTTGAAAACATTTCTTTCAATATACTATTTAACTTAATATTTATAGGGTATTAAGACAAAGTCTTTGGAAAATAAAGTTAATAAGACTTTATAAAATATATACAATTTTTTTTAACAGTATTTCGCCATTTTTTCTCTTTCAGTCTCTTCAATTAAGTTAGTATCTTTTGTTAGCCATTTTAGTTGATGTTGTTTTGTCCATTTATGTTGCTAATTTATCTTTGTTTGTATTGTCTTTAAGTAGTTATAGTGTAGTATGTGTTCGTACTGGTTAGTTGTTTTTTCAATTATTTATTTTTTATTTCTAACGTTTCTTTGTATTGTTGATGACTTTATGTAGTTGAGTTTTTTTTTTTTTTTGTTTGTTAGCTGCTTGGCTATTAAATATGTCTATGGTAGGTGTTTGTCTAATTAATTCACTTGTTGTCAAATGATGGGGATTTTTATGCGGTAAAGTGATATTAAATGCCATTAATTGTTAACAAAAGATTCTTGAACTGTTAACGAAAATCCTATAAGAATTCTGTATTAATTTTTTTGAGTGAAAACATTTAAATCCCTTATATACATATGTACATATGTATGTACATAAAGCTTTGATATAAAATGCACTTCTTTCAGGATGCTATTAAAGTCTGTAAAATGCACTGCTTGTCGGGTTGATATTTAAGTCAATTCCGTTATTTATTTAAATTAAAATATATACGACTTAAATTAAATATGCGAACTGCTAAACCTGTTTTGTATGTTATAAAAACTAATTCATGGCTTTAAATTTGTTAATTTAATAAGAAATTAGCCGATCTTATCCAGCATATCAAGATATCAACGTGAGCAAACTGATTCATTATTTAGATCAATTTTAAATTTATTCAGTTCAATCTATTAAGTGTTGATTTCAATTGTTTTTCTAAAAATTTTATTACTTGTTCTTTATGACTAAATTCGTAAATAACGATTCTTTTTTTATCATTTCATCCAGGATAAAGAGTCCAAAACATTTACAATCTAAAGTTTATCGATATAGAAAGTATCAGGTTAATTTTTTATTGAAATGTTCTGTTTAAGTACAGAAATCGGCACTAACATAAAATTATAATACTCCTTAAAATTAGAACATTGGACAATAGTATATACTATATAGTATAAAGCAAACTATATAAGTGTATTGCAGAAATATTTAAAAAAGGCTAAATATGTTTCCTTTCCTTAAATTAAATTTTAAAAAATATACCATTGTCAATAGGAAATATTTGAGGTCAGCTCCCTATACCCCATGATAACTTATTAACATAGTAAACTATAGATCAATCTATGTTTCAGTTCAAGAGTCCATTTTAAAATCACATCTCAAACAATTCTCTCATTAAAAAAAATAACACAAAATACAACAACAAAAAACTTTAACCTTTTTGTTTTTCAAAATGAAACAAAGGAAAAAGTTTAAGGTCGCGTTAACTATGAAATATTTAAACAGCTTTTTGCATTTTCAAATTGAAAATTTGAATTTACCTTTTTTGATTGTTTCACGTTGATTGCCCTCAAACTCATCAACCGACAACAACAATAACAACAACGACAACGATTGCGACGTCGCTTAGATCTATTGTGGCTGAATTGGAGAATTGACTAAGTGACGGACTGACTGAACTGCTGTCAATTTGTCAAATCGAAATTGAAACAAAAACCAAAGTAACTTTGCCGCCGACTTTAAGCTTCTGCTTGTTCCTCAACTTCGACTACTTGAAAATTATTTATTTGAAATCATTTTTTTTTTAAATTGTTTTAATTATTTTTACTGTTTTTTTTTTGTTTTTGTGATTTTGTTGGAGCAACAAAAATGAACCTGTTGTTTGTGTGTTATAGAATCACTTTTTATACATTTATTTCGGATGCATTTTTGCTGAGGTTTGCACTTTTTTTTAAGCGGGATTTCCGCCTCGATAATATACAATTATATACATTTATATATTATTCACATACATATGTACATATGTATATACATATATCTTTTTGTAGATTTTTTATAAATGAGTTATACACGTTTGTGAATTTAGTTGTATAATTAAAATTTTTGTATGCATGTTTAACCTTTAAAATTTTGCAAATGATTTCATTCCTGGCTGAAATTTTTGACTTTTGACTTTTTCACTTGAACTTTTTATCAACTCTTTTTTTGTTTTTTTGTGTGCGTTTCACTTTGTTTGAATGATTTGCATAAGTTATAAAATATTTCTTCACTATTTCAGCTATTGTTAAATTTTATGCTTTTTGCCTATTTCTGACTCCTTCTACTTCTCACTCGCACTCACAGGCATTCATTAATTGTTGGTCACGTGCCAAACCACTATCCAATGGATCATAAAAAAGAGATTTTATTTTTCATTCAGTCAGCTTTTTCTCTCCCTCTATCTAGCTCTAGCTCTTTTTTTACCTTTCTGTCTTTTGTCAATTTGTCATGTTAGACACGTGAGTTGTTTTTTAGTTATTTATTTTTTATTTTTTGTTTTTCATAATACGTTTTAGCTGTGAGTTAGATGCAGAATGCGTATTTATTATTTTTTTCTTTTTTTGTATGCTCCTCTTATCTATTGCGGGTTATTTTTAGTTAGGTTTTAGTTACGAGATACATTTTTTGTGTTCCATGTTGACAATCCGTTACAGGTAAAGATAAAAGATACAAAAAAATGTATCTTATGGTTATGCGTTGCACTTTACGCGGCACGGCGATCGGCTTTACGTTTATTTTTTGTCTTCTATCTCTCTCTTTTCGCATTCGACAACGACTTCCCCGTCCTCACATGACTCGCACTACAACGAACGGAAACGTACTGAGCCTCAAACAAAAAAAAAAAAAGAAATAATAACAACACCACACACCGACTAAGAAGAAGAAGGCAAAAAGATACTCAAAGCCCCCAAACAGGCGTTACACGTGCAGGCCCCCAGAAGAGCGCAAGAACGATAGAGAACGAGAAAGAGAGAGAGCGAAAGAGACTGGTAAGAGAGAAGCGTGCGAAGACTGAACATCGATAAAGAGAAACCATCAGAGACAAGCTAACAAGAAACAGCTGTCAAAAGCAAAACAAACCAAAGAAGAGAACCAATAATTTCAAAAGAGAAGAAAAAGAGAGTTAACGAGGGAGCTTTATCAGTTGAAATAATAATACAGTGAACATTGACACAGAATACTGTCTCGCAGGCACAGGTGCTAAAAATTCCGTTTCTAAAAAATTGATTAAAAACTTGAATAACAATTTAAACGTTAGGAATTACTTAAACATATGTATTTCGATATTTATAATTTTTTTTAGGAATTGGGCTGTATTTTCTATCCATCAGTTTTTAATTAGTCTAAATAGGGAAACGTTTAATGATAAAAAACATAATTGTTTACTAGAGATATTATAAACCATTTAGTGATAATTGAAATTATAATTTTAAAAACGAATATTTGACAAACATTTTATGGTAGTATCTCCATACCATACAAATTTCAATCATACATACAGAGGGTCATAATCATTCCGGCAATATTTTTTTAATACGATATTATTTTCTGAAGTGATTTACGATGAAGAAATGTTATTACATAGTTTGATTTGAACATGGACGTGTGAATCCCAGTGTCGACGATCACAAAATTAACAAATATATTTTTGTTTCTTTATAGTATGTAGAAATATAAAGTTGTCTCTCCATACAATATCTATCTTTTAGCTATCTTATATACATACACATACATATGTATCTTCCTTATATTAATACAAATTAATAGAAATATATTAATATATATGTATATAAAAAAATATATTGAATATATTATATATTAAATATTAAAAACAGGAATGAAAACAAAAAATACTTTACGATTTATAATTTTATACCATTTCTTTACTTCTTAAGAAGACAAATAAAATATAATTTCACAATTCTGATTGTGATTTCAGTTAACTTTTTTTAATTATCAGAGGAAAAATGAATTAACATACTTTAACAACCAGTATCTACTGTAGATGCATGCGGTTTTTTACTCTTCTCTCTGCCGCTATCATTGACTGATTTGACTTGGCTCTCTCTGTCTGGCTCTGACATGAACTGCATAGCAAAGCCTACACTCATACTCACATACACACACACACATATGTACACTGAAAAAAGGGTTCAATGAAGGTCAGCTGGTCAGAGTTCAAGTAGCAATGGGAATGAGCTGGCATGACGAATACACGTACAAAAAGCAAACAACAGCCAACAGCGATTACGACTCTACGAATCTAAGCGATAAAGCCATACATAGGCCTTACAACTTCATATTAGATGCATGGAGGGGAAAAGCAAGCAGAAAAAAAAGGCATGTCAGGAGGAGTTGGTGGTAGACTGAATTGGAGGAGGATAAGGAGAAGAACAAAGTGTAGGCGTATGTATGTATGTATGTACATACATATATATGTAGGCTTGCAACTGTATTTGTAGTCTCATATCTGTGTCGCTCTGGCTATTTGATACTTTGGCCTCGTCACTCGTTGTCGCAGAGACAGAAATTCAGACAGACTTACAAACCGGCGGACAGTTGGACCGACTGACTGACAGTCATCGTTGTACGTACATACATACATACATACATATTGCAATTGTTGTTCCATTGGTGTTCCATTGCACTTTCCTATTTGCCCAGTTGTTGTTCGATTGAACTCGTCGAAACATATGCATATTAATTGCCTATATCGCATTATTCTAATGAAAAATAAAAATAAAAAAAAACAAAAATAAAAGAAGCAAAATACTCGACAAAACAAAGACGAACAAAAGGAATTCTATGTAAATCGAAATCGACCTGAACAACCTTAAAAAGAACATCGGAAAAAAATTAGTCCGGCTGCAAGAGAGGAGATCCATCCCCCTCCCCAATCCCCACACTTAACCCAAAACCAAACCGTCCGACACGAAAAATAAAAAAAAAACAAAAGACAGGCAAAACAGAGGCGACCGACAATATGCGACCTGAGTTGGCGGCGAAAATATTTTTAGAACTGCGACCGACCGAGAGATCGAGAGAAAGAGAGAGGGCGGGGTTTCGGTACGGTGTAGGGGGGACATGCATATATTGTAGTACTTCGGTATACGTATCTGTATCCGCGGCAGCAGCAGCAGAAACTTTTTTTTTTTTATTTAGTTCGCCGTCTCCATCGTATTTCTGTGTGCAGGGCGCTCAGCTAAGAGAGAGGTCAGAAGGTCTGTGATCTTTTGCAAAAAAAAAATGAAATGAAAAAAGATATATGTATACCTTTATATACATACATATGTACATATACGTATGTACATACATATATATATGTATAATTCTCCGAACTGCAGAACAAAAGGCAGGCTGTCATGTCATGGGGATGTATTTAGGTATATATGTATCTGTGAGATACATTTTTGCCATCTATATGTATAGATGTGAATTTTGTTGGCCAGGCAAAAAGTCAAATGACAAGACGCAAAAGAATCATAATAAATGAAAAACCGCTTTTCCCCCCATGTCTTATTTTTTTAATTTTCTTGATTTTTGATGAGGAATAGATAAATATGTATGTAGCTAAATACATGTTTGTATGACTCAGAATAAATTTTGGCAACTTATCATTTTAACAAAGTGGCAGAAAATGTGATGTCTGACCTTTATTATGAACTAGCAATACCCTTGCTATAGTTAAAAACTTGCTAAAAAAGAAACCGAGTATATTTAATGTGGCATTCTCTTAATAAATTTTTCATTTTGAAAAATATAAAAATACTTATATTATATCAACAAAGTAGATTATATGTACATACATATACATATGTATATGTTTAATGTAAATCATAGTCAATACCTTTTTTTAAAATTAGCTTTTATAAAAATTGGCAAATTAAAAATACCGTTTTCAAAATAGCAGCAAAAAACACTGCTTGCTTAGGTTTAAAACCGTTTTAGTAACACTCCTAAATTTAATCTGTTATACTTTAGTGATAAGATGAAATTGTTTTCATCATTTCAACAAAATCTAAATTATTTAAACAGAGTTCTAACATTAGCCAAGCAAGCAGTGTTTTCTAGACCCCTTTAAATCACTGATTTGAGGGCGGATACTGCAAATAAAACATAGAATGAATTTTCAATTTCATGAAAAAGAATAAATTTCGTTTCTATAAATGTACCGGTATATATTGGACATTTTTGAAAAGAAATTGAAAAATGTTACAAACCCAGAGATCAGGAAAAAATCGAATTGTCACTTGCATTCATATTATTTTGAAATGAAATTTATATTTCGATGTACATATGTACATATATCTGTAGATGCTAAGTTTCTTTAACAAAATATTGGAAATTTTGAATTGAAATCCATATTAAATGATATTTCTTACATAGCCCTTCAAATTAAAAAATAATCGCGTGTTTTTGAATATTTTTCTTTTTTTTTTTTGGCAACCTTTGTTAGCTGCAGCGTTAGTCTTGGCACCTCATTTAGCATAAGTGAATGAATGATATTGGACCCAAATCAAAGGTAGAGAATGGAACAAACAATATAAAAAAAAAAACAGCGGCAACAACCTGCAACAGGTTAAGTATGTGTTATCCCAACGATATTTGTCTGTCTACACTGTGTATAGTGTTGCATGCACGACTGAAACTTTCAATACTGTTCTTTTTCTTTATTTTTTTGTTGTTGGTTCAAAACTGTTTTGTGGAGCTCAATTTTTTGACGCGTGTTTGGCAAACGAGTCAATTGTATGGCTGTCCAAATGTCTTTTTGCCGTATATTTCAGGCCATCCTCTTTTCTTTATGTTTTGCAAGATCGTCCCACACATACACATATTCACACGCACGCGCAAATACACACAAACACACACACACATGGATACACTCACACACCTTGACTTGCCCCTCATCAGCCAACCTGGCGGCATTTTGCGGTATCGCGTTGTCAACTTTGGTCGTAGTCGTCGTTGTCGTTGTCGAAGATGCTGCGCCCTCTCACCTTGCCCTCTATGCCATCGTATGGATATGGTGCTCTGATCGGTCGCAGTGTCTTCTGTTATTTTGCTTTTGCTTTTTGATTCATTGATGTTCTGCGTGGATGTCGTTCGTTATATGGTACTATAATACATATGTACATATATGTACGTTTATACATACACACATATGCAATACATACATACATATATATGTATCATATAAATATATACATATTTTGTAGCATGTGAAATATATAGCCTACACCCAGAGAAATATTTATGGCTCGATAAAATGAAGTAAATGTTACGTGGAGATCTTGTACAAGATGAATTTCATGATTGAAGATTGAAGAAGTTCATAAAATGTTCATCATTTGTAAATTCTTACAGTTGTGAAGCAGTGACGCACTACATGAAAGGAATGGCATGCAAAGCAGTTCAATAAGACAATAAAATTATCCTTAAAGAGGTTTAATAATAACAATAGATACATAGGTTTTAACGGTATTGATTAATTGTTGTGTATATATTTAGTAAGGCAAGCTACTTGGTTAAGTAAGAATTAATCCAAAGTATCAAAAGTTAGATTTAAAAATAGATATTTTTTATCTTAATCAGCTTGTAAACGAAACGGAAAATTATTCAAAAAAAAACATGGAACATAATATTCTACTTGAAATGTAGTCTCATATAAGGAATACAGAAACTGTTGAAACTTTTTGATAATGAAATTTTATTTTACGGAGGCAAGAAGAAAACAATATAAATTTCAGAATGATTATAGAAAATAATGAAACCTTAATTGATTCGAAGTTTCGTTCCTGCAAAATAGTTTTTTCTAGAAAAAAGTATAAAAAAATATATATGTATATATCTTATTACAATTTCAAATTCAGTAAAAAGTCCTTGAAGGATCATAGGGAAGCCTGGGACTTTATTAACTCGAAATTGCGCTTCTGCAAAAGACTTCCTCAATTTTCACAATGATTTGTTTTGATAAGCTTTTATATTATATTTACCTAAGAGCATAAATATCTGATAGTCCCCATCACATATTGAAACGCTATTAATAATAAAAGCAAACTTATTATTTTAAAGATAAACGATCTTTTTAAGTTTTTTGTTTTCTTATTATCTTCAACAGGGGTTTGTTGTGCCTTTAATGAATCATCACCATCATCATCATTCCCAGACGTTGCATGTTTCTTTCACTTTTCAAACTTAAACCTGTCCATCAAATCTTCTCTCTTCTACCCTCTAGTCATTTTCATCTGCTTACCCGAGTCTGAGTCTCTTTTGACCTCCATTTCATTTCGTTCCATTTCATTTTTTTGCAGGTGTCACTTTTTAAAGTACAGTTGCCACACGACCTGACCTCTTAAGCAGCAGCAGCCACTTAAAAAGCAGCCTCAAACAGACACAAAACGATCTTTGTCAACAAAAAATAAAAATAAAGAGTTTTGCCTTAAAATGTTATAGTTTTTTTTTTTGTTTTTGTAATTTTTTTTTGGTTGCCATGTTTGCCTCATGTCCCAGCGACAGGCTTCAACATATCTGGTGCAAAAACAACAAACCAAAACCAAAAAAAAAAAAGAAGGTGAACTCAACACGCGCTTAGCGTTGCTGCTGCCCACACGCCTTGACTTTAAGTTGAGTTCGGACGGTACGGAGACAGTGACTCCAACTCCAACTTCGACTTCGACTGCGTCTGGTCCTCTGACAAAGTTGTAGTTAAAACTTTCGCATCCTAGCTAAGATTGGCACATAGCGTGTGCTGCTCTCTATATAGCATAACAAGGCAAACATATGTATATAGACGTATTTATATGTACATACATACATACTGATACATACATACATATGTATATATTTTTAAGATACCCACATACTAAGTATATTCAGATCAGTTCAAACTCTCTCGACTGTAGTGAACTCGAGGCACTGCTCTGTCATTTTGGGGACATGTCTGTCTGTCTATCTATCTGTGTGTCTGCCTCCATGACTATGTATTAGTGTGTGTGTGTGTGTGTGAGGGCAAACGGGCGTTTGTATTTGAGGTCTGGTCTGGGCATCGGTCGATGGATGTTGACGGTGTCGATCGGTCGGTCGGGCGGTCGGGCAACTAGCTGCTCTCTGTGCCTCTCTGTGGCATTAGCATTTTCAGTGTTGTTTTATTTTTAGATGGAAAGCAAAATAAAAAAAAAAAAACAAAAATAAAAAATTGCAAGTGTGTTGTGTATCTGCGCCAACGCTTCGATATTTGCTTGGAGGTGACTGACTGACTGACGAACTGGCGACGGCATTTTTGACATTGTGACAAACGATGCTGACAGCGCGCCCAACGACATTTTGCACCACATTTACACATACACACTCAGATACACACACACACACACACAAATACTGAAACACACACATTTAAGCATGTATGTACATATGTGGGAAGACGTGAGATGAACTCTTGCCCGAGATCGTTCAGATACCGCGAAGGTGAAATAACGAAGGTTCTAACTTTGCCAAGGGTTTTCAGTTCACTGATTTATTATGCCGCAAACAATTTTCAATGGAAAACTGTTAGATTTTACGAATCCAGATAGATTATCATTATAATACTAATTTTAATTGCAGTTTTAAAATTTTTGAAAATTTTAAGAGCTGTCCCAGAAACATCTATTGTTTAACTATATGCAGTCTTTCATTTTAAACATTAAAACAAAATTTAAAAAATTATAATTTTTTTTTAACAAGTTTCTTTAAATTTAAATACATATACATACATAAATATATTGTTATTGATTTTTACAGATTTTATTACTTTGTAGTGCAAAACTGTTTGTCGACAAGTTTAAGACTTCATTCAATTAGTTTTCTGGTTTTTATTTCGGCCACAGATGATCTTTAAAATGCAATTATTAACGATAAGCAATCTCCACAACTCATTCGCATTATATCAAAGTTCAAATATACACATTTTGGTCTAGCGTTTAATTAAAGTTCAGCACCTTCCCTCAACCCACTCTCGAGTTAATAAAAAAAAAAAACACACAGTAAAAATCACGACATTTGCAATCATACAATTAACACACGGCCGTGTTGAGTTACAGTTCATAGTCTGTGGCGGTGTGGGCGCCATTAGAATGGGATCACCGTTCGGGGGAATTGGGGAGAGGCACTCAATCATTTGCCATATACGAGCGAGATAGATATATCTACATACTTATGTATGTATGTATATGTATATGTATGAGCGTAGTATAGTTGCCATTTGTCAGATTTCATGTAAGGCGGCTTAAATCAAACAAAAAGTTATTACTATTTATGCTGCCACAGCGTGGTCAACGATTAACCTCAAGTTCAAGCTATCTGATCTTCGGAATATCTCTCAGAGAGATCAAAATATGACAAAATGCGAACGATCGATACAATTATAAAGAGTGATCTTTCTCACACAGTGATTCTTTATATTTTTCTTCTCCTTGTGTGGGGATTGAAATCTGCTGAGTATATAAAGAAGTATTGTTGCTTCTTTCTCTCAATGCTTTTCAGAGGATCATTGCCGATCGCATGGAGACAAAAATGTGACAAAAATGTCACAGTCAGCAAACAACAAAAAAAAAAAAAAAACTCTATAGCGATCGTTTTACTCAACTCCCAAACTCATCTCGAAAAATGAAACATGAAGAGTACCCGGCGCACCATCTTCATAAAAACGCCCTCTCAATGCCCCTCGACACGATCATCACTCTGTTTCTTTTTTTTGGTTTTGGTTTTGGAGATGGAGGGGCGAACGGGTTCGTTCATTCGTTTGTCTTCATCAAATATTTACTTTGGAGTCCGCTAATGACATGAAACGGCAAAAAATATCATGGTGAGGCGCAGGAAATTGTTGAATTTGTTATTATTAGCATTTATATATACTTATTTTTTTTTTATGATGAGACCAAAAAGATTGTTTAGGGCTTTTTTGAAGTCAGTCCCGGTTTCTCTATCAAGTGACAAGACCATTTAGATGTGTGTGTGTGAGGTAAGCAGTTATATGCCTGATTATATGATGATACATGAGTTGGGTGTACGAATTTTTATGCTGATCAGCTTTAAAAGGTTTCTTATTTTTACAGCCATATTTTTCAATGAATTGGCAAATTCCATTGACAAAAAACTTGGTGTTGACCAAAGAAAAACAAAACAAAAAACGGAAGTTCCTAGGAAAGGTCAAATATAAAAAAGTTTTGCATCTGAAATATATTTACCGATTGTAGGCATACTACAGGTAAGACATACATATGTATTTATTAATATAATATATTTGTATGTATGTATATATAAATATTCATCCAAGACTTGTCTAACCTGAAATAATTCAATATGAATATAAAGACACACCCAATATAAAATGAGAGCTGCATTAGAGAAGGCAGCGTGAATTGCCGTGAAGATCAGCATCAGCATGAAACTAGAACCAAAAAGCTCAAGCTAAAGCTGAAAGTGAGTTGAACCAGCAATAAAAGAAAAACAACTGGAATCATTATCATATGAATAATCAAAAGCATGGAAACCAAAACCTATATATGTTTCTCGGGAAACGCATTTGAAACACAAACTTTGTTTATCACGCCGGTTTTTTCTTCAGAAACATTGCATCTAAAGGAGTTAAAAAACAATATCGAAAGTAGATCCCTCCAAGATCTTACCGTAATTCCAGCATCTATCTACATAGGTCAATTTTTATCTCATTCCGATCGAATTGGGACACGTGTAGCGCTCTGCACTTTTAATGAGAATCTTCAAACTTGTTGATCCAGACTTACATACATAACTGATATGATTTTGACCGATCCACTTAAGAATCAAAAAGTCATAATTTTCAAGGCTTTTGGTTAAAGTTCAAAGCATGTGTATTCATAAGTATGCAAATGTGTCAGGTCAGAAAAAGGGTTGCCCTCTCACACGCATTGACGTCACGAAAAGTTCTGACTTTTGTATAAAGTTCTTGTTTGTTTTCATTAAGAAACGCTTTAGTTTATTTTTTTTCCTTTCTTTTTTTCATCAATTCTTCTTTATTAAAATATCAAAAGACTTCGAGAATTTCATGTTTTTCATACCCATTATTTATAGATTCATTGAGCATATTACGTTTGTCTTAATTTATTTTTAGTTTGCCAAAATGGAAGTAGAAATTCTTGGTTCCAATCCAACTTTTAACATTTTTTTAAAAATTGAAGTAAATTAAATTTTCAATAACATAACTTCTCGTCTTAGTACAGGGTATCGAAAAGTTGGCATTATTCACAGATGATGTCTGAGCTTGTCTCTTCATTTTCTTCAATATGTGCGCATATTAATTTGTATACACAAATAAATTGTGTAGTGATTAGATTAATCTGAATAAGTCAGTTTTAGCATTCGACATGCCGGTGGAATATTAGTTGATAAATATATATATAAAAATATATATTTGTATATATAAATGTTTTCTTATGGTGTAAAATAAATGTATTAGGACTTAAAAGGTTTAGGTTTTTTTCTCTGTTGTTTTTTACTATTTATTTGAACTTTTTTAGGGTTTATAGCCAAAACGTGTTAATGTGTGCATAATTTATATAAATATTTATATCCAATGAGTGGGTCGGTTAAATCTAACTTTTGGGTTACTCATTTTTATAGCAAGAGAGCCTCTCACTCTTCCTCTCTCCTTCTTCCATTATCTCTGTTTGGAGCTTTATTTCGATGATTTAATCTATTACTTACACTTTTTATTCGCTAGCCGAAGCCTTGGCTAAACTGATTGAAAATGTTTTAACAAATTTTCAAACCAACTCAATTAACAATTCAATGAGCCATCGGTTTTAATGAAAAAAAATAAAAATAAAAACAGTTGGTCATTATCGAACTGAATCATCCAAGCTTGTTCTGAACTTTGATTTGTAATTCAACTAAATTTTTGACTTCAACTCATTTGTAAAAACATAAAATGCCAAACAGTAGTGTTGGTATTTAGAAAAAAATAAACTTTTAAGTAGTTTTTCAAGAGATTATGA
Source organism: Drosophila emarginata (assembly GCA_037075365.1). Classification (NCBI taxonomy): domain Eukaryota; kingdom Metazoa; phylum Arthropoda; class Insecta; order Diptera; family Drosophilidae; genus Drosophila; species Drosophila emarginata. The sequence goes on from JBAMCD010000012.1 coordinate 1,015,511, forward strand.
ATCAGAATTATATATTAAAAAATATCAGAAACAAAACGGGGACTTAATAAAGCTTTTAAATTACTAAATTTTAACCTATTTAAGTTTTGCTTATATTTAAAACTTAAACCAATTTAATTTTTAAAAGCAAATGCTAAAATATTATTATAACTGATAATAATAATACCAAAGAAACCTATTCGAGCTATCGGTACTACGACAATAATATTCGATTTTCATCAAATTTGGCAAAATTATTTTAAGGCACCACATTAAAATTTAACTGATAAAAATTCTGCATTATGGTTGATATTGCCGATTTGGTCAGTCTGCTATAGATATAGCAATATATGGTCTATATAAAGAGCAATTTGAAACATTTAAACTTAAAGATAGAAAAATGCGGGTATATGCAATTAAATTGACTTGGTGATCAAGAGTTTAAAGTAAGTACATATGTATGTATGTATATCCATTTGGTACTCTGCTTATGCTAATGTTAATATACCTTAATTTACCCTTGACAAGGGTTACGAGACGGATAAAAGAAATAGAATATGAAGGTTAAACCAGAAATGCAGGTACAACTACTGTAATAATAACGGCAAACAAAAAAAAAACACAGACAGATCGAAGCAGACAATGAGGGAGGAGAAAAGAGTGAAGTGCGCTTATCAAACGCCAAAAGCAAATGCAAAAAAAAAAAATAAATAAATAAATATACAAAATAACGCCGGATATGAGCGCCACTTAAAAACTGTAAAAACAATGAGCAAGCAGCGGCAGAGGCGGCAGCAGTAACACCAGCAACAAGTGTGTCCGCAAGAGAATGAGCAAGAAAAAAGAGAGTGGTTGACAGAAAGAGAGAGAGAGAGAGAAATCCCGGTGCTGGTGATAGTAGTCAACAACATTTGCACTTGCCGTTTTGGAGTAACCCCACAACAACAACAACAACATAAAACAAATACAAAGCCAACAACAATAAGTTGACAGGTAGCCGCTTTACACAGGCCAATTAATGAAAGCGACAAAATGGCAAATAATACTTTGACGAAATGTTAAAGAGCATTAAGGCAAGCAGAAACAATCAAACGCAACTACAGTTGGAACTCGCCATTAGCGAATAGAAATTTATTCATTTTGAAAATGTTTTATTATAATCATTTGACTTATTTGGAATAAATTGTTGTAAATTAAACAGTTGATTATACCCCGTAATAACAAATAAATAAAGGGTGTATAAAAGTCATTTATGTGAAAAATGAATTTTGTTTTTTTTTTTTGTGCATCTAGAAAGAGTATGTATGTATGTGTACATATTTTTTATCAACATCAACTTTCAGATCAATCTAGTAATAATGTTGCCTTTGTTCTAAATCCTCTCTATGATTCATGAGTTTGCTAGATAAGAACCATCAAATTTTACATACAACTTCGATAAGATTTTAAAAATCAGTACTTGGGGAAATGTATTATGTATTTGAAACCTTTTTTAATGTATATTTGGTAGGTATCTAACGAAAAAATAAAGATCTAATTTAAGTTATATGTGATTATTTATTGAATCATTGAATCAATTATTAGCAAATCAGATAAAATCAAATAAATTAAGATAAGTCCCAAATTTCATGTGTTGTTAATTGACACCGGAAAAATAGTATATTTTTTATTTAAAACTTTAATTACCGCACCGATTAAGTAATACCAATTGTCAGCTGATTTAAACTAGTTCCTATAATTACGCCAGATTTTTTTATAAACCTTCTATTATCTATTATCAACGATAATTATGACTGCCGCCAACGCACAATTTTATGTTACATTGAACGAGGTTAGACTGTAACGATGGCAAGAGTAAAAGCTCAACTGCGGGGGAGTGAGACAGGGCAAAGCTTCTGTGTCCCCCCGATGCCACGGCTCCCTCATATGCGCGTGCTACTTTGCAATGACGATTGCGTCGGCATCGACATCGGCGTCAACGTTGACGCTAACATCGCCATCGAACAATAGCAATAGCTAGGCACACTAATTGCAAACATGCGTTTGGGACCTGACTCCAACTTCGACTCTCTGTCTCAGTCTCCGAGTTTGATTCGGAATCGGACTGACTGTTCAGTTTACTTTATTTCGATGATTTCGATTGCTTTGTCACAAGAGTTATAGCCGCCATAGCGGCAAAGGGCCAAGTGTTTTTTCAACCATTTACAGTTGTTGTTTATCGTCAATACACTACCAACAATTTGCTGAATCATTTGTTTATGGTCAAATCAATCGTATGTTTGTATTAATTACCGTTTTAAGCTGCGTCCCCCTCTCTTTTTCTCTCCCACTCACAGACTGAGTTTCTGCTTGTCTCTCGTTCTCTCACACTCGTGCTGTCTCTCCTTCTAGTCCTCCTTGTAGTTTTTAAGCGTAATGCCCCGTTGTTGCTGGTACGTACTGACTTTGCTGTCAAACACTTCAATGAAATGAATTTTTTTTATGTGGAGCAATTGATAAAGAAGCACACAAACACACGCACTAGAACACTATACACATATTTTACACACACACTCTAAGCTTACATACACACATACACAGGCACCACTCTTGCATACACTTACACACTGCTCTGGTAATTTTGTACGTAAAAATTAAGTACAATAATTTAGAGGCACAGTTTTTATTGGTGGCTCACAACGAATTAAATAATAATAAATTTCATTGATTTTCCATATGTATTTTTATAAGTTTTATTAATTGTCGCGTATTATTGTTGATGTTTTGTTTGATTAATTGTTTAATTTACGTTTATTCTAATTATTGTTTATTGAAATTTGAAAAAATTTTGCCAGAAAGCTTTATGGCTAATTGGACAAAAAAAAGCTTCGAACGCCAACCCGTCAAATCTCCACAACGACCCGCACTCTACAGCGTTGCAAAAATAACTAACCGGCCGTTTTGTTTCGTTTTCTTTCGTTTTCGACGATCGCAACGTATGAATGAATTTTTACGGCACACTCTGGCTTAAGAGAACGAGGAAAGAGACCCCACTCAAATAAAAGAGCTTCAAAGAGTAAAAGAAAGAGTGTCTAACTGAAAGCGATCATGACCATTCATCATTATGAAGTGATCTGATTTGTTAGTTATATTAGAAGAGCCTAAACTGCCTCTGATCACTACAATCAAATAAATCGATTAGAAATGAGTATCGGAAATTTTCTATTACGATAATGATAAAGCGAATTCTGCTCAAAATTATGAGAAAATCGTAGCGTTAACTAGTTAATTATCTTTTGAGTCGAACGGAGATGACGTTTTGATAATTTAAAAAAAAAAGTTCACCATTTATTTAAGTTTACTATTTGTTGTACATTAATTCCATCATAATAAAATTTATAAATAGCATTCAATTGCATAGGTTACATCATCTTTATTTCAAAAAATATGTTTTAACATTTAACTTACTATTTAAAATGTTACACTATATAACTTAACCATGGCGTTTTTTATCCCATATTTTGGATATACCGTAAATCGGCTTAGAGTTTACTTTCCTACATGATGATTTCTAATTCGAAAAATCCTCATAAGATTTTACTTTAAAAATCAGTAATAACTTATTTTTTTAGTTCTAAAAACTGCTTTAAAAACATAATAAAACTTAAAGATATTTAAATAAGTTTTTTAAACATAAAAAATTAACCTAAAAGTTCAACATTGAGCCTTTTCCAAGTTAATGTGTACTATTTTTTCTGCAACATTGTTGTTAGATTGAAAAAGTTAATCAACGTTTTTGCTTGTATTAAGGTGATACTCTATTTGTATATCATCGCACCCACTATGGTACAACTTAATGATCATATCACTAATCCCCAATACCAACAAAACCTAATAAATTCCCCTTACCAATTTTATAGAAAAATACATTTCTTGCATCCTACAGAAGAAATCGAAACAATTAAGCAAACAAAACGACAGCACAGCATGCTCTGTACCCGATGGGATGGCTTGGGATGCTCTGAAGGCACTTTCGTGATAGCCCCTCAAGATAGAAACTGTCAAACAAAACAAACTACAAGATACGCTGGAAACAAAGCAAAGCTGAGAAAGTGTGCCTGTCTCTGAGTCTGTAGAGTTTTGCATAGCAAAAATGTTAAACTAAGTACATGGAAAGGCGTCAATGACGACTACGACGACGACAACGGCGACCTTACCCTCGACTTCGACATAGCCAACGACACATCAAAAAGGAAGTAAGAAAAAAAAAAAAATAAAAAACAAAGTAGAGGAAAACTGAAAAAAAGAGGAGTAAAGAAGAGAAGATGCATCGAATATAAATTAACTGGCATGAGCGAAGTAATGGAGCAACAACAATGAAGGCAGAAAGCAAAACAACTGCAACTGTGGATGCTTGTGGGCGGGCATTACCTTTTCCCCATCACCCTATCCCCATTCCCCGCATCATAACTATCTTTGCCAGCGATCGGCTAAGTACAAATGGTTAGAGATGCACCAAGCAAACGAATAGCAACAATAACAACAACTACAACAAAAACAATGGCCTAGCGAGGTCAAACAGCAATCAATAAAGGTCACCGACTACCGCCAAGGCACGCCTGAGTGCCTACCGTCAATGCCAGCAAGCAGCTCCTCATCCCCACACTTTTTCACTACTCCCCCGCCCCACCGCCTTCACTGCCTATAACCATCATCCCTCCTGCTGCCCATTCATGCGGCCCACGATGAAGATGCTTTATGTTGCAAATTGAAAGCTGGACATCCAATCGCAAAGCATAAGAAGAAGACGAAGCAAAACTGGGCAAAGAAGCAAAAAAAAAAAAAAAAAAAAAAAGTAAACGGCGGCAGCTGTAGGCAGCGCCGACAAATGTAGACAGTTGCCCAGTTGCGACTGCGCAGCAGCAATCGCCTAGCAAATCATTTAACCCACTGTTGACCAAGGGGAATATTTACTAGAATAAATAGCCGAAAAAGAATATTTTTCGAATAGAGTGATTGAATTGATTTGTTTTGTTTTTAATTTTAAAGCGAATAATTTTAAAATATTTGTTTACATATGGAAATTTGTGTTATGTAAACAGGAAGCGATTGGAAATTAATCTTAACATTACTTTAATAAATTTTAAAATTGTTGATTAACTTGAAGAAAAAACATTACTATTACCCCATTTCTCCAAGAATTGTTTTAAAATCGAAACCCTTAACAAGCTTGGCTTAAAGTGAATTCTTCGTAGCTGTTAACCTTATTCCCTTATTCTTATTGTTTATCAAAATTTCTAGATATTCTGGATATACTTCTAGAACTTCAATGTTTTGGATAAGATTCGGGAACTTTTAACTCAAAGGTATGTCCTTAAAATTTTTTAAAATTTTGTTTTTTAGACCAACAATGGGTTAAATAGGTAAATGGCGGATGTCGATGAATGTGGCATTAGGCGTATGTTTCTGAGGCAATATTATAGCCAGGATTGCTAGCCCCTTAGCCTATGATCCGCACACCAAACCGACATCCCCGTCACCGACAGTCATCCACCGCCCGCGCAGCTGCTGGTCCCGAATGCAGCTAAACTTGGAGTTGGAGTTGGAGTAAAGTGGAAAATGGTAGCCAAGTAGCAACTGGGATGTGGATGTCTTGGTATCTCCTACTCTTTTGGCATACACAAGATATTTTTAATGGCCCCAGCTTTAGCTTCCTTTTTCTTTTTCATTTTTTCTTACCTTCCTTCCTTCTTTTTTTTTTTCGTCAGATTTTTGTGAATGAAGTTGTTTTAAGACACACGGCAGTAGCGCCATTATCGCACTGACATGTCTGGCCAGAGATGTCGTAGTCGTAGCTGAAGTTGAAGTCAAAGTCGAAGTCGAAGTTAAAGTTGTCGATACACCCCGTACCACCGCCCACTTGTTGCTGTGTCACCTGTTGATGGATTTGGTTGTTTGATTAACATGGAAATGGCAGTGCAGGACAACGATTGATGTATTGAGTGGAATGGAGTTGGAACTATGTATGTATGTGTGTATGTAAAAGTGAAGTCCATGCCTCTGGGTTTAAGTGACTTTATCTTAGTAGTTTGTTGTAGCGAATGTTGATCGTTGGTCGTCACTGTTTGTTGGGTGGGTACAAGTTGTAAAATTGCAATTCAGGTAGATTAGAGAATCGGGCAATAGTCAGGCGGCAGCTGTCTCAAGGCTCATTAGAAAACGCTTAAGAACATGATTTTAGGTACACCATAGACACTACCTGATCTCCGATCTTCCACATATATATTGAGCAAACTGAAGGAATTTTAATATTAGTTACCACTCGACTGACAAGCAATCAAGATGTCTTCAACAATCTTAAAACTTCTTCTCATCATATTATTTATCTGCTGTTGCTGGGCTCGTCCTAAACTGTCAACTCAATCGCCTCTCTCCAATGAGGCAATTCCTTTACAAAGTGAGGAGAATATTAACAATGAAATCCTTCAAGAACTTTCCACCATAAGTAAGAAAATTGATGGTAATCAAATGAAACGACGTTCGTATTATCCATCAAAAATGATGCCAAACATTCGGAGGAGTCCTTTTCTGGAGAGATTCTACAACATGGATGCAGCCATAGTACCAGGTGGTGGAAATTACTATAGAAACGATGTTTTACCATTGTCTACCTATGAAATTATGGAACCAGAAGCATTTTATTAAAAAAAAAAACAAACGAAATTCCTTTGAGAATAATCTTAACTTTAAGCAAAATGTGACGTATCTTAAAGAGTTTAGTTCCTTTTTTTTTCCTTATGCACAAATAAAAGAAATTTGATTAAAAAATAAAAAATGTATTGTTGTCATCTATTTGAGGAAGAAGTCTTCAGATTTATATAAAGACAACATGCTAAATTTCTATAGTTTTTGATTTGTTCATTCTTGATAACGAAGTTCTATTGGAGCATTCCAACATAAAATCTTCTAAACGCTCCGTGGAATTGTCGAGGGGTTCATTTAGGCTCAGGTGGCTAGAACTTTTAAACCTTAACCCATTAAAGGCCAAAAGGCAGAAATTATGTCCATTTTTGTTTGCTCTTATTGAACTTTTAAAATTACTTTCAAAATATCAACAACTGGTTTATTTTATATTATAAGCGGTATCTAAGGTGGTACCAAATGACTAATACATTTTATTCCTTTTTTTATAACATGAACAATTTTGAAAACCTTAGATCCTTTCAATTTGAAAGTAAACTTTGTGCTTTTCAAATTAAATATCAAGCAGATCTGGATCGAGAACTAGTAAAATTTATTATGTTCAAAATAAGAAAGTCAAGTTCTAGAACAAAACAAAATTCTTTTCAATATTTTTTGTATTTTGAATTTCCAAAAGAAATGTAGCAATAAGGCATATTATCCAAGATAAAACTATGCAATTAAATTCAACAATTTCTTTCATTTAAAAACATAGATATATAAATATGATCTATTCTTCAGAGTTAAGCACGAGGAGTGTGCGGAAATAGGTAACAATATAGTCAAATTTAATGATCATAAATATACACAAAATTTCCCCAAAAAAGTAAATAAAATGCAATGTTATTAGAAATGGATTTTCAAAAATTCTAACAAAATTTTTCCTCGTTTTGAATAGATATGAAATACTTTGCAGCTATGATCTGAAAAAGTTGAACACAAATTGAAATTTCGATAATAGCTAACTTTACGTTAGTTTAAAAAATAACGATCTAAAGATCTAAAAGATATATGTTTGTGGCTACTTACTAATTTATACATTTAAAATTGCATAACTAAAATTCAAAACTATCGAAAAGAATTTCAAAGTTTCTTATTAATTTTAGTTTTTAATATAATTTTTATATAATATTCAGTATATTTTATTATAAATTGTAAATGAATGTTCAAAATTCTAAAAATAAAAGAAACTTGGTTTTATTTTTAATTTATTTTTTTTTATTTTAAATTGTCTAAGATTGTATAATCAATCTTCAATGGGCCACCTTAAGGAAGATTCGTTCTTGTATTTAATGCCTTATCCACTAACAACAATCAACACTCAAATCAACAACAATCTGAACAAACTACAACAACATAATCAGCCCACCATTTCAGCAAAATGTTAAAAAAAAAGAACCCAAAAGAGAATTAAAAGAGGAGCAATCCCTGGCCAAGACCAGCTAAATGTATGTATGTACAATGTATCCATGACCATTTCAGCAAGACGATATGTTCAGAGTCTCTCATGTTTGTATTTGTGTACACATCCCCAAGGAATTTCGTGTTTTTTCCTTTTTTTTTTTGTTTTTGTTTTTGTTTGTTTGCAGGACAAATCTATAAGCGAGAAGCAACTTCAGCTTCGGGGGCAAACAACAAGTGTTCCAAATCAAAACGGAAGCAGAGGTAGAGGCAGAGTGAGAGTCAGAGTCGAAGTCGAAGTCGGAGTCAGAGGCAGTCAGGTCGGTCTCAAAGACTAAGGGGCAGGCAGCTTCTTTATTCCACATATGTATGTACAAACATGGCTTTTTGGTTCGACATGGCAAAAGCATTTGGAAAATGTAATTTACAACAGCAGCAGCAACAACAAAAAACAACAACAACTTCACACACACAGACAAAAACGCAACTGGTCAACTTTGGGTTGTCGGAGGCATCAAGCTACTCAACCTCAAGTTGAACGGCATCACCTGCCACCGATCTCGCACTGCAGGCGCTCTCCATGGATATAAAATACAAAAAAAAATCCTCTCATACATAAATGGCAAGCAAAAAAGAATCGACTAAATGATACTCAGTCAAAACGTCACCTTTTAAATAATATCCTAGAAATATCTAATTACTCTTATTTTTAAAGTTGCAAATAGGGAAAATTCTTTTACTCTACTCCATATTCATTTTTGGTCCTAACTCATCATACCCAGTACGAGAAGTACTGGGTATACCTCACACATACACTTACACCTATATATCACATAAAGGAGAAGAACAAGTCAGCTTTGATTTTAATTTTAACCTTTTTGTTCTTATTTCTCTTTGCCTTTGCTGATAGCTTCTGTGCGCTCAACTTTTTTTTATTTTCATTTTTTCTCCGTGCGCTTTTTAATTTGCTGCACCGCTTCATAGAGCATTTTTCATTAAATTCCTGAATTAAGGCATTCCACCATCCACCCATTTGGACGATTGTTGTTCATGTTCGTGAAATAAGAGCAACATTGGCAACATTGTCCAAAGAGCGACGACATGGTGACGGCAGCGGCGACTATGGCAACGTTCAGAGGAAGCTGCTACCAACTACCCAACTGTTCAACTACAACTACCGGTTACATTGGGAGTACGAGAAATCCGCCTTGACCAAACCAACGTACACACACACACACACACACACACACACAGTGTGTCTAAAGTGCCCCGCAGTTGTTGGAATTTCATATTTTCTAGCTGTTGCTGCAGTTGTTGTTGTTGCCCTTTTGCAGCAACTAGTTAAGATTGAACCATGGGCAACAGCAACAGCAACAGCAACAACTATAAACCCAAAAAGAATCTGCAATGTTACTAACAAAACTTTGGTATTATTAATTCAACAAAAATAATTCAATTAGACACAGCAAATTGAAATAAAAACCTTTCAATTTATTGTTAAAAATAGTTTACTTCAATCAGTTCGGTTAATGATTCAATCAAAGGTTAAAATATTCTTCAATTCTTACAGTGGTCAAAGGTTAACAAAATTATATTTTAATTCTTCTCCATTATTAGATTATAATTTCTTAATTTAATTTCAATAACTTTCAAACTGCAGCTTTAACGCTTTAAATTTTAATAAAAACAAAATACATTTTCGACTCTTTCAATTAGAAAAGGATTTTTTTAAGAGTTTATTAAAGTTATTAAAGTTTATTAAATAATGAAATTTCTATTATGATTGAAAACTGTGAAAATGCATTGTTCTAGAAAGTTCATTCAAATGTTGAAAAGATATATGTATGTATATGTGTGTATATATCTTATTTAAATTGCTTTTGAAATTCTCAATATTTTTCCTTATAAGATTTTCTCTTTATGTAGGCCTCAATATTAACGCAACTTTTTTTTATATAAAAGCTTTATAAAATGTAGTTTTAATTTTAACTAACGCATTTAATAATTCATTCAATTCTGACTACAATTAATAATTTTGGTTTATCATTAAATCATTTTTAGAGAACCATAAAAGAATTATTGTTCAGCCATGTTTCAAAAACTGTTGACCATTTTTTAGTTTATCTATCTGAATCTCTTTTGTTTTTACATTTTCAATAAATAATTTTTTACCCCTTTTTTTAAAATTTTATATAGACACTTTTTGAATTCTTTAGTCAAATTGTTTAATTCTTTTAAATTTAAAAACTTTTCGTTTTAACTAATATTTAAACATTAAACAAAGTGTTTGACCTTATTAAGATAATAAATTAATTAATATCAAATCAGTTGAAAGTTTTACATATGTGTATGGAATCGTAAATGTTCTATAATTTAATACTCTATAAATCGCTTATTTAATGTTCAATTTTTTATTGCCAACTTTCAACAATTCGTTTCAATGAAAGCATTATTTTCTTTTATACATTTACTTCAAAAAATGTTAATACCAAAGCGGCATAGCTTATTCCCTCTCATTATCCAACCTCCCAGCCTCTCTTTTTTATATTTCTTTCTTTTTTCTTCACTTATGCAGCTACTTGGCCAAGTACAATCACTTAAGGCCTCTCAACCTCCGCCTCAGAGCCAGTGCCCACATGAATTCAGAGCATTTTCTAACTTCCTTTTACCAATAGAACAAAACCAGCACACAAAGCGCCGCGAATAAAGTGGTATGACAACGACTACAACTACGACGAATGAAGAGTACAATTGGGTGGGTAAGAGATGGGTGGAGACATGAGTGCCAGACGTCAGAGGTGGTAAATGAGAGATAGTGATAAAGAGAGAGCGAAAGGGGCAGAGATGGGAGCCAACTACCAGGAGGCGACCCAAACCTATGCGCGCAAAAATGGGCGCAAGATCAAGCCACAAGTCAAGTCCAAGAGGCTCAGAGGCAGCATCCAAACGGGCAGCGGCTGCATAGTTGACCAGATCAAGACTTGGTCGGGCTATAGGCGATCAGTTGTAAAATAAGTAAAAGTGATGGGAGCGTGAAAAAAATGCAACTATTCAACAATAAAAGTATTGAATGTTTGCATTTAAAATTACACCAATTACAAACCGATTTTAGTTTGGATTATTGTTATTTTTATATGATAATAAAGTTTATATTAATGACATATTTATTTCATTTCTCTGGATTAGTCAAAATTGTATTGGTTTCGGTCTAGATTATCAAGTTTTAAACGAATATTAATAAGGCATTAAAATTTAAAGAAAATGTTAAAATGTATTTGCTTTGCAACTAATTGTTGGTTAAATAAAGATAATCCAATATCACATTTTTTAGTCCAAATTTTAATAATTAACATTATTCACATCAATTTTGTTCCACAAGGCAATATGTATAGGTTATAGATATAAGTGATTTTGTTATTAGAACTGTATAGTAAGAAAAAATTACCCATTTAAATATAATTGCGTTTAGGTCGGGAAGGTAATATTAAGCACAACTTAAACAAAAATAGTGCTAATTATATACAGCCAAACCCGTCATATATTTTTACTTTTGCTTTTATAGATTAGTTTTTAAAGTATTTACAAATCTACCTGGAATTACCTTTCAAAATTAATTATCCTAGAAATCCGTCATAAGCTAAGGATTCATATTACAAATGGTTGAAAGACGTTTAACTTAAATCCATTCATAAGTGAAATATACTTGATCTAGGTTCTAGAATGTTTTTTTCTTAGACGATAATTAACAGAATGAGCTTATCTCTTCTTAAGCTGTTTTTTTTATAAATCATAGAGAGACAAAAATTAAATATGCATTGAAAACTCTTTTGGGCCGACAGTGACCTTCGTCGATTTTTTGTTCACTCACGAGAAGTATCTGCTTAAAAAAGAAGAATTGTACCATTATGGGAGGATTTCACTGTACATTATATATTTTCATATTAAAACACCATAAATTTAGGTGTAAATTGTAAACAAAAGCTATGCCCGTGCCGTTTTAGAATATTGTTTGAGTTACACCGATATTGGTTATAAATAAAGGATTATTTTGAAAATATAATACATATATAAAAATAATTACAATATCAAAACATTATACATATTAAAATAAATTTTGTCTAGTAAAAAATAAATTTTCTAAAGTAATTATCGTTTTTAAACAATTTTTTGTGATAGAAAGTTCCATCTCTAATACCAACTAGATACAGATATGCGCATCGACTGCAACTCCGACTGCGACGACTACTGCGACTGCAGCAACAACTCGGACTTGGCAACGTTGACTGAGAACGACGACTGCGCAGCTGCAGATACACTTTAGGGGCCATGACATGACTCGCATACGAATTATTATAAACGATCTGGCGCAAAAACTAACAAGCGGTGGGGCAATATCAGCCTCCCTTTCTCCCACCTCCCCTTTCACCATAGCTATCTCATTTTTTCTTTGTTGAACGGGTAAACGGGACGTTGGTTTGGACTGGGGATTGGGGATTGGGGACTTGCGACCGGCGCGGACGAGTTATGGTGGCCAATTGCAAAGTTAATGGAGTTTGGCTACTCCAGCAGCGAGATGAGATGGCAACGCAGATGGCAGGCGGAAGGTGAACGGATGCAAGACCAAGGCGTTGTCTAAGAGTATATACATATATGTGTGTCTGAGAGAGAGAGAGGTGAGTAAGGTAGTTGCAGCGGCTACTGGTCGCAACTCTGGCCAAGATTGAACTTAATTTTGCACAAATGCAATTTATAGAAAATTGTTTGCCACTTGTTTTCCACGTTGCTGCTGCTGCTGCTGCTGATACCGGCTGAAGGCAGAAGCTGCAAATGCCACGGATAATAAATGCAGGTAGCTGCCTACAGCGTGCCCATTATTTAAATTTTTGCTGTTACTCTTCTACATCTTTTTACAAAAATTAACAATTAAAATGTCTAATGGTAAAAAGGCGGCATCATCGTCGTCGCCATCGCCCAGGACTCAGTTACCATCATCATAAAGTAGCCTAGGTCGTCTCTCTCTCTCTCCCTCTCTCTTTCTTTTTCTCTCTCACTTGTCTGCTCTACTCTGACAGACTTCTTGGAACTACTGGACATCAGCATTCACTTTGGCATTGGCAATTATTCCCCCTAATCAAGTGTTCGTGGATTTGCATTTATGCAGAGGAAGTGGAAATTGCCATATGGATTAGTGTCTTTGCAAATTTTTATTAGGGGTATAAGTGAAAATCCATTTGTTATCCCTTTTTAACCATCAACATCATAACAATTGCAGGGACAAATCCGTGAAAAAATTTCCTTGAAACAATCCAGGTAGTTTTATATACATATGTATATACATATATCCCATCCAAACAGCTATAAAAGTCGATAGTTTCTTTTGGCAGCCATTCAGTCTTGTTTAAATTTCGCGCATTCTATGCAAATATGCTGATTGTACGCTATTTAATTGCTTTAGTGTTCTCCATCTTTATGATGGCCACATCATTAAGAATCGAGGAACGTTGGCGACGTAGCAATGGCTATAAGATATCGACACCAGATCGTTTGGTCATACAAATGGATCACGGAGATGGCACAGCAGGAAAAAAACGCCGATCGAGAGAATTGCAACGAAAACGTCTGAATATCTAATCTCAAAGAATAATGGAAACGATCAATCCGAATACCAATTTAAATTCCTTAATATGATTATAGTTAATTTGCTAATTGAGTGATACAATATGCAGAACATATAAAACAGTTAATAATATTCAAAGAATTATATTGTTCCTATTTCAAATAGTAAAAGAAATTATTATCTAAGAAATACATATAGATATAAGTTGAATACTTTACAACTATGGCCAAAAATTGTAAAAAAAAATAGATGAAAATAAAATCGAGTACAATAATTTTATGAATTAATGATTTTATTATTTATGATTAGATCAACTGTTATAACTTGATCATTATCATCCAATTTTAATCCTTCTAAGCGATATCACTTCTGAAGCAGCTTCATTAGATCTTAAAAAGTTTTCCCTTCCTTCTCAAAATTATCTTTGTGTTATACAGGTAATCGGTGACAATTTTGAGATGCCGTTTCAGAAAACTCTTTTACCTAAATTGCTAAAGGATTGTCACAAACTTCTTCTTAATGCCGGAACAACAATTCCCAAAGCGATACTTTGTCTATTAAATAGTTACAAAACGTCTAATTTTTTATACTTTAGCTAACGCCGATCATCCCAAAGTATTTCGGGTTTACGACCTATTTTGGAATTCCAGAACTAAATGCATTAAACTTGCCAAGTCACCAGAAAAGAATTTTTCTTAATGACCCAGAATTGAAGGAATATTTTATAATCTATAGTTTTGTTTGATTGGCCGAGCGTTTCGTTAAGATATCGAAAAATAAACAATTGTAATTTAATAACAAATCTCATGTAAATTAAGATAAATCTATCATGTTATTTTTCTGAAATTGGATGACTATCCTATCAATCAATAATCATCCTGAACCTGAATTTCTAAAGGCTTTAAGATTACTAGGAATTCCAAACTTTACTGTCAATCTGATTCGATATTATTCTCATAACTTACAAAGCAATCACAATCGATCTATATTAAATTAAATATTGACTATGCACTCGAAATCGAGCCTCTTCTTTTTCTCTTTTCTCAAATATATATACTAAAAAGATACATGTATATTGAAAAATTTACTATATCCTTTGAAGTATGCTATATCATATATAGTATTGAATACAATAATAGGATCTATTTGTTAACAATCGAATAACTAAAAACAGATTCATTTTCTTCAACATTTGCTCGCATTTATTTGGTTTCTGTTACGTATATTAATATATTTATAATTATATGTAGATCTTTATTAATACATATTATATTACAATTAAAGTTTTGAGACAT
Organism: Drosophila emarginata; assembly: GCA_037075365.1. Classification (NCBI taxonomy): domain Eukaryota; kingdom Metazoa; phylum Arthropoda; class Insecta; order Diptera; family Drosophilidae; genus Drosophila; species Drosophila emarginata. The sequence goes on from JBAMCD010000012.1 coordinate 1,030,523, forward strand.
ACATAAATCGGTGTATTTGAATATATTTGTATACATAATATATATATTTGTATATATTTAGTATAATTCAAAAGCTGAAACATTAAATTTACAAAAGAAAAATGTTTGAAAATCATTTTGCTTAAATCGTATATTATTTTACCACACCATATGCAAAAATAATAAATAAATTAAACAGATAAGAACTTTGTGCAAAAAAGAAATCATAATTTATTTTAATTCTTGTGCAAAGATTTTAACATTTTAAAACATTTTTCTTCTTATTTTTTTTTTTATGTTTTTTGAGAAACTACAATGAAGCATTTTTTCGGTAACTTTCTTTTTTATTCATAGACATTCATATTGTTTAATTAGACAAATTTGAGTCTCTTACTTTAGTTAATTGCACTAAAATATTTGTATTAGATTTTAAGTTTGTATTCTTGTTCCTGTTTTCCATTGGAAATGTGTGAAAATGTTAATTTTTCTTTTTTTATATTTATTATTAAAGTTGTTTCTTTTATCAAGGGCTGGTTGGCATTATGAAAACTTTGTTTATCATTTCATTTGGTATTCGAGGATTTACTTTTTAAAGCAGGAAATGGGATTGAAATAGCATTGCCGATATCTCACTTGGCGCTTGGTTTCGGGTAGACGATAAAGTTCATTCATATTGCCATAGGTGGGAGTACGCAAATAAGCACTATAGCTATAGCGGATCAAGAATATAATTTTTTAAAAATTTAAATCACTCAATTTTTAACTCTTACCTGGGTCGGTATTGGGCAAACAACATTTGTAATCGATCCATGGGTATATTGGGATAGATTGCCTGAGCTGGCATATCATAGCCACCATACGAACCGCGCACATCGTCACTATCCTGGGCATCCAGTCCATCCGATTCCTTTAGAATAGAAAGAAGCAATTATTTTATTTTATTTTTTTCCTTTTGGATTCTTGTTTGTTTACTTACAGGTCCTGTTTCGCCGGTGGAAGGTCGTCCTTCGCTTAAGGCAAAGAGCAGAGTCAAGAGTAGACCGTAACATAAAAGTATTTGCACAAATTTCATCATTTTTAGGCAGTTGTGAGCTGAAAATATAAATTAAATATGTATATAGATAGTATTTTCAAATAACTAATAAATATTGTTGTTTAAGTTTCCAGCAGCTTTTCTATATTATATATTATTATTAGTTTTATATATATTTTAATTATAATACCAATTTTGATATTATTTGTGACTATATAATAAATACTTGGTTACTTTTAATGCCATTATTATAAAACTTGGTATATGTGTGTTTGGTATACATATATATAAATACTTGTACCAAGTTTCATTAAAATCGGTTCATCATATCATTGTTTTGCGATAAGAATAATAATGGATTCAACACATTTTTTTATATGAAATTATGAAAAACTTTCTTTGTCAAGCTAGAGTCATTAAACTAACCATTTATTATTGTTTTTATATACTTACTAAAATTTTAATTAATATAGTCAAATTTGCTTACATATAGACATCTGATAAATTACTATATTTGTGAGCATAGAAAAAAGCTACTCTGATTACACTGCATAGCCACAATTATAAATTTGCTAGGGTATACAATCTTCGGTATGGTTGCAGTTTGTTTTCCCCCCCTTCAAAGTTATTCAACTTCAAAAATATAAACTTAGGTTTAGTTATAAAATTTCACATTAATATCATAACTGCAAATAGTTGGAAATGCGTTTCCTATTTAATGTATTTTTATCCTTTTTTACTTCTGTCTCAATTATAAAGCATTTTGTTATTCTTAATCCTTAAGCTCAGCGTTTCTTTGTCTGGACTATAACATAAAGAGAAATACAGTAGTTGCAATATTTTTAATTAGAGGTCACAGTAGTAGCATATTTTTTTTCTACTTTATGTTATGACTAACAAAGGCAGTGGAAATAGAGGCAAGTCCAAACACTTGTTGCCACAAACGTGATGAACATGGCTAACTAAGTGGGATTGGGTGGCAAAAGGAATAACTTGAATTTATTCTAAAGGGGGACACTTTGAAGGTTGAGTGTATAAGTGCATTTCCGCAATTAAAAACGGATATGAAAGTTGCATTTGCAACAGAAATTGAAACTGAAACAGGCAACGTGTGGCATGCAGCACAAGCTTAAATTGATTTTAGAAGTAAGATGGGAGAGATGGGCGGATGACAAAAAGAGGCTGAAAACGTGATTGAAGTGAAAATAACTGAAACTGACCTTGATATGTCAGATTATGCATTCGAATTTAATTTTGTTTCGGGTGAAATGCAAATGTCTTTATGTATCTATATTTTAAATCAAATATCATCAGAGAATTGTATGCAATTTGCATTAGCATAAGTTCAAAGAAAATGGCAAATGATATTTATATCTATATGCATAATGAATATAAATCATGGACACTTAATTAACATCTAAAACAATATCACAACAACTCCAATATTTTTTCACATGGCCACATATCATGAATATGTGAACGTACCAACCAAAATAATTCATATTTAGGACATATAATCAACATGCAACAGGAGAAAGGAACATAGACCACAAACTTAATGTTGGCATTAAACGTTAATCACCTAGGTCATAATGGATGTTGGTTGTATTCATTTTCTCATAAAAAAAAAGAAGCAGACAACATGAATATGGCACATTTTTATATCTTTAATTTACTTCGAAAGCGAAAAAAAAAACATCATTTACCGGCTGTCGAAATAATATAAATTATATTTTACAACTGAATAATCGAAAATTAAGAAAAAGTGTTTTGTGTTTGTGGAAAGGGTAACAAGTGAACATGAAATGACTTCTAACAAATGCATTAAAACTTTATTTAGTTATTCCACAAATAACATAAAGACCAAAAATCCATTAAAAAGAAAGATTTACAAATCAAATCCAAATATTTGTCAAATAAAGTAAAGGATTTATTTTTTTTCTTTTCAACGCTTAATGGCATAAGTTAAAAATACTTCTATATTTAAAATAGAAATAGAAAAATGTGACCTTTTTTTATATTGTCGTATTAATAATATTTTTAGAAAATGTTTAAAAAATAATAATTATTTTAAGTCGATCAAAGGGTAACTCAAAGTAACAAGAGTAATTTCTATTTCTCAATATTTGTTATTCAAAAACCCAAAATGCAAACAATTAAAAATATTTTCAATATTTCTAAAATTTTCTACTAGTTTTTGTTATTTGTCTATGACTAATTTTTGTCGCTTGTCTAAAAATAAAAGAGTTTTCTAAAAAATGTATAATCTAAATAGATTTCACCAACTCACTGAATTGAAATTCAATTCAAATTCTTTGGAAAGTATATCATAACACTGCTTTATTTTTCTGTAATATATACATATGTATATTTCAACTAAGACCAATAATTTCTAGCGAATTTTAAGTTAAATATGCAAAACAAAGAAAAATATATTCAAAAATCCAGAATTTAAGAGTTCATTTTAGTGAATTTAATTAAATAATTTAAATATTTCAAAAATATTACTAACCAACAAATTCGAATGATTTTCAAATAAAATACAAAGAGGATAGCAGAATGGCTATCTATAAAATTTATCTATGTGGCCATATAATTCTTTGGCTTAATACAAACTTCATATCATGTATAAAAAAGGGTGATATGTATATGAACATTTGTTTATAGTGAAACTCTTAAAACATTTGTCAAGTTAATCATGCCATGCATAGATAATTATATTGCCATATAATAAACTCTTTGCCCTGCACTCCTACCTCAACTCCTACTCCTATAAGTGCTTCTCCTGCATTTTTACCACCAGCAGCAGCAACAGCCATAAAATGTTTGATAGATTATAAGCAACTACTAGTTTTAGTATGCGGGAGGAAAAATGTGGTGGGAGGAAATTTAGTTCTGCGATAAATAGGTACAGAAACTAATAATAAGGCAACAGAAAAAAAAAAAAAACAGAAAATACGTTGCCCACGGCAGGCAAAATGGCAAACAACTTTACTGGGTGAGATCAAATGGAATAATAAACTCAAAGTCAAAGCTAAAGCAAAAAGCCGAAACTGAGCACAAAGGGGAAATGTCTGGGTCTGGTAACTAAACATAATCAGGACACTTTTATAGCCACTGATAAATAATGCTCCAATGTTAATTGGAAATTTAATATCAACTAAAGCAGAGCAAAGTATGAGGGAACAGCAAGAGGGATAGAGCGATGGAAATGCAAAAAATAAAATGCAATTTTCACTAAACCTGAACACGGATTAACAGATGAATAAAATTAAGTGGAGGGGAGAGAGAATGGGCAGAGAAAAGAATCAACTTACATTACCTAAACGTACTAACGTTTTTTGTTACTATTCATTTTCTTTAAGTTTAAAATTAGCTAAAAAGAAATGCCTTGGACAAATATTTGTTACACTTACCGCCTTAGGCATCATTAATATGTCTGAAAGGCACTCGAAAGTTGAGCAAAGTTGGCAGGGTAGGGGATGGGTGGGTTGGTATACAGTGGGCGGTCGTTATAGACCTTGTCCAAGTGATTTATATGGTCATATGATATTTTTTGTTAAAGAACATTAAAATTACGTCAGACGCACTTGTCACCCGGACACGGTGAGGTAACATCAGACAGCTTCAAAAAGAAGCGAAAGGAAACGATTGGAATTACTAAGAAAAATGTTGCATACTTTTGGGCTACAACTTGAAGTCGCTTCAAATTTCGTTATTATTTGCAAAATTTTGTTGCGGTTTCTGCGGTCTTAGATAACCCATTGATTTTTATTTAAACGACATCAAAGAGTCAATTAAATTCCAAAATTGTGCCACTTATGGAAATATATTATAAATACTAAGAACATACATTAAATTAAGAACTTCGAATCTATTTATATAAAAAAAGTACAAAGCATATTGAAAAATGTACTAAAACCAAATGAATAGATTAAATCACAGACTTTATTTTCATAGGTTAAAAGTATCTGAAAGCTTGTACAAATTTAAGTTTCTACTTTCTATATTTATGAAAATGCAAACCCAAATATAAGGTAATTTATGAATAAGATTTTCTGATCAATATATATAGCAAGGTATATGTATAATATTGCATTAATATTCCTTTATATTCTCATTTACTCATTCAAACTTGTATTAACTTCAATATTGTTCTAATATCCATAAATATATGTTAACTTAAGAATTCAACTCCATTTGTGGAAAATGTTATGCCCTAGACTATTTGTTTTGCTCTTTGCCATTTTCCGGATCGAATTTTTTTCTTTTTTTCTGGCTGTCTTTTAGCCTTTTGGCGTTCATTTTCTGACTGCTAAAATTAGCTACTCCATTTGGTTGCCCTTAAGGTTTATTTCTTATGCAGACAACTTCCTTACAACAACAAGAAATTCTAATAAATATTAAATGCAATTGAGGTTTGGTTTTGATTTGGTTGTTATTTTTTTTTCTTTTGGTTTTACTCTTGGTAAAAAGTAGACGATTGGACTGAACTCTTTGGACTTGTTGAAAATGTTTCAATTGGCAATGATATCTATCTTTGTATGTAGTACATATGTATGTGTGTGTATAAAAAGTTGATGAAAATCAACAATAAAAATGTTGAAATAAATTCTGTTCTTCCTGCACATTATTAATAATTCACATAATATTCAATGGATCTCTCCTACTATTACTTATATTCTCAATACAAGGTTAACCTTTTTTTCTTTCCTTTTTGGTTTGAGGTACTTTGAGTGTGATTAGATGTTTTCTCAAAGTCCCTCAAGTGGGTAGGATATCCCTATGTCATATGTATTTCATATTTTACATTTGAATATGTAAAAAGGAAATGGTGGAAAAGCCAAAAACAAAACCAAAACACATGATTTATATAAACAAGTTCAGCAAATTTGTCAAGAGTTTCCAAGTTGGGAGTTGCCCAAGGACAAGACTGATTTATATTTGACATTTAAATATTAGGCGTGATAATTTTGAACTAGCAGAGCAAAATATGAAAAAAAAGAAATTAAAAAGTCGTACATGCATACCATAATATGAGCTTTGTCGTGTATTTTTATGGTTTTAAATTTGATCAGTTAAGGATTTAAGTCAAATTTTTATCAAAAATTTGCTTCAATTTCTATTATAAAAAAATTAATAACAAACAAATCGTTTAATTATAATTAAGTATATACATTTGAATAAATATATGTTGAATATCAATTCATATATAAATCGAAAAACTTTTATAACACTTTTAATTCCAATTTCAGTATGATTAAAATGAGAAATATGTATATATGTATATGAAGGAAGTAAATAATATTTAAAACCATTTATATGTGAATAGATTTGAAGGTTTTTCAAGTTTTCTCAAATTATACAACTTTTATGTACTTTTAATATCATAACAAAACTAATTACTTTTTAATCAAATTTTAACTCTTGAAATATCTTAATTATTCAAATAATTTCTCAATTCATGATTTTGGCAATTTTAAAGGAGCTCGAGCTCCCACATTTGTGGTATATGAAAACATATTTTAAACCTTATATACACAAAAATATGTCACTAATTTTGAAACCTTTCCAATTAGCGAAGCGTTGCAAAATTGGGTAATCATTTGCTAGTCTAGAAACTTCTCAACTCTTTGGTGAATATATATTTTAATTATCGTGAACTGTAAATTTGTTGAAAACTTTGAGATGATAACATTTACATATTTGATCTATGAAAACTTTTCATAATTTTTATCTACAAAGAGAATCCTTAAAACTTTGTAAACTTTCAAACTTGTTACCCTTTTTCTATTCATCTTTAAATCTTTTAACTGAAATTGACAATAACAGCAAAATATATCGAAATTGTCAGCAGATATAACAAATTTCTTAACACATATACTTATCTCAATTAGTATGTGTATTAAAGCAATTAATGGTCACTCAATGCAAACAGATATTAAATTGACTCACCGCTGTTTTGTCCTTGGATTATACGGATTGTTTCGGAAATTGCTGGCAATTTGACAAGCGTCGGCAAAATTGATAAATTTGGCGCCAGGCGTAAAATAGAAATGTGTCGAAATGTTGTACTATATTTGGTTTATTAACTTGTTTTATAGGTTTTTTATATAACTTTTTATATGTATGTATGTATGTATATATATATTTTGGGCAAACAGAAAAAAGTTTTTAGTTTTTGGTTAACTTTGTTTGGCCTACTTGTTGCTGGTTGTTGTCTTTCGGCTGTTTAGTTGATTGGCTGCGATGTGTACGCCAAGAAGTGAAATTGTTAACTCGATGTTGGCCATAAATGTTGCCGGGCTTTATATACAAAATAGCAAACTGTCGACAGCAACAGCGACGCTGACAGCAGCCACGGCAGCAGCAGGAAGCACGAACAGGAAGAGGGACCGAGAGAGCCAAGGACTGACTGATTGCAAGAGTGAAAGAAAGATAAAAAGAGAACGAGAGAGAGTGGGAGAAGAATAGGTGTGGGTGGCAATGTTGGGAAGAGAGGCACCAGCAGGCGATTGTGATTGCTGCTGCTGCTAGGTAGGACGCCTGCTTAGGCAAGCTTTATGCTTGTTTTTTTTTTTTTTTGTCAAACGATTTTGCAACAGGCAACACTTGTTGTTGTTATTATATATGTATATACATACATACATACACACATATACTTATCCCTGATAGGGGAGAGCTAATGAAGGGGTAGATTCTTGTTAACCAAAAATAGTTGAAGCCTTTAAAGATGGCAGATAAAATAGTTACACTTAATATTTGATCAATCAATTTGGAATCCGTTGGAAAATTTGAAAAAACTAAAAAGAAATTACAACACAAGAAGACGATAGATTATGGAAATGAACATTTCTTAAGACTTAAGAATCCTTTTGTTTCAGGAATGTAAATCACAGAATCATACAAAAAAAAAAAAGGAAAAGTTAGATTTTTCAGTTTTGTTTAGACTATCAGAAATACAAAAATAACGTCGAATTGAAATGAAATTAGTAAAATAAATAAAACCTAAATTCCAAAAATTAATATGCGAAATTCTTTATCCCAAATATTTATCCTAAGTATTTAAACAAGATTATGTAATTAGTATAACTTCAGTCCTATCCATTAAAAAATTGATTATAATATATTATTTTCAAGACAATTGGGGATGGTTTTTTCTTTAAGTTTTCTAATTTTTCATCTATTTTAAGAATATAAAGCTTAAACTACTTTAATTTATCAGTTCATATAATCTTTAATTTGTTTTATTTTTATGCAATAAGTAAAGAAAAAAATGTATTATGGTAAATTAAAGAGCACATTTAAAATTTTAAGTCCATAATCTATGTATTATCAATAAATATAATATTTTCTCTATAGTATTGTATAAACAGTTACAGTTAAAGCAGTTCGAAAATTAAGTTTTGTTTAATCAAAGAATCAGTTTTATAGATTTTACTTATATTCGAATATGCTATTAAAACCTAATTAATTAAGTAATAACCATTTTGCTATTGCTCACTTTTTTTACTTAATTAATTAATACTTCTTAACTAACGTCTAAAAATATTTACAGGGTATCCCCAAAGTCAAACGATCCGATTATATTATTTTTCTAATGGTTGTTGTTTTTTGCACTCGTACAATGGCGGCGTATGAGCAACGTGCGGCTTATGGACTTATTAACTCACCACGCACACACACGAACAAAGTACAAGCATGGTGAGTAACCGAACGAGAAGTAATGGCACCTGTTGATAAAGGGAAAAACTTGTTGCATACTTTGCGCCTGCCTGGTAGTTAAATGTATGATATGATACACACACACGCACATACACACAAGCAAATTTAGTCTGGCACGGGCACCTATGTATCCATAAGCCCATCAGATTACAAATGGAAATGCACTTAAACCCAATAGCAGAGGTAAAAATCTAGCCAGCTCTATAGTCTTCTTGCAATGATTTATGATTTGGTTTGTGATAAGGAATTGGGCGACATGTGAACAAGATTATTATTTATTTTTGAAACACACTTTCAACATTGATGGGAAGCGTACGCATAGGCCCCAATATGTCTGACCATCTAATAGAGGCAATTAAATGCACATAAAACTTGATTAATCTCTAGGGTTAGACACAAATGTTAATAATATTAATAATTGGTAGTTAGTAGCCAAGTCAGTAGCAAATAAATTATAGTTCAAAGTTAACTGAGGTAATCTAAGTTAGCAACTACGTGCCAGACATATTGCAATAAATAAAAGCAATTGGATTAATATGCAGTGGGAATAATATAAACTTTTAAGTCCGTCATTTGCATTACAAAGTCACAAAAAGTAATCGAAGCAAATCCTTTTTACTTTATGACTTTTAAAGTAAAAATATTATATTGCAACATACTGTTAAGCAGTCACATACCAAAAAAAATAATTGGAAAAGCTGAAAAATCAACTAAAATATTTATAAAAATAAAGTCTTGTATAAAAAATACTATAATAAATTTGGTGAAATAACATCATTGTTTATTAAACTTAAAGTACTTATAAATATGCCAAGATAATCATCAAATAAAAATATAGTATAAAAATATATAAATTATATTTTAATACAATTAAAAAATTCAGAAATAACGAATACCCAAAATTATAACGAACGAATTGTAATGTAAAAACATAAAGCGATCATTTATTTGGAGCTGGTTAAGGTTCCGATAAACTAAAACTTATCGATAGCAACAAGAGATAATAGCAGATTGTGAACCAAACCGTTAACAACTGTCTTTATTTTCTCTAAGAATATAAAACTGCAGTTTAATAGTAAATACAAAATCTAAGCTATAATTTAAATTGTAATCTAAATATTTCTAGATGTGTACATTTTGCCGTAGTGTTTGTTTCGTATATATACGATTAAATGCTTGATAAAACTTTAAACTTTTAACAAATATTAGTTGGTCATTTTTATTGCAGATGTACTTAATTTGGCATAAAGTTATACTTCCGCTTTATTATAGATAAACTATCTCTTGTAATGATAGACAACACGTATTCAGTGCATGCAGAAATATATTCTATTTATATATATATGAACTAACTGAATGAATAGGTATAAGTATGTATACATATATATTTATGGTTCATGCCATTCAGCATTAAGCAGTAACTGGATTACCATAGTCCCACACAAATGTTCTACTGTACGTATCTCTGTTTTTATTTTGTCTCTTGTGATCCCATCTGAAAGGCAATTTATGAGTTAATTTATTTACGAAATTATCATTTCTGCTTTTTCATACTGTATATATTTATATTTATAATAACGCAAAGTCACAGTGCTAAACTACAGTTATACACATATACATATATATATATATATTGGAATATAGATTACATTTATGGAACTAAATACATTACAAATGATTTCAGTTAATGACGCGAACTACTTTCATAGTAGCAGTAACAGCAGCAGCTGTAGTTGAAGCAGCAATGGAAACGATTAGTGTTAAAACAGGATTACACTGAATATCTAATTAATCCTTTTAAATAAATACAAAATACATTTTCTAAAAGCAGCTGACAGCATTGAAATAACAACGCCAATACATGCGTCCACCACCGGAACCGGAACCACCATGCAGACGCCTGTTCGATGATACTGGTGATGCAGCTGATGCAGATGACAACAACAATGATGATGAGGATGATGCTGATGATGGACCACTTCCTGCCATTATTAAGTCCGCACCGGCTCTTCTCTGAAAGCTCTTTGGCATTAACTGAAAATTTTCTCACACATCGCGGCGTTGTATATGGTCTTAAATTGCAAATTTAGGTTTTAATATCCAACTTACTGTTTCGCCAGTTGCGCGATTAATTTGATTTAAATCTTTGAAATCATAATCAAGCATTACGCCCGGATCATCATCGCTATACATATTTAGATTATTTCCAGCTGAAACATATTTCAAATTCAATAATCGATACATTATTTTTCTATACAGAAGTCATACTACCTTCATCTCCAGTTAGCCGTTGATCCAATCCGTTCTGATATTCAGCTAACTTTGAATTGAGATTATTTTTATAGAATTCACCAATACGATTTCCACTATGCTCGTGCTCCAGAGCATGATGCAAGGCAACCATTAGACGATCCAAAAGTAAAGCAGCACGTTTTGGTACTATCATCTAGGTAAAACGGAGAAAAAAGAATTAAAGTGTTAAAAATGGAAATCACTTAATTAATTTACTAATAATTGTTTTCTCTTTAATATTTAATTTACGTTGATAAAAAGACTTAATGTCATGGCTTTATCTATTTCTTAAAATACTCATGATACGCTTTAAAATCATTCTTTAGTTAAAAGAATTAACTAAAGGATTGCCAACATTGTGTTTCATTACTTTTCAGACTTCTCTTAAAATTCTTTAGCTAAATTTCATGGTGTTAAGAAGAACCACCAACAATGTGAATTTTTGTAACAAACTATCTAACTAATATTTCAATTATTTTAAAGTTTTTGAGTTTAAATTTAGAATGTGTCATCCAAACAGTTTTTAAGTTATACCATTTTAAAAAATTATCGTAAAGTTACTCTTAAATCACTAATTTCATCAAAAAAATATATCAAAAAATTAATGAAATTTTTATATTACAAAAAGCATTATATTTTTAAGTGATTTTTAATTCTTCTTAAAATGGCTAATTGAAATTTTAATTTTTGTTTGTTTGCGTTATAGGAGAAAAGTATAAAAGATGTTTTCTACTTTTTTTAGTTTGGTCGCTGTGACTGTCCGCAACAATTAGACAACTTATAGAAGAACAAAGAAAAAAACAAAGTATAATTTCCACCTAAAGAACTACTATTTATTATCTTTTTATAGACACATATATCGGCATAATTTTACACTAATGATTGGAGTATTTTTTTCCAAATTATTCCGAAAACTCCACTTTTTTAGTCAAATTATTGCACAATTCTTTTTTCAAATAATTCCCAAAAGTCCACTTTTTCAGCCCTCACACTTGTGGTATAAATTTCTAAAAACTTTGTAACTTAACATTTTGTAACTTTTTGTTTTGTCCACTTTAACATTACTCCATCTTTTAGTTTTAAAACTTTCTATTGTTTTTTTTTTACCTAATTGGAAAAGTTATTGTAAGGGTAAATTTGAATAAAATCTTTAACAAAATATTTCTAAGTTTCTGACCTTAACTTTAATTTTTACACCTGTTGCTATTTAGCCCGAGTTTAAAATTATTTAACTAATTTTGTATTGTTAATACTAAGGTAACTAAAATCTCTTTTCATCTTCTAAAGACTTAAGATAAAGTTTAATGAAGCTAGAGTTATATTTAAAACTATTTAAAGAAACTATACCAACACTAAAAATAAACAAGGAATATTCTTTACGCCCACTAAAATTTGATTTTTTCATGTAAATGAAGTCACTTAAACTTTGTTAGTATTTTGGGAAGAGGCCGAAATGAGGGTATGTCACCTTCAGGGCAAGCAATCAAAAATTGTAACGAAAATATACAATTACAAATTGTGTGTAAAATGATACGGAATCAAAAAAAAACCAAAAGCCAACAGCAACTAAAGAAGATATAAATGAAACAAAAATGTATATAGATACTTTTACTAAAAAACCCACGCACCGGATATTCATCATAGTTGTTGTTGTTGTTGTTGTTGTTATCGTTGCTGTCAGTGTCATCATTTGGCATACTAAAAATCTCCTCCGGCTGACTAGCTCCCATCGATGATGATGATGATGATGACGATGATGATGAGGACGATGATATCCCAGATGCAGATGATTTTCCACGCTTATCATCTTCAAGCAATGCCTCAGGTGGTGGACTATCCTTTAATGTTGATGGTACAGCCAACATCATTCTCATTTTTAAAGATTCCTTGGAGCGTTTATCATTTGGCTGTGTCATCAATTGCCGACACATGTGGAGATCAAAATTCTGAATGAGCACAAGAAGGATAATCAATAAGGCTGGCAGATGATAGGTATTGCCACTTGGGCCACTGCTACTGCAACTGCTCGAATTCAGGTTCCTAAGCCTGGGATGACGACGTGTCCTTGCATTTTGCCAAAGCTGTTGATGCATGTTGGAAAAACTAATTAATGTCCCTCTCAAGCAAGAACTAGTGGTGTCGTTTTGGAGCAGAAGCAGAAGCAACTGATTCTTGGTACGCTACGGTTACTCTGCTGATGATGCTTTTGAAATTTCAACTGAAGCGTTGCCTTTATGTGACGTACGCTTTTATAGTGCAGCACCGTCAAAGGACCAAATGTAACATTTCAGTTTTTTCTTTTTTTTTTTACTTCAGTTTTCTTTTTTACAAAAATGAAACATTATAAATGCTTGTTAAAACGCTATAGGCACTAGGATATAGGGGAGAGCAGAAAAGAGGAAGCGGAGGGGGCAAAGAAACTGTAGACGAAAGGTTCGAGTTGGAGGGTAATCAGGATCAACAGTGAAATGCTTTTTTCAGACTTTGATTTACGCTCGGCAAGATGCCATTCCCGCTGCCCGCTGGTGGCTCCATGTTGTAATTATTGAACATAAAAATCCATGTACAGCCTGCAGCAAAGTTATTAACACACACACACATATTGTGTATTTCTGTGTAAGTGTGGGTGTGTGTGTACATGCGTGAGAGTGTATTGCACTTTTTTCGGTTGGTTTTTACATCTAATGAGCAGCATCAGCATGTGAAAAAAAAAATTCCCTTTATGGTCCACTTGTTGCTAGGTCAACCCCAACACTGCAATGCATACTGAAAGAGATTGAGGGGCAAGTCAATGTTGGACTACTTGCTGTGCATGTCCTTTGGAGCTTAAGCATTTGCATATACACACACATATATATATAAAATATTAAAATATCCACATTACCAATTCTGTGACGATTTATTTATAAAGTATCCAGATTGCATTCCATTTTAATTCATCAGATACCAACCGACATTAATGACAATTAATTTCAGCTGATTTTTTTATATTTTAAATCTGTACCACTGGATTGATGAGTAATTTTTCCATAGTTTTTCCATATGTATGCATATACAAGTAAAATTTCTATCAATGAACAGCGGGAACTTTTGTTATTATGATGTTTTTCTCAAACCAAGTTCATCGACCATAAAACATTTTTCTCCGTTTCTTGACCTGTCTTCGTCCTTTTCCCTCTATCTCTATACTGCTTCCTCCTTCTTAATGTTTTACTCTTTTTGTGGACTATTAATTACTCAGTGTGCGGGCCACATTTGGAATCCGCATGCAAATCGTAATCAAACCTCACTAATAAGCCGTAAAGAAAACAATTAAAATATAGGAAACCAACATATCCTGCAGCGTTTAGTAATCCTTTGTTTAATAGCTTTTTCGTATATTACAAGCCTTAGTTATGATTGTTGTATTATTTTATAAAAAGGAAACTTACTTTCAATGCTGAATATTCTCATTTTATTTTCCTTATTGTTTATAAACATTTAATCCATTATCGTTTAAATAAGCAACAGATAAATCAACTGAATTATGTTTTGATTTTCATTATTTATTTAACAAAAAAAATAATTATTTCTAAAAAAGAAACAAAAATCTTAGAATTTATATTGAATTAAACGGTTTCTAGCGTATTGAAAAACAAGATTTAATTTTACGCATTTTTCTGCCATTTTATTAGTATTTTAAATTTATTTAATATATTATTAATTCTAATTAATAATATTTATTCTGCTCAATTTACTTTAACAGTTTTTTCTTTATAAAGCCATAATTAGTAGCAAATGCAGAATCGCTCCAAACAAAAGTTATTAGGAAAAATTGGATTTTTCCACAAATTCTAACTTCTCTTAAATTAAAAGTAAATTGTTATTTAAAAAAAATCAATTTTCGAACGTTTTGAGATTTTTTCCTATATATGAGAAGTTTTCTGTAGTACTTATATAGATCCGTGGCATTTAAAGGCCAAAACACAGCGTTGCTAATAGTAATAAATCAGTCTATAAGATGCGATTAATGACCAGACAAACCTAAAAATATAAATTACTAATCAATATAAATAAAGGAACAGGAAACTTATTTGTCAATAGTTTTGTTATAAAATAATATTCAGTGATATTTTCGGTTTTATTGAATAATGTTTAAATATGTTGTTATTAAATACTTTTTTTTGTAAATGGTATAATGAATATGGCAAACAAATTAAGATATTTCTTTTCATGACGGTAAACAAAAATCAATTTAAGTGCAAAGTTAAAAATATAAAAAAGGAAATATTAATAACTAATTAATGAAAAATTCAAAAACCATTGAAACGATTTATTTTTTATGTTTTTCTTGTTTTGTTTTAATTGACTTTCGTAGTTTTAAAATTATTTAAGGTAGAAAATATCAAATTCTCTTTATAAGGAATATTAGATCTAAGATTTCGAAGTGGATAAATGTTTACAAAATAAGAATAATAACAGTTTTTTATACGTTTTTATAATGTTTTCCTATTTTCAATACAATTTTTCTCTGTGTAGTTAAATCAGTGCAGCATCCCTGGCATCCTCATAAAGGACATGCGCAAAAGTTATCTCTCTTTTTAAATTCCTATCCAGGCAATCCAGCCAAGTTAACAGTCAAAACAAGCACAAGAGAGTGAATGAGTGACACAAAAGGGGATGGAAGAGGATGAGAATAGCAGTAAGCAACCCAAAGGAGTCTGCAGAGCATCAAATGGAAATCTAAAAATCAGTTTCTGGTGGTCAACCAACAAGGAAAGGAAAGTAAACTAAAGATTGTAGCTGTTGAAATCAATTGGAACATCCGTAACTAGAGAACGCCAATGACAAGGATATACTAAAAGGACCACAACGAAATAAGTGCAGTAGTTTAAAAAATAATGTTGCATTTGCAGTTGCACTTTTTTTGCATCCAAAAAGCATGAAAATGTGCCAAATACAAGCAATTAGCGAAATCAGAGCAACAACAATAACAAATTCATCTATAATGAAAACAAAAGATGACGAAATGTCAAGGACTTAAATGACAAACGGAGAATACGGGACAAGAGTGGAAATTATAGCGCATTAAGATTTGTTTGTTAGCCTGAGAAAAGGTGTTCAATCAGGATGCGTGCCTACTACAGTGCCAAGGATAAGCGCAATTACGGCGATATGAGCTACGAGTAAGTAACACAAATGACATGGCTAAGAAAGCTAGAGAGAGAGGGATAGAGTCGAGTGAGAAAGCGAGACATACAACGTGGAATGTAAAGGTAGGCCACGACAGGTGTGTCATTGTATGTCCTTTCTTGTTTGCTTTAAGGACCAAAAAACTGAATGCCATTCAGCCATTGAAGGCTGAATATTTGAACAAGTCGAAATGCAATTTGAATCATCAATTTCTACAAATTTCACTAGGACAAGCACATGGATGGGTTGGGGATGGGATAGACCCATTTTACGGCAGAATAAACAAATGGAACATTGCCTCAGTTACTTGCATATTCATGTGTCAGCAGCTCTTCACTTAAGTCTATTCCACACATACATACATCTATAGACAAGAGTACACACTGTATTATAATAAAATATATATATATATATAAAATGAAGAAAAAACAAAGATCCTTAAACCATCACCAACACGTTCAAGAGCCACAGTTGAGACAAGAAAAGGGTGATGGCACAAAAAGAGGCTTAGACTAAAGGACTTTTGACTAACTGCTTTTGTATTATATTGTTAGTTGCCTTAATTAATGACTGTCAGCATAACATTAAAGTGTAGGCTTACAAAGACAATGAACTTTTTCTAGATAAAAAGTTAACTGAGAACTCCGTTGAGAATGTTTCAATGTTATGCTTTTCTAAAATAAAATCTTAACATTCTTACAAACAATGTAGTATTACTGAAAATAACAAGTTACAACCAATTACAAATTGAACTTTTCTCGCTAACCGAAAAAAGTCATCTCTACTGACCTTTGATCAAAATGTAAGAGATGAACTGTGTAGATAAACGGTTTTATTTAAAAAAGAACTAGTTTTTTTTCTGATTAGTTTGTTTTCTGTCTATTTTGTCAAGGGTTTACAACTTAAACGGTCTTTGCGAAAATTATATTTATAAACCTTACATAACTTAATTATTAACTAAGTTACTAAGCAGAATTTCGAATTTAAATTAATTAAGAATATCTGTTTCAATATTTTTAACTTACTGAATTATCCAACTCCTCTCGATTTGATAGATAACAGTGTGGAACAACTCTAAATTTCTTCTTTTTTTTTTGTTTATTACATTGCATGTTTCATATAGAAAATATATATAACTAATCTATCATTTTATTTGCTACTCATTCCAGGAGCAAATATCTACTGGATCCAAAATTTATGACGAAACGTGACTTGCAGCATTACTATCGATACTACAAAGTGACAAAAAATCGTGGACAATTCAAAAAAATTATTGTCATTATCTTTTTTATTTGCATTTTCTCGTATCTCTTTGTTGATTATAATTTGAGAACGAAAATATTGCGTCTGAGGGATCGTTTCGATTTCATAGCCCGAATCGATGATGAATATAATATCAGTCAGGCATATTTTGTGGATACGCCGGGTTGTCGAATGCCATATTTTGAGATTACGGACAATAATATAGCACAGTTTATGTTTAAGCCAAAGCAATATTCCTGTGGAAAACAAATGATTAGAGCAAGTGACGATGTTCCCGGTGAATTGCATTTAAATATGCAACCCAATGAGATAATGAATTATCACAATATTAGCGATATAACTACGATCAGTTGTAAATATGCAGAAATACATCGAAAAACAGACACAACCAATGAGTACTTACCACAAGTTCCCTTTAAATTGGAAGAGACAATGCGTTTACCAGCAAATCTAGAATTCATTCAAGTGGAATGCCATGATGCAACGGATCGTCGCATATACGTGGACTATTATTTCTTTGCAATAGATAAGAATGAAACGAAGTCCTCTACACCAACCCGAAGAAACTCTGAGAGGATTAGTCTAAAGCAGAGTGACACACACAGGAAGGCAGAGGAAGCGCCACGCGAAAGGCTTTCTGTAATGATTTTGGGCATAGACAGTGTTTCCCATTTGAATTTTCTCAGACAAATGCCGAAGACTTCCAATTATATTAAGAAATATTTATCACATGTGGAATTTTGGGGCTTTAATAAGGTCGGGGATAATACTTTTCCCAATCTTATGCCTCTACTGAGTGGACTAGATCAGCAGGAATTGCAAATATCATGTGTCTCCAAGACTAAGGCCAGTTTCGATCGCTGCTCCTTCATATGGAAGAGATTCAAACAGGCTGGCTATAAGACAGTCTTTGCCGAGGATGTTGCCGCATTGGCCATGTTTAATTTTTGTAGAAAAGGATTTCGACGTTCACCTACGGATTACTACTTTCGGCCAATAATGCTGGAAATGGAGTCAACTATAGCCAAAAAACATGATACGAATCTGAATCTGTGTATGGGTGCTAGAAGGACTGGCGATGTGGTTCTAGAGTATTTACGGAAGCTAATACCAAAATTTCAAAAGGAACTTTTCTTTTCCTTCTTTTGGACAGTGACATTAACTCATGATTACTTTAATTCACCCGTGCTTTTGGATGGGCAGATGTTCAACCACTTAAGAAAGTTAAATGATTCGGGCGTCCTTAATAAAACATTGGTTTTACTTATGTCCGATCATGGCCTGCGATGGGGATCCTTTCGAGAAACCTATCAAGGCATGATGGAGGAGAGACAACCGCTGCTAATGGTCCTGTATCCTGAATGGCTAGCCAAACGCTACCCCGAAGCGGTGTCCAATTTGCAACTGAACTCAAAGAGATTAACTACACACTTTGATCTGCATGCAACAATGTTGCAACTACTGGATATGCGTTCCCTTGAGAAGGAAGAACTGCAAAGTAGGACCGCAGAGTTGAAAGATCCAGATAGTTCATTACCTAGGGGGATTAGTCTGTTCCTGCCTGTGCCCGTAGAGAGAACATGTGAGCAGGCGAATATAGCCGCTCATTGGTGTACCTGTCATCAGCGCCAGGAGATACAAACGAATGATGGACGAGTACAGAGAGCCGCCCGTTTTTTAGTCCGCCACATTAATGATCGTCTAAGGGCTCATCCTGAATGCCGCACACTTTATCTCAATTCCATATTACAGGCTTTTATAGGTGCTCCACATCACAAGATTCTTAAGAAATTGGAAAATGATTATGCTGTGGACATCACTCTAAGACTGCAGACGAAACCGGGCCTTGGTATTTTTGAGTCCACAGTTCGAATGTCGGGGTATACCACTGCACTGACAGGAACAATTAGCCGTATCAATCTCTACGGGAGTCAAAGCTATTGCATCAATGACTCCAATCTAAAAATGTTTTGCTATTGTCATAGATAGAAAAAAGATAATATGATAAACGGGGAGGAAGTTGAGAGGTGAAGACTTGACATCCAAAATACGTAGCCTTAGAAATATATAATAATCTGTTTTTATTTCTATGAAATAAATGTTAACCATTGTACAAAGACTTCGTACAGATTTTTGCTCAGAATCAGAGCTCATCGTAATCCTTAACATTAGCATGTAGTTTAGTAGAATTCTTTATGTTGACATTAAAACCTAATAATTAATAAAGGGCCAATTGTTTTAATGGCCCTATAAAATATTAACCGCATATGGAATGTATATGTATAAAATGAAACTGTATAGACAAATGAATTTGAGGAACTTATAAGTAGATATATGTAGAATTTACTATATCTTAGCAGAGAATTTCAAATCTATACATATATACATACATTAATATTATTTCAATAAAACAGAATGAATTCCAGGTTACATTAAATATGAAATATGTCTTATCATTTTCCACATATATTCTATTGATCTTTGCAAATGTAGCAGCAAATGTTTTTGATATTCAAAAATTGGTTAAAACTAGTTTTACAAAATTTACTTTTAATTGTGAATTTTACTTTGTGCAACTTATTTGTTTCAAATTTAAAAAAAAAACCGTTATAGATGCCCTCTGATATTGTTTCCCATCTCAAATGGGCATTCTTCTTACTTAAAAATGACTTAGGTAATCAGCATTCCACACAAGGGGAACGATGGAAAATATACGATTGTCCATCCATCTTGTAATATGGAAATGAAATCTTAATTTTTTGTTCAAAAGAATAAGGACTTTTGAGTTTATAAAATTACTATTTTAAAATAGAAGCATCGTGACAACAGTCTCATCCATGCATAATAGAAACTTCTACATAATAAATAAATCGTTTGTTGTACAATAATTAGGTTACTAACCTACACCTTAAAATATAGAAATCATTATATTGGTCATTCCAGTTTCAGACTTATAACTAAGTAGAAAAAATATTCTAAAACCCACCATCAAAATTATAGATCAGTTGCGCGAAATCAAATTAAGAAAAATGGAACTCCAATTGGTTTCAGTTACCAATAGGTTTTAGCTGGCAGTTGGTTATGATAGTTCGGGAATAACGAAATAGTTCAAGGTGTTATAAGAAATTTTAAATTTTAAGAATAATCTTGTCAAGCCGTATGAAGCTTTTTCTTTGCATATATTAACTAAAATGACAGGGCACTATAAATCCACAAGGTAAAAAACGGTTCGTAACTATTAACTCTTGGCGCAAACATATCAAAACGTACAAAAGATGAAAGACGCCAAGTTTAATCCATTAACTTTTTAAAATTAAATTACTTTTTTAGTCCAAACGTATACTTGAATTAATTACAGGAGCAAATGTCTGCTAGACCTTGGATTTTTGCGAAAACGTGACTTACGACTTTATTATCGATCCAAACAATTTAAAAAGATGGTTTTAATCATTTTTTTTCTATCTATATTTTTGTGTATCTCGAACCAATACGATTTAATAAGAAAAATATTTCATCTCCGGGAAGAAAATACAAGGCGGAAAGATTTTAATAAGAAATATAGTTCAGCATATTTTGTTGACACGCCCGGTTGTCAAATACCTTATTTTGAAGTCATGAACAAAGATATAGCACAGTTTATGATTGAAATAGAAACATATTCCTGTGGAAAATCCTTAATTAGGGCAAGTGACGATGTTCCCGGTGAATTGCATTTAAATATGCAACCCACTGAGATAATGAATTATCACAATATTAGCGATATAACTACGATCAGTTGTAAATATGCAGAAATACATCGAAAAACAGACACAACCAATGAGTACTTACCACAAGTTCCCTTTAAATTGGAAGAGACAATGCGTTTACCAGCAAATCTAGAATTCATTCAAGTGGAATGCCATGATGCAACGGATCGTCGCATATACGTGGACTATTATTTCTTTGCAATAGATAAGAATGAAACGAAGTCCTCTACACCAACCCGAAGAAACTCTGAGAGGATTAGTCTAAAGCAGAGTGACACACACAGGAAGGCAGAGGAAGCGCCACGCGAAAGGCTTTCTGTAATGATTTTGGGCATAGACAGTGTTTCCCATTTGAATTTTCTCAGACAAATGCCGAAGACTTCCAATTATATTAAGAAATATTTATCACATGTGGAATTTTGGGGCTTTAATAAGGTCGGGGATAATACTTTTCCCAATCTTATGCCTCTACTGAGTGGACTAGATCAGCAGGAATTGCAAATATCATGTGTCTCCAAGACTAAGGCCAGTTTCGATCGCTGCTCCTTCATATGGAAGAGATTCAAACAGGCTGGCTATAAGACAGTCTTTGCCGAGGATGTTGCCGCATTGGCCATGTTTAATTTTTGCAGAAAAGGATTTCGACGTTCACCTACGGATTACTACTTTCGGCCAATAATGCTGGAAATGGAGTCAACTATAGCCAAAAAACATGATACGAATCTGAATCTGTGTATGGGTGCTAGAAGGACTGGCGATGTGGTTCTAGAGTATTTACGGAAGCTAATACCAAAATTTCAAAAGGAACTTTTCTTTTCCTTCTTTTGGACAACGACTATGACCCATGATTACTTCAACGGTCCTACGCTTTTGGATGATCAAATGACCAACCATTTAAGAAAATTAAAGGAATCGGGCGTCCTTAATAAAACATTGATGGTACTTTTGTCCGATCATGGAATGCGTTTTGGCGTTTTTCGGAGCACCTATCAAGGCATGATGGAGGAAAGACAACCGCTGCTAATGGTCCTGTATCCTGAATGGCTTGCCAAACGCTACCCCGAAGCGGTGTCTAATTTGCAACTGAACTCAAAGAGATTAACTACACACTTTGATCTGCATGCAACAATGTTGCAACTACTGGATATGCGTGTTCTTGAGAAGGAAGAACTGCAAAGTAGGGCCGCAGAGTTGAAAGATCCAGATAGTTCATTACCTAGGGGGATTAGTCTGTTCCTGCCTGTGCCCGTAGAGAGAACATGTGAGCAGGCGAATATAGCCGCTCATTGGTGTACCTGTCATCAGCGCCAGGAGATACAAACGAATGATGGACGAGTACAGAGAGCCGCCCGTTTTTTAGTGCGCTTCATCAATAATCTTCTAAAGGCTCATCCTCAGTGCCATAAGCTATTTCTCAAATCAGTATTAAAAGCCTTTCTAGCGGCTCCACATCACCGTATTATTAAAGAATCCGAAACTGATTATGCTGTGGACATAACTCTAATACTACAGACTAAGCCGAGTCTTGGTATTTTTGAGGCCACTGTGCGAATGTCAGGATATAGCATTACTTTATCAGACACAATTAGCCGGATCAATCTCTATGGTACTCAAAGCTTTTGCATCAATGACTCCACTCTTAAAATGTTCTGCTACTGTAATAGATAGTAGGTTAATCAACTTTTTATAATATTTTTCTAGAAAATATAGGATAAAATATTAAAATATTTATATAAATGGAAAAGAAGAGTTGTCTCATGGTCCATTTAAAAATTGACCGTTACGTTGCATATATGTTAAGAACATATTTTTAAACATATATATACGGTCACTCCAATTGAGCATTTTGAAGCGTGATATATTTTTTTCATGATGACCACTTTTACTCCAAATATTTAAGAACATTTCACTTGCTTAATTGCATAAACAATATAATAAAACATTTTTGTGTATTTGTGTCTGACTTTCCTCCGCTCACGAATAACAGAGAATAGATTTGAATACTGTTGGCAGTGCCGCCACTAGTGCAGTGTCATAGGGGCATTATGTTTTCTGTTTTCTTATCAGTTTAGTTGGTTGGTTGGTTTGTTTTTTTAGGAATTCTTAGAGAAGATGCCTCCGACAGAGACATTGCGTCCTGGTGAACGTGGAAGTGGTGGTAGTGGCGGAGGCGGTGGAGGTGGAGGGGAACAGACATACATCATTAGACAAAGCAACAAATTTTATGAACATCGTGATTCGCAAGCTACGGCCATGTCCGTGGACTACACCGGCCAATGGGTGCTATTGGCAGGACGTGGACACTTGGCACTACAGCGACTAGGTCAAGATGACGGCACTCTGCGACGGCACGAAAGACAATCTAAATATGAGGTGTCCGTGGCAGAGTTTGCAATATGTTCAAGTCGCAAAGAATATTGTGCCATAGCGGTGAGCACCCATTAAATTTAATGGATCTCCATTTGCATTGTGTATAATGTTTCTAGACCAATCAACACATTGACATTGTTCGCTGGGGTCCAGCAGAACCTTACTATGAAAATACGCTGCGTGGTCATACACGGACTGTCACTGACATTGATTGGCATGGCAAGGATCCCAATTTGTTGGTCAGCTGCTCCATTGATACATTCTCTCACATTTGGGACTTGCGGGAACCACGTAAACCAGCAGTTTCTTTAAATGCCGTCTGCATGTGTATGTATTGTATAGTTAATCCAATATTCATATATGTAATATTTAATAACTTTTCTTCCTTCTTTTCCAGCTGGAGCCACCCAGGTGGGTTTCAATCGGGTGTCGGGCAATCTGTTGGCTGCCGCTCATGACGGCGATTTAAGAATTTGGGATATACGCAAAGGAAGCTGTCCCACGCATTATATCACAGCCCATTTAAATCGAGTCCATGGCATCAATTGGAGTCATCGCAGAGAGACATGTTTAGCCACTGCCAGCCAGGATGGTACTGTTAAATACTTTGATGTCTGCAATCCACGAAGGGCGGAGAAAATCATTACTACTTTATCACCGGTCTGGAGAGCTCGATATACGGTAAGAACTTGTATTGAAAACCATATTTAATAAATTTAATTTACTTTTGTTCGCAAAATATACATTTATAGCCCATTGGAAATGGTTTGGTTAGCATTGTCGTACCACACTTGGGTCGTGGTGAGAACAGTTTACTCCTCTGGAGCAATAGCAAACAAACCGATCCCATTTGCTCGTTTGTTGGTCACACTGATGTTATTTTGGATTTTGCTTGGCGGCCAAATCGGGAGAACTTAACAGAAATTGTAATAATTTGACTTATTAATTATTCCGCAACCGTTAAAGTTTTATTTTATTTAAGGAATTGGTCACCTGGTCACGGGATCGTACATTGAGGGTTTTCAAAATTGATGATAATATGCTAAAATTATGTGAACCATCGGCGGAAGAGAAAGTGGAATTAACACAGCCTCGATATGAAGCAGATGTAAGGGAATTAAGAGCGTTCACGCCACCAGAATGTTTTCTCAGTCCCCGGCCTGTAATTGCGGCTGCTTCGCTGCCCATTTCTACTGGAGATGGAGCATGCCACACATTACCGATGGCACGATCGCCAAATTTCGGTGCTGGCTATTGTCGTCGCGAAGAGCCGCATATAGCCCGATCACTGACGGACCAACCGACTTGTTCGCTGCATCATGAGTTCTCTTTACTAAACACGAACATGCCGCATGTTGAAGTGGATATCCTTGATGCCATTAAGCGTTATGCATGTTTTCGGATCTGTGTTGGTGGCCATACAATTATCTTGCAAGTGACCTTTGCCACATCCTATCCAAGTCCAAGTGTGCCACCTGAATTTCAGATGTGCCAGGGAACCACTCTATCAACAGAGGTTAGCGGCATATTACTAAAAGTCCTGCGCGGCAATGCCCTGCAGCGGGTAAAAAAGTCACGTACTTGCCTAGAGCAGTGTCTTCGTGCCTTAGTGGCGGCCATGAAAAAGAAAGTTGCAGCTGTGGGTGGTGGAGCCATTGGCGGCGATCGTAGTCAATTTCTATTGCAATCACCCAGACTGGAGGGGGCCTTATCGAGTACATTGCACGATGCCTGCATACCATTTCCCCGCACCTCAGGTGTGCACTTCAATGCCACTGGAATGTTAACTACATTTGCTCAGCTGATGAACAACAAACGTTTGACTCTGCGGCAACATCAGGCCATGACCCCCAGGACATTGTCGGCCATTAATGGCAGTGGTTTATTAGGCAATGTTATGGCCACGGTTCAAAGAGATGCAAATGCTTCATTCTATCTGCAAGAGCGCATGATTGCAGGTCAGTGAGTGCCACGATATAATTTTCTGGAAAAAAATAAACCAAAATTTTCTCCTTTTTATCTTATTTTATCTAAGGCAAACCCAGCAAACAGAGAGCCATGCGTCAGATGAATGGTAGTCCTATAGCCCACATTTATGATGCCAGCAGCCTACTTCATATAAATCGCGATATGGCACGAGAATTTTCATTGGATAAGCGCAATATAGCCGAAACTTGTCGACGCAATGGTGAAATCTGTCGTACTTATGGCCGTTTGGATCTTTTACCCATTTGGCTATTGGCCGAATTGATAGCTACTCCTCATGTTCCACAGGAGACCATGAATGAGTTGCTTTTCTATAAGGATCCATTTAAGAAATCTCTGCTGGAATCATTAATAATGCATTATGCAACCTCTGGTGATATACAAACTGCCGTCCTCTTGGCCTGTCTCTTCGACAAATGTCCAAGCGATGCCACGGCCATTGATGCATGCCGTTTAGTAGCCCCACAATTAAACTCACAGATTTCCCCATATCATACTGTGTTACCATTGGATGCAAAAAGTTCCAATTCGTGGCAACAGTTGAAGCAATTGCGCAGCAATTCCTGGTCTGATTCATTAGATTGGATGGATTTTCGACAATTCCAGTCCGATTCGTATGCCTGTTCGCTAATAAGACGCACCAAAATGCCATTATTTGATCAATTTAAACGAGCATATGCTGAGATACTCTTCGGTTGGCAATTACTTTCTAAGAGGGCCCTCATACTTAAGCATACACAGAGTGCTCCGCCCCAGCAACAGGGTGTGGAATTTGTCACCGAGTGTTTAGAATGCAATAAGCCCAAGCGAACACCAAAATGTGAACACTGCAAGAAGCCTGTCCTATTTTGTATGCTCTGCTGTCTGCCTGTACGTGGAGTGGCCAATGCTTGTCTGGCCTGTGGTCATGGTGGACACACGCAGCACATGATGCAATGGTTCGAGGTAAGTTGTATATTCTAATCTCAAGTTATGTATAAAAATATCCATAACCTTTTGGTTACTATCTCTGACCTCCATTCCAATTCAGATATAAATTATGACTTAAACCTTTTCAGAACCACAACGTTTGTGCAACTTGTGGGTGCAGCTGCCTGGAACGGACTTCTGAACTGTTGGCATTAATTAGCTGATCTCATTATGGCTGGTCAAGTTTCTTTTATTTGTTTCTTTTGTAAATCTGTGGGATCAGAATAACTAACTTGTTTTATAGTCTTTAATCAATTTGTATCTTTTGTAACGTGAAATAAATATGAGTACATATATAATATATATAAAAAGGTGAAAATGGAACCTGGGTCAACTCTCAGTCTCCCTTGCAAAGATAGATTTGGTTGAGGGAATGGGAATAATTCAGAAAATTGGTAGATAGGCATGTTAATCCAGGAGAAACAAGCCTTGACCAAACCACTAAATTATAACATTAACTACACACTACCCACGAATTAAGGTTTTAAACACATTGAAAAATCCAAGTAAAATTATTTTTACAATGTTGACCACATCGAAGACGTTTTCTTAATGAATTTTATGCTTGGACTTCAGTAATCTGGAGTTCCTAAATAAAATTATCATAGAGACCAAAAGAGGATCAAAGAATTCGTCTTCATTATCGTTTTGTTCAAGTACATCATACATATATATATATCTTTTTATTATAAACGTGTTTTTTGTTTTTGTTTTTTCATCTTTATGCTTAATATTAACGTTTTACTTTTAGTTGTTGTCCCTCAATTATAAAGTGTTTTTTCTTTTGTTTTAAACTAAAGACTAAATTTGTTGTGTATATGTGATTTGTGTCATTACAATTAAAAGAAATGAAAGGAACAGAGTTTTGTTGTTAAAAATGAAAAAGAGCACAGCTCAGCGCATTATAAAAAATATTGCATTTGAAATTTTAGTTCGTGACGACAAGAGAACATTAGTAAATATATATATATATAGATCTACAACTCCTAAATTTTAAACAAATAATACGCACAAAAACACTGAAAAATACAATTACAAAATATCAACTAGAAAATGTAAATAGAGAAATTCCGGATAATGATTATAAGCTAGGTTTCATTTTTGTTTTGACTTAACTACAAAAGTTTGTGTGTCTAAGTGTGTTTACCTAACATCTTGGATGGCTTGTGGGGAGAGATAATGGATGAGGGATGAGGGAATCAATGCCAGCCACTACTAGCCAGAATACATGTTTCCTGATATCATTTAAATTGATCGCGATACGTCGTTATGGCCTTCATCAGTAAACGGACATTACTGCATTGTGTATTCTTGGGAGAATTCTTAATAAATTGCTGACAATTGCGATAGAGTTCCGATAGAACCTTTGGAGCGTGCTCTCTGGTTATGGGATCGGACATGTTAATGGCCAAAATCGCCTCATTGAGGTAGCTAAATTGAAAATAATATAAATCAATTAATATAATATCTTTTAGTACACCAAAATAGCTTACCTCTGTTTAAGCTCATTGTGATTGCTCATATCGGCTGAAATTTGTTGTATCAACGACAAGAGAACCTTCTGCTCAAGCCTACAACCTTCGGGGGTAAATGCCTGTGAATGGTCCGTATGCCTCAGAGTGAACTCAACCAAATTCAAATCATTTGCCAGCAATGCCTGATGGAAGGCCTTATTTATTTGTCCGGCTAATAACAATTGTTTAATACTATCCCTCAAATCATAGGTGGGAGCCGGCGTAGCTGCCTGTGAACGCATCGCCAGATTTTGTTGTTCCATATGCTTGCGTAACTCGACACGAATGGTCTCCTGCACCTGACGGGCCAACAATATCTCCAAACTCTTCACTTCACGTTGTGTCTCCAACATGGCATCTGTGAGTTCAGTGCGATGTTTAAGCAAATTAGTTTCCACCATTTGTTTAAGCGAAGCCAATTTATTGTTAAGCTCCTCGGAATGGACATGCGGCTGTGGCATATGCTGCAGGTAGGTATTAAATTGAACCATAACTGCAAGAAGAGTTTATATTTATTTAATTATATAATGTAATATATATACTTGTTGATTGATATCTCTTACAGTCTTTGATGCCAACGCTAAAGGCATCGTGAAGCTGTTTAAACATATTCTGAGAGGATTTCTCATAGGCCGGTATCAAAGTGCTGCTCATTGATTCGACAAAGGCTATCTGCAGGCTGGCCTGGACACCAATCAACACGGATTTGCCAAATGAATCCAAAAATTGCTAGAATTAACAATATATTAGCTAGAAATTGGTTGCCTTTTTTAGATTGTATCTTTACCTTGCTCTTGCACACTTGAGCTATATTTTCCTTGACAGTCTTATCGAAAACGCTTAACTTTTGAACGATTTCTACTTGTATTTGATTTTGTATTTGATCCATTTTGGCATTGACACGAGGCAAAAGTTGTCGCTGGAGTTCCATGTTAAGGACGTTGCCAATTATATCGGTAAAATGATTCATTACATACTGATTGACGACTTGTATTACAGATTCGCGCAGCTCACGGTTCTGATTCTCACTAAAAATAGAGAATTTGTGATAGTGATAATTGTAATTTATGGATAATAAATATGGATACATATGGATACATACCGCGCCTGCATAAATTCATTTAATTTCATTTGATGCTCGTTTTCGTAACGTTTTAGATATTGTTCCATTAGTTTTGACAATTGCATTTCCATTTTATATGCCAATTGATTGATTGTTTTTGGCTCCAATGCAGGGTTCGAGGTGGGATCCGTTTTTGCCGCTTGCTGTTTCTGCTGCAGTTGTAGCTTTGAAACCTCATTCTCCAGTTTATTTAACTGCTGAGATTGTGATTTCACCAGTTCTTTAAAGGATTTTTAGAGATTAGCTTGTATAATGCGGTACTAGATTTCATTTACTACTTACCTAACAATTGATCCAATTTGGCATTCGTTTCAACATTTACACTTGAATGTTGCTCGGCTGCTTTCACTCCACCAACGATTGAGGTGGCATTATGACTGCTCGTGTTGCTGGCATTGCTCGAGTTTAAGGTGGTCACCGTATTGTTGTTACTGTTGCTGCTAACACTGGTGTTGTTGTTGTTGCTGCTGCTGCTACTAGTATTGCCACCCAATGTTGGTGGCACATTGGCATTATTTTTATGCTGCACAGCCTGTGACATAATATGTGCAGCATTTTGCAATTCGGCCGATTTTTTTGGGAGCAATGGTGAGGGATTAATTAACTCCAATTCCACTTCTTCATCATCATCATCTTCGTCATCACCAAGATTTTCTAATTCAGCCTCGTATGCATCGCCATCGTCTTGAGTGGCCATTATTTCCTGAACCTCACGACTTGGACTTGAGCCGCCACTGGCCAAAACTTCAGGATTTCTGTCAATAGCTATGAATTTCTTGCGGGAATCTTTCAATTTCTGCTGCTCCCGATCTTCAATCAGTGTACTGTTCATCAAATTAAGTAAATTGGTATTAGAATTGGCATCTCCGCCGCCAGCACCCGTAACTGTGGCCAGCATCCGTAAAGTATTCAAGACTTGCGAGTTAATCGTATCCGCACCCGAACTAACTGAATTGGTATCACCAGTTCCCACTGCAGTGGCCGATGTGGAGGTAGTCGATGTGGCCACCACAACAGCAGTTGCAGTTGTGGTTGTCGAAGAGCCACTGTCAAAACCACTGGCACTAAACGCATCCGGAGTCATAAGGTTAAGATGTTGCGGATAAACGCTACTACTTGTATATTGGGGCGAAGCAGATCTTGATTTTATTTCATTATTTGTGCCATCAGCTGCTCCAGCAGTTGCCACTGCCACAGCTACCACAGCGGATGAACTGCCTGTGGACGCGCGCTTAGACGACTTGGCAAATAAAGCATCGAGAGCATCAAGTTGGTTTATTTCACTCAAATTTTCTGGTGAAGCCGAACACTTGGCATTACTGCTACCGGTAAGACTTCGTCTATCCCGCTCTACATGCTGTACCTTCTCCTCACGTAATGGCTGATAAATAATTTGGCATTCCTGCAAACTCTTTGCTTGAACGACAAACATATGGAGCACTAAGGCATTTTGCACAGTGCTCTCATCGTCATAATCATCGGGCTCCTCAAAGGGATAATAGCTGGTATCGGTTGAGCTCTTTAATCTCCTCATACTGGCATTAACAATGGAAAATGATAGAATACCCGAACTTAATTTAAATTCGGCTATACTTTGTATTCTCTTGGTG
This sequence comes from Drosophila emarginata, assembly GCA_037075365.1. Lineage (NCBI taxonomy): Eukaryota > Metazoa > Arthropoda > Insecta > Diptera > Drosophilidae > Drosophila > Drosophila emarginata. The sequence continues at coordinate 1,061,305 of JBAMCD010000012.1, forward strand.
ACATCACTACCATTATTGGCCTCATTCTGATAATCCGTTTCCGCATCACTCTCACTACCGCCAGCTGCATGATCTTCACGTCCATTGCTAATCTCCATGACATAGACAGCTAAACTGTCAAGACTAGAGAGTACCAAATAATTGGCACTACGATCAATGCCGGCAATAAATTTGCCAGATTGTACAGCCTGGGGAATCGAGGAAATCAAATTTACCGTTTGCAAGCATTCCCATAATGTGCAATTCCAAAGTTTAATCTCTGTATTAAAGTCGCTGGTGGTGATCACATTCTGCCAATAAGAGCTGCAAAAAGAAAAATAAATATTATATCAAATTTGTTTATTAAACAGATTAATAAGGAAAACTCACTCTTCGGCTGGTTTATTGATGTTGTCCAAGAAAAATAATGAATCGACTTTTTTGCCATCATGCGGCTTCCATTCGTGCAAGCAACGGTGATTCCTCACATCAAATAAATAAATTTGATAGAAACGTACTAATCCATCGGCACAGGCAGCTGCCACTGTGGTACCATCGGGTGACAAAGCAACACAAGTAATTAATGAATCCTCTTTGATCTTGAGATAACCAGTATCCAATGCAGCTGGTTGAATTTTTCCACGCTTTAAAATAATAAACATAAAAAACGGGGAATCAAATTATAAACAAATGCATCGTACTAACAAATCAATGGAAGCTTCATGTTTCTATATGAATATATTATATACATATGTATATATGTAGATGTGCAGTTGTATATAGTCATGTCAGTTTTTATAAGATCATAATTCTATACTGATTTAAACCTACCCCTTGCTCATTGACAATCATTTTGACATGGAAACATTGGAATTGTGAACTGCGTGACCAAATCAACAATTGATTCTCATCCTCTTCCTCGTTTCCACCTCCTGTTGTTGTTGCGTTGCTGTTTGCTGTGCTATTCGTGGTGGTACTGTTGTTGCTGACATAGGGACACCAAGATACCATATCATATTCAGGCACATAGTGATCAATGGGATCTTCAACTTTAAGCACAAGATTGCATAACAGATTGCCATCGATTTGATCGATTTTAAAGACAAACAGTGAACTCATATCGATAACGGCCAAAATCCGATCACGTTCTGTATAGGAGAATTGTAAATCCAGGACTTCGCCACTCATGCCTTTAATGAGTGCACGCAATGTGGAGCTTATATTGCATACACGGACCATCCCCTCCATGCCAGTAGCTTTATTATTGACTAAATTATTGAGAGAAAGTAGACATAAAATAAAACAATTCTATAGAATATATAAAGAATTTCAATCTTTACCATTAATAGCATACGCCAAATGTTTGCCATCCCGATGCACGGCAACTAAATGTCCTGGATAATAGTATTTGCGCTCCCATTTATAGTCTACAACATTCTTGAGCTTGACTTTGGATGAGCCACGGGTTTGAACTCCACCAGTGGCCAGAACTTTTGTATGATTCGTCTTGATTAGATGACAACATTGTTTATCATAGGGCTTAAAGTTTCTAAATTAATAAATTTTAAATACACGATTGGGTGAGTAAAACGATTATTGCTGGAGGAGGAGACATTTTCTTACATTATTTCGACATTTTTTCCATCGCCTGAATTGCCATTCACGGCTTGATCCTGTTCCTGCTGGGCGCTCATCTTCAATTTACTATTATTCAGCTTTGTTGTTGCTGTTGTTTCTGGCTTAACACTATTGCCACACCTTGTAGACTTTGAGAATGAAGACGACAGAGACGGCGACGACGATGGCAAAGTTGTAGGCGTAGCACGAAAGATTGGCAATTGGGCTAGCGCAAAAAGCGCGATTAACATTAAAACATAGGCTCACTTTTTGGGAAAAAGACAAAAAAATGCATATTATTTTCTATATTTTTTCTTTACACAAACACACGCGCGTAGACACCCACACAGACATGCACACACATTCAGAATGGCTTTCCAATTGGAGCTAACTAACCTTGAGCAGTTCCTGAAGTTTCAGTTCTTCGTTGCTGATCCCGATTATTTTGAGTTATCCCTGCTGATTGGCAGAGGGAAAACCTTTAAAAAAACTATTATATTTATAACTATTTGCTATTGTCGTCGGTTTTTACTTTTCGTTCTCTTTTCGCAAAAAAGTTGCCCAATTGCCGATGCCGCAAACCCTTAGAGAAGAAATGTAATTGCCGATGCCGCAAGTTTGTTATCGATAACCAAAAACAAGTGGCAGGCTCTTATTAAAATTTGGAGTTGAGTCCGTATCCTGTGACTTTTTGTGATCTAAAGTGTGTTTTGTAGATACGAAAAACTTTAAAACAATGTAGACTTACAAATAAGAAATTATTTTGAAACTTTGAAGAGGATATTTAGATATATTTTGGTACTTTAAAAAGGATATTTTAGATATATTTATTTTAGATCAACAAGTATTGAATTTTAATTTTTATTTGACATCTCTAAAATTCTTGTATTCTCCTTATTACAAAAAACAATACAAAACATCAACGATGTCGAAAATATATTACTATTATCCTGTATACATGTACATATATGTATGTGTGTATTATTATTGGCTGCCTTTTTTATAATTTGATCAACAATTTATATTTCAAGCCAGGTTTATTTGTATTACTATTGTGTGCAAAAAAATTGATACAAATTTCGATACTTTAAAAAATGCCTGAACTATTTGTTATCGATGACTGCGCACTAGGGCTGCACAAAACATTAAGCGCCAAGCATTTGAAAACATATTGATTATCTCATTTCCAAATTCGCTTCAATGAGTTTTGGTCGATGTACCATGAACTTACTTATAAGAAAGTCTTGTTCCCAGGAAGCAAACTTTTAGGAATACCATAATTTTTGTGTCTTCAAAATATTGGAATTTTAATTCGTTTTGCTTATACAGCACATTTTATTGCATTTTATCGCATTTTAACATCAACTTAATACATTTATTTTTATTGTTTTATATATTTATATATAGATGTATATCTTTCAAAACAATACACATTAATTACGCTCATAAACGTAAAAAATATGTTTACATAGTGTTTTCAATATCACTTTTGACTTACTTCCATTTCTGTTTGTTTCTTCCGTTAATTCTTTCTTTGTCTCCGTTTTGTAAGTGTTTTTGTGTGTTTTTTTAAGTAGTAAATCTTTGAAAAATGTTTAACAATTTGGAGAGATAAAAGAATTGATTGATTGAAAGACGGTTTTGTAAAGTTAGTCTAATAGTTTTGTAAGTAATGCAAAAAGAATGTGTAATCAAATTATATATGTATGTATATATATGCCGGGTATATCTCATAAATTCGAAGTTAGCACATACAAAAAAAGTAATATTATATTCATATAAGTGGTCCGGTTAAATCAAATTTGTTACCTGTTTTCATTCGGTTTTCTCTTTTTGTTTAATGTACAATAATATCAAGTTGTATAGAAAATAGTTTTCATATTGTTTTTTTTTTGTTTTTAGCTTTTCTTTTTAAACAAAAACTTAAGCTAAGCTTTCAAGGAAATTAAATTTTATGGGTTTTTCATTTTTTTTTAGAAATTTCCACTTTTTTAAATACTTAAATATTTAAGCCTGGCTTTCTCTTCTTGTTAAATTTAAATTTTCATGTTTTTTTAATGTTATCATTGCCGGAATGAATGAGAAGTTTTAGTAAGAAAATTTCGAGAGGCATATACATGAAAATATAAAATTATAATTCAATAAATAGCATTTTAAATTAGTAATTTTTTAAGAAATGCGTGTGTTTACAGCTTGCTAGAGGGAGGCGCAGTGGGGAAATGTGTTCACCACTTTGTGGCAGTTGCAATTCTATACTAAGGATGGAGGGTGAAAATAAAGTGTGTTTTGTTTTTTTCTTTTTGTATTCCGCCTTTTGTTTCTTCTTCGTAATGTGTTTTAACAATTTGATGAAGGTATACATAAATCGATCTGCATAAATATATATGTATATAGTATATAGAGGCGACAATTATTGTTGCTGTTTTCGCATGATTGGTTGCAATTTGTTGTTAAATTTTTTTCAGATTTAACTAACCTACTTATTAAATAAGCAAATTATAATACGTTGAATTAGCGTGCAAAAATCACAATGAATAAACGCAGCTAACAAAATGGTTGCAGGTGATCTTCATTCCTTTTCATTTACACTGGGCATTGCTATAAACATGTGGGAGTTAATTAACTTAGTTGCATCAAGTAGGTATAACTTATCGTTTCTTGAAGAAAATCTTAAAAGATGTATCATTTTAGTTGCCAATAGCAATATATAGAATGAATATATAAAAATAATAAAGCTAACAAATTTTCAAAATGTTTTAATTAAATACTGAATTTTATAAGATCTTTTGCTATTAACTGAACTATTATTCCACTGAAAATCTTTCCTCAGAGCACTGGACACTTTTTAAATTCAAAGTTTTGAAGGTCTAAGGATACACAGTACTTGAACGGATTTTTAAAAGTTAGTTTTTTCAACAGATTTGTTAAGATTCAAATAGAATCATCTAAAAAAAATAGCAATAGGAATGAAGTAGAAATTTTTCAGATTATACAAATCACTATATCAACTTAATATTTAGAATACTAAACTGTATTCTTACTTGATTGCATAATTCTTGAAATTTTGGAACTTAAAAATAATAATCAGGTAAGATTCTAAAGCCCTAATTCAATTTGTGGATAGATAAAGCAAATACATATAAAGCATACAACATTTATAATTTTTTGTTCTTTGAAAGCCTAAGATTGAATTATTAAGCAAATGTCTAATAGGCAGCCTAAGCCCACGAGTTAACTATTAAGTTTTATATCGTAACGATGTATGAAAAACCTTATAAAAATCATGTTTTAGTTAGAAATAAATTTAGATTTTTTTTGGAATTGGATTTTTTAAAATATTTTAAAAAATACTTTCAAGATGTCTTTTTGAAGCTTCTTCACTCCCATTTAAACAAGCCAGTGTAAACGAATTCTCCTGATCGAGTAACTTGTGCAGAAACAACAAAAATTATAAAAAAAAAATATTAAAAAACCTTTAAGCAAAAAAAAAAATGGAGCCCTTCTACTTTTAACCATTCGTATTTGTGAAGGGTCCTCCAGCTGAGCCGGAGGAACCGCCAGTAACATTTGCAGTCACTGGTGCCGATATTGATGAGCCCGTTCGCATAGTAGAGGCCGGTCCCTCTGGATTCAAGCTGCTCTCTAACTTCAGACGCATCTCCTCTTTGCGCGTCTGGACGCTGAGCAGCTCATCACTGAGATCATTACATAGATGGAGTAGCGAATTGTTTTGTTCGCGCAGCCTTTGCAGCAGTTCTGTGGTGCTGGTTTGATTCTGTTTAAAGGACACGTGACGCAAGGAATCAGTAATGGCAGTCACACGTTTCTCAAATTGCTCGGCACTGGGCAGCTGTGAGGAGGCAATAATTGATGCCGATGATGGTGCTGCCGACTGCTGCAATGGGGCTGGCGGCGGCGGCTGTTGGGGCGGAGATTGGGAGCTCCGAGGTGTCTGGCAGGGCTTTCGATAAACCTCAAATGCGGACACACGTTGCTGGGTGGCCTGATGTTGGAGTGTTATGCGTGTGGGTGGCACAACACTAGCCGCCGGTGCTGCAGTGGCACCACTATTACTATTTGGCGCTGGTGGCAACGAATGCTGTTGTTGCTCGGCCATCGCCGATGACGGTCCACTGTCCAGCTAAAATGATGTCGAAATAATACAAAATTAATTTTCCACATAATTTATATAAAATCATAATTTTTTGTTTTGTTTTGTTAATCAATTGAAATTTGGAGTTTGGATACACTCGAAAAATGTGAATCTTTAGCCAATTGGTATATATTTGTATATATATATTTTTGTTTGTCAAAGTTTACACTTACAACATTCCCTTCGTCGGCAAAATGCGTGAAATCGGCAAAACCTGTTGAGGTTTGCATATCGAAGCTGGCTTGAGCGGTTATCTTAACAAAAGAAGGCGAGCGAGCGAGCGAGGTCGTGGGAATTTTATATATTTTCAATTTGAATTGGTTTGGATATCACAGTTATAAATATATATATATATGTTTATGTATATATATGCATTTGTGTGTTTTTGGGTGTACATATATTACAGGTAGATTTCGATTTGCAAAATAAGATTTATATTATATGTATAGAAAAGAAATAAAAATTAATAAAGCACAAAGAATTGAATTGGGGAATTCTTATGGTTCTAGGATTGTTGATCAAAGAATTGTGTTTCGTATCAACAATCCTATTGGGATTACATAACTATTAGAAAAGAGAGAAAGTATTATAATAGTTGAAAAAACAGATGTAAATGACAGTCATACAGAGATAAATGAAAAAATAGTTTTACTACTAATTGGTAAATTCCATAAAAAGACACGAATTAAAGTTTAAAATATATTGAGACCCAAAGAGGACATTCTACAAAATATTTTACTTTACTTAGACTTATTATTATTTAAAAGAGTGCAAAATTTGTCAAAACCGTTTAAATACCATAAGATAAATACGACAATCTGTTCCAATTTAGACTCTTATTTGAGAAATACTTTCCAACAAGAACTGAATTATCCATAAGGGTTAACTTTTTAAATTGATTATCTCAAATGTAAACCGGAGTACACTGTCTCTACATAGAGAATTTGATTGGGTATTGTTTCTGATTAGTGAACATAAATAAAAAGCGATATCAAATTTCAACTTAATTCCGATTTCAATTGGCATTAATTCAATCCCTGTAGTCTTTGGAATTTAAATTTCATTTTAGAAGAGACTCTCATTTCTTATATCTCTGTATGACTAATTAAACAGAATGATAAGACATTATACACACAGATATGGAAAAATACGATGATGACATAACTTACCTCCGCCTGTTGGGCGCCGGCTGTGCTCATTTTAAATTTATTTAAATCCAAACTGCTGCTACGAGCATGACGATGTGGCCGCGGTGGTGGCAATGGAGGTGGTTCCTTCTTTACCGTAGCAACTGTCGTTGTATACACAGAGGCGGAGCATGTGGTGGGCATGGGTAATGGCTCTGAAGATTGGGCTGGTGGTAGCGAATCATTCAATCCAGTGGAACCAATGCTCGGTTCACGTTGAGGAGGTGGAGGTAAAGCACTATTCTTCGCTGGCAATTTTTTTGCTTGGGGACGTTGTATGGCGCGCAGATCGCTGCTATCTCGATGACTCAATGCTGCTGTTGTCATTATGGCTTTGGGACTCTCTTCGCGAAGGACAACAACCGCTTCCACTTCGTTAGAGACTTGTGGATTGTCTGTTGATGATGATGATGAGGAGGCTATGACTGATCCAATAGGTGTAACACGGAGCGGTACAGGATGTAAAATTTGTGGATTCGAGCCCACATCCTGTGCGGTGCGTTTCATATCAAAAAGAGCAGGCTTCAGTCCAGGACTAGACACTACTGGAACACCGGCTGCTGCACCAGTTCCTTGCACAACAGCCGCTGGTACAGAAGCTGCTGAAGCATTTGCTGTTGTAGTTGTGGGAGATTCACTGAATTTAGTCCATTGACTGCTTGAATCGGCGGCGGCTGCTGCTGTTGCTGCCGCCCCGCTACCACCTACGCTCGTATCCAAATTAGGAGAATTGGAAATACTGCGATTTTTGATAGGTGACGAGGTGGTAACCTGATCACCACGCCTAGATGAATTACTGGCCTGCGATGATGTTGAAATGTTGCTCAGATTCATGATATTCTTTTCAGTGGCCACAATGGGACGAGACTTGGATGTACTGCCTCCACTTAAATTGCCTATTATAGTATTCTCGGTGTGATCATCTTCATCATCATCATTCAAATGCAGGAGATCAGCCTCAGGGGGCTCTTGAGGTAACGCTGATGATGTTGAGGAAGTTACTGCCCCGGTTCCATTATCTGCGACACCAACTTTCACAGTGCCTCCTGATTTCAGTACATTTGGATGCAGACAATGTGGTAAACTGGTGGGCAATGGAATATTATTACGACGTAAGACAACCAGATGCATGGCAGCTGTGAATTCTGAAAGACTTAGCGCACCATCTCGTGTTACATCGCATAGCTGCCATATGTGACGCAGTTCTTCCACAGGAATACGACTCTTTTCAAAGAAGATCCTATAGAGAAAAATAAAATCTCCATTATGGATAAATTTATATTACGGAAAAAGCATTTATTGAGACTTACCGCGCAGCCTGACCCGAAAGCAAACCATGTGGATCACGTTGCACGGTTTTGAACTGTTTATTATAGTACTCTCTTTGTTCGGAAGTAATTTGATATAGAGTGACCAATTCATTATCATTATCATCATCATCGCTGCTATGACGATCCGAGGATTCCTCTTCGGTGCCCAGCAACTGCCTATGTTCATCTCCCAAAAGACCCTGCCATAGAGCATCCTGGGCCCATGGACGTTCCGCCACACTATTTGTTGGCGTGGGACTGTCGCTATTTGTGCTCCATGCTTCCGGTGAACCAGTTCCACGTCGTCGCTGTATACACAAAATATTATATAAATTTAACTAACTGAAGCCAAAAAACGAACCCGTAAATTCTCTCGACTGCTACTAGTGACTAGACCGCCACCACTGCTGCCTTCGCCACTATGCCCCTGACCGGTTTGTTCATCCTGGGATTCGTTTTGCTCCACCTCAGAATCGGTGCTAGGCACATCAGAGGCATCTTGCTGTTGATCCAGTTGTTGCTGTTGACTGTTGCGACGTAGTGAATTTCTACGATCCGTGGGCGGTGGAGGCGGTAAACCGTTCTCTGGCACCACAACAGGAGCAGTGGGACTATCTTTCCAGCTAAAATGTGGCAAAGGCAAGGGCACAGTAGCCACTATTAACTCTTGCCGCAATGGCATGGCAGCCTGATGAGCAGCTATTAGCTTAAGACATGAATAGAATTGGGTACGGGAAATGTGCAAGGCAGTCGGGGGTATGCCAGCTAAGCCAGTGATCTAAAAGTAGAGCAAAGAAGATGAAATTGTGCACAGAAACGTGAAATCGGTAATAAGACCTACCTCAATCACCGCCTCATTGGCAATATCAGCGGAACGAAAGAGTTCTGTGGCCTTTAGCATGGGCACTTTTCCACCAGTTTTCTCTACATCGCAGATTTGGAAGAGTTCACTGTAGAAACGTGTTTCCAGTTCGGTCAACGTAACGTCCATTGCCAAACTATAGCGACTGTGACTGCGACTTGTTGCTGTTTAGTGGTTGCTCTTCTTTTTACTAGCCACACCCCGTTCCCGGTGTTTCCCTATTTCGCTCCTAGTTTGGGTTTGCTCTGGGCTGATCTTCAGATTTGTTTATTTCCACCAAAACGCTTAGCAAACAAAGCTGCTACCTCTCCTCTTTGCTGCACTCCTCTCACCTTCCGCACTTTTTCTCTCTGTGTCTCTCTCTTTCTCTGTTGTCTCGACGTTGCGGAGTAGGCGGAATGGATTGGAAATGGAAAAATGTAGGCAAAAATAACTCCCACCTTAAATGATTGAGGACCAATTTCTCAATTTTGTTTAGCTATTGCAGAGCCCCGGAAAGCCGTTTGACTAGTTGGCCGGAATTAAAGCATGCCTTGGGCACTTGTTAATCACAAATTTGAATTTTCTCTGCCTTTAGCTGCCCCGAATTTCAATCAATAGAACTTTTATTGGTCGACTTCGACTCTTTTTTGCAAACTGTTTTGCTGGCTTTCGATAGGCAATGTGAGAGGAATTTATTCGATAAAAATGTGTATCGGTTAGCCAGCTGTCAATACCGCTATGTTTGGGAAACGAAATATTGCAGCCCTGGCTGAATAAAGCTGGATGTTCTGGTAGACACAGTAGAACCAAATTAATTTTCGAATAAAAATTTTTTTATTTAAGGTTTACAGAATATGTAATTCAAAAGTTTCTAATTAATATGAATCTTAGCCTAATTAATTCTGAAACGTTTCTTACTAGTAAAGTACTTATGGACTACAAAAGCGTTAATATATTTCAAAATTTAAATATTTATTTATCTAACTAAAGTTAACATTTGACAAAACTCAGTTACCATTTAAAGTCACAATAATAGCACATATCGTTTAAAAGTTTAGCATTTTTCTTCTTTTTTCAAGCTAAATATACGTATGACATCACTGACTAAGCAATTTAACAGTTTTCCGTTGGTTGTTATTGTTGTCCGTATTGCGGCGTCAGATAGGTCAGCTGAAACGCAATTTAAACAAAGAAATTGTAGTTATATTTTTCAATTTAAAACCTACAATTTAGTCAACAATGTTTTCGAGAAAAAAGCCAGAACCAGCCAAGCGAAGACAACATGATTTGTCCCAGGTGAATAACGAAACCAAAATCTCGCCTTGGATTTGCTCTATTTGTGATTATGAGTCATCTTTGTTTTATTTTATTTCTCTTGCCCCATCTCTTCTCATCCTCTTGGTCTTAATTAAACATAGTTTGGATTAACGGAAATACCAGATGATTTTGATCCCAGTGTGGGCTATGGACAAGATGATGACGGCGGCGATAGTGATCTGGAAGCGGAGCTGGCTGCAATTACGCGAGGAGGTGGAGGTGCACCTAGGGCTAAACCCAAACCCAAGTTAATGCCAACCTCAGATTTGGATAAAATGATAGCCGACAGTTTGCGTGATGATGTCAGCGATGATGATGACGACGAGGAATTGGAAAATGACTCTGATTTGTTAGGAGAGCTAAGTGGTATAGCCGGAGTCGATATAGAACAAGAGGAAGTGGAGCAAAAGGCCCCTCCCGCTAATGAGGAACCTGTACAAACATTTTTACCAACCTCTACAGTGGATACCATGAGTATCATAAAGCAACGTTTGGAGATGTATAAACTGGCAGAGGCAAATGCCAAATCATCTGGTGAAGCTGGAAAGGCGCGTCGCTTTGCTAGAGGCTTTAAAACCTTGCAGGATCTGCTAAAGCAAGCGACAGCTGGTAAATCTATCAATGTGGACGATATACCGCCAGAGGTGAGTGTGAAACCAAGTGGAGAAACACCTGCGGCACCAGCTGAGGAACCTACCCAACCAGAGGAACCCAAACAGCCATCACGGGTTGCTCCACCCCCACCAACGCCCTCCCCACCCACACCTTCAGCTACTACTACGAGTCCCTCAACTCCTCCTAATCCTATGGTGAATCAAATGCTAAGCCGGCAAAGTGAATATAAAGCTGCAGCCTTGCAATCCAAGCGTTCTGGTGACACTGCCACTGCATTGCAGTTCCTTAAAGTGGTCAAACAATTCGATGTGGTCATTAAAATGTGCCAGGATGGTCAGGAAGTGGATCTTAGTGATATGCCACCACCGCCCAGTGAGTTTCTTGAATTTCTAAATAAGCTTAAAGAGGGCGCTGCCACAGGCGAAGGCAATCCAGAGCCCAATCCCGAACCTACACCAGCTCCTGCTGCTACGCCTGCTGCCGCTCCTCCAGCTGCTGCCACAACTGTTTTGGAAGCCCTACAACAACGACTGGAGAAATACCAATCAGTTGAAGCGGCTGCCAAAGCCGAGAATAACACTAGTAAAGCTCGAAGATTTGGACGCATTGTCAAGCAATATGAAGATGCCATTAAACTCCACAAGGCAGGGAAACCAGTAGCTTTTGATGAGCTGCCAGTGCCGCCAGGATTCGGACCATTACCGACTAGTAATGCTGAAGCGGGAGGAGGAGCAACAGCAGCAGCAGCCGCAACTTCTCCCTCGCCTGCAAGCTCACCTCCTGCCACAGCAAGCACATCGGCAGATGCTTCACCCTCACCTACGCCATCTGTGACACGTAAAGCACCGACTTCGCCACCATCTCAGCCCCAAGAGTTGACCACACGCACATCTGGTAATCATCAAAAAAGTAACCTGGCAGAGCAACAAATGAAACTTCTTTTGGAGCGTCAAAAAGAATTTAAAGTTGCTGCCATAGAAGCGAAAAAAGCTGGCGAAATAGATCAGGCCAAGGAGTATTTGAAAATCTACAAAGGATTCGATTCTCTATTAAATGCGGCCAGTAGTGGGTTACCTGTGGATCTCAGCACAGTAAGTAAAAAAGAAACCAAAAAATTATTATAAAAATGATTTAATTTCAATTAATTTTCGTTTTTTCCAGCTTCCAGTGCCGCCCTCCCAACGAGACAACCTGGAGGCATCCTTTGCCATTGTTTCGAGTGAGGAATGCGATCCCAATACAGATGATATATGTGAGATTGGTGTACGTATGGAAGAGCAACTGGCTAAGCAACTAATGATGTGTAAAAATACACGAGATCATCACAAAGCCATGGGCGATGTAGCTGGAATGAATCGTTTCGAAAATCTAGCTCTGACTGTACAAAAGGATTTGGATTTGGTTCGATATTCCAAAAGAAAGAATCAACAATTACCAAAATTTCATTATGAAAAAAGGAATTTCAATATTGTCCATTGCAACACAGATTTAACCGATAATGAATTGGAAATTGTTGTGGTCAGAGGCATTACTTATAATGTCCAGAATCCAAAGGATGTCGACACCTATGTACGCGTGGAATTTCCTCTATTAAATGTTGGTTTGATTACAAGTTTCCAAAAAAATAATATTATTAATTTAAATTATTGTGCTTTTTGTTTTTTAGGATGAATCTTTCAAAACGAAGACCAATGTAATAAAGGATTCCGATAGCCCGGATTATGATGAACGCTTTAAGGTTGATATACAACGTGGTAATCGACAATTTCAACGCATCTTTAAACGACATGGTGTTAAATTTGAAATATATTCCAGGGGGTAAGTTATACTCCAAAGTTTTTGTCATATTTGATTTCTTTTTCTTATGTTGTTTGCATTACTAATTTTGTTGGCTTTTCATGCATATGAAAATTCGAATAACTAAAAACGTTGCGACGGTTTGGCCTTAACCCTCATGTAGACTACATTCTAATACAGAGATATATATCTGTACAAGAGTTTGACTTGTCCAGAAATTGAACTATATTGTTGTCAAGCTTACAGAAATTTATTTAATCAAAAATTTTAGAAAAATAATCGTTAAAAACGCTCCCACAGCCAAAAAATTGTGCTTATATAAAAGATGGTTTATTACTTTAGTTATTATATGTATGTGGAGTTTAAAATTGAAACATAAAAGACTTTGATTCGAAGAAAAAATTAAAAAAGAAGCTTACAAAAAAACGGGCGATACATTTTTAGGTCGGAAAAACAGAACTGACCTAACTAAGCTTTAGTTAAGTTGTTTATTATATAGACAATTAAAAATATATTCTTTTATATCTTCTTAGATCTTTTAAATTTGTTAAATTTTAAAGTTCACTGACTTGATCAAATTTGATGTTAAGTTAAATATCCGTATCGTAGAATATTTAGTTTATTATCTGTTAGATGATATTAAATAATTTAATATATTTGTGGAGCATAAATTTTCTTACCATTAATTTTTTAAGTAGAAGTGGTAATTCATTTACAGTTCACAAAAATGTTATTATTCCATTTTGTACGTCTGTTTATAGTTTGAAAGGACGTGTATTGATCTATGTAGATTTCCCGTTTGTTGTTATTTTGAAAATGTTCTTCAAGTTTTACACAATATATTTTATTGATTTATCATTTAGCATGTTTAGTTCGTTTCGTTTTCAGCACGTTTTACGCTTGCATATCCTATTCCATCCATTGATTTTCATGTGGATTTGTTTTTAATAAAATGCAATATATATTTCTTAAACATTTTTACGCCTCAAAATCCCAACAAACAACCAATCAAATTTCCATATGTAAACGCGCTCAAAATCAAATCGCAAATTGCTAATTCGCCATTAATAGCTGCAGTATTGATTGTTGTGGACTAAGTCGTAAATTGCCCATATGTTGTTTCAGAGGATTCCTAAGATCGGATACATTGATTGGTACGGTGAATGTGAAACTGCAACCGCTAGAGACGAAATGTGATATACATGATACCTATGATGTAAGTATAAATACCTCCTATTAGTATTTATAATCACAATGATTAATTTGTAATCATTAATTACAGCTAATGGATGGTCGAAAGCAAATCGGTGGCAAGTTGGAAATCAAAGTTCGTGTACGAAATCCCATTTTGACCAAACAAATTGAGCACATCAATGAAAAGTGGCTAGTACTAGATGCTGAAGGCTAATCATGATTCCATATAAAAGAACTTATTGTGGCCTTTGCTTAAAGCAAACAAAAAAATAATCACAAATCAACGAATCTTTTTCTCACTGGACTATTGCTAAATTAAAGTACAAAACACGAAACGATTTTGCAAATTTTTTTTCAATTTCTTGAGTTGTAAATTTGCCGCCAATAACTTTAAGAAAAAGTTTGGTTATTGTTTCAAATTACGTGCTTTCTTTTGGTTATGGATCTATAAGAAATTGAGATACGTATAATTTATTTTATGATTTAAATATGTAAAAAAGTGAAAAACATACACAAAAGCGCTTACGTCCCAGACTCATTGTGAAATGAAGTAAATTCTATTTTGCTGTGGTTTTTTTTTAATGTATTATGAACACAACACAGATTATAAATATGTACTATATATATTAATATTATTTATGTGTATATGAGATAATTGTGGCATATTTGTTAAGGCTAAAGGCGCTTGTCCAGAAGATTTGTGCCCTTTTATTTGTTGTTCTTGATTTGTGAGTACTTTTGTATGCATATAAAGTCAGTTCCATTCCAAGGATTATAGCTTGAACAGGATAGTGGGATAATTGGGAGGGTAGGATCAATTTGCGCCTGGCCAAAGCCTGATTATGTTTCATCTAAATATGTTTAATATGTTGCTTGTTGTACGCATTAATTCTTTTGGTTATAATTATAACTCTAGATATTCAACGATTTGGGAATAGGGACTGGTCTCATTAAAGACATCCACACCACGTACTTTATAAAAGCCTGCAAAGAAGAACATTTTGATAATTTGTAATTATATTAATAACCTTATAAAATATAATCATCAGTACTTTTGACGCTAATTATAACAAACTAATTGACTAATTATTTTGAACTCACCATTTACGCTGCCATTGATCCCAGGTGCATATTGAAACGATGGATAGGGCAAATGCCAGCCCACGGATATTAGTGACCAATCGGTTCCTGTGGCCATTATGCCATTCCGCTCTCTAAACCACACCTCGTAACTCTTTAGGCATTGCGTTGACTTTGGATGCTCATTCCAACTGATGAATACCTCGCCTTTTGTAACCTCCCCAATGGCCAATTGTTGTGGCCTCTTTAATTTTGGCCAAGATGTCGAGCATACACGCAATAACATGGCCCATGGCAGTGGTATACTGGCAGAATTAACCACCAGTTCGCTATTATACTCCCATATGGGTCCTGTTTTAAATAGTCGTGGTGTCTGGACACGACGCATAGCTTCACGTAACGTGGCATTGGGATAAGCTGGGCTACCTGATTGCTGCCACACGTAGTAGGGATCTGTAGACTGAGGCACTAGCAGTTCTGTGATAAATGCAGATTCATTGGCAATGGACATGTTCAATGTGTATTTGTGATGATAGATGGTAAACTGGGGACCAGCCACCTCAGGACTAAGAAATATGGTGGCTACATATTGTCCCTGTCCACCTATACCCCCTGAAATGCTGCGCAGGACTTGAACACTATGCTTTGTATCCATATTGACCATTTCCATGTCACTGGCTCGTGTCCCCAATTTTGATAACATGCCCAGAGCAGCATAGACCGGTTTCTGTATAAACTGAGAATGCGGTGGATGCGTTTCGTTCATCCGAAAATGGGCCAAAAGTGTCCTGCAAATAGAAGGGAATAAGTAAGTAAATAAAGGTTAAAACCAAAGACTTACCTCTGGGTAAATTCGTTGGGATGATAACTGAGGAATGCATTGTCATGGCTAATGGACTCCAATTGAGCCAGAGGACCATTTGCCAATTTGGCATGCCAATGTTGCATTACCGTCGAGATGAGGGTAATCCCATAACGTACATCTGCTTGAAAATCATGCGGTTTACTCCAATCAGCTATAGGATCAGCCTCACTGGAATGCGAAGAGAAGGACTTCGTTTTAAGAAAAAAACTGAATCAATTAGTTCTATCTAAAAACTTACTCATTGGCTACGGGAAGTTCTTGCAGTTTGGGAAAATCCTCGTAAATTTGCGATAGAAGCGCCAAAGAACCATTTAATATATCTTCAGCGTTGCCACTGATACCCTTCCGATGATAGGTGAGTATATCAATGGGACACTGAACCAAATGTTGATTACACATTTCCAACAATTGCCAGCAACGTGGATGACGATTATGTGCTTTAAATAGGCCAGCTGGTCCACGCAAAGCTCGATACATTGGCTGTTGGTGTACCTTGCGCCGACTGCCGTATCCAGCTTTACTCAAGCCTCGCCGCACCGCTTGCACATATTCCAGATAATGATTGGTGGTAAAGTTAAGTTTGTTGTAGCCACGTAAATCTGGCTCATTCCAGGTTTCGTAGCGCCAATTGGTTAGCCGGGCAGAGCCATGACGAGCTATTAAAGATGCAAGAGTCATCCATAATATCCCATTCTGAATGTGTTGGAAACTCACCTATTTGTTGTTTTAGAGTTGACTTAACAAAATGCTCCCAGAGAAATGAATTCCTTTGAGGATTTGCCGTAAAGACATCACCAGGATTGGCCATAAATTCCAATACTGGCGACATATTCAGTTCATCATGCAGAAAATCAACAAAGTTATCAAATTTCTCGAAATTATAGCGAGGCAATCCATTGGGGTCGTATTCCAAGAACTTCACCAGCTCCAGTACCCAATGGATACGCATATGTGTGACTGCACCAACCGGCAAGGCTGCAATTTGGCGTAAATTCATTTGCACAGCGTCTGATTCCAGGACCGCAGAGATGCTTTTGTGGCTAATCTCACCAGCTGGACAAAAGCCGACGCCCGTCCAAAAGTGTGGCAATGTGTGATAAACAACATCACCGCTGGTATAATGGGCGTTAACCTGGTTTTGGTTAACCACATTTAGCAATTGTAACACCATTAACAGAATCAACATATTGCAAATTAATAACACAATTTCTTTACGGGATTTATTTTTTTTATTGTTTTTCCCTTTTCGATATGACAATTTTCCACCGTGTGCCGTGCCGTGTTGTTCCGATTGAACGATGGTGATAAGAGCCGCCCCAAACGCGGTATGTGTCTGTATCTGTTGCCCGTTGGGCTAACGACGCTGACCCAGCGGCCTTGTCCTGACGTCACAGACGACAACCACGACAACAACGCCGTTCTGTCGGTGACTATAAAAGCAACAGCGTGCCAGTTTACCAGTCGTCGTTGCCTCCCCCAAAAACTAAGCAAAAAAAAAAAAAAATAATAAAGAAACTTCAAAGAAGGGACAACAATACGACGGGAATCAGATTTCACCAATGCGACAATTTTCATACACTATTTAAAAATCTTATAGAATTCGTTCACTGATCCTGCACAAAACAAATATGTCCAGGTGATCTTGATACATAAACTAATGGCAAATAAATTTTTACTTACTCAGATTTTTGAAAAGCTTGGCTTTAAACTGAATTACATTTTTCAATTATCTTAGAAAAAAAAGGCGTGAGAATTTTTTTATACAAAAGCTAAACCCGGTTCTGAAAATAAACTTTCAAAAAATTAATTTTTCAAATGTTTTTAAATTAACTTTATTTAATTATAAACAAATCCTAATGCTTTTGCTAGAAAGAATACTGTATACAAAGCCCATGTGGTGCTTTAATTTGTTTTCAAATTCGATTTGACTAAAATATTGTAAAATAATTTTAAATATAAAAAAGGAAATTCAATACAAAAATCTTCATTGATTAAAAAGGAGTTTTTGTTTTTGTATATTTGTTTAAAATAAAAACGTTAATACCTTAATTTTTCTTACTTCCATATTAATATAATCTTTATATTATTATATTAATTAATTATAAAGTTTAAGCTTAATAAGTAAAGGATATTTTTGCAACACTGCGATTTACAGTTATAATCCATTTTTAATAGGTGTTCAAAATTCTGTACTAAGATCAGGTTACCCGATACCAAGTTAGTTCACCCATCAGATTAAAATCAGAGTAAGATTAGAATATATATTTTTTTTGCAAGGGTATTAAATATTTTGCTGCGGCGCATCGAATTGCAATCCCTCATTAAGGGTGGAAAAATGTGTGAGAGGCAGGTACATATATATGTACATACATACATATGTGCCTCTACAAATATCTATATATACGATGTTATGAGGGTATACATAGACTTGAAACTCCTCTCTGTCAATATATTTTGGGGGAGTAAAAGGTGTGACAAAGATAATATTTCACGACTTAGATGTGATAATATAGCAATTACATGGGTAACTTTCTTTACAAAGAGGGTTGCAAAAACTAATGAAGAGTATGAAATAAAACGTATTTTGTTTTTGCCCTAATAACAAATATATTAATAAGTTTATATATATTTTCAGTGTTTATACAATTCTTTATCGGTTTAATATTTCGTTAGGTAAAAACTCAATTTTTATAGATTGATTTTTTATATATTCCACTTCTACAGCTTCAAAGGAGAGTTTTAAATTTTTGTGCTGAAAATGATGACGGATCTAAAATGAATTAAATTCAAAAATATTTTTCATATGTTTCTTTACAACATGTAATGTGAGAAAAAAACTTACCAAGTTCTCTTGCGGCTCCAAATGCAATAATAAAGGTCGCGAACGATTGTTTAAGGCATAATGCATAATTTGATTACTGCAGTTGAAAAACGAGTTATCCAAATGCGAACTAGATATATATAGGACATTCAGTCGTGGACATGTGAGTACCATTTCCCACAGTTCATCGGCTGTGTCCCACATATATGTTTGTACTATATGCAATTCCTCTAACAATGGTAAATCGTATACGATTCTATTTTTATCAAACGGTCTCCAGCAATATTCATTAATTAGAGTTAGTTTTTTAAGAACAGTCTTCATCTGTATCAATTGCTGAATAGAACAATTAGTAATTATGCTTTATAATGCCCATACGTAATTTATTAAGTTTTAATTGCTCGCATAAGCATTGAAATTCTTCATTACTAATAAAATTGAGCTATGTCCAATTGAAGTAAATGTTTCCAATTTGTTATTCCATTAATATTAACATTACCCCTCAAGTGCAGGAATGTGATGAAAGGAAAAAGTTTTATCAGTCTAAATATATAATCAGAATTTTTATCAATATGCCCATCAGGTATACAGCAGGCCAAAGACTGCAAATGACTAAGATCATGCTTAATTATCCATTGTTCCAATATTCTAATTGGTATATTTATCAACTCTAATAATTTAATAGTACTGTGAATGCATTTCAATAGCTCATCTAAAATTTCCTCATCATTTTCAAATATCGAATAATTTATACTGATAGTCGATTCCCTTTGAAAAGTACGACAAAAGATTGAGCTTAATCGGGTATGCCTCATAGTTGTCCGCCACAGAGCCATTTGATCCGTAAAATCCAAATATTCAATTATATGACTGATAATCAAAAGTTTGTCATATGAATGAAGGAATTTTCTTTTATTAATTTACTCACACCAAGCAATCATTATTCAGATCGGTTATAGTCGTTACCTTTGACATTTTTCGATTTTAGAACAAAGGAACTCGGGCAAATGTCAACTGTTTATAGGTAAATGCTAAAAACAAATAACTTTACTTAAGATAGATAAGGCATATGCACTCAAACCAGGGCTACAACCTCTACAGCTGGATATTGATAAGGAATTAACTTTAATTAAAAAATAATTTTATTAAGAAATTTCGTATAAAAAGTATAGTGAGCATATTGAAACTAAACTAAAATAAATAATACTTTTTTCACAAAACAAAATTTTTTTCTAAATATTTATTTAATTAATTTTTTCCATATGTTCTTTAGATTATTGTTGTAAAATTCGATCTGGTTAATTGCAAAAATAATGCACTCACTCACGGATATATTCTTTATGATAAAATGCAAATCAATTTTCTTTCCATTGAACTTGATAGAAATTAATTTTTTTAATGGATACCGACCATGAATGGCCACCTTTCCAATATTCATCAGGATCAGATAAGGCTCTTGTTTAGTTTGCCAGTGCTGGCAGTCTAGTTAGCTAGTTAACATAGTCAGTGCCAGGTTGGCAATGTCCCCAAACACATGGGTAATTGAAATGCCGGCAGCTGCTCTAAATAATCCACGTCCACGTCGTGTATCGCCCTATCGTCACCAACCAATGGTTAATGATGCATTTACTCGTAGCACTCGTCGTGGTCAGGAGCCTACAGTGCGACCGGATCAACCGAGTCGCCAAGAAAATGCTGTATTTGCTGATATTCAAATGATACTGTCAGTACTTAAAGCAAGTGGCCTCTTGCCCATTTATGAGCAGATATCCTTATACGAGGTTGGACCACCTACCAAAACCAATGAGTTTTATTCCTTCTTTGTTAGAGGCGTGGTACACGCTCTGACTGTCTTCAATATCTACAGTTTATTCACACCAAATTCGGCTCAATTATTTTATTCATACCGCGAAACGGATAATGTTAATCAATGGATCGAATTGCTTCTCTGTATATTAACCTACACTCTAACTGTATTTGCCTGTTCGAGAAATACGAAAAATATTTTAAGGATTATGAACGAGATACTGCAATTAGACGATGAAATTCGACGACAATTTGGTGCTACTTTATCGCTAAATGGTGGTTTCTCAGTGAAATTTCTGATTGGCATTGCCATCAGTCAGGCTTATATTATAATATTAAAAATTTATGCAGTTGATGGTGTAATTACACCAACCTCGTATATCCTATTGGCATTCTATGGCGTACAAAATGGTCTGACTGCGACCTTTATAGTATTTGCCTCGGCTCTGTTGCGTTTCGTTTGTATACGTTTCAAGTTCATTAACCAGTTGCTCAATAGTTACACCTATGTCCAGCAGAAGAAAAAGAAGAAGGGTAGACATCATTTGATGGAACAATTCTCCGAAGATTCGCTTTGCATTTATCGTATGCATAATAAATTGCTTAGAATCTACAAGGAAATTAATGAGTGCTGCAGTCTAATATTAGTCTGCTTTTTGGGTTACTCCTTCTATACGGTAACAACAAATTGTTATAATCTCTTCGTTCAGATCACCGCCAAGGGCATGATATCATCGAATATATTACAATGGTGCTTTGCTTGGTTGGGTTTGCATACCTCATTGTTGGCTCTCCTATCGACTAGTTGCGGCTCAACCACAAGGGAGGTGAGAGTGAAGGAAATATAAAATATAAATGTTCTAAAGTTATTTAATTTTAGGCCAATTATACTTCCCAAATACTGGCTAGGATCTATGGCAAGACCAAGGATAATCAAAATATTGTAAGAGTTTAATTTAATTAATAGAACTTGTTAATAACAGATGTATTTCCAGATTGATAAATTTTTAACAAAAAGCATTAAGCAAGAAGTTCAATTTACGGCCTATGGTTTCTTTGCTATCGATAACTCGACTTTGTTCAAGGTAGATACATATAAAACCTACACATTTACTTTTAAATATTTAATTCAAATTAACAATAACATTGTTATTGTTCTTTTATACCTTTTCAAAAACTTCTATTCTAGATCTTTTCGGCTGTAACGACCTACTTGGTTATACTAATACAGTTTAAACAATTGGAAGACTCCAAACTGGATGATATGGAAACACATGGACAATCATCATAAATACGTATAATAAATATGTTATATACATATATGTATACTTACATAGATATATAGTTTTATTATCTCTCAATTTATTCTCTATATTTATTTATCAATATTACAAATTATTCTGAACAATTTACTAGTTGCTGAGAGAATTCAAGTTAAGAAAAAGGAGCTTCAAATTTTTAGATAAACACAAACGCACAATTTTTTTCTTAATAAATAAAGAAGTCATACAAAATTGTTTCACTTTTCCGTTTTCTTGTACGAAATTTTTAAGAAACCGACGCCAAAAATGAATCATTTTGTAAACACAAAATACATTTGCAAATATAGTTCTGCGGAACGTAAGGTATACTTGGTTGATCTATATAAATTACTAAATGATGCTAACAATTAAGCACTTTCGATTTGCGACGAGTCTCTCCGAATAGGAATGAGCAAATACGATCAAGGACGAATGCCCCCATTATGTCCAATGTCAACACAGTGAGCAAAGTTTTGCGGAACTGCAAATGAAAAAAAGAAAATTAGTTGGAAAACCTTTATAGTGTTTTTAGTTTTACAAACATCTGTGGGAAAATCAATGATCTCGAAAAATTCCGTAAGTTCTGGAGCCAGGCCAGTGGTCAAGAGTAAAACCAAAGCCACTGAAGCTCCAATAGCGTACATAAGCATGCGATTTGAACGTAAACTCTCCATAAAAGGATGACCCTAAAAAAATAGATATTTATTGAATATTAGTAAGAACCTCTTAAACAATTTTATTATTCCATCTCTCACCTTATAGTTAACTGCAATAGTGGCCACCTGTAGCGATATGCATATGATGTAAACCGTACTGCTAACAATATTTGGATCATATTTGGTCTTTTCCTCGGCGTCCATATCAATATATAATTTCACCTTTCCCACTCTGCAGAAAAAATTGATATACAATTAGTTTTTGATTTAATTTTTTAAAAAGGCTTAACTCACCTTGGTGGAGCCAATTTGTTAGCTTCACTGGTCAAGTAATATAATGTACCAAAGTGCACAGCGAATTGCGTTAGTATTGTAGAAATGGTATAAAAATTGAATATATTTGGCAGTGGTGCAACTTTAGATAAAGTTTTAAGTGGCTAAAAAAGGTAACCCAGAAATTTAAAAGTTATTAAAAATTAAATTGTTTCATTTAAAGTCTGGCAATCATCTCAAACCTTAGATCGTGTTATAAAGAGAAAACAGGCAGCTATAAAGATACCCTGCATAGTGGCTTGGGTATCGCTAAATTTCACACCATCGATATACAGGACGGATTGACAATAGGCCTGTATAAGAGCATTTAGTGCCAAAATCTTAAACATTTGTAGTGTGGTGACCAGAGTACAGCGTCCCTGCTTGATGATGTGATTCACTGAAATGGAATTAAAAAATTTGTTAAGTCTAAATATTTAAAAAGAATTTATCGTGAAGGTTAAGAAATTGAACTCCTAATCTACACTATAAAATATATATCATAATTTAAGAATACAAGAAATTTGAGATACTTTTTTTCCGGGATTCATAACAGCCTTCCTTTGTTACCAATTTTTAACTTACCACACATAATTGATGAAGATTTACTAGTAAATGGTGCAGCAATTGAAGCATCCCCTAATTTAACCATTGTCTGTTCTTCTAAATCTTGCAGTGTGCTCTGGATACGTGCCTGCGTCTGATTGATATGCTCTTGACGACGTCTCATGGCCCGTTCACGAGGCGTCAGGTGTTGATTGGTCTGGGCAGCTGCTGCTGCTGCAGCTGCAGTGGCCGCTGCATTAATCTGTTGTAGTTCTTCTTCTGTCCGTTTACGTTTAATCGGAGCGCTTGTCAGCAATGAGACACCGACATTGGCATGCTTGAGTGCTCCCACATCATTTGTACCATCACCGCACATAAGTGTGCAATATCCCAACTGCTTCAAAGTGGTTATAACAAATTCCTTTTGTTTGGGCGCAAAGCGAGCACATACTGTAATATGGGGTAGAATCTTCAACATATATTGCGGATGATTTAATTTTAATTCCAATAGACCGTCGCCAGTGATGCATAAATCATGAGTGGCCAGCAATAGAGATATGCTTTTATCACGACCCGAAACCTCTAATGGATGCTTTTGATTACCATCGATGGACACCCAGGACCAAGGTTTATCCTCTGTGGAGGGCGGTGTTAAAATTAACAACTTTTTGCGAGTAAAACGCAACTCTTTGGCTACATGACAGGCAGTCAGTGGACTGTCACCAGTGATCATGACCACCTTATGGGAGGATTGTATAAGCTCTTTGATCACCGATTTTGAATCAGGTTTCATGGGGCACGAGATGATAACAAAACCAGCAAATGTCAAATCACATTCCACTTCTTCGCGTTTTAGTTCGCGTGTTCTCTGTACACTCAAAGCGCCGAATTCCTTAATGCCCAATGCCAAAACACGAGCACCTCGTCGAGCATATTCCAAATAAACCTATCAAAAGAAAAAGTTATTTAATTAATTGGATAGAAAAATACAAATTTGCACTGGGAACATTGCATTACCTTCTCATAATCCGGGGGTACAGTTTGAAGCATTTTTTGTATAACTTCTGGAGCTCCTTTTACTGCTCCAATATAGTTTATTTCATTGGAATAAGGTATCAAATAGCTAGCCAAAACCGACATACGCTTCAGAGCCGATGAGAAATGATAACGTTGAACTATTTTTAGGGGTTTCATTTGAACTCGTTTGGGTATGACGCTATCCGTCTTGGTAAGATGCCAATCAACAGCAGCCAGAGTGGCTTTTTCAAGTGGATCACCGACTAGGCCATCATCGAGCAGGGCCAAAGAATGACAACAGGCTAGCACCTGAATGGACTGGGGAGGCGCATCATCGATGGGCTGACAAGAACCATTTGGCGTTAACCCAGCAATGCCCTCGACCATTAAATTATCCGTGGTCAGAGTGCCAGTCTTATCGAAGCAACAGATCTGAACTTTGCCAGCAAATGGAATACGAAACGGTTCCGTACAAAAGACAAATAATTTCGTTAATTGAATGAGCGAAGTGTTCACAGCCAAAGTCAATTCAATGGGTAGATCCGGAGGAATAATGGCAGTCAATATTAAAGCACATTCCAAAAACAATTTATAGCGATTACGTTCCGGGTCCTCGCTGCCCTTGATCCAAACATACGAAGCAGCAGCCACAGCAAACACCATCAGGAATGCGATAAATGCAAAAGTTTCCACATTATTTTCGGTGGCCCGATTTGCTCCAAAAAGAATGGTTCTTAAGAGTTTACCCTGAGAAGTATTGAAACCCGTGCGCACTACATAACCAATGCAACCACTGTCAGGTGCCCGCATGGATTCCTTTGTAGGAGCCGTGTGCTGAACAACTTTGGTGCCACCAAAAAGAACAAATAGTTTTCCCTCACCCTCGACATCTAAATTGGAGTTTAATTGGTCCAGGGATTCCAAAGATTCCTTCATTTGAGGCACAGATTCTCCTGTCAACATGGATTCGTCGACTATGCAGGAACCTCTAAGTATCACCACATCACATGGGACTATGTTATCATTTTGGGAACGGGTAATGGACACAATATCTCCTGGCACCAGTTCATTTGATTCTACGTGACGCCATTTATTCTGCCTTAAAACGTATATCAAATACGGTTTATTTCCCATTTTACGTATCTCCGACATATTCCTTAGCTGCTGTTTCACAATGGTACACTCAAAGGCTATTAGCATCATAAGAGTAAACAGTGAATAATACCAATAGTCATCCATACACCAGAGGCCCACGCTAAACACTTGGAATACAAAAAACGGGGCCGTTGCCCGTTCCACAAAAAGTTCATGGAACTCGGGCACAAACATTTGCATCTCATTATTGCCATACGTAATCCGGGCTTCCTTGAGGGCCTCTTCCGTTTCAAGGCCGCGTGAATTGACGTATTTGCTTAGCTCCTCATTTACTGGAAATTCAATAGCCCGAAAAACTTTTTTGTCCTCATGCCACACATATTTGGTCTTTTGGAAGTGCATATAGAATTGCTTTAGATTTTTTTCATATTGCATGGGCACCATTTTCGAATTGCCATTGTTTGCTGTGGGAACCACCTTGGCCAGCACATCTAGGCCAGGTGCTAAACAGCGCCGACATGTGAGAAAGGCCAATACATGTACATTCCAATAGCAAAATAGTAGTGTCAATATATGTAGAAAAGCAATGGCCACCACGGCTATAAATCCCACGTCATTCCAAGTGAAGTCTTCGGTCACAGTTTGATTATTTTCCTGATTTTCCAAAATCAGGCCATTTGTCTCTACTCCTGCTGCTGCTCCATAGACATAGATCCATAGATAAAAGGCTATGCCATAAAGTGGCACAAATGGCAATATCACACCACTCAATGGTGTGGGTATACGCTTATATAGCGTTACATATTCTACTAAGTCATCCAGTTTGGTCTCTTTACTTGTAGCCGTATGATTTGTATTGTTGTTGTCACCGCCGGCAGTGCTTTTCACTTCTACTACTTTGTTCTCATTCATTTGGGGAATGGTGTGTGAAGCTCCCGAACCTCGTATTGGACTACGTAACAACTTTATTAAAAATTGTTTAGTATTTTTGGACCATAGCGGCAAATAAATAAAAAAATATATGGAAAAAACTAAGCAACGTTGTCAAATGTTTACTGCCAGAGTTGTCACAGCGGCCGACTTAGCTATTTTCTTTTGACAGAAAAAAGGTGGCGAGCTGAGAAAAAATTTAGAATTTCAAATTATAAAATATTTAATTCTATAGTTCTGCAAAATTAAACTTTTTATTCGTGAACTTTCTATTTGTAAAGAATAAAAGTTTAAATTTCACAATTATGATTATATTGCAGCTTATTTTAAAACTATTTTGTTACATTTATTTCTAGGAGCTGCAACTTCAGTATTACGTCCTTTCATATCTTCGGTATAACACATTTAATTTCGGACACAAATAATTAAAAATATTTACTTATGGTGTATACATATATATGTACATATATGTGACGGTTTATAAGGAAATATAGAATAGAACTCTAATTCAATTTTATTTTTTTAGCCTTTTTTGTCAAGCAGCTATTTAAGTGTTAAACAATTTCTCGTATATTTTTGTTATGAGCAACACTTTTTGCTTGTTGCATTTTCTGACAGCCGGCGACTGACTGCATTTCTTAAATTTAATTAACTTTTTGTTTCGTTAATTACTGTTTATTATATTAATAATGCACTCTACATCGAATCAATGGGAGGTGGTCACAAAATCTCGCAAGCAAAAGAATTTGGAAAAGAAAGTTAGTGCCCATACGGAACAAAAACGAATTGCAGCTCAAGTACCTAAGTTAGAGGAGTTGTGTGAGTAATAAAATTTTATGTTACATTAGATACGCTTGAAGTAAAAATTAACTTCAGAATTTTCTCTGTTTAGTGCCAACGCAACAGTACCGCAATTTATTTGGAAGCAATAACAACAACTATAGCAACATTAAAACTCATTCACCAGCAAAATCAATCTCCGGAGCTTTGTTGGGCAAGAAAAATGCCACGAAATCGTCGACATCTGTTGGTGGAAATGGAAATGGAGGGGATTCAGGCAAGGGCGGAGTCAAGCAAGCTCAGAAACAGCAAACGGCGAAACCTAAGACTTTGGAGCAGGCCTTGATGCATATTACACCCGATGATTTTCTAGCTCAGTTAGAGCAGGCCAAATTGAGCTGTCCGGGATCGGAAATACGCTGGTTAAGTCATGTAAGAAGGTGAAGTGAAAATGTGGCTTGAGAAGTAATTATAATAATTACTCCTTTGCAGATTGCCGGCTATCTGAATGAAGCTTTGTCCTACGATTGCGATCCGACGTTTTCAGGTCGTTCGCACAAATATCCCACCAATTTGGCCAAAGTTTCGTTAAAGCAAACAATGGTAGAGTTTATTCAAAGTTTAGGCGAAGCGAATTTGGAGTATTTCTTTTATAGCCTCTTGGATAGCATGGCCACTGGTCTCAATAATAACCAAACTGTAGTTGGTTATAAATTTGTTCTACAACTAATCGGACAATCATATCCTAGTATCTGTTCAATGAATATGGCTAAAACGGCTCTATTGCGGAATTCCTATCAAAACAGGAGTAATATTTGTTTAAGCGTTCTATGGGCAATTGGTCAAGGTGGCTATGAATCGCTTAACGAAGGTGTCAAAGTCTGGCAGAATATAATGTTGCCCAATTTAAAAATGAGAAACTATACAAAGTTTGTGGTTGATTATTTGGAAAAAATATTGGATGCAGCATCGAAACGGAAAACTGAAAATACACTTTCCCTTAATCAACAGGAATTCTTCCTGACTTATAATGCCCTTAATACAAATTATCCTAGTATATCCAATGAACTCCAAAAAAGTTTAAAACGAAGCGCTGGTCAATTGTTGGTAAGTTTAATATGAAGTTGAACTATTTATTATCTGTCGTATTTAATTGTTGCTTTATTTTCAGCAAAGGTATATAGCAAGTCGGGTGAAGCACGCGAATATATTTTTAACACTTTTACGTGAAATTTCGACGCCTAATAATTCACAACAACAATCTCATGAGATCGAAGGCTGTATTAGTTGTCTCTTAAGCACGGGGGGCGATGATTGCCTTAAAATTTGGCGAATGAATTATAAAAAGCAACAATTACCCAGTTTGTTGCTACTAAAGAGAATAGGTAAGACAGTATATACAGACTTGCTATATTTATGCCTTAAATTGAATTCTTCTATATTTTAAGATGATAATTGGTCCGAGTCAACCAATTTGTTAGCCGAGTTGCCAGGCTTTCATAAATTTCTGCTAGATTTACTTAATGAAGATATATATTATGCTGATATGCAACAGGTTTTGTTGGTAAGTTTTTTTTTGCGCTTTTTAATTCAAAAATAAAATCATATATTTATTGGTGTTGGTAAGTCACGCATAAGCGTCAGAAGCTAAGTTAGGTATGACGGTTTATAACACTAGAGACTATTTACAGAGATTTTCGGACTAAATGAGAGCTGGTCACTCTTAGTGAAAAGAAAAGAGGAAAAGAAGGTGCAAAGAGATGAAAAATTCTTTAAAGTTTATAAAAAATTGCAATTAAAGTGGCTTTAAAGTATAACGCATTAAGTCATTTAACATCTCAGAGAGCGAACTAGACGGCAACGTTAAATACTGTGCTTGTGTTAGTGAAGTCTAAGTCCAAATTTTAAAGCCGCCCCTCATATATAGAGACGCCGCTGCCAACGCATCTTATTAACCGCCGGCTTTAAAAATACAAAAAAGATATTCTCTTACATTTGAGTTTATCTTAGCTAGTTTATGCATAAATTAAAGCTAACACACCTTAAAATTGTTTTGCACTTTTCGATCGCTGTGTGTGTGTGACGTTGTGTTTTAATGTCTATGCGCGCGTGTGTGTGTGTCGGCTTATTGCATTTGTGTCCTCTCCTTTCCTATGGCGTTGCCATGCAAAGTCCAGTTTGCCGCTCAATTTCTTTTGCTTTTCTCCGTTTGGTCTTGATTCATTTTTGTTGTACTCTTGTGCGATTTATCAGTTGATTTATAATTCATTTCTTATCATCGAATAACAAACTGTGGAAAGGTTTTCAAATCATTTGAGATGATGTGTTCCATCCACGATTGGCTGGTTTACACTCTCTCTTCCCCCTTGGCTCTCTTATTGACCCTGCCCCTTGCCCCGATTAGATTGTGCGCAGCGTCAAAGCAGCGACGGTGGTGTCATTTTTCTTTGGTTTTCTTTTTTCCATTTCTGATTGTCAAATCTGACAACCTCAAAATAAAAGAGATGCTGTCCACGTCACAAACAACAAGAAGAGAGGGATGAAGAAAGAGAAGAGAAAGAAGAAGCAACAAACACTTGGCCCTATTTTTGGCCTCTTCAACACGTGGCATTTGACCACATTGTGTCCATTCTTTTGGCCCTGAATTTCTTTTGTATTGTGTGTGCGTGTATTTCTTTCTTTCTTATTTTGTGCGTCTTTTTGCCGGCTGAAGAAAATTTATAAAAGCTTCAACTATGACATAGTTCATTCAACTTTTGAAGCTTTTGCTTGACTAATGTTGAAATTAACAGTTACTTAAGCATAACAGTGGTAAATATAATTAAGAAATTTATAGTTTGGCTTAATAATGATATTAGGGAAAAGAAACTTATTGTAACTACAAAAAATAGTTGCTACATGAAACTGGTCAAAGAACATCAAATTTTTGTATCACACTAAGACTGTTAAAATTTTTGACATACAAAAAATTTCATTCATTACGTTGCTTGTTAAACCACTGTGCTTGCATTTTTGTTGTTATTTCATATTATCAATTTGGCAACAACATTATTTTGCTTCATTCTCTTATTTTTTTTGTATGCGCTTTCTCTCTCAGCTGACGCGTCAACTTTTTTAATTTAAGCTTGCCCTTTGTCCCGCCCTGCTGCCCCTGTCCCTCTATGACGTGACATTTGTAGTTGTCACATTTGCCCACCTTCACTCCTCATATGTCCCTCCGCCACACCTTTAAGGCATTGTACAACTTTTGGTTTTTAATTATAGAAATATTTATGAGCTAAGCTAGTATTCGATTCAAACCAAGCTTTAAAGCTCGCTTTGCTGATTTAGTCATACTTATACGCCACAGAAAATTGCAATTAATGAAATTTGATTGAGAAAATTTGAACAAATCTCCAATAATTATTATCTAATTATTTTCGAAAACAGATAACAACCTTGAAATACTCTTTAATAACCATTTAAGTGAAATTTAAATAAATAAAGTAAAAACAATGGCTCAGGTTAAACCGAAAAATAATAAACAAGGTGGCAAACAAACGCCCAATACCAAGAAGGTAAACTTAAAATATTCATATTAAATTTGCCAATATAAAAACAAAACCTTAGCAAGTTCTAAAATATTTAATGGTTTAGTGTTGAATATTTTATGCAATGCTTTTCCATCTGCATACATTTTGTAAAGATCAAAATTGTATATTCCTGCAGAAATTCTTAAAATTTTTCCTGATTTTGGATAATATTTTTGCCAACACCCCCCAATAAAAAATGGGATAGTAGGAGTTTCTTAAATTTAAAATAATCTAATTATTTTTCTTTCTTTATTTTTTCACACCCCACCAGAGCGTTCAGGAGAAGAGCATCGCACAACAGAAAAAGAACAAACAGAATGCGGCACAGAAGAAGAAATGCGGCTGCTGTAAATGGGCATTTGGCAGTCTTTTTATTTTAGCCCTTATAGCCGGCGCCCTGTGGTACGATACACAGGTCAATGGCAAGGGTGTTTTTGAGAAATCAGCAACGGGAAAAGTCCTAAAGAATGCTGGTGTTCTACCGCATGTCGAGAAGGGTTGGTATGTTACGATGAGTGCTTTGGCTAAGGGCTACAAATGGGGTGAGGAGCATGTGCCACCATATGCCAATCCAGCGATCAAGGTCACTTGCGATGTGTGGAAACTTGCAAGGAATGCGGCCTGCGCTTCATATCAATCAGGCATTAGTTACTTTAATGCCAAATGGCCAGAGGTTGCCAAATTTGTGAGTATAAAATGATGAGATCATATCTTAAATGAAATTTAAGAAACCGGTTTTGCATTGATCTATCAACTCAAACAAACAATTTACTTAATGCATTTCTTCTTTATTGAAGGTGGACCAATATGTGCCCAATTTGTCCAACAAACTGGAAGCGTTTGCAGCGGGCGCCAGGGATTTGGCTGTTAATGGTTATGGGAAATCAGTCTCGTTAATAAAGGAGAAGGTTTTGGTGTAAGTTGATCATTCAAATTAAGGCCTAGAGAAAAGTTTTCGCAGCATATAAGAATTTGGTTTGTTAGACCCAAAATTAAAAGAAGTAAATGAATTACTTTACATTTACTGTCCTTAGATTAATTAGGGATAGGTCTTCCCCGTTAGTTATATGATATGATAAAAAAAGGCTAATCAAATCAACATTTATTAGTGTAATCAAACCGTTTTTATAGTATTTACCGATTTAATTAACGACTAAAGAGGATAAGAAGAAGGTGGAAAATTTAAATTAAATTTGTGTTAGATTATATCAGGAAGTTTTTTCTGATTATATCCTGTATAAAATACTAATTTTAAATACACTATAATTTTCTGTCATTTTACAGTGGGCGCTTGTCACCGGAGAACCTCAATCAGGCCTTCAATCAGACGCGCAACATTGCCTTGGATTACTATAACCAGTTTCACAAAAAAATTGATGCTTATGCCAAGCTTAAATGATTCTAAGCGTCTGGAACGTTGAACATTCACTACAACAACAACAGCAACAACAAAAACATTTATAACAAAACCAACAACATAAAAAGAAAACAAGAAAAAGAAGAAAAATCAATCCATTTAAATGCAATTTTTCAGCAGTTAGTTAATAAAAATATAAGAAAAGAAAGTTATACAACAAAAAAAAAAAAAGAAAAAAAAAAGGAAAACAGACATCTGCAAAGTAAGCCGCCTCCACTTTTTAAAGATCATTCACGCAATTCTCATTCATCTTCTTATATGGTTCAAAAGTGGAGAAGCAACAACACCTCATTTAACAGCTACTTTCTTTCAGTGTGGTTAAACAATTTAGTAAATTTAAAAATCTATATCGAAATCCTAGGTGTAAACAAAAAGAAGGAAGCAAACTGAAAGAGAAAACGAGAAGAGATACATAAAGAAAAAAATAATAATAATGCCACTTGTAAACAATTTTCAAACATTTTTCCATCCACAGTTTTGGAAAACATATTTTTGTATAATTTGTTTATAAAATGTGAATTTTGACTCCCCCGGCAGAAATATGGAATTTACGTATATTTTTAAGCTTTTGCTTTTGGCTTTTCTGGGTCAAAGATTTCAACATTTCCAATTTGCATTTGTGAAAAGCAAACAAAACAATTAATAGTCTCATTATAATTATATCTTTTTTTTATACATATTTATATTTAATAATGTTCTACTTCATTTAAATTGTACAATAGTTTATAGTTGATTCTCTTTGTGTGTGCATTTTCTTAAAAGACTTTTCCAATTTACGATTACAAAGCGCGTTTTAGTCAGTCCTTTGCTTAAGCAAAGTAATTCAATACGATTTTAAAACAAACAGTTGTAAATTTGAACGAGATACGCGAGTTTTGCATTAATAAAAATAACGTTGAAGAAAAGTAAATTTTAATGTTTTTTTCATTTGCTTGGTTATAACGAAGTAAGTGGCACACTTACCTCAACTCAATTATATACAACAAATATTCTATCTACATATTTAAAGTAAAATATATAGCACAAACAATAATTTAAATTCTCTAATTTTATAAAGAGATTCAACAAATATTAATTTACAATATTTTTTCCAATTACAACAGTTATCAACTTAGAGGGCGCTAATAAAGTGTCAGATGGCGCTAGCGAGTTGAGAAAAGGTTCTTGCCCAGTGATAGGGAAATTTCTTTACAGTTTTTAACTTTTGGGAATATCTAAAAGGAGTAGTTTTAGTTTTATTTATTTTTAGTCCAGGACTTTTAGACCGTGAGAAACTAAAAATTCCTTATGTTAAATTTTTTTGCGGAGGACTTTCAGGTTTCCAAATTGTCTTGATGTATGATATATCCCTTTGTTCAAAAAACATTTTTAGAACAGGAAATTAAAAAGAAAATCGTTACTTTTTAAAATAATGTAAAATGTGTAAATTTTTAACATGGCTGAAATTTAGTGTTATGGATTATGATAATGTTTAAAGCGTTTGAAAATGTTCTATTATATTGTGTACAGATAAGCTTGCGAGATAATTAAAGGCAACAAAACTAACCAATTAATTTACGAGCATACCCAAGATATAAGCCGCGGAAATTAATAAAATAAGAATATACCATTCCAATCAGAAACAATATAGAAACAATTTTTAACCATTGTAGCGTTCATTAAGTAATGTAATCTACTTTGGCTCTTCAAAAATTTAGCTATATAGGCAAAATCTATATATACATTTTAATTCACATGCTTTACAGTGAATGGCGCATAGGAGGGAAATAACTATTTAATTATTATATACATACATATATCATACAAAGTTAGTCAAAAAAAAAAAAAAAAAAAAAACAGTAATTGCCGTTTTCAAATACAAAACGTCAGGCGATTGAAATAAATTATATATATATAATCGTGATGTTGGGGAGAATAAAAATTAAATATTTGATTTTTTATAGTTATATGTACTAAAGATTATTTTATCAAAGTCTTACAGTTTGTAAATAATAAAAAGATGCAATTTTTTCAATGGTTGAACCATCTCATTCAGATTGAAAGCTAATCCCTTAAAATATCCCATAATATTTAACCCCTGACGATTGTTGTCTCAATTCGCCGTAGATTTTTGCTTTTCGGAGTCTCTTCCCCTGCAAGGATATGAAGTTCGGCTTTTGTTGACTCGTGTGAATATTGGTTGTTCGTTCATTCGCTGCCAAGTTTAGCCGCAGCCAGTCTCAAACGAATTTCAATTCGGGACGCACGTGTTTTATTTTGTGGTTCTCCATTTATCGGGCTATACGTTTCCGTCTCGGCGTTCGCGGTCAAAACAAATGCATTTTTGATTACGGCAAAGGAAGGAAACATAGCGAAACGAAGCAACAAAAAAAAAAAAATAAATAAAAGTGCAAATTGATACGATTTTCTGTAAAAGTGAGAGAATGAGTGGAAAATAAGTTGTATGTCAGTGTCCGTAAATTTTTACTAACATGCTTAAACTGAAATCTCTGATAATAGCTAGAGCAATATATCTCAAGTGAGTCATTCATATATAAGTAGCGGGTATCCCAGCCTGTCGTTGAACCTCATTTCGTTTGCATAAATCAACAGTAAAATATTTATTTTCCCATCGGAAATGAACTGAGACAAGCGACGTGATTTAATGCTAATCGAAAATGCATTTGTTACCACCAACTTCCATGCATCCAGAAAACGAAAGAAAAACAATTTTCCCTTTCGCAACTTTGTCTCAAAAATGCGTGTCAGTAGCACGAACAACGAGAGTTCCCACAAGTTCCAAAAATATAAAGAATTCAAGAAAAAGTTTTTGTAACTCAGTGTAAAAGTTTTCTCTTTTTTAACTGACGCCCTACCCCAAGTTACTTTTAACTTATCTGCTTTTGATTTCATTTTACATGGAAGGGATCAACGGTAGGGCGATAAGGGAAATCCTGCTGATGAGCACGTGTACAACTGGACAAACTGAAGTATCCGTATCTCTTATGGCTGATGACTGAGTGATTTGTTTTGGATTGATGGTTGTTGGTTGGTTGGTTTCTTGGTGGTTTCCATGATATGCTTGTGTGACAGATTATCGCCAAAAGTCCAAAGAATAGATGAATGACAAAATGATATCAATGAACAATTTGAAAAATATATGGGTGATATGTAGGTGCTACTATCCAAAGAAATAGCTGAACCATATAGTTCTTGTATTACTTTACGAAATAAAAAAATAATTGTTTCTTACAATTAAAACAAATTAAATAACATTTTCATCTTTTATAAAATTACATAGTTATAAACTTGATTTAAAAATAATTGTAAGTTTGCATAAGTTATAATATATTCGATTGCTACCATTGATCGTGTAAACTAAGTTTATCATACAGGAAGTTCATTCAACTTATTGAATTTGAAATAAAGAGTAGAAGCCTACACATAATACAGTCAAATTTCCCTGTTGTGAGCTTCAATATAATGAAGTTCGATTTATCATTTCTTTTTCATATATCATAATTTCTATATAATAAAAATTCTTTTTTTCTGGTCCCGTGTGATAATGAATTCAAACATACTGTAAATATATCTGCATATTCTGCAGCTTTATTGAAAACATTATTTAATTACTATATCATAAATAAGTTAAGATCTCGTTAGGGTTATTTAAGTAGTTTGATTAAATTGAGCTAAAACAAACTTTATTTAACATTTGAAGGGATTGTATATTCAGAACTCATAATTATACATAAAAATAAAGTCATATTATATTAGGCTATTTAGTTGATATTTTATGTTCGGGACAATAGTATAGGAAAAATATAATCTAGTTAAGCAAAATTTATTCCTAATAACTGATTTCTTAAAGGGCTTAAAGCATAATTGACTGAAAGTAAGATGGGAGCCCTTGAGCCCTTGAACTTGAGCCCTTTTTTAATTAACTTCAACTGATTTAAAAACATTAATTTTTATGATCTGTACGAAACTTGCACTATATCTATATCAAAAATTAAGGCCAAAAGCAAATAACTATAGTAAAAATTGTTAAAAAGTTGTTCCCATTGATTTGACTTCAATTCGTATAGACTTAAGCCAATACAAATAATTAGTGAATTAAATACATATTTAGAATTCTTGGAAACCATTTTGAAGAATTAAAGTTTAATGATTGAAATTTCCATCATTTTTGATGTATGTATATTCAGAATTTTACTTAATTTTTCCTTAAAACTTACTAAGTTGGACTCCATTCCATTGTTAAGAAATTTATCGTTACCTCATTATTTTTCGAAGAGAAATAACCAACTAAAGTTTACTGAAAAGTCTTTAAACATTCCCTTTTTCTTAACATTCAGTCGAATTTCCTATCGCTTTTTACCTTTTTGGTTTTCTCTCCCTCATGTAATTAAGCACCAAAAATGAAATAAAATCAAGCAGTAGGAGAAAATTCTGTTTTTCCGAAGAACTCATCATATAAAATTTCAATATTTTCATCCTTTTTCATGTATATCCCATTTCCAATGATTTTTCGTTCAACGAAATCAATGAAAAAGAAAATGCAAAATCGTTAATTAATACGAGAATGTCAAACAGTTGACCCCAAATGAAAACAGTGAAGGAAATTGGTTGCCATAGCCACAAGATGAGGGAATTGAGTCCCTTTGCAGATACGAAAACTTAAAAAGGCTAAGAATACTTAAACGTGATATAAAATCGGAAATTGCCTTCATATTCCTCTGTCTACTCATCTCATTCCTTCTTCAAATGCATTTTGCGCCTGAAGGCAGTTCAATTTTTTAAAAACAATTTTGTAAACCAAAATTGTTAAACAGCCGCTGGCAAATGTTCACGCTCCCTTTAAAGCACCATCATCAGGCCAGGACAATGGTTTGTGAATCCTGCGAAGCGGAATGGCTGGCAGGAAGGCAGTTTGGCAATTAATTAGCTTGTCGCTCTCATTAATCTTATGACCTCATAAAGACAGACACACAGAAGACGCAAAGACACAACAGACAGACTGAAAAGGACACATGTCCAGGCAAAGTGGTTCTTTGGCAAGGACATTGAAATCGAACTAAATGGAAGAGCCCTCTGTCACGTGCTTTGAATTAAATTTGTGTGTTTTTTGGCTTTGCCTTTATAGGATTCTGTTTTTATTTTTTTTGTTTTTTTTTGTTTTTTTTTTTTGTGGTTTCTTGTTGGTCTTTGGCCAGGTTGTCCAGGTGATTAATGTTCAGACGTGGCTTGTTTAATTAACTTGCATTTATGCTTGACAAAGAAGAGCAGCCTGTCTGGAGCCACACGCGTGCATAGCCCACATCAGCCAGACAGATGACAAGTAGTTAAAAAGACTCTTCAGGTGATTGGACGCAAATTTATTGAAGTGACTTTTACTGGTCTATTGCCCATGGTCTAATGAAAGTAAAGAAATTAAATGGAATTTGTCACAATAGAAACATGTTGGGCACAGACATTGCTTGTTATCATTAGCAAAAGCAATTTTGTCGTAGTGTCGTGATTTGCCATCTACGTTGATCTTTTTTATTGAAATTCACAGTTTAATTATTCACATTAAATATTACAGAATACAAAAAAAAAAAAAAAATGCAAATGAAAAATGCAGAAAAAATGAATTTAATATGATTAAATATTTTTATAATTTTGTTTATTCAAATTGATAAACAGTCAATTAAATGGACAGTTACGTTTTTATTTGGCGTCTGCCAAAGAAAGATAATTTATGTGAACTAATATAAAATATTTGTTAAAAATATACAATCATGGCCTTAAGAAAACTTAAAAAACAGTCTTGGTCCTTTAACCAACATATTCACAATGTAAGATTATTCTCAAGGGTATAATCCTAAGTACTCCTGAGTCTAAAAATAATTTTTATAACCTTTCAGTTTTTTTTTGTTTGTTATATTATAAATCCTTAACAAGTATTCTTTCTTTCGTTTTTTAATCCCCTATGAAGAAAGCTTTTCCAATGAAATCACTGAAATTTCATGCATTATTTACTTGTTGCCCACATGTGTATATAGTAGCTATATATACATACATACTTATATATATTTATATGTGTATATGTATATTGTGTGATATTTATCAACAATGTCTTTTCATTGCTAACAACTGCATTAATATTTGCCTCGCCCGTCTCATATAAAATAAATATTTAAAAGAAAAAAGAAAATTGTATATATATGTATATGTGTGGTCTGTGTGTGTGTGTGTGTGTGTGTGTGTGTGTGTGTGTGTTTGCATTTACATCAAAGGGTCAGAGATGAAGCAGAGGCTAAAGAGGCAAACCCTGATCGGTCATAAACATGATGATGATGAGGATGATAGGGATGATGCGGATAATGATGCCCCAAAATCCAATTAAAATGTTAATTTTTTGCACAAACAATTATAACAATGTAAAGTTTATGCAGGCAAGAGAGAAAGGCGGTTAGCCTAGAGAGATAATCAGAGAAGGGAGGGGAGGGCACGCCCATTTAAATGCATTTCTTTGTTATTGTGTAATGAGCTCTATTTGTGTTGCGGCGCCAATCAAACAATGAGCACAGAATTGACTTAAAATTAACATTGAAATATAAAACAAAATGACACGCGATCCCTGTGATTGCTAAATGTAATTGTTTACTGTTAAATAAACAATTGAAAATACTTCGCCATTTACCTGCAGGCCAAACAATTTTCAATAGAATATTATAGTCCATTGTTGGAGAAGTGTAAGGTGATATTAGCCAAGTATTTAAAGCTAGTAAATGTTAAGATTTTACGGTAGGATTTCTCTTTAAAAAATAAAGACAAAGAGTGAAAATACTTTTTTTTATGCCTTAACTAGAAACCGTGTGACTTTTCTTGTGCAGTCACAGAGTTGGCTCTAAGCAATGCAAGAGTGCTTTGGGCACTAAGCTGGAAGTGGCCCTAAATACCAAAGAGTCACTTCCGTGCCAATTGCATTTGGACAGTTGAAGGCTATAATTCAAAGTGGTCAATTGGAAAAATGCTGCTAAAGTTCCTAAAATAATCAATACAATAGCTTAGTTTCAGTTGTAAGCATTTTATTTCACTGATTGAAATGCTTTATAATATTTAAACTGTAACTAATTAAAAATAGCTTATTTTTTCTATTTTTTAAGTGTCAATTTTTATAAAGTCAAACAAATTAATTCTCTTGAAATAATTATTAGATTTTTTCAGTGGCCACCTCCTCCCAATTATGGCCTTTTAAAAAGTTGCTGCGCGGTATTTCAGCCATATCTTGTTCTTCTTTAAATCAAACCTACAAACATTATTAAATACAATAAGCAAATAATAATTGGAAGTGAAAAATGGGAGAAATAAAATTAAATTTAATTAAACAGCGAGGGTTCGGGAAATAATTAATCGAAAAAACTGGTTACACAATGGTATTAAAAGTATATTTTTTGCCCGGCTACTATTTTCTTTCTGGGTATCTACAAAAATAATTATAAAGTAAACAATAAGCCAATTAGTTAATATAAACTTCGTATATATATTATATAACATATAATTGTTTAATAGTATTAAATTGATTTAACTATGTCAAGTTTACCAACTACTACGATTAGCTTAGAAATTTTATTAAGTAAAGATACTGTATAAATATAATTGAAATTAATAAGACAAATTGATTGCATCTCTTTCTCGTATTTTCTCTTCATCTCTTCCTCTTTGCCGATTTGTTACACACGAAGGAGCTGTTAACATTTGCTGAAAATCATGTGAAACTTGAATGCCTCTAATGCAATCAAATATCTCTAATCAAGCACATGCAACCACAATAAAGGATAAATAGAAATATAGTGCTAAAGTCCCAAAAACAATTTAAGCTAAAAAGCAAGAAGACGATCATGGCCAGGCCAGTTAAATGGAAATGCATTGGCAATGGAATCATCATCAACATAATCATTAGCCTGATGCTGATTTCATCTTTAACAAATGCCACAATGATTAAGGACCAGTCCCTAGGAGTCCAAGGATCCCAAATAGCCCAAGGATTCCAGCAACAGGAGAAAAACCAACAACGCATTAAGTCAATATGTAAGTGCACGCATGCTTAAATATATATATACAAGTATTTGATTTACATGAGGGAAATGTTTATTTTAATTCTGGTTTATATATGTATAATTTTCCTTGGTTTAAGTCGGCAAAACAACATTTTCTTTGGGCAACAGCTGTATCTGATTTGTTAGTTTGCCTTATTAATCTTCTTCTACATTTTGCAATTAAATTCATCAGGATTTGCTAAGGTTTCATGTTTGATTAAAATTATTTACTTATTCAAGGATGATTTACTTAGTTCTAATTAAAAATCAAATTGAAATCCTTTCGATATTTGATGTGTAGTTGAAAGTCAGAATTATTTATTTGGTTCTTATTAAGAATTTAAGGGAAATGTTACCGAAATTTGAATTCTCAATAAAAGTTGAAGAGATATTTTTAATCAATTATAAAGCACTTTGTTTATTCTATATAAATGAATAAGTTGAGTCGAATATCTCGAATAATTAGTAGAATAACTTATAAAACTATATAAAATACAAAAAAAAATGTTGTATCCAAAAATTAAATCTTAACTATGACTTTATGTTTACATTATAATTACATCTGGTCTGATTTTTAAAAGGAATTACTCTCTGTTGCTACTAAATGTACTAAGTACATTTAGTGTCATCTTCTAATGGATAAGCTTCCAGCAATTTTAATGGCCATATATTCATGTTTATCTAATATAAATAAATTCAAATTTTAACAGTAAATGCATTTCAAATGCACGTTAAACATAAATTGAATTAGATGAGAAATAGGAGAAAATATGTTTTACTTATCAGAAACAAAATTCAAGTTTGGACTACATGAAAATGCAATGAAAACATTATGGTATATTAAGTTATAAACATAATAAACTTGGTTCCGGGCTAAGACTTGCTCTTATTCTCCTTCGTTCTCTCTCTCTCTTTCTCTCTCTATGTTTTTTCTATCACTGTCCTTCTCACTCTATCGTTAGTCGTTGTGTCAAATATAATTCATACGGTGGTTCTGCCGCTGCTTTTGCTGCTGCTACATAGCTGCTCCCACAGTTAATTTATGAGGAAGTTTAATGCAGTAAATGCCTAAATCAATTATGGCCAGCAGGCGGAAAGCAAAAAAAAAAGAAGAAAAAAAAGTGGGAAGGAAATCCTAATAGTGGTGGGGTAAAGTAATGGCTAAGAAATACCCTGTAAACCAAAAAATGATTTGAATTAACCTCTAAATTCTAACCAACACAGTTACACATGCTCAATTTTTAAATATAAAGGCGACATCTAGCGGATAATATTCTGCACATGTAAACATATATTTTTCCTACTTTATTTTCACATCTCACTCTTTCATGAAGCCCGTCCTTCTATTACAAAACTGCTTTCTATTACTGTAAATACAATATGGTATTATAGTAAATATTATTTCACAATATGTTTTTGGGATAAAAATATAAAGATATAAAAATTAAAGTATTTTATGGTATTAAATTAATAATGGTATAAAACGATTTTTTGCTCTTATTTATTAATAT
This sequence comes from Drosophila emarginata, assembly GCA_037075365.1. Taxonomy (NCBI): domain Eukaryota; kingdom Metazoa; phylum Arthropoda; class Insecta; order Diptera; family Drosophilidae; genus Drosophila; species Drosophila emarginata. The sequence goes on from JBAMCD010000012.1 coordinate 1,103,093, forward strand.
TTCGCTCCGATGTAAAAAAATAAAGGCACTCCCACGTTTTGGGATAAAAATATAAATGCTTGTGGCATTAGAATTTTTGTTTCTAAGTTTTCAAATTGAAAGCAATTTTTGCTCTTAATTGTATTTATCTTAATTTAATTAGTTTGTTGCTTGGTGTTCTTGATATAAATATCTTGGAAATAAGATATCTTGAAATACAATTAATGCATTTTATTGCTAACAATTTTTTAATTTTTAATTTCTTTTTGTCACAAATCAGAGAGATGAACTCAATACTAATCAATCAATAGATTTAAGTGTGTTAAGGTTATCCTATATAGGAGTGCATTTAAACAGCCAGTATATAAATATATATGTATATATATGTATGTATACATATACATTTGCTTAAATATGTTGCCTTAGATGCCCAATACACCCTTTTACTCCATGGGCACTGGATATAAGAAGCTCAGGGAGGAAAAAAATGCGAAACCAAATAAGCAAAGCAAAGAATAAAATCTACTTAGCACATGTAGACTTTAATTAAATCATGGCAAAGAGCTGGCAGCTGGCTAGCTAAATGGCTAGGAGAACAGCACTGAACAGAAAAGTAGAACAGAGTAGTCCTAAACAGCGAAGGCATTCTTTATGTTAATCAACATAACTCAGAAACCACCAAGCAGAAGTAACAGCAGGAGCAGGAGTAGATGCAGGAATAGCAGCGGCAGGGACATCAGAAGAAAAAGTAGCGCAAAAACCTTGTGGCCTGGTCTGCGGCTTTCACACTTGAAGAGCCAAAGAGAAGTCTCTTACCGTCGTTTTATTATTATTATTATTGTCATTATTACATATTGTTGTTGTTGTTGTTCATCATCTTTATGTGTCTGTGTGTTGCGTTTGTATACCTTTTGTTATGTTGTGCAATTTGCAAAGAAATAAGAAAGCAAAAACACCCACACAGTTGCCCACACACCCACAGAAGCCCTAAACACGTGCCTGTCTGTTGAAAGGAAAATGGAATGCGTTTATTAAAAAAATGTAAATAAAAAATTAAACATAAAAATGTCACACACATGTTTGTTTTTCGAATTTAAATGGCTTTCAATTTTTTTTCTTCTTGAAATATAAGTATAATTGAACAGTATTTAAGATGTTTAATAACTTTAACAAGATCATAAAAATGCAAACAAAAATATTGGTAAATAACGAAAAGAAACCTCCCATATAGAGTTATGCATAGGGGAGAATAATATTGTTTCTTTTTAGTGAGGGTGAGATCAATTAAAAAAAGAACATTTTTTTATTAAACTCTCATCTTACTTTATAAGCAATATGTTAAAATTTAATATATATATTATTATCAAACTCGGTCTTTTGATTGTAACAAATATGTTGAAGTGTTTGAATATCCTAAACGTGAAACTTGTATACGCAGTAAAAGAAAATTTTGTTTCTTTTTTTTGCCTTTCTTTGTGGTTTTCAAAATATATTTTTCTGTCATCTAGAATACTTTGACAAAAATTGACAGCTTCAATTGTAGCATTGTAAACAGGTTTTCTGTTTCAAAGAAAATCGAAAATTGAAATACAAGATAATTTATCTATCTCTTCAATGTTTCTATTTCAATTGAAGTGAATTCCCTTTTTTTTCTGCTCTATTTGCTGGCCACCTGCTTTATCTGCTTCCCCGCCTGTCGCTTACTCTCTTTAACCCTAAAGCATATATTGACAATTTTTGTCAGTCTCTTGATGATGTGGGCATTGGCTTTTGCCCAAAAAAGCTCGAGGACATCTTTCGCAACAATTCCTTCTTCTGCAGCTACGCAAAAGACAAACAGAACTCAAGCGCAACTGCAGACGAAAAAGTCAACAACAATGCACACACGACACGGACTTATAAGTCCCTTTACCCCTTACCCCTTACCTCAAAACCGATGCCATTGGAGTACAATTTCCTGTCAGACAAAAGGACCCCACACCCACCAACAAGAGGCAACGGGCAACGTTGCGTAAATCAACTCAAAACTTTAAGTCGATATGCTTGAGAGCGTTGAAAAAGCAAAAAGTCACTGTAGAGAGGAGAAGGGGGCATGAACAAGATCGTAAAATAATTTTATTACCAACCAGCGTGGACCGCCGCACAATTAAACTTTACCATAGAAAAGGGAATGGAGGCTCATTTTTATATCATCTTCATAGAAAGGAGGAAGGAATACAAAACAAAAAAGACGAGAGAAAAAAAAACGACGTGCTCGGCCATTTGTCGTGGCAATTAAAAAGTTTAGATTATTTTGTAAGAGTATATAATAGAACTGGGCGTGGCTCAATTCATAAATGACTACTTGAAGAGCTATAAAAAAATGAAAAGGGGTTTAATTGGCATTTAATTTAAGTATTAGAAATACTTAATTTAAGTACTCAGTTTGTTATGAAAAGGCAATCTTATAGGATTCAAAAATTTGATAACCTCCAAAATGTGGGCAATTAATATTTTTTTTATTTTTTTCCAATTTAATTAAATTAATGAGCTGAATGTGATGATTAAGGATTAAATTGTCATTATTATTATTTTGTTGCCGTTGATGTTGATGATGACGAAGCTCTTCCAATCGGTTTGCTCCATTAAATTGTTAAACAATATTGCTGCTGCTCTGTAATATTGGCAATAAAAATGAATAAAACTGAAAAGAAAACGATAAGCACAGTGGTTGTTATATTAAAAAGAACTTTAATGTCTTAATATCTTAAAATAAGACCAACCTTTGCCTCTCTTCTTGGGAAATCCAAAGCTCAAAAGTGGAAGCTCTTCATTATTTTAAGGACTAATGGGAAATTAGTTAATGTTATGTATAAAATGTTATAAAAGATTTTAAAATGAATTACTATATTTGCATGTATATATTTTACAGCAACTGAACCTAATCTCTACTCACAAAGCTATCACAACATTTATTTAGTTGGTTTAGAATTATTTTGTAAAATAAAAATAAATATATATTAGCTAATTAATTATAGTATATTTTTCGTCACTTGCGTATCAATGTTGGCGTGAAAAAACGGATTTAACTTTGTCGCCAATTTTACTCATTTTCCTTTTTCCGTATGCCATTGCCCTTTGGTCTACAATTCACGCAGTTTTCTCTTTGTTGCTGCTGTTCATGTTACTTTGTTCGCTGGTTTTTTTTTCTGGCCGTCGCAATTTAATAAACATAAATTTCATTTAAACAATACAAAAGGAGCAACAACTATATGTTAGTGTGTGTGTGTGTTTGTCTGTATGTGTGCTTGTGTCCCATATGCATATACACAAGAGGAGACGTAATTTTATTTCATATTTTCCACTTTTGCCTGGACCAACTTTTCTGCGGACACAAGAGGCAGCCTTTACGTATGTACATATGTGTGGAAACAGGATTGGAGCAGGCCAACCATTAAAGAGGCCGCGCCATGAAGGATATAAGGAAATCATATAAATACAAGCTCATAAAAATCATGGCTGCATGTCCCTTTTTACCAGCTGTCTATGTGTGTTTCTCTCTTTGTGTGTGTTGATTCGGTTATTGTCCTGCCTGGCTTTTTATATATATACATATATAGATGTATATATACATACATACATATATATATTTATAAGAGTTTCTCTTTGGTTTTTTGTGCCTTTCTTTTGTCGGCTGAGAGTGTTATGAATTGTTTTACATAACTTTTTTCTTTTCTTTTTTTAAATATGCGGCATATGCTTCACTTTTTTGTTGATAGTATTTTCATATATATGTATTTATATTTTAGGAGTCTTTTCCCCTTGTAAGCAAAATTTAAGTCAAGCGAATTGTCATTTTTGTTTGTGAATGACCACAGATTGTTGGTAAGTGAAGCATATTTTGGGACATGTTAAAGCGATTTTGGTATTGAGCAAAAAGTTTAGTTCCTAAATTCAATTTTAAAACTATAAAGAGGCAACCGAGCAAAATGTTTAAACTGGTTATATATAAATAGATATATATACATACATATATCAATCGACAACTATTTATCATAGTTTAATTTCCTTATTCATATTATTATAATTAAAACGTTTACTTCCAATTAAAATATTATTATATTTAATTTAATATTTTAATTTTAAAAATCAGCTTGCAACTTTACAATTTTTATTTGACTTAATTATTTTGACTTCCTTTTCAAAAGACATTCCATTTGTAAATCAACTCTCACCAATTTGCGCATAATTAAGGATCCCAAATCTTAATCTCAGTTAAGCCGTAAACCGCAATTCTAAAGGCAAAATTAGAGGACTTTTAAATTACTTAAGATCTCGGCTCAGCCGCAGGCAAAGTCATGTTTGCTCATAAAATATGTCAGCTACTTAAAGTCAACATGAAAATTAACAACACTCGGCGTATACGTAATATGAAAAAGGCTCCGCAGACACCAAAAAAGATTTATGGGAATTTTTTCCTTTTTCCTTTTGGAAACTAAGTTTAACAACAAGATGTTGGCTGTTGTTGTTGCTGTTGTTATTGTTGCTGTTGTAGGTTCGTTGGTATGTTTTCAAAAACAAGTTAATTTCAACTCAAGGCCATAAAAATGTTAACCAATTTTTTTCTTGGCTTTGTTACCCTTTGAATAAATCAGTGAATGAAATGTTTGAGGTGTTTGCATAAGTAGCCAACAGTGAGAGCAAAAGAAATTTATACGTACATTGACTCAAGTATCAACTTGACTACTATTGTGTGACTGTGTGTGTGTATGAGTGTGGCTGGGTATAAGTGTGCGTGTGTTCACAAAAACCTTAGCATACTTTCGTTCGCGACAACAGTAAATTAATTTGCCTTTTCGACCCAGACATAAGAGACATTCACCGGGACCGATAAAGTAGCATGTCTACCAGAGACCAAAAGACCTAAATCAATTGCCTTTAAGTAACTCTTGATTCAAGTTCAAGGTTTCAGAAAGCAGACATGCCAAAAACAAGAACAAGAACAACAACAATAAAACCAAAAAACACAACACAAGTTGGGGGTAATTGGGGAAAATGAAGTCTAAAATATATTGCCGTTTAGGAAATTTGATCTAAAATTGGTGAAAAATTGTTTGTTTTTCTATAGATTTTCCATCTACTTAAACTAATTTTTTTATGACATTTTTTCTAGCCCTTAAGAAATTCTAATCAACTTTTGAATGTCTTTAAAAAGTTTTCTTTTACGACTTTCATCTTTTATGTCGCAATCAAAAATTGTTTATAAGCGAATCATTCCTTTTTGTAAATTTATGAACCATAAAACACTTGAAACAATTAACTAACAAAAAACAAAAAAAAAAAAAAACAAAACAAATATTGTATCAACGATAAATGCTTGGTGTCATACGACAGAGCAAAGACTGAAGCAGAATTGAACTAATCGAATATGCAGAGCACGCATCTGGGGTAAAATGCAATCCAATTTGAATGTTGGGGAAATGTTGCCAATCCCACCTCCCAACCCAATCCGCCCCTGTTCACTGGAAGGTGGAAGGTAAACAATGCCAGGACAAAAGCATGCTCCAGGATCAGGAATAAATGACTGTGGCACATGCAGTAGATGCATAGAAGATTGCATATAGAGATATACTCCATATGCTCTTGTTTTCCTCTCTTTCATCCTATTCCTCTTTCTGTCTGTATCCCTTTTGCAATTTATAATTGCCTACATGCCTTGCCACACGGGTAAAGAAAAAAAAAAGAAAAACTTTTTAATTAGTTTTCCTCTTAATATTATTACGCATATGGTCGGCCTTGCCTTTTCCCTGCCTGTTAATTTGCTAATTGAAGTTGATTGCCATTTCATATTGTTCATAAATTATACCAATATATGATGTATTGCTATTGAAGTGAGCGTGGCAGACCACAAAATTCCTGATTTATGGTTTCCATAAGTGAGAAAAAAAAATGCATTTTCAATGATGTTGGCTAAATAAAACAAAAATTTCTATATACATCTATAGTAAATCTATATAAAATGATGATCCCTGTTGTTGGTTTCTTGTTTGTGGGCGTGGCATATGTGTATATATATATATATATATGTTTCCTGAACTAATAGTAAGCCATAAATTTTCCTCTGTCGGTCGGTAACTAAATTTAATTTCAGTTTCAACAGCCACAGAGCTAAGCTAAATTCTCCAAATTGTATACCATAAAGTTATTTCTTGCTCGTTTTTGTTATTTTTTTCTGCAAATGTTGCAAATTTTTTTTGTTAGCATTTTTTCTCTCAATTTATGTCCAATAAATATTTCAGAGGTATGATAAGTTGTTTCTTTGGCAAGTCACCTTAATATTTGACTGGCTTTTGGTTAAAATCATTAATATAAGGAACTAATAATTAACTAATTAAGAAAAGCTAATAAACTAAACTTGATCTTGATCTAAGTGATATATTTAATATATCATTGTGAATATTTTTGAACTACAGATTGTCTAAATGTATTTGTATACTATTAAAATTCTGTTTATTCTGTTTGTGCTAATTATTGACAGATTATTAAATCTTGATAATATAAAGATAAATTATCTAAAATATATATTATATATATTTTATGATATTATAATAAACTTTTCTAACTAATTATCATAAAATTAACTTAAATTGGACTAAAAATAAACTCACTTTAATGTGGAGACCTTGTTAAAACGATCTTACAATTGTAAATAAAAATTGACTTATAAATTCATCTAAAATATCAATTTTAGCTGAAAATTCTTAAACTATTTTCAGCTTATATATATATATAGGATATTCAGTTAGTCGAATACCGAAACAAAAAAGAACTTAAATGTTTTCTAGGTGAAAGAGAGAAATTATAGCTTCATCTTTGGATGTGGGTGTGTGTGTGGGTGCAGATGAGAGTGTGTTTGTAGGATGTTCTGATTGTGTGAGAGGGCATTGTACCTACAACTTTTCTACATATGTATGTATGTATATGTACATATATGTATGTTTGTTGGCTTTTATGTTATGTATGTGTGTTCGTTTGTATGCATGTATTTTGGTTTGTTGTTTTGTGTGTTTTATGTGCGGCAAAGCATAATCTGTAACAAATCTTTTTGCCCTGCGAAAACATTAGCCTTACGACGCATAAAAGTTGACATATGTAACAAACTGCACACACATTGAACAAACTGATATGGCTCTATATAATGGCAAATACATATACATAGGTATATATACATACGTATATATAAATATGTATATATGCATGTTTCCAATGTGGAAATAAGCCAAAAACAGCAACAACAAAAACATGTCGCATATAAATTTCCGTTGAGGAGTTTGCTGGAATAAGCTACAAAAGCCTTTTTGTTAGATTTATTTCCGCTTTCGCCACTTTTGTTTGCAAAAACTTTTTCTTCCTCTCAACCGGTTTTGTGTTCGCTTTTTTTTCCGGATTTTTAGATATTTGTAGTTTTTTGGCAGTCACTGTGTGTCTGTCGGTTGTGTTAAATATTATGCATGCCCTCTGGGGGGCGTGGCATATCTGCATGCGGGTACCAAAATGTTTGAATTGTTTGCCATCGTTCTCGTCACTTTTATAGAATTTTCATTTTATTTTCTTTTTATTTTTCAATTTTTCATTGGTTATTCGAAAGGGTGCAAAAGGGTCTAGAGCATATATGATGATTTTTATAAATAAATTACAAGTTTGTTCTTGTAAAGGGTTGAAAAGAAAGAAAAATATATGGCAGACAGAATATATGGTATAGTGAAAAACTAATGCTTGAGGCAGACAGAAATGTTTGAAAAATTGATGAAAATACGAAAAGAAGATGTATACATAAATCAAAGAAAGGAGTTCCAATAAAAAAATCGCAAGGATTGATAAGAAAATTAGATGATTTTCTTGGTTTCTTTTATGCTACCGTTTGAGTTAGGTGTTTAAGTTTGACAGAACATCCACTGTAGTAAACTATTTATTTTCTAGAGGAATGAAATTTCTAGATAATTGTAGTTGCAGTATCACCTGGCTGGAATAATAGCATTTTGAAGTTTTTTCAAAAATATTGTTTGCTTAAAGAAATGTCCACTTCAACAATAAAGCGCTAAAAACAAAACGAAGGTGAAATTTGAATATTACCATTACTTTGATTTATCATTTTATGGCTTTACTTTGATGTTTTATTTTCATTTCAATATTTATTATGACTTATCTTATTGACTTTGCAAAATGAGAAACCAATAGAAGCTTAAAGAAAACGTAAAAAATATTGTTTATTTATATAAGACCAATAAGAATAAAAAGAAAAGAAGATTTAATAATAAGAAGCTGAATAAAAAGAAAAATGTAAAAATGTATTTTAAAATGTGCTGTTAAGGCAAAAGAAAACAAAGAAAAAATCTATTAAGAAAATTTACATTTTGCTTTTTCTATTTCTGCATCTATCTCTCTCTATACATTAAAATTTGCGCTATATTTAATCTTTTAAAAAAGAAAGAAAATATATTTATTTAGAGTATGTACTATATGGAAACATCAAGAAATAATAAAAGTGTCCCCTAGTGAGGTAATTAAAAATTCGCCTAGCAGAGAAAAGTGTCGCGACCAAAAAAAGAAAAAACAAATTGTTATAATGCCAAGCAACGAGGAAAGCTCTAATAAGCTCCACCCAAATACTTACACATACAGAAAACTCAACAATACTTATAAACATATATAAAGAGGAGACACAAAGATGAAACTAGGAACTGGAACTGCTATATTACGTATACGCAACCTTAACAAATGATGTTGGCTTAAAACAGAATGAGAGCAAAAGAGGGAGAAAACGCAAAAGATATATGAACATAACCAAGCTGACAGTCAACGATAGCAAAAAAAAAAAACACACACACACAGAGACAAATATAAAACTAAAATTTTCTACAGTAGACCCTCGATAGTAGAAAATAAAAATGATTTTTAAAATAAATGTACATATATTTATGAGTGGCATAATAGTAAAAGACTTAAAGAAAATCAATTGAAAGTGCCGCAAATGATTAAATGATTGCAAAATTCAAATTCATAAATTTCTATATTTCCAATATTTACGGTTCCTTTAAATAATAATTAAAATTGAGAATAATGAAGCAAAAGTCGTCCCTGCCGACATTGAGTATACCCTGTACCAAGTAAAAGTACCCCATAAAGTCAAAGATAATCAAAATCGCTATCAATTTACAAAAAAAATTCTTTTAGCATGCACTGCTTGCCATGCAGCAACAGCGAACGCATGCTATCTCGCTCACACTTAACAGCTCATTTTGCATGGGACATTTCAGTACAAAACGGAAATACGTATATCTCCGATAATTATTGTCCGATTTCGGTCAAATTCGGTCAGCTGGTGCATTTTGGCTATATTAATGTGCATGCCAAATAAGAATACGATATCTTTAATATTGCTTTAGTTATAGGTTTTTCCCAAATTGCGGGGGCGGAAGTGGGCGTGGCAAAAATTTGAAACAAACTTAACCTGTCTACACAACAGACGGATGTTGTCACCAAATTTGGTTGCTCTAGCTCTTATAGTCTCTGAGATCTAGGTGTTCATACGGACGGACGGACAGACGGACGGACAGACGGACGGACAGACGGACGGACAGACGGACATGGCTCAATCGACTCGGCTATTGATACTGATCAAGAATATATATACTTTATGGGGTCGGAAAATTCTCCTTCTGCCTGTTACATACATTTTAGCGACTTTAATATACCCTTTTACCCTATGGGTACAGGGTATAAAAATAAGTTACATGAAAAATCTGGTTCATAGAATTAAATTAAATAGAGTTCACAATATATGAACAGGATAATAACAAATGAGTTCTGTCAGTTCTCTAAGAGAAACAATTATAATTAAAATTAAATCATAATTATAATAAAAAATAATTATCAATAGCTTTTTTTTCTGTTTTCCATTCTATTTTATTAATTTTTACTTAAAATGATTTCACTGTAGCCAGATTCGCACACAAACATACATTGTCATTTACAGAAGAGAAGTTGTACAAACTAAACTGTAGCCTTGTGGCACTACCAGATCGCCCACACCCGATTGCTGCCTGCTGATAAACTAAAACTCTCTGGCAAGGGCACCAATGAGCAACAAGAGAAGGCAACGGCAACAACAATTTCGCTAAATTACAAGCAATGCTTATTTGTTGTTTATCTGTATAAAGCATCGTTGTGACACTTTCAGGACAGCTTCGGTGTTGGGGGAGGGTGGGGAAAGTGGAGACCGGGGGAGCAAGAAAGGTAATTGAGTTGATAGAACAGCTTTTGGTGTGGCATTTCGCATTGTTTGTATAATTTGTATAATGCATGCAAAGTTAATTACCTCAGGGAACTTGGTAATTAGAAATGTGATTGAACGCGCCTCGCTGGCATCTCTTTCACCCTCTCTCCTGGCATACTATCAAGTGTTTTTGATTTTGGCATAAATCAACACCGCAAATTGCCCCTGACAAAAGGTGAGCACCATCGCATATATATGCACACAGACCTATCACCTGTTCTCTCGGCAGTGGCACTTAAATATTTTTTTTTTTATTTTCTTGACATTATGAGAAGTTGATGCCGTCGACTTTCCAGACACTTTTCAATTAGCCAAGCCGACAAAACATTTTTATGACATTTATTTTGATTATTGTTATACGAAGAACACAAATTGAATTTCAATCAACCCAAAAAAAAGAGAAGAATACCAGAACTTTGTAGACTGTAAAGAAATTATTGTTATTTCTACGTGGTTAAAGGTAAATGTTGTTTTTCAAAGCAAAAATTTGGTTAAAACCCACAAATACTTGTATTAAAATTTGTTAAATTTTGTAAAAATTCATCTGTAATAATTGCAGCTGTTATAACAATTCTTCTTCTAGTTTGATTAAAAATATTTGTGTAATGTGTTTTAGATTAAAGAATGAAAATATCCTTTGAAATTAAGATAACCGTTACAGTTAAGGAGTTTCAATAATAGTAATTAAATTAACTCAAAATGAAGCGAATAAAAAATAATTATTTATGTATAACGTATATGTTATGAACAAAATTAATAGATTGAGTGAGGCCCTGAAAGAGATAGGGCCTTTGCAGCCCTGAGTCTATCGTTAGCCAAAAGTTTGAGTCTGTTCTGTCTGTTCAGACTTTAATGGCTTGGTAAAAAGACGATAAATTATGTACGTACGTTCGTACACAATTAAAGTTATGAAATCTAAAGAAATAAATAAAGAACATGAATCCCAACAAATCAAAATTAGCGTCAGTACATTGTGTACAACAGTATATAACAAATGAATTAGGTATTTATCAACACTAGCAGGAGCATAATAGGAGCCAAAATGATACAATAAACAGATACAGAAATTTATTCTATAAGCAAACACTCCGAAGTACAGAATATGAAATATACATTTGTAATAAAGAAATAAACTAAATTAAAGGAAGGGGTTAGGTTTACTAACTTGAAAATCTATTTTTTCAACAATTATAAAAATTTATTTATTTAAAACTATTTTAGATAGACGTTTCTATAACTGTCAATTTCAACATATTTTTGAAAACTTTTTACAAAAATAGAATTAGCATATTGGTTATTATCTTTAACTCTCATAGGTAAATGTTTTACTAGATTTTATTTGGCAACAAATTGGTAACAAATAAAAGTTTATTTTTTCAACAAAAACTGTTAGTAAAATAATATTTCTAATATTCTGCTTTAAAATACCTTGGAGAATTATTTGAAACTTTTTTATGTAAGTCCACAAAAGTCATGCATTTCTCTTTTTCTGTATTTTTCTTTATTTTTTTTCTTCCTATTCTCTATCCTTCTGAATTTTAGAAACTTTTTGATTTTCATGATAATATCGTAAGAGGCAATAACTTTCCAATTGCAAAACGATTTAACAAAACGACAAAAAAAGGGAGAAAAAAAGTGAGGGAAAATAGGCAAGAGAAAAACTCGTAACTGAATCTGAAACTGAAACTTTTCTATGCGTGTTGCCACCGATAGCTCGGCTTAAGAACCAACAACAACAACTGCAACAACAACAGTAGAAACATTCTAGGAATGAACAAAAAATGTTACTGCAAAATAAATAAACTGAAAAACTGTTGAAAAGTGCAAATGGCCAAACAAATTTTACGTTCAACTTTTTCTTTTTATTCCTTGTTCTTGCCACCAGATACGATAGACTTATCGAGAAGGCAACAGAAAATCCATTTAAATGTGGCCTAATTTTTTTTTTTTGGTCCAAAAGTTAAACATAAATTTAACAAGTAGAGAAAAGTATTGGATTTTCTGCATAATGGTAAAGTGAAATTTATATTGATTTTGGATTTAGCAGTAAATAAATATGCGAAATAAATTTATGTTTTTAACAGATCCTATATAAGAAAAGGTATCAGAAAACCATTAAAGATACTTTTAAGCAATATTAAATCTCATTAAGAGTTTAAAGTAAAATTTTTACCAAATACTTATAGTTTACAGTTTTACATTTATTTATACAATAAAGTATATTATATAGCATAGTTTCCCAAAAAAAAAAAGGATTTGGTTTTGTTACTTTTTTGTGTTCTCAGTTTTCATTTTATTGCACTGCCTTTTCTATGGCCTAAACTTTTGCGGATGGCCATTGTTTTATTGCCTTATTGCATAGTTTGTGGCGCAATGGTCGAGGTTTTTCTTTCTGTCTGTCTTTTCGTCTGTCAGTCTGTCTGTGGGTCATAGATTATGCAGCTGATTATGGCCAGGGCGACCATTGGAGTAGAGTGGAGCGCAAGAGTAGGCAAAAGTTTTCCGATAGTCGACAACGATGACTTGCCGGCAACTACTTTCTTCTTCTGCATGTATGTGTTTGTGGCCACAAAAACTTTTCTAGGACCATCATAAATTTATCAAAAAAAAAAATTTCACGTTCTCTTTTAGTTTTTTGTTTAAGTTGTCTTAGTTTTTATCGCTGATATTTCATGCTGTTGTTCAGATAATTGTTGAAAGTAAATGTGGTGCAAAAAATTGCTGCAGGACTCCAATTATGAAAATAAAAGAAATTAAATTTCTATTATTCGGCCAACTGCCTGCGGTATTTGCTGTAGTTTTGCATTGCGTTTTGTATTCTATAATTAGAGAATAAACGGGTATATTAGGCTGATCGAAAACTAGTTTAACAAGTATAAAGAGTATAAAGAGTTAATATAAATATACACTAGTGCAGCCCAGTTCCTAATTAGTTCTGTTTATTCTGATAGATATTAGTTATGATTAGCAATTTCGCTACATATTATAAACTTATATAAAATAATTAAAAAAGTGCAAATTGTTCATTTTGTTGCATAGAAAGATGAAAAATTGGCATATATACTTAGATAAAATTAGATAAATCTTAATACAGGGTAACACAAAGTCCAGAACTTCTCTTTACCGACCACTTTTGGTTTGTTTTTTTGGTTATGTCATCTTTTATGATTGTCGTTTCTGCCAGTTCAAATTGGTTCAGCTTTCTTTGCATTTCCACTTTCCGTTTTTTCTTTGCTTTTGATTGCCATTTGAAGGCTTTGGCATTTTGGTGCAAGGACTTGCTTGTGTTCGCGTTTTTCCTTCTGTTTTTTCCAGCAATCAATTAAATGTTAGTTTTCGAGTTTACCAACTATATGAACCAAGTGAAATTTTGGCATCTGTGATTGAAAGTTAAATTCTTTTGAAATAAATTGATTAACTTCTGAAACTTTTTCTCAAGAATTTTTTCTTCACATATTTTATAATTTAAAAAAACTCCTCGATCTTAGCAGATAATAACTTTAATATTTAATATAAATATGTTTATTTGGACTTAAATCTAAGAATTGTAATTCAATATAGATTAGTATCAGCAAAATCTAGCATAGATGAATTTGATTGAATTAGTTTAAATTTTGATTTCAATTTAATTAGAGTAGTCATACTTCAAGAAATTTTTAAATGTTTGATGCACAAACTTATTAATTGAAAGCTCTTTTATAGTTTGATAATTTTAACTTAAGTATAAATTGTTTTCAATGCAAATTTAAACTTGTTTTTAATGCACTTTATATTTCCCTTGAAGTCTTTATTATTCTTAACTGACTTTCTTTGTGCATTCTTTTCACTCGACGATACAACAACTAAGAGAAAAACGGTGTTTTAACTTATTTATAAGGCTCTTTACCAAGACAGAAGTTTTAGTTATAGTAAACTTTACAATGCCATTTGGTTGCTACCTTCTCTTTCTCACCTTTTGAGATAAGCTCGGGAAAAGTTTTTCACTTAGACCATTTACGAAGATTTTTGTTGCATTGAATCTTGATATTCTATTGTATGGAAATTTATCAGGCAGTCTGCCAAATTGTAATTGTTTGGCCCAAAAATAGTTTTGCACCACAAAAGCATTATATCATCATCATAATAATAAGCCATAAGAGCAGTAGCAAGGCCAACCAAAACATAGATAATGAGAATGATGATGTTGTTGATAATGATGTCTTTTTCTTTTCTCTCTAAGCACTCAATGTAATTGAGCAGCACTTAAAGAATATGCGCCTCATTAGTTGCTTTCGAAAGCAAACACGAACATCTACACATCCAAATCAACCGCACACCACACACCACACACCACACACTCACACACACATCACACTAACACAAAGCTGAAAGAGCTGTGCGAGTGGGTGGAAAAGTTTCCACTTGAATGATTTCTTTGGCGTGAAACAAAATTGGCAAAACGAAAGTCTTCATCAAATGCTCGTATGGGAGAAAGCAACATGTTTTCTCTGCCTCTTGTTGTATGTAACATCTCGTCTCACTTAGATAACCATCTATATGCCTCATATATGTGTCTACGTGCCTTTCTTACCATTTCTGTTAAGTTCTCTTACGTGCCTTGCTTAATTTTGAGTTTTGTGCTCATCGCGTTTCGATTACAGGGCGTATACGTAATATATCCAAACAAGTCATGTACATACATACATATGTACAAGTGTTTGTAGTGTAAACGAAAGTTTGCCCTTTACCGGCTTCTGCAATTTATTAGCTGCAACAAGTTGAAAGATAACTTCAACATCACTTTCAATGCTTGGTTACTCATACGCAACGTGGCTTCTGTTTCCGATTTCCGGTTTGTCAGTGTCCAGTTTCATATTTTCAGTAAATAGTTCACTAGAACTTTACTGCCCTTTCTCTTTTTGTTTGAAATAATATAAGTTTCAATTCCTTAGTAAGATTTTTGTCACTGACACTGTTATCGAAATCTGACCAAAATCTTAATTTATGTTTTGTTAGCTAGTTCAACCAAAGTTTAAGAATGAGTTTTTCTTTAAAATACGAATTTCTTAACTGATTTAGATTGCTAAAATCGGCAGAGGCTTATACACATGTAGGCTTATATACGATGAAACAAAAGTTATGAGAAAAGTTATAAAATGAAAGAACAAAATTATAGTCACCATAGAAACAAGGCAAAAGAAATTAAAAATAATAATTAACGCAAAAGAAATATATAGCAAAAAGGAAAACTCTAAAGTTAACAGTCAATTGTTGTGAGATATAAAAAGAGGAAAAGTTGATGGAAAAGATAAAGTCATTGAGATAGAAGGGATGAACCAAAGGTAAGAAATAAAATATAGCAAAAACACAATTAAGGAAAAAAATAGAGAATTTTTTTAAGAAATGACCTAATTGTAAATGATATAAATTAAACTTAACAATTGTATGCTATTTGAAAAGAATAAATAAGCCGATCTAAAAATATGAAAATACTGAGCTGGTTCAAATATTAACAAAAACCAAGCTAAATTTTCTAATTATGTCATATGTCTGTTAAAATGTTGAACTTAATTTGTATTACTATTTATTTAAATTATTATTAAATTAACAGCTCTGAGTAATGTTCTCATTCTCAACACGTTTTTCTTTCCGCTCTAACGCCTTCGATGCTCATTATTTTTCATTTTTTTTTCGTCACTTCAATTTGGAGTCGTTTTTCTCTTGCTATCGCTCTCTCTCTCTCTCTCTCGCCCTCTCTTTTTCTATATATATTTTACTATCTCTTTCTCAGAGCATAAAACGCGCATTAGCAAACTATTAGTCAAATCCCCAAGGTGCCATTTGCTATGCTTCTCTTCCCTCTTAAAATAAGCAGAAGTTTAGACTCCTCCAGCAGCTGTCTGCCATTTGCAATGTAATTTGTGATGCCTAATAAAATTCCCACCCGAAAAGAAGAAAACTCCCAACAAAAATATATAAATAAATAAATAAAACAAAAAAAAAAAATTTGTGCATAAATTATATGTGTACAGACATCTTGAAAAGCATGAAATATTACGCATACGTCCTGGATGGTCGTCGACCACAAAAATACGCGACGACAGCGACAGAGAATAATTTCATTTGCTTTTAATTTTTCACTTAGAAAACTTTGTGCCACCGCGCCTAGAAATATGCCACACAAATATTATTTTTCTCTCTTTAGCTGGGAATTTGCTGATTTTTTATTGCACTTTTGCTGCTTGTCATAACTTTGCCATATATATATATTTTTTTGTTTTATAATTTGTTGTAAATTCGCTGGTTGTTTTGTTTATTTTGCCGCTTGTACTTTGAGTTTGTTTGTTGATTTTGTCGTAATAATTTGTTGTTTTCATTGTTTTTGGTATTCTGCTTGTGCGACTTTTGTTTCCTGATTGAAATTAAGTGTATTTACAAGTGGCAAATGACATTTTTAAAAATAAATAGTTCAAGTGGCACTCACTTGAATCAAACGAAATGTTAGACAATTGCTTTAAAATTTTACGGAAATACATATGTATATATGTATAAGTATTTATTGAGTGCTGTTGAGTGTTTGTTTGTTTTGTTTTTTAATCATGCTTTAATTGGAAAAATATTGTTTGATATTCAAGGCGTTTCTTCTGCTGAAATCAAATGACTCTCATTTTCATTCTAACGCGTTTTAGCTAACCTCGAATATATTTTTTGTTAAATCTTTTTATTAAAATTTTTCAGTTTAGTCTTTCATACGTTTCTAAATACAGAAAAATATGTTATATATTTTAATGTTTTTTTTTTATATAAAAATTATAGGTCGGCAAAAAAAGTTTAACTTTTAGTTTTCAACTTACCTCATTTAAAATCTATCTTCGCCTTTACTTATTCATTTTTTTTTGCCATCTGAAGCCAATTATCATTTTTAATTTAGATTGTTTGTGGAAGGTCTTTAATTGCATATTACAATTCCAGTTGTACCTAATCAGCAAACTCTTCACATTACCCTTTTATTATTGTATTTTCAATACCCTATCTGCTGTCTAGTGTGGACAATATTTCAATATTTGGATATCAGATGAATCAGATGGGTCGAATGTCTGCAATGAACTGCATGAAATAGAACCGAAATGAACGTAACCATAATTAAATGCAAATTAACATAGAAGGGAAAAACATGTAGAGAGAGTTTATTAGACAATTTCGGTGATTATTTACCATGCTGTCTTTATTGGCCGAGGAAGCTTTCAGTGGCATATTGATAAAACTCAGTGCCATAGCTATTCAAAGTTAAATACAATGGATGAAATCAAACTGTGATAAGCTGAAAATGGGAGTTTTGTGTGGACTATTATTGAATCGCACAGCAGCTGGCGGGTATTAAATCGTCCATTTAGTATTGGTATTATAAAGTTGCCCATGGCGCTTTTTGATGGAAATGTGGTCAACATTTCGGCCATGTAAATGCATAGCAGAGCTGTAGGCGAACATGAAGGATGAATTCAGGTAGCCAGCCAGAAAGGTATTAGAATTCATTACGATGCATTGTAATGCAATGAACGAGCTATAGAAATTAATTTTCAAAAAATTTTAAATTGAGAGCGAAACATCAATGAAGTAAATGGATATCTGATGTTCTCTGTGGGTGGCAGGACAGAGAGGAAATAGAAGAGTTGGGACTCTACTTAATAAAAGTAGAAGGGGGAGAATCTGAAAACAAAGCGGTCAATGGAGACTGGTCAATGAATTACTGCCTATAAAATAATAATTATTGCTAATTAAAAAGGAATAAATGAGTATTATTCAAAACAAGATTTTAATGTTACTACTAATTATGCTTAGTCACTTATGTACATTAAAATTTTTATATTTTTTCCTTTGATTTGGTATCTAAAACTAATTAAAATATAATTTGTTTAAATCTCTCACATATTTACAATATGGAAAAACATGGCCCATAAGAGAATAAGGAATCTTTCACCAAGCTAAAGAAAAATAGAATGAATCTTCGATAAAGTCTTTCAAAATTCGAATATTCCTCATACCTGTAATCAACTGTGAACAGCTGCGGACTGGTCCCGCATAGCTGCCCGGATGACGCGTGACCAGAAAGATAAGCATCAAGAGGAATAGCAGAAGCACTTGCAGTTCATGACAGCTAATACCGCCCTAGTTCCTGGAGAATTTTTTGTGGAGTACGCGGGCCGTAACGTAGATTCTCATGCACTTGCTTTTTCTCATGTCTTTGAGGCTAGAGGAGATCAAAGTGCAGATGCATATAGACAGGAAGGAGTATAACCAGCATGATGGGTAGACTGAACATTGTGATGGTGGCAAAGTTTAAATCAATGACTATAGAGAACAACAAAAAGAGGTAAAACAGATGTTGCATAAGGGCTGGTTAAGTTGCTCTTACTTTCAAACAAAGAAGGCCACAAAGGTAAAAGAAAAAATACATTTTTTCGAGCTTGGAAAGACTTTGAAATGATGGAGTAAAGTTATATTTGATTAGGTTAGATATAAAGGTTGATAGGTATTCACTTAATAGTACTGAATGTGAGAAACATATTTTATTTAATACTTGGAAAATAGGTGATGTAGTCTTCAATGGGAAATACTTTGTTTGATTTGTACTTTTACTTTTAAAACCTAAAATTTGTGCAAAACTAATTCCCTATTTAAAAATGTTCGCCAGGCAACTAGAATCGTTAACTATTTAATATTACTGCTGGCTTATCCTTGCGTTTTATCAAAGGCAACGAGTATTCTCTCTCTTGTAAATGAGAAATGCATGTTTGTCAGTGTTGCACTTTAATCAATCAATCGATAAGCAATCCCCAGAATCCTTCACCAATTCACTAAGGAGTGATTCGAACACAGATATCCATCTTTAAAGTGACTTCGGAATTGGATAACCACAGGGATATAAACGTGGTCAGCAGCAGCAGCAGCAGCAAACAAACTGAAATGCAATCTACAAAACAGAGAAATCGAAAATAAAAATATACAAGGTCGGTTAAATTGTAAAGATAACCTCAGTGAGGGTGTCAACTCTGCACTTTTATCCTCCCTTATATTCCCTTTACTTTGTGTGGCATGCAACACAGATGGCATGAGAGCAAAAAGGGCGACGCGTTTACGTAAATTGCAATACTCGATGGCCAAAAACCATAACCAAACTGCCAAAGAACAAAACCGGCAAATGTGAGCCTCCGAATCCTCGTCGTTGCTTACACATAGAAATAAAATGCCTTAACAAAATGTCATGGTTATTACCAGAATGCCCATTGCCGGGAATAGAGCAATTGACAGCAGAGAGGTCACATATACACGGTGATATGCCATACAGACATAAGGCTAAGCACATAAGCACCACGGTATTTCTAAAGTATGAAAAGTGGCATCATAACAAAGCTTAAATAATCGCATTTAGACTGTAATAGAATGGGTTCACATAGGAGTAGGTATAAAAGAATTACTAAAGCTGATACTATGACCACACACAACCCAAATGTATTGCCACAAAAAATTATAGTCGTTCTTTTTGCTTCAAAGGCAACAAGATTAATTGACTGATGAACGAATATAATGGAAGGACGCGAATATGTGTTAGAGCGGTTGGATACGTTTAACCTAAATGGATGGTTTAAATGTAACTGACAGGCTAATCAACTGTTAAAGTCCCCAACTTATATTTTAGTTAAGATTCAAGTATCTAGCCAGCTGTTATGGCTGATGTTCATATTGGTTACTTAAGTTTGCTTTAAATATAAATACACCGACAAAATACACATATACATTCGTTAAGAAATTCTATCAAACAATCAAATTCAAATATATTTGATATTGAAAATTTAATTCTAAACGTACAAAATATAAACACCAAGATGCTTGAATTAACGAATATGAGTAAATGAAATGAGAAAAAGTGAATAAATTCGAACAAACATAAAGAAAAATTTAAATTTTATCATCCTATTATATTTCACAAAATTTCAAAAGATTTAAATCTTTTGTATATAGCAGATAACAAGGAGATCTTCGTATCTAAGAAATATTTTTTAAGTCAATAGGATTTGCAAATATTAGGAAAATATTTTCTATGTACAAAAATAAATATATGTTTATACAAAGATATTTTTATATTTACATATAATTGTAAAGTCTTCTTTATAGACATTTCCTCTCACATATCAAAGACTTTATAATATTTCTTAGAAAATTGTTATTAAAAGCTTGGAATCTGTATACAAGGGAAGAATGTATAAACAATTTACTGCTTTTATTTTGAAATTTAGTATCAACTTTAATGTTCCATACCTAAATCTATCCACGATTATGGCTTTGTACAGTAGAATCTAGTTTTCATTGAAAAGATGAATTTCTTTAGTCAGCAATGTTTAAACAGTTTTGCATTGATATAATTTCTTATTGTTATCGATATATGTTATGCTTTTAATGTTTTTAATAAACAAATAATACTAAATAATAAATAAAATAAATTTTTAAATGTAATAACAATATCAAAATATGTTCACAATCTTGTATATATGTATCTTTATGATATCATTACATAAATAACATTATATTTTAATATTTGTGGTTATATATATGTACATATAAATATATGGAAGAAAACTGATTAAAATGCATTTGGACATTAAAACATTTGTCTATAAATAACTCAAACATTTTTTATTTTAAAATATTTAAGTAACTTATCTACGTCTTTAAGTTTTTGCAAAATAAATGATAACAGTTGTGCTGTTTTTAAATTTTTCAAGTCTCAGTAGCAAGTGATATATACTTAACCATATATCAAGATTTTACGTGCTATATCCCCAATAGCTTTCCATTTGTCAACGAGTTAACAATATAAGCTGTGCCTGTGCCTAACTCCAGAAACGTTACAACAAATAGAATTCGCGTATTTTTGTTTTTGCTGTTTTGTGCCCAACTGGCACCGATTGCCACCATCAATATCAACACTAGAAGCAATTGGCCTATAAAAAGCTTAAGGCCTCGTCTTTACCTCACATCCAGTTGATAGCTGCCGCAGCTGGTCGTTGTCATTGTAATGCCAAATAGCCGGGCAATTCCAATGGCGGTCATCGAATCGCTGGAGGCGCGTATGCGTGGTATAGTGTCAGTTGAACAGCCGTTTAATAGTCGTCGTTATATTGGGGAATGTGAATTGATACTCAATTGGCTGCATTCGGACAAACTATCAATGGCAGAGCAGTTGAAGCGTAAGGAATGGTGTCTATTGCGCCTAATCATGCTGGAGAAGCTCGATGAGGATTTTTACATTAGAAAATATATCAAGCTCCGAACACAAGATTCAATAGGGGATTTTTAGAAATTTGTTTTAGTTTTAAACTAATTAGACAACTAAGAGTGAATTATAAAAAAAAGAAGCTTATCGCTTCTGTTTTCCCAACTGAGTCATTGTGTTCATATTTGTATAAAACGGCAGTCAAATAAACGATTTTCCTTCATTGGTTTTTTATTGCTTGCCATGAATCGTTCTTCGATTATATTTCTGCAATATATAGAAAATTTACTTGCTGCAGATTATTTATTAAATAATGGCAAATCAAAATTGCCACAAACCAGTGATTTGAGTTCCATAAGCATTTGGTTAAGTGAGGTCAGTGGTTTAATATTAAATCAACGCAAATTAAAGTCCATTAAAAAAGCGAGAAGCAGATACAAAGCCAAAAGAATGAAATTATCTTCATTTTTTGCCGGTTGTTGGTACTCTTTGAAAAATATGGCAAAACGTTTGGAGGTCTTAAAACGATTATTTCGCTGGAGGAAGAAAAAGTTGTTAATTAAAAAGTGATTGTTAACCTTATATTGATAAATCTAATTAAAATAAATAAATTATAATTAATTAATGGGAACTGTATTATAATTATTAATCTTCTTTGACTGCAGAAAACTTGAAATCAATCATTTTATCAGTATTAATGTGAAGTAAGATAGTATTTGAGGAAAATAAATACGACATTTTTAGTTCTGGAAAAAAAATAAGAAGTAATTTTTATTACCCCGTAAACAACTTAGAAAATTCATTCAATTCCATTCCAAACTTGTGATAAATTAAATGACCTCTATAGTCTAGCTTTAAGCCAAAAATTAAATTAATAAGCCTTGTATTATTCAAATAAGATAAACATAAAAAACATTCTTGGGAGTTCATGTATTTTAAATGAACCGAGATTGAGTCATTATTATCTCTGTAAGAACTTGTGAACCATTACCCCTACTTCGATTGAAATCTAAGATTAAATATAAATACAGTATTCCCTTTTTTTTATGTAGTATACCATCTGCTGTACATTTTAAGCTAATGAAGCAAATTTGCTTTCTCTTTTGCTGGCAAAAAAAAAAAAAAACGACAAAAAAAAAATAGATTGCCTTAATGTATCCAATGGCAATTTTCATAAACATTGCATTTGGCCTGCCATTTGCCAATTAAATAAATGAAAATAATTTGTGCTGACTCAGCCAGAGTAAACTCAGACCGGGCCTAATGAAAACATATTGCCCAAGGGACAGAAAAAAACAAACCTTAAGAGAAAATTTAAATGTGCCGAAGTCTCAACACTCTTGCATAGTCATTGATATAATTTAAGCATAAAGGATTGAAAATTACTTGATTGTAAATTTGGTAATAGTATGTGAGGAACCATATTTTTCTAATCAATTTCCTTTTTGAATCGATATTTTAAAAGTGAAATCTTTAATAAAATGTGATACTTATACTAAGGGTATGCGACATTTTGAAGATAGATAGCTATACGAATACAATAACCGCATTCTAGAGATAAAGTATAATTATTTATAGTACTTATCTTGGTTTCTTCAGTGCATTGCAAATTTAAAAAGGTTTTGCATGTAAAAGAGGAAAGAGCATAAAAACGAAATAAAAAAGAGAACAGAAACAGGCTATAACTTCATTAGGGTTGCTCAAGCGAAAAGCTATGAGTATATACTTGTGCCCATATATCAGACAACTCAAGTACTTAAAATGAGAAATAACTTTAAAATACCAAATGCTTTGCCATATTATTTTTCATCATTGTCTCTGTCCCCCGTTACCGTTTCCTTCCTCTATCCCTCAAGGAAATAATCAATAAAAAGAAGCGTTAAACACAAACATAAATAAAAGGGATATGGGAATATACTTACATACAAGTCGAAAGGAATTTATTAGCCATCAGTGTTGAAAAAAATAAGAAATCGACGACCAGGGAAAGAAAAAAAATGATAAAAAATAAATAAGAGTCTGTTAAGTTCGGTCAAGCGTGGGAAGCGTAAACAGTTCAAGGACTTTTACCCACAAAAAAAAAAAAGTTAAGGAAAGAAACGAAGCCATCATGATTTATTTACTTTCGAATGTCTTGGCTTGTGGTTCAGTTGGAGGCCCACATTTTATTGGCTACGTGCAACTGCGCAAACAAATTTACATGACATTGAACTGAAAGGTGCTTACCTTGCCCCGGCATCCGACACCTTCCCCTTGCCTATTCCACCGGCTCCCCAGCTTGCATGCATGCTTAACTGACTGACTGACTGACTACCCCAAACATTATTGAAAGATTGATGAAAGTTCTATGGTTCGAGCGTTTTTTTTCCCCCGTTCTCTAACTATCGAGTAAGTCCCCCAGCAACCAAAAATTCCTGTCAAGATAAATGACTTGGACTTCTTTTATTCTTGTTTGTACCCTGTGCTCTAAATATATGGTTTAAGGGGATATGTGTTGTAAAATATTCGAAGAAAAACTAAATATAATCAATTTAAATGTTAAACTAATTGTAAACATATATAAATTGCATCAACATAATTTCATACAATCTCTGAGATATTCAAGTTAAAAGAATTCTGAACTGATATGGATTTTATAATGATCTATTATCAACAGAATTTGAGTTTGTGAAATTGTTATATAATATAATTTAGTTTAATAATAAAATGTAATTAAAAACTGTTCGTGTCTTCCATACCGATTAAATTTATTCGGTTTTAAATCTTTTCACTCGAAAATATTTATCTTTCTATACATATTTTTATTTAAATAAAAGGATATTTAATTATTAAATTTATCATAAATATTTCTAGGGTATTTGTTTGCCGGTTTTTGGTGTTTGCTATTTTTTCATTTTTATACAATTTTCTGCTTTTGGTTTCAAAAATTATTGCGGTCTGTGTTATGTGAGGGGGAATGCTTATAATGAATAATGAAAGATTTGCTGCCTTTTTTCTGGCGTTTTATTGTGGACCAAACAATAAAATGCTTAGCCCATTGAGTAAATTTGTTTGGGGTGCGGTCATTTTGGTGGTGTTGGCCCATTTGAGGTCATGGTTCTCAGTCCATAGAATCATGTGAGAAAAACGTTGAGCAGCCTTCACACTTTGATTTGGTTTGTTTGGTTTGGGGTTGGGTCAGTTTGGGTCTTACATATACGTATGTACATATATACACATACATACATATATATGTCTTCTATTAATAGCTTTTATAACGCTTCCTGTATGTGTTTCATATATCTTCTTTAGCCTAGAGATACATGGTGAGACTTGCGGTAGATAGAAAATATGGGCGTTCCTATGACCAATTTGACTGTCAGCAACTTCTTCTTTTTTGGTTTTGGTTTTCGGTTTTCATTTGGGTCCTCTAAGTTAGCTCCTGGGGCTTTTTTGATTGAACGCCCCTCATAATTGCTCTAGCTATTTGGTTCATTTCACTGCTTCTCTTGATATGTGGTCCAGATTTGGTTTAACTGTGTGCTCCACATCTCTGTCTTGATAAATGCCTTTCATTGATTGCTGTGGCTATTTGTTTGTCGGATTTTCTTGTTGTGGCTTAAATCAGAGCTGGCAATAATTTCTGACTTACATAGGTCCCAGCTATTGGTATCAAAATATCATATTTTTTATCTGTAAAACATCACTTGAATTGAATAGCTAATACATTGTGAAAATACTGTAAAGTTGCGTGATTTTAATGCTTACAACTGGAATTCATTTTTTCATTTCCAATTTTTTGCAAAAATCGTGCAATTGAATTTTGAAAAATATTCAGCATGGATTGTGTTAATTCAGGAATTAAAATTATAACATTCAAATTCATATATTTCGAATATATTAAAGTAGCTAAGATACTTAAAAAAAATTATTAAATTTAATTTAAAATTTTATGAAATCTTAAATGTTAAGGGTACCCAAATGATTGATATTCATTGCAATCATTTGAGCCGATTCCGCATTTAAACAGAAGAAAATCTTAGAAAAAGAAGAAGACAATTATTTAAAATATATATTTGTTAGAATTTCTTATGTAAGTAAGAAAGAATTGATTTTTATATAAGTACATCTTTTAATCTGTTTGAGAGCTTTCTTCTTACGTTGCAAACTTTGAATCAAAATTATTAAAATAAGAAATAATACGCAATAATAAATTTGTTTTCCATTCTTTTCTATTCTTTTCCTTTAATTTAGTTCATCCATTATTACTATCAATAATCTAAAGATTAAATATAACCTTTTAATTTTAACATTTTCGCTTTTTTATACTTTTAATATATTTAATTTCTCTTGCTGTTAAAATTCTTTGTCTTATTTGTAATCAAGTTTTGATTTCAACAATTTTCAATTGTCTGAAAAGGCTTCAATGAATTGTTGCCCCAACTTCCCTATCCATGGCTTTATCCACGTCCGATTAGAGTTTTAGCAATTGGTCCTCAGAGTTTGAAAGTGTCATCAGATTCAGACAGTTTAGGGACAGGTGCGACTGCTGACCACACATCATGAACAGTTCTACACACAATTGAATGATATTTTTCAGACACTTTACCTTCTTTTGGCATCGAACATATACGATACATTTTTTATTTTCATTTTTTGACCATTGAAATGGGGGCGTGGTCGATTGTCAACACGACAGGTGTTCTTTATCTTTAATTGTGCTTTTCGGTAGCAGGTTGTGCCACCTGGAGACATTTTCATTTGGCATTTTTAATTAAATGCCAGCTTCGTTTTGGTGTTTTAATAAATTAAGCCATTTTATTTCATTTTCTTTGAATGTTTTCGCTCTTGCTGCTCGTTTTCCTCTTTATTTTTACTTTTTTTTTTTCTTCCCCTTGGACTGCAACTCATTAGGTTAAAGAGCATAAGGGAAGTAGGGGCAGGAGTCATAGTACGTGAGTAAGTGAGTTGGAGACTTTGTGGCCAGGGGGCACGTGTTGCTTTTGTGGCATTGTTTACGTTTTTTTTTCCATTTTGAAGGGTGGCGGGGCGCGTGCAAAAAGAAAAGCTTACCTACGTACTTTTCTTTTTGCCTTCTTTTATGACTCGAGCGTTTTTCCTGCTTGGCTGCTTAAGAACATTTTGTTGTGGGTTTACCTGTTATTGTTATGTCTGCGTAAAAAGCAAATGTTTATACCCTCCATGAAAAGTCAAGAGGAGTACATTGAATTGACCAGAAGGGACACAACAATTTTTGTTAAGAAAATAAACCGGAACACATAGACAATTCAATTCGTATCGGTTTTGATGTTCCTTTTACAAATCTAATATACATGTTTCTTTTTATTAATAAAAAATCGTGGTAAAAGAATTTTCTTTATGCTGTCTATATAAAAAAAATTCGTAATAATTATGGTAAATCTACGTTTAGTTCTATGTAATTTTAACATAGGGTATCTCGTGTTCGATATTGCCATAATTTTTAACATGTTTCTTTCTTTTATTTGTGATCATATATATAATTCTTTGTTTATGTTTGTTTATGTTGTTTATGTTTATGTTGAAAAGTAGCGTCAGAAAAAAAGAAAGAAAACATTAACAAAAAGCAAAGTTCAATTAAGCCAACAATTTAAGGGTAAAAGAAAATCTTAATAATATTCTAACAACATCGCTAATTCCATGTCATAAAGAATTCAATATACTGGAATCCGTTTTCAGCTCATTTAACCAGTTTCAAACTCTCAATTTGGAACATATTTATATATCTAAAAATAATGTAGAAATACATTTGTTCATTACAGTTTCTTTTTGTGTGTTAAATCTATGGAAATTTTATCTTTTCATCAATTTATTTTATTCTCTTTCGAAACTCGTTCCGGAAATCTACATTTTTATGAGTGCTGGTAAAGGCGAAACAAAACAAAATAATATATACCTCTTTATAAAAAAAAATGTAACATTTCCACCCAACTTGTTGTCGTCATCATTCAATGCGACTTCCGTTTCCGGTTTTTGGACACAACATGAGAAAACTTTTAGCCTTACTTTGTTTTCACATTACCATATATGTATATATATACTATATAGGCATATATTTTTTTCATTTGTTCTATTTTTGTTCTCCCTTTGGGACAGGCAATTCGAATGGAATAATTTCAAATGTAAGCAATTCTTTATTTGTTTGCTTTCCGTTCTCTACTTTAGTTTTACCAAAAATATAAAGAAAATTGGTGTAAGAGAAATAATTAAGATTTCAATTAAAATCAATTCTAGAAAAATATAGAAATTTATTAACATTTCCCATGAATTGAGCACGACCAGAGTAATTATCGTTTGTTTACCTTTATTGTTTGGTTGCCCATAAAAAAAGGACCTTATGTAATTGATCCTTACGAGACATTGGCATTACGTGAACTTTGCCATTCAAAGAGTGAGTCTTGTACAAGTTTATTTTGCAGTGTTGAATAACTTTGGCAAAATATTTGATAATTATATTAAACTGACAAATTGTTCAGTGAATGCCCAACAAATTTGAGTATACGACTTTTAGTATAAGGCAAAACAAATAATTAATTAATAACTTGGAGATTTATTGTAGTTTAGTTAGTAGTGTAGCAGTTTATTAGTCTTTTCTCAATTCAGTGACTAGTTCTTTAAGCTCGTTTTAATATACATAGATCAAATATTTTCCGTTGGCTTTAACATGGGCTAGAGCACTATTGGTGCCAGTGTTATTAAACAACCCAATCTTACTCTGTATTTGAAAAGTGTTACAGTCTGATTACGCAATCCCAATAATATACGTATGTATAAAATATACATACATACATAATCGTATATGTATTAATAGAAATATCATCACTTAACGCTTTAAACTTTCATTGTAACTAAATTAAAATTACTGAGATTTCTTTATATCATAGATAACTGAAGGGAAATTCTAAATTAACTTGTTTACAAAGACTATTTGAAGTTTAAAATGATCAATACAAATAAAGATCAACCGATATTAAATGTTACCGAAAATGTTTTTTCTATGTGTCGTTAATTCTACTCCGGATACTGTATACCCTTTCTAGGGGAACAATGGAAACTTAAGCAGCTCAAAGAATTACCAGTTTGACATTTAAACAGAGGCACAGAACTGTAAGAAGGGTTAAAAACAGTTTGCCATGTTTTGTTTCTGATTGTTACATGGCCACACTACAATTATATGAACACATACACAGAACACATACAGGAACACATTCACTTTACCATGCCTAACCCCAATGCCATTTCCCATTTACCGTTTCCTCTTGTTCATTCGTGTTTCGTGCTGAAATGGAGCCATGCAAAAGGCTTCTTTCTGCCATAATAAGCATACATCCAACAACCAACAACAACAAACAACAACAGTTGGCAAAAACACACACACACATTGGTACCTAGTCTTGTTTGTGTATACGTGTGTGTATATGTTTCATGCTGGGTAATTGCGGGGACGCCTTTTTGTCGCACAATTGTGACATTTTGCAAAAAAGGAAAACAGGGGAAGAACTAAGAGGGACAAAGATTTTCCAAGTGCTACGATAGATAATACTCTTCTCACGTATTGTCCATTATAAAAGATGTACTATAATATCTAAATAAAAATGGTTAAAGATTATTATTTTGCGTTGAAGTTTTTTTTGTTGTGATATTTTTAATTCGTTATAATTTATATTAATAAATAAATTTAAAGAATGATTTATGTTACTTATCGATATTTAAAAAGTCGTTTTGATAATGTTCCAAAAATCATTAATATGGTTAAAAAATTTTATAATATATTGAACGATAGTTTCAAATATTAAATTCTTTATACATATATACAGTATGACTTTTTGATAAACTTATTCATGTATAAAACCTTTTTAAAGTCTCCTTTGTCCATTTAAGACTTTGTCCTATCTCTTTTGAAAAAGTTTTTTATATGAAATTTTTTTCATGATATAGTTCAGATTGCTTGATATTGCTTTTTATTAAAGCATTCAATAGCTAACATGCTTTATGGAAGTCTTACCTACGATTCCATCTCTTGCTGTGCAGACAAGTTTGCTCTTTTGCTGTCCATGGCAGATTCAACTGCTGTTCAGCCAGTTGCTGCTTTTTCTTATCGTCCCCTTGGTTAGAGGATGTTCACTTTACCTTTACCTTTGGTCCCCTTTTTTTTCCTGCCATTTGCCGTATTTGTTTTCGGTTCGTTTGTTATTCTCATTTTGCTGTTCAACTTTTCTTTGCTCTATCCTTTGACTTGGGTTTTCCTTTATGCTTTTTATTTCGCGGTCTTAATTTAATTGTTAATTGTCTGAGCGTGTTTACTACTCATTTGTATGTTAAATTTAAAGTAATAAAATAATTAAATATTAATTTATGGTTGATGGACATGTGAGGAATTCGTGTGGGCAAAAAGTTTACTATTATTTTTTTTTTGTTTTGCTTTTAATTTTAATGATTTGTGGGAAAAAGACACGCAGCATTAAGCCTGACCTTTGACCTGACTTGCTGAAACTTTCTATGTGTCCTTTTTGGTTAGTTTTATGACTCGCATTGGAGAATAAATTCGTGACTTTGCCACTATATTTGGTACATACGTATGTATGGGATGAACCCAAAGAAAAACTAAATAAAAAATGCAATAAAATATTTTATAGTCCCATAGATTTTGGCAAAAGTATGTTTTTCCACTCTTTATCCCTCTTCCACTCTCTACAAATACGGAAAGCCATTTAAGTTTGAAAACTTAAGCCTCAAGTGAAAGTAAATGTCCAGTTTAAAAATATATATTAATATTTTAACTATGTGGACTTAAATATATAAACTTAAAACTCTACACTTTCATATTTGTAGTCGCTTTGTCTTAATCCTCAAAGCATGCAAAATAAATTCATTGAGTACGAAAAATTCTTTCATTATACTAAAAACAAGTAGATTTATTTGCATAAATAATATTTTGCCTAGGCCTTAAACTCTGTAAAGCGAAAGTTTTTGCCATTAGACCACTTTTGGCTTAAATCCGCTTTAAGAATTTTAAATATGTATTACGCATACGCCATGGTGTTGTTGTTGTCGTTAATAAATTAGCTCGCTTCATATTATAGACGACAACAAAAATGTAAAGCCCAACTGGCGACAGCTGAGCAGTGAAACCCCGAGCGTCGACGGATGCCTGAATTTGACTGAGTGGCAGTGGTAGTGGCAGCCTGAGCACAGTGGGCTGATCTCGATCATAAATGGACATTGAAAAATTACTAATGTTCACTATGGTTTTTGCTTAAGAAATTTTTAAAGAAAGAAGTACTTATTTGATAAATAAGTTTGTTAAATAAAAGTGTGAACTAATTTAGTTTTCAAAATGTAATATTAGGATAACAAGATATTGTATTTCAAATTACCTAGATAATTTGAGGAATATTTACTTATTTATATCAATCTTTACAATAGCTAAATGTTTTATTTATCTATCTAAAATACATTTTTCTAATTTTGTATTAAGTCCTTTAATTTAAAATTGCATTTACGGTACATTGAGACCACTGCGCAACGTCTGCCTGTGAAGGCATCTTAATAAATTTTCAGGCGCAACACTTTGACGTTATTAATACGTTGAGGCCTCACTTGGCACGCACCTAAAAACCGCTAAAACCAAGCAACGCGCCGCGTCGCCATCAACGATAGCAGAGGCAGTGGCAGCGGCAAGTGGCAGCTATGGGAATGTTGCTTAATTACTCGGTAGCCATGTGTGCGGTAAGGTAGGTAGGTGGGCAGGAGTGGAAACAGAGTATGAGGATGAAAATTTCTACGTAAAATTAATTTTACTACCATACATAGCAGAAAATTGTAGAATTTAAACTTGACATCTTGACTTGGGCAGATATTTTAAAGAGAGAACCCGCACATTCCATTTGCCTGCCAGTTGGATGCCACATTATTTTCCATTCGTTTGTTGAAATTCGATTCGATTACGCAATTAATTTGCCTAACATGTCAACATGATTTCCTTTACCAACTAACTGAAACGGGGCCAAAAGCATGCTTAATTAAACAAATTCCTTTTGCCAGAAGTTCATTTTGAATGCGTAAAGCATAAGCCATGTTTAACTAAATGTTAATGAAGTAAGGCAAAGAGCAAGAGTGAGAAGCAGCAGGTGGATGTCGAAGGCAACAGCAGGTAGGAAAGTAAAAGAAAGATGAGATGAAGTAAAGTGAAGCCACCTTAACCACATTCCTATATACTTTGAGTTGCTGGCCAATTTCCTTGAAATACCATAGATAGGGCCAAGACAGGTTGCTTCTGCTGTCAGTCAGTCAGTTCAATAAGATGGCAATAAAAACTCACATACACAGAAGACACTTTTCGTTTAATGATGCCTATGCTCAAGTCGTGTATAATCCACTTGGTAATGGGCACATACACTGGGAGAAAGCAATTTAGCCGCCAAGTAAACTATTTTCTTCTATATTATTGTTAAAACATATTACAGCACTAATAAATTCTGTAGGTTTAGTTAACTCAATATTCATTAATTTTAAATCATTTTTTGCAGCACACATACAACAAAGCTTTCAGTTAGTTGGAATAAAAATGAATTAAATATTTAAAATATTAGAATATTACAATATTAACCATTCGTTAGCATTTATTATTCTACCTCCGAAGTTGCCGATTCTGTTCTTTCTGTTTGTTCTTTTTTCTTATGCACTACTTTGACTTGTTGTCTATCTATCGATATTTACTTGATTGGCCAGATCGGTCAGGAATAATGATAATAATAATAAATAATGATAAATTGAGATAGTTAACCAACCAAAAAAAATATATAATCAGTTTTTCATTATTCAATTATTGTGAACAAATGCGTAAAAAATGCGAAAGGAAATAAAATAAAACAAATTATTTATCGTTTCTTTTCGCTGGACTTAACATATTATAATTATAATTTAATTGCGGCCGCCAGTTAACGCAACGAATTACCCCACATTACCCCACATCATTTTGGATTGCATTTGTATTCAAATATATTTAACCATATAAATAAAATCTAGTGATTTAATTTCTCACTTTAAGCTTATGCACTTTATGCATTTTAAACATTTGTTGATAAAATTACACATTTCTTAAGTTTCTTAAAAAGTAAAAGATTCTATTTTTGAATATTAAAAAAAAGTTAAGTCTAGATATGCATAAATAAAGAAATTTGAAAAGGATGAAAATTTATTTTATAAACATTTAAGTATATGATTAAAAGGGAATTTCCTTAATATATTTTGTCATTTAATAAAACAAAAAGATGCCCAAATGACCGACTGAATATTTTGCTAAGATTATTTAAGTTTGCTTTACAAAACGGAATGTTAATTTTTTTTCCCAGTGTTCCATAACCATCTAATCTGCTGCCACCCCTGCTCCTCAATCCAATCCCATAGGCATTGATGAGGCTGCTCATCAATGTTAGGCAAAAATATCTCTCCTCTCTCTCTCTCTGTCCTTCTCTCTCTGTCTGTTTTGCTTTGGTCTCGTTTCCTTTTTTTGGCATATTGTCGCTGTCAATGGAATAATCTAACCAGTCAGGCTGACATGTTAAGTCACTTTGTTGACAACACGTATGCGCCAGGACACTATGCCACGCCCCATGCCCCCATGCTTCAATGCATGTGCCACCCTAGTGATTTCTCCTGCCCTATTTGTTATTTACTTGGCAAATTATATGGCTTGTATTTAAATGTTTTGCTTATTGCCTTTACCACCTTAGCCACCTTGGAGAAGGGAGTGGCTTATGCCTGTGTGTGTGTGTTGTTGTGGCATTAGTTTAAATTAATATCCAGACAAGGAATAGAAAGCCAGAAACCCGTATTTACATTTCGTTTGACTTGTCTTTTGGCATTTACCTTTTGCCTTCTGCGACTGGGACAGAAACGAATGAGTTTGGCATAACCTAAATTAAAATCATTTCACCAGATAAGAATTAAATTATATAAGATAATTTGTGCATTTCGTCGTAAAAGCTTGACTTAAATTGTATGATTTTTAATATGTTCTTTATTGAAAAATTTTAAATCATATATTTAAGTTTTATAACTCCTCACAGAAACTGGCCTCCTCTTCAAGGCATTCCTCCATCGCTTCGTTGTATAGCTGATTATCTAAGAGATATTGCTCGTGGTTATAGCCCTTGAGTTCGCATACAACCTTGAATATGAGTTTTTCTTTTTTCAGATAATAATCCGATGATGCCATATCCAAAGAATCAATTTCCGTTTTATAGAATAAAAGTCTCTGGCGCAAAAGTATTGTTTCTCTGTGATTAACATCCTCTTCATCAGCATTATCCTCATCCTCCATAGTTAAAAGCGATAAAATTTGATTTAAATAGGACTGAAAAGGGTTAAGAGTTAGTTAAATTTAAAGTCCATTTTCATACAGATTTACGCACCACACTACGCGTATCATTTCTCAGTATATTCTCATCGTGCGCAAATTCAACAGCGAAATCCATTAGGAAGATTCTCTTCGTGTTGACGGATTGGGGCAAACTGACGCTGCTTAGACTCCGGGCCCGACAATTTTATTGCCTTTCGTATGTTTACATTATAGGTACCCTCTTCCTCTTCTCCTTGATACACAACTATCCTCCACATTTCCTACTACTACCACTACTACAACTACTCGTGCAATTTGTGCATGAGTTGCAGTTTATTTGTTTATTTCCCCACTTTCCATTTGGCGACAAACTCTATCGAGTGTAGATTTTGGACATGTAATCAATATTGAAATGCTTGCTCAGCTGGCAAGTGAATTTGATAAAATAGCCTGCAGATTGCAATTAGTTTTCAAGCAAAAGCTCAATTGGAAACGCACAAGAGAACTCAACGATGTTGATGCTTTTATGTATACCCTAACAAATGCACTTATTAGTTTTATTAGGTCATTGCATAAGTAAAGTTATCATAGAGTTAATAGTATCTTTAAATTTTCTACAATTCATAAACAAAACTTAAGCACTTTAATTTCAAATACTTATGACAAATATTTTGTAATAATAATAAGTTATTTTTTATTATAAGCAAATAAGAAGTATACAAACTTCGACGTAATTATTTGTATTAGAAACAAAACTATAACAAAATGTATTAAATTAAATTTTATTTATATGAGGATATTTTTTTTTACCTTTCTATACATTGTATATAAATTGAAAATTACTCATCCAAAATGGGTTAATATATGTATGTGTACAAATGTTTGAGTGTTTATACAGTAAATAAATGTGTCTTTTTTTAAGATTAGTTGACTTTTAGTATTTTCAAAAACGCTTTCCTTTTGGTAAAAATAAATCCACAAATGATTCTATATTTATTTATACATTGAATGTATTTTTTAGCTAATCTCTAACAGGCTAATGATGCTCCGATAAGTCGATTAATCAATAGTCAAAAAATGTTTTCTTTAAATTAATGACTTAGCTGATTATTCGGTATTAATTTTCTTTTTTTGTTGTTGCCATTTGTCATCATGCAGATAAGAGTAAAAAAATTATTTAATTTTTATAAATACAATGCTATAAATAATACATACCTAAGATCATATAGGTATATGTATTTATATATATACATATATAGTAATTCCAGTTAGTCAGTGAAACTTTAATATTTTTAATACTGTGTATATACAGTGAGTTAATTTTTGTACTTTCTCAAATTACTACAATTTCAAACCATCGGAATTTCACATTGTTTGGGTTTAAAGGTTTGTTAGCACTGAGATTTCTGATATAGGTGGAAACCGAATGTGTCGGATAAATCGTGCCACAATTTGTCTATATAATAAATTTCGAAATGGTATTTTAGGAATCGAATGAATCCGATTGAAAGTGACCCTGTCTATGGCAAGAGGAGACCTTGATACAAAATGGAAAAAAAAAACGAACATAAAAGCCAAGCTCGTACTGTAAAAAGTAAATAAAATTGACACCCGCAATATAGCCAGAAGATATATAAACCCGCAGATATCCTCTTCACCTCTCCACCGCTTACCACCAAAACAACAAAAAAATGCAAGAAAAACAAAAACGCGAAAAAGTGCAAACAGAGAATGAGAGAAATACGGGCCAAAACAAAAAAAAAAAAAAAAATATAAAGCGAAAACAGAGCTTAGGCAAATAAACATTGCAAGCGAATTGTGACCACAGACAGAAATGTGGCTTAGAGGGAGAAAAGTGATAGAGCGAGAGAGAGAGGGAAAAAGAGTCGTAGAAAACTACGCTTCACACTCGCATCTTTTTTTTATGAATTTTACATTTTGTTTATATGTATTTTTATGGAGATTATGTACGCTGGAAACAGAATGATGTGAGGGAGTCCGAAGATGCAGAAGGCAGAAGAGGGTATTCCAAGAGGTCGTAGAGGAAACACTAAACGCTAAAAAACGCCCGCCAAAGGCAAATGTTTGTGGTATGCTTGTGTGAAACTCACTGTGAAATGTGGTGATAGGAGAAGGTGGAGTGGATTGGAGAAAAATGGTGGGGATTGAGAGGGTGCTGCAGGAACTACTACTACTACACTTTGCCATGGAGCACGTGCCTGCCCTCGAGCAGGTTGCAAAAAATGCTTGCTTACTCGAGCTCAAGCGCAAGCTTCCGCTCTTGCTGCGGGTTGCATACTTTTAGGCACACGCCAAATATGCAATGTAATAAAATTTAAGTGTCGGATATTGAAAAAGCATACCAAAAGTAGCACACCATCCAATACACACACACACACACTCACAACCACTATACCCAAATGGCATCCAGGATTTTCTGCCATGCTATTCCTTTTTGAAGAAAGATGCAAATTTGTCCATGGGAAATGCCTGGGATATACATAGATTTGCAAAAACAATTTCCTAATGTTGCTTACTTGAACGTTTAAATTGATCAAAAGCAACCAAATTTTAGTAAAATTAATAAAAACAGAGATCCATCAAACAAATTTTATGGCAATTTTATGTGACATTCAGATTTAATAAGCTAAATAATCAATCATTTAACCTGTCAGTTTAACTGAGGCGGATAGGTCCTTTCTACTGTATAAACAAAAAAAAGTTAACAACTTCTTTATGATAAAAATAGATATTTGCTTTCGAAATGAATTTCCCTTAACAACAAACAAATGAAAGTGGAATGTGAAAAAAGATTAACTTTAAATTATTTAAATAATGTTGCCAAAAGCAAATTCAAATTAATTTCCTTTGAACATGAATAAAACTTGAAATATACATTTGACCTTTGTAAGACAGTCTGATGTTAAATTCTGATTATACTACATAAAGTTATTTTTTTCTTTCTTAAAGAAGCAATATTTATTTGCTTACTGCTTTAGGAAAAATATTTTATATTGTTAAAATTATGCCACGGTTTGTTCAAGTTAATTTAAGGATAATCCGGAAAACATGAATTTAAAAATCATGGAGGGGAAAAAGGAAATCTTGAGAATAAATAAAACGTTGAAAGCCATGAAATTTTTAGATATTTAAGACTTAAAAAAAAATAAGGATGCGCCAAAATAAGCTTTTAAATAATTATGTTACGCATAAACAGTTTAAAGTTTACCAAGTCAAAGGTCAAGGCCATAAGGTTATGCAGCAAAAATATAAATCAGCTGCCAGAAGCTAAATTGTGCGATTTCAATCATATTTTTCATACTTACCAAACTGATTTGATAATAATAAAAATTGTAGTAATCCTTTAATAGATTTGGACTTCAAATTTAATTAATATTAGCATATTTAAATTCAATGATTTTTTCTAAAATTTAAAGATATTGAGTAAATTTATACTTTCATTTCTTTGACTTTTGGTTAGAAACTGGTCGCTCGATTTAAAAGAAAACATAAGAAAATTAGATTAAGAAAATCTAACGATGGCTTTTCTTCTTTTGTTTATTTCGTGTATAAACAATTAGTATTTGAGTGTGAACCGTTATTCGACAACAAGCCTTACAATAAATTCTAAACAATAAGCAAACAATGTTTGCTGGGTTATGATTTGATTAAAAGTTTTCATTA
Organism: Drosophila emarginata; assembly: GCA_037075365.1. Taxonomy (NCBI): domain Eukaryota; kingdom Metazoa; phylum Arthropoda; class Insecta; order Diptera; family Drosophilidae; genus Drosophila; species Drosophila emarginata. The sequence goes on from JBAMCD010000012.1 coordinate 1,140,683, forward strand.
ATTATTTATTACTTCCCATTTGTTGTTTCAAATTGCTAACAACTTTGTATATATTTTAAATGAAATGCAAGTGAAAGAAAAATATATTTAATTAAGCAATCAATGCCTTAATTAATACAGTAAGTTAGTAGGCAAAAAAGGCGAAATGCCAGTGCCATGAGTAATGAAATTTGGCGCTGTCATGTAAATAAGCGGAGCAGACGACGACAACATCGGCGAGGACCATGATGACGATAACGATGACGATGATGATGATGATGATGACAATGACGCCAGTGTCAAGCGTTTTACAAGGGTGACAACAACAACAACAACAATAACAACAGCAGCCACCAACAACAAGCAGAACAAGAACAATGTCGACATGGCATTTGCCGTGTCGTTGTCCCACATATAGACACACACATACACACACACACGTGCTACTAGCATACTTACACAAACGAGTATATCGAAAATGAGTGGGGAAATGAAATAAATCAAGACTCATTAAACCGCAGAAGAGGACGAACGGAACGGAACACACGCGTTTACTGTCGTCTGCATGTCCCTGTAGCAGTGTGTTTATATATGTGTGTGTAACAGTGAGTGTGTGGGTGCGTTTAGGTTATGTCAGCATACCAAAGCAAAGTTGACAGTTCTTGTCAACTTAATCATCATCAAGAGAACGAATACTCACCTATACACGCACACACACACACACACATGCACATACTTAGGTATATAGTGACATAGCGACTTTCAACTTAATTTCTGGCGATAACACGACATATTGCCAGCTCATTATGCGCCCATATCCTTATAGATGTCTATGGGCGTGTCTGTCTATGTTGCCAGGGCATTAATAAACATATAAGTAAACATCTCATTTACTTATTTTTGTACCAGTTTCACTCTTTTGTTCCCGTCGATGTTGCTGCCGCTGCTGGTGCTTAATAATAGCAAATTACACAAGTAATTAGTCACGCATTTAATTATTATTTATGGTCTTCATATTCATACATTTCTATATGAATATACGTATGTACTATTCATATGTATTCACATATAGTAATTTTATGTCTGGCCTTTTGGCGACAGTTGTCTATTGTCTGAAGTCAAAGCAATTATTACTTGTAATTATCCACTTGAATGTCGAGTAGGAATCAACTCGTAAAATACCTACATAATATACATAAATATGTACATATGTAAGTTAAGTGACTTCTTGGACTACAATGTTTGATTAATACGGGAGCGGATTAGGGAGAATTAATATTTGGATTGGCATAAGTTAATAAGTAAATGAGGTGTAGATAGATTTTTGGGTATTTTATTTCATTAGTATAACTATTTAGATTTAAATCAATAACACGATATTCGTTTGGAATATCTGAATTGCTTTATAGCATAACTACGCTGTTTAGACTGAATAATAATTTAAATAACTACAATAAAGCATTTATTATAATCCTTTTATTTTGAAGTTAACGAAATTTAAAACGATATCATAAATGCATAAAAGCTACATCAAATAAATTTATGTTTTCTTCTTTGAATTTGAAAAACAGAGATCAAACGATGTTTGGTTTTTAGACCTTATGTGTTTTACATCTTTTATGGTAGAATAATTCTTACAAAGTAATATAAGGCTTAACAAAAACAAAACCAACATAGAACGAGAAGATCCACTTATTAAGTTGGAGCTTCGACTTTGAGTAATCCTTTCAACTGGGTACAAACCAAAAAGATAAAGAGCCTCAGACTTTTGTAAATTATAAACTCTATTTTTGAATCATTTTTGAACCTATTTTCTTAATCTATCTTTATTTCTGTTTTTTTTTTTTATGTCTGGATCTCACTAATGAGGTTGAGCCTTTCAGTTAATCCTATAGTCCGGTCCTGGGTACAAGCAATTATTTTTGTTTCCAATGAAAGTTTTATGTCAGAGTTGGGCCAATGAATGTTAGCCATTTTGTACAGTTTTATTTGCTTTAACTATTTGTTTAATGTTAAACCAAAGCCATGACTCATGGGCCATTCCACTCTCCCTATTTCTCCCTCTTCAACTATTTTCATCTAACTCTAAGAATTATATTCTCCCTCAATTAATTTGATCCATGACAAATTGTTTGTATGCGACCCCACACAGCTGTTGTCAATTAGGGGTTAAAGTTCGTCAAAGATTTTTGGTTTCTCACGTATTTTCTTTGTACTTATACTTCAAGATGTTGGGTGCTGGGTGTGTGTTTTGGTGTGTGTTTGTGGCAGTTCAGTTGGAAAAACTTTCATCGATTAAAAACTTTTTTGTGGTCCCAGGGACTTGGTAGGCCAAAATATGATCAGCTTGCGACCGACAGCTGCCTTCAAGATTATTAGATTAGATTTGCTCGTTGGTTGCATGAAAAATAATTGAAGGACTGAGATTGAAATCGGCCAGATATTCGAATCAGGCATATTGTATGGCCTGGTTTGCTCCCTGTCTGTCAGCTGTTCACTGAGGCGTGATATAATTAGCATAAAAACAAAATAACGCCAAAAATTAGACGCAATTTGCTTAATGCTAAAACTTTTAATCACTCATACGCTCAGTGGCGCCATAGCCTAAAAACAACAAGGAAGAAATTCACATCCAAAAAAAAAAAAAAGAGCAAAAAAAGTGAAGAAAAGTTTTTCCTTTGGTTTTCATTTTTCTTCTTCTTTTTTTTTTACTATAGTAAACAAAGCGTTAGGCAAAATGAAATAAGTGTAAATACGAAAAAATTCACTTGCTTATGGAGAGAGTGGGCGAGAAAGTAGTGGGATAAAAAGTGAAAGCGGGCGAGGGAAATGCTCACTCAAATATGTACATCTATATGCGCATCTGATTAAATATAAGATGTTATGTATGCGAGTGTATGTGTGTGTGTATGTGTGTGTGTACTTGTGTGTGAATGTGACTTTAATCCCCTCAAGCAGAGGCTGGCAGGCGGCAAAGCAAACGAATCCCCTTTGGCTTGCCGAAACCAAGAAAATGTTCCATCTCTTTGCCGCCTTAAGCTTGAATTTAATTTCTACTTTGACTTTTGCATTGCATATGTACTTATACTTATACTAAATTTTTTTGTTATGCACAAGTGGAATACAGTGAAAACTCCAAGGAAAACAACAATTTGAAATCAGAAAGTATAAAAGAATATAGTTTTACATTTGAATTAAATATATATTTTATCCGGCTCGAGAAAGAATAATAATAGAATAATAGAAGTCTTTATTATAAGTCTCTAATATAAATAAATAGCAAACCAGTTTAAAACGTTATTATTGAAAGATTAACTAACACTATTATTTGCAAACTTTTTGAAGTGTTTGCTAACACTTCTGGCACAACGGCAATCTTGATGTTAACGTTAACATTCAAAATTAAATGTTCGATATAAGAAAAAGTAAAAAACTAATCCAAATATGGTATATCTACATTTTTTTCTTTAAAATTAGCAAAACAGTTTACCTACCACATTAAGGAATCAATTCGCGAACCTAAAAATATCTATATTGATTTTTAAACTTTTAAATTTTTTATTTTTATTTCTAGTTTATATACAATTTTTAGGAGATTTTAAGCTTCCTTACTATACGGTATATTTTGTTGCAATCATTGTTGTAATCAAATCGGATTGCTAGCAACTCTTTAATTCCTGGTTATGTCCGTTGAGTAACAATTTATTTAACCTTTTTAACAATCGAGCATTTTTAATTTCCGATTTATATTTCAATGTTTGGTAAAAATAATGACAAAACTATTTTTGAAAAACAATATCTTCCTCTTAATTTTGTTAATAACTTATTATTTATCAAATTATATGTATTACATCAATCTGTTTAGATGGTATAGCAAAATTCGAATAAGTTCCTATAATGAAAATTTACTTTTATTTAAGATAAGTTGACATAATAATAGTTTGAATTAATTTTTGAGTCGCATCCAAAAGCTTTGAACAGAATACTGTTAGTGGAAGAATGGCTAATGATGCACTTCCACAGATTTACTTTAAATGGTATTCATTGATATTAGAATATCTTAAGAGATCTAAAGGATTATCGTTTGAAATCTTTTGCATTGTATTAATCCTATTTTTTGTCTTACATTGGGCTACTTTAGACCAGCTTTCACTGTATTTTGCTTTGTCTTTGTAATGTTTTTTTTTCTGTTTTAGCTGGATTTTTCAGCTCTTTAGATTACAATGTAAGCTTGGGCGCGTTAACGTACAAGAGAGCGTGTATTTCTGTGTGTGTTTGTGTGTGACTGTGTGACGACCTATTTGCTTAAACACACTCTTACTGGCACACTCACCAAGTTACTCAGCCAACCGCTTTTGCCTTCATCTCCTCACGCTTCTTCGCCTTTCTCCTACCAATTTTAGTTAGCTCTCGGTTCTTGGTTTGGTTCGCTGCGTCTTTCTTCTGCCTCTCATAACACATTAGCGAAAGTGAAAGCCGCCATAATGACTGCTCCCAGTTGATTTTCATTTGCTGTTCGTGTCTGTGTCACACTGTGCACTCTTAGGGCCATAAATTTATATTAGCCAGCATAACAGACAGAGATGAAGCCAGACAGACACAATGAGAGAATAAGACAATGTGTGTGGGTGAAAGGGATGCAAATGTTGATGAGAATGAGCTGCGTTTTGCAACCGAGTCGTATTTGCCTATGCATGTTTATATAAGATTGTTTGAATATTTGAGGCGTGCTTGAGCTCGGGAATTGTTTAAATTGTTTGCTCGGCCAGCTGAAACAAGGAAAGTACAAATTAAAAATGAAAATAAAAAAAAAATAACACAAAATTAGTAGATATTTAAATGAAAAGGATTGTATATGGCTTACCAGCATATAATCATATGTAAAATGAGTACAGAAATTCATTTGTTTTCACACCCAATTCAGTAAAAGTGCTTTAAAGAGTACCCCTATCAAGCTTAGATAAAAAACGGATTACAAGAAATGCTTAAATTGTTTTTAAATAACATTAAATTAAGCAACATTTTATTATTATTAAAAGGGCTATTTAAAGGGCAATGCCTTATAAATATATAAGCATTTATATTTCTATATTTAATATCTTTTAAATATAAAAATACCCCTTTATTAGGAGTTTACCTTGAAAGTATGTATATTATTTTAGTTTTGGCCAATTCGAATTGCGATGTTAATGTTATTTGCATACATGTCAACTGGTAATAGTCTTTTCTAAGTATGCAAAGACAATTTTGAAAAAAAATCCAACACCACCTTTGTATGTATATTTTTTTCAATGTATGCCATAAAATAATATTAGTGTTCAAATTCAGCTGAAAACTTTATCACATATTCTTACTCTATATTTTTTTTTCTCCATCTTTCTGGTGTTTTATTTCTTTGTCTTGCTTTTGGGATAAACTTTGGAAGATCTTGTAAAAACACAATTTTCAAATGCCACTCAAAAGTCAGGAGAAATTCATAGACAAGTTTTCGAACAGCATCCCAATCGACACCCCACCCCCTCAGTTGCCTATGTCACTACTCTATATAAATCTCATATGCCATTCCCTGTCAATAATGTAGAAACTTTTGGCTTGACAACAAAATCAGAGAGAGAGAGAGAGAGAGAATACAACAAAAAAAAGAAGGAACTTTTATTAAGTTTCCGGCACAGTGTTAAACATATTAAAAAAAAAGAAGACACTTCTTCAACACCGCAACCAAACATTAAGGGATACATATGAGTGCTGATAATCACTGGGACAGATACACACATATACACACGCAGATACAAACGAAAGAATAACTGTGGCAGGGAAGTGGGATAAGGGTCATGGGTAGGTGGTGAAAAGAGGACGATGGAGAAAATAGCAACTACTTCAAAAAGGCATAAAAAAATAAAATCAATGACTGGGGCATGTGCGCAATAAATGTCAGCGGCAAACGAAACGAAAACTTCCGTTTTGTGTATGTCAATTTGTATAGTATACTTATAAGCGTTGCCACAGTGAAGTAGCCTACTTTTTGGAGAAGCGAGCAATGCGCAAAAATTGAAAATCCGCCATAAATTGAGAGGGGAACTGAAAAGAAATAAAGCAAAGTCTCCAGCCTGATGACAATTTATTGTTCACACTTGTAACTGATGATGGTGCTTAGGGGAATAAACACACATACACTGACACACACACATAGTCAAGGCACACATACACGCACGTGTAGTAAAGTATATTTCATTGTGTGCTACTGATGTTTTCTTTTTCATTTTTGTGGGGATGGTCTTAAAAAGTAGGGCCTACAAATTGCCAACCATTATTTGGCACCAAAGTCAATATACAATATATATTCTTAGCATTTTTTTTTATATACGTATGTATGTGTACATATATATTTCTGAATTTATTTTGTTTATTTTTGCTTTTTCTTCTTTATGCCTCGCAGGTGTGTATTGTGTGCGTGTGTCTGTGTGTATGTGTGTGGGTGCGTTGGCAATTTTCAATTGTGCATCTTGTGGTCTTGGCAGGCCATGATTTAAAAGCCTCGAGCAACTTTTCTCTTATCCTCTCCGCCGCTCTCTCTCTCTCTCTCACTCTGCTGGAATCTCTCTCAACTATGTCCAACTTCTCTCCAGTTCTAAGTGGTTTCATAACTCTTCTGTGTGAACTATTCTATGAAAAACTTTTACAATAGCATGCGTGCCTCGACAACAGAAAGTTCTCAACCAAAGATGTTGCCACAGCCTCCCTACCAACTCTCGGTCACTTGTCTTTCTTGGCCCGCCAAAGTCACGCTTTAAATGATGCGGCAAATGATTTAAGGTGAGAGGATATATATTTTTCAAGTCAAAAGTCTCGTGCCAGGCATAGCAATTTGTTCTCTACTTCTCTCTTTCTATCTCTTTTCATCACTCCACCCCTCTCTCGCTTTCTGTCTATACTTATAACTGGACAGCAATGGAGCCTCTGACTCGTTTATCACATTTAAATTCATAACAACACGAAATAAATCCACTTTTGTTGTTCTTGTTGTGTATACTTAATGTGTGTTTGTGTATATGTGTGTATCTGTGTGTATGTACTGGTCGCTGGTTTGCCGGAATTTATGAGTTTCAGTTCTCTCCCTTCTCTTCATCTCTACATAGTCGCTGTGTGGGCCCCGTTACTAAGCCTTGGCTAATAGCGGCTTTAAAATTTATAGAGTTTTTGGCTGCCGGCTTAGAGAAGTGATTGCCATTGCGCGAGTGGTGAACGACGGCCACCGTGGCGTATACTTAATGTTTAGACAGTTGAGAAATCATTGACTGAGAGAGGGTATAATGACTTTTTGATGAAAGTTTTGACACTAAATAAAAACATTACAATATAAAATGGTTAAAGTGTTATTATGATTTTTATAAAAAGAGAAAAACTAAAATATATTTTTCCTTTGAATAACTTTTATAAAATATATTGTGTAACGGGTTTTTAGTGAGAATAGAATGCGAATAGAAAAGAGAATAAAATGAAAAAAGAAGAAAACCTATATTACGAAATTCTAGGAAAATAGTTTAAAGGTTTAGATACATAAACGTACTAAATAACTGCAACTAATTCATCAAATCTGGCAGAATTTACAGTGGAAACTTTAAAACACTTTTTACCCCCAAGGAAACTCAACCCTTGTAACATTCTTTATTATTTTTCTGTTTTAATAATTGAACATTTTTAGAAAAAGCTATCTTGAATACCCTTTGAAATTCTATTAGAAAAACTATGAAATGATTGATAACTCAAATGAACGATATTTAAAAAATTAATATATATAATAATATTAATATTAAGTTAATCATAAATGTTGTTTAGCATAACAAGTATAATTTTTATAATAATATTCATGTTTAAAAATATTAGTTATAAATATATACAAGTTTATTTCTATATAACAAGTTTAAGAAGAAAGTGTATACATTTTTCATGGTCTGTGATTTTCTCATTGTTAATATTTAAAGTCGGAAGGTTCCTTTGGCTGCCTTTTGACATATTATGCTATAATTCCTGCGGCAAAACGTTTAGTTGAGCTACATAAATAATAAATATCCCCTACATGCACACCCACACACACATACACTTACATACATCCATATGGTATTCCCTTTATTGGGATGGGAGTTTTTTTCCCTTCCCCCTAATGATGGCAGAACTTTTCTTGTTCCTTTTTCTTTTGGGTCATGATTTACAAGGTTCCAAATTCTCCATGCTCGAATTATTTCTCATGCAAGTAATTTGCATTTTGTTTGCAAACTCAATTCGTGCAGCAAAATTGTTTTCCACATAGATTTAGCATAAAATATTTAGTCCTAAAAACAAAACACAAAAAAAGAGAAGGAAACAAGAAATATATAAACTTGAAAACATTTAAAAGTGCTCTTTGTTACCCTGTATACCCCAATCAATTGACTAAGGGTATATTATATTAGATTAAAGTAATTCCTATAGTATTAGTATATAGTAGAAGCTACAATCATCAAAAGAAAATTATATCCATTATTACAGTTACAAAATTATGGTAGATTTTAGAAAGTTTTTGAGTTTAGACAAATTTTGTTTATTTTACAATATATAATTATCAATAATTTATCGATACATAAATATGATAAAATATTGAAAGTACTTTTAAATTGTGTTTCAATGTTTTACCCTATTATCAACATTTCTGTATTTTTTATCAAAAACATTTTAATTAAAATAAAGAAATAGAAATGAAAATTTTCTTCATTGTTTGAGTGGAACTTTAAAATCTTCATTTATTTATTGTAACTTTCGGACAGCAGTCATTTTGACAATTATCGATATCTACTTTTTAAGACTTGCCAGATCTTTTTTACCACAGTTGATGGTATTTTTTTTAAGGATTTTTTTTTTTTTTGTTGTTTATATAAATTAAAGATAAGATCCAATCGAATGCTGAGTAGCTTGTTGTCGTCACAACGATTTCATTACAGAATTGTGTCTGTCTATCTTTTAAGTAAAATTTATTTTAATTGTGTCTTATTTTGACGCCGAGTGATTTTACTGTCCTTTCATCGATATGCAAATTGGGTAAAGTCTGTGATGAAGTGAAATCGAAAAAGTTTAATAGTCGTAAATATTTATGTGTGGCAATTGTTAAGCTTACAAATGAAATGTCCAAAGAGCTCAGACTAGAGCTTAGTTTAATCAATTGCCCCAAATGCTTGCCCAGTTCAAAGTTCTACAAATCTTTACCCATCTAAGCTTGTATTTCTTTGTAATGTGTCTATATCAATGGGAGTGTGTGTGTGTGTGTATATATGATGGTTTTCTGGAGAGATTTCTATCAAATTTCCATTTCAGCTAGAGGCAAGTACAAAAAATATATCTGGCCATGCATTACTAATGAAATTAAATGGAAACTTTTGCCAAATCAAAATTTCAGCAAACTTTCTCATAAAAGAAAAACGACAGGAAATCGGTATGGCAAGACTAGGCTAAAAGAGTTTTAAGAAATTTAATTATAATTGATAATGAAAAGAACAATAAGAGAAACGGAACTGCAGGAATATTTTAGATTCAAAATGAAATTTTTTATTTTTCTATATAAAGTTTTAGTTTTTTCTTAAACTCATCAAAAATATATTTAAGAAAATGAGTCAGAACATTTCTATGCTTGTTGTATTTGGACCTCCGTTTGCCCCCAAGATCCTTCAACACCCGAGCAGAGGCCATTAATCTTTCTGCCACATGGAATTCCATGCAAGCAGGCAAAAGGAGGAACAGCAGCAGCAACGAGAGACATTTGCCAAATAGCCTAAGGTTATGCTGCACTTTTTGACTTCAGCACATTGCAAGTTGGTTGGCCGCTTCTGTGAGTTGGCAGTCCATCCTATTCCACATTTGATAAGTATACACAGTGTGTACTAAATATATATTCCAAGCATGTCAGCCTAATCTCAGACCATATCTTTTTACCACCATTCTACGACTAACGTTTATGTATATGTTTGTACGCCTTAAGTCCTGGAGGCCATTTTACTTGGGTCGAAAACAACTTCAAATGAACCTAAGCCTCAAATACTTGCTATACGTGTGTGTAAGTAAACTCTAGTCCGTGTCTTGGCCAGTGGCTAAAATAAAAAAAAAAATGAAAACACTCTGCTGTGGCTATGGACTATGATCTATTTTGTGGGAACGAATATCCCCAATGAAGAAAGAAAAAAAACAAACAAAAAGAAAAAAAAAGAAAACATGAAAAATGTAAAGAAAGCTACGATAAAAAAAAAGAAAGAAATCCCCGAGGCATAAGAATATTCAAACAACAACAATATCCACACAGACGCCTTTTGATATGCAAAAATAAAATTGTGCACAACGATTTTAATAAATATTCCCCACACACATTCACCCGGTCGTTCCCCCGGTCTCGTCACCCCTAGCCATCGACAAGTAGACGGTGACGGCGACAAGGATGTGTCGACAGTCCCAGATAGACAAGCCGAGAAACCATCTCCAACGTTTTGAGTGTACACGTTGCTTATTGAATTTTTTAAAAGCCTTTTTCACTCCACTACCCTCTCTCCCCACTCGCCTGTATTACCACACACGCTCCTACTGTCGGTTAGTAGTCTAAAACTAACTCGATCCTTAAATTGTGTATTGTTTAATGCTTTAAACCAAATGCTTTTAGAGACATTTTATTATTACCAAGACGAGAATTGAAATCGTGTTTTTTGTTATTTGGTTTTATTTATTCTGTTGCTGTTGTCCATTAAAGAATGTGTGACTATAATATAATATTAAATATGCTTTAAGTTTAAATTAGCTTTTCAATCGATCGATTTCAATAGATTATGAATGCAAAAACATTTCTATTTCTGGTAACAAGGCTTAATTATTACTTTTATTTGAATCTTTGTCGGGATTATTATTTATTGATTATTATTGCTAATTATTGCTGACAAAAAAAAAATAACCTCCTCCCTATACCCAAAGGCGTAAGATCAACTAATTATCCTATCTCATATTTTTGGGTTGAATGCAATTTCAATTCGATTGATAATCAGCTTACAGTCAAAGTAAGCAGCTTAATATTCGCACCTAAACCACAAAACAAATATGTCTGTGTGTGTGTGTATGTGGCAGCTAAGCCTAAAAGTAGGCAACATGCCACAAAACCATTTCATGAAAGTTGTCAAAGTTAAATCAAACCAAACAAGCCCTCCATATACAAACACACACTTCTCCTTTTCATTCCCACGAGGACTGTCGCATCAATTTCAAGGTCAATCAACTTTAATACTTATTTTATAAATCCTTACATAAGTTCATATAAATAAAAGAAGCGTATGTTGACATTTTTTTTTTTGCTTTTTTGTCAGTCATTTTCTGGCTGCCTTTAACTGCTACACTTAAATTGCAAATAAATAAGCCCATATGCAAGGCAGCATAAAGTTTATGCGTACAAATTGCTGGCAAAAGCCAAAAAACATTCCAGATATAGAATGAACCAAAACCAGAAAGGGATTGGGGATGGGGGTAAGAGGGTAGGTGTGGTGGCTTGGTAGCAGAACGATGACGGCCATCAACCGCAGCAATCGGGGCAACCAACCAACCAAAGCAGTCATTAAGCTCCACACAACAAAAACTGGGAAAAGTGGAGGCCAAAAAAAAAAAAAAAAACACATACAAAATCTCCACTGCCGATCGTTAAATCAAAAAGGCGCATTCGAGTGCCTGCAACATCATTAGTTGCAGTTCATACACACTCAAGCGGAAGTTATGCTGCCAGATAGTTGCCCATGCCCCATGACCCATACCCCCTGACCCCAGCAATACGTGTAAGCTCCCCCCTTTGGCACTCTGGATTTCGCGATTTTTTTTTTCCGAGGTGTCCAAATTAAATTTGCATCAGTTGCTGCACGAGTATCTAAATGATGCCAAAAACTGAAAGTGTATGAGTGTGTATCTGTGTGTGTATGTGCGTCTGGCTGTGTGGCATAAAGAAGCACAACAACAAAAACAACATCAAGTGCTGCCACTCACTTTGGCATTTTGCATCTCGTTTCATTTTAGTTTTTTTTTTCCATATTTAGTTTACTTTTTTCACATAAGCGGCAAAGTCTTTGGTTTGGCAAATACAGTAAAGATTGACTAAAGAAAAGACTTAAGAGTTTTCGCTTTTAGAGAATTTTTAACTAAACTTATTTTAAATTAAAATTGAAGTTAATTTATTTAAATGCTGCGTAAAGTATTAATTTTTTATTAACTAATTAAATTAAGATAAAGAAAATCTTAGGTAAGTGAACATAAGATTTAAAGTACCAAGAAAAAAATTACTGACCATTTAGAGGACTTATTCGAGAAGTAAAAAACAATTTTTTACCTTAACTTTTGATTTAGAATCTAGATTATATTTGATTTGAACAATCAGGATTTTGTAAGATTTTCTAGTTTAATAATATTTTCTTTTTCTTTTTTTTTAAAGTAATTTCACCTTTTCAATGTTTTTTTACCTTTCATTCAACTTAAGAACTAAATACTGTACATATTTGCTGGCATTCAGCCCACACTTTTCATCATTCTGCATACATGTGTGTGTGGTGCAGTGTGGGCCACAGGGAGGTGAAGAGGCACTTAAATAATTTAGATTTTTGTGTCTAACATGCACAAGTGCCACCCCTCAAAAAAAAAAAACACGGCCTAAAAGATTCAAGTGCAGCTGGCAAAAGTGACCCAGTTAGACGGGATGCGCAAGGGAGATACCCAACGGATGAAGTAAGTGGAAATGGGAATGGTGGGGGGGGGGGGGGGATAGTAGTAGTATGCTTGCCAAGCAGAATTATGAGTGTTGTCGTCATCGTCTCTACCTGGCCATTATCAGCAATGTCGCGTTCCCTTCTCCCTCTTCACTGTCCTCTAGCATTTGGAGCCTTACCGTCTGATGGCACTAGCAACTGCCATTATGCGCTCATTAAAATGTCAAATAAATTCAAATGCAGAAAACATGATTTTCATAAAGCGAAACGTGAGAATGAGGCATGTCTATGCATTGCATTTCAGCCAAAGGATAATGCCTACACAACATATAGTTATTATATACTTGTAAGAGCTATGTATATGGTAGATAGACTGTGCCATAGTTGAATTATTTATAATTTATACACGCGCGAACTTTGAACTTTGTTGAACTGAACATGAATGATAATGAAATAAGAAAAAACAAAAAAAAGAATACATTTTAGTAGACGTATAATCGGATACCCTGTATCTTAATAATCCTTTATTAATTTATTGAAATGTTAACTAGAACCTTTTTCTTTGTTCCACTCCCGAAAATCTTTTGTTCATTATATGTCACCTTTAATTAAAAAAAAATGACAATAGAATTATTGGTAATTGTATTATAGTAGCTATCTCATTTCTAGGAAATGTATTAAATTAAAGCAACTATTGAAATGACTCAATCAAACTTTGGGGACTAATTAAATATAATAATGAACATATATATCAATAACCAATTTGCCAGCTGAAAGCCTGATTGGTAGAAGGATAACAAAGAACATTGATGATTAAAGATAGATAATTAATTAAAATGATACGAAAATTATACGATAACATTATTATGCCGCCTAATGACCAAACCAAGTTTCGTATAAATTGGTCGACTAAATCAAATAGCTTTAATAGGATCAGTAAGGTAAAAAAAGGTATTAATAGTCATTTTACTATGTACATTTTGGCCGTCAAAAAACATATTTAATATATATTTAAAGTCAAAATGAGTGCAAAAAACTGTCAAGGAATTTTAACTTTGACGGACTGAAGCACACTTATTTAGAGCAAAAAACAAATATATGAGTGAAGTTGTTGTCTTATTAATCTATTTTTTGTTAATAGAGGTGTTCAACAATATTTAGAAAAGTATTAACCCTTATAGAACAAGTCAACGATTGCCAACGATAAGCACAACAAATTAAAAGCTGAAGTTGATTTCAATTTTTCTGACTATTTTCAAAGACCTACAATTATATTTTGGGGGAGTTTAATGTTGAAAATTTGGAAAAATTAATTGAAAGATATTTCTTCAATTGTCAATAAAAGGGAGCACTTCATTTTCATTAAAAATAACTTGCTAAAGTCATAGCACGAATAAATACAGCTTCCACACTTGAAGCCAAACACTTCAATTGCCCCATTTGCGTCACTGCTGAAAGAAAGAAAAAAAAAAAATTAATGCTCATGCTCATGGTTTATTTGGCACTTCCGGACCACATGGGCTATTAAAAATAGCTCATTTATTTTAATTAAAAACAATTTCCGTTGTTTAGCAGCAGCTGAGAGAGCAGCTAGAGTGCAAGGAAATCATTCGATTCATTATTACGAACATTTTCCGCAATTTTAACTGTATGGCTTTTGTTTGAGAAATGGGAAAATTGGTGGTTTGTCTTTTGTCTTAATGATCCCTTAAATGTGTCGTGTCATTGAGCATTTTTGAAATATTTTCAAGTGCATACACATGCTATCTTAAATTACTTTAGCTAGCACTTTTATTATTTCTTGGTTGAGTTTTTGCGGCATTGCCATTGAGTGGCATTTAATTAATTTTCTCTCAATGCAATCAGTCTGTATGCACTCTTTGCTCCTGTCTAACAAAAATAACAACAACAAGTTAAAGTGGTTATGGTCCAAACAGAGAATAACACCAAAGGATAAGCTGTAAACGAAGTTGCCGCATGGTGTAAAAATATGTTTTTGTTGTTGTTGTTGTTGCTGATGATGATGTTGCTGGCTGGTGATGGGGCTCTGCCTTTAATCAAAGACAAAACTAGAGTAAACCAGAGATAAAGTTCCAGCAATTCAATCAGCAAATGGCATTTTGTCTGTTTGTTTGTAAATCTTGCAGAAAAAGCCATAGCAACTTGCTAATAAAGTTTGTATTTAGATTGAATTGACTGTTGACATCTTGAATTTATTCAACATAGAGAATTCATTTTTTAAGTTATTTCGAGGAACCGAATTCGAATGTTTATTAAATTCCTTGCCAGCTATTCGTTTTGAATGTCATGAGTAAATTTATCTATATAAACAACGCTGAAGTAATAAACGGACTGAAAAAGTTTAAAATAAAAAGTATCATATTTTTTTAAATTAATATCAGTTCAGTGTGAAGAAATCGTAAGAAAAGCCTCTTGTCTAATTTTCTTTGTTAGGTTTAATATTTCTATTTAATATTCAGAGATATTGAGAACATAAAATTTCAAATCCTTATGATATTTTTTGATTATCATAAAATAGCAATTTCTTATTGTTCAGTGTTGGAAAGTAACAAATTGTTATTTTTCTTAAATTGGTCTTAAACGTGATTTGTTATGATTATAAATGCTTGATTTTAATGTGAAAAAGTTTCTAAAGTTCTTTTAAGTCTAAAATTAATTTAATTTCCATATGAAAGTGTGTCTAAAAAGTATACATGAAACTTTTTTCATTTCAACATTTTTTACTTTGGTCTCTGAAGATTTTACTTAGAGATTTTCATCTATTTCCATTCTCTCATTTTCGCTTTGCAGCTCAAACCATTGACAACATAATCAACAATGACAATGTCCGCAACGACTTGTTGCCATCAATGGGTGGCGTTGGCGATGTCGGTCATCAGTCCGCTATGGTGGCCATTGATGATGATGATGTCTACATTGCCTCACTGGTCCATGGCAACAACAATCATCACAATCTAAAGTTCAACAATGGTCTCGATGATGACCAACGGCAACAGGACTTGGATGATGATCAAGTGGATGAGACAACCTATCCACCACCAGTTTTTGACTTTGGCATGCCCAGAAATATAACGGCCAGAACCGGTCACACGGCTGCCATCAATTGCCGGGTGGACAATTTGGGCGATAAATCGGTAAGTCACCAGACAAGTTATCTATAAAAAAAATTCTGCAAGCCCTTGGATTATTTTTCCTACACAAATTTGTTTTTGGATTTTTGTTTCAAGTGAAAATATTTGAAAGAAATAAAAAAATGTTAGTCAAGCTGAAAATGAAGTTAGCGCCAAGTTTTTTTTGGTTTGATGCAGCTACTCGTATCGTTTTTCCTTTTTCCGCTTTCATCGCCATTTCTCAACTTTTCTATTATTTTTCTCTTTTTTGATTTTTTTATTTCCTTTTTTTTCGGTTCAATGACAAAGTTTCATCGTCATCATCATCCGCATCATCCCCCCGAGAGTCACTCTCGTTTTGTTCATTGCAAGTCTCCTTTTTTTGCTTTTGCTTTATTTTTAATTTTGTTTTAGGTATATATACAAATATATTTTATATATATATACCTAAATATATGTATGTATCTATTGCTTCATTTTGCCGCTTCATCAAACTTTAAAGTTGAAAATTTTCCAAGAAAAGATCCTTTGACTTAAGAACACAAAGCAAAAGGTTTTGCTGCTGTTATATTCGTTTAAGCCAAAGAAATAGCAAAAAGAAGCAAAACGAAATTTCTGAATATTTTTTAGTCTTCGTGCTTAAGATCTCGTTGTTCCCGTTTATCCCATTTGCCGGAATAACAAACTTTTATCTAGCGTCATCTGCTTTTCTTTTTCATTAGCCTGGATGCAAATCCATTTACAGACGGCAACACCAACTCATCAGCGGAACAAAGTATCACCTTTACGCCATTGCCAATGCCATCATCATCATCATCATCATTCCATCACCATTCATCTCCACCCGAGAGGCAGTCTCAAGACCAGATTTATACTATCTCCCAACGTTTTCAATTTTTCTTTCTCTCTTTTTTTTGGCTGAGGCGTCGTTTCCTTTTGCCACTTTGACACTTTTAGTTTCGGCTTTTTCTTCGCATTTTTTGGTTTTTTTTTTTCTTTTTTTTCCAGATGTGCAGAGGTATAGAAAGGGGCATGGGGGGAAGGACGCAAAAGTTTTCTTGGCCTGCGGCAGGCTGGGAGATTACTTTTTCCCTGCTGCAGTAGGATTTTATTCTCTTTTCCTTTCTTCTGTGTTTTTTTTTTGAGGCTTTTTTGGCAACTTTAAGCCGCTGACATTTTGGGCACGCACTTGTCTGCCTTTTCTTGCGTCCTTTACATCCTTTCGTTTCAGTTTTTATTCCTGTTTTCTTTCTTTCTCATTCTTTTGTTTTTTTTTTTTTTTGAGTGTGTCCTTGTGCTGGCTCGCAAATCGCTTTGTCTGCTGTCCCGCGGCTGCTGCTCCTGCTGCTTATAGACATTGAGCAGGACCAAAAGGTGTGTGTTTGAGTTACAGTGAATGGTGACAGCAAGCGAACGACTTATGAGTGCTCAGCAAATTTGATATTGGAAGAGTTTTTACTGTACTAACTTGGCCAAAAAAGTTTTTGTAAAGTTTACCGGTTTTTTACGTTTCTTTGTGTTTTATGTTGGTCACTTAGACTTCATTTTGGGCATTTGGTTTATTAAATTTTCTTACCTTAACAACCCGAAGCCGAAAGCAATTTTTAAAATTGACTTAAGCACTAGCACTAACAGCATTTGGTGTCCTTTTGTCTCTTACAATCTCTATCTGCATTTCTCTCACTCTTATTGTCTCACACACTCTCTCTCTATCTCTTTCCCACTTTAACTGACAATCTCTATTTCTTCATTGTGTCTCCGGCAGGTATCCTGGATAAGGAAACGCGATTTGCACATTCTGACTGCAGGCATTTTGACTTACACATCTGATGAGCGTTTCAAGGTAAGAAGGGCGGTAAATTTACCTTTTCTGCCTTTACCGCCTGAACACTCCTTTTGCTTATTAAATGTTGCCTCTGGGCCATTTGTAAGCCAAGTCAGCTTAATTGCGTATGCAATTCGGGGCAAGTAACTTGTATGCATTGATTAAATTTGCCCAAGGATGTTCGTGTGAGGGTAAAGGGGGAGATGAGGAAACTCTGTCTCCATACGATTTATCTTTGCATTCTCTCATTCTCTCTCTCTCTCTCTCTCTCTTACCCTTTTCTTTCCACTGTGTTCTTGGTTCGCTTTTCAGGTTGTACGCACCGCCGATTCCAAGGATTGGACATTGCATGTGAAATATGCTCAGCCACGTGACAGCGGCATCTACGAGTGCCAAGTGAATACGGAGCCAAAGATTTCGATGGCATTCCGACTGAATGTCATAGGTGAGTAAGCCAAGCCATGCCAAGACCAGACCCAGCATCTTATCCCCATCCAACAGTGTCCTTGCACTCCAACTTTTACCCGTCCCTCCTTTCCCTAACGGTGTTTCTCTTACGCATTGTCAGCGAGTTGTCGTTTTCGTTGTCATTCGCACGGTTTGTTACCGTAACTTTTTATTCACTCTCAATGGCCCAGATGCACGGGAATGGGCATGGTAAATTGGCCATAAAGTTTCTCAAACTAAAGAATGAAGGAATCTTTTTTATACACATCATGGGGAATCAACTTTAGTCAACACTTGATATATATGATCAACTGTGTCATATATGCACTTACATAGACTTTAAGGTTTCAGCATTTAATCCAGATGTAATTAAAAGAAGTATAAAGAAAATAAATGTTAAGTGCAGAGCTTTAGCTTATTGAGACCAAAAGCCATTAAAGAGGGAAATACGAGATTTAAATCGATTTTAGTTTGATATAAAATAACAAAAATATTTCGTTCATAAGTATTTAATGGATGCAATTTAAAATGGCAAAATTTTATTGATTCTAATATTGGTTTTAACATATATTTTGGTAGTTTCTAAATTCAAGTATAATATGTATTCAAACAAAATCCAATAAAATTCAATTATTCAACTTACAAATGATTTTAATTAGTTTACCAATTGTTTGTATTGTGTACTAATCTATAAATATATATATAAAAAGAGATAATGTTATTTGTTGGACTACCATGATTAGTAATAACTTGTTTAGTTAAGTTACAACGGCATTTGATACTTAAGGATATCTACATATGTATGTATATATCAGAAATATATCTACACATGTAAAGCACATTTACATCAATATTTGTGATAAGAGTTGGCAGCGCTTTTTAATGATAATTCTGCGAAAATGGCTACCGAGAGTTATTGAGCGAATAATGCTAGATTAACGATAACTTCGTTTCTTTATTATTAGCCATATGATTAAAAAAAAAATTTTTATCATTCCAAAATTTAAACTTCAACTTAATCTATACACAAGAAATCTAACTACTCTAATGGTGCTCGAAATATAAATTTAACATCGATAGAAATTGAAAGCTTACAGATTTAAAAAGATTCGCCCAACATTTATGTCACTCAAACGTAGAGCTTAGAAAAATATTAAGAGGATTATAAGTACATTAAAATCTTACTCTGACAAATCTCTTTGCATATTGAAATATATATCTACAGTATTACCATAAGATATTACCTTTTTATCGGCTTGTATTCTTTCTAGATTTATCGATTCTTTTACATACATACATGCAAACTTGAGTTCACATATTCTAATAGTTTATGGTTTAACTTTAAGCCAGTTTCCTTAACCAAAGTTTATGTGGGTCAAACCTCAGACAGGTTGTATCAAGTGCCTGGTACCTTCCAATATATGCTATATGCATGGTTGCAGTCCTTTCTCTTAACTAAAGAAATTGTTCTACCTTCACTATACATATATATATATATATGTATATATGGATACTATATATGTATGTCCTATAATTCTCACCAAGTCGACACTTGGCTTGTCTATTTTTCTACACGTTTTCGCATGCAAACGCAATTTGCATTTAAATTCAATACTAAATTCATATGCTGGCTGTAATATACACCACTCTTAGTAGGGTTGAAGAGAGATGGTAGATGATAGGGGAAAAGAGCATAGGATTGCCGAAGGACATACTTTAAGGTGTGCGTGTTGCTTCTGTTCTGCTTCCACTATACTCCTTTGGCCGTCCTTCCACATTTTCTTCGTCTGTGCGAGGCATTGTTTTGCTATTTTACAAGTTTTCTACAATGGATTTCCGTTTTGCGACTTGACTTCAGCTCAGAAAATTGTTTGTGTGTAGTGGGTGTAGATATGTGTGTGTGTGAGTTTGTGTCTGTTTATTTGTGTGTGTCTGGGCGCGTTGTAATAAATTGTTTCACAAAGCATGCACGTTCATGTTTCATTCATGTACGTAAAATTGATTTGAAACTTTTTCCTAGGCAGCCAAGCGAACAAGAAATAAGTTTGCCATTTCTCTTTTGGTCAGCGTGAAAGTTAATTGAAATTATCGAAGAGTTTTCCCAGTTTTCCAGTCTCTGCCCACAAATCGCCATCATGTTTTTATTTCGCTTGTTGTTTTGTGATTGGTTTAGTTTTTTCTCTCCGATTTCATTCCGATAAATTTTCCTTCTTTTTTGCTCTGCGTCCCCATGACGTCCACCAATGGGACTCATTCAGCTGGTGTTTCAATTAGATTTTCATCAAAATGTTTATGGTTAAATTTTTTTCAACCAACAAATTGCCATTCACCCGCTGTGACGCCGGCGATGACGATGACGTAGTGGAGGAGTTTGAAGTTTAAAAATAAACTCAAGTCGAAAATGGGCGCGAATCTCATCAACGGCCATAAAGTCATATCAAAAGGTTTAGCTTCCTGCAGTCACTGTGCAACCTTGCAAAATATATTTGTATAACGAGAAGAAATCCCGTCTACACGGGAATGCACTGCGGAAGTAATAATCCCCATCCTGGTCCCTTCCCTCTGCTGGCGAACAGTTCACCGGCGACAGGAAGTCGACAAGCGAACTGAGAGTACAACACGGGAGTCAAATAAAAATGTAAGAGGAGGAGAGCCAAGCCAAGTCAAGCCACGTCAAGAAATTTATGCTAATGATTTGAAAAAGAGAGGGATAAAAAGAAAATAAAAAAAAAGAGAAGAAAAAACAAGATTTTTCATCTGGTGATGAAAGCGTGATACAAATATTTATGCACCCACTCGGAAAAGGTAAAAGGTGAATTCCGTATACTGATTTTGTTTAGATTCTGTGGATTTTTCGTAAAGCAGAGCACTGCAGTGTCCTGACAAAATCCTTCGATGCAATTGCGGACCAGTTGATAATCCATCAAATTTTTAATACCTTAACCTTATTGGGTAGATTGCGGGCTTTAATATGTTCAGTGTTGCAAAATGATATTCAAATTCTAAAATTACTAGTTCAATTTTGGAAAAAAAAAAAGAAAAGTATTATGATTGGTTCAGAGAGCGAATTGAGAAGGAAATTTTTTATGGAAACTAGGAAAAAAAAATGTTTGGATTTTCAATTTATACGCCAGTCGAAAAGCGCAACTGACGAAAATTTCTTAATGGCAACTATACTCAATTTTCATACTCTTACGTCTTGTTTTAAGACTTATGATGACAAGAATAAAAAATATATTAGCTTTTCGAGGTTTTGTGAAAATTAAAGTTAATAAACATTTCTTAATAATAACACTTGTCCTAATAAATTTTTCGTTACTATTTAGTTCCGCTTTTTTTTTTTAAATTTCGTTTGTTTTGCCTGTTATTGAGGATACTCTTCCTATATATTTTTTATACTTACACGAAACCAGTGACTAATAGGAATTATAAACAATGTATTTAAAAAATTGATAATAATTCTTGTTATTTTTATTTAATATCTATTTTAAATTCATATCTAATAAAATGCAACAAGAAAAACATATTAACTTAGAGTCAGTGGAAAATTATTGACATTTCAATTATTTCCCTTCCACAATTTCTTTTGAAAAAGTTCATGTAGCTGGCCTTAACTTAAAACAGACAAGTTTCAATTAAATGTTATGCAAAAGTTGACTACGAAAATTCAATTAAATTGTATTTTCATACTTATTTTTAAATTCAACTTTGTAAAAGATAATTATTCCTATCCATCAATTTAAATATTACAATATGTAATTTGTTTTTTTCAGCAACCAAAATGCAGAGATAATTTATAAATTTAAAATCATTTAAATCTGGTTTCCAGTTTATCTAGTACTTACTAAATTTTCTTAGGCCGACTGGCACTTTAATATGAAAAATCAGTTCGGATCGTTAAGTGCTTGTTTAACTTTCTGCGTGTTTTCCTTTTTGAATCTAGCTACCTTAGCATAATTAGTATATGGTAGTAGGACCCAAAAACTATAGACACATGTATTCGTATATATATGTATGTATGTATGTATATTTACAATGTACATGTTCTGGCATATACTAAAATCCATTTAGAGTTTAGTGGAAATCAACGGCAATGTCAATGAGCCACGCTAATGCCAAGTTAACTAACTGAACTGAACTGTACTCGTCCTGTAATGTGGTGAAAGTCTTTTGCCGCCGTTGCCGTTGTCGTTCCGCGCACTCAGTAAACTCTGTTGTGTTTGTGTTTGTTGTGGGAGCGTTGAAAATCCGCTTTTATGCCCCAAATCGAGTCCTAGACGACCAGTCCTGTTAGCCTGCCCCGCACATCATTAACAACGTCAACATTTGACTCTGTTGACTGCCTGCTGTGTGGAAAAAAACATTAAACCAATTTTCAGTGCCTATAACTGGATACCAGGACGCGAAGGGTCTTCCACATTTGTCTCTGTCTACGGCATCTGTTAGATGGTATGCTTATCTCAACCAACAAAAAAAGAAAGTAAAGGAGAGGAGAAGAGAAGAGAAGTAAGAAGAAACCGAGAACAAAAATCATGCCCAATATTAGAAAGCCACGCACAAACACTCAAATAGCAAAATGGAGCAACGGGAACATAATGGCCACGTCCCATGGTTAACTTCACATGTTAGCGACTACAAGTTCAATTCAGTACCCACCCTTTCCCCAGTGCGCAAACCCACCCCCACATACACACACACACACAATAACAACTGGCTAACAACACTTAAAATGTGTGTAAACTGGGTAGAAGGCAAACAGCTTCATCTGCCATGGGTCAATGATATGTATGTCAGAGAGCCAAGAAGTGAGATCGCTCCAAACCTCAAAATCCTTTCACAAGCAATCCCTTTCTCCTATTCCCATTCTTCCCATTGCTGACTTTTTTTTTCGAATTGTGGTTACAAATTTTTATGTGTTAGTTTAGCCATTTCATTTGTGTTTGCTTCTGGTTTTGTATTATTTTTATTTGCTGTTATGGGCAGTTTTCTGATAACACAAAAGACACTCCCCAGACAAGAACAATTCTGTGTGAAATTGACTCTCTGTTGGTATGGTCCGGGCCAGGCTTAAGGTGACAGAGGCAATGGCAAAGGCACAGGCATAGTTAAATTGAAAGGGCAAGGGTTGACCACATAAATGCTTTGAAAGACAGACTCTAACTCTGTTTATTGTGGCTAAAAGCTGTTAAAACAAAAAATAAAATAAAAACAAAACTCACCCATTGACCATTATTGTTAGAGCTGAAAGGGAATGAGAGCTACGGTCATTTTTAAAAGGGTTTATTGTACGAGAGTTCAACGACAAATGGTCTACTATGGGGTTTTAAATTTAAAGAAAATTTCTCACAAAATTTACAGAGGTTTCCATTGATTAGATAAAATTGAGAATAAATTAAATTGTCGAATTTAATTCGCTATTGTACTTTTTGCTTGGAATATGCGATTCAAACAAACTAATCTAAACTAATGTGGAAGATCCGATTTTATATTTAATTTAAGAATTTTGATGTTTCATAATTTCACTATTTCACTACTTGAAAGTGTATTATTATTATTATGATGGCTAAAATTCAATCTTCCACATCTGTGGCCCAATTAGTTAGTCTCGTTGACATGCCATCAATTAAAGAGGAGTACCTGTCACTACAGCTACTCATTATCAACTTGGAAAATCTATTCTATTGTCAATTTGATGAATACGGGTGGGTGGTGGGTATAGAAATAGAATGTCTTGGCCATTCTCAATAGGAACCATTGAAATCTGCTTTGGCCAATCGTGTGGTTATATGCAACATTCCTTTGTTTCCCTTTCTCTCTCCCACTCTCTCTTCCCCAGCATACACAGGCCATTACCTATTAGTGAGGATTAGGCATCTAGAAATGCTATTAATCAATTTTGTGCACGTTCCACATTTTCAACCGCCCATGTTCCCTCTTTATCACCGTCACTCCATCTTCATCTTCGTCTATGTATTGCAGTGACGCCACCAGATGCCAAAGCGATTATTGCCGGTCCGACGGATTTGTACGTCAAAGTGGGTAGCGTCATAACGCTCACATGCCTGGTAAAGCAACCGGCGACATCGGCTCAGGATATTGGACCAATTTACTGGTATCGCGGCCCATACATTCTAACACCATTCGTTGCCCATCCGAACGATGCCGCCATTGATTTGCAACGCATCTCCATGGAATCAACGTTGGCCGAGAAATTGCAAAGCAGGTAAGGATATGGCAAATACACTGTAACAAAATTAGCACACACTATACCAAAATGTTATGCATGTCTACAAGGGGTAGATTGTTATATCCCCAGTTTTATTCAAGTGTAGGTTTCCATATGCTTACAGTTTTCTAATAAGGGGGGCATTCACTATCTTAACGATGGGCAACTATCATAAAGAGATACTTTAGGGCGGTGGGGGGTTAAGCAAAAGGAAGGTATCTATACCGGTTAGCAGGTGTGAGTGTGCTTCCAGTTGGTTCGTTACCAGGCATTTTGAACTTTGATCAATGAAGTTGAATTCATGTGGCAAGCGAATGTATTGATGCAAACTCTAATGGAGGGCAATAGAACTTATCACTTGGGGCAAAAAAGATTAAATCTTTAAGAATGTTGTAAATGTGAAGGATTAAGATTTAAAGTTCTTTTAAATTCAGATTACGCATTGCCAATGCCCAGCTATTGGATACAGGGAACTATACGTGCATGCCAACCACAGCGGAGGCGGCCAGTGTTGTGGTCAATGTCATTAATGGTAAGTGGAATCAATAAACCGGTTGTTTCAGTAAACTCTTAATCTACATTTCTCTCTCTCTCTCTCTATGTCTATCTCTGTCTCTGTGTGCTTTTGTTTCACTCCTTTTAATAGATGAAAGTCCTGCAGCCATGCAAAAGAGTGCTTCTGGAATGGTAATCTTTGCTAGTCATCAGAGTCTACATTGCCGTTTGCTCCTTTTGACTCTCGTTGCCAGCTGTGTGGTACGATGGCTTGCTTTTGGCCAATTCAGCGATTGTTGCTCCTCGAACTTATCCAGTATGCATATCAATTATTGTATTATGCAATCAACTTTAAACTACAGAAGAAATCAACAACAAGAACAACAAATAGAACAAAAACAACAAGAAGAGAAAGTTACAATTCATTCAAAACCTGTGTTAATATCATGATAATTAAATAACGCAACAGATTTGTACCCTGTGTATATATAATTTTTATTTATAGATAAGTAAAATTTAGTCTGTAAAATGATTCATTAAAGTGAAACAAATAGAAATTATAAGTGGGAATCATTCTAGTTATTTGCTAAACATTTCAATTTCAGCATATGAGGTAGTTAATATTTGTTTCAAGTTTGATTGTACTATGGTAGCTATATATTCACATAATTAATATCAAATTGAAGCTATCAAAGGTTGAAAGGTTGATAAAACTCTGTCAACTCTTACAGTCTATGCGTTTACCAACACTGGCTATAATCTGTAATTGTGTCAAATTTCGCGAGTGAACCAACGTTAAAATAAACTGATTCTTTTTTGGAAACATAAAAATCATTGTCTGCATAAATAAAAGTATCTAAGTATATAACTTAATTATGTTTAGGCATTATTTTGTTCAACAATTGTTCAACATGCGGAATTATTTGTATACAATTAATATTGTATCGAGCACCTTGATATTATCGAAGTCAGCGTTCAATTATTTTCAAAATTTCACTATTGACTTTCTGCTTAAAAATATATATTTTAATAGTCCTTCAGCTGGAATGATTCCACTTGACTAATGTAAGTAAAATTGTTAGTATAAACAAAAAGCTAGTTTCAATTTTCCTCCCCTAAAACAGTTTTTCATTTAATTTGTTTAAAGCAAAACATTGAAATGATAACTGTCAGCATTAAGTGTTAATTTTATGCATAGCGTAAAGTCAACAAAACCTAATAATTATGTAACAATAACTATTAAAATAAACGGTAAAAAAAGAAGAATAACAACAACAACAACCAAATCTGATGTAGGAAGGAAGGGCGAAATGAATTCGAAAAACCAAAAGCACAAATTATCAAATGTAATTTGCAAATGTGCAAATTTACTGAAATATAAATAAAATTAATGATAATAAATAAATAAATTAATTGCATTACTCATTTCAGCAGGCAAATATTATCTTTTTTCAAGTGTTTTTTAGTTTATGCACAACAATTAACTAATTATAATTCTCATTTCAATTAATTGAAATAAAACTCTCTCACTTTAAATGTCAGCAAATAAGAAATACAAAACAACAAAAAAAAGCAAAAGAAAAAAATATAATTGTAATATAAGCTAAAGTAAATGAGATTTCAACCAATAATTAAAAGAAAAAATAAAAACACATCACATTTAAATTTTCAGTTTAAGCGTTTTTTTCTTTAGTTCACAAATTAAAATGAAAACTCATTTAAATGTATTTAAAATAAGCAAAAATTTCAGAAAAAGCTAACAATAAATGAGTTTGACTATAAACAACAAAAAAAAAACAGAAAAATGTTTATTTCTTGTAATATTTTAATTAAATTTTCCTGGTTGTAATTATAGCAGCTGAGGATTAATGCCCTTTGTTATTGGACCAAGCCATTACATCATTAAATTGTAAATAATAATGCGTGAGAACCTAATTTAATTTCTCTTAAAGCCCTGGTAGGAAAAACAAACGAAATGGGAAATTCCAATTGAAAATGGTTGATGAGACGAATTTTAAATACGCTTCGTTTTAAGGAGGAGGCGCAACTTTTAACCAGTTAGTTAATTACTGCTACTAACAACTAGTTAAAAAACTACAAATTTAAATTTAGAGAGGTTGACTTGATAAAATTTTAAACTTTTGATCATTAGATCTTGAGGATCCTTTTCTACAGGATGAAAACGTTTGAAAAAGGAACCGTTTTTTTGAAGTTTTTGAACAAAGTTTTCCGACGAATTGATAATATCAAAATTTTTAATTAAATCTGTGACTTTTAGACTCATTTCAAAATTGGTTTGAACATTGCTGTAGATAGAGGTTTAGAATATTTATTTTATTCGTATTTCAATTAAGCAATGGATTTGTATTGAAATAAAATAAATATTCAAGTCTAAATTGAAACAATGATTAATGCTGATCAAGAACGTATATAATTAATAAAGCAAGAAACACACTTTTCATTCTGTGCATTATAAAGAAGCGAGTAATTAAATAATGCCTTTTGGAAGGGTATAATTAAGCGCATCAGAGATAAGCCAAGCGATGAAACGAGTCATGGCGTATGCATAATAGCATGAACTTTGACCCATGTTTGGAACGTGTACGTTAGTATATATATCCATACATACTAATACATGTATATAAGCCGTATGTGTGTGTGTGTGTGTATATGTTTGGTTAGGTCAGTCAACAGTTAAAGCGGCGAAGAGGAAAACATTCGCTGTTTAGCTGGGCCCTTTTCTAATTTGTCGGCACATGGGGCGTATGAGCGATTATCAGCCATGTGATATGAGTGTGTGTTTCAGGGTGTGTGTGTGTGCTGGCATAATTACGCTCAGTTGAGTTGTTCAAATGAAATCATAAATTATATGCCAAACGCCGCTGCTTATTCACTTACTTAATTGTTAGTCAAATATTTTCCAGGCGAACGCAAATGGATTTTCCTGTTGATTGACAAGGAATTATTAACATCGAAATTAAATGTATTTATTTTTTAAGTATCAATGGTATATACTAAAGCTATTTGCAAAAATATACGCAATTTATTTATCATCATTTGATTTATAGCAGATAAATTCATTTCTTTTTCTGCCCATATGCTTCGCTTCCTATTAAAATGTAAATTAAATGCAAGCAATTTTAATGAGAGTAAAAAGGAAACAGTAGAAATCTATTTTTGGCATATAAAAATGGTGGGTAACTATACAAACCCACACACACTCAATACACTTACAAAAATATATACTTACACACATGCATAATAAAATGTTTTTATTTTAAGTGAATATTAAATGCCAAACAAATTGACCAAAACCTCCAACAACTTTTCAGTGCTTTGCATAAACATATTTCAATTTTAACAAACGCTTATATATATATTAGGTATATATGTGTATTTATAACTGTATGGGTATAGTGGGTGTGTCCCTTTCAAAAAAATTTATTTGCCAAGTTGTGGTTAGCATTTCAGGGGCGCCGCTTAACAACGGACATTTTGATCATTTAAATTGTTGTAAACAAATAGAAAATATTTATTTGTATTAATCAGCTATTTATATATATGTACATATTTATTTAAAACTGATTTTGGTTTTGATATTATAAAGAGCATCCACTTTCTGTATATATGATATGGATTTAGCTTATTTTAGTCAGAATTTAGGAAAAGGTTTTGCAAAAATAGTAATACATTGCTAAATTTTACTTTTATGTGATACTTATCAAGAAAAATGTGAATAATAGCCTTGTTATTCAATAAAAATATGTATATCTTAAAAGATGTTGATATTTACGGCTAGTTTACAATGTTATTTGCGGGCAGTTTAAACTATTATTTATTCAGTTTAGATTTAGAAATGTGCATTATATACTAGCCAATATAGCTCAATGTTTCAGTGTTTTCTTTAACAAGGTTTCTTAATTTCAGAATCATAGATAAGATCCTATGACTACGCCCATGTGGGTTACAAACAGATGGGCAAATAGAGACAAGCTATGAGGCAAAAAGCAAACAAAATGAGACCATACTTATATATATATACATATATATATATAAATTTGTATGTATGGATATGCAAACATTTATATCAAACGTGCCTCGGCCCATCATAGACAAATATCTAACCCAAAATAAGGAAGGGGGCGGGTCAGAAGACAGGCTCATAATCAACATGAAAGGGACCCTATGCAGAACATAGTGCTGAGCGATATACTGATATGGCAAATCGAAAACTAAGAAAGTAGGAAAATTCCTATTCACGCAACCATCGCTAATGTATGTGTGTGTGTGTGTGTATATATGTTCTTGTGTTGATTTTGCTGACGTGTCCTGAACCCTTTTTAGCCTGGTTTGCTCTTTTTCTGCTCTGGTCAAACGTGTAAATTTATAATTAAACGCCAACACTTTTTTGTATACCCCTCCCACGCCCCCCTGCAACCGTCACCATCATCACCAAAGGAAAACTTTGTCTATATAGCCAATAGGTACTACATGAGATACCCCTAACATGCTTTTCCTTGCCTTGCCTTACCATGTATTCCTTGTTGCTTGTTTCCGCCTTCATTTTCAATTTTCGTTTACATTGTGTTTTGGCCATTTTGTGTTATGTTGTGTTACGTTGTCTTCTGTGTGTGTGAGTGTGTTGTGGTGTATGTTGTCCCTTTTCTGCTTTGAAATCTTTCGTGTAAGCACTTAATTAGTGGTAAAAGTTAAATAGCAAACCCACACGAAGTACAAAACCAACAACAATTCTGTATATGTATTAATGTGTGTCTGTGTATTGTCTCATTCCCCTTTTTGTTCCGGGCAATGGCATTAATTTATTTCATTTGACGTAGATTAGATTAAATCGCTGCTCTTTGCCAAAGGTTTCTTTTGCATTTTTCGCCTCGTTGCACAAAAATGGGGCAAGCTGGATTTTACTCCTATTGCCCATATCTGTGGCTTTTTCTTTGAATTATGTGGTAAGAAAATTTCTATTGATATTGCTGGGACAACACCAGCAACAACAACAACTATGCACATTAGTTTCTATTCTTGTAATTTGTTAATTTGTATCATGTTAATAATGCTTTATAATATACGTAATTGCCTTGATATGCAAATTTTTTATGGCATACTTTTGCATAAATACTTTTGTTATGGGGTAATAGTACATGATCTTTATGGCCATAATGCATGCTTAGTTAGGATGAATACTTGATGAAAGTCATAGATATTATCATATACGGGTACACACGCAAATTTTGCCATTCATTTTTGCATTAACATGATGAGCGTAATCTTCATTTTAAGGGCTGCAAAATCGTAGGGCCGAAGGAATTTTTGAACAAAATATTGTTGAGTCATAAAAATAACTTTAACTTTATTCAAGAGATACTATTTGTTAAAAATTCCAAACTTTTTTGTTATGAGTCATGAAACAACATTTTAAAACCAAACATGAACTTATTAACTGTGGTACATAATTTTCCCTGTATTTGTACAAACACAATTATTAACTTGAATCCTCTGCGGCCCAGAAACAACAGAAAATATGATTTGTATCTTCAGCCATTTGCACGCATGCAACAAAAACAACTGCAACAACAACAAAGAAATAATAAAGGAGAATATTCCCTTAGCACGCTTCGTTGCACAAATGAAAACAATAAGATCCTGAAATCTAAAATTGAGACACTGAAAATAAAATACCCTTACATACCCTTAAATATGTTTGTATATAAAATAAGTAGCAAATAAAGATTGGAATTTTTTAACGTTATTTATGTATATAAAGTTCAATTCCAGTTAATTTACGGCTTTATATAAATTATAGCCAAAATGGCTATTTATGTCGCATGTTAAGCTGGCCTTTCAGGTAGAGTTGAAATGTAACAAAAGATTCAGATGTTTATCAACACTGTCATAACCAAAGTAGTGTAATAGTTTACTGTAATGTTAACGTTAACATAACCAAGGAGAGGAACTTTGTAACAACAGCAGAAACCAATTTAAGTATATTCGTTTAATTCAGTTAACTACACATAAACATTAAAAATATTTATTATTTTAATTAACTAAATTAAAACAAATTATATTTATGCTTCTATATATTAAAATTATATATAATTATATGAATGGTCAAATATTGCATAGCTTCCCAGCACAAACTAATTTATTCTGCATGACAAAATTTAATTTTAATTTAATAAATAACTTTGTAAACCACGGATGATTTTCTTATACATTCACCACTAGCATTGTGCTTTTGTTTCTGTACATTTCTATCTCATCAAGATCAACTTTAGATACTTAAATCAACAAGGGGTTAAAATAATCTTCCACATTAGCTTAAATACATATAACAAATTGTTTATTGAATTACACTACCTTTAGTAAGAGTATTCGAAAGAAAAATTCAAACGAAAAAGAGGCAGCCTCAAGATTTATTTATGAAAACTGACTTACCACGCCTTACACACCGCTACCCTCCTTGCCCTCGCCCACATCCTTATCCATTCGCTTGCGGTGTTTAATTAACTTTTGCGCTGAAATTGCTTGGAACTTTAAAACGATAAAACTTTTTATGAGCTGCCGTTTTGACTTTGCCAGTCATTTGTTTTTCCGCTTTTTTTTTCCTTATATATATATTTTTTTTTTGTTGGCAGTTTTACTTGTCTGCTGCTTTCATTTGGCTTTTTACAATATGAAAATTTAGTTTTGGTCTCCAACGAAAACAATTAAAGTTGAAAAGAGTCAAAATGCCCGCACATAAAACAATGCCACGCCCACATCGCTGACATTTTCAATTGCAGAATAAAAGTAGTAGTAAAGAAGCAACAGAGCAAAGTTCTTGACTGACTTCCCAAGAAGGGAAAAACGGAAAAAGGCGTCTGTCTTGATGCCAGGTGACGAATTGCAAATTTTTTTCTCTTTATTGTGTGAGCCCCGCGGAGATTTTGTCATGGCTCCTCACCAGCAACATAAAGCAATAACAATAACAAATGAAAATCAACAAGCATTTTGAAGTTGCCAGTGGAAAATAAAGTTTGTGTCTCCTGCCATGCTAATGGCCCAATTTATCTACCCCGTCAGAGTTGTCCGTTGACAGTTTCCCAAAATATGACAATCCCAACAACAAGCGCATAAAATGAACTAACCAAAAAAAAAAAGAGGGGGATACAAGAAAACAAACATTAAATTAAATCCGAAACTATTTACAAATTTTAATTGCCTTGGCTCACGATGACATAATTAACTGCAAACTTTATTTGCCCGAACAAATAGTTTTAACCTAAAAATGCAGTTGTCCGAAGTCCAGCGGGCTGGTAATTCAAATTGTTGTCTACATTTTTGGAAAGGTGTTGCATTCCGAAAATATTCATATAATGGCGAATTCTTTTGGTTTTAATATAACTACATACACATTATATGGGTAAAAATATGTTTAAATTAAACATTCTAAATGAACAAATTTTAATTCTACTGGTACATATATTCAGAAGATAAAATTAAGGACAAGTGTTTAGAGATAAGTGTTTAGAGATAAATTTATTAAATATTGATCATTTTTAGGAAAGATGTGATTTCTTGTTTTTTATGTGAATGTTCCTTAAAGTCTATGTTAAATGGAAAAGAAACCATGGATATTTGTAATTTTTAATAATTTCTTATTAATAAATTCAATAAATTTAATTACTATTGAAATCGATCATTTACATTTATAAGAGTATTTATAAGGGCACCGAAATTGGCTTTAACAGTTTATCCTTCCTATTCTAAAATAAGGACAACACTAAAAGTATTGTTTTATTTTTTTTTCTCAATGGCTTTCTAAAACAAAATCTTTTATTTTGAATGAAAACAAAGAAGAAAAATTTTCAAGCATCAAAGGTTGAACAATATTTTCAAATATATCAATATCTAACAATCTTTTTGAATCTTTTTATTCTAAATATTTATTAAAACTAACTATGTATATATCCTGATATCCTTTTATTTAATAATAAAATTTTTTATGTTTTAGATTTAAATCCCATGCAATTGTCAAATCGAACTAACGTAATTAGATTTCAGTTTTACTGGCAAGTTTTGATACGAAAAGTTCATTATTTTGCGAGAGATATTTCCAACATTCCATTTATTTCTAATATATATATTTTTCATATGCAATTATTATTAAAATGGCATTTTTCCCATTCTCCTTGGACTTGCAACCACCCGATCCCGCATCTCATTTGACTTTAGCTAATTACACTCCAAAGTCTTGAAAAGTTTTAGCGCTTAATGCTTTGCGTTCAGGGCCTGCCACTGCCACTGCCACAACCATTCCTATTGCCACAAGCACTGCTGCTACTGCTGCTGTTGCTACCGCTAGGGGGCGACACAGCAATTATGACTCTGGAGCTCGTTAAGAAGTTTTACGCGTAATTATTTTCAATCACAAGGACAACAATGTTTTCACTTTCTGCTAAAATTTAACCCCAAACCAAAATTTTCACAACTAAATAATTAAGGATAAAAATGATTCTCATACAATAAACAATGCGCTCAATTTAATATTGTTATGAATGGAAGGGGTCTGTTCAATTGTCATACAGAATCAATTAAAAATATAAAATATGCATATGCTCATTATAAAATCCAACAAAATTAAATTATAAAATGTTTTCCCTTTCCTTTAAAACCAACAATTGAACAGAATCGTTAAACATGAAAAATTTAAAAGCAAAAGCCTCAAATCTCTTTCACATTTTCTGATCTACATTAATAATTTAATGCTTTCCTGATTCTGTCATTCATTTGATGCATTTCACTTGTCAGTCAACTTTATGTATTGTCAATGAATGAGAAGTGAAAAATCATCATTACTGATGCCACCGCCACTGCCACTGATGCTACTGCCGCCAGTTGCCGTTGCAACTTGCCGAGTAGCTGCAGCAAAATATGACAAGTAAAGAGATTCCACATGATAAATGACGCATAAACTGACACAAAAGGCGTAAGAGAAACAAATGTACGATAAGTCGACAAAGAGATCCCATGATGGCTATGGGTGGGAATGGAAGTGGGATTGGGATTGGGTGTGGAAGTGGGAGACATAATAACGCACATTCTCGCGCTCCTTCTCCATATACGATGAAACGAATGAAGATTTATGAGGAGTCGACATTAGACATATGACCGAATGAGAGTCTTTGCTTGTATGTGTGCGATAGTTTTACTCATTAGAAGACTATTGCCTTGCAGGCAAATGAAGTCACTTTGTTTAGACTGTCATAAATTGCTACGAAAATTTCTCAACTATGTGGCAAAGGCAGTGGAATTATTAACAAAAGTGAATTATTTCTAAGAAACTGCAACAACATCTTCATTCATGTATAAATAATAGTATTTTATGCCTAAGCCAAACAGTTACTTAATTTCAAAGTGGAATGACTTCAGTTTCATAAAATATTTCTAAAGAATAAAAAATTGCATTTTACATATCGGATCGTATTTTTATTTATTTTTTAATCTGTACAGTCGTAAATTGTAACATTTGTAAACTACAATAAGTCTATTTCGGTGTTTCTGAATTTTGTAAATTTAGTTTCATAGAAGTCATGCAAAAATATAATGTTTTCTACTGATATATATATATATATATATATATATTTCAGAAGAAATATGTATGTATCTTTAATTCATCTATTCAGTTCACTTTCAAATGATTAACTTAAATTATTGCCATGTTGTGTAGAAATGTAGAAATTCGCTACTCATATTCAATCATTTCAATCTTTTGCATCCCATTTTCCAAATAGTTTAGTATTCGAATGATTTGCATGTTTATTTGAAATAGAGTATGCAAAGTCTTTTAATTTTAATGTAGAAAACCACTTAATTTTAAATAATTCATATTTATTTTATATTATATTAAATTATTTCTATTTTACTGCCTCACTTCACCATGCTTATAAATAACTTCCAATTTATGAATCTCCTCTCTACTTGTATTTTAAAAATCGGTATTTCCATATGTTGGAATTACCATATCTTTCTGTTGCAACACTATTTATTTTAATAGTTTGTATCGATACTAACAAGCTTAATTGTATCGATACCATATTATGTGAATCCTTGAAAATCTTCATCGTTTTTTGCCTGCATGAACACAAAAATAATACCATTTTATTGCGAAATAGTCAATTTATAAAAATGGACCCTAAATGACTATTTATTGTGCTTAAAAAAAATTTAAATCCAAAAAAAATATATCCTCCCATGGGCGAAGACACCTTTTGAGCGGATTGCCGTCCGTCCAAAAGAGTTTTGCAATACGTTTTTTCTTCTCATTGTTCATTCGTCGTTAATTTGTTGTATTTATTTTTTGGTATAAATTTTTATAATTTAATAAGCAAAAGTAAAAGATTAATGCAATGAAACCCCTTAAAAATTTTAACTGCGCCACTGACCAAGAGAAATAATGTTTTTGTACTGCTTAAATTAAAATCAAACATTAAAGGGAGGACGACAAATTCTTTAAAATATGTTTAATTGAATTTTTGTGTTGAGGTTTTGGGTGAAAAACCACATCAAAAATTTTGCTAGGATCCCTTAGCAGCAGGTGGGTATATTTATTTATTTTTTCTTTTTTTTTTTTGTATATTTTGCTTTTGTGGTGTTTTTATCTTTAATGGAGTCATGTTTTTAGGCTCATGGCAGTCATTATCTAATGTTTTTGTTACCGTTGTGAAAATATCATTAGTCTTTAAAAGGTTAAGCTCATTGTCCTGCCATTTGATTTTATGCATTAACTAATTAATAAAATGCTGCACAAATGGCATTGGGAGACGAAAAGCCAATAAACATAATATAAAAGAGATAAGGAAAGTGCGAGTCAAGTACAACAACAACACGGCTAACTTTAGTGCTCGACAATGCTGAAAATTGCTTCATTATGAGGCTTAACAAGTTTTTAAATTTGCTTAAATACTTAAGTGTACTCTAGCTACCTAATCCACCCACCACCTACTACTACTTACCACTTCTATTCACATTGCTACTTTCACGGATACCATTTTCTATGGCTGCCGCTCCGTGTGGTAGCTGTTCGCTAGGAAGATGAACAAATGCAAAAAGAGGCAACAAAGAAAAAAAAATTAAAATGTTTCAACATTTTCAGCTTGAACTTAACTGTACTCTTGTCGGCATGCCTTTGTACAATATAAAACAAAAAAAAAAGTACAACAAAAAAGTTACCTTAATCCTTAGTTTAATCCCAAATGAATTTCATGCTGAGATTTGATGACGACGAGAAGCTCTACATGAAGAGCGTGAAATTTTTCAGTGAGTCAATATGATGGAAAGGCATTTAGGTGCTGTTAACTAATAAAAAAGAATATCTAAAGATATGTTTTTGAAGATGAAAATTAAAAAAGAATGTATAGTTATCACATTAAAGCAAGTATCAAAAAGATTCAAACACATTAATAGATAATCGCACTTCTCATACTGGTTACACAAATTTAAAAAATAAAGTTATGAAATAAATATCTGTAAAATTTCTAATAATGAAGTAAAAGTAAATTATTATTTTTTCCTGAGAAAGTTTTATATTAGAGTAGTAATGTAATAAATTTAATACACTTTAGTTTCCCTTTCTTGGTTTTAATTCGATATTTTCTCGTTGCGCAAAAAATGTTATCAAATAATTTTTTTATTGCCTTTTGTGGATCTTGAATTATTTGATAAAAAATGAAGCTTAATTTGTAGATGTATTAAAATTTGAAAAAGAAATGTTCTTTTCGACGAAAAAGTCATTCTCGATTAGGCTTAATTTTTATGAAACTTATATTGTTTGAAATGGATAAGTTCATTCTATCCGAAAGTGAAAAAACTAATTGAAGTCATTTTTATCATCTTTTGGTGTATTACACAAATATTTTACCTTAACTTCCAACATTTTCTTTGTTCATGTCCATTTCTTGTTAATTTTAGTGTCTTCTCATTCATTGAGTTGACAATTGGCTGTTGAAACTTTCGCCATGCAATTTGCAGTTGCAATTCATGGTAACAATTTATTTATATTGCCCTTCACATTTTTAACCAACAACACTGAAAAAACGGTGAAAAATGGCCGTGTAAATATGACAGGGGAGAACAAGACCTATAACATGTATATACATATATACATATAAATATATATGTATGTTGATAAAAAGAAAGCGAAAAAGTTAACTCCCTAGGCCACGTTATTAAATAATATAACGGTGCAATTTACGCTCGATTGCATACATCATTTGAGTAGAGTTGAGTTCGGTTCAGTGGGGTAAATTTGGGAGGATTTTCATTTGGTTGAATGCAATTTCGGGCTCGGTAAAAGGCGATAATGAAAGTGCTGAACAAAGAAGAAAAAAAAATAGCTAACAAGCAATTCAAGTGATGTGGGGGAAGAGAAGTGCCACAAAGAAAACAAAAAAAAAAAACAAAAACCAACAATCACACAAAAAACAGCGTAGCGAGAGAGGGACTAGGAAAAACCAATTTCCAATGGATGGCAAAAGGCAAAAAGTGAAATCAGTGAATCGAATATTGTTGCGAGATGACTTATGGCAAATAAAGAAAAAAATATATAGAAAAATATACAAATTTAATAAATATAACAGGATAAAATATGACAAAATTACAGAATAAGCGTAAGAAACAATTATACAAAATGTAAAAACTTGTTCCACTACAAAGTAACAAATTGTGCAACTTGTGAGATTTTTGTTACATAATGTTTACAATTTGTTGTTTTTTTTTCTTTGTGAGATGTTTGGATGAGAATACTCCCCACGAAGAAGCATTTTTGCGAAATATAATCCAGTAGATTTTATATGAGAAGTTTGGCTTGATCCAGACACAGATTAAAACTCAGAGCTCTTCATGCTAATCAAGATAATATTTAATTTGATAGTTTTCGCCCCTAGGTCCAATGGGGAATCTATCCGTTAAGTGTTACTTAGTCTACAGTAGTCATAATTAATAATAATTATTATATACATAAAATGGTTTATTGTTGAATAATTTCATTTTCGCGAAAACGTTATATTTATCATTTGTCATAATTTATGCTGACAGTTTCAATAATTCTGTTCACATTTAATTATTAGCTAATCAAATATTTATTGCACGAAAAAACAATAATTTAAATTCGTAATGTACGAATGAATGCATAATAAATTGTTGTGTAATTTGATAAACAATTAAAAGCAAACTGTAAATGACTTTTATGGCTAATCCATTACAGAAATGAGTCTCATGGGCAACATTAAAGCCAAGAAATTGTTCCAAACTAAATCACATAAAAAGCAAAATAAAAATAAACAAAATCTACCTAATTTCTGCATAACACCAACAGCTGCCAACGTCCCCAGTAAGTGCCAGTAGGTACCTAGATCAACGGTGGATGGCAACTGGGGAGAGAAGGGCTCGGTTTCACCACTTAGTTGCAGTTTAGCTTTAGTACCTACACACATTTTAGTTGACTGGACTCTGCCGCCATGAAAAGTTCTATTGGGCTTGTCATTTTTATTTTGCCAATTGCCTGGACGCAAAGCCACAGCAATAGACCAACAATAATAACGGCAACAACAGCAACAAAGTGGACAGAACAAATAGAGCTCGAGTTGCAGAGTCAGTCAGACAAATTGGCCTATTGCCGTAACCTTCAGAGACGGCAGCACCTGCATCATAGATCTCTTTTAAACACAAGCTGTGCTGTATTATTAAAAAATGAACTCTCCGTGTCAGGTGAACTACTTTTGGACACTCAACAACTTTGCTACTTTGGTCAGGCACTGTTCGGACGACGTTGCCGTAAGCGTGTCTAAAAATATAAAATGAATTGACTCTTACTTGTTTGTGTTATTTCTAAAGCTTCTAATATTGGCTTTCTACACTGTACTAACTTAAAAATTATTGCATAAGGAAAAGGAAATATATTAATGATATAAATATGATAAAAATGTTATATAACTTAAGTAGAATTTTACGTACTTTTATTAGACCTACTATAAAATTTTGTTTAAAATTATACACAAAGAATAAATGATCTTCATAACTGTTCGAATAACAAGCTCAGGATTTTTATACATTTTTTTATATATTTTTTTTACGTAAATGAAATAAATTATAAATAATATATATTTTTTAATCACACACAATTCTTGGAAATTTTCTTAAGTTATAATATAAAATAGAACCAAAGATACACAGCCCAACAGGAACACATTTATAGGTTTCTGGCCTCTCTGATTATCTGTAATCAAAAACCAAATTGCCGATCTTTAAGTCTCTAAAATGAATTCAAAAGTTATCCACGTCTTTATAATTTTTTCTTTTAGAAGTCAATATTTATTTATTTATTTATTAGGAACCATACCATACAATAGGGCATCTTAACAGACGCTTTATTCACCCCTTGAATTAAAAAACTTAATTGCAAGCTATTATTGAGGACAGAATACTTTCCAACGGGTCCAATTGAACTCCCTTTATAACCCAAAAGTGAATGACAGCAAACATTTATTTGCCATTTGCAGAATCTTTTAACAAATTGTTCCTGCACTCTATATTAACCCATTGGGGAATGACTTTAATGGAAATAGTTCTCAAATTCCAATCTGTCAATGGGGTACACTTTTAATTGATATTGATTTCTTACCTATAGTGTTCAAATTACGTAATATCCAAATATAGATAGTCCCTCTGGCTTTTACCTTATTTTGTTGCTCAGTGTTGGCCAAGCAATACCAAGGGCAAACTTAAAAACTGTAAAACGTATCAATTTCTCTTGCCATTGTGCTAGGACAAAAGAGAGAGAGAAAAAATGATTCTACCAGGCAGCTTAAATCAGTTCAAATGCTGAAGAATTGCTTCACTGAGCCTTAACAAAGGACAAGAAGCTCAAACACATGTCGGAGACTTTGGGGCATATAAAAAAAATCGGTGGAAACGAGCCATCAGTCTACTCTTTTGTTGCTTATATGTATGTATGTATGTATGTAAACACATGTACATACATACATAATTATGCCGACAGTTAACCCTAATCAAGAACAAGTCTTCGTCTTCTCAAATGTCTTGTTAGTCATGCAGATTTTTCTTACGTTTACAAAAAAAAAAAAAAAGGAAAAAAAGTGAAAAGTGTGTCGGCCATTTTTGTTTATCAAACTTCCGTATGCGTTGAAATTTTGCCAACAAAAAGTCAATCAACATCCGTTTTTTGCGTTAGTCCTTCCATATATACTTACTTCTTCGTCCTTTTGTGGTTGCTTGTGTGTTAGTTGGCTGTTGGTGTTCATGTTGCTGTTGTTTGTTTGTTCCATCATTGTTTCCTTTCATGTTTGCATGCTTCATTTGGTTGCCATTGCCACCAAAAATTGTAAACATGATGCTTTCAATCAAAAGATTGTGGGTAGCAGTTTAGCTGGGGGGTTTCCTATCAACTTTGGCCATGATTTTTTATATCGACGCGTCAACACATAAAAATAAAGCTGTTTCGAGGTTTCAAAAATAGGAAAAAATTTTCTATTACTGAAAAGTGGATCTCAAAAAAAAATATTTTAAATGTTTATAAATCGAATAATTATAAACTTTTCCATAATTTCTAATGATTATATATTTATGTTAAGTTGCATAAGTAACGCAATTTATTCTGTTAACCTTAGAGTTCCATTAATTTACATAAATATTATTTATGTTCATATTATGTATGTACTCGATTAAACTTGCGAATTTTTTTTTCTCAAATAGCACGCTTCCAAAATAAAAGGTTCCAAAAACTTATATTGTATGTAACAGGCAGAAGGAGAATTTTCCGACCCTAGACAGTATATATATTCTTGATCAGTAGCAAAGTCGATTGAGACATGTCCGTCCGTATGAACAACTGGTTCTCAGAAACTAAAAGAGCTAGAGCAATCAAATTTGGTGTTAACATCCGTCTATTATCAACGTAGGTCAAGTTTGTTTCAAATTTTCGCCACGCCCACTTTCACCTCCACAATTTGGAAAAAACCTATAACTAGAGCTGTTAAAGATATTGCATTCTTATTCGATGCAACCAATAATATAACCAATATGCACCAGCTGACCAAATTTTGTCAAAATCGGACAATAATTATCGGAGATATACATATGTATGTACATATGTATTTTCGTTTTGTACTGAAACGCCAAGTGTAAAATTCGCTGTAAAGAGTGAGCGAGATAGCAAGCGTTCGCTGTTGCTGCATGCTAAGAGAATTTTGTTGTAAATTGATGTTGATTTTGACTTTATGAAATACTTTTACTTGGTACAGGGTATATTGAATGTCGACAATTTAATTTAAAATTTGAATTAAATACATACATATGTATTTTAAATTTTAGAAGCTGATCAGGAAGACGTATAACTTAAAATAAAAATTTTAAGTAACATTTATATCGAAAACTTTTTTTTTGGGGCCTGTGGTTAAACTCAGTCTTCAATTAATTAACTTAAAATGTATTAACTTTTTTTCTCTTTCTAAAGAGCGATTCTAAATAGCTAACTTGGGCCGTTTTTTTTTTAATAAGAAGTTAGCTTCAAAACATTTTAACATCAATATTAATACTTATTACTAAAGAAATTTTAATAAATGCATTACATTTAAAAAAAACACCTCGTGTTCAAACTTCTAAAACGTCGGCACTTTAAAAGGGTATTAAGAAAATTAGAGTGGAAAAACAAAGCGCACAATTACTACACTACTTTTAATGAAATTTTTCAGCCTGACCACGAACTTCTCAAATAATTGAAGTGAACTGCAAGCGTGAAAATGAGACAATCGAAATTCATGGCGACCTAACCAGTTCTTAAACATACCCTGTATTTTTATTAGAAATTGATAAAGTATTAGACAAAAGAAAACATCACAAAAGTGAAAGTGAATTGCGACTGCTTAAATGTTGTATTTATTTGGCAATCTGGATGTCATTTACATACATATCTATGTATGTTTTACATTTCGAAATCGTTTGGAATATTAAAAATGTCTCGTATTTGTTGCGGAGTTTTGTTCATCATCATATTGGCCACAGTCCGAGAGGCTGCATGTAATAATTGTTTGATATCCAAGTAATTGGCAGCCATGATGATATCAAAAAGTGTACGCTGATCCACTTCAAGAAATTGTTTGTCCCATGGGCTTATATTAAATTGCTCAACGCTGAAGTTGTTCATCAATATTAAGTCGTCATCCTTGTGGTGTGTGGCCCAAACTAGAATCTTGGCCAAAATCTCAGAGCTGACTTTGGGCAATGGCACTATGCCTGCGGGACTATTCTTATCGTCCACATTTTCACAATTTCTCAGCAAGGTCTGAATGAGTGAGGAACATTTCACAATTTCCATGGTCGTATCGAAAATCTGGCCATCTGAAGACTTCAATTTTATTACATTCATGATGAAAAACCTAGAAAATATATAATAGAAATATAAAATTCCACATCGGTTAAGAATATGTATATATGTATATTTTAAATAAAAATTTACACAGCGGATTCCGAAATTCCGCACGGCTTAGTTGTTCAAGATATAGTAAAACGAATGAAATAAGGTGCATGTCACTTTTCACTACAGTAGAGATGAGAAACTTTTGATATAGATATCGAGTTATCGAGCTTTTCTGTACAACTGGAAACATTGGAATGAAATAATTAATTGAGATGAAACGATATTTTTGTATATATATTATTAAATGTACATATATGTATGGTTATATATTCACAAAGACAGAAACTTAAATTTTAGCTTTTACATTTATTTGTTGTACTATTTTAATTAATGATTAATGCAACGTTATTGGTAAAACATTGTTATCGATAGAAATACTTATTTCTGGACTACATTATGCATTTACTTTCATTCAGAAATAAAATTAAATGTTTGTCAATCCTCTGTAAAGAAAAAATTGCAACAATTAGTAATCGCGATCAAATAAAGGAAGATTTAAGTAATAAAAATTTTATAAAAATTAAATCGTACGATGTGAGAAAGTATTATTCCCTTAAGATGTTGAAATCGATAAAACTTCGGAAAGGGAATCATGCCTTTCTCGTGACTCGTTTCACTGAATTTACTAGTAAAAATTTGGAACTTTTGTATTACAAATATATCAGATATCAACCTGATATGGGAATTATGTATTCTAAATACTTCAAGGAAATTTTAAATATTAAAATTTAAAGTTATGATTAGACAATTTTAAAGTACATACTTTAAAATTGATTATGCAAAATTTTTAAAACAGGACATAATTCGTGTTAGTACAGGGTATGGTGTAGTCGTGTCTTTGAAAATTTGGTGGTTTTATGGAAAGGAAAACAGGTAAAGCAGATACGCAGCATTTTTATTGACGATTGCACAAACAAAGTACTAGTTCTAGTTTGCAAAACGTGGGCGAGGCTAACACACGTGCGAGGCGAAAACATTTGATGCAACATTATCTGGTGCAGTGACATCCGTTTTTCGGTTCCTCCATTTCGACGAAAGTTTATTTTTGCGACTGACTGTGGGCCCCGCTAACGAAGCAGAACCCAAACTCTGTTTCGGTCTCTGACTAACTGCTGCATTGTTACGCGCCACGTGGCCGTACAAAGTTGATGCCTCACCCTTCTGCGGGTTTGGCATGTTTCATCTACCCCGGCCATCTTCGGAATTCCTTCTGTTTTCTAGTCACCGCACTACTGATGAAAGTTTTATTGGCCAAAGTCGCAGTGGCAGTTACAGTTTCAGTGCACAAAACTTGACCTACATTTGTAAGTTCTCTATTGCAAATGAAAGAAAACTTGGCCAATAAGCATGTGCAGAACTGTATAGTATTGTCAGGAGTTGGGTAAAACTCATCAATGTATAAGCTTGTTTGTGGCTGTTATCGCAGTTTCAATAGATTAATACTATTTGGTAAAGATGAATCAAGGTAAAGTGGCACTTTGACCAAGATTTTTTTATATTACATGGGGTTGGACAGATCTGAAGGTGAAGTCAAATTCTTGTATAAAAAAACTTGAGAAACTGTTAAAAAGTTTATTGCACCAAAGGAGAGTTTTTTTATTATTCGTATTTATAGTAAAGTTAAATTTTTAAATATTTTATTTAGTAAGGATTCGTGTGAGAAAATTTTAATTTTCATGATTGAAAGAAAATCCTTGATTTTAAACCATTTAGAAACTCAGTTTAGCTGTCGGCATAAATTATGCATCTATTTTTATTTTACTAATCTCAATAGTTTCTAGACTGTATGCGAACTATTTGCTCTGAATTAAGCTAAGCAAAGCTGCAACTAATAAGAAAAAGGAAACGCATGAAAAACTTTGCTAAAACTTGAAAGTTTAGTGAATTTTAGTAGAAAATGCAAACTAACTAACCAGGTAAACCGAAAAGTTAAATGAACTTTTAAAATAAAAGCCATCTTTTAATTCTCTGAAATATTGTATGACTGAAATTAAGCTGGGTTTCATTTAAACGACATGAAAAAATACAAATAATATTTTTTATATTATGAAAACATTTTACAATTTACCTAAAAACAAAAAAGCATAAGTAAATAATGTCATCGAATAAGCGATACCTTATGAAAAATTCTGACAGTGTGTAATTAAATATAAATTACGATACACAATTCTAATAACAATCTGAAAATATTTAGCTTAGAATGGTACAAAAATCGAGTAGTTCCGCCTACTTTATTTTTATATTCTGTGTATTAATTTGAATGAAGAATGAATTTTCAATAAAAATAGTTAAGTCTATTAACGATTGGCTATAGATTTAGCCAATCGATTATCTGTAAAATATATATAGTATGTATGCACGTATCTTCTTAAGTGATAAAGTAGAGGGTATAAAAAAAGAAAATGGGTCATATGTAGAGGGTGTAGAATGAGATTCGAAAGCACTTTTGTATTTATACATATTTGTTTTTGCCTTCAACTTGAAGTGTGTACATATAAAATATACGTATATACATATGTGTATACTTGTGTATGTCTCTTTGTCTAGAGTGGTTCAAGGAGAAAAATGCTAATAAAATATTTAAAATTCGTTGCGCGCAAAATAAGCAAAAGGAGAGAAATTTTATGTTTTTC
This sequence comes from Drosophila emarginata, assembly GCA_037075365.1. Taxonomy (NCBI): domain Eukaryota; kingdom Metazoa; phylum Arthropoda; class Insecta; order Diptera; family Drosophilidae; genus Drosophila; species Drosophila emarginata. Next base: position 1,185,650 of record JBAMCD010000012.1, read on the forward strand.
AATTTATTTGTTTTTGCTGCCGCAGCATTTATGATGCGTATATGTACATATAAGTAAGAGTATTTGTTTTTCTTCCTTTCCCTCAGACTCCATCACAGAGTGCCATTCTGTCTCACTCTTCTCATTTTACTGCTGCATCATTTCAATTTTTTGCAGTGCACATGGCGTATGATTAATGTTGAATTGTATATATTATATATTGTTAAAAATATTCTTGGCATCTCATGTGAAATAATTAGCCCGATAATTATTATTTTATTTTTCTTAAATTAAATATTTATCTGGACATTTGGATCATTCTTCGTCTGTCTGTTTGTTTCTTTGCAGCTTTTAGACAGTAGTTTTCAAGCTGTAAGGTTGAAACTTGGTAGATAATCTTTTTAGATATGTACACGTCGCAAGTTTAAGAATTGGTCGGATCGAACTACTATAAGATATATTCACTATCAGAGTAATCGCTGTAGAATTTTATGTATACCCCCTTTAAAAGCTATTTGTACTTTTAAATTATTTACCAAGTAGTATAAATAAATAAAATAACTCATTCCGATCAGAAAGAATATGATTAACTTTAACGATTGTATCGAGCCAATACTATCATCCGAATTCTTATCCAAATGACAGAACTTGAAAATTTTGTTATCAAAAGTCCAAAAGCACTTTTCCACCCCAGGGTATATTTTTGGTCTTACATCCCATTGTTGTTTTTTGAATATACTGAAACTTCTTTTCAGAAATCTGTATTTTGCATTTATTTTCTGAATATTTTATCAAAGCAGTCAGCTGTTTATAAATCAATTGTACTTATACTTTCAAAAATGCTGTAAGTGATAAATAATTTTTTTTATTACATTTTTTATTGATATTGTTTTTTTTTTTATGTATAGAAATCCCACTGATTATAAACCTGGGGATTTACCCTATCCCGAGCAAGATGAGCGCAAATTATTTTGCAAATTTCATTATAAGGGTGTCCTAATAATTCTTATTCCCTTGATATATTCCCCAATTTTATTGGGTCCAGAGGTCGTGGTAAGTATTTTTTGTTTTTCTACATAAAAAAATGTTAAATCTCCCTCTTGCAGGCTTACCGATATATATTTTTGACAGCCTGTATATATACGTACTATATACTGAATCTTATGCCACCGGGTGCCATTGCCTTTCTCTATCTTATTTTTGTGCCCATTTGTGGCATTGCAGCATCGAAGGGAGTAAGTATATCCCATTACTCGGATTTGATTTTCCAAACCTTTGGCAGCATTTTTATTGGTATTATGTTGGACTTGTCAAGACTCAGTGAACGTTTAGCACTTCTTATTATTAAAGTTTGTGGTTCAAATCTACTTAGGTAAGATACATGGAATGTGATCAATAATAATAATAATAATTAACTAGTTCCTTTCGTCTTTATAGATTGCAGGTTTTTCTTTTACTTGTAGTTTCACTTGGCTCGTTTTTTTTCAATTCCACATTGGTTGCTGCCTTTTGTATGAAAGCGGCTCAGGCAGTAATGATAGAATATAATAATGTAACTACATTTAAAAAAAAAAATAATTACATAAATTATTAATTTTAAATTTCTTTATATGCAGGCTGGCATAGTTCCCAAGGATTCTGAAGAAGAGACTTATGAACGAGGAGCGTAAGTTATTTTTATATTGTTTACTCATAGAGTGAAAGAAAAAAATTAAACATTTTCGACACCATAAATATATAAATAAATTAAATACTTTTATAGGGTGCTTCTTTTTAGTTTAGTTTTAATCTTATTTACATATTTTCAATATTTTGTTTTATATATAGTCCGCCGTATCCGTCACCACCAGCTGTGGGAATTTACTTGACCGTTTGTTTTGCCGCTACTTTGGGAGCAATGTTGTCACCATTTCAAGATCCCAATGGCACAGCCGTGGACTTAATCAACTTGTGAGTTAAAACATTAGTTTATTGATACCTAATTGCAATCCCATTTTTCCCCCTCATGTTAAGTTATTTGGGTAAGGAAACTGCTAGCTTTGCTAGTTTCTCTCTCCTATATATTGGACCCTTTATCTTGGGTCTTGTGGTAATTTTCCTATGGATAAACGTTCTATTTTTGGGACTAATCGCTGGCAAAGTGAAGTCTGATCTTCAGGAACGAACTGTCACTAAAGAGAGACTTAATGAGATAATGAATGAGAAGAAAGAAGCTATGGGTCCCTGGACTTTATATAGCAAAATGGTTTTAGCATTGGTAATAATCACATTTTTGGTGCTATTTGTTAGGAAACCCCGCTTTATTCCCGGATGGGATGATCTTATAAAAATGGCATCTTGTGGACCTTCCGTTGTGTTAATTGGTGCCTGCATTCTATTCTTTGCACTGCCAATTAACTATTATTTTTGCAAATACTATATCTGTAAACGGCCAGAAAACGAAGGCACGATTCCATCACTTTTAATCTGGAAAGCAGTCAATATAAATACTCCATGGGGTCATATATTTATGTTGGCATCTTCATTGTGCTGTGTTTATTCTGGCTTACAGTCGCATTTCTATGAGCTATTAAGTGACACATTGGTACGCAATAATGTGGGACATTCAAGTGGTCTATTCTACGGTTCAATTATTGGCACCATCCTAACCATTCTATCTCCAGCTACTACAGTGTGCCAGCTAGCCACGTCGTATATGATGCAAGTGGTATGAATCGATATAATTATCAAACCTGTGTTCACATACTCTAATTAGTCCATTTTATTTGTTTTTAGGGTTTCAAGGGAACTAAAGGTCCTGGCATTATTGGTATACCATTTATGGCAAGTTTACATAATCAGTTTCTGTTAACAACTAGTACACCAGCTAATACAATTGTTGCCGGTTGGGGCAACTTGAGACCATATCAATTTGTGAGTCATAATGTTAATACAAACTCAAAAGGCTAATTAATCTAAGTTATTACTTCATCTTTATAGATTCTGGGCGGTATAGGTCCAACAATTGGCATGCTTTTGTTCATTCCTGCATTCATGAAATTGTTGGGCAAAACTGTGTTTCCAGGTTATTTGGATTCCAGCTTCAATACAACGTTTACGTTTACCACATTTAAGCCAGAATAATTCCAATCTCAAAATATATTGAAGTATAAACTTACGTACATATATGTATTTATATATATATATTTATATCACTATGCTGTCTTATTGCCTTCTGCATTGCAGAGCTCCTTGGTGGAACTTGTTGACACTATTAGCCAAGAGAATACTTTTTATTTTTTTTGGTTCAAATTTTACACATATGCCGCAGCATCTGTCACAAGCCGACATCAATCTCAGACGAATGGGAGACAAAATAAAAAGAAATGCAGACATTTAGTTGGCAAAACAAACCATAAAACATTTAAGATTGCTGACCCAACTGTCAGACTGACTAAAGATTTAGTAAACGCTTGAACAAACTCAGGTACATCTCGATTGCAGAATTAACAGAAGAATAAAGTATTCGATTTTTGCTTTAGGAAATTTATCCCAATATATTTGGACTGTAGAACTTTTATCTTACCACTCCTTATATGCAATTACTATTTAAACTTCTCTGACTAAAAAGTATTAAGTGTTTCATTTACATATACTTTAACCCTAATCTTTCTTATGGGTGACAGGATAAAGTAGCAAGGACACCAACGAAGAAAACAACCTGGTTAGTAAAAGAATTTAAATAAAGATTTACAATGCTTCAAGTAAAATTAAATATATTGGACTTTTAATTAATATTTAAATTATAATCAATGGTTAATTGCTATCTGAATTAATTCAAAATTTGTAATTTTAATAAATTTTCAAACCGTATAAAAATAGTTTTTTTGGAACGCACCAATTTCAATTGGAATAGAACATAAGTAAGAAGCTTCCCAACTTCCCAATCCAAAGCAAACTCTTTTTTTCCAATTTCTAAACTTCTCTATAAGCTCGACTCAATTCCATACACTTCTGTCATTAATTTATTTCCCAAGTTTCAGATATTTACTTATGATCGAAATTTTATATTAGTTAAAATTATCCACAAAGGAGTACATTTTTTTCAATTTTGGTAATATTTTTGTCTGACGTTCGCTGTGGTTTCACTTTCTTTGAAGTTTATTTATAAATTAATTAATTTAAGGAGAACCTAATAAATCAATATATATTTTATTGCAAAGATTTTTCTCAAAATCATCACAAGGTTATTGAAGAAATAATTATATAAAATGCTAATTACAAAGTTTATTCCCGTTTTAAAAAATGTTGCTATTTTTTATATTTTCAGTGGTTTTTCGGGCAGGACTTTAAGCCGAAAACGTGACTTAGTTGTACTTGGAATTGTGTATGCTTAACATTCAACGCTTTTAAACAAATTACACAGTTTCGTATTTAAGGTAATCCCCGCCTGGTCATTCGCACCTAATTCGCATTGTTCTAATCCCAAACGTTGCCCACCAAAAGTGTGCACACTAAATAATTCATTTGTTAATTTAGACATGGCCGTTCTCCTACACTATCTCACTCTCTCTCGGTCTTTTTATCTCTCACTCACTCACTCTTTGAACAATGCTGTCTCTATCATCCTCGCTGACTGTTGTTTTCTCGGTTGTTTGTATACTTTTTGGCTTTTTTTCCTTTTAGCCAACTAGACAATGGAAAACAAAACCAAAAATTTTGTTGCTGCCTCAGCTAGAGTTTTGTTTTTTGGCAAATGGAGCTGATGGTGGTAGACGCATTTATATTCAAACTATTTAATTATTAAATTCATCGCGCACACATTTCATGAATATTCATGGCACTCACGACATTTCAAAATTGGGCTTTTAATTGTTTCTGGTTAAGGCTAACGACCAACGAAACTGGCCAGCAAAATCAAATATTGTATACTAAATATACATACATATATACAGAAACAGGGGAAGAAATTCAAATTTATTATAGATAAACAGAATGGTTAATATGGATAGTAGCAACAACTAATTATTAAACTGTTAAAAAGAGAACTAAAACAGATTTTCCTTTCCCCGTCTCTTGGTGATTTTGGTCAAATGCTGGCTCATAATATGGTCCTAAATCTTGGAGGTGTAAATCTGTTTTGAACAAAACCTATATTCATCGCGTACAAAAGGTTCATTAATTATTTTTGAAATTTTAAATATTGTTTTAAAAAAGTTTAGCATTTGAAGTTATATCTCAAAATATTTTTTTTTTTTTTGTATTCTTTTAAAAATGAGTTTAAATTGGAGCATTGAGGAATAAACCCAATCTCATTAAAACATCCTCTCCTCAGTAATAATTATAGTATAATTTATAACATGATAATATTTTAATTAACAGATTTTAATTAAATTTTATCTTTTAAAGCAATGTATCAAATCTGCATTAATCTAAATAACCAAAGTTGAAACCCATGTTTATAAAATAGTTCAAAGTGAATATAGAGTACCATTTAAACATTTTGTTACTTAAATGATTATATTTTTGTAATAAACATTTAAATCGTTATTATTCATTCCATTAAATCGTTATTATTCATTTGAATATTATGAAGTTTCGGGTTGTTTGCAAATTAGTGAGTAGAATAAATAACTTCATTGGCCAATATTTATTTAGAGACGTTGAATAATATTTAAGATCCAAATGTTTATGTGTGAATCGAGAAGAAAATAAACCAAACGGTTAAAACGCTTGGAATAATGAATTTGTTAAAGTGGATCAGCTTAGACTTTCTGAAATCATCTTAGCTGTATTTAATACGGAAGCAGAAACTATCTTTGACTATCTTTGACCAGACTAAAAATTAACATGAAATTTTTGTTTATTTTCTTATGTTTAAGTTAATTTACTTAATCTTAAAAATGATTCTGATTCTTAAATCCTTGAATCGTAATTTCGCTGATAATTTAAAGAAGAAAAAAAAAAAACAAATCCGAGAGGATTTTATTTTTCTGATCCACCAAACAAATTGTCAATTTTCAACCTCCCTTTTTCTAGTCTTTGGCCTGGCCCAGAAAAATTTCTAGGAAAAAAGAAAATTATTATGTATATATATTCAAATGGCATGCACGCCTTAAGCTGATTTTCCACGCTGGCAAACGCTTAGCTCTACCTCCAACCAACCAAGCTCATTATCCTTTTTGTCATCTGCACAGAAATTCACGGTAAAAAAAAAAATGAGAAAAAACCGCCAAATTCAAGCACCAAGGAAGATAAAAGTCTACAGGTGTGCTTCCCCCCAGATTGCGGAAACAAAATTTTGGCCTGTCCCTGCTTAGTCATCATTTGTGTCCCTGGCTCTTTGGCTTTAACATTTGTGAAATTATTTTGCAAACAATTAATTTTGGCTTTTATACAAGGAAACGCACTTGCACAGCAATAGCATGAAACATCGCCCCACATACGCATAAAGGACTCCCAACATGTCCTGTCTATTAGATGTACTAATGACTAACAGGCTTTATATACATACATACCTGAAACTCCTTCCACCATCTTCCTGCTCTTACTCATAAAAGGAGCAATGTCTACTTAAATGAAAGGAGTTGAAATTTTAACAGGTGCAGCAGTGGGTGATGAATGGGAGCGTTCTTCAGTTGAAAAAGCTAAATTAATTGCATGGATGTCTTTTAAAGGGTATCATAGACCTATGAGAGTATTAAAATGTCTCTCCATAGTTTTAATAGAGTTCATCTCTTAAGAAAGTTTAAAGAATTATAAATATTTGCATTGTCCTAATGAATTCTTAGGATTGAGTTAAAATTTTGGTTATTCAAGAAGTTAACATTTTTACATAAAAAGGGATCAAAAATTATTATTGCATGCTGAAAATTTCGGTAATAACTATATTAATATATAATTATAATTCATAACAATAATAAAGTTTAATAAAATAAATATAGTAATCGGATTAATTTATGTTTCATTTTAGTTTAAGTCTAATTTGATTAAAGATTAGGGAATGCTTTTAAGAGTAAAAATTTATATACATATTTATCGCTATTTATTTATTTTATTCTTCGTCTTCTTTGTCGATGTCTATTGATTTTCATCTTCGATCTTCCTTTTTTCTTTTCCTGGCTGATTGGCGATTGGCAAAAATTTGTTGTTTTTTATTTTCTTTTTTGAATTATTTTTTTTCAATTTTTTTATTTTTATAATTGAATTAAGTTAAGCATAAGAATTGATAACAAAATCAAAGATTATCCTAAAGTTTGCATATCTTAATTCAAATTCATTTAAAAAGTACAATTTCAAACTTCTTAGATCGATCAAACTAAACAGTTTGAATATTTCTATGGGGTAAGCAACTATTCCATAATATATTTAAACCACCTCCCAACCTTCTGCTGCTGCATTTTTACCCTCTTCATATTCGAAATGGAATTTATAAAAATGTTTTTTTTTTTATATAAACGTCTTAAATGTTTACACAGTCCTTTCAGCTGAATACAGGTCGTATACATAATGTGTAATAAGTATACGCCTCATTTTCCAATGTAAACCAAACAATTTTAATGTGAATTTAAATGGATTTATTTTTTTTTTTCTTTTATATTAAACGAACTCACACTGAGATGACGCGGGTATTATTTGCACAATTTGTGCTTAATGCGAGTTAATTGAATTGTTATTTTTACAGTTGTAAGGATTTCCAACCCGCTGTGAATCACATATACAGACACAGACATTTGACTGATTACAAAATGCTGACAGATTGAGGAAACCAACTGAAACTGGAGCGAAGATGGATAAGAACAGTAGAACATAGAATGGAAATTGAAAATTCAGACTAGACTAGACAAGTCTGACAGTTGCACATGCAGTTTTTGTTCAAAAATGTCAGCACAGTGTCCGCAATAAGTAAACACGCTGTCAAATTATTCACACAGACGGACCAAGTAAAACTATGCTAAGGAGATGCTTTGTTTTCAAATGGATCTATTCAAATATGTACAAGATGGCCACCGCCTACACCCTCTCTTTCTCTTTCTTTCTCTCCCACTCTATGTCTCTGTCATAAGAATGACAAATTTCTTGCCTCGTCTTTCCTGTATTCTGTTCTTTTTTTCCAGGTTGTTTCACATTGTTTGGCTTATGAACTGGCCCCGAAGGCTTTAAGATAACAAAAATGTCTTGGGTAAGGCACTGGCAAACAGGATGCCTAAAACTGCGGCGTCCAATATGTGAGAAGGTGGTACAATAACAGAAACGAAGGCACAAAGGACCTGACCCAAAAGCCGGCATAGTTCTTATTATATCTATTTACTTATGCTGTCAATAACCTTAGGCATTTTTATATACATTTTTTTTTGTCCGTTAAAGCGAATGGGCAAAGTATTTAACTAACATTCTTTGTCAACATTTTTTATAGCAAATGGTGTTCATTTTCTTTAAATTGTTTAAGCGAATTTTGCAATCATTGCACAATCACATTGAGTATATTCAATATTAATTGAATTCATAAATATGAATATAACACATTGACAGGCGTAATGATAATGTCGCTTGTACGACATTTGTCGCCATTTAACCAACGACAAACAAACAAAAAGAGAAAAAAATAACAAACAATATGCAAATTCGTGACAAAATTCAATAAATTTTAACACTTCCTGACACCTTATGACAACGGAAATCCGCAACAACAAAAAACGATAATAAATATTAAAATTATAATAAAATCATACCTAATAAAAAATTTAAAAAACATTTAAATAACTTCAAATTAAAAAAAAATTGTATTAATTGTTGCTAATTTGTGCATGAGCTAACAAAATATAATTGAACACATTTTCTTTTAATTGAAATACAACATTGAAGTTTGAATACTCTTTTCACTAGGTAGTTAGGCGGGTTTATACCTCTTTTCTGATTGGGCATTGATAAAATACCAAATACCAATCGGTTTCATAAATTTTTTAAATTCTCGCCAATTATCAAAAACTGAGAACTGAGATTTACAACAAAAATAATATCAAAGTTATTGGCCATGTCGATTATTTCCATCTTTATAAATTGACCATTTTGTTGCGGCTGGGCAACCGCATTTACTTTCTAGTTACTTTTAAATTGTCCCTCGCGGAACAAACCTGAGTAAGAAGCTCACCTAAATTTAATCTAACATTTTTGAAACTTGATATACATATGTATATTTAATATATGTTTGACACCAAAAATCATTATCCACTTAAGTATTCCATTCCAAAGTAGATTTTTTTCATACCCTCCGCGGGTGTATAAAAATATTAATTTATAAAAATTAATTTTATATACCAAACTCATTAAATCTAATAAAAAATCTGTTACACTTTACAACGAAACAAAAATCAGAAATTATAGAAAATTTTATCTGTACGGGAGGGAGGGGGTTGTCTAATTTTTTTGTTTGTGTTCTTCTATTTTTGGTTTAGTTAGCCGGAAATCAGGCAGCCATGACGCCATCTTTCAAAATGGCTGTTCGTTTTTATTTGCATGCTCTCTGTCTCGGTCTCTATCTCCGTTATTCGCTCTCTCTCTCTCTCTGTCTCTTTTTTACTGTATATTTAGCTATCTATCTCTTTCTGGTGATTAGCTGTCACGAGCTGTGGCAAAAAACAAAAATGAATTATTATCGCTTTGCGTTCAAAATGTTGACATAGATTTAAATTATTTGTAACAAAATCAACGAACTGTGGCGACAATCCCCGACCACTTCCCGCACTCTTTTCTCCACACTCCTTATACCTCTAGATCTGGCCATTTCAACCAGTTCTCACGCCCATGCTCAAGGCTGAATTGCTGCTGCTGATTTGATTAGCTGATAGAGGGGTGGCAAAAGAGGAAAAGAAAAATCGAACAAAGAGTTTAAAATACCCTAACAAGGAGCATAGAGTATTTCAATAAGTTCTATTTTAAACTAGAAATTCTCTTTTTCTGCTTTACATGGGATTTCGAATTCTGCTTTTAAGAAGCGTATAAACAAGTCGTAGTTAGTTAACAAAAGTATTTTCCCCACTCAATTTAAATTGCTTTGGGAAAATTTTCATCACGTCCTATTTGTCATAACAAGACGAGAACCAAGTAATACGCACAATTAATAAACTTTATCCTGTTGGACTTGGTAAAGAGATACGTAAGAGATGGGAAAGAAGATATTCAGAGAAAGAAAGAGACAGAGTAGGAGGGAAGGCCATTACATTTCTCTGGGCTTCCCTCATTTGTTTTCAAGGCCAGTAGTAATACATATATAAATTTATCCAATGTCCTTCTTTTACCTCCTTTGAGAATGACAAAATGTAACCTTAACCTAACCCCAGTCAATGTTAGAGTCATCATTTTCATTGGCCTCACAGTTCAAAGAAAATAATTAAGCCCCGACTCTTAGTTTTTCTATTAGAAATACTATGTTCTGTATATTTTTATTTTCCTTTCATTGTTTTTGGCCTTGTATATATACGCTTTCCCCCAACCAATCGTCTAATAATCAATGAAAATTGTTTTGGTCTGAGAATTTCATTCATTTTATTTTTCTTTTAATATATTGTTTCTATGGTTATTTTTTATCACAAATTTTTTATATTTTGATGTCTCTTCGACTGTGCATAATTTTTTGTTAAATAACTTTTGCTCGTTAAGAACAAAAAATGAAATGAAGCTCAAGTGTCAGCAGCTCAAAAAGAAAAGGTCTCACTTTCTCTTTAGACATCCCGCCTCTTCATCCTTATTACCTTAAGCTTTTCTTTACATATATATATATATTTTTTTTTCATCTTTTTGTTCTGTTGCATGCTTCCATATTCTTGTTCTCCACTTCTGGCATTAATTTCTGCTGTGTAAGCAGATAAATTGCAAAAATGTCAAAAGATGTTGACAGTCATTGGCATTAAAATGGATACAAAGTCGCTTTTCTTTCATCGTACCCGACTTTTGTCGCCACAAAAGTTGAGGAATGAATGGTAAGGTTGAGGTGTCCATCAACTGACAGATGAGGAAAAGTAAATTTAAACAGTTTATATAATATTCTAAAGGATTTTTATCGCCATTTAACGAGTTAAAATATCCATGAGAACGATTTAATTCTTCTTACCTTCAGTATCTTATGATGTAAGTATATTTCGAAATCGGATAAATTGGGAAAACTTAAAAAAATTAGAACTATTTTTTTGAAATTAGTAATAGATGCAATATACCAAATATTTAAACCTATTAGTAGATTGGGCAGAGTTTTAAATTCGATCGCCATTTTCATTGTTGCTGATGGTTTTCTGCGGTTTTCTGGATCTGTTAGTCTATGTATTACTGGTATCGATAATATGACAATTATAATGGTTACTTTTACTTTGACATTGCCTACAAAAGACCATTTAATGATTTAAAATTTAACACTTAGTTTGTGTAACAGAGCCATTCAATTTGTCATTTAATAAGGTGGCAACCTCGACAGCCCTACCGTCGGATTAGCACTGTACTGATTCTTGGATACATACCATTGGATAAATAGTATGAAAGCCACTGTCGCTCTTAGATTATCGCAAGGTATATCAAAGCAGATATTGGTCACACATTTATCCTGACGGCAATAGGGAAAGAATGGTATTACAGTTGTAATCTTACTGCATTTGACATGTTTAAAACATAACTAATAGTTCCCCTTGCATATCATAAATTGGGTCACAGCTAGGCAGAATATAGCATAAACGTCCGATCTACATAATGAATTCAGCAACTAGAATCGGATCTGAACATTGGCAAATGTGACCCGTGCAATATGATGTAGGATGAAATCCAAATGGCAGTTCACCAAATCGACAAAAATTTCACTTGATGACCTCGAAATGATTGATAAAGTGTGGCCCACTAAAATTGTTACCATATTTTGATATATGAAAGTTAAAACAATAATTGAAATGCCTGCCTAATTGTAGAATTCAAAGGCAATTAGCTAACATGCCATCTGATTATTGGGCCCCAAGCAGTTGCTACAATTAGCCTTAATTAGTGGAAGATGGGATTATTTATGTGATAATGTGGCATGTAGCCTGAAGCCGACGCAGTAATGCATATTACAAAAGCTGATTAAATGGCCATTCGGAATATGGAAAAGAAGAAAATTTTGGTAATTATTAAATTAAATTTATTTCATCGAGGGATATAAAAAAATACAGATGCAGCTATGTTAAAAAATTAAATATTTTAAAATTTAAATGTAAATATAATAAGTCAACTTAGCTGACTCTGACAATTTTAACTAATTTTTTGTCAAGTTCGTTGATATTTTTGAAGGTTTTGAGCAGTTATATATCTGTATACTTCAAAACACGTGTCTTGATTTTCTTTTAATTTTTTTTAGTAATTTATTTTGAGTATATACAATAGTTATTCTATTTGAAACAGTTTTAAAAAATTTATAGCAACATGATAACCAACAAAATTATAGCAATAGAGTCCGTACATCGGCAATGTAAATCGTGGATGTTTCTATTGATGCCATATTTTATTTTATCAAACTTTTTACATGAATTTTTTCATGTAATTTTCCATTTGCATTTGGAGGGAGTTAACAATGCTTTCTTCTTAAATGCTCCCGATTATGTCAGTTTTATATACACCACACTGAATGCGTCTATTATTGTGATAAGCCTCATAATGATTGGTTGTAAACGAAATGAAGGAGTTGCTGTCCTAATGATCGTCATAGTGAAAATAGTCTATCGTATATTCTTTCCAATTCACAAATATTTTTATCAACTATTCTTAATCGATTGTATGGAAAATGGTTGCCTTTTGATGATCTTGGCTGTAAGTCGTTTGCAAAAAATCCAAAACGTTTCAAGTTTGTCCCACAAGAAAGACACTCGACTATCAATTTTTTTAATTCTGGGTCGGACATGTTTAGCAAGTATCTTTATAATATGGCTATATGAAGGTTTAGAGGTGAGTTTCATATGAGTTTTAACTAGTTTTATGGATACCATATTAATTATATATTAATACATTTGTTTGATTTCAACAAATTGAACATGTTTTCTTTTAGCTAAAATTGTCTCTTTTGACATGGATCTGTTTTATTTCAATTATTGTGGGCTATCGCTGTAAATTGTTAGCCTGGCTAACAGCTGGATATATGCTTTTCACGGATATTTTCTATTTGTGTTTGTGGCATTACGAATGGAATGATATGATTTTGAGCTCGATTTTCGTAAGCCTCATTCTATGCAAACTTGGCGCATTTCTGTTGCTATCCCAAATGGGGGCTGGTAAATGGTCAGTGGATGCATATATAAAAAGGAGAACGATAGCAAAAAGAAACATCAAACAGTCGATGATTAAGATGTAAAAGTCCATTAAGTGTAACGAGTATTCCCAAAATGAAGGGAAAAAAAATAAATAAAAATAAGAGGATAGAGAGAGAAAAATACTTTCGCCTTGAGCTAATGTTTATTTTTATTTCTACATCTATTTGTGCACCTGGCTTTTGATTCGCGCCTCCCAATTTTCCCATTTTACCTTTCCTCTTTCTTTTTGTGAATTATTGAAAAGCCTGGAGTAGAGAGCTTAAGCGGCTTTTCCCTGGCACCAACCACTTTTCTTTCTTTACTTGCCTTTTTTTTCTCTTAAAAAGGAAATTGAAACTAAAAAAAAAAATCGTCTTAAATACAGAAAAAATAGAGACACTTAAAAAGCAACAACACTGCCGTTAATGAGTTTTTCTAGAGGTTGAAAGTAGGAAAAAAAAAAAGAAAAACCGCAGAGGACGCAGTGACCTTCGCTCTTGACTTAAAACCCATTTGCATAAGCGCAAACTGGGGAATGGCGAATGTCTCCAAGCAAATGGCAACGACATGTGAGTGCTCCCCTTGACTGACCAGCGAAGCGAGAAGACCCCCGCACTCAGTCCCCACTCCTTGTTTATCCAACTGTCATCGCAGTAAGTTTTTCTTCTCGTTTTTCTTGGTTGTTGTTTTTTTTTTGGCAGCCCCTGCAATGCGTTTGCCTTAATTAAAAAGAACAGCAGCTATCCGTATTTATTGACGGGAACGTTAAAAGCCGCTGGCAGTGTGATAAACAAATGAATGGGAAGAAGTTAACAGCATTCTCATATAATATATAATATTACACTGATTCTCAGATACACTACAGAAGGTAGAGAAAAATCGTTGTTATAGGATAGAAAATACCTCCTGTTAGCAAGATGTTAAAATATGGAAAAACCATTTCCACAAATGCGAATTTTAAATATAGCTGAATTATTTGTTTGAAGAGCATCGATTATAATTATTCAAGTAAATGTATTTACTTTAAGATATTAATAAAAATTTTAATTGGTTTTATATTTCCTTAAGAAAAGGTTCTATAGATGAGTATCATATAACTTGTATACAGATGTGTATTATTTATTTTCCGTAAAATATGTTATTTATAAATACAGATAAAACAGTCAAAAGGTTTTTTGATTTACCAGTTCATATAAAATATATGTACATATGAAGAATGGCCTTAAACTCAATTACCAGATCTTAATTAAAGAAACAGAATTTATATAAAAATTTAATAAAACACTGACTCAAACATATATATGTACACTTATAAACATATATCACTTATAACTAAATCTTTAAAGTTTATGAATTATAATTTGGAATTTTTCTAAGTTTTGTCCCAAAAACAAGAAAAACTTCGCGATGTAATTTGGTAAATGAAACACAGGCGAACTGCCAAAAAAGAAACAAAACCGAAAAGTAAAAACTAACAAAAAAAATGTGTATAAACAAAAGTAAGCAGAAACGCAATTTTCGCAAGTTGTATTAAAGAAATGAAACTTGAGATAAAGGACAACAGAGACAACAAATAAACTGCTCACAAGCAAGAAAATATGCAAATGTAAGTAAGTAAAAATGAGGGGCGGAGACCATGTGGCGTATGAGCAACAACAGCAGCAGCAACAACCACACGTTGCATATATGGAAATGTGTTTAATTAAAATGGTGCAACAAAATGCACGCGCATGTGGTTAACAGAAAGAAGGAATGCACATACCATTTGCATAAGTAAAACAAATAAATATACACATATGCTTGTGTACATATGTATATGTATGTGTAAGGACAATGCCAGTATTTATCCCTCCATTCAACTATTCAACCATTTGTCCAAACACATTCCTACTAGGCCAAAAGAAAAACTTTAAGTACATATTTCAATCAATTAATATACAATATACAATACAATTAGCACGATTAAATATTAATATCTTATATTAATTCAATTGAACAAAATGTATAATAAATTTTACAAATATAGTTTTTTTTAAAGCCATTTAAAGGAATACATAGTTGAAATTTTATCAAGTTTTGTATTATTTATTGCAATTGCTCAAAACTGTTATACAATGGTCACTCTAATAGTTGATATACTTAAAATATATAAAGCAGATCATTCTTCAGTCTTTAGTTACTGCACAGTTCTATAATGAAATATAATCTGTCAATTGTAAGTAATGTAAATCTTAAAAAATTTTAATTTTTGTTTCAGAAAGTAGAATATTTTTAATCTTCTAAGTTCTTGTCGTTAGAAATTTTCCGTTTTTCTTCGTTTTCTCTTTATTTTCTTTTTTTTAAGTTTTTTTAGACTATATTAAAATAGTCATCAAAAAAGAAAATCCGTACTATTAAATTGTAAACTCCTAAATCGAACATCAAAATTGGTTATTTCATAGTGTCTTATTTTTTATTCTCACAAAAGGTACTTGCTAAAATAATTTCTTTTTAAGCTAAACTCATTTCAAAAACGCTTAAACTGAATGTACGAATTTAAGACATAAGCCAAGAACTAAACGCAAAATGGTATCCCTATGAAATTGTGTGGAATCAGTTTCCACGGAACTTAGGCTGCTCATTTATGAGTTCTACTATGTTCGTTTCACCTAATCCCAATGATTTTATTTGCAAATGGTTTTAACTTTAACTTTGAGTTTTCTTTTTTCTGAGGTAGAAAGAATGAAAATGTGTGTGGTTAGATGGTTGGGTGTTTGAGTGGTTTTCTTGAGTTGGAGGTTTCGGGGTGGTTTGGTCCATGTAAATTTCATTTCAAGGCTAACGCACACGTACAAAATGAAATGAAATTCATTTGGGAGCATCATCATCATCATCTCAGTCTCAGAGACATCGTCATCGCATTACGTAAAAGCGCTTTTACGACTACATTTGTACATATACACGCAAACACTCACACACACCCGCACACACACATTTAACACACGGCATGGCAAAAGTAGGCTACAATTTGGTTGTAGCTAACAGGTTGAAGGCAACCAGAGATTTGAAAGCGTGCGAATGGCTAAGAAAGAGAGAAAAAAGAGACAATAAAGCTTAGCTTTGCCACTCATTCCTTAAAATGCATATGTGTATATATATGTTCGTGTCTATGTGTGAGTGTTCTTTCTCCATTTTCTTTACGAATTTTCCAATAAACTCAACTGCCAGCTTATTTTTTTATTCATTTTTTTTTGGCGGCTCAACATTAAATGGCTTTTCAGCTTCATAGATTTTTTCTTTCGATTTTTACTGGAGGGGAAATCGCATTACAAAGTCATTTATGGCATTCGCCATTCAATAATAATGTCAGTTTACTGGGTTATTAAAATTTCATATAAACATTTCATGCTGACTTTGACTTCTGTAGAGCTGAATTTTTCATATTTATTTTGTTCTGCGTTTTTTTTTCTCGATTTTCTTTTTTCTGATTTTTTTGTTCTTTTTTCTCATTTCGCTTTTTTGTTGTTCGTTTTGTAGGCGCCAAAATGTCAGCGACACGTTCGCCTACAGCAGCAATTTATCATAAATATGCGTAGACATACATGCGTACATACATATATATACACGATATATACCACATACATATGTGTGGCATATAAATCCAGGCCTTGTTCGGTCCTGTCGACCTTATTGCAAACGCTTTTTGGGTAGTCCTGGATAGCTTGTTGTTCCCTGTTGCCTTTTGTTTATGCCGCTGTCAGCGTTCGTTTAATTCAACATTAGCGCCTTGCGGTATGGTCCGAGAGGTGAGTGTCCCGTTTTGCTACTGTTGCCACCATCATCATCATCATAGCCATCGCCATCGTCGTTACCCTGGATCCTTTTGTTTGAACCCCGCGGCCATTTTCACACGCTTTTCCTCGCATTTGTTCGTTTCTGTTGTTTTGTACTTTTAGCTTCGATTTTTTTCTTTTCGTTTTTTTTTTAAATTTTTTATTTTTTAAATTGTCAAACTGTCAAATAAATTACATAGAAAACATACAAAAGATCTGACGCAGTTGGGCATCTTTTGTTGAACTTAACTTTTCTGTTTTATTGCATATGGAAAGGAGCATGGATAATAAAAATATGTAAAGGCCAGTCTTTGAAGCCTGTTTTGATTGTTCGATTTTTGGCACAACAATTTTGACGTTTTCATTTAATTTTGCGCTGGTAAAAGAAATTAAAAATGTCCTAGAAGATTAATTAAATTTAAATTAAAATTATTTATTTAAAATGGAGAATATTAGATGAAGCACTATTCTTAATTAAAACTTCCTACTTTATCTACTTATAATTTATAACTATATTGTTATTATTTAAGATATTCAACTGATTCATTGACAAGTTGTGGAAATAACGAGCAACTTAGCCTAATTATATAAAAGCAAAAAAATTGTATTCTTAAATTAAAGTAAAAAGCCATTGATGACCAAGGAACTGTAAGAATGAAACATTAAACTTCAATGAACGATATTCACGCTGCATCGTAATCTTGCCTGTAGATAACAATATCGATAGCTTTCCTACAATAAGCATAAAAATGATTTTAAAAAAATGGAAAACCAATTAAAAAAATTATTAAAATTCATGTTAAGTTGTTTATTTTATTTCAATACATTAAATTTGTGACTTTATACAAAGTTATGTTTTAATTTATTTAATTTATTATTCCTTTGAATTTTAATACAAAAAACATATTTTTTATGCTGGAGTAGATTACGCATTAATTACAATATAAATCTTTGAGAAAATTGCTATTAGTATAAAGTGGTACAAATGTCTAAATTAATATTTGCTTAATTAGTTTTATACAGATTCATAAAATATTTTTAAAGATGTGTGTTTCAAAAATAACTGATGTTTTTATAAATGGTTGTGAATATTTTATTTTCGAAACATTTGCTAACGATAAAAGATATTTAATCTTCAAAAAGATTAAAAAAAAAAGAAAAAAATGTTATAATCACAAGAAATATTGTTATCCTGCTAGAGCAAGCCTTTTTTTTGTATATATATCCATCGAATAGTTAAATAAAAAGTTTAGTAACACTTACAAAACTTTCGCAGACAAATGGTATAAAAACCTGATTCATATTTTATGCTCTTCTTAGTCAAATTTAGAGTATACACACATACACATGCATATGCATACATACATATAGAGTGCACACACAACTGAAGGAGTAAGGCCTTTGCCAAAAGTCAAGCGGATTTTGGTATAGCAAAGTTTGTCTAGGCCAAAGCCGCTTAGACTAGTTAAATAAAAGTGCTACAAGAGCTCAAAGCACACACGTATATGTATATATACATATGTATATATATTGTCGCATACATTCGCACACACACTCACACACTGACATGACCAGTAAACCGGCCCAAGAACTAAAACCTAAACTTAAGCTCAAACTTGAACTGTAACTGGGACTCCTCAAAAATTTTGACGCCAACCGCACACTTTAATTGCATTTTCTTGACTCTTGCCAACATTAATTTATGCCTATGCAATATCAAATTGAATATCCTCAATTTACGCACCATTTAAAACAAAACTTTCCATTTGTCTGTAAGAAATATTAAACTTTAAGTTACCATTTAAAACAAAACTTTCCATTTGTCTGTAAGAAATATTAAACTTTAAGTTACATTTCCATCTCGTTTGGGTCGACCTTCACCAAGGAAAGAAACAACAAAGTGAAACAGCGGAAAAAAAAGAGAAAAAAAAGGGCACACCACGTGTTTATTTATGGCAGCTGTGTCTTACTATACATTTTCCGTTTCCTTTTCGCGTTTGCCATTTAAATATTTAAAAAGCCTCAAAAACCTATGCGGCGACGTAAGTCCATAAATATGCAATGAACTTTGCGAGTTTTAACATCTTCTGGCAGGCATTTTTCAATCAAAAAAAAAAAAAGAAATACAACAAAAAGGAAAAAAGGAAAATCCAAGGACTAACTTTTACTGTGCGGTAGTTTCTATACCCTAACACGGATTATGCACAATACGTTGTATTCTGATAAAATTCTGCTAATACCAACAGGTATTTATTAAACCAAACCAATCATAATATTTTCGTAAGTTCATAAAAATTGTCAAAACTTAAATGGTGAAGTATGTATTTTTAAATTAATTATTATAATAATTATTATTATTATAAATATTATTATAAATTCCATTCAAATTTTATAATAAGAATTATATTTGTAAAGAAGTTTAATTGATATACATAGACATATGACAATACATTTAACTAATCTCTACTATAAACATATATATAAAACAAAATTAACAGAAAATACAGCACTTATTCTAGTAGTTGTTCTGACGAAAATTAATTTACTTTTTTGCAAGAGTATAACAAAAAGAGAGAACATATTTTTATGGTTTTTTAACTAAATGCAAAAAGCCAAGAAAAAAAATGAAAACGGAAAAATGAGGAAGTTAATTAGCTGCAGATGTTGCCTTTCAATTTTGTTAAAGATCCTCTTTGAGTCCTTGACTGCAATGTCTTAGAAAAACGAAAAAAAAAAGAAAAATATAAGACTCTTGCTCATCTATAAAAGTCGTAAAAAGTTTAACGTAATCTTAAAGTAGATGGCATTTTCTCGATAAAAGTTTCAAATTGTTACACGGCAAATGACACGCGTACGCCCCACGGCTCCTTCAAGTTATACTTTTGTGGTCTGCGTGTTAATCTGTTGAAATTTGCGTTTTAATAGAAATCACAAGGCGCGTGTGTGTGTGTTTGTTTGTTGTGTTTAGGGCAGATTTTTTGTTAAGAAATGTTTTATTTTATTTTCTCGTTTTTTTTTTTTTTTGTTAAACTTTTGTCAACAGAAAGAACGCGTGGTATATAAAAATGCTTATTGCTTTTAAGTACGTGATTTTCCTTTTGAAAAATTTTTTTGCACATTTTTTTGAGAGTTCATCGTTTTTATTTCTTTTTTTGGGTTTGGCATACACATTAAACGTATTGGTTTTTACGATTGACAGGACGTTGGTAGTGGCATGAATATAATTTAATTAATGTAATGGACAAGTATGGTACCCCAGAGGGTAGCAAGGACTAAGAGAAAATACGTGTTTTGTAAACTACTTTTATATTTTTTTAAAGCACCACAAAGAAAAAACGAGAACAATGTGAAGAGCCTTTATATACATACGTCTACGTTCTTATGGGAAAGTTTTTTCCAGTGTTGTGTATTTAATTTGTTATGTTAACATAAAATAACGCATTTAACTCAGAGTTTCTATGGCAATTTAAAAATAAAGTTACCCAACAAAGATATAAACAGGAACAAATTATAGTAAATGAGTTTATTACATGACAGGAAACATACTTTTTTCCCATTATTTAGTTAATTAGGATTAATTTTCATTTAGAATCATGCTTAGTTACATCTTTTAATGTCACTTTTCTAAAATTGGACAAAAACATAGCAAACTACTAACTGTTATAGTTACTCTTACCTGTGACCAGTTCGGATTCGTCTGCATTATAATTTAACAGTTAATTTTACTTCCTAATTTGTTATGTAATTTAACTTGTCCACGCGTTGTCCAATTGCGTGTTATGCGGCAACGCCTCTCAGTCAAATGGGCGGAATTAATGTAACCTTTTACCTGTCCACGTTAACTTATTTCCTTTAGTCTGCTAGCTCTTTAACGAATTTTTGATGTAGTTTTGAAAAAGCCAGCAAAACAAACAATGGTGTGAATATTTTATAGTCTTTAATGGACTATCTGTTTAGTAAGTGATAAATATCGATTACAAAAGAGGCATAAGAACTGGATTTATATGAATTTTTGTTAATGAAGGCACACTCTAAGGGAAAAGTGAAGGCAAAGATACTAAAAATGTTAGAATGAATCTTTAAGATTTAACAATTTGACTGAAAGGATCAAATAAACCCTAAGAACTGTCCTATTAAACCGAGAGAGGCTTTGAAAAACAAATAAAATTTTCTACTAAATTTTTAGTTCGAAATATGAATTCTTCAAAATTTGTTTAAAGAATCTTAACGATCGAAAACTTTATGTTTATTAATCTGTTTGATAAACAAACTTTTATACATCAAACTATATTTGCCAAATGTTTGTCTTAATAAATTACTAAATGAAATGAAATCAATTTGTCCAAAGACAGAAAAATAAAAAACTATGGAATATTCGTCTGGATTGTGATTGTTGTGGTGAAATCGAGCAGAATTCAAATTGACAACAGACAAATGAACATTGAAATGAAAAGAGATATATATAAAGAGAAAAAGATGAATGGAAAATTTGCATTTTGTATATGTTGCTTGTAGCTCATTCAATTGTACAAATGGAAATTTTCAGATTTTGTGATAAATACCTAGGAAAACCAAGCAAACAAAAGCAGTTAGATGAAACAGTTATCTTGACAGAATGTCCATTAAAATCTCTTAAAATATGTCCAGTGAAGTGAGTCTAACCCGAAATACAGAAAAATAAAAATGAGAAAAAGTTAAGGTTTGGCATAAAATGAATAAAGTTACATCATCAAACACACACACACACACACAAGAAAGAAAACGTTTTAAATTTCATTTACTGATAATTTGAGTTGCCCAACTACCCCATCCATATATACATATCCTTCTTTCGACTCTTACCAGGCTTACACTCCACTCAAAATTCATTTGACAACTTCGTCAACAAGAGCCCTTAGATAACTTTGGCAAGCGGTTCCCCCACATTTGAAGCATACCTTATGGCTTCACAGGATTTCAAGCTTGCAAAAGCTGATTTGCAGCCACTCGTTACTTGCAAAAGAAAAAACGAAAGAGAAAGGGAAATAGGGGGAGGGAGTATACAAAAAAAAAAAAAAAGAAAAGATATCAAGGAGCACGCTCTGGCACATAACTCATCATCAAGCGCAATTTGTGTTTAACAATCGTTGGTAATCTTTATTGGATGTCAAGCTTCCAGCTGTGTTTCTGTATGTGTGTGTATCTTTGTGAGTGTATTTGTACTTAGGACACACATACATACATACATAGCACTTGCTCTCTAAAGTTGTCTACGTCAAGTGTCAAAGCGGCATATACCGACACATAGTCTCACACACACACACACACAAACACAGAAACAAAAATACACACATGCATATGGAATGCTCTCCATCTCTTTCACTCTTTCTGAAGATGTTTTAGTGACAACGAAAGTGTAATTGAGTGCCACACAACAGACAATTCTAATGTCTAGGCAAGTGGACTTTGCCTGCCCTCAAACAAACGTAAAAACAAGGCACAAGTAAAGAATAAAAAAAAAATTGTAAAGTCAGTCAGAGTCATGTATAGACTTCGGAATACCCTTACACTTAACACCAAAATTGAGTAAGTTTATTTTAAATTTTATTTATATACTACACGTAGCAGAAAAACATCTTCAAGAAAACAATGAATAAACCAAATATTTTTTATCACAGAATAAATTATGAAACTTTGATAATACACAATATTATATTAGATTAGCAAAATAACATATCCCTTTACCTCACGAGATTTTTAGAATTTTTTCAAATGCCTTTATTACAAAACTTTCAGCAGTAAAGATAAAATTTTAGCAATTTTGATCAATCATTGCTTTAGGATGTATAATTTTATAAAGAAAGTATTTTGCTAGTCCGTTTAAATAACTTGAGAGTAGAAATTAAACCTAAAAAATATTTAAACATTTTTTTACATTATTTAAACAGAGCTCAAAATCTCTAGGATAGCTGATCCACTGCTATATCTAAGAAAATGGATTCACGTTTTCAATTAAAAAAGTTTCTAACTAATTAGAATAATGGACACATAGTTCTTACATTCGGACAAATCTTAAGACTTTAAAAAAGTTTTTAACTACTCATTCAAACGCACCAAGAAACATATTTATATTGAATCAGAATACATAAAATTTAATTTAAAATAATTTATATTGTAGGCAAAAATACCTATATACCTTATAATCTTATCGTGTTGCAAATGATTTGTAAATTTTATTATACCCTACTGCCACTTGAGTAAATGGTTTAAAATAGTACAAGAAAATTGCCAATGCTTGGGAAAACGAAACATTTCCTGCAGGGTTGCAGTACGTTTTTTTTTTTCATTCTCA
This sequence comes from Drosophila emarginata, assembly GCA_037075365.1. Lineage (NCBI taxonomy): Eukaryota > Metazoa > Arthropoda > Insecta > Diptera > Drosophilidae > Drosophila > Drosophila emarginata. The sequence goes on from JBAMCD010000012.1 coordinate 1,209,049, forward strand.
TATAAATTTGAAATCCACAAATCATTTGAAGCCGTAACACAGATTGTGATATACCTAAAAAGAATAACAACAATATTCTGAAAAACCAATAAAGAAATCAATGACAAATATTATTTTAACTAATATGTTTACGTAAGTATTATGTGTATTTACATCCCTGGTTGTAAACGTTTCTTTTTTTTTTTTGTTTTGTGTGTTTCTTTTTTTGTTGTACTTTCAAATAACCAGCCCCAGTGCCATTATGAGTTGTTCTATTTGATTTTTCATTTCCGCTCACATTCGTTGGAAGCAGTTGAAATAGCAGCAACATGTGCATTGTGTTGGATTTGTTGCCTTTAGGCTGTAGGACGATGAAGATGTGAATGTAGATGGAGCAAAAGGGCGAACGAGAACGATGACTACAACGATATAGTTGGGACAGGTTGCACATGACAAGCGTAAAAGTTTTCAAGTGCTGCATGCCAAGCATAGGGCGGAGTTAGAAACAGAAAGAGAGGTGGTGGTGGGCGTGGTTCTTGGGTAATCAAGCACGACAGCAGCTGCCATTAAGTTGAGTTAAAGCCTTGGATGGAGTAACTGAGTACACTTTTTTCTGACTGAAACTTGAGTAGGAGCTGAAGGAAAGTCGAAAAAAGAGTTTTAATTAAAATGCTTGGCATACTTTAAGGCGTTTTTTTTTTGTTTAGTTTGTGTATGTGAAACATGCATGTGTGTAATGTTTGTCGGCAAGAAATATGAAGCAAAAAATGCCCTCAAAAACATAGAATCGTTATGCAGAAAACTACTAAAATCGATAAAGAATACAGCCAAAAATTTAAGGCGAGTTATGAAGTGATCTAATAAATCTGTTTTCTTATCAGCATATTTAGTAATCTACGGGTGAAGGGGTTTCGGGGTAATAAAACTGGTTTGAGATCTACCTGGTTACCTACACGTGAACCCTTTGAGTGTATGTACCTTTGCCTATATTAACTCTTGAACTAAGGATCCACGTAGAAACAATGATATATTTACACACAGAAATTTCTTATAAAGATTTTTTATAAATAAAATTCTCATAAATTCTTAGACGTTTCTTAGTTTGTTCTTAACAACAGTTTTGTTATGTTTTTAAATAACAGTTTTGTAATGATTGACAAATCCATCGAATTATAAAACGAAACCTTCCACAATTAATTATTGAAAAAGGCTTCTGTTCATTTAGCAACTTATTTGACAGCTTTATTAAACACACCCAAATGAACACAAAAATATTAGTTTACATATTCAAATACACTCAGACGAATAGAGAAGCTAATACACTAATTGATTTCTGGTATTTGTGGCCAGACGCATACAATATTTATTACAAACTATCAAAAATGCTACTCTATTTACATGATGATGTAAAACAAAATGCATTGTCCTTGTGTATGTGTTTCTGTATGTGTATGGGTATGTTTTTAATAATTAATATTTGAGGGCACTTTATTCTCCATAATGCCGTAAACCAATTCTAAATGCATTTTGTAGCAAACTAAGCAAAAATTTTCAATGTTAAGCCCCACACGCATTATGGACAGACAACACAAGGCGAACGTACATAGACAACTACAACAATAACTCAGTTTGGCTAAAAGCTTGTGCAAAACGCTAATTGAGTTTACTGCACATGGTGATGGGTCATTCCAGTTTTTGAAATTGATGTACCAAAATCCCCCCTATAGCCACCCACTTACCGAAACCTTTCATACAGTTTTTGAGGGGAATACGATGTGTAAAATGCAAAAATGCTGACTACAAAATTTGTCACGCGCAATCAGCGACGGGCACACGGTGGCATGGCACTTACCGCCCTCAACTAACTAACATCCACTGTGTTAGGATTATGCAAGTGTGGAGCTGCCTGGTTAGCCGCTAAAGCCGCACTCAAAAATGTTCAAGGTTTTCAACATCATCGTCATTATTATCAACATCATCAACTGGTTATGCCTCCATATTCTTCTATTCGTCTATTAACCGCCATCTCGGCTAGATGCCATCGCTCACTCCATCATTCGTAATGAAAAGTCTCTTGAGGTTTTTAGTGGGTTAGTTGACAGCTGTCAAAAGCATTTCTATGGTTCACTTAAGCTGCCATAAGCTATGCATTCAATTAAACTGATTTCCACCAAAAGAAAAAATTAAATAAAAATGAAAACTATTAAAGTGAAGCCATTTATAGCAGTGAATAGAAAAAGTTTTTTGATTTGTAAAAAAATAATATGTTTATATATATTGTGAATAGAATAAATATTTCATTTGTAAAAAAAGAATATTTTTATAGATATTGCAGAAAAATTTTAATAACAATTGTAACGTTTACTAACACTAGCATTAACATAACAGCATAACATTAATATCAATAAATTTAACTCTTACTTTTAATTATAATTTTTAATTTTTAGACAACAGTTACGGTTTAAAATTTTATATTGTTTGAGTGCGAAAAAAACCCTCAAAAGTTACGATCTTTTCTTCATTTCCTCCAATGAGTTTGTTCTCTTATTTATTTGATCAAAATTCACCTCAGCCTTTAATGCAAATGATCCTAATAAAACGTTAAAGCCATTCTTAGCATATGACTTTTAAACCAGCTTAACTAAAAAACTTTAAAGAAAATCTGTATCTTTAAATCTATAGTTGTTATATGTAAGTTTCAAATTTTGTTTATTCTTTTAATTTTACACAAAATTTACAAATTTATTGGCAAAAGTTTAAGTCTGCATAAGTACCTATCATATCAACTAACAAAGAGGATAAATATGATACTATAATTTGATACCCATTGTTAGTAAGAACGAATGCATTTAAAAGCAATGATTTTCTAGTTAGGCCAATTAAATATTATTGCCCACAAACAGCCATTTAAGGGCAATTAAAATTACATGCCTTTAATCAATTTTGCAAATTACCAAATTACCTCTAATGCCTTGTGTAAATTTATAACTAAAAAAGAAAAACAACTGGGCAGGTTATAACAATAGCAATTGTAAAATTGCAAATAGAAAACAGAAAATAGGAAATACATATGTATTCAAATTTCAACCACATGTTGCATATAGTTATGGAGCACACATTTTCAACCCTTTTGCGAATTTGGCAATGTAAATTAGCTAAAAACAGAAATCACACAAGCGAAAAATATCGAACCAATTTGTTTGACAAATATGTAAAGGACATGCGAATTGAATTCCATGCAACAGCAGCCAAAAACAAAACGAACACATAGTGTAGGACGTGTACAGGACCCTCATCAGTGTGAATGACAAAACAAGAATGGAAAAATCTAGTATGTTAATTTGAGGATCAACTTTTTGATTCCCTGTACAATCTGTAGATGGAGCTTCAGCTACATTAAATGAAAATTTTTTAAACTAGTCAAATTGTTAAATTATTTCATCTTGTTTTTGATCTAAATGTCATTTTGCAGCAATTCCTTCTTTTCTTTTTATTTCATTTTCCAAACTTTACTAGACCTACAAATAAAGGTTATATCTTCATTTTTAGTACAGTAAACAGATAATCCGCATTAGTTCTTGGATGAGAGTATGAAAATACTTTGTTCATTTCTTAACAAATAAAAGACTACACTTTTGAGAAACTCAATTTTATTGTTGATATAATCAATCAATCAATTGCTAATTAAATTCGTGTTAAATATATATTTAAACCCAAGAAAAAATTCCTTTTCATACATACATACACATAATTGTTATTGAAAGATAGAGTTTCGAGAATTTTTGTCTATTACGTACATTTAAACGTATACAAAATACCCATTATGATAGTGATTGTAATGGGTATATATTTTATATGCAATATTTGATATTTTTTTACATTGGCTACAAATTGGTTTTATTGAACGCTTTGCGCATCGCTGGAATATTTAGTGAATTTTCATTTCCATATGTTGTTTTTGCTATAACACAGTTTCCGTGAGTAATTGGAGGAAAAAAACATTTGTTTGAGCCTTTAAAAGTGCACAATTGTTGTAGTTACTGACGTGCTACCGATTCATAGCTATAGGCTATACATATATAGTTAACATATATATATATTACATACATAGTTTTTACCTTGTTATGTATTGCAGTGGGTTATGTTGATTTAATGAATTTTCGGTTTAAAATCAATTAAAACGGCTAACCGATTTTCCTAGCTGCTGGTGCTGCAATAAATTGCTCGCACAAAATGCCATTAATTAATTTCGATTTTGTGGCAAAAGCAAAAATAAACATGAAAAAATTTGTAATTTTGGTTTTCCTAGTATATACATAGGTGACATGAAGTATTTGGGAATTGTTGAGTTATCATATTAAAAGTTCATTCTCACCTGTCATTTTATGGTTAAGTGCTGCAATTTATTTAATAGTTAATTATCAACTGCAAAGCAATTAAATTTTAAATAACAGCAAAAGTTGCATAATCTAAAAAATATGCATAGATGTAAATACAGGGTAAAAGGAGCAACTAATATTTGATTTAAAAACATTTCAAATTTAAAGTATTTTAATAAAAGTTTCTAAAAACTTAATCAAGGTCTTATTTTTTTCATAGTAAAATATGTTATATTTTTCAACGATGAATTGAACCGTCTATATGTAGAAAAACATTAATTAAAAAAATTACTTACTAAAGTTCCAATCGAGTAAACTCTACACCTAACATATGGTTAAAAAATTGTAAAATATTAATTAGTTGACTGAAATTTATTGTTCACTTTTTTAAGCTATTTGAAAATTACAATTTTAACAACTTTTTGGTTTTGACTACTCCATTTTCTTCCGACACAATTCTGCTGCTTTCCATTTTCATTTTTCCTCTTTATCTTTTGTACACCCTTACAAATCGGGTATATTAATTTACCAACTTTAAAAAGTATATAAATTTGATTCTTAATCAGCAAGATGAGCTAAATTGATGTAGCCATGTGGCTATGCCTATGTGGCATCTCTTAGACATGGCCTTTTTTCAATACAGGCATTGTATATATGTATATCTTATCCTTCCGATCCGACTAAACATCATACATCTTATATAAAGTTTATATATTTCATAATAATTCTGTTAAATTTGATTAAAATCGGTGGACTATTTCATAGTCTGTACATAACTCAAATTAATATTATCAATTATGATACATAACTGATTTATTTTATAAACAAATGTAACGCATTTTGTAATATTTGTAAATTTAGTTTATATAGAAATATATCTATCTAACAAGGGATTATGTAGATTTAACTTTCTAAAGATTCTGGTGAATTATAATTATAATTGTGAAAGAGGCAATTGCAAGGGTATAAAAACTTCGCCATAGGCGAAGGTGTCTAGTTTTTTTTTTTTGTATTACCAGCCATAATGATGATGTGCAAGTTTCCTAGATTTCATTTTTCAACGGGATGGCAGAAGAGTAAATATTTAACAGGCCAGCCACATCATTCGCAGCAACGAACCAACCAACAGACTATCCGAACCTCGTTCTCATTTTTCTCATCGTGTAGCAGCATCCCGTATCCGCACGTGTGTACATTTTTAATTATGCGAAGGCACACAGAAAACTAACCGTGAATTTTAAACACTAAACTAACTTAAAATACTACTACTACTCATCTTTGCCACTACAAATATTTGACGTAACAAAAGTGAAATTAAAGTACTAGAGAATTTTCAGCCTAATCTCTGAGATGACCATCATCAACATCATCATGATATCAGTGGGTTTCGGGGTTTGGGTGATTTGCATGGCTATTTGATTATTAAAGCCACTGTCTGTTGGTCTCATTCTACTATATCTATACTATATATATATATGTACATACTATAAAAATGGAATAATAAATGAAATGCCTTGTAAAACACCCGCAAATCCTTTTTGTAATCCAGCTTAGTGTCCTTCGCCTGTACAGCGATGATGATAACCTAAAAGTGTGCAAAGTCGATGGCAGAAAAAAATTCAAAAAAAGAAGAAACAAAAATAAAAAAAAAAGAATAGAATGAAATGTTTGTAAACTACTCTGGTAAATAGAAAACTTCCATTTGCCGTTGTTAGGAAATTGCTTAATTTGCCAGCAGATAACAACATTAGAACAAAAATTTCCACAAAATAAAAGTCTTGAAATGGGTTTTTTTATCAGGGCATTGACCAATTGAATACCTTCTTAAATTTTTCTTTATAATCATAGTGAGTATATGTATCTAGCAAAATAAGCACATTTTTTTATTTGTTTTCAATTATTTTAAAGCGTATTTATCTGTATGTCTATAAAATATACAAAATATGTTGCCAATTAAAAATTAATTCGAAGTTTTATTTAAAATAGTTTCTTTTAAAACGATGTTTTCTACTTCGCAAATTGAATTTTTTAAGTTCTTCAATTGTAATTTCTTTTTAAATTTTAATTTATATGTGGTACAAATTAAATCAAATAGCAAGCAAATTAGTCTAATATTCTTTATGCTACCCTAAATTAAACTAAAACTTCAAGAGTCTACCACCATAAATCGCCACAACACAAGAAAAATGTGGAAAATAGAGACTGAAACAGAGAGAGAGAGAGAGAGAGTGAGAGAAAGAAATGGAAAGGGAAAGGAAAGGAAAAAGGAAAGAAAATGATTATATGGCTCATTTGTTTGCGCCTCGAAGAGCTGCTTATTATATTTTGATTATTTTTGGCACGCGTGTTTCACTGTAAAATTTTCAGCAGACCTTCTCTACAGTTTTTTTTTCTTTTTTTGGTGTAAACAAATTCATAAATATAAGTAAAATATATATTTATATATATATATATATGTGTGATATACATATATACAGCCTGCTGTTTGATAACTGTTGGTCAAGAGGAGGTAAAAAGTGCTTTGTCGAACACTCTGTCAGACGGTCATTTGGTCCTTGGCCAGTGGGTCGGTCAGCCGAGTCCTGCATAATTTTTTCATTTCATTTCGTCCTCACATTTTGGCCTCCTTTTGTCCATAATGAGATATCTCTATTTCTCTTTTGTTTCATTTCATCATTTTTTCTGTTTTTTTTTCTTCAATTTTTTTTTGTTTTTGTTTCTTGCCATTCTTATTATATTTTATCTCCCCTCCTCTTTATATGTGTATGTTATTTTTGCATTTTCGCACACAAATGCCGTTGGGAAATTCGTGTAAGCAAAAAAAAAAAAAAGAATGGAAAGCGGAAAAACACCAAGACCAAAAAGAAGAAGATATATACTTGGGGCTCAAACTGCTATAAGGCCGTCGACGTCGACGTGCCCTTATTAATTAGAACACGCGCCCCATGTTATATTTTCCTTTCCTTTATTTTTGGTAGTTCCCCATCTCCATAAATACCACTATACTTGGTATCAGGAAAAAAGGACACTGCCTTTATTGTGTAATTTAAATTCATTGCAATTTTTTTCATCTGTTTTTTTTTTCGGGGTATAAATTTGCATGTGAATGGCTAACTATTTGTGGCGAAAAAAATAAAAGACAAACTCTCCGCAAGATTAATCAAAATTTGAAAGAAAGGATTTTAAAGCTAATGACCCTAAGTAGGTAATGAGAAAATGCTTCAAAAACACAAAAAAAAAGTATAAGTAAAAGAGAATTTTATGAATTTTAAATACAAAACTCAAACAATTTCAAGATCTTACATTTATATATATTTACACTAACCAGAATAGAATATATATATATAACGAAAAACTACAATGGCCACTATACCGAAATGTTTCGGCCGATTGCTCAATCCAGGTGTGGTTCTTAGCCATGAGCTGAATCAGAAAGTGGTTGTCTTTATGGCAATGAGTGATGAAAGATCCGAGTTGGATATTGCCATTAGCAAATTGCGTAAACAACAGGAGGATACTGAAAATAATCTGGCCGAAGCCTTGGCAGAAGATGAATTCCAAGGTGCTTTGCGGGGTCAACCAGTGAGGTTTCCCGATGAGGGAGAAATGCAAGAGATTTTTAAACAACATTTGGGTAAAATTATTGAAAAATTGGCATCAAAATATGAGCGTCTAGTCCATTTGGATGCGGAAATAAGAAAAATGAAATCAAACATTGAGAAAGGCATTACCGCTGTCAATGAGCAGGCGGCAGCAGCAGCAGCAGCTGAATCCTAAATACAATCGATTACGGAGGTTTCACACAAAAACATTGCTTTTCCATTTCTGTTTTTTAAACAAAATTGTATTATATATTTTACTCATTACCAGAAGAATTTCAGTGAAAAGTAAATCTTCTACCCACCCTCATCTTTCCAAACATCAAAATTCGAAGCTTAAATAAATAAAGATATTGAGGCCTATAATAAAAATTGTTAAATCAAATGAAACCGTTATTCTAGATATCTAGATATATATATATATATCTTTATTGGAATTTTAAATTGTAAATAAAAATTATTTAATAATAAACTCAATATCATTGATTGAATACAGAAAACTGTTGAAGTATGCAAAAATATTAACTATTTTACTTTAAAAGAATTTATTATCTCTGTTTAGAAATTTTTTTGTTTTGTCCAACATTGCTTACCATGGCCCAGATTAATTAATTTAATTAGTGAAAGCCTAAGTAAGAAGTCTTAAATACCAACAGAATATTTTATTTAATGGTAACAATCGGTTGCATCATAGCTTCATTTAAGATACATACTTATAGTCTAGACAGACAAAAAATATTCCCGAATTTTAAATGTCGGATCTAACTGTCAAAAGCAATTTTGTGTTATCGAACCTGTAACATATTGATTATATCTTTCGTTTAATTTTGTATATTTCAAATGTATTTTTTTCGTATTTTTTATCCCATACTTATGGTCAGTTTAAATCCCATTAATGTGCATCATGTGAATGAAATTAAAGCCGCAACAATCTCATTTCCGCTCATTTTTCACACACACACACACACATACACAAGTATACACACTCAGCCAACACAGACCAAAAGGGAAAAAAACCGAGATGTAGCAAATTAAATTGCGTATACGCACAGTCTCTCAATTGCGGTGAGGGAATCAGAGAAAGAGAGCAGAGAGCAGTCCCAGTAGCAGCATCTGCTGCTCTGTGTTGACTCTATCGTTAAGTGCATAAATTCAATAATGTCCAAGCAGTGTCCTTTCATTGTCCTGGTCGTGTGTTGAAAGATAGAGTTGCCAGATTGCCAAAACTTGATATTCGTTTTGTAGTTTTTAAATTTATTGAACTTCTTTTGACAATGGGAAACTCTGAAAATATAAGATATTGTTCAATAAGATATTTATAAATTATTTAGAGTATTGGCATAAATAAATCTGAAAATCATTAATCGCAGTGTACAAGTCGATGAAATGCGACAAGCCGTAAAGGGTGGGAAAAACTACAACATCATTTTTCATATCCGGTAAATATATGTAATATATAAGAGAATAGATAAGACATAATCCTCAAAAAGTAATCAAGTTTTGAAATAACTTTCTCAAATCCTTTGAAAAAAAAAGCAAAACAAAAAGAGAAGAGAAACCAGTATTTATTCAAAGTGATTTGAATGCATTCAAGTAAAATGTAAATGAATGCATTTAGCACAGACAACTTAAATAGCATTAACTCTTTGCACAGACAGGGCTCTAAGCTGCGTAAAACCAAATAGAAAAGCTAAAATCTAAACTTTTATTGACACTAAGACAAGACTACAAGGAGGACTAGCAAATAAATGAGTAAGTATTGGATTGAATGGTTTGAGTTGGACTTTTGTATACATATATTTAAGATCTATATTTATTGTTGCTTTATTTTTTGATTAAGCATTAATGAAGATTGTTTAAAGAAACTTTGATTAATGAAATTGCATTTACATTTGCTAGCCAACTTAGACAGCAAATTCAACTTAAGGGCATATTGACCAATGTACTAGAAGTCACGCACTTGATGGCCACAAAATTTGATTCAATTTTGGCGAATTTGCACTTGAAATTCAGACAAATGAAAAATGATTTGATTTCATTTGATTTGATTCGATTGCAATCAATGCAATTATTTTCAACTATCTTTCAACTTTGCCTCTCATCAATAATAATTGAAATTTTGAAGGTCCTTATCTTTGGTGCCTGTCACTTAATTTCATCTTGAAATTATGATAAATTAATGCTGCTCAACATATTTACCAAAGAAAACAAACCAAAAAAAAAAAAGTATGTAGATTAAAGTGATAATGAGCTGTTATTAATATCAACTTGCGACTTATTTAGTGACATGTTGAAAATTATGCAAAAATTTTTCAAAACTGTAAGAAAAAGAGTTTCAGAAAAAAAAACAAGAAAATAATAAGCTGCTTTCCAAAAACTGTCAAGAAAACAAATGACGGTCAATTTTCGGCTGAAAGAGTAGCTTTTGCCAAAGCAAATGTGTTAAACTTGCCTTTTTTTTTTTTTGTTGTTTTGCTGTTTGGTCGTCTTTTTGTTTTTGTGGATGGCCCGAAAGGACACGGAGTTTGGTAACTTGAGAACATAAAAGGGCTCTCATCTCTTCCACTCAAATGAAGCTTATTAAAATGAAAGGCTGGCAAACAACTTTTCTTATTTTTTTGTATACTACTCCGTCGTTACATTTTTTCGTTTTAATAATTGCCCTCAGCTGCATGGCTCATATCTTATAACCAAAATCAATATGGCTCGGCTCTTATATTGTTCTTATTTTTAATGTATGCCCAACAGTCCGCCATTTGCCTTCACTTCTTGTCATTTGTGTAATCTGCTTAATGTCGTTTAATTATAATATTCCCGCCCACTTCAATTAGCTAATCAAGAATTTATGCCACATTAATTGTATTTAGTTGGGTGCTCGATATAATTTTCATTTGCACACGACATTTTGAATGGATGTAAAACTTTAAATTCACTTTAGTTAAAAATCTTGTTAAATATTATCAAATACCGTTAATAAACAAATTGATTTATGAGTAATTTATTAGACATAAAATTTCAATTACAACATTTTACAAACTCACTTAAGACAATTTAAAATAAATGTTAAATGAGTTTTAAGCAAATTAACAATTTATAGCAAAGTGTAACATTATTATTATTTGACATTGAATCCTGATATTTCCATAACTTGAGAAATATTAAACTGTTTTAAATTTATGCACACATATAAGAAATATGTAGCTCCATTATTAAATCCCTTAAAATTGAACGTACCACTTGAAGGTGGTTCTAAATATTTGCATGCCATTTTGGTTCTGTACTTTGAGTTACGTTTAATATTTACAAATGTGTACTTTTAAATATTGAAACAAGTTTTGTATATAAATTTTTATAATATTGGTAATATAAAATTCATTTCAAAATAAAATACCTAAACTCTTTTGTCATTTTATTGCAAATTTTGTACAAAACAAAATTTGTAACTTTTTGTCTCTGAATTTGTATATTCTGTTTTCTCTTGTTTCTTGTAAATACAAAATTGTTTGAAAAATTTTAATTAAATGCCATGTCATAGTAACAGAACAACAAGACCAAAGCAAAATAAATTTTCTAATTTCTATAACCTAATTTTTTGTCGTTTTTCCTTACATTTCACTGGATTTTTTTTTTGTCCTAAGCCCCTTTTCAATTTGTTGCCTGCCAAGACAGCATAAAAATGGCAACGAGCCTAGGAAACACATACAAAAACCAACAACAAGAAAAAGCCGGTAATAAAATATGGCCAGTATGATAAGATAAGTACATTTTTATGCCACAGCAAAAACAACAATAATAACAATAGATGGTAAAAATAGTAGAGCGGAAAAAAAGGCGAACAACAGACGACACATAAATCAAATAAAATGCAACAAATATAATAAAGAAATGAATCCGATATTAAAAAAGGTAAATAAATGAATAGAAAATGAGAACAATAGTTAGGAGTAGTTCGAATGGAACTTAGAAAATTTGATCGAGTTTAATGAAAACAAAATATCGTAAATGAACACATGAATCATTTTTTCATTTCATTTAATTGAAGCTGAAACAATTCGAGATCGTTTTGTTGAATAAAATATAACCTTTCAGTTCTAGTTATTTATAAATAAATTGCATTTTTTAAACATTAAGACAACCATACAACAGTGGTTCAATCTAAGCCAAAGTAAGAACAAAGAAAACAAAGATTGAAATCGTATTAACAGCGAAACCTATTTTAATAAATTTATTTGTACTTCAACTAAATTTCTTCATTAATTAAAAGAAAAATTAAGACGAGCGAAGTAAATACATGAAATTAAATTATGATTGTCCAATTTATATTTTATTAAAAATATGAAAAGTGTCATTTAATTAAGACTTAACACTTGCTCAAAAATTGTGTTTTAGTTAGGTTGGTCATTTATTCTATTTTTTGATTTATTTGTTTTTCTTTAAATGAATCAATTTACTCATTGGCAATGTATTCATTCAATAAATCAGTAGCTCAATCATGTAAGACATGAGCAATTAGCAGCATTGAATACCGCCCTTTGCAGTTGCATCTTAACCAACCACTCCACTTCACTTGACTCCTTTTCTATTTGTAAGGACTGCCACTTCCATTTTGCCTGTTGGGGTATATTGAATTTCAGTTTGGTAATTTACGTAATTGCGCAACAGAATTATGTTGCAGTATCTCAAGGGTCGGGAATAAGGGCGAGAACATAATTGCAATTATTATTAGTTGCAGTTGTTGCAAGTGTTGTTGCTGCTGTTACTGTTATTGCTGCTGTTGTCAGCATCATCATCGTGTGAACTGATGCAGTCGCCTCTAACGTTGCAGACGAAACTAAATCAAATCAAATAAAGCCGCACCTCCGATGGAAACTTTGAAGTAAAGTAAATGCAAATGAAGTAAGTCACAAAATTGTATGTTCATTTCATTGGAAAATTTTCAAGTAGATAGACAAGCAATCTGTAATAATAATAGAAAATCGAATATTGAAATAAATAGAAGAAAAATAAGGCAAGAAGAAAATAAATATTTATATTGAGGAATAACAAAAATAATTTCTATTTCAATTTCCTAATTGAAAAGGTAGCAAGAAAGATAAAGAAAAAACAATAGAAGGAGATATTCGTAGTTTAATTGGAATACCATTAATGGAAAAAATTATTTCGGGGTCGAAGGACATTTCAGGAATATCTGATTTTCTCCAAAAGATTATATATGAGATTAAAAACTATTTTCTAACTTATTTTATCAAATCCCAATTCATATTTTGTTCTAAAAACTTTCTAATTGTTTTATTATTTAATTGTTTTTTTGTAATTTTTATTTTGTATTATTAAAAATTCAGATTTCATATATATCACATCCGATAATTGCTTAATGATACTTTTAAATCGTCTTTGCATCATTTAACCAATAAAAGAGCAATTTAAGCAAACTGAGAAACATGTGTAAAAGACGCCGCAGGACATTTACAAATGTTGATGTCTACAATTTCTTTTTGTTGGCCTCAGGACATGTTTCACTTTCGTTCGAGTCGCTTTCGCAAAAGCATAAATATGTATGACTATGAATCTACATTTGTATTAGTGTGTCTGTCTGTATGCACTTATAGTATGTATGTATTTTTACTGAAATCTAAAACTATATAATGCCAGTGGCTCTGCATTGAAACTAGAAACGTTGCACTTGGCGTTTGGCGTAAGCCAACGATGAAGCGGTCTTAGAATAGGAAGGATGAATGGACGGATGGATAGATGTCTGGTTGGTTGGAAGGAAGGAAGAAGTTGCAGACAGTCAGCCAACCAATGGTCAGACTTAGACAAAGGCAAAAACTTAAACTGACCAGACTCACCAGAGTCAGGGCAAAACCAGAAACAGGACCAGAATCACAACATGAAAAGCATCTATTGTTTGCAGACGTAAGTAAGTGTACATAAAATTTATTCTGGCTCATGTGTATGCCAAAGAGGTTGGGACAAAAAAGAAAGAAAATAAATATCTATGTACATATAGTATATATGTACATACATACATACAAACATATACAAGTATGTATGTATCTATCTATATAGATGTCTATGCAGATGTGCCCAGTTTCTTGAGTTTGCCTTTTGTTTTGTAATAAATGTCTAAGATTTTTATATCACCAGTAACAAGAAAAAAGCGAAAAAGAAAAAGCAACGACCATAACGACAAACTACACAACGGTCTACATTTATGTCCTTTCAATATAAATGTATATAAATATATGAGGGGAAGAAAGAAAAAATCGAAACAAATGCGCTGCAGTTAAGGAAATTCAATTTGTGTCGATGGGTGAAGTTTGATACAGACAAAAAGATTTAAAGCAAGATTGAAATGTTGAATCTTAAATTCAACCGCATCAATAATCAGGATAACACATTTTGTATATTTAAGTAACAATATATCATTTACTTAATATTATATGACAGCTCTTACTTAAGCGTCTTCCAACTGTAACAAACAATTAAAACAATTGCAATGAAAAATATTTCAAAACGTTTATAATATTTAAGGATTATCTTCTACTATATAAGCGATATATAAAAAAGTAAAACTTTTATTTATTTGTATCAACTCGATTTAACTCAATCTATTAGTTATAGTAGTTTAAAAAAATTAGTGTCTCTTTCGAAGTATTCAAGTACTAGAAATAATGATTATATTTTTATGGATTGACAACAAAAATGTTTTAACTTAAATTTTGTTAGAAATTTATGAATTGTTAACAATTTGTTGGCTTTCAAACTCTTTACATAAATATTTAACATACAAAAATTCATAACGAGTATTCATTTCACATGCCACAAATAAAGTCAAAGTGACTCTCACAGGATCTGTGTGTGCTTTACTGTGGCTGCCGCTTGTCTTAGTTATCCGTGCAACATTGTCAACAACAAATCGCTGCCATCAGTTTTTAGAGCGCATTGTTTAAAGAGCATTTTAAAATTCAACAAACGGCAAATTGGCTATGTGTGTGTGTATGTGTGTGTGTGTACTGCGCTGTATATATTATGTGTCCTGGGTCCTTTCTGTATATTATTTCATACGCACGCTTCTTAAGCATAGCAATAAATTTTCGTGCAAAAATTTTCATATGCGTCGTTGTTGTCGTCCATGTTGCGTCGAGAGAGCATAGCCACGCCCATCATCTACCCACTCCGCCCTAGAGTCCTAGATGGCGCTTTCCCTTTTTTGGCCACATCACGCGCTTTTGTGGTTATTTTTAAGGTTCCTGCCTCGATGGCGTGTGTTTGTCTCGTATCGTATCGTCTCGTCTCGTCCCCTACCGTTTCTCCCCTCTGCTTTTTTGTAATTTTCAATTTAAGCTTCACAACATGTTGCATGCCACATGGCTACTCCTACTGACTGCCACCCGACTACCCATTCTTCATTCTCTTATAAATTAAGTGCCCTCGTATGCGTGTTAATTTTCCTAAAAACAAAGAAACAGAAAAGAAAACTCAAAGCAAATTACGCATACGACGCGTGTGGCTGCTACCAAAGCTTAGTTGCAATTTATTAAACATTTTCATAAACAAATTGTTTATTTTGTTGCTCAACTCTGTGCATGTGTATGAATGCGTCTCTGTACATATTTTTGTGTTTTTTTTTTTTTGTTTTTTTGTGCGTGTATGAGTGTGTGAAAGGACTTTATGATCAAGTGTGTCGATTTATGTTGCCTTTTATGAGACATTTAGCTTGGTAAGTACCAGAATTTTCACACAATGTATAAGTAGTTGGTTGCGCAAATTTTATGATTGCGCGAAAAATGCATTATGACTTAATTTTTATGCCCAACCATGGCAACATGTACTCGTAACATAACTTTTATGTAGTGCCAAAGAGATATACGGGCAACATTTGTGGGGCTTCATAAAATATTTAATTATCGGACTGTTCAACTTGTTGCTGAATGGTGTTGGTCACGTTTTCAGTGTCCTTATTCATCACCTGACAAGTCCTCTAACCTAACCTTGTCGTTTACCACTTACCACTTGTCAGTTTGGTGGGTGGTATGGATGGATAATTGTGTTGGCATTTGAAGGAGCTGACAAAATACTTACCCACACAGGTGGCTTGGATTGTCTGGGCCAACAGTTGCAATTGTCATTAAGGCCACTTAAGCCGCAAATTGCATTTGGTTTTGGCCGCTTAAGTGTTTAAAGCACTAAAAATGAAAGCAATACGAAAAGCAATTAAAGTATTGCAATACATATTTTTAACTTTGAACTATCAAATATATATCAAAGTGGTTTAAAATATTCTTAAATATTAAAAAAATATAGAAGCCATTGTTTTCTTATGTTAAATTGATAAAGTTAATAAAAGTCATCTGGCATCAAAAGCAATGAAATAGATATCTAAATGTGGGCAATTCTTTAATTTTTGTGATTAATATGTTTAAGTATCTTAAATTATTTCAGATTTTGTTTATTTTCACAGGTGCTTATCTATAAGAATGAATATAAAATATATCAAAGTTTGGATTTTTATTAATCTACAATGATTTAATAGTTATTCAATCTGATTTAAAACTGAAGATTGGTGTCAACATACAAATAGCATTTATACGCCAAAAAAAGAAAATTGTTTTACATTGATTATTCCGATAGTGACTATACCTTATAGTATTCCGATGCGACTAATTCTTAAACTTGCGACGTGTTCATGTCTAAAAAGCTTATCTACTAAGTTTCATTTAGATGGCTTAAAAATTATTGTCTAAAAGCAACAAGGAAGCAAAAAGACAATCAAACGGATTATATTAACTTGGCTATTGATGCTGAGCCATAATATTGTATATATACTTTATGATGTCGGAAACTCGTATTTCTACGGATTAAAAACATTTGACCAATTTTATTGTACCCTATGCAAAGGTATAAAAAAGTAGATGTTGAAGTTAAGGATAGTAATAACACTAATTCCGAGGAGATTCTTTGCTTTAAGTGCCGGTCAGTAAAGTATTTCAAAACTCTTCAGTTTTTAAGGTTCATAACATAAGATAATTTCGATTTACTTACGAAACGATTTCATTGCTCACATCTGCTTATCTTTTATTTTAAATCAAAATCCTATTTTCTAACATCTATTCATTGAAATTATAACTTGATCTGTTTGGCATAAATTGTTTACGAATCCATGTAGAACCGATCGATTACATTAGTTTCGAATCCAAAGTCTTTATATCTGACAAACAAAACAAAACTTACATGTCGTATACTTAATATTACTTATACGTCTTTGTTCGCTTTGGCCCTGGCCTTTGTTGTTGGCCAACTTAGTTATGCAAATCACTGATGGAAAAACACAAACAAAAAGGGTAGGAGGAAAAGCAAAATAATAAAAAAAAAATACATACACACACAAACTACAAGTAATAAAAAATGCTAATTTAATGTTATTGTTGCTACTGTTGCTGCTGCTGTTTTGTATTCGTCTTTGTTCTTGTTGGTTTTTGACTTTGTTGTGTCATTTTTAGTTGCTACTTTTCTTGTATTTACTTTGCCGGAGCTTTTATCTTTTCTTTAACAGGAAATGATTTATGCAAACATTTTTCGAGAAATAAAAATATCACCACACCCAAAAAAGAGAGCATAATACCCCTACTTTCAATTTTTGATATTTTTTTTTTCATTTTTGTCCAGTCATTTGATTTGATATGCTGTCTTATCGTAGCCGGATATTGAAATGGAATGAAATTTATGTTGACCATCCCTTAGGCGCTTATTAGGTTAATTGCCTAATTGCAAATCGCATTATGGGTATTCCCTGCCCCACAAATTTGTTTGTGGAAAACACACACAGACATATAGAAATACTCATAGACCCGCATAGAGGCAATCAATTTGATTGTATTTGATGGCTTACCAACACACACAAAACTTTTAAAATAGAAAAAGAGAAGAAAAGAAAACAGAAAAGTATGAGATGAAAGCAAAACCCATGAGCCATAAATCTTAAGCACACTTCTCTCTCCCTTTTGGCATGCCTGACCATCGCCCAACGTCCATTGGCCATTGCAATTCGCTTGAGTGTCCTGCCGAGTGTTTGGTATTCGACCGGGTACAATGTCCAAAAACTGCACACTGCAAATAATACAAAAACCTAAATTGAAAAGAATAAGAAAATTGTTTCCCATTCAAATAGTGAAGATGGAATGCTCTCAGTTAATCAAAAGTATGAACGATGCTCAGAAACCTATATTGCTGAAGTATAAATGGTATTTTTATGAATATATGTAGATATAGATAGATATAGATAGATATATTTTATGGATTTACGTTATAGTTATATATACAGACATAGCAATCATTTTTTAAATGCTTCAAACAACAGAAAATCAGTTTATAGCTATATAAAAGATGTTTGCATTTGACCAAAACAACTCAAAATTAATCAAAGTATTCGAAATTTTATTACTTTAAAATACGAGTTTTCCAAATAATGGAAATCTCAGCTTCATTTTCAAATAGAAACAAAGAAACTGATACATATGTAATTTATGCTTTCCATAAATAGTTTATCGACTTTTCCCCCTCAGGTAACCTTTAGAATCAACCATAAATGAAATTCATTTTCCTTCTTGGTTTACATTTATTTTCAGCTTTTGCATTCATTATATCATTTTTCTTTTATTGCCTGTGATGGATGTGACTTTTATTTGCCTTCAACTTGTCATTCTTTCTTCCTTCTGTTTTTTCATTGTCACTGTTTTCATATCTACTTTATTTTCTGTTCATTATTCACAACTTTAACGGATAAATACTTCTCAATCTGGTTTCTCTTTACCGATCTTTTTATCCTTTTCAGGTAATTTATTGGTTTTTCCGCTAAATATCGGATATTTTCACA
Source organism: Drosophila emarginata (assembly GCA_037075365.1). Classification (NCBI taxonomy): domain Eukaryota; kingdom Metazoa; phylum Arthropoda; class Insecta; order Diptera; family Drosophilidae; genus Drosophila; species Drosophila emarginata. Next base: position 1,227,882 of record JBAMCD010000012.1, read on the forward strand.
ATAACTACTTATTTTAGTTGACACTTTCTTTTAGTTTTATATGAATCAGATTTTTTTCTTATTAATATTCCCATCAGGTTTACTATAAAATACCATAACCCTTAACATTATTATCGTATTTTTCTCAACACAATGCATACATCCTAATAAAGTCCAAAAATCTTCTCATCTACTACAATGGAAAAAGCAAAAAGAAAAAAAGCGAACCCCCGAAGAGAAATGTAGTAGTAAAAAGTAGAATAAACCAAAACTAGGAAGAAGAAAAAATTCAACTTGTGATGTTGTTTTCATCCTCCTTGCCACATGCCCCCCGTTTGCCTATCCGCAACAGTGCTCTTGGCCATATTGCTTCGTTTCGGATACGAATTCGTTGGATGGGATGGGATGCCTGGATGCATTAAAAATAAACGACTGTGGCCAGTGCTCAATTTGGAATGAAATTGGCGCAAATACCAAAAATTTATACAATGGCAAATGCAGGCAAAAATGAACAAAAAAAAAAAAAAAAAAGGAATGGAAAGGAGAAGCCGAATACTGAAAGTGAGTGGGAGAAACAAGGAGAAGCATGAAGAGGAGAGGAAAAAAAATGAGAGCAGCAGAGCACAAATTGAAAAGCCATACAAATCAAATTGCGTGGGCGGTATGAGCCAAGTTTATTTTAGCCACGTGTGTATGTGTGGGTAAGTACTTATATGTGTATATATGTATGTACTTCTATATATGTATATGTAAGTGTGTATGGGTTTTATAAATTATAAGCGACCATCAGTCGGGCTCATTATGTGGCCACACAAAATAAGTAAGTGGCACTCGTTTATATACAAAGTAAACATCGTGGGAAAATGCATAAAAACTGACCGAACATTCAAGGGTCATAAATGAGCCCTGACGACCTCTTTTCATCACTTCTTTCCCATATGTATGGATGGATAGATGGATGGTATGGCACTTAAGTTTCGTGTGAGTTTCGAACATTTTTATGGTTCTTTTCTTTTGTCTTAGCATCAAGTTCGCCTTTCGCTATACCTCCTACTCCAACTTCTTCATCTCTTTTATGTTTCTCCTTCGTCTTTTTCAGTTCTTTTCGTTTTACACTCTATACTGTGTATCGATAATGCAATCAATTTGGCCTTTTTGCCAGCTTGCCTTGTTGTTTGTCTCCTCTTTTTTTTTCCTTTGAAGACTTTACAAACAATGCAGTCAAAGCATTCCACTGCTAACAAAAAGGGACTTCATTGATAAAGGGGAAAAAAGGACCAGTCATATACGTAGCTGGATTAATTGCTGTACAAAGTCACACTCGTGTTAAAAAGTAAAGATCTTACGATACTGAAAAGATTCTGAACAATTTTAGTATCAAATTGTCACAGATTGGTAAGCTTTAAAAAAAAAAATGTACTTCAAATTTAAAATTTAGTTTTGGTATTTATTTTTTGAATCAGATAAAATCTTTCATTTAATTTATGATTCACATGTATTCACTAGTTCTTTTATATCTCATTATTTCTTAAAGATTATATAAAATTAATACAATATTTCGACGCAAATAGATGAAATGTGGTTACATTAAAATAATAAGTATTTGAAAAAAAATTGCCTCTTTGTTTGGAAAGATAATATTTTGAGTGTATGTACCCACCGCCCCAACTACCCTTTCCGTTTGAAAAGTCCATCGGTTCAGGCTAGCATTTTCACACTGATATCTGTTTTTTGGTTAGAAACAGCTACCCAGTGCGAACTAGTTCTATGTAGCTGTCTAGCTACTAATTGCCGCTACAATGTACCCGTTAACTTCAAACATTGGTATGAAAAGTCTTAAGAATAAAAGACAATTTATTTGAAGAAATTATTGCACTGCTTCCGTCAGTTTGTTCTTTTCACTCTTTTTTCCCTTTCTCTTTAATTGCAATGCTGCATAAATGATTGCCGTAGCAAGTTAATAGATTTTGCATTTTTTTTTTCTTTTTTGCCTAATGCAAATAAGAGTGAGAAAACTCATTCGAAATCAAAGAAGAAAATGCGAAGAATTTTTGCACAAAATTTAATTACTCGTCGACGAACTGAACTGAACTCAAACTGAACCCAAAAGGACCGAATCTGCATCGAAAGATGCAAAAGAGACAATAAGTGAATGGGAGGAGGAGTAGGAAGAGAGCGGGTCTGTCCAGTGAGTGCAAAAGTCAGTTCGTTTCATTTGTTTATGCATATTTTAAGGACCAAGGCTGCACGTTAACAGAAAGCGAAGTAGGAACAGTTGTAAAATGATGACGAGGAAGAGAAGGTGAAGATGGAACAAGGGACTACAGAAGTCAGAAGACAGGATGTTGGCATTGTTGTTCTCGTTTTTGTTGTTCTCGCTGTTGTTGTCGTTTTTGCCTGGGCAAACAGTGAGACCAGCGAGCTCGCTTCTCTATGCGTTTGCCTTAATGACCGTTCGACACTTGCCTCCGTTACATTATAACCCCCACCCCGCTTTTCAAGTACACTGACGCAAGAACATTTAATATTGACAAGAGAAACACTTTCACTTCTTTTATAACTTCTTGTAATTTTCTTAAATTTGGTGCTTCCTTTTTATTTGCTGTTTTTGCATTGGGATTATTTTCATTAAGTACATTGATAATTATACCATTGTTACATTGTTATGTTACATTGATAATTATAAGAAATTTTTAATAAGCTTTTAATATCATTTCAGAGAGAGTTGACTCTCCAATTTTTATTTTATACAGCCAATATGAATTCTTTATTGACCATTTTTACTAAACACTTAAACTTGAGTTCAGTTTGCTAAAGAATTTTTCATTTTCACTTACTCAACATTTCATTTATGAATTGACCACTGTGCAGATAGCAGTTTTTATTGCCAACTGTGCCACCTTTTTACCATCCATTTATCACCCACACCATTCTTGACTTATGCTGCGTTTCTAATGAACTTGAAGCTTTAGACCGTGAAAGCCGTTTGCATATTCATTGGTCAGCATACCGTGGCTGAAACATTCTAGTTTTTCTCCTTTTTTTTTAAGTTAAAGGAGGCGTGGCTTTAGTGGGAATCCACTTGCTTTGTGCGTAAATATTTGAAGTACTTTAAGCAATTCATTAATTTACATTTAGTTTTTACTATGATCTAAAAAAAAATTGCTTATAATTTAGTACGCAACTTGAAGTACTGTTACTCTCACTTTCTACTACTCGTTCTCTCTCTCTGTACCCTGTAAAGTTGGAGATAAATATTGGTCTTAATTTGGAAGAATTTTGTGAACACTACACAGGGTTTTTATTGTGTAAAAATGATGAAGTGAAAGCTTTTCTCTGCTTTAAATACTTAATTTTAAATGCAATGTACTCAATTATTTAATAAGGTAGGAATTAAATTTATGAAAAGGTAATTTTAACAGTAAGGTATATAACAGTTCATTAAAATGGTAACGAAAGAAATGGAAACTTTTTAAACTTCTAAGCTTTTTAGACTAAAAGCATACTGCAATTTTTAAAGAAAAAAAATTTTAAATAGATTTTTAAATAAAAATAATTGCAAGTCAAAAACAACTGCTTAAAATATCTTCTATCTGTTAAATGGCATCAACCGAACAAAATGTTCTCACATTTCTAAAATATGCAACAGTGGATAGAATTTTGCGAACATTTTCGTGGCAATTTCATTTGCAAAGGAGGTCAAATTCAGTCCACAAATACGCTACAATTCTAAAATTTCATATGCTATGAGATGTTTAGCAAATTAAGCACAGCAAAATAGAATTGAAATCCAAAGAGCTTATGAAGCTCTTGCTGATGATGATGCCCATCATTATGCTGCTCCTGATGGTGTTCTTCATTTTAAACTAAAATGTCCGGTAATTGCTAGCAACAACAGCAACAACAAGAACAACAAATGCTATAGAGAATCACTTTTCTTCATTTTCTCTTCATTGTCTCTCGGTCCCACTAGCTTTCTCATACTCTCTCTCTCTCTCTCTCTATGTGTATCTGTACAGTTTTATTCATTTGTGCAGTGTTTAATGGAAAAATCAAGCCATCAGTATTCGAGCTACCCGCAGTGCTTATATTATACCTCCAGCACTCCTCTGCGCTATCCGTCACCTTCATTTCCCCACATCGTTCCACGCCTTCTTTGTTGCTGCCTCTGCTAATTGCAACAACAATTACAATGAACTAAACTGAATCTGAAAGCAAAAAAACTAGGCCACAAGCCTCTGATGCTGAGGGGATAACAAGCTGGGCGCATTTTACAAATTATAATCGTCATTTGTCATGGATGCTGCTTCTGTTTCTAATGCTGCTGCTGCTCCTCTCAGCAAGGACTCCCACAAAATGGACCGGCTTTCTCTGACTGACTGACTGACTAGCTGGATGACTATCTACTGCTGGGTCAGTAGTCCTTCACCCACATTGAAACAACGTAGCAGGGCACATCGTCAGTTGGTTGGTTTGGGGTGAAGAAACTTTTCTTGCTTTCTGATTTTTATTGACACATTGAAATGACAAGGGACAAAGGAAAGTAACATCAGCAACAGCGCCAGTCCAAGACCAATAAGAAATTATGCAATAAACTAAATTATCAAACAGGAGAGATGGCAAATTGCTCGAAAAATGCTTCAAAAGTGCATTCTTCTTCTTTATACATTATAACATATTATTATAAACTTTCCTTTGAGATTAAAAAATTATTACTAAACTTAGGAAATCTGTAAAACACGATTATTATGTAGATCAACGTTTATAAAATATATATATAGAATTCAATAGGGTAGAAAATTTTTCGGTTAGAAAATAGAATAGACAAATGAATAGTATGTATGTATAATATATAATCGCATTATGTACACCAGTTTGATGGAAGTTATAAATTCAATAGTAATTTATTGTTATGATACAATATTTTACTTTAAATATAAATACATATTTTTATATTTTATGTATTTTAATTACAAAATTTTGCATTATTCAAACATAAATGCTTTATTATTATCACATGCGTCTTTACTTACAATTAAATTTAACTTAATTAAATGACGACTTTAATTAGAGTGTAATATTATAGTAAATTTAAGCCTTTCTTCCCCAAATGTAAGTACGTTCAAGCTCGTCTTCGGCAGCGCACACCAAAAAGCTCCAGTCCAGGCCGACATTTTTGCATCGTATCGAATAGGGCACTGCCAAAGGCATTCCGCATGATTATACTTAGGTCTTCAATATTGCCGATGTCACAGTTGGCCATGAGCAACTGATTGGACAGCAATTTTTCACATGTTGTACCACGAATCAGATTCTTATCGTATCTATGTATAGCCACACAAAGACGTATCTGTTGACGTTGAAATAACCATGGTATTACCAATTTCCAATTCGCATGATTTATATCCAAAGTATCATCCAATTGGGAAAACAACAATTCATTGCTATCCCACAATTGTTCATTAAATGATGGAAATTGACATGAACAAATATGCATAGTGATACCAAAAAGAACACACACTTTTAGCCAGATATTATTCATTATATAACACTTTAAATATTAAAAAGAAATGTATTAATTTTTTACTTTGCGCTATGAAGTTTGAAAACAAACTGAAAAAGCTTACTCTGAATATATATAGATAAGTACGTGGTATAGTTCTATAGTTCTGATTCAGTCAGCTGACGTGTTTGGTGACTCATATTTTATATGTATGTATATTGTATGTAGAAAATAGATCTGAGAAAAGCTTAAATATTATATATTAATGAATTAAAAAATAGTATAGTATATAAACTATATATATGTACATATATAAAGAAGGTATCATAAGTAAAAAATATACGAAGGAAAATTTACAAATTATTTCACGCTTGGATTTTTATTTTTGATATATTTATTTACTTATTCTTTTATATAAAAATTATATTGGAATAAATGTCATATTGTTTGGCCACCCGCAAGGATTTTGAAAGTGCCGGTAATGATTAAAAATGCTTTAAATATTAAATGTATTGGAACTTTGATGCTGAGAACTTTAACCCTGCGCTATAAAATTGACATATTTATAATATTTTATTAATGCAAACTGACTCATCGGTTACAAATTAATAAAGGTGATTTTCTGACATTTATTTACATCTACGTATATCGTTTTATATATACGTAGTCTCACATGCAGAACGTCATTAATAGTTGTAGTTCATTTTGCATGCTTTCATTTTGACTGTAAATGTTTATAAATATTATCGTTAAATGTTTAACAAGTTTATATTATTGTGTTTTTTTCTTTTTTCTTTTCTTCATTAACATGTAACATACGTGACATTCGGTTACTCTTGAATGCAGCACGTGTCTGCTTCAGAGGTTGGGGAAACTTTTACGTTTTTAAATCATATTATTTCAATTTTAAATAGCTTATTATGACGCCAAAGTGAGTCAATTTTCACTGTTTTTAAAGCTTGGTTAAAGTTTGTTTTCGCAGTAGCGAAATTACATTGCGGTTGACTTGATTGGTTTGGTAATTATTTTAATCGGGATATCGCTGGCCTGCAGCACTAACTGTGCATCAGTGCGTCACTACCGCAAGGTATGAACTATTAACTACAGGCCTCAAGATACCATCAGCTTATTATACCGACAACACAAAGGACTACGCTAATCCTTCTGTAGCGTTGACTAATTGAAAGTGAATAATTAGTTACATAGTTACACCAGTTTACCTTTTAACTTATAATAAATTTGTTCTTTAACTTATTGAAATTTATGTAAATAAAATTATTTATTTAAGAGATAAAATTTACGAAATTTTATATGTATTTTATATGAAAAGGATCAGCATATAATTGTTAATAATTGAACATTAACAAAAACCAAATTATATTGCAATTTTTCTTTATGGGGGGAAAAAAAATTTAACTGAAACATGTGCCGACAGCTGCAAAATATTTGCATAGATGGAACACACACACTTTCTTCTTTTTGCCATATTTTTGTTTTCCTTTTTCTTTTTCGTTTTTTTTTTTTTTGGTATTTTTATTTTAACGCTGAGCCCATAAATCCTTGGCCAAAAAAAGTCAAACTAATAAATGTCAAAGGGACATAGCAGACACACTCAGACATACACACACACACACACACATTACACAACTAATTGGAGCTGGAATATGAAATACAAACCCTAGTAACAGCTGTTGCTCGGGTTAAACGTGCCCGGGTACAGTTCAACCAGAAAACAGAAAAAATAAAAAAAAAATACCAAAAGTACCATCATACATACATATATTCAGATATATTTACATATGTATGAATGGATATATCTATGCTCGACCAAACATTTAAATTATAATTTTTTAATAATAAAACATACACGAAAGTTGCTAGATCGAGAGGCGTGTGACCGTCCTCCCACAAAATGGTGCAGAGGCGGCCATTTTGTCTGTTTTATTGTTGTTTTTGCCCGTTTTTGGCCCGGAAACAAATTACGGCAAACAATTTAAAAAATGTTTGCAAACAAACAAAACAGAAACGGGAACAGGAACAGTGAAGTAGCAAGAGGAAGAATGAAGAGACGGAAATGTTATCTAGGCAACGAGACAATTGGACGGATGGGACGGACCTACAATCGGACGGATGTTGTACAGTGGAAACTATTTAATAAAAAACTTATATTCTTGGCAAAAGTTAACACTAAGCGATTAACTGTGGAAAGTAAGTTACTGCTACTTAGCATTGTTTAGAAAAGGACGAAAACAAAAATTATTTTATTTAGTGATAAATAAATTATAACTAAATTAAATTAAATGCACAACATAATATCGGATAAATATAGATAGAATATGACAATGATGATATAGAAACGTTATACATGTAATCTCTGACAATATTCTTTTAAGTATAAAATAGATTTTTTTTAATAAAAATCACATACAAGTTTAACGCTAAATCACTACATATGTATTTGACAAAGGGTATCCACGGCTAAATATTCTATATTTTAAAAAATTTTATTCGTTTAAATATCTCATTTGTTTGCAATATCAAATTTAATATTATTAATTTTATTCTGAAATTGATTAAAAACTACATTTTAAAAATATTTTAAGCAAAATACATATAAGCCACAACATTTTCCGATGTATTATTATTATGCATTCTCAACTTTAGCTATCTATTTTATATATATCGATAATAATTTTTTGTTCTATTTGTGTAATAAATTTAAGTTATTTTACCACATATCATAAATTTTGTGATTTCGTTGCATTTTTCACATTTCAATTATTTGATTTATGGTTTGTTTTAGCTGGAACTTACTGTACAATAAAAATAGCCTGGACAAACAACGAGGCAACGCCAAAGATAAAAGCCTTTTCATTGCCAGAGAGTTTTTCCTGCTTCTTTCTTGGTGTTCGGCTCCTTCCTTTCGCTGCTACTGCTTTTAACCTTTTCGTTTCACTTAGTTAAGCAAAAAATGAAATTTTTTATTGCCAAAATGCATAAATGAATAGAAAATAGTTACAGGACAAGAAAACCACTGGACAGAACAGACAGAGACAAAGAGAGATAGCGATATAAAGAGACAGAGAGAGATAGAAAGAGAGAGAAAGTTAGAGACAGAAGGACCTCTGCATATGCAGCACCTGTGGTAAAAGGTGACCAGATATACAAAAATGTTGAACTCAGCACAAAACTCAATTTGGAGTTTGTTTGCTAGTGCACTGAAAAACAAAGTAAAATTTACAAAAATCAAAAAAAAAAAAGATGAAAATTTCTAAAATTTAATAAAAAAGTTAACTAAAAGAAAATTATACAAATGATAGTTCCATTTCTCTTTTCTATTATTTCATCATTAGAAATTGAAAAATGGAGTTGGACCAAAACAAACACATAAGCTTGACACATGGGACAAGTTTTTATACTTGTTCTTGTTGTTGTTGTTGATTGTGAGGGGTATTGCTAGTGCCAACATATCAATTAACAAATAATAAACAAAAGCCCAGAAGGCAGGCAACATTAAAAAAACTTGCTGCATAGCAGCCAAAGTTGTTTCCAAAAGCAAATCAGAAAGTCATCATCCAAAAAGTCCCAAAGTACTAGACAAACCCATTTGCATTTCTAGCCAAAAACTAGTAGTAAAAGAAGAGAAAAGACGCTCTCACTCTGCCACACTTTAAAAGTAATTTATCTTTTTTTGTAGGGTGGACTATATACATACATTCTAATTCTCATCATCATCATCAGTATCATCATCGTCATCATCCATTCTCATGGGCAACATACAATTTGCATAAAACTTGTATGTTGCCATTTTTCTGGTTTGTTCCTTTCGGCATAAAATCCACTTTGTTGGCAAGTGCATCAAAAAATTTTCGGCTTTTTTCTCTCTCTTTTGTTAATTACGAGTAAGTTTTCAATAATGCGGAAAACTTGTTCGCAAGTAAAAATTTCATTTCAGTCTAGTTTTTTCCTTTCTTTTTTTTTTGCTTATCACTTTTTTAATGACTTTCCTTTGTTCTTAAATAACATGAGAGCTTGGGAAAAATGTGTCAATTGTTGGTTTGAAAGTGGCATCTTAGTTTGGACCAAGTTAGCGAGTAAAGCTTGTTAAGTATCTCAAGAGGAAGCAACATGGGGGATGACAATAAGTGCAGTGAAAGTTTCTTGAATGCGGAAGAGAAGTGAATTAACGAAACATATGGGTCAAGTTATCATCCCTAATGCTTAGTTAATTAGCTCCAATGGATCAATAAAAATCTTTAAATTAGAATTACCAAATACTTATAGTTCTCATACATTCTTAAATTTTATTTGAGAAGTAGCTGAGTTAAAGTAATAGTTTTTTTCTTAAATGTTTATTTATAGATCTCAGTTTTTATCAAGTTTTTAGCACCAGCTAATTTTAAATTTTATATTTAACTATGAGGATCTTTTCAATCTAATGAATAGGCTTTAAAAATATGAAATTAGCATTTTCAACAATAATATTTGCAATTATTTTCAATAAGATTAAAATCAAAAATTTTCCATTATATGGCAATTGTATTTCTCTGTTTAAACAAAGACATGGAACCCCATTTAGAAAAATTAGTCATTTGCAAAAAATACGAAAACAAAAAATCAAATTCAATAAACATGCATTTATTTTTATACCTATTTACCTGATTTAATATATTTACCGTCACGCAACCGGAAATCAACAGCATTTTTCCCTCCGAATAATTTAGATGATTTTGCAAATTAAATGAAAACATTTTGAGGCGCTGATGCAAATAATTAAATACAAAGGCAACAGAAAGATGAATGGAGGTGTGAGTGAATGATGATGGTCGGATACGGGGAGAGGTAACACAATGAAAATACAATTACAATTACAAAATACAAATTCAACAAATGGAGATAAATAAAATTGCCTAAAAGGCGGCAACATTTTAAGAAATACAACGAATCGCGCTTTCAAAATGCCTGTTAATTATTTAAGGCCCCACCTCGCTTCCCTCCACTCTCTAGCTATCTGAATGTTTGTTCGCACTCGTTGAACACATTTTCAATTAACAGAAAAACACTCACATGGTAAGCATATCCCCATACCACCTCTTTAGCACACAGAATACACACACATAAACACACACACACAACTTTGATTTGTTTAATTAAATTACACTCAGACAAAAGCCTTTCAATCATTCACAGTTTTCCAATCACTCATTGGCTCATTCACGCGCTGAACTTGGAACAAAAGCCAATGTACAGCCCATGTTCTACTTATACTACATGGATACTGGTGTATGTGTGTGTGTGTAAAAGAAACTACACACAATACATCATACATATTTAAGTACCATATAGCCATGTCTAGATTATTTAGCGAAATTGCAATGCAAATCGTGCGTTAGAATGTATTTGCTTCATTCTGGCTATTGATTGAGTGCGATTTAAAGGATGTGAATGTAACGGGCTGAAACGTAGAGGCGCAACATTAATTAATTCCAACTAGTCTCAAGATAAGCAAATGAAAGCAATTTGTTTGGTTTTCTAAAATCGAATATCAAGTGTACGTACTTATACATATATTGAAGTTTCTTTCGCTAAATTGAACTCAACGTGTCCTTGATGTTCCTCGACTATTATTTCTGTATTTTTTTTAAATGTTTCTACATTATTCGTATAAGTCTTGAAATTTTCTTTAAGCTTTATAATTAGCGTTGTTATATATTTTTCTACATTTTTTATATTATTTGTTCTTGTTTTTGAATTTCAATTTAATCTCCGATTGTCATTTAAACTTTTTATAATAAAGCCAGAAGAAAAATTGTACTCCCGATGACTTGTATGTTTATCCTGTAATGCTAAAGTCTTTCAGATTTTTAGGATATGGGCAAATTAAGGAAAGAAGATTATGAATGTAATGTAATGTATAATTTAACCATTTACCTAAATCCAAATACAAAGTAATTCAGTGAATTAAGTTTTTCTGAAATCCCTTAGAAATTTTACCAGTTTTAAATATGATGTTGATAGATAGTGAGAATACAAAAAAAAACTTATTTTTTTAGGCATGAAGAAAATTAATTCAACACTGTTGGAGATATTTTGTAATCTGATCGTTAACAGCTAGGGATATGGCGACATAAACCTGATAGTTTAATAGGGTATTTTTGGGTCGACTGCATTTTAAACTTTTATTTCTAGTTTGGTTCTTCCTCGTGTTAAATTGCTGACTTCATCATGATCTTTGAATATGTCGCTTATTTCCTGCTGTTAACTGCCACTTTCATGGAGCATATGTTAGTGGCAGCAAACTATTTATAATTCATTTTTACAAGGTCACCCTGCTGCCGCTCCATTCGCCATATTGTCTTCGGTATCTCCCTATGTCCTATCCTTGTTTTCTTCGAAACTTTCAGCGTTTTGACGCCATTTTTGTTTTTAAATGCAACTGTCATTAGTTTGCACAAAAATGGCATAAAATAGGAAACAAGCACGGAAGGAAGGAAATGAAATGAAATTGCTTTTTTGCTCTCATATTTTGTTGTTGCATTTTTAAATAGTTTAAAATTGGTCGGTTTACTCATAGCCAGTTTCAAGGCCACAACAGAAATATTATGTTTAAGCCAAATTTATGGCAAAATATAATGTTTTGCAGTTTCTGAATGAATACATATTTATGGTTTTAGTTTATTTTGCTAATTTATTAATGCATTTTAATTATGTCATAAATGTTAAGCGGTTAAAGTTTTCAAGGTTCCCCCAATATGCAATATATTGCTCTCATTTAAATTAGTTATTGTTTATTTTGTTTATACTACAAAAATGTAATCAAAATTGGTTTTCGAAATTTAATTAAAGGTTTAGTATAACCTTCTATGTTTTTGATAGCTTCAACTATTCTACCCTTCAATTTTTTATTCGTAAAAAGACAAAAACTATTGACAGCTTATCGGCAAACAATGGACCATTGAATAAATATCAAAAGCAAATGGCCATAAATATTTATTTTCTCACTTTCAACAACAATTTTTTTTGTTGTCTTTTATTAGATTTGCGCAGCTTTGCACATGGCGGAAAAAATATTTTTAGGTACAAAATCACAAAAAAAAAAACCAAGATTCGTTCATTTATGCCGCTTTAAAAGCCACAAATGGGCATCAGAACCAGGACCAGTAAGGCCACATGGTTTTCATCTAGGGATTTGCACGGGGGCAAAAGAGATGACAAGCATACCATATACACCATAACGTTATAACGGTAACGGTAACGGTAGACGGTTGTCGTCTTCAATCGTCGTTGACGACGTTTTACGGCCAAGCTTTACGATGCCCGCATCATTTGATTTTATTGCCAAGTGTCAAAAAAAAAAATTACAAAACAAAGAAGTGAATGGAAAAGAAAGGAGAAAAAAGAAAAGTTTCTCCTAAATGTATGGATGTCCTTGAGCCAGTTGCTCTTGCCACTCTGTTCTGTTTTGTGATTAATACCATCCGTTTGTCGCGGAGGATGCACAAAATGCAAATGCACCCGCCGGTATAATCAAATCGAAAATGGCATCAAAGTTCGCCGTCGACGATTACTACGGAAACTGCAATACAAAAGCACCATATAATCGGCATGGCCCATGGGCCAAGGACAACACCGGGGGGGGGGGTGCAATATGGCCTGACAAGGCCAAAGACTAAAATCAATTAATTTATGAACTTTTTTTTATACATTTGTTGACAGTTTTGCAGTCAATCGTCAGCCCTGCAGGCATACCAAGCATTTTCATGTTTTGCTTACAAACAATGTGACATTTGCGTTGCTCCTATACCCTGAAAATAAACGGGTATATCTACTTAGGTACAGCAAGAAAACGTCTAATAGATCACTAAAAAGCGAACAACTAAGTCTTAAACCTATACATCAAATGCAATTGTTCACATTCTAAGAGTAATAGCTCCAAAGCAGTTGAACAAATTAATTTCTTAGACGAAAATGGTGATTATTTATATTAATATCTCTTAAGAAATGATTTTATTGAATAAGTATTTTCTTTTTTATTTGAAAATTGACTAATTATACTTAGCATATATATTCTAAAAACCTATGTATATTCTCTCTCTGTGTCGACAAATTGAATTGAAATTTAGTGTATAGAAGCAATGTCATAGCTGAACTTGGCCGTAACCCTTAACATTCTTTTTTTTGTTTTTATTTTTATTGACATTTTCCATTTACTACCAAAAGTCCAGGGATTTCAGATTTCAAATATATAAAAAAGTATCGTATCGTATGACAGTTCATTTTTAGGGTAAGTTTTGCATAGCATGACATCCTGTTGTTCAAATCTATTTTTAGCAAATGGAAAGAAATTGAAAAAGTGCATTGACATTGGTGAAAGGAGAAAGCAAAATAGACAAGCAATAATTTCTTTTCAAAAGTTTTGAACGGCTCTGGGGTGTAAAACGGGCAGATATTTTAAAGTTTTACTTGGATTTTTCTTAAACTCCGAATAAGAATACAAAAATTTTTATTTAGAGTTTAATACGATGCTTGGAACGGTGTTTCGCGCGATCCTGAAGGATGTATGTACTTGGAATATAATTTAAGAATTAATTTCCAAAATATGAAAAGTTTTTGCTCTAAAAATTCATGTAATTGTTTTTTCAATCTATATTATGTGTTCTCAAGTTTCTATAAACATTTCGGATTATTCAAAATCTAACCATAATTTATCGGTTTAAATATCACTAAATGCCACCCAAAATACCGGTTAAAACGTAGACCTACCCAAAATATCTTCTTTTTTTATATATATGAATATATGAATGAATATAAATTTATTAAACGAGTGCTTTGCGGATTTAGGACACATATGATAAATATTTAAATTTTAAAATGTTAGTCAAATATACTCTTAGTAGTTGGCAACTGAATTGAAAACTTTTTAACTTTCCCGTGTATCGGAACTAACAAACAATAACAAAAAAATAAAAAATTTATAATTTAAAACATTTCCCCCATGATTTTGATTAGGTTTTAAAACCTGGCAATTAATTGATATCGCTGATTGTAAGAAAAATCAAGGTAAATTATTGCTAAAATTAAACTTCTGAACAGTCACATATATAAAAAGTAAGAAATGCATTAACCACTGTAATTGCTTTTGTTCCTTTCATTAAGAACTATTCATCAAAACTTAAACAGTCACTTAAAACGGACTTGACTCTCTATTTATAAAACCGTAGAACAATTTCTTGCTGGCAGTTAATGCTAGAACCGCAGCTGACCAAGATCGTTGTATGATTATTATGGACGACCAAAATACATTTCGTTTCATGCAACAAGGCGGCAAACCTGCAGACATCTATGCAGCTATATTATCCTGGCTGAATGATCCAAATTTGACGCTTATGGAGCTGAAGCAACGTAAAATTTTGCTTCAGTTGCGTCTACTGATGTTGGACAAAGCGGACGAAGAGTTTTATATCAAACGCTACATAAAGCTACGCACACGTTAAAAGAAAAGAAATTGACAATGGAATCGTTTTTTAATGGTTAATGTTATATTTTAATCACTTTTGTTTTGAAATTTTGGTTTTATCATGCATGTGATTCTCGTTTCGTTATAGTTATCATATCAATAATCCGTACAATAAAACATAATACATTATAGTTATTTTTATCTTTCTCTCCAATATAAAGTTAATACATAATATATATATATAGAATATGGTATATATATATATTTTAAATAAGTTGCCTTCATCAAAAAATAATATAAGAAACCTTCGTCTGACACAAAAAAATAGTTCGGCTTATTGAAAATTAAGATAACTTGAAATGAATTTCATTTTCTTTTAAGATAATAAATAATAATTTTTAACAATAAGTTCCAATTTTATTTTTATATGAGGAAACTGCAATTGGAACTCACAAAATTTAGTAACTTGAAATTATTGACGACGATGTGTGTTCTTAAAGCTTTAAGAGATTGAAAAATTGTAGAAAAGTTCAAGATACTTTAAATGTTTTCAACATTCAAATTTTGACAACATTGATAAAATTTAGACAAAGCTGAGTTTGATTATGTATCTTCAACATCGTGTTTGAATAATCAATAAGTAGAAAACTTCAGTTTCTATCTTGAGTTTTAGATAGTGATTTTAAAGTAATAATTCTAAAAGCTTATATAAATTGTAAATTTCGAAAGCCAAAAATTTTAATATAAAAAGTTGAACAAAATCTCTTTCTGCAGTTTATTTTAGAAAACGAAGTTCATTAAATTTCTCTTAATTTTTCATTTGTCTTTTAGAGCCAAACTAAAGCAACTTAATTAGTTAAGGATGTTTCTTTCAAGGATGTTTGTTTGGTTTTTAACGGTTTTACCGCTGCTGTTGATAAATAGGAATGTTATTCGGCATGACAACGGCATCGTTTTGCATTGGATAACCAGGTGCCATTTGCTGATGTAGCTGGCTGAATGATATGGACTGCGGTGGTGGTTGAAGTTGCTGAGGATGGGCATGAGGATGGGAAATTGTTGGCATATAACTCTGTGGATTAACGCCTGGGGCTGGCGCTACGCCTGTTGCTGGTGGCGGTGGACCGTTTGGAGCATATAGCTGGGCTTGTGGGGCTGGTGGCGGCTGCTGTTGGTGCTGCTGTTGGTGCTGCTGTTGGGGTCCGGGCTGATAGCCCTGTGGCGGTCCTTGAGAATGTTGTTGATGTTGCGGTGACATATATGGATGCGGTTGTTGCTGATTTGGTGGCAACTGCGTGGTTGTGGGTGGAATTGAAGTAAATTGAGGCGGATGTTGCTGCTGCTGTTGTTGCTGTTGTTCTAGATGGTAACCGGCCTGTGGTTGTTGTTGCGGAAGTGGGTGCTGCTGTTGTGGATTGGTTTGGTTGGTACTATAAATGGTTTGGGCATGTCCTGGAGGCACTGCAGCATGAGGGGGTAAAGCTGAGAATTTAATTGACAAATAAAAAGAAAATCTACTTGATTCACTACTTTGCTCTTACCGTGTCCATTTTGATAGGGTAATGGTATTTGGCCCGGTTGACCCATATAACCAGCTGGAACTGGCCCTGGTCCAGCTGATTGATTTACAGATGGTACAGACGCTGGTCCATATGGCAATGAATGCATTCCTGCATAATTCTGCGTTTGCGGAAAACCAACAGTGCTGGGATAGCCTGGAGCTCCATACAAAGCTGCACCGGGAAAATTTGCCGGCATTCCTGGCATAAAACTACTTGTAGCAAACTGTCCGGCTGCAGCTCGATCATCTCGCATCAGAGTGTGATATAGATTAATGGCATCAACCAGATCACTGGACAGTTGCGTCAACTGAGCATGCTTGCGATCTACACGCTCCAATTCGGCATCAATTAATGGACCCATTTGATGCACTTCTTGTTCCAGGCGTAACATTTCTTCAGTATCCTGGGAGGGATCTTCGGGATTGGCTTCATGTAGCAAATGCAAGAGACGGTCAACCTTAGCCTCGTCTACCTCAACTGGCTGGACAGCAGCTGCTGCACCGGCATTTGCTTCAGTCTTTTGTGGTTCATCATTTTGTGATAATCCAGTTCCGGCTGCCGATTTATGCTGCTGGTTGATATCCAAACGTTCAGGGTCCACAGATAGATCGGCAGTGACAAAATTTGAAGGAAATAATCCCTCCCCACGTTGATTAAAACCCTTCCACCAATTCGGATCAGTATCGTCCAGAACGTGAATAATTTCACCAGAAAAGAAAGTTAATTCATTCTCTTCGGCTGCCTCAAAATCATACAATGCTCGCACCTTGCGAGGCTCCGGAGCAGGAGCAGCAGCAGCGCCTGCATTTGATTGAGACGCTTCCGTAGCAGTTGGTGCAGAACTGAAGGATGGATATAGCGATGGATAGGCACTACTCCCCGAAGAGGTTTGACTTGTTGCTGCAACTTTCGGACTGCTTCCGCTGGATGTTTTACTATCCTTGAGGGATAACTCAATGGCCTTGGCGATGTCATCCTCCTCTTGCTGACTGCTAACCACATTTGGATCCTTGGGCAAACTTGCTGCCTTCTCAAGAACCGATTTGCTACCACTTTTCTCATTTAAATTCTTAAAATCATAGCCCTCCTCACGAAGTTTGTTATATAGACCTGGTATTAGGTTCAACTCGCGATCATTTTTGAAATCATTCTCAGCCCAATTTTTAAGAATTTGGCACATTTTCTGCAAAACAAAATTATGAATATAAAATTAATACAATATATATATGTATACATATAGTGATATAATTTATCATACCAATGACACCTTTGGTTGAGCTTTACGCAACAAACGACGAAATTCCGTTTCAAATTCCCTCGATGCCACCTCCAAATGGAAGGATTTACCACAATTATTGGCCAAAGCATCTAATAAAGTGATAGCCTGCATTACCACATGCGGATCATTGTGTCCCATGCGTCGCATCACAGCCTTAAGGCAATCCTTGGCCAAACGTGGATTCGTTGACACCTTGTCACACACATCCAGAATCAAAGACCAATCATCATTTGTATTTGTCTCGCTAGTTGCCTTTTCTATCAATTCGTGCAATAAATATGCAAATAAAAGGGCAATTGGTATTAATTTGCTTATCAATGAATCGTAAATCAAAATAACCCAATGGAATGACTCATAAGAAAAAATTAAAATGGTCATGCTAGATAAGGCAAGTTGAATAGAAAAAAAAATGAACAACGAAAATCAATATACATTCATACATACATACATACATACATATGTACAATGCTTTCTTCTGTGTATATGTGTGTGTGTGGCAAATTGCATTAAAATGTAACAAGGCAAAGGTGAAATCACAGCAGATGGTATCGAATATCGTTAATACATTTATGAAATTATTTAAGAAGCCACACCTTTTTTTTAAATGCTATGGAGAGATTTCCCATCCCCATCTATAATAAACAAACCAATGCTTTCTGTCTTGAGATTATCTCCGAAATAACCCGCACAATATTTTTATTCATTCTAGATGATAAGAATATATATTTATAAGAATATGATAACGCGAACAACAGTTGTAAGGTTACAGTTATGGGGAAATCGGTATGTGTATGTGTGGATATAGTAATCCCTGCTAATAATGGTGAAAGTATTCATTCCTTCCACCCTGTATATGACTCAAGGTCAAGGAAACTTCCAAAATTAGAAAGAAAGTTCATTGAACGAACCTAACAACGAAAACCTGCGCAGCATCTTAATAAAATCAACCACATGACTGTTATTTGCCTTCTTTGTTGTCTGGGCAAAGTCATGTTAAACTAAGAGGGGCGGTCAGACGGGACGCCAATTTCTACTAAACATAGTGACTAAAGTGCATTTAATTTTAGTTGGTGTTGTTGTTGTTTTTGTCCAATTGGAACTTACCCACATCGACGTCAAAAGGCGACGACTGCCCAAATAGACCCATTTCGTTGACCAAATACACACTTGGCTGTCTGCTAAATATTTGTGCAATTATTGTATTTCTAACTATGTAGCCAACTCTTCAATAATCGTTTTGTATATTGCCTTTGTTTTATGTTTTTCCCGTTTTTTTTCTTTTCTTTTCTTTTTGTCTGCTACGCAATCGATTTTCAAACAAAGGGAAACCACTGATTTGCTTTTCGCTGGTAATTGTTGGGCTCTTCTGTTGACTGCTTTAATTGATAAGCATTTAAAATTTGGTTTTTTAGGTTTAACTATGATCGAAATTGCTTTTAAATTAGCTTAATCTCGAATTTGCAACGATTTATTGTGTAAAAAATAGTGACTAATGTTGAGTGTGACCAAAGATCTTAGTAGCCAGAAATGTCAAAAAATACTTGAGTACTAAATATATCGATAACCACAAAAAATTTCCGATGAAACGACAGTGTTTTCCAGCACTGCTGGAGTGATAAGGGGAATGTTTTTCAACACTGTTGACAAATTCAATCGTTCACATAATTATTGAATTTGTGGCAGAGGTCAAAATATAAACATAAGACCAAACCAAAGCATAACAGGGAAGAGATCTGGCGTAGTAGTTCCACATTGCCTATGGGCCCAACAAAAAGAGTGGAACACAGAAATCGCCAAACTACAAACTTGCGGACTTTGGACTTCTGTCACTGCCGGCAAAAATAAGGTAAATTATAATCAATTATTAAACTAGAGCCGACTGGGTACAAAGCATCGACTAGAGAAAATGTAACGAGCGGGTTTATGAGAAGGCTTTTTGTTTGAATGTCAAAGTGTAGCTGATAACAAAAAAAAACTCATTCCCCATTTCATTAGCCTAAATCACAGGGTGTATCCAATCACTTTCGTATCAAATCGCAAACAGTAGACGCTGAATTGTACTGCCAGCAACAGGTTCTCCAGAAACTCGGCCACATCGATAGCTTATTTTTTTGTTGGTCCAGCAGGTGAGAAGCTGAGAGCTGGTAATAATACATAATAGGTATAAAGATTCATAAAGAGTTATTATTGGCACATATTTTGTATATTGGTGGCGTAACGTAGGCATATGGTTTCGAGGGCACTAGAGATTAGGTCAAGATTATCAACTAAAAGGTGCAAATTCCAAAACAATGCCTTTCGTTTTACTTCAAACGGTAATCGTGACTCTAAAACTAAATATATTATTTTCTCTTTTTTAGACTTAAAACAAAACATTATGGCAACCATTGAAAAAGTTGAAAACAAACCTGCGGAACGCAAGGCCAACCCAATTAAATCCTTCATAACTGGAGGATTTGGTGGCATTTGTAATGTTCTTTCTGGTCATCCACTGGACACCATAAAGGTAAGCTTTAATAATAAATATAAAAACAAAGCAATTCCTAATTAGTTAATATCATGGTAATAGGTGCGCCTGCAAACCATGCCAAGACCTGCTCCAGGGGAACAGCCCATGTATCGTGGCACATTTGATTGTGCCGCCAAGACCATCAAGAATGAAGGAGTTCGAGGTCTATACAAGGGTATGTCAGCTCCCTTAACCGGTGTGGCTCCGATATTTGCCATGTGTTTTGCTGGTTATGCCTTGGGCAAGCGTCTTCAGCAGCGAGGTGAAGATGCTAAACTTACCTATTCACAAATCTTTGTGGCTGGCTCATTTTCGGGTCTATTTTCAACACTAATTATGGCTCCTGGTGAACGCATCAAAGTATTACTGCAAACCCAACAGGGTCAAGGTGGTCAAAAGAAATATAATGGTATGATCGATTGCGCCGCAAAGCTGTACAAAGAGGGCGGACTTCGCAGTGTATTCAAAGGCAGTTGCGCCACAATGCTCCGCGGTAAGTGCATACACATAAAAATTAATCCTGTTAAGTATAATAAACTCATTCCTTGCTCACTTATTTTTAAATTATCATTTAAAGTTAGTTAAAACGCTTGCAATAACATTATACATATATATATATATATATTTATTCAGTAGAAATCCAATTATTCTATTGGCATACAAAATTATATATTTTGAGAAATAAAATTTCAATAATAAGTTAAATTACTTCTTTTAAACCCTAATAAATGAACTGTGATTCAATTTTTTAACTATATATTTTTAATATGAGTTGTTAGACGTCCGCATAATGGGAATCTGAGTAATTGGAATTCTGCTGTACTACATTCATTTGTTAAGCTAATTTTTAGTTTTATACTAATCCATTAAAGATTAACATGTAATTTTTGATGGGTTCTAAAGTTTCGGAAAAAACGTTTTTAATTTATTTAAAATAATCATATATATTATATTAGAAATTTGTGTTTTTCTTTGAGAAATATTTATTGAAGCTAAACCAGTATTTTTTAAAATTCCATTAAATTTGAAAACACCCCGTCAATTACTGTTAAAAAGATTATAATTAAGTTTTCAGTCTAAAAACGAATAACTTTATATTTATTATTTCTAATCATAATTATATTGATTTTTAAGTCTAATTGTAATTTAATTTTATTTAAATCTCATTGGATAATTCCAATGATTGAGAATCCCCCTTCGATTGCTTCATTTTCGGTTGCTGTTTTAGGACAAAATCTAAATTATTACGTTGACTTTTTCTGGGTTTGTATTGTCTCCTTTTCGGTTCAGTTGTGTTCTTGGTTTGTTGCCCTTGTTGCAACTCGAGCTTGCGCCAGTGTGGCAGACCGCGTGTTTTACCACCACGATTTGTTGATGTTAAAATTACCATAGCTCCGCAATGGAGTTGTTTGCGTAATACATAATAAACGCTTCGTCCATTATAGTTGGCACAACGTGGCACTAGACTTTTGTCCATTTTAAATGAAGCCACATGCCTGCATGAGATGGAATCGCCATTTATATCCTTGATACACCTTTCGACACTCGGTCCAAGCACTCTGTTTGTAAGTCGTTGCAACCAGTTGCTCATCTCACAGCTGCATTCCCATGGATTCTGATCGAGACGAGCCACAAGTAATCGTGGCTGATGAAAGAAAGTTTTTGGCAATGTTTTCAGTTGATTGCCTTGGAGTTGCACCTCCTGCAGTTGCTGTTGATCATCTAAAAGTCCAAGTGGTATACTTTTTAGATTATTATTAGCCAATTTTAATATTTCCAAACGCTGTACACCCATTAAGGCGTCCATTGATATCTCTAGAATACCACAATTACTTAAATCAAGTTCACGTAATTGCTCCATGCCGGCAAATGCATCAAATTGAATGCTTGTAATGGTACCACGTAAAATTAAGGTTTCCAATGCATTAAGTCCCTGAATAGCATAGAAAATATTATAAATTATAAAATATTATAAAAATTAATTTAAAATATTCACTAAAGATAATTTTGATTCTCACCTTGAAAACACTCTGTTCCAAGTTTGATACGGTTATATTGCTCAAACTCAATGTCCGTAACTGATGAAGTGAATCAAATTGTCCATAATTGTTCCAAGCGTGTAGCTTTAAAGCGGCTTTATCGCTGCCCATTTGCAATTCTCTTGTGCCATTCATTATCCAAAATGTTGCTGGATAAATATTTTTCACTGGATTCTTACGCAAATCGATCTTTTTTAAATTGGGTAAAGGAGGAAAACTTGATTCGCTTAGACGTTCCAAAACATTTTCGGCCAAATTCAGAATCTCGAGTTCAAGTAATCCGGCTAAGCCCAGATAATGCAATCGACCAATTGAGTTATGGGCCAATGAGAGACTCTTCAAATGCAATGCTCCAGCAAAAGCAAATGGTGGCACTTCAACAATAGCATTCCTCTCCAAACTAAGATGTCTTAATTGCTGCAATCCGTCAAACGATTGCCAATGTAACTCCTCCATATGGCAATCTTGTATACGCAACACCTCCAATCTTGTCCATCCAAAGAAACTTGGCATACGGGTTAGTTTAAGCTTCTTTATATGCTCTTCATATGTAAGGATCTCATTCCGGATAACTTCCTCAAATTGTAATTTAATCTTTGAATCGTGTTCGTTTACCGGAACGAATTCAATCGGTGGTTTATAATCATAGTTATCGCTGGGTGGTTTGGAATACTTTGGCCGCTGAAGACGTTCGCTAGCTTGCAATTGAATTTGCTCAAAATTGGCATGCTGTAAAAATTCCAATGGTTCATCTATGATTAAAGTGGCTCCAGCTCCGCGTATTTCCAATGTTGTCAGTTGATTTAGAGGTTTCAAACTGCTGGTATTCACTGGAACAGAAGAAATATTTTTAAATTAAACATATGTATGTAGAAAAAATTATTAAAAAAAATTAGTGTTTCCTATAGATTACACTTACTTACCCATGACTTGATTGTCTTTATTGCCGGTATGCAACAATATTAATGCTTGCAAATCCATTGGTAAGCTGGACAACAATCCCAGTGTTTCGCTAGAATCCTGGAGTAGGCAAGTGGCCAATTTAGTGTGCAATGGCACGAATAATCCGTCATTATCACCGTCTATCATATGATTGACCCAACGAGCAATTGGCAACTCATTGAAAGCAGCATATTGACAAACACAATTTATTGGACAATTGAGCACATCCAATTCCGGTTCCGGTTGTGATTGTGATTGCTGTTCCAACTCTGTATCGAACAGATATTCCTGTGGCATACCGAATCCATATTTGGACTAAAATATACAAAATTAAGAACTTTAGTTGACGCACTCGTATATTATAAAAATTTTAACTTACTTTCGATAGTATAATCATTATTATCATTAGCCTTATCGTTGATCTGTACATTTTACACCTAACTGTTGTTACAAACGTCATGCTTCCCATGAATGCCATTAAGAAACTAAGACCCATTTTGGAGAACAGCGTACAATTATCCACATTTTGAACTTTCGTCGCTGGACTTTTGTATAATCAGCGAGTAACTTTAAGAACTTTGCCGACTTTATAATACTCTTCACAAGGTAGAAGTCAAATAATTCAAATTTATAAATTTTAACTGAAGATTGTTGGCAACTTTTTAATACTTTTTTCTACCATTCCGTTATCAAAATGTCTTTAATAGCAAATTTCTGCCTAATCTAATGCTGTAATTTTTGCAAAATTAGTAAAAATAATAGAAGCTAATCTTAAAATTAAATGGTTAAAAATTTTTTAAAATTTCAAAACATCTTAAAATCGCTTTTTTTTTTTACTTTAGAATACTCTGTCAGTCAGTGGTTCAGTGTAAGATTTTATGCTTTTTAGTTACTAAAGGAAACCCATATCTACATCCCGTTGATAATTTTCTTGTGTATTGTCGATTTATATACATACATATGTATGTATATAAGTATTTGTATTATGTATACATAAATATATTGATGCAATGGGCTTGGTTTAAGAAGTTTGGTTTATAATGATCCATTGGGCACAAGGTCAGACTTTGAATAAAGAGCAAAGTTTCAAAGCTTTTGCGAAATATTGTGAGAAACCATAAAAATTCAATTTATATGACGATTCATTTTTTGAAATGCGTTAAATACATTGATACTAGTCAAATAAATAAAATTTAAGCAAGAAATTAAACCAATTTTTTACACATAATTTTTTCGACATATTTTAGATTAATTCCTTTTATATATATAGTTTTGTATAGATCCTACAACATTTTTTTTTGAAGTTGCAATTGCAAGTGATCTAAAACAGTGACAAATTGCACGATTATTCCAAGTCGATCCCATTGTAACTTGTTTATAGTTACAACAATTATATACTACGTGCATTTGTTATGTTACTTACACATACATACAAACTATTTAATGTGTCTGAAAAATAACCATATCATGTAGTTCATTTGGTCTTACTATTGGCGCCGTTGGTTTGTTTATTCGTTTTTTTTTTCTAAATTATAATCAATTTTATTACAAAAAGTTCATATCTGGAAAATACTAACTGACTAATATCGATTCCAATTTAGATGTAAGTAAAATTAATATAGCAGTAGTAAAGATAGATCGTATTTTGCATAAAATTAATTTCTCATAAACAAAATAATTGCAATTTGAATGATTCACAGATTTACCCGCCAATGGTTTATACTTCCTGGTTTATGAGTATATTCAGGATGTAGCCAAATCGGAAACCGGCCAGATTAATACGGCCTCAACGATTTTTGCTGGCGGTACTGCTGGCATGGCTTACTGGATCTTAGGCATGCCAGCGGATGTTCTCAAGAGTCGTTTGCAATCAGGTATGGACATTTAATTTTCAGGAATAATGCGATTTTTTATTGTTATTTTTTTCAATTTTAGCTCCCGAAGGCACCTATAAGCATGGAGTACGTAGCGTGTTCAAGGATCTGATTGTTAAGGATGGTCCATTAGCCTTGTATCGTGGTGTTACACCCATTATGATACGTGCCTTCCCAGCCAATGCTGCCTGTTTCTTCGGCATTGAACTGGCCAATAACTTCTTTAAGATTGTCGCCCCGAATTTCTAAGTGCAATTTCTCTTGTTTTTTTTTTTTTATTTAACCTCTGGGATTTGTTAACTCACAGAGATTGTTCATTTAAGTGCAAAAGTCGTGTTAAATAAAAAATGTATATAATTTTTTAATAAGTTATTGTCTTTCATTTAGCAGTGCTTCGTAAACTGTTCTAATTATTATTTGTGATCTAATTGAGAGCAAAGTTAATTGCTTTCGCAAAATTGTGTAATCTTGATGTAATCGACTTCGACAATTAACACATTTTATAATCGGCAATTATAATGGCTAATCCTTTCATGACTTACATTTATATTGTATCTAATTTCCACTTCACAGACTTGCCCGCTAACGGATTATATTTTCTCAGCTATGAGATATTGACATCTGAATACATGCGTCGTTATAATCGACAGAATGTGGAATTAATTCCGGCTATTTTAGCTGGAGGAACGGCGGGCATATTTTATTGGATTGGTGGTATGCCGGCCGATGTGTTAAAGAGTCGTTTGCAGTCGGGCAAGTTATCAAATCATGTTATATTCGGTGACGAATTTTAAATATCAACTGATTTTTTTTTTTTTTTTTTATCAGCACCCGAGGGAACCTACAAGAGCGGTATTCGTAGCGTTTTTATGGATATGATGAAGAATGAGGGACCTCTTGCTCTATATAAGGGGATCACTCCAGTAATGCTTAGAGCATTTCCAGCAAATGCAGCCACTTTCTTTGGTATTGAACTGGCCAATTGGTTCTTTCGCATTGTGGCTCCAGATTTTTAGGAGTCAATTGTTTATCTAAATGAATATTATACAATTTATATGCATAATTGTGAAAGATTTCACTGACATGTAATAAATCTCTTAGAAATTTGTGTATTTTAATTTATAAATGTTTACAAAACAATTTGTTTGAGTTGAACCAAAAACAGTGGCCAAAATGCCAAATAATGTGATAAAGTTACAAATCTTTTGCTTAAAACTAAAAAAAAAATACAAAATATATATATAAATGATTGTAAATCTTGTAACATATTATAAAAAATGTAATATAGGAAAATGCGCTTAAAATAAAAAAATATATATATTTCCAAAGAGGAGGGGGTAATCATTAATCAATATTAAAGCTCTCCGGGAGCATATAACGAAGATCTTAGTACAATTCTCTTTTTCTCTTTGTCTCTATATTAGTTTAGTTAGAATTTTGATTATTTTGATTAATATAAATTTAGGCAATTTTGCGATCATGATTATCAAAATTAAACAACTGACGTTTCATATTCTCATGTTTTGATAGCGTATAAGGCGATAATAACATTGGTAGAACGTTGTGGGACTTTAGCTCAGGCAAACGAATATTAAGTATATTTTGCCTTGGCTGATCCGATTGATTACTCCATATGGGATCGATCCAGAAGGGTAGTTTCTGTAATTAAAGAACAATAAATTAACAAAAATTGGATTGGATTACAAAACTTACTTCAGTGGGTGGTGTATCCGGTTTGGGTGGCTCATAGATGGAGCTAATTGGTGCCACATTGCAGCTAACCAAATCATAGATATCTCCAGTTGCATCCACAGTATGAGGAATCATTGAGGATGGTAGAGTTTGATTTTGTGGATGTTGTTGTTTCTGATAGAAACTGGAATGACGTCGTTGCCAAAGTTTACCAGCGTTTCCATAGGGTGTAATCCCTGTTATTGCTGTACTGGATGCAATGCTTGCCAAGTCACCCGCACCCAGGCTAGCATTTAGCTCACTGGAAGAATTGAACGAACTATTAAATAACTGCAATGATGAATTCAAGGAGTTTTCCTTGTTGCAACAGCTGATGCAGAGACTTAAATTGCCAGAACCTGATCCCGAGCTATTAAGCAATGTTGATGACATAACCGAAGAGTTGGCACTTGGTGGTGAGCATTTGGTGGCGACTGCTGGTGTAGGGGGAAAGTGTTCCTGATACGATTGGAAATTGCCATTGACCTGTTGCTTATATGTGGAATTGGATCCATTCGTTACACAACCAGCATATTCATTGGCAATGGCTCGAGTCTTGTGCGGTGGCGGAGCCTGTGCTGGTGGTGGACGATTATGTTCTCCCAAAGGAGTGCGGTTATTACGCTGAGCCTTATGCTTCGCATAGGGCAACTTCAGAGACCCAAACAAATGGTGATGACTTCCTCCAGAGCTTAGTCGCACTGGAAAAGAATTATTAGATCAATGGCTTAGATTAGAGATGCGAAACCTTTAAAATTTTTACATGGCCATTTCTATTTCTTGCTCCATTTCTTATGTAAAGATTTCTTGGATCTACTCACATTCACAATTAACATTAAGGGAAACATCGCTCCTCTCCTGGGTAGGCCCATTATTTACAGTAAAGAGATCATCATGGGCCGTTATAACCGAATATAATGTGGGATATCCAAATTCAAATGTGGTTGAAAGAGTGCAATCCAAACCAGTTTTGATCTCATGGAGATACATATTGGGCCTTTGTTCCAGTAGTCGAACAATGGATACCAAGAAACGCATAAAGCTAGTTAGACGCACACAGGACACCTCCTCTTCCTGGTAGATCTTTGAAAGTAAAAACATAAGTTAAAAGATTAAACTTGATAAAAGGAAAGGTAGACATTTACTCACCTCGATGGCATGGCGCATGGCCATTAAAGCGGATTCAGTAAGCTGAACCTTATGCTTAGCATTAAATTCGGTTAAAAATTTTTCTTTGGATAGAGGATCTGGAGTTGGCGTCGGAGAAGTGGCCGTCGATTTGGTTGTGGAAGACGTCGATGCACCCTCCTTTTGGGTAGCCTCTTTCTGGAAAAGAAGCTTACAGGCGCGATAGCACAATTTACGGAATTCCACATCATCATTGTGGCAAGTTAACCATGTGGCCTGATCCTTATACTGCACTTCTACATAAGGCAAGAGTTCGATTGCCTTACCAATTTCAGTTACCCCCAAAGTGTGGGCTTGTATTTGATAGCCATATTTTTTCTTATGCAACTTAAGGACCTGATCCAATTTCATGCAATTAGTAGAATTTCCAGTGGCATTTCTTATCAAATCCTCACACTGCATGGCAAAGACACGCCTGGCCACTTTGGGAGATAACAAAATCTTTTTATCCTCATCGTTGTTTACCTCAATCTCGACCACACCATGTATGGCATCCATTAGATCAGCCAATTTAAGGAATCCATAATCACTTAGACGGCATTGAAAAGCAAAGTGATAATGGTAAGAACGGACAAACTTCTGGAACAGTATTGTATATTGCAGAGCATTCTGGAAGAGTTCAACCATCTCGCCGGCAAAGACACAAGTCTTTTCGAGTTCATTATTGGTTTGCTTACGCTTGGGCATAGAGATCAAAATGTCCTTGCCCTGCTGAACAGTGGTAAGGACCACTATATTGGAGTTAACCAGCCCATCAAGAATATCGACCAAGTCGCATACACCATAATCGGTGACATCAAAATTACGATTCTGGGATTGAGCCAATATGCTCGGCAATTGGGAGAGCAATACGGAGTTATTGCCATGGGCTCTCAATACCCTAAGCAAATCTGAGGTGAAACGTCTAATTTGTATCCGATGGGTTAGAGTTATCTGACGATTTTCGCCATCGCCCATGATCTGGACGACCGAAGAAAGTGCTTCGAATAGTTCAATCAACTTTGTATAACCATAATCCGCCACACGACATTGTTTACCAAAATGATTATGATAGGCTGGTATGAACCTATTGAATTTCATTGTTGATTTTGGTGACATTTTCACCAATTCAATCACCTCACGAGAGATCTGATACAGCGGATCGGCTGCTGAGTTTTTAAAATATCCACCACTACCACCATTGCCATTGCCAGAACGATCACTGGAATTCAGACTTAAATTGGAACCTGATGAATTTGAGGCTGACAAATCCTTATTCAGTTCCAGCCAACCAAGTATTTTGATACCAAAATTATTAACCTGTATCTGTATGCCTTGGACACAGCAAACCAAATGCTCCAAATTAACTCCACTTTCGTTGGCATCGATTTGCACCTTCAACTGGCCTTCGATGCAATGGAGCAGAGTAGCGACTGGTATATCACCAGGATGATGCTTCAACAGAGGATAAATGAGTTTCTGTATCTCTGATATGGACATACAGACATTTGGTAATGGTTCTATATCCTGCTCGGCCCAGCCCTTATGTTGTTCTCGCTTAAAGTGCACCGTACAATATGGAACGCTATGCTGAAGGCCTTCCATTAGGGGTGAACTCTCCAGTGTGTTCACAAGCTCCGGTTGTAAGCTAATAAATTTATCCTCATTGTTATCAGAATTGATAGTACAGATATCTTGCATTTTATACAAATCCAGGACACTGATTGAGGTTTTAAAACGCGACTGGAAGAGCTCACGGAACTTATACATGGGCAGTGTATAATACGGAACATCCTAGGAAAAAAAGAAAAGAAATTTTAAATACCACAATTAAATTGTATCCAATCTTTCTCTATTATTACCTTTAACAACCCGGCGACCTGACAACGCAGTGTATTGACCTCGGTCAGGGAAGAGTCGCGCGTATAGCTGACCAACATACGTTTGTGTCCAATCTTCTTACGATGCAAGTTGGACACCACTTGCTTGGCAAACTGCAATAATATTTAATTTTAAATTTAGTCAGTTCCAATCACAGTTTACTTACGTAAAGATCCGGTACCGTAACCTTAGCGTAGGAACTTCCCTCAAAAATTAATGATACCACCGGTGTAATAGGTTTTAATTGGTTCATGAGAAAATTACGCAAACTGTTTTCATCAAGGGAATAATCCAAATTGGTTATTTGTAAAGTAACCGCATCACTGGGATCGGTGACACTGGCATAAGTGTGTCCAGAGCTGGATGAAGTGATGGAAGTGGAAGTCTCTCCGCTATTGCTACTACTAGTTGCAACAGTGGATGTGGCTGCCGAACAAGTTGCTACACTGGAAGTAAGGGTATTGGAATAGGCAAACTCGGAGACACTACTGGCCGGAATGCTGACATTTGGAGTCACTGGAGTAGCTACAGCATTCACACTCCCAATACTGGTTATAGTAGACGGTGGCAATGAAGGTGTCACTAGGCTCGGTTGGTTCAAAGAGCACATGCTCGTCTGTTGATATATTGGAGCATAGCCGGCATATGGTTGATAGCCAGCACTGGAGGCACATGCCAAAGACATGGCAGCGGCGACAGAAGCCTGCGTCTGTTGCTGTTGAAGTGTCTGCTGCTGCTGCTGCTGCTGCTGCTGATGATGATGATGCTGATGATTGGCCAATGGATGACCACTGACAGCTGCCACTGCCGCTGCCGCAGCACAATTACGATTGTGATTATAGGGCATATAACGATTGCGATTATAGCACGATGCACTCCCATTGGCATGGGCATATTGACATACTTCAACCTGGGTGGCCATTCCAGTAACCGGCGTATATTTTGAAGGCACCAATGATGGATTATAACCAAGTAAACCATTGGCATTAAAATAGCGTAGTCCATTCGCCAGACCTATGCCCGAATTATTATTGAAATCAGCACAGAGAGCACCGGGAGGAAGGGCAGTGGGTTGACTGTAGAGTTGGGATTGTGTCATCTGTGCATAATAGGCAGCAGCTGCTACCTTATCAGCGCCTTCATAAGGCCAACTGACAAAAGGAAAAGACGGAATATTAAAATAAAATCAGATTCAGAAATTAATTTTAATACATATATATATTGTTTTCAATATAAAAAAACTTGGTTTTGAGATCTAGAATTTTAAAGATAAATCAAGCAACTAAATATTGAAAAAATATTAATTATAAAATTGATGTATAAGCATCATAATGATCCTAACTAAAGATCAATCGAGAAGTAAGAAATTTGGAACAGTAGGTATATAGAAAATAGCATCTTGTTTCATTAGTTCCCATTCATTAGTTAACACGAGATAAGATTGATGATATAGCCAAAGATATTGCTATTGCTTGATTTGCAAATTGATTGCACAACCAAATACAGAAGAGAATATTTTATGGCTTGTTTATAAAGAATTAAACAATAACTATGTATGTATATAAATGCAATAGAATAACTCACCTGTATAAACGATCGGTCATACTGTACTATAGTGCTAATTTGTTGTTGTTGTTATTGTTGCTGCTGGTGATATTGGTGTTGTTGGCCTTATGCTGCCCACGACTGCTCACGTGTTGCTATCGGTGCTTGGCACCTACTTTGACAAGACAACTACTTATTTGCGGTTTCTCTGGAATGCATAGAAATGAGGGAGACGAAAACAAGAAAAGAAAAAAATAAAACCCCATATTAATGGATTAGTTAAATACTCGAACGTATTTGGTCAGTTGCACTATATTTGCAATTCTAAAAATTGGTAATCATCATGATTATTTCAAAATTAATTAATTGTGTTGATTTTAACTATAAAACTGTTAACATGAAACGATTTGCATTGGCACATTAATTAAAAATGTAAAAAAATTTAATTCAAGCTCAGTGCAAATGAAAAATCGTTTGCCCCACTGTTAATGATAATGTCATGTCAACGAGATAGGGAGAAAGAGTGATAAAGAGATGGGGCTTAGGAGAGGAACTTGTTGGAGAGGTTTCCCGCGCAAATAAATGCAACTCGAATATTGAGTGACATTTTATTTTACATTTAACTGTTTATTAGTTTACTGTATATTCATATACAGTGGGCATTGTTCCACATTTTTCACGACTTAAACCTGTCTCTGAGCTGGAATTTTATTAATTGAATTTACAGAGCGGCATATTAAATTATTATTGTTTACCAAAATAAATATTAATTATTAATAACTCGTAGAATGCGCAGTGGTCTTTAATTTATATCATATATTTATATATATAAGTAAATGCAATTTATGCATACTAAACTTATATTGGGTGAGGTAAGGTACGGTTTAGCTGGAATTATGTTAATTAAATGCGCATTTAAAATTAACGCTGCATTAAAAATTTTTTTTTGATTCTTCTGTGACTATATAAATACCAATAAATTGGAAGTAAATTTTTGTCAGTATACACTTTGAAGCTCTTACAAATTTATGTATAACGAGTGTAACTTCTATTACCAAAAAATACTCACATAAATTCCACAATTTGGAGATTTCTTCTGACCACAAACAGGAACAATTAATATTAACTTTTTATTTTTAGTTCTTTTTATATATTTCAACAAAATCAAATTTGTTATAGTTAGGTTAGGTGAATTGTAATTAGATAATAAACATATACAATTAAAATGAAAATCTCATTACATTTTTTTGTACTCAGTTTAATGAGAAACGCGTAAGTTTTCAGTAAAAAAAAAAATATAATATATATTTAAAAGATAGGAGAAAAAACAAGAAGATATTTTAAGCGAATATAAGATGTCGCGTGTTTTATCTTAAATTCTGTTTAAAAAAAAAACACTGAGGAAGGACAAACAAAATTTCCAACTCTGATCCACACTTCAATAAGACTGAGCTTGGACTAAGGAGAAGGAAAGTGCAAAAGGCAAATGTAAAATTTGGCTTTGGCGCCAAGTACTGTGTGGAGACTGGAGGCAGGTGTGATTGTAGGCTGGATTGGTGTTGCCAGATTGTAGGCGGCACCATAACCTTCGTTTGATCGGACGATCACGTCACACGATCAATGCCCTTAATTAATGTGATCAGATGTGCCTTTTACTTTTGCCTTCCCCCATGTAGAAGCCCTACAAAAAGTGGAAGTGCGGAAGTGTTGCCTGTCAGCAACTGAACGATATCTGAAATCAAAAGTCCCTTCACTTGTACTTCAATTTGCGTCATCTCCATCTTTCCCGATGCCGTATTTTTTATTTCTTAATTACACACATATTAAAACATATCGATACAAAACACTTCGACTTGATTTAATTATGGGTTATTGGTACAAAACTATTTAACTACCATGTATATCGGTGCTAGATGCTGTTAACTTATACAATCTATCGAATGAAGCTATTGGAATTTTATATGCGGAAAATATAGTAAAGGAACAAAGTCATATTGTTTACATTTGATTACCAGAACAAGTTCATCTAAAAGTAATTTGAATACGTGCTAATGAGACATCTAAGCTAGTAATTATATGTAATAAAATCTAATCAAAAACCATTATGGGCGTGATTATAATGGAGATTAAATTCTACTACGAAGTAATAATACTTCTATCATATTGTGGTGCAATTTGTCTTTCAAATAGTTTTTCATTTTTTATCAGTCTTGTGGGTCATTTGATAGCCAGATGTTTCTTATTGGTCTTAAGTACAATAGAATGTTTTAGTATGTTCGTTTCTTTGGCATCCGTTTTCAACTGATAAATATATTATAGTAAGAAAATTAAAGTTGTAAATTGTAGTGTATAGCAATGGTATGAAATATCCATAGATAATTTTGAGTTTCTTGAGTTTTTATCATTTGAATTTTTCCAGAAATTTATTTGAAATACACTTTGTTTTAATATTATAGGCTAACATGATTGTTAATTTATTAAAACACAAATTTTCATAAATTATTTTTAAACTAAATTGATTGTTAGCACAAGTCAGGCAGATCGCTCTGAAAATGTTTTTCCTTGATTAAATGATAAACTAAATATTTTTTATTTTTGTTTTTGCTTTATTTATAATAGAGTATTTAGTTGACTTATATGACCCATCTTACATGGTTATCTCGGCATAGTTTGTTCTCGAATGTACAGTTCTGTAATGTGCGTGGAAGAATAAACTAAAGTTTCTCTTTTGGATCATTCCTCTTGTTGTTCACATTTGCCCTTTTCCTTTTGTTTCCGCGCTGTCGTCGTCGTTCAACGACATCAACTAGTTTGATATTTGTTATATTATTTTTATTTTGATTAAACGATTCTTGAAATATTTTTTGTATCACCCCCAAGTCAGACGGTTGTCGACGGTTGCGTGTGCGTTGAAATAAATTAAATCCAATACATAATTGTATTGTATGTACATATATAAAAATCAAGAAAATAGTGTTAATAATAATAGGGGAAATCAATAAAAAGATAATGAGTTCATGGCTCTTCAGTAATTGGGCCTATGACTTGAGAGTATGACAGACATAAATAAAAGTGCAATAAGCCGATTAAAAATATATATTGTATAAATGGGTACTAATAGTAATACAAGTGACCCACTTCAGCAAACCCAAGCAGCTGTTCCATCGATTGGGCTATCCTAAAGCTTTCTCCTACCTTTAACTGTCTACAGATGATGTCTTAACGTCTCTTAGTCTGTTTGTCCGTTCGTCTGATCTCTGGCTCGGGTGGGTTTTTTTTTTTTTGATAAGCCGGACTGATGTTCCCATTCGATGCTCAAAAAGCTTTTGATTGCGTCTCTTTTTTATTTTAATTATATATAAATATTAAATAGTATTTTTATAGGTATACATATACATATATTAAATATATACATCTCAGTCTGACTTTAATAAATGACAGCAACAACAAAATTGTATTAAAAACATTTCAATCATTCAGGAAATTGAATTCATTTGATTGCCGACTTGTATTTGGCATGGTTGCGGGGTAAAAATCTCTGATCTGGCTATGCCTTTTTAGGATTTACAAAAATAAACCTGATACTTGTGTGTGAAGTGCATAAAAGGAGGAAGAAATAAACTCAAAATAGAATCTAAAATATTCAGTAAAACAAAAAGTTTAGCTTACAAATTCAAGTGTTTTATAAGTGCCCAAAGGCAAAAAGTGCTAACAATATGTTTACAATACACAAAAGTAAGTACTCAAAACTGATAAAACAAAAAAATTTATACAAACCAATTTGTTTATTTTATACATATACATACATACATATGTATATATGTACACATATACAATGATTTGTACATGTCTTAAAATTTAATTTTTATTTCTTAAAAAAAATTTTAATGTAAAAAAATTTAAAAAAGTGCTAAACATGATTACGTTAAATTTAAGAAAGTTAAAAGAAAAGATTGAATAAGTTGTATGCAAAATAATGAAGAAATTATTTTAAAAAATTTTATTCTTTTTATGTACATACTAACGTCAATAGTATTTTATATTTCTCATGGACTTTAATTAGTCAAAGTGATTTGGACTTTGCTCAAATCAAATATTTCAATTTTCATTATGCAATATCTAAGCTTGTGGTTACCCTGTATTAAAAATATAATTATTCTTACAAAATCCATAAAACTCCTCACAAAACTTTAAATATTATAAAAATTCTTTAAGAAACCTTGCTGGCTCCACCTAGTGTGCAATTTTCACTCTTGCTTTCATTTTCAAACGTTAAAAAATTCTTATTTTTTACTCTGTTCTTATACAATTAACTTTATGAAAACTGAAAAGAGAACAAAACAGAAATTTAAAAGGTTTTGACAAACGTTTAAATAACACTTGTTCCATTTAAATAACAAATTTTGTGATTGTAGATAAAGCCGAATAATTCTTAAGAAAAAATTCCCCAAATATGGTTCTTTCTATCTCTGTCTCTCTCATTTTCTGAAATTAGCATCCGCCTTCGTTATCGTATTTAACACCATTCTAAGAAAAAAACCCAATATTGACACAATTTAAAGCTAAATTTTTGACCAGATCATGCGTAATGATTTCTCTATTCTATTACGATAAATGTTTAGGCAAACTTTAACACCAAAAACTTTTGCGATAGATCAGTGATGTATTATCTGCTCAAACAAGTATTTATATACCTAATGTTTGGTAAGTACTTTTTAATTAATAATAATAATATAATTGTTATGAGTTGGGATCATGAACTTTTATATAGAATATATTTCTTGATATTTATATACTCTGGGTTCATTTGGGTGATTTTTGATTGCCGTTATACAATTGCCGGCGCAAAATACGTTCATTATTTTTGCCGTTTTTTTTTTTTTCTTTTTTTGCGATTATAGCAGAGATCAATGCACTGACAACAATTTACTTGGCGTAATTTGCAAAAAGGCAATTGAAATGCAATGCAGGCGGAAATTACATAGATTGATTGTGCTCTAGATTTACATTTTGATATAAAGAATTTTTAAAATTACTAGATTGTATTAATTACAATTTAAAATAAAAGTATACAGATTGGCAAAGTCGATGAACTTATGATCTTTCTTATCAAAGCATATATTTTATACTTATACAATTTTATAAAATCCTATTTCAAGTCAAATGCGTAGGTTTAGAATGAAATTTTTTAAACGATTTTCAATACAAAGATCAAATCTATTAATAACGGTTTAAATCTTTTGTATTTAGTTTGTCCCTAGCAACCATAGTATAATAAAAGTTTATTTCTGGTATAAGGAAAATACACATATGATTCTCGAAAATGAGTCTATTTGATTCGATGAATGCAAACTAGTATTTCAATATTACAGTTATCAATCTTATATACAGCTTTTATGATTATTTGCACGCTATAATTTTACATTTGTCGGAACCTAACGGATCGAGTGATGTATTTGTCCGACCGATTTAAGTCGTTAATTAAATTGAAATCAATCATTATTGTTTTTGAAGCTATGGTCAAGAGAGAGAGAGAGAGAGAGGGATAGTTGAATATTTTTATTTTATTTTAGTTTTTTGGTTTTAAAAAGATAAGTTGGAAAGACTAGTTTTAATATCATTCGTTTCAATTTCAAACTTAATAAAGTTAAATTTAGTTTAAGGGCGGTTGCGCCCTTTGATCCTACCGAATGTGTACTTAATTTGTTGCAATTCATGCTAAAAAAAAAAGGACTGGTAAATTTTTAATTGTTAATATTAGTGTACTTTTAAAAGTCAAGTTTGATAATATCGATTAGTTAATTAGCACTTTTAGAAAATATAGTTTAGAAGACAAATATGTTACTCAGCAATAAAATCATTTTTTATTTTTATTGTTTATATTTTTGTATACATTTATTAATTTTAAAACCTGTATAAGACTATCATTGATTGGTCGAAAAGGGTATAGAAAGTCTGTATGGTATTTTCACAAAGTATTTATTTTGTCTTCCTGAAGATATTGATTCTATATTTATTTAATAAATATATTATTGTTGAAATATTATTAATATTTCCATTTCTGTAAATTAGTATACAAATTTAGTTTGTCTGCTTAAATAAGGAAGCTATAAGTATTTATATCTAAGTAAATACATATGTAAATGGTTTAGTGTCATAAATCCGTATATAATATCTAAAAGTTTATAATTTCTTTTCTATCGTATTACTATTACTGGTACACTGCATTATCTCTTTAATATTGTTAATACTTTTGAATATTTGAAATTAGTTATAGCTGATTTTGCTTTGTATAGAACCAGAATGGTGATTAAAAATAATAATCTGCCTGCTTATTTCATCTAATAAAATATCACACTTCCCATTCGTCACACATTGAGACCCTGGCCCTGCCCCCTGATGGAGTGTTAATTAAATTTCCATCACAATTTGTTTGACTAAATTGTTATTTAAGATTTAAGGCTTTTGACGCGCCCAGCGCTTATAATATATAATTAGAGCAAGTCATTTAAATATATATATATATAAATAATATACATATATGTATTAATTGAAGTTTATGGTTATTTTTATGAGAGGCTACAACAAGTTAAATGTCTTCATTATGTTAAGCTTTTTGTTTTTATTTTAGTAATTTTTTATTTTAAATTTTAATACACGGTTAAGGGGTTTTAATGGTTTTTTAAATGCTTGTAATTTTGATTGTCGCCATAATTGATCAAATATGTTAGCCGGATCGCATGTACTTGAGATGCCAGATGCCTGAACTTGAACTTGAATAGAGGCTGGACACATATAAGTACTGATAATACCCCCAATCAGAAACCCATGTACATTTGTAAGTAATATAGTTATTTAGTTTCGAATGAAAAATGCCTTCACAACGAATGTGTTACAAGGGCAAATACTCTGATACCGATACCTATGTTTATACAACATATGTATGTATGATGTATGTATATGCTATATAAGATATAAATTCGAAAACTAAATATTTAGGGGAAAAAAAACTGAGCCCTGATTACTTGAAATTTGCGTCGCAGTTTTAATTAATTCATAAATTGTTTTTATTCAAAAACCAGTAGCCGAAGCTGACCCGAAAAACATTTTTATTTTGTGGGAAAAATGTAAGATTCGCCGATAATTTTTGTGCAAATTCATGATTAGCCAACTAAAATGAGTGAACACAAAAGCGGCTTTCGTTTTTATGGAGCTTGAGAAATACGTAATTTGTTTTGATTGTTGAACTGAGTATCGAATATGAATCGTTCTACTACTCATTCTCATCGTTCAATTCCTTTTTGTATTCATATTGGTTAAATTTTTTTATTCATCATGCTTGTTAAGGGAATTCTGCCACATTCATCTATTCTCTTTTTAGTTTTGGTTAGACATGGTCAAAGTGCAGTGAATGTACGAATCACAGTGTTTCGAATCAACTCAAATCCTTAAATTTTCATCTAACACTTGTTTACTTTTAAGATCACTTTGGCAAATTTTCAGCAAAAAGAAAAATATATAAAAATATTAAATATAAAAATATATTTAAATTTATCGATTTCGAACTATTATTTGTTTCTATTGAATCTGTGTTTTCTTTGAACAGTTTGAATCGAATTCAGTTTTGTTTTAAGAAGTTAGTTCAAAAAATATAGGAAAAAGCTTTATTCTAGAAAAGGATATTCACTGGACTGAAAATCCATTAAGCCAAAAAATTGTATACTTAAAATAGATATTTCAATCCATTAACTAAAATATAGCAACTTTCAGATTTTACAAACTGTTTATTTTTTAAATAACTTTTAAATTTAGTTTAACCTTATAAAGAGTATTCAAATATCTATAACAAT
Source organism: Drosophila emarginata (assembly GCA_037075365.1). Lineage (NCBI taxonomy): Eukaryota > Metazoa > Arthropoda > Insecta > Diptera > Drosophilidae > Drosophila > Drosophila emarginata. The sequence goes on from JBAMCD010000012.1 coordinate 1,267,200, forward strand.
TGTAAGGAAATTTGTTTGAAGTCGTCACATTTGACGCTTGTTTATTAATTTTTTATGGCAATAAGTCAAAGTTCTTTTCCACACAAGCTACTTATAAAATGGGAAAAAGAATACAATCCATTCTATGAGAGTCCACACACCGTCAAATGAGTTACGAATAGAAGAAGAAATTGCTGACTCAAGGTACACAAAAGCTATGACGAAATTTCGGTATCAAAATGAGATAGAGGCCCGACCCCGTCCAGAATCCCAAAAAACAAGTTTCATTCGCGAATTTTTTTTAAATTGTGAAATTCCATTGCAATTCCCTTATTTTTTTTTTGTTGTTGTTGTTGTTGTTTTTGTGTGTATTTTGTATTTCTTGTTTGACATAAGTCTATAATTAAGTATTGTGTTAAATATTCATAAAGTTAACTTTTAATCACTGTTGTCTGGGAATACGAATTTCGGGTTTCTACGATAGCATGACTGGGCAGAAAATCGACAAATTAAAGAGATGACTTTGATCATGGGCATGTGGGGTAATTAAATTGAGAGAGGACATGGATATACATACAAACATACTTATGAAGGTTTCCACGTGGAACAAGGCTGACTAATTGCTCGAGAACTAGATGATGGCTATGACGGAGTCTATGACCATAGGGGAATTCCGCTAGCATGCGTTTACGCATAAACATCACGTTGTTGTGTTATAAACCCACACATTAAAAACTATATAGACACACACACACAGACACACATACACACAAACAACCGGAACAAGTCAAAGCCCTGTCTATTACCAGTATTATTAATATATAATAAAAAAACAAAAAACTCTCGTTACGATCGGCACTCGACGCTCGTCACTCCAATCGTAATTTGTTTTTTTTTTTTTTTTTTTAATTACCCCCCTGTTTGCACTTGAAGAAATCAAGAATCGATCCAGAAACAATGTTAATTGATAATTGCTTAGTTTATAATTGGAAGCATATTAGCAGCACATGCTGCTGATGTTGGTTCAAAGTTTAAACCAAGATCAAATGCCAGTGGTTTAATCATAAATTTGGATATGAAGGGGAAAAATAAATTTGCATTTTGAAAATACAATTTTATTACCCTATAAGTAATATAAATATGAAAATGCAAAGTTTCAAGTTTACTGCACTTACACTTTGATTCTATAGACGTACATATTATCATCATCTTCATCATCATTGTCATTATCAGATGAGATGAAACGGGGGTTGGGTCATCAATCATGCATGCAAAAGCGAAACGCATAGAAACAAGTTCCTTTTTGAATGATCGCTTAGTCAGATTTAGAAATAGCGCCAGAGACAGACAGCAATCGAGAGATAAATGGATATCGACAGAGAGAGCTAATGATCGACAAATGTTTAAGGGAAACGAACAAATTGCTTGTCAACAAAACGTGAGGGGAGGCGTAGTTATTTAGTTGATATCTAGTTAGAAATTAGCTAATAGATGACCTTGCATTCATTCTATATAAATTAAAGTACAGTTGTGTAGCACAAGAGCACATGATTTTTGAGATTACTTTCAAAAACGTATTTACTTTCTATTAATTAACTTAAATATTAATGAAATTCAAGTTTATATTAAAAGATTTACAATTATATCAAGGTCGATGATATCTTGTGATGTGATTTTTCATACTTTATCAAAAATCAGTAAAAAACAATTAAGAAAAGAAAGACTAACAATAGTATGGAAATAAAGTTATGTGACATACAAATAGTTCTCAAGAAGAAGAAAAAAAAAACACTAAAAAGAATGATAAGGAATAAAAGAAAAGATAAAGAAAATTAATGAAGAGGAAAAGGAAAGATGGGGAAATGGAAAACAACACTTAAAACAATAAATACTTTTAAAAAACGTGGCACATAAAAAACGACAAACAAGTAGTTTGGAAAATGTTATGGTGCTATTAAATAATAACGATTATTTAAAGGTTATTTTTTATTCGACTATTATTTTTGTATAATTTACTATTTTGTAAATAACCGCTAAATAAAAATTATAGAAAAGTTAAAAAGAAAGAAAATAACAAAAATATTAACATTAGGAAAATATTTTATGAAACTTAAAGGGAAACTTATTAAACAAATATAATTTGACTGTAACCTTACATGGATACAGGTAGATTATCGTTAATGTAATCTACATTCAGATATCCAGTTTGTATAGTTTCTATACCCAATTCAAACACCCAGTTTTGAATTTCCATCTTTTACTAATTGGCACTAAAATTATATGATAAATTGCATAGAATTTTTTATGCATTTTTTTTTTGCTATTGAACTTGTCGTTGTAATTTGTTATTGGTACTTAAATTGCTCATATGAAAAACAAATATATATATTGAAAAATAAAATTGTTAATAAATTTGTATTTCTCATTTGATCAATTTCCGCGTTGACATTTCATATGTATCTTTGACTCATAGATCCAACAACAATAACATTAACAATAGTAGACCTAAAGAGGTATCAATCTATTTTATTGTGCGCACCTAAAATGAAACCATTTGACCTTCCCCAAGACCATTGAACTCAAACACTTTGACATCACAATAAACCAGACAAAAATTGATATATTCAAATTTGCCAAAGATTTGCTCTTTTTCTTTTGCATTATTTTTTCTCTTTTATTTATTTAGTTTTTTTTTTTTTTTTTGGAGCGCGTGTGTCTTTTCGTTTTAACTCCCATTAAATATAGTTGGATATATAGAGATCCGTTTGGGAATCGTAATGTTTTAATTATAATAATTATCCGTTTTTATTAGATTTTCTTAAAGCCGATTTCCTAGAATTATTAAATAAATTGACAGAGTAATTTGCCAAGTTAAGAGTCATATTTAACTGCCCATATATGCATATCCAATCGAGGGCAGTTTAAAAAATAATTAAAGTGCATTTTTTTTATAGCTGAAAATAAATGTTATTAATATTGGAGTTGGAATTAACAATAGAGGTTTTCAATAAAATCTTTGAATCTTTCATTTACCAAACAATGAAATATACGAAGGTCCTTAAAATATAGCAAATAAAATAGGATCACTGCACAAAAGAAATATAATCTTCATTAAATAAATACAATGTATTATATTTCTTAGATTCTTAACGTAAACGCTAAAAATATTTCACTGATAATAGATCATCTTCGGATCAAATGTCAGGCCAGAGATTTATTCATTCAATTCACTTTTGTATTCAATATATGTATGTTGCTTTACAGAGAATTAGAATTTGTTCCAAAGAATGGTTCCTTTCTGGCTAACTATTCAGCCTTCTCTCTCATTTACTACTATGTAGGTATTCATTAGTGCCATATTGGAATATTAAAAGTGACAAGTGGCAATTGTATTTAGATAAAAATGAGATTCGACTGATATCACGTCTTCATAAAATGTAATTATATTGTTAAACAAGTTAAATATTATATATAAAACGATGAAAATATTTAAAGATTCTTTAACTTTAAAGAAATTATTTAAAGAAATGCTTTAAATTATATAATTATTAAAGTGTATACCCAGTGTTAATACGAGGTATTCAAAAAATGAAATGTATTATTAATATTGGCGTTAATTGCGTTTTTGTCCATTTTGATTGCATTGCGGGAAATTATTTCATCATTGATTCCGGCTCAAATCGGTACAGAATATGCCATATGCCATATTATACTGCCATATCATTCTCTAATTAGACCACTTTACTGGCTAGTTCGCACTTGCTAATCATAGGGTGGCAATCGAAAATCAAATTCATGTCTCAGTTTCAGTTTTCGCATTGATTAATTAGTAACTGCAATTTGTTTTTACGGAATGCCGCCGCTTTACAATAAAGGGTTCATTGGGGTCAGAAGTTATTATACGATCTGTAGACTTTAGATGATCATTAGTACTGACGTCATTCAACTTGCCCTAGAATGATTTAGTAGCATAGATTAGATATTGTCTCTATATTTAAGTGCTGACGTCCAAAAAATTGCGATCACGTTCGCAATGCTTGGCTCATGTTTTATTTAATTGCCATTTCTGTGCGGACTACAAAATAAAATAACAAGACTTTGCCATTTAATGAAATAGTTACTGCAATCAAAAAAAAAAAAAACAGGAACAACAAATTTCACCCAAAGAAAAATTAACATTAGATTTTGGAACAAAATAGACAAAAGTTCAATTGATAATGTTAAGCAGCCAAGTGCAATGTAAATTGGGACACGAAATAGCCGAAAAAAGAAAATAACAAATAGAAATAAATAAACAAATGAAGCGAAAGAGAAGGCTAGCTATAGAAACAGGCACAATAATGTGAAAGAAAGCCGAGTGTCGGCACCTCAAGAGACCTGGGAAGTACCTTTTCAATAAATAGAGAAAGTAACTGGAACACATAATGAAGACAATAAGAAATTCATATGAAGTAACTTTGTAAACAATTTAAATGATTCAGAATAAATTAAATATTTATCATTTATTTGCATAAAGAACACTGAATTTAAATAGTTTGGAAATTAATTATTATATTTAAAAGATGATAAAAACGACATTTGATTTTACCATTAAAGTTTGAGAAATTATTATTTTCTCTTTTTTAATATTTATATTATTTATACTTTGTACCGAACTATAAAATATTTTCTGAATTTGTTAAATTTGTTAAAACACCTATGTGATTTTAATATATGTAATGTATATTAAGTGTCTATTGGCATCAGATATATCTAATTGTTCACATCCATTAAGTTATTTTAATAATTAGTTGTACCTAAAATTTGATGAGATCTTTGCTTTTCGTCGTATATAGTTTTAATAGGTATAAAGGATCGATAAATCGGCAATAATCAATTAAAAATTGGTTTGTTATCTGTTATATTTCATCTTAATTAATCAGTTTTGATTCTTTTCAAAGAAAGAAAAAAAACGTTTCATATGTATCCTATAGATACAATTGTTAAAGAGCTGCATCTGCAATTCATTCTTAGTGAGTTATATTATATTTCTCTTACTTTAATGAGTTCATTAATATCATATTAATCGTATTAATTGAATTCAATAAAAGTGAATTGCAGATAAAGTGCATGTTAATTATTTAACAATAAGATTGATTTAATAAATCAATGTACCGAAGTATTTTACTGATACAATTCATTCTATGTGCATTATCTCATTCAATTCATTATTAAGCATCTATCTGAAAAATTAATTGACGTAACTTTTAGCTTAATATTAATTCGAATTCGTTCACCCATGTCTATTCATAAAATGTAAAAACTAATTGTCGATTCAAGCAAATACTTGTGAATTTTCTTTTCCATTATTGCTTTCGAAATCCATCAAAATGAATGGTTAGTTTTCCAGCAATTCCCCAAATTTTTATAACTTCTCTCCCGAAACCTGCTGTCGTCACAAGGCAATCAAATCAAAAACAATATTACCCCCCATAATCAAATTTATCCACTTAACTATTACCACAGAGCGTCATTATACAAAATGGGCGTGACTGAAACTAATTCGATAATTTTCGGAACGTTGATTACAAAATCGATATCAGACATCAAAAATCAAAACTGATAATTCGCGAAATTTCTAAATCTTTTAAATCAAACATAAACGGAAGACAAGATGCAAGAATTGAAGGTGATTGGGTTTCTTTATTATATAAGACAAATAAAAACATAATGGAAAAAAAGTGAATTGTTATTTTTTTTTAAAAACCGTTCATGTACAGACGAACGCATAAAAACTTGATCCGAAATTGCGACGCGACGATCGTTAAATCTTGTTAAATTGTATGTAAATGCCGAAAAGTAGTTTTCCATACCGACCACACGTCGAATGAGTAATGTGGCATCATCCGTCGAGCACATGGAAGCCTAATCGTATGGTATTTCCCCAAACCAACGGAGTAAGGGGACGGGGACGAAGGTATCCGAAATAACCAACAACAAAAAACGACAAACTGGTTAAAAACGTTCAATTTTTTTTTTGCGTTTTTTTTGGCTTAGATCAGAAGACCGGCTCAAAACAAAGCAAAACAGCTGAGCGCGAAGACAGCGCCAACGGCAACGACGGCGGCAGCGACGTTAGCAGCGACAACTACGTAAAACGTCTGCGTCTCCATAACGTAAGAAAAGAGAAGTGACAAGTCGCTGCTGCTGCTGCTGCTGCTGCTGTTGCCGCTACTCTCCCACACATATATATACACACATACACACACACTTGCTCTGTAAATGATCTGACTAAAAATCAAAACTTAAAACCCGTAAGTTTACCTGTTCGATCATTTCACGTCCGTGTTTTCATTCATAAGCGAACTAAGCTGGCGATCGGACGCAAACGCGCTTCAATTTATACTTAGATTAACTATCTTTAAGATTCAGTCAGTGACCAACAATAAATCTATATATATATGTATATGTAATTAAAAAGGAGCTGTAGTAGCAAAAACCCAAAGATACAAAAAGTTTTTAAGTGCAGCAGCCAAAAAAAAAAAAATATATAAAGAGAAAAGAAAAAAATAAACAAGACAATAAATGTGCAAATGTGAATAGACTAACAATTTCCAATCAACATAAAGAAAATTTTGTATAATTTTGTTTTTTATGTGTTTTTAAAACTGCAATTATGAAGGACTTTGGCAAAATGTTTGCTCGACGTTATAGTGCAGTCTGTGTTAGCGATGAGGAGGCAGGCCAAAATAATAAGCATAATCCCAAAACGGAAAACTTGCCTTTGCCAGATGCTGATCCTTTGGCAGCCTCCGCTGCATTGGCAGCCTTGCAGCGTGTCCAAAGGCGAAAAAGTCTCAAGGCTAACAGATCAATGAAATCGATGAATATATTGGGCAGCTTTTTTAATGAGCCCGATCATGGCAAACGTAATCGTGTACCCAAACGTAAGTCTCGTCCTTTCACTTCTAAAGGACACAATATTTTAAGAGTGTGCATATAGTGAATTTCTAGAGATTTCCAAAATTTAAATCAATCAATTTTTGTTTCATCTGGTTTTAAACGCGGTTCGTCTTTATTTTTTTTTTTTATTTCTTCTTTCAAATTTTGTTGTTCATGAATTTCAAATTGAATTTCAAATTACTGCATTAATTATGAAAATTTAACTTTTTTGCCGCGCATTCGCGGAACAAACACAAAAAAAAAATTAAAATAGCGAAGACAAACTGTTTATAAAAAAAAAAAAAAAAAAACATTGATGAAAAAACCAATAGTCGGCTGTTTAGCATAGCACTTTATGTTTGTTGTTGGTGATTTGATTAGCCAAAAAATGACAAAAACCAAATACAAGAAAAAGAAATAACAACAAGACAATCAATTTGACAATGACATAGTTTAACTTAAAGTCTTCTCGAATCGTCTAAAGATGCCTGTAGTAGTACAATAAAAATATATATTTAAAACCGTTAACATTTCAATACTTACTTACTTGTTCCGATAGCCAGCTTCACCCTGAACTTGACCATTATAAAATTCATTTCCACATTTCCATTTCTGGCCTTAAAAGTCTAACAAGTTTTCCCCCACAATTGAAAACAAAAAATGCATTGAAACTAAATTAAAACGGCAACAACAAAAATAAAAACAAAAGCGAAAAAAAGAAAACGTGAAACTTTCGGGGGCTGACCTTTAGTTAATGTTGTTTTTCATCTACTTTCATTAACACCTCGAGATATCTGGCTCTCGATCTGCCCATACATATACTCGTACAACAAAATTTCGTTCAAAAAAGGCACGCAACGTTTCTTTCTCGAAGAAGAATTCAAGAACATTACGAAATTCGCACATTTTCAACGTTTTGAACAAATTTCAAGAAAATGAGAGAACGAGAACGTATCAAAATCAACAAAGAGTAATATCAAAAAATAACAAAACAATAAATTGAATAGATAAATATGAAAAGAAAAAAAATAAAGAAAAGATTATAAATTGTTGTGTATTTGATATTATGCGAGAGTCGTCAAACATTTGCTGAAAGCAATTAGCTCAAAATGCCTCAAGTACTTCCTTATATATAAAAAAAAAACATTGTTTGCCTAATCAAAATTATTGAAAATACATATGCAGAAAAAACAACAACAACGAGAATATATAAAACTAAAGACAATAAATACATATAAATAGTTAATAATCATTTGCATGGATCATTATGAAAATAGAGAATAGCAAATTTAATTTAAAATTCTAAAAATAGCCAAGGCATAGTTTTCGGTTGTTTTTTTTTTTGTTTTAATTAATATTTTATCACAGTCAAGGAAAAGCTTTTATATCACATGCAAGAGGGCAGATTGAGAAGTTAGAAAATTGACTAAAAAGAATATTGACAAAGAATTATTTTAATTTTGTTGTTGAACTTTTGGGTGTCTTTGAAAGCATAAATTTTGCATTCATTTTGCATTGGTGTTTGTTTAAATCAAAAATAGATGATGAGTTCATCAACATTTTAAACGAGATTTTGTTTGAATTGCTATAAATACTTTTTAGCAGCACAAATTTTAAATACAAGAAAATTATTTCTAATTCCAAAGGAGTTTAGTTAACCTTTGATATATTCAAACTTTTCTTTGTTTATATAAATCAAAAGTATACTATATCATAAAAATCATTAAAAAGTATTTATTGTTTTTTAATCAATTTAAAACTGTACCCTTTTGCCTTATATACGTCAATGTCTCGATGTGTCTATAACAATTAGCCAGAAATTGCATTTTAGATTATTTACTCTCGTCAAGCTTCTAATTAAATGTATTAATCGACTGAGCACCTGCCATAGGTGCTTGGAAATCACACTATTTTTAATAGATAAATACTTGTTCGAGGTGAAAGTTCATTTTTGAAGAATAAAATTATAGCTTGCAAATTGTTGTTTTAGCTTTTATTATTGATAAGTGAATCATTTTTAAAATGTTATAGAATATTGTTATCGAATTTAAATTAATTAACCTTAAAATAACAGTTAAATTTGTAAATTATTAAACAATTTAATGAAACTATAAAATTGTTAGAATTCTTTATGATGCTACTCTATTAACTTGTTGCCAAAGCCCCAAAACAGGTTAACTTAAATATAACATAAGGAACTTTATGAATCAGAATCAAAATTAGAAATTGAAAGGCTTTCTTATACAATACTTTGCCGCTTGTGGCTGATTATTAAAATATACATACATATGTACATATGTATGCATATTGAATTCTATATGTTTGACTAGACAGCCGATTAATTGCCACAAATTATAACCAAGTGCAATGTCTTGGTTTATGGTTCTCATTAATAAATCGCTCAACACAACACAAAAGACTACAAAGAACAAAATAAATAAAAAAAAAGAAGTAAAACAAAACAATAGAAAAAACTTGCTCACAAAGTGGCAACAAATTTATTTAATGCAAAAGAATCGTATCGCATATCGCTCACAGTTATTCATTAGGGGCGGTATCCATAAAATTAAAAAAAAAAAAAAATACACACAATGGCGATACAAATTTTTGAAAAACTGAACAAGTTTGAGCATTGCTGCTCGCATAAATTGCCTCAGATTTCAAAAGTGGCCTGAGGTTATCAAAAAACATTTGCTTTAAGATAAATAATTACAATAAAAAGTGCCTGTTCATGGTCAAACAGGATTGCCGACAGATTGGCTTGTGTTAAAATACGATTTTGCAAAAAAAATAAAAAAAATTATTTATGCAAAAAAGCAGACCATAGATAATACGCACACTCACAAAAATTAAACAAGGCAAAACCAAAAAAAAAAAAAAAAAGATGAGATTCAAAAATAGAAGCTTGAGACATTCTAATCATTCTACCAACGAGGGCAGCATTAAAACTAATATTGCATCTAGGCTTAATTCTTAATACTTAATGCATTGGATATTTTATGAATATTCTTAAACTTTAAATTAAAATTATAACATTAATTCATAGATAAAACAATAGAAGAGTATATGCTTACTATTATTTTTGTTCTGATTCCATTAAATACTTTAATGGCACATCTCGTACATATTGATTGAGACACATCAATTTATGAGTAGTCAGAAAAGGTGATGCCAGGGGGATGGGTGAGAGGTTTATTGGATAGCAAAGCTTTATTGTAAACGCGTATTGATATATGCTGATCGGTGGGTTTAAGTGCCAAAACAAGTTTAACACATCATTTTTTATTTGGCTTGTAGGAATTCTAGTTCGCAATTTTGCGAAAATAAAAAATTGAAAAGAAAAATACAACAAATAATAATAAAAACAACAAAATAACCAAAAACAAGACAAAACCGTAAAACGAAACTGAATCTGGCTATTGCCACATGCCAGGCATCTGCAAAAAAGGGGCGTCAGAGTAAAAAATTTTCTCTTTCGAAAGCATAAAGCAACGCAAAAACAAATAAAACTCATTAAAAATGTTTGCTTGCAGTTTAGTTATTGCCAAAGCTGTATGCAACATGTTGCAGCAGCATGTTGCAATCGATGTACCAGGAGTAAAGCTGGCTATGCCTAATTGTTCACCTGTCTCCGACGTAATAAATTTACGTCATTTTTGTTTACCGGCAACCAAGATACAAGGGTTCCAAAGACCTCAGACTCTTCTATAGCTTACCCCGGGTAATTCCCAGTAGTAAAAGTTGCCAAATCACGTTAAAGTAAATAAAAATGTTGATGCTTGACGATGATGCTGGATCATGATGATATCTAAAGTATGTGTATGGAAAGTGATTCATGTCTTAAGTACACAGAAACAAATGCGATTGAAAAGTCAAAACAGCTGTGTGAGAAATGTTGTAGTTGTTGTAGCCAAATAAATGGGTTAAGCTGAAACCAGTGACAGCATAAATACATACATACATACATATAAGGTGATATCTGGTTTGGGATGAAAGAGTTAGCATCAAGTGTGAAATATTTGAAAGGACTTAAAAGTATTTTTCTATTTTTTCAATTATTATTTATGTTAAGGTATTAAAAAATAATAATCATCTATAAAAATTATGCAAAAATAAATAATTTATTCAACTATATTTAACTTGTAGACCAAATTTATACAAATACAATTTTTTTTCTATTTGTGAATGAATAAACGAGAAAGAGATCACGATAAACTCTCATTGAAATAAATCTAATGATTTACTACTTTCTATTGACCTTCATTTTTTCTATTTTAAATAAAATGACTCAAATCAACGGTTACTGACCTTTCGAACTTTGAACAACAATTGACGTCATGACGCCAAGGGAAATCAAATTGCGATTTAAGCAGCCGGTTTCTTACTTCTTTTATTTTTTTAGTGACTTCTAAATAGATTGATTTGACTATAAATCATTCAAAATGTTCAGGAAACCCTTTTTGATTAAACTATACACAAAGCATATTATAATATAAAATATTGTAATCTTAATTAAAAATCAAAGCGAAATTCAAACGGCGGCTATCATTTAAACGGTAGTCGAATTGAACAATGAATCAATGAATGATGACGACAACAATTTGAGGGTCATACAATGCCACCGTACAGCCCTTAAAAGCAGATCTCGTTTTTCTCTCTGTCTCTCCATATATTGTATATATGTATGTATATATGTATATGTATATAAATTTTTATTTTGTTTACAACTGTCCAAACAAAAGACTTAAGGCACAAACTTGACAGAGGTAAACACCTAGTTTCACCCGCCCCACCCATGTCCCTCCTCTTGGCACTATTTGCTGTTCGCGTGCTTGGCGTGCGTTGATTGCAAATAAAGTTGAGCATTCCCACGAGCTTTAATTCAGAGGTACAAAAAAAGGAAAAGAAAGAAAACTCTGTGGGTGGTATTTAATGAGAACGTGCCTTGAAACTCCAATTAGAACATTGTCAAAAATATATATATATATGTATATTTGCCTGATATTGGATATTTTGGCAAAACAAACAAAGCAATTAAACACTAACAATAGAAGAGGCAACAACAACAACGAAAAGATAAAAACAAGATATCATAACATAGAATAATTTGCATTTTGCATTTGCGACTTTCAATTGGGGGTACAAACAATTTATTTATATAAATATACATATATTGTATATATGTATAATTTAAATATAGCCCGAATTCTTTGTTCATCAAAATTTTGACGTTTTGCACCTAACCAACAAAATACGCCAAATTATTTGTAATGCATACAAAGTGATTAATTAAACTTTGCAAATGTAGATGGCAAAGAAAACTCAATGAAATATACCGAATTAGCAATACTCTACTTGTTACAAGACTCTAAGCAAGCATAATTTATGAATGATAAATAATATATATCATGAATAAGAAAAGTTCCTTTGACTAAAGATATATTAAATATTTTTGTGTAGAATAAAGTTTTTTATTGAAAAGTTATCGAAGCCCTCGTCGCATCACCAATAATTGAACAATGACTGTTTTATGATATTTCAATTAATTTTATATTTGATTATAAAGTTTCAATACCCGTGTCAATTAAAGAAAAACAAAACCATTAAAGCTCGTTGTGCTTGAAATGAAAGTAGGTACGAGGGTACATCGGACCGTTGACGATACCTCAACTTTTCAGTTTAACTTTGACTTTGTGGCGACAACATCTAATAGATAAGCTAAAAGTGACAACCAAAAAATATAAATCTATACATATAATTATATATCTATAACAAGTGATCGATTTACTTTGCCCATCGCCCAACATATTGAATTCATAATCGCTAATTATGACCGTGGTACGTCGTCGTTTGCGTCGCCAATCGCTGAAGGATTTTCTAGGTGCCCTCTATTCGCAGCGTCGCTTCTCCCTGGAAAAGTTGCGGCATTTTCAACAATTGCGCAATCGTCGACAAGTGATATGTAAGCCTCAATTGCAGAATGCAGCTACATTTTTCGTTACCTATGTATCTGTGGTTAGTTAAAATCAAATTCTAGTCACAATGGTTACACATAGATCGTTAACTCTATATATAGAAATCAGTAAAACAAGAAGGGAATGAGAATGCAGCTGCTTTTGCTAAAAGGAATATTCCTCTATAAAAAAAAAAGAACTGGTTACTTGAGGCATAAAAATAAAAACCAACAGCAGGATGCCAAAGAAGATCAGCAAGATACAAGAACAAGTTCAAAGTCAATGTCATTATCGCAGAAATGAAATCGAAAGAAGAAAAAAAAAAGTGAAAAGATTGTCCGCATGACAAGGCCGTAACGAATACGATATGCACCATGCGGTTATAGCTGATGATCGAGGTGATCTACCGTGACTCATCATCAGATTAATTCTAAGCAGACGCGAAATGACAGTGTATATGAATATAGTGAAAAAAAAAAATGCAACGACTTTATAATTTTCTGTAAAGAAGACAGTGACAAGATAAATTTCCAGTTCGTTTAATTTCCTTTACATGAAAGTGAGAAATAAATTAACAAGGATCACACTAAACATCATAAAGCAACCTCAGAGAGATCAAGTTTCAGAATAATCTGTTGACTGTATATAGTATCTAAATATAGACCAAAGAATTCTTTGAAGACACACCTCTAATAGATTTTATAGAGTGGTTTTCCAACCAACTCTCTTACAGTAACTTCTTCAGATCAATTTAAAGAACAATGAACAAAAACAAAAGTCCGAAGGAATAAATAATATAAAAGGCAGTCCCAGCATGCCAATTTAAATGTTGATGGCTTTAAATGATAATCAGTAACCAGTTCAGGTTTCTCTCGCAATCAGTGGATAGAGAACATAATGGTTCCCTAGCATCATCATCATCATCATCATCATAGTGGCGCGATTTGAATGCACGTGTCTCGGCCACGCATCGCGAGATTTTTTTTTTTATTTTAGCTCATTCGTTAGAGGCACTGTGAGGGCTTAAGTGAAGGGATTGGAGAGTGAGGGTTTTAATGAGCGACAAGTTCTTGACCAAATGCAACTTGGACAACGGGAAAAACAAGTTGCCTGACTGTCCATAAAGACTTTTGTTTTGCCGATTTAATGAAGATATTTATATGCACGCATACACAAACATTTTACCTATATATATATATACACATATATATACCGGGGCGGTGGCTATGTCATACACCCGGCTCGCGGTCAGTAAATTTCATAGTAAAAAAAAATTTACAAACTACATTACGAATTATTTAAGTTGCATACATATCGTATATAAAATCATCTGATTGACTATACGATCAGCTGTCTAGAAACTGTCTACAGTTGTCGGGACACTGTCATGTTCAGACATAATGCATTTCATAGCCAATTAACATAATTCCAAGTGTCAGTAAGGCGCAGTCGAAAGTGTCAACAGACTTCCACATCGACACTCTTCGCTACTGAATCCAAAAATTCAAGGTCGATTTTTTGAAATGGAATGAAGTATCACTACTTGGAATATCTACATCTAAATATGTGCATAAATCCGAGGATACATACAATTAAATTATTCAACTATCCATTTGTTTAGATCATACAAAATGATATGAACCCAAAGACTACATATATTTATTTTCAAACACATGTGTTTTTGTATACAAAAAGAGAAACATACAAAAATTTGTTAATTCCCAGGCAAAAATATAATTTATAATATATATATGTATATGTATATTTTTTTTTTTTTTTTTTGAATTCCTAACTCTTTAGGCCAATACCTCAAGCATCGCTTAATTCACTTTTTGACTTTATTTTTGATTCCATTAAATAGTTTTTAGTAATGTAGAGTATAAACTGAATTCACATTTGCAATGTATGCCTTCTGTGTACATACATACATATACATACATTCATTCTACATATATGTATATCTAATGCATAAATATACATTTACATACATGTGTGTACTTATATACATACATACATAATACATAGCTTATGAATATTCGGTCCAAAGCTCAACGACTGCCAACCAAAATTATTATCAAAAAACCACACAATAAGATAAGACCTGCCGTTGGTTGAGATCTAAAAATAACAGAATAACCATTTTAATAAAATAGTAAATAAAATATTAATAATATATTACAAGTTGTTAAAATACCGATAATGGTATGCAAAAATATGTGTTCTTAATTCTAGAAATCGAATTATAAATGGGAATTAAGATGAGTTCCGAAATTAAGTAATTTAGATCGAAATGCTTATACATATGTAGATATATTCTTATATATGTAGATTCCTTAGTTACATCTTATTCAAGGACAGATTATGAATGCAAAAATAAATTGGAAAGAATAAAACAAACATTTACATCTGTCGTTTTCTTGGACTTTTGTGACGTCTGTAATATTCGACGCGTGTGTGGAAAAAAGATCAGAAAATACGTTTACTTATTAGATTATGACAATGATTAACATTTTTTCATGCAAATTTCATAACCATATTTTGATGTTGTTTTTTTTTTCTGTTTGATATTTTTTCAACTATTTAAGAGTTTTTCTTTTTGTTTTTCTGTGTTGCGAACGCGCGTGTGTCTAACACACGTGCTTACCTATTTATGTATGCATAATTAAATTGTGTTTTAATGAACTTAATGAGGAAATTTATATGTACTCAGCGATTGATCTGTGCCTTCTTAACTTTGATTTTTGCAGGCGCCTTTTTGTTACTGGCATTCGGATTTTTGGCTATAACAACAGCGGTGCTGGTTAAAGTATTTCAACCCTACGATTTGATATTCAAATGGGTAAGTCCAAGACCAAATTGACATCCACAAGCGTTTTGCATTTAACTGCCGTCCTTAGCCTTTTCATCAAATTGGTTTTTGGCCAATTATGCGTTCTAAGGTCTACTACATAGGCACGTACATATGTATATACAGACATACATACACATATATACAGACCATTTAGGTGCATTCCATTGAAATCAATTTAAAATCCAAATGTATGTATACAATTTGACCAATATTCTTGCTTTTCTTTCTCTTTCTATTTCACAGAAATTGATTATGGCTGATAACGGTGAAATTTTCAATCTTTGGGCCAAACCACCAGTCGATTTGTATATTAAAATCTATTTATTTAACATTACCAATGCGGAAGCATTTTTAGCAGGCCGCGAAAGGTTAAATGTGGAACAAGTTGGTCCATATGTGTACAAGTAAGTTTCTTAAAATTAGTTTTTTAAAAAAAATATAGAAAACAAAATTCTAATTTTGATAATTTTAGGGAAATAATGACTCATGAAAATATCACATTTAATGAGAATAATACCATGTCCACAACACCCAGTCATCCTTTGGTCTGGCAAGAGCATATGTCCGAGGGACGTCGGGAAGATGATCAAGTTGTAATGTTAAATATCGCCATGCTGGTAAGTCAATTAAATTAAATAATTTTCTAAATTCTTTGAAATTAATTTTCCAACTAAGAAAGATATAAGCTGATTTTAAATGATTTAGGAAACATAAACATGCAATGCACTGAATTTATATTTACGTTGTTAATCAAAAGGAATTATTAATTGATTTGAAAAGTCTTAGGTTTAAACAGTGGTACATTATATAACAAATTTTAGATTAATTAATAAGGCCAATTATATGTTTTTTATTTTCATTTTTTTTATTATGCCACTTTTCTATTTGATGATCAAACGAAAAAAACAAGAACTATTAAAATTTTAATCTTTAATATGTAATAATTACTTGACTTATTCACATTGATTTTAATTACATGGACAAGATAATGATATTAATATTTGTTTACCTTGCAATAATCGGTAACAACCAATTAAAAGCTTCCCGTCCTAAAGTGCATTTCCATCGTTTTGAATTCTAACAAGTCGTACGTAAACAGTCAAGGAACTTTCTCAGAATAAGTGCCCGTTATAATGTAATTCGAGTGATAACTGACTGCTGAAACTACTGACAGCTTATTTGTCAATATCGATAGACAGTAATTACTGCCTATCGATTGCTCATTATGCAAATTAACAGTTATACCGCTATACAAAACAATGGCAACAAATAGCCCCAAGCAATCGCGTGCCATGCACACGATGAAAAACAATAATAATTTCCGCTGTGAAAATGAACGAGTCGTAATGTGTGTGTGTGTGTGTGAAGGGGAAAATATATACCTCTATATGTATATAAAAAGAGAGACAGAATCAACTCACGTTTAGGTCAATAAACGTTACAAATAACAAAAGCAATAATATTATATACAAAAAGTTGTAATGTAATTACAATACCCTTACAAAGTTGTGCTTTTTCAACATCAGATTAATCTTATGTAATCTATATAGTCGTTGGATTAACATTTTGAAGTGCAATAAACTGTCATGTGTGTACATATAAGTACAAATCTTCAAAGGTTGTCACTATTATGTTCTTTAGTTCGTTAATTTAGTTTCCCGTCTAATTTTTCGCTAAGCTACATATACCCTTCTATTACAAGAGTATAATTTGTTCAATGTTTTTTTTTTTTTTTGTTTTGAAATGCCAATTTAAAAGTGCGAGAGATACGCTTATTATCTAATTCCATCTCACTCTTTCTCCATTTGTTTATTGCAATGACTTCAGTTTAATGTTTTAGTTTATTTAATATATATTTATATTATCTTAAATATTTGTTTTGTATTTGTGGGCGTGGTTGTTATTGTCAAACGACTCACAGTAATTTTTATTGATTAATGTAAGCATTTCCCTATTTGAAATCGTAAACAATTTCAAAGTATTAAAACAGAGTGAGGGCACAATTTTAAACTATAATTAATAGTTCATTTTATGATATTTCAATTAAAAGCAATTGAAATTAGCATAGAGCTGTAGGTTTTTTTTAATTTATTAAAAAAATAATCAAAACACAGACAGATATCCAAGTTCTGGAGAGGAAGCATTAGTATATAATAGTATACAGACATTTTTGTTTGATCCGGGTCCAATCAAAAATACGTTGAATAATACATGGTGCCTAGTTTGTTAGTCTATCACAGGAAATACGTAATTAGTTCCAATTAAATGTTATATTTATTGACTGTAATGGGCGGAGAAAACGAGCTACTAAACTGCCATCGAGATTCAGTTAATAATACTATAAAGAAAGATAAGTTTTTAGCAAGCAACGAAAAGGAAAATTTTGTGTCTTCCGACTTCAGTTATCTTTTAAGATGTTATTTTGAATTTAACTTAATTAAAGATTAATCGCATTTTCCCTTTTTATTTCAATTAGGCAATTTCCCATTTGACTGCCCAACATCCGTTCTTTGTTCGCATGGCTCTTAAAGGCCTCTTCGTGAGCACCAATTCGGAGCCATTAGTTCGCATGACTGCCAAGGAGTTTATGTTCGGTTATCCTTCAGCTTTAGCCACATTGGGAAACACTTTTCTGCCCAATTGGATATCATTCGAAAAGGTTGGCCTTATCGATCGCATGTATGATTTCTCCACGGACTATGAAACGTTCTACACTGGTGTACCAAATCCAGCAATATCGGGTCTATATGCCACTTATCGTGGTGAGACAACATTACCTCAATGGGAAGGTGATCACTGCAGTAACATTGAGTATGCATCGGATGGTACAAAATTTAGAAGTTTCATTCAACCAAACGAGACGGTAAAGTTCTTTAGAAAGAGCATGTGCAGACCGATCAATTTGGTAAGTGAATCAAATGTGAATCAAAAAGTAAAAGATTTTAATCTATTATCTAATTGCAGTATCGTGTTGGTGAGGAAAGAAAATTTGGCAGTCTGAAGGGCTATAATTATGTGTTCGAAGATAATGCTTTTGATAATGGTGCTGTCAATGAGGCCAATAAATGTTTCTGTCGGAAGGGTAAGTGAAATTAATTAACGAAATTTTACAAAAATTTATTAACGAAAGTTAAACCTGTTCATTTTTACATTTGTAACTCAAAATCTTGATTAGAAGATCTAGAAGTTTCGAAATATTTTATTAATTCACAATGAATAGAAGCTTTTAATTAATTATTAATTTATTCTTTTTTGTTTTAATCCATACATTTAGACAATATTAGTTGCAATAACCTTATGCTTTTAGTTCTCGAGACCTAATTTATTAGTCAATGAACATAAAACTAGTTCCAAATAGATCTTAAAATAGTAACTAATGAGATTAAAAAATGATTTTAAATTTTCTATATTATTAAACCAGTTTAATCTATATTTTATTAAATCAAATTTGTACTGCAATTCTCGTATCGTATCTCTTTTATCTATATAGTCATATTGTCAGCATTAACAACTTACTCTCTAAGTCGGATAGTTTATGATCGAGCTTCGAATCATTTTAATTGCTTAGTGCAAAGCGCAAAAAATTCTTGTTTTTCCATTCGTTACTGTTGTTGTCAAGCGTGTCGGTTCATTGTTGGACCGCTGATGCTGGCCATTGGCCCGGGCCTCAGGTTGGAGAGTTAATTGATCCCCCCGCATAATTTTCAATGTTTACGGAAAGTTTTCAAGTTTTCTGACACTAGAATAAGAATTTCAAAATATTCCATTACTTAAAACTTGTGACGCAGACATCCATGCGTGTATCACGTTTTTATTTTCTGTTTTTTCTTTTTTTTTCAATTTAAATTAGAGTTTACGAAAATCTATATATTACCAGTATTTGTACTATATTATCTTAATCATCATCGTGGACAGTAAAACAGAAGGCCTTGCTACATGACAATGTCATATGACAGTTTCCTATATAAAATTTAATCACAAATACATACATTATTGTTGAGTCATATGTGAATGATACTTACATTCGTTCTCCCCATTCCATTTCCATTTATACAGGTGATTGCCAACCGGTGGGACTGATTGACGTCACTGATTGTTATTATGGCTTTCCAATCTCGCTAAGTTTCCCCCATTTCATGAATGGCGATGTGGGTTTACAGGAGAATATAACTGGCATGAATCCAGATCCTGAACAGCATTCAACAGCATTTGTCATACAACCGGTAAGTGTCCTTGGCAAATCCCACAACGAAAAATTAAATAAAACAATGCAAAGGAAGCTACTTTTGAGATTTCGAAATTTCAATACTCTTACAGTTTTAGTCGAATGTAAAAAAACATTCCAATTTAAAGTCTGTAAAAGATATGATTAACCGATCTAACCGAAATTCTATTACAAATCTTCTAAATAAACTAAAAAATATATCTAAATAGATCTAAAACTAGATGAAACCGTTTTCTGTTCAAAGTCATTCTCACATACTTAGTTTAAAAAATGCTTGTTATGACAGTCTAATCCAGAAAACTTAAACTGAATAATTTATAGATATAGTTATAGATTATATAGTTGTGTATTCTAGGTAATTCCGACAAACTTACATTCCAATTGGGATTATTTTCGAAGTGTAGTTATTAGAATTAAATGATATTATAAAGAATGTTTTTTAACAAAGTTTAATCCAGGAAAAGGTATTTATTAATAATCAAAAGTTTGACCTTTTGATGGAGATCAAAAATATATAGGAAATACATACTTCAAAAGAGTCTAGTAGATAATCCTTTTTGACAAAAGATTTGATCGAAATGACAATACCCCTAGTGAGGGTATTAAAATGTTTTTGTTGCTCTTACCGATTTTCCATTAAAAGCCGGCAACTTTCAAAGTGTCAATCAACAACCGTTAAGAAGCACTGTAACAATATCAACAACATACAAAAATCACAAAAATCTTGACAATTTTTCATTAAGTTTGCATACTAAATGTTATAATTATAAATTTTGCGATTAAAACATGCAATAGTTGTTGTTGTTGTTTCATCTGTCACTAAACGCCGCTGGGAGTCGACCTCCTTTCCCTTTACATCTCCTCTCTGGATTGGCAATTTTCAGTTGAATTAAGTGAAATTGATTTTATTATTATTTCGTTACTGTTTTGCTATTCATTTACATTTCCGGCTAATTAAGTTTACCGTTAAAACTGGTCACTAGTCACGCTTTCAAGCTGATTCTTAGTGAAAAATCTGGAACGGGAAATTACTTCTATAAATTTAAAGCACCTACAACGATATAACTAAATATATATTTATTTGTTAAGATTAGCACTCAATTGTCAGTCATAAATCAGTAGCAAATTTATTTTATTACTTTTGTACTTGCTTCCGTTGTACTTATCATCTATTTTTACCGGAAATAAACATAACTGATTGACAGCTTGCACTTTATCAACTAATTTTTCAAGATTTGAATTTGTTATAGAACTATTTGTGATTATATTTTAACAATTATCTGGAGAAATGAAAAACACGTTTTATAAAATTCAGTGTTAAATTTATTATGTTAAATTTATTATGGAACGTCCTTTAAAAATGTGAAACATCTTACTTTTGGTATATGAACATATTTTTGAGGTGATTAAACATTTTTAACAATTTTCACACTTCTCCCATTTCGAAAATTGCAATCAATCAATACGATCAGTCATTAAATAGCAATTTCGCCTCAAGTATTACCGGTTTTTACCATTGAAATCAGGCAAAAGTAGCAACAACAAAAGTTTATAAATCATAAAGGACAACAACTTAGCCAGGCCTATATTTAAGCCCCAATTAAATGGAAATTAGGCCAAGTTTAACCAAAATGATGTCGTACTTGGTCAACAACAATTTACTAACTAATTGGTTTTTATTGCATTGTAGGAATCCGGTCTGCCGCTCTCGTTATCCGTAAAAGTACAAATCAACATGCATTTCAAGGATCTTAGCAATTATCCGCAAGTCTCCAAGTTCAGTCACCTGACCGCCCCCATGCTCTGGTTTGAAATCGTAAGTAATCAATTGAAGATAATGAGAAAAAAATAAATTGGTTTCTAATAATTAACACAAAATGTTTTCCACCTGATTAGATGATGCCCAAATTATCTGATTCTCTGGATACACGTTTCAATTTCTATTTGAATCTCTTGCCTTTGGTCAATCCTCTTGGTTTCTGGGGTGCATTGCTCTTGGGCATTGCCCTCTTGGGTTATGCCATTACTCGTGCCACTCTACACATGTCCAGCTATGCCCGACAGTCTTCCAATATTTCCGATGGCAAATATGCGCGAGCCAATCTTCTACAGAATCTAACTGGTGTTGGGTCAGGTGGTGGTAATCATCAAGTCTACAATCCCTGTGAATTGAAGTTACTCGATGATATGCCAGGTGGCAAAAAACATGTTATCATTAGATCAGATAACGAAGATCAGGAACAATCCCAAGAGAGACGCCGTCAGTCCGCATATGCTTTGGAACTGGAGCCAGCTATATCAGATGAGGAAGAGGCAATTAGCGGTGCTTGCAGCAGCGATGAGGGTAACGATTGCGATACAATTACTCTAAGTCGTAACTCCACCACATCCAGCTCATGCATAGAAGTGGAGCATTGTGGCGATGATGATGATATATGCATCGACTGTTTCGATGATCAGGATTTGGATGCAGACCGGCATAGCATGAAAGAGGAGGCGGGCGCCAAGCAACAAGTAAGTGGCAATTAGTGATGCTAGTTTAGAGTGTTTTAAATCAAATTCAGATAGTTTTTAGAGGAATAATGGAATCTCAGATATTACGGTGTCTATCACCAAAAGCTTTCTTACTTTTTTACACACACTATGAAAGACGATTAAAACTACAATATTCGAAAGAAGAAATTCCTTTTATACACATGGCGAACTCTTTTACAGAGAATTTACATTTTTAATATCATTCAAAATCTAAAGTGCTATCAGATATTTCCTGGTAAATCTAAATTTTATAGATTTCTTTTAAGCCATTTCTTGCATCTCTGAAAACGTAAGCCAGTTATGTCATTAATGTATGTAGGTGAGAGATCCAATTTTAAAACCTCCCGCCTTGTAAGGAAATCAAAGCGCCAAGCTGTCTAACGTGTCTATCGTTGCGACTGCGCTGAGAGTGGTTGTTTATAGCCAAATTTACGAAGGCATAAAACAAAATTCATTAAGCCTTAGCAACAGTAAAAAAAAAAAAGCACAAATCTTTAGAGAAGAAAGCAAACCAAAGACCGAACTCGTTTTCGGTTTATCAAATAATCTGCACGCGTTGGTTTTATTTCTCACATGTTTTAAACAAAAAAAAAACCCATAGAAAGAAAAATTCTGGGAGGGAATTTTGACTTGAAACCGACTTTGATAACAATAATATGTTAATTAATCACAAAACTTTTTGCTTTGCTTTCTTTCCCATTTTTTGTTTCTTTAGTTGGCCGTCAGCTTTGCCAGCAGCGGATTTGCCAGTTCACCTGCCTCAGCCCAAAGTTCCAGCTCTCAAGTGAATGTGGATAGCACAAAGAGTTGGATGCCCTACGCACATCCCGAACAATTCGGCGGGACAATGAGCAAAAACGTTTAGAATCAAGAATTTCTATAAGTTTAGCTTAGCTGATATTTTTTTGTAGGTTGTCGGTTAAAGTTAGACATTAATTTAAGTTTTATAGTGTAGTTCGGGCATCTTTTTCTCTTTTCGGGTGGGCAACATCAACGCTGCTTTTTTTTATTTTTTTTTGGTTTTATACAGCAAATTTATATTAGTGTAAATAATACGAAAAACCAAATTTTCTGGTTTTATTACTGTGATAGCTTTAGAAAACAACAGGAACAAAAGAAAGAAACGTTTACAGTTGTCCCAGAACAGAACAACGGAACAAGAAAATTATAACCAGACCCGTACATACTATATTCTTTGTATATAGCAAAACACTATCATTTTAAATAATGATATTATGTAAACTTTATATGGCCTTATTTATATGCAAGTATATATCGAAGTCGATATACAGTTTAAGTCAGTTTGTAAGTTTCGTTCGCATGCCGCCTCCATGAGGCATTAATCAACAAGAAAAGAACATAATTTGAATTTAACTATGAATTAAAGCAAGTTATTTATAATCAAAAAAAAAAATAATAAGAAAATTGCAACAAAATGTAGTACAAGTTGCTAAGAATTGCTGTGATTTTGTATTGAAAAAGAATTTAATCGTGCACAAAGAATTTGCACTGAGAAATTCATTATTATCTTAGCCCTAGTAAATAAAAGCGATATTTTAATTAAAACTTTATAAACTTATTTGATTCTATGGCATTATTCTACAATGGTATTTGGGTAAGGTCTGCATTTGCTGAAGTGACAAATGCTAATAATTAAATTCAATAAATTGTTGTTAGTACAAAAAGGAAATGATAAAAACCTGTCAATTCTATTAGTTTTTGATAATAATAAGAAACAGAACTTCAAACTCCATACCGATGCTGTGAAGTTATTAGTTTTACAATATAATTATTAACTAAATTGTGTTAGCAATCATACTCACTCAATGGTAACTGCGAATATAGTTTTTCTTTTGTCAAAAATTTATAAATAAATATAAATTTCAAAACTCAAGTGTAAGGAAAAGTTGCGAACTTAAGGAAACAAAAATTTCTTATTTAATATGAAACTCAAATATACATTTCGCGGCTTATTTAAATATTTCTTAGTTTTAGTTGATCGTACCGATAAATATCGATTATATTGAACATGAATTTGCCCCTCTTATATAATCCCATGCAAGGTTTGAAACTTGAATTCGCCCCTCATAAATGACCCCATTAGTTGTGTGAGTCTGTTTAATAAATTGTTGCGACTTTTAAAAATCCTGGATTTGTTTTATTGTGATATGACCTGATAATGCAAATGCCGCAATTTGTTAAAACATAATTTACTGTTTCAGTTTGTAAATAGAAACTATTTTGTTTTTAAACTTCAACTGAGATCCCTTACTTTTCAGATAAAAAGAATGCCTTACTTTTATACATCAGGTCCAACTGGGCTATTAGGAAATAAATGCAACAATTGGTCCAACTATTTTCATTCGGCGAAAGATATATTCCCTCGGTAACAAATGTCATTTAAAAATTGTACATATGTAAATAGTAATGAAATATTTAACATAGCCAGAACATCAATACATTGAATACCAGAACGGCGCCAACGCAGCACAAAGAAAGTAAGGAGAGGAGAGGGAATCTGCTGCTGTAAACAATTTTAGAAGCAAACGGAACCTTTGGACTGTGTTGTGTGAGTGTTGTTGTTGTGCTTGTGTTTTGACTTTTACGCTCTCACTTTTAAAGCCAGCGTCAACATTGACGCCAGCAGCACAGCCGAATGGGTTGTTGGCAGAGCTCCACACTTTCAGTTAAGAAATTCAGTTAAGAAACCAAAAACCGGTCGCTTAAAAGCAGTTGACGTTGCTCTCACTGTTAATGCACCTCTGTCTACGTGGACTCCAACAATTTTGATAGTTGTTTTGCCTGCTTTTAATTTAGTTGATTGCAAATTGCGAGTGGAGCCCAAGCTCCAGTGCCCACTGCTTCTGCCGGCGTTAATCTAGAGGCAATTTTTGTTTTTTGTTTATCGCTTTCTTGTTGAGATTATGTACAAATATCAAAGGTGAAGCACGATCATATACAAAACCCTGCATGGACTAACCCAATTTTTACTCCAAATTTCTTTTACGTTCCAGCTCACACATTGATTTTACCCAGATTGAGCAATCCAACGTTGAGATGAGATTCCTTAGCCGTGGACAGGTATTCTGGAATTTGGTAAGTCATTTTATTACGATTTTCTTTGACTTCTTTGGTTAATATATTTTACCTTAGACCAGGAATTCCCTTACCAAACAAATGCCAAATGCCGTCGCCAAGCTACAACCTGCCAGCTATAGTAGCACCAAAACATCAGATCCTCCAGCAGAACCCAGGGATAAAAAGCAAAGCTTATTAACCTATCATGTGTTGCCACTAAAGGAGACGATGGATAGATTTACGGCAACTGTTGAACCTTTGCTATCTCCAGCGGAATTTGAGCAGCAAAAGAAAATCAATGAGGAGTTCCTATGCACTGAGGGCGGTGAATTGCAGAAACTTTTGGAAGCTACAGGCGCCAAGGAGAAAAACTGGTTAGCCCATCGTTGGTTGAAGGCTGCCTATTTGCAATATCGTGATCCAGTGACTGTCTTTGTTAGTCCTGGCATGACTTTTCCACGACAGGAATTCAAAGACATAAACGCCTTCTTGCATTATTCATCCAAGGTGGTATATGGTCTGGGTGAATTCAATGATCTTGTCAAATGTGGCAAGATACCAATTGTGAAAATGGGCAAAAATGAACTTGATAATGGGCAATTTGGCAAAGTGTTTGGAACTTGCCGTATACCGAAAAAAGTCACCGATGAGCTGGTTTACAATCCCCGATCCGATTATGTGGTGGTCATTTATAAGAATCATGTAAGTCGATTTGTTTTTAAAATCAATGAACCTTTGATCTACTTTCCTGATTGCTTTGCAGTTCTACAAGCTACGTATCTATAATAATGGTGGTGAACTGTTATCGGCTACTTGCCTACGGGATCAACTGCAAAAGATTATGCAAAGCGAAACGGAGCATGGTGTACCCTGGGGTATTCTTACCACTGATAATCGCGATAATTGGGCAGAATCCTATGAGCAAATTTGCAAACAATCCGGCAATAAGGAGTCTTGTGCAACAATTCAAGGAGCCCTCTTTACTCTCTCCCTGGATGAGTGCACTAATTTACCGAAGGGCGAAGAGGCAAATCAATTGATTTTGGGTCTGATTCATGGCAACGGTAGTAAAATTAATAGTGGCAACCGTTGGATGGATAAAACCATACAGCTGGTGATTAATCCCAATGGAAATGTCGGTTTCACCTATGAGCATTCACCTGCTGAGGGTCAACCCATAGCCATGATGATGGATTATGTCGTTAAAAAGATGTAGGTTGAAATCCAATTGATATTCTCTAAATGTTACGAAGAGTTTTTGATTTATTGCTATAAGAATTAAAATAATTTTTATGTTTTTTCATCTTTTAGGAAAGAAGATCCCAATTTTGGTAAAAACGGAGCCGCAAAACCCGATGAAGAGGCCAAGAAACTTAAATTTTCTGCACCAGACGATTGTATTCAAAAATCTATATCTACTGCCTCGTTAAATGTTGATAAATTGGTAGATAGATTGCAATTAAAGGTACTTTACTTTAAGGGCTATGGCAAAGGATTTATCAAGAAGCAACGCCTAGGACCAGATAGTTTTGTTCAAATGGCTCTCCAGTTGGCTTTCTACAGGTATTTATATACAATTCAGTTCCCAAATCGTGACATGTATAATTGTATTTTATAGATTACATAACGAGCCGGCTGCCCAATATGAATCTGCACATTTACGCATCTATGAAGACGGACGAACTGAAACCATACGCTCTTGCTCTAACGAGTCATTGAAATTCTGCAAAACCATGGTGAATACGAATGCAACAGCTCAGGAAAAGGCTGATTCATTGCGTGCTGCTGTGACCGGTCATCAGACTTATGCAAGATTAGCTCTGCAGGGTCGCGGTGTTGATCGTCATTTGCTGGGACTAAAATTAATGGCTATAGAAAACTGTCAACCAATTCCGAAGTTCTATTCATCTCCTGGTTTTATCAAATCAGCAAACTTTCGCGTGTCCACCTCACAGGTGGCAACTGTATACGATGCGTTTATGGGTTATGGCCCGGCTGTTGATGATGGTTATGCCTGTTGTTATAATCCACGCGAAGACGATATTATTTTAGCTATCTCCAATTGGCGTTTCAGCGTAACGGATCCATTGAAGTATGCCGAATCCCTGGAGAGCTCATTCTGCATGATGCAAGATGTGTTGGAACAATCAAAGCCTCCTCAAGCGGCCCCTGCAAAGTCAAAGTTATAAGCTATAGTCGAAGTATTTGTTCTAGACCCAGTTTTCAAATTTTATCATTTTGAAATTATGTACATAAAGCGAGAAAAATAAATAGATAAACTAAACGCTGAGAAGGTAGATTGCATAGAAATTAAACAGATTTGGTAGATCGACTTGGTTAATTATGTTGATCGAGACACATAAACAAACTTGCATAAGTTGCCTAAAATATTTTTGCTATGAAGTTTTTAATCTTCTTCGAAAAACATCAGAAAGATACTTTTTACGTTGATAAATCTTGTGTTAACAACTGCAATTTTTATGATTAAATAAAAATAAAGAAAGCAATAGTTTTCGAGCAATATTTAAAGAAATAATGTTCACAGATATTTTAAAATATCGAAGGCATATGGAAAACATTATAAAAAACAGATTTTTTCTTTCCTCTGTAATGGTATAAAAAATTAATAATAAAAAAAAAAAAACAATTACGCCAAATGCATTCATTTTGTTCACAGTGTATTTGTCAAAAGAAAAGTGGCTCAGGCATAAATATTTTAATTTTATCTCATTAATATATGATAGTTCCAGTCAAAACTTAGTCCTTTTTACAATGATAGCAGCCACATGATGTGGCACTCTTAAATGTGACATTTCGCAGGCCTTCAATGCACAAAACTCGACGTTGGATCTAAAACAAGAATATATTTTAAATAAAATTTAAGTAATATTTATATTACTTTAGTTTAATTTACTTTACCTCTTCGGATTTCATCATGTTACAGCATTGTCCGACACTAACCACCGGCTTGGGTTTTCTAAAGAGGCCCGTTAATGAAGCTCCTTGCCATGGGACCGATGGTACAGCATAAGATTCGCAAAATCCTCGACAAGCATTAGTGGTAATGGCAAATTCTACACAATCGGGTATGGATATCTTGCGAGTGTGTCCCACTTTGTGACAACCAGGACGCAACCAGACATCTTTCATATTCGATTCAGTGGGCATTAGAAACCAAGAACAGCAGCCGAGCAACAGAAGCAACAACTGAGACGGCCTCATCTTGTACAACTATTGGGTGACAATGGATGTGCTTTGCGTTTTTATACCAAGCTGGTGATAATTCGACGACTGCGCAGAGTTTAACCCAAAGAGGGATTAACTCAATGGGCTGCATCTAATGGAAGCGGTATTCGGTATGGAGTTACCTTAAATATTCATGCATTTTTAACGGATTAATGGTATGGAAAAGAAAAATCATTAAAAAGTTTGCTAAAAATACATTTATTTGAACATGATTAAGTATTTATTTATTCCATTTTTGTAATGAAATTTCTTAAATATATTTATTCTGTTGAATCTATATATTAAACTGATAAAACAAGATAAAAATTTAATTTAAACTTGTAATTAAGTGTTTTTAATATTCGTTCTTCAACTATTTTTGTGTACAGTTAATCAAATATAACATTTGCTTGTGCAAAATTTGAAATATCTATCTATAGATAGAATTATCTAATTTTTCAGTTAAAAGGTTTAGTTTTCATAAATAAAGTATTCAATTTAAAAAATTTGCCTTTGCTCAACCTTTGTTAGATTTTCATATTTGTCGAATAGAACTGGTTCAACTCTAAGCGATATGATTTTTTGATCAAGTGGGCCATCCGTTTTCAGTTAAGTTTAAAAAAATTTGGGCTTAGTAGCCCTATTTCGTTTGTTACGGGAAGTGTCTCGTTGTTGTTGATTAATTATCGAACATTATTCCTATTTCAATAGTTGAATACGGAGACCTCTCCTCCACATAAATATACAAAATATCAATAAAACGCGTTTCATTTGGTGGGATCGCTGATAGGCATTTAGATTGGATGGCCATCATCTATGTAATTGAATAACTAATCCACACGCTCTTTTATTAGACAAGGACCAGGAGTCAAGACCCAATCCAGCTTTAATCGCTGGCTCCCTCTCGCAATGAATCGCAATATAAGCAACGCTAACAATAATCATGCTAATCATTTGCATGGCGTCAATGAGGGCGGTCTATTGGTGGCACTAGCACCCGAACTCTCAATTGAAGCAATGGATGTAGATCTCATAGATACAGCGTATCAAGGAGATGAACTAGCCACCATTAGTCTTAATCCAACGCTAAAATCATCCATAAAATCATTAGCACCCACTGTGAGCGATCAGGCACTGAATACGCTCAATGAATTACGGGAAGCAAATCTTTTGTGTGATGCACAGATTTCAGTGGGTGAACATTCATTTAATGTACATCGCGCCATAATGTGCTCATGCAGTTCGTATTTTCGGTAAGTTGACAATGGGTAAACAACATTCCATTATTATTATTTGCTAAATATTATAACTTGTATTTTATTAAACAATTAAATTTTTTTGATCAGCGCGCAGTTCACAGGATTCAATGCGGTTAGTCGTGGTGCCGGCGCCGCTGGCAACGAAGAGAATCGAATCGTTCATATACCCGGCATTAGTGCGGCCATCATGAACTGTGTCATCCAATATGCATATCTAAGGAAGACCATCATATGCGATGACAACGTGCACGAGCTGCTCATTTGTGCGGACTATGTGGGCATGGTGGGGCTAGTTAAACAGTGCAAGGACTACCTGAGTCGAACTCTAACGCCAGAGAACTGTGTTAGCATTATGGGATTTGCACGGTGAGTGTGTATGTATGTATGTGTGAGTATGTGTGTGTGTAGAAGGGGCTGGGTATAACCAAGACCGTTTAATCCTTTTCTAATTGATTGTTAACGGAAGTCTGAAATCCATTTTTAATTGGTCCTATCATATTTATACCACTTATTAACATATGCACAGCTTCCGTTTCCTCGAAGACTTGTATGAGAAAGCACGTAATTTTACGCTGCGATTTTTTACGGAGGTGGCAGCCCGAAATACGGATATATTGGACATGAATATTAAAGATTTTTATGACATAATTAGTGACGATGAGCTAAATACACGGGAAGAGGATTATGTATGGAAATTATGTGTCAAGTGGATTGACCGGGATCCTAAAAATCGTAAACAGCATGTGGCCCATTTAATGACAGGTGTTCGCTTGGGACTAATGACTCCAAAGGTAATTTTAAGCCCATTCCTTGCTGGTAAATCTAAAAAAAAAGGTTTTATATTTATATATTGACTATTTTTAATGGCAATTTATAGATTTATTAATGTATTAATATTACTACATTAATAGACAAAGATACTCCGGAATATATATCATACATACATATAATAACAATCGAATCACTCTTAATATAGAAGTTTAATCTGTTTAAAAACCTTTTGATTTTAAATAATATACGATCTGAGACTATCAATTTATAAATATATAGTTTACACAGTTTGAGTTCTGGAAATTCTTTTTTTTTATCGCCAATATAAAATCTTAGAAGCAAAGGTTATGTAAGAGATTTAATGTATTCCCAGCTAGAAATGCGCTTTCAAAAGCTCAAAAATATTATATAACTTAATATGTTTCTAAATTTAATTAGATCATATAGATAGTGGAGTTTCCACATTCGAACGTCCAATCATCCGGACGTGCAATTATTCCAAACATTTTTTATATAATTTTAAAAATATAAAATTCTTTATGTTAATTTCGATTCTCCGGATCGCGTCTGGTCAGAATTCATGTGGATAATTGGAATTTTGCAAAAGGTCACATAGAATAGTTCGTCAGATGTTATTATTAGTTTTTTAATATTAATATTTATATTATTAACTATTAACATTTTTCTGTAAAGTTGAACTAAATAATATACATAAAAGTGAAATATTTTTATTTAAAAAAAGCTTTTAAATATAGTGTAGATATTTTTAAGAAATTTGTAAGCTAGAAAACCATTACAGTTGGTAATTAAATTTTTAAATTGTTTCCGAAAATTTAAAGAATTTTTTAATTAATATTTATTATATATGTATTTCATATACATATGTACATATATGTTTCTATATGTTTTCCTTTTAGTGCTTTATGGAGGAAGTTAAGGAGCATCCTTATGTGATCCAGTGCGAAGCCGCCAAGCCACTAATAGTGGACACATTCAAATTCATGTATGACCTGGACTTTCTTAATCCACAAGCTGACGAGGTAATGAACACATTTTTATTTCCCATTTTTCATCTGCAGCACCAATTTATACGTGCCCTTCGATTTGCCCTTTCAACCCAAGCTAACCACACCGCCACTGGCCATGCCCCGACTGCCACATGAGGTTATATTCGCCATTGGGGGTTGGAGTGGTGGGACTTCAAAGGGTTGCATTGAGACCTACGATACTCGAGCGGATCGTTGGGTAAATATCAATGCCGAGGATCCAGCCGGACCCAGAGCGTATCATGGAACAGCTGTCCTTGGCTTCAGAATATACTCGATTGGTGGCTATGATGGCGTTGAATATTTCAATACATGCCGCGTCTTCGATGCCGTAAAGAAAAAGTGGAGCGAAATTGCACCAATGCACTGTCGCCGTTGCTACGTGAGTGTGGCGGAATTGAATGGAATGATCTATGCCATTGGTGGTTACGATGGTCACAATCGCTTAAACACTGTGGAACGCTATAATCCAAAGACAAATCAATGGAGCATAATGCCACCAATGAATATGCAACGATCGGATGCCAGTGCGTGTACCCTGCACGGAAGAATTTATGCTACTGGCGGATTTAATGGTCAGGAATGTCTGGATAGCGCTGAATTCTATGATCCAACGACAAATGTATGGACACGCATCGCCAATATGAACCATCGCCGATCCGGTGTGAGCTGTGTGGCATTTCGGGATCAACTGTATGTGATTGGCGGTTTTAATGGAACTGCTCGCTTATCCACCGGCGAGAGATTCGATCCCGATTCGCAGACATGGCACTTCATAAGGGAAATGAATCATTCGCGTAGTAATTTCGGTCTGGAGATCATCGATGATATGATCTTTGCCATTGGCGGCTTCAATGGTGTCTCAACGATCTCACATACCGAATGCTATGTGGCCGAAACTGACGAATGGATGGAGGCCACCGATATGAACATTGTGCGATCGGCATTATCTGCAAATAATGTTGCCGGTTTGCCCAACAAACGCGACTATATCCACAAGGAGCGGGATCGTCTTATGGAGGAGCGTCGACAGCGTTTAATGGCTACTGCAATGGCAAGGGAGGATATTGGAAATGGAAATCCTTCGGCTTCCATTTTGGAAGCAAACGATGTTGCCATGGATGACTATGATAGCCCCAATGAGGATGATGACTTAACCGAGGAGCAGCAGCAACAGCAAGCGGCACAACAGGTTTTGCCATTGGCATTGCCATTACCACCGGTCGCAGGTGCCGTTCCAGGAATACCAGCTCCCACTCAGGCAGTAGCCCAGCCCCCAGTTCATCTCAATCGTCTGGGCGAGGAACGTGGACCGGAAAATAATCGGCGCTTTCGCGTTCAGCTGCGCAATCAGCGCTATGGTTCGCATCATGAAATTCGTCGTCGTGCCTAGTTGTTGCCGTCGTCGAAGTCATAGACACTCCCGGAATTGACCAAAAATTTCACCCAGCCATGAACCGTACACACATTAGATGAAGCGTTAGCGTGGGCCCAGGTATATCATAAAAATCACGCAGCGTAGCCCATGTCCGATTTGAAACCGTTTTTCGATAAACTAAACACTGTAACACTACATAAAACACTACTAAAAATAATCCGTTATAATTTTCGGCCACAATTAACCATATTTCAGATATAATTCAAATATTTAGGAAAAAATTGGCAAAACAGTTTTTGGTCTTATTGCCAAACTACAAAAGCCATTTTATCAAAATTTTCAGTTTGCTAAATTTTTTCAATACTTTTACCAAATTTCTGGCAGTTTTCATGAGTTTCTCAAAAAAAAAAAAGACTTAAACCCAAAAATAAAAACGCTGCATTTTAATAGTAGTAAATGAAACCGTTGTTTGTCATTCATTAAAAATTTTAAATATTGATGGTGGGGGGAGGGACTCTTGAGCATATGGAAAACGAAAATTATCAACTTTATTTTCAGCTGAAGGATGAGCGCAGACGCTGCAAGATGCAGCACGAAGCGTATAAATAGTAGAAGTTATGTGTCTGCCTCACTCAGAATGCCATCGGCAGCGAGGCATGCAACATCATAACAAGTTATTTTTGAAATTTTATCAATTCGAAGTCGTGATCAAATTATAACATCCTTTATAAAATAAACAAAAGCTGTTTCACAATGGCTGCCAAGCCGAAGTCGATTTCTTTGGGACTGTTGCTACTTCTCGTAACTTTATCCTTTCAGTATCTTAATGCCGCTCAGTTGGTGGAGCTGGAGCCGGTAACCAGTGGTCCAACTGTAGCACCATTGGGCTGTCACCGACGCGTCTACACTTATAAGGTAAAGGGGAATATCCATGTGAATAAAGTTAATAATTGTTACTTCTGGATTTAAGCCGCAACTTAATTGTGGAACGATTTAAAATTATTTTGTAAAAAATATTTACACGTCGAAAAAATTTTTAAGTTTCAATTCACATAGTTAATTATATTTTTAACTGATAATGCACAGCAAATATTTGATAGAAATGCAATCAAATCGAGAGTGTCAATCAAAGGTAGAAAGACCATACAAAAACTTGCTTTTTTGTTCGACAAAACTTACAATAAATTGCTGCAAAATAATTCTTATTTCTTTTCATAGTTGTTTACAAAAATGATTTTTTTGGATTAACAGTACACTTTTAAAAATTCTATTCAAGAGCTTTTGAAGAAGGCACAATTTGCAAATCCTTAATTCTTACTACAGTTTTCCACACTTCAATTTGTTAAAACTTTCCATTGATATTTTAAATACACCTTTTAATTACAAAATTTAATCTAAATTTCAGGTCACTCAAACCGATTTGGAGGGTCGCGTATGTTGGGATTTTGTAAGCGTTTGGTCCTGTTGGGGTCGTTGCGACTCGAGTGAAATATCGGATTGGAAATTTCCATATAAACGTTCATTTCATCCAGTTTGTGTACATGCTAAACGGCAGCCAGCTGTTGCCACACTCAAAAATTGTCATCCAGAGGCAGATGAGACTATTAGCCAATACAAATATATGGAGGCAGTGAATTGTCATTGTCATACTTGTTCCACACAGGATACCAGTTGCGAGGCCCCAGCCAATAATGAGCTAGATGAGGGCAATCAACCGATTCAAGTTCTGGCTATCACAGGAGATACCTCTCAAGAGTTGGATTATTAAATAATGAACAGATTTTAAAAAGATTGTAGCACAGTGTAAATTACGACGCCTCCTTTTTTTAACATTACAATAAAGCACATATTTTACGGCAAGTTGCATACCAAATCATTTTAGTTTCTATTTTTTCATTTTTTTTTTTTTTTGTACAGCATTATTAAGGGTTTCTACTACACGTGATCTAGTAATTTGGTATACTTAATAACTAAAGCCTGATTGAACATAAAACGATTGACGATCGTCCGGGTAACCCTAAGATATATATATATAGACATTATGTTATGTATATTTATAATATAAAACAAAACTTCATTTTGTTGGTTAAGCGCTTCGAAGCGGCATACACGACAATCGTGTATTTGGGTTTTTAATTTTCGTTCTCCGTTCATCTGTTCGAGCTCTGAAAAAGCTTAGCCAATCTTTGAATCTACAGGAATTTTGGTCTTGAGTCTGTGCTGTTTTCTTGCGCCAGCAGGTATAAGCAATAGAGCGACGAAATGCCAAGGCCAATAGCACCACCCAGTGCACATCTACGGAGGCCAGCTATAGAAATAATAGATAGTAGGATTAACATTGGAGATGGATAAACAAATAATTAACTCGTTTAAAATAACTTTACCTGTTGATTTGTATAGCAGTCCAGTTGCAGAGCCCGCAAGCACTGTATTCACATGGTCGTCCTCACCGCGAACATATTGCAACAACACGCCACATGCTGAATACAGCACCGCCAAAGTGCCTAAGGTATTCGCCGTGCCAGAACCCTGTTTCATTATGTGATTGATTAATCTGTAAAATATAGACAGATTATAATCAGTATAGTTATTTTTAATTAAGTTTTTAATACTTACTGAGTTCGCCGCAGCTTCCCCGTTTGGTTAAGCGCCTTGGTGGCTTTGAAACCATTATAGACTCCAGCCAGACCACCAATCCCACCGCCAATCATCACCGACGTCCCAATCTGTGAAAAGGCCAGTTCAAAACGCCCGCGTTGTTTATTGGCTCCCTCAGGGAAAATAAACTCTGGCTGTGCTTGCTGCAGGAAACGGGAATCATAGTTGAGATATGGCGAGACGGGAGCACTGCTGAACGTGCTTGTAGCCGGTGTGTATGTTTTTGCTGCTGGGTCGTCAACTGAAATCCGGCAGTAATAATTGTAATTTCATTCAATAAATGCGAAACAAAGTAAATCATGTAACATGCGAATCACATTGCGTAACGTGCTTCGAGCTTACCGGCTGGTGCGGGCGTCAATGAGAAAGGTTTCCTTAAATAGTCGTCACTCATTTTTTTTAGAATTTGTTCGCGTGATAAGGGCCACGGACTATTTTATTAATTTTATATTTACAATCAGCTGCCAAATTGAATTAAAGTTCACAACACACACAATTGGGAAGCCAATATTTTCCCTGCTCGTGCTCTGCTTTTGTTTTTTAGACTTTTTTTCTTACATCTAATTGAGACTGTCAGTAGCGTGACGTCTGGTTCTCTGGCAGTGTGACCGAATCTCTGAAAATGACTTATCTGGAAATCGTTGTAGAGGCGCCAGTGAGCATATTAGATGACATGATTGGCAGAGAAACAAGAGAACTGCTTCATCCTGTTTAGAAACACTAAAGCAGTTCAATCAAGAAAATAACGTATCCCATCTTGTGGGTTGTTTCATTGTCGGAAGCCCCTTTATCATCGAGCAGTCTACCAAAAATAGTTTTTGCTCGTTCATAGTTGACTTCCAGTCAGAACTGAAAAAATTGTTTTGCTGACACATGATTGATAGATATATAATTTTTGATAATCTCGAATAATTAATATTTATTTGATATTTATATTAGGATAATCTCAGTAATATGACATTCGGAGCAATAATAAATTTCCAATTGGTATTTATTTGTTTATTACATTTTCGTTCACATTAAATCAATAAATTTTAGGTTCTCTCTTAGGAATACAATATAAATGTTAGCTTAAAATGAAATTAACCAACAAAAACGCGTTTCAAATACACGCGAAATATTAACGATACAGAAAAAAACTAAGTTATAAAATGGAAATTTTAATCACAATAATTAGATTTGATTGCAACAAGATTAGTAACAGGTAAGTAACAGCAAAGTTATTTAAAACAATTGTTTCGTATTTCGAAATTTTGTTTTGATTGAGGTCGCTCGGCGAATTTTTTCAAGTTAATAACTAGATCTAGGTACAAGAGTGATAAGAAAATTAAAAAGAAGAAGATTGGATAACACGACCACTAATTAACAAGTTAACAGCCCTAAAATCTCTGAGTGATTTCACTATACGTATATAGTATACATATATATATATAGGTATAGGTAGAAAAGTTTATATTCTGTTGAGCAATAATTGGATTGTTCGTGTTAATGGAATTCGAAGTTTATCAATTTGAATTTAAGGGTTATGGTTATAACCCTACTGTAAATGAGACATTTTTTTTTAAAGTGCTATATTGCTTTCGCCAATACTAATTTGTTACATCTATGTATGTTAAGTGCATAGTTAGGAATGGTTTTTTTTTTGTTTTGTGTTTTGTTATATAATCAAGTACTAAGCCGTCAGGTTTTCTGTTTACTGAAACGGCAGGAGACTATTTGCTGCGGTATTAAGCAATCCCAGGCGCTGTTTCTGTTTCCGTTGCTCGGTCATATGATCTTTCAGCTCATGTAGCTGTGTCGACAGATTCTTGATAAGCAATTGAGTCTCTAGCAGCTGAACTTGCATGCTACGGAGTTCAATTTGCTCGCCATCTGCATCTACTGCGGCCAAAGACATGGCACGTAATCGAGGAAACCATTCTAAAATTCCAGCTTTGACCATTGCATATACATAGCTCTCAGGGCCCGTAAATTCGGTAGGATCCTTAACTTTCACCAGGACAATAAAATACAAGTAGTGCCACATATTGTGTTCACTCTTGATGTGTTCCTCAAAGCTAACGGTCTTGTTATCAAAGGCCGAACGATTCAAGGAGCAAATAAAACAGGTTGTCTTTAGGATGGCCTCTTTTTGCTGCTTCTCTGATCTCAAATCCGCAAAGGTGTCAATAATAACACCAAAAATTAAATTCAGGACAATAATAATTACAATGAAGAAGAACAACAGATCATATATAACGCGAGCCACGAATAAACCCTCCTGCAAATAAACAAAAATAATGAAAATAGTATTGAGAAATTAAACAAATTAAATCAAAGTCAAACTTAAACTGAGGTTTTGAAATTAAATGTAAAATTTTTAAACGTTACCTTGCTTGAGGGTGCTCTGAGTATGTCACCAATACCACCTCCATTACGTAGACCCTGATTCAATGTGGTTACTATACACATCACCAAAGAGTCACAGGAACGTTCTTTTACATCGCCACCGTTGGCATTAATCATCTGCTTGCTGCCACTACCGCAGCCGCTGCCGAACTTATCGGGTGCAGCACAGGACTCTTCAGTCGACAGAACAGAAATAGTCTGCTCCTGCTCTTCGAAATCCACGTTAACCAGAAAATCGTCTTTGAAGAACATGTAACCAATTATGGAGAATAAATAGACCAAAATCAAGGCCAAAACAGCAGTTAAAACAATTGAGCGTCCATTACGCGTCACTGAACGGATGACATTCACCAGTGTCTCCTCGCGGTAAACCACATCAAAGAGCTAAGGAAAATATTTTAAATCAAAGTGCAATTATTTTTATTAAATAAAAAATTCTTACCAGCAGTGAATAGAAAAATGGGTGCAATATCAAGCCGCAAAAGCAAAATGCTATATAAATGCAATGATATAACAGCTGAAAGTCCGTAACGATTTTAATCAATTGCTTCTCCAGGGTACCCTTGTTACCCATAATGCTTACAATGTGAACACTTTTCAGTGTCACCTAAGGTGAAGAATAAAAAAAAGGATAAATTAAATTCTGGAAAAATATTTCATGTGGCACCATCACCAACCGTGACTATGCCCAGCAAACAAAGAGTTGACTCTGGTCCTAGCAGGAAAATAAAACGCAAGATTATCGAACCAATTAATGTTCTTATGCCAGATTCACGGGGCAGCGTTATAACAATAATCAGCGAGAAAATCATAATGGCCCAAAATAGAAGCGAAATGTGCGGACTTAGCTCTGAAATAGATGAAATGTACAGTGATATTTAGATAGTGCAGAAAAAGTGTAAGCTAAAAATAAGCAAGGTTATATTGAATATATTGGTATAATTCTAGAATAATTCTAAGATGATTTGATCATTAATTTCTAAGCAAAATCGCAGGAACGAAGTGCAAGTGTGCAAGTGCAAGTGCTATTATTTGTCTGTTACTGTGTAATGATAATAAATAATTTTGTTGGGTTCTTTATCTTACCTGGAACTGTATTATCAAAGGGATAGAAAAATGCCACAATCATATTTATGACCACAACGCAATTGAACAATATGTTGCTCCATAGCGACATATAACTGCTAATCCAGAAAAGTAAAGATTGACCTGCAATATATAAATATAGATTTAATATGATTCTTTAAAATAAATTGCAATTTATTAAACAATTTAAATTTACTTCTTAGTTTCTTTTGCCATTTCATCTCGTTAAACATTTCCTCAGCCTTGTCAAAGAAATCTGCTACCTTGGAACCCTGATCATCGCGTTCAGCAGTATTGAGGATTTTTAATTTTTTTAATTTTCGTTCTCCGTTCATCTGTTCGAGCTCTGAAAAAGCTTAGCCAATCTTTGAATCTACAGGAATTTTGGTCTTGAGTCTGTGCTGTTTTCTTGCGCCAGCAGGTATAAGCAATAGAGCGACGAAATGCCAAGGCCAATAGCACCACCCAGTGCACATCTACGGAGGCCAGCTATAGAAATAATAGATAGTAGGATTAACATTGGAGATGGATAAACAAATAATTAACTCGTTTAAAATAACTTTACCTGTTGATTTGTATAGCAGTCCAGTTGCAGAGCCCGCAAGCACTGTATTCACATGGTCGTCCTCACCGCGAACATATTGCAACAACACGCCACATGCTGAATACAGCACCGCCAAAGTGCCTAAGGTATTCGCCGTGCCAGAACCCTGTTTCATTATGTGATTGATTAATCTGTAAAATATAGACAGATTATAATCAGTATAGTTATTTTTAATTAAGTTTTTAATACTTACTGAGTTCGCCGCAGCTTCCCCGTTTGGTTAAGCGCCTTGGTGGCTTTGAAACCATTATAGACTCCAGCCAGACCACCAATCCCACCGCCAATCATCACCGACGTCCCAATCTGTGAAAAGGCCAGTTCAAAACGCCCGCGTTGTTTATTGGCTCCCTCAGGGAAAATAAACTCTGGCTGTGCTTGCTGCAGGAAACGGGAATCATAGTTGAGATATGGCGAGACGGGAGCACTGCTGAACGTGCTTGTAGCCGGTGTGTATGTTTTTGCTGCTGGGTCGTCAACTGAAATCCGGCAGTAATAATTGTAATTTCATTCAATAAATGCGAAACAAAGTAAATCATGTAACATGCGAATCACATTGCGTAACGTGCTTCGAGCTTACCGGCTGGTGCGGGCGTCAATGAGAAAGGTTTCCTTAAATAGTCGTCACTCATTTTTTTTAGAATTTGTTCGCGTGATAAGGGCCACGGACTATTTTATTAATTTTATATTTACAATCAGCTGCCAAATTGAATTAAAGTTCACAACACACACAATTGGGAAGCCAATATTTTCCCTGCTCGTGCTCTGCTTTTGTTTTTTAGACTTTTTTTCTTACATCTAATTGAGACTGTCAGTAGCGTGACGTCTGGTTCTCTGGCAGTGTGACCGAATCTCTGAAAATGACTTATCTGGAAATCGTTGTAGAGGCGCCAGTGAGCATATTAGATGACATGATTGGCAGAGAAACAAGAGAACTGCTTCATCCTGTTTAGAAACACTAAAGCAGTTCAATCAAGAAAATAACGTATCCCATCTTGTGGGTTGTTTCATTGTCGGAAGCCCCTTTATCATCGAGCAGTCTACCAAAAATAGTTTTTGCTCGTTCATAGTTGACTTCCAGTCAGAACTGAAAAAATTGTTTTGCTGACACATGATTGATAGATATATAATTTTTGATAATCTCGAATAATTAATATTTATTTGATATTTATATTAGGATAATCTCAGTAATATGACATTCGGAGCAATAATAAATTTCCAATTGGTATTTATTTGTTTATTACATTTTCGTTCACATTAAATCAATAAATTTTAGGTTCTCTCTTAGGAATACAATATAAATGTTAGCTTAAAATGAAATTAACCAACAAAAACGCGTTTCAAATACACGCGAAATATTAACGATACAGAAAAAAACTAAGTTATAAAATGGAAATTTTAATCACAATAATTAGATTTGATTGCAACAAGATTAGTAACAGGTAAGTAACAGCAAAGTTATTTAAAACAATTGTTTCGTATTTCGAAATTTTGTTTTGATTGAGGTCGCTCGGCGAATTTTTTCAAGTTAATAACTAGATCTAGGTACAAGAGTGATAAGAAAATTAAAAAGAAGAAGATTGGATAACACGACCACTAATTAACAAGTTAACAGCCCTAAAATCTCTGAGTGATTTCACTATACGTATATAGTATACATATATATATATAGGTATAGGTAGAAAAGTTTATATTCTGTTGAGCAATAATTGGATTGTTCGTGTTAATGGAATTCGAAGTTTATCAATTTGAATTTAAGGGTTATGGTTATAACCCTACTGTAAATGAGACATTTTTTTTTAAAGTGCTATATTGCTTTCGCCAATACTAATTTGTTACATCTATGTATGTTAAGTGCATAGTTAGGAATGGTTTTTTTTTTGTTTTGTGTTTTGTTATATAATCAAGTACTAAGCCGTCAGGTTTTCTGTTTACTGAAACGGCAGGAGACTATTTGCTGCGGTATTAAGCAATCCCAGGCGCTGTTTCTGTTTCCGTTGCTCGGTCATATGATCTTTCAGCTCATGTAGCTGTGTCGACAGATTCTTGATAAGCAATTGAGTCTCTAGCAGCTGAACTTGCATGCTACGGAGTTCAATTTGCTCGCCATCTGCATCTACTGCGGCCAAAGACATGGCACGTAATCGAGGAAACCATTCTAAAATTCCAGCTTTGACCATTGCATATACATAGCTCTCAGGGCCCGTAAATTCGGTAGGATCCTTAACTTTCACCAGGACAATAAAATACAAGTAGTGCCACATATTGTGTTCACTCTTGATGTGTTCCTCAAAGCTAACGGTCTTGTTATCAAAGGCCGAACGATTCAAGGAGCAAATAAAACAGGTTGTCTTTAGGATGGCCTCTTTTTGCTGCTTCTCTGATCTCAAATCCGCAAAGGTGTCAATAATAACACCAAAAATTAAATTCAGGACAATAATAATTACAATGAAGAAGAACAACAGATCATATATAACGCGAGCCACGAATAAACCCTCCTGCAAATAAACAAAAATAATGAAAATAGTATTGAGAAATTAAACAAATTAAATCAAAGTCAAACTTAAACTGAGGTTTTGAAATTAAATGTAAAATTTTTAAACGTTACCTTGCTTGAGGGTGCTCTGAGTATGTCACCAATACCACCTCCATTACGTAGACCCTGATTCAATGTGGTTACTATACACATCACCAAAGAGTCACAGGAACGTTCTTTTACATCGCCACCGTTGGCATTAATCATCTGCTTGCTGCCACTACCGCAGCCGCTGCCGAACTTATCGGGTGCAGCACAGGACTCTTCAGTCGACAGAACAGAAATAGTCTGCTCCTGCTCTTCGAAATCCACGTTAACCAGAAAATCGTCTTTGAAGAACATGTAACCAATTATGGAGAATAAAT
The DNA here is from genome assembly GCA_037075365.1 of Drosophila emarginata. Classification (NCBI taxonomy): domain Eukaryota; kingdom Metazoa; phylum Arthropoda; class Insecta; order Diptera; family Drosophilidae; genus Drosophila; species Drosophila emarginata. The sequence continues at coordinate 1,310,056 of JBAMCD010000012.1, forward strand.
AGACCAAAATCAAGGCCAAAACAGCAGTTAAAACAATTGAGCGTCCATTACGCGTCACTGAACGGATGACATTCACCAGTGTCTCCTCGCGGTAAACCACATCAAAGAGCTAAGGAAAATATTTTAAATCAAAGTGCAATTATTTTTATTAAATAAAAAATTCTTACCAGCAGTGAATAGAAAAATGGGTGCAATATCAAGCCGCAAAAGCAAAATGCTATATAAATGCAATGATATAACAGCTGAAAGTCCGTAACGATTTTAATCAATTGCTTCTCCAGGGTACCCTTGTTACCCATAATGCTTACAATGTGAACACTTTTCAGTGTCACCTAAGGTGAAGAATAAAAAAAAGGATAAATTAAATTCTGGAAAAATATTTCATGTGGCACCATCACCAACCGTGACTATGCCCAGCAAACAAAGAGTTGACTCTGGTCCTAGCAGGAAAATAAAACGCAAGATTATCGAACCAATTAATGTTCTTATGCCAGATTCACGGGGCAGCGTTATAACAATAATCAGCGAGAAAATCATAATGGCCCAAAATAGAAGCGAAATGTGCGGACTTAGCTCTGAAATAGATGAAATGTACAGTGATATTTAGATAGTGCAGAAAAAGTGTAAGCTAAAAATAAGCAAGGTTATATTGAATATATTGGTATAATTCTAGAATAATTCTAAGATGATTTGATCATTAATTTCTAAGCAAAATCGCAGGAACGAAGTGCAAGTGTGCAAGTGCAAGTGCTATTATTTGTCTGTTACTGTGTAATGATAATAAATAATTTTGTTGGGTTCTTTATCTTACCTGGAACTGTATTATCAAAGGGATAGAAAAATGCCACAATCATATTTATGACCACAACGCAATTGAACAATATGTTGCTCCATAGCGACATATAACTGCTAATCCAGAAAAGTAAAGATTGACCTGCAATATATAAATATAGATTTAATATGATTCTTTAAAATAAATTGCAATTTATTAAACAATTTAAATTTACTTCTTAGTTTCTTTTGCCATTTCATCTCGTTAAACATTTCCTCAGCCTTGTCAAAGAAATCTGCTACCTTGGAACCCTGATCATCGCGTTCAGCAGTATTGAGGATTTTGATTTTTGTATCTGTGGTTAAGTATTCACATATTTCGGGTATGGGGAAAACAATTTGCTCCAGTGTGCGATCATTGCGGACAATCTGTGAATGATATATCATTAGATATAGATGACTTACATTAAAGTTGTCGTATTTATTACTAACCTCAATTTGTGCAGTATGGGTGGCATAGTACATTAAAGCTTGACTTGTTTTAGCATCAAAGCTAGAAGACTGAGGATCCTCGGATGCCTTCAGCAGACTGGCCAACTCCTTATTATGCTGTGCCAATTGATGACAGAGTATATATATATTATGGCCCACTTCCCGTGGGCTAACAGTGGCATCGTCATCATCATCATCAACAACACCCGATGTAGAATCTGCCTGATCATCTGCCTCGTCCTGCTCATCAATAAGTTCTTCCTGATGATAGGCCTTGCAGGCCACCTCCACCAATTGTTTGGGATTCATATTGTAAAGGATTCGTTCAGCATTTTCACTATCTCCACGACTTTCCATGATGGCCAGTAGCAATTTGGATGCATTGTTTTTGAGCTCCAATACCAGATCCATACGATTCTCACCCAAAGGATTAATATTATTCAAAATGAGAGCTGTGATTATGTCAAGACCATTGGATTCATGTGTAGCAATGCAATTTTGATTTTCATGACATGGACCCTGACAATATTCGGTCAGTGTTTCGAGAGTTTGATTAATTAGGGCCACATTGTGCTCATTTATATAGAGACCGAGGAGTCCCAAGCCCCCTGTGGTGGAACCGCAAATGCAATCGAGGAACATTAGTGTTTCGGAAACCAAATTGTTATTAGTTTTGTTATTCTGGTTACGGAGTAGATTTTGCAAATCGGGATTGTGATTCTCGCAAAGTAATTGAAGAAAACGAAGAATCGGCTGCATTACAAGAACCTTATTGGACAACTGATTACGACGCTGCTCTTTGCCATCTTTATGCTTTTCTAGTTTTTCTGCAAGTATATCCTCTAGTGGACTGTTCACACTGATCATTTGGGAGTTCTCCTCACCCGAGTGAATTATCCTGGCATTACCATATGCCCGCGCTGTGGCTAAACCAGCATTGTGCAATTCTCGCTTAAGCTCCTCGGTGATTACCACACCATTTCTTTTGAGGCCATGTTTGCGGGAGATCTTATCTAGCAATTCGAGATTCGCATCTTGCTTGTGCTCATGCGCTTTGGCGGCTATATCGGTGGTATTAACAGTCACGGTAGACTTAATCTCCTGCTGGGCATCCTTCATTTTATCAAAAAATACCTTAAAAAAGGCCTGATTAAGATCATCGCTAAGGAATTTCTGGAACATCCCCTTCTGGATGATTGGATTTCCACCCTCCAATAAGGCTATGCCCAATTCTACGGCTTCGACAAAAATATTCGGTGAATGCACCGACTTGATAACCAATTCCACAACCAAATCCGATGCTCCCTCGCGGTCTAAATGATTTTGCATCTCATGGAGGGTTTTGCCAGCTCTTTGTAAGTATTTAGCTCCCGGTCCATGGGTTACCAAGTGAAGCTGCTTAGCTGGATCAGTGGGAGTAGTGGCAACTGTCTCAATTTCCTCTTCCACTTTAAATGAGCTTTTGCTTTGAAAATAACGCTTCAACAATGTCTGTCGTAATGCATCGCCCTTTTCGCCATAGTTTACATCAATGGCCATCATTTCGCGCAGAGTTCGCAAGACCTTTACGCACATCCTTTCCTCCTTCTCCTCCAGCAACTTCTCGGTATGTTTGATGAGCTTCCGTATAAACCCGCCGCTCTCGCATCGCTTGCGTGCTTCGGTGCCGGCCGGAAATAGCAACTCCGAGCGATAGAGAATGTCGACGAGAAGCGAGAGCTCGGCCTCGACCACCGGCTTCAGCTGATCTTCCAGCAATGAGACAATATCCTGCAAACCCTCAATTATTGAGCGATCCCATCGCATTAAGCTGGCTGACTGTTGGGTCTCGTATTTTGGCTGTTTAGATGCCAGCAACCATTTTGTAGTCTGACGTGTTAACATGGCCGTCTTGTTAGACATGGTGGCCACCTGCTGCTCCAACTCCAGTGGCAAGGTAATGCTGCGCATTTTCGCGGACTCAGACAAAGTGCGTATACACATTTCCACATTGAACCGATCCGCTAGCGACAACCACTTGCACTGGGTGAGGCGGTAAGCGGCCTGCAATAACTGCACGAAGATCAACTGACGCGACTGCACGATGGCACTCTGATCTGAGAAGGGGCTGGAGAAGAAGCTGCTCAATAGATTCATCAGTCCATTCAAAACATAACCCAATAGATTCTTATTCGAGCTTGCCATCGAGGGATGTGATATCAATTGATGTATATCCACAAGGAAACTCTTCTCAAACAGACTCCACATGTGTCCCGATGCATAAATTTCTTTCATCTCAACTTCTGTATCGATATAACAATGATTAAGAAAATCAACATAGGCCTCCTTTACCTCGGGCATGCACAGAGGATGGCAGATAATTGTAACAATGTCATCCAATGAAAGCAAATTATTGCATTTAATTTCCGTATAGACATTTTTGCCCATGGTGCAGCATGCCAACAGTTTCACCAATTCCACATGATATTTTAATGGACTATCATCGGTCAGGGGCTGGCGTGACAAATGATGTTGTTGCATCATTTGCACGAAATGATTAAACGACGTTTTATCATTGTAAAAAACAAGCACATCCTCGCCAGCATTAATCAACTCCTGCATCACCATGTCCTGGCATTTGCGTATAAATTGATTTTCCGCCTTTACTATCGTTTGCAAGAATTGCAAATATGCCACATGTCTACCATGGATTTCGATGCAGTGGACAAAGTGTTGCACAACTTTATCAGTTACTTCATTACATAAAGCCAAATTGTCTTTAAAAATGGCGCAAACAGTTTTTGCTTCGAGTATCTGAGATTAGAATCAAAGAAAGAAATGTTTTGTATTATTAATAATAATAAATATTTTCAATTACTTATACTTTATGCCACGAATCCAAATAATTAATGTCCCATTTAAAATTATTATCAAAATACTTACACCAGGATTGAGAAACAAATCGAGATGATTATGCAAAAGCACTTGATTCTGTTGATTGCCCAGGCAAAAGTTTTGTAGAAATTCATGAGCAAGACACATTAACTCTTTCATCAAAACATCATCTTTCTCATCATACGGATTCTGTAGCAGATCAAGAACGACTGTGTGAACTCCCACATTGCGTAGCAGACGTTGTTCATGTTTGCGCGGCTTGATTACAGGCCCTAAAATAGAAATAAATATCTTTTAGTAATTAAATATAAAACATGCCAAGGATAACTTTACCTGCAGTCACACAATACTGATTCATACGTATTAGAATATCTTTGACTTTTTTATATTCATTGCGTTGATCGGGCGACAAGGCAGCATTATACTCCAGATTGGCGGCATCACCAGTTACTTCTGTACCACCCCCAACTAATTCATCAGTGGCCTTAGCCTTGTAGACCCAAAGTTCTGATTTTTCAACACTTTGGCGCAGTATATCCAGATCGGATTTGATTTGCTTATATGATTCCACATCGCTATCTGAGACGAGCAATTGTACCTGGAAAAGGACGGGATAGTAAACGTAAATTAAGATTAATATCTTATAAAATTTATCCAAAGCCACACAGTTGCCTAGCAGTAGACCAAATTGGACAAAACAAAACTAAAATAGTGATTAGACTTAAAATTTTGTTTATTAAAGTATACCATAATCATATTGCAACTACTTTCTCAATAAGAATGCAATTTTTGCCACTTTTAGTCGACTGTTGGCTAACTGCTAGCTGGGTTTCTTTTTCTCAACATCAAATGGTACATACTAAATCAAAACATCTTTCATTACTGTATGCAGAATACGTCCACTTTGGTTAGTTGTGTATGGTTAGTGTGTATATATATTGTACATATGTGTGGATACATTGTTTATACATATATGCGTATATATTATATATGGACGATTATTAGTAAAGTCGAATCTCAATAGCGAGAACATAGAGATTGTAGTTATAGCATGCAAACACAAAAGAAAATGTGAAGATTAGATAATTAGTAAAATGGAAAGCATAACTGCGGTAAACCGCAGGTACTTGGGCCAAGCAGGAGCAGATTAACAAATTTGAGGCCCCTCCCTTTAAAATAATTCTAGTTTGTTATATACTAGTCAAAGATTACTTTTGATACTAAATAGAAATTTAAAAATCCATTAGTTCGTAATCATATAGATTTTTTTTTTTTGTATTAAGTTACTTCTGGTTAACAGAAGTTTAATTTGGCCTTCCCGTATAAACAGGTTACGCCACCGCGTAAAACAAAGATTTAAAAAAAAAATATCTTCTTAAAAAAGTATTATAGGGATCGTCCATAGAAGTGTCCATAAAAGTATCACAGAAAGTGCCATAAGATGTCAAACACCAAATTAAGATTAAATTGTTTTATGTGTTAGAAACAAACTTAAGATTTTTTTTTTAAATGTGTCAGTTTAGAAATTGTGAAAAGTGTTCATTTTTCGGAAAATTTGCATCACATAAATTGTGGACGATCCCCCAATGCACTTTGTCTTATGGGCAGGGGCCCCTTAATGTAACCGCATGTACCCGACCTAAATGGAGAGTTTATCAAAGCTCAATTCCATTCTTTATAGTTAATAGTGTTACTGTAAGAAACTAGTTGCCTGAGGTTTTTATTTTAGAGCTCTCAGCTTACCTGGCGAAATGCTTGCAATACTTCTTGTCGTTGGCTAAAATGTCGAAATAGCAAATGCAATGCACCCGACACTAAGGGTGCATAATCATGCATAATTAAATGGAGAAGGACACGTAGAAAAGTACGTCCACCTTGCCCATCCAAATCTAAATTAGCCGCATCACTACGTTCGCAATCAAATATTCCTTCAGCTTTTATGCCTATCGATTCCAGATCAATATTCTTTTGACGAGCATTAGCTGTTGTTGCATCACCAGATTCTCCACCGGCAGACATTGGCTCAGTTTCAGTGCTATTAGAGAGCTTGGGCTCATCATATGTCACAATGGGTTCGCCCAGTATAATTCCATCCTGCGGCACTACCTCTGATTCGTCAAACTCACGTTTAAATATGGAGAGCAGACAACTGATTCTATAGTCCAAACGTACATCCAAAATGAATTGAAGAATTTCAATGATCTTTAATTTTGTATCCATCACCAGGGGATATTCCTTCATTAGTTGAGAGACAGATTTACGTTGTTGCAGTGCTATTGCAGGAGCCGCAATAGATTGGCTCATTGATCCTAAGGCCAACGATGTCATCACTGTATTCATATCACCGATAGATCGTAATACACCGCCTTCAGCTGTCAAAAACAAAAGCGTTATAAATGGGTAATAAATGACTTTATTTTTTAAAATGACTTTGACTGATTACCCTGGGTATTTGCCTCCTCTTCGGTAGCTTGGAAGAGCAATTAGGATTTCAGTTTTTAATAATTGATATTTTTAACTTAAATGAAAGTTAATACTCACAATCAATATCTGTATTGACGAAACTGCCTCCACCGGTGCCAGTATTAGTCTCGGATACACAATCCAATATAGAGAGCAAAGTCTTAGTTAATCTTAATAGATCACTAAAACTATAGAAGCCAAAGTAAATCAAGTCTCGGGCCAGTTTTACTACCTGAATTATTCAAAAAGTAAAACAGAAATATTAAAAAACGAATAGAACAATTGAAATAGTTCTAATTATAAGTACAAAATAATATAAATGATTTTTAAAGTTTTTCTTTAAGTATTTAAAATACATATTATCTATATAATCTAAAAAAGACTAAGAAAAGAATGCAATAATTTTTTCGTTTTTCCAAATGCTTAGTTTCAATATAAGTTAAAATATTTTTTCATAACATAACCCCCAATTTTACAGGGGAATATTTATTCCTATGATAATAAACTTCGGACTTCACTCTTTCCTTCACCATTTACATTGTTAACGAACCTCAAAAGTTAATTTATTCTGCTCCTGATCGGTGAATAGCCAAACTTTGGTGGCCACATTGCACAAATAGTTTTCCACAAAAGCAATGGTTGTATTAAACTTGGCACGACAGGCCTGTTTATTTTGATCGGGCTGTTGGTTTTTGCCATCGTAACTAAAAGATAAGAGAAATAAAAATTACTTTTAGTTTTAATCTCTTTAAAAATACGTCTTACTCTAGTATAGACATTTTCGAGGGTATTTCACTCCACAGACGGGCATATTTAACTGGAGTGACAGGCTCTTGAGGATCACGATCCACATGCAAATGCAACATTAGGCGACAAAATGAGGCCCTCAATTCATATGGCATTGTCTCATCGGACATGCATCTGTAAGCAACATAATTAAAAAGATTATGACAAAAAAGAGGTGAGTGGGAGGTGTGAAATTTTTACTTTAAAATTAAATCAATGTCCAAATGGGGCGAAAGTATGTTCAAGGCCAAATATTGCCGATTTAAGCACATATTTGAGAATAAATTTAATTGATGACGATAGTAGTTCAATATGGCTGCTTCCTGCTCACAACCATCGGCCACACAATTAGCTAGATCCGCCATAGAACGAGATGACTAAAAATAGAAATAAACAAACAATTGGATGCGTAAGATCATAAATTATTAACTTATTCTCCATTTGGTTAAGCGATATAATTAGAAGCCAAAGAAAATCGATTTCGCAAGAATTTGTTTCTTTTCCAGACTTTTTAAATAAATAATTTTAAATAAACTGAAGTTAAATTTTGTTTGAACAAATAAAACTAACCAATTAATTAAATGGTTAACAGTTTATGTATAAAATATTTCACAGATATAAGAAATTTTTTATATATTAATGTTCTTACTCAACTTGTTAAATTTTTATTACGATATAAAAGAGTTTATATTTTTACTTACCGGCTGACCCTTCCATTGCAAATGTATCTCATATTTCTCGTTTGGAGACAAAATGCCATCATATTCAGTATCATCTAAACTGGTACTATCCCAATTGGTTGTTGTTGTGGATGTGGATTGTACATCGTCTGAACGATCTTCATCACCATCGCCAGCCACCTCTGTAAGAGTGGCCAGGCATAGATCCTCCGTGGCGCCCCTGTAACAACTGACAACACCTGAACCACCTTTCAAAGCCTTTACTTGGGTATCGATCAAGATGTCGGCATTCTTATCACTCAGCACACTTTTGCAGATTAGTTCTTGTGTAACAGCAATGGCCTTGCGATTGGAAACACACAAATCGGAGAGATAGTCGAGAAAGCGCGAATCCCAATTGTCCATATTTTTACGCACTAGACCGACAAAAGTTTCGATTTCCGCGGCAGTTATGTGCTTTTCCAGGAGTTTTCGATTGTTATGCAGCAAAGCGGTAATGGTGTCTTCAGCCAGGATATCGTATCCAATTTGTTTTTGCATCAGGCCAAAATGTTTAGCAATGTACTCTTGATTTTTACGATAGTCTTGCTGGGAGAGTCTCAGAATGCGGTAGCATAAACGAAAAATATTCTTATATGGACTGTTCTTAGGATCATTGAGCTCATCCAAGCGTAGGAACGGTCCATCGCCGGCCGTATGCTCTTGAAACGGTCCTTGAAGAATCTTGAACAGTTGCTTAAGGATATACTGCTCTCGTAATAGCTTCTGGCGATCGCGAATTGGATTCTTAATTGTGAATTCCAGGGCCTTTGTTTTATTTTGCTCATTCTCCATGCCAGCCATAAAGTAGACAATGTCTTGCAGTAGGGATATCAGAGAACGACGTTCATTAATCGAAATAGAGCCATTGTCCAATTTAGTGGTCACTATAGCTAGCAACTTGCACGCATCATTAGCAAAATCCAAATCACGTACTTCAACAGGAGAAACTGGAATCAAGGCAAACGCCTCCTTATCCTCCTTGATGGGTGAACAACATACCTTTGACATGACCGGTTTATCATCATCCGCATCGATCGGTATCGAAGTGGCATGTACCCAAGTATTGGAGCAAATGTGTTGCAATCGCACATAACTAGACTGTGGCACCAGACTATCCGCTCTGGCCATTGTGGTGGCATCCAATACAAAAACCGATGCGATATCAGCAGAATATGGTACTGATACAAGACGATATTGTTTCCCCTTTGGTTTGTCTGTAAATATAATATACATATATATTTTTTACTGAAATATCAATTTATGTCCATGGACGAGCACGATTTAATCGACACATGTGATAGATAACAATACATACCATTTAGGAGGGCATAGTTTAGACTTGAATCTTTGCTACAGTCGGCCAGCAATGGTTCTTGGGATGATGAGACCCCCGATGCAACTACATCCGACTCTGCCTCGGCAGCCAAATAATGTCCAGTAGCTAAATGCTTAAAGCGGTATAGAGAATTCCAATCGCCGGCTCCACCACGACACGAATCGTGCTGTACCACCTCAATTTCCCATAGAGCCTTGCTACTGGTAGCCGCTGTGGCACTTGTACGTCCTGTAGTTCTTAGGAAAACATGATATTGCTTCTTATACTCATCCATGGTAAGGAATTTTTCCTGCTCAGCATGAAAAAGGCGCACGACATCGCCTCCTTTAAGTATGTGCTCCTGATTCTCTTTATGTTCCATAAAGAGAGAGATTTTCCACGATGTGGATGAGTTAAGGACATTCACCTCCTTACAGCCAGGGTTATCGAGCAATTCATAATTGGCAGCCACATGTAAATTCTGTTGATCCGCATTTACAGGGCTGAGTATAACCTTATCACCTACCACCACATAATCGCCAATCGAACGAAGCTTGTAGAAAGGTTTTATATAAAACCAAGAGCCCTCGTTGCCATTTGCATCCAAATATACACGCATTGCATTCTTTTCCAGCAGCGACGGTAGACGCTTATTGACAGTCAAATATTTGTTCGACTTCAAGTGAAGCAACTGAACAATGGCTCGACTATATTGTATGGATGTACCCAAGAGCTTTTTATGCTCCGTTTCATTTTGTTTCTTCTCAATCTCGGCGGCATGCTAAAAACCATAAAACCATAATTTAGTTAGGTTTCTGGATTACTACGAGTTAAGCTCTTACATGCAAACGCTTAAGCAAATTTGGATCCGTATTGGAGCCAGCCGATTGTTTAGCTGCCTTCCAGAACTGCTTCTGGGCAGAGTAACGATTCATAGGACATATTTTTATAAGACAATCTGAAAAATTTGTTTAATGAGCTTGGTGTAGACAGACAAATTGAAATTGGTTTTAGTATAATTTACCTCTAAATTTCTTTGGTGGACATGTCAAATCACCTGCTTCGGGACACACCACAGTGCGATCATCTACTAGGCTGGGGGGATAATAATATATGCATATTACAACAACAACATGATGTGGCAACAGCTAAAATAAACACTTACCCGAGAGTGCTTAAGAAACCACAAACGCTTCCCTCCGCGTAGAGAGACACAATGTCACCCAAGTGCAGGAAACTCGCTGAGCCAATAAGATTGTCGCCCATGATGATGGTGAATCTGGAATTCTCAGTATTGCTTTTCAAAAAAATTTTCACTTTAGCTCATCATTATTATATTATCAGATAGTGTTTCCAGGTAGGGTTGGGCGATGAGGGCGATATTCTATCGATATGCATGTGCCTTTGTATCGATATAGAAACATTTCGTATCAAACAGAAACATTTCCGGGCATTTAAATTTAGGAAACGGATAAATTACCATCCTCTATCTTTAAGGTGTAAGCTTTAAAAATCCCGTTTTGTTGTTGACTTTTTTGTATTGTACTAATACTATTAAAAAATCTCGCAATATAAAAATAAAAAAGATGTTAGTTGTTAGAAAAGATGTACATATACATATATGTATAAGTCAAAGAATAATCGAAGTTTATTTATGTATGTCTATATTTACGTACATATATTTAGTTTCTTAAGTTCTCAATGATCCAATTTTTAATAAACTATCTCAATAATCTTCTTAATACATTATAAACGGATTTATAACTGTGAAGTTCAAAACTAGCTTTTTAATCAGATTTAAATTGGATCGCCATAGTTTTTATCGATATCACTTTCATCGATATAGAAGCTATCGTTATTTGTATATATCGTCCATCTCGAATATATGGTCAAAATTCACACACATAGCCACACACACATTAACAAATCTAAATACATGTTGCGGTCACATTTAGTTAAAAGCAGTCAAAGGAAACGGATTGTTTTGTTTACCTCCGTCGATACTTCCAATAATGAGGCTTTCATAAAATTGTATACCTAAGAATAATAGCTAATTAAAAGTGTCTTTATGAGTTTATGTATGTGCGTGTGTGTTTGAGAGAGAAGGAAAGAGAAACACAATAACAAGGACAACAAACTGAGAATTGAAAGCTTCAAACAAAGCAATTTTCTTGTGGGAGTCACACAAGAGAGGCGGAGTGAGTGTGGGAGCAAAGGTAGCCGGCGTTTGTGTTTCTCCTTCTCTTGTTCTATCTGGGAAACAAAAAATCTAATGTCGTCAGCAACCGAAGTAAAATTATCCCGTCTTCTGGGTTTGGCCAAAAAGTTTAACAATTTCTATTTAACAGGTAATTGAAACACCCAGAACTCTGGAACTTTAATAAATTGTATTGGCCCTGAAAATTGGGTTTGGCCCTTATTGGTCTGTATGTATGGGGTATATTTACATATGTGTGTTACAATGCAGTGGGCGGCTGGGCGCCAATGCCAACTGCAACTGCAAAGAGAGAGCAAGAATGAAAGGAGAGCGAGCTTATCGATTAGTTCTGTGTAGTTCTTGTTGCTGTTGTGTCATTGCCATTTCGTTTCGCAGCCTCCCAAGGTAACGGGATTGTCAAATCAGGCGCCAACTGTTGACATTTGAAAATGAAATCATCATTTATATGAAACTAAACCCGTTACATTTACTCTCTTTTTAATATGACTGATGTGTAGGTCACCTGTTGCTAGAGATAACAAACAAAAATGTCTAAGAAATTAAAAAATACATTATCCGATTTATTTATTTATTTTCGTGAGATAGTAAACAATGGAAAAAACACTAAGCTTAGTCCGATAGTGAAATACGCTTTTAATTTCAATTACATATAATAGAAATGAGGGAGTAAAAACTTTAAAACAACATTGGACAAATGTCGAAAAGAATAAGGCAGTAGCCCTACAGATTATTGATATAAACATTTAAAAATATATTTTTGATAAAATAATGACAGTTTAGCAACATAATCAGCGAACTAGTACATACATATGCATACATATGTAGTTCTTCCTAATTTTAAAATTGCATGAAAAGTTTTGGAGATTGGAGCTTACACTCATGTAATATATAATAATATCCAGAAGTTAAATATCTCCTGCAAATACTTTACTGTTTGCAATATTTCACCTTCATAGCTTTTTCGGGGGCCCAAAACAGTCTTATGCAAGATCAATTTTATCATATGTATGTATGTATATACACACATACATATACATAAGTACATACATACATTTGTATTTTTTGTTGATGTTAAAATGTATTTATGTATGTATGTATGTACCTAAATGAATTAACCAAACATCTTGGACATAATTAAGCACTCTTGTCTCTGCAGCAAATTAGTTGTCATTGTCGATACTAGTTTTTTCCTCTTAATTTTTTGCTATTGCAATATTATTACATACCCTTTAAAGTTAAAGAGTATATTAGTAGAACGAACTACCTAGAGCTAAAAAGCGTAAAATCAATTTAGTTGTGGGTTAAAAAGAAAAAAGGTTGTAGGTGGCTTTTAAAAAAAATTTTTATTATATTAAGTATTCACATTCACAATAACATAGAAACTTAACCTTGTAAAAGAATAATAATACCCCTTTTTGGGACAGGGTGTATTAAAGTCGACGAACCGATGCAATTTAACGTATTCGTATCGCCTCACCTTGAAGAGCTGGCAAAGCTTTTGACATTATAAACATTCAAACAGCTGAAAGATCTCCTAGAGACCTGAGTGTGCCACACACACTTGTAGAAAGCCGCACACTTAAAGTTCGTTCTCTAGTATATATGTACATATGTATGTATGTATAGAAAATCAGATATATACTTATATAAATCTATATACATATCTATAGCTAAATGTTTTGTTCTTGTTTTATGTGGTGTGCTTTGATAGGCAAATTCTCAAGTGCAAATATTTTTCATCATTTAATTGAGGAAGAGTCAACACTCACACACACATACATACATATGTACATATAAGCAGACACGTCACTCTGTTACTGCTTCCCATTGATTTCCTCTTACCTCTTCTTCCCGTTCCTTTCATCTTCCTCTCTGTTCACAAATTTTTATTTTTTTTTTTGATAAGAGCGGCATGCGATTTTTTTGCTCTTCGGCGTGTTTTCTTATTTTTGTTTTGCTTTAGCCATTTCAAAAATACGACTTGTCATTAGGCAAATTTTTGTTGGGTTATTTTAATTATTTGCTCGATATATGCATACACATACATGGATCTTTTAAGCTCTAGGTTAAAAGCGACTACAAAGTTTAATAATAAAATTACTCATACGACACGTTGTCTAATAGATTACTTGTCAATATTGCAGAGAAATCATTTGAAACTATGCCAAAAAATAAAAAAAAAATTCATCTGTGCGGACAGACAAATTTAATACATATTAGTTAGCCGATGTGATAATTAAGTTATTCAACTGTGAACAGATTAACCGGTATCAAATCTCTTATACATACATATGTACATACATACAAATGTATATATGTACATACATATCTATTTATTTAACTATATATCATCTCATTTGAGTCAGCAAAAAAACATCTGGACCTTTATAAAGCCCTGTCGATGTATTTGTTTATAACTGGACTTATATTTGAGTGCACAATTTCATTTAAAACTCTTACAGAAATTAATATTCAAATACACATACTACATATACATATTATACTATATGTATCTAAATTATTCCAAACAATTTTCCTAAAAGCTGATTAAATAAAGCGAAAATACTTTTTTGCAAAGGCATTTATGAAAGACGATATGTGGCACAAAGCCAAAACCGTAAAAAAGAAATATTCTTACAATAGTAAAAGTGAGAAAAGAAAGAAAAATGATAAGAAATTGATGGTCATGTTAGGGTGAGTTAAATTTTAATAATAGCCTTACTGGGAGAAGGGTATCCACCGTGTGTGCATGTCCCGACCTATCGCATTGGCTGGTTTGTGGTTTTTTTTTGTTTCAATCTATAATTCGCTTATCAAAACGATAGAAATACCTTGGTTAAACATTCGGAAGCCAGTTTGCACTGGTTATTGAAAAATTATTTGGTTTATTTTGTATTTTCAGTGGTTATTAAAGTTTACTTCTATTGATTCGATTTATTCATACAATCTTTGATATTTGTGTTTTCATGCGCATTTTAGCGAGATAATCGTGAATGATTTGTGAATGACTATCAAACCTGGTTAGCGTTGAAACTTTTTTTTTCTTTTTTAACTATTGAAGATAAGTAGTTTTGTCTCATGATAACGACCGGAAAACATATGGTTATAAACGGTTACAACAGCTGTTCCCATTAATAAAAATGTATATATGTATGTACATACTTGTTTATTTAAAAAAGAATTAAACCAGAAACCATATTTATTAAAAAAATATTATGAAGAATAATTCTGTTTATATCACAGTTCAGTAACATTGTTTTAAAGGAAAAATTTTTGAAATTGGATCTGGCAAAATATTTGCTGATACAAGGATGATATATATACTTAGTGGATACAAATTTAGAGGAGAGTACAATAGAGTTATTGAAAATCTAAATGCCACACCCAATTTTTAATACGGACTTTGATAAAAGATTATTTTAAATTAATCCATTTAAATTTAGAAGATTTTGACTAGGAAAAAAAAAGCTAGGAATAAATGTTATTTTTGTCAATAAACATTTTTAAACATATTAACAAAAAATATGGTAAAGAAATTAATATAGAATGCATTAAAATGTAAATTTTATGAGATGATATACATACATACATATGTATGTATGTACCTATATACATATGTACATATGCATGTATTTTCCTTTTAACTTGATCCAATTACTTGCATTATTCTTTTGAGTTTTATTTGATAAGTTCTTGCTAATAAATTAGATTATATACTTAGATGGAAAGCACTTACTTTATTATCGACATTTTATTATTACTTTAATGTTTGTCCAATATAGACTTAAACAAATATTAATGTTATATAAATATTTTCATAGTAATTATCCAAAAAGTTTTCTTCATTAAATCGGTTTAATTGTTATATGCCTTTGTCAAATCGATTTCATTCCCATTTAGTGAAAATCAGGTACTTAATGTCAGCTTATTGAGAGCTTCCATTTGGGTGTTGGGGCATATCTAATCAGAGTGCGCGTGCTGCAAGTGTTTTTAATTAGCCAGCAGACTGAACCTTTATTCTTTTTTCCCCTTTTTGCCACACTTTGCCGCAACTGCCGATGACTGAGACAATAAAAACAAAGACAAACATTTAAAAATTTTGTATATAAATATTGCCAAAGTTCAGAAATGAGAGTGATTAAATGCTGGCTAATCATAATATTCCACTTAATGTACATATACATATATGTTTGTTTGTATGTATGTATGTATGTATGTATGTACATATGTATATATTCTTTTTAATGGACGCACATAATTATGAATGTTGTGTAAGGTGATAAGCGTTGCCTTTTTTGTGTCTGGAACATAAATTTATTGAGTTTATTGTAGTGTAAATGGCAAAACCGACTGGAGAACACTCTACTTTTTAATTAGTAAAACGAAAGCTATAATAAATATAGTATTTATTGTTCAAAACTGGACATAAAAATTATTATTTTAAAATGTACTTTTATAAAATCATCAGTATAATAAATTCTATTTAAAAAGCATTATTTTACTTATACAATTTTTTTATAACTTTTATTTTTATGTTTTCATTTTTTAATCATGGCTTTAGTGTTACTTTCAATAAATGTTACGAAAACAATGATTACTGATTAGCCTCAATACACATTTTATATATCAATATCAGATCGAATTTGATATTAAACCAATTCTTATTATACATATGGCGAATTGAATTGAAGTTTATTACTTACTTACTTAAATTTATACGAATTAAGTAGATTCAATAGTCTCCCAAAATACTTAAATATCGCTAATATTTAAGTGAACATTTTTTTGAAATCTTTGTATAATAATTCTTTGATAAACGAAGCTAGGCAAAAATTGTTTTTTACATTTTTGTTTATTTATAGTTTGCCAAACCTTTAACAAAAAATATTTCATAATTAATTAATGTCTTTTACAAATTATTATAGGTTTTAATAAGGGCGACATACGCCCCTTTTTGGTTGAGGGTCAACAATGTGGTCTCATTAAATCTGATGTACTGAAGCAACTGGTCAAGTATCCTGAAGTGTTTTGCATACGTGATTGTGAGCATACCAAGCAGGTAAGTGACACAGTGTCAATTCGGATTATACATATGCTCATTCCTTCTCCTTCTCTCCATATTATTGTCTTTAGGGACTGGTTGAGCTAAATCCGGCATTCCGTGATTATAATGAACGTACGCAGCAACTGGAAAAAGTATTACGTAATTTACGTAGCGAGGGTTTATTCCCCGCTCTACAGGGCTGGAGGGACGAATACTTTGAAGTGAAGTCCGAGCACAAGGCTCTACTTAAGATGGAACGTGCTGCCACTCCATTGTTTGGCGTTCGCAAATATGGCGTAGATATCAATGGTTATGTGATACACCCAAAGCACGGCCTATGCATATGGCTCCAGCAACGCTCCAATACCAAAGAGACCTGGCCTGGCAAATGGGATAATATGGTTGGTGGTGGTCTATCCGTTGGCTATGGCATCCAAGAGACAGCCATTAAAGAGGCTGCCGAAGAGGCATCCATTCCAAGTGATCTGGTTAAGAACTTAGTTTCAGCGGGCTGTGTTTCATTCTTCTTTGAGAGCTGTCAAGGTCTATTCCCTAACACGGAATATGTCTTCGATTTGGAACTTCCAGTGGACTTTGTGCCACACAATGCCGATGGTGAAGTGCAGGCCTTTGAGCTGTTGCCAGCTAAAGAGTGTGTCGAACGTGTATTTACGCCGGAATTTAAGACGACCTCGGCGCCCGTGGTGATTGATTTCTTGATACGGCACGGTCACATCACGGCCGATGATGGTAAGTGCTACGTTGGGACAATAAGTGCTTGTTCAATACAAAGAGAAAAGAACTGAATATAGAATAATTTGCTAGTCGTAATGATCGATTCAGATATGACAAAGTAAAAATTTTATAAATTATTGTGTTTCCTCTAACAACAATCGTTTGGTTGTGTATTTTAATGTTAAGGTTCCATTAATAACGTAGTATTGATAAATTTTTTTTTTACAGAGTTTAATTTTACTGAAATTGTGGAACTATTGCATGTGCCCTTGCAGTCTCTATATACGTACAAGACGCGCCTAGAGCAAATGCAGAAATTGCAGCAACAAAAGTTGCCCAATGATGCAAACAATTGTAATTGTTCAAATTTACCCCCAGTTCGACCCTTAGAGAATGGTCACAACAAGAAGGCTGCCTAAACAATGGACCGACACTAATAATCAGAATCATGAGCAACGACAAAAAAAACCACACCAACAAAAAAAACAAAAAAAAAAAAAGAACAAAAAACAAGTGCATTGAGAAGCTGCGGACTAGATACGAGAGACTGCTTTTGTAGTGGGATTTGTAAAATCCAAAGCCAATAATCGATACAAAAAACATCAAATTCAATCAACCAAACAACCGTAACAAACGACAAGATCTAAATTATTAAAAGAAAAAAATTATTATTATTATGGCAAAGATCGCTTAAAGTTATATACATAATATTTTAATTTGTATGTGCTGTTTATTGTAAATGTATATCTTTATACAACATATTTGGTATACACATATGTATATTATTTTTAAATATTTATTACATGCATACATACAACACGCCTATATACTCTCCTTATCCAATGTATGTGCTTTTGAGATATTCCAATTAATCAAACAAGTGAAAGCAAAAAAATGACGCCACATTCTTAGAATTTTTGTGAAACAAAACGGACAAGTTATATATACATACCTATATAACAACACATTTATATGATAATAGCCATAGTTAAAATATAAAAAATTATATATACATATATATATATTAAACAATATATTTAAAAATTACATTTACTATTATGTGTGTGTACCAAAGTGCTCAAACTTAAGCAAAAACAAGTTAAAAAAAGGCAAAAATACAAACTTAATTTAAATTAGTTTTCTGTTGAATTTGTATAACTTTTTTAAAATTAATAAAAATGTAAACCAAAAATTCAAAAGTTTCCAACGTTAAATATCCTGTTACTCTGTTTTCGGTTTAGTATATATATACATAATAGAGATATATTTGAACCTATGAATAGTTTTTTACTCGTGGATATTGGAATAAGTATTTCAATTTTGGCGCTCGCCAAATCGATTATAAAATTTGGTATTGTTTAAAACTATCGTTGTCGACTCAGACGTTTAGTATTTTCGCAAATCTTTGTATTTTCCCGTATCGCTCGTCTGGTCACACTTTTAACGGCCATCTTTCTTTTTCCCCAACTTCACGACCGCGTGGACGTCCATACGTAAAAGGTTAGCTCTTAATTCGCGAAAATGCATAAAAATATCAACAAATTTATTGGCAGTCGCTGCCAGAAATATCACGCAAGCAAGAGTGACTAAAAGTGTCGTTAAATTTTTGTTTCAGGGAACAACACAGGCTACAAAATGACTAACTCAAAGGGTTATCGTCGCGGCACCAGAGACATGTTCTCTCGCCCCTTCCGCAAGCATGGTGTCATCCCTCTGTCTACCTACATGCGCGTCTTCAAGATCGGCGATATTGTTGACATCAAGGGTCACGGTGCCGTCCAAAAGGGTTTGCCCTACAAGGCCTACCATGGCAAAACTGGCCGCATTTTCAATGTCACACAGCACGCTGTCGGTGTCATTGTAAACAAACGTGTGCGCGGCAAGATCCTAGCCAAGCGCATCAACGTTCGCATCGAACACATCCATCACTCCAAGTGCCGTGAGGATTTCCTGCGCCGTGTGAAGGAGAATGAGCGTCTGCTGAAGGATGCCAAGGAGAAGGGACAATGGGTCAACCTGAAACGTCAGCCCGAACAGCCAAAGAAGGCTCATTTCGTTAAGAAAGTGGAGGAACCCATTGCTTTGGCCCCCATCCCATACGAGTTCATTGCTTAAGTTGGAAAGGATTGGATTGTGTTTTTGTCTTTTGTTTACATATTGTAAATTGTGGAGAATAGAATGGAATTTCTATATATGATTGATTCATGTAAACAATTCTAGATGAAATTGTATTCAAATTTTGTTTTTGTCCACCAGGATAATGATGAGAGGCATGATGGATGGGGGGCTGGTGGGACATCTAATCGACTTCGATAATAACAGTTATCGATTGCAGCGATTAATATGCCCTCATAAAGAGTTTTACACTTTTGTAAAGATTTTTAGTCTGTAGGTATCTGATTGCGATTGAAAACGATTTAAACTCTTGTAAGGGTATGAAAACTTCAAATTGTAACAAATTTAGTCAGGCTTGCTGCGAATTGAAATGTAAAGATAATGTCCAGATCTTGCAATTATTGTGGCAAACATTTTTCTAAACCTGCCCACCTAAAGCGTCATCAGGTGGTACATACCAAAGTAAAATTATTTAAAGTAAGTATTCTCTTTAATTAGTTGAACTATGAAAAAAGAGAAGCTCATGGAAATCCGCTTTAGTGCGAAAACTGTTCTTGCAGCTTCTCTCAAAATAGTTCTTTGCAACGTCATCATTTGCGGAAGCACGTCAATCCCTTGGCCACAGAGTCCAAGAATGTGGAGCTGGAGAAGGGGGAGGAAGAAGTGGCGCAAAATGCTTTAGCTGCACTCATCAATTTGCAGACAGTGCAGCAGACTCAATTCAATGCCACACTAGAAGAACAGCCCATGGTCAGCCGCCTAGTGGACATCAGGGATTCCTTATATCCAAAAAGTGTAAATGGAAATCAAGTGGTACTTCTAAAAACTCAACTAATCCAACGATCCGCGATGGGCGGGAGCCGTTGCTATTATGTATGTGAATTTTGCGCCAAAGAGTTTTCTAAAACATATGACCTGATTAGGCATCGTCGTATACATACCAAAGAGAAGCCCTATCCCTGTACACGTGAGGATTGTTTTCAACGGTTTGCCACTCTATCGAAATTAAGAGAGCATCAAAAGATCTTGAACTGCTGCGAGCAGTCAAAAGCCAAAACGATATTCCAGCCAAAAACGGACCAAACTCTTGAGAAACTGAAGTTGCTCGTACCTCAACCTCTACAAAATAAACCAAATTTGGGTGGTTTCTTTAAGTGTGTCTATTGCCAGAAAGTATTTAATAGAAAGTTTAACTGCCGTATGCATATGTTGACTCATCTTAAACGTTTGCTTAATTCCAATCCAAGGGTAAACACACCCACGACCACTGTTTTGCATATTTGTTCTCAGTGTAGTAAATCGTTTAAGAAATCTCATGATTTGGCCAGACACTTACTAATCCATTCCGAAATCAAATCATATTCATGTCATCTCTGTCAGAAAGCTTATACCTTAAAGTCAACATTAACCCGTCATTTACTAACCCATCAATCAGATCGGTTGTCGTTTAATTGTCAGGTTTGTGGAAAATCTTTTAAGACGCAAACCTCTTTAAATCTTCATATACGTCTGCATACCGGCGAGCGGCCGTTTAGTTGTGAGATTTGCCAAGAGACTTTTCGAACTTCTGGACATCGACTCGAACATATACGCGGAGAGCGGCATAAAATCCTAAAAATTGATTTATAAAAAAATATCAAACATAAACATCTCATTTTCTTCTGGTGTATATATTTCAAAATACTTTGAACAACTTTTGCACAGATTTAGGTATTAAAACCAGGCGATGAGCCATAATGGAAATGTTTGTCAAACTCTTGACTTTTGGACAAAACGCTTATTCGTTGACGCTTATCGGCTAATATAAAATCATCCTCATCAATCATCTCAGAGTCGCCACGTTTCCGGCACAATTGTTGGACAGGGGGCATTACACACTCCACAGATTCATCCAGATCATGTGCCTTATAGACAAGATAATGAGGCTCAATAAATTTGTTGGATCTAAATAAAATAAAAAACGGGTTTATATAGTCTATTAAATGCCCTTTTTTTCGAGGAACTTACAGTTTCAGCAAATAGGGATCAAATGGAAAAAAAGTTTCCAGTGTCTCCTCGGGCATAACCTTGTCATGACCATATACAGTTGCCAATTTACGTCTAGCATTCCGTTCCAATACAGTGTGGCAATACGCCAATTGATGCGTACGTGTTATGCCCGCAAATGCGGTAGCCACAGGGGGAAGGCAATATCGCAACGGATTCAGGTGGCACATTGCCAGTCGAGATAATTGCAACGATTGAAGGAAGAGCAATTCTAGAGAAAAAAATCAGTAAACAACTTAAAAGTTATGCATAGATAGATGTATTTGTCTCATACCTTTTGCGCTGGCCGTAAGATCCTTGGCCCGAAAAGCAATCAAATAGAACAAGGCTTGACAGACGGAATAGAACACCATATTGGCCTTTAAAGAACCATTCTGGCTATTATATACATCCGAATCGTCTATATATGTTAGAGACCATTTACTTAGCTCGGTGAGATAAAACTTAATGGTGCTAAAAATAGAGAAGAAAACAAATTAGTTCAAGTATCTAATTTAAAATAACAGACTTTTTTTTACTTACTTAAGAGGCACAAATTTGGAACGAGCCATAAAGCTAGCCATATAACTTACTGCCGCATGTCGTATAATGGATGATACATTTGGATTCTGTACTTTATGCCAAAGTGAGCTAAGGAATGCTTCCACATAGGCGGAACGCAAACTACATACTTGAAAGATCACAAATTGTATATGACTTGTATTATGACTGGGCAAAAGAACTTCATCAAAGATGAATAAGAGCATTTTAAAGAAACGATTGGCCGACCAACGTTGCTCTTCTTTACTATTTGGGGTTAGGCGACATTTCTTGTCCAGGAACTTGTAAAGCATCAATAGGCATATGTCTAATGTTTGTCCAATAGGGTGGTCTATTGTTTTGGCTATTGGAGATGTTGAGTTAGCTGTTGGTATATCATCCATATGAAAAATGCCATCTTCCTCCATTTTATCTGCTTCTGTATCCTCATCTTCTTCGTCATCGGTCTCCACATCGATTTCATCACGAGGAGCATTCACATCCAATATGAGAAGTCTAAAAAATATATTAAAAGTTAGAGGTCCATACATATGTAAGCCAACCAAGTGAAAACTTCCGAACAGATTTTAATGTCAGCATATTTAGTTGGAAATCTATGCAGTCGTGGCACTTGTTGGTTATTGGTTATGAGGAAAACATACTTCTGCAGTACCAGCTGCATAACAAGCTCCTCAAACACTGGCTTATACTCCAATAGCCACAGAATATTGTAGAGGTAACCAGCAGTGACATACGATGGCTTTTTGAAATACGGAAATTTTCCAGATATAGCATCAATGACCAAATCAAAGGACATGGGCACAGCCGTGAGAATACGATCCAAAATTTTATGAACTGTTTCCAACTCATTGCGAATAATATCTGACGGGCAGCCAAAAACTTGCCATTCGCTAGATTCATTCTCCGTAGGAACCCAATGGATAATAAACTTGCTTATGCCTATGGGTATGTAGGTGCTATGGGCAACCATTATATCAATGGCGAATTCGGTGAATGCTTCAATAGCTTGGGGGGAACGTTTACGCCAATTAACCGAAAGTAAAGCTTCCACAACGCTGGCAAAATTTGAAGAGAGACTGTGGCAAATTTTCCGAGCATCATTCATGATTTCGATCACTTCATCATCCTGTCAAGATAGAGATTTTTATCAATTACAATCTCTTAAATATGCTTATATTAAACTTACTGTGAGATCCGCTTCACACAGAAAGTAGGAAAATTCCTGAACAAGGTGATAGTTCTGATCCTCTAGGGCAACACGCACAGATTCCTTCAGACCCTTCTCCTTTGGCGTGGCAAATCGAACCTTATTGAGAGCCGCTGTCTTTGCTCGCTCGCGATCCGCACTCGAAAAGGTCTTTAGTATTGATGTAACACTAGTTTTACTGGTGTACACCGACATGACAGTGGTTTAATAATAAGTAAGGTCAAAACAAAAATTCTTGAAATAATTTATATTTCCTAATAATGCGCAATTCTTCGCACACTCAGCGAATTGAGCACCAATAACGGCGTGCGGGTTAAAATTTACCCAGTTACGCCGATATTCTAATAGCAATGTTTATAAATTAAAGAACTCCCAAAGCACTTGGTTGCAGTTTTATTGTGCCAAACTATCATTATATTTAATAAATTTAAGTTTTTTCTGTGGAATTCGTTCTTCACGGATCCGAATCAAAACACGTTGTATTGTTAGTGTGGCCAGAGTGTGCAAATGGGCCAGTGCTGAAAAGTGAAATACAGTATCATGTTCACTCTGGTATTTTTCACTTCTTCTCAGATTGGCCACATTGGCACACATTAGGCACATGCGTCTTTTATTTCTCGCTTGGTTTTTGAAACAAATTCATTGAAGGGGAAAGATTTTGGGAAAATGTCTTCCATTTTTATGCTGGACACCGCTGGTGATCAAAACCTACTCAAGGAAGATGGATCCAGCTTACTTTACCGCGGTCTAAGTAGCGGACAAGAACGACTCCAACTGCAAAGCAGCGACGAAGAGGACGCCAGCTCTGATGAGGATGGAGATGACAACGAAATAGAACTATTTGGCGTTAAATTAAACAGCAAAGATGTTAGCAAAGCAATTGGAAGCGGGAGTATAAAGCCGAACCGGTCCAAAGTGGCCCAGGAATTGGATGAAGTCACAGAAAAACTAGCAAAGGCAGTAGAAAATTCAATTACACATAAACTTAAAAAAAAGAAAAAACGTGTCGTTTTGGATAATATGGACAAGCCGGATTTAAGTATGCGCAAAGAGAATGTAACAAAGGACATGCAGCAGGCAAGACGAACAAAGGAACCAGGGTTGGATAAGCAGCATGCATTGCCCACAGTAGGCAAAAGGAAACAGCCAATTTTGAATCGAGTAAGTGAAAGAACAAATAAAGAGGAAAAATAGGTGATATGCAGATATTGATCAAGATACTGGCAAAAATTTATATACAGTTTTGGAATATTCCTGCATCTCAATGAAAAAAATAACAAGAATCTTTAATGTGATGAAATATTCGACATCGTAAGCTCTTGTCAGGCTGCCTGAGGCAATTGTTGTGATTAAGACTCGAATTAATCGGGACTATAACAAAACGTTTCATCCGTTGTAATCTTAGCTACTGCCTGGAAGCCTGCGGCGCAGTGGCTGTAAGGCCATCGGAACATTCAATAAATGCCTTAGGACTAGACTGTTATTTGCTTTCAAGTTTTTAGCAAATGATTTAGGCCAGGGCTTACAAAATTTTCTCTCTAATGAAACATAATTTATAGTCCCACCATACACATCAGTTGCTGAGGCCTGACTGCTTTGGGCCCATTTGACGACGTCTTTAGTAATCTGATTTCTGAAACAGATCTTTTTAAACCCTTTTTTTGGATTTTATTTTAAAGTTGTATTTAATTTGTATACTTTTAGATTGAACGGGCTAAAACAAAAGGAGACGGCTGGTTTAATTTACCTGCCACCGAAATCACCGATGAGATGCGCAATGAATTAAAAATCATACAAATGAGATCAGTACTGGATCCCAAACATTTCTATAAAAAGAATGATCTAAAAGTTTTACCAAAGTATTTTCAAATTGGTACTGTTCAGCATTCTGCTTTGGATCATTACCGCGAGAAGAATACACGAAAGACTAAAAAATCTTTGGTGGATGAGTTGTTGGCGGATGAGGCGTTCCAGAAGTTTAACAAGCGTAAATACAATGAAGTGATTCAACGAACTGACAAATATGCCCATCGCAAGGCTTTAAAAAAGATGAAAAAACTTAAGAAACAAAAATAAAATAAAGTTGGTTTTAATATTTTTGTTTTTTTACTGACAGACACAACTAAAAAAGCCATAACTGTGTAAGAAACTGTGTTTCTAGAAATAAGTTAGTTTATAGGTCATCGTGAGAATTGGCTTTAATCATTCGACTGGGATTATCTTTGATTCTGTATAAAATAATTCCAATTGAGTTGTTTATGAATATCTGTTTAATTATGTAAGTATATATATACTTATATCTTCCAAATATAGTACAAATAATTTATAACAACCTTAACAACAATAAAAATAATTCAAAACTAAGCCATTCCAAGTGTGACGCCGACTAGGTGGACCTGTTGCTACTTTCTTTCATGTCTGGATTTGTACGTTCGTCTAGAGTTGCGGAAATTTGCTGAGCTAATTGTTTAAACAGTTCCGAGTATTCCGAGTCTGGATATTTAACCACTACCGGGACTCCTTCCTCACAGCATTCAGCGATGTGAGCGTCGAGCGGCAGGGAAATCAATTTATTTGGTAACCCTTTTCTGGTTTCATTATGGCGAAAGAATTCCATACGGGATTTGCAATTATCACAGATGGAATAACGCATATTCTCTACCAGGCCAAGTATTGGTACCTTTAATTTCTCATACATCTTGGCTCCACGTAGAGTAACCTCCACGGCTGCCGTGTGCGGTGTAGAAACTAAAACGACTCCAGTTATGGGTGCATGTTGTGTGAGCGAGAGATGGACATCTCCAGTTCCGGGTGGGGTGTCAATGACAAGAACATCCAATGGATTCCAATCGGCACCTTTAAGCAATCTCTGTATAGCAGACATAACTAAAGGACCACGCCAGATTATAGCTCCATCTGGTGGTGTTAACATGCCCATTGAAAGGCATTTTACATTATAGTTTTGGGGAGGAATCATCAAATTATCGTCATTCAACAGTGGTTCACTGTGGACATTCATGAGCAGGGGAATGCTGGGGCCAAAAATATCACCATCCAGCAAGCCGACCCGTTTCCCGAGCTTGGCCAAACTACAAGCAAAGTTGGCTAAAGAAGTGCATATTCGTTAGTTCGGATTGTATAATTATCGTTAACGGACCCACCCGCCACCGTGCTCTTTCCCACTCCTCCTTTGCCAGATGCCACCACTATAATATCCTTGACGCCTCTCAAGCTTTCTCGTTTGGGTAATCCTCGCGCCATAATCGCCGCCTGATGTTCCGTTAATTTGACAGCATAGGAGCGGCTACTGGAACGCACCAGAGGACGAATCCCCATCAAACTCGAATTGTACATGGCTTACAATGAAATTTATTTTATCAGTGTATGGTCTTTCGGGTGTTACGTTTAAAAAAAAATCCGACAGATTTCTGACATTTGTTTGTTTTGTTCATATTAGATCAGCTGTTAAAGAAAACTCGCAAACCAGTGTGACCAGTTATTTGGAAATCAGCTGTTTTTAAAGAAAACCGCGGGATCATGGGCGTAGCTACCCTTTATCTTATTTTGGAGTACTATGGTGTCTCAATGCTACGACATAGACTTGGACTTGGAGGAGGAAAAGCAAGAACAACAGCAGGAGCAAGTTCACGAAAATGATGAAACCGACACCTCACCTCTCTGGTCCATTGAAGATGACACCCTATTCCATCCGCGAGGCTTGATCAACCAGAATCACAGTGATGCAGGCTCAACCGTGATATCTGTGTTCATCACCTGGAATGAGTATTATTTGCTTAATTATCGCTTTAAAAATACGAAAGGATCTCGCAATGTGAAAATGACCAAAGTGCGGATCCCTTTGCCCAGGAATGAAAATTCTCTTTTGATCAGCATCCACATGTTGGAGTATAATTCCATATTGCTAATGTCTGATGGTCAAGTCTATTGCTTTGAATCGATAAAGTCCCTACATCCAATCAAATGGTTAACTGGTGTTCGTTGTTTCTCCCACACGGACGAAGGATTCAGTGTGATACGAGAAGAGGATCGTTGTCTATTTCTGCAAGTCTACAAGGATTTGCCAAGCTTG
Organism: Drosophila emarginata; assembly: GCA_037075365.1. NCBI lineage: Eukaryota > Metazoa > Arthropoda > Insecta > Diptera > Drosophilidae > Drosophila > Drosophila emarginata. The sequence continues at coordinate 1,337,474 of JBAMCD010000012.1, forward strand.
AGCAAAAAAGGCAGTACATTGCAGAAGAGCTACGATATAACCTATGATGGTCAAAATATATTTCAATGTGAATGGAAGAATGACATCTATAACCTGATGTCAGTGAAAGTTTTGGAAGAACAGGAAAAGTTCATGCAACGCCTTTTTGGTGGAGATGTTCGAAAAGATGATCATTTGCATATTTTTAGCATAAGTGGGCACATATTTGTTTTGTTGCCTATTGCAACGGATGAAGATCAATCCACTCCAGGATGTGACTATAACATTGAATTGCTTTGTGTTTATGTTTGCCCAATAAGTTTTATACGCCTTCTGCCTCAAAAAAATCTGTGTCTGATCTTCCTAAGCAATGGTGCTGTAGACATATGGTATTTATCCCAACTTCTGCAAATCAAACAACGTCAAATGTACCATTTAGGATCCGAGTGGTTCGATTATGATGCCGACAGCTTGAATGGTGATTTTTACTATACGGATGGTCAGCAATTGGTGCGTCTAAGATTTAATTATAATGCCCAATTGGATGAATGCGACATTCAGAAATGGGCCAAACCTATTCCGGGCATGCAATCCTGCACCTGGGTGGATGCTATTGAACAATTGGTTTGTCTCAGTGATAATAATATTTTTTATCGCATAAGTTTTAGTCTCCAAGAGCAGGAAAGAGAAAGTCAATTAAATGGAAATGGATCAACCATAATGAGCGATATAACACCATCTATCGTTGACCAATTACGTCGAAATGCTAAATTAATGGAGCATTATAAACAGCAACCTGCTCAACTACAAAAATCGATTCAGCGGGAACATCAGAAGCAGCAACTTGTGGCTGTGGCCACAAATAGTCATATTTATAGTCAGGAGTTGGAGGCCCATTTAGAATTTCATAGACATGTGCCGCTCTTTAACAAGGAGACATCATCTTTGCTCCTTGTGCATCCATCCTCTCAAGATTGGCAATTGCACAGCACGGGAATTTATGCTGTAATTAAATTGAATCTAAACTGCCGTCAATTAATTAACTCCAGTCAATGGCAATTGTTAGTATATTATGATCAACATACTTATAACCATGTCCTACCCACCGAATTACTCCTCCTCAAGCCATGTCATTTGGTAATTCCCCTAAAGAAATTAAGAAATCAGCTCTTACCACAATTTACACTAAAATTGGTGGCTTTTCTAGAGTTGAATAAACAAATAACATCCGTACTTCTGCCCATTAAAGTTCAAGAAAGTTGCCTTACCTATAGCCCACTCTTCAGTAGCCAATTAATGGCTATGGATCTTAGACCAGAAATAATCATTCCACAACTAAACAAAAAGAAGGAAATAAAATCCATTATTATGCATAAAATTGCATTAAAAGAAGACTACAGTTTATCTCATATATCAAAAATTTTAAATGCTGAGGAGAAAATTGAAAAAGATCGTTTTTATATATACTTTATAGACAGTAAAGTAAGCCTCGCTAGCAAAAATGATCATATAACTCTGGAAAGTGAAGATCCTTCTGCTATTTACTACATCAAAGAGCAGCTTAGATTAAATGGTAATAACGTAATGATTGATGCGACACTTAATAAGGATTCCCAAAAAATGAGTGAGATAATGGTAAGTCAAAGACATTTTTCCTTAATCTACAATTGTAATTTTTGATGTTTTAATATTATTTTTATTGTTTTAGAAATTGCAATGCCAAACAGAACGTTTATATGGCTCATTGGGTAATAATCCCATGGATTCTGAGACCAATGTAAGAATGCGTTTAGAGGCACTTCAATCGCAGTATAAAGTTATGAGAAATACAATTTATTAAAATAAAAAATTTATTCATTTAAAAATTGATTTGGATGGGTTTTTATTTATTGTTTAGGACGTTTCACAAAAATTCGTGTTATTAGTTAACAAATCACATTGCGTATATATAAAAACATAAACTATATAAAAAAAAGTTATGCATAGAAAACAAATGAGTTATGAGCCTTTCTATCAAATCGGTAATAATTAAAATCATTTTTATATGCAGTCATTCGCAAATTCGATTTGCTATTTTGCCATTTTGAATTGAAATCGAAAAATATATTGACAGGATCGTATGACAAGGATAGATTATGCATTACTACGATGGCAATGCATAAAAAAGAATCGATTATATAAAATTTAAATGTTATCATTTTTAGTTTTGCTATATGAAAACTTCTCGTTTAGTTACTAAATTTTAGTTAATAGCTATCCTGAAAATGTAAAATGTACTATAACTATATGATTTTTAAGAAATGCTCTGTGATTTCTGTGAAACTAAAATAGAATTATTAAAAGTGGTTTACATTGCATTGTATTTTCTGAAGTATAACAAACAGAAAAGTTTATCACTTACAACATATTTCGATATACCTTGGCGAAATAACAAATTGAAATTACTAAAACCGACGTATTTAATTTTTTCCACTTTCATTGATGGCTCAATAATTTAACTAATTGGCAATTGACAACAAAATGAGTAGAAAACAACTTTCGTTTAATTAACGCTATATAAATGATCAACTGCAGTAGCTTCTGCTGATTAGTAATAATTATTTTGCACTAAGAAATTGCGCTAATTACTATTGTATGCCGCATTTTGTAATTAATGTGTGTTGAATTTATTAATTTGTTTTCTTAAAATTCTTTTTACGTATATTGCCTGGACAACCGCTGGTACTCAACAGATGCAACTTCCAGCCACCATCCTGAGGCAAATGTACATCATCATGACACAGGGGACAACGGGCAGCGCCAGTTTTAAGCTCTAAATAAAATAATTATTTTATAATGACTAAGACAATCTTTTAATGGCTACTAACCACGACAATAGTCTTCCATTTGATGTAGTTCATAAAGCTGTTTGTGCACGGACTCCGTGCACCGGGTGCAGACTACATAGCTCTCCTTGGCATCACACTCAGCTGAAAAATATATATAGATTAAATAAATGCATAACTACTAATCACATTTTGTTGCTACTCACTAGTCAAATGATAATTAAGAGCAGCTACCTCCAGAACCTGGCTGCATTGTGGGCACTTGGTGAGAAATGGGCATGACTTCCAATAGTGACGATCCAATTGACTGGCATCGCTGCCAGGACAAGACCAATCGCAAAATGGACAATGTCTGTAAATACAAATTCAAATAATTTTATAATTTTGTTTAAAATCTTTGCTTTTCCAATTTCCCAGAAATAATTGTAAAATAATTAATTTCAAATATTTTATAAAATTAAAATTAAGTTTAATTAGTCAGTCCAAGAATTGAACGATCAAGTGCCTCGACCTTGCTGATTTCATCAATCTAATCAAACAAAGTACGTATTAAGCTTATAGGTGCACCGAGATGTTTTTATTTGGAATATAAAAAATCAAGTACTTGACACCAATTAATCCAACTTTTATGTTAGGGAATATATATATACATATACATATATATAATTTAATAAATATCTTACATTTTGGGGGTATTATCCTCCGTTGACTCGGAATTCGAGGCGGAACCTTTTCTCGAATTGGAGGCGGATAGCATGGAACGTTTTAATTGCTCGTTATATTGCTGTTTACCATTGCAACTGTTGTAACCATTGCTAGAGGCAAGGCCAGAACCATGCCCACTTTTGCTTTTCAACAAGCGTGAGGCGTCTGAACTGGTACTGGCTTTATCCATGTGGGTAGTAGTTACATCACTTGAACAATGACCAACAGCGACAACATATTTATTTGTTTCTTCTAATAATTCCTGCTTTCGCTCCAAATCAAGTTTATCAAATTCGGTAAAAAGTTGACGATATAACAAATTTCGACGAGTGATATCATCATCGGGCGGTAATTGTTTCCGTACCAGTCGAGGATTCACTTTGTAGACAAGAAGGAGTATTCGTTCTGCAACTTTACGAACAGGTTCCGCTGGATGATGGATACCTGAGCACCCGCATTCTGAGAGAGCTCGACACGTAAGACCACTGTGCTTGTCGGTGCTAATGCCTTGGGTGTTGACCAGTTGTTCTAACATTTGTAAACGGCTCATTGCCAGACGTTGATGTGTTCCCGAGCCCACACTACGCGAAAGAGCAGGAGCTACCAAATGCTGTTCGGCCACTTCTGGACAGGCTGCTATGCTCAATATAGTATGCTGAGCCAATGTATGTAGCCTGGCCGATGGATCTCCGGATTTAGCTAACAATTCGGGTAACAGTCGATCTACACAGCGTGCCACCTCGCTGGGTGAAACACGTCCTGGCACATACTCAAGGAACAAAACGCGAACGGTTTCTGTGGCCTGATTAAACACAGAATAGACAGCATCTCGCACAGCTCGATGTAGGAGTAGAGCTGCCGATCGTGCCACTTTATTCGGACTGGCAGCATGCTCATTGCTGCTCATTTCCGCTGTCTCCATCAGTTCATGCTCTTTAAGAAAATTCCGCAAACGCATTAGACCATCTTCGCGATCCTGAAATTGACGTGAATAAAACTGTTCGACCTGAAAAAATTAAGTTATTAATCATATTTAATCATAAACATATCAAATTATATAAATTTACACAGCTTACCAGTTCATTTCCAAAAACTAGAATTGGTAAGGCGGCTTGGCGACGTTCACGATCGTTAAGACGTGAACGTCCCCGATTTGGATCCGCTTCGAGTAGGGCATTCCCCTGGCACTCCCTTAAAAATTCATTAGTATTTGAACTAAACAAGGTTTGTTTTTGGAACGACACAACGAATACGGATATATAGAATTACAAAAAAAAAGCAAAAAATACAAACATAAATCAACCAAACGATTATTTAAAAACATTCGACGATTAGTGTTTGATATTATGTTATCTATCTGGCTTGTTAATTGTATTGGGAAGCTTTTAATCTGTAACTACAAATTGTTATAGGCGGTTGGATCGCTGTTCGTATCATGCATATATAGTGTACACTGTGCAACATGAAAGTAGATTCTATTTAATGTCTGCAATCGAAAACAAATGTTTTCTTTGTTAGTATTACATTTTACAATCAATTTATAAATAATTTTAATTTTATGTTGCACAGTTGTACTCCTTTTCAATCAATTTAACAAGAGCTACACAGCAATTAACAATGATAAACTCCCAGATATGGATCTGCGACTTACTGCCTCAGTGTGGGTATCGCTCGCTCTTCGTAATCCTCATACGAATTGCGTGGAACACTTTTATTACGCCGCCTTAGCGAACCTTGACGACTGGACATGGGTGAACTGTGTCGTGACGGTAAACGCGGGGATTGTGGCAATTCATCGTGGGATTTTCGCCAACCTGTCCCACTTGCCACATTTGAGGAGAAGGTAGCTGCTGGGACTAGAGGAGTGGCCGCTGCTGTTGTCGTTACCACACTCTCGTTACTTGTTTGACCAAGTGAGCCATCCGTCGAGGATTTATCATCTTGCTGACATTGACTTTTCGGACTAAGAGCAGCCTCGGCCAGCGCATGAGCCACATCTTGAAGACTGGGTGGCGGTGGTAGACTTGGTTTACCACCAGCATAAATCTCACAGCTTTGATCATTACAACTCTCGATACCCTGGGTTTCAAGCAACTTCTCGACTTGCAGTTGCTTAAGTACGGCCGAACGATACATTTCCATTTGCTCTTTTCTTAACTTGGCTGTGGTGAAATCCTCTTGTTGTACTGCCTGCCTTTTGGCCAAGGAATAGCGACCCAAACGTTCGCCGGCTGTGCGAAGAGCTGTCATACAAAGTTTCAATTTCCGGGCATATTCAAATCTTTCCGAATTCACCGCTTGCGTTTTACGAAGCTCCAATTCTCTTATATACTTAACAATTGATTCTTCCACATACATTGAGAAAAGCAAATCATCACAAATTGAAGCCAGAGCCAATTCTCCGGTGGCTGTATCCAAAGGTGGAGCATCATTATTACTAAGCTGCTGCTGATCCTCTTCATTTGAACCAAATTCTAAATCTTCACCCAGAATATTTACAGCCAACAGAGAAATCTGTCCAGTTTGATTGAATTCATTACATTGGACTCCAATTAAGCGTAACTTCAAATGGGTGCTTCGTCTTTTTGTCACGGTGACACTCTGAAGTTCACGGGATTTATAATTGGTGTTGGCATTATCTGCAAATGCCACAAAACCAAGAAAATCGAAATATTGTGATGATGGAGTGCTGGGCATCGATTTTGGTGAATAATGCAGCCATAGTTCAACTTTTTCGGCTGTTAAATGAGATTAAGGCAAATAATTAATTTAGAAATTTATATTGCAATTTAAATTTTTGTAAAATTAACTCACGTATTAGATATTGGTGGGCCAACAATTGTATCCTGTAAATTTTGGACGGCTGTTGGAAACGTAAAATGATATCATGTGTGTTTAATGAACTGCCCGTTGCGCTTCGCCAGCCATGTACCGTGGGGCCATGATTATTTAGTTCACTAGCTGGAAAATTGTTATCCTCATCTGGACCAAAAGGAGGAAGATTAAAAGTTAAGTAAAGTTGCCTTTTATTGACAGAAATTTAAAAGTCATGATTACTGTGCAAACAGGTGTCAAAATGTCGGTTAACAGAAACCTAACAGAAACAGCTGGAGAGAGCAAAAACAAAACAAAAACAGTGGAACAAATACATATAACAAAAAAAAACAAATGAATATCCCATTATGTTTCACGAAGTATTTATATGGTTTTAAGATTTTCAGTATTTTTGATTTCCCAAATCATTAAACCATATTTAAAATATGGCAAGCAGTTAGCTAACATTCTTAACTTATGTAAATTATAGAACTAGTAAGCCATGTCACTTCAATTTGAATATTATCTTCTCATTGGAACAATTTAAGTGTGGTTATGAATTGTGCCCACTATGCGTGCTCGTTCAACTTCAATCCAACGTTCTTATCTCTGTCTCTCTCTCCGCCGCTGTAGTCTTAGCAAACACCGATGTTTTGTTTATAATTTTTAGTAATTCTTTCTACTTGCTTTGCGACACAACGAATTTCCGTGAATAAAATAATTTATTCCATAGAGGCTAGCAAATCAAACAAACTCCAAAATGCCGCAAGCTAATAATGGAGCCTCCGCATGGCTACAAATCCAAAGCCTTTTGAATACAATTAACCACATATTAATTTTTCTAGTTGCGGCGTTCTTTTTCGTCCTGGCACGTAGCTTGGAATTCAAGGACACAGCCATGCATATGTTCATGACAGGCATAGGGGTGAGTAGAAAATCAAAAGAAGATAACACTGTGTCAGAATCAATAAATAAATATTTAAGCCAAATAAACTTTAACTTTAGCATGGGGAACGTCATTATTAATCTTATCAGACATTTCTTATGTTAAGTTCTAATGTTAATGTGAATTGTCATGCTTGATTTAACAAACAATTTCAATACGCTTATATCATTGTTTTTGAGTTATTTAAACATGAAATAATTTTACCAGTTTCATGTTCTGGTGGCCGAGGCTCTTATGTCCCATTATAAAGTGAATCCTGTGACTCGTTGGCTTTCCCATCGCAACAAGTCGCGTTTCCATGGCCTATTGCAAATTATTGGTGGCTCTATGATTTTATTGGGAGCTCTTGGTAAATTCTCAAACAAAGATGTTCATTGGAATACCTGGCACGGTCGTATAGGTAAGTAATGATGATGCAGCAATAACACTCAATATCAATATCTACACTTATGTATATCTAGGAACTGGTGCTGCCTTTGGCTGTGCAGCAAGTATTGTGGGCGGCCTAGTTACCTATTTTCAACCCAAATTCGTTTTAAATACGTTCCCGCCATCAGAATTAAAATACCGTCATAATCTTTTTGGTTTAATTAATTTTACGCAGGGCATGGTTGCCATTTTTTTGAGCTACTATTCTAAGTTCTTTTTGAAATTCGTTGATCATCAATTTATACCAGCCATGATGTTGACAACTGTTTTAGTTTATTTATTGACAATTATAAGCCCACTGGGTTCACTATTGACTAAATTTAAGTACAGACAACAAAAGAAACAACAGGAGAAGGTAAAGTAGGAGTAAACGTGGAGAGTTCCTAGCAAAATAAAATTTAATTTGTACAAAACATTTGGCTCATAGCCAACAATTGTCTTTTTTTTTTGACCACAAGCAAGATAGACTTATTATGACAAAATGGCCATCTGTCTATATTATAATGATTTATGGTCATTGCAGGGTTTTTAGATTTTATTGTTCTACCAGTTTGGCAATGCAAATTGAAATTTGCAGAGCTAATCAGTCATTGAGAACTGATTTACTTATGTCTGGACATCTGCCTGCAACACTAGGCGTATGCGTATTTTATCGATTTCTCAAGTGCAGTCAAGTGTCGGCTCTATCAAGAAGGGGCCGCGGCATATGTATGTATGTATAAAGGGGGCTTGTCTAGCCGAAACTAAAATAAAGATACATAATTAAATAAAAACAAATCATTAATAAATTAAAAATTAATAAATTTGAAACAGCAAACAAATTGTTTTCATAGTTGATTGGATCATTTACCTGAGGCAAAAACCACATTGAAGGATATCTTTTTGGCCATTGCGATGTGCATATATAAGAAACACAAACAAACATTTACAACTTCACACACGTACGGCTCATTAAACACTTATTTCCTGTAACGGACCTCAAAGAACTAGAATCGAAATTTGAAATTGAATAGAATGAAATGTCCTGTCCCAGCAAATTACAAGACAGGAGGACAAAAATCACTGATAAGGGTGATAATGGCTTCGCATGTAGTGTTGCAAAGTCCCCGAATAGTAAGATAAGGTCACACAAAATCATTGCTATCCTTTTAAGAAAGCGGTTAATATCCATATTATAACAATATAATTCAAATTCTAATGAAAAATCAATATTTTAGTATTGTTTGCAACATAAGTAATAAAATCAGAAAAAACATACATATGTTAAGAGACTTTAAATTCACATACTCTCTGGCAAAATTGATTTGGAAAACTCGCATTTTAATCCAAAATTTAATATACCTAGAATGTCTAAAACCGTAAAAAGAAAATTAATCAATGTGTTAAGCTTTAATTAATAAATTTAAACTTTATTTGGTTAAAAAGTTGGCTAATTTAAAAAAAACATACAAAAAGGGGAAAAAATTTGGGTAAATTATCGATAACAACAAAATGTACGATACATGAGAGCTAAGCGAATTCAAAGACGGCCGGCGAATTCGTGCGTGTGTTTTGTTTTTGCAAATCGAGAGAGGGATCATACTAACAAAAGTTTTCGGCTCGATTCCACAAAATCATTTGATATTGTTCTTGAAAAGGACTTTGAATATTAGAAACCGCGAAGGGCGCGGAGTAAAAATGGATTTATACGATGATATAGACACTAAGCCACGTGCCAGCCAAATCGATGGCTGGTCATCAGGCATTAAAATGTTGCAAACACAATTAGCCGTGAAGAAGGCAGCACAATTACCAAAACCAAAAGAACAAATCAAGAAACCGGTAAGTACGGAGAACAATGATCCATAAGGTTAAAGATTAACTTTTGTGCTCAAACTAATTCCAGCTTATGACACCTGTGGTCAACCTGCGGGCTAAACGCACAGCAACAGATACCACAGAGACTGCTGGATTTCCGCCGTTAGCGCTGGCATCCACAAAACCCATTATAACTGGGACTGCTTTGCCGCCCCTTGCCATAGAAAGTGTGAAGAAGGATGATTGGAGTGACTTTGTGGACGAATACGATCCTCAGTGGCCGAATGAATACGAGAAGCTCATAGAAAAGACTAAGGGCAACGAGAAATCACGAAATAGCGGAGGAAATAAGAAGCACAGAAATAATAAGGATCGGGAAGGGCAACAGGAACGAGATCATGAGCGGAAACGTAACCGTGGGAACGGTGGACGTGGTGGTGCCAGGGATAATCACAAAGATCGAGATGATAATTCACCACCAACTGTAAAATTCAGCGGCTTTGGCCAGCGACAGAGCGATGAGGATGGCTATAGTCCGCCAGCGCCAGGTTCTGTGGCCAAACAAGGTGGCGGCGCTGCTATAGCACCGCCACCATCACTACAGGAGATCTCCATTGATAATGGGGATGGAAGTTCCAATGTAACTATACCCTATTCAGCGAGCTCTGTCGCAGCCAAAATTATGGCCAAATATGGATTCAAAGACGGCCAGGGATTGGGCAAATCTGAGCAGGGGATGTCGGTAGCTTTGCAGGTGGAGAAGACATCAAAACGTGGTGGAAGAATTATACATGAAAAAGATGTTTTCTTGCCACCGGCGCCATTGGGATCCTCATCGCCTCCTTTGTTAGCTCCTCTCAGTCCAGGCCACAGTGCTATGCCACCACCTGCATTGCCTGGGTTGGCTCTGCCGTTGGCTAATGAACCAGAGCCGAGTATTACAGAAATAATGAAAGACCCCAGCAAAGTTGTCCTATTGCGGAATATGGTGGGTCCCGGTGATGTGGACGAGGAATTGGAGCCAGAGGTCAAAGATGAATGTAATACCAAGTACGGCGACGTGAATAGCGTCATAATACACGAAGCATTCGGCACCACACCAGAGGATGCTGTAAAAATCTTTGTGGAATTTAAACGAATTGAAAGCGCTATTAAAGGTAAGCAAAAAAAAAAAAACCGAGATAATATTAATTATATGCCATGGTATTTATTCTCTAGCTGTGGTAGACTTGAATGGACGATTTTTCGGTGGACGCCAAGTTCGTGCTGGGTTTTACAATTTTGATAAATTCAAAAGTTTTCAATTAAATTAAAATTAAAACAAATTATTGCTAATAGTTTCAGTTTAGGCACACCAGGGCTGAACTGTGTTCAATGAAATATCTGAAATCGATAACTTTTGCGAAATCACCACTGCTTTTGGTGGCCTTTACATGTCAGTTGAGCCACAGGCCTGCCAACTTGCTCCTCTCACTGCATTACTTTACCTTGTTTTAAAACTTCATAATTGTGAATTTTTCGTAGCAAATAGTATAAGTTTTTGCCATTTCATTTTGATTGACAATTCGAAAAGTTCGCTAGCAGCTTTTTCTATGTTGGTTGGATGAGAAACTCAAAATAGCTGTGGGTCGTAACGTGAGGAAGGCACCTAGGCGAGTTGTGTGTTGCAGACGACAATTAAAATCGAAGCCAAAACGAAAATAAAAGAATTACAACAAATCGAAAGGAAATTGAGAAGGAGAGGAAACAACACAATAAAAACCAAGGTAAGCTGGACAATGTTCTTGATAATAAAAAAGGCTGACAATTTACAGACACCTCAAATATTTGTCTTCGTAGTCGATTTCGATCTTTTTTTCTTTACATTTTTTGCAAAACGGTAAATACTCAAAACGTCAACGAACACCCCCCTCGCTCATTTACTCTCTCTTTCTCTTTCTTCATGTTTCTTTCCGTCAGTGACCCAAGAAGACATTTGTAATTAAATTCAATTAAGCCAGTGTTATTAATTTTAGTGTATAAATTTCCTTTATGGAAAGAAGGCAATATCGAGACTACTACAACGCTCCGTTTTCATCCGCCCTGCTCCCCATGGCCCAGGCCCACAGCCACTGACTGCAGTCTGCTGCTGCATGTAATTGTGAGATCACACACATAACATACAGAGACTACACACACAGTCAAACAATTTGTTAGGCTCTGCTCCATGCCAATCAACAACAAAACTTTTGCATTGTTCGGGTTCACATAACGAGCATATAACGGCGCTCCACCCACCGCCCACCTTCATACACAGTACACTCTTTCCCCGTAATCCCTTCAAGTAGTGGCTGATGTTGTTGTTGTTGTCGGGTCATGGGCCTCTCTTCGCTATCGCTGCCGCCAACTGCTGCTGCCGCTGTTAACAAGGTAAGGGGCATTGATGTAGGAAGGGTTGCTCTTGCTGGTCACGCAGTTTTTTTATTGCACAAAAAATACACACACGCCTAAAACGAAAAAGAATGAAATTTATTTAATATTGCACGCACATATTTCTCTATTTCTCGATTCCATAAACAAATTGGAGCAGCTGCTGGCCCCAACTCTCCCCGCGGGATCGCCATTAGTGGTCGTCCGTTCCTCCCACCAGCACACATTCATACTTATGTATTTGTATACAAACACATACACACAACACATACTTATTTCTGAGGCAAGATAGACATGTGCCCCGCACTCGCTTTTCGGCCTGTTCAATTATATTTTCAAAAAAGAAATTCTATTTTTGTATACGAAACATTTCTCATTAATTTTTTTTTTTTTTGCGCTTGCACTGAAGTTTTCTGGTACACGGAAATGTTTTTTGGACGAGCCAAAAGAAAATCCTGCTTAGGAGGATTTGACAACATTGAAAAGAGCGTACTAGAAATTTATTTTGTTGCACATGTAAAGCTAAAAGCTTTTGGGAAAATGTTAATTGAAAAGAAAACTCAATTTTATAGTTTTAAAAATATTTTTTAGTTGAATATAATATATTTTCTTCCCTAAATCATTATATATTGTTATATAAAGCACTCCGAAAGTTCACTACATACGTCGAATATCTTCCAAATCAATGTTGAAGATACTACCACATATTAGTTTCTTATTGATATAGAATTTTAGTTTGCTTTAGCCAAACTTATTCTTTAAAATTGAGATTCTTATAAGAATAAATTTTCCAAATGGCATTCAGAATGGATATTTAAATTAGTCGGGAAATAGCTGGAGTGTCATAAGAAAAATTTCATTGAAAATTTTACTATATTTAGTATTAATTGAAGCCCAGTTGGTGTGATTAAACCAAGTGTTAAAAAAAAAATAACTCTTTTTAAACTAAAAATTTGACGGTAAATTATTTTGAAATATTCTAAAAATATTTTCTCTTGGAAGTTCTATTTTCCACATGAAAAACTATCGATTTCTCTATTCTTATATATAACGAAGTAGCTGTTTCATATGTTTTACGTGTTTTTTTATGATTTAACATTCGAATAAACTCTGAGAAATCATTCGGATTATATTTGAATAGACGATAAAAAATATTTTAGTCGTTTCATTTAGTCCAATCAGATGAAACAAAAATCACAAAAAAAGAGATAAAAAAATTGATTTTTTTTTTTGATTTTTGAAAAGTTTGCTCCTCTCGCCTCCATCCTTTGGTACTACAAATATTTGGACTGGACAATATTTTAATTTTAATCCCTTCTTTCAACCTGCAGTGATGGTCTTGGTGAGCAACGAATGGCGGAATAATAAGGATGACGAGCAGAAATCATCTCCAACACCAGCATCACCAACAGCAGTTACAACAACGGCGGCGACAGAAGTACCAGCAGCAGGACTAGTAGGACCAGTAATCACGTTAGGACCAGGCACGGTAGGAGCCAGTGTGGGTGGAGGAGTAGGGGCTGGTGCTGGAGCTGGAACTGGTGGCCTAACAAAACGGAAAAAACAAAGCAATAACAACAATATGGAAACAAATAAAAAGCAAACGGCGGCGGAGCAAGACAAAATACTCCAAATCTTTAAAATGGAAAAGCATGAATTGGAGACAACAGATTTGAATGAATCCAATGAGAATCAGGACAATAATACACTGCAGGGTCATAACCAACAGCAGCAGCAGCATCAAATACTGACCAACAGCAGTCCCGATATTCATTCGACGATAATTCCGACCAATTCAACTGTAGGAACAACTAATCCACAGCAGCTACACCAACAGCAGCAGCAGCAGCAGCACCAGGTACTAAATATGGCCTTGAATTCTGTGATCAATGGTGGTGTCAGCGGAGAAGGAGTAATAGGTGTGGGAGGAACGGGAGTTCCACTTTTTGGTACATTAAGTGGATTGAATAATGGTGCCTTAATGCAGCGTGATTCAATTGAATTGCAACAAAACTTATCAACAGCCTCCAATGAACTTGATATCGATACGAGCCGCTGTACCATGGGGACCACCAAGGGCGAGGCAAAAATTGTCCTACAATGTGAACCCAAATCGCACAAATTTGACACAAGGACAATTTTTTTGCAACCTGGTCAAGAATGCAAGGTGGGTCGCCTCATAGCCAAGAGTAAGGCGAGCGAGGGTAATGCCATTTTTGACTGTAAAGTTCTATCACGCAATCATGCCGTACTCTGGTTTACGCCCGACGGTCATTTCTGGGTCAAGGACACTAAATCAAGCAATGGCACATTTATCAATGATAACAAACTGGGCAATGAGCCGGCTGAATTGTATTATGGTGATATTGTTAAATTTGGTGTCGAGGTAATTGAGAATTCACGCCAGGAGGTCCATGGATGCATTATTGCCAGAGTCACGCTCTTCCTGCCCGATGGACGTGAAGCTATTTCAATTGAATCGGATCAAATGCAATTAGTTGGACCAAATCGCATCAGTTTTGATGAAATTCAGCGCTTGAACTCATTTCTTCAGGAGGCCTCACAGCGTGAAAAAATGCTTAAGGCCAAGTTAAACAGTTTACAGGGTGTACTCGATTCGACGCGCAAAAATTCGGCCATGTGTTGGCAGAGTATGATCACCGAGGATCAATTATTGCAGAAAATCAATCTTCTGGAAAAGAAATTGCAAATGATGGAGAAAAATGTACCGGAGAATGCATTAAGGAATGAGGTAACAAAGAGCTGACAATTAAAATTTATTTCGAAATCTTATATTATTTTTATCATTCAGATTGTCAAATTGCTGGAGGATAAGACCACTTATCAATTGACTGCCAAAGAGGCTTTGCGCAAGGTATATCAAGAGCGTTGCGATGCCATGCAAATGGTTTCAAAAATGGAATTGGCCTATGCCACATCGGAGAATGAAAGTAGTTTATTGCGTGCCCAGATTCTGACATCGAAACAGACTCTGCAGGACTACGATACACGATTCGAGCAGCTGCAGCAAGAGTACACGGAATATAAACAGGATACACTGCGTCAGCAGCAAGAGGCTAAGGAGCAAGAGGAGCAACGCTTGGAGCAACTCAAAGATCAATTGGGGACACAAGAACGTGAAATGGAGGATTTGCGTATGGATTTAAAGATTCTACAGCAGGCCATTGCCGAGCATGACAGCGAACAGAAGTTGCAGGAGAAAAGTGCACTGGAACAGCTGGACGCGGCCATTACCGACAACATGGATGACGATGACGACGACGAAGACGATGACGAAGATGATGAAGTTGACGACGAAGACATGGAACAAAGAGAAAAGAGTAAAAGTATTGAAGAAAAAGATGCAGATACAAAACAACAGCCAGCGGTGGGTGAGACAATTGATCATATAACCACACCGCCTGGAAAGCAAAAGAAGGTTAGTTCAAATATGTTTTTATTTCTATTATTAAATAATACACAATAATATTTTATCTTGCAGAGTAAAAAGTCCAAGCACGACAAACTTGACATTAAGAAAAAAGTAATACGCAAATCCGCCGTAATGAAATGGCTTAAAAACTCGGATCTCAATAAGGGTGAAGGTGGTAGCGAAATATTGAAAGCCATTTTCAATAGTGAAGATTCCGGTGATGAAGAGAATCGAGCAAATAAGGATGATGTACCTAAAGAGCGGAATAGTCCTGTTATTAATCCTGATGGTGACGGTGCTGTTGAGTCGGAGATCAGCGATGAGTTTATTCATAATTCACCCAAGAGTCAGCAGCGGCACAATGGCTCACACAAATTGGAAACGCAAGAGACTCTGGTGCGATCTGTAATTGATGATTTTGGTAATGGTTACACTGATCCAGACTTGCCAGAAGAACAGGCCATTGAAATGCTACAAGAGGAATGTGAAACGTATAAGCAGAAGACCGCTGTATTAACGAACGAGATACGAGAACTACAAAGCCAAATGGAGGCATTGAGGGAACAGATGGCCATGGAGAAACAAAGCAAGACTATCATTTTGGAATTAGAGGAACAAGAGCAGGCAATAGAGAAGGAAAAAGAGTCAAATAAATCGCAGCAAGAGCGTCAGCTATCTGGACAAGACGACGGTGATTGTCTTGATGATAATGATGCTATTAGCTGGAAGGAAGATTTGGCTGCCATGCGTAATGCGAAGGTGGAACAGGAGGAGGAGCTGATTGTGTATAAGGAACGTCTAGAAAAATCGGAAAGTAGCAATCTTCTCTTACGGAATGAAATCTCACAGTTAATGCTAGTGCAAAAGCAAGTCGGTATGGCACAAGGCAATAAACTGTTCATTACCCGTATTTTGCCCTGGGGATGTTTAGCTCTGGCTGCCCTTATTTATTTCATCTCTAATCGCCTCTAAGAAGCGGACAGCATCATCCACCTAACTCATTTCTCACAGCAACAAAACCCAATCTACAAATCCGCACCTTGACATACACACACACATATATATATATATACATATACAATTAAAAAGAGATTGAAGCCATGTTGGATGTAAAGTGCAAAACAAAAACCTGGAATGGATGGACCGTTTTACAGTTAATTATATATATTTATATGATAGGTAGTGTTATATTCGAGCTTTACTCTATATTTTCATTTGCTTTGTTTTTCCAATTTTCGTTGAGCGCAAAATTAATAGTCGTAAATTTGAATTGAAACGAACTACAAAAATCTACAAAACAAAAAATTAAAAAAAAACAACCGAAACGATTACAAAAAAAAAAAATACAAAAATAATTTACAAATAAACAAAACGAATCACAAGGGTTAGTTAATTATTAAGCCGGTCCCCGCTAAAAAAAAGAGTGTATTTAACAAATAATTATTGTTTTATTATGCGTTAATCATTTGCAATTTTTTTTTTGTCTAATGCGTTCTTTGAACCGTAAATCAAAATTCGATTTGTGTACAGAATAATGTTAAAAATGCAGGTGATGCAGGGAAGGAGCAGGAAAAGATGGTACAATGAAATGAGAACAAGCAGAAAGAGCACCTGTTCAGCTGATGCGGAGGGCAAAGCCTGACAGACAGCAGGCGGAGATCGCAGTGCTAAGTTAGCCAATAAGTTGCAATTACGATATTTAGTTTTTTTTGTGGGTACCCAAGCTATGTATGTTTTATATGATTCTATGTTGATTTATGTATTTATATATTTAGTGAATCAAGATTACTTTTTTTATATATATATACATATATTTACAATATTATTCAATATAATTTCAATGTCATGATAAACGAATGCATGGACACTAAAGTATAAACGAAATCAATATGGAAATGCTTGCGATAAAACGTAAAGGGAATATGTAAAAATGAGAAAATAGTATACAAATTAAAAATTAATGTAACCGAACACACACACACACCCAGAAACAAATGGAAAATAAAAAAGAAAAACGAAATGCGACAAATAAATGTATCACGTTTTATACATAGTTTTAAGTACATTTTGGCAACGTAAATATTGGTCTTTTGGATACCCAGGATATAACAAATTCTATTCATTTATTTTAATATGGTTCAATTCTAAAATTTTTTGGTAGCAAATTAGTTATAGAAGTAATTAAGATATTCAATAACAGTTATTACATACATGTACATTGTGTAGTCAAAACTGCGCTTTTCATCAACTATAATAATTATAAAATTATAATATAAAACGATTTAGAAAACGATTCAAATCGGCCGCCCTCGAAACCGATTACCATCTTATCGATTATAGCTATCACTAGAAGAAAAGTACTAGTTTCACTTGAATCGATATTTGTCATTCTCCGTCGTTGGTCATTTGAAGTTTTCCTACTTTGGTCACACTGTGTGTCAGTGGTCGGTTTTCTTTGTGGTATGCACGGTCGCGGTTGCAAGCGGTATATTTCGTTCGTTTATCTCCTTGTCTTTTTCTTAATTCCCATTTTAAATATATAAATTAAATTAAGTGAAAAGTGCTGACGCCAGCAGTTGGATTGTGTTTTAGGCCAACTTGTAATCTGTGCCTTAGCGTTTAAGCTGATACGGAGGGCGTGGCGGTTGGCGGCCACTGAAAACGCAGCCCAAAGTGAAATGTGCGAAAAGAATTCCGAGAAGAAGAGGAGAAAAGTGCAAAGCAAACCAAGCGGGGATTACGATTGACCGAAATTCAATGAAAATTAATAAATAAATCTGAATATATTCATATAATAAAATTCTAATTTTATGCCTATGTGTTTGGGTTTCCAGCATTAGAGGAGAGAGAGAGAGCGAGAGTGTTACAGTGTTACCTCTAGACTAGCAAACAACTATACCAACGACTCAAGTCGAGCAACCAAATTGTGTTGTTGTGAACAAAATCTAATAAAACAAACTGAGCAAGTGTAAGAAACTGCTAAACAATTTGCCCCAGCTGGCTCGAACGGATAGTTTCCAGGAAGTTTGCCGATAAAGGTAAGACCAAATGCAATATATGTATATGTATATAATTAATATATTGCGACACTTTTTTCACATTCCCCTTTCCATACTCATTCCCCCATTCATTCATTCATTCGACAACAACAATAGATAAGGCCAGGCCCATTGTATGATAAGAAAACCGGCGGGTAAAAAAGGAGGTAATCAGTGGGAGGACAACTCATGTCATTGAACAATCATCATACTGATCATTGAATTTATTGGCAAAAGGAATAAAAAAAAATTTTAAACAATTTTCCCCTACCCAGAAAAAGAAACTTGGTATAGCCATAAAAACAAAAAGTAAATAGCTAATAACAAATGTGCCAGCAAAGCAAAACAACCATAAAAAAAATATTAATTAATTTATTTAAGCTATCTGTGTTAGGTGATTTAACGAGTATTTCTTAAAAATAATAACAATATATGTACATATATGTATATATAAATATATTTATATACATATACATACATACATATATGTGTGTTGAGAATTTTTGCACTTATCGCAAGTCAACATTCGATTTAGTGTTTACTTTACCTAGAGATGGAACGTACAAATGTCACGTAGAATGGACCGATAGTTTAATTGCTTTATTCACAGGCAATCAAACGCCTTAATTTCATTATAAATATGAGTTGGCTTTTAAATCGTATTTTCGTTATCGTAATCTCATTAACATGTATAAAATTTTGAATTTCTTACGCATAAATGAATCTTATTCTGGATCCCTCCTAATCATTAACATTTCCGTGTTCACACAAATGGAGGGTCTGTAAAAATATAATATAATTAGAAACATATGTAAGTAATCACATTGAGACGCACTGAACAGCTGAGTGGCTTAAACAGCTGTTTTTGGTTTTTATTCGTTTAACAAAAGAAGTGGTTTCAATTTTTTATTACAAATTAAAAGCGGTTCTAAGATATTTAGATTAAACACGAATTCTTGTAAATTGTCCTTTCGGATGAAAGGAGAGATGTACATACATACATACATGTTCTATTATCTGGAAATGAGTGCTCACGCTGCCATCTCCAACATGAGATTTGTGCCTTACTATCTCTTGACTTTGCAATAATTTTTTGTTATTCTCTTTTTACACGTTCTCTGCAAACGTTTCGCTTGTTGCTTTGCTTCTATCTTCTAATTACATAGCGCAACTTAATGAATTCTCCGCTTTGGAAAGTTTTATACATATGTATATTTAGTATGAGTCATCTAACGGTTCGTCCGGCGTTGTGGCACCGCTAGAATGTACATACATACATATATCAGTTAAACATGTGCAACATTAAGCAACATACATTTCGTTTTCCTCAACATTTTATGTTTCGCAAGCCAATGAACTTTATTTCTAACCGAAAATAACATACAAAACTTTCACTTGAATATGAAGATAAATTGCCATTAAGATATAAACACATCAACCTCGAAAAGTGTTGCCAATTGGCCCATATCATGCCACGCAAGCAGCCCCCATGAAAAAAAGAAAAAAACAAAAATCGAAACACTCAATTAAAAGATTGCAAAAACAAAAAAAAAAGTGAAAAGCAATCAAAATGAAAAATAAATAAAGAAATACATGAAAAAAATGAACTTAAATGCTTATAAAACACCCACGCTCAGGTTGTGACGTCATGAAAGCAAGCCAAAATTGGCAACTTGCCCAGACATCAACCACCACCACCGCATCCATCCATCTAAAGATGTTGACTCAGCCCGGCCCCCCAGCTTGTTAGCTGGCTAGCAACATGATGCCGCAACATGACGCCAGTTATGATCGCGGTTTATCTCCAGCCATTTAATGACAAAATGCTGCAAAATAATCATTAATAATAATTACAGTTCTTTAATATTTGCGGAAAATCAGCAAAATACAGCAACAGCAACAACAAAATGTTTATTTACACAAGAACAAACAAAAACCAAAAAGACCACAGAAAAAAATACATTTGCCGATAAGCACACAGAAGAATATCCTATTACCGTTTGGTAAAGTCTCGAATCGATCTTTGGGGTGCGAGAAGCATTGAAAGTGTGAGACAGGAAATAAGCCAACTGTTTTTGGTTTTGTTTAAAAAAAAAGAAAACTATTTTTTAAATATGTATTTGAGAATAAGTCTTTAAAATTTCAATTCGATTCGAATTAAATTGGTTCAGATATGTTTGTTAAATTGGAAGTATCCGCTTTGTAAACAAACTGAAATATAAACTTTAAACGTGGTTTTCTTTTAAAATGATATAACATTCGAAAAATATTAAATCCATTTTTTCAATAAATTGATATTTAGTACAGAAGAGTCTTGTTTATCCGATGTATTGTGGGGACTGTTTACTTTGAATTAACGAAGAATCAGATAACACGGATATATGTATGTATATACACAGACAGTAGAGTCAGTCCTGGCGTCGATTCTGTGATGAGCGACTCGACTGTGATCCATATTAGTGATATTGGATGCCAAAAAATGACTGCAAAATTTATGTCGATTGTTTAAATTGGTAATAAAATATTTGTGTTAATGACTTTTAAATTTTTCAAAACTAATATTTGTAATATAATTTTATATCTGTTTTTAAAATTGATGTT
The DNA here is from genome assembly GCA_037075365.1 of Drosophila emarginata. Lineage (NCBI taxonomy): Eukaryota > Metazoa > Arthropoda > Insecta > Diptera > Drosophilidae > Drosophila > Drosophila emarginata. The sequence goes on from JBAMCD010000012.1 coordinate 1,358,450, forward strand.
AAATATTAGTTATTTTGACAAGTAATTTACATTATTTATAGGATGCTAATTTCCAGTATATACATATATTTACTATAAATATACTTTTAAATGTACTTTTAAAACGTAATCTTAATACATAAAATAATCTGGAAAGGGTCGTTGTTCATTTTTCTTAACGATATGACAGAATATTGACTCAAGATTATGGAAACCTACTGGACAGAAAATTGCACACGTCCATTTACACAACAGGATGATTAATTCAGCATTACATATGTACATAAATAAACAAACATAAATAAATAAACAAACATAAATATATCATTTAATATACATAACTACAATGTTAAATTGGAGTATGGAATTTTAAGAATGTTTTTATTAACTAAAATAACTTATTAAAAAAATAAAATGTTTGTTACCAAGTTTTAATAGTTTTAACTTTTTACATTCCAACTAATTAATATGCTAGATATGCGCGCAGATATGTATGTACATATATGCATACATATATGTGTATGTATGTATGTACATATATATAATTATAATACATTCTCATACTATAAAAAGAAACTTTCCAAGCTGAACGATAAAATTGCTTAATAAAATGTGTTCCCAACTCACGGAGGCCAACAAATTAAGAAATTTTTCGCAAAAAAAAAAACTAATAAAAAACAACACCCAATTAAATTAGCTTATCCAAGAGCGCAGTGAAAGTTATCTTTTTTGTTCATTTTAATGAGTGCTTACTGTGTGCAACATGAGTAGTAGCAGCTGGTGGCAAACAAAAACCGTTGCAGTTCATTGAAATTTGAAGCTTTTTCGGGTAAAAGAGCGAAATATAGTAAGACAGAGAAGTATATAATGGCGCTCCATTTACCATTAAAACAAAAACAATCAATGCATAAAAGTCGCGTTGTTTTTGTTGTTGTTTTGTATTGCTTTTTTGCACATTTTGTTTTAATGCACCGAACACGGAGAGCAAAGGGAAACAGCAGCAGGAGCAGGAGCTTAGGCTCACAAGAGCTATAGAAATCTAGCTTTTTGTCACAGTGTGTTTGTGGTGTGTGTGTGTGTGTGGTATAGTCAAGGATCTAGAAAGTAGTAATGGGTCGAGAACGAAATGAAAGGGATAGAAAAAACGGTGCATTAACCGAACTGCGGTCAGTGACGTCATGTGCGGGACAATACAAAGCGAAAATGTTACACTAAGCTCTTAACAAAAAAAAAAAGGTCCTTAAAACTATTCCTTTTAGAGATTTAGAATTGGCAATATATTTTTATACATATGTACATACATAAGGCACTATGGAATGTAGAAATATATTTATGGATGTTCAGATAGCAACATCTGTTAATCTTTCTATATACATACATATGTACATAAATAAATCAAATAGGCGATCATTCATCGTCTTAATGAGTATAAAAATATTATAAATTGATGAAATCAGACCATTATTTAAGTGAAAATTATATAAGTAATATCAATTATCCTCATATGTATGTATGTATGTATGTATGTATGTACATATTTGTATATGCATGATTTTGAATCTCTAAATGGAATAATAGATGCAATATTATGATTTATATGATATTTTAAACTGATCGATCAAGCGATTAAAAGTCCCCCCCCATACAATTTGGGTTTTTTCCATTTTTTGCCAACTATTTCTATTTTGTTAACTACTTAAGGTAGTAACGACTACCGATCTAATGTATGTATATATGTATTCCACTTGTCTTTTCTATATCTACATACATACATATTTGTTTGTTTATTCAAAAAAAAATGAGACTGGGGCTGGTTATTGTTGTTGTTGTAGCCGCCACAAGCTTCCTCTTTCTTTTGTTTGTTTGTACACTGATAAAAACACAATCGCGGGGAGTGAGGGAGGCCTGCTGGGAGGAAGAGAGCGTCGTCCGTTGGCTGCTGCTCTCAAGAGAAGGCATTGCCCACTTGCCGCAATGAAAATGTCAAAAAAAAAAAAATAATAATAACGGAATACCGCACAGCTGCTAGTTCAATTTTTCTCTCTATCCCCTCGAGTAAAACTCTCCACCCCGCCTACAATTTTGGCGTTTGAAATATTTTTGCTGCTGGCTTATCGGAGCGAGCGATCAACAAAAAAAAAAATGGAAAAAGAAAAGTAAAGTTTAAGTAACTGTAATCTACTTTTATTTCATTTAATTCTTAGGCCATGCGTGTTGCAAATTAATCAGCTAGAGAGAAAAATAAATATATATAACGAGTGACGACCTTGCCAGGGACTTACGGCAACAATTTCGGGTCATTTAATGAATTAAACATAACTAAAACCAAAAAAAAAGAGCTTTTTGTCATCTGATTTGCATTTGCGTTTAATAGGCCAACTCAAAGTACTTTTGGACATATGTCCGTATACGTATGTATATATGTATACATATACATATATACATATACATATATACGTATGAATATATGTATATATTGTTTTTTCCCCTTTTTAAAGATTATTAGATCTAAAATTGTAATCCTATAAAAAACGTGTTATAATTTATAAATAAAATTTTTAATTCAGTAATAGATTATGATTTTTATATAGATATTATTAAGATTGAAACTTGTTAAATCTTTTGTTCTTTGTTTTTTGCCGCCTTTGTGAGATTTTGTTAAGATTAATTTTGAAATTAGCATGAAGAAATATTTAAATATTGAACAAAAAATGAGAATACGCTATAGAATTAGAACTAATATCAACATTTTGAGAGCGACGAGGACGAATATATGTACATATAATCATTTTTTTTCTTCATAAAAAGTTGGACTCTTGAAAATAGAAATTATAAACTTATATTCATACGTATATAAAATGAATATACCAATTCAAAATATGATTCGAAAAGCAACCATTATAGCGTTACAAAGATCATGACAAAATTGTGATACCCTCTGCAAAGGCATACAAATTGGCAACACAACATTTCTTAAATGTTGCTGTAGCAACAAAATTGATAACCAAACCGGCCTGGCAACTTTGTTGCAAAGTTCAAGGACACTTTTATGCAAGTTGCTGGAAAGCTTGTGGGAGAAAAAAAGAAGACAACTTGGCAAGCTATTGACATAAGTGAAAACTGTCGCAAGATTGAGCAAAAGGAGTGCAGTAAAAGGGAAGAGATGATACGACATTTATAAGTATGTACAAGGAAAAGCATGTAGATTGATATATGTATGTACATATATATATAAGTATGTATGTAGGGACGTGACTCTTGAGTGCAAATATTTGTCGTGCAGGAAGGCGGCAACCAAAAGTTGAACTTTTACTTTTCAGGGTTGGACAAGGGATGATAGATGGGGATAGAGATAGTATGCAACATAGATTGAAAGTGAAATTGAACAGAGATTTAGTACTGAAAATATAGGATCTAGTCGTTGAAATTTCAACAAATTGAATAAAGTTATTTTAATTCACTAATATTGTACAAAATGTAAAAATCAAATGATTTATTTATTTAAAAATTAAAATTAAAATCAATTTTCATCATTAAAGTTGCTGCAGTAAAATTTAAGTAAATCTAAGTATATTTAAATTTTTCTTTTGAACTTGGATGATACAAAAATTAAATTACTATGTTTTGACACCAAGTTATGGAAGTACAAAAAATCCTAATATTAATAAAACAAAATTTATAAAGCGTTGTGAGATATACATAAAGTACAATAAACTAAGCAAAAATGATTGTTAAAAATTAGAAAAACAAAAAATTGACTCAATGAAAAAAGCAACAACAAATAGTATTTCAGCCCTAGCACAGCAATTAGCAACATTTAGTTGCCATCCCTGGTCTCACTTGACGTCAGGTGTTCTCCGCTATATAAGGAAAGTGAACGCACATTTATATTATGTAGAGCTTTGTCTCTCTGTCTCTCATTGTCTTTATAGTACTTTATATGGAAATTGTGTGGCTTTTAACCCTTGGCCCTTGCACCGAGGGTTGCTTTGTGTTGTTTCGTTATTTCTTCTTCATTTAACTTGCGCAACGTCAATAAATCATGGCGAGTGGGTGAGGATAAGATGGCCGAAGAGGATAAAACAGGTACAAGTAAGAAAGAGTTTTGTGTCTCTCTCTTATTTTTTTTTTACTTTGTCGCATGTAGAACTTCCGTCATTATACAGAAGGCGTCAGATGGTGGCCGGCAAAAAGAGTTCCGCATTCAGGAAAAGAGAGAGTTTCAAGTGTCGGCTACAATGCCACTTGAACACATGGCAGAGAAGCTTACTCCAACAAATTCAACAATAACAGCAGGCGGAGCATTCCCCCAGCTCTGTCCCAACACACAGCTGTCAAATGACTTTAACTCCCCATTTCCCGTGCCTTTCTTTTGGGACCATTGCCAAGGGCAACTGTCACGTTGTCTTGTGGCTCTTTAGGCATTCTCTCCCTCTCTTTGTTGTCTGTCCCTTTCCCTGGCTTGATTTTTTTTATGGCCTAATCAGCAAACTAAACACGTTTGTGGCTTTCTTCTTCCAGCAGGGTCTCCCCCAATTTTCATTACAATTACCTGATTGTCTGTCTCTCACTTTTTATCCCTGTCTCTTACTATTCAGACTCTTTTTTTTTCATTTTAGTCTGCGCCTTTCCCTTTTAAGTTCAACAGTTTTTCATTCCCTTAAGCTTTTCAAGCAACATTGCACTGTGAGGGTTTTTTGTTGTTGTTGTTGTATATGTATCGTTTCTTGGCCATTATTTCCGATTATCTTTGTTTGACTTTTTATGGGTTTTCTTTTTTTTTTTTAGTTAAGAAAACCAAATATTGATTAATTTCTTGTTGTTGGTTGGCAAAAATATACGAACTGGAAATACTCATGCACGTAGAAAGAGAGAAATCAAAAATGTAAATGCATAGACTAGATAGTACCCTGTATTCACAAAGAGAAAGATCCTTATGCTTTAAACTTGAAAATCTTTATAAAATTCATTTCCAGGCTTAATTAAAATTTAATCGTTTTCAAAGTAGAAATTGCATTGATTTTAGCAATATTTGCAATAATAGATCTACTATTATTTAATGGTCATAATGAAACTTCAGAATAATTTTTTTTAACTTAGAGATATATGTAGATACTGATATCAACTGATTCTCGATAATTTGAAGAAAAATTTAGATTCCAACCATATTTTAAGAGTGATTATAACTTCTTGTTTTTTGTTTTCTTAAAAATATCAAGAAAAATGATTTAGGATAACTTTTATAAAAATATTTGTTTCATTTTCTTTATTCATTTGTAACCAATTTTTATATTCTATTTAATAGAATCTATTATATTCTAGTATTATTGAAAGTACAAAAATTATTATTCATTTCTTTGTTGTAATAATTACAATGTAACTTTTAGAAAAAAAATTTGTAATTCTTGTTTGTTTTATAACTTGGTGATATTTGATACTATAACGAAAAACAATTTCTAAAAAATTCAAAATTCAGAGAATTCTTTTTTTCGACCTTCTACTGTAGCAATTTTTTCTACCTCACTACTATCACTTTTTATATTAGTCACATTTCGAATAGATAACGAATCCAAATAAATTCCTCAGAAGTAAAATTGTTACTTGCTTTTAATTATTCGTACTTAAATGGTTTTTCTTTTCCAATTGCCATAATTCTTTTATTTATAAAGAACAATATTAAGTATAAATATATAAAATCGATGAAACAAACGATTTGTTTTCGTTTACGAATATTTTCTTTCGAAAGTATTTACTTTAGAAAATGTATTGGTAAACAGAAGCTAGCCTAAAACGCTCACATTGTTTTCAAAATTTCTTAATAGGGTATTTCCATAGCCATTTCGTGGTTATTGCGTGTCATTTTCGTTTTTCATCCAACTTCTCCTCTTGGAAATGTTTTTGCTTTCTTCTTCATTTCAAAAATTGTGTTGTGTCCCATTAATTTGACGCTTGAGTGCGTGTTTTAATCTTAATTAACAACATTTTTTTTTTATGAATTATGTCTATAAACCGTAAAATAAAATATAACAAAATCGGCAAATCATATTTTGTGTCTCCATATTGAAGGGTTTTAGGTGCAACGACATTTCGAATGGGTGCAGCACCTGTTTAATGAACTCGTCGCTTCCCTCATAATTCTCTTGAATTTTAATTGTATTTTATAGGGAAATTCAATAATGAATGCAATTTAAATATGGTAACGTCTACTGATGTCTAGTTATTGGTTTTGGAATCAAATTGTCTGTCTGCGTAGGTTCCCAGTTCGGCCTGATACCACCAGCCCACAAACTAGTTATAATAGAGAAGAGCAAAAAATATGACGCCAACGCACACACAATTCTTTTTTTTTTTTCTTGTTTTCTACTTATCGATTTTGTATTGTCGGTTTGGCTTAGTTTGACGTAGTAACAAATTTATTGAACTAGGGATGTTCTGGCCCACAAATTATCAGTAAAAGATAAGATGATTTCTGTGAAACACTTTTTTTTTGTTAAAAAGTACCAAAACTATATGTGAACGAAAGCTTAATTATTAAATAATTGTGAGTTCTTAGAAATATCTTAAATACTTTTTAAAAAGTATGACTATTTTTTAAAGAATTAAATTCTTCTTCCCTTTGTTAAATATTTTGCTAATTAAGAACTTTACAAAGAAACTCTTTTAACTGAGTTTCTTGATTTTGAAGAGAAAAAAGAGAAAGATATAAATCATAGTATTATTAAATAAATAAAAATAATATTATTTGTTTATAACTAGTTATTGGTAAAACGTTCCTAATGATTTGTTTATAACTTTATTTGGGAACAAGCCGTGAAATTGATATTTCATTTTCTGGTGTTAAAATACCTCTTAGTGGAAACGTTTAATAATCGAAATAACTAACAATTATCTTTGTATAAGTATTATATAGCTGTATTATGATTAGTAAACGGAATGGCTAATCATTCAAATCGAATTATCTGTTATCGGTTACGGTTTATAATTATTGCTATATATTGTATGTTAAAAATAAATCAATGAAAATGAGTGAAAATCAAACAATTTTTTTTTTTCATGTTTAATTTGTCAGTTGTGAAAGTGTCACAAATTGATTTGTCGTTTTATTTCTTTCTTTTCAATTTTAAAAAAGAAAACAAAAAAGTTTTCCCACGTAGTTAACTCTACCTCAGATCTTTTTTCTCTCTGTCTCTCTATATACTTAAATTTCTTTGTGTTTACTATGTATACATATGTACATACATATATACACTCACATTTGACATTGGTTGTTTGCCGAGTGTCACACAGCCACTGCATTTGCAAAATGTCATCGTCCAGACAGACAATTTCCAATTTTCATTTCCATTTTCATTTTTCAATTCTGCCGAAAAAGCAAAAGAAAAAAAAGGTCAAAATGTGTTTTTGATGTCATCGTTTGTCGGCGTCGTCGTCGTCGTTGTCGGTGTCGACCGTCGCCTGAGCAACCAAACAAAATGCCAAAAGTCATGCTCGCTGCACTTGATGGCTTTCGATTTGTTGACCTAGTTGGCAAGCTTCAAAATTGCAGTTTTTTTTTTTGTCTGTTCTGATTTGTCATTAGGTTAAGAAGTTTTTTAGGATTGTCCAAACACTAATTAAGTTAATTGCCGAGAGTGTTGCCTGTAGGCGACAACGATATAATGATAATTATGATTCCCTAGACACACCCAACAAGTGAGGATGATGATGATGATAAAGGGTAATGATGGTTAGGAGGGAGCGGCTGGCGCTGATGGCGTCATAACAACTTACGTTAATGAGGTAATGGAATCATCATAACTGCATCAAGCCGACGATTCATATAAATTTTCATTAAGGCTCAAATTGAAAGAGAGAGAGAGCAAAAAGCAAAGTAAAAGAAAAAAAAAACATAAAATGTTGATGCAACATGCCACGGCAACATAATATTATATCGTAATACAAATTTATGGCCTAACACGCGAATCCCCCCCAAAACACTGAAATAAAAAGGCTGAAAAAAAGCAATGCCGATCAAGTAAGCTTAAAAGGGAGGAAGCGTTACCCACAACTTCTGTACATACATATACATACATACATATATACATATGTATGTATATAGAAAGATATATACAGTAATATATGTTTATATGTATATGTATGTATAAAACAAAAGCCAAGCAACAATCAAGTATAAGCCAGACAAGGGGAAAACATTAACCAGACAATGGCCAAGTGAAACGTGCCTCTGAAGAATAAAAATGATGAAAAATTATATTTAAATTTACGAACAAAAGCAGCAACAAACAAACAGCATTATCATTAAGGTGTACGACTTGCATATACTCTATAACAAGAGTAAAATATAAACCCATTAGAATATTTCATCTATTATCTAGTAAAATTCTGTTTGTCATCGCTCAGAGTTCAAAGTTCAATGTATAATGCAATTTTCCTTTATGTACAAACCTGTTAGATAACTTTTCGCAATATTTGGCCCAAATCTTTATATATATACTTTTAAAAAAAGTAATCGATTAAATAATCATTTTTTAAAATTTACTGGCAATTTTCCAAGTTTTAATATAAAGTTTAAATGAGCGATATTAATAAAATCACCTTCAAAGACACAAAAACAAATAAGTGGGACTACTTTCCCGTTTCAATATGAAGTCATGACCAATCATTTTAACGGTAAAATGATGACCAAATGGTCAAATACATAGAGTAAATGTTACGTGCCAACAAGGCTTTTAACTTGGCTTGTCAAATGTCACCACCTTTGTGTTTCATAAAGAAATTTGGTAAATAACTTGCAAATTCTTAACCTAACAAAAATATACATTGTTGAGAGAAAGTTATTGTAACCTTAGCTAAAACTAGGAACAATTTCTATTTGGTAGTATTTCTTTTGCCTGTTACCAACACTATTAGGATTTGGGCAAACCTTTTCATCCTTAGGGTACATAAACGAGCTTCAACTAAGTATATAAACATTGATATGAGTGAGAAAGACAGAAAGAGGTAGATATGTATGTATGTATGTAGGCCTCTGACATAACCCTCCAACAGGAATAAACGATTGTTGGAGGGGGAGAGAGAGAGGGAGCCATGTATCGTCGTTTCTCTGACTCATTGTGCCGCATGGCAATCGAATGAAGCAAAAAGAAAGAAAAAAAAACGAATACAAGAAAGACTTGCAAAACCTATTCAACTTGGAATTCAATTGCCAATGATCGAACTGAAACTCTCGTTATAATGGCAACAATTTGAATAATTTGTAGAAGAGGAAGCACATTGGAATGTACATACATACATACATACATATATTGAGGAATTTTTCACATAATTGAGATTTTACACAGAAGATTAGTTTAATAGAGAATCGGTTATTGGACTATAAACTGAGTAAATGAACCACAATCACTGGATGTGTATATATGTACATATGTAATGATATCAAGGTTACATGAAGAAATTATTAATATTATTTTTTTTATAAAATACATACATATAAAAGATCGATGTTTAAAGTACCAGTATATACATATATGTACATACATACATATGTATATATATAAGATAATAAAGTTTACTTCCATCCAAGAGTTATTCCAAGAGTGAAGATTTTTACAAATATTTACTTATTATATACAAATATTTTTATATATTTACTTTACTTTATTTACCTACCTGACCAAAAATTTTAAGTAGTTATTTAACGATATATTCGTTGTAAAAGATTATATATTATATTAATATATTATTGTTAATAAATACCCGAAAACCTTGACAAAATAGTTTGAGCCTTTTAGAAAAAGATTCTAGTTTGTGAATCAAAGTTTAAGAATAATCGAATATATCTTTCTCAAGATCGGCCATGACCATGTTTTTTCTCTTTTAAATACATATTAACTTAAACTGTTTTGAAATTTGTTAAAATTTTTAACGTTTGTTTTTTTTATCAACTTTAAATCATTTAAATTCGCATTTTTTTACTAGACTTTTACTTAATTTCACAGAGAGAAGTTATTTAAAAAACCTTTACAAATTTTTATTTGTTTTCATTTATTTTTTGTTTTTATGTCAGCCTCGTGGAAAGTTGGCCCATTAAATGTTATATGCAAACTTCAGCTCGGGGTTTTTTGTTTTTTCAACTTAATTTTTCTTTTTGGAGTGGCACCTTTTTCAGCTTAAAAAAAATAGGATATCGACCACAGACGGACACGCCTGTGGTAAATATTTTCCTGGCTCACATTCGGGTGTGTCAAATGGCGTCATCATAGTCATCATCATCATTATATTCAAGTCGTGTTTTATGGGGTTAGGGGGGGCTACCTGCGACTGATGTAGAATGCAAGATAAATGAATTGGAATGTCTGAAGAAAGCTAAAAGAGGTCCATCATTGGGAACCTACATAGACTAGACTAAGAGATGGATGTTTAAATTTTTCATATACTATGCGAGGCTGGCAAAAAATAATTTACGTAAATTAGCGCAATTACTGGAATGGAATGTATCTGAGAGATACTTTCTAGTAGCGCGCGATAGTCACTAGTTGGTGTTGTCTCTCTCTCTCTTTGTGTGTCTGTGGGCCAGTTGAACAAATTGGGGGAAAGGGGGTGGGCATAGGATGGAGGAGGAAACCGGTTTGCTAGAAACGTCAGCAGCATTTTGAATAAATCAGAAGTCAAACACAGTAGCCGTTGTTGTTTGGATTGTCGTCGTTTCAGTTGTTTATATTTGTTGTGGGTCAAAAAATCATTCCAAAAAAATACTTAAGAAAGTTATACAATAAATGTTCAAACTAAAATACAAATCAAAGAAATATACATACAAAAATAAATGAGTAAAAATCATTGCAAAAACTTTAAACTGGAATCGAAGAATGGCAACCATACTGTAATATTGCTTTAAAAAAAAGAAAAAAACTAAATAACAAACAACAAATAAAATTAATCAATTTTTTTCGTCTTTGATATTTCAGCATGGAAGTTCACACGGTCAAAGTCAATAATCTGCATTGCAATAATTCCGCCAATGTCTTATCATCGCTGAATGCCACGCCCAAAAAGACAGCCACAGCCACTTCTGCCGAAGTAGTGCTCCTGGAACAGTTGAGCCAACAACAGCGGGATAATGAGAAAGTTGTTCATAATCGAGATTGCGACAGTCCTGCCAGTTCCAATTCGGAGCTAGAGAATGAATTACGTGATTTGAATGGTTCATTAACGGGTAGCGGCAGTGTTGGTAAATCGAATGGTTCATTAAGTGGCGCTTCCTCAACGACATCAGCGCCCCCGCATGTATCCGCGAACACTAATACTCCGACCACCACCAATGGCACTGCAAATGGAGGTAGTACGGGTGGCAGTCTAAATGTTACCACTGCCACTGGTCAACTCAAGAAACGCATCACGAGCAGTCGTACACCCACACGGAAAGCGCATCGCATTAAATTTTATCGTAATGGTGATCGTTTCTATCCGGGCATTACCATTCCCGTATCCAATGAACGATATCGTTCCTTTGAAAGTCTCTACGAGGATCTGACCCGACTGCTTGAAGAGAATGTCAAGATACCGGGTGCTGTGCGCACCATTTATAACATGTGTGGCAAAAAGGTAAACACTTTTTTTCTTAATATGTGAATTTCATTTACAATGATATATCCTCATTGTAGATCACGGCCTTGGATGAACTGGAAGATGGGCAAAGCTATGTATGTTCCTGCAATAATGAGAATTTCAAAAAAGTGGAGTACAATACCAGCTCCCAACCATTGGCCAATCTTACGCTGGCTAACAACAGCCGTTCAAACAATCATCGTTTAGCAAAATTGCAGCGACCGGCATCACCGTTAAAGAATGGTGTCGGTGGTAATCTGTGTGGCAGCGGCATTGCCACAACTGCAACTGCTGCTGGAGTTGGTGGAATTAACGGTAGCCCCCTAAATACATCTCGTTTTAATCAGCGTGATAGCGTGGTACATCCCCGTATTGTGACCCTGATACGGAATGGTACGAAACCGCGTAAAATAATGAGGCTGTTGTTGAATAAGAGAAACAGTCCTAGCTTTGAGCATGTACTGACCGCCATCACTCAGGTGGTTCGTCTAGATACCGGCTATGTGCGTAAGGTATTTACTTTATCTGGTGCATCGGTATCACAATTGGCCGATTTTTTTGGTCCCGATGATGTTTTCTTTGCCTATGGGACTGAACGTGTGATTGCTGGCGAAGATTTTAAATTGGAAGCGGAAGAGCAGCGGGCCATTAATGCCATTAGAAAGACATTACGAACAGCAGGCACAGCATGCAAGGGCCCCAAACCCAAGATGCCGGTGAAAAGTAAAAAGATTTATCCGCCAGAACCGTCAACAAATGCTGCAACGACAGAAACAGCTGCAACTGAAGCAAATGCACCAGCTGGCAGGGAGGATGGTGAAGAGACGTCATCACTTATGGATACAGAGTTGGTCGCTGACAATATGCCTGCTGCCATCACCGATACCTATTCCCTTGGTCAAATTATTGGCGATGGGAATTTCGCCATTGTCCTTAAGATCAAGAAAATATCAACGGGCCAACCGTTTGCCTTGAAAATAATTGATAAGAGCAAGTGCAAGGGCAAGGAGCACTATATTGATGCCGAGGTGCGTGTAATGAAGAAGCTGCAACATCCGCATATCATATCGCTTATCATGGATGTGGATCAACAGACTAATATGTATCTGGTGCTCGAGTTTGTTAGTGGTAAGTTTCAATAGTCATGGCTGAAATTTTCATGGATATAGTATTTCTTTTGAGATTTTGAAGTTTTGAAACGAAAATGAAACATCAGTGTCGCCCTTGGAGGAAATTTCTGTTAAATAATATCTATAAGTTACATAGGTCCTGCAGCGCTGAATATGTGCTAAATTAATACTTTTTGATATTGAGGATTAATTAATTGAGGAAATTAAACTCAAAAGAAATTTAACTTCTCACTTTTCTAAAATAATAAGAAACACTGTCAAAAAATGCTTTAGAATGTGTATAAACACATCTTAAGAAATTAATAGTAATTTGTCATTAATTATTTAGTTAATTAATTTTTAGAATGCCTTTTTTTATAAGTTAAAATATAATTTAGATAGTAGAATGTATTAGTAATGCATTACGCATAAAGGTTTTGGTTCATTAATTTTTGGAAATTTATTTACATTTTGCACTTCCAGGTGGGGATCTCTTTGATGCCATTACCCAAGTCACACGCTTCTCGGAAAGCCAATCCCGTGTTATGATCAGACACTTGGGTTCGGCCATGTCTTACCTACATTCCATGGGCATTGTGCATAGAGACATTAAGCCCGAAAACCTATTGGTAAATTTATTGGAATACTTTTTAATTTCAGATATAGATTAATTGTTTACAATTTACAGGTTGAAATCGATGATGAAGGCAATGTTCTTCAGTTAAAGTTGGCTGATTTTGGCTTGGCCTGTGAGGTCACTGAACCGTTATACGCTGTATGCGGCACACCCACTTATGTGGCACCAGAGATATTGCTGGAAGTGGGATACGGATTGAAGGTAAATATTACTTAATATTTTTAATATTTTCCTTAATGATAACGAAATTCTATTGTTTTAGATTGATGTGTGGGCTGCTGGCATCATTCTGTATATACTGCTCTGTGGCTTTCCTCCCTTTGTGGCGCCCGATAATCAGCAGGAGCCTCTGTTTGATGCCATTATATCAGGCGTTTATGAATTTCCCGATCCATATTGGTCTGATATTGGTGATGGTGTGCGCGATTTAATCGCTAACATGTTACAATCGGATCCCGATGTTCGTTTCACCAGCGAGGATATTTTGGATCATTATTGGACAATGGGCAATGAGGAACTTAATTGTGGGGAATACAACAGATGAATTATGGCGGTGTGGGGTGTTTGAATGGCATAAAATCACCATCCCATGTACTCCTTCGAACCCCTATACGCCCAGCGTCCTTTGCTGCCTCGAACAGGCCGCTGTCTAGTAGTTTTTGTATTATGTAATTTAGCGCTATTTTGTAGGCCTTAATTTATTTTTTATATATTTAAACAAAACAAAAAAAACACCTACACATACAAACATGCATACACTGACGACGTTTCTATATAGTTTTGTTTTCTCAAAAATTCCAATTTACTCAACCGTTTACGGTAATTGGGTTATTTATGATTTCTTTATATTTTTTTTTGTTAAATTCTCTCTATTTGCTACCTATATATATATATATATACATACATAAATACATACATATTATATATTTTTTAAAACGGCACATATTTATATATACAAAAAAAACAAAACGATGATACATATATTTTATTGGTATTTTTAAAGTGTGTTCTTTAATTAGTATTTTAATTGAGTATGGAATAAAAACGAATTCAAATTGTGTTATGTAATTATGTTTTCCCAGCTGCTTTCTTTCATTATTATTTGCCTTTTATTTTATTTTGAAAAATATTTGATTTATTACAATGCACTTGTAAGCGAAAACAAACTTAAAACAAACAATAATTAAGCGCATTTATACAAACAAAATATATATAAAAATGAATAAAAGTTTAGAAATATATATATATTGAATGAAAACGTGTTGTTTTGCAGTTTCCCAGAAAATGTAGTTAACTGGTTAAATTATTTGTATAACCTGAAATATTCAACAGAAGTATTGTCAGACTATAATCAATTAAAGAGGTTTGCATTATTTGAGTTCAAATTTCAAATATTTCAAATATGTTCTTTTTATATCTTTTTATATATTTGCTGAACAAGAAATTTATTCCGACAATTAAGTCACTAAAGAAAAAAAAACAAGGGATTCAAAAATGATTTTGGATTACAAAAGATTTATGATTTTGAACTTGTTATTGGGGTTAGAATACTTTTAATTAGTTCTTTGATCTTGATAAGGAATGTGAGCGTTTTATTAAATTGAACATGCACCAAGTAAATTCATTTGAAAAGACTGAATGTATGAAAATTCGAACTATACAATTTTTGGCGCCATGTTTTCGATGTTTTTTGTACATATCGATAAGCAGCAACCGATATAAAACAGCTGTTATGGTTTGCCGATTACCAAAACAGCTGTAGTGTTCTGATAAGAAAAATTGAAAATATAATATTAAAGAGAAAGAAACCATGAAAAAAGCAGAAACATTGTCTACCAATGGTGTACGTAAAGTGTCAAAACTTTAAATTTACATATAACCTTTTATTTAATTAGGATTCGGGCGCTGAGAGCACCGAAGAGGAGGATGAAGTGGAACCCAAATTTAAGTATCAACGGATTGGCAATGATCTAAAGAATATACTAAACACAGATGTGGTTACTTGCAGTTCAGTGCATTCCAAGGTAAGACATTACTACGATTAATCTTTTTTCCTTTATTAAAATAAAAACGCTTCAAAAGTTTCTAATTTTTGGTACATTCCGAGGCTGCGTCTACCTTCTGGATCACCAAGGTAACTCTGTTAAGTCGAATTTAAGCAGTAGTGAACGTCATATACATACTGTGGCAGTTAATCATATCGATGTGGATCCTAAGGGTGATTATGTCGCCACATGCTCCGATGACGGCAAAGTGAGTCATGAATGAGTCCGCATTTTAGGTGAATGTGTAATTATTATCTGCAAAATTACTTCGAAATGCAGGTCAACATTACTGGACTCTTTAGCAGCGAGAACAATCAAACCTTAAGCTTGGGCAAATTTATAAAATCCGTTGCTCTAGATCCTGATTCGAAAACGGGTGTTAGAAGATTTATAGTTGGTAAGTCTAGCACTAGCGTTAAAATTAATAGTAAATATTTCTTTGACTTTTAATTTTATTCATTAGGCGACGACAAACTCACCCTATACGAACGTAATCTTCTTAAGAAACTTAAACCTACGGAATTGAGCTCAGTGGAGGGCAAGGTATTATCCATTTGCTGGCAGGGTAACTTTGTGGCCTGGGCAAGTCATTTGGGTGTGCGTGTCTATGATTTAAGCGAAAAGTGTTCACTGGGCCTGATGAAATGGGAGGTGCCGCCACAGGCTCGCTTAGAGAATTTTCGTTGCCACTTACGTTGGACAAATGCAAATACTTTACTTATTGGCTGGGTGGATACCATAAGGATTTGTGTGATACGCAAGCGGAATGCCATTGAAGCATCTTCCAGCAATTTACCTGGCTTTGTTGTTGATCCTGGTAAGCAAGTTAACAATAGACACGCAAATATCATATATGTATGTATATATAATCATCGGATATTTCAATATGTTACTATATCTGAAGTTAATGTTTATTTAATTCAATGACACATTATAACATTAAGTTTAAATATTGATTGTATTAATTAATGTTTTTTTTTATAATTGCAGTCTCCACTTTTCAAACTACATTCTACATTTGTGGTCTGGCCCCTTTGGCCTCCAGCCAACTGGTGGTACTGGGCTATAGCAAGCAACGCAGTGCCACCTATAAGGCCCTTCGTCCCGTACTCTGTGTGATTGAATATAAAATGAATAGCAGTGAAGAGATCTGCACAGATAGCTTAACATTGCGCGGGTTTGAGGAATACACGGTCAATGATTATAGCCTCGGTTGTTTAATAGAAGAGAATCGTTATTATATTGTTGCGCCCAAGGATATTGTAGTGGCTAGTCTAATTGAGACGGATGATCGCGTTGAATGGCTAATTAAACACAGGTAAGATTAAATACTATTTTTCTACATTTACTAAATGCTTAAGATTAACATTCTTTGGTTCAAAATTATTTCTAATTATGACAAACTTATGTTTAAGTTTGTCTAGAATTTGCTTGCTTATGATGGAAAGCATTTTAAGATAATCTACAATCGGCGGTTTTTTTGAAATCTCGATCGCTCAAAATTGTTTCGATATAGAAAACATTTTTTTTTATAATTTTTTAGACCACTAAACTGTCGCAACATTTATCTGATGTCCGAGACCAATCATAGTAATATTCCAACAAACTGTTTGCTCCAATAAGATTTTTGTCGTGGGGGCACAGGTTTTTCTCATAAAGATCTCTCATCATTTGAGGATTTCTCTTGTGCAAGACTAAATGATACGATTGACACTTACGTGCCATGTAAGCCGTGTCGAAGCGAGGGTCATGCCAGCGATAAACATTACGTAGTGGAGCCAACCATGTACCCATGGACACATCTTCAGATATATAATTAGAGAGTATGTGTGTATTATTTACCACATGTTCGCAAAGTTTTCGCGATAATACATAACCTCCACCCAAAGCATAGGGTATATAATTCTTCCCCAAATAATAGTTGGGTTCTTTCCACTGGCCTTTGGTCTTTATGTTGGCCCGACCATTAAAATAACCCCAATACAACTGTGGCAGTGGCTCGTCCCCATATTCTGTGGTCTTCCGCAAAAGTTTGCGATCGTAGGAGATCAGTTCGTTAAGTAAATGGTCCAATTTAACGTAGGTGTCATCATCCACCTTGATTAGATATGAGAAATCATATTGTTGGGTCAACCCATCTAATGCTTGGAGCAGTTTCTTAGTTAGATTACGATAGCTATCACGAAGATTGGGTAGCAATAGTAGATCATTATGTTGTTTCTGCTCACTTAGAAGTTGATCTCTCAGAACGCTACCCATTTGTTGTGTACCAATGGCAAAGAAATGCTTCACATTGATTTTCCTCTGTGTATGTGGAGAAGGATGCTGCAATAGTTTCTCTTGCCAGTTAATGAACTCACGCAAACGTAATGCCTGCTTGTCCACCATTTCCGATTGCAAGTGGCCACCATGTTGATCATAGGCCGGCAAGTAGACCTGTTCCTCGGGATAGTAAGGCAGCTCTAGCGGATGCCCCAGACGCAACCAAGTCTCTCGCATGGCATCTCGATGTTCCACATTGTTGGGCGCACTAAGGACTAGTACGACAAGAAAAAGGTCAGGATGTGGCTCTAATTTACCTCCACTTCGACTCGTCGGGCACTTGTCCACAGAATTGAGCATTTTGGTTATGAAACTGCCAAAGAAAAAGGCAGTGATGGCCGTAAAAAGTGTCACCAGATTGTTTTGACGTCGCATCTCAATAAGTGGCCCAGGACAAAAATTGCTGGCCCTTCGACGTCTTAAAACCCATATACAAAGTAATTTGTGCAGAAGAAAAAAATGCAAATACAAGAAAAATGAAAAATAACTAAGCGATACTTATCGATTCACGATATGGGTCAATAATAAGTACTCGATACTTCTGGCCAGCCGTAATGTAACGGCCTTTTTCAATAGAAATGTTTAAACTTGTTGCTAACTCCAACTTACCAAAAGATTTATTTTTATTACAGTAAATTTGAAGAGGCCATGGATCTGATATCCACACATGGCGGCAGTTTACCTGTACTAACAGTGGCCAGGTTAGTACAAACTACAAATAATATAATTATTTCGATATTTATATACTTGATTCAAATTTTCAGATTATACATTAACCATTTAATAACGCTCAAGCAGTTCGAAGATGCCGCCAAGCTTTGCCTACGAGTATTGGGCAACAATAAGTCCTTATGGGAAGAGGAGGTCTTTAAGTTTGTCAAATGCCAGCAATTGCGCTCTGTGAGCGCCTATTTACCCACCTCCGAAGAATGTAAACTGGATCCCCATGTCTATGAAATGGTTCTCTATGAATTTCTTAAATTCGATGTCAATGGATTTCTTAATCTAATTAAGGAATGGCCACACCAGCTTTACGATGGTCTGGCGGTTATTAATGCCATCCATGATAATTTTCGTAAACAGAATGCAAATCAATTACTTGAATCCTTGGCTTTATTATACTCCTATCAGGGAGACTATGAAAGCGCTTTGCGCATGTATTTAAAGTGAGCACTATTTAAATTGAATATTCTTTGAAAGTTATATAAATAATTTCTTTCTGTAATAGATTACAGAACAAGGATGTCTTCGAGCTAATCAGGCGGTATGAGCTCTATGATGTCATTTCTAAGTTAATCATTCCATTAATACAATTGGATCGCGAACGTGCCTTTAAAATATTGCTGGATAAGAATAAAATAGAACCGGGAGTAGTTGTTCGTCAACTGGAACAGAATCAGGAGTACCTTTTTTGGGTGAGATAAACTGAATTCTGATACTAAGTTTTATTTTATGAATGGTTGGTTTTGTTTTGAGAAGTACTTGGACGCCTTAGAAAGGGTGGATAGCCGTAATGTATTTCAACACAAGTTGGTTGCCCTTTATGCTAAATATGATAGAACAAAATTGTTGCCTTTTTTGCGTCGCTCCAAAGAGTATGTTATACAGGAAGCTCTGGCAATATGTAAACGCGAAAGTTTCTATCCAGAAATGGTCTATTTACTCGGATGCATGGGTGGTGTTGAGGCTGTGGAAGCCCTTAATATTATTATGCACAGTGTAAGTGACAATTCAATTTAGAGAAAACGTTTGTTCTTTCAATTTTGTTTTCTATTTTTAGATAAAAGACATTGAAATGGCAATTGAGTTTTGTAAAGAGCACAATGATAATGATCTATGGACTGTTCTTATTGAAGAGTCTACGAAACAGCCAGAAATAGTTACCAAAGTACTAGATGGTATTGTGGGTTAGTATTGTTTTAAAATATTTAGGAATTGGCTTTCGTTTTTTATTCATTCTCATATTTATTTGTCTGCAGACTATGTGAACCCCGAACTAGTGGTCAGTAAAATCAAACTTGGCCAGACAATACCACATCTACGACAATCGATCATCAAAATGCTATGGCATTACAATATTCAAGAGGAAATCCTTAGCAATGCTCATGAGATACAGTTGACTGACTATTTTGGTACCCATTCGGAAGTGGTGAACCTGCAGAGACGTGGTCAGCATGTATCCAATGAATTGACGTGTCCTTATTGTCACAAATCTGTGTTGATCAAAGACGCAGCTCCGCGAACTGCATTGATTGCATTTAAATGTGGTCACGTCTATCATGAAACTTGCGTTCCCGGCCGCCTCATTAGTGAAAACTACTGTGAACTATGTAAACTACGGAATACGGATATTGGCAGACCGGAATAATTTGCCAAATTTGTTCTTTCGAGTATACTCAACTATTTGATAAATCATGAAAAGTCTGACAGTTTGGATGTCGTAATTTGGCTTGTTTTAACCAACGCAAAAGGTGCACTTTTTCTGCCCTTTTATATATAGGGCAAAAGGTGGCATTAATGTCGCCAAATATATGTAACAGAAAAAAGGAAATATATCTGACTTTATAAAGCAAATATATTATTAATCAGCATCAACAGCGGCGTCGATTAAGCTATGTCCTTCCGTTCGTCCGTCGATCTGTCTGTTTGAAGATCGAGGTCTTCAAGATCAAAATTGTTGCAATTACTAAACTTGCTTAACTAAAAACAGAATTTTTAAATTTATCAAATCAAAATAATGTCTCATTGATGCTGATTGACTGAACGGTTAATATTTCCTTTCGTACACATTGTTTTTAAAACTTCTTGTTAACTTTAAGCCTTTTTGTGTGTCTATTTATTTATTAATCTTTTAAATGGATATTGCTTTAACTAAAAATTTTATGTGGAAATTTATTTTTGGAAAAAAAGTGGATAGTTATCCAAAAATCCTTGTCTATTTGTGCTACCCTTGATTAGCATTTATAAATTGGGAAGTCTGTGGGGACTTTATTTGAGCAACTTTTTCCCCCCCAAGATCTTTATTGAATCAAAATTACTTTTTCTTTATCGAGCGGAAATGGCCCTAAAAGTATCGATAACTATCGAAAATTCAAACACAACGTGCTATCATCTTGTTTTCTTTTTTTGTTTAATAGAAACTTACAAATTATGCGGGACATATTTGTTATTTTTCTTTTAAATTTGTATTTATTTTATCTTCTTTTCACACCCAATACAAACAGAGCAGCATCATTTCCTCGACTGCAGGCTTAGGCCTCGGTCTCTGACTGAAGCTTGGCCACATAGGCGGCCTTATGGGCTGCAATCTTGGTCTTGCGCTGCTCGTTTGTGAGTTTCTTAGCATTCCACCTCTTCTTCGTAACGCCAGCGGCCTTCTTGGCGGCGACCTTGTGGGTGGGGTCGTTACGAATGGCCTGGTGGGCTTTCTTGTAGATATCCTCAAGCTGTGAAAATTGGTGAAGAAGAAATTAAGAGTAAAATTAGGTAGGAATAAATTAAATATAATTGTAAAAATAAATGTGCAACCATAACAGAGAGTTTAAGCCATTTGATTGGGTATAAACTTCGAACACAAGTTACTCCCAAAATGGGATCAATGTGGTCCACTTTTGGCACAGCCAGCGTCGAGGGTTAAGCAAAACGCAGCGGTAATTTTGAAAATGGACGTCGAGGGCTTTAAAGATAATATAATTTACTCACATCATCAGCACGGATGCCCAATTTGATGTAACGGCTGAATTGGCGCTTGAAGCTTTCCTCATCCTCTTCTTCCAGGGTGCGCATATAATCGGCCACATGTTGACCAAAGATATGGGCACGGTGCACATCGGCATTGAAGCTCTTGGTCTCCGCGGAGTAACCGGGGAAACGCTTCACCGAATGGGGGATGTTCAAACCGCCATCAACAGCGCCCTTCATGGCACCGAAGACACGAGCACCGGTGGTGGTACGAGCCAGACCGACATCCAAATAACAACGGAAGGCACCTGGTCCATCGTCCACAGGCTCAACATTGAATTCTTCGCCAGTGACCTCAGTGCAACCGGCATAAAGCGAGTCCAAGCCCAACTTGTTGAGCACGCGACGGGCAGCCAGCAGACCAGTGCAGTAGGCAGCGGCGTAATTGGTCAAACCGACCTGTACATAAAAAAGAAAAGCACAAATATTAGTTAAAGTTAATCACAATATTGTTGCTCACTTCTACTTTAATTCATTTTACCTGAATGCCGTACTTGGTCAACTCATGCGAGTAGGCGGCGCACACAACGCGATCACCCTCAATGCGAGCATATGCGATCTGCACGGTGATGTCCTTGTTTGACAGACGCACAATCAGACGGTACTTGGGAGTGTTGTACTTGTTCTTATCCTGGAAAGTCAAGCGCTTCCTGGCATAGTAATCGGTTTTACCCTCACGACGCCTGCGGAATTTTACCTGGTAGCGCTTGAAGTACTGCTTGTTCTTGACTACTTTAACGAAACCCTGCAAAACACAAAATAATAAATTTAAGTACCCATCGATAGCTACAGCGTGCCTCATGCACACTATTAAAACCATGCGATTTGAAGTTTTGAGGTTAGGTCACAGCAGAACCAAACACTTTCTCTAGATTTTCCAAAAATTATATGATGGGATATATCAATCCATAGCACATTCATAACCTGCACTTTTATCCACCAGTTGCACGTACCATTTTGTGTTTTGCACTTTAAATTAATGCAAAAATTTCAGCAGCAACTTTGCCCAGACAACGTGTCAGACAAAGACCGAAGAAAAAAAGAGCCTATTTTTGTCGATTGTTATGCATGGGAAAAATATCGATTATTTTGAAATCGATATTGGTCTTAATCGAAAGCAAGTCTACAAAAACTGTTAAGGGTACTCTCTGTTTAAATAAATCAGTAATGTTAATTTAGTTATTTTCTAAACTTTTAATTATTTTCACAGCATAGTTCATACATTATTTACCGAACATTGCTGAGGTTAATGCCAATATAAAATACATACATATTTATTATGTAAATTGTAATCGGAGAAAGACCCAGAAACGTATTTTAGAGAACAATTACTCTGGAAAGGGGTTCTACAATAAACTCTTCCAATATACATATGAAAAACGTTACTCAAAACTTTTGAGTCAAAAGGGATAAGTTAATCATGATCCCGACCATTGATACCTATCGTCTTATTCGCAGGCGTATCGATACCGATACCAGGGTACGCCAACAGCCAGCAGAAAGCCACAGCCGGCAGACGCAGAAAAAAGAATTTTTTGCAAAAAATTAAGCGAAGGCTGTTGGAGGGCGCGCTTTAAATTTGTAATCAATTAAATTTATTGTTGTTGGTGTAAGCGGGGGCCATTTCAATTTACAAAAATGTGCTGATCGGCTTTAAATAAATTGAAAGCAACTCCACACCTCTGTACTATATTTTTTATCAGCGGAGCCATTCCACTTCACTTTACCTCAACGGCCTATTTAGATTACATCTTCTGGCGATATAGTAAAGGTCCCAATTATTAGTAAAACTCACGTGCATCAATTCTCAGTAAAACACATAAAAAAAAATGCGGGAACTCATAAGGAAATTACTTCATCACAAATACCTGACACGGGCACAAATTAATGGATTCGATAACTACAAGGTAGGTGTGATATGACAAGGATGGGAAGCTATAATCACTACTAACCCCTTTCCCCTAAACAATTATTCAATTTTCAGTACTCCTCGATAGATACATCACCTCTAAGCCAATACGTTATGCACCCATTCTGGGATTGGCTGGTCAAGGTAAGTGAATTATTTGCTTTACATCATAAAAATCAATATTAATAAATGAATCACTTATGGCAACTTTTCTTTAACAGTTCTTCCCCCGCTGGTTTGCGCCAAATTTAATGACATTCTTGGGCTTCCTCTTCAGTGCCATGAATCTTGTGCTACTCTCTTATTACGATTGGAATTTTGATGCCAGCTCTGGAGCAGAAAATACCACACCGATACCATCATGGGTTTGGTTATGCACAGGCCTTAATATATTCATTGCATACACATTGGATGGGATTGATGGAAAGCAAGCGCGTCGCATTGGTCTGTCGGGTCCATTAGGTGAACTCTTCGATCATGGACTGGACTCGTATACAGCTATGCTGATACCCACATGTCTATATAGTATATTCGGTCGTAGCAAGGTTTACTCCGTGCGGCCAATGCGAATGTATTATGTCTGTCTAACAGTCTATTTCAATTTCTTTGTATCCCACTGGGAGAAATACAATACGGGTGTATTGTATCTGCCATGGGGATACGATCTCAGCATGTGGGGCAGCACAGCTATGTACTTGGTCACTTGGTTTATGGGTTTTGAACGTTGGAAATTCGAGTTACCATTGGGTTCTTATGGTACATTGCCATTGGGTAATGTTATGGAAGCAGTGTTACATATAAGCGCCATGGCAAACTTACCTTTGGTCATTATCAATGTTTACAAGTGAGTTCAATTTGTATACCATAAAAATATTTATTAGTTAAATAAGGCAACAAAGTTTCAATATCTTTGATAAAAGAAACTGCTTTTAAATGTTTTAATCTGCTCAACTAATATTTTTTTTTAATGTTTAGCTATCAACCCTGCAAACGTTTTAAAATCAATGATTAGCTTATATATAAATTTATTAATAGTTAAACTTAAAGGATGTCATACACATATATATTTATGTATTATGATAATATCGTTTTTGCAATCAATTATTATTTAGTTTTCATACTCAGGAGTTTTAATGCTTCATAAATAATTTTAAGATAATTAAATTTATTTTTTATTTAAATTTAATTTTCAATTTTCTTTTCAATTTCAGTTCATATGCTAAACGTACAGGTCGCATGCTTTCCCCAATGGAGGCCATACGGCCCATGTGGCCATTTTTCACATATTTCATCTTGCTCCTAGTCTGGCCCTATCTATCACCCAATGACATAATGGAAACCGATCCTCGGGCCATATTTATGCTGAGTGGCACTGTATTCTCCAATGTCAGCGTAAGTGTTATTTTTCTATATATTCTTAATGATATTTGTTATCAAGGCATGTCGAGGTAGTTAAATGAGTCAGTTAGATAAGGAGCTGGCAAACATGTTAACACTTAGTTTTTTCTCTGTTGTTGTTTGCTTTGCTTTAGTCATTTGAGTGTCTGAGTTTAGTGCCATAATAATTTGCTTTTAATATGTTGTGATTTGCCCCCACAACGACACACAGTCCCAAGAAAGTTACAAAAAAAAAAACAATAAAAAAAACACAAAGACACACCCCCACACAAACACACGTAGACTTCCGACAGAATGCCACCGTATTGTTGCGGTGGTCGAAAGTGCGCTGAAGATGTGGCACGTGAACGACGACGAAAGTTGCAGAAAAATGGTTATGGCAATTCAGATGAAATGCTCATAGAACCCGGTGATTATGTGCGTCCACTGACCCTAAAGTTTTATGCACGTCATGATTGGCCTTACTTCAATTGTACCGATGAGGAAATATACAAAATGCGTGCCATCTTCGATCCAGAATCTTTAAAAGTGGCAGAAAGGTTGACTTTAACTGACACCGGCACTGATTCGAGAAGGAGCTCCATGGAGCCACCTAGATTTAAAGTTAAACGTGCTACAGCTCTGCCTATAACTGAGAATCAAAAATATGGCTGGTATGAAGATCGTGCCTCTCGCTACTTTAAAAAAGATCGTGGTATATTTGTGTTTCCCCATGAGGCTGATCCGATGATTCAACAAATGCTTACTGATAAAATGAGAAATAAGTGAAGGCATTATCCAGCAAAAGTATTAATAACATTAAATTTAGCGATGATTAAGCTCCTCTCTTTTGTGATTTCGCAAACGATACTCACCATTCCTCAAGGACGCCATGCGCTGATGCTCTACAACTAGGAATAATTTTAATTAGTGAAAATATCGAAATTCTGAATTTTTGTCTACTGATGCCACTTTAAGAGGTTATTAAAATATCGAAAACTTTGGCATCCAACAAGAAATGTTTCAAAAATTATTTTGCTTGATCAATAAACAAAATAAGCTCAAATTTGTCTTAATTAAAGCTCATGTTACAGTCGCTCAAATCGGGGGGTTTCCCAAAATTAAGAATAAACTTCAAGAGGTTGCATTTGATTTCTTAACTTATCTAATCCAATATATTAATGGTTATGATTTCCACCACTATTTGTACATTCCAGTGTCGTTTAATTGTTGCCCAAATGTCTGTTACCCGATGCGAGGCGTGGCATTGGCAAACATCCATGTTTATTATCTCCTTTTTGATTAGTCTGTGGATACCATTGCTGGAAAGGACATTACTATATACGTTGCTAATTGTGACGACTCTAACCCACTGGCATTACGGCGCCAGTGTTGTGAATCAAATGTGTGACCACTTCAATCGAGTGTGCTTTACTGTGAATAAGCGCATACCTGATGCGGAAATGGAAAAACGGAAGTTGTTACTGCAGCCAGAGCAATCAGGACAGCCACTAAAGCAGCAGTAGACACTTCCGTTGTATTCCTGCTTCGGGGGCTTTGCTTCGTTTTGTGTAAGTCAAAAAAGGGTTCTATTTTGTTGCGCTGGAGGCTGATTAGTCAATCCGATATTTGTGAGATTATATGTAATTTTGTCTCAGTTAGCTGTTGCCCTCCTTCTATATCTGCCTATTTGCTTTAAAAGAAACGCTGGGGACTCCGTGTTCAAATTCCAATATAAGCTGCAATACCAAAATAGTTTAAAGTTTTAACAATATATGGAAAAATATTCTGTTCTTATTTGTACTAAATGCAATATTAACGATGACAAGTTATCAAACAGTATTGATGGCAAAATGATATTACTCCTTGACTCTTAACAAAATCGACAAGTTATACAAAACTGTTAACAATAATTGAACACAAACAATATTTTTGCAATTAACGGTCCTTCACATACTATAAGTTCCAATCTACTTAAAATCCTTAAGAAAAAAGACAAAATCCAACTCTGAACAGATTAGTGAATAATTTTAATTTATTTTTCCCCCTTTTACATGAATGTATTTAAACTTTTAGTCCTTAATCTTAGCATAATTAAATAATCATATTTGTGTTTTGCTTAATTTATTTCACATTGTATTAAATTAAACTATGGACACACATTTTATTACAATAATTTAAATGACCGCAAAGACCTCTAATTATTTAGAAAAAAAAAGAAATTATAAACTATTATATAAACAGCACGCTTAATTATTTATGTGAAACAAATAAAATGAAACTTAGAAAATGTCGCATTACCCGCTCGCCCCGCCCATTCATACCATTCTCTACCTTTGAGACAAGACAATTATACAAAATAAACTTTATTTAAAAAAAAACCAACAACATTTTTGCATTGTTTTAAATCAGATTGGGTAATGATAAATGTCGGTTTACCTGTATATTTAAGCCACTGACCGTCCCTATCTATATGTCATATCTCGGGGAATGTTTGTCTTTTTAATGCATTTCTATATAGCAAAGTGTGCGGCGAATCATGTGAAAAGAATTTCGACAAAACAACTTTAAAAACAATCGAAGCATCTGAATTAGAGAATAATCGGAGAAACTTTTTAGAAACATGATCATAGTTATATCCAGAAATGTATTGTAAAATTAATACATACATAGTATATGTACATATGTATATATATTTATGTATGAAAAGAAAAAAGTTGTCTAAAATAACTCATCTATTTTTATTTTTTTCAAATCTTTGTCGCACCCCTTATTATTATTTGCTAAAGATACACAAATTAAATTTGTTTCCAAATTTTTTCACACGGTCATTTTTGTAATAACCGATATCTGCAACATTTAAGACATTGTTAACTTATTTGGCATAGACATTAACAAGTGAAATATCTATGTATCATTACATAAACAAATGACATTTTTTGAATTCGTCTAAAATACAGCAGAGATATATGTAAATACACTTTTTTGTTGTTAAGACATATAAGACTATATTTTTCAATATTAATTATTTTGATATTTGGGACGATTGCAAAGAATAGTTTGCAGTTTATTCCAGTTATTTTTATATTATATACAGATATACATGATAAAGTGAATATTCAAAATTGTGCGAAAATATAACATAAAAATTTTTGTATAGATAAAAGAAAAGAAGATGTGCAAAATAGGAACAACCTTTGTAGTGATATAATATTAAAATTAAAATAGTAAACCGCAGGATATAAAGATGTGAAATGATCAAAGGATTTAATTAGGAAAATTAAAGATATACATATCTTTTAAGATATAAATATTTGATATTTGCATAAAGAGTATAATAAGAATTTGATTGCAATGAGATGACTTTTTTCTTTTTTGAAATTTTGTTACTTGTCATGCCCATGTTCTATTAGTGAGGCACATATGTAGATAGAATTAAATATATAAATATATTTAGAGGCTTCAATGCTTGGTCAGTTAATAGAACCCCCACGATTTGTTTTCATCGCGTTTGCTCAGCTGACAAGTCCCGTCGGCTATCAATTTTGTGTACGTGATTTGGCTATTAGAGGTTCCAAATGCTTCCTCATTAGCTAATTGGCGTGAAAATTTTATTTAAAGCCCACTGTGCCTGGGAACCAGATAACCAGCCACCACCCCCGCCTAACGGCTGACCAATATTAATATCGGTTCAATAATATCAACAGAAATGGAGATGAATACAGAGCTACCAAGTCACGCATTTGAAATGGGCACGGCTAAAAAAAGAAAACAAAAAAGAGAGAAAAAAAATATACAATTGAAATAAATAAAGCGAAAAAACCAGAACAAGAACCGCAGGTAAAACGAGAGAGGAGAAGAAAGCAACGTTAACGTCAACAGCGACGGCAACGTCGACAGAATTTGGCTTAATATGAAAGTTGCGCCTGCGCCGACATTGATATTGAAGCTCTCCAGGCCCAAATGAATTCAGTTGCGATTGAGAAGCGCGAGAGTTAAGAACAACATTGTGATGAAGATGCGTCCAATAACTTTCACATTATTACTACTGCTGCTGCAGGTGATGGGAACAACATTCGCGTCCTACATTAAGGCCACTTCGACAACAGAGATGGCCTCAACCACAAACACAACCCCAAAGCCAGAATTAATTGTGGCAGAATCTACGGGTAATGGAGACGAAATGTTTCCAGCTATTGCACCCGTTCAGTCTTCGGATGGGGATGATCAATCGAATCTATTGAAACCTCCACCATTGCCAGAGACGGAAGATTCACACCGTCGTCGTCTTGTTACCTATGATCAACGTCAAGAAGGTCAATATAATATACGTGCTGATTTGGAAAACTTTATGATCTTACTTATACCACAAGGACCTCATGATGGTCTTGGTTTGGTAGATCTTCTATCAAAATCTTCTCTACGGAATGGCGCCGCATTGAAAAGTTCCAAGCGAAAACATCCATTGAGAAGTTCCTCACTGAAGTCATTCTACAATCGTCATAACTTGCCCTTGCAACAGCCATCACAGCCAGCCTTGGGCCTGCCGGAATTCATCGAGGGTCGAACACCATATCATGTGGATATCTCGGCCAGTGATGATGAACAGGCACGTTTACAGGCACGTCAGCAAGTTGATGTTTTGCCTCCCCAAATGATACCCATGCCGCAATTAATTAAACCCTATCATTTGGAAGCAGAACCAGAACTAATACAGGCACTGCCACCATCAGGTGTCCCATCTGCCTCTAGTAGTACAGGATCGAGTCTTCTTGAGGGTTACAATCAAGCCGGTTCACATTATTATCGCAATTCCCGTTCCCTTGGAGGAGAGACATATCTGGATACTAATCGTTTGGCCATTGGTGATCTATCCCAGCAATCTCAGCCTCGTTCAATAAGTGTGCCAATCTATCGCAGCGATCTGAATTCCCAGGCCAATGCCCTCTATCCACCCATTGATGCTCCAGCTTATATTTTGAACGGAGGGCGCAGTTGGCAATTGGATGAGGAGCCGACACCAGTTCAACTTCAACCCAAGCAATACGGAGACGCAGATGTCATTAGTTTTGACTTACTAGGCGATGATCTCGCTGATTCCAAGTCCTTGCTACGTGACGGATTGGCCCGTTGTGCTCGTGGTGAACGGCGAGATAGCTATGGAACTTGCCGCCAGATTGAGGGCTATTAAAATTGTCCGAAAGAGAACTTGTAGACTGCTGAATAAAATGTACTTTTTTTGCAAAAGTTTTTAAGCTAAGAAATTTTACAAATAAATAAACCCTTGAAAATATGAAAAATGAGCAACTATTTTAATGATCTTAGCAAATAGCGGAAGTTTTTATTTAAAAGTTAGATTCTAACGGTTGAAGGATAAGATTCTCATACATTGACAGCTCCCAGAGGCCAACTATTAGCAATTACTATCCGATATAAAGGCCAGACTGTTGGAGTATTTGTGGGCAAGCAATATTTCTATGCCAAAAAACCAGTTTGTAGACTCTACAATGTAGAGAACAGAATTGAAAAGCAGTTTTCAGATTGCATTGCGATTGCACACAGCATCTTCTTCCTGTGGGAAAACATTCACCCTGCCACTTGGTCATTGAACCTTTATTTTCAATAGCCAAGATCTTAAGCCCACTTTAACTGCTAATTTGTAATACCAATTTCCCATTTAACTGGTTTATTACATGCTAAACAATTAGTATGTTTCTGTTGATTTACTATGACAAGTAGTTTCTCGTGTTGTCAGTTTTTAAATTTAGGTCAATGGGTCGGCTAACCCAAAATAAATCTTAATAAACAAAAGGGCCTGTTATTTTACAACCCTAACGAAGCATAAATGCTCTTTCAAATTTTTTGTTTTCTATTTGTAAGAGACTTATTATTCTTTTTCTTATAAGGTGTTTTTGAAATAAATAAATCCGAGAAAGTAACCAGAAAATTTCATAAAATGAATCAAATGAATTTTCTATATAGCGGATTAAAAGCGTAAGTTTATTCACCAATATTAGCATTCAATTTTATATTGTCTTAAGTATGTTAATATTATTATAATTATCTTGATACATTTATATAAATTTTTACAGTTTAAAAAGTCGATCAAATGTCAGCCCGTTTAACACGGTTTAAGCTCTGTTCTAGTTACTTAAAATAAATTTCTGGTGTATTATATAGTTTGTAGCTCAAAATTTTTAATGAATTTTTTACGCATTTCAAACCCATTTGAAACTATTTTGTTTCAAGATCATTTCTTAATTTATTATATGCATATGAATTTTAAATTAAAACAGAACTAATGCAAAGTAAGTACAAAATAGTTTAGAAAAGAGTCTATTTTAATTTTTATTCTACGATCCTAAAAGGGTTTAGAACAGCTTAGTACGTTCCTGCCTACACTAAAACATGATTAAAAGAAGAAAGATCTAAATTAAAATTCTTAATATGGATTCTGCCATTTAATCTTGTCATATAATATCGAGATATTTTCAATGTGAAGCATTAGAAATGCATAATATTTTTTTTATTCTGTAATTGATAGATGAAGAAGCCAATTCCCATCTGAATGCAGACTTCTTTTGCAATGCGGAAGTCTTTGGTTTTCAGTTTGTCGGTAGCCGCGGACATTGAACTATGTCCAGCAATCGGGTTTTGTCCCAGGCTCCACTCTTTGGGCTTGTTTTAGGTTCAGGCTTAAAATCTCTACTCATTCGTTGCCGGCTGTCAGACCACAACGGTTCTGTCCGCTCTCATATCAATATTAGAAAAAAGGAAAGAATTAAAATGTGCAAATTTACCAATCGATTATTTGTGTTTGTTTTACTGCCATTGGCCCTGGCTGAGGTGATGGCCAAACCTGTAAAGCCACTCAGAGTACTTCCTGGGGCCACACGTAGCTTGCACAGCGACTTATTAGATTTTATCATAAATGATGATACAGATGACTATGGATATCAGCAAGATGAAATTCACTATGATCAAAGACAGAAGGGCGAAGAAAATTTACAATTGCGTTTAGATGGCTTCTTGATAGATGCTCCCGCTTGGGATGATTACAGTACTCTATTTAGCATGATGACGATTCCTAATAATATGCGTAAGTTATATACAGATACAGAATGTAAAAAATTATATAAATTTATTTAATTAATTATTTTATATTTTAAAATTACTCTTTATAGATGGTCTGCAAATGGATCATTTCAAAGCTCAATCCACTCTAGATTCAAATCTAAATCAGTTGTACCAAACGGAAGCACCTAGTGTTTCAGAAACAACTTCAGACGCCCAGATTATCAATATACCAGCGCCTAAAAAAGATATTGAAAGCAGACAACATGGAAATATTAATGATGAGCCCACTGGTTCTAGACGGTCTGTTTTAACTTAAGGACAAAAAAAAAAAATATAATAATGCTATAATTTTTGTAATTTCAGCACCAAAGCACATTTACTTCAACTTCTGCAAATGTTTCGACGTGCGCAACCTGAAAATGCCTAAAAACATTAAAACAAATAATCAGTATGTCTATTATAATAAAATTTAAAATTTTCCATTTCAAATAAAAATGTTCAAATTTAAAACAAATAACAGCTCATTGAGACAGTGGTGGACAATTAACGATTATTGAGTGAAACTGATAGCTATTTACAGTGGCTTCTCCCAATAGGTGCCGATAAAATTATTTTCAGTATTTTAAGCGAGAAATTGATTAATTCAAAACGATCAACAATTAAAGCCTATTTGTTGTTTAAATTCAACTAAGTAATAATTAATCCCGAACAAAAATAGTTAATAGTTAAAAATCAAATCTACGGATATCTATTATAGTATTTTCAAAGATTTATTTTTTTATAAAATCTCCAGCGCACCCAATATTTTTAGCCGGTACTGTAGGTATATCGATATTTGATAACTTATCGACATGTTAAACACCAGCTTTAGCATTACATTACTTTTTTGAACCTGATTCTACAGTTTAGTTTTCCGCAGTGATTTGCAATAAATCCGTGGCCCCCGAACATTCAAGAACCTTCCACTTTGGCACTCCCGGTCTATGGACAAGTATAAAAGCAAGCAGTAACAAAAGAGACTATCAGATACGTTTGCACAAACTAACGAACAGCTGAACTAGTAGGAAGTACGACGCAGTAGACGACGACAACAACAACGACGAGCACAAAATTAAATTGTGAGAACAAAAAAAAGAAAAAACAAAAAGTAGTAGTTAAAAAAACAACTTCATTAAGTAATTGCAACCGGGGCATATAACAGCGGAAAAAGAAAGAAAGAAAAATGCCTGAGAAATTGTTGAAAATTACCTACGAAGGCCAGGCGGGTGCAAAGAAGTTTAATGCATATCTGCGAATGCCTTCCCAGGTCTATGCTGTATTGCGTCGCGAAATTGAAATGTATTTGTTCCAGGAACGGCAATTGCCCAAGATCGAGTTCAAAACCTTTTGGATTGGTGAGTAAATTACAAATAAAGTTTAGTTGAATTTCTTTTTGCACATGAAATGCAGGTTATTGTGTATGTACCCAAACACATCCAAATCTGTGTGTACCTATGTATGTACATATACATATGTACTGTGTAGGTATGCATACATATGTAAGTATGTATGCATTGATAACTGCAATAAACGGTGCATTAGTCAGTGATGCTAAATTGGCCTTTTCGATGGTGAAATATTCAGAGTTGCGAAATTAATTAAAGGCAAGAAAAACAAATCATCCGTCATTAAAATATGGCTATAATGCTATAATTGGTCAACTTTAGACAATGCTTTTCTTTTTGGTTGTAGTGATTCACGTGAAAAAAGAACCGAAAATTAATCAATTTGTTGATAACAGTATATGTGTACATATATACATACGTACATATGTACATATATACTTAAATATTTATATTTTATGCCTTTGATGACTCATTCATTTTCACTATTACTTTTTTGCCCCATGCAGATGCCGATCGTGATGAAATCGATATTGTCAACCAAAATGATTATGAGATTTTCTTGAGTAAATGTGAAGCCAATATGCATTTGCAAGTTGCTGCTGTTGAGAAGGTAGTGGAGGCTAAGACGGCCTCTGCCTCCTGCTCTACTGATGATCCCAGCAATTTCGTCATCCATGACGGTGTGGAGTGCGATGGCTGTAACCTCAGTCCATTGGTGGGTTTCCGGTACAAGTGTATACAATGTCCCAACTATGACTTGTGTCAGGGTTGCGAGGCATCCCATAAGCATTCGGAGCACATGATGGTGCGCATGCCAACTAATAATGGTCCCAGCGTGGTGGAGTCTTGGCTTAGTGGACCCAGCCACAGTGGCCGCCGTTGTGGTCGTCGTTATCAACGCGGCCATTGCCCATTATACTCGGAATCGGCTCAAGCTACTTCAACTCCAGCGGAGACCGAAGGCGAATTGGGAGGACACAAGGAAAGCCGTCGTGAACGTCGTCATAATCGTCGTCATGGTGGGGTACTCTCGCAGTTCGTGGAGATGATGATGAATATGCCGGAGAGTAACACTCCGGTGGCAAAACCGACCACCTCTACTGGTGCTCCAGAAGCTGCGAAGGAGGTACCATCTCCATCGACTCCTTTAGCTGAAGCCACAAACGAAACTGCTGCTAAGATAGATGTTTCTAATGTCCAGGAAACACCAAAAACCACTGAACCCGTAGCTGCTCCACGCAGCCCAAAAGATGCCCCTGAGCCGACATCGGCTCAGACTGAATCTCCTCAAAATGGAGGAGGAGCAGCTACTACTCCTACTACGCCAGTTATTAATTTAGAACATCTTTCGCAAATTGTTCCTCCTGAGTATATGCGGGCCGGTATTGAAATAATGAATAATTTCAGCGAAATGTTTGCCAAAATGATTGATCCCAGAGAATCAGCTAATAATGGCTTTTCCGAGACATCTACTCCCTCGTCTGGGGCAGCATCTCATTCTGCTGATGCTGCTGCTGATGCGGCTGAAGCTGCCGCAAAAGCGGCTGATGCTGCCGCAAAAGCAGCTGCTGCTGCTGTTGTAAATGCATCAAATGGTGCTGCTTTTGCAACTGTAGCTGAAAAAGAGGCTACAGCTGCAAAAGCGGCTGCTCCTATTACTGGTACTTTGCCAAAAACAACATCTGTTGGTACCCCAGTATCCGTCTCTTCGTCATCCTCTACTTCGACGGAATCTTCGCTAGAAAATCTACCTTTATTGGCTTCTACTTTGTCAATCAATAAGCAGCAGCCAAAAGAACAGCCAGAGCGCAGACGTTCGGAGAGCTTGGATCATGATTGGCAATTAATTGATAATAGTGGCTCAGCCGCTAATACCGTGACTCTCATCAATTTGGAAACATCTACTGAAGTTACTACTCCAGCTGGAGGTACTGCTCCAACTGCAACTACAGTTCCACCTGCAGCAGCTACTCAAAGTTTTATACAATTGAGCGAACAATTGCGTCAGCATATCAATGACGAACAGCAACGCGAACAGGTTACTGCTCATACCCAGACATCACAGGTGAATACTGTGACCACGTCGACATCGACCACAACGGTGCCCACTAATAGCACTGGCACATCCCCATCTCCTCCTGAAGAGAAACGTGGTGTTCCAGTTTACCATACAAGTGAGTCTACCCATCATTTTTGTAATTGTCGCAACCGGAACTAATGAAAATTTGTTTAATTCGCAGATGAAGTTATCAATTCATCCATCCATGCTATGATGGCAATGGGTTTCAGCAATGAGGGCGCCTGGTTGACCCAACTTTTGGAATCGGTTGATGGAAATATACCAGCTGCACTCGATATAATGCATAGTTCCCAACGTAGCAATTAAGAAAAAAACAATACATAACCAACTTATATATGCATAAATATATCCTATATATGTCTATATAATTATTATAATCCCCTATATTGTAAGAATAATGTAATTTTCGTAATTCTCGTTTTGTGAAAGAAATTCGCGTATACTTTGTCAATTTATTTTGTATGTAAGAATCATTTGGTGTTTGCTTTATTTTCCTTACCAAAAAACAAAAGAAAAACCCTTATTAAAGGATTGTATATTATGTTTATATATGTTGAAAAATACAACAAATCATAACCCTATATAATCAAAACATATATGTATCGTACAACTATTATATTATAATCGCATAATAAAGGCAATAAATCATTACATGTCTTTCGATTAACACCAGTTTTTAAATACTCTGTAACGATTTGTAAGTTACCCTAAACAATGGTAAAGAAAAGACCAATTGGTCATTAAGTGATTAGCAATTCATTTTCTTTATGATTGGAATATGGATGGTATATTGTTAGCTTTAACCTACATATTTCTCGACTTATGATTTCTAAGCAGTTATCTAGCAGTGTTCGTTTGTTGCATTTCATATTACAATTTGGTATATTTGATTTTAGTAAAAATTCTAGTTAAGTCTATATAGATAATTGTAGAGTATTGGACTGATATCGCTTGCTTTATAATGCACTTCTTACTGCTGTAAACAGTCGGTGGGATTTTCAGAGAAACTGATATATGCAAACCATGATATCGGGTTGACGATGATTATGTACATACATACATATATAGAGTACACTAGATTGACAAAGTAGAGCGGGATAAAAAATTATTGTTTTTTTTTTTAATCTCATATACACACAATAGAATTAAATACTGGTAGAAGCAAGCTTAATTTAAATTATAAACATTTCCGATGTACAAGTTTCTTTGTCCTAAAATTTATTCAATTTTAAAATATTAAATACAAAACTCTATCTTTTTATAAAAAATAAGCAATTTGGCATTCTTGTTCATTAAGGTATTGTAAATTAACATAACATATGAACTGGCTGTTCAGTAAATGTTTGTTGTTTTAAAACTGCTTTATTCTCCTTTAAACATATATATGTACATACATATATTTACGTTTATTTATTTTTCAACATTATTTCTATTCGCTTAAACCAAACTTAAAGTAATACTTTGCCTGGTTAAAATTTTTTATTCCTGAAATGCTATCTCATTAACTTAACTAGTTTTATCACTGGTTTTATATTCAAAGATCTTCTCTTTCCTTTACAGAAGCAGCTTCAAATAATGCACTACTTATCCATACAAAAATATCCCGTACAAATCTTCTAAATTCATAATTTACAGTCGTAAAGGTAGCAATAAATGTAAAAAATTTAAACAATTTCTGATGATGTGGCTTCCATTGACGTCGGCCAAATCCGGTATTATAACTAAACATTTGCGATACCATCAATAGTAAGAATCCAAATAGACCAAAGAATCGGTGAAGGAATTTCAATGTTGTGCTGCCACTGGTACTGAAGTATAAGGGTATACCGCTTCCCAAGCTTCCAAGTAGAAAAGCACAACCGACTATACCTATAAACAGATGAATAATTCATTACTTGAGAGTTCTTAGATTTTCAATGTTTTTTAATTTATATTTACCATAGAATGCGTGATTACTCTTAAAATGACGAACGTTAGCGGTTGGATCTTCCCATTTACGTTCGAATTTCTGCCATGTTTTAATTCCAACACCACCAATACCTACAACAAAGGCAAGGAGTCCTAGAATGGCGTGTAAACGATTCAAATTGTGATGACCCAATAAGTTCTCCAAATATTCACTATTTCGTACGAGTAAAGCTTCGCCCATAAAGAACACAAACTTAAATAGAAGAAAGGGAAGTTTAAAAGTCAGTTAGAAAATCAGAATATGTTAAAGGTGAGTATGTATTTAGTTAATGATTTTTTTTCTACTTACTCCAATTGTACAATAGAAGGCATGTCCAGCAGTATGAACCAATTTCAAAACTAAACACTTGTAAACAATAGCCACAGTAATTCCGGTTAATAGAATATGAGAGATTAGTGTGCAGAAACCAAAATATAGTCCCGCTGATATGCTGGAATCAGCGGATAATCCTTCATTATAAGTGCAAACATCGCCTAGACAACTTTCAGCCATAATAATATAATTCTACAATGTTTAATGCTTATCTGGCTACGTGAGATGCGCACGTTGTGGCGATAAATTTCCTCTGAATAAGTATACGTATGTATGTAAGTCTCTATGTCTGTTCTATGTTCTTTTCTTAAGAGAATTTTACGCTGCGTCTGCTCGCTTTGAATGTTTAGCAACGATTGAACCAGCTGGCTAACAAATTTGTACTCTCTCATTCTCATTTCGGCAAAAATAAAAAAAAAACAGCAGAAAAAAAATCACATTTTCAAAACAAGTGGAGCGCGGTGTTTCCATAGTGACTCAGTGGATCTTTCACGTGCCTTTTACCTTGGCGGAGTAAAAGGCGGCAGCAGCAGCAGCCACAGGTGGCGCTGATTGGCATTGCACTAACTCCGATTATAGTGATTATTTTTAGAGCATTCTGAAAACCGGTTTTATTTTTCTTTTTATATAATTAGCCAAATGATTTGCTGATTTATTCATTTGCCGTTTTTAACTTTCCAATGCCAATGACATCGCTCAAATAATAACGCTTCGATAAGATACATATGTCATATATGTAGTATTATGTCTATAGTCTGAAACTGTTAAGGTCCACCCATAAGAATTCGTTTACAATGTTTTCTGACATCACAGATTGTTGAGAAATTCGTTGCAAAAAGCAAAATGCTGATAAATAATAAAAACCCAAACAAACGAGAATATGTACATACATAGGTATAATGAAGAGAATGATTAGTCGCCTAAACCTTGTGAGGGGAAATCCACCTACAATTCATACGTACATATGTACAAATAAATACGGGTTTCTTAGATAGTTAGTTAAATTTTTTTTTTGGGGCATATCAATTATCATGTGTTGTAACCCAATACAAATTTCTATAAATTTAATAAGATTATTAGAACGTGTAACAGATTTATAGGGGATTTAAAAAATTTTTTTTTTTTTTTTAGAAGTCAGTTTTTATTTATTAGCGTAGGAACCATACCATAAAATAGGGTATCTTAACAGACGCAAGTATTTCTGTTGACCAAACCTAATGCTCATGTTATAGACGGCCTGTATAAGAGAGTTTAAGGTTGCCCAAGTGTTTTGGCGAATCCCGTTCGTGTCAGACGTTGTAAAGACCTGGCCGGGAGTAAGGTTCTTGCTAGCATATTTCTGTGCCTAGCCAGCCTGTCTCTGTACCTGCTTGTATGCCTTCCAATTAGTTCCTCCACTGTGTGAAGGTTTAGGTCCCGATGAAGGGTGAAAGCACGCACATACCAGGGGCAATTCGTTATTTGCATGACGCTGTTCTGGAGGATCTATGTATATTCGCTTATATGCCGATTTTGCCGCTATACCATAATTTGCACGCCATAGAGCCAGATCGGCGCGATGCAGTGAACATAGACAGCTCTGTTTGCCCTCAATGTCATGGTGCATTTCGTATTCATCAACCAGCGAAACTGTTGCATTCTTTGGCGGCACTTTCCAGCCGTAGCTGTCATCGGTTGCTCCAACGTTACGCCTTCCAATTGGATAGCTGGTGTGCCGCTAAAGGTAGTCTTCAGAGTGAAGCAAGGATTTGTACTCTTTTGAGGGTTAATCTTCAAGTTCCATCTCTTGCACCAAGCTGAAAAGCATCTAAATACCCTTGAATCCCATCCGCTGCCTGGTAGCGGCACTTAGAGCTATTCAGCATAGCGACATCGTCCGCATACGTGGTCAGAAGAGCCTTACTTGGAGCCCCCATATGGTGCCCACTGGGGCATGGCATATCGGCAGTATATATAGAGTACAGCAGCGGCCCTAGCGACCCTGCTGAACTCCAGCTCTCATCTGGTAAGCAGCCGAAAAAGTGCCCCTAACTCTAACCATAAATTGACGCCCATCCAAGTATGATCGTAGGACACCAAAGTACGTACCGGGAAAAGACTTTTAATTTTGCTCAGCAGCCCAGCGTGCCAGACTCTATTGAATGCCTGCTGAGTATCAATGAAGATTGCATTGCAGTATTCCATGTCATCAAACGCCTGTAGGATGTGTTTCGAAAGTCTGTGAGCTTCCTTAATCCGAACTGGTGGTCTCGCAAGATTTGGCATTAATTAATATGACCGCTTAGACTTATTGGACGGTACGACTCAGGATCGTCTTCTGTTTTTCCCGGCTGCCATCTTCCACTGCTTGGGAACGATCTGTATCATAAGCATCGCGTTAAATATTATTATTAAATGATTGCCCGCTTAGGAAAGGCTTTCAGGGTAACGTTGCACACCCTGTCAATACCAGGAGCCTTCCTTCTCGGCAAGTATTTGATAACTTCCTCAATCTCCTCGACCCTGGCTGGCCTAATAGGTAAAGACATTTGTAGGGCCGTAGTCAGACTCTCACAAGTCTCCTTGCACTGGTCATCCGCGGCGAAATGGTAGTGGGTGAACCTGGCTTCCAAATGACGTGGAAAAGAATTGGCATATATATAACGGTTGCCCCTTTAGAGCCTTAGTGCTCTTCCACAACGA
The DNA here is from genome assembly GCA_037075365.1 of Drosophila emarginata. Classification (NCBI taxonomy): domain Eukaryota; kingdom Metazoa; phylum Arthropoda; class Insecta; order Diptera; family Drosophilidae; genus Drosophila; species Drosophila emarginata. Next base: position 1,398,678 of record JBAMCD010000012.1, read on the forward strand.
ATATCCCGCATCCAGTGTATAATCCATAGACGCCAGCTTCTGCTCAAAGAAATTATTTCGAATTTCTCTTAAGATATCTCGTAGTTGCTTAGCAGCCCGGTTCCATAGAATTCTATCCCATGGGTCTTGGGATCGGATTGCTCTTCTTCGGAGTGTTCTTTTCCGTGCCAAAAATTCCCTGGCCTCTCTTCTTAATACAATACCATAAGCGGGGCCTTTATGAGTCTCTGTAGGCGTGTAAATATTCTATGTAAAGTTATCTACAGCCATCTCAATGTCTTCCTCAGAATCGAGTTCTCCAAATGTTGCCTAAAGGCGAGCAAGTCAGTATGCTTTGTGATTAGTCCAGTGTTTGGATTGACATGAACACCATCCGTCTCAATGTTGACAACTAAGCCCAAATGATCAGAGTCCAGATCCCAGCTCTGAGTTATCGTTGCTCGAGAGTCCTGTATACCATGATGCACTGCAAAGTCTATACAGGAAGCCGTATGACTCCCCACATATGGGTACCTGGTCGGCGATCCAGTGGCGAGAATCCTAGCGCCAGTTGCAGAAATGGCTTCCGCTAGTTCGCGCCCCTTAGGCGAGTTATAAGAATCTCCCCAGAGCCAGTGGCGGGCATTCCAGTCACCACCAATCAAATGCCTTTGGCCACAAGCCCGGAGTGCATTGATGAAGTGTCTTTCCTCGATCCTGATTCTGGGCGGACAGTAAATGGCGCTAAACTCTATGTCTCCAAAACCAGTGGCAACTTTAACCGATGACATTTGTATGCTACGTGTCTCAACAACTTTTACCATTAATTTACTTATTCCTGGAATACAGTTTTATTTATGTCGCTAAATAATTGTTCTGGTATAAGTTAATCTGGATAATAAAAGAATATAACAGTTGTTATAAACCATAAATATTTAGCAAGAATTGGTAATCAGCTACCAAACTCACTGATAAACCAAAATATCCCAAGTGCTTTCAAGTCAACAATTAATATACCTACATATATGTACATATGTTTATAAATAAATAGCCGCTTATATATGTACATTGTTTTGTAGGAGAGCGATAAAAACACAAAGAAGGGACCAATATAAACCTCACCCAGAGTCAGTCGTTTGGTGTATTTCGCATCGCATGTAAGCCGGCTGTGTTGGCATTTCTCAACAACAAGTAACCAAAAAAAAAAACATCGTATTCGCTTTTTGTAAATTTCAAACAAACGTATTGACGAATAAACAAAAATAGAAACAAATTAAAGAATAGCCAATTTCTTGGTAAACTTTTGTTGAAAATCCCAAAAGTATGTTCATAAATCATGACAGACAAACAGCTACTGAAGTCATTAATAAACAAAAAAAAAAAAAGAATAATACAAACGAACAAGTGAAAAGCAATAAAAACTACAATATTAAATTAACACAAAGCGACAATTATTTAGTGACAATTAAAGTGTTAATAACTGAAAAAAAAAACCCAAACCAAAAACCCAAAAATGTTAATTTTCCTTTGGCATGACTTAAAAATTAAATGGAAAATAAATTTCTATTCTGACCATGATCCGATTATGACAGAGCTTGTCCAATATTCCGACCTACATGTGTACATAGAACTATAATTAATCGGTTAAGCAAGCGGCTTAACCAGTGTCCATTTATTCCAATGTGATATTCGTGCATTTGCAAAAATTCGTATAATTACAAAAATTAGTCAATTGTTTAAAACAAAAATTAATTTAAATTGTTTTAATACTTTTTCATAATTGTTTTAATAACTTTTGTTGAAGTAAATAGTAAGCTATACTAGTCTATTCGTATAGAAGCATAACCCTATTTTTCAATTTTCGACCTTTAATCAAAACTCGCTGAACTGGTTCCAGAGTTGATTTCCTGCCCTTGTTTTCATCTTATTTCCAAATTTCAAATTTTATTTTTCTTATTATTATACCCTTGCAAAAAGGGTATATTAATTTTGGTCAGAAGTTTGCAACGCATAGAAGGAAGCATCTTCGACTATATAAAGTATATATATTCTTGATCAGCATGATGATATGAGTTGATATAGCCATCTCCGTCTGTCCGTCTGTCTGGATCAACGCAATCTCCTCCGAGACCCTTACAGAACTGAAATTTTGCACCTATGCTTCTTTTTGCTGCAGGCATTATATATCTCGGAATCATCCCGATCGGATGACTATATCATATAGCTCCCATAGGAACGATCGGTCAGGAATAAGGTTTAACATCAATAACTCAGTTGTTTTTCAATCCAATGTCACTAAATTTGGTGTTTGTAAGTTTTTTATAATTCTAAACACATATACCAAGTTTCATTAAAATCGGTCGACTATATCATATAGCTCCCATAGGAACGATCGGCCAAGAATATCGTTAAACATCAATAACTCAGTTGTTTTTCAATCGAATGTCACTAAATTTGGTTTTTGTTTTATATAATCTTCAATACATATACCAAATTTTATCAGAATCGGTCGACTATATCATATAGCTATCGTAGGAACGATCGGTCAGAAATATAGTTTTTGATCAATAACTTGGGTGTTTTTGAAGCAATTGTCAGGAAATTTGTTATTTGACAATTTGATATAAAAAGAAATATATCTTTAAAGTTTTATCAGAATCGGTCGACTATATGCTATAGCTGTCATAGGAACAATCGGGGCAAAAAAAAATTTAGTACTAAAAATTTTTTTCTCATACCATGGACATTAAATTTATATTTGATGAGTTTTATATACTTTCTTATGATTCTGGAAAATTATATATAAATCAAAAAGACTGTTTGCTAGGTTATACGAACTTCGGCACGGCCGAAGTTAGCCCATCCTTCTAGTTTTTAAATATTGTTTATTTTGTATGTACATATGTAAAATCTATAAATGATTTTATAAAATGAAGCTTGTCTAATGATTGCATTTAATATTCTTATTATCTATAGTTATCCTAAATGGTTCTTAAATTTAGAGTGGAATCATGAAACATTTTTGACTATATTCCTGATCAGTTCCAATCTATATAATAGTTAGCTTAGATTGCATTCCTATATCCATGGTGGAATGTTTAAATTGTATAAATAAATATTTGAGTTTACTTTTTGTTATTTAAGTTTTTTAACACTTTCCAAACGGATCGGGTATACAAACGGCGTCACACTCAATGTTGGACCGGCCCTCTGCTTATTATTATTTTACTTTTATTCCTCATTAATTTTGTATAGCACAAACTCACGCATACAAACTTACAGATATGTATTTTGTTTATAATTTTTATCAGTATATTTTTTACGATTTTTTTTCTGCTTCGCCGCTATCATTGTCAAGCTCGATTCGGCTCAGATTTTTTTTCATTGAAAATCTGTGTGTCCGAGAGTCCCATATAACCAGTCGCAGCTCAGCGCTGAGCCCTGTTGGTTGTGGCCGCGCTCCCGAAACAAAAGAGGAAAAAATACCTAACATTTTTTTCCAATTTACCAAAAGTAAAGCTAATAATTTGTTATCTTTGGTTTTCTTTTGTCTCCCTTGCCACCTGCAAAATAAAAAAATAAAATGCGTTGCGCAGACGCTTTTGGTGTCATTTTTTTGTGGCGCTTTGGCCCTACTTCAAGTGATCATGGAACCGGTAAAAGCCGAACAAGAGGGGTAAGTTAAATTTACAGTCATTCTTAGATATAATTAGACATACATATACATATTAGCATTAATATAAAATCAGTAATTAGGATTGATTTTATTTGGGGTTTTATTTATTTACTTTCAACTCGTAATTAAAATGGCAAGCTATAACTGATATTAATGCAGGAATGTGATAATAATCACAATAATTGTGATCAGGTCCTAAAATCCTTTGGTCCTAAAAGTCTAAAGACTTTCAATTTTAAAAAAAGTTTCTTATAACAATGATTTCAAGGACAATATTATAAATTTTCATATTTTACTTATACACACTAAAAAAAATGCTTACACTTTAATATATAAAGTCCTTAGCTGATTTCAGGACTCTTAAATTAACTAATAAATTCGATTAGGGATCAAAAGGATCTTTGCACTAACATATATCAGATAAATGTAATTTGGACTTTCAGTTAACAGTGGCTTTCGTAAAGGGTATCGCTAAGTCGACAGCTTAATTAATCATATGAAATTTGATTAGTGTCTTCAAGGTTTGTTTTGCTGTTAATGTTATATTTTTTAAAGGTTTTTGCGAAAAAATTTATTTATTGATATTTTTTCGGTTTATGCATTTACATTTGGGTTAGTATTCCGGTTTATGTATGAAAGTTGTTTTTTTTTAATCAACATTGTAAAAGATAATGAAATTTCGTTTTTTTTCATTTTCAATTAGACAATATACAATTGTTGGCCCTGGAACAATACATTCGCATCGCGATTATAATGTAGCCGTTGCTGTGCATCACACCAAAAAACCCGTGACCCTGAAAATCGGAATCACCGGACCCTCCGTTAATCAAAGTCAAACACTGGAGCTAGCCAAGCCGGATGAATTCAAGCAATTGACTTTTAAGCTCCCTCCCCTGATATCAGGAGATTATAATCTAACTGCCGAGGGTATAGCCGGTTTGGAATTTAAGAATACCACCAAACTAAACTGGTCTGACTTCAAACCGTATATTAAAATACAAACTGATAAGGGTAAATATAAACCCGGTGATACAGTTAATTATCGTGTGATATTCTTGGATGAAAATCTACGACCGGATGTTGCCCAAGATGACGTGACCATTTGGTTTGAGGATTCCAAAAATAATCGTATCAAAGAGGAAAAACATATCAAGACCAAATCGGGTGTATATACCGGTAAATTTGAACTATCCGAATTAGCCGTATTGGGCACTTGGTCTCTGTTGGCACAATATTCTAATGATAGGGAAATTCGGTATGTAGTATAACGAACTAATATTTATTAATAAAATAATAATAATTTTAATTTGATTTTTTTTTATCATTTAGGAAATCACAAAAATTCCGATATTATGGTTTCTCTAGACCATCGTCGGAAGAGCGTGTCTATTTTGATGTAGAGAAATATGTATTGCCAAAATATACAATCAAAATGGATAATACTCAACAAGTTTCGGTCAAGGATGGTGATATGCAAATTGTGCTTAAGGCCAAGTAAGTATATATAATAGAAGTTAAGTAAATAGATAAATAGATTTTAACTTTAACAAATTTGTTTTTTGTGTTTCGTTTGACAGCTACACTTATGGCAAACCCGTTAATGGCAAAGTGGTGGTCAATGTACACTTGGATGAGTCTAGTATATGGTCCAATGTTGATGGCAAAGCAGTTCGTACTGATCGTCCGAGTCACTCGATGATAGCTACAGCTGATATGGTTAATGGCAAAGCTAAATTGGATTTGAATCTAAAGGAGTTTGCAAGCTACTTAGAGTATAATACATCCTCATCATTTGCCCTGATAACGGCCACTGTTGAGGAAGACTTCACGGGTGTACAGCTCAATGGGACTGGAGGCGTTTCACTATTCCCGTATCGTTATGAAATGTCGTGTCAGGATTATTCCACATGTTTTTCATTTGTCGGGGATAAAGAGCAAGAGATTCTCTTTAAAATCACTTTAGTAGATGGTACTCTGCTGAAAGATTCCAAAACGGTTGTAAAGGCTAAGTTTACAGAAGGCATTCGTCATAAATATCGTGTCGATGGTGATAACGAGAAAAAGCCACCGTTACCAGAAATTAGTACTAAACCTCTTGTGTTTGAAAGCCATTTGAATGAGTCGAGTTTGGCCGCATTTAAGATTACATTGCCGGATCTGCCCGATTTAGAGAATTTCATAAGATATTACAGTATTGAATTGGAATTCGATGGTGAGCTGCGTAAACTTAACACTACTTATCCCTATAGAGAGCCTAAGAAAATCAAAGATTCCGACACATCTGAAGATGAAAAGGAGGAGGAATGGTTAAAGGTTGATGTGAATAGACCTAAAGATGTTTGGACGTAAGTAAATTGAAGTACTTTTACTTAAAAATATGTTTAAATTCAATCTAATAACAATTTTGTTTTCCAATCATCCAGTTTAACTCCAGGTCAGGAATATCAGTTTACTGTGAACTCCAGTCGTCCTCTCACTTATTTCTTCTACAATATAATTGGACGTGGAAACATTTTGCGAACGGAACGTGTGGTGCTCTCAGAGCCACAGAAAACCTACAATATTACACTGATACCCTCTTTTATGACCTCTCCCTATGGAAAGATTTATGTCTATTATGTTGATGAGACCGGCGAATTCCGATATGCCGAGAAAACATTCGAAGTAACTTTGGTATTGCAGAATAAACTGGAAATTACGGCACCCGAAGAAGTTAAACCTGGCACCGATGTTGAACTAGAAATTAAAACTGAACCCAAATCATTTGTTGGTCTTTTGGCTGTCGATCAAAGTGTACTATTATTGGGTAACAACAATGATGTGAACAAAGATGCTTTCAATTGTCTTTTGGGTAGATATGATACCTCAACACCCTGGCAGGGTGGATATTCATATTTTCCCGGTGAACGTAGCGGTGTGGTGACCATGACTAATGCAAACTTTTTCTATAATCGAACGGAACCAGTTTTTGATTTACGTAAGTAAAATTAAATCCTTACAGAGTTTTCATTAATTTATTTTTGTTTCTTCTTGTAGAAGCCTATGGAGTTTTAGGTGAAAACGGTTCCAGGAGCAGATCGAGAAGTGTTCAAAATGACTCAGTACGTAAAAACTTTGCCGAAACTTGGATATTTGCCGATATAGAGGAAACTCAAACAGAGATATTTAAATGGATTAAAACTATACCAGATACAATTACCAATTGGGTTCTCACCGGTTTCTCCTTGCATCCGGAGAAGGGTTTGGGTGTGACCAATGACAAAGTGAATATTAAGACCTTCCAGCCATTCTTTGTCTCAATTCGTTTACCCTACTCGGTGAAACGCGGCGAGGTGATCAGTGTTCCAGCTCTGGTCTTTAACTATTTACCCAAACAGTTGGATGTGGAGGTTACACTGGACAATGAGGACAATGAATATGATTTTGTTGATACGTCGAACGAAGTAGTTGGCGAACTTAAACGTGCCCAAACAGTTCGTGTGGGTGCCAATAAGGCAGCCGGCGTTTCCTTTCTTATCCGTCCAAAGATTATAGGAAGCATTCTATTGAAATTCACAGCAATTTCACCTTTGGCCGGAGATGCTGTCCACAAGACACTAAAGGTTGTACCAGAGGGTGTTACCCAATATCGTAATCGTGCCTTCTTTGTCAATTTGAAGGATGCGCCTGAGTATAAGCAAAACTTTGAACTGGAATTACCCGATAATATTGTGCCTGATTCGCAGCACGTTGAATTCGGTGTTGTTGGTGATCTTCTCGGTCCTGTGATTAAGAATCTCGAAAATTTGATACGTCTGCCTAGCGGTTGTGGTGAACAAACGATGTCCAAGCTGGTGCCCAATTATTTGGTACGCGATTATCTCAAGAGTATCAACAAATTGACTCCCGGTGTGGAGAACAGAATCAAGCGAAATCTTGAGGAGGGCTATCAAAATATGCAGCGTTATCGTCACGATGACGGCAGCTATAGCAGTTTTGGTGAAGAGGATGAAGAGGATGAAGAGGGCCCGGAACGCAATGGTTCCACATGGCTAACCTCTTATGTTCTGCGCTCATTTAACCAGATTAGGAAGATCATCGATTTGGATGAAAAGTTATTGGACAACGGCTATAAATTCCTTACTGGACGCCAGGCCGAGAATGGTAGCTTCACTGAAAGTGGTGAATACTTCTATGGTTCCCAACGTTCGGACCTGACATTGACAGCGAATGCCTTATTGGCTCTCCTTGAACAAGAGAAGCTCAATCAACCTGCCATTGACAAAGCTATTGGCTATCTGAATGCCAACTTGGAGAAATCCGATGAGTTGCTACCCAAATCTATAGCTATTTATGCCTTACAGCAGGCCAAATCATCGGAAGCCCCTAAGCATGTTGCCTATCTCAAATCTCTGGCTAAGCAAGAAGAAGATCGTACTTGGTGGACCGAGGATATAGAGAAATTGCGTGCCTCTTCAGGCCTTTGCCGAGGTTGGTGGTGTTGGGTTTGGAGCCATGATGTGGAGATCACTTCCTATGCTTTACTTTCATTACTTGAAAACGAAAAGGAAACTTCCGATACATTGCTGAATGCAATTCGCTGGTTGGTGGCCCAACGTAATAGTTTTGGTGGATTCTCATCCAGTCAGGATACGGTGATGGGTCTTCAGGCTCTCATTAAATTCGCTCAAAAGACTGGCTATGAGGCTGCCAGGTGGCAAGTTGATGTCTCCAATAAGGGATTACGGGAAAAATCTGATAAATTATCAATTACGGATGATAATGATTTACTGCTACAAACTATTGAGTTCCCGCAAGGCACCAAATCCATTGATTTCCAGGCAACAGGAACTGGAGCTGCATTGGTCCAAATAAGCTATCAATACAATATTGTGGAAAAGGAGCCTAAGCCAAGTTTTAAGATTCAGACTATCGTCAAGCCACAATCTTCGGCCGCTAAATTGGAATTGAGTGTATGCGTTGAGTATGTGGAAGAGGGCAAGGCAAAGGCCTCAAATATGGCCATTTTGGAGGTATCATTACCATCTGGTTATACTGCCGATGAGGAGAGCTTTAAAAAAATACAGGGAATTGAACGTGTTCGGGTAAGCATTACAATATTCTTAGAAATTTTTAATTTATGATTAATAATTTTTTACTTCTTTCAGTTGGTGGAAACTAAAAATGATGATTCAGTTGTCGTCGTCTATTTCGAGAGTCTGCCCAAGGGTGAACTGAAATGTCTCCCAATTGATGCCTATCGCACTCATTCGGTTGCCAATCTAAAACCTGCACCTGTCGTTCTTTACGATTATTATGATACCAACAAAAAGGCTACCGATTATTATAAAATCGATTCAAAACTTTGCGATATCTGTGAGAGTTCAGACTGAAAGTGTTGAACATACGAAACAAAAACCAAAAAAAAAAAAAACAGCAGAAAAAAATCACATTTTCAAAACAAGTGGAGCGCGGTGTTTCCATAGTGGCTCAGTGGATCTTTCACGTGCTTTTTACCTTGGCAGAGTAAAAGGCGGCAGCAGCAGCAGCCACAGGTGCCGCTGATTGGCATTGCACTAACTCCGATTATAATGATTATTTTTAGAGCATTCTGAAAACCCGGTTTTATTTTTCTTTTTATATAATTAGCCAAATGATTTGCTGATTTATTCATTTGCCGTTTTTAACTTTCCAATGCCAATGACATCGCTCAAATAATAATGCTTCGATAAGATATGTCATATATGTAGTATTATGTCTATAGTCTGAAACTGTTAAGGTCCAGAATTCGTTTACAAAGTTTTTTGACATCACAGATTGTTGAGAAATTCGTTACAAAAAGCAAAATGCTGATAAATAATAAAAACCCAAACAAACGAGAATAAGTATAATGAAGAGAATGATTAGTTGCCTAAACCTTGTGAGGGGGAATCCACCTACAATTAATACGTACATACATACATACAAACAAATAAATACGGGTTTCTTAGATATGTACTTAAATTTTTTTGGGGTATATCAATTTTCATGGTATTGTAACACAATACAAATTTCTATAAATTTAATAAGAAATAAAATGTATTAAATACTCGTATTACAGTACATATACATACATGCGTTAAATAACGATAATTTTTTTAGAGCGTGTAACAGATTTAACAGTGTTAGTATAACGATTTTGCATTTATAAATTTCAAGAAAAGAAGAAAAAAATAAAATAAATGTATTTTTATATAGAAACTAAATAATAAGAAAAGTTTAAATTATTTATACCAGTTTAGATTAAGTACATGTTGTATATGTATATATGTACATATATAGAATATATTGCTTAAGGTGCAAGTTCAATTTCTATTAATTTACGTATTCCTGGAATACAGTTTTATTTATGTCGTTATATATTTTTTCTAGTTTAAGTTAATGTGAATAATAAAACAGTATATTATAATAGTTTTTATGTAACATACATAAATATTTAGCAAGAATTTTTAATCAATTATTTTTTCCTGATTATCTGCAATGTACTTATTCACAACGTCACCTAGTCAGTTGTGACCAACCTCACTGATAAACCAAAATACCCCAAGTGCTCTCAAGTCAACAATTAATATACATACATACATACATACGATATACATATGTATGTACATATGTTTATAAATAAATAGCCGCTTATATACAATATAGTAGGGGGTTTACCACAATGATGAAATCCGGTTTAGCGAATGTTTGTTTCATTACTTTTTAATAGATTTTTATATATGTATAAATGTGCCGCTTATGTATGTATGTATATTAGTCACAAACATCTATATAAAATATATGTATGCATATTATTCTTTTGCAACTCAATGTGAAATACTTGTATATAAAGGGTGACGTCATTATTGTTTGTAAGAGGTATCTAGCACAACTGCGCATACAAACAACAGCTGATGGATGATTTCAACCGCGAAAGAGAGAGAGCGATAAAAACACAAAGAAGAGACCAATATAAACCTCAGCCAGAGTCAGTCGTTTGCTGTATTTCGTATCGCATGTATGCCGGCTGTGTTGGCATTTCTCATCAACAAGTAACCAAAATAAAAATAAAAATAAAAATACATATCGTATTCGTTTTTTTACATATGTATGTATTAAACCAAAGTATTGACGAATAAACAAAAATAAAAACAAATTAAGGAAAAGCCAATTTCTTGGTAAACTTTTGTTGAAAATCCCAAAAGTATGTACGTAAATCATGACAGACAATGCTACCATATCTGCCCTATTATTCTTTTCAAACAGCTACTGACGTCATTAATAAACAAATAATACAAACGAACAAGTGAAAAGCAATAAAAACTACAATATTAAATTAACACGAAGCGACAATTATTTAGTGACAATTAAAGTGTTAATAACTGAAAAAAACCCCAAACCCAAAACCCAAAAATGTTAATTTCCCTTTGGCATGACTTAAAAATTAAATGGAAAATAAATTTCCATTCTGACCATGATCCGATTATGACAGTGCTTGCCCAATATTCAGACCTTTATGTGTACATAGAACTATAATTAATCGGTTAAGCAAGCGGCTAATTAGTTTCCAGTGTCCATTTATTTCAATGTGATATCATTCACTTTTGAGTCATAAATTCTATTCATGATGATGATCATCAGTCGTCTCTAATGAAATTCTGTATTTCGTATAATTGCAAATATTAGTCAATTGTCTAAAACAAAAATTAATTTAAATTGTTTTAATACTATTTCATAATTGTTTTAATAACTTTTGTTGAAGTAAATAGTAAGCCTTACTAGTCTATTCGTATCGTATTCGTACCTATTTTTCAATTTTCGACCTTTAGTCAAAACTCGCTGAACTGGTTCCAGATTTAATTGATACATCTGTATTTTATTTCCTACCTTTGTTTTCGTCTTATTTCCAAATTTTATATATTTTTTTTTATTATTTTTAAATATTGTTTATTATGTACGTATGTAAAATCTATAAATGATTTTATATAATGAAGCTTGTCTAACGATTGCATTTAATGTTCTTATTATCTGTAGTTTTATACTCTTCCTAAATGATTCTTAAATTTTGAGTGGAATCATGAAACATCAGTTCCAATCTAGATAATAGTTGGAATCACTTAGATTGCATTCCTTTATCTAGATATGGTAAACTTTATATAGATATGGTAAACTATCTGAAGCATAATCCGTAAAATAAACCATTTTAGTTTCTTGGATTAAAGTAACCGTTTTATGTATTGTCAAATGAAATGGAATCAGTTTTTTAACACTTTCCAAACTGATCGGTTTAAATTGATATTGACAAGGGTATTCAAACGGCGTCACACTCAATGTTAGACCGGCCCTCTGCTTATTATTATTTTACTTTTATTCCTCATTAATTTTGTATAGCACAAACTCACGCATACAAACTTACACATATTTTGTTTATAATTTTTATCAGTATATTTTTTACGATTTTTTTTCTGCTTCGCCGCTGTCATTGTCAAGCTCGGTTCGGCTCAGATTTTTTTTCATTGAAAATCTGTGTGTCCGAGAGTTCCATATAACCAGTCGCAGCTCAGCGCTGAGCCCTGTTGGTTGTGGCCGCGCTCCCGAAACAAAAGAGGAAAAAATACCTAACATTTTTTTCCAATTTACCAAAAGTAAAGCTAATAATTTGTTATCTTTGGTTTTCTTTTGTCTCCCTTGCCACCTGCAAAATAAAAAAATAAAATGCGTTGCGCAGACGCTTTTGGTGTCATTTTTTTGTGGCGCTTTGGCCCTACTTCAAGTGATCATGGAACCGGTAAAAGCCGAACAAGAGGGGTAAGTTAAATTTACAGTCATTCTTAGATATAATTAGACATACATATACATATTAGCATTAATATAAAATCAGTAATTAGGATTGATTTTATTTGGGGTTTTATTTATTTACTTTCAACTCGTAATTAAAATGGCAAGCTATAACTGATATTAATGCAGGAATGTGATAATAATCACAATAATTGTGATCAGGTCCTAAAATCCTTAGGTCCTAAAAGTCTAAAGACTTTAAGAAAAGTTTCCTATAACAATGATTTTAAACTATTAATAGGACAATATTATAAATTTTCATATTTTACTTATACACACTAAAAAAAATGCTTACACTTTAATATATAAAGTCCTTCGCTGATTTCATGACTCTTAAATTAACTAATAAATTCGATTAGGGATCAAAAGGATCTTTGCACTAACATATATCAGATAAATGTAATTTGGACTTTCAGTTAACAGTGGCTTTTGTAAAGGGTATCGCAAAGTCGACAGCTTAATTTATCATATGAAATTTGATTAGTGTCTTCAAGGTTTGTTTTGCTGTTAATGTTATATTTTTTAAAGGTTTTTGCGAAAAATTTTATTTATTGATATTTTTTCGGTTTATGCATTTACATTTGGGTTAGTATTCCGGTTTATGTATGAAAGTGTTTTTTTTAAATCAACATTGTAAAAGATATTGAAATAATTTCTATTTCATCAAAATTGTTTTATATTCTCAAAAGCAATGACCTTTCACAAAAAGCAAAGGAATTACATACATATTATGTACATATGTATATGTATAAACTTTCTATTTTCACAGCAAATTATTGGTTTTATTTGAATTCGAATGCTAGAAAACTAGAAATTTGTAGAAAATTTAACTGAAATTTATTAATATTTGGACAAATGAGTAATTTTTGCTATAATAATTTATTAGTCTGTTTGACAATTATATTCATTCAGTATATGCATAAACCTAGATGTATTATTTGGTAAATATTTCACACTTATTGACTAATTGTTCAATATTTACATTCAATTTGAGACGCTGCAAAAATGTAATATATATTATACATACATACATATATTTTATTGTATACTATGTAAAACTTTTATTTTACATTTTATTTTACTATACGTATGTACATATCTCGTCTTTATCTATAGTATACAAAAATTTTTCTATTATTGCTTAATAAATTTTTTAGTAAACATTTTTCTTTGTTAATTTTTTATTTTATTGTTGTTATTTGATTATAATTTTGTATAAATAATGGATTTTTTTTTTTTGGTTAGCTACATACATAGATAATTGTGATTCATTATAAAGATTAGCTTTACGCTAATTATTTTTAATTAAAAGTGAGAATAGAATTTGAATATTAATTTCTGTTACTTTTCGTTTTTTATGATTTATAATTATTTTGAAATTTCGTTTTTATTTCATTTTCAATTAGACAATATACAATTGTTGGCCCTGGAACAATACATTCGCATCGCGATTATAATGTAGCCGTTGCTGTGCATCACACCAAAAAACCCGTGACCCTGAAAATCGGAATCACCGGACCCTCCGTTAATCAAAGTCAAACACTGGAGCTAGCCAAGCCGGATGAATTCAAGCAATTGACTTTTAAGCTCCCTCCCCTGATATCCGGAGATTATAATCTAACTGCCGAGGGTATAGCCGGTTTGGAATTTAAGAATACCACCAAACTAAACTGGTCTGACTTCAAACCGTATATTAAAATACAAACTGATAAGGGTAAATATAAACCCGGTGATACAGTTAATTATCGTGTGATATTCTTGGATGAAAATCTACGACCGGATGTTGCCCAAGATGATGTGACCATTTGGTTTGAGGATTCCAAAAATAATCGTATCAAAGAGGAAAAACATATCAAGACCAAATCGGGTGTATATACCGGTAAATTTGAACTATCCGAATTTGCTATATTGGGCACTTGGTCTCTGTTGGCACAATATTCTGATGATAGGAAAATTCGGTACGTAGTATATACTAAATAATATTTATTAATAAAATAATAATAATTTTAACTAACGAAATTTGATTTCTTTTTTATCATTTAGGGAATCACAGTCATTCCGACACATTGGTTTCTCTAGACCATCGTCGGAAGAGCGTGTCTATTTTGATGTAGAGAAATATGTATTGCCAAAATATACAATCAAAATGGATAATACTCAACAAGTTTCGGTCAAGGATGGTGATATGCAAATTGTGCTTAAGGCCAAGTAAGTATATATAATAGAAGTTAAGTAAATAGATAAATAGATTTTAACTTTAACAAATTTGTTTTTTGTGTTTCGTTTGACAGCTACACTTATGGCAAACCCGTTAATGGCAAAGTGGTGGTCAATGTACACTTGGATGAGTCTAGTATATGGTCCAATGTTGATGGCAAAACAGTTCGTACTGATCGTCCGGGTCACTCGATGATAGCTACAGCTGATATGGTTAATGGCAAAGCTAAATTGGATTTGAATCTAAAGGAGTTTGCAAGCTATTTACAGTATAATACATCCTCATCATATGCCCTGATAACGGCCACCGTTGAGGAAGACTTCACGGGTGTACAGCTCAATGAGACTGGAGGCGTTTCACTATTCCCGTATCGTTATGAAATGTCGTGTCAGGATTATTCCACATGTTTTTCATTTGTCGGGGATAAAGAGCAAGAGATTCTCTTTAAAATCACATTGGTAGATGGTACTCTGCTGAAAGATACCAAAACGGTTGTAAAGGCCAAGTTTACAGAAATCATACGTCGTACTTATGGTTTCTATGGTTATGGTGATGATGAGAAAAATCCACCATTACCAGAAATTAGTAAACCTCTTGTGTTTGAAAGCCATTTGAATGAGTCGAGTTTGGCCGCCTTTAAGATTACATTGCCGGATCGGCCCGATTTAAAGAATTTCACAAGATATTACAGTATTGAATTGGAATTTGATGGTGAGCTGCGTAAACTTAACACTACTTATCCCTATAGAGAGCCAAAGAAAATCGAGAATTCCGACACATCAGAAGATGAAAAGGACTTCTTCTGGTTTAAGTTTGATGTGAATAGACCTAAAGATGTTTGGACGTAAGTAAATTGAAATACATTTACTTAAAAATAGGTTTAAATTCAATCTAATGACAATTTTGTTTTCCAATTATACAGTTTAACTCCAGGTCAGGAATATCAGTTTACTGTGAACTCCAGTCGTCCTCTCACTTATTTTGTCTACAATATAATTGGACGTGGAAACATTTTGCAAACGGAACGTGTGGTGCTCTCAGAGCCACAGAAAACCTACAATATTACACTGATACCCTCTTTTATGACCTCCCCCTATGGAAGGATTTATGTCTACTATGTTGATGAAACCGGCGAATTCCGATATGCCGAGGAAACATTCCATGTAACCGTCGAATTGCAGAATAAACTGGAAATTACGGCACCCGAAGAAGTTAAACCTGGCACCGATGTTGAACTAGAAATTAAAACTGAACCCAAATCATTTGTTGGTCTTTTGGCTGTCGATCAAAGTGTACTATTATTGGGTAACAACAATGATGTGAACAAAGATGCTTTCAATTGGCGTTTGGGTAGATATGATACCTCAACACCCTGGCAGGGTGGATATTCATATTTTCCCGGTGAACGTAGCGGTGTGGTGACCATGACAAATGCAAACTTTTTCTATAATCGAACGGAACCAGTTTCTCATATACGTAAGTAAAATTAAATCCTTTCAGAGTTTTCACTATTTTATTTTTGTTTCTTCTTGTAGAAGCCTTTGGAGGAGGAGGAACTACAACTGTTCAGCATGATGCAGGATTTGCGGGACTGCGTCCATTGGCCTTTGGAGCAAGTCCTGCTGCTCCTGGTGCTGCTGGTGGTGCTGCTCCTTCTGTACGTAAAAACTTTGCCGAAACTTGGATATTTGCCGATATAGAGGAAACGCAAACAGAGATATTTAAATGGATTAAGACTATACCAGATACAATTACCAATTGGGTGCTCACCGGTTTCTCCTTGCATCCGGAGAAGGGTTTGGGTGTGACCAATGACAAAGTGAATATTAAGACCTTCCAGCCATTCTTTGTCTCAATTCGTTTACCCTACTCGGTAAAACGCGGCGAGGTGATCAGTGTCCCAGCTCTGGTCTTTAACTATTTACCCAAACAGTTGGATGTGGAGGTTACACTGGACAATGAGGACAATGAATATGATTTTGTTGATACGTCGAACGAAGTAGTTGGCGAACTTAAACGTGCCCAAACAGTTCGTGTGGGTGCCAATGAGGCAGCCGGCGTTTCCTTCCTTATACGTCCAAAGATTATAGGAAGCATTCTATTGAAATTCACAGCAATTTCACCTTTGGCCGGAGATGCTGTCCACAAGACACTAAAGGTTGTACCAGAGGGTGTTACCCAATATCGTAATCGTGCCTTCTTTGTCAATTTGAAGGATGCGCCTGAGTATAAGCAAAACTTTGAACTGGAATTACCCGATAATATTGTGCCTGATTCGCAGCACGTTAAATTCGGTGTTGTTGGTGATCTTCTGGGTCCTGTTATTAAGAATCTCGAAAATTTGATACGTCTGCCTAGCGGTTGTGGTGAACAAACGATGTCCAAGCTGGTGCCCAATTATTTGGTACGCGATTATCTCAAGAGTATCAACAAATTGACTCCCGGTGTGGAGAACAGAATCAAGCGAAATCTTGAGGAGGGCTATCAAAATATGCAGCGTTATCGTCACGATGACGGCAGCTATAGCAGTTTTGGTCCTGGTAAATGGCGTGAAGAGGATCCGGAACGCAATGGCTCCACATGGCTAACCTCCTACGTGCTGCGCTCATTTAGCCAGATTAGGAAGATCATTGATTTGGATGAAAAGTTATTGGACAATGGCTATAAATTCCTTACTGGACGCCAGGCCGAGAATGGTAGCTTCACTGAAAGTGGTGAATACTTCTATGGTTCCCAACGTTCGGACCTGACATTGACAGCGAATGCCTTATTGGCTCTCCTTGAACAAGAGAAGCTCAATCAACCTGCCATTGACAAAGCTATTGACTATCTGAATGCTAACTTGGAGAAATCCGATGAGTTGCTACCCAAATCTATAGCTATTTATGCCTTACAGCAGGCCAAATCATCGGAAGCCCCTAAGCATGTTGCCTATCTCAAATCTCTGGCTAAGCAAGAAAATGATCGTACTTGGTGGACCGAGGATATAGAGAAATTGCGTGCCTCTTCAGGCCTTTGCCGAGGTTGGTGGTGTTGGGTTTGGAGCCATGATGTGGAGATCACTTCCTATGCTTTACTTTCATTACTTGAAAACGAAAAGGAAACTTCCGATACATTGCTGAATGCAATTCGCTGGTTGGTGGCCCAACGTAATAGTTTTGGTGGATTCTCATCCAGTCAGGATACGGTGATGGGTCTTCAGGCTCTCATTAAATTCGCTCAAAAGACTGGCTATGAGGCTGCCAGGTGGCAAGTTGATGTCTCCAATAAGGGATTACGGGAAAAATCTGATAAATTATCAATTACGGATGATAATGGTTTACTCCTACAAACTATTGAGTTCCCGCAAGGCACCAAGTCCATTGATTTCCAGGCAACAGGAACTGGAGCTGCATTGGTCCAAATAAGCTATCAATACAATATTGTGGAAAAGGAGCCTAAGCCAAGTTTTAAGATTCAGACTATCGTCAAGCCACAATCTTCGGTCGCTAAATTGGAATTGAGTGTATGCGTTGAGTATGTGGAAGAGGGCAAGGCAAAGGCCTCAAATATGGCCATTTTGGAGGTATCATTACCATCTGGTTATACTGCCGATGAGGAGAGCTTTAAAAAAATACAGGGAATTGAACGTGTTCGGGTAAGCATTACAATATTCTTAGAAATTTTTAATTTATGATTAATAATTTTTTACTTCTTTCAGTTGGTGGAAACTAAAAATGATGATTCAGTTGTCGTCGTCTATTTCGAGAGTCTGCCCAAGGGTGAACTGAAATGTCTCCCAATTGATGCCTATCGCACTCATTCGGTTGCCAATCTAAAACCTGCACCTGTCGTTCTTTACGATTATTATGATACCAACAAAAAGGCTACCGATTATTATAAAATCGATTCAAAACTTTGCGATATCTGTGAGAGTTCAGACTGAAAGTGTTGAACATACGAAACAAAAACCAAAAAAAAAAAACAGCAGAAAAAAATCACATTTTCAAAACAAGTGGAGCGCGGTGTTTCCATAGTGGCTCAGTGGATCTTTCACGTGCTTTTTACCTTGGCAGAGTAAAAGGCGGCAGCAGCAGCAGCCACAGGTGCCGCTGATTGGCATTGCACTAACTCCGATTATAATGATTATTTTTAGAGCATTCTGAAAACCCGGTTTTATTTTTCTTTTTATATAATTAGCCAAATGATTTGCTGATTTATTCATTTGCCGTTTTTAACTTTCCAATGCCAATGACATCGCTCAAATAATAATGCTTCGATAAGATATGTCATATATGTATGTAGTATTATGTCTATAGTCTGAAACTGTTAAGGTCCAGAATTCGTTTACAAAGTTTTTTGACATCACAGATTGTTGAGAAATTCGTTACAAAAAGCAAAATGCTGATAAATAATAAAAACCCAAACAAACGAGAATAAGTATAATGAAGAGAATGATTAGTTGCCTAAACCTTGTGAGGGGGAATCCACCTACAATTAATACGTACATACATACATACATACATACAAATAAATACGGGTTTCTTAGATATGTACTTAAATTTTTTTGGGGTATATCAATTTTCATGGTATTGTAACAAAATACAAATTTCTATAAATTTAATAAGAAATAAAATGTATTAAATACTCGTATTACAGTACATATACATACATGCGTTAAATAACGATAATTTTTTTAGAGCTTGTAACAGATTTAACAGTGTTAGTATAACGATTTTGCATTTATAAATTTCAAGAAAAGAAGGAAAAAATAAAATAAATGTATTTTTATATAGAAACTAAATAATAAGAAAAGTTTAAATTATTTATACCAGTTTAGATTAAGTACATGTTGTATATGTATATACATAAATAGAATATATTGCTTAAGGTGGAAGTTCAATTTTTAGTTTTCTATTAATTTACTTATTCCTGGAATACAGTTTTATTTATGTCGTTAAATATTTTTTCTAGTTTAAGTTAATGTGAATAATAAAACAGTATATTATAATAGTTTTTATGTAACATACATAAATATTTAGCAAGAATTTTTAATCAATTATTTTTTCCTGATTATCTGCAATGTACTTATTGACAACGTCACCTAGTCAGTTGTGACCAACCTCACTGATAAACCAAAATACCCCAAGTGCTCTCAAGTCAACAATTAATATACATACATACATACATACATACGATATACATATGTTTATAAATAAATAGCCGCTTATATACAATATAGTAGGGGGTTTACCACAATGATGAAATCCGGTTTAGCGAATGTTTGTTTCATTTCTTTTTAATAGATTTTTATATATGTATAAATGTGCCGCTTATGTATGTATGTATATTAGTCACAAACATCTATATAAAATATATGTATGCATATTATTCTTTTGCAACTCAATGTGAAATACTTGTATATAAAGGGTGACGTCATTATTGTTTGTAAGAGGTATCTAGCACAACTGCGCATACAAACAACAGCTGATGGATGATTTCAACCGCGAAAGAGAGAGAGCGATAAAAACACAAAGAAGAGACCAATATAAACCTCAGCCAGAGTCAGTCGTTTGCTGTATTTCGTATCGCATGTATGCCGGCTGTGTTGGCATTTCTCATCAACAAGTAACCAAAATAAAAATAAAAATAAAAATACATATCGTATTCGTTTTTTTACATATGTATGTATTAAACCAAAGTATTGACGAATAAACAAAAATAAAAACAAATTAAGGAAAAGCCAATTTCTTGGTAAACTTTTGTTGAAAATCCCAAAAGTATGTACGTAAATCATGACAGACAATGCTACCATATCTGCCCTATTATTCTTTTCGAACAGCTACTGACGTCATTAATAAACAAATAATACAAACGAACAAGTGAAAAGCAATAAAAACTACAATATTAAATTAACACGAAGCGACAATTATTTAGTGACAATTAAAGTGTTAATATCTGAAAAAAACCCCAAACCCAAAAATGTTAATTTCCCTTTGGCATGACTTAAAAATTAAATGGAAAATAAATTTCCATTCTGACCATGATCCGATTATGACAGTGCTTGCCCAATATTCAGACCTTTATGTGTACATAGAACTATAATTAATCGGTTAAGCAAGCGGCTAATTAGTTTCCAGTGTCCATTTATTTCAATGTGATATCATTCACTTTTGAGTCATAAATTCTATTCATGATGATGATCATCAGTCGTCTCTAATGAAATTCTGTATTTCGTATAATTGCAAATATTAGTCAATTGACTAAAACAAAAATTAATTTAAATTGTTTTAATACTATTTCATAATTGTTTTAATAACTTTTGTTGAAGTAAATAGTAAGCCTTAGTAGTCTATTCGTATCGTATTCGTACCTATTTTTCAATTTTCGACCTTTAGTCAAAACTCGCTGAACTGGTTCCAGATTTAATTGATACATCTGTATTTTATTTCCTACCTTTGTTTTCGTCTTATTTCCAAATTTTATATATTTTTTTTATTATTTTTAAATATTGTTTATTATGTACGTATGTAAAATCTATAAATGATTTTATATAATGAAGCTTGTCTAACGATTGCATTTAATGTTCTTATTATCTGTAGTTTTATACTCTTCCTAAATGATTCTTAAATTTTGAGTGGAATCATGAAACATCAGTTCCAATCTAGATAATAGTTGGAATCACTTAGATTGCATTCCTTTATCTAGATATGGTAAACTTTATATAGATATGGTAAACTATCTGAAGCATAATCCGTAAAATAAACCATTTTAGTTTCTTGGATTAAAGTAACCGTTTTATGTATTGTCAAATGAAATGGAATCAGTTTTTTAACACTTTCCAAACTGATCGGTTTAAATTGATATTGACAAGGGTATTCAAACGGCGTCACACACAATGTTAGACCGGCCCTCTGCTTATTATTATTTTACTTTTATTCCTCATTGATTTTGTATAGCACAAACTCACGCATACAAACTTACACATATTTTGTTTATAATTTTTATCAGTATATTTTTTACGATTTTTTTTCTGCTTCGCCGCTGTCATTGTCAAGCTCGGTTCGGCTCAGATTTTTTTTCATTGTAAATCTGTGTGTCCGAGAGTTCCATATAACCAGTCGCAGCTCAGCTCTGAGCCCTGTTGGTTGTGGCCGCGCTCCCGAAACAAAAAGAAGAAAAAATACTTAAATTTTTTTTTCCAATTTACCAAAAGTAAAGCTAATAATTTGTTATCTTTGGTTTTCTTTCTTCTCCCTTGCTACCTGCAAAATAAAAAAATAAAATGCGTCGCGCAGACGCTTTTAGTGTCATTTTTTGTGGCGCTTTGGCCCTACTTCAAGTGATCATGGAACCGGTAAAAGCCGAACAAGAGGGGTAAGTTAAATTTACAGTCATTTTTAGTTATAATTAGACATACATATACATATTAGTATTAATATAAAATCAGTAATTAGGTTTGATTGTATTTGGGGTTTTATTTATTTACTTTTGACTCGTAATCAAAATGGCAAGCTATAACTGATATTAATGCAGGAATGTGATAATAATCACAATAATTGTGATCAGGTCCTAAAATCCTTAGGTCCTAAAAGTCTAAAGACTTTAAGAAAAGTTTCATATAACAATGATTTCAAGGACAATATTATAAATATTCATATTTTACTTATACACACTAAAAAAATGCATACACTTTAATATATAAAGTCCTTAGCTGATTTCAGGACTCTTAAATTAACTAATAAATTCGATTAGGGATCAAAAGGATCTTTGCACTAACATATATCAGACAAATGTAATTTGGACTTTCAGTTAACAGTGGCTTTCGTAAAGGGTATCGCTAAGTCGACAGCTTAATTAATCATATGAAATTTGATTAGTGTCTTCAAGGTTTGTTTTAATGTTAATGTTATATTTTTTAAAGGTTTTTGCAAAAAACTTTTATTTATTGATATTTTTTCGGTTTATGCATTTACATTTGGGTTAGTATTCCGGTTTATGTATGAAAGTTGTTTTTTTTTAATCAACATTGTAAAAGATATTGAAATAATTTCTATTTCATCAAAATTGTTTTATATTTTCAAAAGCAATGACCTGGAAACAAAAAGCAAAGGAATTACATACATATTATGTACATATATGTATAAACTTTCTATTTTCACAGCAAATTATTGGTTTTATTTGAATTCGAATGCTAGAAAACTAGAAATTTGTAGAAAATTTAACTGAAATTTATTAACATTTGGACAAATGAGTAATTTTTGCTATAATAATTTATTAGTCTGTTTGACAATTATATTCATTCAGTATATGCATAAACCTAGATGTATTATTTGGTAAATATTTCACACTTATTGACTAATTGTTCAATATTTACATTCAATTTGAGACGCTGCAAAAATGTAATATATATTATACATACATACATATATTTTATTGTATACTATGTAAAACTTTTATTTTACATTTTATTTTACTATACGTATGTACATATCTCGTCTTTATCTATAGTATACAAAAAATTTTTTTTTATTGCTAATTGAATTTTTTAGTAAACATTTTTTTCATTTTTTATTTTATTGTTGTTATTTGATTATAATTTTGTATAACTAATGGATTTTCTTTTGGTTAGCTACATACATAGATAATTGTGATTCATTATAAAGATTAGCTTTACGCTAATTATTTTTAATTAAAAGTGAGAATAGAATTTGAATATTAATTTCTGTTACGAGATGATGATCTAATCTAAACTGGACAGTAGACTAACTTTAGAATGACAAAAAAATGTGTAAAGCCGGTTTTTACTGTTTTCTTTTGTTTATTTGTTCGTTCTTTAAGTTTTGTGGCACATTATTTGATCGTTTACCGTTATTTGCTAAATTTGAATATTTGTTAAAAATAATTAGAAAATAGAATCTCATGCTTATCAATAAGTTTATAATCACATTTCTTTTCGTTTTTTATGATTTATAATTATTTTGAAATTTCGTTTTTATTTCATTTTCAATTAGACAATATACAATTGTTGGCCCTGGAACAATACATTCGCATCGCGATTATAATGTAGCCGTTGCTGTGCATCACACCAAAAAACCCGTGACCCTGAAAATCGGAATCACCGGACCCTCCGTTAATCAAAGTCAAACACTGGAGCTAGCCAAGCCGGATGAATTCAAGCAATTGACTTTTAAGCTCCCTCCCCTGATATCCGGAGATTATAATCTAACTGCCGAGGGTATAGCCGGTTTGGAATTTAAGAATACCACCAAACTAAACTGGTCTGACTTCAAACCGTATATTAAAATACAAACGGATAAGGGTAAATATAAACCCGGTGATACAGTTAATTATCGTGTGATATTCTTGGATGAAAATCTACGACCGGATGTTGCCCAAGATGATGTGACCATTTGGTTTGAGGATTCCAAAAATAATCGTATCAAAGAGGAAAAACATATCAAGACCAAATCGGGTGTATATACCGGTAAATTTGAACTATCCGAATTTGCCATATTGGGCACTTGGTCTCTGTTGGCACAAAATTCTGATGATGGGAAAATTCGGTATGTAGTATATACTAAATAATATTTATTAATAAAATAATAATAATTTTAACTAACGAAATTTGATTTCTTTTTTATCATTTAGGGAATCACAGTCATTCCGACACATTGGTTTCTCTAGACCATCGTCGGAAGAGCGTGTCTATTTTGATGTAGAGAAATATGTATTGCCAAAATATACAATCAAAATGGATAATACTCAACAAGTTTCGGTCAAGGATGGTGATATGCAAATTGTGCTTAAGGCCAAGTAAGTATATATAATAGAAGTTAAGTAAATAGATAAATAGATTTTAACTTTAACAAATTTGTTTTTTGTGTTTCGTTTGACAGCTACACTTATGGCAAACCCGTTAATGGCAAAGTGGTGGTCAATGTACACTTGGATGAGTCTAGTATATGGTCCAATGTTGATGGCAAAACAGTTCGTACTGATCGTCCGGGTCACTCGATGATAGCTACAGCTGATATGGTTAATGGCAAAGCTAAATTGGATTTGAATCTAAAGGAGTTTGCAAGCTATTTACAGTATAATACATCCTCATCATATGCCCTGATAACGGCCACCGTTGAGGAAGACTTCACGGGTGTACAGCTCAATGAGACTGGAGGCGTTTCACTATTCCCGTATCGTTATGAAATGTCGTGTCAGGATTATTCCACATGTTTTTCATTTGTCGGGGATAAAGAGCAAGAGATTCTCTTTAAAATCACATTGGTAGATGGTACTCTGCTGAAAGATACCAAAACGGTTGTAAAGGCCAAGTTTACAGAAGGCATACGTCATACTTATGGTTTCTATGGTTATGGTGATGATGAGAAAAAGCCACCGTTACCAGAAATTAGTACTAAACCTCTTGTGTTTGAAAGCCATTTGAATGAGTCGAGTTTGGCCGCCTTTAAGATTACATTGCCGGATCTGCCCGATTTAGAGAATTTCACAAGATATTACAGTATTGAATTGGAATTTGATGGTGAGCTGCGTGAACTGTACACCACTTATCCCTATAGGGAGCCAAAGAAAATCGAGAATTCCGACACATCAGAAGATGAAAAGGAGAAGGAATGGTTTAAAGTTGATGTGAATAGACCTAAAGATGTTTGGACGTAAGTAAATTGAAATACATTTACTTAAAAATAAGTTTAAATTCAATCTAATGACAATTTTGTTTTCCAATCATACAGTTTAACTCCAGGTCAGGAATATCAGTTAACTGTGAACTCCAGTCGTCCTCTCACTTATTTCTTCTACAATATAATTGGACGTGGAAACATTTTGCGAACGGAACGTGTGGTGCTCTCAGAGCCACAGAAAACCTACAATATTACACTGATACCCTCTTTTATGACCTCCCCCTATGGAAGGATTTATGTCTATTATGTTGATGAAACCGGCGAATTCCGATATGCCGAGGAAACATTCCATGTAACCGTCGAATTGCAGAATAAACTGGAAATTACGGCACCCGAAGAAGTTAAACCTGGCACCGATGTTGAACTAGAAATTAAAACTGAACCCAAATCATTTGTTGGTCTTTTGGCTGTCGATCAAAGTGTACTATTATTGGGTAACAACAATGATGTGAACAAAGATGCTTTCAATTGGCGTTTGGGTAGATATGATACCTCAACACCCTGGCAGGGTGGATATTCATATTTTCCCGGTGAACGTAGCGGTGTGGTGACCATGACTAATGCAAACTTTTTCTATAATCGAACGGAACCAGTTTCTCATATACGTAAGTAAAATTAAATCCTTTCAGAGTTTTCACTAATTTATTTTTGTTTCTTCTTGTAGAAGCCTTTGGAGCAGTAGGTGAAAGCTTTGCCATGCGCAAAACTACAACTGTTCAACATGATTCAGGATTTGCGGGACTGCGTCCAGTGGCCTTTGCAGCAAGTCCTGCTGCTCCTGGTGCTCCAGGTGCTGCTGGTGGCGCTGCTCCTACTGTACGTAAAAACTTTGCCGAAACTTGGATATTTGCCGATATAGAGGAAACTCAAACAGAGATATTTAAATGGATTAAGACTATACCAGATACAATTACCAATTGGGTGCTTACCGGTTTCTCCTTGCATCCGGAGAAGGGTTTGGGTGTGACCAATGACAAAGTGAATATTAAGACCTTCCAGCCATTCTTTGTCTCAATTCGTTTACCCTACTCGGTGAAACGCGGCGAGGTGATCAGTGTCCCAGCTCTGGTCTTTAACTATTTACCCAAACAGTTGGATGTGGAGGTTACACTGGACAATGAGGACAATGAATATGATTTTGTTGATACGTCGAACGAAGTAGTTGGCGAACTTAAACGTGCCCAAACAGTTCGTGTGGGTGCCAATGAGGCAGCCGGCGTTTCCTTCCTTATACGTCCAAAGATTATAGGAAGCATTCTATTGAAATTCACAGCAATTTCACCTTTGGCCGGAGATGCTGTCCACAAGACACTAAAGGTTGTACCAGAGGGTGTTACCCAATATCGTAATCGTGCCTTCTTTGTCAATTTGAAGGATGCGCCTGAGTATAAGCAAAACTTTGAACTGGAATTACCCGATAATATTGTGCCTGATTCGCAGCACGTTGAATTCGGTGTTGTTGGTGATCTTCTCGGTCCTGTGATTAAGAATCTCGAAAATTTGATACGTCTGCCTAGCGGTTGTGGTGAACAAACGATGTCCAAGCTGGTGCCCAATTATTTGGTACGCGATTATCTCAAGAGTATCAACAAATTGACTCCCGGTGTGGAGAACAGAATCAAGCGAAATCTTGAGGAGGGCTATCAAAATATGCAGCGTTATCGTCACGATGACGGCAGCTATAGCAGTTTTGGTCCTGGTAAATGGCGTGAAGAGGATCCGGAACGCAATGGCTCCACATGGCTAACCTCCTATGTGCTGCGCTCATTTAGCCAGATTAGGAAGATCATTGATTTGGATGAAAAGTTATTGGACAATGGCTATAAATTCCTTACTGGACGCCAGGCCGAGAATGGTAGCTTCACTGAAAGTGGTGAATACTTCTATGGTTCCCAACGTTCGGACCTGACATTGACAGCGAATGCCTTATTGGCTCTCCTTGAACAAGAGAAGCTCAATCAACCTGCCATTGACAAAGCTATTGGCTATCTGAATGCCAACTTGGAGAAATCCGATGAGTTGCTACCCAAATCTATAGCTATTTATGCCTTACAGCAGGCCAAATCATCGGAAGCCCCTAAGCATGTTGCCTATCTCAAATCTCTGGCTAAGCAAGAAGATGATCGTACTTGGTGGACCGAGGATATAGAGAAATTGCGTGCCTCTTCAGGCCTTTGCCGAGGTTGGTGGTGTTGGGTTTGGAGCCATGATGTGGAGATCACTTCCTATACTTTACTTTCATTACTTGAAAACGAAAAGGAAACTTCCGATACATTGCTGAATGCAATTCGCTGGTTGGTGGCCCAACGTAATAGTTTTGGTGGATTCTCATCCAGTCAGGATACGGTGATGGGTCTTCAGGCTCTCATTAAATTCGCTCAAAAGACTGGCTATGAGGCTGCCAGGTGGCAAGTTGATGTCTCCAATAAGGGATTACGGGAAAAATCTGATAAATTATCAATTACGGATGATAATGATTTACTCCTGCAAACCATTGAGTTCCCGCAAGGCACCAAATCCATTGATTTCCAGGCAACAGGAACTGGAGCTGCATTGGTCCAAATAAGCTATCAATATAATATTGTGGAAAAGGAGCCTAAGCCAAGTTTTAAGATTCAGACTATCGTCAAGCCACAATCTTCGGCCGCTAAATTGGAATTGAGTGTATGCGTTGAGTATGTGGAAGAGGGCAAGGCAAAGGCCTCAAATATGGCCATTTTGGAGGTATCATTACCATCTGGTTATAGTGCCGATGAGGAGAGCTTTAAAGAAATACAGGGAATTGAACGTGTTCGGGTAAGCATTACAATATTCTTAGAAATTTTTAATTTATGATTAATAATTTTTTACTTCTTTTAGTTGGTGGAAACTAAAAATGATGATTCAGTTGTCGTCGTCTATTTCGAGAGTCTGCCCAAGGGTGAACTGAAATGTCTCCCAATTGATGCCTATCGCTCTCATTCGGTTGCCAATCTAAAACCTGCACCTGTCGTTCTTTACGATTATTATGATACCAACAAAAAGGCCACCGATTATTATAAAATCGATTCAAAACTTTGCGATATCTGTGAGGGTTCAGACTGCAAGTGTTGAACAAACGAAACAAATATGAATAAATATGAATTATGCCATTTTATATAGAAACGTACATTGTAAAATATAAATGAAGAAAAAATAAATTTTTGTGATTATAATGTAATTGATGCGATTTTTCTTTTCAGCGATCAAATATATATTTATAATGACAAACTAGAGTTTGCTCTCTTCGAAGTAAAGGCATATTCATATCTTAGATGTAGTTTACTGATGAAAAAAAAATGGACATTAACTTTAGTTTCATATATGTACGCATAGCCAAGACACTCGAACTATATGAAATTTGGGTTTTATGTTTTACCCACTTTTGAATGCTGGCTTGATCCTAAAAGTAGGCAACACTTTACTGGAAATTTTGATTATTGTTGTTGCTCTAACCAGGGATAGAAACTAATTTATTTTGTCATAATTTTGAATCATAAATATTACTAGACGACTCTGTTGTAAAACGAATAATAAAAACTAGAAAAATAAATTTTTATTTTCAACATATAATTTTCTGTTTGATTTGTAAATTATTGCTTTTGAATAATTCTTATTCTTGATTTTTATTATTTCATAAATTTCATAGAATATACATTAGTTTTTGATTTGTAACATTCATACAGTCTCTAATTTCATTCCGGCATGGAAATAAAGACTAAAACGTTACAAAAAGTCGAACAGATTATCATTGTTTTCTGAGACGATCAATTCTTTTTAAATTTGAATTATGAGAATTTTAGAATAAACTGGTTCTTGTTTTGGTAAGAAAAAAATCGAAAGATTAATTCTTATTTTAATATTATTCATATTTTTAAAGGGGATGTCCCCATATGACTTTTCAGATTTCACAATAATTACCATTCTTTAAAGTTAAAACTAGTAAAGATAAGTGGAAAACAAGAATTATGAGATAAAAAGAATATGGAAGGATATATATCATTATACTAAGCACTATTGTTAATATGACACAAAAACTCTTACTGTTTTTTCAATATTTTAATAGGTTCCTTCAAGATGCACATTTTTTAAAATTATAATTGAGTTGTGGGGGTTTTAACTTTAATCAAGTGTTTTGATATATACATACATACAAACATATTGTAGCATCGTTTATGTCACATGATGTCTACATACTTTCACTGCGGTCACCTTGCAAAGGTTCAAGTACGAATTTTTTGTAGTTGTCATTTGAGGGAGTTTTTAGCTTAGTGAACCGGTTGAACAGAGACCAAAAAGAAACCATAAAAATTTCCATTGATTAAATTGGAGAGCCGACCACAGGATACCTTGCAGGGAATATAAATAATCAGTCTAAAGTTTTCTTTGTACAACTTGCTAGCATTTAGGTATCATTAATTAAAGTTCAAATCTATTTGAGCATAAGTTCAATCTAATACAATTTTGATTTCAAGCAAATTTTGTGGTTATAAAAACTACAAAAAAGCTACTTTTAATACTGATAAGGAAAATATATATTATACATACATATATATTCAATGTAACGGAACACATGGCTTTCGATTTGGTGTATTTAATGTACTCGCTTAATTAATGGGTAACAAAAATCAAAAGAAAAGAAACTGTACACATATTTGGCGCTTCTTTCTTTGTTGTTTTTCTGCATATCTGTATGATTATAAATTGAATTTTTTTACTTTTAATGATACATATATTAATATATTATATTAATTGGTCACTGTTACCATCTGTCCTCTTGCCACTGAATCATTTTTGAACAAAACATTATCACTTGAGTGAGTTTTTGAAGGCAGATCCAATTTTAACTGTTTTTATTATTATTTGTGGCTAACGGTATTTAATCATTTTTTTTTGCTTTTATTGATTTCTAATATCATTTAAATTATATTTTATATGAGTTTTTTTTTTATTATTATATTTAGCTTTTTACGTAATACGACAAACCGGACCTCGATAAAAGACAGACACTTCAACGTGGCAAATTTAGAGGGCAAATTTGAAGAGATATAAGAGATCGATTTAGTGCCAGGTACGCGATACTTAAGATTGGCCAATGGCCATTTAAAACCAAACAAAATAAAAACCCATATTGAAGTTCATAACTGAGGCGCCATCTCCAAAGTAAAAACCGGCTTAATATGTGGAAGTTCTGCCAATTTACATATTTGGGGAAGCTTTTAAATAAAAAAAAATCACACAAAATCAATACAATCAAAATCTTTGCTCATCTGAATCATACAATTAAATTTCTAACCAAATCAAGGATCTTTGTGATTTGACATCCGCCATGATAATTAGCAAGAAAAGTAATATATGGTAATATACCTACGGTATTTCATTGCATTTATTATTTATTATAAAATAATACAATACAAATGAAACAAAAAAAACTTGTCGTCATTCGCAAGTTGATCACATGAGAAGCTAGAGACAAACAAACACATCTAACAAAAAAGTTAGCAAACAACTTTTTGTATCTTTTTATGTTTCTTTGGTTGGAGATTCACTTTTTTTTTTTGATACCCTGTAGACAATTGCTTAAAATGGGCATATTTCAATTGTGTGAGGTATATAATAGTTTGTCAACTGTTATCTATTCATAATACGAATTAAATCAGTAAACAATAAGCACTACAATCATTAAAATAATATAAACTAAAGTTAATAATTTATGTAAATTATGTATAACTTTATTATTAAAAACCAATTAAATTCTGCAACAATTGTCATTTCGTTTAATTTCTATATGATAAGTAGTTATTAAGTAAAGAGAAGTATTTTTTTTTTTGAATTATTCATTTATGGAATTTTGGCAGCTAGATGGCATTTAGATTCTAATCTGAATATTTGTAAATGATTAATAAAACAGATTTACGTGACACTCCTACTTGGTACGGGGTTTCACCTGAGTCGGCCCCCAATTATAAAATATTTTCTGGTTCCTGTTACTAAAGACAACAACTTAAAAAACCCAAAACTAAAAAAAAGAGACAAAAAACAAATTAAATATTAGCATTGGGAACAGGCACGTGATGCCGACGACAGCTTCAATATCAAACTTAACTTGTATCTATGTGTGTGGATGTGTAAAATCTCTTGATGGTGTGTGTGTGTGTGTGTAATTCAGCTACTGGTAGAAAATGGTCGTTTAAATGTAATTTAAAGTCATTTTGGTTTTTGGTCAACTGAGGTGACAAATTAAGGCCCCATGCAAGGTCATGTGAGGGGCGGCCATTAGCCATGAAGACACCAAACATCTGAACTTGCCTCCTCGTGCCCGTAAATGTTGTGGCATTTTTCTTTTTTGTATATATGTATGTATGTACATACATATATATTTTTTTTGTTTTTATTGTCATTTGACATTTGAACGTCAACTCTGGAGTGTGCTGCGTGATTGATTGGAAAGGCTGATGCCAAATTGAGTTGATGAAGACAACATAATGTGAACTAATGTGGAATTATGCAAATCGAATCGCATAATGACAAATCTGTAGCTTCCAATCAAGATAAATACAATGACCTGCATGTCTTATCGATTGCTTATATATAACAAATTGTGAAATCGACTAAAGGTACCCAAAATTATAACTATATTTATAAACAAATATATTAACAACTGGAGAAGATTTAAGTTAAATAATACTTTCAACAAACTTCTTAGCTAAATGAACAGCATGAGTTTAATGATTCATACTTAAGAAATAGTTAGAATAAAAGTTATACGTTGTTGTTTAGCTACACTTTTTAAATATTTTGAAATCGATATTATAATGTTTTAACTTATAAGTTATGCTTTTTTCGCATGTCCAAGTTTACACATCATTCAATAATAGTTTAAATCGATATCGATTATTTTGCTTATCAAAGTCAAAAAACAATTTGTACATATATTAATATGTTATATCTTATAGTTCTGGTGCACTGTGGGTAAAATGACTTAATTTTGAGCACTTTAATCAAATAGTTAAAGTTGTTAAAAACAAACAATTTTGATGCCAATTTTTTGAGAAAACTTTAAAGCATATTACAGCATATCACAATTTTTACAACTTCCCACCGATCTTAAGAAAACCATTGTTGATCACACACATTTTTTACAAACGTGTACAGTTTGTTTTAAAGTAATTTATTTATTTATTTAATTCCTAATTTGTAACTATTTTCTTAGTAAATTTTAATGTTTGTACATATTTGCAAAAATCATTTGACGTTTGCAACGCGTCCTAGTAAAACCATCTTGCAAATCTTGAATGTAAAATTTGCGAAAGTTGGAATTTGTTATATAAATATTTTAATAAAATTTTGTTTGTCTATTCCCTAGATCAGTATTGGCTTCAAAATTTGGTAAGGAACTTGCAGAAGGTTAATTTACAACTTAAGACAATCTGTACATTATATTAATATAATTCTTCAATAAATATTTAAAGCAATATTAAATACTTTATTTTTTTATATACTTTTTAACATTTACTCTTTTAAGTGGATATATTTTATATATAAATATGTATGTATATACATATATACGTACTTTCATAAACTAATAGGTTATATTAAAAAATGTTTAATTTTCTATCAACTTTAACGTATGAAAAATGTAATTAAAAATTGTGACAAAATAGATTAATAATGCTACACAAATTCTGTATAAAATATCGCTTGAGCATTCAGATTTTAATTAAGTGCTTACACACTTCGTTCCACCCTGCTTACCTCTCTTTGGTTATGTACATATGTATGTATCTATCTCTCGTTTAATCAAGAGTAAGTTCCACACATACACATATATTTATATAAACATATATATGTAAAATGGAAAAGGCTAGAATAAGGCGACAAAATAAATCAGTTCTTTCAAGTTAGCTTAAGTGATCGGATCTGTACGATTTTTCAATACATCCTTAAATATCCTGTATGAGTAGGTTCATGTAAAGATTTATTACTTAGTAACTTTTTTTTCAATATTTGACTTGTTTAAAATTAAAACTGACTAAACGATGGTATATGCCATTTTATAAAGTAATTTTAATTTATAATGAAATATTTTTTATTTAAATTGGATTTATATTAACGGAGCTGTATATAAATATGTATGGAAGATACAATACATATTAAGGATGATTAATCCAATTAATAAGATTGAAATCTTTTATCCAGTAATTGGTATAATCCAATTAATAAGATTGAAATCTTTTATCCAGTAATTGGGATTTTCCAAACTATAATTAACAGTAGTTTTTATTGAAAAATACCCACCATTTTATATTTTATATTCTTAATTTTTCTACAATTTTTTTTGTGTAAATTTAAGTGTTAGTCATTGAAATTTCAAAACTTGTTCAATTGATATGGCAATATTTTTTTTAACACTTGTTTTCTGCCAATTTTATGTATTATGAAAAGTCGGTAAATAAAAAATGGCGCTTAATAAATATTTGATGTCACATGGATGTAGGGTCACACCTATAAATTGGGAAAGTTGTAATATGTATGAAAGGCATTAAGATCTAAATGCTTTTGCCTGATTTTAATTAGCAATCATTTTTTTTTTTTTGGGTATGTCCTAGCGTCTGATGACATTTACTTGTCTCTAATTTATGATTCGCATGCTCCGCCTTAAACACGGCACCTGCCGTCAATGTTTATTTGGCATTTTAACACCTTAATACTAATCGAAATGTTTGATCAAACAATTAACTTGGCTGCGATGAAGTGTCTATGTATAAGGAAAGATGGGGATGCCCATTACCAAAATAAGTTTTGAGTTTTAGTGCATTTGTTTTCTAATTCACCCACATAAACAGATAGACAGAGAGACAGACAGACAGATGGAGAGACGGTCATGAGATGCCATTGCATTGCCCAATTTGGAGACCTTTTGCATTGCTTACATCACACACAGCAGCAGGAGACAGATACAGACGCGACTCGTCTTACTCACATCAGTTAAAACTCGTTTCCTCCCATCTTTGCCAGCCATAAATATTTGCCTCTTCACTCAGGTTTTTGTGTTTCGGTATTTTTTTGTACTTTATTATTTTTTCTTTATTTTTTTTTTTTTTGTATTTCTTGTGTGCAAATTACAAAAATAATAAGCGACACAAAGCGCGTGACTCCTTTCACAAGATGCGATTCGAAATCAAAAGTGCAGACAAAAGGTGTTAAAAAAACAACAACAACAACAACAAATCAAGCCTAATAAATGTGCCAACAATGTGAATAAGCAAAATTGGCCGAAAATTGCCTCTGACCGCAAAGTCACCGTCAAAAAAAAAAAAAAAAGAAGAACAACAACAAAAGCAAAATTTTGGCCTGATTTTGCTTTCATTTGGCGGGGGGGTGGCGAGCGGAGGCTGCGCGCATTCATGTTAAATGTAAAGATAGTGTCTGCTGATCTTATGAATACCTCATGCTGTGTTGTAGAGTGTAAGCTGCCGCATCATTTTTTTTACTTTCTCCCATGGCATAAGGAAAACAAGCAAAAACAACAAATGCAAACAGAGCGGGAGCGCAAACAGTGTCTTGGTATGTGTGAGAGTAAGCCCCCAGTCAGACAGCGAGAGAGAGAGACAGAGAGAGAGAGAGAGAGACCGGCAAAGCTTTGTCTTAACTCTTGTCGTCGGCGGCGTCTCAATAACTTTACCGGTTTACGACAAAGCTTCCAATGACTTTACAGCAGATCCGTTTTGATGGTGTTGGATACGTTGAGCATTTTTGCCTTTTAAGCTGCAGCACCAACGCTCCCAGCTTTCAGATACATTTTTGCTTCTGGCCCAGCCAGAGTCAGAGTCTTGTCTTTGGTTTTTTTATTTCGTTAACGGTTATTGGTTATTCGTTTTGGTCAGTTCGTTATCGCAGTTAAACGAATCAAGACGTCTATCGTCTTGTATCCCGCGTTCCGCGTTCCGTATCCAGTGTCCAGTGGCCAAAATAGGCTCGTTCTGTTTAATATCGCGTCAATGCTGTGCTTTGCATTGCCAACGTTATGCTAATTACCGAAAAGATACAAATCATAGCGTACATTATCGGTTACAATCTCTTTGGCAAAACGAGGTCTTCTGACGTTTATTGAATTTTCCATTCGCCTTACCTCCGCACGAAATTATCGCCACAGTTATCAATTATCACAAGTGATTAAATAACACACAAAAAAAAAAAAAAACACTCACACATTAAACATACATACAACAAAAATAATATATATATATATATACATATATATTAATATATTTATTGAATTATAATCAATTTTGCAAAACGTGCCAAATATAATTTAAATCTATTTATTTTGTTTAACCGAGAGCTAATAAGTCTAACTATAAATTATTAAGACGTAATTTAATTAACAAATAAATACCCGATAAATCGTCGATTAGGAAACGCAGGAGAAGCAAAACTTTGCTTCAAAATGAATAGGCAACGACTTTTATTTAGTTTAATTTTATGGTAAGTTGAAGAATATAAAAGCTAATTAAAAAAAACGTAGTTATGACCTTAGCCAAATGTTTTAGTAATTTCAGTTTTTATAGGCAATTTTTTTTTGAAAGAAGCTAAAATATTATTCATATGCATTAGCATGAACTATGAAAACCGGCCTAAACCTTACCCAGATGGCCATAAAAAAGAAACAAGAAAAATACAGAGAGTCTTAAGTAGTT
This sequence comes from Drosophila emarginata, assembly GCA_037075365.1. NCBI lineage: Eukaryota > Metazoa > Arthropoda > Insecta > Diptera > Drosophilidae > Drosophila > Drosophila emarginata. Next base: position 1,434,786 of record JBAMCD010000012.1, read on the forward strand.
TGTCAAATAAATAAAGTTATGTTTCTCCTAACCAACAATCATAATTAATTAATCACAAGTTCTAGAAGCGTCAACGGAAGTCAAATGCTGCCAGCTTAACCACCTTATCAGTCAAAACTATTTAATAATACTTCCCTATTGTGGATCCTTGAGCCAATGCATTAATTATGAAAATATAAAAGAATTTGCATTATTAAATTGAAATGAAATGAAAAGAAAAAGGCAAAAGTCTATAAGTATAAATATTTATGAGTTATTTAATTACTTTGTATTTTGATTATTTGCTTTAGACGATCATGTAATCGATACCTGTAGTTGATTTGAATCGTATCTCTTTACTCAAAAAAATCAATTTTAATATCTGTCGCATCTCTGACAAGTTTCACTTTCATTTTTTACTCTCTTTGAGTGCACAACTGGAAGATCACCGTGTCCACACCATGGACAAGGGAAAGAGAAAGATTTACCAGTTAACAGTGAAACAGCAAAAGACGCGTTTTTTTCTTTTTCTTTTTGATGTTTGTATGTCGTGCCAGGTGGTTTTTGGAACGATTACACAATCATGATGTTATTTTTTCGTTTTCAGGTTGCTATTTCTCTTTCTGTCTTTCGTCTTGCGGTTTCGGTTTTTTTTCTTTTTTTTTTTTTGTGTTTCTTTGACATAATTTTCTGTGGGCATCTCAAGAAAAGTTTACATAATTTTGAGAGCGTATCTTTTATAGGCCTACCAATTAAGTTAATAGATCATCTTCATCATCACATTCAGTTTCATCTTTTTTGGGATCGGAATGGTTTTTAATTAACAGAGGCGTATACCATCTTATTTACATTCATCTGCTAAATGTAGAAAGTTTTCTCTAGTCGCATTAATTTGGCGTTTTTGTGTTAATCAATGTGTAATTTATGCAAAAGTTTTTAGCTCTATTTTGCTTCCAAAAATATTGCATAATCTATATATAAAATGTTGAATAATCTTTGGTCGACATTGAGCCTCTGTGGCTACCTCTGATGCATATATAGGAATGTTATGCGGCCAGGGGGGGCCTTAGGTAGACCGCCCCCCCCCACCCGGGTGACTTCTTTTGCTTAGTCATGCGGCGACGATTTTACTCGTTCTCAGAATGCAGCCAAGCAACTTCAGTTAACACTCTGGGCAAATTAAGCACAAGTGGCAACACCTGCGTCGACGCCGGCATCTCTGCCGACATTGTCTAGTTGACACACTTAAGTCACTTATTTTCAACTCGTCGTTGTCGCTGTAGTAAGAATTCTTGCTAAAACATTTCGTCGAGTGCTTTACACCGAAAAAAAAATAACATTTACAACAACACACATTTTGGTTTTATTTTTGACATTTGTTTATTGACTTTGTCTAGTCAAGGTCTTGCAAAATTAAAAAATAAAAAAAACTAAAAATTATTATTATTTTGTTTTCATAAATTTTGCATACCAAATGGCCAAAAAAAAAAATAATTGGAGCATTAGCGTAGGATGCATGGCAAAACGAAAGACTTTAGCAACGAACTTGACTTTATCCACAGAGCTGTGGGTGGCTCTCGAACATTTGTTTTTTATTATTGAGATAGAGGGGTGGAGTAAGTGTTTAATAGGTCAAGGCAAAAATAAATTGTACTTAAATATGAAAAATAAATTAATAAATTATTTAACATATTTAAAAAAGATTTTTATGTTAAATATTCCCGGAAGCAAAAGTCGTAGAAGTTTATGAATCTTAATATATGTATATAATAAATAAATGCATCTATTTTAATTGCAAATATATGTAATGTAGATTTCTGTACTATTAATAATATTAGTGAACTGGTATAATATGAATATGGTATTTGTAACCATCAAGAATGTAAGCAAAAGATGGTTAAAAATATCAAAATAAATGTAATATACATTGATCACAGGGAAGAGGTTTTTAACCTTCAGTTTGTTACAAACATCTTAACCACTTATACATGGTATTTAATATTCTCCAAAACGTTTTCCCATAACTAAAACTATAATTAATCTTGGCCAATTTTCGGCTTCCTCTTTCTGTCATGTTCTGGCCATCTATTTCTTAACTCTTGTTGCCTCTATCCATCTATTCATTTCAGAATTCTACATTTTTCTACAAACAAATAATTAATTGATTCATTAGCACATAAATAAGCAAAAACTAACAGCGATCCCCTGATCGTGCTTTATTTTTTTTTGTTTTTTAAATCAAATTAAACCAGGCGCCGTAAATTTAATGCCAGCCAACAAAACAAAATGCCATCAAATTTTTGACTAATCGAAACGAATGCCGAAATAATTTTGGTTTTTTTTTTACCGCCTAGAACTGCTTTAAAATCAATTAAGCAGAGTGTATAAATAAGTGATTAACTGCTAACGCCGACGAGTTCAAGGCTGAAACTAAGAGTCCATAGAGGAAAGAATGTGTTTTGTCTGTGTGCGTGTTTCTCTTTTTTTTATTTTTTGAAAGTGAATCAAATGGAATTCGAATATTCTCAGCACTGATGTCTAATTTAATTTACACGTTTCGCTCGTTTTTTGTGTGGTTTTTTTTTTTTATTTCAATTTATCATGATTTTGTTTGTTTGTTGTTTTCTCTTTCGGTCGTCTGGGGCCCCCCAATAGTCTTTTAGCAATTAATCATAACTTGTGTGTGTTTAGAAAATTAGCCATTGAAAGTTTTTTCAATTGTTAAATCAGTGAAAAGTTGAATGCACTTTTCATATACACACAGACAGAAAGCAAATTTCCTGGTTAATAACCCAAGTGAAAGGTATCGAGCCAGTTGACCCTGGGCAAGTAGATGGAAAATAAATCAGTCAAGTTTCTGTCTTAAGTCTATATATACATACATATATGCAGAATAATATTTGATAAATATGAAGAAACGATATATGTATGTATGTATAAATGATACCGTATATCTCTTTAAATGGTTGTCTGACCACTTTAAAACGGGTTAACCCAAAAAATCTAAGAAAAAAAGAATGCATAAAAATAAAAATTATATCTCAAAAAATAAATATATATATATATTTTTATACATATCTACAGCAGCTGAGAAAACAGACCGTTTTGGTGACGCCCAAATATTGTATTCTGTCTCTCTCTCTCTCTCTCTCTTTTTTTGATTTACCTTTCCTCTGCCTGCTGTTTACAGTGGTCGCCCTCTTTTATAGGAGTAACCAAAAATGTGACACAACATATTGAAAGGTGCCACACACAGCAACAACAAACAAAAATCTTGTTTTCAACTGGTTTATTTGGGTTAAAAAGAAATTTACGATGCGACTTTAGCTCCCCATAGCAAAGATAACGGTACTCGGCATCCGTAAAAATAAAATAAAAATAAATAAAGAGGAGGAAAGTGAAATTTAGTGGAATAAAAAAAAAAACATAACATATATGACAGATACCCAACGGAAGATGGAGTCGACGACGTAATCAACTTCAGGATGAAGTGCCCAGCCCAACAGGCTTGACTGGGCACATTTTTTCGTTGTTTTTTTTTTAAAGTAATGGAACACTTTGAAAGTGCTTGTAAATAGTGCCTAGCTCTTCATAACTGAAGGAGATTTGCCGGTGTCTTTGTTTTGTTTTTCGACACTTGCCAAATGCTTCCGTGATTTAAAGTTGCTTAAGAAGACATTTACATAGGTTGATTTCAAGTTTTTGACAGTGACAGGTGTGCATCCTGTAGTAAAACACTTAAAGTGATGACATGAACCTACAAATTACGTATTAAAATTAAAATAATTATAGTTTTAGGCCACTGTTGCATCATAAAATAAGTAGAAAAATAATTTAAAGTAACAAAAGTTTATTTATTTTCCTTGCTTATTTTGCAATTTTTGTTCAATGAGAATATAAATCTTAATGGCAATTGTGAAATTTAAATAAGAGGACCTGGTAGTCTCCTATCACAGCTCTTTATGATCTGGAAGAGTTATTACAGGTATGGGTAGATCAAGTGACATTTTGATGCTTATAAGAAATAATTTTTTTCATAGCCTTTTTAATGCTTTTCATTAACTGTCAAAAATCCTTTAGAAAATTTGATTACACTTGTATTTCAAAACTCTTTTTCTTTGCCTAGACATTAACAAATAAATTCTTCAAAAAAATTTACAAACCAATGAACTAAAAATAGAATACTATACAATATAAATATCGAAAAATATTAATCATTTTATTGCTGTCAAAATTGATATCAAATGACTTTTCACTTTCGCACATTTCACTATAATTTGTCTAAAAATTGCTTCCAGCATTCAAACTGTTCAAACTGTCCCCTAAGGCAGATCGAAGACCCGAAAATGTTTTCACTTAAATATTTTGAAAAGGCGCGTGGCCAATTTAAATATTTTTACATGACGATTATAGCTATTATTTTAGATGGATGTTGTCACTGTTAATATGCCAATTAGAGAGGCCCAAAAAAAGAGAAGAAAAAATGCTTTAGTCTATAAAATATAATATCTGTGTTTTGTTTAAATGCCAAATGGGTCGTTGGTCATGGATATTGCCCAACAAGATACATATACGACCTTGATACTAGCAAATAAAAAGTAAAAGAAAAAGACACATCACACCAGTAACCAACTGGCATATACAAACGAACATAGAGAGGGGGTATAAATCTAAAAAGAAAATCGCTTTCAATAACGTATGCAACAACACCCTGTGGTGTATATGTATGAGTAAGTGAGTGAGTGTGTGCATACCAAATGCCAAACCAGAAACAGGCCAAACCAAGCGGAGAGTGGATGGCCAACAAGTTGGTTGCTCCTCGAATTGTTTACCAATATAAAGTTGTATGCACTTTCGCAATGAAAACGAAAGTTATGCCCCGCTCAATTGGATATACAACAGATATTTGTATGTATATACATATATATATTGATATACATAAATATATGTAGATAAATTTCGATATGTGTGTAAACGCGTGACTTGGCCATCATTTACACTTTCTTGCCATAAAAAGCAATGGCCTCACAGAGAGGAGACATACACACGCACACCCACTTGCATATGCATATATTAATATCTGTATATACATATATATACAGATATGTATATATACTTGCATAGAATTATGATCTTCACGGCTTTTTGGTTTTCATGAAACACATTTACATTGGCAATGTAACAAATATTTTTTAAATAATCGCATCGATCATTGATTCGTATTGCAATTGCATCATTTGCAGCATTTGATATATCTTTTTTTAGGATCATAATAATGATCGGCATTGATGTTTCATCATTATGTTAATGAAGTGCACTTGAAAATTTTTACTCTATGTATGCAGGCCAACATAATTTTGAGTTTTCCTCTTCTTTTTTTTTTTTTGGTTTTTGTTTCACTCGCAACATGTTTCCTCATTAAAAGCAACAACAAATTTAATTTGTATGCGGGAGTAGACCATGCTATGGTACTATAGTGAAGTCAATCATTGGTGTTTCTCTTTGTTTTTTAAGTTTCTGTTTTTGTCAGCCGATTCACCTGGCTATTGTGTAATGCCAAGAGCCAAGAAACTTATAAAAAGGTGTACAAAAAAAAAACACAAGCTACATGAAATAAAAGTCATGGGACTTGCTCTCTTGTTGTTTACTGAGGGTATGATAATATTGGCAAGAGTTTTAATGTAAGCCTACAAACTTCTTCAACGTCAAGAATGTAACAAAAAACGAAAATATTTGAAAATTTTGGTCTCCTAAAATTTTCTATTCCCATGATCTGCTGTTCTGTTTTTGTATTTTTTGAATTTAGAAAGTATTTTTTTTTTGATAATTTTAAAATTTGTTTATATTTTGTTTGAAAATTCTTTAAAAACCGTTTTTAAAGCTAATAAACATTAAACATATTATTACAGGGTATTTGAATAACGTTATGCTAAGTAATACTTTCGCTTTTTTTGTTTTGTTTAATGCTTTAAAGTTAACAAATATAAAAGAAAAAGAAACCAGTTAGTTGTTTCTGTTATGTTAGTGTTGGTGGTAGAGGAAATCATGTGCAAAGTCACATGACGATGACGTTACGTGCCTTTGAGTAATTGCACCGCGACATGGATGCCAATGGGTGTCCACGCAGTCACATGGTTTGCCAGCATACACATAAGTTTGTACATACATATGTATATATGTACATATATATACATATTTGGCCAGGCCAACTTTGAGGTTGATAATGAAAACCGCCAGTAAAACGCAAAGATTTCAATGCGCATTCCAAGCGTACTGCTTCCGTAATTGTTGTTATTGTTGTTGTTGGTATATTTTGTTATTGCTGATGCCATAGTAACCCATTTGTCTAATCCTTCTTCAGAGTCATAAATAATTTCAATAAGGTTTTCTTTTTGTTTTTTGTTTCTTTCTGCCGCTGCATGATTTAGCAATTGGCGTCAAGTTTGTTGCCTAAGTCTTTTGTTTGTTCGTTGCGCAAAATGTGTGTGTGTGTGTATGTTTATGTGTGTTTGAGTGTATAGGAAAGGGGGAATCAGCTTATGCTATAAGTACAACACTTAGCTCATGAATTGTTTATAGACTTAACAAAAAAGAAATAAGCAAAATTCCATCGGCATCTATAGATAATTCGTGACTATTAAAATGCTTAGCTACCGTACCTATCAACACTTGCAAATTAGAAAAAAAAATCTACATTTATTTTTCTTCCGCTCATGATTTTTTTTTTTCAATTTTTAATATTATTAATTTCTAAATTGGAATTATTCAAATAGCGAGCATAATTGGCTATCAGTTTATTATGCAAGCCCTATTGAATAATGCCAACAATAATGTTATTAACAACAATGATATATTATATACTCTTAATAATGTTGATTATGATGGGACTAAAGTGTTTTATGTAATTCAAATGTATAAAAGACGTTTGCGGCACGCGTCCAAGTGCTAGTTTTCGTTAATATTCTATATGATAATGATTGGGATGCAACTGGTTTGACTAGTTTTCCATGGCATATTGTTGTTACTCACGTGTTTTATAATTACCAACTGATTTAATAACTGATTTGAGAGAAATGACTAACTATATATATATATGCATTTTTTACGGTTTTTTGCAACAATAAAATACAAAATATTTGTCGGAATGTGGGGGATTCAGAATATTTATTAAAAAATAAGTTCAAGGCAATCACCCCAAAAAAGGAAATACTCTAAGATCTGTTCCAGTATTGCTGAAAATATATACATAAGTATATGTATTATTATTATTTCTTTGCAAATCAAATTTATATACATTAATTGATATATCAGCACGTGGATTTTGTTTGAGAAATATGGCAAGTGGCAGTTATATTTTATACTTTTTTTTTACATATATCAATAACTTTTTGAAAGATAAACATTTCATTTTTTTTTTTGGCAGGTTCAAGCAACTGTTACAATGAAAACCAAATGAGATAAAGTTTGCATAAAAAATTCACTCCGATTGTGAGTCAACGCCCAAAGGCAAAGGCATACTGAGAAATGATTTCCGTTTTATGATGAACCCGTTGATAACTTTCATTTTTGTTTATTGACTTTTGATTTATTTAATTATTAAACAAATTGAGCACTCACACAGACACATACATACATACATACGTATATACGAGCAAAAATACCTATTGATGTCATAATGTTATTAAATAACGTATACGCCACAGTGTGCCATGCATTTCTATCTTTTTAATGGTGCCACAAATAGCAAAGGCCAGACATGACAAACATGCAAACATATATACCATATCTACATATGCATCTATTTAAGTGACATAAATACCCGGTTCAAGTTATTCCAAACAAATGGAAATTATCTGCTACTTTATTGCACATTTACCTTTGTTCCACCTCTTTTTCCTGTCTCTTTCCATTTGTGTTTCATTTTATCTCTTTTCGCCAACAACGTGACTGACTTAACATCGACGATAAAATCCCATTGAATTTGTTTGTCCGAGTTCTGCAAAAGTTAAATGAAGAGAAAAAAAAATATATAAAATAAATTTGAAATAAAATACATAATAAAAACCGATTATATAGTGTGTGTCTTGCAATATTTGAGCCAATTGAAAATTGGTTAACGCAATTGTATTTGCTCCAATGCGTTTAAACCTCTTTGCTAAATGGCCATTCGAATTGTTAAATTGCAATAAAATTAGTTACACGATTGGTTGCGATTGGATGGTCTTTATAGGCAGCTTTAAAAATTGCTCTTTTTATATAGCACATTCTTAAAAATTGAATTAGTGATTTTTATTGTTATTTGAACATTTGATAATTGGACCCCTTTGTTAATTACTAAAGCTATTTCAGAAATTTTGCAATTGATAATTATTCAGATTAAGAAAAATTGCTTACGATTGTCTCTTTGAATTGAATAATACTTGTTTAAGAAACGTTTGAAAACAGTTTTTTAATAACACAGAAAAGAAGTTAAATATTTATTTATTTACAAGCATATTTATTTGATCTATTTGAAATTATATTTAAAGGGAGTCTTAAATCTACTTTTTTAAGTAGTAATACACTGTATAAAAAACCCAAAAAGATAAAATAAAAATCTTTTCAAAATTTTATATGGAATATGTATGTATGTTAAATGTTTCTATATATCCCTATTTACCTTATAACAGATGTTTGAATATCAAACCGAAAACTTCGCAATCAATTTAAATTAAATTTTTGTTTTATAAGCATATTGAAAACCTTTTAGTTGAATAACCCAAAAATACCTTAAACTATTTATAAATGCACAAATTATTTTTGACATTTCACCTTGAAGCTATTTTTTTTTCTTTTAACATTTAACAAACTAAAAATGTAGTTTAAATCATTACTGATTGCTAATGATACATTTAAACTACTTGAAATATTTGAGAAAACCAGAATTTTATTTCAAATATACATAAATATCTCACGAAACATTTTGCAGCATTTTTATGCGCATTAATGAACCTCTCAATATTTATATACGTCAGTGGGGCATCTATGGATACATATATATATAAATATATTTGGTGGCGCATTGGAATGAGCTCATTAAGTGGCTTCCAAAGCGGATCTTCTACACCCACAGATAGATAAAAAACAAAAAAAAACTTATTGCATTATTGCATAATTTGTTATTATTCTTTATTATTTTGGAGACACAAAGTGCCCAATCATATTGACAAAGACTTGAAAAAAAGAATTAATGTCAATGAAACAAAAAGAAATCTACTCACGTGAGGACAGACCAAGATGTATGGACAAAACCATTGAGAAGAACATAATGACAGGTTATAAAAAAATCGGCGGCTTTATAAGCCAACCACTCGGTCAATCTGTCAGTCAGTTAGTCAGTCAATCAGTCAGGCACTAAGCCAGCCACTTTTGGGGGCAAATCGAATACTCGCAACTCTTCGTCATTGTTCATAATTTGAAATTGATTAGTTTTGAGAGACTTTTGTTTCTCATATCCGGTTAAGCATTATTTGTTGCTTTTGTTTTTCCTTATAATTTGTTTTGCCTGTAGTATTCGTTCATGCATGCGCCTCATTTAATTTAACAATGTGGGCAAACGATGGCGATGTGAGAATACTGATAATTATACTATAATATATACATACATATATGCCGGAAAATGCAACCATGAGCCATGAATGATATACAATATAGAGACTGGAGACGCCCAAAAAATTAATAACACGTGGCAATCATACCAAGAAGAATATAACACTAAAAATGGGAAGAAAATTTGTATTCCTAATTATTTTCAATTACGAAATAGGAATGGAAAACCCACAATTGTGGGATGTTTGCAAAGGGTTTTCCAAATACAAATATAAATTATAAATCTAGTATCTATATACTGTATATAATTTATATAGAAATACCTATTATTCATATATATTAAACAAGCAATTGTCTAACCCTGTGTTACCTTATCTTAAATTAAGGTTACATAGATTTTCTAAGTACATTCAAAGAGCGTAAAGGAAGTAAAAGGACTTTTCTTACAATAATCGATTTTCGATATATTTTCCGTTACGGTTGCTGTTTTTTTACTTATGCTACGATCTCTATACAACTAGCTTAAAGTCTAGAAAAATACTTAAATAAAACGCTGGACGACTGGTTTAGCAAGCTTATCGAAGAAATGATCTTTTATATCTTTTTAATATATTCAAAAATAAAAAATAAAAGTATGAAGAAAAAATATAATAATAAAAATGTATTTTAAGAATCTGTTTTGGTTCGATTTCTTAATTGATTTCTTCTCTCTTTTTTTCTTTTACCAGGTGCCTTAGTGTACCCAGTCTCCAACTACGCATACCGGAGGATCTCGAAAATGGCGCCATCAATGCATTGCAATCGGAACGGGCTCGTTCATTGACCCAATGTAATCAGAGCGGTGAGAGTAGTGTGGCCGATGAATATGATGTGTGCCCGCCCAGCAAATATCGCCAGCCCACAGCCGAATGTAATAATGTGTCGCATCGTAAGTGGGGGGCACGTGGTGATATCTTCCAACGTCTCCTTCAGGAAGATTATGCCGATGGTGTTAGCCAACCGCGCAGTTCCCATGGTACTCATGCCCTACCCGATGCCGAGGTTGTTATCGAGCAATTGCAAAGGCATGTGGAAAGTGAATTGCGTCATCCACATATCACTGCCATGCTGCCTGCCTGGGGTCAGTTGCTGGCCAATGATCTGTACGAAGTGGGTCAGCTTCCCATTAGTGGAAAGTGCTGTGAACGCGACACTGCTGTCAAGGATCCCAGCGAGCTGCAGCAATGCTTTGTTCGAGCTGGACCAGATTGTAAGGAATATAAGAGATCGGCACCTGGTTTCGATGCGGAGGCATGCCAAAAACGTAAGTGAAGGAAAGTCTGTCACATTTACCCAGTCTTACATTGGTTTTCTCTTTTGTTCCTTCATAGATGTTCGCCAACAGATGAACATTGCCTCGGCATATATTGATGGTTCCGGCTTGTATGGATCTACTCGTCATGAATTTGATCAACTTCGCACTTATATCAGTGGCGGTGTGAAAGTGGAATCTTGTCGTTATTGCCAAGTGGCTGGTGCCACTGGTGCCCTTCATCGGGCTCTGCTGCAACAGCACAACAATATTGGCGAACAACTGGCCCACATCAATCCCGAGTGGTCGGAGGAGGATGTCTTTTTGGAAGCCAGACGCATTATCACTGCTACAATACAGCATATTACCTATAATGAATTCTTGCCATTGGTCTTGGGACAGGAGACAACAGCAAAGGAGGGTCTTAAATTGACACCGGAGAAGCATTCCAGCAATTATTCGAGTTCGGTGCGTGGTGGCATCTACAATGAGTTTGCCACCAGTGCCATGCCAGCTTTTTGGAGCATGTATCCACCCGAGATGTTGTCCAAGAAGATGTCTGCCCATGAGTTGCTATCGATAGCTGCGTTGCAAAGATCCCTGGTCCCAAGTCAGATAAATGCCGAAGGCTGGTCCGAACTGGCATTGGCTGTGCATCGTGGACGTGATCACGGTGTTGCCTCATATGTCCATGCCCTGGACATGTGTGAGCATCGTTATGCCGAGAAGGAAACTACCAATGTGACATTTGATGCTCTGGTTAAGCTAAGTAACATACCCGAGGAATATATTACCAATTTGAGAGAGATTTATCAGTAAGTTCTTTGCGAATTTTAAATAAAAAGTTTTCCTAAATATTCCTTTTTTAAATTCTAGAAATGCAGAGGATATTGATTTGCTTGTTGGTGCCCTTCTGGAAGATCCTGCTGTTGGTGGTTTGTTTGGACCCACCATTACCTGCCTGTTGACTTTGCAATTTGAACAATTAAAGCAAACCGATCGTTTTTGGTATGAGAATGAGATTCCTCCATCCTCATTTAGCCTCGATCAACTCAAGAGTATTCGTCAGACCACATTATCGGGTCTATTGTGTGGCTCTCATCAAGTGAATACTGCCCAGTCGAAGGCTTTTATATTAGAGGATAACTATCTGTAAGTGTTTACTCAATCTCAATTACGATTTCTTTAAACGATCTCTCTTGAATTCTTTTTTAGAAACTCTGTTTTGGACTGCAATCAATTGCCTGACTTCGATTTGCGTCCATGGAAAATCAATAACGAGGATGAGCTACATGTGGAGCATGTTGAGGTTGAACCAGACACCAAAGAAGCCATTGCTGAACTAAGTCCCGAGCTAATTGAGGCTGCTGTGGAGCGAGCCAAACAGGAATTGGAAGACCGCAAACGATTCGAGTACGATGTGTGGCGGGCACGTAAGTTAAATTAAAATCTAAAATAATGAACTTACCTAATTCACTTCTCTTCTTGTTCTCTACAGAGGGTGGGATCAGTGCTCGTTCGCCCGATGGCACAGCTGCTTCCTTTAGCAAAGCTAATCTGGGTGCCTTAAACATGGCCAATTCTTCGCTTATTTTCGAACTGGCCTCCAATGAGATTGTTAAGTCACTTAATCGCATTACCAGACGCAAGCGTCAGATCTTTAATCCTAATCAGAATGCCTTTAATCGGAATGAATTGACCGATACTTTACAAACTGTGGATATTAGCTCCTTTATTGGTGGACCAGCACCAGGAACTATTGATGAATGTTCTGATCCGGTCCCACAATGCGATGCCAATAGTCCATTTCGTACTATTTCCGGTAGATGTAACAATCTGCGTAATCCCAACTGGGGTAAATCTCTGACGACCTTCTCTCGCTTATTGCCGGCTCAGTATGAGGATGGCATTTCCGCTCCACGAGTAACGGGTGTGACTGGAACACCTCTGCCCAATCCACGTACTATTTCCACTACCATTCACCCGGATATCTCAAATCTGCATACTCGCTATTCTCTTATGGTGATGCAATTTGCCCAATTTGTGGATCACGATTTAACTTTGACGCCCATACACAAGGGTTTCCATGAATCCATACCCAGTTGCCGTGCATGTAACTCTCGCCAGACTGTCCATCCCGAATGTAATCCCTTCCCAGTACCCTCGGGCGATTTCTATTATCCCGAAGTAAATGTTACAAGTGGTGAACGCTTCTGCTTCCCGTCCATGAGATCACTGCCTGGCCAACAATCGCTGGGTCCACGTGATCAAATTAATCAGAATACCCACTTTTTAGATGCCTCGATGATCTACGGCGAGGACACATGTCAAAGCAACAATCTACGTGGTTTCTCGGGTCGTCTTAACAGCACTGTCCATCCCATTCGCGGTAAGGAGCTCTTGCCCCAGACATCCACTCATCCGGAATGCAAATCACGCAATGGTCTCTGCTTCGTCGCTGGTGATGATCGTGCCTCAGAACAGCCAGGACTAACAGCCATTCATACTTCATTCCTTCGTGAGCATAATCGCATTGTTGAGGGATTACGTGGAGTGAATCCACATTGGAATGGCGATCAATTGTACCACCATGCACGTCGCATTGTGAGCGCTCAAGTCCAACACATTGTTTTCAACGAGTTCCTTCCCCGCATTCTCAGCTGGAACGCTGTGAATCTTTATGGACTAAAGTTATTGCCTCAGGGTTATTACAAGGACTACAATCCATCATGTAGCCCAATTGTTTTCAATGAATTTGCTGCCGCTGCTTTCCGCATTGGACACTCGTTGCTACGTCCACATATTCCTCGTCTCAGTGTCCAACACCAACCCGTCGATCCTCCACTCCTTTTGCGTGATGGATTCTTCCGTATGGATGTTTTGCTACAGCCTGGCATTATTGATGAAATTCTACGGGGTCTAGTTGCTACACCTATGGAAACTTTGGATCAATTCATTACCGGTGAGGTGACCAATCATTTGTTCGAAGATCGCAAGATTCCCTTCTCGGGTATTGATTTGATTGCCTTGAATATTCAGCGAGGTAAGTTGTAGATGATTACTATATTTTTTCGATCAGATTTATGTATATAATTGATTTCTTTGTAGCCCGTGATCATGGTATTCCCTCTTACAACAACTATCGAGCTCTCTGCAACTTAAAACGTGCCACCAACTGGAACGATCTGAGCCGCGAAATACCCACCGAAGTGATTAATCGATTCCAGAAAGTCTATGCCAGTGTAGATGATATTGATCTATTCCCTGGTGCCATGACAGAGCGTCCATTGCAGGGCGGTCTTGTGGGACCAACATTGGCCTGCATCATTGGTATCCAGTTCCGACAATTGCGCAAATGTGATCGCTTTTGGTATGAAAATCAAAATGCCGAAGTTAAGTTTACGGAAGCTCAGCTGGCTGAGATACGTAAGGCTACTCTGGCCAAGGTTGTTTGCGAGAATCTCGAAGTCACTGGAGATATGCAGCGTGCTGCCTTCGATTTGCCCAGCAATTTCCTGTAAGACAAATTTAATTAATTTCGCAAGTGCATAATAACTAAATTGTTTTCTCCTTGTTGTGTAGTAATCCTCGTGTCCCATGTGCATCTATGCCACAAATTGATTTGAACGCCTGGCGTGAGAATGTTCAGGGCTGTCAGATTGGTAATCGCAATGTTCGTGTGGGTGAATCTGCATTCCCTTCGCCTTGTACCAGCTGTGTCTGCTCTTCCGAGGGGGTAAGTGGCAAAATAAGTAAATCAAAAAAAAACGCAGATAATTATTATTTACATTTTCATTTTAGGCTCAATGCGCTTCACTTCGCATTACAGATTGTGGCCAGCTGATACGTCAGTGGCCCAAGGAGGCTATTCTGCGCGATGAGGTGTGCAACTCTCAGTGCGGCATCTACTTGACTGGTCAACAGGCCAGCGGTTTCAATCCCCAGCAGCGTCAGGGACACGCTCAGCCTCGTGTTACCCGATCACGGAATCAGAATCTCTTTAAATTTCCTGATTTGACGCCATTCATTGCTTCCTTGTAAATTCACAGATATGACATCTAAATACTTTGACAAAGTTTGGCCAAATTTGTAAATAACATTTCACGATTTGTACATAAATGTCTCTCAATTTATCCACATGAGATCTATATGAGAACATGCAAAAAATATCCATGCACAACAACTGCAACTGCCAACACGGAGCAACAATTTTGGTTAGGTTCCCAAAAATATTTGTGTAAATCATAAATTAAGCCACAACTAATTTCGCTAGCATTTCTCTTTCTAAATATATATTTAAATATATATGTATGTTATGTATTCTACACCTAAACATATCTTGTACAATTAATACATATGAATTTACAAACATATGTATGCCTAATAAACAAATCTAAATACTTATTATTATTTTGTATTATTACTTAAATATAATTATATCTTCAGCTATTCATTCAATATATTCATCCATAATGAAGGTTCTAATATAGCTTTAATCTGTCGAAATTTGTTTAAAGTTTTGAAAGATTTAATGTGTTTTTTTTACAATGTCAGTTTGCGTAAATTGTAAATTTTTTTCGAAATGGCTAAAGGAAGCCGATGTTCATCGGTCAAATCCCTTAAGAAAACCTGAACTTTACAAGGCTCCAATTTAGTTAAATTACTATAAAAGAATGTGGCTTTAATAAATCCTTAGAGGGAACTCTAATTACATATTATTAATTTTTTTTAAATAAAAATAGGGTAGTGGTGAAAAAATAAAATTTAAAAATAAAAGTTGTTCCAGCAATATATATTTTAAAAACAAGAAAAATTAGTTTTTTAATGAAACTAATGATTTCTTTGAAAAACTTTTAAAAATATTTTATTTAAGACACAATTTTCTTAGTTGATTTGGCTAAATTGTAACCAAAAGTTTGTTGCCCAGTGTTGGTGATGCCTGAAAGTATGCCACAATATATGTCAACTCAATTTCAATAAATTCTTGTTTAATCTGTAGATATTTTGATACTTTATTAAGTTTTGCTTTTTAAACATATTTCGATTATAGGAAATAATTTGTGTATTTTAGATACATGCATTTATTCTCTTATTTTCCCAATCTTTTGCACTGCCATTTAAACGTAGTTTCATATTATTCGATTGATATACAATTCACCTTTAATAAATGAATTTAAAATCACGTTTTAACATTGCAACGCATAAACCGGAAGGAATTTTTTGTATAATGCCGACAATAAATAACAAAACTCACAAAGTACAATTTAATCTAGGGAAGGTATGTATGTATGGTATTTATAATATATGTATGTATGTATGTATGGTGTAGAGATGTATAGGATGCAATTCATTTTTTTTTTTTTGTTTTTGTTTGTATTTTCATTTTCTACGTTAGACGTGCTGATAGGCTAAGCTTACTACATACATTTTTAAAGACTATGTATTTTGAAAATTTTTCGCAATGACTTTTGGGTTTTGCTTTAGGCCAGCCCATAGTGCCATATACATATATGTATGTATATATGGTATAATCGTTCAATATAAAATTAACATTATAATTATTTAAATTCGAAAAGAGCGCATGAATCAAATACAAAGCGCTTAGTGTTTTGTTGGTTTTTCAAGAGGTTATACATCATCATTATTATATCATTTAGCTATGCTTGCGTTAGGTTATTACTTTTTCCCTTTCTTTTTTTTTTTTGTTTTGTTACTTGACAGTTAAACATCACTAAGCGGTTGCTTTTTATGCTACTAAAGTTAGACTTTTGGTACCCATAGATAAATTAACTAACTTTACAGTGTTACAGTGTTTAAGATATACATTTATATATGTGTCTGTATATAGGCTTTAGTTGCTTGAATAAACAATACTTGATTTAACTTGTTTTGGAAACTCCTGTTTTTTTTTTTTTTTGATAAATTTTAAGCCAATGTCCAACTGCCTTTTTGGTACACTTTTGTTATAGTTTTTTGTTTGTGCTTAAAGATCTAGAGAATTTGACTTCTTTTCTTTATCATACATTTACAAGAATATATATTAGGTGTATACATAAATTGAATATGCATTAAACTAACACTTAAATTGTAGTTACACACAGACAGCATATACATACATATAGGTACAATTATATAAGCTTATAGGAATCTTGCTATTTTTGTTTTTGTTTTTTTGCACAATTTGCTTATGGTATGTGTTTTGTTGATTTAATATTTCTTTTTTTTTTTTTTTGTATTGTTTTCTTAATAATCTGCGATACTGTTGCTCAATTGAATGTTATATACAAAATGAGAGTATATGGAAGGGATGGAAGTGAATTTATCTATATACAAATTATATATATTTTTTTGTGCAGGTAAAATAAAGTTTTTTTTGTTTGACATATATATATGTATATAGTATTATACCGAATCGTTCGAATATACATACTTGAAAGTCGCATTAGAATTGGGTTATCACTTCAATTATGCGTTTGACTAGACACCCATTTTTTATTCTAATAAATCGAATGCACATATATATATGTATATATCTTGTTATATATTGTTTCTATCAACAATTCTAATAATTTTGTTTTTGGGGCAAACATAATTATTTATTTATCTGCTGTCAAGGCCGCAGATCCATTGGTATTGGTCTCCGAATGACGACGTGCCAACAGATGAGAATGATGTTGCTGGTAACTATTATTGAATGCCAAACCATTTTGTGTACATCCAATACCATTGGCAAATGGCAGACTATCGAGATTTCCAATTTTACCTACAATTTTTGGTATTCTATCACTTTCCAAAGCAAGCAATGGAGCAGCTGTGAGGGTTATAAGACCGCTACCACCAATGCTGGCACTACCAATGCCGCCACCGCTGTGATTGTGATGCGTGGAATGATGATGATGATGGTGATGATGATGTTGATGCTGATGTTGATGACTATGCTGATGATTATGATTGTGATTATGCTGATGATTGATAACGGGAGTGCTCTTGCATAGTGTATCAATGGAGATGCCAGATTTTGCCTTAAAGTTATGTTGACTCAACTCCTGGGCTCCCTTAAGGGAACTGGTCTTTCGCACCTGCAGGCCACAGCGTGAATGTTCACAGCTTTTGCAACGCAATTTCTGTACTTGTCCGGCAGCTGGTGCTGATGTCTTGCGTTGCAAGGCATTCAAATTCTCAGCCACTAGATTCGCCTGCAGCATTTTTGATGGGGAGACGGGAGTGCTGTCATCTTCGCCAGTGGGTGGTGGTGTAGACAGTCGACTGGACACTGACGATGAGCTGGTAGAGGACAGACAACTGCTGCTGTTTGATTGATAAGCTTGAACTTCTTCATCGACATCTGTATCGCCATTCGTCTTCTTGCTCACGTTATCATCTGCGTGTGCCTTATCAACAACATCTTCAATATTATCTTCACTGGGCTGGATGCTGGTGGGATGAGAAGCAACGACGGCAATGTTGTTATTAGTTCTGCTGCTGTTGGCTACGTTGAGGCCATTTACAATTAACTGTTCGGTCTGAATGCCATTCTCCATCTTAGCCACATCATCATCATTCATCTGCGTTTTGCCATCACCATTCGCTATCACAATTTGCTCTTGTTGATCCTG
Source organism: Drosophila emarginata (assembly GCA_037075365.1). Classification (NCBI taxonomy): domain Eukaryota; kingdom Metazoa; phylum Arthropoda; class Insecta; order Diptera; family Drosophilidae; genus Drosophila; species Drosophila emarginata. Next base: position 1,453,260 of record JBAMCD010000012.1, read on the forward strand.
ACTAGTTTTGATTTTTACCACATCGGCCATGTCAATCCAATGGCCACGATTATCGCGTACGCCTTCCACAAGAGGCTCCAGCTTGTCCGAAAGTTCAGCAAAGGCCTGAAAAAGATTAAATATATAAAATATATTTCTATATAAACTGATTTATTTGTGATTGAACTCACCTCATAAATTGGCAAGCAAATTGAATCAATAAAATTCACTTGCATCATTGGCAATTCATCTTCCTTCTCCCGATTCATGAGATCCTTTAAAGATAATACATAAATTGTAATAAACTTGTTCTTTTTTTTTTAAAGATTCCCTTCAACTACTTACAATTGGGGTTATATTAAGCTCCTGTTTTTCCATATCGCCCTGTTCAAAGAACTCGGAGCTAACCAAATCGGCTACACGTTTCTCAATCTCCCACGGCTTAGTTATGGCCGATAAATCACAGACTGTCATGCTCATGGCGCGCAGTAAAGCACGCGGTTCCTCATCCACCCAGTGACTCACTGGTTCCTTGACGCTTTCCAAGAATGGTCCGCGTTTCCTTTAGAAAAAAAAAAGAAAAAGGAAATGGATTAATATAATGTCTGATGAGTTTATCTATATTAAACCACTTACTTGAAATATACTGCTAGATCTGTTGATAAAATGGCATCTTCTAGCACACGAATAACACGACAATAATCAACTGATGATAAATTAGCCAATATTTGATTTCCAGGACTATTCAATATCATTAGACACTGATCAAAGTGATGATGTTCCATGGTAGATGTGGAATACAACTGAGCCAATGGCGAGGAGGCTCTATATTAAATGAATATTTGATTAAAATCAAACGATTTTACAAACAAATAATTTTCTCTTACTTAATTTGAAATGAGTTATTAGTTCCACGATGATCGAGATCATGGCACAGGCAGCCAATAATGAGAGCCAGACATTCAATTTCACCAAAAATTTTCCACCATTGAGTGGTCTGAAAGAAGTATAATTAATTTAAATTAGTCCCAATCTCAATTAAGATGATGATTAGACAATTTTGATTGCTTACTGTCAGTATGGCAAACATCATTTGGGCCACATTGAAGGCATGACGCCAATTGTGATAGGTGACATTGCGATAATTCTTCTTAACACTCAATAGCCAACGGCATAAAACTTCATAATCAATATGAAAACGTTCCACAAAATCGAGATCCAAGAACATACGCAAACAAGCCTAAAAATATATATATGATATTTACATATAAAGTATGTCATTTTTTTTTCTATCACAATTTTCTAATTACCTTTAACGTATCATCGTCCTCAAAGTGTATATCATCAAATTTAAAATCGTGCAAACGGAAATGTACTGCCGATGGTACACGTAGACGCTGTAAAGACATAAAATGATATTGTTCAAATTGTATAAATGGGTTTTATAAATTATTGATAGAATGACAATATTTAAAAAAAAGAAATCAAAACTGATCAAATTTTATCAATCGATTATTTATCTTAATGCTAATGAAATGTAAAGAAAATTATGTATTTTTCTTTAAAACCACAAATGAAACAACACCAAAACCACATAAAATATTAAAAAATTAAAAAGTTAAAACTTGTTTTGTATAAAAACAACTTTTTCACTATAGATTCCTGCCATAGATAATGGATAATAAAATATTCAAATATTCTGCGGTAATCTTTGCCCTGTTTCTTGGGGTATTCCCAAATTTCGACATGTTTCCTTTGTGAATTTTCTAAAGAATTTTTTAAAAAAATGTAGAATAGAAATATCTTTAATTTAATGGGTAGAACTTTAATGCTGAATAAGCCAAAAAAGTCTGTTAAATGCCTTTTTTTAATAAAATTACAAGTAATTTTCCGGTGTTATTTTTGGAAAACAAAATTAAATAAAATTTATGTTATGATTTAAAAATGTTCTGCGATCAATTCCAACACTAATTAATATATTATTAAATGATAACTGCTTTTAAACAATAAAGCAATTCGGAATTTTTTAAATTATAAGAAAATATTGTATATTTTCCAGCACGAGGTTAAATTTTTAAAAAAGAAGATATAAATATTTGTTTTTCATTCTAATATTTGTCTTTAATACTAAGAAATGAATAACAGATTCTACTTTGTAAAACGTTAAAAAAATAAAGCAGATCTACTAAAGTTCTTTTATATGATTTATCCTATATAATGACTATATTAAGAAATAATATTAATTACTTTGCAACCTCTTTCTTATTGTTTTTCCTGTCCTAAAGCCACAAAGTATAACTTAAAAGAATTCTAACTAAAATGACTTAAACAGAAATAAAAATTAAATAAAAGAAAAACCCTTTTTAGGAACCTTCATCTGTTTGCTGTCAGCAAATGTAAATTGTGGTCCATTAGCCAACGAAAGCAGCGTAAAGTATATCACAAAAATTCTGACATTTTTAACCGACACCATTCCTAAAGATGGGGCAGGGGATAAATGGCCAGTCCGAGTGGAAGGAACGAGTTACTTCTCTTTTGCTTTTACTTTGCTTTTGATGGTATAATCGTTGGGCTTTCGCTTTCTAGCTCTCTTTCACAGTCTCGTTAAAGTGTCGCATAGAATGGCATAATTTTAATTAAAATTAATAACCCAGCTTCGTTGTCTGGCTTGACAACTAACTCCGGACGGGTGGTCATAATTTTTGCCAGCATAATTACAGCAAAGCGACAAGGAGACAGATGCGAAAAGTTGAAAGGAAAGGACTAAAGTACATATATACAAACAAGAGAGAAGGATAGGATAGGATAGGGAGGGATGGTAGGGTCGTTTAACAATCCTCCAGCGGTAGAAAAGTTTCTTTTTTTTTTTGTCATACTTGTGCGAACAAACTAATTACAACTGTCAACACATTGGCCGCCGGCTGCCTTTAGATGTTGATGGTGGTAGGAAGGACAGGTTTTGTTTTCTGTTTGTGTCACGCAAAAATAAGTAATAAAAACCTAAACAAAAAAAAAATAGTTAACCAAAATAGAATATAATATACCGAAACGCGATGCAACAGGGCGAAGAGAACTTGTTTAATTTATGGTCTAGCATAAAAATGAATATAGTGGCAGGGACAAAGGGAGAGCTGGAGAGGGATGTGAAGTAGTTGGTGGTGACCTTATCCCATCTACAAATTGAGTGTCAGACAAATAAAATTAAGCACTTAAATACCAAAACGAACTACACCCAGGAGAGACATTTAATTTGTAACTTACGCGCAATCGATGAGCTTCATCCATGGTGGCCGATGCATGATAGCTAAGAACCTCCAGGGTAACACTCTGTTTGGCCATTGCCACAATGGCCTTCTCGTACATATGGGTATTATGTATACCCATGCCACAAAATATGGCAAATGCCTCTACAAAGTTTTCATCGTTTTTGGTAAAATCCTAAAATAAAAATTGATAATAATTTAATTCAGCTAAAAAAAAAGTATTCAATTTACTCACCAGTTCATTAAATTTATTAATCAATTGAATCACTCCAATAATCTGACCCAGAGAATTCTTTATGGCCATGCAGAGTATGGAACGATGTTTAAAATTCGAATTCTCATCGACACTGGCATCGAAACGATCATCTTCATAGGCATTTGGAACATTTACCGTCTCTCCAGTGGTAGCCACATGACCAGTAATGCCAATATTTATGGGAAAACGGGACTCGTAGGGACTTGTACGGGATGTGGCCTCCTCTTCACTCAAATCATTAGCCTCAAAATCAAAGACACGCGAAAAACTGCCCTTATCGGCCTCATGGACAAGCAATATTTGGACACGCTGACATTGAATGAGACTCTGCATATGGGTGAGAATGCGAAAGACCATATGCTCAATGGTGCTCTGCTCCTCAAAAATCATACGTGCCAAATCCAGAAGAACCTGATTACGTTTAATTTCCAATTGAGATTTCTCAAAAAGCTGTGCATTGCGCAGTCCAATGCCACAGAATTGTAAATATGAGGCAAAGACCTGAAAAGGATTTAAATAAAAATAAAAATAAAGAAGAAAATAATCAGTCGTAAGTCAACTTGTAAAAGCAGCCATAAAAAAATAATAATGATGAAAACGAACATATGGATAATCCCCTGCTCCATCTCCTCTTTGACATTTAAAGAGTTTTCCCCACATTTTTCTTTTTTTTTTTTTGCTTTCTCTTTTGTTAAATAATGAATGCAATTTGTTGTGAGGATGACATAAACAATCATATATATCATCCTCATATTTGTATGTGGGTTAAGCTCTTTAGTCTTGGAACAAAAGAAAACCCTTCTCTCATAATGTCAGAGATCAAATATAAGCGGTAAAAACTCACCTTTTCATCAATTTCAGAAAAGCATTCGCCATTCACTTTGTTGATAACCTGGGCTACACCAATTACATCGCCAGATGAATCCTTGATTGGCATACAGAGCAATGCCTTTGTCCTATAGCCAGTTAGCGAATCGATTTCACAATTGAACCGTTCGTCCTAATGAAATATGACAGAGGCAGAGAAAAATATGTTCAAAATTTATGTCGTTATTTTAAAATATTTAAGCTTAAAATTTATAAAATTTGAACAAATTTGATTAAATTGAACTTGTTGTTTGGGCTGAGTAAATTTCATTGCATTTTAAGAAGTCGTTTCTTCGACTTTCAAGTAAGCAAAATATATTTTGAGAATAAAGATGACCGAATTTAAAACATATATATACTTTTATATCAATACATTTTATTAGTTTTAAAAATTACCATAGTGTATCTGTAGTTAAAAATGAATTTCACTTTTTTTACTGAAAAATAAACAAACAAGTTTATTGTTTCTCATTCTCATTTTGTAACCTCAATAAATACAGAGTCGTATGTTTTAACTACTATCATTTTATGGGAAAACTAAAAACCCCTTGAAAATTAAAAATAAAAATTAAGTCAATAATAGATAAATTTTATAGAATTCCAATATAAAAACTAAAGTCATAAAAAAGCAAAGTACAAAAAAGTAGAAGACCAAGATTTCGTATGGAATCCTTACAAAAAAAGGTATAAATAATTTTAAATATCTAAAAAAAATCTTTAAAAATTGTTTACTTATTGTCATTAAATATTTTTTTAAACGAGAAAAACGGTCTTTCATTTTTAAACGAAATTATGGTCAATTATTTTTTATGATTAATCATTTAAGCTTGATTTTGATTTTTTTATCAATTATCACAAAAACAGACCAAACAATTATTGAAATGAATATAAAAATATATACATAAATGTTTAAAAACTAAAATACAGTATTAATTGAGGATTGTTCAAAATAAATGGAACAGTAAAATTAAACTCGGAATGGCGAATAAAAAAATTTAGAATATTCTCCAGTATTATATATCGATATTTACCAGAAATCTGTTAAACAGAGGATAAGGAATAAAGTACTTAGATTTTTTCGAAATTAAAAACCCTTTAAAATACAATATGTCATGAAATAATTTATCTAATTTTCTTTGAGAAAAATATTGTTTAAAATGGGCTAATTCACAAGTGAAGTATAACCAATGGGCCAATCTTTTGTTTTTCAATTAACAATTCAATTTCTTAACAATTTTTATAATTTATTAGTATACTACACTCTTTATATTGATTTGTAATTTTGTCATATCTTTTCAAATGAAAATTTGTATTTACAAATAATCAAAAGGTTTTAACAAAAATTCTTATTATACAAATTCCAAATTCGTTTTTATTTATTCAGTTTATCAGTGTTGGGCTTAAACGCGTCCCTACTGTCGCAGTTTGTTAGCTAGTTCATTTGCAGTAAGTCAAAGTCCACTAATAGAACAAATTCATCTAAATTTTTTTCAACTAAAAGTCTGCACTGAAGCGTAACACTCGGCGTAATGCGTCTCATTCACACCAAGATCAACCAGAATATAATGTAGAGATCTTATATGGCGACGGTCGCGCTGTCTGGTACCGGCAAGTGTCAAATTTTGTTGTTTGATTATTTCTGCTAACATTTGCTAGATGTTGATAAAGAGCCTGACTAAAGATAGAGATAGCAACAGATAGAGAAACAGAGAGAGAAAGAGAGAGAGAGCGATTAAGTGCGTGAGGCAAAATAAATAATTTTGAGAGCGATTCACGCGTGCGTCACATTTATGGCAAGTTTATCTACCTTGCGGGTTAAATCTTAGTGTTTCATGGCTTAAACACGAAAAAAAAGAAGATAAACAATAAAAGAAGAGGAAAATGTTAAAGGCTTAAAAGCGCCATAAAATGAAATTCTTGTATATGTCAGTGATATAACATGAACATGACCTTGTTTTATTTTATTTTTTTTTCATAGCAAGATTAATAACGGTCCAACTGGCAGGCAATGAAGAAAAATTACCAAAAAGAAAATGGAAAAGTGCTGCTGCAACTATGTCGAGTTCAGTGAACAATATTGAAAACTTAAATAATTCCATCTGAAGCATTTCTGCTTATAAATCTTAAAATCGAGTATTTTTGTGCCACTTGATTTATGGCCCTCAAATGATATATTGACCCACTTCTTGTGCTAGCATTCAAATTTGTCGTCACATAACGGAAAGTTTTCACTCAAGATTGTCTACTAGTACTGACCTGGTAAGCATCTGGTATGTTGACAGGCTCTCCACTCTCTGCCACGTGACCGGCAATGCCAGTGCCCCATGCAACGCGCACTTCCTCCTGCTGTTCCATTTCCTCCACCGTGCTACGTGGGCAGACATCGAACAGTTTCGAGACAAGGCATCTGCAAGACAAATAATATATACATATAAATATACATATATACATATATATCGTGGCGAGAAAAATTATATATTCTGTTGTAGCAACATTGCTTCTGCTTCTTTTTCTCTTGCAATTGCAATTTGCGTACAAAATGGCGTCACACCATTTTGCGTATGAAAAAAAAAAATGGCGGCAAATGTAGAAAAGCGTTGAATATGTTATCAGACGATGTGTGCATGACATTTATGAATCCCTTGCCCTCCCCCCACCACCGCCGCCACTCTTCCAGTCATTTGCATCGTAAAATGTTAAAAAATGCAATAAAAATGTTGCTGAAATCCTCGAAAAAAAAATGAAGTCATCGCGTTTGACTCTGTGAGAGAAATAACAAAAGAATTGCAAAAACTTAATGTTCCATCTAAATCTCCTTCTCCGTTTGGAGTGTAACTAGCGTTAAGTCTTATTTCCTCGATGGAATATATAATGCCAACAGCGGGAGAAGAACTCTTAAAGAACAAATTGAAGTTGGAGTTTATCCCTGCTGAGCTGACATCGCATAGTAGAGTAATGGAAAAGAATTTGGAATGTCACCTTTAGATCTTCTCTGGAAGTTATCTAAATTTAATATTGCTTTATTTAAAAAGAATTATCCGTAGATTTTACTTTCGGCATAAAATTCTTCATTATTTTTAACGTAATTTTTTGTGGTATATAAACATAAATTTTCTTGTTAATAATAATAATAAAAAATAATTTACTTGTTAAATTAAATACAGCATATCAATGATAGATTATGCCATAGACTCCCACAAGAAAGTCTCGTATTAACATCAGTTTGAATTTATATTCCGAATATATGTATATTTCAATTTTAATTAGTAAAAATCTCTCTATACTATAGCTTTTCTCCTTTTAAATGTTATGCCATTATGAAATATATTAGACAAATGAAAGATAAGTTGACTCTAAACTGATTCCTTCTCATGGCCAAATGGCTTAGGTCAGGTAAGCTTCGGCGACTTGGAGTCATCTTTAATTCTTGGCACAATAATATTCTGGCAAAATTCCCAAAATAAAACGAATAGCTCATAGATTAAAAACGAAAAAGAATTCCTACTAATTTAAAGTTGAAATATTTCTAATAAAAACAAAAATGAACATTTTTTTGGATGTACGCAGGAAATTTGAAGAGATTTGGTTTAAAAAATTTGTTTCTTTTTTTTGATTCTTTTGTCAGAGATGTTAACATCTAAATCCATTTATTTAAATTTCCAATAAAAGTTTATGGGCTTACTTTATTAAGTTTTCTCAGCCTTATATTTGCTTCCAACTCATTAAATTAAATAAAAATCTTTCCTTTTTTTCCATCTTTCACTATTTTTATTAAATTTTGGTCTTAAAAACATGAAAACTTTTTATTATGAATTGTAAAATCATTTAAATTTCAGTAAGTTGGCAAGCCTTTTCATAGTTTGTTACAATTTTTTCGAAAAATATACATAGTTTTATAATAACTAACAATGTCATATTACTCAGAGACTCTTGGGACATTGTTCTACAATATTTTAAAGCAAGAGGAAACCTATCAAATTAATCCAGAATATCATGAATGAATGTCAAAAAAGTCTGTGTTGTATCCTTTATATAAATTGCCATTTTAAAGAAAACTTTACATAGGTTTATATCATCATTCATTCAAAAGTTATAAGAAATTAGTTTAATTAGAAAAATTCTACTCACTTTTTAAGTCCATCGGCGCTATTGCAACGTCCCTGTACCAAAAATAATGATCCACGATCCGCATTTAATAATATGGAGACATTTTGTAGTATTTTGTGACACAATGTGCGCACCTCGAGTTCATTGCAAATGTCTTTTACCTGTAAAGCAAGTGAAAAACCCATGAATAAAAGTGTTAAGTAAATACTTATAACAAACAGACAGTATTTATGGAATATTAAAGGAATATCTGACATGAGCTCATTGCATTTGCGATTGCATTGTCAATTGATGTAAGTAAACCATCAAACAGATGGCTATTTATAATAATGACTGACGTCTGAGACAATTTTGTTAAGTTTACCTAACGTCCATTACTTCATACGTTCCGCCGCCTAGCCCACCTCTTAACGGTGTGCTGATAACAACGTCAATGGGCGAGAAAGCCAAACAAGGGGCCATCCGAATGGCAAATATTGTATTATGGGGGAAACAAAAACAACCAATTGAAAATGTATATACATACATATATACAAAACATATATCGAAGATACATATACAGATATGAACGAGTATTTGTATGCCGTGTGGTACGTTTTATAAATAAGTATTAAAAATTGAAATTAGTTGGAAAATTGAATACCATTGAAAATGGTCAACGAGATGTATGTGAAATTTAAATGTAAACATTTTACTTGTTTATATGTATTTAGAATATGTACTTAAATACTAACCAATTCGAAAATTAGTTCCTTTTCATCGAGCTGCTTTAACTCATTCCTGGACAAACGTTGTGGTCGCTGATGGCAATGATAATATTGATATTGATGACCATTTCCACCTGGACCCATTACACCGCCAGTGCTAGAGCTACCGACAGCTCCACCAGCCTGAAAATGACTATGTTGTGGATAATGCTGATGATGCTGATAATGATGATGATACTGATATTGGCCAGATCCAAAGCCGCCGACATTCTGTAAATTGGAACAGCTGCCACCGCCAATATTATCCATTTGTGGCCCAATGCTTAAAAACGTTGGTGTCCCATCAATTGTATTGACAATTGGCTTAAGCAGACCACCGCGCTCAAATTCATGAGCCGAGATTTTCCTGTATGTGTTAAATATTTAAATAATTAAAAATTTCACTAACAATATTAATTCAACTCTAGACTTACCGCACTGGTGTGGTGGCACCAGAACCGCCACGAGAGGATGAGGTCTGTCCATTGGCATGTGTTGGTGAAGTACTATTGACCACATCATTGCCAGCCGAAGTGGCATGCGAGACCAGCCAGGCATCCACTGTCTGACGAGTTGCCTTTCTGCAAGGGAAAGAGATTTTTCTTCAATTTTCTTAGACCTGACCAAACATATTAAAATCTTATTAAAAAATCACAAATGAATTGCCGCAGCAAAAGAGATTCGCTTTATGCATGTGCCGCATAAAATTGTCTAATAAAATGTCAGCTCATAAATATTCAGCGAACGAGAACAGCCTCCCAATCCTCCCACCTCCACATCTATACATCCTTCTACAGTACTACTACTACTGCTGCTGCTGCTGCTGCTGCTGATGATGATGATGATGATGATGCCCAGCATGTGTCCTTATGAACACGCGCGTTCGGCATAAAAATCCACAACGAGCAATCACAGCACACAACTCTTTTGAGACTTCAGAGGGAATCAGTTGGCTTGATGGCAAAGAGGGTAAAGCGAAGGAGAAGGGTGTTGTGTGTTGGGTCCAAAACATGTGGCCATATTCTTATGCAAAGTACATACACACACACAAAATGAAGCCTTTTTCTGCCTCGTTTAATATCCGCCCAGCGGCCAATGGGCCATCGCTCGACCATGAAAATAAAGCCCAATTTATGTTTTTAGTTGTTAGTGATTTTTATTATGTGTCATAGGGAAAAAGGGAGATATACATTCCCTCCCCCCCTCTGTCTCGGACAGGGCACTAACACATATTAGTTTGTATCTTTTTTTCTCTCTCGCTCTCTCTCTCTCTTTCTCTTTTACTTTCCCCTTTGTCAGGACATTCACGCTGTGTTGTGTTCAGCCTTCTGCCGCCATGAAAGACAATTTCCGGTTTATAGCGGAAACGAGCTGGTCGTCGACCATCGCCATAGCAACGGCCTATAAATATGACCAAAATGTTTGGAATTTTCGAGGCAATGACAGCGGGCCATGACAATGCAATTTTAAATCAAACTTGGGTTCAGTCTTAACCATATGCTTGAAATGTTTTCTCCTTCATTTTTCACCCTTTTTTTTTTTGTTTATCAATTTAATATTGAAATAAATCAATTTCCATATGTAAGGGAAATTCTTTTAATTTAATAAATTCTTTTGTGTTTTAGTAATATAAAAGTTTATAGCTGATTTACTATATCTATATCTTTTATGAGAAACTAAACAATATAGTAAGAGTTATTCATAATAATGGTAAATGCTTAACCAAACGTGATCTTTAAATTTTATTCAGAATTTAATTTTTATTTTTAGAAGTGTAAAACAAATTTCTGAATATTTTTTTATCACTTTTTTACGGATGAATTCTTTCATGCTTTTTCAATTAGAGGGCTTTAAAATAAAATATCAATATATTGTTTTAGCTGATAATAGAATTATTTCTCATTTCAATTTTCATTCCATATTTCTTTCAGATTTTAGCTCACATATTAAACTCTATATCCTGATCAATATTTATTGTATGTTGTTATAAGTCTTAAATCTGAAGTAAGACTATTATTTTAACCAATTAAAGACCGAGAACCAAACTGACTATATATATATTTTTTAGTCCTTTTAATAATTATATATTTTTAAATTTTTTGCTAATCCCAAATAAATTTTAAACTAGCATTTCGATCTACCACAAGATATATGGACTAATGAATATTCCTATATAATTTCTCACTAAACTTTTAAATTAAATCCTTTATGATTTTTATTCATATTAATTTAACTCTGTTTAACTTATGTGAGTTTTTACTTATCAGACTCACCTTATAAAATAATCCTGTACAAAATCCTGATTCTCATCCATCCAGGCCTCCATTCGGGCATGTTCCGGATCATATGGTTTACTATGCTGTGGTGATCCCGGTTGATGATGATGATGATAGTGATGCTGATACGTTGTATTATATGGTGAGGATAATTGCTGCTGCTGTTGTTGTTGTTGTTGCTGCTGCTGCTGCTGATGTTGGCTAAGAAGCAGCGGCTGTAATTGCTGTCCGCCAGTTGTCGCTGATGTGCAGGAAGTTGAGATATAAGAACCTCCACCAGCTCCACCTGAATGGTGGTTATTGCTGGATATTTGATAGTGGGCAGGTAGTGGCTGTTGCTGTGTTAGCGGCAGGGGGACACCAGAGCGTGTGGCAAGTAGGAGACTGTGCTCACTCACACCGTACCCTGTGCCCCCCTGCTCTGTGGGCATTCTAGCAGCTAGCTGCAATGGTGTCGTCGCGGGCTCTTCAATGCTACGCAAATGCAGGCCTGCAAAAAGGGGGAGAGATAGAGAGAGGGGATGTAAATAAAAAAACATGAATATTTAATGTGCATTGTGGAGAATTTAAACATTTTTATAGTCCTTGCATGTGTGTGTTGACAGTTTTATGGGGCAGCAAAAGTGTGCCCTCTCTTTCTTTCACTCGATTCGATTCCCGCGACATTTGCATTGCAAATGTGTTCATATCCTTTCAAGGCACGTGATCCCTCTCAAATATGCAAATCGCTAAATAATCGTAAAACAACAATAATAAAACAAAAGAAAAATAACAAAAAAAAAAGAGCTCTCTATGTACAAACTGTTGTTGCTGTGAGAATTTTTCAATTTTGAATCACTTTTGTCTAGAGTAAATATTATAAATTTGTTAAGATAGCTTTTGTGGACGCTTCTGTTGGGTGTCCTTTTAAGGATTTGCGGTAATTAAGTGCTGAAGAAAACTTCTTTAAAAAAAACTAAAAGAAGAACAAAATTCACTTGCCACACGCCATAAATAACAATGAGAATGACAGTTCAAGTAAAATGGCGTCCCAAAAATGCTACTCTACAGTTAACATTAACCGGAAATATTGGCAATTTCCTTGATATATTGGCTTTTATGTAAGTGTGCGTATCTGTAACTGTATCTATGTCTGCGTGAGTGTGTGTGTGTGTGTTCGTGTCTGGTATATGTAATGGCACCATTGAACGCCTGATTAAGTGCTAAAAATAGACAGGAATACAAGGGTACAAGCAACTGATGAATGTCCTCGGAAATGTTACTCAATGTTTCTGAGGGGGCTGTATGATCATACACATCTACACAATTAAACACCCACAGCAAAGCTTACTCTCACACACACACACACACTGACACAAAAATATTGTAAAGAAAATTTGATTTATGATACACTTTTTCGAGCACAACAAATAAATAAACAAACAAACGACTTCTTCTTGTCGCTGACAATTTGACTTGTGCTAAGCTTTACCATGGAGTTACAAATTGACTTAGTTATTGTGAAAAGTTGAAGCATTTTCCGAGTATAAGTGTGTGGGAGAGTATGGCTTAAAGAGTTTTCCGTTGAGTAGCTGACAGAAAATTGTAGCAAAATTATGAACTTTAATGCATTTCCCATATATGGAAAGTGAATTCTTTTGAAAGTCAGAAAGAAGAAAATAAAATAAAATAATAAAAAAAATAATTTTTTTTTAGTTATTCAATGGAACGAAAATATTAGTGTGTTTATTGATCAACACTATAAAGAAGTGTGACCGTACACAGTCAAATTTTTTTGAACAATTTATTTTCATAGTTATTTCCTTAAGGCTTTTTTTTGCCTCCTTTCTTGTATCTGATTAAACATTAAAGAAAATATTCTTTGTCTTCATAAACTATAGAACATAAGTAAATCAGGAGGATTTACTTTTCGGGAACTTTTACGGTCCGAAAAATTTCATATCTATAAAATATATATATTCATACAATAAAGAATCCAACGGATGCATTCTCAACTCTTTTAATTCGGTTTAATCTTTCATCTTCAGATTTTTAATACTTCGTAATATGGTTTAAACAATAAAACAATCATTTAATGAAAGTATTTTTCTAATTTTCTACAAAAGTTAAATAGTTAATTTTTTTTTTGTGTTTCACTTTAAAACTTATTGGATACATACTTTTTGTTTCCTTCATTTCCACTTTTCTACTCCCAGTCAGCTTCTACTAAGCTTTCCAATAAGTTTAAAGCTAGCTACTTAATGTTAAGGGGAATTTATGGACAAAGAAAAATGGAGGAGCCGGCACTTATATGTTGCATATTATGATGATACTATTTGCCACACAGACACGTTCCGCACACTGCATCCCCTTCCCTATTCTGTGCCCCCTAATCCAACATCTTTTGTGGGTAAAATTTAATCTTTTAAGCTGCATTCGCCTTGCAACATGCCTAAGCTGCAGCAAAACATTTGGCAGCATCCCTCAATTCACTTTGTTCCTCTTCCACCATTCCCTGCTTTGCTTCTTAGTCGTTTCACTACTTGATATTCCTTCGTTTGCCCATTTCCTTTCTCCGTTCCGAAGTCAAATGACAAGTTGACAGTGTTGGGTAGCTGGATAGGATAGGAGAAATGTGTGTGTGTGTGTGGGGAAGGGGTGTCACTTTTTTTTACCAACACTCTGTTGCGGTTTGATGCGTCAGCTTTTTATGTAAGACACATACACACGCACACACACAGACACAGAGTAAGGAGAAGGAAAAATGCACTCATGGCCCTCAGGCAAATGGCAAAATTTTTACACAGTATTGCAATGGAATTTTACTTTTAACAGGGAATACATGCATGTATGTATGCATGTATGTATGCATGTATGTATGTATGTACGTATATGTGTGTTGTCTATAGCATCCATTGTGCAATTTTTGTTAGGGTTTTTCGTTGAAAAAAAAGCCAAATGCAAATTGAATGTTGGCAAGTGTGCAAAATAGAACCAATTTGTCATATGCCCTTGCCCCAGGGTATTTTGATTTGCTTCAAAGGTTTTCCAGAGCATCTACCAAAGTGAATCAATTACAATATAATCATTATATCCTGTCAAGTTAAAGAAAACTTTGCAATTAATTGATGAAAAATAAATTGACCTTTTAAACAGTTAAACCAACGTTTTGATTTACAACAAAAAAAAACGATAAATTGGAATAAGTTATTAATCAGTGAAACAAATACTTAAAATTAAAATAAGCGATTAACTGGCACTATCGAAAACCTATTAATTTCAATTTGACGATTAATTGTGCCATCTCTATATAACTATTTCAATGTATAAACCTAACGATTAACGTAAAAATAATTTGTTTTACTTTTAACCTTTAAAAAATTTCACTTACAAACACAAAAAGCGTACAAATACTTCGACAAAGGAAAACAAATTGAAAAACTATGACCCTTTGACTTTTTCGTTTTTCATGTACATACAAATGGATCGATGTAAAAATGCACTTACATATATATACATAGATATATATATATATGTATAAACTTTGTTTGATTGCTTGTTGGTGTTGTTGCTGCTGCTTTTGTCAGTTTGCTTATGGTGTAAAGTGTGACAAAATATTTATGCACATTGTTTTGCCTTTGCCACTTTTTTTTATATACATACATTATTTTTTTTTTTTTTGTTTTGTGGTTCAACTTAACTTGGCCAAGTTGCTTTTACACGTTTCGCTCTCACCTGTTGTGGCTGTGACTGATGCTGCCGCTGCTGCTGCTACTGCTGCTGCTGATATCTCAGACTGTTGCTGTTGGGGACTATGTGTTGGTGTTTGTTGTTGTTGTTGTTGTTGTTGTTGTTGTTTACTATTCTTGTTCTTATTTTTGTAGCGACAACCACGAAATCGACACATACTTGCCGCTTGGCCCATGGGGCCCGCCAGCAACGCAAATGTTAAACCCTCCGTTTTAATGAATTTAATTTTGTCGACCTTAAGCAGTGCCGCCGCGTAACGTAAATTATATTTACTGATTGTTGTTGTTGTTGTTGATGTAGTTGAGGACTCAATTTTGTTAAATTATTTGCCGCCAAATGGCCGCAAATTGTCACAGTTAAATTTTCAATGTATTTTATACTTTGATTTTGATTTTTATCTTTATATTTCGTTTGTGCACTTTGTTTAACTTGCATAATAACCGGTTTTTTTTTTTTGTATATATATATATATATGTATATATATATACTATATATTTTAATAATAATAAAACTGTTTATATATTATACTTTGGGGCTACTTGGTTTTTAAAGCACTCCCTAGATACCTATATTAAAAATGGTTTTGTTTAACTTAGTTGCTAATTATGCACAAGTAGAAGTAAATACATAAAGATAGCGAGTTATAGATAAGTTTGCCTTGCTCACGTGCGATTGGCATAGAACGTGAATACAAACTTTATCCAAGCAGCTGGCTGAAAGTTGTTTAGCTCTGAATATTTTATACCCAACTTAAAGCCAACAAGTTAAAGCTTGAGTTTTTCCATGTGCTAAGAAGCTATTCAATTAACGCTTGGTTTCTGCATGATATCAAACCGACAATTGATAAAAAAAAAGTGAAAATAAAAAACACAAAGTTCCTTTACAGGGCTGGTCGAATGGCCGGCCACATGGAGAGAGCCAATGTACAGCATATAAAAATGTTTGCCCAGAAGCGAAATGTCAGTGGAATTAAACAAATATGACCCAGCTGCGAGTATTTGAAGCGGCAATAATACGCAAGAGCCGCTTGACAAACACAACAAAAAACAGAGAGAGACAGAGAGAAAAAAAAGAGAGATAAAAACTGCAAAAGGAATACTCTTTTAAGTCAATGATTTTTAATAATATTAAATGGAGATGAAAAACTTTATGGAACGAAAAAGCTATACAAAAAACTTTTTGTAATTTCAATTAGTCGAAAATGAATATATAATTTGTTTAAACTGAGTTTTTAGTACCGTTTTAACAAGCAAAAGTTTAAATAATATTCTAGCTAGAACTAAATTTGTTTAAATTTTTCTCAAAACTATTAAAATCACATTAAAAAGAAATATTGTATTATATTCTTTTTTTAAATTGTTATTTTCAAAAATAATAATCAAAAACGTTTAAGAGAATTAAATATAAATTAATCTCATTTAACAGTTTAAACTTTGTGAACATTTTTATTTAAAGATTTTCTTTAATTGATGTGAATAATAATTTATAAAGAAAAAGTTGAAATTGATTTTTAATTTAATTTCTCTACAATGTATAAGCTCAATGGACTGTTAAAAAATACAAATATATTAATATTAATACAGATTTATAAGTATCAATTAATTCATTATTTAAAGAAACGTTTAGAAAACGCTGAGTAAATTTTAAATGACGTTTTATTTTTATTTTAAATATTGAAAATCTTTAATTACCAAATACTTTCTTAGCTAAATTCAAAAATTTTATTATTCTGCCATATTATTCAATTGTATTGAGTATTTTAGGTTAGTAAGAGTTTCCACTTAACATCTACAATCACTTTTGGGTACCAACACCCACACACACACACAACCACACACAATGACACACAGAATTCTACTGACAATCAATGACAACGTTGACTATTTGGTATTGTATTAAGAGGACCAACCACTGGGTGCACTTAAATTGCATTGAAGAGAACTCCATTGATTTAATTTCCAACATCCTACTTCAATGCCAGCTGTTGCATCAACTGTTGACAGTAGAAAATGATTTAATTTCCGCTTGAGAGAGAAAGACAGAGAGAGAGAGAGTCAATAAGTACCTAATAAAACATCATTGGCCAAGTTAAATACAGATACACTGTTGCAGATGGGCAATAGAATGTGTCCTCTATATGTAGGAGTATCTAAATAGATGCATTGAAACTGAGTGCAGATTGTGATTGGAAATGACATTGATGGCCAGAAATGAAATGTGGCTAATAAAATGACAAACTAAATTTTATGAAGAATATTTAAGAAGATAACCAAAAGGTGATAAGACAGACCAAAACTAAGCTTAAATTGTTTAGATAGGAATTTTGTAAAATTTATAGGGTTCCAAATGTTTCCGTTTAATCTTTAGTGGTTATGGAAAACTGTTTTTATCCCATTCATTCATACAATTCATACGCACTGTGGGCCGAAACCACAACCAAAGTACTCAAATTTAGCAAACATTTTGGCTATTTTTATTCTAATATATGCAGTAACACCTAGCAACTGGTAACCACAGAGCCACAGAACCACAAAATAAAAAAAAAGAAAGAAATAAAGAGAGTGTGAGAGATAGAGAAGTAAAAGAGACAGAGAATATGAAAACTATTTTTATGCCATTTGGCGACAACCGCAAAAGCTATAGCACAGACACAGACATTGGTCGGAGGGTCGGTTTGTCGGTCGGTCGCTTACATTATGTCAATAGCATAGGTATTGTAAGGGCCACAGATGACAGGCCCAGGGCGATGAATATATCTACGGTATAGATTGAAGGGTGGAGAGGCCATGTCTGGATAAGCAAACGATGTTCATTAATGGCGCACGCCATACAATTTGTTCTCGGAACTCGATTCGGTTTGGTCTGCATTTAGTTGACACCGTTGATAATACAAAAGGCAAGCTAGATAACAGATAATAGAGGGAGGGAGAGAGCTAGCACCATATACTATATACATCTATAGATATATATATATACATATATATATCTTTTTATATATGTATTAAGATGTATATATTTGTGTGCAATAGAAGAGGGGGCTGCAATGCAAACAAGCAGCCAAACAGACGACAATGGGTACACACAGAAAATGGCGTAAGGAGAGAAAAAAAGTGTCATTAGGCGGCAGCGGCGGCGACAGCGTCACAAACTAAAGCGTCGATTAGTGCAGGACAATACAGGACGACTAAATGCTATAAAAGCAAAATGAAGTAGAAAAAATAAACCGAACCTTTGACTTTTGTTGACTCTGTGTACTTGGATCAATAACCTGTTGCTGTTGAAAATTATTGCCAACTCAGAGCTATCGGCGATAGATAAATTTTTTTTTTCTTTTTTCTTCAGCATTGGCCAGTATGATGAGTGTATAAAGAGTAATACCATTTAGATGATACTGCCGCTGACTTTCTCTCTCTCTCTCTATCTCTCCATTATCATTTATATGCGCAAGAGAGAAATGGAAAGAGATGCATATCTTATTTTACGCTTCTATCATTCAGGCCATTTACATTACGGTTAAAGAGCTTATAGAAGGACTTGTGACTAGTCATTTCGTTTCGATTACGCTAAGGATATCTCATTCAGTTTAATGGTTCCTCCATAATATATAGTATGTATATATCAGTTGGCACATTTTATTTTAATTATCTATCTATTCTACTTAGTTTTAAAATCATGAAATTTAGCAAAATGTTGCCAACAAAAATACATTTAAAGTTAAAATGTACCGCCATAAAAACCTAAACTCTACCTAAAGTTTTATCATCTGTATATTGTAAAAGTTTTTTTATAAAACAAAATTTTGCATAAATAACCACAATTAATAATAAAACTGTGATTTTTTTAACATTTATTCTTATTTCAGTAACTCAAAATCAAAGTTTTTTTTAACAAAACAACTTAAAAAGTTTATCCGAAATCAAAATGCAAACCCCAAGTGAATTTAATTTAAAGTTAAAGTCATTTTACTTATAGTAAAAGATTATATGTTGTGTGAATAACCGAAACTTTTTGTTTAAATTTGAATGAAACTTATTCCAGTGAATTAAAAACAATGATATTGGTAACAAAAACCGCAATGCAGATGGCGCAAAGGCCTATATTTTATTGCCCCCTGATTAACCGAAACCAACAGGTTTAATTGTATTTTGCAATAATGATAACTGATATACCTGCATCAATTGATTAACGATACTTTGAATTAATGCAAGCACACTTAACCGATTACATTTCGATAATGTAGAGCTTAGAGTTAAGTATTTTAAATTTGTTACGGTTATTCACTGATTTTACATACTTTTGTGTATGTATATCTATTTATTCTATATAAACGTGTTAAAGAGTACCAAACACGCCAAGCACAAGCACAAGAAATGGCATTTTCTTACTTTAATAATTTAATAAATAAATAAATCTCATTATCACATGTTGCTCGTGTATTCAATTATAATAATAATAATAATAAAGGCAAATGAAAACAAAAGAGAGAACTCGAAAAGACAGATCTATCAACATAACCAGCCCCCAAGGCACACATGGCACACTTCATTTGTGAATTACTCACATCTTGTCATCAAAATGTTGAATCATTTGTGGTAGTAGAAAATGTTTTGTTGATGTTTGTCAAGTTGTTATTATTATTATTACTATTATTATTATTATTATTATTCCTATTCCTATTTCTATTCATTTCTTTTGAGTTAGAGCTTGTCAAATTTTAAACTCTTTAGCTAAATAGTTATTCAACACGATAACAATTTAATGTCATTTTCGATTTTCCGTAAAATGTACAATTTTTTCTTTTTTCTTCCTCAATCCATCGTAATGGTAGGGTTTTCGTTTTAGCTTTTTATTACCACTATATAAAATATTGACATACAGTCAACGTTCGCATACAACAAATGGCCAATGGCTAATGTGGCGGCAGCTTTGACTGTTAACTATCAAATATATATAAATATACATACATATATACCAACTTTTTATTGTTGGTGTTGTTAAACATATTTCGCTGATGGCGGCTCAAATATTTTATAGATATAGTATATATATATATATGTATATGGCGGATTTTATGCATATTGTAACTACTCATGCATGCTAATCCAAGGTCAGAAAAATGTTAACCAAATTGCTGTCATAAACGTTTGTAATTTGTCTGTTGTCTATCAGAAAGCATTCAGTTGTAAAAATCGAAAAAAAACGGCTATATAAACACCAGTATTTTTAATAGAAAGATCAGGGAATATAAATTCGACACTAAGTGACACGTGACATGAGTAATTGTAGTTCATCGAAAAATGCGCCTTTCCTTGGTTTATTAACTTTCTATATTTTATGATCATACTATTGCAAATTTATATATATATATATAAGAAATAAGATTTCACTTGGACTGAGATCACATGATTTACTGTCTAAAGGAAAAGGTAAAAATGGGTTATTAATTTTCAAACCTTTTCTGTTGAATTTATTTAAAATTCTTAGAAATATTTATTTTTACCTTTTAATAAAGTTGCAATTGATAAACCAACTAAAATCGGTTTAGTTGTATCAAATTAATGCCTAAAGTTTTTCGGATTATTTTTCATACAGAAATATTTTCTTATCTTAACATTTATTTTATTTTAAGCTTAATCCAATTAAGCTTTTATTAAAGATATTTATATACATGGCAAAAATATTTATAGCTCTTTTAGTCAAAGTTTATAGAAATAAATTAATTAATATTTCTCTCACTTTTGTCTTATTTAATGCATTCCTCTCAATTATCTTAGAGTTACTGAACTAAATGCTAAAAGATAAGCATATTTCTTTTTTTTTTGCTTTCCTTCTTCCCAACTTCCTCTTCTTTTTTTTTTTTTTTGATTGTTCATTTCGCATTTCTGCACACTCGATTGCTTTCACATTCACACAAGCTGGCGCACACTGCGTATGAGTAACAAACGTGTACTGGCAGAGTGATTATAAATTGGAGAGAAGCAAAAGACTAAGCGAAAATCTAATTGCTGTTTTCATGCGAATGGCTTTAATTATAGCTAATTTTTATGACTTGTATGCAATGTTTGTTTTTTTTTTATGGTTTGCGTGGGGAAAACATTAAAGACCACGCGCCGTATAAGCAATAAATTCACACAACTTTCTATATATTTATTGGTAAATGCATCCAAGACAAGTGAAGTAAAGTCAAGGCAAGGCAAGGCAAGGCATTGGAAGGTAAGGTAGGGTAGGTATGTATCAAACCCGCTGTTTCTCCTATCACATTTCCAATTTAATACACTCACACAAACACACATTCTCAGACAGACAAGTGAAAGAAGAAGCACCAGAAAGGCTGTTAGCTACTTGAGTAAGATTTTCAATTTACTTGCCGCTGTTCCCATACTTTATTTATATATTACATTGCATACTCTGTAATCTATTCTGTGAGTATTTTAAAATCAGTATCAGATATATTGTATTTGACAGGCACTATATAGTAAAAAAGTAATCAAATCTCAAGTATTCAGACACAGTTAGTAGGTAGATTAACGCTTAAGATTTAGATTAATCGCGTAAGTGATATCATTTTTTTTTATGGCAACTTATATTTTCTGCTACATAAATCAAATGTGTATTGTTTTCTAAACGTGAAACATTTTGGAAAAGTTTTTTTTTAATGTAATTTAAACCAAAAATAGTCCAATTGAACAGCGGCATTAGAACAGAGGGCTCAGCAAATACTTTTTCTGTCTGTTCAATATTATAGCGAGTCCGACAATACATTTTTTTTGTGGTTTACATTTTTGACATTAATATGAATAATAAGAAAATAATGCATTACTGAAGATGAAAAATAAGTTAAGTGGTTTTAATGACTACAGATTTACAGTGTTCGTTGATTTCTATAAATATTTTTAAGCAGTAAATCGGTTTATGCTATAACCTTTGACTTTGGTTATATCCGAGTAATTTGCAATTCTAATATTTAGAAAGACTCTCATAGAATAAAAGCATCGAGCTTCCATAATCCGATTAAAAACACTGCTGCTAATTAGATTAAATTAAAATATTACATTTCAAATTCAATTTATTTGTATCTGTTTCTTTTTAATAGCATTATGGTTGAAATATAACATTTTATTAAATCTCTATGGACCTTTTCTTTTAAGTTTTATGTTTTTTTACTAGATATATTATTACTTTAAATTTGCTTACTTTTATAATTAAGTATTCAAATATTGAAACAAAGAAAAATATAAAAAATATATTGCTCATCAATAAATGCAGAAAATAATGGTTCTATTCTATTCCTATTAGGGTTACTATATTAAAGCGACTAGTTCCACATCCAAATAGTAAACTAAACTTCATAGATAAAGGGTATATTAAATTCGATGCTTAATTTTTATGTATGTCTTTTTAACAGTTATTCTCTGTTCTTGCACGCTGTGTTGTAGTTAGATGAAGAAATATTGAAATTGTATGCGCGTTGAGGAAGGCGTCGCCTTGCCGGTTTGCTAGTTCTTATCATAAATCTTTTTGTCGTAAACTTATTTCCTTGAGAAGCTTTCTTTGCCTTGTTCAGCAGCATAGCAAATGCAAAACAATGGAAAAAAGTTAAAACAAAAAAAGAACATGAAAAAAATTAAAAAGAAAAGGCAACTTTTCAATAAAATGTATGACAAGCTAAAAATTTTTTACTCATATTATAATAAGGCTAGAAACCGACAAACCAAAGCGCATTTCATAGGATTTAATTTCTATTTCGTTGGAGCTTCAGTTAAAGGATGTCATCTCCATCTCCTTTTCTTTCTTCTTAGGATTTTCCGCCTTTGGGGGGAGGAGGCAATTTTTTTTTTTTGTCTTTCTATTTATCAATTACATGCCGCGGCTTTTGGAGCTACGTGAGCCGCTAGGCAAATATTTGTCTTGGCTAATTTAATAACCGAAACTGGGCCAGGTGGAGTGGGCTGCAATTTCTTCATGTCTAAAAATATACATATATACCTATATACAATATATAGATATATATATTTATGTGTATACCTGCCAATATACATAGTATAGGATAGAGGCAAACAGCGCTATTTCTCGTCTGTTCCTCATGTGGCTTCTGCTCTGTTTGAGTTATCATTATGACATGCTCGAAAATTACCAATGACAAACGTGCTTTGACTGACAAAACGCAATTTGAAGAAGGTCAAACATTCTAGAGCTACTAGTGGGCGTGGCTTTGGCGCGCTGATTGTGCTTGTCGCATTGATGGCTAAGTTGAGTGTATGTATGTATGTATGTATGTATGTATATACCCGCCGTTAGGGTCGACGCCTAAAACTTGGGATACTGAAAGACTTGTCCAACATGCGGCTTGTGCTGTTGCTGCTCCAGCATTTCTAAACGGGCAAAATTAGTTTGTTTGTTTGCTTATCGAACTGGTCAAGAGGGGGGAATGACATGCAGAAAGCAAATGCTTGCCAAGAATTTAAATGGCACGTTTAAGATTTTGATTAAATCATCAAGGAAGCAAAAAAAAGAAAAATCATAAAAAAATTATAGAGACCATATTGCGTATACGCAATGGTGACTAACACTTAAAGTGCAATGACCGACAGTGGCTTATGTCTCAAGCGACAATAAATATATTAAATAATCCTATAATATATTCTTTGCTTTTATATAAAAAAGGTTTCTGGTCTTTTTTTAATTTTCTTTATTCATTATTTAAAAATTAAAATTATTGTAGTGAGATGAAAAAGTTTTAAATTTAGATCTCATGTATTTTCTATTATAATTTTAATGTTTGAAGAACATTTAAAATTTTTTCTTAAAGCTTCGTGATAAATAAAAAACATTATTAAATAATTCTAAGATAATTTAAGAAAACTACAAACTTTAAGAACTGTTAGAGATAAATAATTATACTGTAAAAAGAGCACCCAAAATACCGTTAAGGCAACAGTTTCTAGTTCTTTGAGGCAAAGTGCTACCGGGAACAGAGAAAAGGCTACAAAATTGCAATAAAAGAAAAGTAGAATTTAGCAAATAAAAAAAAAAAGATAGAAATTCAAATTCTCTCTAACACGATTCCAAAAAGTAGAACTTTATGACCAAAAATGAGGCCAAATTCAAATGCAATACCTAAAAAAATTCAACTGGACAGCTAGTTCAGTATGCAACCTTGATTTAAATACATATTCAGATATCAAATCGAACAAAATTCAAATGATTTTGCATTATATAAAACCAGTATATATAATTTTATTCGATCTGATCTATCTCGCTCTTGTAAAATGGGAATGTTGACCCAGTTACATTTATTTGCTCAATCAATTTTCTTTAGTTTCCCATTTGGCATTATCAATTTCAGAAGCCACTTCATTTTCAAGTATTTTCGCTGTTTGCGACTTCCGCCATGAACCATTGATATTCTCGATATCGGTAGAATCTTGATGGTTAGTAAATATTTATACAATTTATTTGCAATTTAACAATTGCACATCGATAGATATACATAAAAAAAAAAGAAATATCTATATCTGTATTTATACTTCTTGATAAAGCCGAATCATTAATTAAATAAATTGACAAATACAAAATCGTACGGCAGGGCACGTAGCAATAAATATACATATATACGTGTATATCTATTTTTCCTTATTTTTTTTGGGTGGGTTAAATTTTATGAATGGAATCTATTACCAACTGTGGAGAGAATTTAGCTGATGGTCGTTTCCTGTGTGCGGGTTGAACAATTAATTAGCCCTGGTAATAGCCAAGTCAAGAGACAACGGCAAAAATTTATTCTTTGCTATTTTTAGTGTGTGGAAATTTACCAAGAAAAAAGAAAACCGTTTAGAGGAACAAAGGAAATTCGTGGCTTTTGTTTCGAAGCTAAAATTAGAAAAAAAAAATAAAACACCATCCAAAACAAACTGACCACAAGGTAGTTGCACTTTCTTGACGTCAAAAGCGCCCTTAAGCGTCCCAGTTCTAATTAAGACAAAATAGTTTCATGTTATTTTTCCGCCCACACATTTTCCACAAGGCCAAGAAGGTAGGTAAAAGTGCTGAACACTTTAGTTGGACAGTTGCAGGAATAAGGAAAGAAGGGATGCTGTACCTGAAGTACATCCACTTGACATGGTAAACATATTTACGTTAGCTACCAGCAATCTTTAAGGATTTAAGCCAAAATGAAAAAAAGAGAAACAAAGGCCAGCAGCTGCTGCTGCTGCTGTCCGTTCATTACATTTCAACCAACCCAACCATAAAAATCAACAAAACAGTCAATGAACCTCTCTCATGCGTCAATGAGAAGACACACAGATAGACAGAGGACGAGAGAGAAAAAAAAAATTTGATACCTTAACTCCGCCTTTGGAGTACCCTGTAACAGATAATCGTATAAGTGATAAGTTTAAATGGTGTTTATTAAAAAAGGAGCTACTTCTTGTTATCAAAATGGTTCAAATTGAAAGAAAAAAAGAAATACAATTAAACCGTTTTCCATCTTTCATTCCATCGTAAAGATGGTTTTTAAACAACATTTTCAACAGGTTAAATACTGCAGATATGATTAATTTGTCTTAATTATTCCATATATAAAAATTTGTTTATCTTTAAATTGATAGACAATCGCTGGAGGGCTATCGATATGTTTTTTAACTTTATTATGTTGATCTACTACAACATTAAGATTTTTTGTCGTATACTTTATAACAATCTATCATCTAATATCATAACAAAAAGTAAACAAAAAGTAATATTTTTCAATACAATATACAAAATATATTTTTAAAATTCAATAAATTGATCATATATATAGATTTTGTGAAATTTCTAACGTTATTATAATTCTGTACAATTACAAAACAAGTTTTTTACTCTTCGATACGATTCTGTATAACAAAAATGTAACAATAATAAACAGATCAATTGCTATTCTTAATATTGTACAAAAAGGACTCTTATTTCATGTCTCTTATTGCCATTTTACCAACTGATTAAAGGGTATAAAAGAAAACAGAAACAAAATGTTAAATTGCCGCACAAAGAGTGGAAGAGTGGAAAAACTTGATGCTAGTGTTGTTGTTATTGTTAATGATTATAGTATTATTAGTGTTGTTGTTGTTGTTATATTTTCCAAATACTCATTCATTCATTCACTCACTCACTCATTCATTCACTGATTGAGAGTGCTGCGACCTCTTGGACAATAACAAAAAAATAATATGTATATAAGTTGCATTTTGCTATTGTTTTTCTTTTTCTCTTTCTTTCTTTGTCTCTTTTTCTCTCTCTGTCTCTGTGAATCGCTGTTGTTTTTCCTCACTTTTAATTGCCAGGCTACAAAACCTAACAAAAACAACAACAACATCAACTTGTGGATGCGATTTCAGTGGCAATTTTCTATATAATTCCCAGTTGCCGCCTCCCTGCCACAAGTGACGACTGCCTGTGAGGAGTCATCAAGAAAGGCAACGTTTCTTTGCAATTGCATTTGCCTCCCAGGAGTGTGTGTGTGTGTGTGTGTGTGCCTGGCTGGGTGCAGTTCAATTAATCGGCTGATTGCACACACACTCACACACACTTGTAGAGAGAGTGAGCAATCGTCTGAGTGACTGACTGACTGACTGACTAACTGATGGGCACTCCCTCAACACCCACTTTCCCGTTTATGGCTTTTAATGAAGATGTCAAATAAATTGCTGATTCTTAAAGAAAATATATATATATATATATATATATATATATATATATCTATATACAGATGCATATATCCATGGTACATTGATTTATGATCAGATTTGAATTTCCATTATAAAATTTAACAATTTCCCTTCATATAATTAACAAGCATCAATCATGCATAATGAGACATTTAAACAAATTAATGTCATGGCCTTGCAACAGCAAAAGCATTAAAAAATATCTGACATAAATATATATATAAAGAAAAAATATAAATAAATATCCTTTTCCGCACAACAAATGGAAAATATTTTTATGAATTTTTAATCGTATGACATTATAAATATTAAATATCCAAAAATGCATAAATTATACATAAAAATAAAATGGCAAACAAATTAAGATAACAAAATCAATATGTTGATTCTAGTGCAAATTTACAAGGCAAGAGAATACTCTTTGCATAAAAAAAGGTATATTATTCTATTTAAATTTTAATTAAATTTAATTGGCTCGGGAAAAGGCATTCCAATTAAGCACTTCAGACGAAAGTTATTGCATTTTAAGTATCAGTTTTTTTAAGTTCTTTGGCATCAAAATTTTCTAGTAATTTACTGTTTAAGTTTTGTTACACTTGGTTTTAACTGTGATTTACTTTTTTATGTGTTTCTTATGAGATGGGTTGGTGACAAAAACAAATTATTTGGTTTAAGAATTAAATAAAACAAATAAAAGATGTTCGAATAATGTGGAAGAAGAACAGTAAACTGTGTTTGAAATCTTTTTTAAGAACCAACAAAAACAATATATTCGTCTTTAAAATCAGTTAACTCATTCATATTTATATTATTAAACATACGATATGAAATTCTGAACGTAATGAAAATATGTTAAAATTAAAAGAGTTTGAAATTTTGAAAAAACAAGAAAATGGAACACTTTAATAATAAATTGCTGTGAATAATTTTCAAGTTAAATTATTAAATTTCATCTATCAAATTCAAAGCTTCTTCCGCACACAACAATCGGTAAATTTTCAAATACTTTAAAGAATTCTCCGAACTGAGCTTTTAACACACACACACACGTAGATATTTATCACACAGTTTTCGCAATAAATTTTCTCTGAATTTCCTTGACCAGCAACGACTTTGAACCCGATTCTACATTTTCTTCTGTTTTTCCTTATTTTTTTTTTTCGTGTTTTTTTTTTTGTTGGGCAACTAGATACCTTGATTGCTGACCATGGGGCGTGCAATCAACTGAAGCAAAACCGCAAAATTTCAAAATCTATCAACAGAAATGCGAAATGTGAAGAGAACGTTAAGGTTGCAACCTAAAAGAACATTCACTTCTGTCAACAGAAATCTGTCTATAGAAATCACAAAATAAAAAGAATGAAATACTAAATAGAAAATCAACTTATATATATGTATGTATGTATGTATGTATGTATATTTATAAACATATATAATGTGTCTCAACAGAAGGAACGTAACAAGGCAAAGATGGCAAATATTTGTCTGATGGTTTCTAAAAATTAAACAAGGATTGAGGCGCCACAAATGCTAAATGCGCCTCTGTACACATCAATAAGAATATAGTATATAATGGATTACTCATTCGAATAGTGGAAATTTCTTTTTGCTGCTGTCAAATGACAAATTTTGTTTTGCTAAACTAATGAATGAACTGGAAATAAGTGTGACTGATAGCATATATAGGTTTATTTGTATACTAAAAAATTAGGTATGAGTTGTTTCTATGGATACGAAAAGTTGACTTAATGGCGTTCAAAATAGGTAAACATGTTGAAATATCAAGATTAAAGTAATTTTGAAACCTAAGCCAACATTTTGGAAAGCTAGAAATATGCAAACTAATTTATACAAATACATACTGATACAAATGTATCTTTTGACGTCAGGTTTTTGTTTTTTTTTCTATTTTTGCCGCTCTCTGATATGGCAACAAAAATTATATTAACAATTAGCGGTATGTAAAAATTCTCGCATATCATCATCGTCATACAGAGCTAACGCTTTTTCACCAATATGTGTGAAAATCTAATCAAGTCACACACACACACACACACATGCATACAAGAGCCACAAAGTTGTTATAAATTGCAGAAATATTAATTGAAAAACTTTTTTGCTTCTGTTGTTTTTTTTTTATTTTATTTATTTTGTCAAAATTTCCATAGATGCGTATTTTTTTTGCTGCTCTTTTGTTTTGTTTTTTTTCATCTCTGTTAAGTAATTAAATTTCATAAATGGAAATTTTTCACATACAAAAGGCAGTGACATATACACACACACACACAGATAAATCTATGAAGAAAATATTGGCCAAGATTTGAACATTTGCCAGCTGGCAAATATTGCCAACGATTAGCAAAACGAGTGGGTAAGGTAAGTTCTTGGCCATTTTTTTGATAAGGTTAGCAACATACATATATACATACATATAAACATACTTATGTATGTATGTACATATATATCATATTATACATAGTTGTACATATGCACAGTAAGAGAGTAATCGTAATCAAGCAGAAGATATGGGTGGAAAGAGAGTTGTAAATTTATTGGGGATTTTCCAACAATTGTTTGAAATATTGCAGAGATAATATGATATACATATGTATATATGAAATCTATGCAAAGTCATTGTACTAATTTGGTAAATAAAATTTTGAAATAAATTCCAAGGATTAAAATGGTTTTTCCGACCATAAAAATTAGAAATATTCCATAGCTGAATGCTGTAAATAAATTTAAATGATAATGGAAAAAACATAAAACTTTTTTAACTACAAAAATTTTGGAAATAATATTTCTTAAAATATATTATATAATTTTTTTATTCGTTTGTGCTCAGTGTATTTATCTTTAACCTTATCATTCAATCATTTGCAGCTTGTTTTCGCTTAAACTTCAAAGAGTGCCTGGCCAGACAACAACTCCAATTCCAATTGGCAACTGGGAAGTTCCATCTTTTCCGCTGTTTTCATTTGCTCTTTTTCTTTTTTGCAGACAAAAAATACAGCAAAAAAAATATACAACCCAAACCGAAAATCGTTTCAAATTTCAATTTCCAAGAAAACGTAACGTTCATTCGTTGAGTTGCGTTTGCTGAATACCCTGTAAAATGGGTATATTAGAGTACATAGAATATTCAAAGTGCAAATGAATTAACTCTTTGTATTTGTCTTAATATTGGATTTTGAAAATGAAAACCATGAATATTAAAAATAAAAACAATTGAATATATAGACAAAATAAATCAAATTTAAACTGATCAAATTAACCGAAACAAAATGTAAAGCCCAAAAGGATAATGGCAAAAAAAAAAAATACTTTCTTTTGGTTTACTGTAAATAATATATCTTAGATAATCGGTTAATGGAACAAGTTATAGCTAATAAGGGATAAAGACCAATATTAATATTAATTAATAAACTTTTATAACCAATTTGTTCATCAAGTCTTTAGCCATTTAATAGATTTTTGTAGACTTTTATAATGTAATTATAGCATAAATAAAATAGTGTATAAAGATACAACTACAAAAAGTATAAACTATTTAAAGACAAAAGTTTCAAGAGTGAAGATTTCATATTGTGGAAAACAACAATCGATAAATTTCGATGTATAAAAATAAATATGTGAAGGTATCATAAAGTCGTATCTCTCTGTTGAAATTATTACATTTTGATTTTGTTCATTTTTGTGTTTATGTGCAATGTCGTGCAATATTTTGATTATTGTATACATTTCTGTTTGGACCGCCCAGGGCTGAAAAGCGCAGACAGTGAAGGCATCATCTTACAATTTATACTGTACGCAACTTGAATGAGATATGGCTAGGCGGTGAGTGTTTGGCTCCTTTTATTCAAAAATGAAATTAATATACAAAATAAACATTCAATTCATGTTTATTTTTACAGCGAACAAAAAAAAAAAGGGGACGCATCCGAAAACGAAACGAAAATTCAGAAAAAATAAGGGAACAAGGAAAAATGGCAGGAAAAATGATTTATGAACCAAATATTGCTCTTGTCGTGTTGTTTAAAGAGTTTTTTTCTTTTTTTTGGAAAAAGTTTTTTAAAGACACAATACTGGTAAAATCTTAATGCGTTGATCAACAGTTATCTGCATATACATAGATATTTCTCTGTTTTTGCTTACTAGCAAGAAGAAAAAACAACAAACAAAGCAATTACAAGTGCAAACTGAAAAGCAAAATTTTTCCAGTCACAAAAATTCCCCTTAGAAAAATCAAATATAAATTACTCATATACATAAATAAACAAAATAACATATATGTAGATATACATATATACACTCGAAAAAATATTGATTCAATTTATGATAACATACATATATTAAATTCAATAAGCCTATGAAGATTTCTATAATATTTTACAACAAAGATCTCAAAGTCTCAGAGTTTTTTGTTTATAAAAACTCAAATTTTCATCATTTAGTAACTTTTTTATCTATTGTAATGGCTAATAGAGAAACGTATTTTTTTTTTGAGTGTATGTTTATATTTTGAACGCAGGTTATTTGTTTAGATTTCGGTTCATGGTAATACGCGATCACTGATTCGCAATAACAATTTCATATTATTTATTTATATAGATAATTTTCTTGAATTATGGGGAACTCAATGACAAAATTCTCGTGTAAAAAAGTTTCCATTTACGAATATATATTTATGACATTTAAGACATATGTACATATATAAACGTATTTATTTTTTTTAAACTTCTCCTCCCCTCCCCGCCCGAGATAAATATTGTCACAGACATTACGTTTCGTCTGCGTGTGTTTAAATGATCAGCACAAAATTAACACTTGATTAACACTGGCAAACTCGTGGGAGAGTGGTAAAGAAGTAAGTAAAGTAGAATTAGTAAGCCCTAACCAAAAAAAAAAGTCATTTAAAAAAAAAGTGCAAAACTTTTTTAAATCAAAACAGAACAGGTGATTGTTAAATGGGAGCAAAACGGATAAAGGGATATATGGTTTCGGTTAGATATTTGTTAATTATTTATATTAAACTGAACGCAAGTTGCTCATTATCAGATATTTAACTATGCTAAATGTATATATATATATATATATATATATATATATATATAATAGAATCACGATATTTAATAAATCTCTCACTGAGTGAAAAGATTGGATGATTGATAGTATAAAAGTCACACGACAATCCATTGATCGAAACTATATAACATTAACTTGAAGAACTGTTTGTTAAATAATTCTAAACTAAGAACCGTTAATATTGCTAGATATTTTCTGTTTTTTAAGATTTTAATGCATTTCAAAAGAGTAAAAGCCTCAAATTTAGAAATTAATTTAATATGTCAAAGATATATATGGTATTTATAATATACATAACTTGGAATATTTGGTAAAAAGATGAAAAGAGTAAGTAATTGAAATATATTGACAACAAAATTGATTTTTAGAAATAGGTGAGAAAGAATAATCCTCTATTTCTTTATATCATATTTTAATAACCCTAAAATAATCTTAATTTTCATTTAATCATGTCTAAGACTTAACTTTTTACTAAGATTTGTGACAGTCTCAATGCTATTAACTTTCCCTATTATTTGTATTTTTTTTTAATTTTCTAAATGAGGGGGTTACACTCTATAAATAATTGAAACTTAACTACTATAGTTTTATATAGTGATATATGTATTTATGAAAATTTCATGATACTCAAATGCTTTATATTACTATTATTAGGTCTTAGGGCATCCAACTATGATTGCCATTGCCCCTATGGGTAATTAAAACAAATACAACTATAACAACAACAACAACAATAACAAATAAAGTGCAATCGCCTAGAACAACAACAAATCGTTTAAGTAGGCGCCAGGTCGCGCGTCGTTGGGCAAACTTCACCTCTCCCCCTCGCTCTTTCCCTCGTATTCTCCATGTCTCTTTGTTTCTCTCCCTCTCTCTTGTATTTAGAATCAATTTTAATTCTATATACTTATAGAGCGTTGGAAAATTTTCCACAAGCTTGAAGCACGCGAGCACGAAGCAAACTTAATCTAAACAAGCGAAACACGAATACACCACCAACAACAACAACAACAAAAAAATAAAAACACAAAAAAGGGAAAAACATAAATAAATAATATAAACAAATAGAAGTGAGCAAAAAGATGCAGAAAATGGCCAAGTTGAATGATGATAATGAATATGTATGGGGGCACATACCACACATAAATATATATATATGTACATACATATATATCAATGTATGTACGTACATATGTTAAATCAGGACACTGACTAAAAGATACCCTATAGAAAGCAACTATGTATAATATAACCTCTAATTTGTAAACAATTAACGAACATTGACTCAAAGTAGTCAGAATTTAGAAAGTTCGCAAACACCAATAGAAGATAATAAATTTAATTAAGAATAAAAGATTATGTATTACAACAAACCGTCTCAGCTGTTTATAGAAATAAATAGTTTTTATACCTTGACCTGCTCTAACTTTAATGTGATATAAAACCACATTTTCCATATGTTTTATGCAATTTTGTTTACCGTAATCTACCCTGTGTCACTACAAGTATAGGGTATAAAAAAAGATATAAATTAATGAAACAACAAAACCCAAAAAAAATAGAATATACGGCCATAGTATGTATGTATGTATATATTATTAATGCATATTAATTAACCATTTTCGATGCTACACAAAATCAAGATGTCTGTGTGTGCGTCAAGAGTGAGCGAGAGACAGAATGTGAGAATTGGACAAATTGAGTTGATAAGCGGGGGCGACAATAAGCTGCGCGCGTCGCATTTTTGCGGCGAATTGGCAAAGAGAAGCAGCACGCAAAAAGAAACCACAAATTTATTAGATAGAGCGTAAAGCGTTGAGCATAAGAGAGCGAATCAAATGATGACGACAACAGAGGGCGTTCGTCCGCCTACTTCTACTTCTTCTCACCTCCCCTAAACGGTATGTGCGGGCGGCTGAGGCGACGATGTGTGGGCAGCAGACCGTTTCCTTCTGATCGAGCGATTTTACATTTTAATGTCTCATTTGGCACACATTTTTCATTCGAATTCGATTTATGACGCAAACGACTAGCTCTTGTGTGTATACATGTCTGTGTGTGTGTGTGTGTGTGTGTGTATGTAAAATTGAGGTCACCTTACCTCTTTTTTCTCCTCCCCCACACTATTGCTTCATTCGATTTTTTTTTTTTTTTGCTACTTTTCCTCCAACTGAGGAATGCCATTTAAATGACTCACAAACAAAATTTTTCTGTCCCCCATCACACGGATTTCCCAGACTTCTTGATTGCAATTTAACCAATTTTATTAATGGTTAAACAATGAAAATGCTGTCTGACTCGTATTAATTAATAGACGAGACTATACAATATATACAAACATATATAATATAACTGAATGTACATATGTATATACATATGTATGTATGTATATATGAAATTAAATGTCAGATTACATACATATATATATGTATATACATACATATGTATGTTCTTTCTCGCTTAGCCTTCAGACATCATACTGTGAATAAGCTGTTCATTGCTATAGCTGAAAGTCGGCCAATATTTTATATATTTTATGAATTAAGAATAAAGAACATTCCCATTGTGCAAGATAAAACAAAAAATGCCAGATATAGCATCATATGACTTGATCATATGATGAATATAAACTAAAATAACACAAACATTTGTGGCAAATTAAAATGAAGCAAGCAAGTCGTCCCTGCCGACATTGAGTATACCCTGTACCAAGTAAAACTACTCCATAAAGTCAAAAACGATCAAAATCGCCATCAATTTACAAAAAAAATTCTCTTAGCATGCACTGCTTGCCATGCAGCAACAGCGAACGCATGCTATCTCGCTCACACTTAACAGGCCATTTTGCATGGGGCGTTTCAGTACAAAACCGAAATACGTATATTTCCGATAATTATTGTCCGATTTCGACAAAATTTGGTCAGCTGGTGCATATTGGGTATATTATTAAGTGTGCCAAATAAGAATTCGATATCTTCATTATAGCTCAAGTTATAGTTTTTTCTAAATTACGGGGGCGGAAGTGGGCGTGGCAAAAATTTAAAACAAACTTGAGTTGCTTATACAATAGACGGATGTTGACACCAAATTTGGTTGCCCTAGCTCTTATAGTCTCTGAGATCTCGGTGTTCATACGGACGGACGGACAGACGGACAGACGGACATGTCTCAATCGACTTCGCTATTGATACTGATCAAGAATATATATACTTTATAGGGTCGGAAAATTTTCCTTCTGCCTGTTACATACATTTTAGCGACTTTAATATACCCTATGGGTACAGGGTATAAAAACATTCCAAAGTCTAAACTAAAAAGCAAATAGATAATTTAAAGATAATTTAAACGAAAATTCTTAATAAATGTAAAGGATTTAATTACAATTTAATATAAAAAAGAAAAACAAACATATAGGAAAAGATCTTTTGTTATTTTATTTATATATTTATTGGCCCAAAAAATGTCTTTAATAATAAAGAATTTGCTGTATATTACAAAATGTTTCGAGTAACGTTCTTTACGGTATTTTCTTAATAAATTATTATTTTTTGCGCAAGTAGAGAAATATATAGATATGTATATATTAACCAATATTATATATGACAATATTTCTTGAACAAATTATCGACTTGAAATACTCTTAGGTAACTAGAGATAGATAAAAGCGATCCTACAAAATATATATTTTTTTCACAACTCATCCAAATGTATTGTATATAATAACAAACTAATTATGGATATTGCTAGGTTTTAAAAAATTTTAATTAAAATTTTTTACAAATTCTGATGAGGGTTTTTTAGCTTAAATGAATATGAAAGTTATGAATATTATAGAATTCACCCAAAATTTTATTCTGTTCTATATTTTAGATTAAATAACTTTTTCATCCAAAAAAAATAGCTTTTAGATTCAGTTTTGAATATCTATCTGTTTTCAAAATAATCACATTACGATGTGTTGCCAAAAATAGGAATTTTGCATTTGTCTAAATTTTGCCTCCGCATTCCTATTGGATATATCGTTTCTATATGTGCAAAAATTTTGCATATTCACGGTTAGAAAATTTTATATATCGAAAGTTCATCATTTTAATTGGTTTCAGTTTACTTTGGTTATAATTGATGCATATCTCAAAATGCAGTTAATATAAGACGTCATAAATTTGATTTCAATATTAAGATTATTACACAGTTTATCGAAATATATGTACATATATATTCAGAGATATCACAAAATACATTTGATTCTTATATAAATTTGAGCAAAAGAAACAAAGCAAAAAAAAGACAAAAAATGTTCTTTAACAGGTCGATTGGAATATTTATGTAATTTATTTAAAAATGCAATTTGCAGTTGTGTTTCTGTGTTTCTTTTTTGATTTTGGCACATGATATAAACGAGTTTGGCAAGCAACAAATAATTTCTCTCTCCATCTCTCTCTCTGTCTGTCTCGCTCTTTTTTGGTGTGCCTTCGTCCCGCTCTTTTGGGCCATAAACAAGATGCAAATTAAATAAATCAACATATAGAAGAATTACTTATATATATTTATATTGTATCTATATACATATATATGTATATGAAAACAACAAATGATACAACTAGAAGAATCAAAACCAACTGCCACGTGCCTTAACAACAACAACAACAGCTGCTTGGTATTCCCCATTAATAAAATAAAATAATATAAAAACAAAACGTTATTGTACAACAGAATCGGAAACAAAACATTCAAAAAACAAAGGTGTCAAACAATAAGCACGCCAACAATTCACGAGAAAGAAGAGCAACAAGAAGTTCAAAGACTTTTTAAACCAAATATGGGAGGGAGGGTTAATACGTGATTGGGGAGAGTCACCATAATATACAATTAAATAATTATCATAAAATTTAATAATATTTATGATATGTATGTAGATCTTTAACGTCATATCTGAAATCGCAAATGTAGCAATTTAATCTAGCTTTTGTCTACACTTTGATTTTGGAATATGTCCAAGAACTGTTAACCTACATATTGCACATTGAATGCCCCCTTTTTCCACCACCCATTCCAGTGAATTGAACTGAACTGAATCAAAGCTGAACGAAACAAAAGACCAAATGTGGGCAGCAGGAAGCCATCAACCTCCAACAAGCAACCAACCAGGCCAGCAGCTCCCTCCCACCTTCTGTATCTGGTATAATTACCATATATGTATGTATGTATGTATATATGTAACTTGGCCATGCAATCAACTTGAGATCTCTTTTGCAATATACTTATATGTACATATACTAATACTATATATACATATATATATGTATATTATGTACAATTGCACTTATACGGTCTGGTCTGGTTGAAGTTGTTTAGCAGACGCGCTATGGCCAGTTATTAGGAAGATGATGGCACCCAGAGGGTAACACACATGCACACACACACACACACTCAAATACTGAGATTCACAGTCAAAATGAGATTGCCCTTTCTCAAGAGCCATTTGGACAGCACGGCGACGATTTTGGCTTTTATTGAATCATATGTTTGTAAATGTGTATGTACGTGCCAGGCCATGGGATATATAATACACTATACAGATACAGTTACAAGAGATTTTCTGATTTTTCATTATACAACTACATATGGCCTTTATGGCTAAAACAAAGCAGCACAAAATTTAAAGCAGAAATAATATATTGATTTAATTCACAATAAAAATGAATAACTTTTTTCTACAAATTTAATGGAACTAGTTGAATATAAATAAATTTAACTTATTTGTTATTTAGAATTTTTATACCCTGTACCCATAGGGTAAAAGGGTATATTAAAGTCGCTAAAATGTATGTAACAGGCAGAAGGAAAATTTTCCGACCCCATAAAGTATATATATTCTTGATCAGTATCAATAGCGAAGTCGATTGAGACATGTCCGTCTGTCCGTCCGTCCGTCCGTCCGTCCGTATGAACACCGAGATCTCAGAGACTATAAGAGCTAGAGCAACCAAATTTGGTGTCAACATCCGTCTATTGTATAAGCGGGTCAAGTTTGTTTTAAATTTTTGCCACGCCCACTTCCGCCCCCGTAATTTAGAAAAAACTATAACTTGAGCTATAATAAAGATATCGCATTCTTATTTGGCACACTTAATAATATAGCCAATATGCACCAGCTGACCAAATTTTGTCGAAATCGGATAATAATTATCGGAGATATACGTATTTCCGTTTTGTACTGAAACGCCCCATGCAAAATGGGCTGTTAAGTGTGAGCGAGATAGCATGCGTTCGCTGTTGCTGCATGACAAGCAGTGCAAGCTAAGAGAATTTTTTTTGTAAATTGATGGCGGTTTTGATCGTTTTTGACTTTATGGAGAAGTTTTACTTGGTACAGGGTATACTCAATGTCGGCAGGGACGACTTGCTTGCTTCATTATATTTCAAGTTGTTATTCATTTTGTTTTGAAATTGTAACAATTAATCGGATATTTATATTTCATATGTTTTATATGTATGCCCAAAAGCCATGAATAAGTGTTTAAGATTAAATTAATAATAACATTTCCTGATTCTTTCTTAATTCAAAAAATTATTTAATTCTATAGAAAGTACTTTAATGATAAACACATGTCAAAACACTAAAGCCCCGAATGTAGAATAAATATGAATAACTCTTTTAGATTAAGCCAATTTCATTATCGTTTGGCCAATTCAAAGTGTAAATATATATTCGTACTAGCTATTTCATTATTATTCATAATTTCTATTTAATATTTCATATATTTACAAGAATATGCGTAATTCCATTTGATTACGTTTAGACTCTAGTGCGATAGCCACCAGCAATGACCAATGACTGCTATTTTAGCCAACTGACGGCATTATTTTAACCATAAACTCTTTCTCACTGATAGCAGGCCAAGTATGAAAGGATAGGCAAAGGTGTTTATATTACTACAAAGTTGTTGTAGTCCCAAACCAGCTGGCACATTCTACATACCAATTGTGTTATCAGCATCTAAATAAGCACGAGTACTGATAGTGTCCGTACACACATACACAGACATACATACATATACATATGTATGTATATACGAGATATATTCATATATTGGGCTCTTGGGTGCGCCGGTGTGAGTAATGACTAGATTTAGCTGGATAACAATGGTAATTCCTTGTGATAATGACAATCATAAACAACAAGTCGAGTGGGTGAGCGTCCACGTTGCGACTTGTACTAACTGCAAGTGTGTTTGTGTGTGTGTGTGGGCCGCTAGTTGATTTGAATTTTGGAATTGAGTTCAGACCAGCTTAAGCTGACTTAAGTAACAGAATTACTACATTTTGCTTAACAGGATTTCATCAATTATTAAGTGAAATTTTTGTTTTCTTTTAAATAACAAAATTTTTAAGTTTCTAAAATTTGTTGAAACTATTAATCAAAATATCCAAAGACGTAAAATATTTTAACAAAATTTCTTATATATGTAAGTATCGTTTTTTACTTCGTATCGCGAATTTTACTTTGCCAGATCATAAATCAGATAAGTTTCAATTTATGCCTAATTTATAATTCTGCGATAACTTCTTAAAAACAAAAAAATATGTACATATAAAGGAGAGCAGCTTATTTTATAGAAATTAAGAAATCAGTTACTAAGAAAATAACAATAATTTCTCTCCCTTATTAATAATATTATAAAACTCAAATATTGTCCATTCAAATATTTGTATGTATAATAAAAATTGATAATAAAAGAGAATATACATATAAATCCCATATTAATATCTAAAGAAATATTAATTGTATGTGTTAATTAGATTTATAAAACGCAAATTTAATATTTTAAAAAAATGTTATAAACTTTTATCAGTTACAGTTTATCAGTTATTATTGCTCTTATTTTTTAGAACTAAAAATTTTTTGAAACTCTAATTGCGTTGCATACAAATTTTCAATTAATTATAATACATACTTGAAATATTTCTTAAATATTATTAAGATTTCATAAGTAAATTCATTAATCATATGTATTTGTTTCAGTAATTACTAAGAAAACAAAGAAAAGGCATACCCGGAATCAATATACTAACTCATTAGCAGTTAGTCACCAACAAAGGAAATGAAACTAAACGCTTTGGGTAAATTATGATTAAATTTGAAATGCATAACTAATATATTTATTAAGATTCTATTTAATCATTGTTTCATATTTATCGCATCCGTAAAAAAAATGAAGGCAAAAGTTGAAAAAAATAAAATCATTCTGAATCCATATAGTTTAATCGATCTAGTAATTGGGGCAGTAAAATCTTTAAATTACTCGAATCGGACTAGAATTCTTAGTACAATTTTATTTTCGATGTTATTTCCCTGTGACTTTAACGCACACTGACGCCATCTAGCGGTTAGGTAGGTATATTTATAATACTTTTACTGATGCATAAATGGCTTTAGTGGCATGACTTTGTAGTTTCGTTTTTTAAGGAAATTTAGTTTAATGATGAAATACAATTCGTATTGTATTTCAGCATTAATTTTAAAAATTTTTATAACTCAACGACTTAAACATACTCTTTTTATCTATGCGTACAGGGTATAGAAAACGAAATTTAAAACTGAGTTCAAGTCAACCGCAAAAAACAACAACAACTGTGTATACACATACATACCTACATGCACATGTATACATATATGTATGTATATGTATATGTTTAGATGTTTCTACAAATGTATGCAAGTGTGTGTGTGTTTGCGTGTGTGTGTGTACATAAAACAATAGCAAACACAAAACAAAATGCGACAAAATCATTTCCGTTACAAAAACAGCAACAACTAACAGACCAAAAGTAAAAAGACTTAATGACTAAACTTGTCAGGCACCCATACACCTACACGACCCATACATATATACATATATGGATGTATGAGTGCTTGTACTCTATGTATGTGTGTTTTGTATGTTTGCTGTTCTCTTGATAAAAGAGCAGCAGCAATAACACCAACAACAAAGTGACAACAAAGCGAATTGAACTCAATGAACGCACCGAGCGACCGCACACCTGTCTGCCACCTAGACAACCAAAAGAGAGGGTGGGAGGAGGGGAATGTGGTAGTAAGTCGGCCACAACAGAGAATTTTGTTAAAGAGAGGGGTCAAGAAGTGTGTCTCTATGTATGTATGTACATACATATGTATGTATGTGGTAGGCTGCCCAGACAGCTTATCGTAAATGCGTTGCGCATTCTTTTTTCCCCTTTTCCCTGTCCCTCTATCACTCCCTCTATCACTTTCAATGGCTTGCTCGCTCTCTCTCTCTCTCTTTCTCATTTGGAAAACCTTCGAATACAAAAACGCGCAATTTCCTTCAGAGTTTAATAAAAAATTATGATATGCTCTACTATATCATAAATAACAATAATCATAATTAAATTGTATAACATTTTTTTGTTGTGTTGTTATTCTTTCTTATTGTTTTTTTTTTCTTTCTTCTTTTTCACGCTTGGACGCTACTTGAAATTCGCCGCAGCGACTTACTAATACACATAATAATATAAACAATGTGTATTTGTATGTGTTTCCATATGTGTATGTACTTACATACATACATACATATATATGTATATAAGTTGCTCAGTGTATGTATATGTAGAATGCTTTCGATCCACAAGGGGGACTTTCGATTTTGTCAAATATTTTAAAAAACATTTTTAAGAATAGTTTCCAGATTTTGTGCAATTATAAATTTGGTATTAACACACTTAAATATTAAACACAAGAAACAATATTTCAATATGGGCTAAGAATAATACATAGATCAAATAACATATTTTTCCTCTTGTAAAACTTTTCTAGTTTCTGGACTAAATAACTTTTTTTTTACACATAAAATTGATTTTAAATGATTCCAAGAATAAATTAAGTAAATGTGACTTATTTTTTTTTTAATTACTCAAAATAAAGGGTTGAAATTTGGAAGAGTTCCCCCCCATAGAATGGGTCACTGTTCTACAAAAAAGGCAATGCCATAGCCATCGCGATAAGCAAAAATAAAAGAAAAACAAGCTGGCAACGCCACATTGAGAATCCAACGGGGGCTGATCAGCTGCGAAGGCAAAGAATCAGCGTCAACTCTCTCTCTTTATGTCTCTCTATGCATTTTATCTCATCTTGTGCTGCAACTTTAAATTGCATCTATAGGATTCTATAAATGCTATCTATATACATACACATATGTATGTACCTATGCATATTTATATAGATAGATATGTATATACATATGAGGATATGCTCACTTTTTAAGTTTTATTTGCTTTAATTTTTAGCATCTACTCTAAAATCTTGTATTATTATAATGATTTCTTCTTATTTTTTTTTTTTTTGCTTTTTGAGGCGTTATGCCTATTATTTGACTTTCGATAATTGTAACACGAGCACTCGGCACTTTTATATATGCATATATACAATTTTTTTTTATTTTTTTTTTTTTATATCGCGTAAGATATTTTCACACCTTGGCACAGACGCTCACATACAGAAACACACGCGTACATATGTGCACGCACACATACAATGCGAGAGCAGAAGAAGAATTGAGCACGCGACCGTTGATCGCAAAACGTTTCATTGGCTTTTTGCAGAAGACCTCAAGAATGCTCACATAGTATCTTCAAGATACTTTTTTGCCATTTCATTTATACTGCACACGCCGCCGCAAAACTCTGCCCGAGTTGTATTATAAAGAAAATTCGTTTTATTTATTATTTAATTTTCAATTGAAATGCAATTTGTATTATATTTATTTTGTTATTTATTTATTTTTTTTTTATTTTTGTATTTTCTCAACATTTATTTCGATCTCGGGCCGCTTTTGTCGTCGCGTTCGCGTCCATACACGTTGAATATCTGAGCGATACTGAAGCAGCACACAGCAGAAGAATAACAAAAACACAAGTATCTCGGCAAAAGTATCTCAACAAAGCAAAAGCACTCAAACTCATTTCAGTTGAGTGGCAAAGACAAAGTTTGAGCTTTTATTTCATTTCTTTTTTCTTTTTCTTTTTTTTTTTTTGTATTTACTTTTTTTCCTGTAGTTTATCGCGAGCGATTAATGAACTTTGGTGAGAGGGAGAGCTGCTCTATCTCTTTACCCTTTCCTTTCATGTTCTCTCTTCTCTCTCTCTCTCTTATTTTTGTTTGCTTTGTTTATTCGTTTTAGTAATAGTTTTTATTCTTGCATTCCATATGCATTCGTATTCGCATACGTATACGTACGTATACGTTATATGTACATACAAACAAACAAACATACATACATAGATACATACATACATATATTCATGTTCGACTTGTTGATAGCGCCAGATTTTCTTATCAGCTCTTACCAATATACATATGTATGTATGTATATACATATGTATGTATGTATATGTATGCACTATATACGCATTTGTATGTAACTGTATCTGTGTACGTGTGTGTGCTCCCTGGGAAATTAGCGATTTTTATTATTTTTGTTGCTTTTAACTTGACCGTGGCCCTAATTGATTGCCCTAATGTATGGTAGGCAATACAAAAGCTTTCAAGCAACAAGTGAAATATATTTTAGATGAGCTTTGCGAGATCAAATATTTTGATTACAATAGAGAAAAAATTAAAATATCCTTAAAAGAGAAATGTCCTTTGAATTTCTTCAATTTATAAATAGTTCAAACTTGTTTAGAAGTAGGATGATATAATTATCTCGCATATGGTTTAAGAGTCCATCCACTAACTTCAAAACTATGTTCCAAAAATTTTAAACATTTTCCAGCTTTGAAAACATTTTAAACAACTGTTTTCTTATTCTTGTCTCTTTTTTTCTAACTCCAATAACAACTATTTAATTATAAAAAAAAACATTTGCAGAACATGACTCAAATAGAAAAACAAAATGCACCGTTAGTTAAGGTTTTTTTGTTGTCATTTCAAGTGATAAACTTTTCGATAACTTGCAAAGCAAAAGCTTTTTTTTTTTGACTTTACAAAAAGCTGTCTGACAATTTACGATATTGGCTTAAACTTTTGCTCATTGCCAAGTTGCCGGTAGTCAACAACGAAACGAGACAAAAAATGTTGACTCAAAATTGTTTTGCTTGTTGAGTGGCGGCTTTGCGAAAGCGGAAACGGAAATGACAGCTTGAGTGTAAACGTGCAAGCGTGTCTGTCTATCTGTGTATGTGTGTGTGTGTGT
Source organism: Drosophila emarginata (assembly GCA_037075365.1). Classification (NCBI taxonomy): domain Eukaryota; kingdom Metazoa; phylum Arthropoda; class Insecta; order Diptera; family Drosophilidae; genus Drosophila; species Drosophila emarginata. The sequence goes on from JBAMCD010000012.1 coordinate 1,497,491, forward strand.
GTGCGTGAGTGTGAGCCATATGCCACTAACAACATTGGCTTCCTGCCTATAGCTAAAAAGTGTTGACAGAGCGTGTGACAGTCATTTATAATACAATTTAGTATTGACTCTATTACAAAACGATTTTAGCCTAGCTTTACTGTACTTTCCACGCGACGACAACCATAAATTGTGTAAAGTTCTGTAGCCACTCGGCTGGTTGGTTCGCTGGTTGGTTTGTTTGTTTGTTTACCCCGCTGTTTGTTTGGCCGTTTGTTTGAAATTAATTAAAAGTTTATGTGATTGTTTTGCCATAGCACAAGTTTTGGCCTAACCCCAGATACCGACACCCCCCACCCCCCGTATTATAGTTTCCGATAGAAAGTCATATAGATATTATATTTATCATTTGGCTTAATTGTTTATCTACAAATTGATTGCTAACGATTGCAAAAATTTAACATAAAATCCATTGAAAGTTTCTCTAGAGCTAAGAAATGAGTTCAGTTCAGGAGAACAATTATTAAATATTAATGAGTTTTCACTGTCAATTAAAAAATGTATTTCAAAGGTAGCTATTTTTGTACACTTCAATTCAATTTCATATTCGACCGTTGTAAATTTTAAGACATCCCAGAATACGTATTCTGTCTGTCTGTATATAAATATTTGATGGCAAACATCTCCTAATGACTGAAAAAGGCTCAGCAGGCCAAAAAAAGAAGAAAAAAAAAATAAAAAGAACAAAGTAACAAATCAGACAAAAGGGCAATAATTTTCTACAGTCGTTCTCTTTGTCTTTGCGAGAGCTAAAAAACAATGCCAAGCATTATTTACACAGGAAAACAGTGTGAAAGGACTTCAAATGCGAAGACATTGAACTTTGATATGCCACAATTTTTCGATTAATTTTCATACAAATTAATTTACTAGAATATTTTTAGCTAAGCTATGTGCACTAAAATTAAGAAGTTTGCACTAACTTTAAGTTAAGTTAAAGCCAAATGTAGGATATCAAATTAAATGGGAAGCAAATTAAGTTGTATGATTTTATTGCTCTTTGATTAAAGTGTCTCTAAAGATTAAGAAGAAAGGTCTCTGGCATATAAATTAGTTTCTAACGATCTTGTAAAAAAAATGATCACCGAAAGGCTTTAAAAGTTAAGTTATATCTAATGCTCTATTTTGAGAATTAAGAAACATCGGTTAGAAGAACTATTTCTTTTTGACGATAGTAAAATATATAAATCCTGAGATTATTTACTGATTATATACATATATTTCTAGGCAATATATCTGTTACACGTTTGCATAAAAAACCCATTCCAATTTCAAGATAATAAAGACTATCAAAGATTTAATAATTTGTTTGCTTTAGTTTTTGTACTTACCAATTTTGCGACGAGCTCGCCATAAAACGGGTGGTGCTGCACTATTTGGAGACGAAGCCATTTTGTTAAATCAAATCTGTAATAAAACAAGAGCAAAAAAAATAATTGAATTAAATTCGTTTCTCATGAAATTTATTTTGAAATAGTTGAAATTGATTTGAAGCAGAAATGAAATTCCAATTAAAACTATTATTTCAATTTCGTTTTCATGTTTGAAAAAAAATTGATTTGCTGATTGTTAAAACAATTCTGTGGAAAAACCCAAAGGCGAATATCCGCAAAACTTTTCATGTTGCCTCGCCTTGAAATTGCCAAAAAAAAAATAAAACAGAAGAAAAAAAATAACTAGCGATAGCCAAAAAAAAAAAAATTACAAATGCTTGTACATCCGCCAGCAAAAACCCGAATCAACTCAAACCAAAATGTATGAATGTATATGAATGACAGAGTTGATTAATGGAACCAGCAGTCAAAGTAACATCATTAGACTATTTATGAATGTCCGTAAGAAATATGCAAAATTAGCATAATGCAAAAAAAAAATATAAAGAAACAAGAGTATAATTTATTGCTTTTCATAAAAGATTTGTAGTTGGCAAACATGAAGAAAAATTTAAAGAAAAGTCAGCAGAGAAACATTTAAAGTAAAGTACACAAATCAACTGAAAGAATAAAGTCAATTATTATTAAACAAAAAGTTTAAATTATAATAAAGTAGTTATTAAGAATAAATGATTTCTCACATATGATTCATATGACACACATTTTTATGACCTAAATACGATTCAGTCATGGTGGTCATATCTTTTCAGAAAGCATTTATGTATTTAATTGTGAGAAATATATCTGAAATCCAAGAGTACAAAGTCAAGATTTTCTTTTATATAAAGGGAAAAAAACACTTGGCCTCTGAAACTTTATTATATATATATGATATTATTGGAAAATATTCCATTGTGTGGTTAATACTTGAAATACTAAAGCAATAAAATTATTCATATTTCTTTTCATTTAAAAAGGGGAATTCCAGCTATTTATTTTTCAAAATAACATTATGTATCTGCAGTCTTAGGAATGCATAATTGTTATGTTGTTTTTACATAAATATGAGCAACATTATGTTTTTTTTCAGAAGGATTTAAATAAATCGTAATAGTATGTGATCATGCTGGATATATCTGTAATACTGATTGAAAAGTCATGTATATATTAAATTTAAAATTAAAAAACTTACTTCCTGATCAATCAGATCCTGTACTAAAACCTAATCATAACAACCTACTTTATCACTTAAATTATTTAATAAATGGACATAAAATGAAATACTTAAAAATGAACTAGAAGATTATGTTTAGTACCTTTTAAATTAGTTAACTATTTTCTCCAAGTGTATCTTTTACATATATTTAATCAGAAAAAAAAAAACGTATAAGCCAATTGTTATCATTAATCTTTACTAAATTTATTATTCAAAAAATATACAAAAGCAGATCGAACCATATAGCGCGTTATCTATTTATTTAATAAGCTTCAGTGAATAGAAATACCGATTTGTGAAAACAAATGAAATTCTCTATGAATGAATCAATTTCTACATATCAAAAGCCATCAATAAATTTCATTCAATTCTAAAGCGAATCGCTTACGACCATCGATTGAATTATGGTCCATTAGGTTTTCAAGTTTTGTCTTTTTTCCCCATTTTATTTTAATGGCATTTGTCACGCATTGTTTCTTCTTCTCTTTTTAATGCCTTGCGTTGGCTCACATGTTTCTGTTATTGGTCTTATCAGCATGGAGGGTTTCATCAAGACCCAGTCCTTATCATTAGCAATAACAGCCACCAAACGACAGCGACCTTGACTTTTTATCTCATAATTGCGGCAGTTGTCGCACCAGTCGTCCACTCAAAAATTGCCGTCAAAGCGAACAATGTCAATGAACCAAGCGAAATTATGAAGATATTTGTTTTTTTTTTTCAATAGACAAAATTTCAATTAAAATTTATTAAAACAAATGTAGCCAACTGAATTTGTGACGAAGTTGATTTACCCTTGTGAATTGTTATTCGAATCTATCCAAAGATTTTTAAACAGCATTTTAGGAACTAAAAGTAAAAAAAAAACAAATCGGTTTTAAATGTTCCTTGAAGCAGCAATTATGTTATGCAAAAAACACTTAATTTTAATTTCAAAAACACTTTTATGATCCTATAAACAAAAATGTTCTTAGACAATAACCATGTATAAATTCACAATTTTTTAATTTATTTTAATCTCTTGACCAGAACAAATTGAAAATGTGATCGTCAATTGAATATTTATATAAAAACATTTGATATATCCAAACGATATATATCTAAACGATTGCTAAATTTTTTATATATTTATATTTTTTATAAATTTCATTGCTTTTGGTATAAATTCTAATTCAATGATACAGATAATTTTAATTAAATGTACAGCATAAAACAATTAAATTAATTGTACTATAATGAATGAACTAACTATAAAATGTAATAAATGGTCAAACGAATTTGATCAAATATACGGAGGAGGGAAGGGTATATAAATTGTTCACATTGTTCTGTCACTTCCTATCTTCCCCCTATCTGCTGATTTTTAGCACGTTTAGATTATAACTCTTTGATAAGGACTTAGGAAAACAGACATAGAGAGAACCGTAAAATTAATCCGGCAAAAGTAGCTGCGTTGCGATGCATTCGAATGATAGTGTCTGTTTGTTGTTATTGTAATTTCTTAAAATTTATTTATTGGCTTGATCTACAATAACAATTTATTAATGTGGCGCCCGTTTGCCGATGTGTCGATCAAATGTCTATGATTAGTTAAGAGTAAGGTGGCAGAGGGTAAAACTAAAAGAGGGGGGGTGGTAAAGGCATTCCCTGCCCTAACCCCCTTTTTTTTTCTTTTCTATTTTGTTAGATTATTATTGCGCACGTTGTTTGCTTTGAACATGTGCAATTAGTGGTTACAAAAAACAAAAAAAAAAAAAATAAAGGAAAACAGAAAACACACACGCCAAGACAATAGAAAAATGAATTGCAAATAGCCAGAAAATGAACAAAATGAAAAACTCATTAGATAACTCTCACATGGCATCGAGAAGTTTCATAAGGTAGTGGATAACTGTAACTGCGCATAAGTGTAACTATATACAGCGACCCGATTTATCGTCGATCTTCGATCTTAATGGCTTTCTAACAGTTTTGACACAAAAAAAAATGAAATACAAAATAACAAAGCAAAGTAAAACCTTAGTACGGCAGGTAGCTAATGCACGTGTTTAATTTGCAAAACATTGAAAGAATATTAAACAAAATAGTGTAAGCACTTATGGTAATAACTTTTTAAAAGTGTTTAGCATTTACAATCTTTCCGGTTTTCTGTATTGATTAATACAATTGAACCGCAATATTGACAATTTTAAATTGTGAATCATTTCGATATATTCTATTGAATTTTTATATATCTACATTTTAATCTTTAACTTGAATGAGTAAGTTCCACGAAACATGAGAGTATACAAAATATGTGGATATATATTTAGAGTACCAATAATTAATATTTAATTCTTACCTTTACTTTGAGTAATTATGTTTAAGTTTCTAAATTATATAAAAATAAATTACCATTAGTTCGATTTGTTATATACCAATTATATACTTCCTGCTCAAATACCAAACAGAATGGTTTTAATAATTGCCAAATAATTAGCAAATTAATTTTTGAATAATTACTTAAAAATTATATTGTAACAACTGGCATACAAACTTACATAGTTTATTCTACTCTACATTTTTACTATATAACAGTTCGCGAAACTCGTAAAAAAAAACTGACGAAATGAATAATTAATTTAAAAAGAAACCCAAAATATTATTTAGTTTTTGATCAATCAATCATTCAATGTTTGTTGCGTTTTCACACATATAATAAAATAGACACAATATTTTGCCATTTTTATGTATGTTGAAATGTCAAAAAAAAAAAAAAGACGTAGACGACCTCAACTTTTGCACAATAAATTTCACAACATGATCAAAAATATAAAATTAAAAAAGAAAAAAAAAAGTCGTCGAGTACTGAGCGAATTATTAATTAATGGGAAGGGCGTAACACGCAAAATTTTATAAAATGCGTAATCATTGAAATAAACCATAATAACAACAAGCAATAACAATTCAAATACTTGTACATACATTAAAGACCATAAACAGAAAATTATTATTGCAATAGGCAGGGGCCCAATAATATTGCGAACAACAACAAGCCAAAACACAGCAGCTAATGATGGGTAAACAACGCACTATACAACCAACAACAACAACTAAACAAATATAAAAAAAAGTAAACCAAACGTCACAAATAACGCTAGTCAACAAAAACGAAGAAGAAAAAAATCAGCCAACAAGAAAGGAGATACGTTTCACAAATCAGAAACTCACAACAACTAGGTGAGATATGGTGGGCGTAGGTCCCACACACACATACATACACACACCCACTTATACACACACATTCTCAAATTGGACTAGGTCGAGCCAGTGGAGACTTCAAGTTGGCCAAGCCAAGAGGCAGGCAACAAATCAATCAGTAAAACCGACAAAATAAACATTCAAAATAAAGCGGCCTGTTTAGAATTTTAATATATTGCTACGAGCCAAACTTGAATTGGACTTCAGTTTATTCGTATACTCTTGGAACTCCGAGGTTATTCCTATTGCAAAAAAAATGTACATATTCACAAAATGTCAGATTGGGATTTCAGATGGAATTTGGGGTATGATCGAAGTCTGATCTTAATTAAAGAGTAGAAACTTAACTGGAAATATTAACCACTGCATGAAATGCTTTTCCCAGTTATAAGATTTTGAATTAGTTTACCTGAAAAAATATATTTTTTAAATTCAAATCCAAAACGAACCTTACGTATAAATATTATTTTTTAAGCATAATAAATATATAGTCATGGATATTATTCTTTCCCTATAATAAATTTGGAAGGTACTAAAAAAATAAATGTATTAAATAGAAACTTCCTGGAAACTTAAAATAAATTTAAAATTTTTTAAATAATTACAACGTCTGGGGGGAAAAAACAAATATTCAGAAAATCTAAATTTTTGTCACCTAAATTATTTTTAAATATTCTATAATAATATTACATAATTATAATATTTATATATTATTTAACGAAACGAAACACTTATATTTTATAACTTTTTTTATAATATAACTAATAATATATTTATTATTAATATTTATTTTTATATGAAAATTCCTTTAATTTTTCTAAACAGTTCGTTAATTTTTCAAGTAAATGTAAATTTAAGAGAACATTACTTTTTACCTTTTCAAAAGTAGCTTAAGATTTGATTTTTAGGCTTTGAAAATTTATTGTACTATGAAAAAGCTTTTTTTAAAACTTCCTTTTAGTAGGAAAATAAGATAAAACATTTTTCAAATGCCTCGTTATTGTAATCCATTTTCAGAGTATACATTTGTCATTTTAGACTTTAAAACCAGCCAAAAAATAAATGTCCTTTTTCTTTTATTTTGGTAATTGTTTATGAAATATGTTAAATATATTTCGTATGTGCTTGTTTTTTTTAAGTGATTAAACGTTGCCTGCTGCATGCCAAAAATTATTTTCTGGGCCATTACTTTGCCCCTGGCATTGCCTCTGTCCCTGCACGATATGAACTTTCATATTTTTTATTTTTATTTATTTTTTTTTCGGTTATGGGACTCACTCACTCACTCAGTCAGTCATTTGGTTAGTTAGTCATTGGGTCTGCTTTGGCTTATGGTTAATGCGTCGTTTAAATGCTGACATGCATGTCATGATAGATAAGATATACGAGTGGCCAGATATCACCGCCATATACTGAATATATATATATATATGTACATACATATATATATCTTTTGTATACGCTTGGCATATATTTGTTGTTTGCGCAGATTTGCTGGCACTGATAATACCAAACGACAGCGTCCTCTGCTGCCTGTGTGGCATGATATCAGTGGCAAGTGGTAAAAGAAAGAACGAAAACTTTGAAAATAAAAAAGATATATACGAGTAAATACGAATATGATTATGTGTGTGTGTGTGTTTGTATTTGTATTTGTCCATGGCCATCAACAGAAATGCTAAAAGCCACGCGCATTTGAAATTAACATAAATATGATGATTAAGAGTGTAAATTTCACCTGGCTGCACTTTAATTGTTATTGGTATATTTATAAAATGGAACTCCCTCTTTTATATTGTTATTTCATTCATTGTCCGTTGACTGGTGATCAAAAGATGCTGATTCACAAGTGATTATCAGTATCGTCAGCATCGTTTACCATCGCATTATCTGGAACCTGTCCAACTTTATTGGAAATACGGTGACATCGCCAAACTCTGACTCCTTTCATTAATTAACAATGTTGTGCAAATGACGTGCAAAAAGGTGACGCACAAAGTCCAACATTTTGGAAGTTTTTTTTTAATCAAGAGGAATTTCATTAATGACACAAATGGAAATACAAACATCAATAATCATTTGATAAGGCAATACGGAAAAACCCTTGACATCAGTTTCGAATACTTTATACAGTTATTCGATATGACTTTCAAACAAACAAACAATTAGAAACTCAATAAATTAAAATTGGTAATTGTTTTAATTTTGATATAAAATCAAATGACTTTCAAAAAGTAAAGAATCCATTGTAATAGATTGAAGTAAAGTTTTTGCGTTAAATGTGCCCATCAATATACCAAATAAAACCGGATTAAATCTTGAAATATCTGTTTGAATCAATGCGATCCAGTAACCAGTTTCTGATCTGATTAGTATATTTTCACATTGATCACGTTGCGTTAGAATAAACTAGTTGTATATTGGTTTTAAGCTCAAAATATTGGCATCATTCTACAAAATATCAATCCTTATTAAAAAGGCCTTCGATCATACTTGTGCTTTCTAAAACGATCTAAAAGACATGACGATTTATGATGAATGTTTTTTTTATATAATTTTACAATTAAAAGTATTTCGTCAGCAAATTTCTAATCTAAACACGGTATACTTTTATCTTAATCAGTTTAGTTAAATGGTAAATTGGTTATTCCAAAAGTGTTGATTGGAAATTTCGTACTTGGTTGGAGTTCCCTGGATGTCTAGAAATAATTGATTAACTTACTATAATTATTAGGTTAAGGTTTTGAAAAATAATTTAATTAACATATTTATAGTATATTATTTAGATTTAGTTAGTTTTAGTTTTGTTCTTTCTAGAAAAATATTTAAGAAATTTAAAATTAAAAAAAAAATTTCTGGGAATCGTTTTTCGAAATGATTTTCAAATGTTTTCATAAGCTAAGCTAACTCAACTGTAAAACTGAAATCGTTTCCTCTACGAATATGGTACAGTCATTATTTATAAAACGAAATTGGAACGGGTTTTATTGCGTTTGAGTGATTTCTTATTTATTTATTTATTATGAAATTGCTAAAACAATTAGTTTCTTAATATTTCATAACATTTTATCATTCTTTTTCGTGAAAACCACTAATCAAAAGGAATTCCGAGTCATTATACCAATTCTGTATAAAAACCGGAATATTATATAAATTTCAGTTATATGACTTGCATTGAATTCCTTTTATTTATTTTTTTTTTTTGTTATCAGACATTGCCTTAAAGTAACTTGTAATAAAGCAATTTAATTAAATAGAGGGCATAAAAATCCAAAGTTAAATCTAAGCCACATATAATATTTTTCAACACCTTTTTGTTTTTATTTTTCTAACCCCGAAAAATATGATAGGCGAAAAAAAAAACCAAGAGTTTATCTCATGCTTGGTAAATGGTCTAATTATCTCAGTCCATGTGCCAACTGGCATGTAGACATCTGTCAGTTCGCACAGCGCCCACACGGCCGTCGCCCCCAACTCACCCCTCCCGTCTACAAGTGTCTTGGCATCAGAGGAGATGACACCCAACCGGGTCTGTTACTTTTTATTGTTGTTAATTAGACATGCAAGTATCACGCTTGCCTTTTTGGACAACAATTTAAAGAAAATAAGAAATATATAATAAAAAAAAAACCTATCTATTAACAAAAAAAAAAAAAGAAATAGCCACAAAGCAATACAGCTAATGTGATAGTTAAAATGCGAAACACGTTCGCTTTGCTAGCTGGATTGTATCAATCTAAAAGTGCTGAAATAAATGTCAATACTGAAAACCTTAAAACTCTGGGCTAGGTGATTGATATTGTTCAGGAAGTGATTGAAATTGTATCGTATAAGGAAGTCATTGAACGATTTATTTGCGTGTTACTTGTGGTTTGTAGGTGTGCAGTGAAGGCATACTTGTAACAGCCACTGTAAGTAATAAACATCAACTTTTTACGTCTTTTTTTTACTTTTTTTCACACAAGTCAAATTCAATGACAGTCCAATTTCCATTACGATAGATGGCAACGTTAATTAACTAACTGTAAACTAAGCTGATGCTCCATCGCAACGTGTCATTGAGTGACTTTTTATTTCTCCACAAGATTTTTTATTATTTTGTAACAAAAAAAAAAAAAAAAAAATAAAAAGGTAATGAACATTAAAGCGGATTTCTGTAACAATTAAACTCAAGACACGTAGAGGGATTATGGGGGGTAGGGTTAAGAGGAATGGGGGGAGGTGGGGGGTAAGGAGATGTTGTAGTGAAGACACGCTATAAACATCAAGTGACTGACTGAAGTATCTTATCTCATGACCATATAACATGTACCTGTATATCTTTTACCTGTACCTATATACCGTTATTCGGTTAACGAGCTCCGCTTGACTGGAAAAAAAATCTTTTGACAGTCTCAAGCAGCCACTCAACCCACTCACACAAACACACACGCACACACACACACACACATTCATTATTGCAGCAGAAAAAAAGTAAAGATTAATAATAATAGAAATATAATAATAATAAAATAAAAAAAAATGGGAGCATAATATGAAAACAAAGAAAATTTACAAGCTGAAACTACAGCCAAAAAAATTTAACCCAAAAAAAAAAAACAAATAATTAAATTTAATTGTAAAGGAAAAAGTCAAACAATTAAAAATAACAAAACAAACTTTCAATAGAATAGACTTCTATATATAGAATTTAAGTACTTCTTTCTATTTATATACCCATCATTCAATGATTTTTTTTATCATTTTATACATTTCTCTAGTTTTTCGCTCTTCTTATTCCCTTCTTCTAATAATCCTCTTATTAAGTTTCGTTCAGTTGGCATGTCTATATATAGCACTATACTAAAGACGGCTTGTTTTATTATATATATAGAATAAGATTGGCATATAACCCCTTTTTTACAGTCAATAACCCGATAGTTTCTTTGCCCTCATCGGAATTATCGATTTTAATGAACGGATTATAATTGTATAGTAATCTTTTTCTTTATATACAATAAAACAATGAGTCTCTGATATCTGTTAAAATGTTATATGAAGGCATTATAAAGTAGATTATTTAAGACAATTGGCAATCCTTCTTATGAAGGGTGGAATGGTTTAAAAACTTTTGACATTATTGTCTTTATCAAGTGACGGATATTTTATACTCCTTAAATTTCAATCTGTTAGAATTTACAAGATAAAAACAAAATTGTCATTTCTTAAACTTTTTAACAACTGGAAGAAAAATATCTTAAAGTTTTAGTTGCTCTACTTAAAAATTAAATTTCTTACTTAATAAAATAATGTATATTTTATTACTTTAACTTTTTAACTTGTGAAAAAATGATTTTTTTGTACAAAGAACTTTTTTTCAGGTTACTTCAGTCTCAATTGGCAAAACTGACCATGGTAAAATAATTTCTTAAAATTCCTTTTAATTTTTAAATAGTATTTCAATTCTATTCTAAAATGCATTACCCATCGTTTTTTGTTTTATTTTATTGGTATTTGCAATAAAAGTAAAGAAATGTTTCCACTTTTGCAATATTTTACCAAATAACTCAAACATAAACAAAATCAGCCATAATTTAAAATACAAACAAATGAATTATTATAAACACTTTTTTAAATGTACTGGTAACATTTTTATTTTATAAATTATTTCTGAATATTTATCTCATAATTAAAAAAAAAGAAATATGAAGAAAAGTTCAGCAACTTTGACTCACCTCAGAATTTTGCAGTTTTGAATGTGAATTGTATATATCCTTATATCCTTATCCAATATGCAATTATTTTGCTTTATTTTAAATGATTTTTATGGGCCCGCTCACAGTATGCACAAAATGAAATTGCTTTTGTTAAATTGGTATTTAATATATCATCATATATGTATGTAGGTAGTATACATATATACCACATGTATGTATATATATTATATTTAGTAATTCACTCGATTCGCTTCGACTTTCATTTGAAAAATTCGCGTGTTTCGTTTGAGTTGTGCGTTCCCTTCTCTGTCTCTCTTTCTCTTTTTACTGTATACAGATGAGAATTCGGAAAAAAAAACAATAAAAAAAAAGAACTGTCGCTGTATATAATAAATTATAAAAGACAAATATGAAACACGCAGCAAGAGAGAGACAGCAAAGAGTAATATATTTGCTGTGGTTGTTGTTTTAGAAAAATAATGATTATTATTAAGCCAGAGACTCTTTTGTTTAAAGTGGAAATTTTTGGCCAACTTTTATTTCAACGTTTTCTTCTCTTCTGCTGTATTTTTGTTGATTTTTTTATTTGCCGCAATACTTGGCCAACATTTCTTCACGAATACACAAAACTTGAAACTTTTTTTTATTTTTTTTTTTATGAAACACACTGGCAGGCACAACATACACACACACCCATACACAGACACACACTCAACCAAACACTGACAGTCAGAGACAGAGGCAGCTATAAATCTTGAGCTGGATTGGTAAATTCTGCTTCTTCTTTGTGTGGCTCTTTTGCCTTTTTACTTCACCACTGTTCACTGTATTATATACATATGTAAATATGTATACATATGCCAATTGGTATATATCTTTTTTTTAAACTCTTTTTTTTTAAAGGGTTCACTTGATAATTTTTAATTTCTTTGTCAATACCTTCGCCGCAGTTAACACACAGATGACAATCAGCCGCCGCATTAGATCAGTACAGATCAAATCAGCTCAGATCATCATTATCATTATAATCATCCAACAACTTTGTGTGTTGGGTTTTTTTTTGTTTTTTGTGTCTGTGTAATTCTTCCACTTTCGGCGAAGAATCTCAAACTCTCTACCGAGAAACCGAACTGTGCGCGACGAGCGATGAGCGTGAACTGAAATATTGGATCGTTTGGATGATCGCTCGTACCCCCCTTCGAACCCAGCTATCTAGAGAGTGAGCGCCAAGTGTGAGAGAGGCATTATTGAGAAATGTGGGTCCGTGGGCCCAGTGTGAGAGCACAAAAGACAAAATAAAAGAGAAGGGAAGAGTTTCTTTTTGCTGCTCTCCCTCTCTCTCTCTCTCTCTGGCAAGTAGCGTTCCAGCTTTTCTTAATATTGCAAAAAAGTAAAAAATATTATTTTATAGTCTTTGCTTATTACCTGACCCGTTTTCTTACAATTCCCCTTTTTTTTTCTCTTCTCCTCTGGCTTGGGCTCATCATTTTGGGCACCCAATGCTAGTGTCCAAAGTCCATGTTTGGGGAAGTGCATTTATTGCACTGCCTATGCCATTTCATTTCTCTACCTTCCTAAAAAGGGCATATTGATTCTGGGCAATATTTTGTGCATTTAGAAAGTATATGCCTATATAATATAAATAGATATTACTTGATCAGCATGACGAGCCCACTATGGTTATATTTTTTAAACACCTTTCTTAGTGATGTCTGCACAATAAACAGTTGTCGGGTTTTACGCTTTTAATATATGTATTAAAATTCTCAAAACCGATATTGGTAACTGTTTATCAAATAAACAAACAGAATTATACATATCTTATATATATTAAGAAAAGTCCTGGAACCAACTATATCAACGTAATTTAACTAAGTTTCGATCACAATCTGACTTTGTGGTATATTATAATATTTATCATGATAATTGTAATATAATAATAAAGCTAATCTACAATTCTTTTAAAGATGTTTTTAAGCAGATTATTCTTATCCAATTCCGATTACATGATTTATATTTCATACTTAAGCTCTTCGCTTCATAGTATTAGTATTATTTATTTGATCTTGATATATTTTTTTCTCTATATAAAGAATATTCCAATTCAATACAATTTATTCTATTTAAATTCAAATTTATGGCAAATCAAAAAATTATTTATGTAACAACAAATAGATTTTTATCTTTTTCTGTTACTTATATATGTATTAACCGACAGAATTAAAACTGTGATTTGAGAAACATAAAACATACAACAAAATTATTAATATATCATTTAATTTTCAAGGGTATCAAATTATCGGTTTAAGCTTATTTTAGACAGGCCCCCCGAGTTTTTGTTTAGTTTTTGCGTTCAAGTTCTTCTTAGCCAGCAACCGCAGCACATGGCCCAAAAGGTATAACCCCATTGCATCCAGTTTCCTTCTCTTTTTTTTTTATTTTGTTTAAATTTGTTGTTTTTTTTTTGTTGTTGTTGTTTGCGCTTTGTTGTTCGCCTTCACACTTTTTTCCTGCTTGCCCAGCGGAAAGACAAGTTGCTCGCAGTGCTAAATAAAACTAATTCTCGCTGGGTTTTCTGTTTCGAAATATGTATACATATGTATGTATGTAGGTACATATATGTATGTGCAAACAAATGTTTGTATATATTTTTTACAATGTAATTATATATATATATGTATTTTGTATTTGTATGGAAATTTTTTCAAATGTATATGCACTTTGTCAGTCAGCTCGCCATTTAAAGCTCCTTTCAGAAAATAATAGATAAATTATATAAATAAAATATCAATTTATATAAATATTTTTGATTTTATCCATATTTTATCTTTTATAAAAATTTTAAACCAGTGCTTCATGTAAATTAATGGCTAAACCGAATTCATTCCCCTATGTTCTGAACTTATTAAAGATAAATAGTAAAATATTTGGGATGGTAAATGCCTTTGTTTTCATGTGAAAATTGACATTTACTTTTTATTCTATCGACTAATGATTTGTAACCGAACAATTTAGCATGGAATCCGAAGAGAAATTGGTTTTAATACCGATTTGGAAACTGCCCCGTATAATTCTTTCATAGATTTTTAAGCAGAATTATTCTTAATGATTTTTGTGTAATACTTAAAACTCTTCGCTTCATTAACATTTGAACAATAAAATCGTTTAAGCACATTTAACCGGAATCTCGCTTGTTTCTATTTAAAAACACTTCAAAGATAATTAGATTTAAGCACGTAAGATTTTATGTACGATATTACGATATTATTCATTGATCGCTCTCCATTTTCATACTGAATGAAACATTTTTTGGTGGCGTTTATAGATGATGGTTATGATAGGGATTTTACTGATTATGTGATCTTATCTAAATGACCTCACATTCCTATGATATGATATGATTGTTTTAACTATGAAAAATAGTAAATATTATTGATTGAAATAGATAATGATTTTGTAATCAAATTTCGAGATAGGGTATTTAGTAGCTAGTGTTTGACTAAATTAAATTTGCTTTAGTCAATTAACCATTTACAGTTTTCATGTTGAAACAAATATTATTGCCAATAGAAAAATTGAATAAGTTGTGTAAAAGATTTAAGAAAATGCAAAGACCGCAAAGCCATAATAAATTTGCCTACTCCTTTGGATATCCAAACTAGTCGATTAGTCATACAAATAGATAGATTAGAAATATTCTCGTGATATTTGGGGGAAATATATGCTTATAAACTAAATGCCTAATATTTGATAAACTTTGTTTACCCAATCAACAGAATTGATATTAACAATTAGCAGATTCACAACACATTTAAGGCGATTAGTCACACACCATTGCAAATTTGAAGGTGGCAATCTACTTTAAATAAAAATAAGACAATTTTCTTTATATCGAACAATGAATAACAAAAAAAAAAAGAAAAATTCAATACAGAGAATACATTGACATGTTAGTGGGCCACAATTGAGGGTAAGACAAGTGCTTGTGTTCTATATACTCTATATATACATACATATACTTATACATAAGTGCCGATCAATATAATGCCCAAAAGAAAACACTTGTGGGTGACGCCTGCCCCTGCCAGACATGAAATCAAACAAAAAAAAAAAAAACACAATATACTGAAACAGACAAGAATAAATAAAAGAAATACTATTAAGTAAATCAGGTGATGTCCCCACTGATTAAACAAAAGTTGAAAAGCGAACCTAGTTGCCATGTGTATGCATATATTAACAAGAATCAGTATAACCGAAACATATGTACCGATACAAAAAGCAATTGAGCAATGTTTTTCAAAATACATCCAAAAAAGTTTGGGGATTTTCTAAATCCGTATATGATCTCATACCGTTAGTCTTTATTCTTTAAAGCAAATAATGGCAAATAAAATAAAATTTAATTTG
Organism: Drosophila emarginata; assembly: GCA_037075365.1. Taxonomy (NCBI): domain Eukaryota; kingdom Metazoa; phylum Arthropoda; class Insecta; order Diptera; family Drosophilidae; genus Drosophila; species Drosophila emarginata. Next base: position 1,513,465 of record JBAMCD010000012.1, read on the forward strand.
AATAAATTTCATTATTTGCATAAGTCTAGCTCAGCATTTGTAGCAATATTAATTTCTTTTATACATAAAAAATAAGATCTAAGCAAAAAAAATACAGATGGACAGAAAATGGAAATTCACCAAAGTTGTTTAAAATGTTTCTTTCTAAGAACTTCTCTGTCAATAAAATACTAATAAAAAATAAAGTAAGTTGCATCATTTAAATTATCAAATCCTTTCATTTATTAAATTGAATAGTTTAGAAGCCAAATCTTTATTTAATGTTTAGAACTGTTGTTATTTTTGTAAAATTTTAAGATTTTCATATTACAAACAAATATTTTTCACTTTCGTTTCCGAATTTTAGTATACATTTTGATCAAAAAGTTTCCGCAATAAACTTTCTTATATAAAGAAAATGCAAATTTTCAGCTGATTTAAAAAAAAGTTATATATTTATATAAAAAACGTTAAAGAGTAGAACTCAAATTAGATTCGAAATTTTAAAATAATAAATAATAAAAATAAACCATTTCAATTCCTTTACATTTATACACATTTCTGTATATAATCGGCTTTTTTGTGGCAAAAATATTTACCTTTTGCCTGCAAAATTTCCATGTGAAAAACAGAGAAGAAAACATAAAATATCATTATAAATTGCTTTGCCCGCAGCTTCTTCCACTACACTTTCACCACCTCACCCACCCCTCTCTGTTAGCATCATCATCATCATTCTGGTCCATTAAAAATAAAACACACATTGAAAGGCAACGTGCGCCAATTGTCAGAAATGGCAGAAATTCGTTGGCAAATGCAGCTGCTACTTGTAGTTGCAAAATATAAAAAAAAAAAATACAAAAAAAGAAATGAAATCTTTTTTTCACTTGATTGCCCCTCATACTATTTGATTCAATTAGAATTGGGTGGTAATTTTTTTTACTTGATTTCTGCATATACATATGTACATACATACATATATACATACGTATATGAAAACTAAATTCTAACATTTTATTTTTCAACCGACAAAATAATATATAGTATTTTCAATAGAATAATCAAACTTAATTTAAGCAAAGAATATTATGAAAACAAAATTTAAATTTAAAAAAAGAAAATCTTTATATTTTTAAATAAAAACAGTATACAAAAAATATCACAAATAAATCATTAATTATTTAACCTTAATATAGTTATAGGGACAAGCCTTTACGGCATTTACAATAAAATTTTAAATGTGACCACTAAATTGAATTCTGCTTCAAATAGTTATTTTTTTCTAAATTTCATTTTCTTTTCGTTTGTAATTTCAACTATAGAGATTAAATTCAAAATGATATCAATTAATAAATAGAGAAGGCTTTTGTACTTCCGCGTACGTCATAGAAATATTAAAGAGAGACAAATAAAAAAAAAGAGATTGCAAATCTATAAAAACTTTTACTCAACAAGTAATGTTTTTTCTGCCTCTTTAGTATTACTAATTGATTATAAATTTTTATAAAATTAATCACTACGAAAAAGTAGTTAAAAAAAACAGTTTTCCTTAGATCAAATATTTATAGTCTCGTTATACTTAAAATTTGTATAGCCGAATAAACAAAAAATATTTCTGAAATATATGTATAAAATATATTGATAAAATATTTTCCTCTATTTTATTTATTTATTTTTGCTGGTGATTTCGTAATGTTTAGAAGATCATCATAACAATCGTTGTTCAGTTACATCAATAACGTGAATAAATATTTGTTTTTGTTCACACCTCCGGAACTTCTGATCAATGATATATGTACATATTAAATGTATGTATGTACATCTGCAATTTGTTGCCGTCACAACAACTCGAATTTACGTAGTATGTATTTGCATTTCCCTTATCTTTCTGACAATTGAGAAAAAAGTGTTTTTGTAATTTTCGAAAAAAAGAAAATACAGAAAAAGTCTCACTGTCAATAACGGTCACGTTTTCTCAACGAACCAAAACAAAATGCTTTGTAATAGCGATTGGCATCTAAATGTTAGATCAACAATGGGCTAGGTAATACAATTGCCCAACACCAACAATGAAAACAAAAACAAATTAATGCCAAGATAATCGATGAAAAATACAAAAAAAAAAAAAAAAAAATAGAAAAGAGGCAAAAAGCAACGACAAACGGCATCTTTTGTAACCAAATGTGAGAGGTGAGTTAAGAATGCAACGCCGACAAGTCAAATCATCATCAGCTGGAAGCCCTCAAAGAAAAGAAAAAAATGACAGGAAAAAAAAAGAATAATGCAAAACGAGGTGTTAATCGAATGCGCAACGTGCGACACGAGAAACAAAGTGTAGACAAGTATGCATGTAAATACGTAGACTAAATACACACAAAAAAGGTTTATAATACATATATACACATACATACTTATGTCTACTATAGTAAAGGCAATGACTTGTAGCAATTTGTTGCTGTACCTGGAGTCAGGGACGTACATATCCCATATAGACATAATCAAACAGTTCATACTGCATTGTACGACGATCAACAATGATTAACTAACTGAACTCTCAGTGAACCAATCTCATATGTAAATCAGAAATGCAAACTGCAATCGGTTGCAATTTAATCGACTAATAAATGACGGAAATTTTATATCGCACATTAAAGCGTTGACGACTTTGACAACATTAAAAGAAAATTATTTAAATAACTTCACGACAAATCGTATGTCCCTATATGGTGAAAAAAAAAAAATAAACAAAACGCAAACATTCTTTTTTATATATTTACAGGAAATTGTTGGAATTCTTGTTTTGTTTTTAACTTAAGCAAGTTGAGTCTCAGTTGATTTATTATGAAAGTTGAAAGATATATTTTGTCTCATCAATTGCATTTTTAAGTCAATTCAATTAATATCAGTGTTATTACTCATACGCAATGTGAGCGATTTGTATTTATAAGAAATTACTCATACGCAACGTTCAAAGACAAAAAATTGTAATTTTGTCTAGCAAAGACACCAACCTCAACGTAACGAATCACGTAAACATTTTTTGCCAAAAGCTTTCGCAATAAAAGCTCTCGGATACTGCTACTCTCTACTGTTCAAGTTCTCATAGCGTTGATCTGAAATAAATCAGCTAAAATTTGGTAAATAAATATAAATAATTATATTTTTCAAATTATTATACTTATGTCAAAACTTAGTTGTTTCGGCCATCTGAATATATAAATGTAACCTTTATACTATCCTTGGCAACAACAAATAACGTATTGCCCCTGTTATGTGCTTTGTTCCACCATTCACCGGGACCTTCACCCAGTGGGGGAACAGATTGGAAGGCATACGAGCAGGTAAAGTGACATTCTGGCTAGGCACACTCCTTTCTTTGAGTTTAGATTTAGATTTAAATTTTACAAATATATCGCTTTTCTAAAATCTAATAAAAGTGAGTCCTTCTTTTGTAGATATGGGAAAAGAATTATCATTTAATTCAAATATATATGACTTATTTAATTAAGTTCTCCATTTTTATACCCTGTACCCATAGGGTAAAAGGGTATATTAAAGTCGCTAAAATGTATGTAACAGGCAGAAGGAAAATTTTCCGACCCTATAAAGTATATATATTCTTGATCAGTATCAATAGCGAAGTCGATTGAGACATGTCCGTCTGTCCGTCTGTCCGTCCGTCCGTCTGTCCGTCCGTCCGTCCGTCCGTCCGTCCGTCCATCCGTCCGTCCGTCCGTATGAACACCGAGATCTCAGAGACTATAAGAGCTAGAGCAATCAAATTTGGTGTCAACATCCGTCTATTGTATAAGCAGATCAAGTTTATTTTAAATTTTTGCCACGCCCACTTCCGCCCCCGTAATTTGGGAAAAACCTATAACTAGAGCAATATTAAAGATATCCTATTCTTATTTGGCATGCACATTAATATAGCATAAAATGCACCACCTGACCAAATTTTACCAAAATCGGACAATAATTATCGGAGATATACGTATTTCCATTTTGTACTGAAACGCCCCATGCAAAATGGGCTGTTAAGTGTGAGCGAGATAGCATGCGTTCGCTGTTGCTGCATGGCAAGCAGTGCAGTGTTGCTGCATGGCAAGCAGTGGATGCTAAGAGAATTTTTTTTGTAAATTGATGTCGATTTACAGGCGATACAGGGTATACTCAATGTCGGCAGGGACGACTTGCTTGCTTCATTTAATTTAATTTTAATAAATTATGTTGTGGAAACGTTTAAAAAAAATCTTATTCAATTCCTAATTATGATCTTTTTCTTCATTCTTTAATTTAATTCCAATAAACCAATAAAATTATCTCTTAGTTGATATATCTTTCTTTTATTATTTATCTTTGCATTATATGCAATGAAAAATACATTAAAAAATAAAACCCATTTAGGTAACTTGTTTAATTTCTATTGTTTCTGAGTTTATGTTTTACGATCAAACATTTAAAAACGTTTATATTTAATGTTGATTTTAATTTCAGTCATGTACTGGCAATATAATAAGCATTCAAGTGAAAATTTAGAAAGGACGCGAATTGGAATCTTAATTTTGCAATATTTTTCCTTTCTAAATTGGAAGACTTAAACCCTTCTGGTTTATTTAACAACCTCACAAAGATTTATATTATACAAGAAAGCAGAAATTAATCTATTTAATTAAATTATAGGAAATGTTTATGACAATTGTAGCCAATAGCTAAACAATTTTCGGTTTATTTTGATGACGGATAGTGACTTATATTTAAATGGTCAGTGCTCAATTTTTAAGGGGATTACAAGAAGTATTTAGCTGTCAAAAAACATTTAATCATCATTGACATTTATCAACAAAGAAAACATTTATCTAAATTTAAAATTAGCTTTTTAGCTCTTATGTAAACAAGCCAAGCTTAATTAATAACTAAGAAGATACCGGAAAAATAAGCATCAGCTTAAAACTTCTTTTTATTATTAAGTTAAATTACATTTTTTTTAAATACCCAATTATTCTTAACGAATGTTAAATTACCAACAAAAAAGTGTTAAAGAATTTTTTTAAATTATTTATTTATGCTAATTATATGTCCAATCTGATGATAATCTTTCCATCTGAGGTCAAAGTTTATATAAGGCAATTTTAGTCAAGTTTTTTGTTAATTCTTGGATTTAAATTTTTGTGCATGTATTTGGTTTTGGGATTCTTGTCGTATATTTATTTTATGGCCACAATTTTTCGTATGTAAATCTCATATTCGAGTCCTTCACACGCTCTGGGAGCTGCCACTCAACGCGGTCATTCAACTTTTAAATCCAGCTCTTTGTACGTGGGCTTATCCTACGTGACTATAAAGACAAAAAAAAATTGACCTCTTCAAATGACCGAGCCAGCAGTGGCAACAAAATAAACTCCTGCAGCAAAAAAACCACCTGTGGCCACGTGTACTCAGTAAAAACAACAAGAAATAAAACAAAATGAATGAAAAATAACAAGTAAGGGAAAAAATAATGGCCATAAAAGTAACATTAAACGAAATACTTGAACATTCGGCTCACTTAAATGGTTGAGCAAAAATTCAATTTAAAATACAATTTTGTATACCAATCTTTGATCTGTACAGAAATGGAACAGGAGGTGGAAGGGGAGGTTAAAGCACTGTATCGAGCCTGCATTGTGATAAATTCTAAATGGCCAATTTATTTTGCACCTAAAACGAGGCACTTGAGAATTTTGATTTGCCTTTTTAGAGACACAACGCAAACCACATTTTGGCATGCCATAAAAAGGCTCTTGCCAGAGATGCCAATAGAAAGCCATTGAACTGAATTCGACCAGACCAACTTGTTGCAGACAGCAAACCATCAAAAAGTAATTCAAGAACGAATTGCGTAAAATTTGTTGATTTTGACATTAATTGCCATAAGCAAACACCAAAAAGGTTTGTCTCAGATTTGACATGGACCTAATAATAATTCGTTAACCTCAGGAGCAGACATTTAACTTAAAAGTTTAATTTGTTATTTAGAATTGGGAAGAAAATTCTTTCAGTTCTACAGTGGATAGCAATTAAATTGATGTGAAATTTTCTATTGAATTGCAAGAAAATTAGATGAATGATTAAGTCTAATCAATATAATATCTTAGCTAATAGGGGAACCTTGCTCCTACGGGAAATTCAGGGTGTCCTTAAGGGAAAGGACTTCCGTAAGGGTGGCTCATTTTGAAAAGATTTCCTTAAGCATACCATACGGTATTTAATAAAGCGAATCCCCAAAGATTTCTCAGTGAATTCCAAAAAAATTCTATATCTTATTGAAATCTTTAGGGAATTTGGAATATATTTTTATCCTATAACATGCAAAAATATATGTTTATTAATTATTATATTAATTATTTTTCCCAAATCTTTTTTAATATATTAATGATGGTAGACTAACAATACATACAATACAAATTAAATATATTCAATATATATCCAATTACGAGAAAACTCTTTAAATAATAAAAATCTAAATATTATTTAAAAATATAACATAGAATTTTTTTAGCTGAACTTTGATTATATAAATGAAAGTATTTTAAGTATTTTAAGTTAAATTAAAATATAATCAAAATAGGGTTCTTCATATAGTTGAACTTATAATACTTTTCAAATATATTGCAGATATATATTTTGTTCCTTGAATAGAAGTTTAAGGTGATCTTGGAGTTTCGTATTTCTATTTTACATATCTGTAGTACATGATGGATTGATTTTAATTTCCACATTCCAAATATTTAATTTAATTCTCAGTTTTTTTAAAGTGGAAATCAAAATATATAATAAATAAATTCAAAACGAATTAATAAGTTTTTTCACCGTGCTACAAATGGTTGCTTTAACCTTAATAAATGCTAGGAATCAGACCTCTATTTTATACTATATGAATCTTGTTTTAATTATGCTTAATGATGCATCCACACATTTGCTTTAATACCATTTTATATACAATTTTCTTATATGTATATAGCATACTTTTTTGTAGATATCACGCACACTTGATGTAACACAGTGTAAGTCGTAAGCATAATTTAATTGTCTGGTCCATTGGTAAAATCGAAATCACACGCAAACTTAGCGAATGCCTCAACCAATTAGCACTTGCCGCACATAAATTGTAATGAAGTTTAATGCGTCTTCTAGGCTGTTAATAGCAAAGATTTCAGGCGCTTAATTAACCAGGCCGAGAAACTTGCACAAGTTGGCCTAATTGAAATTATTTTCTCTACCACGTACACACACAGATCCATACGTACTACATATACATTTACTGTACTCTGTGGCTTGCTGATAGCATTAATATTGCGCCACACGCATGACCAAGCCCACATTTATTCCCAACACCAAACCAACTTAACTGGCCCTCTTTTTCCTGACTCCTTTAACAGAGCTTATTCATGTTTTGTGGTTGGACATGGACTTTATTAAGTTTCCTACCATATATGCTGTAGTTGCAGCTGTTGCCAATTGTTGTTATTGTTTTCTATTTTAGGCTGGCAATTTATTCAATTGATCACAAATCGATAGGACTCCGAACACATGTGGGTGCAAACGTGTTGATAAGGCATTACAGTCAAGCAGAAATTTCAAGTTAAACTTACACCTCTTGCACAATTAATGATAAATACATATTTAATTTAAGCTGATTAAATTTTTCACAAGCCACTGATTTTTGTATAATTTAGTATATATTTCAAGGAATATGTTAGAAATTTATATATGTGAACGTAAGATTATAATTTAAATCAAAGTTCTAATAATATTTATGGACTATAAAATAATTGACTTTTTATTTCATTTTCAGTTCCCTTTTATAATTTTTAGTTTCACGGTTTTGGATATGATTTGTATTAAAAAGAAATGCACACAAACTTTTTTTTAGAAAGTAAATTTCTTTCCTAAAATGGTTTCAGTTGATAAATGAAGTTTTTCCATATTCTCATACTTTTTTTTCGTTTAAATTCTTAATCAGATATATCCAACAGATACGGTTCGTAATATGATAAATTTTTTCTTTAGCAATAAATATTTAATTTGTTCAAACAAACCGGTAAACCAATTGCATAATTCTTCTACTTAGTACTTTTTAGTTAAAAAGCCAAATTAATTTGTACTTTAATATTTCAACTATCCTATAAATCCTATAAATTAAATAAACTATTATCAGCCGAATGCCTTAGCAACCAGCGCTTTAGCTATAAGTTAGATTTAATTTTAATTAGCTCTAACTTTATTATAAATAAATGAATTAACAAATAAAATATCCAAAATAGTCTTATAAACATACAATGCACCACATTTTCAAACCTACTCAATTTAAAAATTATTGTTCGATAAAACTAATCGGTTTTGATATAGGATACAAAAAATTCACAATACAAAATTTTCCACAACAAAGATTACTTTAATTAATAAAAGACTTTAAATATACTTTAACTCTTTACAAAACTGCATGGTGGTGTGAAATTTTATGACTTTATAACCAAAACATGGATAAGGTTTAAACTAGAAGGATGGGCTAACTTCGGCCGTGCCGAAGTTCGTATACCCTTGCAAACTGTCTTTTTGATTTATATAGAATTTGCCAGAATCATAAGGAAGTATGTATATAAAACCCATCAAATATAAATTTGATGTCCGTGGCATAAAAAAAAATTAAAACAAATTTTGTTTCCCCGATTGTTCCTATGACAGCTATAGCATATAGTCGACCGATTCCGATAAAACTTGGTATATGTGTTGAGGATTATATAAAACTCACAAACACCGAATTTGGTGACATTTGATTGAAAAACAACTGAGTTATTGATGTTTAACCTTATTCCTGACCGATCGTTCCTATGGGAGCTATATGATATAGTCATCCGATCGGGATGATTCCGAGATATACAATGCCTGCAGCAAAAAGAAGCCTAGGTGCAAAATTTCAGCTCTGTAGCTCTAAGGGTCTCGGAGGAGATTGCGTTGATCCAGACAGACGGACAGACGGACAGACGGTCAGACGGACAGACGGACCTGGCTATATCAACTCAGCTCATCACGCTGATCAAGAATATATATAATTTATATAGTCGGAGATGGTTCCTTCTATGCGTTGCAAACTTCTGACCAAAATTAATATACACTTTTGCAAGTGTATAAAAAAAATTGTTTGCCATCTTGAATCATTTTTTTTCGAGCCTTTTGTAAAGCTTTTAGCTAGAATCGTTGCAAAAAACACTTTTAAGTGCCACCTGAGCCATTAGCCTACGCATTTGGGTATAAATTTCGACAAGTGTCTGAAGCTAGCTGTATATATGTATGTATATACATACATACATATATGTATGTATGGACGTGTCAGTCAGAAGAGAATTTGTATATCCTTCAAAGTAATCCTAACAAAAGTAAGGCTTAAAATGCCAGATGAAAAATGGAACCGGAAAGTTAGCATGAGTTTTGTTCATATACGAAGAGATATTATAAACTCTGTTAAAAGTATTCTGAAAAAGTTTTCAGATACATACACCCACACAGATATGCGGTCTTAATATGCTATTAACCAACTTTTCTTGTTGTTGTTGGTTAGTTGGCTTGTGGCTATCCCACTGCGACTATTTGTTATGCTACAAATTAGCCAGTCCAATTAGCGTGCATGAAGTTAATTCAATTTACTTTGCCATCAAACAGAGCCACGCGTACAAAGTTTGTGCAACAAAATCCCAAACAGCAACTGAAATTTGATTTATGTTGGCGGTTTGACTTTTAATTCAATTATTCATGTGCATATTGAATAACTTTTCTGTGGTCAAAAAGCCACTAATTCATTTCATAAAATGAGATTAAGTACAACATTTTATTAAATTATGCAAGAGTAGAAAAATCAGTGTTAATTCAACAGTCAATTTTTTATTAAAAATTTATTATTTAAATATATGTATGTACACTATTCAAAGACTTTACAGAAAAATATATTAAGTTCGCACTTTTATAATATTTTGATCAGAAGAAAAATAAATATTCCCATTAGTTTGCCCCTTTCTTTAAAAAGCATTCTTTATATAATAAGAATATTTATTTTTGTTCTGATCAAAAAATTGGAAAAGAGCTAACTTAATATATTTTTCTGTAAAGTCTTTGAATAGATAATACATTTTTTTTAATAGGATATCAAGTACATTAAATCAAACCATTCACAAAGTAGAGTATTTACTAGTCGACCCTTTGTAAGTGTATTAATATTTCATTGAAAAAACTAGATCAAATGAAAACCATAAACTCTCATTAAAAGTTATTTTGTACTTTCTCCTTGGTGCTTTTTTTATTTTGTCTTTTGGTTTTTTTTTCCTTTGGTTGCTAGACAACTGCCGGACATTAGCCAACTTTTACAACCAAATCTTAATGTGGACTTCCCGGTCCAAAAGGAGACAGCGACAAAGTGGAGATTTGATAGCAGCCATAAATCTCTTGGGGGGACAACAAGGGAAAAGAGAGAAAAAAAAAGCATCTGCCTTTTGCATAAATTTTTGATTATTTTAATCAATGAATTTCTAATTGTATTGTTGTTCGAAGTTCAAACTTTAGTATTATCGATGACAACAAGTATTACATTGATTACCATAAAAAGTTCTCAAAGTTCATTGACCGTTAAATTGAATATAAAATCAATGAGTCATCAAAAGTATTTTTGGCAAATATTTTTCTCTTTGAAAGTGCTTAGAAAGAAGGAATTTATGATGACATTGAGAGATATGTTGGGCAGTTAAATAAAGTCAACTATACATACAGACAGTCTGAATTGAGTTTTGGCCAGAAAAGTATTTGTTATGCCAATTTACCTTGGTTGCTATTTGAATTGGTTTTCCATCTTTAATGTTTATTGAAGTAAATTGTTTGCGTAGACATACAAGTGTTTAACCCTGAAGCTTATTATATGTATTTTTTAAATAATATTGAAGATAACCAAAAAATACACTAAAATTGTCTTCTCATTTAAATTCGATGGTCGTGCAATATTGAATCCAATCTATATTTTTCTGATATTTGAATGACAAAATGATCAGTGTAAAATTAACAAAAAAAAATTACTTGTTTACTCTAATTAACAGCAATAACAACTAAAGACTAAATCCATTGAATTCCAAAAAAAAAATTAACTTGGATTCTTAGGAAAATTGTTAAAATGTAATTTTACTTTCTAAACTAGATAATTATTATTATTTCTCTTTTTTAGAAGTCAATTTTTATTTATTTATTAATTATTAGTACCTTTTTCAAAGCCATTAATACCACTTAACTTAATTATTTTTTTATTGATTAGTTGATTAGGGCTATAAAAATGATTAGAAAAATAAAACAATTAAAATGCGTCGTAATTTTATCAATTAATTTTCAAACTTGGTAAGAACGTAAGGCAAAATTTATTAGAGTTTAGTTTAACAATAATAATACTTTAAATTGATTCAAATACTGCTTTTTATAGTTAAAGCATTGAATAAGGTAATTTTAGTTTTTTCTCATCAAGCTTAAAACCAATAAAAATAAAAATGGATGAAAACATGATTAATAAAACTAAAGTCTTAATTACAATTTTTTATAGCTCACTTGTTTACTGAGGCAATTTCACTTTCAACATAAGAGGAGAACAATTCATTTCATAAATTAATATATCAATTCATACTTGCACGGCATGCCAATGACAGATGGTATTGGCATTAAAATCCTTGGCCAAACTATACACCAGTTTCCCACCCTTCCCCCAATCAGAAACGATTAATTTAATTGATCAACCAAACGGCGTCATTGCCGTCATCATTTCATTTAATAAACAAATGGTCAGAGTGCTCTTAATCAGTCGGAAAGCCAAAGAATAAGCCATCATAAATTTTATTCCCAATGGAAGTGAAGACATTGCGTGCGGTTCCCTGGTGCATCCTCCATCATTTCATTCCCATTCGAATGGCAGTCGCTTCCACTCAATTTATCAAGAAGGAAAACTTGGGACAACTTGGGGCTTTGCGGTTTTAAGTAGCTACTGGAAAATTGAACTAACTAAATATATACACACAGGCATACAAAGAAGTGGAAAGGGGAAAAAAGAAAAAAGTTTTTTTGTGGGTAAATTGAATTACTTACTTTTGGGGTCGACCTTGTCGATTGACCAAAGGCGAACTGTTGCGTAATGTTTGGGTTTGGGTTTGATTAAGGAAATTCAGGTTTTCCTTTCATATAGATTCGCCAACATCAATAAGAAAACATATAAAAACAGCAACCACACAGTGGTTTTGGTATCTAATTTAGGTGTTAAATCCAACGTAGGATGCGCCGGTTTGTTTTATATCAGATTCATCGAACTTAAAATAAATATTATTTTTCTTTCAGTTCTCGGTTTTGTGTTTTTTTTAATACTTCGCTTAAAATTGCGAGAACTATATATATTTTACTCTCGCTTACAAATAAAATATAAATAGAAGAAAAAAATGCTTTTCTCCATTCTTTTAAATATTCCCATTATATGAGGCGGTTCCTATTTAAAATGCTTTAAGTTAAGCTTGGTTTGCGTTTATTTTTAAAACTGAGACACCAAAAGTCAGTTTTCTTTGAGACCGGATCAAAACTAATAGTATTTTTTACTGTGTAATGGAAATAATAATTTTTTAGTCTGAATTAAAAGCAAAGATAATTTATATCAAGTAAGACAATTTATTTTTTCTTTTTATACCCTGTACCCATAGGGTAAAAGGGTATATTAAAGTCGCTAAAATGTATGTAACAGGCAGAAGGAAAATTTTCCGACCCCATAAAGTATATATATTCTTGATCAGTATCAATAGCGAAGTCGATTGAGACATGTCCGTCTGTCCGTCTGTCCGTCCGTCCGTCTGTCCGTCTGTCCGTCTGTCCGTCCGTCCGTCCGTATGAACACCGAGATCTCAGAGACTATAAGAGCTAGAGCAACCAAATTTGGTGTCAACATCCGTCTATTGTATAAGCAACTCAAGTTTATTTTAAATTTTTGCCACGCCCACTTCCGCCCCCGTAATTTAGAAAAAACTATAACTTGAGCTGTATTAAAGATATCGTATTCTTATTTGGCACACTTAATAATATAGCCAATATGCACCAGCTGACCAAATTTTGTGGAAATCGGACAATAATTATCGGAGATATACGCATTTCCGTTTTGTACTGAAACGCCCCATGCAAAATGGGCTGTTAAGTGTGAGCGAGATAGCATGCGTTCGCTGTTGCTGCATGCTAAGAGAATTTTTATTGTAAATGATGGCGATTTTGATCGTTTTTGACTTCATGGATTACTTTTACTTGGTACAGGGTATAATCAATGTCGGCAGGGACGACTTGCTTGCTTCATTATTTAAATAAAAACTGTTTAAAGTTTAAGAAATTTTCTTTATTTATATTAAAAAGGTAAATTTTTTATTTACCCATGTAGTTATTGTTAATTATGACTCAGTAACTCATTCTATAAATTTAAGACTAAAACGAAAATGCGAGATAGTATAAAAGGAAAAGCTTCATAAAACGAAAAATATATTTCTTACTTTAAAAAAATAAAAAAAGAACTAACATTTATCCAATAATAATGTTAATTTAAAATTAGTTTTGAAACCCTAAAAACTCTAATACAAAAGATTAAATCAAATAATAATCGTTTTATATGTATATCCAAAGTGTATTTTTATTCAATTATTTCGTTTTCAAATCACACAACCTGTCACAAAGGATATTAAATTTCATGCTCAAACACCTTTAGAATTCAATTTCCAGAATATCCAATTATGGTTGAATATTTGAAATTATATTCAGTGCTGAAATCAGTGTGCCTATAGGTATAATCTAAGGTAAACAATCAATTAACGTAATCAAGAAGTTTACGCACTTGGCCAGAGTACCGGAAAGTAGCCTTTTTTGCTACATGGAAAATCACTTAGATGGCTAATAAGAACACAAAAGTCCAGGTTAATTTATCGACTCATAGAGCAGGAAGTGGGGGAGAAAATGGAGTCTCTTGTGGATGTTTACGAGCCTGTCATATGGGCTATAAATTTGCTCCTGCACACCAAATCTTTGTCTTCATCATCATCATTGTCATGATTATCGACAATTTTTCATTGAAACATGAAAAAGCCTGTTACTGACTTCTCGCTGCTTCTGGGGTTTTTTTTTATTTTCCATCTTTTTTTTTTCTCCCTCGAGTAAGCCGCCACCTTTACTGGCAAACATATTGACTAAGTCTCTCCACATATACATACATAGGAATCCGGGGAAAGACGACACGTGGCACACGAGTTGCTTATCAATAAATTACCAGACGCAGGCCAAGTCAAGAAAAAAAAAAAAAACAAACATTGTTATGTAAATGATGCAATGGTAAAAGATATGACTATATTCATAAATTACAAAGAAGTGCCTGGGAAGTAGAGGATCCTGAAAATATATAAGTATGCTATGGAAATTGCATAAAATGTTGTTCAAAGAGAAATTTGAAACGTTTACTTGAAATGTACAATTAACTCAACTGGTGACATTCAACAGTTTTAGCTCTCTCACACAGCAAGAAACATTATCAAAATGGAAAAATCACTTTTTTATTTATTTTATTTGGCAATTTTTTTCTTTTGGAAATATAGAAAAGGTAAATATATTAAAATTCAAATATAGAAAAGGTAAATATATTAAAATCCAAATATAGAAAAGGTAAATATATTAAAATCCCTTGCATATTATTAAGGTGTAAGGAATTTATTTTTTTTTTCTGCTGCCAGAACTTTTTAAAAAGCATCTTTTGGACAAGATAATAACTAGAAAAATTTCTAAATTTATAATACCAGCGACATTTAAACGAAAATTGCCTTTTATTTTTAAAGTAAATTAAAATTCATGAAATCGATTATACTTGATCTCCAATTACTAAATTAGTGGGTATCCTTCTGATCTCCGAAAATTTGTTTTCTTTCTCTTTTTTTATTGAACATTTTTTGAATTAACTCAAGCCCGAAACCATTGTTTTTGAGGCAATCTGGTAAACAGTGTTCACAACTAATCTATAATTATCATTAAGTAAAGTTTAATAAAAACAGTTGCCTCCATAGCAATCTAAAAATTAATTCACCGGTGATCGATATCGAGGTCAACTTATTCCTTAGTCGTTATAGATAAATATACATAGATGTCTGCATTATGCCAACAATTTGTCCAAGAGTTTGGCACTTTTCAGGCTTAACGGTCTCGTCTGAAGGACCTTTCTCTAAACTAGTTTTCCCCCATTACGATTTACTTTGCTTGTGTATAATATAATTACATTTAATGGGTAATCTTTAGAGCCAACTTAATGCTAAAGCTATTGCCCATTCGCATCACTGCATTGCCCAAAAAAAAAAAACCCTAAAAAAAAGAACAAACTCGGCGCCAGCACGTGCATTCTTCATATATTTGGCCCTCTTTGTGCCCGGAACACAAACGCAAATTCATTTTCCTTTTCTTTTAATGGCTTTTCCATGCAAATGCTTGTAATAGGCGCAAAAGGAAAGCGCAAAATAAAAATAAAAAGCCCACCAGCTAAGGCCACATTCCATGTTAAGTTTTAGCACTTCAAACGCAAAAAAAAATAAGAAAAAAAACCGATCCAAAAGGCAAATTTCGCACGTCATTTTGTACAAAGAAAATTTGTAATGCAAAGTTATCCAAACTGCGTTAAAATAACACAAGACAAAAAAAAAAAAGAACACAGAGAACAGAAAGCAAAACGAAGAAGGAGATAGTAGGCAACCACAAAATGAAATTCAAATAAATAAATACACCCACGTACAGACAAACATATATATATATATAATATATATGTAAACACGTTTGCGTGTATTGTGTTGTAAATTTGGCAAAAGGCACAACCATTTTATTTTAAGGGCAAAAATGACGAAAGTGAAAAGAGGTTCGTCTATAACACACACACACACACACTGATACATGCAACAATGAAATGAGAAAAAAAAGCGAGAAATAGGTTTTCGTTTAGTGGAATCTGGATGCCCTTTAAAGTATGCAATAGTCGATTTCTTTGCGTATTATCCATTTAATTAAAATTATAAATAAATTATAAGCAAAAGCAATAATATTTTGTCATCAATATATATATCAGCATTTGTTAATGATTCATTTTTATTTTAGAATGTCAAGATATATTTTTAACAGATTTTAACGATCTTAATCGGAGAACTTTTAGAGTATCTAAATTATGTAACTTCATATTCTAAACTCATGTATCTATATAGTTTTTTACGAATATTTGCATTTAATGGCTATTGATTTATTGCTTGTTCATTTCACTTGAAAATAGAATTTGGAATAGTTCAGTTCTAATTAAATAGTTTATTAGTTAAAAGTATTCCTACTTTATATTATTTTGATTAAGAATGGATAAAAGTGAAGAATTCTCAAGTCATTAGTTATTAATGCGAATTTTTGTATTTATTTTTTGTAATATTAACCACAAATGCCATTTCCTTTTCACTTTGTTCAACAAATTGACGGGGATATAGAATGAGATATAGATATTGATTTACACAAAACAAAATTGAATTTAGGCCAAATTCCTAAGAAAACATTCTAAGGAAAATATATTTTATTTACGCTTCTTCTCATAGCCTCTAATAGAATGTGATTTAAGAGGATTTAACTTGATTTTCAATAAAATTCCCAACAAAATCTTCAACTTGTCACTCTGTTCCAAGAAATACACTATATCCAGGGTCGTTCTCAAAGCCACACACATACATACATACATACATGCAAATTTTGTCTGTGTTGGCATATGTAAACATGTAAAGGCTTAAAGGGGTTCCAGCCATTGGCTGAGATGACAACAACAGCTGCCTGTCGCAAGACAAAATGCAAAGGCAATTGTCTTAAACATTTTTCTTGCCAATTTCTGTTTGCCATTTATTTATTTTTTTTTTTCTTTTTAGATGTGATTTTCGTTTATTTCATTTTATTTTATTTTTTCCATTTGGATCCTTGGATCCTTAAGGAGCGCGTGTGCGCCATTCTGATTTTAACACAAAATTATTTACAATAAAAGTGACAGCTTAAAAGGATTGCGGGCATAATTTACAAGTAATCTCAAAGGATTTCATGCTGTGTTAGTGTGCATATTTGTGTGTGTGTGTGCACTTTGGGAAAAACCCATGCGTGCCCGTGCGTGAAATGATCTTGGAAAAGTCACCAAGCTTGCGGCTTAATTGTTTGATAAAACTTTCGAGTTTCCCATTAAAAAGTAATTAGCATTAAAATAAAAAAAAAAATGAAAACCAACCGCATCTAATTACATTTCGCATTTGTGTTTTCATCAAAAACTTTCTTCCACAAAACAAACTCAAAGGATAATGTCAAAAAAAAAAAAAAGAATAACAAATTTATAAAAGTTGTCTAATGACAAATAAAAGAGTCATCGCCTCGATGACAAGCACGTGGAGGGAGGTTAACGGAGGGGTTAGAAGAATTTTTATTCCTGTGTCATTTGTCTAATTGCAGTTTGACTGCCTGCAAATAAATTTGCCCTTGAGCCTTGTCTGGGGCACTTTGCCAAACTTTCTTTGACTTGCAAGCTTTCTAATTCCAAGTCAAATTATTCTTATAAATAGATTATATTGCAGTTAAATAATCTAATGAGAAGATAATGTTATTGGAGTTTATTGCTTATTCAGAACTATTTAATTAATTTCGAATTAATTTACCTAATGCCTTAGAATTTTTAACTTTCATAGAATGGCTGTAAAATTAAGTAATTCAAAGGTTTTGATATAATTGGCAAAACTGTGGTAGTTTAATAAAATTCTTTGAAGGAATGGCATAAATAAGTTACGGATAATTTCAATAATTCTATAAGCTTATTTATCACTCCAAAATAAAATACTTTCGATAACAATTAAAGTGGGAAAATATTTAAAACTGAAAACGTAAGCATGTAGTCATAGAAAATTTGTTTAAAAATCTAATTAATTTTTTGAAATCACGCACTCTCGAAGAAGTATTTCAATTTATTTTTTTTTTATTTTATTTTGTTAATTTGCGTATTAACTTGATTAAATAGGAATAAAATAGTAGCACTTTTACAATCAAAGAAGCTTTACAGGTCATTAAGGGAAATCCATATTTGATAGTTAACAAAACCTTTTCATAACAAATTTATCTCATTGATTAAAAGAAGTATTTATAAAGTCTACAAAATAAGAGCCTATAATATGCACATAACTTATATATATTTTGCCGCAGCAATATTTATCCTATTTATCCTATATATTTCCTATATTTATCCTATCGCTGCAGCAACTTCCTACTATATTTTGATAGTCATTTATTAAATCCGTTTATTTTCTTTAGTGTTCAATATAAGAATATATGTATGTATTTACTGAATATTATTAATGCAGAATAATTATTCAACATTAAATAACAAACTCATCATTTCTGTAAATTAAATATCAACAATTTAAACAGTTTTTAATTGGTTAAACTTTAAAGAAAGAAAGATTGTTGCAGTGCTGCATATATTTTTACTTAATCCTTAATCTGTTAAATTACTTATGGCAATAATTCCACATCTTCTTATCAAATCCAAAAATATTTCTCGAACTGATGCATTTAATATATATACTTATAAGCGAAGATAAAAACTTAACTTTAAAAACTTAATATATATCACTTCAGGCAAAACCAGTAACAGCTGTCGATTTCAATTTTTTTTTTAAATTATATATAATATCTTTAACTTTTCTTAACGTAAATTTATAACCTTTGTCGAACATGATGTTCTATTAGAATGGCTTCATTCTAGAAATGTATTGTATGTATTCTCTTAACCACAATTTTAAAAGTGTATCACTGTTTGTAAATTGCACACCCCTTTCATCAAAAAAGAAAATTGTGTGCAATAAAGTTAAATTGCGCATTAAATTAAAAGAAATTCTTAGAAAGCTGTCAACTGCCTCTATTGTACATATATCAAAATGATTAATTGCAATGGGATAACACCTTATATTCAAGAGTTTCACACAGGAAAAAGTAAATCTGTTACACCCACACACTTTCTTCATACATATTGTATATGTATGTGTATCTATGTATACAATTTTCTGCCTTTGTGTGCGTGCGTGAGTGGTTTTTATTACCCATTTTCCTAGATTATCGCCTGGCAAAAATAAATAAAGGCAAAACGGATTTTTCTTTTGTTCGGCGATAAGAAAGAGAATCGAAAAATGATTAGGTGAAGTAATTAATTTAAGTGATTTTTTTTCTCTGCTTAGAAGCAAGAAAAGGATATAAAATAAATCTAAAGTATATTTACGGGAGAAATCATTTTAAGTTCAGAAAAGAATTTGTAAACATCTTTTAATAAGACGCAAAATATATTCTAGCAAGTTCTTTGACCTCATACTTTCAATGTCTTTCCAGGAATATTGTCGAGTCAAGAGAAGAAATTATTTATTTGACAAGGACCATAGACTGAATTTATCTCCTATACCAAGTTCAAATCAAGGTTGCAAGTAAAAGTTGAACACTAAACAAAGGGGAAAAGTGGTTAAGAGGAAGGGGAAAAGAGAGGACATTGCAATGTCGAACACAAATTGCAGCTGCAACTGAAATTGATACGAATTGAAAGCCAAAAACGAAACCAAAACCTGATGACTACTCCTTGTCCCCACGCAACGAGCTTTATTCCTGGCAGTGTCCTTGCCTGACCGAACGACCAAACGAATGAGCTGAAGTCCACCTTGCCATGGGGCAAATTCCGATTAGTTCCTCTCAGTGACTCCAAAATATTTACTGCATTCAACGCACTGTGCCTGTGATGCATGAAATATGAAGTGCAAAACGAATTGCTGGAGCATAAAATATGATTAATGCATAAAGGGACAACAAGAACTGAATTTTGCCAATGACAATCGCAATAAACATTAAAGGAATTTTTTTTTATATAGAATTGTATGCATTCCTATATTTTTATTATTTGTATTT
Organism: Drosophila emarginata; assembly: GCA_037075365.1. Lineage (NCBI taxonomy): Eukaryota > Metazoa > Arthropoda > Insecta > Diptera > Drosophilidae > Drosophila > Drosophila emarginata. The sequence goes on from JBAMCD010000012.1 coordinate 1,533,487, forward strand.
TTTCTTCTTTTTTTTATTGCAAAATGGAAGTTGGTCAAGGGTCGCAGTGTTTCTGTGGGCGACACATTGTCGGTTGTTAAATATAGAAAAAGAAAATCAATATATTTTCCATTTTTACAAATACATCAATTTCAATTGCACTCTGTTTTGGTCAGCTAAACTACAGTGCGGACTTCAGATATTTCCATGATTAGATTCATAATCTTTTTGAAATAAAAAATACAAGTGATAAAACATCGAAAAAATTAAAAATATAAAACATAAAAAATAATAAAAAAAAACTTGGAAAATAAAATTAAGGTTTATTCGGTTGTAAGTGATACTAGTGAAACTTCTTTTTATTGGCCTTCTTTAAATAAGATTCAGTTACATATTTTTAGTGTAGAAATGTCAAGAAGTTGGTGCTGACGTTTTTCACTAAAAGTTGGTCTAAAGAAGTCTGTCTTTGTCTTTCTTGACTTAAGTAAGCTTTTAGTTTTTCGACCATTGTTAAGCAGTTTTGCAAGCACTTGAATTTGTTGCAGAAGAAGTACTTTACTGTTATGTTTCTAGTTTTTAAAAAAGATAGAAACTAATGAATATTGTTTACTTTGGAATTACTAACAAAATTGTATCTAAACCTTTAAACAATCGGGATTTAAGTAATTTTGTTTCTTTGAAATACAGAGTCTATTTTTTAAGTTTAAATATTTTGCCAGTTAAATAAAGCAAAAAAATAAAATTTATAATATTTATTCTTGTCTTTTCATCTTTGTTTTAGAATTTATTGATTGATACATTACAGAAACTTAATAAATGAACTTCATTTACCTTCTTAACTAAATTCTTTACAGTCTTTATTGCAAAGAGATATGAAATTATTCAGATTTCGATATTTACATCCTAAATTTATTAAAACAATCCTAAATCCTTGATCCTTAATAAATCATTCAATTCAATAAAATATCTTTATCTATATATAATGACTAAAAGACTAACGAGTTTCTTGGAATTATAGTTCAAGAGGTTCTACTAGTTTATAATAAAATCCAGTAAATAATCTTTATTAAATGTAATAAATGTTAAATAAGATAATATTTAAGTGTTTTATGAAGTCATGTTCAAGCTATAAAGCTCTAGAAAAATTTATGAACCATCTTTAGTGACTATTTTTAGTTTTAAAATTGGAATTTCATATAAACTTATTCAAAATGCAAGAAACCAAATAAGATGTAAGTATATATTTATATATATTAAAGTCCTGTACATATAGAATTTAGAACAAATTAGACAAGAAGCTACAACAATAAAGAATATAAAAAGAAATCAATTAACCATCTTAAAGACTGAATAAATGTCTTTTCCAAAGTCAAATAAGTAAAAATTAGTAAGTCTTATACAAAGATTCCATTATGGGAAAACCTAAGAATTCACAAAAAGAGTTATATTTATACATAACTATTTAGTATAATGCCTGAATTGAAATTTCTGCAATGTTTTCAACATGAAAATAGTTTTGCTATGGCGAAAAATGCGTTTTCATTTTCTTTTTTGAATCGGAAAAACATGAAAAAGGTTGCAAAGCAAGTGCAACCTTTATATTGCAATTTCCATGTAAGTGTGTAAAATGGAAATGCTGCCCTTTCGCCACAACAATAAACGTTAGCTAAGCAAAAAAGAAAAAAAAAAAAAAATAAACAGAGGAAAGGAAATGTGCCACAACAAAAGTGCTATTAAAATAAAACGTGCTGAAAGTGATGAGCCCAGAAGCCATCAGATGCTAGATTCCTCTCTACGCACTCCAAAGTCAACAAAAATACAACAACAACAAAAAAAATAAAGGAAAATGTCGCGCGTGAACAATGGAAAACCAAAGGCAAACAGAGACAACGCAACTAGAGAGGACAGAGGCAAAAATAGGGGGAAAAAAAACAACAAAAAACTGTGTGAGTAAAGTGAGCATTGAAACGGAGCATTTGACGCCACGTGTCTCAATTCTGGCGTCAAATCACGTAGCAGACATTTTCACTGCATGTTGCGTATACGCCGCATTGGGACCATAACGGTTATTAGCCAGCCGCAAAAGAGAGACCGTACCAGAACCTAAGCCTAAAGAGGAGTACAAAAAGGGAAGATAACATTTTTCACCTAATGCCTTTTTAAGCGTCATTTTACAATTTTGCAAAAATTTCAATTTGTGTGTTGTGTATATGGGTGTGTGTGTGTGTGTGTGTGTGTGTGAGCCTACGCGGTTTCTTCGTTTCGCCATTGTTATTGCCTTGCGTATCATTAACACTGAGCGCTCAATTAGCTAATTATGCAACCAAGTCACAAGGACCGCGATGATTATGATGCCGATGATAATACCAATGATAAATGAGTGTTGTAGTTGGTTACACTTAACAAAAAAATTGAGAGAAACTTGAATATCCATCCGAAATTAGTTAAATTTATCGTTGGCATAATACAAACATCAAACAAAAATGTAAAAAAAGAAAACCAAAAAGAAATATTTTTCTAGTTTTTTTCCAGTTTTGGATTTGCTTTCTTTTTCATTGTTTATGGGCCATAAAATTAATTATTTTTCCAGTGTATGAAATTAATATGTTATGTGGATACATATGTATGTAGATACTTCCTCTTCCTCAGCTAAGGGGTAAAAATAAATTGCCATATATCATAAGCAATGATGCCGAGCCATGTTGACTTATTAAGTGGCTCGGCATGGCTTGGCTTGGCTTGGGCTTTCATCTGTGCTTTGGTGTCTGTAGTCGTTTGTTTTGGTCCTTTGTCAAAACACTGTACAAACGGAGAGCTGGAGGAGAGCTCCGCTGATGTCCTTCATTGTGTTTATGTGAGTGTAGCTCTGCGGGTTGCCATTCCTCACGTATGCAAATGAACAAAACAAAGAAAAGAATAAAAAAAGAAAAATAAACGCAGAGTGCTTTCGCTTGTGATTGCCGTGGCAAAATTTCTTGTCCCTAAGCTGGATAATATTCCATCCATCATGTGTCCTGGCAACTGATGCATTCAATTTGTCATTAACCCACTGCTACTTATGTATATTCACGAACTCAAATATTAAATGTTAAAGTTATGATACTAAATTATGATATATGTAATTTTGTACAGAACAGAATTGTGTAACCAAAAATACATATAAAACCAAGGGAAAAATTATAAATTATATGTAATAGAATATGCAATATAAAGTAATAACTAAATTATTTGCATACAGAAAAAAGTAACTATAATTTATGTACTTTAAAAGCCAAAAACCAAAAACTTTAATCGTTAAAATCGTTTCTAGTTATAAAAGTTTCGGTTTTTAGTTTATTTTAACAAACTTCTACCTTATCCAAATATGAATTACTTTATAACAAGAAATATAATAAATTAAAACTTTTACATAAAGTACATGGAAAAGCCATCAAATAGGCAAATCCAAAAAGTTGTTTACGTGGCTCATATCTTCTATTTTTAGATACTATATGAGTGCAGGTCGCAGACAATCCGACGACGTATGTATGTATGCATATCCTTAGACACAAAAATACTCTTATTTGACTGTACTTGCATGTGACTTTTACAAGTTGTACACATGTACATAAAAGCTAAAAAGCAAGCTACATTTTTATTGTGTTTGACTTTGATTGACGTCTGAACGAATCGAAAGGTGAAATTGCAACTGATGTGGAAAAACAGGAAATTGGAAATTAGATATCAAGTGCAACTGATAATCAGAGATTAGCTTACATCAATCACTGAAGCTCAATGACTGGAAAAGGGTTCAATTAACTGGAATTTTGCAAAATCAAATATAGCTACCCAAATTTTTTATTCATTGTAGATATAATGCCAAAGATTATTATGAAATTGCGTCACAAATTACCTTTACCCATGGTCTAACTAATTGACAAATCTATAGACTAGAATGGGCGTGGCATTTGATGCCCTAGAATCCAGAGAATATCGTGGCACATGGCAAGGAAATGAACGTGTTAGGGCCAGCCGCGTAATACGATTTGAATTGGCTGTTAATTAGGGTTTATTGTTTTTAGCCAACGAAAGGAAATCGGGAAAATGTATGTGTATGTGAATGTGTGGGTTGTTGGATAATTTAAAATAATTAGAAAGAGAAAATATGTCAACTAACGTCAGTTGTGGAGTGTACTAATTGAATGGCTTAAACAGTGAGACTTTAAGGTTACCAATTAAAGTCAAAAAAAATAGAAAAATTCTGCAAATACTTTGCTTTGCATTTTATTTCAAGGAAATCAATTTGTATATTTTTGTAGTTAATAAATTTTTAACGATTCAGCAATTTTATGCAATGAATAATAACTATTTTTGCAATAATCCAATGTCCAAAAATTTTTGAAGATGTCTGTCAATTTTTAGAATAAGTGCTACAATACAAATCCTGTGCTAGGAATAAAATTCCTTGATATAGATAAAATAAATGATCCTGGAATCAGCGTTTTTATTACATACTACAAAATTTAGGATTTATTTATTTTTTATTTCATTTAATTTTATTTTGAAACATTATATTATTATTCAAGGTTATATACGCCTTATTAAATTTCATTTAAAGCATTTGCTCACTTACCTCGCAGGGAAAACAATTTATTTCCACGACAATTTCACTTATATTATTTCCGTTTCTCTTTTTGTCACTTTAATCTACTATGCGGATGTTCTTCTATATAGTATATTGTATATTTGTTGTGTCAAAGCTCAAGACAATCAAACCGAAATCCTTAAGGGAGAAGCAATTGAAGCGTAATTATTTGTTACGGCGCATTTCCCGTGTGGCGTCGTTGGTCAAATGGCCAACGAAACGGAAATGGAACTCACTCTTGGGCACTGGGTCAGTAGCGCAACATGAAAATTGTTATTGTTCTTGTTGTTGTCCACTTGTCTGCCAATGTCTATGGCAAGTAATCAGAATAATTACATGGCCCTAATGGGACAGAGAGAGAGAGAGAGAGTCGGTGGTGCTAGAAAATGCAAAACAGTTTCTCAATTTGTTATACATTTTACAGTTCTAGAGCCATTGCCTTCAAATAAAAGGATGACAATAGCAAGAGTTATATTATATTCAAATTTTGACCATATAGATACATATATATTTTATATTATAAAAATAATGTATATAAATTTTTAACAATCTCACCAATACCTTTTGAATCTATACTATAACAACAGGTGGATAATATGTCTATATAAACATGAATATCTTACGATCCTCCTACATATATACATACTTAGATTCCGGTAAAGAGTACTCGATTTTTCTTCTATTTTTAAATCATTTTTTTTAAATCTAAACAAAATGTTCGCCTCTTTTTTTCAATGTGTAGATTTAAGATTATCCTATATTTCAGAATAATTTATTTAGAAATTAACTATTGTTTCTCTCAGTGTATTTAAAGTTTCTTTTCACTACAATCCAAGCTTCGTTTTCTGTTTTAATTATGACCGTCAATTCTCAATTAGTTTCTGCTTATTGCAAATAATAATCAACCACCAAACAAAAAATAAAATGTTTATCAAATGGGGTAAATTTTGCAATTGCCTGAGGGATTGGAATCAACCACCAACAACAAAACCAAAAACAACAACTAGCCAACAGTCAACCAACGCCATATGCCGGCAAAACCATAAACAACAACAACAATTGTCATTGTCGCCGCACAGACCGACGCCAAACGGGAAGACCAAACAACCAACAACAACAGCAAAATAACCAAAAAAATCAAAATACAAAAAAAAAAAAACAAAACCGACGCCCACGCATTATAGTGTTACACTTGGAACGTTATCATAGATGCGTTCGATTGTTATCACTACCGGCAAAATTTTTAAGTACACCCACGAATACATTCAGTTTACGTCTTTCTAGATTCACAAGCCCAATAACAGTGCAGCTGCAAATGCGCTAAACACCTTGAAGCCTTGAAATTCGAAAGTCAACTGATTTGGTAGAAATGTTAAAAAAAACCGATATCCTTCTCTCTTTTCATGTTAACGAAACGATGAATATTCTCTCTTGGCAAGTATGTGCAATAATCGCAGTATATATATCGATATCCCTATACTCTTCCACAATAAAGCTGATGTCAGAAAAATCTGTCCCACCAAAATATATTTCAGATGATACAACTGTATTATATATTTAATATTTATATCGTTATATGCAAAAGCAGTTTATTAGTGTGAACGAGAATTCATCAGGTTGCTTTTGTCTTATACGTCTTATACGCGCTGGTCCAACACAGAGTGCGAAAATTATTGCATAAAGTCTAGCGCTGTGAAGGAAGGGTCCTGCACTGAAAGGGTATACAAATTTCAATAGGACCGAAGTTACCTTCTCAAATATTTATCGATTAATTTTAGAGCGCCAAAATTAACCAATTCAAAAGCATTTGGGTTGGTCTTTGGTTCCCATCATTTTTGTTACACAGCATTAATTAAATAGATTTCGATTATATAATTCCTTACGACATTAACGAAAATATATGAAAGCAAAATGAACTTTTCCTTAAACTGGTACACTTACTTAAATTAAAATAATTAATAGGCGGCAAGATGAAATTTTTTTTAAGGGTAAATTGTTAGTTAAATTCTTTAAATTCTTAATTATTTAAATTTGTAGAATTCAATATTATTAGTCCGCTTTCGCTACTTTTACACAAAAATGCACATTAATATTTTTATAATATTTTATTAAATTATATCAAAATGTGTTGTGTATTCAATATTCTTAAATTTACAAAGGTTTATATGGGGAAAAGATAAAAAATAGAATTAGAACATTCAATCGGAACTATTTAATGCAAAAATTTGATAAAACTCAAAAATAAAAATTTGAGTTTTATCAAATTTTTATAATACATTTTTTTTGGCAAACTTATTGGCTAATAAATTATTGCTAAACACAGAATTTTGTATACTCTGTATATTTTTCCGAACCAATTTTCGGTTAATCATATTACAATTTAAAATTACAATTTATTAAAGATTTTAGTTATATTTCCTGTAGTTTATTTGTTACTGTTAATTGTTGTTAACCCAATATGCTTTTGACATTTGTTGTTAAATAAAATACAAAGGGCGGAAATGTGTGTGTACTTTAACTTGATTAGTTTTCTTGACAATACACTTACATGCATTTAGGAATATGTGCTTACATATGTAAATACTTAAAATACTTGGGTAATGCATTTGAATACTCTTTACTGCAAGTAGAATAAAATAAATCCACACATCTACATATATAAAATATTGTTATTGTTGAACAGCAAATTTTTATCAATTGCAAAGCAATTTGCGCAGTAAACTTTGCAATAAAACGCACTTGAATACAGGTGACTAAAACAAATTATCAAACAATTGAACAATTGAAACAATTGAACAATTACATACTTTCAAAAATCCCGCAAAAAAAAACACATAAAAACATATTTGTCTAATAACATCGTCGTAAATTTAATAAAAATTAGAACTGCAATTAAGTTTTTGCAAAATTATTACAAGTTTTTTTAATTTTAACCAAGTTTAACCAAAACATTATCAATAACAATCAACAGCTGATAGTAAGGGCTGATTATAGTGTTGCCTAATTTCAGAACAGTGCAAAAAATATCGTTAGAAAAAGTGTTACCAAATAAAATATTGTGACGGAAGAAAACCCGTTAAAGTGAAAATACGTTATTTTCAAATAAATATACTCTGCGGCAAATCAAAAGATGTCAAAAGCGCTGGACCAGAAATAAATGAATAAACCTTTTAAATGTTTCAGTTAATAGACAAAAATTAATAGTTTTATTCCAGAAAAATCTTTCGTAAACTGCCTTCAATAGTGAAAATAGAAACCGATACCGTAAAAGAAATTATGGAAAATAATAATTTAGAGGAATTTTTGTTACTGATGAAAGAACAAAATGACATTGAAGATGAATTAAAAACAAAAAAAGTTATAAACAAAGTTCAATTCAGATAGTAATGGTAAGTGTTTTAGAAAATTTCATAAGTATTGTTAATGAAGCAAGCAAGTCGTCCCTGCCGACATTGAGTATACCCTGTACAAATTAAAAGTACTCCATAAAGTCAAATACGATCAAAATCGCCATCAATTTAAAAAAAAAATTTTCTTAGCATGCAACAACAGCGAACGCATGCTATCTCGCTCACACTTAACAGCCCATTTTGCTTGAGGCGTTTCAGTACAAAACGGAGATACGTATATCTTCGATAATTATTGTCCGATTTTGGTCAGATGGTGCATTTTAGCTATATTATTGTACATGCCAAATAAGAATAGAATATCTTTGATATTGCTCTAGTTATAGGTTTTTCCCGAATCGCGGGGGCGGAAGTGGGCGTGGCAAAAATTTAAAATAAACTTGATCTGCTTATACAATAGACGGATGTTGACACCAAATTTGGTTGCTCTAGCTCTTATAGTCTCTGAGATCTCGGTGTTCATACGGACGGACAGACGGACATGTCTCAATCGACTTCGCTATTGATACTGATCAAGAATATATATACTTTATGGGGTCGGAAAATTCTCCTTCTGCCTGTTACATACATTTTAGCGACTTTAATATACACTTTTACCCTATGGGTACAGGGTATAAAAATAACATTTATTGTTTATTATATCCTTGCAAAAAGGGTATATTAATTTTGGTCAGAAGTTTGCAACGCATAGAAGGAAGCATCTCCGACTATATAAAGTATATATATTCTTGATCAGCATGATGAGCTGAGTTGATATAGCCATGTCCGTCTGACCATCTGATCGTCTGTCTGGATCAACAATCTTCTCCGAGATCCTTGGAGCTACAGAGATGAAATTTTGCACCTAGGCTTCTTTTTGCTGCAGGCATTGTATATCTCGGTATCATCCCGATCAGATGACTATATCATATAGCTGCCATAGGAACGATCGGTCAAGAATAGGGTTTAACATCAATAACTCTGGTGTTTTTCAATCGAATGTCACTAAATTCGGTGTTTGTGAGTTTTATATAATCCTCAACACATATACCAAATTTTATCAGAATCGGTCGACTATATCATGTAGCTCCCACAGGAACGATCAGTCAAAAATATAGTTTTTGATCAATAACTTGGGTGTTTTTCAAGCAATTGTCACGAAATTTGTTATTTGATAATTTTATATAAAAAGAAATATATCTTTTAAGTTTCATCAGAATCGGTCGACTATATGCTATAGCTGTCATAGGAACAATCGGGGGAAAAAAAAAGTTGATTAACTAATTAAAAAATGCCTACATCGGCAATGCAATTATTGACAATTAAACTGTTAGAAAATGCATATTTCTGTTACCTTTAATAAAAGATAAACATAGTCAACATAAACATTGCTAAGACAAGCGCAACTTTCAAAATCAATAAAAAATATATGACTGAAAAAATCATTATGGATTATAATTTGGATGGAGTGAACAATAAAAAATGCCTGCGAACCTATATTTCCTTTGTTGCTGTTTTTCTAGATAAGTTCTTAAAGTATTTATCATATTCAAATTATACATTCATATTCATGGTTGCAAATATACTAATATTATTTCATTTTATTCAAATGGGGGACCAAACCCAGCCTGCAGAAAATATCCTTCGGACCGCAATGAGCTGCTTAAAAAATAATGCCAACAAAATGATGAACAGAAAAATAAAAACATAATCACAGGCTTTATACTTTAAAATATTTGGTAATAATCATATATATAAAACAATAATTTACAAAACAAAAAAATATTACAACATGTCAAAATGTTGGCTATTGAACCCAGGTGAAGAAATATCACATTTGTATTATTCTCATTCTATTTTATTTTACCTTTTAGCAAAAAAATTTAAAAATAAAATATATAAATATAGGTATATCAATTAGTTTTGCAAATTGTCAAAGGATTCGTTTTATAATATTTTAATCAACTTCAAAATATTTAATAAAGTACGGAAGGTTTCATTCTACATTGTATTATGGACGGGAAAGTTATATCATACTTTCTTACACATTTATCTGGAAACACTTAAAACAAAAAACCTCTAAAAAACCAAATGTATAGAAATTGCATCAAAATCTCTAACTAATTTTTGCAATTTCTTAACGATTTTTCTTAGGTATTTTTAGAGGAATATGTCTACAAATTCCCTAATCTTATAAAATATTATCAATACTCAGTTCTGTTGCATTTCTCGACATTCCCTAAATGTTTTTCTCGGAGTGTGTACTAATGTCTAATCACATTTTACTTACACACTTATAATTCCCATCAGAGATATGGCATTGGAAAATTTTAGCACTGCCCATTAATTGAATCAGAAGCTTTTTCATTGTTAATCGTTAAATTTCGGCCTAAAAGTGTAAAGTTTATATGCCCTTGAGAATTTTCCATTTGTGTCAGACCGCCAAAGTAAAGAATTATATAAGATACTTTGACAACTACTTATAATATATAGTTAACCAATTTTAGTCAAATATTTCAAAATACATATATCCTTAGATATGGTTAGCTTAAAAATCTTTCCTTAATTTAAAATGCTAACACCAAATTGAAGCTTTTCTGGAATATTTTACATTCACATATAGCTTTAAAGTTCTCGGAAAAGATTGCATTGATCCCGAAAGACATTCTGATCAAGAATATACCTTATACTATATACTTTATAGATTATACCGGAAATTGCCCCAGACATCTTTACCTATAAGAAATGACGATTGAATTGATTGATAAGCTTTAACTATAATATATATCTATAAATAGCGAATAAATGTCCAAGTTTGCAGCTTAGTTAGAACGATTTCCTACAGTTGGATACACTTGTAATGAGTCCAAGGTTTTGGTTCTCTACTCTGCTGGTACAGTGGGGCAAAAGATCGAATTTGTCTTCTTTCAGCAAGAAGTCAATGCCCAAGTCAAAGCTATTGCCAAGTCGGTAATTCTGACAAAATATCTCGTATATATGTATAAATACATATTTTTTGTTATTTCATGGATGTCAAACAAACCAATCAAATTGGCAGGATTTCTCTCGAAATTTATGCATTGGTGATGGCAATTTGTTGTTTGGAAATTCTCTTAAACTTTCTATATTTTATTCTCTTGGAAATAAAATGCTAATTTGTATAGATTTTGTTATATACTATAGTTCACTTGATATTTTTGTTGCGATATATAAATATTCAGCTTTAATAATTATTTTTTGGAACTATAAAAAAATATTTATTCAAATTGAGATAGTTTAATAATATTCAATTAGTATTTCAATTCAGTTGAAATTTAGTATCAAAGTTTATAGCATTTGTGCCTTTTCTCTAGCTACAATAGTTGGAGAAAATGGTGAGAATAGATTTTAGATGGATTTTTTATAATTTCTTATGATTCTGGCAATTTATATATAAATCAAAAAGACAGTTTGCAAGGGTATATGAACTTCGGCACGACCTTAGTTAGCCCATCCCTCTAGTTCTTAGTAATTGGTTTGGAAACGCAGTATAATCACATTTTAATACAATTTAATATATTTACAGTGCATTCGACCTTGTCAAATAGTATAAACTTAAGTACATTGAGTGAATCAGTAAATGTGTTGATTGCAATGTCCCCAAATGCAATCAGAAAGTTGCTCTATTGTATGTTCTAGATTGTATTAAAAAATAAAATCAGGGGAAAAACAAGATATTATGCAGTTAGGCAAAGAAATAAACTTTGACTAGACCTAATGCATTAAGTCAATCGGACACTATGACACAACTGGAAATAAAAAATATACAAAAAGAGAAGGCCACAAAAAGTTATTTAATTAAAAGAAATTTTTTTTTAAATTTTAAATATCATTAATGATGTAAACTACCTGAATAAAAGAAAATGTTCATAGTAACAAATTAAAGCTAAAATATAATGTTTTTAAAATTGTTTTAGAATCAGCTTAACAGCTTATATACAAAATGTATATTACATATAATATATAAGATAAAATGTTATATTTCCGTTCATAATTTAATATTTAACAATAAATCGGACAATAAATATTGTAGATATACCTAATGCATGTTTTCTACGGAAATAACAAGTGAAACAATAGCTGATAAGAGTAAGATATTATAGTTAGTTAGTTAGAAGAATTAAATTTAAAATTGATGTCGATTTTTTGGCAGTTTGACATTATAAAATAACTTGGTACATATCGTTGTAGTTTTAATATACATAGTAACATTAACAGCTAAATTTAGCAAAATGACGCCATTTACAACAACCACTATCCACTGCAAATACTGTAGGACGGTTGCAGTGTCTAACCGATAATGCATTGCCTTATACTGATTAAAAATTTTACCTAAACTAAAAGCTTTCTATTGTTTCTTGTCAGTTAAAACAAAGCAATGAGCCCAACAACTTCATCCGTCAAAAAATCAAATAATGAGGCTAGTATAATTACTGATCCCGTGGTCACGGTGTTGGTTCTCTACACTGGTGGCACAATTGGCATGACATTGAATCCTTGCGGATGTAAGAAAAATACAACACACAATGGATAATCAGTGTGACTCGATCGAATTTTTCCTTTTTCAGTCCTGAGTCCTGAACGCGATCAATTTGAGAAAAGGATTCGTAAGGATATTAATTTTCATGACCTCGATTATGTCTTAGAGGATGATAAATTTTTGGTTTTACCTGCTTTGAAAGGCCAGAAACGAATTTTATATAAAATCGAGGAGTTTAATCCGCTGCTCGATTCCAGCAATATGGGCAGAAGCGACTGGCTGCTTATAGCTCGGAATATACGGGTAAATATGAAAATTGAATCAAATATATAAACATAAATTGTATTCTTTTCTTCTACTTTTAACAGAAAGAATACGAAAAATATGATGGCTTTGTGGTTCTCCATGGTACTGACACCCTTGCTTATACCTCATCGGCTCTGTCCTTCATGCTTGAAAATCTGGATAAATCAGTAATTGTGACAGGCTCCCAAAAACCCATCTATGAACCGCTTTCCGATGGGATTAGCAATTTTATGCTATCCTTGATATTTGCCGGACTCTATCGCATACCAGAGGTATGTGTAGTCTTTGACAATAAACTGCTCCGCGGCAATCGCACTGTGAAGGTGAACTGTAATAGCTTTGATGCCTTTGAATCACCTAATTATCCACCTCTGGCCACAACGGGTGTGGAAATTATTGTAAAGCAAGAAATGGAAAATTCTTCACGTGGGACTAAACCTTCTACTGATATCAGATCCATGAATCCTTATGTTACTCTACTGCGTATCGTTCCTGATATGCCATTGAACCAAATTCGTGCCTGTTTGGAAAGTCCTGTGCTTGGAGTCGTTTTACAATCATTTGGTGCCGGCAACATACCGTCCAAGGAAAATTATTTGCTAGACGAATTGGAAAAGGCTATTAATCGCAAAGTCATCATTGTGAATTGCACACAATGCCTACATGGATCGGTTGTTGACAAGTATGATACCAGTTCTGAACTTAACAAAATGGGTGTCATTTCTCTTGGCGACATCACCATGGAGGCGGCCTACACCAAGTTGTGTTATGTATTAAGCAATAATAATTGGAATTTTGAGGAAAAAAAAGTTATGATGAAAAAGTCCTTGCGGGGAGAATTGACAGAGTCTACATAATTTTGTAGATGTCGGCGTCTATGATATAGATTATCCCATAAATGCGCGTGTCCAAGCATATTATTGAAATTTATTTACAGCAAGGATTCAAAGCAGCAAATACAATTTAAATATACATATATCGGTTAAAAAAACAATATATATACATATATACACAATATACAAATACACATTTATATACACATAATATATTCGCAAATATATACTACAATAAATTTCATTAGAAACAACAGCCGAATCGATTGCGACACGTCCGTCTGTCTTTTTTATCGTACGATCAAGACCCTAGACTTTGAGTTATATGATAGAAACTTGGTAGATAAGCTTTCTAGATGTCTATGTTTGCCAAGTTTTTAAATTGCTTAGATTGGACTACAGTGGAAGAGAAAAAATTATACTAATTTTAATAGTTTTATTATACCCTTGCAAAAAGGGTATTTTAATTTTAGTCAGAAGTTTGCAACGCATAGAAGGAAGCATCTTCGACTATATAAAGTATATATATTCTTGATCAGCATGATGAGCTGAGTTGATATAGTCATGTCCGTCTGACCATCTGTCCGTCTGTCTGGATCAACGCAATCTTCTCCGAGACCCTTGGAGCTACAGAGCTGAAATTTTGCACCTAGGCTTCTTTTTGCTGCAGGCATTGTATATCTCGGAATCATCCCGATCAGATGACTATATCATATAGCTGCCATAGGAACGATCGGTCAAGAATAGGGTTTAACATCAATAACTCTGGTGTTTTTCAATCGAATGTCACTAAATTCGGTGTTTGTGAGTTTTATATAATCCTCAACACATATACCAAATTTTATCAGAATCGGTCGACTATATCATGTAGCTCCCACAGGAACGATCAGTCAAAAATATAGTTTTTGATCAATAACTTGGGTGTTTTTGAAGCAATTGTCACGAAATTTGTTATTTGACAATTTTATATAAAAAGAAATATATCTTTTAAGTTTCATCAAAATCAGTCGACTATGTGCTATAGCTGTCATAGGGACAATCGGGAAAAAAAAATTGTATTAAATTTTTCTTTTATGCCACAGACATCAAATTTATATTTGATGTGTTTTATATACTTCCTTATGATTCTGGCAAATTATATATAAATCAAAAAGACAGTTTGCAAGAGTATACGAACTTCGGCACGGCCGAAGTTAGCCCATCCTTCTAATTTTTTTGCCTAGAGCGAAATAGTGGTCCCATGATGTTTTGAGTTGGTTTCGTAGTATGTGTAATATGTGTATTTTTGAACAATATTTCTTTTTTATTTCGCATTAGAACTAAAAGAAATGAAAGAATATACAAAACGTTGGCAGAAGTTAGTTTCTTTGATATTTTGATTATCTTATTGATTGTGGGATCAACCAATAGGAATGCATAATAAAGCAATAGTGGGATTTTTTGATAAATTTCTACCATTATTTTGAGCCAGGGCCGTAGCAGCCTAGAGGGGCTAACATTTTAATTTAAGAATTACTAAAGCGTTCGTTCAATACTGAATTCTTACGAATATTGCTGAATCCGTGATAAACGATATAAATTAATAGTGGTAAAGCCTACTTCATTAGTCGAATCATTTTTTTTTATTAAACATTTTCTTGCCATTTGTCTATCGGTAATGAATGAGAGTCCAAAGACCAGTCATTTTGGATAAACGAGTGCCCATCACCCTGCCACTCCAACCTCCCTCTCGTCCTCTACAAGGATTGCAGCAAGAATTGGCATTCTGGCCACAGGGTGTACAACATGATCCGCAACACGGTAAACAGCTCGGTCTACAACAGGGTGAACAGCTAAAATTACAACCGTAACACATGTTCTAAAAAAAAATAAATAAAAGAAACCGACAAATTCTAAATCAAATATAATGAAAATCAACAAATTGCTTACTGTAACGTGGAGTGGCAAGATCTTCAGGTGAATACAGGCAATAAAACAATAAAAATTTTATGTTTTCACTTTGAATTTCAAAACAAAACTGAGAAAATTTACTAAAATATTTAGGCACTTTATATAAAAAAAAAACTCAAAAAGGCATGGCATACTAGAAACATGAAAAATAATTATTGTACAAAAAATCTATGACGAAACTCTTTTCAGCAGCATTCCATGAAATTTAAGAATTTTTCCTATGTAATAAACTTAAATGAATAACACATGAAAATCCCTTGCGGTTCTACAAAAAACCATGTGGAAAGTTACAAAAATGTATTTTTAAGTTAATTTAAACGATTTCTTTATTTGTTTTTAATATTTAGCTATATGGAGTAAAATCATTTGAAATAAATTCTTTTAAAGACTTGTGCATTTTCTTCAAATTAAATCATTTATTTAAAATTTCTTTGGCCTTTTTTTATATTATCATTTTATTAACAGGGAAACTCTGTCCACAGGCCAGTCATTTTTGACAAAGTGCTGACAACCATCGGACAACGAGGAGGATCGCACGAACCAAAGCAGCAGGATCCACAGGAAGGGCCACAGGAATAACCGCAGGGCCCACAGCAAGGATTGTAGCCGCCACACATAATCTAAAATATAAGGATTAAGTCTACCTCTCATTGAGCGAATCATTTTGGAAAAACTTACGAAGCCAAAGGTGGAAAACAGTTAGCAAAATGATAAAAATAAATATTTAAAATATTTATTTTAGGCTAAAAGATGTTGTCTTAAGAAGTTAAAAATTTTGACTAAAGTTTACTGTTCGTATTTTCCAGGAGGTGGACAATTTTAGTTGACTTAAGAAGTCAAGGCCTACTTAAATTTAAAAGTTTTACTTTTCATCACTTACATATTTTGTATAAAGACATTAGGGCTGAAGGTCTAAAAACAAAATTAAAAGTATGCACATTTTTTAAAATTATTATTCCCTATACTTTTAGGCTCATTTCTGTAAGAGTAAATTGGAAAATTTTATATTGATCAAAAGGTTTGGTAGAAATTGTTATTATCCAACGAGAGAATATTTCTTAAAACTTAAAAGAAAACTACAAAATAGTTGAAATCTTCGTCCTTAGGTGACCAATTTGGAATCTCAATTTTCCAGGATCTTATTTTTAACACAGGATTGCCTATACACAGGCAATAATTAAAGTTCAAACCTTTTAATCAGATATGTATTTTTTAATCAGATATGTATATGTAATTGTGTACGTGTATACAACTCCTGATATAATCGATGCATATTTAAATGAATTTAAATTAATGAACCAACGAGGACATAAGACAATTCAAGGTTGCTTTTGATTAAAATTGTAGAAAATAAAAAAATGGGTTAAAATATTTTTTTTTCAAATAATTTTTATAAACTGTTTTAAAACAGCGTTTGGATCAAAGTTTTTTACAAGCCCTTACTTCCAACTGATGTGAGAATAAATGCAATTTAATTCATACACATAAAATTTGGAATTATTTAAGTCTTCAGAAAATGTTAATAAATCAAGAGCCATTTTGCAGGTGCGATCGTTTAAGCCTTTTAAGTGTCCTTTCTTAATGTCTCTTCGGTACATAGCCCAATGCATCGCACTGTTCTCTAAAGAAATAATTATTTGAAATAACAATTTGATGCGCTCTCCATTTGAAAACCATATATTTTCGCCATGGTCAGCAGCATCTGTACCAGATGTCCAATATTCTCCCATAATATTATCTTTCAGATACTTATTAATCGCATTCCATTCATCGAGTAAATCAATTGTAATGAGTTCAGAACCAATTTGACGGCAAGCATCGTAGGCACTAAGCCAATTTAAATGCAATTTATGCTCATCAAATAAGAACCATTAAACCAGTTAAAGAGTCCTTTTGATAAAAAAGAAAATTCAATTTTTATACCCTGTACCCATAGGGTAAAAGGGTATATTAAAGTCGCTAAAATGTATGTAACAGGCAGAAGGAAAATTTTCCGACCCTATAAAGTATATATATTCTTGATCAGTATCAATAGAGAAGTCGATTGAGACATGTCCGTCTGTCCGTCTGTCCGTCCGTCCGTCCGTCCGTCCGTCCGTATGAACACCGAGATCTCAGAGACTATAAGAGCTAGAGCAACCAAATTTGGTGTCAACATCCGCCACGCCCACTTCCGCCCCCGTAATTTAGAAAAAACTATAACTTGAGCTATAATAAAGTTATCGCATCCTTATTTGGCATGCACATTAATATAGCCAATTTGCACTAGCTGACCAAATTTTGTCGAAATCGGACAATAATTATCAGAGATATACGTATTTCCGTTTTGTACTGAAACGTCCCATGCAAAATGGGCTGTTAAGTGTGAGCGAGATAGCATGCGTTCGTTGTTGCTGCATGGCAAGCAGTGAATTTTGTAAATTTATGGCGATTTTGATTGTTTTTGACTTTATGGAGTTCTTTTTCTTGGTACAGGGTATACTCAATGTCGGCAGGGACGACTTGCTTGCTTCATTGTAGATATAGTTAAAAATTTCGTATATTAAACTAACCATCAATGTTTATAACCTAAGTGGCCAGGGTTGAGGCCATTAATCCAAGAAGGAAACTAAATTGTATGTACTTCAGAAACATTTTTGCAATAATGCTGAACTTAAGTTTTCGTGATTGTGTTTTTATACTGTTAATTTATCATTAAATGTTCAGAAAATAATTACAACTAATTAAAAATCTTGAAGTGTCTTATATAAATGCACTGCGTTGATTGGGAGTTAAAGCAAAAACATGAAGTAATTAAAGTTTAATTTTAATTCACTAAGAATTGTGGTTATAATGATAGAAAGAGTACTTTAACCCCTAATAATGAGAGTTAATAAATAAAAAATTATTTTCTAAAAGAAACCGTGGCCGAAATTACCTTCTTAGACATTTTTATATAGTTTTAAATATTTTTGAACGAATTAATAGGAATACAATTACTTTTTAACAAATTTGACTGTATTTGTATTATAAATAATCCATCAATAACTACAAATTATATTTTAATTTAACATCAAATAAATTAAGCTTTAATTGAAAATTAGTTTGCGACAAAGGCTTTTAATTTCAAAAATATTTACACATAAACAGTTGGTATAAAGGATTCCCTTATAAGTGACTGGGTTTATATGTACATACATATGTATATATATTCTTCAGTAGGTAAACTGTGTCATAAATCAAATGTCTATAATACCAATTCCACGTTAATCCATCTAAGTTGTTGTCTTGATTAACACAATGTGGGTATAATAAGGCATTATGATAGTGTTATTTCTATCTGAAAAAGAAATTAATCCGACTTGATAAACTTATTCAAATTTTTTAGAGAAGTATTTATCACCCAGGTTATAGCCGAATTTATTTCATAGCTTTTCTACGCTTTGTTAGACAGCTTCTTTTTATAGATAACAATTACAAAAAATTTTATTTCTTAGTCTTGTTTGATTAGCATAAAGTCAACTAAATGGGTTAACCAAATAATAGGAATAATAAATGCCACCAGATAAACAAAAAATACAAAATTCACCAATTTAACATTCGGAATACTATATATTGATTTTTATTATAATATCCGTAAATGTTAGATTAATAAGTCCATCTCTCAATCTTTGCGAAACCCATGGCCAATTGTTCTTGATTCACTATTTATTTTATCAGCGATATGCCTCCGATATAGGTATAGATTTTAACGCCCCGTGAAAGTACACAACCAAAATAATAGCGAATTACGGCTGAGAAATATTTAAACGACATATTGCCAGCAAAACACAGCTTAAATAAACAGAATAGACAAAAAATATGACATTCAAATTTGTTGATCAAAACTTACAGACTCAATTTCGATTAAAGTTGAAAGAAAGACTGTATATTAATTTTTTTTTTTTCATTTTAATGACTAACAAAGCAAAGAGCATTTTAAATAAATATACAATAATATTTTATATTTTGTTTTTCATTATAATTACGCTCCCAAAACTTTTGGTACTTTTGTTTGAGGACTCCACTGACGATAGTTAATTTGGGTGGCGGCCTCATATTCTTGGACAAGATTATCTACCGTTTCCCTGGCTAAATCCAATTCAGATAAATCATCTTTAAACATAGATTGACGGCGAAATTGATCAAGAAAAGCATTACGTTTCCTTAGCTTATCATATTGAGCCAATGCTCGATTAAATAGAGAACTAATTCCAGTGTGATTGGCCATCATTAAACCAGATACCTTATGGGCTGTTTGAACATAGGGAGAACTACGTGATAATGCCACTTGAATGCTTGCCGGACCCCATGGTATAAATTGGGCCAATTTACGTTCACGAATACGTTGAAGAGATTTGTGTACTTGAGTGGGATCAACTTCACCTTGTATGATATTTAAAATGGATATGAAACAATGACGATTCTGTTTATCGGCCGTAGAAACCATCATGTTCTTAGGTTGCAACAATCTACGCATAACATCCAAAACTGTGGTTTTTCGCACATTGGTTTTTGTCTGCAATCGGAAGGGGACACATTTAACATTATGTTTATATAGAGAGTTTCGATTAAACCCACCTCGTGATCTGTAATAAGGGGTGTATATCCCGTCATGAGAAAATGAAGCTGCGGCGTTGGTATTAACGGTGCAGTCAAACCAATTAAATTATTATTCATATAGGAAGGATATCGTAAAGTCGTAGTGCTTACACTCATAATGGTCGATACCAAATTATTAATCTGTGTAAATGTTGGAGTTTGGATATGAAGTCGCTCGGTGGCAATACGATTTAATGCCGTATTATCCAAGACGACAACACAATCAGCACATTTGATTAATCTCTTTAGAGTTAATATCGAATTATATGGTTGGACAACAACATCACTTATCTCATCATGATTGGGAAACACACTATAAGTTTGTATTAATTTCTTAGGAAAACGATCGGCCAAACGTTCAAGTACATAGGAACCCATGCCAGAACCTGTACCACCAGCTATAGAATGGCATAAAACGAAACCTTCTAATGAATCACTACCATCGGCTTCGCGATCGATAATATCGAATACTTCTTCCTGGACACGTTCTCCCTGACTGAAACCAGAGGCCCAATTATTGCCAGCGCCCCCGCCATGTTTAGACAGGTAAACATTCTCCGGATTGTAGAGCTGGAATAAATCATATTATGCAACGAGTTGAACAGAGAGTGAGTTCATCTGATTTTGTTCCTCTATTCATTATTGACGTCACATGCCTTTTTAGCTCATCTTTCGCTTCTTACCTTGGCATATGGCGAACTTAATATATTGTGTATTACTCGAGGCTCCAAATCTAAGAGCACAGCTCTGGGTATATAATGATTATCATCAGCTTGATAAAAAAACACATCCTTCCGATCCTGACCATCGGTAGCAAAATCTTCTAGTACACCATCCGGCGAGATACCATGCTCCAGGCATAATCTCTTCCAGAATTCAAACCCAACTTGGAAATTTATATATTAGCGATTTGATAATATTTTAAAAGATTCTCTTACTTTGATTGCCACATTGTCCCAATTGTAGAGTAATTATTTCGCTAGGCATCTTTTTTTTTCTTTTAATTTCAATTTGCTTTTATTCTTTCTTTCTTTTCACGAAACATAACTGTTTGAAATACAAATAGAGCTGTCATACTTTCGCGAAGATTTTTAAATATGTAAATAGT
This sequence comes from Drosophila emarginata, assembly GCA_037075365.1. Classification (NCBI taxonomy): domain Eukaryota; kingdom Metazoa; phylum Arthropoda; class Insecta; order Diptera; family Drosophilidae; genus Drosophila; species Drosophila emarginata. The sequence goes on from JBAMCD010000012.1 coordinate 1,554,812, forward strand.
TACATCAGTAAAATTAAATAAAATTAAATTTTGTTATTTTTTCATAAATAATCTTGTTAAGTCTCTTTTAAAGAATTAAAGTTTTCTTTTGAATTTCATTGTAATTTTGAAAATAGGAATATTTACGCGCCATGTACAAAGTTCAGTAGATTGCCAGCTCTACTTTTGGTATTTCAGCCACATTTGGTCACTCTAATAAGCAACAGCTGTAGCGATTTATTGATTTATTTATTGTTTTGTCTGGAGAAAATGCAAAATTGTTGAATAAAAATTACAATGCTGCGCCAGGAAAATTTAGCAGCTAATTTCTGTGGCCTTTTGGCGACCCAGGGATACAAAGGTAGGATTACGCAAATTATCAATACACTTGCAAAGAAATAAACTATCATGAACTTATACAGAAAAGGCTAATGAATGGCGCATATTGGGTCAGGAGCAAGATGGTTCGCTACTCACTTCATGGATATTCGAATATGATGAGGAGGAGGAGCCGGGCATCAAGCGACAGGACACTTGCATTGGCCATTTCCATGCAACGAAAAAGCAATTGAGACTATTGTGGACCTTGCCGGGCTGTCATGAGGTGATCCAAGCCAGCATTAACAGCAGTGTCACTCTCCTATCCTATGTGGTGAAAACTCAGGGCCTCTATCAGGCATTTGTTGTGGAGGTTAGAAGCAGTGAAGGTGGCAAGGCGTCTCCATTGAATGCTGAGCCAACTCCCAGACAGATAATGACACAGTTTTTATGGCGCGTGGACAGTGCCACGCGTACTTGCTGGCAAGATAAATTGCTAGTGCTAACTCATGAGGATTGTAAGTACTCCAATAACAATAAACCTCTCAATTAATTTGCATTGCCTATTTTCTTTTTAGCCATCAAACAGTTTACCTGCACAGTGAAACAAAGTTCCATCACCTCGACTCAAGTTCCTGCTGGTGGTGGTGTTGAGAGCAATGCTTGGCACTTGGATACATCAGTCCTGACCAACGAAACTCTAGCAAAGAACTTTAGCTGGGCTCAATGGGATGCCGAAAGTCAGGCATTATATTATATACATCTGAAACCCAAGGCAAAGAGCTTAAGCTTGTTGGATGAGCGTGATGAAGAGGAGGCTGGCGGTGAGTCAAAGCCGGTATTAAGTCCTACTTTAACAGCCTTTCAATTCAATGAGAAGCAACCCACTGAAACGGTGGTAAGTACTCACACTTTTTAAACTAGTCCTATTCTAGATTACGCAACAAGTTTTTCTTTTAATTTCAATTAAAACTCAATTTAAAAAAAAATTATACTATTGCAATAAATTAATTTGAATTTTGTTTTCTTTAAATTTCAGCTTAATATACCGTTAAATTTGCCTAAGCTACCAGGAGGAGGAAACACTAGTCAGTCGGATTCACCCAGTTATGATGATGATGCTGTCCCTTTGCGTGTACACGATAGTTCATTGAATTTGATTATTTTAGCCGATAGTTCGGGAATGTTTTTTGTCTGTCATTATTATCTATATCAACCAATGTTGCAATCGGAACAACAGGATGTACATTTTGCATATTCAGTTACACTGCTCCATCATGGCTGTGTCGTACATTGTGTTATGCCTGGTGTACCCTGGCAAAAGGCTCGTCTATTGCGTCCCACATTTGCTCTACATGGCCAACATCATCTTTTGGTGTCGTCGGCATTCTTTGTACATCTTTTGGATGTTGGCTTGCAACATGAGCCCATGTGTCATATTGTTTGTCCTGCCCCATTGACTCGTAGTCCGCAACTTGGGCAATTGGTTCCGTTGAAAAAATGGGGAGCATTGGCCTATGATATGACCACTTTGGATTTGGTTTCACTTACAGTGCCACGAGTTCATTTAATTGAAACATTTCGCAATGACAGCTCCTTGGATAATCGGATAAGCATTATACACTATTTCCTTTTGCACACCAATGATTTGGATGTGCTGGCCGAACTATTGAGCAGTATTTTAGAGCGTCCTCTATCCTTGGATACAGTGGCTTTGCTCAAGGAGGCATTGGTAGCCGGTAGCTTTGCGGCTGCTGTTAAGGGATTGCCCGATGAGGCTAAACCATTAATGAGACTATTGCCGCTAACCACGGCCATTGCATCGCGTCCCATACAGGCAAAAGTTTCCGATATTATTGTGGGTCTATCGCATGAAACATTGCATAATACGAGCATGATGTTACTTTCACCGCAACAAAGATTATCACCATATCGGACTGATATTTGGACACGTCTGTGGGATTTACTTAATGAGTCGGCCAAACAGGAGCAGCCACGTTTTAGTGCCGAACAGGTTACCGAAAAATTGATATTCAGTTTGGCCTGCTATCAGCCAGAGGCTTTATCACGTTGCACTACACCTTTGTCCCCAGATGCCGGATCATCGAGTGGCGGCGGTTTTGGTGACTATGGCAGTGGCACTGCCTTTCCCTTTGGCAACGAGGTTTTGCCATTTATTGAACTAGAAGGATGCACGGCCAGCAAACAAGAACATGTCATATCTGTGGTATGTTGAATAATTTCCTTAATCATTTTGCAATTGATAACTTTTCTTTTTTATATTTTCAGTATCTACGTGAACTAAGCGTTCATTTGGTCAAACATTCATCAAAACCACATACGGGTTTCCGTTGGTTAAAGGAGACTTTCTTTGAACGTTCACAGGCACCGGCTCATGTTCATGCGGTAGCCTCACAATTTGTTTCGGCCCAATTGGAACTATCTCGAGGACTTTGCTCTATGGTTTGTCGAGCAGCGGGCTTAGATGCACGTATGGAAACGCTTAGAGGTTTTCAACTTATGTAAGCAATATAATATTATATAAGTATATATGTATATAAAAATAATATTTTCTTTTTAGTGACCAAATGGGTAGCAGTCAACAGCATTCACTTTTTCTTATACTGGAACGTTATTGTTTAGCTGTTGAATCCATTGCTTTTCCCTTACCAGAAGGCTTCTCATCATTTTTTACCTATTTGGGTTATCGGGCTTTACAATTTGATATGTTTCTGCAATATGTGGAGAATCATGTCTTTGAATTACAAGTGGATGTAATGAAGGCAATAGTTTATGGTGAGTTTTCTTTAGTGATGATAAATTGTGTTAGATTAGATTAATCTGAACAAAATTTGAATTTTTAAGAATTGATTTAGAAATGCAAAGAAAGATATTTACTTAAAATGGCCTGATTTTATATTAAACATTTATATTTTTTTTATAGATATTGAAGACTCGCCTTTGGGTACTGAGCGTAAACTATCTTTGCTATCAGCTCTGCCCAAACAGAGAGCTCAACGTCTATTGAAATGCTGGCAACATCCCGATAGTATCATGATACGTGGGCGAGAACATGCAGCTAATATATTATCTGGTCAGCATCAAGAATGCTCACAACATCAACGATCTTCAGCTGCAGCTATATCCACACGCTCTCAGTCCAGGAGTGGTAAGTTTAAATAAATTAAAATTTTTTTGCTTTACACATTTGCATTACTTTTTCATTTCACATTTTATATTAGCTTTGGGCAAACCCAATACCGTGGTCTGTCATTCATTACTTTTGGTTTTTCTAATTATAATTTTAACCACAGCTTTTTTGAGTATTGCAAGTTTTATGTTCAAGCATAGGCCAACAATTTGGTAAATTCCCATTTCATTGTCATGACTGGTAAGCAATCAAATTTCAGTGTTTGCCAGTAAACGTCCCATTCAAAATTATCATGTTTTTTATATGTGTAAATTTCTTAACTCTAAACTAATAATAATTTATTTATTTTACAGATATCACAGCCGAAACTCTATCATCTTTGAATTCATTTTTGGATCTTTTAACAGCCAAAGCCAGTCTCAATGAATTGGATTATAATTTATTAATTGAAACAACATTAAGTTCTCTAGATCAATTAAAAGTTGAAGAGGAGTAGCTTATATTTTAAGAAATTTCAAGTATTATTACTTGCAGGCCAAAGTTTTGTGTCAAAAAACACATTTATATTAATAGTTAATATTTATAATCTGGGTTAGACCCATTTAGTGTTTATGTAGTGTGTTGTATAAAGTCTTTTCAGCTCTCTAGAAATTATGTTCATTTGTAAGATTAAATTATATAATGTATCTATTGTTTATTTAGTCATTTTGTCATAAAATTTGTCCAAATTACTCTCATATACATACAAATGTGCATTCCATTCTAAAATAAGTAAAATTTGTGTACAATAAAAAAATACACATAATCCTTTAAAATTGAGTCTGATTTAAAGTATCAGCTGGATTTATTTTTTCAAATTAAATATTCTTTGCCTGAAGTATATTAATAAATATAAATAAAAAATGGGCTTGGATCAATCCCAAAATTAATTCCAAGCTTCTTAGAAAGAATATAATTTCGAAAACAAAAACATTTTTTGGCCATAGTCTTCCTTTTGCTGCAGGCATTGTATATACCGAAATCATTCGGATAGGATGACTATATCATATATAGCACCCAAATCTTTCTCCTTTTTTGATCGAATGTCGAAAATCGAGTCTTAATTGACTAGGCTGTTGATGCTGATCAAGAATATACATATATACTTTATGGGGTCGGAAATGTTTCCTTTCGCCTGTTACATTCCTTTTTTGGAGATTTTAAGATATTCTTTTACCCTTTGGTTATAGAAAATAAAAATAAGATTATATTCCAACGAGTTCGAAGTTGTGGATTTTGTTTGATAAAAAGGGAACCCCTCCAACTTCAACTCCCTGATTCCATGCTGAGGAACATTAAATTACCCCTCATTTGACTGTTCAGAAATTACGCTAGAGGTCGCTTTTAATATGCAATCCACTTTTTTGTGGTTGCCTTTCTCCTTTGGATCATCAGTTTTATTTTAATTTGAATTGTGATTGGATAATTATTTGATCATGAAATTATCGATAACCAAACGATCAATAATTTTTAATTTAACGGTGCTATTAATTTAAAATATAAACATGAATTATCGAAATTTATAAAAGGTTAACAAATTTTTACTGTAAGATCCAAATTCTGCATTAAATATTTCAAGTGTAGAGAGGTAATATGTAATACCAAATCTCAATAAATAAATTCTCAAAAAATATTCATAAAAAAGGAAATTTTGACTTAAACATTTTTAATATGATATCTGATCAATTTATTTAATTTGTAGAAGCATATTTGTTTTAGCTGCTAACTGGATAAAAAATATTGTATCTGTAGCAATAATTAATCAATAAGAATTTTCATTTATTGAAAGCAAATTGTTCACTTGTTGAAAGAAAAGTGAATCCTTTTTTTCGACTTGCTCATTTTACATATGTTATCCTATTACTAACTGAAAAGTGTTTGATATCTCAATTTAAACTTAACCGCCATCGTAACTACAGTATAGATACATTTTAATTTGAATTGGCCTTTTATGTTGTCATACAAGTCGATTATAGCTTCAAACATGTTGCATTCTATGAAAGGCTAGTGTCCTGTAAGTGGCAGATAGTTGTTGTCAAACGTGTATGCTGTCGCTTCATACATGTATGCAATTGTATCTTTGTGTGGTGCTGTATCTGTGTTTGGTGTTGTATCTGTGTATGCAGAAGTGAACTTCAGTTGCGTTTTGTTGGCAAATTGTTTGTTTATCCGTCAGTATCGTCACGGGTCGCGCATCGAATTGTCGTTAGCGGATGAAAACACTTCCATAGCGGGAAGACTTTGCCTTCTACACACAGATGTCAGTCAGTTAAGGGAATGAATTAAGTGCAACGTAACGTTCAAATTTAAATTCGTATTTCAAAATGTGCATCTAAAACAAAAATAAACAAACAACAAAATAAATATTCTTGATATCAAAAAGAGGAGCCGGGCAAAAGGCCAAAATCATCTTCTAATATGCAAAAATAAAATCTAACCAAGAATAAAAAATTCACTGAATTTTAAAGTGCAATTTTTTCCGAGTGCCAAACAAACAACGAGAAAACGAGAAGATAAAATAAAACTTGTCAACTAAACTACAACAACAATAGCTACAAATTCTTTAAACTGTTGGAAAAAGCTTAAAGTTTTTAAAGTGCAAAACATAACAAAAATAACAACAACAATAACGTAAAAAAAAGAAAGAAAATGGAGAAAAACTTGAAAGGAATTTTTACAATTGGATTATTTCTGACTCTGCTAAGCAGTGGACAGACACATTTGAACATCTTTTTAAATTTGCACGAGGTTCTGCGGCTTATCGGTAAGTTATATATACTACTTTATATATATACATATACAATACAGATGATATATAATGAATGAATGTGTGGATGGTTGCGTGTGTGTGTGTGTATCTTTGGGTGGGTGTGCGGCTAATGAATAACTGCTAGACAATGTTAAATGTCTTTTATGCTAATGTATCTACGATAATATATACAAAAGTCTTTTGTTTTACGGCTTAACAATTGTCCGTCATTTAACTGTCATCATTAAGCATTTTGGTTAGGTTTAAGAAAGAAACAAAAGCTCAAAACTCTAATCATCATTTGATTGAAGCTTGTAAAAATATTTATAGTTGAAATTTTAGGATTTTTATCATGGAAAAATATGTAAGCAAATGTCTTATGGTTATGTAAAACTATTGAATTCCTATTAAAAAAAAATCAATAAAAACAAAATTGTTAATTTAGAATTACATGAAAATCGAAATAAAAACTCAAAAACATTTATAAAATATTTAAAAGTATAATAGAAAATCTTATTGTATAGGAAGAGCGTTTATTTTTAGGAATTTGCAAAATATAAAAGTTTTGTTTACAAAAATATAAATGATGCATAATAATATTCTAAAATTGGGTATATTCAGTTGCCTCATATATTTAGGAACTTGTTTCAACTAACTTTTTACAACATTCGGTTATGAAATTTTGATATATGTAAATTATATTTTTTGCTAAACTGAAACCAAAACAACAAAATTTAAAAGGCGATCTTGTAATTAAGCTTTCGAAAATGATTGAAAAGAAGAATTGTTACCAGGGTTAGAAATTAACCAAGAGGCTATATAATCTACTTCATTAGATTCTTATTAGAATATTTTTTTAATCATTCTATATATTTCAGTTTATTTGTAATTTTTGAAACAAAAACTGTTTGTATAGAAGATTCAAGATTCAATATATTTCCTATACTGAAAAATGTAATATTTTTCTAGATAAATGATAAACAAAAAATATGTAATATTTTCTAGATAAATATACCAAAAGTTTGGGACTTATCAGTAGGTTAAATTTGTTGGACCAAATAATTAAATTTGAAAATCGAAGGATTCTTTTCTTTTTTATTAATTTTTATTGGGTATATTAATTTTAAATTAAGAAAACCTATTTTAAATACTTTTCAACTGTTGCTTTTATTTAGGGAAAACAGCACTAACTTGGCAGTTGTAGATAGAACTTCAAAAATCACAAAAATGTTTGTAATTAATTTTTTAAATTAAATAAACTATAGTAGCACGACAAGAGTTACATATATCTTATTATTAAACATCATACTTTATATATGTACATATAACTTTAAATATAGAAACTCTGGAATCAATTTTAATTGCATTTTTTTAATTAAATATTGTGTTTAAAAGTATTACCATAAAGACAAATAGTTTTTTATCTTATAATTGTCACACTTTTGACACCTTTTATGTTGCCTATTGAACGTTTAAAGTTCACATATGGATTATTGTATATCAATATAAGTTCAAGCAAGGAATGTCCATGCTATCTTTTGGCACTTTTCACCTCTTTGGTCATATATAGACGCTCATTTAACTAACGAGCTCTGCCCAACCCAGTTCAGGTCCAAGCCATGACAGCTTTCAGTTCCTGACATGGTTTATATATAGTCCGAAGGCAGAAGAAATTTGAAGTGTCCTTTTGGCACACTTCACACACACACACATAGTCACACACATGGAAGTGAGATAGAATTGAAAGTGTGAGAGAATGAAGAATATCTAACGAACAGTAAATGCCACTGCATAGCTGCATAAAACTTTACCTTCTTCTTTCACTTTTTACTATTCACATATTCCTTCTTCCTGCCCTTTCAGTTTGGTTTTAGTTCTCTATTTTTTTTTTGGTTTTTTCTATAGTAGATGTGGGTTGACAATTTAATTGATGTGCACCTCACACAAAGAGGTGCCCGCCCAGCCGCCACATAAGCTTTTTGAACAGACCGCTAAAAAAGAAAAAAAAAATGACACCTACGAAAAGGTTTCTGAAGAGAAACTAGGTCAGGCATGCAACTCGCTAGCTGTCAACGCTGTTTTTTTTTTTTTTTTTTTTGCTTTTGGGGATAATTGGAGAGGGTATTACAGGGCAGTAGTATTAGAGCTTAGGTCGATTTCCCTTCCCCTTCCAACCACAAAGGCAAAACAGATTAATGGCTTTAAATTTGTGATTTTATTTTGACACGCGGTTGACACAACTAATAAATAAATTTTACCCTCACTCAACAATAACTTGTATGTAGATCATCACATCAAGTGCCTGAAAAAAAGAGAAAAAAAAAAAACAAAACTTCTTACTATTACTAGGCACTACTATTCGGACTCTCTCTTTCACACTTGATTGATTGATTGTCTGGCTGGCGCTCTCTGATAAAAGTAGCCAACGGTGGAGTGCTTCTCGAAGTGAGATAAGCGCCTGATTAGTATAGTCATTCTGTATATTGTAGGTAGTAGTAGTTGTTGTTGTTATTGTTGTTTTCACTCGCTGCAGTTGCACTCGTTTAAATATTTACACAGTTATTCACAAGTGACACAACGAATGCCTAGCACCCAGCACCCTTCCTTCAGGCCATCAATCACATGGACTGTTTGCACAGGCGTACGACGCCATCGTCATCACCCTATAATCATAATCATAATCATAATCATCATCGTCGTCGAGTTCTCGAGTGTTGTAAATTTTACAACATAATTTTTGATAATTCTTTTTTTTTTTTTATTTTTCATATCTTTCGACCTCTTGACGGCTAGCTAGCTAGCTCCCACTCCTCCCTCTACCATTCCAATTCTCATTCACACTCCATCCCATTCAAACACTTTGCATGTGTTTTATGGCTTCGACATAGATTTTATATTACTTTTTTTTTTTTTTCCTTCTACCCCTCCATTTTGGTTTGCTTTTCTGCTACTGATTTATTTTGTATGCATTTTTGTAAAAAACGAATGTCGAGTTAAAGTTATAAATTCTATAGTTCAGACACCTCGTAAAACACTTTTACTTTTTCATTTCGGTTGTTTGAGAGGATTATGATTTTACAATCGGTAGAAAAGATAAGAAGGAAGCAAGAAGCGAGAAAAATATTATTTGTTTGCATTTAAGTAAAGATGTTACGAAAAAAAAAACAAAATGGAAAAATCTGTTGAATAAGCTCTTTATGATTTTTACATTGGTTTTTGTTAAATCTTTATCTAGAAAGAAACATGAAAATATGGAACACAAAATTTGAAATACTACGTCTTGATTTCCATTTAACAATTATCTGTAACTCTTAAATACTTCATTTTACCAGCGCCTCTTTTAATGGCAAGGCAATTTCGATGATCTCATTCTAAATCTAGATCTCTTCTGATTTATATGCGGACAATTTTAGTGAGGTCGACTAACCTGGCCAATATGCCAACCAGATTATTATCTAGTTGAAAATAAACTAAAGCAGAGTAAACTAGAATATTTGAAACTAAATTGATTTAAATAAAATATTCTTTAAAGAAAAAGAGGATACAATTTTTTGGTTAAGGTCTTAATTGTTTGATCATGATCATAAAAAACTGATTAATTAAATCAAGTAAAATTTCATAATGGGATAGATCTTTAATACTGCACTAAAGCAATATTTGTCTGAGATGATTATTGATAATTAGTTTTTGATTATTAGTTTTCGACTACATCAAAAGAGAAAAGTATGCTTAAAAGCACCTTAAGCCAGGTTTCATGTGGTCTTAAATTATCAGGTTTCGATTTCAAAAACTAAGATCCTAGTTCCCGGATTGTTCCCGTTATTGTTAAGACAATTTAAGGACAGTTTCTCTAAAAGATTTTAAATCTATTTCTAAGTTTGCCTAACAAAGTTGAAACATATCTTAAAAAGTTATATCTTACTTAATATGTAATCAAAAAGAATCTAAGGATACAAAATGTGGAAATTACTTATTAAATTGATCAATTAATTTCTAAAACTTTCGAAACTTGTTGATAGAAAAATAGATTGAAGTACATACAAAGGCAAAGTAGTTTGAAATAAGATTTATATTTTATAAATATTAATTTTCTTATTCCTGTCACATACAATAAAAGTGACATATAGCTTAAACAGATTTATAAAGATAATTCAATTTAAGAAGATTTAAAGGCTGTGCAATCAGCTCAAATTTATTTAATTACTATTATTTTTTTTTTTTTTTTGCTTTTATCACTAGTTGAAACAACATCCGCATCCGCATCCGCTAAAGCCATTTAGCGGTTTAATTAAGCACAAGAGGCGTGGCTATCTAACCATAACCGATATTTTAACCTTATTGTTGTTCACTTTTTGTCAAGTGTAAAATGTTTACGCCAAGTGAATGATGGTTAAGGGTGTTACTGAATGAAGGGCCAATGACTTGCATTGAAGTAAAAATTGAAATCGAAATAGATATGGTGTAGTAGGTGGTTGGTCGGTCGGTTGTGTGACACGTGTGCTGGGCGTTGTATTTACCCTCCTAGTATGTGGTAATTAAAATCATTGAAATGCAACTGAGATTTTGCACAAATGTTGCAAATGTCTCGACATGTTTGCCTTTTTTGGCCTCGTCATTGTGCTCGTCATCAGCAACAGCTACGGCAACAGCATCCTTTCTCATCGTCATCGTCATCACCATCCTCATAGTCATTGCAACGCTTGTTCATTTGCCAATTAAGCTGGCGTTCCTTTGCCTTTTCCTCTTAGACATGCTAGACATGCAGACAGCCAAGCTAATGCATTGAAACATACACACTGACATTCATAAAAATATACTTAATATATATATATATATATGTATATCCATTTATATATACATATATATTTATTAATTATTTTGTCTCATTCGCCACGCACATTGCGTTATTCTTGCCAAAGATTTTTTTTTTTTTTTTGGGCTTTTCATTAATTGAGTTCACATTACTTGGCAAAAATATCATTTTTGTTATATGGCTAAGTATTTTTAGACATTCGAAATGTTTTTGTTTTTATTAGCCAAACGTGAGTTGGCAACTCTGTGAAATAAAAGGGCAGACTTAGTGTGAAAATGTCAATGGTTTAATCGTCCTTCAAAGATGGTCAGAGATTAGCAAAAAGTTGTTGATAGACATTAGAAAACGTGACTTGCACCATTTACAGTTGTTTATAACGAAACGGAAGAGTGTGAAATTGGGGTAACATAAGGGATCAAGAACCTTTATAATCATGGGATTTAAACATTGCTTTTTATAAGGACTAATGGTAGTTATAAAATGAGTTAGTTTTTAACTTTTTTCGAAAAGTTTTCCACTTTGAATTTAGAACTTTTCCTTACAAGATATTGCAAGCTAAAATACTTAAGTTTTTTATAACATTTCGGTATATCGGTTATTCAAGAAATGAACAAAGATGCATTAAGATTTATTGTCTCTAATTGTCATTAGGTAAGTAAAATAATAAGTTCTTTAGTTTTGGCTTTAAAAAAACTTTAGCAGACAATAGATCTGTGGCTATATTGAATTGAAAGCTGTTAATTGATTTTGTATACTAGATTTATATATATAAAGACTTCTAGATATAGATTTATTGTAACAATAAAATGGAATTAAAAAACGATCGTCCAAGCTGTAAAATATTAATAGATAACGAAATTAATGTACCCATTTTATATTTTAAATTCTAAAAGTAAAATTTCAACAATTCGAGATTTAAGTAAGACTTTAGGGAAATTGATAAATCTGATGCTAAGTTTATACATTAATAATACGAGAATATAAATTTGCGATTTTAAACATTTAGCAAGACATCTTATGCCATTCTTAATAAATAATTTCTCTCAACATTAACTTGACTTAATATTTCATTTCTAAAAATATTCTGGTAATAAATATTGATTTGTTGGCTTATTCAAGCCATTACAAACTCGAATATGATTTTTCTTTATAACAATACAATAAAAAGATTAAAGTATTTATTTAAATTTTGTATATTCGATTCAGTTTGTCAACCACATTGAAACAATTTATACACATTAATAGCTTTCTATCTTAAACTATTTAAGGCAAACCATTTATTTTTGAAATTCAGACAGACTGCAACAAAGTTTGTTCAATTATTTCAAAGAAAATATCTTTAGTATGAGAAATGTATTTATTATCAAATTTTTATCAATTTATCTAAACTGTTCATTTTGACCAAAACTAAAACAATTTATGGTCAAGAAATATCTCAAATTTTGTCTATTTTTATCTCTGGGGAAAAAATACTATCTATTTCTAATTGGTTTTTGAGCCGCCCACCCAAATATTCACCCCTCCTCTTTCTGCAAGCAATTAAAATAAATTTATTTAAATTAAAATCATATTTCACATTCCAATTTAGCAATGCACGCACACACACGCACACTATAACACACAACCACACACACGTACGACTTGCAACCCCAAAAAAAAAAAAAAAAATGAGGAAATAAAATATGTATATACATAGAAAGACTTTTCTCATATCTCAAGTGTTTAGTCCCACATTTCCCCATGCTGCAGCTAACTTGTTATCAAATTAATTTAATCAGTTTCAATTGTTTATGTTTTTTTTTTGTGCTCGCTTGTTTTTTCTTTCTTTTTATTTTTACCCATTTGGTTGCCTTTTTTTGCATGATTGGTGGCCTCTTGACACGAAACGGAAGGCCAGCCAGCGCCCATAAACCAAGTCCCCAATCTCCAACCCCAAAATACAAAAAAAATAACCACCTCCAACCCAGCCTTTTGAGATTCAAAATGAGTTGCACAACTTCCAATTGACTTAATTTCGAAATTTTTGCTTTTTATAGAAGCAACTTGTCTTTTTCCTTCCTTATTCTTAAATGGGTGTGTGAGCAATTATCAGGCTAGAGACAAATTGTTATATCCATTATGAGAAACGGATTCAAAGTTTCACAAATTATTTTTTTTTTCTAATTTTGATGGCAAACACATGTGTGAGAGTGTGCGTGTGTGTATGTATATGAATTTTGATTATTCATTCAAATGCTTTTCCCTTTGGTCTGATATTGAGAAATTGACCATAAATTTTATACAGAATTGTACAAGTATAAGTACTTTTTCTAGGAACAGACTTTACTCAAATATTCGTATACAATAAAATCTTTTTTAATCAAATGCTTTTTTCTATAGTATTTATTCAGCTTTATTTAGTTAAACTTAGTTAGTCAGACAAATTTATTTGTCTAAACGTTTTTGTAAGCAAATACTCATAAATTTATTTTAAAAAAGTTTTGGGTGAACCAAAAATTTGATTTATAATTTAAAAATGCATTTACGACACAAATTAACGTATCAATAAATTATATAAATGCATGTATTAAAGATAAAAAAATAAATCAATCCCCTGACAATTTCATCATATAGATATCAATCCTTAGATTAAACAATTTGTTCAGTTTTTTTCCAGGGTACGTCATTTGTTTTTTACCTATTGGTTTATTTAAAAACTTTATTTGTAAAAATTAAGTAATTCAAATTATTTGTGCAAACAACCAGAAAAAAATGTGTACAAATATTTTGCCATAAAAAAAAAAAAAAGAAAACCAATTGAAATAACAAATGCTGTAAGTCTTATTGCGTTGTAAAGGTGTTTTTACAAATTTGTTGGTCGAAATAATTTGTGTAAATATTTCCACTAGATCAAAAAGCCAAACTTTTTGTTTTTTTTTTTTTTTGTCTGCAAACAGCAACTGTTTAAACTTTTTTTATTACCGACAGTTTTTATTAAAATGTTACTTAAATAATTTTATGGTAAATGTGTTACAAAATTAAATGAAATTGCGAGAATATGGTTTGTAATTGTAACAAATATTTAAGCTTATTATGTGACCACAAAAACACAATTTTTGTTCTAATAATTAGAGCAAAAGTTTCGTATATATACAAGCAGGACAAAAAACAGAAAAAAGAAAATAAAAAAACTTAATTTTGTATTGCCATTTTCCCACATAAATTGTGCACTTTCTGGACATAAATCAAAGCAGAGCTTAATTCGTGAAATGTTGGCATAAATTTATGATAATCCTTGAAGAAGGCCAACAAAATGAAAATGAAAATGCCCAAATTATGTTAATGACCGTCCATTGTCATTTAGAAAACTGACAAGATATTTGCATTAAGGTCTTTAAAACAATAAAGCGTATTAAAGGATATGTGAAGAAGGCGCAGGATATTTACCATTTAGCTTAATTAACTCTTGTTGCATAAAAAAAATTTCCCACATTCCCACAATAATCACGATAATGTTGTTGAGAATGATTAGCGGTGGGGAGGGGCTGGGCAGATGCATCAGCTTAGTTGTTGCAACAAAACGACTAAATAAACAGAAACAAAAAAAAGAAACCCAGAAATCAACTGACGCGTGCGGCAGCAATAGAAAAAGCAATTGTATCTTGTGGATACACATTTGTATTCTCCCCTGTTCCCTGTCCTCTGTACCAGAGTCCCGTGCCCGAGCTAAAAGTGAGAAAAGTCGCACACAACAATGACAAACGCATACCAGGGCCGGCAAACAGGGTAGGCAACAGCTCTACCTTTGCAACAACAACAACAATAACAGCAACAACGCTACTTAATGGACCAGAAATGCGTCGTGCAAACACGGGCAGGAACAACAACAACAACAACAACAACAGCAGCCAGCTATTCCAGTTCCCTTGTGCCTACTCCTGCTACTGCCATTCCTTTCAATCCACCTCCTCTCGCTCTCACTCTTTATCCTGACCCTCGTCCTGCGTATGCAAACAAAACTCAGAGACTGGTCTCAGGCCCGGAAGCGTAATGTGAAGCTACGTCAGGCTGGCAAAGCACTTGAGCACGCCGCGACGCCCGGTCCCAGACACCCACCCCAAAAATAAAAAAAAATATTTTTTGCCGGTTCCATTCTCATTCCTCTTTCCACTGCCAAGTTACCAGCGTTGAGTGCTTTATTTGCAACCGTTCGTCGCAGCGGGAGTAGAGTACAGGAGTGTGAGAGAGGGGGTGGAATTGCGACTACTGTGACTGGTGGTGGTCTCGGAGACGCCTCAGCTTGCAATATGCCTGCAGGCCTACAATTCCAATGATGCCTCAATACACACACCGTGACAGTGGTTCAAACTGCCATCAAAAAGAAAATAATTATTTCAAGATTATTAACACATGGAGAATATCGTTCGAAAGTGGTTAGCCAAAACTTTCGAAAAAGAAGTTAAAAATTATTTTTTTGAAACTAAAATTTTTTCAATCAGATCTGAGCTATAATGCTATGTTTTACTTACAATCAGATTTTAAACGTTGTATTTTATTTGAAGTCTATATAAGATAACTGAAAATGATGAAATATAGTGAAAATATCTTAATTTGAACACACATTCCGGGAATTAAACAATATATAAATTTATTTTACATGTTAATTTATTATTAAAGCAATTTATAATATGTAATTTTTAAACATTTGACAATATTAAAGTTAAAATTCATTTAGATTTATTTTTTTTCTCATCATATATTTTTTTGTGCACTGATACCACTGTGCATCGGCCCTTGAGTGCGGCACATATTTTTATTGCTGGCAAATTCCGAGCGGGCGCCATGCACACGAATCCGCACCCCTCTTCCTTTTCGCTACCCCTTACACATAAGTTTGACTCTCTAAATGAGGCCGTAAATTATTTTTTATTATTTTGTATTTAATAATTTTTTCATTGCTGCTTGAGTCCTGAACGTGTGTGGCTGCCATTTGATAGGGAATTGATTGTGGCAACGGGAAAGGGCTGGCCAAAAAAATATAAAACATATCTTACAGGACCTAAGGGTAAATAAATACTGATACACTACAAATACACTAGAAATTGAAAGTCTTAAACTTGATGACTTGGAACTAATTTGTAAAAATTGTTAATAACTTTCCGCACAATTATCAGGCTCCCCAATGTATTTGAGCAAACCATAATTTACAATCAGAGGCAACTTATTGGAAAATTTCACACGCCCGCAGACTTACATTTATCCCCTGGTGATGTGGTTGGTAGCTTCCCACGCAAATGGAAAAACTACTTTCACTTGGTAGAACAGAGAAAGAAACAAAGTGTGAGAGAGAGAGAGAGAAAGAAGGAGAAAAGTAAAGATAAATCGAACAGGGGGGGGCTGCTGCAATGATCGCGAGTAATTAAAAATTTGGAGCACTTAAGTTGCCGCAAAAGACAATCTGTTGCAATGATGATGGGGAAACAACAGCTGATGGGGCGGCCTTTCACAAAGGAGATTTTAATCCTCAGAGAATCGATAATCTACATATATTCACATCTGCTAGAGACAAAAAGAATCTCTATCGACCTATTTGTGTCACAATCTCTTCTGATCGATCACAAGCCATGTCGAATTCCTACAACTTTATGCCAATCAAATTCTTAGAATTCGTTTTTATAAATACATATTTCAGTATCTACACTTAAAAAAAAGTAATTAAAAATACAATTGTTAGATATTGATCACAAAAATGTTTAACAGACGATTTTCTTATAAAAACCTTAGTCAAATTAAAAAAATTATATCTTAAATTAATTACTTTGTATTAAGCAGTTAAAATACTTAATTAAATTTTTCTCTAAGTGTACATATGCATAATTTATGCCTTCAATCAAATTGATTGACTGACTGAATGACTGACGACAATGTGCATACAACAACTCTGGTAATTTTACTGTCACGCCTGATAGAGTTTCCACATGTCTGCTGGGGCGCAAGAATCCTGATTATAGTGCGGTTTATTTTAAGTTTAATTAACCGATGATTTCTCTGTGTATATATTTATAAAATTCATTTTCAAGTGTTCTCTTTCACTTATTCGTTCCAACCCCGCCTTTCTTTCCTCACTTCCTCCATCCATCATTTACTTTGTATACACACACACACACACACAACTCAGTCTATTCGTTTCGTTCCATTGCGAATGCAATTCGTTATGCGTTCTTCTGTGCATTAGTTGCGGTTATTAACGGCCTCTCTGTCTGGGTCGTTATGTTTCTCTTCTTTTTTTTTTTTTATTTTTATTATCAGTTCTCATCTTTATTCCCATCTTTTATTCTACTCTTTTGTTGTACAATGATAGCATGAAATGAATGTGTGTGTGTGTGTTTAGACAGCCTAATGGGTTTAGGTGCGAGGAATATTAGCAACATTATCATTAACATATTTAACAAAAAAAAAAAAATTAAAACCTTTAGGGTGGTAAGTGTTGATATGAATGAATTATGAATAAAAGTGTCTGGGGTGATAAAGGTAATGAATACATAAAGGGAGTAAAATATAGCAATTTTTTTTAGCATATCACATACTAAAAAATTCATTATTCTAATTGCTAGAAATCGTTAAAGAAGAGTTAAACAGTTATGTTTTAGATACAATTTTGTTTAATTAAATTTAAGATTTACAACCTTTGCAATTATATTTTAAAATAATATTGTGGAAATATATAAAGCTTTGCTTTTCCTAATTTAATTTAACAGCTTAAAAAAACCTTAAACTAAAACTATATTGATTTATGAATGTGGATTTTCCAAAATGTCCAAATATATATTATTGAAACATTAAGCAATTGGCTTATTTATTTTATTTATCATGAATTGAATAATAATTTTAAAATGCTATAGATTTAACATTATATACTTAGAAAAACCACAAAAAGTAGGCTGTTTTTTTTTTCTCAATTTTAAAAACTGCGTTTTTTTTTCCTTTGATTGAACGAAGAACAGGCAAATAATGCAGGGTCAAGGGAATCGGAAGAGCTTTTAACTTAAGTAACTCCCAAGCATGCATATATACATATTTCAATTTTTCATTCTGTTTCACTTTAATTATAAACTTTTAAGATTGTTTGCATGTCTGTATACATTTCTAAGTATATCAGTGAAATAAAATCAAATTTAAAGTGGCCTTTTAATTAGTTGACAACACTTGTCCGACAAAAAATTAACCGGCCACTAAGCTGTGTTAATTATCTATATCTAAACTCTTAAAACATTTCGTTTCTCATGTCAGTTTTCACTTACTTAGTTGACAAGTGAGGAGAAAAAAAAAAACAAAACGAACCGCAAAATGCAGAGACAATGCCACTTTTTAGCTTCTGCTCGGTGTGTGGTCAGTGTTTATTTGTTGTTACTGTTGTTGGTTGGTTTTCCTGTTATTTTTTTTAGCACCGTCACGTTTACAAGATGATAAAACCCCTTGGCCACTTTTCAACAACCCAAATAAACGGGCCAACAAGACCCAAAAATATATGTATGTATATATATATGTATACATATATAAACATATTCTTTTTGACCCAAAAAAAATATATATATGTATATAAAAACCGAAAAAGTTTTCAATGGGTGTCCCCACTTCAGGGTGTCAACGCGCGACGCCTACAACAACTCCCTCCCACAGAATTTAATGCATAATACTGGTGTGCTAATCTCTCTATCTCCTTCCCTCTCTATCTAGCTCTATCTCATTCTATCTCTATCTCTTTTCGGTTCCTCTTGTTGGTTTTTGGCCTCAAGAGCAGCTGGCCAAAAAGTCAATACCGAGACAGCAGAAGCACATTTTGCTTTCCCTCTCCCTCTCTCTCTCTGTCTCTTTTTGTCTCAATGCTGCTTTTACTTTGTCTCTCCACTCGGTCAGAGTCATAAATTACGCCATCCCGGGGGTGCTATTGAAACAAAAACAAAAAGAAAAAAAAAAGTGAAGAATGGAACACACATCTTCGTGTGTGTGTGTGTGTGTGTGTGTGTAGGTATGTGCATCCATATACATACATATGTATGTATGTATGTGCGTATGTTCCCTCGATTTGTTTGCATACCCAACAATGCCCCCGAGGTGTTTCCCCCCTCTTCCACTTTTGTTAACTGTGGTACTGTCAAAAATTGTTCATAAATTTTACCTCCTAACCCGAAATTTTCAGCAAACAGGAAGTTGGACTGTTTACTTAAGCATACACATACATACATACATACATGTGTTATACATAGATATACATACATACATTTGCCCATAGTAAAATCTTTTTCCATACAAAATAAGCAAAAGGCCCACCCACGATGCAAAAAATAAAAGCCACAACGCACATTAGAAGCTGACCCAAACAGTTGAAACCGCAACAAAATTCTAAACTAACTAGGGCACTCGGCACCTGTACTCCCTCAACCAAAACCGCTAGCACACACACACACACACATATACACACAGAAACACAGGTTTATGACTTTCCATAAATTTTATGGCAATGCCTAGAAAACACTCGAAGAAGAGAGGACAAGGTTTTTAGGTCCAGGTTTCAGGTCTAAAAGTGATAAAAATTTCATTATGTCACGCATAGGAAAAGAAATCTAATATTAAGATGAAGTTCGATCCTTGAAATACCCTGTGACTAGTAGGAAAGTAAAAAAACCGTTAATATGACTTTTTTGCTCAAAATGTAATTTCTATTTTTTATAAAAAAATGTTAGAAACTTGGCTTAAAGAAGTTATCCTTTTAGTTCTTTTTTTATAGACAACCAACATTCCCCATTTTTCTTTTTTTTGGCACTTTATAGAATTTCCTTTCTAAAATCTTACATCCTCCCTACTAACTTTAGTTTAACATACCCTATATTGCTAGATATACAGGGTACGAAAAAGCAACAGAAATTGAAAAGAAAAACTTGAAGAATTTTCAATGGTTGGTTTGTTGTTTTTTTTCTTTTAGGGGTTGACTGATTGGTTGTCTGGCCTGCATGTTCTCTAGGGGCAGGTGTCGCTCACGCAAGTTTGGTTAATAATCACATTAACTTGGCCAGATAATCACATTAAATTTAAGACTTTTTCGTTTCTGCTTTGATTTTTACGAGTCAATAATTCTCACACTTGTTCGTTATTCTTTAGCTTCTGCAGACACACCCAGAAGCTATAAATTGGGTTCGGTTCGGGGCTTACCTGATAATAGCTACTTAAATTTAAAAAGAAGAAGAGATTATTACCTGTATAGTTTAGTGTTAAAATAATTAAGAGCTAAAATGATTTTTAGAGAGATAAAGGGAAATAAAATCAGTGCTGGACTAAGGCATAAAACAATGCTTAAAGAGAAAAAGTTTAGTTGATTAGCACAAGTTCAGCTAAACAATTAAACTTTTTCTATTTCAACTTTAATTAAAAATTTAAAAATCTGAGAAAATTAAAATGTTGAAACTGTATAAATATACATATGTATGTATCTTCAAAAAAGAGTACATATAAAGATGGTTTGGAATATAGTGAAATTAAAATGGCACTTGACACCTGTTGAATCATTGTTAATTAAATTGATAAACGGTTTTAATAGGTTTTAGAAAAATATAATACAGAAATCTTATGAAATTTGTGATTTTTTTAAGGAAATAAAGTTCTTGATATTGAAATTAAAAAATATTTGCCATAATGCTGTCTAATGATTTATGTATATTTCATAGATGAATCAGGTATCTAAGAATACTTTCCGCAAAGCTTGCTCCTTTTTAAAAATATTTTTTAATTATTCAAACTTAAATTTAGACCTAAGATTATTTATCAAAAACATTCTAGAATTCATAAAAGTTTCGACACTGCAGAGGCCACACAAATTCTATTACTTAATCCGCTACTGGAGCAAGTTTTTACCATTTTATAGTTTGTTGAAGGAAAATCTGTCAGATCATTGTTTTTCCTCTTTTTCTTTTTTAACGTATCATAATTTATGCACGACTGCGTACAAAATTTATGGTCAGAACCAGGGGCAAGAACATCATTGATGAAGGAGTAACACACCAATCGAGGTGATAATGTAAAAGAAAATACACGATGAGAAGAAGTGCAAGGCATAAACAAAAAACGCACAGAGTACAGGGCAAAAATAAATTGCAGCTGCCTTGACTTGGGCGATGAAATACAAATAGAAATACTTGGCAGCTACCGTAGAAGCTGGTTTGTTAGTCGGATGAAGTTGCCAGAAAGCCAACCAGCCAGCCAGTCAGCCAGCCAGCCAGCCAGCCAGCCAGCCAGCCAGCCATCCATCCAGCCACCTTAAACAGGCCCAGACAGAACGATGGCCAACTCATACCTACCATTCCAGTCAGTCAGTTGAGTCAAGTTGAGTTGAGTTCAGTTCTTATGTCCTTTGGCTTGTTTGTCTTTCACTCTGAATGCTGTGTGAAGTGAAGTTGTTTGGCCAGACAACAACATCTTGGCCAAGCACGAATCATGACCATTTCGGCATGAAAATTACCGTACCTTAACCATACCTTGCCTTACCTCTTTTTTTTTTTTTTTGGTTTGCTCTCCTCACTTGACCTTTTATGGTATGAGAAACGAAAAAAAAAAACTGGGAAAAAAAAGAAACCAATTGAATTTTGCAATTTTGTAAAAACAAAAAGAGAAAGAAAATCGGCGGCAAAACATATAATTTGGTCGAAAATTGAATTCGCTGGATTTAATGTGATGTGAGAGACGAAAGAAGATAAAGAGTTGTCTGTTGTCCCTTCTAGGCCAATGCCCAACGATGTCATCATCAGTATCAGTAACAGTTTCAATGCCTCTTCCCCATCCCCTCCCCAGCTCCATTCTTGTAAATTTCCGTATATAGATATAGTACAATATATATTGATAATAATAAAAATGTCGTCTGGCTTTCAGACTGCTTTCTTATGTTAAAGGGGAGGTGGTCGGTTTCTGTCTGTCGGTCTTTAATGCCCAACATATTCATGTGTCAAAAGACAATTTCGGATTTATGGGCTGCGAAATCCCCCACAGAATCCCCCCCCTCTCAACCATTCTCATACATACAAAATGACGCAATGTGAAAAAAATATGTTAAGAAAGCATAAAATGATAGCCAAACTACCCACCAACAAAAAAAAAAAAAAACTCTTTCTGCATCTGAATCTGACTTTGTCCCTGGGTCCGTTCAGCTTTTTGCGTTTGCATAAATTAGGACTGTCAGACGGGTTGTGCTGAAAGCTACGTTCCCAGATAGATTTGGGGCGCAAAAATTTTTGCAAAAAAAAAAAAAAAAACAACAAAATAAAAAAAAAGAACACACACATCGCATAAAGAAATAAAAGTAGAAGTTTTGGTTTATGCGTCTGTGGGCTTTGGTATGTATATTTTTATACCCTTTAATAATAAGGGAGATAGCAACTTTTATACAGTCTTCAAATTGCAATAGATCATGCCATATAAAATGTATACAGCACGATTATTTCCCAGTAATTAAAATCCTCATTTGTCGGAAAGATTTTAATCGATTATATTTTTTACCTCATTTTAATGTATTTATTTCTAATATTTTTATTTGGAATACGTTTAAGTCTTAAGTTTTGATTTTGAATTCGTAATTATTGCAAAACAAGCAACATTTTATTTGAACAATCACTTTAAGAATAACTTTTTCTGATTTCCAAAATTCTAACGATTAGATAGTGTCCGACAAGAGTTTTTACAGCTTTTTCTAATAATTTGAAAATTTCAATAACTAAAAAAATGTTCTTTCATTTCTTAGCCGTAAGGATAAAAATTCCAACGCCAGTTAAAAAGAGTATACAAATTTCCATATTATTCAAGTTAGTCTCTTCAGTTCGTTTTCCTTTTTGTTCTTTTTGGGGTTGTAATTGAAATTAAATAGATGTCGTGTCATGAATTCAAATTGGTTATTTTTAAGCTCTAGTCAAAAAAAAAAAAAAAGGAAAATCTGTTATAGGATTTAAAGAGTTAAAGAAAAGAAAAAGGGAAAATTTTTGCTCGAGAAACTTTTACTTTTTACTTGCCGCTTGTCACGAAATTATGTCAGTGTGAAAAAGTTTGGGAATTTTATTTTCCTTTTTTATTTATACTTTTTATTTTGTTTAGCACCTTTTGCGGTGTTTTCTTGTTGGTTTCCTTGGCTTCCTTTTCATGATTTTGCATCTTCGCCTCAGCCTTATTATGAAAAATCGATTTTCTTGACTTGGCGGAAAAGTAAGTTCATTTGTGGCTCTAATTAATGTGAAGGTTTTATTTTTTTTTAACATCAAAATATAAATTGCTATTACTTGTCTATTAATTAGGTTGATATTGTGGTATGGGAGAATTTGATGTTGGGGAATTTTAATTGTAATTGTCTTTCAAGAGGTGGTTGGAGTTGAAGTTGTAGATTCATTTGCTTTTAGTTTATCTAGGAGCTCATCTCTCGATTTAATGAGTGTAACATGTCTGAGGCCCATTTAACCCTTGCCTTGCCCAAGCTAGGCAGGTCCCTGAGTTATCCACAAGTTCATTATGCGACAGTTGCGTTTTCCTTATTTTTGTTGTATTTTGTCAACGTTCTTTTTTTCTCTTTCATTTTCATAATTTTTCTTTTTTTCTTTCCCTTCTGGCTTACTAATTACATTTTCAAAGTGCAAACGAAGCGTGCGAGTGAGTGAAAAGGGGGCAAGAAAAAGGGAACCCCACTAATTAGTACGATGTGTATATACACTCCTATGAATAGCCAACGTATATACATACATACATATAAACATAAGTGGCATAAATTAAAATAAAATGTACAAGTAGAAAATGTAACTGCAACGCCGACTACGATAAAAATCTAAAATAAACACCGCATTCACTGGTGCAACACACACACACACACACACAACCATTATGGTTATACGTACTACATCAACATTAATTAAGCATGAACATTTAACCTGCCCACTAAAAAAAAAGGAAAAAAAAACAACAACAGACACGCCCCCACGCACACACACTCACATATTTATACATACATATTTATACACAAATGCTCACAGCATGCTCGCGTGTCTGTCTCTCGGTTAGTGTGCAAAGGGTCCGCTCTGTTTTTTTTTTTTTTTTTTATAATTTGATTGATTTATTTTGCCCCTGCCACGAGCTGTTGCGCCAACAAGCAAGTGCATTCAATGTGGCAGCAAGGCGCCAACAAGCAACTGCAGCTGTGGGGAGAAAAAGGTTTCCTTTAATTTAATTAAAAGTGCATTGTTAGTGGAACACGTATAGAGAGCTGTCAAAAATTATCTGATAAGCATATGCGTTTAGACAGGTGCTACAAACAGTTTAAAGGTAACAGTGGATTAGGGTTGCCGCATGTCAATCAGAATATGAAGATAAAATTAGCTTTGCTTGTGGTGTACCTAGTAAGGGAATACATTATCTGGTGCATGTACTTAAATAAAGTGCCATGACAAAAGGATCTCCAGATAAACTGTAAAAATAGGGCAAGATTTAGTCAAAAGCTTTTTTACCAACTAAAAAGAATTTTATTCCGCCTTCACGCTAACTTTTTTTAGAGAAAATCTAAAGCAAAGTAGCCTAAGAAAAAATATTTTACGCTTAAAATTCCAGTTTTAACTAAAGGATTTTTAGTAATAAAAATGCCAGAAGTTCTCTAAACTTAAATTCTGAATCAGTTTTCTGATTATTGGTTAGTACTAAATACCCTTCAGTTATATGTATCCCTCTTTATTTTAATTGTAATTAAGAACATGAAAAAGTAAAGTAGTTAAAATCGCATTAGCAAATGGTTGCGATTAATATGAACTTGTTATAGTTTTTTTACATTTGTTCTCATTTTTCTCACCTAAAAAATAGATTCACTTGAAATAACATAATGTGAAATAAATGAATATTGTTTTATTCTATGCTTTACTTATTATTTCATTTCATACATTTGCGAACTTTTTAACCTTTTAACCTTAAATTACTTTTTAATTCTACTTATAACACTTTAATTAAAGCATTTTAAAGCATTTCGCGTCTTCTTTTCTATTACAAGCTATTTATTTCAAAAATTGCTATAACTTTGCAGTATTTACTTGTTACTTGGGACTCGTTTATTTTACCAATCCCCAAAATTTTTTTATAAGAGAAATGAAAATTGACAATCGTTTTAAATGCAATATCCCCTGTGGGGCCAAACTGTTTTATTTGTCCCATTTAACTCCTTCAATATGTCACTAAAGCGTCTAGTCGAGACAGATATTTGGCCTTTTTTTCTCGTGTATGTGTGTGTGTGTGTGTGTGTGTGGATGATACCAAAATCAATTTGAGCCAAGTAAAAGGAGAAGAAAACTGTTTATCCCTGGTGATTGATTATGCCGGAGGATTCAGTGACTGAGCGTAAAACTTTTCCCTCAAATATATCATTAATTTCATACGAGTAAATGTTTCCCTTTTTTTTTTTTTTTTTCTGTATTATTCCAGGCGTCTCGGCGGAGCTTTACTATGTACGAGAAGGTGCCATCAATGATTATGCCTTGAATTTTGCAGTTCCTGTGCCGGCTAATATTAGTGATGTGACCTTCACATGGCAATCCCTAGTGGAGCACCCGTTGCCTTATAGCATTAACATTGCAACATCGGATACGGATGTATTGCCCCGACCTTTATTAAATATATCACGGATTGGCGATGTCCCCACAGAACCGCAAACTTGGGGTATAGCTCTTAAATGTTCTGGTACACGAAATGCTGAAGTCACTGTAACCATTAATGTGGAAGTTATATTGGATCGTACTACAAATAATAATACAAATTTAATATTCAAACGTAAGAAAATCTGTTTGAAGGAAGAACAGGATAGTGCTCATGAGGAATACGATGATGATGATGTGGTACATCCGGCATTAAGTGGTGGACACGATGATATCCACTATGTGGATCATAATGAAGAGCATGTGGTAGCTAATGGACACTTGGCACCCAATGGAGCGGATCAAGAGAAGGATAAGCATCGCAATGTAGTGACTGAGTCACAACCGCCAGTGACTGTGGGTAGAGGTAACTCTGGTCGTGATTTTGATCCCATGTTGAGAGAGAATTTAGTACCACCGGCAAGTGGTTTGATTACTCTAATTGTGGGAGGTATTTTGGCTTTAGTCCTAGTCTCCACACTTATATTGATTGCCTATTGTGCCAAGGGTCCATCAAAGAGGCATCCATCGAATGGTGTTCATTTGATAAAGACATCGAGTTTCCAACGTTTACCAACTATTTCTTCGACTGCTCATAATTCCATCTATGTATGCCCATCGACTATAACACCCACATATGCCACATTGACGCGGCCCTTTCGCGAATATGAGCATGAGCCTGAGGAGTTCAACCGCCGTCTCCAAGAGCTGACAGTCCAGAAATGCCGTGTCCGACTCTCCTGTCTCGTCCAAGAAGGCAACTTTGGGCGCATCTATCGCGGCACTTACAACGACTGTCAGGAGGTATTGGTTAAGACTGTGGCGCAACATGCCAGCCAATTGCAAGTGAATCTCCTACTCCAAGAGTCCATGATGCTATATGAGGCCACACATCCGAATGTTATGTCCGTTTTGGGTATATCCATTGAGGATTATGCCACTCCATTTGTACTTTACGCAGCCACGGGTAGTGTACGAAATTTAAAGACTTTCCTTCAGGATCCTTCATATGCTCGAAGTGTCACCACCATTCAAACAGTTCTAATGGCCTCTCAGTTGGCCATGGCCATGGAACATTTGCATAATCATGGTGTCATCCATAAGGATGTGGCAGCCAGAAACTGTGTGTAAGTTGATAATCCAAGAAGAAACACAAAACGATAAAGAGAAATCTTACTAAGCCTAGTAAAACTATTGTTTCCCTTCTTTTTTTTTCTATTCCTTTAGTATTGATGATCAATTGCGTGTCAAGTTAACAGATAGTTCTTTGAGTCGGGATCTCTTCTCGGGTGACTACAATTGTTTGGGTGATGGTGAATATAGACCAATCAAGTGGTTATCACTGGAAGCCTTGCAAAAATCCCACTACAATGAGGGCAGCGATGTTTGGTCCTTTGGTGTTCTGATGTGGGAGATGTGCACTTTGGGCAAGTTACCCTATGCCGAAATTGATCCTTATGAGATGGAACATTATCTTAAAGACGGCTATAGATTGGCTCAGCCTTTCAATTGCCCAGATGAGCTGTAAGTACAACTTGATTTAATTTAAAATGAAGCAAGCAAGTCGTCCCTGCCGACATTGAGTATACCCTGTACCAAGTAAAAGTACTCCATAAAGTCATAAACGATCAAAATCGCCATCAATTCACAAAAAAAATTCTCTTAGCATTCACTGCTTGCCATGCAGCAATAGCGAACGCATGCTATCTCGCTCACACTTAACAGCCCATTTTGCTTGGGACGTTTCAGTACAAAACGGAAATACGTATATCTCCGATAATTATTGTCCGATTTCGACAAAATTTGGTCAGCTGGTGCATATTGGCTATATTAATGTGCATGCCAAATAAGAATGCGATATCTTCATTATAGCTCAAGTTATAGTTTTTTCTAAATTACGGGGGCGGAAGTGGGCGTGGCAAAAATTTAAAATAAACTTGACCCGCTTATACAATAGACGGATGTTGACACCAAATTTGGTTGCTCTAGCTCTTATAGTCTCTGAGATCTCGGTGTTCATACGGACGGACGGACGGACGGACGGACGGACAGACGGACATGTCTCAATCGACTTCGCTATTGATACTGATCAAGAATATATATACTTTATGGGGTCGGAAAATTTTCCTTCTGCCTGTTACATACATTTTAGCGACTTTAATATACCCTTTTACCCTATGGGTACAGGGTATAAAAATTATCTATTAGGTGCAAAAATAGTTTTCATAGTTTTGCTCGACTTTATTATATTTTCATTGATAAATAGTGTGTCCTTACAACTGATCCTTTTAAATTGTAACTAATTTTAAAAATGTTTGTATCTTTTGTTCCGTTTTACAGCTTTACCATTATGGCTTACTGTTGGGCTTCCATGCCGGCTGAAAGGCCTTCATTCAGCCAATTACAGATCTGTCTATCGGAATTCCATACTCAGATTACCAGATACGTTTAACCAGCGGTGCTGCAACATGCTAAAACTTGTAAATATAACAAGAGGCGACGCCGTAAGATTTACCAACAAGCTAACACGTCAGCCACATTGTTTCCAAAGACATATTTCAAGGGGGATATATAGGATAAACTGGATCATAAATCCCCAAAAACGTAAACGTAAAAAAAAGTTACTTATTCTATATATATGTATATGTATATGTAGTGCATACATACATATATAATGCAGATGAGAGAAAGATATACAGCAAATGGACATTTCTATTTCTCTCTCTCTCATTTTGTATGTCTCTTAAGTTTAGGATTTAGTATATAGTAGTAGGTTAGTCCTGAGAGAAAATGTGACATTTCAATGCAAGAAAAAAAATAGAATTTAAATCCCTTAAACACACACAATACATATATATTTAAAAAGAAAAGAAAAACACACAAACCGTAAACTAAATATATATATATATAGTAATATATTCTATATAAATATTCAAGAGGAACCAACCCTAGATTGAAATTGTTCAAGGGTTGAAAACTTTGTCTTATTGTAGTAATTGAAAAGACCGCGTTAAAAAGTTCATCATATAGCATCAAAACAATACCTTAATATTAATATATATGTATATATACATATATATATATATATATATATCTATATATGTAAATGTATTAATGTGTATGTATTTATGTGTAAGAAATTGTAGTTCTATCTATTTAACTAATGTTAGATAAACAACAACAACAACAACAAAAACAATGGTGCACTAAACAAAAACAGACAAATTCACCCTACCAACCCCTCCTCCTCCTCTTTGCTTCCTTAAAGCAATTGAGTTGTTATCCTTTTTCTTCCTCCCTCAAACTTTGTAATATACTTAACAAATACAAGAACAACAACAAGAAAAATAATAAAAAAAGAAAAAAACGTAAGAACACAATAAACGTCCGTGCATAACATTCAAAATGCATTTTGTAAATTGCCTGGTTATAGTCAAAAGTCATGGTAAGTAAACCATAGCCACGCCCTGGAATCACTTAAACTAAAAAAAAACAACGCGTTCTTAAGAGCAATATGTTGTTTGGTTTTGCCAGTGGTTGTGGTTGGTTCCCAAACCAATCTCTTCCCTTTTTCTTTTTTCTCTTTTCTTTTTTTTGCCTGGCTACACAAAAGTCATGTAATGCCAACTGCCTATTTTTCAGAATAGCATTAAGATCCTGAACCTCATATATAGTCACCTGTACGTGTGCGCCTTTTGATGGCTCACCTGTACAGCATATACATAGGTATGTATGTATGCTCTAACACTACTTAGTTTTTTGGCACGTCATGATGTTAGGTTTTGGTATGGGACGGACATGATGTTTAAGGCAAAAGAATCGTCCTTCTTAATATGCCTGTCACAGCGTCAACAAGCTATGACTTTGGTAGTATACTAGTTTCGCTATTCAGAATTGGGCGGTAGGCGGTGGTCGTTGAGGCGAATTCTGCCGGTTGACGTCTTTAAAAAGGACTCGTTGCTCTTTTGGCACGTGCCCTGAACCCAGAAATGTGAAGCATTTAGCTAAAGCCACTACGCAAATCGAAAGCTAATGGGTATAATATCATATGGAGTGGATTACACTTGACAAAAAAACGTAAGCTTAAAATTATGAAATATCAATAACAAAGATTTCAAAAGAAAGTAAATATTAAGGCATAATAAAATATAAAATCAAGTACAAACATATAATAAATAAACATATATAGATTTAAAATTATATTTATTCAATACAATATAATAAGTTAAGCTTTTTATTTCTAAATTAACTTTGTCCTTATTTCATTTTATTTACAATTTGTCATTATAAACAACGACAATGTTTAAACAAAGTTAATAAAATTGTTCAATAATGACATTTTTAAAAAATTCTTCATTATTTATCCATTATCCACAAATTTTGCTTTGATGTTCAACTTTTTTTAGCGCCTCTAAAGGCATTGCATTTTTCCTATATTTTTATAAACATACAATATTAAAAGAAAGAAATTCCCTAAAATCACCCAAATTTAAATCTTATTTATTTGTTTACAAAATTAGATAAAGTATTAATACTAAACCTAAACAAAAGGTATGAGTACTAGCTACTAGGCCTTCGACTCGTTAAATCTAATTACTTCAGTACTTTCAGTATTTTTTAGTTCGTAAAAAGTATACTATAGTCATTTTGAAAATATCAAAAAAGTTCTTAGTAAATGAAAATATATTTTGCTTAAAAAAGAACCTAATATATAAGTGTGGAAATCCATTTTATATGCAAATATATTTAAGTACATAGACATATTATAACAATAAGCAAAAAAACATTAAATTTGAATTGTCTGATTTTGCTAACAACATTTCACTTATTTTTGTCACTGTATAATGCTCTTAGAAGTCTGGATTACATGGGATTTTATGTATCCAAAACGAAATAAAAAATTTAGAACACAAAAAAAAAAAAAGAAACCAACAAAAATATAAGATCTATATCAAAAATAAGATTTAGCTCCGATTAATCGCCAACCACCTTTGCACAAAGTCCGATTTGTGAAATAAAATAACAAATAAACATTTTCGATAAACACGAAAGCCACGACAAGTTGGACCCAAATAACAATGTTGTGTGTGTGGATACCAATTTCCCGGATGGATAGGTACTAGACACAGATACTTATCCTTATAAAAGAATTCACCAATTTTTCCCATATCCATGTAGTATTTATGTAATTTTAGCATTAACTCTTCCTGCTCATCATCTTTGGGTATAAAACGAAATATAGAGAGACCATGCTGCTTAATAAACTTTTCCCAAAATTCCATTATGTGAACTTTATGTTCGGATACTAAACAATATTCTTGGAAATGCAATTTCTCTGATTTCATATAACCGTGCAGTGTCTCCAAATTACCCAAGATTTGCAATGATTTACAGATATTGATTTCAACAGAATTCCAGCGTTTCTCTTTTAATGATAAATGCATTTTTAGAAAAATATATAGAAAATTTCAGGATAACATACGTGATTTGATGAATGAAAATTGTTGCAAATCCTCAGTATCTTCGTTATTGGATTTATTCCCATTGTAGAGAACAATCTTTACGAATTTTTTTTCATTCATTTTATCCATTTTGATGGGAATTTTTACTTTTGGGTTCGAGTCAGAAAGCCAATCAAAGTGGTTAAATTGTGCTGGTTGCGTTTCAATCAGAAATTGAAGTGCTCTAGTGCTCCCCGTAGTTGACAAAAGATATTAAGTTATTAAAAAGAGTACTGAGCGGGGGAGTACAAAAAAATGTATATAAAAAATTGAAATTGAAAAACAAAAGCCAACTGCCAGGTTTCAGTTTTCTGTACGTTTCATTTCGTTTTGTTTTTGTTGGAGGGGGGTTTTTTTTTTTTTGGTCAACACTCTAAGCCAAAAATCAACAATTTCACAGCACGTGAGGTAGCATTTCAATTTTTCAGCGCAAAAACTTTTCAACAAACCACGCCCACAGCCAAAAGTAACACCACCAGCAGCAGCAGCAACAACAACAACAATAACAAAAATGACGACAGGTAGGTAGTCATTCAGTCAGTCAGTCAGTGGGTCCGTCATCAGTCCTAGAGGAATGGAGTGAGGTCAGTTGGGAGCCATTTCAGGAAGCCAAAAGCCTGATGGCCCTTGCGGCAGGACTGCCCAGGTGATGTTTGAACTTTTTCATGAGGAATGGGCAAGGATGCGAGTTGGCTTTGACTTTTGGTGGGGCTGTCGGTGGGGTTGGCGGTTGGTGTTGCTGTTCCTGTTGGTAGTACTGTGGTCCCATAACTTTTCTCAAAGTGGGTCGGCTTGCCCTCAAAATTGATTACTTTGTCAAGAGAGTAAAAGAGAGTGAGAGAGAGAGAGAGAGAGAGCGAGATAGAGAGAGAAAGAAATAGAGTGTTCCCCTCTTAACGTTTTTGTTGTTTTTTGTTCACTTTTTCGATGGTTGGCATTTTGAAGCTGTTGATTATGGCCATCGGGCATTAGCTGAAGAATAAATATTTACCTTTGAAATTATTAAGTAAAACTTTCTGTGATAGGATTGTTCCCCATCATAGCAAAAAACTTTGGCGATTTAGTTGTTGTTGTTGTTGATTCGTTTTTTTTTTGTTTTTTTGTATGTTTCTGATTGCAAAACTAATTAAAAAGTTGATGGAGAAAATCTCATTTGGAATTGCTTTAAAAAGATTTAATTCCTTGGACGTTTTCTAATGGCAAAGAAAAGGGGAGGGTAATCACTTGGTTTTCCTTGTAGAAGAATTGTCATGGAGACAATTTGATGAGACAAGTTTGACAGGTGTCGAGATAAGCAAAAAGAAAGCAGGAAAAAAAAGGATTGGCAAAACATTTCTAATTTCTTTGTATATTCAAGATTATTTCAGTGTTGTTAATTAAAGTTGCGGTTTATGATTTTGATAAATGGCTTTTAGAATCTAAGAACTCGTGTTTCTTTTTAAGCTAAAATATTTAAATTCTTAATTTTGGGTAAGAAGAAAACTTCCTTAAAATATATTACTTATTTTTTGCGTTTTGAAGAGTAAAATTTATCTTTTAGATGGTGCGATTAGTTTTTTATATGAGATTTTTTTTATAAAATTAAAATTTCAATTATTTTTCGACGTTTTTCATGCAACAAATGATTGAAAAAGTTACATAACTTTGGCTTTAATTAATCACAATTCAAATTATTTTTGTAACAAAAAAGGATATCAGTTTTCACTAGATATATTAATAGTATTTGTTTTTTATCCTAATATTCATATTTATCGATGTATAACTTTTAACTTGGTTGCAAAAAAAAAACTAAAATAATCGTATTATTGAATCAAAAAGTTCCCCCACGATATTTTTCCACTTTAAAAATGCACATAATCAACTTTTAAGATTAAACTTTAGCTGCTTATTTTATGCTCTTAAGTCACATACTTTCTCTTAGCTCGCTCTCTCTCTCTCTCTTACACACACTTTCTATACTCTCGCATTTCCCATGCTGAGAAAATGCCAAATGCAAAAATTGTTTTTCAATTTCTTTCTTTCTTTTTTTTTGTCGTTGGTGCGCTTTCCTTTCAATACACAAAACACGCAGCAGCTGAACGAAGCACAACATTAGCATACAACTTTTCTTATTATTTTTTATGTGAAAAATTCTTGAAATTGCTCGCCAAAAAAAACCGAAAGAAAGAAAAAAGAAATGGCAGGGATATTGCGAGAAGCAACAAACGGTAAAGCTAAGGAAGCGGAAACGGAAAGCATACAACGCAGACAAACGCGAGAGATGAATAGAGGGAGGGGAATGGATGAGAAGTGAGATGAAGGAGAAGATGAGGCGACCATCATTTGCCCTTTTTTTTTTATCTCTCTCTCTCTCTCTGTGGGAGGAGTGTCCGCCGCTGAAGAAAAGTGAAAACAGTCGCAAAGACGCAACACGAAAAAGAAAACACACACACACACACAGAAAAAAGTACATAATAATGACATGGAAGGAAATCATTTTCATTTGCAAGCCATCGGTTCATTGCCTACACTCTCCTACCAAACCGATGACTGTCGATTGAAGTTACGTATAAAACGACTTTCAAACTCCAACTCCAACTCCAATTTTAACTTCAGCAGCAACACCAAATGGCGGCGGGCTGCTTCATTTGTCGCAAAGTTTTATTGAATTACCATTCGAGTCTACCGTTTGAAGTTAACAGAATACCGGAAGCTAATTTTGACACCCCGAATTTGTTATGCCCTAATAGAGATCAAAGAATACTTAACTATACTATATAATATTTTACCACCGATATATTGAATTGAGAAATGTAAAACTTAAGTTTTTCAATGACATCCCTCATATGTTTTAATAGTAATTACATAGTAATTGTTATATTACAAAGTTCTTGCTATTTTTTAGAGTATTGTTTTTAAATAAACTACTACAATACATTTATATACACTGTATATTATATATGATATATTATATATATCAACTTTGGCATTCTCATATTTATACAATTTAAAATATATAAAGCAACTTTCTTTGTTTTAAAAACATCTTAACATTTTGTTACAAACAGTTTCAAAATTCGTTAACACCTTTGGCAAGGGTATCAATATTCAAGTCTATCTTCCCTTAGACATGGCTTTTGATTATCACGCCTTTTGAAAATTCATTAAAAGTTTTTTTTTTCCTCTCGCTTTGTGTTTTTCCCTTATTTTTTTTTTTTGGGTGGTTCTTGTCTATCGATTAGCCTCTTACAACTGAATATTTTTCTTATTTCATGTGACGCGGCACCTGCATTCATTTATCATTTTCAACGACCGTTTGTCGTGTTGCCGTTTTGCGCCTTTGACTTTGCCATTGACTTTATGCCAATTGTCATTATTCATCTCAAACTGTTTTCGGCTACGAGTTACAGTTTTTCCTTTTCGGTTTCCTTCTTTCTATATTGTTTTTTTTTTTTGCGAATGGCAAAACTTCCTGAAAATTTCCCACATATGCCACACGTTGTAGCAGCAAACAACAAGGGCAACAACAACTACCGGACAACTCACGCCCAAGTCCAACGTGTGATTAATTGTTTCAAGTGTTGCCGAACCTAACAAACCATCCCACCTATCAAAAGTCAGTTGGTTCCCAGCCATAGTTTAGCTACAAATTTTTTGACTCTAGGCTCATAAAACATTCCAAAAAGCGAGCATATGGAAGGCGTTTTGAAATGGAGGATATCTTCCGTATGCAACGATGGTAACAAATTCAAAGAATATGTGAAGTTATTAAAAAACATACATATCTAGAAATATATATACAGATATACAATAAGATTTTCTATAGTTCTTTTGAATATTTTTTTCATTGTCATTTTCGGAATCAATACAATTTAAAAATATAATATATAAAATGTTTAAATATAATAAATACTAAAAAAACTTCAATTTTTGAGATACATAATGGTTTCAGTTTAATATTAATATATTATATAATTTTTAATTTAAAATTACACATTGATTCAAAACTTTTTTAAAACTGTGAGTTCTATTTTAAAAGATTAAACATTTTGAGATTATTTCTTAATAATTGCAAATATTACACGTAATTACATCTTATAATAAATTGAATTTAACAAAATAAACGTTTTTCTTTATCAAGATTATATTATTTCTATTATTAACGAAATCAACGGTTTTATTTTTGATAATGAAAAAATTGATTGTGATTGTATTGCAAAATGCTGTGTATTAGCTCAATTACTGAGATTAAAAGCTATGAAAAATGCAATTTCATACACACAGATTGTGTTTGAAAAATTGTAGAAAATTTGAAAGCAAAATTGTGTTTGAAAAAGTGTAGAAAAATTGAAAGCAAAATTTTTTAGTTTTTCACCAAAGTTTAATCTTCTTTAGATGCTGTTTTTCCTTGACCAATTAGTGAATGAATGATTTTTTAAGTGTGGAATTTTCATGCAACATTTTTGGAATTGAATGCTCAAGATTGTAAAAATTTTGAATTATTTGCTTCCTCTCACACATCTTTGGCAACATCAATAGCTGATAGCTGCCTCACAAATGCTACATCAATTTGTCGAATAAGCAACTTAATCATTTGCCATTGTCAATGCGATGCAGTGCCGAGGCGGAGATTGCCTACTCCTATATGTATGTATATATGTATGTAGAGATGTAGGATGGACTCTGGCAGCTGGCAGTACAAAAGGCGAATGTTGCCAAGGCATTGAATAAAAATTATGCAGAGTCTAAACAAGAGGCCGACTGTGGCAATGTGGAGGCGTGTATCTATGTGTGTGTGTGCATTCATTCAACCGACAAATGTGGCCATGCCACTTGCTGCCAAAATCAGTTCAACAAAAGAGAAGGGTAAGAAGTTTGCCTCCACTTGACTTGGCCATAGTTCTGGCTTCTACAGTTGCACAATTTGTCGGCTTCGGCTTTCATTTTTGGCTATACGCTTTTGCTGCTGCCACATTGCCATATTGCCACTTGCCACTTGGTTTTATGCAACAAATCATTGGCATAATTTAAAGCGTCGCTCGGCTCACCAGTATTTCTATGTATGTATTATTTTTGTTGCTTTCTCTCTCCCACTTATATTCTCTTTGATTCCATCTCCGTCTATGACTCGGTCTCTGACTACTCTGGCTTCATACTCGACTTTTTGGTGGATGGGGCAGAAGGAAGGGGGCGGCTAAGTGCTATTCGCTTAGCTTGCCTGGCATTTCGCTTGGCATGTGCAATGTCTCCCCCCATCGCCCAATCCCCTATCTCTATCTCTTTCCCTATCTATGTATGTACATACATATATCTGTATCTTCGTCTGGCACTCTGCTGCTACTACTGGTCTCTCTATATATACATATATGCATGATTATTGAATGTGGTTGAAGATTAATGATGCCTCCTGTGTCTCGAGCTCTGCAAATTTTGCTTTTCCTCGTATCGTATGTATGTTGCACTAGCAAAACTGCTTTCAATTCTCATCCCCATCCAGACTTTAATTTTCAAGCTGATTACATTTTTTTATTTTTTATTATTCTTGCTTTAAATATTGGTAACATTTTATAAATCCGATTATACAAAAGTCAGATAAAAAAGAAAAATGAATTAAAAACAAATCGAACAATATATAATCTTTGATAAATTTGCCGATTATTTGTTGATTTAAAATATTCACAATGTGTTGAGTCCATTTGGAAGATTGCCACATGTCAGTGTTTAATTTATTATGCTGATAGTTTTAAAAGTTGATAAATGGGGTAATAGGTTTAGATTTGCGAGCACTTTTACCGAAACTGTACCTGTATATACATATTTATAACTCAACAGCTAATTAGGCCGATGGTGAAAAGACCGGTCCTTTAGATTTTAGATAATCGTATCTATGTTTATCTTAATTTTTGACCAATTCGAAATTTTTAAAATGAAACTAGAAAGGTTACATATAAATGGTTTAGGTTCTGGTCATCTTCAAAAGTGATTTCGATTTGAAACAAACTAAATAAATTTGGACATTTGTTTGCTAATTATTTTCAAACATTTTCTGCAAATCCAAAGTAAAAACTTCAATCTAATAAAGTCCTTATGCTAAAAATCTTGACTTCTCCTGTTTGTTAAGTGCTCTGAGTCACATGGATTTCGATTTTATGGGAAATGAAGGAAAATGTGACAAACAAAAATGTTTAAAAATTCACCAACGACATTGAAAATACTTGGCACAGGCCAATTATTCAGACCAAAGAAATCATTTCCCATTAAGGATTTTGATTTGGACATTGAAGGACGAGTTCTTACCAAAGAATTAACACAATTTGTACGCACTGCGGTACCTTATAGAAATAATTACCAAAAATAGTGGTAACTAAGAAATTTTGTGAAATGTATGTAGGTAACAAACGGTGAGCACAATGGGCATCATGATTAGCAGAAAAAATTTTCAGAACCCGAGACTTTTTGTTGGAATACGATCACCCTTCATAATATGTATGTTCGACATTGAAACTAACGATTCATTTTACGCTCATTTTAGAAAAAAAGATACTTAAGACTTCCTAAAAGAATATTGAAAAGGTAAAAGGTGTTCAGTACAAAATGGAATATTTTATATATACTTAATTATAGCTTAACCAAACTCTTCCAATAATTTCCATTTAGTTTTTTTTTTTTTGACTGCATAACTTGCATAATTTATATTTTATAAATTTCTTATTTAATGTATCTGAAATTGATATTTATAATTGGAAATTTAGTAAAGAAAAAACAAAAAAAAAAAAAAGAACTAATTTCCCATTTGACAATACTGCCAAACATGTACTTCACAACGGAAGTTGTGTTCGTCCCTGGATAAATTGATGTTATATTTTCTTACGTATTCAAACTTCGATGACACAGGTAAGTTGACCTAGATCCGAATTGACTCACATTTTATTCTCATTTTTTAGCCAACCACAAAATTGCACAAATATTTCTTTTCAATATTCAAAAAAGAAAAGAAGAAAAGAAAAACGAAAAACTTTTTCTTCCACAGATAAAAGTCAAGTATAACGTGATTCTACTACCTCTAACCATTTATCTCTTTATTCATCTATGCAAAAAAAAAAAGAAAATATATACATATATTGGAAAAGGAGAAAAAGTCGTAATAAAGAAAAGAAGAAATAACTCGTGTACTTTTGTATGCCACAGCATTTTATTGATAAACTTTGTGACTGCCGCTCCAAGTCCAAGAATCCAACTCAGGAGCACAGTCCAATGAGCATGACTTTTCGAGCACGACCAGAGAACCAGACCAGAGACTAGGAATTTCAATTTTTTCATCAAAAAAATAAATATATATATATACATAAGTATGTACTATACAATATACATACATATCTTCTGCTCAAAGTTTATGGTAACCAGAGAGTATGGCAAACCGGACTGACACCTTGCACTGCAAAATTGAAACGGACGTGAGCCACAAAAAAAAAAAAAAACAGAATATCAAAATGCAGGCGAATTTTTTATACGCTTATAGCTAGTCATTATAATATAATCTATATAAATTGAAAGTTCGGTACAAATAATAATTCTTATAAATCTATAAAAATTTGATAAACATTTGAGTTTGTGTGGAAAAATTAGGAACTCCGTGAAATGCGAAACTGGATTTTAACGCCTCTGTCGTTCCCAATTGCATTTATGGACCTTTTTTATTACAACGTTTCCACTTAATCTATATTAAAATTGCATTTTTATTCAAATTTTAATAAGATTGAGATCTTACAAAAATTCTTTACGAGTAATATAATTATTATCATATACAATTAAAACAATTGAAATAGTTTGAAAAAGATTTTTAAAATCTATGTGTTGTTTCAACGTCGACAACTTGTTTTCTAAAATTCAATTTTTCTGATTAGTCCCATTAATTAGTAAAAGATACAAAAAGTACATTTATAAATATATACAATAGTCTACTTAACAAGTAGAATAACCTTTTTGTTCAAAGTGCAAGTTTATGTATGGTATTAGGTGTTCCTTCTTTTGCAAGAGTATAACATTAAGACCTTAAGGAGAAAAGATATATTGGCCTTCCAAGTGGAAAAAACACAAATGCATATACATACATACATACGTAGATATATAAATGATTAACTACGCATAGGCCGAACTGTCTAGTAAGAAATATAATGAATAATGTTCAAAGAGTGAAAAAATGAATTTAAATCAATAATGGAAAAGGAAAAATGAAAAAAAAATGCGAAAAAAGAATATATGAATTTATATACATATATGTATGTACGTACATACATATATATAAAATTTGACTTTTATGCATGCTAAAATGTCTCAAGAAGTCCCCCTATCATATTCGAGGGGTAAACTAATGAGCAACGCCTACACACACAGCCTAGAGAAAGACTTTTATGGCCAAAAAGCCACTACGAAGCAGGTGCCTGATGGCTGACGAGGCCAAAGTAATGTACATATACATACATATATGTATATATATATATATATATATATAGAACGTACTTTTCCACACACTTACAGACACACAACAAACGTACGTGTGTGCTGTGTGTTGTGAGGACGTTTCTGCAGTTTTTGGAGTGTTTAATTTATGCGTCGCATATGTCGCCAGACGACGACAACGACCAGGACGAGGGTATGAAGATGCCATAGACGATGTAAAGACTCAGGTATCTGCACATTTGTACATATTATAGCTGCCTATCTCCTCTAGGCACGTAACTAACCTTAACTGAACTGAAACTAAACTGGCCTTGGCCGTGCACAAAAAAAAAAAAAAATTTAATTAAATTGCACGTTATGGGCAAGTAATACGAGTATTATTATTGTTTGCTATATGCTCCTCCAACCAACTAACTTCAAGTTGCTTCAAGTGCCAAAATAATAAACAAGTTGGCAGTCCCGGCAGTAAAACATTTGTTGTTAGCCTCAACACCTGTGTTTGTTTGTATCTTTTGGCAAAATTGCACGGAAATTGAAATGTAGCCAACAAAACAAAAAAAAAGAAGAAAATAAGTTTATATGGAAATTTATGTGTTTTAAGCTTATGAAATTAAATTAAAATGAATTTTATAAAATATTTCAGGTAGAGTTATTTTTTGTTTAATATCAATTGTCTCTTTTCTATTAAATGAATTCTTCTGCTTCAATTTCCTTTATGTAATTAAAAAGAGGGAATTTGTTAAAAAAAAAAAAAAAAAAAAAACAACCAACAATTTAAATTTTCTTTTGTTTAAAATTTATTTTTTTTTTTGTTATTTTTTTATATCATTCAGCTTAGTTGATTCTTAATTAAAAGTATTTTCTATAACCTTGCAGATGGTTTTTAAGGAAACAAATAAAAGTGATATAATTCGAACTACTAAAGAGTGTTTTTAAAAAAATTAAAATTAATTTAAGGACTATTTATATTACAAATAAATTGGGAGGATTGGTTTTTTGTTTTTATTTTTTTGGTTATTCAAACTTTAATGAAATGTTTTATATATAGTAAAAATATACATGTAATAAATATAAAAATCTACAAAACAAGTTCAGATGATCCTTGCCATCATTATTCATTCTTTTGTTTTCTTCCAATGTTAGAAAATAAAGAAATTGTTCTACTTTTAACTACTTGTAATAAATAAA
Source organism: Drosophila emarginata (assembly GCA_037075365.1). NCBI lineage: Eukaryota > Metazoa > Arthropoda > Insecta > Diptera > Drosophilidae > Drosophila > Drosophila emarginata. Next base: position 1,595,661 of record JBAMCD010000012.1, read on the forward strand.
TCAATCAGAAATTATCGGCCACATACAGCTGTCATCCCCAAAGATTCCTACTGTAATTCAATCCCAGCGATGCTATCAAATTTATTTCAAGATATTTTCTCTGGCCGGAACACAACACTCAACTGAGAAAAAACACAACCTTTGTAGCTTTAATGAAATAACAAAACCCAAAAGACCCTTTTTATGTAGGTGTGCTCTGTCTATTGATAACTCAATTAACATGTTACTTCCACGAATTATGAAGAGATTTTTGCGCACAAAATCTTTTTACCCTATACATACATACATATATACTACGTATGTTTTGTATCTGATCTGGATCTGGATTCGTGTTGAAGAATTACTCATGCTCAAATTTCAGACAACATGTAATTCAAAACCTCGTGAGTGAACAATTGATTGGAAAAAATTGTAGTAAAACGAAGAGCGGTAGTGGAAAAAAAGGGGCAAACAAAGATGGTGGAGGGGAAGAAGGATTTGTTGTGTTGGTTTTCTTTTAGGGCCCGCTTCAGTTGAATTGGGTTTTTAAATGAATTCCCATTGAAGCGTTAATCCCATTTATGCCCAAGGGTCACAAATTGTTGCACGCAACACTTAATCGGATTTTAGGCAACCTTTTTACCTCCGCCCCCTCTAACATGCTCCCCAGACCTTAAATTTTGTTATGCTTTGGCCAATTGCCTGTGTTGGCCTCACTATTTAGTGACAATGACCTACTTGTTGGGTGAGATCCTGAAAATTGTGCATAAATTAAAAAATGGCTCATAACATAAACTATAAAGCCATAAAAAGGGTGACAACAAAACAAAACAAAAAACAACTACAACGCCATCAGAAAAATAGAGATTGGCTTACCTTTTTATTTTCCATGTGTTTGTGTTTTTCTTTCCAAAGAAAATGTGATGACGATGCGGCTTTTCATCGCCTCGACGACTACGGTCGATGTTGTTCGAGGGCTTCCTCCTGCAACAAAAGATAAAATTTTCATTATAACCATTTTAACTGCTATAGAGAGGATGTAAGAAATGACTATGAATATATAAATTTCAATATATATATAGCAGGGTTTTCATATTGTACTATATAATGATAACCTGTCGAGATGGTTAACTTTGGTATAAAAAGGCATTTGTTATATCTACCACACCAGCTATCATATTGAAGGAAATACATACTATCGAAGAAAGATTTGCAAAATCAATATAATGGTATAATTGAATTTGATTAGCTTAACAATTCTAATTTAGATCGCCTCTAATTAACTTCCATATATTATATAAAATAAATATATATTTGATCCACTAGCTAACATTACAACAGATATTATTTAATGATCTTTTATCCTGATATTTAATTGTATAATATGTACATAAGAAAATCTATGGAACAACTTCATTACTTTATTTTTCACCTTTTTTTTTCGAAATCAAATCTTATTCTTTTTTTTTTCAAAAAGATTCAGTGTCAAAAAAACATTTTGTAATTTAATATCCGTGCAGACGGCATAGTAAAATATTGATCAAAATATATAACAATTGGGTTATATTTCAATTTTTTGAGTCCAATTACGATTTTTATTCAACATTAGTTTTGTATTCCTTTTGATGCTGAAAGAGATATTTGCTTTGAGCATTTAAAATGTTTGACCAAGAATAAAGAAAAGTTTTATTTTAAATGTTTAATAATTATTATTCCTTAATAATTGATTTTGTGTAGAAGTTGTGCACATTGGCTGAACTATAGAAATGACAATAAATTAATAATAATCTGATGTATATTAATTGAATTTTGATTTTCCATTTAGAAAATCCTCACCAATGGTGTAATAAAATTGGTCATAATCTCAAAATCATAATCTCTCTACTTGTGTTTCAGTTTTTGAGTTTGATAATGTTATTTTCCATAAAAACTTTATATACTTATAAAGCTTAGCGAATTTTTTGACATCAATGCATTTCTGTACATAATTCATTTTATTTAAATATGAAAACTGCAAGTTTGGAGAAACCACGCCTACTAAAGTTCTATAAAAGTTATCATTATGTTACGTATATCCGGTGATATCGTATTGATTGCTTCAGATTTAATTTTCATCGACTGTATATATTATTGCTAGAATAAAATCTATGTTTATTTATGTCCTCGTATTGGTAAGAGAGTCAAAGACTTAGTGACTTCTAATATAGTTTTTATCTATTATATGGATCGTCCATATCGTCTTAGCAGTAGCGGATTTTCTGTTTAATGGGATTGAACTGTCATTGTTGCTGCTCGGTTGAGGCCAAGTTCGAACGTATTTTCTGTAAGGCCATGTAAATGGAAATGCGCTATCATTTTAAACAACTTCAAAGAATGCAAAGAAAGTATGAAATTCTGATTTTCATAGTCGAAAAGAAGACAATACTTTGTAATTGAACAAATTGTGAGTATTTCAACGAAATCATAAGCAAGTTGCTTTGCTAATTTGAATTGTTTTACAGAATGAGATGTTTGCTTTACATATCTCTTATCGGAACAAATAAGTTTACGTTTTTCGCACATTCTATATAAGCTTTTGAAAGTGCTACTTTCCTACATATGTATTTATGCTTTAAATAATAGAACTTTATTTATTTATTTAAATAAAATTAAAATGAAGCAAGCAAGTCGTCCCTGCCGACATTGAGTATACCCTGTACCAAGTAAAAGTACTCTATTAATGTCAAAAACAATCAAAATCGCCATCAATTTACAAAAAAAGTTCTCTTAGCATGCAGCAACAGCGAACGCATGCTATCTCGCTCACACTTAACAGCCCATTTTGCATGGGTCGTTTCAGTACGAAACGGAAATACTTATATCTCCGATAATTATTGTCCAATTTTGACCAAATTTGGTCAAGAGGTGCATTTTGGCCATATAAATGTGCATGCCAAATGAGAATACGATATCTTTAATATTGCTCTAGTTATAGGTTTTTCCCAAATTGCGGGGGCGGAAGTGGGCGTGGCAAAAATTTATACAATAGACGGATGTTGACACCAAATTTGGTTGCTCTAGCTCTTATAGTCTCTGAGATCTCGGTGTTCATACGAACGGACGGACAGACGGACGGACGGACAGACGGACATGTCTCAATTGACTTCGCTATTGATACTGATCAAGAATATATATACTTTATGGGGTCGGAAAATTTTCCTTCTGCCTGTTACATACATTTTAGCGACTTTAATATACCCTTTTACCCTATGGGTACAGGGTATAATAACAGCAATTTACAATTAGTATAATTGAAATCCAGAAGGTTATATTCGTAATATTTAAAGTAGAATTAGTTAGAAAGTGCAATTAAAAGGAAACTCTATTCACGTAATGAAGCGAATAAAAGCAGTGTCATTATTCATTGCGAATATCATTTAATTCATCAGCAATAACAATTCCATATTGAGAGCACTTATTAAATTAGGAAAAGCACTAGGTGAAGAGAATAGAGAATAGTTGAATAGAATTCAAGTTAATCTAGTTTGAGTCGCAGTGGTTATGTTATCGTTAAAAAGAAATTCCGTATACGCTTGGATAAGCTACTTTCTTGTATTCAATGGAAGTATCTCGTTTTATTTCAATTCGAAAACGGGTAGTTTGGAAAAACCATGGTTACTTAAATTATACAAAAGTGTATGCCATTTGTCAATGAATTTGTCTGTGACTTTTCTTCTCGTACATGTTTACCAAGATAATGAAATTTTGATCAAACTAAAACTACTAAATAGATCAGTGTTTTTAATCCTACTTGCTTTCACTACCTTGAGTTCCACTTGGACTGCATGTCGCTGGCAGAACAAAATCTACATTATGTTTAATCGGATTCTAAGATTGGAGAAACAGAATAACCAAAAAGGTTTCTTCGCATCGGAGGATCAGCAGCGACGTCTTAAACGGTTGCTTTGCATCAAATTAGTCGTAAATTTTACGGTGTTAGTATTTCATTTAGTTCTGCACTTTTTGTTATCCTATAGTAAATATTTTTTATTATGGTTTATCGCCAATTCCGTGACACATTCAATATATTTTTTGGTTTTCTGTTTAATGGGATTAATATGTCAATATTGCGGCTCACTTCAAACAAATTTGGAGCAACTTCTGGAAACGCCACCGCTTATGAGAATGTCCGATCAACTAAATCAACTTTTGTGGATTCAGAGAAAGCATCAATTCTTAATTAATCTGACTTCACAGCTCTGTTCCATCTTTAAATACGTATTACTTGGTTTTATTTTGAATAAAACTTGGGGCTGCATTTTTTTTTCATTTGAAACGATTCGCAGTTTTAATGGACGGCCTAAAATAATAAGCTACATAATAGTTGCTGCGGAAATAATTGATTTGTTCACGATCCTCTCTATGTCGGATACCGTAAACTGCATGCTTCACCGTACCAGGACAATATTACGTTGTTCCCCAAGGCAATCACATAAGATTGAGAGAATTGTGAGTATAAAAGGATATACCTAAAAGCGATTCCCAATAAAAATAATATTTACATATACCATTTTTCAGAAGGAAATGTTTGCTCTAAGTCTGTCTTTTCAAAACACAAACGTCTGCATTTTCGGTTCAATTACCCTCAACCATCGTTTCACTTTCAAGACTGCAGGAGTAATTATTTTGCATATTTTATACATGATTCAATGCGATATGACTAAGTAAGTCGTTTGAGTTCATAATAGAAATTTCAAAATTAGGTTGATTGGTAATTTAAACTAAATCCAAAAAGAAATTGTCATCTTTGAAATTTTTGTATTTGTATGCACTTGTCTCGATTTATTTGTAGGATTTTAATGGTGATTTAAGCCTCTAATCTAATCTCTAATTTTAATTAAACTTTAGTTTCTGTAATAGCAAGTAATAAAAATACTTTTCAATATTTGACTAAACTGTATACATTTTGGGATGGGTCGTAAGCTTTAAACCTGTTTTTTACTATATTAACTGTTTTGAGGAACCTTTGAGTTAAATAATCAAACTGGAAAATCTATGATTTATTACAATTCAGACAATCGTTGTATGAAAAATATTAAGAACACCGACCCTATGGATATGATATAGTCATCCAATCCGGATGATTCCGAGATATGTAATGACTGCAATAAAAAGAAGCCTATTTCAGCTCTGTAACTCTAAGTGTTTTAGAGGAGATCGTTTTGATCCAGACAGACGGATGGACGGACAGAAAGTCTAGACCAACTCAGCTCATCAAGAATATATGTACTTTAAATAGTCGGATTTGCTTCCTTCTATGCGTTGCAAACTTCTGACCAAAATTAATATACCCTCTTTACAAGGGTATAAAAACAAAATTAAATTTCAGGAAGTTACAGTTTATACAGTTGAGGGTAAAAATCCTTATTACTAAGGATGTACTAAAAGGTGTTCTGAATTTTTTTTTAAAATATTAGAAATCAAAATTTTTACAAAATCCTATTTTGGACCATAGACAGATATATAAAGAAGCCTCACACGAAATTAGATTAATTGATTGAATGATGAATTCGGTCCATTAGAACTTGATTTATCAAGTCAGAGGTGTTGGAAAAAGTGGTTTCAGGAAAAAATTCATTATACTCATAAATTGAAAATAGCAAATTACGTGATGATCGGTTTACATTAAAAGACCTTTTGCTATACTCAATCGGCAACAATGTTTAGTGTGACTTGGCTAAAGAGCATAAAGTTTTTAATTCGTGAAACTTTCTTAAACATTGCGACAACTGTGACAAAACTTTTTAAAAATGTTTAGAAATTTAAATCAAAATAACTAAAATTTGCTCGTTTAAAGATTGCGTTGATCCAATTGTTGATTGCCAATTGTTACTATTAAAAAGTACATAGATACAAAAAAAAATTTCTATAAAATTGAATGTTTGTATTATTTTAGTAAAAACTGTTACAAATAAAGTAAGTAATGTCTAACAAAATGAAGCAAGCAAGTCGTCCCTGCCGACATTAAGTATACCCTGTACCAAGTAAAAGTACTCCATAAAGTCAAAAACAATCAAAATCGCCATTAATTTACAAAAAAAATTCTCTTTGCATGCAGCAACACTGCACTGCTTGCCATGCAGCAACAGCGAACGCATGCTATCTCGCTCACACTTAACAGCCCATTTTGCATGGGGCGTTTCAGTACAAAACGGAAATACGTATATCTCCGATTATTGTCCGATTTCGACAAAATTTGGTCAGCTGGTGCATATTGGCTATATTATTAAGTGTGCCAAATGAGAATGCGATATCTTTATTACAGCTCAAGTTATAGTTTTTTCAAAATTACGGGGGCGGAAGTGGGCGTGGCAAAAATTTAAAATAAACTTGACCTGCTTATACAATAGACGGATGTTGACACCAAATTTGGTTGCTCTAACTCTTATAGTCTCTGAGATCTCGGTGTTCATACGGACGGACGGACAGACGGACATGTCTCAATCGACTTCGCTATTGATACTGATCAAGAATATATATACTTTATGGGGTCGGAAAATTTTCCTTCTGCCTGTTACATACATTTTAGCGACTTTAATATACACTTTTACCCTATGGGTACAGGATATAATTAGGTACTACTGCTTATCATATTACATATTTTTAATTCTAGAAGATTATATTCATTATATTTAAAGTAGAATTAGTTAGAAAGTGCAACTGAAAGGAAAGTCCTTTGACGTAATGAAGGGTATAAAAGCAGTGTCATTATTCATTGCAAATATCATTTAATTCATCAGTAATAACAATTCCATATTGAGAGCACTTATTAAATTAGGAAAAGCACTAGGTGAAGAGAATAGAGAATAGTTGAATAGAATTCAAGTTAATCTAGTTTGAGTCGCAGTGGTTATGTTATCGTTAAAAAGAAAGACCGTATACGCTTGGATAAGCTACTTTCTTGTATTCAATGGAAGTATCTCGTTTTATTTCAATTCGAAAACGGGTAGTTTGGAAAGACCATGGTTACTTAAATTATACAAAAGTTTACGCCATTTTTTTATGTATTTGGCTATAAGTTTCTATATTTTACTTGTGTTTCGACACAATGAAATAGTTCATAGTATAAAACAACTAAAGGCGTTAGTGTCGTTTACAACACTTGCTTTCACTACCTTGAGTTCCACTTGGACTGCATGTCGCTGGCAGAACAAAATCTACATTATGTTTAATCGGATTCTAAGATTGGAGAAACAGAATAACCAAAAAGGTTTCTTCGCATCGGAGGATCAGCAGCGACGTCTGAAACGGTTGCTTTGCATCAAATTAGTCGTAAATTTTACGGTGTTAGTATTTCATTTTCTTTTAAACATAATTTTTTTGAAAGCTGAATTATATGTCTTATGGTACATCGTCCATTCCGTGACACATTCAATATATTTTTTGGTTTTCTGTTTAATGGGATTAATATGTCAATATTGCGGCTCACTTCAAACAAATTTGGAGCAACTTCTGGAAACGCCACCGCTTATGAGAATGTCCGATCAACTAGTTCAACTTTTGTGGATTCAGAGAAAGCATCAATTCTTAATTAATCTGATCTCACAGCTCTGTTCCATCTTTAAATACGTTCTATTTGGCCTTATTATAACTAAGACTTGGAACTGCATTTTGTTCTCATTTGAAATGATTCGCGGTTTTCATGGATTGCCTAAAATAATCTGCGTCATAATAGTTGTTGCGGAATTCATAGATTCGTTCACATTCTTTTCTATGTCGGATACCGTAAACTGCATGCTTCACCGTACCAGGACAATATTACGTTGTTCCCCAAGGCAATCACATAATATTGAGAGAATTGTGAGTATAAAAGGATATACCTAAATGCAATTCCCAATTAAAATAATATTTACCTATACCATTTTTCAGAAGGAAATGTTTGCTCTAAGTCTGTCTTTTCAAAACACAAACGTCTGCATTTTTGGCTCATTTACCCTCAACCATCGTTTTGCTTTTAAGGCTGCAGGAGTAATTATTTTGCATATTTTATATATGATTCAATCTGACATGACTGGATGATTAATATCAGTTTATTAAATTAATTTAAATGATTCATCCTGAATCTATATAGTAAAACTGTTTTTTGGAAGTCACTTGATTTTGTCACTTCACACATTTTTTACAATGTAAAGTTTAATAATTTATCTTTCAATGCTTGAATGTTTAATGTATTTAGTTTTTAATTTAATAAAAGTGTATTTAACGTTAACTTTAAAAATTGTTTTTTGTACTTGGCTTAGATGACTTAATTTCGAGCTTATATATTGATTTTAAACTATGATAGGATATTATGATATTAAACTATTAGTTCAGTCCCATTTCAAAAGTTTATCAATATATAGTACATTTCAATTAATAAGAGCGATATCAATAAAAATTAGAAAATTATCTTTCTATTTCTAAAAATTTGATTATTTAAATTAAAAATTAATTAAAACTTATAGGATTTAACTATTTATTGAAATATATGGAGCTCCCAATGAGAGTGGACGGTCAAGACATTTTTAATTTTAAATGTAATAACTATCAATCATTATTTTCATAAATTTAAGTCAGCGTTTTGGTGTTTCAACAAAATCTCCAATAGTCATAGACTTTGAAATCTACAGAGCTAAATATTATTTATCAAAATAGGTTGACTATATCATATATCATAGAAATCATAGAAACAATCGGTCAAGAAAATATGGTTGGTATAAAATATGTTTTGTTTTTCAAGCTAGGGGCACTGAACAAATTTTTTAATGGTTTGATATCATTCTAAATGAATCTGCAAAACATAACAATAAAAAGTTAAATTTTCTTTTTTTAGTTTTTGGTATGATATTTATAATAGTGAATTGGTATTTTTTATATACCATGTTGAATAAGTATAAGTGAGCATCCGTAATATTTTCATATTCCGAAATTAATTAGTTATAAATTTGTGAAAGAAATAGTTACTAAAAGGAACAAATATCCAGAATATATTTTTTTTATAATTATTGGTTGTAATATTTGGTTATTATTAAGATAAGAAAGTAATTAAATTAAGGTAAGTTTAAAGGCATTAAATGATTATCAACTAAGGAGTATCTGTGATCAAATTTGCTTCGTCATGTGGCTGCATCATCACTTTCATATCGTACGTTATGCATGTATATACTTACATATATACAATACATACACATACATACATATATAGCTTTGTTGCTATAAATATTATACAGACTCACACACACATAGATACGTACGTACATACACAGTAAGCAAATATTGCTATTGTGTAAATATCCTGTCTCCTTGTCACATGATGGTCGTCTGGCTTTCTACAATACTTTGCATTTTCCAGTTTTAGACCACGCGAATGCTGTGTCGCCTTTGTATGTGTACCTCCCTTTTTGTCTGTGTGGTGTGTGGTATGTGAACGGTGTGTGTGTGTGTGTGTGTGTGTGTGTGTGATAACAACCCAAGGATTATTTCGCATTACTTTATTTTACTCAACCGCTTGCAAGTTTTGCGGTACTTTGGCACGGCCTTCGTTGTGCCCGCCTTATAATTTACACGCTGATTGCGCAGTCGGGATTATATATAATTTCTCTTCGGTTTTTGCTACTCAATCCCCCCAATCTCTGTCTCCCTCTTACCCTAATATAATGCTGCTTTCCCTCATCTATGCTCCCTTATCTGATTTTTTCTTTTTTCTTTTTTTGTAATTTTTTTCTGTTATTCTTCCCTGCACGTTTTTATGAGCTTATGAAATTAATTGTGCATTAATGGTGTGTGTATGTGTATGTGTGTGTATATGTAGATGTGATGAATATAACACATTTGATTATGTTTTTGGTTAAATAATGAAATTATCTGATAATAAAACGTAATATATATTCCTGGGGAGTTGCAAAAATGAATTTTCCAAAGGTATTAACCGTGATTTTTGGCTTTGCCGCTGGTTATGAAGATGAATAGGACAGAAGGGGAAGAGGCGGAGGGTTAGTAGGCAGGCAATAACAGGAATTTCCATGAAAACGCTGGGAAAGGAAAATCAATTAAGTTGATTAGGGTAGACCCTTTCATACATCTTTTTTTTCGTTTTTTGTTCTACTGAATTTGTTGACATTTTTTTGACAATTTCTTTTAATTTAACTAAAGGAAAGGAAAAATGAGTATAATTTTATATATACAGTCTTTAAAATATATTTGCTGAAGTTTCAAATTATTCGGTTTCTTTGAACATTTTATAAGTGAATTTAGAGTATATTTTTTTCTGATTAACTATTAAAGTTTTAAATACTTAATTTATGTTTTCTCATCTGTCGCCTTATTTGTAAGGATTTGGGGAACAAATTTTTACAAAGAAAAAGCAAAATAAAAATTAATAACACAAACTATTTTATAGTTTTAAGTTGTCATGAGGGAGACATGACACATAAACTATCGAATGCTTAACTAATTAATTAGTGGTTTAAGTTAATTCATAGAATAATGCTAGCATTAAATTAACATTAATATTTTTCACAAATATTTAAACATTTAGGGGCACTGCTTTAGTCTAGTAATTGCATATTTGATTCCTATAAGAAAGGTTAATGAATAGTACTCATAGTTAAGCATTTAATGTTTGATTGTTGATATATGTATAAATCTTGCCACTCCTGCGAATGAGTACTTTAGATCAATATACATTTCACTATACTATAACATACGTTTTATCACAATTATTTTGTTTGAAATACAATACTTTTATAAGGGCATAAACCGTTTGCAGCTGTTTTTCTTAACCTCTCAAAAACACAAAATAATACAACAAAAAAACAAGGTGAAAGCCAGCCCAAGAGAAAATAGAAACCCTAAGTGACCATATTGACCTAACACAGTAACCACATTAGATGCCGCTCCCTGGTTCACTCAATGCATAGTGATGTGACATTACCCTCTGATTGAACCATACCGATGACCTAGACCAGACCACCATGTAACAAATATTTGGAAAACTCAAGAGTTGAAACATTATCAAGCCAAGCTCATTGTGATGTAATTAATGAGCAGCTAACCCAACTAGACATTAACGCAAACAACTGAAACATAATACAAATAATTAAAAATAGCCCCAAGAGAGACGACCAGAGACAATGACTCAAATGAATGTCGGCGCAAAAATTTCAAAAAAAAAAAAAAAAAAGAAAGGAAAAGTGGAAAAATGGAAAAAAAAAAGGTCTGTCGGTCGAAAAACAATTGTGTCAATAGGTTCACCCGCATTTCTCTGTTATGCTTAGTCTTTGCCAGAGATAAACACAGACAGATATAATGGGCTCGTCGTCGGACTCTAACCAAACAGCTGCTGGCAACTGTCAACTGAATCCAACAGGCTGTATTATTATTATTTTTTTTTTTTTCACAATTGATCGCATGCTAGTGAGTAGTAAAAGCGGGGGCGGAGGGAAGCAGCCAAGGATAAGAATGAGTATGAGGAAATTGTAAGACGACACCTACAGCCATTATTTGTTTACACAATATTGAATATATTGGGACAAAAAAAAAAAAAAAGGAAAGGAAACAGGCATTAGTCAGAAATTTGTAAAGCACAACACGCACTCAAGAACAGGGCGAGGATATACAATATATATATATAAATATACAATGGAAAAAAAGGATCAACCGAAGGAAAATTTATGCAGGCGACAAATTTAAAACGCATGTTCCAATCTATATTGGAGAGAAAAGGAAAATAAGACAACAACAAGATGAAAATTTTCAATGGTTTATTTATTGTCTGTTGCTTGTTTGTTTTGCCTTTTGTCTGGCAGGAAGGGAGGGAGAAACGGATCAAGGACCAGACCACACAACTCAATCCAGTTACTCTGAATCACAGTCAGTAGCTGTCCAAAATAGGTATAAGGCAGGTGCCGAATCCTATTGTTATCCCATGTATAAGCCAAGACAACTTCATTTCAAAGATTTCAGGCTCATTTTACAGATATATGTATATATACATATATTGTATATAATTATTGTGAAATTGCAAGGATGATGGTCAGCTCATCTTACAATTGTCTATATATTGCTTAGGATATTCGGTAAAAACCACACAAGTTGTGTTAGCTAATCCTAAGGAATCACAATGGTTAATGTGAGTTATTGAAAACTGCATAAAAGGTTTTTATAACCGGATAATTGGTATTGTTTGGGTTTTCCCTTTATTATATGTCCATTTATCTAGCAATTTCTCTGCTAATATCTTCTTAGTGGTCCAATTTGTTTTTAGGCAGTTTCTAAGCTAGGCACAATACACTTTTATGGCCCTATCCCTTGTCCCATAACGTGTCCTTATCCTAATAGAGCGCAAAGCCATGGTAACATGCATGAAAATCAAATGGGAAGTCATATTCAGAATTAGAGATGAGCAAATATGAAAGTTTAACAAGGGTGTCACGAGGGAAAATTAGGTGAGGAAAATGAAAATGAAATCAGTAGAAAACTTTGGAAATAATAAACATGAATACTCTTTCTTTTATTGGAATATTCGATCACTAATGTGTTCTACAAATATAAACAAATACTAATAATGATATATGTATGTATGTACATATATGCCAATATATATTTTAAATGCCAGTCTTAGATTCAATAGTTTTGTATATTAAAATATTTGGATTTTTTCTTAATAATAGTATTCAATATCAAATCTAAACAAGATAAAGAATATTTTGCTATAAAATCTTCATCGTTCAGTATAAAAATATTAAGCACGAATATTAGAAACGAATTAGAATAAAATTTATTAAATGTATGATTAGGTATTATAAAATTTGCTAATACATATGCAAACTGAACTCTGTAATGGAAAAATAAAACTCAAATGTATTAATGAGAAATAAAAAATAACAAAAACTTAATTTATATTGCATTTTGAATATTCTATTCTGGGGAAAAAAATGTCCTTTTTATCCTTTCCTTGCATAACTAGCTAAAAAACTAGAAAATTAGAAATGTAATCATCGATTTTCTAAGTTTTTTTTTTTAAATTTTGATAAATGAGATAATTTAATAATATCTATGATCTAAAAATATATATATATAGCGTATATATAATTATATAAATTATATACATAGCATATAAATAATAAACACTGTCTTTCTCATTAAGCATTGCAACATTTCTTAACAATACATCTAGCAAATAAATCTGATGTGTGAAAGGACTTTATTATTTATTCAGGGTAATATGAAGATATATAAGAGCAGTTATAGACCCTCATGTTGTTGGAAATCTGTTGAAGCATTCGTGCGTGTTGCGAAAATCTTATTTCGTGTCCAATTCAAGGGAGCAAACCAGCTGCCATCTCAAATCCCCCGCCCCAAAACCCTAAAAACTGAGGCCAGATTGCGTTCAGTTTTCTGGAGCACTTGAGATAGCCGCAGATTTGAATGCGTCCTCTTGGTGGTGGCGTTGGTGTCAATGGTGGTGGTGGTGATGGTGGTAGTGCGAGGCGAATCAATTTTGGTTGTGGGTTTCTGACATTAATATGACATTTATTTGTCACAAGGCATTTGTTGTGGCGAGAAGGCGACCGTTTTGGATTTTCGATAGCCAAACCGACCCCGTACCCAATAATCATACCGATACCCGTATCCGGCTCCAAGGCTTTGCAACCCCGTTAGTTATACCGGACAGACGCATAAATTTCAGTTGCCGTTAAGCACTTTGAGTGTTATCAATGGGTTAATAAACGTTATAAAATATGAGTTCATTATGCTTGAGTTATAAATTTATTTCTTTTCGTTTCATTTTCCTCAGTTTCTTCGTACGCTTGTTGCACTCGACGCAGTTTGTCGGCACTGCAGGGGCTATAAATTCGACTCGACTCCAACAGAGAGGCAAGAGTGACAAAGAGATTGAAGCAGGAGCAGGAGTATGAGCTGGAGTCAGAGTCAGAGCTGTGGCATGAGCTGGTGCAGCATATGGCACAGACTGAGCCGCTGGTCGCTTTTGTTGTACTTGTAATAAGAGATTATATTGCTTTATGGAGACTTTGGACGCGTGTGTCCTTGTGTATCGCTGTTTGCGGCATGTACTTAAGTTGATCCGGGTGCTTTTGCGCCTGAAATTATGCTTTGCACGCTGGCAAACAGGCAGGACAAGAAAGAGCCAGAGATAAAAAAGATAAAGTGAAAGGGGAAAAGAGAGAGAGAGAGAGAGAGAGCAAGCAATCCTTGAATGAAGGGAATTGAAATTATATAGGGTTCACATGAGATCCTGGGGATATATGAATACTTAGATGACAATCATAAATCAATTGTTGTGGTTAATAAGATTCGTTAATGGAACATCTAATGAATGCATTGAAAAGGGTGTGCTATAACATAAATGAAGACCAATGTGCATAATGCTTAATATGAAAAGATTAACTCAGACTAAGATAAATGGTTAACACTTCACCCCTCAACTTTTATGTCTCATATTATCACATAAAAGGTAAATATCTATAGACCTCTACGCATTTACTCATACTTTTGAAATTAAATCGATGTCGATTTCATTAAATTTAAAAATTTATAAATTCATTTTATAGTGAATGAGACTCATCAAATTTTGGTTAGAAATTTTAAAACAAAATAAAACCAAAAGTCATTTTAAAATAAAAATTTCTTCGAATAAGTACGAGTACGCTTAATATTAATCGCTATATTTTTATGTATAATTGATAATATTTAGGATAATTGCAAATATAATTGGTATACGGAAAAAAATATGCACTTATACAAAGCAGGATTAGTCTAAATTATTATGGATCTAATAATATACATATATATTCTTTGAAATTAAAATACATCATGTCCGACAGATTTTACATGTGTATAAATAAATGAATATCTCACGTCTATGAGTATAATAGTACTTAGTAGTAAATATAGTTTACAAACGAATGATTTATTTTCAGTTTACTAAATAATCTACCCAAAAGTAAACGCTTTTTGGAGATAGTATGAATGATATCAAAGTTTCTCAAATCAGAGTCAATGCAGGATGAAACCCATTTTAGGACAAACAGTTTGCTTTTCTGTATATGCTAAAAACGCATTTATGTAGATACATTTAAATCAATTTGAATATGTCAGAAAATAAATCACGTTTTTCCACAACTTTAATCGCACTTAAATCTCAGGGCATTTCCCTTATTGCCATCCATACACTGTAGCAACCTTTTGAAACCCTTTCTACATCTTTTGACATCTGCTAGCAGCTTCACACTTGCGTTTCGTTTCACTTTGAACATTTTACATTTAGCACATCCTGTCGTTGTCCTGCCCTCGGGCCGAACGCACCGCATCATGCTCATCTAGACAGAGTGCCACGTTAGCCGTTTCCGGTTTTTCAATGTGTTGTGTGAGTGTGTGTACGAGTGTATGTTTGTTTGCATTTGCCCAGGGCTCATACGCATAGTAGTGGCTGCCCTTTTTGCGTAGCTGCTGTCGCTACAGTTGCCTCTGCTGCGTTTCTCTCAGTCCCTTCGTCAACCAATTTCTGGCCGCCGATGATCCGCCCGCAATCAAGCGTTACTTTTGTTTGCTTTACGGAACTCTGGTCCATTAAGTGCGAGACGCCGCTGGTACTAACTGACTTTTCGCACTCGATGCTATGCGATGCGATGTGAAACGATGGGATGCATTGCGACGGTCACGTGTCGCATTCTTTTCTCTTTCCCATCGCTTTAGCTTGAGCGCTGTAATTGTATCTATGAGATACAATTACAATTTTTCAATATTTCTGTTTTTTTTTCTCTTTGTGTGCGCACAGCATGCGTGGCCTTCGAGGGCGTTATTATTTATTTATAGTGACACTTTATTGCAGTGAAGCCGCCGGCAGGACACGCACATGAGGACATGGGACACGGGACGCAAGGACACGGGACACGGGACACAGGACACGGTATATTGTAATTGCGGCGTCTTGGAGTCCTGGCGAATATTATATGTTGCATCATCATTGCTCCGTTGGCCTTAATGTCCTTTGAGCCAGTTGGCAGTCGACGGACGTCGCCTGCTTAATGTTGCGTTGCGCATTGCACACAGCGCGCGGAAAGCCGAAGCAGCTCAGGCAGTCCTTCGAGTCTTCTTTTATTTAGTTTTTTCTCTTTTTCCTTTCTTCTTTTTGTTTAATTTAATGTGCCCACACAGTTGTCGTTGTTGTTGGTTGGTTGGTTGTCTCGTATCTCCCGCTCTCTCGAGGCATTATCATAATTTTTCAATTTATTAACAAAGTCAAAACAGTTTAGCTCCCACCGCCAAGACATCATTTATTATCTATGCAAGGACCTCGGTCCGGGCATATCCTGCAGTGCCTCTGGGTAACAAGAAGCGTTAAACTGGCTTTAATTGTTTGCGTACAATTTTCTCAATTATTTATGTTTCCGCTATCCAGCGTTAAGGGTAACCGATTATTGAAAGTCTTCAATTACTTTCGATATAGGGATAATGGTAAACAATTTCTTGGTAATAAAATTCATAACTTATTGTATTTTTGTGGTTTTTTTTTTGTAAATAAAAAAGGAAAGCTAACAAAATGCGGAAATGGGGATAAGTTGACCATTAATAAAAACCATTTTTTTTATACTTATATTCATTTATTTTGTTTGTGTTGCTATAAAACAGCTTTAGAACTTAAAAAAAAAACACTTTACAAACCTTTAAAATTAAAAAAATGTTAACAGCTTTTAATATAGAATTTGAATTGATTTAAACCAAATATTAGTAAATAACACGAGTTAAAGCCAAGATGTTTAACTTGATAAAGTTAGTTCTTCTTCATGAAATATTTCGAAAAATATAAATAAAAAAATATATGTCAAATGTTCATTAAGAAATTATGTACTATTTATCAGTGTACCCCTTTTTTTTATCCTACCAGAAGGAAACCGAAATTGTTTACGAGGGGCGCTATGAAAATGGATTACGAGTGAGTTACTGAGGGAAAAAAGAAAAATGAAAATATATTTACAAGTGGTCAGTAATTTTTTCACAAAATGTAATTATAATTATTTCACTTTAATGTTATTAGTTCAACATTTTTAACTCCATTATGAATATTCCCGAAATTATTCAATTCACATTCTTACACAGAGTAATTTATATATCATATTATATTATAAATTTATAAGATGTAGAATTAATATAATATAATCTAATAAATAAAAAATTAAAATTAATAATTTAAAAAATTAAATTCAAGAGCTCTAGATCGATGTATTGTACCGGGCATAATATTGCATAAAAAATGATGAAATGACAAGAGCAGCGCTTTAAATTTAAATAGAAATTGGGCGTTAGCCATGTAGCAACAATTCGAAAGATTCGTTAACAATGCTATGGAAATTTAATAGATTAAGGAGTGGCATAACCGGCTTAATGACAACCAAAATGAAATGACGAAATGACCAGGTTATTGTCAAAGTGAATACTTGTACTATGGTAATGGGCAACTGTCATGTGACTATCCATAAAATTGCAAAAGAGCTGGACAAAAGCATTTTTCTCATAATGACCCATTATTTGGGTATAAAGAGAGTGGCAGCAAAATGCTTCGTGAATTCATTCATTTAGTTCTGATATGTTTGAGAAAGCATATAGAATCCTGTGCGTCAAAAGGCAGATTTTTCTCCTGGGATAGCTATTGTGACTTCACAATATTTTTTTTATTAAAAATAAACCTGAGTTCAAAAAAAGATTTCTTTGGAACAGTAGCAACAAAGATTTCCCATGATGAATAGTTTATTTAAAGAAAGAATAATTTTTTTAAACATGTTTTAGATCTATTGAAATTAAAAGAATGGGCAAGATTACTAAGTAAATTTCTGTAGAACTTAGTTCTATGAAATATTTAAAAGAGTCGGGCCATGACTTGAAAATTTTACTTCGAGTACCCACAAATATAAACAAACAGAATTTCAAATATTACCTATTTTGCAATGCTGTAAATATAAAATTAAAAGGAAAAAGAAAATATAATATACTACATTTAAATATATATAATTATATCTCCCCATTAAAGTAAATTTTATTAAAGATTTATTTGATTGATTTATGCTCGTAAAAATAAACCGATCTGATTCAAATTTGTGCATTAACATGCAAAATGGGAAAAACTAATTTTATTCTACACCGATTATTTCGATAGTGACTATACCTTATAGTTGCCCGATTCTATCAATTCTTAAACTTGCATTAGGTACACATATAAAAAGCGCATATACCAAGTGTCATCTGAGAAATTTAAAAATTAATGTCTAAAACCTGCGAAGAAATAGATAGACGGGCGGACACATTGACTCGGCTATTGATTAAGAATATATGGAAGCGAATTATTATCCTCTACAAGGGTATAAAAATAGTCCATAATGAAATCTTTTAAAACTATTAAAATAATTTAAAACCTTTTGTAATCAGCCTGGTTATTTTATTGGGTCATTCTGGTTCTCATAACTCAGAGGAAAAATAGAGAAGAAACTGATTAAGACAAATTTTCAAAATTATGCGATCATTTATTCTGACACTGAACCGAAATTATTCATTTCCTACCCTACAAAAAAAAAATAAAATTGTTATTTAACGAAAACATCATTGCATTCTCTTTAAGGGGCCACTTCAGACAATTTGCTGTCACAGGCTTTTATTTAATTGATTAAGACCAACAATGAGCTAGAGTGGGGGCGAATAAGTCTTCACTTTAATTGACCTAAAAATAAAATATTTTTTGAAATGATTTAAATTAAAGGCAAAATGAGCTTTCCCATACTTAGTCATAAGCCTTGGTGGAGGGGGTTGAGGGAAAGGGGGGAAAAAAAAAAACTTAAACACTCAAAGTTCTACGACCAAAATCCAATTTGCAAGTTTTTCTCGAGTATGCACACACGCTAAAATTCTTGAGAATGGTAATGGTGTTTACTCAGGTTCTTGTCCACACACACACACACACACACACACACACCCCCCAACCCCCAGACAACACATCACCCATTTTTCTTCGTGTGCTTCTGATTCTGCTTAGACTCTGACAATCACGCACGATTTCAGGCAAATCTAATTTAAATACGACTACACGTCAGGCATTCTATGGGAAACCGAACCAAATAGAACTGAACAGGATGGGGCAACCTTTGATGGCTTTGCTAGCTCTTACCATATTCCATTTCATCCCAGCCCATTCCATTTTAGTTTTTAGTTAGTTAACTGTTTATGAACCAGGATGGTATTGGGGCAACTGGGCGTGGCTGGGCACTTTACACTTTTGTATGCTAGCTCTTCTAAAGTAATTAAGTGTTTTTCCACATGATGGCTTCATAGACGCCAAGGCGAAACTGCAAGGCAGGAAGTGTTGTCAAGGAAAACCCTTTACCTCAACCAAAGACCCTACCTCCCTTCTTACCCCAGTATATCTAACATTTCAGGCACCAGCAATACTTTTATAATTGGTTTAAAAAACAGTGAAAAGAAAGTGTTGGCTGTTTTGATAGTTTCAGATACTTTACCGTTCAACTTCTTCTTGGGGGCTCTCTTTAGAGCCGCTTACACTTATAATAAACTTCCAAGGGGATAACATCCCCACCTCCATTACCATCACTAACAACAACAACAAAATCATTAATAAACTATTAAGGTATTTCTTGTGCATCGAGTTGAAGTTAAAAGTTGGAAAAAAATAAAGGAACTGGCAGCAGGGAGACTTACTTGCGTAAGTGGTTACGTCAACTTCTGCGGTGAAACAATGGAATTTTGATCTCAATGGAAGAAACCACAAAGTCTGATGCATTAAGAATGCAAATGGGATAAGACAGGGTAAACTAGAGCATTAAACTAAAACCAACTAAAGTTGTCGAGAAAACTATCACGTTAAAATCGTAAAATCGTAAAATAACCAAAAATCATCTACTACGTAAGTTGGCAAAATAATTAGTTTTCAACCAATACCAAGAATAACCTTTCCTTCTATGTTTGTCAAATTTCATCAGATTTCTTGCATGGTTTTAACTTGCAGACTGTTTCTGACATCATTTCCCAACATTGTTAATAAGTTTTGATACTCTTGTCGGTGAAAAATTGGCAGATTTAGTTTTTACTTTAGCAAATAGGAAAATTTTTATTTAAAAATTCATTTTACACATGTCTTTTGATTGCTTTTTTTGGGTTTAACTTAACAGTTTTTCTAGGTAGCCCTGTGGAAGTTTTTAAAAAAACAAATTTTGTGTTTTTTTGTATTGAAAAAAATATTAATTTATTAAGTGTAGAAGCAATGTGAGAAAAAGAAGTAATCGGTATAGAAAATTTTGAGTGATAATAATAATTTTTAATTTTATTTCGAATAACATTTATTCAATATCATAATATATTTTTATGTTCAGATATACATATATATACCTTGTCTCACCCTTAAGCTTAACTGAAGACAAGTTACAAGTTTCCCATAATCGAGATTAAGATAGCATTATAAACACATTGATACACAAGTATTTTTGAGCTCATCATTCTACTTTTCAGTTTATAAATCCAAGGAAGACTAATTTCTTTTCCACATCGTTTCGTTAATTTTTTTTTTTCTTTTTTTTTGGCATTTTTATCCGCACACGACATTGCCCTTATATCACTCAAGTACAGACCCATATAAAGTACTCAACGAAATGTACAAATAACGTGTGCACATTGCCATGCCCATTATCGGTAACATCAGCGTCCATCAGAGAGGACCACGACAACACTCTTGGCCCTATATTGTATATATGTATATACATACATATATGAACCGCACTCCTTTTATACTCCTCTCGTTGCCATTTGGCTCACTTTATGTGTGCATCAGTGATGCAATCCACGTGCAAGTTTTTTATGTTTGTTGTTTCGTTTTCTCTTATTTTTTGTTTTTGCCTGCACCAAAGCATCTCATATTGAATGCGACAGGAAAATTATGTCCACACATTAAATTGACGCTGGTCGTTTTTGGTGAACAAACAGAGGAGAAACAGAGAGAGAGAGAGAGAGAGGGGAGTGACTAGTCGCACCATGGAGCGGAACTACGAGTACAACAAACACTCGCATGTCAACTTAATTTATGCTCGATTCCGAATGCAGGCGAATGCAGAAGCAGCCGACCACCACTACCACCACCACCACCACCACCATCTCAACCACCCATTCCCAATCCCATTCCATGCTTTTTACATCTTTGGCTGGTTCTGCCGCATTTGGCAAAGACTGCTCAACTATGGAGCTAAAGCATCGATCTCGTCATCGTCGGTCCGGGCAACTTGTGGCGACATTTTTCATGTCTTCATGTGATCGAAGGCATAAATTATACCAACGACTTCAACGACAACGAAGATCGCAGATCTTCAGCCCGTTTGTCAGCCTCTTTGCTCTGGAAGCCCCCTCTCCCTTTGTCTCTGTCCAGCACTGCTCTGGTGTACCCTGCCAAGCATTCAATCTTTGTGTCAACAGAAATTATTTTTAACAGCAGCTACAACGGGGACCAGAAATTGGAGTCGGAATCGGAGACATGAAAATTGGTTGGGGAGTTCGAGCAACATTGCTTGCATGAGATTAATTGGCCCCGATTACAAATATTTTGTACAATGTGTATATCCAATGTACATGTATTGTACACACATATTCATTATGGTTAGCCTAAGTGACTCTCGATTTGTATTGTTAAATATGCATTTGGATCCATTAAGGCTAAAATATGATAATGGCCAACATAAATAAAGATTTTTGTAAATTGATTTCACTTTAAATTGTTAAAGAAAAAAAAAAAAAGAAATAAATTTGCAATGCTAAAACTTAAAATACCTACATTAGTATGATCGATTTGGGTTTGAAAGTTGACGGACCACAATGATCGAAAGTTGATTGATGAGTCTTGTACGTGATCGGATTGAATTATGTATATGTACGACACCTGCAAGGTACGATTCCCTTTTATACTTCGATCCTAAAAAAGAGAACTTTTAATTGCTTTGCAATCTAAAAATATATTTAACAAGATGCAGAAGAATTTCTAAAAGAATTTTTGGGTCTGTTTTTTTGCTTAATTTGAAATCCTTAAAACATATTCTACTGGTAACTTTTTACCCCAAATATGACTTAGACATCCATTTATATCCTTTAAAAGAATACTATATTTCTCTATCGAAGTTTCTATTTTATTATTCGTTTGTGTTCTAAAAAATAATTCAAAATATGTAATAATCTTTTCCCTCTTGGTCTGCAGTCCTTTAACTATATATATATCGGATACATTTTAACTTGTAAATCAAGCTTATTATCTCGGATGTTAGATATTTTATTTAATGATGAAAAAAATTGCTGTATGTATTATCGAACTGCTTAACAAATGTTTTGTTTTAATTGTATACACTTTTTTGACAATATTATTATTTATATAAACACTATATTAGACATTGTTTCCATAACAAATAAGAAGGAATTTCATTATCTTCCCTAATAGAAAGACCATAGTGTATGACTTGGATTAATATTAAATATTGTTTATTTGAAACTTTTGCATTGATAATAAAAAAAATAAATTATTATACATTGTATATTGACTTGAAACAACACCAAGCTGATTAATTCTGAAAGGTTCTTTAAGAACTTTTCGGGGCTTTAGAACAAACCTGCAAAATTTTTAAGATGACAGGAACGGACTGATTCTACTTCTTTATATATACTTAACATATATGTATTCATTATAGAATCAAAACTGCGGTTTCTGAGTGAGTTTCCTATGAAAATAAAATCCTAACAACACTTGTTTTTAATTAACCTTATATATATTTATATTAAAGAAATTTAAGGGGTATGCCAACTTCCTGCTGATGACCCAAACATATTCTCATTTAACTCAATCTTTCTTTGCTTTACAACCTGCTCATTGTTCTCGACTTTAGAGCTTAAAAGGTTAGTTAATGAAGTCATTTTTAAGTTGCTGCTTCCGTTTAATTGTGGGTCGACTAACCTCTGTATTCTATCTTCTTTTCTTTCCCTTTGTCTGTTGGAGAACTGGAGACCCGACAACGACCCACGTTGCATGTCAATTGCTGATGAGCTTTTAATAATGTTCTTTTTTTGCGCCTTTGCCATCGTAATTCTTCTTTCCTTTCAGACAGTCGCGACCGTTTCACAGTGCCCTGGCACTTGCCGCATAATTCGATTATGGTGCGGCAACTTTCAAGCGAACGCTACATCCGTAGGACGTTGCTGCGTTGCAATTTAATTAAGTGAAGTGCAAGTTGCAAAAATTGAAAAGAAAAAACAAAAAACAAGAAAAAACAAAACTGGAAAACCAAAAAGAAAAGGCCGCCGATCAGGCGCGATTATCAGCAAATTGTTGGTACACCCACACTATTGGATTGCATATGGGATGAGACTTTGTGCACCGACACGTGCGGCTTTTTATGTTTGATGCAAGTGGAAGGTATATACGAACGCACGCTCTCACATTTTGGGAAGTCTTTTGCCGAGGCACGCCCATATAATTATCGCTGGGAAAATCCATAAGATTGTTTATGACTACATCGACTCTGACACGCGTTTGGCCTGCCGATGCTGGATATATAAGCCGATAGATCGATGCTTGTCTAGGCATTTTTCTTTTTGCTTATGCTTCATTCGAATCGAAAGTCGTAGTTTATACTCTAGCTCTCTAATTGGTTTATCTAGTTTGAGTTGATTTTCATATCCACCTATAAATTGACATAGGCGTAGGCAGATTTTAAAAAATTGTACTCTTATGAGTTTCTAATATATTTTTTTAAGCACTTTCTACTAATCAAAAGTGACTTTCTTTCAACAATGAGGTAATTTTAAAAGTTTTTACTTTAGAAAATTGGCAATTAGTTCAAAACATTGCACATTTTCAATACATTGCAATTTAAGTTGGATTTACGTATGTAAATTTTGATTTGGAATTATAATTAAGCTTGCTTCATGTCAAGTTTTCTTTTTAAATTTCTTTCCATTTCTTCGGAGTATATAATTAATTTAAAACGCAAAAAAAAATTGACAAAAGAAGGTTTTTAAATTAATTAAACAATATTGTAATTAAATTTTTAATTTGTTTGTATTTAAGAGAAATTACTGAACTATAGTTTTTTTGCAAGGAAAAATATTTTAAATTGAATCGAAATTTAAATGAAAATCCAAGACTATCGGGTATATGATTTGATTTTTATTTTTAATTAATATTGTAATATTATTTAATTAATAATGTAATATTTTTACAGTTATTGCATGGAAATGATTAATTTTATGTTAATAAACACTATATTGGATGGAAATGATTATTTTTTTGTAGTTTATTACTTTTTACTGCATAATTATTTGTATAATGATAAGTTTTCGATTATTTTCATGATGCATTATAAAAGGCTTTTTATCCTTTCCTGGTAAAATTTTACTTTATTTTATATAACATTTATATTATATATATTAAGTCTCTATATACTATATAAACGTTTAACTTAAAACTCTTTCCCAAGTCTTTTTGAATTTAAGAACATAAAACCCTTCACAATCATTTTTAAATGTAAGAATACATAATAACAAGAACTACTGTTTTATGGAATGTGGAAACACTGTATCTGTTTTTTCTAGCCCCTCTTTTGGTACGACCTTGACAGTGTGTTTGATGGTGTCTTACTCTAATGGAGTTGTTATGTTTTCTACATAGACAACATGCAACATAGTCAAATTCAATTATGCATGAGTTAGTTAGAGTAAGTAAAGTGAAGTGTGCATTCAATTCAACAGCTGGGGGAGGGTGGCAGACATTTTGTTTGCTTAGGATTTTCTTTTTTTTTTAAACATAACCTCAAGACTTGAATGATTTAAAATTGATTTCTTGATTTACGTTTCTCAGACCAATTTTAAAGCGCCAAGTCACTTGACCTCCTCTTGAATGAGCCTTTTTGATGCCACTTTGCATTCTCAATTGGGGGGTAAAGATTGAAGGGCGTTTTTGCCCTATTGACATTCCCATTGCGATTTGTTTTCAACTCACTTGACAGGTAATGGCAAAGCCGCGTCATTTTCTACGACAATGACAATAGAAGTAAAACCCCTTTATGTCTCCCGTTAACGTAGCACCACCACCACTACCACCATCGACCACGACCATCACCAGTTTTTGCTTGACGACCGTGACAAATTTGCTTTAAAGACAAATACCAGTGGAGGTGGAGATGGAAGAACCATTTCACACAACTGCCATGAAACGTCAATCAGTGGTCCAGACGACGACGGCGACGATGATGATGACGACGACGCCCTAATCCCTCCTGCTGCGGAGCCATTGAATTGATTTGTACGACGACCTTGTTCGTCCACCAATGAATAAATTGAATGCGTTTTCAATTTTCAAAAATTGGTGCGGTTTTTTTTATTATTGTGGATTTTAATAAAGCAAAAACTGTGCTGTGCACGCAAATGCAAAAGGCATCGTATTACGAGAAATCGAAAAACCGCATTGGACGCATGGGCTACTCGATGACTCGACGACAACGACAAGGACGACGTTAGCCCATTATCCTTGATTTATGTTTGTACGAGTATTTGTATATCCTGCTGGTCCATCCGTCCGCCCTCTTTCATAAACAATTTCAGGCTCTGTTCGTTGTTTGTTCGCTCACAGGCTCTCACAGGCAGCTGTGCGGTTGGTTTTTCTGTCCTTTTTGCTTTTTGTTTTTTCCTTCTTCTCTGTTGTGTCCTGGCCAAAGTCAATGTTGGTCCCCAGCCATCGCTCCTCACCACCTCAACAAAACCATCAACATCTATCTGGCAGGGCTTTTTGCATTTTAAAAGCAATTAGCAGCGAATTTTTTGGTCCTGCCTGCTTGTTTTTATTTTGTTTTTCTTTCCTCAACGATTTTCAATAATAAAAAAACAAAAAAAATCAAAAAAAAAAAAAGAAAAAAAAGAAAAAGAAAGCAAACAATTTTTTGGCGCTCCAAAATTTTTTTGGTTGAAAAGTTTACAACAAAATGGCGTGGTCATGTATTGGTAGCGTATCATCCCTTCCATTGTCCGTTATTACTCATCAACATCATCCTCATAACCAACACCACTATGAACCACTAGGATCATCAGAAGAGAATGAAAGCGATGCACTGAGTCGTTATTTTACATATCAATGCATTTTGTTTGTTGATTAGTTTACAAGCTTACAGCTGATTGGAGCCTTCGCTACTATCCAAAAGCTATCAGCTGCAAAACTCTAATTGGCATTGCCAGCACAAAATAAAGGGAAAAATGTTTGCATAGTTATGTTCAATCAAAAATATGAAATAAGCAGTTTTTAAATATTTCAATTACAAATATTTTCAAGGAATTTAAGGGATGGCTGTATTTTTTAATTGCTTTTCAATTATAGTACAAACAACATTTAAGTAAACGTTAATTTAAAATGTTGTCCCCGATGCGATTTGGCAGACCAGTAAAAACTATTTTAGTTATTTATGAATTGTAATGGTGACCACGTCGATAGGTTTTAATAATCCTTAAGTTAGATTTAACTTGAATTATGACTCTTAAAAGATGTAATACAAATTTACAGATGTTCCCTGGTTTGTACGATGATCTGTTACATACATGCAACAATAATTCGGTACAACTAATTCGTGAACTGAATCAATTCAGTTCACTGTCTAACTTTATCCCTCCTCTCTTTTCCTCCAAGATGTGGCAAGAATCTAAAGTCCAACATGAGTGCTAGAAGCGGCGTGATATGTAATTAATTTTTAATTTACCTTATTATTTATAAATTACACTGAGCTTAAAGCAATATTTAGGCAAAGTTCTCCGGAAGAAAATAATTTACAAAAATTCAAAGGCCAATTAAATGGCAGAGAAATTGTCTGATACAATATAAAGAATTTTATGGCAAAATCTTCCATATGAATAATTAAATGTAAACCTTTGAAATTGTTTTTATCTTAAATATAGTGTTTTAGTTAGTGTTTGTGGCCTTTAGTTGTCGTTTTTGCTAAAGATACATTTTTTTTTACAAATTGAAAAAGAAAGGCAAGAAAAAATTGAATTCATTTTTGTGAAATTTTACCTAAATATGGAGCAATAATTAGTACTGATTGGTGGAAGGAAATAGAAATGCTTTCTATTTACGATAAACCAGCATCAGCTTCTTTCTCCATCAACTTTTATTTTTTGTTTTTGTTTAGTTGTATGGCCAAACAGGTGTTACTGACTTTTTTCCACTTCCATATTCCCCCCCATTAAGTGAGGGCAATGCAAACACAAACATAATTCCATTCTCTTCATGCTGCTGTGGTCCTTGATACAGTGCAAAAGGTGGCGTCAATCAAATGATTGATCGACTTGAAGGAAGATTTTAATCTACCCAGAGGCCGCATAAATAAAACAGAAAACCAGAAAATAGCGAAAACAAACGTAGCAAAAAAAGAGCAGGGGAAATCCGTCAATTAGTAGTCATTTTGATATGGCCACAGAAATTGAGTCGAAGACTTTGATAAGACATTACCAAATGATGTAGTAGTAGCAGTATATAAATTTATGGTCGAAATACTTTTGTAAATAGATAATAAATTACAATGTTTGTAGGCAACCTATTTGGATTTCTTCTTCCCCCTTCCGCCCCGAAAAAAAACTAGAGGCAAGTGGCAAGTCAATTTTCGGACTTCCAGTTTGTTGGTTTCATCAATCAATCAACCAATGGGGCAACTACAATGCATAGAAGTAGAGGAAATGTTAAATAGTTCTCTCCCTGTAGTTATTTTTGTTGCTTCTTTCAGAAATAATGTGGTTGGGGCATCAATTATGCGGCTGTCTTAATATTTATGAAAATTGATTTCGGTTCGCCTAAACCGAAAAACCCTGAAATGTCAATGTCAATTAGAGATGTGGTTATGGTAAATGGGAAAAATGAGATAGAGGTATTAATTGAAGTAAATGAAAAGACTTTTTTCTCTTGTATAAAAAGAAAAAATTTTGCTGAAGGGATGACAAAAGGTTGTTGTGGACCTTAAATATTTGGATTGAGGTTTTGGTTTTACAAATGTTCAACAATGACATTAAGTAATGTAAATTAAGAAAAGAAATTTTCGAAATATTAAATCGTATTTAAAAGGTAAATCTACTTATTGACATTTATCTATACACTATACACATACTACAACTTATAAGTTAATAGATTATGTGGATTATTTACGATGTATTTCTCAGAATTGTCAACAAGTATTTTTGAAACAGAAGAAAATTCTCTTTTTTAGATTTATTATTAAGAATTATAATTCCTACGACTACTGTAGAAGAAGTCACTTTAAGTATGGCAGATATTTGTATTCGAAAACAATTTTCCAACGTTAGGCGCATTAATTACTCTTTATTTGCAGTTTCAAGATTTATATTTTTTCCTTTGAAGTTTCCTTGTTGGATTTTAAGGGTAAATATATTTATATATTTATATTTTAATAATTTATAAAATAAAGTATTGTATATTTCTTTTCCATCTTCTTGTATCTTAATTAGATGCAAGTACTAGTTGAACTAGTTATAATATTAAATATGGAAAGTAGTTCTTTTTATATTTAATATTTTATATTTAAATTTTGATAATAAATATGACTGTAGTCTTCATAGTCGATATTATTTATGAATTTCAATTTATTTCAGAAAGTTTTAGCTTTTGTCAAAATAAACAATTCAAACTATTAAATCCTTAGAAATTACAAAGTATATAAAACTTTTTAGTGGAAACATCCATTGGTATCTCGAAATTGCAAAGTTTTTTATACAATATTTTTATACTTTTTTTCTATTTGTCCAAACTTGTTGTTTTTATAAATAATTTGAAATTTCCTTTAACAGAAAACTATCTTTTTGCTATTAGCTCAAAAATTTTTTATTAATAAAAATGAAATCTATTGCTTTTTTGACCAAGTGTCGACATGAAGTTGATTGTTAGCCATTAAATTGAACTCAATGGAAAACTATCCCTACTATCTGTTTTTGCATATGTCAGACAATTGCATGGTAAACATCTTTAGATCTTTTGTTCATTCACTATTGAAAATCCCATTTGATGCATGACAAGTCAACAAAAGGGCCACAGAAACCCAGCTGTAAACACTTTTTGAATAGTTGAAAATCGTTTTAATTGATTTTTAAGCGCTCTATAATGCGCTGTACCTGAAATGCCGGTACCTCATTAACAGTACAAAGGGAAAGGTGTCGACTGACAAATCAAAGGTGACAATAGAATTGAAAATGCAATGAAAAATGAATTTCAAACAGTGCCGAGATAGGAACAGAAAGAGAGAGAGAGAGAGAGGGAGAAAAAGATTTTAATCCGTAGCGCATTCTCGAAAAAGGTGCAAAAAAAAAAAAAATTGAAAAGAAAAATCCTTAGCACAATAGACCAAAGGGCAGAGAAAAGTGTGAAAATTCAATCAATGCGACAGCTTAGAAATGCGTTTGTCATAATTTCAAAGAATGATTGCAAAAATATTTCCCATTTCTCAATTTTATAGAGCTGTTTCGTTTTGTGTTGATTTCTTTTCGCTATTTTCTATTTCTTTTATTTTTTTCTGTACTTTCTTCCAATTCCAAAGGAAATGAAATGAATTTTTGAAATGCGATTTGCCAAAGGCGTGAAGGGAGAGACTACTTCAAGGCTGAGAAGGAGAATCCATGCTGACAGCAAGGAGATGGCAATTGTTGTTGGTTGGCCAGTGTTATTGACATACATTTGATGTTTTCGAGCACAGTGTAATCTGTATTCGTAAACGGCATAAATGCAATCAAATGGCTAGAATTTACTTTATTTGAAGTTCACTGTACTAGCGGCTGCTACGTGCTGACAGTTGCGAAAATTCTTATAGATCATTGATTCTTGATAATAAAACTATCAGCAATGGACGACGTACCGCAATAGAATAAAAAAAAAAAAGAAGAAAGCAAGCAAGCAACGAAGCGACGTATAAAAAACAATAAAAACTCAATAAAAGCAAATGCTCATGGCTTTTAAACGTCAGGATGAAGAAGGACGACGATGACTCGAACGTCAGGAGATAGATAAACGCCGACAAAGTGCTAAACGTTCGCCAGGCGTTGGCTACTAACATCCCATCGACCCTAAGACCAAATCCTAGACGTACTCATCGTACAACATAGCTGGCAAAATGACAATAGATTTGATTTTTCTCAACCAACCAAGGAACCAACATCAGTAGCAGCAGCAGCAGGAAGCGGGCTTGGCAGCCCAAGACCAAGACACACAAAGCAAACAATCAAAAATAAAAAAAAAAAAAAGTGGAGAGAAAAAAAGTGTATAAAAGAAACGAAAATAAAATAAAGCGAAAGAAATATAACAAAAATTGAAGAAGGCAGTAGTAGAAGGCAGGCAGCAGGCATCAGGCAAGCAAATAGTTCTAACAGACAAAAGAACGAGCCCTGCAGCAGGAGGCAGTCACAATAAGCGCACATTTAAAAGTGTCAAATATCCTTTTTATGCTCTTTGGCCCCGTACTACCCACCCCATTCTCCTCCTTCCAACCGAACAGATCTACAACAAAACACTTTATACTTTATACCCTGGGATTTATAGAGAGGCGAGGGTAGTTGCTGTTCTTCAAAAAGTTTTCTTTTCAAAAACTTAACTGTTGTGAGAAGTTGAAAAGGTTTTATATATAGTTTTATAAATTGTTTAATCATCTACAACAAAAAATGGTTTTTTTTTTGTTCAACTATAGCCAAAACTTTAACTTCCATTTGTTTTATAAATTTATATACTATAAATTAGCATGAGGCCCAGAAAATACATTTAAAAATATATTTTCAATAATTTGAATCATTATTTAAGAATTTTCTAAGTAATATTAATTATTAATAAATGTTTAAAAAATATATTTTTAACTGTTTTTACCTTGTTTAAAATTGGTTTTAAAACACGTCTTTAATTTCACTTTTTCTTTTGTTATAAATACTTAATTTTTATGAGTGATATAATATTTATAATGAATTATCTTATAATTTGTATTCCAACATTCAAACAATTTTTATTTCCCAGGTATCAATTTGTTCATATCTTTCATTCCGCGGAATTCATTTTATCTTTTTTTATATTATTATTTTTTTTTTATTGTCACGAAGCTGAGCAGAAAATTGTAAAGAAATGTTAATGCGATTTGATTTAAAGAATAGAATTTGAAAAAGAGAAGAAGAAAAAAGCAACGTGGACAACAACTTCCCTATCCCAGTGCCTAAATAAAAAATATGTATAAAAGAGAAAAAAAAAGGAGACGAAATAATAACCCCTGGGGCAATCTACTACGACCCTGGGCATACATTTCCATATTTAAAAGGTTCTTTATGACTTCATTTCAGTGGCAGGTTCTCCTTGTTCGCCTACAAACAATTAAGCGTTAATATTACAGAGTCACAGAAATCCTCTTTCCCACCCCCATCCTCCTTCCGTAGTATCTTTCTCAAGGGAGCATAAGGACAAGGCCATTGTCCACTGGCTGTGACATTAATTTAATCCTTGAATGCATCTTTGACAGCATCATCGGTGGCAGCAGCACCAGTAAAGCAGAATGACCAGCAGCTGGGGATGGGGCCCAGGGTCAAAAAAAGGGGGGAGAAGACGAGGTTAGACCAACAACTTACTCAGACTTCTGTTTGAGTCTTTGTCCCAGTTTTCACAACCTCCCTAGCTATATCATCCAACTTCTTCTTCTTCTGTTCCTCAGTGTGTGGCATTGTCAAAGGAATTAGTTTTGTGTTTTTGATTTGCGGAAGGAGCTCAACTCAGAGGCAAAGAGCTCCAGCAGCGGTCTGTTGATTGCTTAAATAAATATGGGACCAGTTCTGGTGCGTGCATCAGACAATGCCTTTGAGTCTATGAAAAGTCTTTTGCATTTTACATTTCCACTGAAAGAATACAACACCAAAAGTGAGA
The DNA here is from genome assembly GCA_037075365.1 of Drosophila emarginata. Taxonomy (NCBI): domain Eukaryota; kingdom Metazoa; phylum Arthropoda; class Insecta; order Diptera; family Drosophilidae; genus Drosophila; species Drosophila emarginata. The sequence goes on from JBAMCD010000012.1 coordinate 1,627,636, forward strand.
GAGAGATCGAAACAAATAGAGGATGATGGAGACAGAGGGAGAGGGGGAGAGAGAGAGTGTGAGAGAGAGAGGAAATGTTTTGAAGTGTAATTTGAGTTTTTGCCACTGACAGTTTTTGGGCACTTTATTAAAATATTTTGCAGCAACTCAGAGACCGGTAATAATTACAGACAGATGGGAGAGAGAGAGAGAGAAAGGAGGGGGGTGAATGAGTGTTATTAGTTTCTCTACAAAACTAGTTGTCCAGCTGAAGGACAATGGTAGCTTGTTATGGTCGTAAATGGGTTTTCTAGAATGACAGAATGCGTATGTTTTACCCATAAACTATAAAGTTATGTTTTTAATGGTTGGTAAATAACAAATGTAAACTAACTAGATAAAATGTGTGGACTAGGGCAATAAGTTGGTGTAACTAACGAGATACAAAAAAAAAAACCAACTGCTGTATCTCTTTGTTAAACGAATGTAGAATCTCTGGTTGGTTTTGCGGAATTTTCAGTTTAGTTCATAAAACAATTTCTATATTAAAATGTAGAATTTTTCAGAACGTTAATAAAAGAAGTTTCTTTATTTTGTACGTGAGTTATTCAGTCAAAATTTCAGTTAAAATTTTCGTTAGCAAAGTTTTTCATAAGATTTATAATTCACTCAAAAAAAAAAAAAAAAGAAAAAAATGTTCTTTGAAATTTTTATTAAAGTGGTTAATGTAAATGGATTTATTTAAATGAATATTCTATTAAAAACTAATTTAAAAATATAATTATTAGCGTCGGAGCCTCGAAAGTTGTTTTGCGTTGAATATCAATGTTTATTATTTATTGTATTATATATATTATTATATTAAAACTAATAATATTAATAACTATAAGAACTATAATATACATATGTATATATAATATGTACATATATATAAAGAATTCTCACTAACAAAAATTTAGTTAAAATGGAAAAACAGTTCCAATGTTGTCACCAAAATAAAGTGTTGGATGAAAATAAAACAATTTTTTATATCCAACCACCAACCATAAAATGTACTTTAGCTCCTCCTTGGCAACTATCAAATAGAAATGAGTCATATGTATGAGTTAGACCTGCCCATTAGGGCATATGAAAAATCTCAGTGATGTGTAATCGTGTTCAAATTCTCGCAACCCCAGAAGCAAAAATTTTTACGTTGTCATGAATGAAAACCAAACAAATGTCAGTTAACGCCTAACGCCTACCAGGAAAAAACAAGTCAGGATGTCTAAATAAATTTGCATTAGCGACATTTTCCAACTGTCAGGGGTTATTTGCCCTAGACAAAGGAAGGGCTTTTTCTATATGTATGTACATACATATGCATAAATTATATATATACATACATATGTACTATAGTATATATGAACAAAATTTTCATTTGGCAACAGAATCAGAGAGAAAGAAAGGCAGAACAAAAAATGAAATTTCCAAGAACTTGTTTATATTTAAATTAGTAGGCAATACAAACAGATGAGAGGAAAATAAGGATAACCAGAAAGAAGGGTGACAAAATGTCGCACCACCATCGCCACAACCACTCCGAACTGAATGAAAGGACCTTGAATTTTACCATTGGATTTACTTTTTGGGTTAATGAGCATTTTATGAAGATGCCGTCGAAAACTGACAACTTAATTATGTTGCCATTGTTAAGAGCGAGAGTGGTGGGAGTGAAAGATTTTCGTTTAAGGGGGAGGGTGGGGGTTTGAATTTCGATTTATAGAACATTGTACATTTCATCGGCACATGTACAGATTTTCTGTACAATCAGAGTTCATTGTGATTGGGTGTGACACCCACTCTCAACTGTGTCTATAATCAACCAACAAGCTCCTTCTTTTGCATTGTGATCGATCGATCGCTTGGACCGCTGACTGTGCAACAAATGACTGCAATTTATTTAAGTGTTCGTTTATTAATTAATAACTGTGCGTTCAACAGAACTTGTTCCTTTGGAATTCTTTAACCAATTTGTTGTTGTGTTGCAAACTCATTAGCGTGCAATTTAGTGTTAAATTGATTGTTAGCCAACAACAGCAACAACAACGACAACATTTATAATAACCGATCAATCAAAACCAGTTGGAGGTGACTCGAATGGGTGTAACATAAGATTTACTTGGCAACGTGAGTTGGTTAAGAATGTTGCAGTAAAAACCTAGCTACTTAACATAAATTTGAAGACATGTTGTCAATAGCAAGAATTAGCATAAATGGAATTATCTTATTGTTTTTCCAACACATCCAACAGATTTTGAAATCTATTATTACCAAATCTTTAACACTAATCAGTTTAGCAGCTAAATATTAGCCTTTTAAAAAAATTATGTAATTCTTTTTTACTATATTCTTGCACTATTTCTAATGCGTTTTTTTTACTCAATTAATTTATTGTTATTTTTAATTGTGTAAATAAATAATGCGATTTAAAATATATATATATGCAGTTCAAAGAAAATATTAAAATAAATAAATATTGGTAAAGCTGGCATATATGTAAGTTCATAGCTTTCTGTCTAATATAGAAATTATGGTGGAGCACAATTCACTTAACTTTATTTAAAAGTTAAGTTATACTCATATTTGTTATAGGGCATCTGATAGTCGGCTTATTGGTCTTAGTAATATAGCTATTGTTTTACTTTTTTTTTCCATATTTCCGCGTATTAAACTTTGACCTACTTTTGGCCAAGCCCACGTAATCGTTTCCCAAAATAAACTTAAGGTTCCACTTAAATCCTTTCCATTTTGAAGGTACCTTATTTTCAAATTATTGGAGCATTAAAATTGCAATGATTATTGTGTGCAAAAGTAATGGCAGCGAATGAAAATGTTAAGAAAAAGGTAAAAGAAATTGAAGCTAAAAGCAAACACGATGAAGCCAAGTGAAAGTGCTGAACAAAATAGAGAAAAATTACCCAACTGTAAGTGGGTGGGTGGGTTATACATGTTCACACCTCTCTTCTCCATCCCCTTCTCTGACACTTTCTCTCTTACTTGCATTGACAGCCTCCCCCAAAATAAAATGTTCTTCAGGCGGCCTCATAGAAAATCGTGGTGCGAATATAAAGTAAATATAAATATATATATGTATGTATATATAAAAAAAAGAAGAAAAACATAAAAAGCAAATTTCGCATTTGCAAATAAATCAGAGGAAAATCAGCCGCTGACAAGGGGAAGTATTTATGGGAACGAATGGACGCCGCAGGGCTTTACCCTCGCCCTTGCCATCATCTTCACCCTCGCTACTTGCCAGGCCAAATCGAAGTGCAAAGAACAAATTCGTGAAAATTAAGAAACAAATCGAAAATCAAGCATATATATATAAAAGAGAAGGAGAAAAAAAAAGAAATATGAAAATCTCCTCCTTCAAGTAAGGGTAAATTATATAAAGCTTGTTTGTCCAGCAGCCTTGTTACCCCCCTTTCATTGGCATCACTGGCAATGCTCTTGGGGTGGCACATTCTCCATACCCTTACTGAGGGTAATGCAAAAATTAAATGATTTTTGTAACACAGAAAACAAGTACATAAATTTCTATACATATATTTTTGTTCATTAAATAGGATTTAAAATTAACTAGAAATGGAAGTTCCAGAAAAAACAGAAATCATTTAACGGTAGTTGGGAATATTCTATTTAGACTTGATTAATCGAAGTTATAATTTTAAATCATATATAGAATCATTTTAAACTTCTTGATTTTAATAAGCTTTCGAATGGTCCTAAAAAGATTCGGGAAAGAAATAAACATATACATATATATATTTTATATATATTGTAATACATTGTTTAAGATACCATCTCGACAGACCATAAACCATTTGCCATTCAGTGTTATTTTAAAACTGATTAATAGGGTTAATCTTTATACAACAAACTTTTATAATATATACGAATTTTAGACTTCTTTAGGAATAATTTGTATATTAATTGTTACTGTTAAATTTAAGAGAACTTTTTCAATATCTTTTAGAGAATCTTAAAAAAAACGCCTTTAATGTTACTTTTTTCTCCTAATAGGAAATCGACTACAGAAACGCAAGGGTATCTAAAATTCGTATTTTCAAAGACAGCTTCTTGTTTGTTTCTGCTTTTTGTTAATTTTTTTTTTCCTTCTTCTGTTGTATGCATTTTTATGGCACATTTTGAAATAAATTTGCCAAGAGATTAATTCGGCCCGTTTGGTAGCGTGTAAATAAAATTTTCATGAACTTCTGTCGTGGGTGGGTTTTCCTTTCTCTCTTTTATTTCTTTATTCTTTCCTTTTTTTTGTAGTTTCTTTTCGAGTCTAAAGTGAAAATCTCCGGCTTCAGCATCAGCTCTAGCCATGGTACTGGCTCCGGGTCTAGTTTTGGTTTCTGGGTTCCGGTAGATTTGGCAATGTGTTAAATGTTGTTGAAATTTTCGCAGTGGCTTCTTTTGGGGTCGCATGCTTCTTGGGTTTTCGAGTGGTGAATTGTGTGTTGGAGGGGAGAAGTAGATGAAAAGTATGGCAAAGTGGTTAATTAAGATGTCAAGGTTTATTTTTAGTGGGCGGATTCATTGAAGGCTTTATAAATTTTGTATTTTGCATAATTTTAGGGCGGAAAAATGATTTTGCAGAAATTTATGCATAATTTTATGTTATGAATTCAATTCAGTTTTAAGGTACATTTTATATTAAGTCCATTATATGTTACAAGAGCTATTTTAAGTACTCGTAAATTTTTGTATAACTTTTAAAACTTTAATTTTTTTAAGATTTTGATACTTAAATTGTGAAGTTCCAAATAAATATTGATAGCCGTTTTCCTTTCAAACATTTCGCATATTTTATTAAATAGTAAAAGAAATAAAAGAATAATTTCGTTTATTTCTTCTAAACTGATATCAAACCAGTCTTATATTCTCATCATCATAATTTAATAAATAACTATGTAAATTGTGTTTAATAAATAAATCGTATTTTGTTTTTCTTAAATTAAATAAATTTTAAATAAATTAATTATTTTTATTTATTCCTGGCGAATGGCATTCAATTTGGCCTTGATCCTTTGTTTTTAGCTCGTTTGAGTTTTTATAAAAATAAATTAAACTTCTATGCAGAAAAAGCTGATAAATTTGTAAATTGGTTCCATATATTTAGAAATTACCTTTATGAATTACGAACAAAAAATATAAACGTTTCTCTTTGAAACCTTCAAATAAATTTCTTTATTTATCATTTTGAAAAGAACTGCACTAAATGAAGTTTATTTTACTTAAATATAATCAGTTGATATAATTTATTACGTATTTATAGAATATTTGTTGATCTACCATCTATGTACGTGTATGTATAATTTATTCTCATTACCGAATTACATAAAATTGTCGATACATTCTCATTATACATTCAGAATTCAAAACTTTTCAAGTAGTCTATTTTATGTGCAAATTTTCATTCATAATTCCTCTTTGTTCCTCCCACACTTCCATGAATTGTGCATTATCCATTAATTCAGGAATGGTTTTTTGGAGATAAACACACAATTCTAGAAATTCACACAAAAATAATGCGTCAAAATTATGAATTCAACATTTGGCAAATCAATGAAAATTAATTTCCCAAACAAAAACAACAGCACGGAAGAGCAAATACAACAAAGCACAACGAGATGATGGCAAAAGGAGAGTGGATTGGGTGTTGGTAAAGGGTATGGAGTGAAATTACATTTTCATTATTTCGATTCGATGTGAATGTAGAGTGGAGTGGAGTGACCGGAGGGAAGGTCGGGTGGATGTGGATAGAAAATGCTATGGAAAATGGGGAAACAATTATAGATGGGCATCAATTTATGTTAGTTTCCCATCAAAGCGAGGTGAATAAATAGAAGGAGCCCAATGAAAATTCATGCAAATCAAATGAGTTTTAAATTTTACTGCAAATAGGAAAAACTATGCAAAATACCAGCAAATAGCAAATAAACACAGTCGTGCAAATGTTGTCAGGTCGAGACAAACAAACAGAACAAACAAATAAACGGACACATTTACAACTGCATTATACGATGGAAGGCCGAAAAACAGGAAAGAGATGACAGTGGGTACTCGGTGGAAGGTGGCACACTAGGCATGTCGATAGTGAATAGAGGTGGGCAAACTGGCCCGCCCACATTTTGTTGCACTTTGCGCATAATTATTTTTGCATATTTTACACGTTCTTCTATTCATTCTCTATCTCCTCTTTCTCTCTCTCTCTCTCTCTCTTTTAACAAATTGCGAGAAACACGACCATTTCGAAAGATAAAAATTGAGTTTGAATTATGGCAATAAATAAACAGGAGACCGAGTAGAAGAGAAAAATGTATATGTAGTATGAGATTGGCGCCACATGGAACACGAGTTTGCTTTGTTCAGTGACGTAGTCTAATGGGTTAAAATAAAAAGGTTTGATAACCTTCTCAATAAATTGTAAATTGTTTATCCAAAACAGGAAATTAAACTAACCGACTGTGAGACAGATAGAATTCTCGTTTGGGTTTGTTTTAGATATTTTTTTTAATTTTATTGGTTACCTTTTATTTATTTAGTCTATAAATGCAATTGAAAGAAAATATTTTAACATTTTATACTTAAATACAAAAGTTTTGGAAACTGTTATGTAATATATTAAACTAGGATTTTATCAAACTTATTCACAGTGGGTATCAGTTATTTTTCAAAGCTATAAATAAGTTGGCTAAGGTTCGTTTTGCGTACTCGAATTTATTAAAGAATCCCCCCTGTTATGAAGGCATTTTTCACTGAAGCCTCTGCTGTTAATAGTAATTTATGTCAATTTCTTGCCAGTGGGTGGTAATGTTGGTTTAAGGAGGTAGGGGAGAAGAAGGAGCTGGGGGTATATGTAGATATTGATGTTCTCTAATTGAGCGACACTGTTGGTGGTCGGCGTTGATATTAATTAGTTGAGACGCGACTCACTATGTGTTTGTGTTAAATCTAAACTATATATAAATGGTGTGAGAAATAAGCGGATACATAAAATTGTTACATTTACATATATTGAAAATGGGATACCAAAGTTCATCACAGGCAAAAGTTTTATGCAAAAAGTTTATAGACTCTTGCATATTTGGATTTAATGCACTTCCTGTTGCAGTAAGAAATCAAAAAAGAAAAAAAAGAGCAAGTAAAAATATGCATTTTCAATTTTATTTGGTATATATATGCAATATGTATATATTTTTCCCATGCTGGTGCTGCTGTTCACCTTATTGAACTAAAAAAAAAAAAGATTTATGACTAGCTACTCAATTTCGGTGTAAAACCAATGGCTGTAACGAAATGGAAATTTATGTACAGAATGTAAATGGGTAGTGTATAAGCTTTCAAAGTGTTAGGCGAAGCCACTTTCACCGCGGTAAAACGGCAAAGTTTTCCACAAGAAACAAAATTTACGTATTTGTATAGAGAAAATAAATAAATGCAGTTTTGTGGATAGAATTGCGGGATTCTGTCAGGTGGTATACAACATTTGCATTTGCATTTTGCATTTTCTTTTCGACGCCATGTTGTTACCTTTACCTAAAAATGGCGTTTGCGGCATGCCAACAAAATGGCGAAGGCGTCAACAGGAAGTTGCTTTTTCGCAACTAACACACACACACACTGAGAGAGAAAAAGACTCACACATGAAATAAATTGCAAGTTATTTGGCCAAAAGGCTCAGGTTGTAACATGTATACATATATATATACCTCCGCAGACCGCAGTGAAGACATCGTTTTGTTAGTTGGGAGTCGTAACCAAGAATGTTACGTGGACTGCATTCGACACTCACAAATGGCAGCGGCAACGGCAACGGCATCTATTCGTACTACTTCAAGTTCCTTTGGCATTTTTGCAGTTCAAAATTTATGGCAACATTTATGTGTCGTGTCGCGTGCGCGGTAAATACCGGAAATGCCGGAAAGAAGTGCATAATAAATGACGTTATTAACCCACATGCTACACATACAGTATACCACGTCGAAGAAAAAAGCAAGTCCAACAGTCAGACAGATACTCGTGTGCTATACACGCCCGCATAAGAATAAATAACTAGTCGAGCAATTCAAGAGATAAACTGGGGGCACTTCAGTTCGAACGATGCGAATGTGACCAACTGTGCAACGTGCAAATACAAAATAAAAAAAATAAAAAATGTTTATATCAAAAGCAATAAACAAATAAATTGTCCATTTAATTGTCCACTATTATATAAAGAGTAAATGTTCAATAGTGCGGCATGAAAATGTTCTAAATTTGCTACGACTTGGAGTTTTCTAAATTTATCGATATTTGATTACATATATGATTACTTATTAAGTTTTCTTTTTTTATGTATGTATCCATTAAAGCAAATTGGTTTCAATTCTCCGGTTAAATTTTGAGTTTCAACTTTCAGTTTAAGCTTAAAATTTTTATACCCTGTACCCTTAGGGTAAAAGGGTATATTAAAGTCGCTAAAATGTATGTAACAGGCAGAAGGAGAATTTTCCGACCCCATAAAGTATATATATTCTTGATCAGTATCAATAGCGAAGTCGATTGAGACATGTCCGTCCGTCTGTCCGTCCGTCCGTCCGTCCGTCCGTATGAACACCGAGATCTCAGAGACTATAAGAGCTAGAGCAACCAAATTTGGTATCGACATCCGTCTATTGTATAAGCAGATCAAGTTTGTTCTAAATTTTTGCCACGCCCACTTCCGCCCCCGCAATTCGGGAAAAACCTATAACTAGATCATTATTAAAGATATCGTATTCTTATTTGGCATGCAAATTAATATAGCCAATATGCACCAGCTGACCAAGTTTTGTCGAAATCGGACAATAGTTATCGGAGATATACGTATTTCCATTTTGTTCTGAAACGGCTCATGCAAAATGGGCTGTTAAGTGTGAGTGAGATAGCATGCGTTCGCTGTTGCTGCATGACAAGCTAAGAGAATTTTTTTTTGTAAATTGATGGCGATTTTGATTGTTTTTGACTTTATGGAGTACTTTTACTTGGTACAGGGTATACTCAATGTCGGCAGGGACGACTTGCTTGCTTCATTGATATTAAATTTAGAAGTTAGCTTTCAATAATTGCTTAATTAATCTTTTTAAATTGATTTGATATAATTTGAGAAGTAAATTTTAAAACCTTATTCAGAGCAGTAAATTTTTAAAGGAGCAGTAAATTTTTAAAGGATTTCCCAAAAATTTACAATCACTTTTCCGATTTATGATATCAAAAATTTACAATATAAGAATATAATTTGATTGTTAAATTTGAAGCATAAACTTTTAGTTTAAGTTCTGTAACTTTTGTACAGGATTTTTTCTAAGTCTAAGATTTTTACTAAAACTAAATCAGTTCCTAATCCCTGCTGATTTATAATTGTAGATATCTCATATTTTCCGTTGCATTTATGGGAAAGGATTTCAAGTCGTAATCATCGTCAAGACTAGGTTTTTTATTGCAAATTTTGAACACCTTTATTATCCAATGAGGATGCACGTTGGTTTTATATACATAAGTAAGCCTTCAAGCAGAATAGGACAACGATGTATATCTATCTACCACCTACATACACACACTAACTAATGCAGCACTTAAACTAAAATCAACTTTGGCTTACATCTTCTCCTTCCTTTTATTTCCTCCTGTAGCTTTTCAGATGCCTGCAGCGCCGCCAGCTTTAATTAAATTTTTCCTACTTCCGTTTCTCTTCTCTCTTTTTCTTTCTCTCTCTCTCTCTCTCTCTCTCTTTGTCTATGTGTGTAAACTAGAAACTCCTTTTGGACGCTCGGCTCCTTGTGGTGGCTTTCACTTTTCATTATAGCCGTCGCAAATGTCTTAGCTTGTTTTCTTTTATATAGCTTTCTCTTTTGTTTTGCTTTGAATATTTCTTACAATTTTTCTCTCAAGTGGCGCATAATGAGCGCCACGCGGCGTATGATTAATATTTTTAGGGCATCTTTTTAATTCCCGCTGTATTATGATTACATATTACACATTATTATATACAATATATGGTAAATATACATACATAGAGATACGTAGATATGTGTAGAGTAAAAGAGATGGAGGCCGAGTTAAGTGCTTTAAAATGCAAATCACGTTTTTAGTCTAACATATGCCACGCCTCACCCTACCACTACCAGGTCGAAACCAACATTGGAACAGCCGCTGACATTGCTTATTTACTTTTGGCCGAAATTTGAGAGCAGCTGCCAAATACATTTCAATATTTACGTTATAGCACCGCCTCCGATCCCCCAACTTCCACATCAGCCATGGGTTTCAATATCTATATATCTATCTATATATCTGTCTGTCTGTCTGTATGTCCTGTCGTCTGGTGTGTAAAATGTGCAAATTACCTAAAAGAACCGCAGACGAACACAACGAGACCACAAAACAAATTTAAATAGACATATTTTTTCGCCGGTCGGATCCCTCGTTTGCTCTTTCCTCTTTTTTATGATTTTCCCAGTTCGCTTGTTGGTTTTTTTTTTTTTTCTTTCTTCCTGGGGTCCTTCGAAAATTTACAATATCCTAACGTAAAATGTTGGCTGCAGCTGCAAATTGGTGTGGTTTTCCTAATTTTTTTTTTCGTTTTTTTTTCTTGGTTAGGGTATAGTATTTTATTTGTATTTTTAGCGCTAAAACAAATTGAGGTTCTCCCCTGCCCTCATGGGCCCATCCATTGTTATGTTTATGGGGCGTTGCGATATATAACAATATGTGGGTATATAAATATTAATACAGAATATACAAGAGATGCAAAATATCAAAGAGACACTAAGCAATTAGTTAAGTGTGAGAATATATAGAGTAACTGCAGAATTCAGACTGCACAGTTCTAACATTCAGCGAATTGCAAAAATCAGATGTTTACGTTTAGTAATTTGAAGTCAATAAAGTTCTAATAAATTAAATATCTTTAATAGAATATTTAATTTCTTAAAATTACACGTGTTATATATGTGAACTAGTTTTGTAGAATATTGATATAGAAAATGTAATAACAAAAAATAATATAATTTTGTATATAATATTCAATAGAATATATTATAAGTTGATTATCTAAAAATGCATTCGTTTTAAAATTTATATTAAATGTATATTAAATAGCTAACTCTGACATGTTATTCTATATTTTATTAAAACATTCAAATTAAACATTCATTAAATATAGATCAAATAGCTAACTCTGCCTTGTAATTAGTTTTTTAATTAAATCATACAAACTGATTGAATTAGACCTTTTTAAATGGGAGAAAAAATACCTAAACCAAGAGTTGTTTAATCGGTTATCCTTTTAAAATTTAACATTTGCATTTAACAAAATAAACCGCAAAATTTCAACTGATAATAACAACTATTTCAATCACTAGATAACAATTTCATCTCAATTAATTTCAGCAGTATCATTAATTAGCAAGTTTTCAATGCTTCTTTAAGTTTTGCTAGCAACTTTTTGATCAAATTTCCAATCAAATAAAAGTTATAAAGAAATAAAACTAAACCGAAAATATTTTATTTCATTCACTTTCTCAACTGGCATTTCCTTTTGGCTAGCCAAAATGTGGGAGTATTGGGGCGGATGAGGGGAAAGTATTAGTCGTCCATTGTAGCGCATTGAAACTACATAAAAACACAACAGAGAAACTACATACATACATATATATATATATATATATATATATATACAGAAACAAAACAGACCAGGATACAGGACACAGGACAATTGTGTGTCCTTTTTTTTGCAATTTGATTGTTTTTGTTGTTGTGCTGTTGTATCTCTATTCCGCTATACCCTGCCACTTGTACTTGTATTTTTAGTTATTGTTTGGTTATTTAAGAGCGATTCAGCCATGTTTAGATATTGATAACAGCCATCCAATCCAGCCAACCCAAACGAGGATAACAACAATTTCAGTTGATGCAATTTTTCCCATATCTTTTAGTTTGGTTTGTTTTTTGTTATTTATTTTAGTTTTATTTTTATTTTTTTTTTTTGTTGCTTTATTTATTGCATCTAAGCTTTGGGAAATTGTTTTCAATTTTAAATAGAATAAACGTTGACGTATAAATTGTGTAAATGTTCAACCAACAATAAAATGGCTTCAACAAAATATAAAAAAGAAAATAGCAACAATTATTGCATGGTTGAGCAGGCCAACAGTCAGTTTGAAAGTTAATTCTATTTTTGTTATTTTTTTTTTTTTTTTGATCGAATTTGAGATATTTGATTAAGTCAACATTTTGTTTATTTTGATATAATATGATCCATGGTGATATGATAATCCCTTATATACATACATATATATGTATGTATATTCACCAAAACACTTCACAATTTCAAGTGCTTCCTCTGTATGGCTTCTTCTTTTGGCTTGGCTTCAATTTAAACAACTGACGCTCTAAGGGTAAGGTGGAATTCGAAATATGTCCGAATGTAACACGAGATATCATAAATCAAGTTCAACACTCTAAAAGTCGTTGCTAAGCTCCTTTTGGACAATGCAGTCGATTAATTGATTGTCTAAATGCACTTGTAACCAACTCAACAAATCAATGAAGTGTGGAAAACAAGCTAAAGCTTCTCTCTACCAATAGAGGCACGCCCTCATCTCATCTTGACTTTACTTGCCTCGCCTTTCCCAGGTCTCGCCATTGGGACTGGGATGGGCCTTGCCTCACCTCAACTCGCCTTGTCTTGACTGTCTGTCCCTTTACGTGATGAACACCCAGACGACACATGAAGGAAAGACATAAAAATGGGAGAAAGGGGGTAATAAAAAAAAAAAAGGTAGAGTGAGGAGGAGAGTGAAAAAAGAACTCTTGTCTGGGAATTGGATTTTGCGGTTTCACGTTTCAAATTACCATCGACAGCAGCTGACAGAATGCTCCGCCATGAGAGTTAGCCACGGTTAATTGTCACTATCGTTGTCTGGTCAGACAGCAACTCCTCCTACTTCTGGTCCTTCTGCTCTTTCTCTAGTATAAAGTTATGTTCCGGATTGCATTTCTAGTGGGTGGTTGTTAAGTATCCATCCATGATGATGTCTCAAATACCTTTGGCGTACATTCAGGTATTCATCTTCTATAAGTATTATGGTATCTTCTTAGCCTGGATCACGCTTCGTTGGGTCCAAGTAAATAAAATAAAAATGCCTCAAGTTCATCAAGTTTCTTAAATATTTCAAATATTTCTCCACTTTTATTTCCTAACTTAGCTTTTCCCTTTGCCATCGCATTTGCAACCTTTGCGCTGCAGCAGTTTTTAATCATGTTAAACATTTTATGGACTCACTGAGACTTTTTGTTGGTGCACCAGAAAAAAGAATGAAGAAAAAAACCTTTTTGCGGTTGTCATAATTGTAATTTTTGGTCACTGCAGTGTACACTGGAGTACATAAATTTATGATGACCACTCGACCAACTACCTAAAGCTGGAAGAGTACCAGCAACAGCATCTGCACCAGCTACTCCTGACACAAATTCTGAAATGAATGTCACAAAGTGGTTTATATACATATATATATATAAATATATATGTATATTTCTATATAAACTTATTGAAGCCATATTTTGAATTTATGTAAATTCTCCTTTCGAATGGTCAAAGAACCAATCCCAGCAAAGATGACAAGGGAGGGGTTGAGAATGGTAAAGGATGTGGTAAAGTGCAGTCGAAGTAAAGTTTTATTATTTTATTCTTTCTTTTTATATTTTTATGCTTGATTGAAAGCAAAAGTTTGTATAGCAAAAGTTAAGTGCTTGACCATATACTCAAAATCTGAAGTGTAAGTGTGATTTGTGAATGGAATATAAAATGGCTTCTTGCCACAGAGAATAAGCAAGTTAATATACATATGTATATAGGTATTTATTTTATTCATGGATCTGGTAATTAAGACCTCAAATTTTGAGTGAAATTTGATATAATTTTCGTTAAGGAGCAAATATATTATTATTTATTTTACACATAATTTCCCTTCGCTTATCCTTCAGTTATTAAATCTATAAGCTATATCAATTGTTTATTTGTGGATACTTTGCTAAATTGCATTACTACATTGGTAACCTCTACTAGGATGCTTTTCAAAATATTGTTCAAAATTGTTTGGTTAAGGCACATCATGAATTTGAGAAAATAAATTGTTTAAATTAAATATTTCATTGTATTATGTATAGGATCTTTGAGACCTCGAGAGTTGTAAAAAAAAAACCCTTAAATACAATAGGAGTTTGCCAAGATTGTGCTAAAAAAAACTTAATATTTGAGTTTTAAAGAATTTTCTCCGTTTTCATTTTTTTTTTTTTTTATTTTAGCTTGTCTTAAGAAAAGGCTACACAATTGTAATAGAAAAAATATAAAAAAAAAAATTACACAAAAAGAAAATACATGAAAGAAAACCATTGCGAATTGATTACAAATCTTTTAATGGGCATGACATTGAACATAAGAGGACAACTGAGACTATCAGGACTAGACAAGAATTGTGAATATTCAAATGAGAAAAAGAAAATGTTTTAAAGGGTAAAAAATAAAAATTAAAATGATAATAAAAATCAGTTTCTTTTTAATAAAAAAAAAAAAGAGATTAAGCCATGGTTTGACTACCAATCGATGGGATAGATCAAAACCGCATAAAAGACACACTAACCCATAAATTAGGCATAGAAAATTTACAATTTTATTAGGGTAAACACAGTTCACCATGAATAAACTTATCTGGTTCTGCGGTATCATGGACAAATCGCAACTATTTGATTTACAATCTGCAATTAATGTAAGGCCCTTCTGTTGTTTTAATCTGTCTGGGAATCGCAATCAAAGTCAAACCCAACACCAGTAGAATAACCATCATCATTTCGCATGTAAATCACTTTTATGTGTGTGCATTAAAATCCTTCGTTTCACTTTACCGTACTCCATGGCGCTAAATACATTAAATGCAACATTTATTACTTCATCTAGGTACGAGCCAGTGGAAATTACACCTGCCGTGCACAAAAAAAAAAAATATATATATATAATACAAAATGGGTGGAAAAGTTTTTCAATTTTTTTGTATGTTTTGTTTGTTGAAACGCAACTGGTGGTATGGCTTGCGCCACCTAGCGGTGGCAACATATAACAAACACCATAAATGTTGAGCGTCAATGGTTCTCTGACTTTGTGCGAGTTGCCATTGAAACCACAGAAGCCATTTTGCATTTGGTAGCACATTTTATGGATATCCACCATTGTTGCCCAGACATATTTACCTTTTACCATTTCGGTCATGGGGTATGGTTACACGGAGCACTCACACACACACTTACACACATTCTTTTACAAATTGTATGTATGTACATATGTATACCTATATGTATATAACTTTTTGCATTGCACAAATTTGCACCGAGCGAAAAAGTTTTGCACAATTCACTTAACTTTTTGGTGGGGCGCCGCCACAAGTTTTCACTCTGCCAAGTTGTCGTCGCTCTGGCATCGCCTTCTGTGCCACATTTATTGCGCATTCAGTTTTCCGTAAAGGTACAGATACGAGTAATATGTGGACTCTGAACACATAACTTCCCCCACAACCCGCACACACACACACACACACACACACACACAACATGCTCTGGAATGCTACAATAGATCATTTTTGGCATGCAAAAAAAGGAAAAACCTTGGTGTACATATATAAAGTATACAAGTTCAGGCAACTTGGGTACAACACGTCGCGACATCCAAATATTTTCAACTTGAATGAGTTTTTGGCTATGGTGGGCATTAAATTATTTACCACTTAGCCAACTTTAACCCATAAATATAAATATTAAACAGTTTTAAAACGGAATCCATGTAAATAAATAAAAATTAAATGGTTTATTTATCTTTATAAAGTTTTGCATATGATAAAAATGCATGTGTCAAATGCATCTGTCATTTTGTGTACAATGAATATTGGAGTGGGTTTTACGGATCTGATTGTTTTTTTTAGATCTACATATATGGGAAAAGTTTGCATTTCGTATTTCTTTTATTCGCGTTCTGATACAGACGATTCGATGGAACCTTTAGTAGATAGAGTTCTTTCGGAATTATTTTAAATGGATTTCAATTATTTATTGAAATGTTCTACATTAAAGAAAAAGGAGCATGATGAAGAATTAAATACCCTTAATGAAAATCAGAGAGAAATGGATTAACCCCAAAATTTTATCATTGCGGAAGTTACATTTTTAACCATTATCAACTATATATTTTTTCATATTCAACTTGTCCTTAGCAATCAGGACTGAGATAAGATAATTGGGGTATAAACAAACTTGTACATTTTTTTTTTTTAAAGACCACTGTCTTTTTATGAAGATTGTTCAACTTAAGAGAACAAATAAATATCCATAATAAAAGAAAGAAAACCTAGTTTTTTTTTTTTTTTTTTGTTAGGGAACGAATTGCTGGACTTGTTAGCAATATTAATATATAATTGTTGTTAAGCAATATTAATATAACAGAACCGGTAAGATTGCTTGCAATTTTTATTTTATTTCAAGAAATAACTACACATTTTTTACCAAAAAAAGCTACTCCATAAATGTGAATATGCATAAAAAATTAACTTAATAGCCTTAACTGCATTATGACAAATCATAAGCTCCATTAGTTCATACTTTCCGATTGTCTTCTCTTAGGCTTCATTTCAGATAATTAAACATACATTTCGACAAACGTTGGCAGCCACTTTTCTTTCATTTTTTTCAGAGAGAGAGAGAGAGAAAGGAAAAAAAACCTCTCGTATTATTAATGCACATTTCCCGCTTCTGTCCATCTATCCAGTGCCTCCCCTGCCAAGAGTGCATTTCTCGCATTATTTCAATTAAACTCATCAGTGACGGCCTCCGCTGCAATTAACCAAGTGAAGGC
Organism: Drosophila emarginata; assembly: GCA_037075365.1. Taxonomy (NCBI): domain Eukaryota; kingdom Metazoa; phylum Arthropoda; class Insecta; order Diptera; family Drosophilidae; genus Drosophila; species Drosophila emarginata. The sequence continues at coordinate 1,644,587 of JBAMCD010000012.1, forward strand.
CTGCACTTGACTTCATATCTGGAGTGGGATAGTGTGCGGGTGTGGAGACATAAATATGATGTGTGGCTGCTTTTTCTTTCTTTATCTGTCTCTCTCTCTCAATCATACTTTCTCCCTCTTTGCCTCTCACACTGTGATCTCTAATAATGCTGGCGGCATTTTACTAAGTGCACTTGAATGCATTGAACCCTCCTCCTACTCAATATTTATTTTGGAGGGGAAACAAGTTTTTTTTTATAGTTGGACAAAAAAGCTAAATTTATATATATGTACATATATAATATTTGGATTCCCTTCGATGGGGTAGAACAAAAGATTTTATTATTAAATGAGAATTTATGACAAATTTATTTGTGAGTTCAGCTAAGTGAAACCTTTTAACCAGAATGTTTAAGACATATGCATAAAATCTGCATCTCTAAATGCAACTAAAACTAGATGGAAAAAACGACCGGAAAACGTTTGCAAAGTTAAGCCGGAATTCGAAAAAAAAAACGTTCCGGCCGCAAAAGATTAGCCTGTAAAATATGTATTCCATATATTTTAAGCATGTTTCAAAACTAGCGCAGAGTTGGAGTTGAGATGAGGCGAATTGAGTGCAAAATCTAGCAGGATAACTTTAAATTTTCAACAGGGTACAGTAGAGATTCAATAAGTTAAAACTCAAAACAAAATAAACCTTAAACACATGAATATAAAAAATATTTCAAATCTCATATTATAATAATAAAAGAAAAAGAAAAGAACTTTGTGTTTAGGAACTATTATATTTATTTGAGTTTTTTTTTTGTCGACTTATGAACTTGAATTTCTGAATTCTGAAGTCTTTTATAAAACTTTTTATATATTGAATTTTTTGGAGGGTTTTCTCAGATGGTTGGGTGATAACTTTTAGGGATAGCCTACTTTAGTAATTTGTTTCGCTACATCGAGTTGTAATTCTCAACTAGTTTTAGATTCAAAATTAAAGAAGGGCATTGCAAATACTAGAGTCAACAGCATTCCGATTGAAATTTTAATCGGTTTAACTATTCCAGGACCATCATAAGGCTTTTGATAAATAATGAGCAAGAGAAACAAGTTTTATTTATGTAATTACATACATATGTATGTATATGTATGTATAAAATTTTAAATAATTTGCTTGAATCATTGAGGCTTAATACTATTTTCAGCATGTTATAAATGAATGGGAAGATATTTGGTAATTGAGGTCTGGTCTATGACCTGCATATAATTTTAGCAATAACCTTTCTTTCCCTAGTCTCTAAAACAAAATGTTTTAATTGGAATAATGCACACATATTACAATTTTACTTTCGAAAAGACATTCTTATTCGGAAACAAGAACAAGCAAGACTATATGTTGAACAATTTATTATACCTATTTATTATTAGATATTACTAGTTTATAATTTGCCAAAATTTTCTGTTTTTCTTTCAAAATGGTTATGAATTTGCAACTAAACTTTAATGAATAGTGTCTACTGTGGCACTCCTTTTAGCCTGTTTGTATACCCCAGGCAACAATGCCAGGCGACAATACAGTCAACAATTACGTATATGAATTTTTGAAAGCGACATCAGCAACGCGCGACTCTCGTCTCGACGGACTTTGGGGCCCAACTCCCCGGGGAGATGGGAGGCAACTGGAGAATGGTCAGTCGGCACAGCTGCTCCTGTCTCCTACTACTCCTTCTTGTGTGCCATTGCCACTGCGACTTCCGTTTCCGTGCAGTTTCCGCATTTTTTGCGTTTTCACAACTTTTTTTTTTGTATATATTTTGCTCCGGCAACAGCTGCGTTGACTTTGAGGAGAAAAAAAAAATGAAAATGATTGCAACTATGAAGCGAATGGGAGAGGTGGTAGACATTGGGCTCCAATGTCAATTGAGTGAAATTTACACAAAAAAGAAGCAAAAAACTCTTTGGAAATTCTCTGAAAATGCTCTCGTTTGCCATTTGGTTGTCGGTCTCTAGGCCTTTTGGTGCGTGTGAAACTAAAATTTATGGCAAGTTTACGGCCTACATACAATTCGCTACTCCGTACTACAAAATGGAGCACCATCAGCTGAATCCCATGGAGGACAGATACCAGGACTAGTATCGAGTTCGTTCAACTTGTTTTGGACTGCCGGCGGCAACCTACTTCCGCTTTTTGTCTGTCCAAACTGTCCATTTCATCGTCGCCATTTTCTGTTTCAACTGATGCGAATTTTAAACAATAAATTTTATAATTAAATTGGCGCTCGAGCAAACATAAAAAAAAAAAACACACACACACACACGAAAAACTGACCCAGGCTAAAGCCGAAAGTTAATTGAAACGTTGTGTAAATAAATATTTAATCTTTATTATGCAATAAATTTAAATACATTTATTGCTGGGTTACAAAAATGTGAAACGAGTTGCTGCCTCTTCTTGTTATTGTTGCTCTTGGTGACTTTTATTTATATTTACATTAAATAATTAATAATTACATCAGCTCTTATGTAATTGCTTATTACGCGCTCCCCTTTTTTGGGGTTTTTGCGTTTTTCGTTAATAAACGAGCAAATAATTACAATGATAAAATAATAAGAAGATTAAATGTGTGATCAAAATATTACGAATCCAATATGGAAATGAAATGGAAATCAAATGGAAAATTTATGTAATTCATCGATAATTCTTTTTAACTATCAGATCTTTCGGAACAAGTTTTAAAGGTGAAATAATACAAAAATCACTTAGTTAACTTACCAATGGAGCACCGGAGAGAGCAGGGCAGTCCTTAAGATAAGTATCTATGTATGTATAAAAAAAAGCAGAAACAATTTTTTTGGTGGCACCTAGAAAATAAATTTTTTTCTAAATTAGTTTTTTACTTGAAAAATGGAATTAGTTAAGAAATTCATAATTACATATGTCAAAGCCATGTCCATATGTATATACATATGTATGTATTGTATGTATATAAAAATATTTATGTTTTACACAATTTAGATATAAAATACATGAGAATGTTGTTTGCACATAAAATGAAAGAATTTACTTCAGTAAGCCAATAAAAAATGAAAACAAAAATAAATTGCTCTTTTTTTACAAAATTTTATGGTTTTGACTAATTTGGAAAAAGGTGATTTCTAGTTCGCGCATAAAGGCTTAAGAATTATAAATATAAGCAGTTGTTTTCAATAATAATTGTATTAGTTAAATGTAGAAAATGCTTTTATTTAAAGTTATTGTAATGCGATAAATAAATACATAGTTATTAAATTAGTTGAAAGCAATTACAGAATTATTCGACTAACTGGAGTAACACCTTTTTTCCATGCTTTTGCTTCTTCTTCTGCATTTTATTCTGTTCTTCCTCACTAACACTAACAAAAGCCTACCTTTGTGTGAGGCGTTTGTTGTACAAAGAAATTACTGTTTATTATCAAAATCATTTACTATCAACAAATGAACTCTGACAAATGTATTCCGCTAACAAACAAACACAAAATCAACTCACCTTTCCATTGCAAATTCTTTTTCTATTCTTTTTTGTTTCACTCTTTTCATATGCTTCTTATACCTAATTCCACTTTTTTTTTACACTTCACTTCGCGCCAATAACCAAGGAACTAATTACATACATACATATGTACATATGTGTATATGTATCTACATGTATTTACAATTTAAACACTGCCATACATACACATATGTATGTATGTATAAATATAAATCAATTGCGAAACTGCGAAATATTACAAAAATAATTTAACTAAAAAAGCGCGAACGACAAAAATTAATCTGATAGTGTGGCCGAAAAGCAAAAACTAACTGCGATCGAGATTGGCCAAAATCAAATACTATCGATATTGGCAAAAGCAATAGTAGATATCGATAAGTTGGCGGATTTCATTTGGCAAAAGTTTAAGCAACAGCTGGTTCCAGTCTCTGGTCACATTGCAAATATTATTTTGTGCGTGGACGCTTTTGCCTGTTGATTGGGTTTCAATCCTTTTCATGTGTGTAATGAAAGTGACAAAAAGTGGAAATAGTTAAGATCGTAAAGAATACTACGAATAGTTTATACAAATCGCATTGAAATCGATTTTTTAATTGTTTATTCGTTGCAAAACAATATGCTAACAAAGTGAAGTGAAGAATATGCATACATGTGCATGCAGGTACATAATAGGCATAAAAGTGCTTATATGTATGTATGTGTGCGATCTAATTTGTTTTTTTTTTTTTTATGTGTGTTTGTGTATAGTGCTGTTTTATAATGTGCAAGTGGTAGCGAGTGAAAGAGAAGTGAAGAAGAAGTGCGAAATTAAGAGCGCAAGGTAAGTGTATTTTCCATTTTCTTATAAGAATTGAAATATTGTTGTCCTGCTTTTACTTACGACTATCTAATATATTCATGACATTATTTGCCGTTCGGAAACTTGCTAGTGTGTAAACGATGTTTTTATCTCTTTTTCTCCGTTATACCAGAAAAACTTTCTGCAGTATGTATAAGTAAAAAAATTTAACTGTTAACGATGTGCTTTAAAAGTCAAACGTTGTAAAATTTGAATAACCAAAATAAAAAGTTTTTGATCAGGCTAGAATTTAACATCCGTATTTAAGAAAAGCATGGCTTAAATAACTCTTGATATTAATTTAACATACCTTTGACAAGATGTGTACATATGTATGTACACTTGCCAGAAAAACTATCCGTACACCATGAAAAAATAACAATTTGTTAAAAATTTTGTGCTATAATAAACTTAAAAGTATGAAATTTCTTTCCATATGTTTAACATAGTAATTTTCCAATATATTTAATTCATTTTTACATGATTCCATCATTTTAAATTAAAGTTATCAAAACAAAAACAAAAAACTTCATATAAAAGGAACAGAAAAAGTATCCGTACAACAAAATGTAGTCCAAAAAAATAGTCAAAAATCTAATGAAACGTTAAGTTTTAGTAGCTTGTTGGATAGCCCTTTCTTTTAAGGACCTCTGCAAGTCGACGGGGCATCGAATTTACCAATTTTGCTGTATCATCTTTGGTAATATTGTTCTATTCAGTCATAATCACGTTTTTGAGCATTTATTTGGAAGTAATGGTGTGCTGACGGATTTTGCGCTCCAATAAATCCCTTAAATCCTCTATGGGGTTAAGGTCTGAGGATTGTGGTGGCGTATCTAGCCTTTTTTTGGTGTTAAAAAGCAACCAAAGTTTCACAATGTGCGCAGTGTGCTTGGGATCGTTGTCATGTTGGAAATAGAAATCGTCTCCCAATCCCAACTGCTCAGCACTTGGTTTCAAATTTGTTTTCAAAACATTTAAATATCCGTATTGGTCCATTATGGATTCTATAAAATCAAGTTTACCCACTCCTTCCGCTGCCATACACCCCCTAACCATCACCCCACCTCCACTATGTTTGACAGTAGGCGCCAAATTTTCTTTATTCAGAGCAGTACCACTTTTACGCCATACCAGTTTCCTTCCCTTAATCCCAAATATGCAATATTTGCTTTCATCCAAAAATAAAACGCTTTCCCAAAACTCTGGAGGCTTATTCACCTGTTCATTCGCAAAATCCATTCGCTTCTTTCTGTTTACATCAGAAATGTAGGGCTTCTTACGTGCCACATGGCCATGATAACCATCTTTCTTCAACATTTTGCGAATAGTGTCTTCATGGATGGTTTTACCAAACGAATCTTTAACATTTTCCGTTAGTTTGGAAGCAGTTATTCTGGGATTTTTCTTCACATCCTGTAATATTGACCGTCTTTCACGATCTGTCAGCTTGCAGGGGCGACCAGAACGTGGCTTTGAAAGAATAAAGCCACTTTCTTCGAATGTGTTAACCACGTACTGGACAGAGGAGTATGGTTTACATATTATTTTGCCAATTTCCCGAAAAGACTTTCCTTCTTTTCTAAGTTTTATAATAATTTCCCGTTCATCTGGAGTAATTTCTTTACTTTTGGGTGCCATGCTGAATCTTCGAACTTTCTTATAGGTAAAGCAATTTTGAAAGTAATGTATTCACGCCAAAAAATACCACAAAGTAAAATGAAAATGTTATTGAGTGAATAAAGTTCAGCTGATAACGCAGGATGTCCCCTTTTCGATGCGTACGGAAACTTTTTCTAGGTTACAATGTTGCTACATTTTCTTTTTAAATTAAAAAAAAATGCTTCTAGGGTAACAAGAATTATAAAATATAGTGAGAATTAAAAAAAATATGGAATTAATAGAATAATGAAACAAACCTATCAAATTACTCCTATATCGCCTTAATTATCCGATGTAAACTGGGTTTTTCTATATGATACTTGCATGTACGGATACTTTTTCTGGCAAGTGTATAATATATGTACATATGTACATACATACATACATAATAATTATTTCTGAAATTCAACTTTTGATAAAAGAAGAATTAAAAAAAGTATTAGATAAAAAACTAAATAAAATAGAGTTCTTTAAAAAACTTTAAAACAGTATCCTTTAATTATTAATTTCTTATATTTCATATATTTCGGATGGATGCAAAAGTTTTCTAAAAATTGATAATAAAAATTTATCGAAAAGACTCGCGCTGATTTTTAAAAAAAAAAAGATTCGTTAGAACGTGAAAAATAAAAAAAAAACAATAGATCTATATATCATTTAAAATCCGAAAACTTAAATTAGCATTTTTTTAGCCTATTTAAAATACACATTTTCCATGGCAATTCCCAACCCCAACTAGCTATCATTTTGTGTATCAATATTGCCACATTTAAGCTCCTTTTTCTCGTTACCAGCGCAACAAAAAAATGAATAAAAAAATAAAAACAACAACAACAAAAAAGAAAACGACTTTAAATAACAGACTTAGTTTGGATACCTGGAGCTCTGGTGATGGCACTCATACGCACTGTTGCCCTTTCATTTTGAGCCACCGAATTTTTGCCTGTTGTTGACAACATTGTTTCATAGACATATGCCTGGGATTCTGTTATGAAATCTCCTGAATGGGTCTAGTCTGCTCTGGCCTGAATGACAATCTCATTTCCATAACGTAAACACGCACACAGCAGCAGGATAAAAGGTAGAGAGAGAAGGAAAGTTGAAAATTCGAAAGTTTCATTACGAAAGGATACGCTTTGGTGCAACCTCAGTTTGGCTTTGTCTCTTCTGTGTCTGGCAGTTGTCTGTGCTTGCCTAGATAATATGCCTAATACGTTTTTATGTGCAGAACCCGAGCCACAACCCAGAATTCTGAATCCAGATTTAGCTGGATATTTCATTGTTATTGCCAACAATACTCCCATTGACTGGCTTGTGTCGTGTGAAATCAAAAATTTCCACTGAAATGACTTTTAGGCTCCAAAAAAAAAACACTTGTGTTTTGCCATGAATTATGCAAAGGGCTAGGAGGGTATTGGAATGGGTCTATGTGATGCTACCAAACTATTGACCCATTAATTGTTGTTGTGTATGTATATGACACTTGAGAGAGCGGCGCCAAAAACTAATTAACATAACACGCATTAAAGCGGCGAACACTTTTGGAATTATGTCAAGTGCTTCAACTGGCAATGGCATCAAAGGATTATAACAACTTGCCTCAAACTGATAAGTTGCTTGTTTGGTTTTTCTTTTTCTTCTTCGACTTCTACTTCCTTTTCTCTTTTCCTTTTTCAATTCTTTTTTATTTTTTTATGTTTTGTAATTGCATTTGCGTTGGAAGGCGCTTTGTTTGCGCTTTGACACGCGTTCCCAACACTCAAAACGGCGACTCAAAGTAACGACCATCATAATCATCATGATGATGAAGAGGGAGATGGAGATGATGATCCGCTGTCTCGACTTCTTCTTTTGACAGCAAACAACACGCCAACAACTCCTTTGACAGGGTAACACTTGAAGGCAACAGCAACAACAACACCATAACAACAACAAAAACTAAAGAAATATAGAGTCAGACCCAGCCACCGCGCTGCATATTAAACACTCAAGAGGCGCCATGAGAGTGCATCCTATAGTATCATATAAAACATATGTAGAAAGCGAGGATTTTGGATTTAAAGAAATTTTATATTATTAATTCGGTTAGATGATATGGAGAATAATGCATAAGGTTCGCGGAGATGAGAAAAAGAGACACACATACACAGGAAAAGCTGATCTTATTAATTTTAGTTGACTTGAAGTGATGGAACATTGCACTCAAAGATATTTAATTTGGAGTCACTCGAGAAACACATGTTGAAGTAGAAACATTTGGGTTTTTAGCATTGACTAGAGTTTGCAGGTAACTTACATGCACTTAAATTGGTTGAGAATTAATACTCCAATAAATAAATTTATAATTGCATGTTTTCATTAAAAAACTTATCAGTGAGTTAAGTGTCAGACAGTGACAATAATTTGTAGGTGAGTTACGTTTTGAACTGGTTGCGAATTACTAAACTTTAAAATATATATTTATCATTTTATGGGCTTAAACCAGTTAAGAATCATAAAATACTATTAAGATCAATATTGTTAAATCTCGTTTTAATTGGAAATCCAATATCACAGTAATGGTAAACCGCATTTAATTGATTTCTCACTCCCATTGACTGTACTGAGTTCTCCAATGCATATTGTACCAAAAATTGAAATCGATATTCGTTCTCGATATACCGAATATGGTATGGGGATAAGTATGAAAGGTGCCAAACCAAATCCCAAAGTAAACCTAATTAGCGACAGATTAAATTGGATTAATTTTCATTTAACGCATGAATCAAAAACAGAGACCGACAGCAACTGCCAGACACAGAAATTGGTGTTACTCTACCCTAAAAATACACACACCCCGGAAAAAACGCCCAAACTCAGCCCCAACTTACGCATTTCATTTCCATTTTTTCGTTGGTTTTTTTGTTTTTGTTCCATTATCCTTATTTAACATCCCACAAAACAATACAAAGGACCAAAACCTGTTGGTTCTGTTGGCTCTGTGAACGTAATTCTCTTCGTTTGTCTGTGGCCCTTCCTATTGAAGGGACATTTGGAGTGCTTTAAAAACATACACATGATGAAATATGCATGGCAAATTGGATTGAATTTTACGTGGCTTTTGCATGAATGTATTTTTGTTGTTATTTTGTTTGTTTCATTGAACGGTGTGAACAGAAAATTTGATTTATGCGCATTTGTCCGCAATTTGTTGTGCAAATAGAACAAGAGAAACGCAAACTGTAAAAATGTGGGGGCAAAGAGAAGCGAAGCAAACTGAGAGGAAGTTTTAGCATTTTAATTAATTTTGTGGCCAAGTTTCTCCCTCTTTTTGTTAGATTGCCTTGTCCTCCAATTAAATGGCAACAAAGAAAAAAAATAACAAAACACAGCACAACAAAAAATTGCAGCAATTTTCTATAGTTATTTGAGACGATGGCTGGTCCAGGCATACTCCGACTTTCTTTTTACTCTTCTTGGTTCCTCCCTACCCGTATTGAACAAACTAATTGCTAACAAAGTGTCAACAGTTGTGGTTAGAAGCGGCAGTTGAAGTGCAGAAAAAGATGAAGAAACTGGAGATGGAGCTCTTCCTTTTTGCACTAATTGCCAACGTTTATGATTAAGTTAAAAAACAATTAGATGCAGTTCCTCTACAATTTGTTTGATACGTTATTAAAATAGAATCGAACAGTGTAATGTTGTAAGAAATGTGAATTCATGAAATGGTCTTTTTAGGTCGCTCGATTGAAGTTCATCTTTACAATGCATATGCAATTTTCTTTCCAGATCGATACCATCAATCTAGCATTTACCTGACATAACCATTACCGTTGTAATTTCCCCAATCATTATCATATGCCTATCTACACATATCCCCTTAACACAACACACTATATACGCATCAATTCCTAATCCTTTGCATATGCAACAACTCGGAAAATGCATATTCAAAAATTGGTTTGTAGGCAGGCAGATGGGGGAAAAGGGCTCACACAATCCGAGCACAGCTTCAATTTGCCACAAAAACACATTGGCAACATTTTAATGAATGTTGTGTGTGTGTGTGTGTGCGGGGTGTGTTTGTGTTTTGGCATAGAGGGTAAGAGCTAAAGCTGAAGCTGGAAGCAGCCGTATAGAGCCCTAAAAGACAAACAATGAAATGGCCTCCAACTCTACCAAAACTCCGACAAAATGCTCGACAAACATTGGTCTCGACGATAAAAGTAAGTAAAAAGGATGTGGAAAAAGAAGAAGGCGCTTCCCTGTTTTCTCTTCTGCCCTTCTACCAACGCTCAGTGGATGCAATTTGTGCAAATATTGTGGCAGGTCCAGAGAACTGAAGTAGGCAACTGGAGGGCATCCCATCCCTGGTTTTTGGCATAGGCATTTCTGCATGCGGCTCATGGTTGCATTTTTTGGGTTTACCAAGAGGTATGGGAAAAAATGGGGAGAAAGAGACTTGCTGAGTCTGAGTCTACGGCATGATAAACGTGCTGCCAATAAATTACACTGCGTCAAGGCAAACTCTCTCCAGCTCCTAGACGGGGAACGAGTGTAAAAGGAAGAGAGAGACAGAGACTGAGCAGGAGCGAAGCCGATGCACATTTTTGCTGCCGTGCCATTTAAAATTTACTACAATTTTCTTTTGGCTTTCACGTGCGCGCACCCCGCTCATACGGTAAACAATTTGAATGCTTTTACAAGCAAAACACGTAGCTGTAGCTGTAGCCGAAGCCATCCTGCAGCCAGGAGCCATCGAAGGAGAGATGGTAGTGGTTGTGTTAGTGTTGAACAAACCCAACTGAATGTCTCTGTTCCTCCAGTGTTCCAAATAAGATATGGATGACGGTTTCTTCCTTTTATCAGCGCAATATCGTGACACGAAGCATGTGAAATTTGTCAGTGGGTGTTGGAAGGGAGCATGAGAGTTGTGAAATAAAAATTTTTCAATCAATTAAAACTTACGAAATTATAGATATCAATCGATGAGATATATTAAATCTCACTTACACTACATAGCATTTTAATCGAAATCCTTATCAACAACGTTGTAGACATTTGCTTAGAGTAGTAAAATGATTATCAAATCCTATTTTTTCCTTTCTGGAAAAAATGGTCTGGGAAAAATGGTGAGGAGTATTGTACAATTTTCCCTCTACTTATTGCAGTGAAAAGTAATTTGGCTTCGACTAATAATATTTTAAACGAAACAATTGTGAAAAGTTATTTAAAGATCAAAATGATGTAAAGAAATTAAAATAATTAGTTCATCATGATTCCAAAATGTTGCAGAATTTCCCCACCAATATTCTCATCTCTATCCACTTTTTTTAAACCCTTTTTCTTGTATTTTTTTTTTACTTCGTGCTCTCTTTTGCCTAAGTGCAGCAACAGGACACTCGTAACGTAAAAAAGTTTGCTCTTTGTTCCCTTTCTCTTTCCAATGCAACTCCTCTTCAACCGCAGGTCTCATCATGATGTTCACCCACACTTAAACCAACTGAAATGCAAACACACTGCAAGGCAAAAGACATAGGAGCGGTAAGTGGGTAAGAGGGGGAGACTTTGGGGATACCACTAAAAACGTTTGGTATTTTTTTTAGTGGGCTCCATTTGAGCCAGGCACGCATCTTGCATTGTGTAATATGCTCTGCGATTTATGTATGTTTGCCATAAGCTGGGGCGTACAAGAGGCGTGGCATCTGCATGTAACTCGCATATTGAACAAACCAAACTAAGAAAAATAAACGAACGAACATACATACATAAATTGAAATGTGTTTTGCAAAAGCAAAAAAGTAGAAATTGAAATCATATTTGGGACAAGTGAAGCAAACAGACTCACTGGAAGGACTCTTGACTCCAGACGGCACATTCCCGGCTCTCAAGTCGTCGCAATCAACAAAACCAAGAAGCAAAGTTTTTTTTTTGTTGAATTGACTCGAGTTGAGTGAATACCCTTCAAGGAAGTTTAACTGCACTCACTGTAAACGTAAACCATGTACCAACTAAGGGATACTCTGTTCTAACCTAAAAAAAAAATAAACTCGTCAGAAATTCCGCTAGGAAATATATTTAGAAAAAGATACACTAGAATATACAAAATGAATTTATCCGTATAATAAATTATTAGATATAATAGAGATTATACATAACTTTTGTTTTTCTTGTGCGTTTGCGATGACTAAAATCTGGATCGTTTAAAATCAGAAATCTTGTTGAAAACAGTAGAAGCGATTATTTTATAAAAGAATTTATAATCATTTAAGTCATTCACAAAATGTCAAACAATAAAACTACTATCGAAAAAGTAAAACGATTTAATTAGATTTCCAAGTTTAGGAGAAATCGATAATTTAGTCACAGTGTTGAAAAATAACATGTGACTTCGTTTCCTGAAAGGATTCTGCTCATTTAACAGTCATTCCTCAGTAAACCGATTTGAAATTACAAGGATGTATTCTCCTAAAATTACACTTCAATAAAATAAATTAAAGTTAAGAAGTGGGTAGGAGAACACATAAAAAATTAACATTTCCACCTATAAATTTTCGAGAAACTTTTTACATTCATTAAAATTTAAGTTAATTAAAAAAATTCACTCAAATGGCAAAATCTTCATTGATTTTGAAACATCATAAAAAACATTTTCCCTGGAATTGGAATTGGTTTTTCCCGACTTTGTTTTTCCATTTCTTCAAAATGTTAAATGTGCCCGTCTGCTCGTTTTAAGCGTATTATAAAGTCAATTGATTCTTTTTTATTTTTTGTTGCTTTGTTTTTGTTGTCTTTTAGCCGCAAAATGAAATATTTTATGTACGTTTCGTTTTGCCGTCACCTCCCACTTTCTACAGAATGGCCTTCATTTTATGGCTTAATACAATTTTTATGCGTGGCCATTTTGAAGAGTCAACAGCGGAACCACCTCCATTCAGTCAATAAAAAGGCAAAAAAAAAAACATTGACAAAAAAAAATTTAGGTGAACAATATCATGACTTTTCCCTCTCTCACCTGGAACATAAAATGGTTTTATGTGTGTGTGGTTGTTGGTAGGAGAGGGATTGTTGGTTGGAAACAGCCATGTGATTGTAGACGGAGATGGGGGAGCTTCTCTTGGGTAAGTTTAATGCTAATCGTCATCGTCATACTCGTAAGTGCTCATAAAAGAACATAAACTGCCAAGGCCAAGTGGTTGATATGTTCTTTTTTCGTCTTTTTCGTTTCTGGACCGATTCTTATGATTAGCTTAACGCTGTTTAAAAGAAAGAGAGAAAGGGAAAACGGCAGACTCGAGGCAAACTCATTTCAATAAAATCAAATTAGTTGTAAGCGATTTTCGATTATGTTTTTCTTTCCAGGAGATGCTATATGTTGTTAGGGCTATAAAAATGAGATCGCAGGAAGTATCAAGTTGCCTTGTTGTGAGTGTGTGTATGTGTGTGTGCGGCATCAAGTTAAATGGGCAATTGAAAAAGAATGAAAAAACAGCAAAAGGGAGGTTAATTTGCAGTTATATGTCCATATAAAGTTGAAGTATTACAAAAAAATATATTTTACCAAGTAATTTCGATTTCCAAAAATAATTCTAATCTGTTAGCATGTCGAGTTGTTTTTTTTTACCAAAAAAACAGAGCTCAAATACACAATTGATATAATGTATATAAGTATTGATATAGTTTTTAGATTTTAAGTAAATAAATTAAATATTCGTTCATTTAAAAATAATAATGTGACTATCACTATTCATTTTATATTCCGAAAATTAGACTGATACAGAAGTATTCCGATACTTATCAAAATTTTCGAAAGCTATTGCTTATCTTTACCCCATGTTAAATATTTCGGATCATCATAATCTGTTTCAAACAGATTTGATCCCTTTACTGAAATATATGCCTAAAATTTTTAAACGTTTTTTATCGAAATGTTTCTCAAGAAACACAGCATTACTTAATATGAAGAAATTCAAACCATTGGAATGCTTGGAATATGGCTATCTTCACAACGGACAGGAGAGGAATCCGCAGATAGTTGACATTGATTTAAAATTCAGCTCATCATTTATCAATAAGATTCCTAACTTGGCATTAAAAATTCCACCACAAAATCAACTGCTATTTACGAGTATATGTATGTACATATATGTAGCCAGAATGTAATATGTTAACAATGGCTTCTGCTATTAAAATGTATCCCTCTTTATGAAATTTCTGCAAAACTCTATAAACTAAAAACATGACAGGTTGGTAATTGACATTTAGTTTAAAGTTTAAGCATGGTAGAAAATTAAGTGTTGTGCATCTATCATGATGACAATCATAGTCAAAAGTATTTACACGTCAAAGTAATTGATTTGCCATTGCTTCACTAAAGATAAAAATGATTTGAAAGCAATTTAAAAATAAAAGTTAGATCTATGAAGAAACAAATGAAATAAGAATTATAAAATAAAATTATTAATGTATCCGAAAAATCCGCAAATCAGTTGTAAAAAATATTTGCACATATTTAACTAGATAACTTTTTGTGAATCAAAGTTAGTCCGACAGGTAAACCAACAGAAAAACTGTAGGGTGAAAATTACCTAGGGAATGGTATTATTTCAAATTTTATTTAGGGATTTTTAAGGCATTTTATTGAAAATTTCGAACGAATAATCCATTTTAATCAAACTCAATGATTACAAACAGATTTCTAGGGGCATAGTTATCGAAAGTTCTTCAAAGATTATTTACTGTGCATGTTAATTTAATTTATAGTTGTAATATAATTTCTATGAGACAGACAATTGGTATTTGCTGCCTTTCTACTCTCCCTCAACCAATTTCCTTTAAATTCCAGCCCAAATACTGCCTTGGTCTGCAGTCTCCAAACTCTTTGCCGACTAATAAATGCCACAATACTAAACATTACATACATACATTCTATCTGTATGTATTTATGCCTTTATGTGTGTATTTACATATGTGTATATATGTATTAATGCTGCTCCAATAACTTGGACATAAATATGCATAACATTTTGGCTGGCTGGCTGTCAGTTTTATAAATTGAATTTGTATGCTTAGCTAACTACTGACCACTCCCCACTCCTACGAGTTAAATATTCTGCCCTTTGCCCGCTAATGCCGTTCCCTTTTGTTAATTTATGCTTTATGGATTGGAAAATAGTTAACACAACTGGAATACCAAGCGCGGGAGCAGGAGGAACTTCAGGCCATAAGCAAATTCAAATGCACATTGTTGATCCAATGAATACGATTACATGTACGCCATGTTTAAATGGAAATCCTTTTCGAGTAATCCCTGCGATGGCTGCGCCGCTCCCCGCAGTGATTAGGCAACAAGAAATATTAATGAACATATAATGCAACCGAAACATTATACATATATGTATATAGTAATTTCCTCAAGTCCTGCAGGCAGAGCCACCTGACCTAACATTGCAAATATTATACTAATACAATTTAGTTATGAAGGATTTTAACCATAATTATCCATTGTATTTAGGCATTTTGTGCAATAATCTAAATATGCAGAATTATGTAAATTCAAATCTTATTTATATACGTTTATATGTATGTATGTATGCCTGTTGAAGGGGTAACTGGATGGAAAGAGATTGTTGGTCAGGCAAATATTATTGTTAGCAATTAAACGCTGAACGTTGTAATGGCAAAACAATGAATTTGCTTCTTCGATCAATTTTAATTATTTCATACTTGTTTAACATATGTAATTAATGCGTTTTGTATTATTATGAAATAGATAATTGAGATGAGATTAAGAACTGAGTTCTTAGTTCAAAATTATGCCATTATGATGCACAACTTGTAGCAACTAGAAAATAAAAAGTGCCTCGATATCATAATAAAAATCGAGAATTGTCAATAAAAATCTCCCAAATATTCCGGGCCATAACGACTGACAAGGCTAATGCCAATCGTTAGTAGCCTAAATGGTTTCTTACGAAAGGCTAACTACTCTAGTGCTACACAAATTCTCTCATACACAAAATGCAAAATCGAAAAAAGAAACTTTTTGAATATACTTTTAATATTTTTTTGATTACATTTTTTCGTTTTCAAACCGTAATACTGACCTATGTATTTGAAATTTTGAAAAGATCCATTCCTTCTCGCCTCTAAAAAAAATCAATTGCAATTTTTTCAAAATTGAGATCATTAGAATTGATTCAAATGATTTTTGGCTACAAAGAGCGTCCTTTATATATTGTATTTTTGATGTATTTTTTAGGTAAATGGCAAAAATGAGCATTTGTAGCCTAATAAAATACATATGTTTCTTCTTCATCAGCATCAACAGTCTCAACCTACACCAAATCAACTTGTATTAATGTTCCAGTAATTTGATCAATGAATTATTTTGTTAGTAGAACCAAACAGGACATGACCAGAACACATTATTATATACATACATAAGTGACATGGTTTGGGTGTGCAAACCATTTATTTTCAGTGTATAACAAAAATCTTAACCTTGACTAAGATGAACTCATATAAACTCAAAAAATACTGACAGCAGTGTTTCTAAAGAAAATTGTATTTTGCCGTTGGTGAAATAAAAGCTTAAAATTCCATTTCTCTAAGTAAAATCTCATCTCTAAATGCTGCTATTACAAAACATAATGCCACTTGGTAAATAAACTCTTAAGCGGGTAAATATTAACACACAAACACACACACACAGTAACCAAAAAAGCTAAAATGTAAATGGCCAAGTTGGAGAGCACAGTTAAAGGCCACTTCATTTTCAATATCAAATTTCCACCAAAAAAATTTTATGCTGGCGTCAACACAGCCGCAAACACTTGAAAATTTTCCCAGCGCTCAATTAAAGGCCATTAGTAGCTAAACTGATGATACTGATATTGGGAAAAGCTTTGCCAGCTTTTCCAAACCATTCCCCCCACCCCCAACTTGCCCTATCATCATGCTATACCAACCACTAAGCTGGCTCTCTTGAGTGAGCTACTATGTATGGCCAAAGGATATACACACACACTACACTACATACGCATTGTGTTATACAAAAGAAAAAAACATCCTTTCCGCATTACTCGACAAGAAGTGGATGTTGGATGTTGAATGTTCAAATTTGGTTGTTCATTCATAGTCATCTAGTCCTGGGAGTAATTAAAGTTTTGCACAAGTGTCGATAAATTATGCGGAAGACGTTTGTGTCCCCCTCTTCAAATGTATGTAGATATGTATGTATGTATGCAAAATGGTGTAAGCGGGACAAGAACAGTTTTGGACATTCTTTTAGCTTTACCGAATGACAGGCACTTCATCATGATGTCCTTCGGCGAGTGTGTAATTCATCACGCGAACAACCGCATCAGCAGCAGCTACAGCTACAGCAGCATCCAATCCAAGTGAAGTCTGGGCAAGCAGAAGTGACATGACATGTTGAGCCTGCATTTGAGATGAGCAAACGGGTGGTGGGGGGTGGTAGGGACGATGGCGTTGGGCAGGAAATTACTGTCGCCTGTCTTCTATATACATACATATATACATATATATATATATATACATACCTCTGTACATATGTATGTGCATATAGGCCAAGGCTTTAAGTTTTCGGTTTTGCCGCTTTTGCTGCTGCTGCTTTTGCTGCTTATGGTGATGAGGCAAAAAGGAATGCTATTAAGCAAGTTGACATTAATCGCTTTGACTTTAGAAGGGTCGGCAAGGGGAGAAGGCGGTATACCATACACGTGTGTGCCTATGTGTGTGTGCGTGTGCTAATGAAGCTCCCTCTCTATATAATGGGAAAACAATTAAGTAGTATGTAAAATGTAAATGGGTTTCCCTCTCCTTGGGCTCTGGAAAAAGCTTGTCAAAATTGTTCATCATGCATATTGATAAGTCTCCAAGCTGATGGAGCAGGATAAGTGGTAGGAACAGCAGTCTAGCAATTAGTTTCACATACTTGGCAAATCTAAGATGACAGCCAGTAGAAATTCACAAGATTTTCCAAGAAAAATGTTATAAAAATAGACCATGTACCTTTTTATATTGACAAAGAATTTCCTGTGAATATTTCATTAAATTCTTCTTGTAAATTGTATTATTTTTTGGAAATGAGATGACATAAATTACATTAATTTACATAATTTACAATTAGGCAAATTTTAATAACTACGCTTTATTGTATGTTTCTTATAGATTGAAATACATAAAGAAAATATCGTAAATTGTTTGCTTAATAGTTTATTTTAACCCAGCTTCCCACAGGCAATAATAATTGTCTAAAAAGCGGTATCTAACACTAATCTAGATAAATTTTGGCATTCTCCATATTATCTCTAACCAATAGTGGGTTTTGGGAAACTAAGTTGGATAACATTTTTCTTAAGTCTAAAGTATAAAAAAGAAATAAAAAAAAAAACATAAAAATTCTGTTAATCGAATAATTTTTTCTTTTTGGCAACAGACAATTCTATACATCAAAATTCGTAAAACTTGTATTTAAACAATTGCTTTGAGAAAAGTAAAGTAATTAATTGTCTTCCCTTCTCAATATTTCTACTTAAAAGTGTAAAAACGTAAATGAAAACCTGCAGTTTAAATAAATTTTGTATTTAGCAAAATTTTCTAAATATTTTTCATTTCGAATAACTTTTATCCCCAAATAAATATTTTAAACTTTTATCCATAAATAAGTATGTATTTTTATGCCTTAAATAATTTAATTTTTTCCACCTTTCATTCAACTGCTTAACAATTGATGTCCAACAATGAAATGAATTTTCCAATTTCAACTTAAGCTGTTAAGCCCATCCACTTTTTGAGACTTTATCAAACTCTCACACAAATCCTTTCCCATACTATTGTCATGGGAATTTCTTTGTAAGCACTTATAAATAAAAGTATATTCACTCTGTAGTGAAGTAGACCAAGAAATAGACCACTTAATAAAAAAAATTAAATTTTCTTTATTCTACATTGCTACAAAAACATAATTTTTGCAAACGTAAACATTTATGTTTTCAAGCTTCTAAAAAGAGATAGATAAATTTGTTCATTAGGATAAATTATTTTTCGTCTATCTTCAATATTTGAACGAATAAGATATTAAGTAGTGTATTATCATATATTATTATAATGTGATAAGCAGTGTAAATTTATGTTCTATGTATAAACTTTGCCGAGTAATTGGAGCTTAATATGCAAAGTGATAGTAAATCCACGAGCAATTAATATACTATCAAATATAGGGTAGTAAAATAGTCAGTGTACTGACTTAAAAGATTCGACGGTTTTTTCTGACTTTCAGTGGCCAATTCTCAATTGTCCTGGCAAATGTCGATGGCTTATCATTTAATGAACTGCATACAAAACTATTCACACAATAAACTATTGTATATGTGTGTGTAAAAGCGTATCTATGTATACAATCTATATAGAAGTATAAGTGTCTATGTGTGTCTATGTGAGTGTATTATAGTCATGAGGTTTTTTCATTATATTGCATAAAGACTTGCCTTTATGTTGTTATTTTTATTTAGGTCAACTTTATTATATGCACATAATTACAAAAGCCAACAAAACTGTCACCATTGTAGTTGTATGTAAGTATCTCTACATATGTATGTGTGTGTGTGTGTGTTGGCCAGAGATAAAGCATTTATAGAGACAGACATGTGGGAATTGCGGCTAAATGGGACAGACAGACTGAAGAGGAGTATACTCCATCTAGTTAAACGCCTTCTGCTGCCGCCCCTCTCTCGTTTTTCTCAGACACTTTCTGTTCTCATTTATTTTGCGTTGGGTCTTCTTAATAATAAGAAATAATGTCATTTCGTGTCTATTCGTATATGGCCTATTGTCTATGTGGTGTGTCCTTGGACCACGGCATATAAAGTCCTTCGCTTTTAAAAGACTGCCAACTAAAATATTTATGCGACAAAACGACAATTTTGGATTTATGTATGTGTAGCTAAACCAACCGGCAGAATACAGGACTCTGACTAGGACTAAAAGTAGCTGAGTTTCACTTTTTTGTCCCATACATATATATATTTTTTTGTGCTTTTCTACTTTTTTTCTCTATTTTATTTTTTTTTTTGTTTTGCTGAGCAGGAACTGCTCCATAAATAGCACCGCCATGTCAGAGACTTTTGCTATGTGTGCGAATTTATGTGTGGATATGTGGACATGGGCAGGAAATTGTGTGGGCTGAAAAGGAAGGAGGCAAAGGATAACAGAAATGATGGGCTTGGTTATATGAGTCCTTCCGTTGCGGTCTGAAACTGGGACAGCAAATTAAAGTGCTCTACATTAATTGGAACTACGCTTTTGATGGATGTCGGCATTTTTTTTTCTTTCTGTTTTCCTTTATTTCGTTTTGTCGGAAAGAGACTTTATACAGATTCGAATGCGGTATTTAGTCCTCCTGTATGAATATCAATATTTTTGGGTTCTTTATTTATTTATGAGTGAGTACAAATTTGATACCAAGTCAAATTTATAGCTTAATATATTAGGACCTTACTCAACAATTCAACATTCCCGGACAATTTATGCCATAAATAATTTTTATA
Organism: Drosophila emarginata; assembly: GCA_037075365.1. NCBI lineage: Eukaryota > Metazoa > Arthropoda > Insecta > Diptera > Drosophilidae > Drosophila > Drosophila emarginata. The sequence continues at coordinate 1,665,139 of JBAMCD010000012.1, forward strand.
CAAATGGCCAAAAATATTTCGCATATGCTCACACATTTTTTTTCCATTCTCCTTTTCATTCATCCATCCTTGCACTCAGCATTTATATGATTTTTCTTTTCTTTCTGGTTCATGCTGAATATGCTTGAGCATTATCCTCCATTTAATGCGATGAATCATTTTGGGGTTGGCCATCATAAACAATCTTTGACTTCAGTTACTCTGCTCTCTGTGTGCGTGCTCATAAAACGTCATCCGAATGGCAAAAGCGGAAATTTATGCGAGCCATCTTCTTTTTCCTTTGCTACTTCCTGTTGATGCAGAAAATGGTGTGCGAAAATAAGAATGAGAAGATAAAAATGCGTGTCAAGGGTTTTTTTTTTTTTTTGTGACATTGCTGATCAAAAATGTCGATTCTAATAACTAAAAAATGCAATATTCAGGTTTATTCACAGATGGTGACCCCGACGATTGTCCTTGCAATTCAAGCATTTCAATTGATTGCCCATTTGGTCCTTTTTACGCTAATTCTTTAATAACAATTTTTGGGATTCTAGTAAACTGAAAAGTAATATTCAACTAATCTCCGGATAGTGACTCTGATATTTGTCCTGAAATTGTCAAGCATTTCAATTGGTTTCTCTCTTACGTTCTATCCATGTCTCAGTCTTTTTTGTGTTTTTCTGAAAACATTTTTCACTCAACTGTAAGTTCTTTGCATTTTTTGTGTCCTCAATTTTTTCCGCCTGCAGTCATTTTGCCTTTTGTCATTTAGTCATTTGACAAAAATGTGGCCAATTGGAAATTGCAGCAAAAAGAAAAGAAGCGAAAACGACAGACAACGAAGACAAGATAATTGATTGTTTGATTCAATCGCAAAATCAAATGTTTCCCTCAAAGGAAAACGCATTCGAACATTGAAAATTGGTTACAAATTCTGATTAGAAGCGGCAATAAAAAAAAACGAAAAGAAAAACAACAAAAAATTGCCAAATGTTCTATGGAGAAGGAAGAGGGACGAAGTGGGGCAATGGGTGTGGCATCTGTACTACATACAAATTGAATTGTATTCCATTGCCAGTTCTGCTGTGGTATGGGATGGATGAGAAAACAAAGCAATCAGTCAATCAGCAGAAGAAATATCAGAACTGGCGAAAAACAGAGAAGACAAAAATAAATGTTGGCAAGGCAACTTAGGAAATAATTGAGAATTGAAAGAGTTTTCCCAGTTTTTCTCTCCGGTGCAAAAGTGATGGATGGGATAATAAGTGTAAGGTATTCGACTTGTAAGCTAAATTACCTTAAATATAACTAATTAACAAGCTTTTCTTTTAGAATTTTGTATTTTCTTCACTTATTTTGTTCTTGAGAATTTGAATAATGAATGAATTTGATAAATCTATTAAATAAAAAGATTAAATTTCTTAGCCAATTATTTTTATTTTTCTAGTGCTAAATTTACTTTCGCAAAAAATTTAGATTCTATAAAGGAGTGCAGTTTCGGTGATACAATATCATCTATTTCTGACAAGAATGACATACTGAATCCAAATATGTCTAAATGCGATGCAGTTAAATTATGCTGGCAACACAGAGCAAAGTAGACCACATTTGATTAATAAAATATTATATTAGATTTTTAGAATATCAAAAATTGGTGTTTACTATAGTTAGTGGGATAAAGAAATATTGACACCTAATTTAACACCCTAAATTTGTTCAATGTTGTCCTCCCAGTATCTTAAACACATATTTGTGCAATAAATTTGAATTATTATTTTAGCATACAAACAATTCTGAGCAATTAAATTTTGCATTGAAATTTAACTTAAATATGGCCCAGTTTCATAATCTAAACAAGCTGATTCAAGAGTAAGTAAAATATGAGGTATTTGTACCAAATTCGAACAGACAACTTAAGTTTAGTTAATAATCGAGTCTAACATTATGTATCTCAAAATAGGCTTAAAGTAAGCTTCAATTAGAGTCCGTAATCATTTAAGTTTTAGTTAAACTTCATCTAATTGTGTGTGTTCATAATGTGTAATATTTAGTAGTTGAAATTCAAATTTGTTTCTTTTTTTCCATATCAAAGAATCGTTTCTTTTTGTGTGAACGATATTGCCACATCTTAACTCGCTTTTCCACACGATGAAGCAAAGCCCCAGAGGTCCCCCCACCATGTTCTCCCTATCGTTATAATATGTAGTATATGATGAGTGGTGTATACATATACTGTTGCCCACATTTTACATTATACATTTCATCATTTTGCCAATTTCGGGTTTTTCAATCAATTTGGCCACAAGAGAAAAAAAAAAAACTCAAACGAATTCATTCATTTGCAATTTTACATTTTTGCCAATTACAGCACAGCTGATTGGATTGTTGTATCTCTATCCCGCTTCCCTCTCTCTCTCTCTCTCTCTCTCTCTCTCTCACTGTGTGTCATGCACATTCCATCAACTCAATTAAATCGAACTGCAATTCATATTCACCTGTTTTCCCCAGGTTTCCACATATTTCACATTGTTTTTTTTTTTTATTTTTTTTTCTGTTTACATGTGTGCACGTGTCTGTGTGTTTGTGTGCTCTCCTTTTTTGATATTCATAATAAAAATATCTTTAAAATTCGGAATTCATATTACAGATTACAAATTCGCAGCATGTTTGTCATTCCAGCGATTTTATTTTCAGCCATTTTTAATTGCATTGTATTGCTGCTGTTTGTTGTTGTTGGGTTTTCTTGTACCGCTCTCTCTCTTGTTACTCTTTCACTTTGTTTCTCCATTTCTCTATCACATTCTCATATACAGAATCGTTATGTATATTTGGCATTGTCCTTTATTTGATTTCAGTTTCATTTCGAAAATTTGTAATGCTCGACATGTCCTTGCCTGTTCCTGTTCCGTTTCATTGTCTGCCAACCTGTCGGTATGTCAGTCTGTATACGGTTGCTGTTGCTGCTGCTGGTGCTGGTATTCTGCGAAGGATAATGAAACTATGCGCTGTCGTCATTTTGTTTGTTTTACACGGTTGTGCCACTCCCACTCCATGACCCTCCCCATTCTCAGATCATCAGTCCTGACTATATAGTTGTTATTCTGCAGTCATGTGTAAGCTTGACTTGGCGTTTGATTATGGCCAGGTTTGACTGTACCTTTTTCGCATCCTCTTTGGCCACAGTCAGACCGACCGACTGTCATTGTATTGCCATTACCGAAGGCAGACGATTCTGGTTTACTGCGGTCTGCGGCATTTCAATTTCAATTTTAATGCTGGCAACAGAAAAAGCACAAAACAAAATACACTAGCAGCAAACGAATCGAAAATCTTTATGCTCCAATATTTACTTAAGATGACTGGCATACAGTCAGGGGAATCTGCGGTACAGGGAAACAAAGGGAAGGTGTCAATAAGAAAAAGACAAACACTAGTCAGACAATCGATAGACTAACTAATTTTAAATTTTGTTCAGCAATTTGTAAGAAAAGACATTCCCTACAGTGGTTCACGATCTGCATACAATAATTTGAAAAAATAAATGCTTAACAAATATTTCAAATTAAATATACAATAAAAATATAAAATAACACATTGTCATACGATATAAATTAGGCCATATCTAAGATTTGATATTTGTGATATAATAAAAAAAAAACTTATTGTACATAGTCAATTTAAATATTTTTGGAAAATTACTTACACAAATTTGAGAAACTGTAGAAAAAGAATTGTTTCATGTTAAACAAAACATAGATTTTTAACTTATACTACCCTAAACTCCATTTAAGCAGAATATCAGAACTCATTTTATTACATAGTTTTCTATTAAGTTGTTTGGCACATTAATTACAGCTTTCAGTGATGCTTTGTACCACTGTTCACAGAAGCTTTCATTTCAAGCAGTCGAAATTTTCATTAAGCTAAACACTTTGTCACGCCCCTTGAGACATTAATGCTTCGCCTCATTTAAAAAAAAAAAAAATCAAAAAGAAATGAAAAATGTCACAACAAATTTTCATTTAGAGAACAGGGTGACACCCGACGACAGCCCCATGGGGGGCGGCGAAGGGCAATGGCCGGAAAATGCAATGAACCATTAGACAAGCGATCGCGAGACGATCTCAAGCTGTGCTAGCTAAAGATATACAAATTAAAAATTTGTATGTTAAATGAGGCAAAAAAAAAATGAAATTTTAATTTCCCTTATTCATTTAACTCTTTCTCTCGCTCTCGCTATGCGCTTTCTTTCTCATGGTTGAATTTACCATTTAATTTTAGTGTCAATTGCCAGTGTCAAAATCGTCTCCGTAATATTTAGCATACGCCGCATTGTCCGGCTATTGGGAAAATTGTGAAATTGTCTGTGCTTGCTGACAATTCGATTAAGTTGAACAATTATCAGAATATTAAATCGTGTTGCTATCGTTCCTCAACTATCAGCGCATTAAAATGTCAATTATAGTGGATATAATATAACATCCTGTCATATACGCCGCCCCATTCCTCAACTCAATACATCGGCCATCTAGATTAATCCAAATTTTGTGTGATTTATTTAAATTTTTGTTATACCCTTTGTAACAAAATGCATCCATACACTTTTAGCCAAGACTTTTGCAACTTTGAAAAAGAAAGAAAAATTGTCTAAATAAAGAACAAAGTGATTGTTTAATCAAAATAAGCTGTAATATATTTTACTAAAATTTTTGAAATAAATCTCCAGAAGTGTACATTTTTTATACTGTCAATAAAAATTAAATCGTTCAGCTATATCAAAGACTTTTAACTCAAAATTTTATTTGGGCTTAGTAAGTTTTTATGTTTCATAACATATTTCAAAGACTTGCTAGCTACAGTCACATAGTATTCCAATAGAATAATATATTTTATTAGAATAATACATTTGATGAATTTTATAAGATGCCAATATAAGATGTGCAATAAATTACATTCGTGATCTACAATTTATTCTGCAAACGCTGTAACCATAGGCCCGTGAAATGGGATTCCACAAATACATAAATCGGTCCATGCATATGGAAATTCAATTCTATTCACCAGAGACTAAGAAGGAAGTTCTAGGCTTATTGATACATTTTTTGAAACACCTTTGGGACATCTGTGTGAGCATCTCCTGGCCGATGGCCCCCAATAATCTGCTGTTTCACCTGGGATATCAGTAGTTTATCTTTATCAACATTACCCATAGACATTTCTTTTAAAATATATATTTTTTACAATATTACATACAAATAATATGGTATAAATATATATATTTTCTCACAAATATAATGATGGCATTTTAATATGAAGAAACTTGCAAATAATTATTGGTGCTATATCTAGGATTTTTCATTTACATACTATAAAGTTATCTTTAACACAAAATTTGAAAAATCGAAAATAATCTGAGAATTATTGTACGACTTCATATATGGCATTTCTTATCGATTTCATTATAAAGACAGGCGTATATGTATATGTGTTGGTCTAATTTTCACTTATGTTCGTAAAATAAATATTTAAAATATTATGATAAAGACAGAGTTTCCCTTACTTGCGCAATTTAGGAAAATGAAAGAATTTTTTTCTTTTGATTGTGATTGAATGTATTAGAGCGGGAAATGCCCTTTTGTGCATTTAAAAAATATTTCAAAACTATATATCGCTAAACTACTATTTTGTACATTTAACTTAAAACTTCACTAGGCCTATGCCATTTGACTAATTTTCTAATATTCTTTAATATACATTTATTATTAGAGAGTATATAAACTGCGACTAGAATAACAGTGGCCTGGTTTTCAGAATTTTTTAATTCACAGCATTTTGTTATTTATAATAGAAAACATTCAGCTGGGCTTTGTTTTTCATGTGGCAAACAACAAATAAAAATTTAATGAAATTTTCACTAGATGACAATATCAAATAATTTGTTGCTCAAACAGAAATGGCAATTTAAAACTCATTTAAAATTTGCAATCCGAAGGAATAAACATTTATATGTGCATACATATATGTGTATGTATATAACTATGTTTATGATATGTACATGCATATATTGAGAGTGAGATTATATATATACATATTTGCAAAAATCAACAGCCATTGTGATTGACCGCAAAATCAATTTCAATTGTCATCAAAGTCAAAACAGGATGAGAAAAATCAAACAAAGAAAAAAAAGAAAGGAAAAGAAAAATCCAAAGCAAAAATCATAATAAAACTTTTTGCAACAAGAAAGTACAACAAAAACTTTTGGTACAGGAAAAACTTTTGCCACTTTTTTTTCCCCTCTTGCTATGTGACTTAAGAAGCAGCCAGGCAAGCTAGACCAAGTCAGGCAGATGTAGACTCTTGCTCGTGGTCTTGGATTTGGTCTTGCTTCTGGTGTTGGTGGTGGTGTTGATCTTAGTATTGGTGGTTCCTTCTTGACCAGGAGTGGGCAGTGCGTGCCTTGAAGTTTTTGCGGTCCAGACAAAAAACATAGACATTGCTGATGGAGACGACCGACTACTACGATGTCGTGCTGCGCAACTAATGAAGCTGTTTCTTTGGACTACACTAACCCGCAAAGTAGACGAATAACACCTGAATCCTAACATTTCACTTAATTTCTCTTTTCTCCCTCAGATGGCCATCATTTGGTTTTAACCACTGGTTTTTTTTTCCAGTTTGAGAGCTTTAATACAGACCACATTTTATTTAATATGTCCATCAAATGACATTTGATTCAATTTTATTTGCTTATTTTTGCCACTGTTAATTAAAATGAAAATAAATAACAATAAAATGGCTAATTCATAGATGAAATCAATTATAAATATAAATACGTGATGTGTATACATATATTTGTTGACTCCCGCTGAGGTTAATGTTAATTAAATTAAACTTTAAATAATCAAGCAAAAACAGAATGTATTCCTTAAAATTCGGAAGTGAAACATTTCTGTGACCGCACATAATTATAAAAAAATTATTTGATAATATTTTTAATTAATTGAAAACCATATGAAAGTAGTTTCAAAGCTTTTGCAAGGCACTTGTAAAAAACCTTTTAATGTATAATAGAATAAATTTTTAATCTGCAAGCTGGAAAAAGTTAAATTTGATCATAGGCGCTTATATTGTTATATTAATATTATTCAATTATAATGACGATTAATGAAAATTTAATTAGTAAACATTAGTGAATAGCAGAAAAAATTGTTAACTTTTACATAGTTAATAGCACTAGAAACACTTACTCAAAAATTATTAAATTATTGATTAGAAGTTTATGTAAAATGGGGATATTTAAAAAAAAAAACAATATTGCCGATAATTTAGATATATTTCATAATATGTATAAATTTTGTCAAGGATATTTTGTTACTCCTTACAATTCGTAAGCTCTAAGGCATATCAACATTTATTCCCATAAAATAGTAATGGTTAAAAAGTATGCTGTGCTGAATTTATCTGGAAATTTAAAGAAGACTAATTTCGGTTTTATAAATAATGTGAAAAATTTCATACCTCATTTCATAAATAAATAAATAATTGGTTTTAGTTTAACTTTAACTGGCTTAAACCCCTATAAGTGACAGAATACTAAGGAGTCGATTTATGTTCAACGCTGTCCTGGAGAAAAATTTCCTAAATAACCTCGTTAGGTTTCGAAACAAACCGGTAAGAGGAAAAATATTTTAAAAATACATATTTAATTTTAATAATAGCGTCATTTTTTACTTTTTACCCTAACTCCGCCATTTATTATCTATTTTTTCATTTTAGAAGTAAAGCGATTTGCAATTGGGATAAGTTTAATTTGAGCCGGGATTCTTTGATATATACGGTATCTTAGATTTGTCTTTTGTCGACTGAATTGAGCATTTTACAGTGGCCTTTAAAAGGTCTATTCAAATAGTGAATAACTACTGCATATGCAATAACAAAAAAAAGATTCATTTATAGATTCCATTGAATAAAATTGACAAATTAGGAAACAACAACAAAAAAGAATCCGATTTATCAATAATTCAAAATGTTGGCAAATTTAATTCCCTAGCTACTTGAAAAACAATTGTTTTCTCATAACTACATATATAAAGTTTAAACATTTTGTAGTCTGTAAATTGATTATAGTAGTGGATTGGGTATTTTTTTTTAAGGGAATGGATGGAGTAACGAAATTGTGACCCAAACATCCGGTGCAAAAATATTTATGTATTTGTGCAACAGGAAGAAAGTTGAGCCTCGGGAAGCCAGGACAAGGCAGTTTCTATAGCGGAAATTGATTTCGCTTTGAAGGCAACATAAGAAGTTTGTTTGTATATATATATATATATACATATATATATGCTTATGTATACATATGTATTTATATACGTATACGTACATTTGTATGTAAGTATGCGAAAGCTGCACCTACCCAGGCTGGGGACGATGAGGACCAGTCAGGGACATAACGCACATTTCCTGCGACAAATTTGCCAGCCAAAAAGGATGTGAAAAGAAGCCCAACAGCAGAGCGAGAGAGAAAGAGGAAAATGGAGCTGGGAGCTGGGCATGAGAGGTACCTTTTAAGCGAACTTTGACTTTTTGTTTGGCACTCAATTTATGGGTCTATCGAGTTTGCTGTTGGCGGCGAGAAAGTTAACTAAAAGTGCACATAAACAAGGCTTTCAAGTCAATTTTAATAGCAAACAATACAAGTTTGTTGTTCATATATTTTTTTTTATGACTATCGATCGATCGCTATGGCTTAAATACCATAATAAATTTTATTTTTATGAAAATAGAAAATTGACATAAAAAATAAAGTTTAATCAACATTTTAGTACCCATTTTAATATCCAAAATGTAATGTTCAGATAAACGCGTATTAACTTTTTAATCAATATTAAGAGCCAAATCGTTAGTGCGATAAGAAGAAAATTAAATTCGAAATGTAGTTTCATAATGACTTCAAATGTAAAAGGGTATCTAAAAGTCGGCCCTTTGATTCAAAGTACGTCTTGATTTTTATTGTCATTTATGCTTTTTGCAATAGTGAAAACAGCATTTCATTTTGTATATTGAAATTTATGCGCAGGTCAAGTCCACATACACACACATGCATATCTGGGACTCATGTCCTGGTAGCCAGGGCCAGGACATGATGCTGTTTTTGCTGTCCAAATATTTATATTCATTGTGTCAGAGTGTTAAAGCGATAAAATGCAGTGTAAATACAAAAATCTCTCACACTTCGTCTTTGGCATATTGCCACCCCCTGCCCCATATACTCCTTTTAGTATGTGATTAGTTGGAATGCCAAGAGAGGGAGGAGGTAGTTGTGGGGGCGGGGGAGTATTTTAGTTAGGTTTTGGCCTGTTGACCACAGCAACCATTGGAATTATTCATGCATTTAATTTTTGTGTAATTTGCAGCAAGCAGTAGAAATTTGGTTGCAAAGTGAAGCTAACCAACAAACCAAAACGTTTTCATCCTTACAAGGATATTCTAAACATACTGGCAGACCCTTTAGTTGCATTTAACCCTTGGTTATGGACTTGGGGCTATACAATTTAATTTCTATAGCTAACACATACATAGCTACACATACATTTCAGCTCAATCTCCGTGGGGCAGTGAAAGTGTTTAGGGAAATGGTTTACAAATAAATATATATAGTACACACAAAAGGAATGAATTTGACAGGAAATTTGAAAATGCAGTTTACTGGTGACACTAGTTTTAATTGGTGGTTAATTTTAGTTGAAAATTTCAATCCAATGAAACTTTGTTGAGATTTCTTCAAAACTTTTGTAAAAGTTAGCTATTTTCGAATTTATTTTCTATTATAAGTTAATTTATATGGATTACCCATCTGTTAGTTTGACCTTCTATTCATATTATTTTAATCGACTAACTTTGAAATATATTTTGCCAGTTATGATAATTATATTATAGTGAAATTATTCCCATAAAAACCAAGAAATTTTTTTTCTTAACTCAATAGATCAACACTTTCAAGGAGACGGTAAAACACTGTCCTTTGTTGTTAATCTATGAAGATTATCGATGTTATAACATACCAAAAAATAACACTGAAATATAATTTCTATGCTTTTCAATCGTGTGTTTTATTTTCTGAGAAATAAAAATTAAAATAATAAATTTTTAACTCCCATTTTTAAACTCAGAAAGTGCATACATAATAATTTTCCCCTAATTATCAAACATTTAAAATTAAAAGTAGATATGCAAATATTATTTTTCCCTTAAACCACAGACCATTTGGAGTTATCACCTATGAGAATCTTCAGTTTGTTTGCCTTTCACTGAGCTCATTCTGCATGTTCTCCACTAATTAGTGAATTGTAAATTTCTTAAAATGAAACCAAACCAAACTATAGCCCAACGCAGTGTTTCTCACATTAATTATTTTTGCATCTTAAATATTGAGAACACAGCAGTTATGATAATTTTGCACCAGCACCGCCCCTTCCCTCTTTTATTGGGACGGGCTGCGACCAGTTGAGCTCAGCTGAGCCAAGTTTATTCACTCAGTAGTACAGTAGAATGAAAATATGTGGTAGTAGCTGCTGTTAGTAGTCAACCAGCGGTAAGTACCTGCCGTATGCATTACAAGTAATTTCCTTAATGATGTTGCACCGATGTGGCATTATCTTGTTTGTGGGTCTTCTACTCCGGCTCCTGCTCCGGTACTAACGCTGGTTGGTTTGCTATATGGCTCCGCCTGATGATAATTTATGCAAAATATATATGGCAGCAGCCAAACGAAGCTTCGCATATGCATGATATGCCAGAAGTCAGTACAGACAACCAGAAACAGAGTCGGAGTTAGAGTCAGAGTCAGTGTTGGGTCTTGGTCTCGGGTCTCTCAGTTGCATGCATGCAAAACTTTCACAGATTTCATTTGGTCTGCCTTGTTTGGGGTGTCTGTGTGGTCCAATTTACACGATTTCGCTCCTCCACAACCGTCCACTTGCCGCTCCTCTCGTTTTACCTGCTTGTAGACGTTGATTCTAATGTCGTACCCCCTAGTTGGCTTGTTCACCTCCCCGCATTTATGGTTGGTTGGTTAGTTAGTTAGTTAGTTGTCTGTGCAGTGAATTAACTAATGACCAAGTTCGCAATGCGACCGACAGGCCACTAAGGGGGAGGTAAAAACGGGGGTGTGGACAGAAGGTACTGAGAATTGTGGCCTCGATTGCACTCAAGCGTGTTCTACACGAGTAGTATAGGTAATTAATTTGCTTAATTTATAGATTATGTTTGAAAAATTATCACATTAGCCACTGATTAGAAGTGGAAACGTGATTAGGAATTACAATTACCATATAGTTGCTAACAGGAAAAGCATTCTACATATTACTTGAGAGGTTGATATTATTTAAAGACTATTCCGATATTGCATAATACGTGTACTCTTTATTTCTCTAGAGATTTAAAACGTTAAAGTAAAGTTTTGAACAGACACTAAGCATTGAATGTGTTCCAGCTTGGGAAGAACAGATCTTTCACAATAACTGTTCAACAATATGTTTTCTTGGCAATTATTAAATTTGCAATCTTTTAAAATTGTAGTTGAAAAACATTATCCTAACCAAATTTAGATTTCTTGAGTTTTAATCAGATCGGATGATCACGTTAACAATGCACATTTAATAGAAGCAGGAAAGTCAATGTTTTAGACACTGTCCTACGTAATAATTTAAGTTAAATTACTTTTGAAATATTTTGAATGAATTTTAATAATAATAGAATATTCTTCATGTCTATGTTTCATGTTAGTATAATATTTTAAGTTGAAGAATCTTTAATTTTATTTCTACACTTTTACTTTTTTATTAGATTGGGGAACGTTTTCGAACACTGTCTCATCACTTAATGTCTTAACAATATATATTTCTATCGATATTTCTAATATGTAATTTTACCATTAAAACCAATTTAATTGGAATTATATAAAAAAACATTTTACTTACTTTACTATTTATTATTAATAACTTGTATTCTGTTAGTTTTCTGTTGCTATATCTACTAATTAGATAAAGCTTTTAAGCTAACTGAGGCTATCGCTGTCTTTTGCTGATGACACTATCAATTACGTTCCATATCGCTTTCCCATGAAGGAAAGAGAGTACTTTTTCGCATCCATTATCCCTGAGCATTTTACAAGTGTTTAACGTCTAATTAAGTGGCTGAGCATAGAAGTACTTGTACTAAGTTTGTATGAGTTTGTGTGGGTGTATGTGTTAAAAACAGTAGTCGAAGCAGTCGAAGTTTGTTTTCCTTTTAGCACTTTATACTTATCGCAGCTCAAGCAACGCGTTTTTAATTAAGTTTTTGACACTTGCAGTCTGCAACTTACATCAAGAGTTTCAGTTTGCTTTGATGAAACATAGAAATTCCAACAGGATGGTTGCCACAAAAAGGTCCATTCTCTATTTATTGCTAATGCAATTTGTTAATATTTACCAAGAAATAAGTTGAATCGTTTTTTCCTCCAAGCAATTAATATTAAAATCTTAATATATTGATAGCCGGAATCAAGTTTACATTAAATTAAATGTTAAACACTTTTGCATTTGTGGTAAAAGGATTTCCTTTAATTACAAGATTCTTTTGATATCTGCCCCAAAGCAATTCCTCTACAAATTTCTATGCCTTTGTGTTTTATAAACCTTTGACATTTTTCCGTAAGTTGCATAAAATAAATTAAGAACTGCAAAATAAGCAAAACACAACAAAAAAGAAAAGAATACAAACACCTTGCATTTTCATCTTTCATCGTGTCACTTTCGTCTTCTGTCTAAAATAAATGAGCGAAGTGGGTTGAAACCACCCAAAATTTATTAAAAAACTAGCTTAGGCAGTCAGACGTTTTAATACTCTTATAAGGATTTTTTGGACTTCTGTGTTTAGTGTATTAAAATCTTAAGCAGTATAAAGAATGGAAATAGGTATTTGAAATTGAAGAGAAAAATAATTTTCCTTTTTTTAATGTCTCGCAAAATTTCAAGGCGATCGGTTTAAAACTCCCGAAGTTATTGATTAGTTGGACGGCTCTCTTTTACTACTATAGCTTTAAAGGCTTAACTATTCGCTAAACCATTTTATCAATTTAAAAGACAGATTTTCCAATTTGTCATACATATAAAAAAGGTTTGTTAGTTTTCAAAATTCTCGGACGACTTTAAAATAAAAGTCACATTTGGTAAGATATATTAAGCTCCGGGACTCAGTGGAAAAATACTGTTCTGAAGTCCTCCAGTTCGAGAAGCAGTATAAAAAATAGAAGCTAAAAAGTTTTTGGCGATTCTTTCTTATTAAAAATAAGTCTATGTAACAGATCTGCAGATCTTATCCAATATATTGTCACATGTTGAATTACATTTTGTGGCAGTGAAAATTGAATTTTATGCTACAATTTTGATTTTATACGAAAGAAAGTACTTTTTTTTCTGTTATACAAAATACAGGCCAAAAAATGAATATAACATTTTGTGGAAGGGTATACAAAGCACTTTTCGAGCTCAAGTGCTTTGGGAAATAGCCTTTGATGTGCAGCTGGCAGAAGGAACAGCAGCAGGAGTAACAGCAATTGCTGGAGCAGAAGCTAAGGTCCTTTGGCATATTTTTTTATTTTTGCTACCCCTCCTCTGTTTTGTTCATAAACATAAACACATGACAGGTAAAAGGAGGCGTCAAAGTGAAGTCTGAAGTGGCGGTGTGTCAACAAAGGGTTAAAATATGCGGTTATACTTCCCTCACGTGGCCTGTCATTGGGTTTAATTTCCGGCAGACGGCAGCAATGACATATACATACATTTATCTCCTCACTGGAGGCATCCCGCCTGGAAACTAAATTGAAAATTCTTTTGCCAAAAGGAAGAATAAAAAAATAAAAACTGGGTCAGAATTGTCGAAAACTACTTATGTATATACATACATGCAATCAGATACAGACACAAGGAGTGGGAGGCAATGCTAGGCAAGATTCGTCTTCGATTTCTTTTTTTTTTTTTTTTTTTTTGATTATTTTATTTGACATTTTTACAGCACAAGCACATTTGGTTGCTCCTTCGGGGTGCCCCCTCCAGTTGTGCCTTCATTGACATATTCTCGGGCTTCCTGCCGCGAGGCCCTTCGATTCTCTTGACATTTTTATGTTTTATTGTTTTCTGCGTTTTTTCTTCTCTGCCGTTTATTCGGCTCTGAAAATATTTGAATATTAAAGTGATTTACTGGACAAGTTGAAAAATGGTGAAAAATCGTTCGTGTTGCACACACATACGCACATTTACACAAATGTTTCCCCCTTGGCCCTATGTAATCCATAAAACGTTTTAATTAATGACAACAATATGTGGCGTTGTTTTTGATGTCACATGGCCCGATGGAGGCGGAGAGACAATTTTCGGTGTAGTATTTGACATTCGTCTGCGATTTGCGTGAAATGGGCTTAGGTAAGTTCCCTTCTTTTTTTTTTTTCCTTTTTTGTTTCTTTATTTTTGTTGGAAAATCATTCGAATGGAACACGAAACAGGCGTTCAATATATGTTAGTGTTTGTGTGCGTCGGTGTCGTCTTCATGTCAATGAGTTATGTTTTTTCTTCGTCGTTGACATTGTGTGGGTGTTGAAATGGAAAACCGAATTATGGATAAATGGAGAACCAGCTCAATTAAGATGTAAATTCCATATTTTGAAAATAGTTTTGATTGTCAAATTATTATGATTTCAAAGCAAGAATTTGGCAGCGGAAATTTTCTGTTCTTATTTTTGAGTAGAATGATAAGTTGTTAATGATATTGTAAAAGTATATTCTATATCTTTAAAAATAATAGACTAAAACGTCGAAAAAATGTTTAACTGAACAAAATTTTATGTTTTAAAAGTTGTAATTTGAAGATAGATCACCCAATTACCTTGTTAGTATTCTCTTTATAATTGTATATGGTTTTTCTGTTCAATATTTCTGCCTTACCAAAAATATTACATTTTTCAATCAAAGTTCAATATTATTTTTTCAAAAGTGTCAACTTAAATTTTCACATTCACAATACGGTCGTCTTCTTCAAGAATAACACTGCAGTTCAGGACCTTTCGTTTGTGATTTGAGGGTAGCTAATAATTTGCTATAGTCAAGTTTTTCAAATGAAAATTGTTTTACAACTTCACAATTTGGGAAAAGATATATCTTTAAAATTTCAAAACTTTCACCCAATATTTTTAAATTTCTTTTTTTTTGGCTATGTAACTTCATTATAACTATTGAACCTGTTTTGACCTCTGCTTGTTGCTTATTTGATACATTAATATACTGTAATTTTTTCTTCTAATTTTCAATTGTTTAAACCAACGTTATTACAAGAAATCAATAAAACTAGAATGTGGAATTTAAATAACTCACTTGGGGATGCAAACTATTCAAAACGGGTCCTTTTCAATTTTCACATTCTTCAACTTAACAATTTTCCCTAATTTCAATAGAAAACTGTGACAAATTGACATATCGATTTGCCTGTTTCGCATACCAAGTCACTCAAATCAGCAAAGAGTGGAAGACCGATGATAGGGTGAGAATGAGAAGGAATCATCCTACAACCCAAGCTTGCCGTCAACTCCTTCTCAACTGTCCACATGAACAGGTTGGGTTAAGACAACCTTCTGCTTCCCCTTTTCCTTCTCTGTAGACTCTGCTGCTTCTCATCTTTCAATGCAAAACGATCAATTTCAATCAATCAATCAACTGCTCCCATATCAAAGTCACGCCCCATTCACTCCTTAAGGGCTGGTGGGGGAATTGAGTAGCCACTTAGGCATCACAATCCCTCTAAAAATAAAAAAAAACACAAGAGAAAAGAAGATCTTTGGCCCAAGTTTACACAAATAATTTGTGTTTATTTTAACAGCTATAGGGACGATGAGGCAGTGTAGAATACCAGGATGGAAGAGCTTTCAGCTGGCAGCTGTGACACTTCCCACGCACCACTTAATGTAGAAGAACACTGGACGACTCCGCCTGATTATGCAAAGAAACGTTGCGCGATTGAGTGCCAAAGAGTGGGAAAAAGCTTCACTTGTAATGCGAGACATACTCCAGCGTACGCTTAAAGCCTTAAATTCTCAATCCACACAAAAATGGCCAGCCAATTAGCAGCATTTTGAATGGACATAGCAAGTCGAGTGGTGGGTGGGTCGTAGTAAACATAATTTTGTGTTTAACCGCAGGCATTGCCCAGGCTGTCCAGGCAACGCACTCCAACTTTCGGTTTGTGGTTGTCAGACTCACTGACAAACCTGCCCAGCATTCAGTTGCCAACCCCTAGGCAGGACCACTCTATTCTATTCCAAGCCTACTCCTACTCCCATTCATCGATATCAAGTTATTAATGGCTAATGAAGAGAATAAGCAGGCAAAAACAGCAAAAAAAAAGTAAAGTTACCAACGGCTCAAGTGGCAACTTAATTTGTGAAACAATTTATACTTACAACTAGATGGGGAAGGGACGTGGAAAGTTCGACTTTGCAGAATACCCTGCAAAAGCTTGTATAAGTATTAATTGACTTGCTCTAAGTGGTTCAATATCGATGAAAAAAAAAATGTTACCAAAATTAAATACTTTTGTTTATTTGTGATACAGTTAAATATTTAATTACTTTTGAAAATTTCTGTTGAGACTATAATTGATTGTTACTGCAAATTTTTAGAAATCGGGCTTTAAGTGGTTACAACATTCACATCAACAAGTAAAATCAACTCAAAGAAATATTTTTCAAAGACAGAGAATATTTTGAGTATAATAGAACTAAGAAAATTATCTTTATCTTGATATCCAAGTAGAAAAAAAGAGCAAAAAAGGATTAATGAAGATTAAGTAAAAATATTTAAAACCAACTAAATTATAATTTACATATAACATTTATGGTATCAGAGGGTACTACCATAGCTGTTTAATATTCTTATAAACCTTTTTACATAACCGAAAAAAATAATTTTTGAAATGCATATTTATAGACAACTAATTTTGAAAACTCGGTTATCTTATACATACATATAAATAGTTTTTGTGAATTCTTATTAACAACTTTTGATTTTGCTTGTTCAGTATCAATTTTTTATTATGATTCATTCATTTGTTTATTTATAAAAAATAAATTTTGAATTCGAGTTGTTTCTAAATAGAAAACAAATTTACTGGCAGATTAGATATACCCACTATAAGAACATTAGAAAAGTTGCCAACGGCAAAAGTTGCTGTACCAGTAGCTATCAAATCACCCAATGAGCCACCCAATGGCCCCCAACCATCTCTTCTTACATCTTGTACCCCAACTTCTTTTCCAGCTTCAGCTTTGCCGCCTGTTCCGTATCTTGAACGTCGTCGCTTTTCTGCTCGTTTTGTCACGGGATTTAAATGCAAATTTCTGTCGACATCCGACGCACTAAATGCGACTTGCAAATTAATGAAATGAACCTTTAACTTGAGTTTAACTTGGCGCCTTTTTAGCCAGAGTAAAGAGAGTGGTAAAGAAATGGGGGTAGACGGAGGGAGTGGAATAGAGGGTGATAGAGATAAGGCGCCAGCACCAGGCCAAAGAGGATAACAGCAATTGGAGCATAAACAGCAACAGCAACAACTATGGAAAATGGCGCCCAAGTTTAAACAAAGTTGATTATGCATGCATTAGGTTTCCACAACAGTTGAGAATTTTTGGCAACGCTCATTTCATAGCCACGCCCCTGCTTCTCTTCCTTCTTGCCCCAACTTCCATCCCCACAGCTCGTAACGCCTCCTTGCCATGCCCTTAAAATTTTTGACTTTTTGCATTTTGTTGCGCAATTTTCAGGGCGAAAGTTCAACTTGTCTGGGGTTTTGTTTGTTGGTTTGTTACATTAGCAAGTAGAACAGGCAACACAACAGAAGAGCAAAAGTGGCAAGAGGCAAATGGCAGGCGGTATGAGGCAAATGCTTTATGGTCATGAAGTGCGAAAGTGGAAAATATGAAAAGAAAAATGGTATACGAAAACATGAAGTAAATGGCATAAGTTATGGGCGATGGTCATTGGTTATGGCTATTTGCTAAAAATGTTTTACTATGCAACAAATTTGAAAGGAGGAGCTAGCAAAAAAAAAAAGAAAATATAAGAAAATTTACTAAAATATTTATAACGTTATAGATAGATGTAAGTAATTGGCTTATATTCAAAGAAGAAAATAAAGTTCTTTGGTGTGGCAAAAAATTTCCAGTTCTTTTACATCATGACAAATTCCTCTGATTACTGGCCAATTACACTTTCAGCTGAGTGGATTTACTCAACCCACGGAAATGCTTAAAACCATCCACCAAACAAAGAAAAAAAAACAAACATCCTACAAAAGCTCACTTGATTATTATTTAACCCCTCGGAAACAAATGAAAAACAAAAAAAACAAAAAACAAGAAAAAACCAGCACAAAACAATTTTTCATCTTGTAATTGAATTTTACTTCGCTTGCTTTGCTTTTTGCAACTTTTATTTGTCAGTTCTATTCTTTTTCTTTTTAAACCAACAAAAAGAAAGAAAAAGGTCACTTGAAGACGACTTGCTAGTACCCTATAACACATTTATTTCTATTTTTAAAGTAAAATAAAGTTTATATATTCTTATTCCTACATTAAAGAAATACTGTTTTCTTGAATCCTTTCGTAACAAATGTTTGTTTTATTCATATATTTCATCATCCGACTTTAACAACATAAGTTAGAGAAATTTGGTTTAAAATTTGATAATGAAGAAATGTATTTTGTACTTGTATGTACATACTTATTTTTGTTTCCACAAAGGAAATGATAGATAGCCTTTGGACCAATGTATCAAATAAACTTAATACTAAACTTATTTTGCTACATTGATGGTATTTAAATTCCTGAATTAAGCATACCCTTTTCATCTATATATGGAGGGTATCAAAAAAAGAAAGCCATAAATGCGTGGCAAACTTTTTAATTACTTTATATGCGATTGTTTTTGTTGTTGGCTCTGTTTATTTAAATAATTTTTCAATTGCTGTTTTTTTTTGCCTTTGCTTTTGTTGAATTATTATCATAAATTTTTGGTGAGCTTTTCTCGCATTTGTTTGGTTGTTTTTCATCCTAATTAGAAGTGGGTTGGCCTGCCCTCTGCCTGTGCATCTGATTTGGCCTTGTACGTGTCAGAGAAGTTTTTCCATAAACTTTTATCCCCCTTACATTTTTCGTTGATTGCTTTGACACTTTTAAGAATTTTTCTTTTTCTTTCTTGTGTTATTTATTTCTGTTTTATTCTGCAATTGAATTGTTTAATAAAATGAAACATGGATATGATTGTCAGGCATTGTTTTTTTTTTTCTTATATACATTTTTTTGTGGATTTCCATTTGTGGGAGTGAACAAAGTTTTTTGATACCCTGCAACATTGGTAAAAATGGGTATATTAAAATTATTTGAATTGTTAACAGCAATTTAGGAAAGTGTTAAACATTATACATAGTATATAGTCGATCATTATCAACAGCTAAGTTATATGAGGGACGAAATTTAGGAAATAAACCGATCAAATTTATTTACGTATCTAAACTAACTCTTATAATAAAAACAATTATAATTTTTCCAGATATTCAAATATACAAAGTTTTCTATGCAAATTTTATTTATGTATGATACACGATATCTTTGAGTCGATACTTAGGCCTAAAAAACAGTTTAATTTTTGTTGTTTAAATGCAAACAAAGAAAAGAAAGAAAATAGTATGATAACCTGAATAGGGGTAAAATATGATAAAAGTGAGATTTTTGTTTAAAAGTTTTGGGTTTGGTTCATGAAAAAATGAGATTAACTTGATTTTTTTTTATATTTTTGTACATTGTATATCAGACTTTTTGGAATGTAAATGGATCTCCTGTAAATGATAAATAATAAATTGAAAAATATTTGAAACTTGAGTAATGTTAAAATTTTAAACCATCATAAACGACGAATTAATCCCCAAAACTAATATTGGTGCTGTGATTATTTCATTAGAGAATTAATCTCTAAACTGAAAATTGAAAAATATAGATATTATAGAAGCTTGAAATCTAAAATTAACCAATAGAGATACCTCTCATATAGATAATTATAAGCGACATAAATAAAAAGTAATCTTATTAAAAATTGTACAAATTAGTATATGATACAATGGTATATGTATTTATATTTTAAGTCTAAAATTAAATTGATTAAACAGTAAATTAAATTTGTTTCCTGAAACACATGAGTTAGAGTTGTTTAGACAATCTCTTTGATCAGTCTACCAAATGTAATATGAATGACTTTATATATATTTTATATATATATTTATATATATAAAAACTTTGCATTTCCAGATCATTAATTGGCACAGAACTGTGAACATTTTTCCTCTCCCTGGTAAATATTAGGAGCTTGACCTTCTAACACAAAACCAGCAATAACAACAAACAACTGTAGAAAACTGTGCAGAGCAGACTAGAGGGAAAACCAGGCATTAAATAAGGGTTAGGACTGCCAACTTGCTGGTAAACTATTTTCCAAGCATTCCCCTACTTCAAAAAAATAGAGACACGCTCCTAAAAACTTTCTAAAACTGCACAAAACACACACATAAAGAGAAAGAGGGAAAACTTGCAGGGAAATTGATAAAATTTCTTAAAGTTGCCCTAGGGGAGACACATTCCTAAAGATCTCTACTAACCCAAAATCCATTTCCCAAGGACTTTAAAGATTCTGAAGCTAAAGCAAAGCGCATAATCATTTGCAAGTCTCATTTGTGCTAACTAGAGGGGGACGTTAGTGAATAAAAGTGGCAGTGGTAGGAGACATACGCGAGCTGCAGATGCGAAATTTGCATTTAAAACTGTTGACGGCATTTTATTAAGTTGAAGATAAAACCAGAAAAGCCACAAACTAAAAGTAAAACACGAAACTTTTGCCAAAAGCTGCCGAGCGAAGCTGTGAAACGCCACCAAAACAAGCAATCGTCGTGGAGAGAGGAGCGTGCAGCTAGCGGAGAGAATCCGCAAAATGTCGGGGCACAGTGGTTTGCAATTATACAAAGAAAACAAAAGACAAACCTCTTCTTTTCTATGTTTCTTTTTGCTATAAACTTTAGATTGCCTATTCTTAGCTCATATTTTCATTGTTCTATTAACTTTTTAATTATTGTCAATTAAAGAATTATAGGAAATAAGAATTGTTATATAAAAATATAATAATTACTAATTTGATTCTATACTTTTTGCGTTAGCTTATTAAATGGGAAAATAAAAAAACATAAAATAATAATTCTTTTTGTTACTTTTAACCATTATATAATATTTAAATTATTTTTTTTACTTCACAGAATGATATTTATTCACTTATTTATTAAAACTGTTTCTCTAGTTCTTAAAATTCTCACTAAATTAAGGGAATAATAAAAAAAAAAATGTTGAATTAAGTTTGATACTACTTATCTATTAATTTTTTATATATTGTCAATGTCCATTTCATTTTTTTTTTGTATTCCTGAGACCACTGTGCAACAGTGCTTTGTGGTTCTGTTAGTGAGTTGTAGGTCCTGCTGCGCCCTTCTCGGTGGTCGTCGACGGTCGACTTTGTGTTGTAAAGGGATATGTAACTTGTGGGCTGCCTTACACATTTGCCTCCATCTCTTGTACTTTAGCTTCAACCTCACTATTACCGGCACCACCACCACCTACTCCGCCTCCTTCTCCTTCACCTTCTTCTCCTCCTTCTCCTTCTCCTGCTACTATGCCAGGTCTCTGGTGATGTTTGTTGCTGCTGCTGCTGTTATTTTATTTTTTGGTAGCAAAAAAAGTTATATGTAAACGAAAGTGTTTACAAAATGAAGTTGCCACTTGAACGAGTAAACAAATGAATGAATTCATTGCTTCCTGTAGAGAGCGGAATGGACGAGTGGAGGCGGCGTGTGCCCAGGCATCAGTTCCGGTCTGGGATTCATTTCTCTTGCCCGGGTGTCGGGTTATTTGCCTGTCGTAGGTGTCAAAAGTTAAAGCATCGAAGCGCAAAAGTTGCGCAAATTTTAAATGCTTTGGCATTTATACATTTGGCAAACAGAGCAACTTTTTTGGGTCAGAATGTGTTAGGGGTTAGGTTAAGTTAGCATTAGTAGGACTGGGTGGCAAATGTAGGGATATGCCAGCAGCCAACCAACGCGTGTGCCAAAGCAATTATTTTAGCTGGCAGCATTTTAAATTGAAGTAATAGAGAAGGGCAATGGTAGGAAAGCTTAGTTCGGATGCTAGAGCACCACTGTTACCATAAGGTATGAGCCTGATTAAGTTGGCTGGCTGAGTTTTGAGATGGAAGCAAAGTCTAATTTAGTTTCGGATTAAGTGGGGGGAAGTTTTTATGGGATTCGAAACTAGATTTAATAGAACTGGCAAACAATGAATTCTGTTTGCATAAAGTGGACGTTTTCTTATCATCTATAATTAATAAATAAATACATATTTTCTGGTGTATTTTTAAAATAAAATTTTTAAAGAAATTTCTTTATTTACTTCACATACATATATACCAGAGTAGGCAAAATTTTTTCTTAAAATCGAAATATGAAGTATATACCTATACTAAAATATATAAATATAGTACTCTACATCTGGGACATTGATCGTTCAGAAAACTAGTAATATTATAATATTATTTTTTTATTATTATTATATTATTTTAACTTGTATTAAATCAGAAAGTGTTTATTGAAATTATTCAGACTTCTTTAACAAAAGAACAAAATTTTATTAAAATATATATATGAATATACGAAGATTTTTTTTTACTATATTTTAACCAAGGTTCATTTATTAACGTAAGTATTTTTCACTCGTTGTAAAAAACGTTGTAAAAAACGCTGAAGACTAGATAATACAATATGAACAAAAGCAGCTTGAAATTTGAAATATTAAATAGGCAACACTGCGATCCAGCTTATGTTTGTAACATTTAAAATTATTATTAAATATTAAATTAATATAAACTTCTCTTTTTTGGATTTTGTTTAAATTTGGAGCCTATTCCAAAAGAAATTTCTACAACACAGTACATTTCACTCCTCTAAACTCTTTGACCAACTTATTTACAAGCGAATTAACTTATTATCCATAAAGTAAACCCTATTTAGAAAAAATGGTCTTTCATAGTTAGTTCTTATATAAAATTTTATTTTGTTGTTGTATTTCGTGAAATGCAACATGGAAAAAAAATATACTAGGAGAAAATAATGCTTTTGCCTCTTGCTTTGCTTTTCTTTACCTTTGCTTTGTTTGAGTTACTTGCAGATGTACAATGGAATAAACCTCAAACCCAGCTATACCTAGCCCCAGCATCATCATTATTCCTGGGTCGGTGACAGGCAGAAGAGATGGTGGTGGGGCCAGCCAGCCAGCTAGGGAGGAGGCAAAGTCAAGCCAAGCGGAAATGGCTGCTTTTAGCTCGTTTTTAGCTCATTTTCAGTAGAAAATTTTCACATTGTAGTTTTTTTTTCGTTGATGTTGTTGTTATTCTTTGGCCAAAGAGATTTTTGAACGACTAACACAGTTCCGCCTTTTATGTGCCATATTTTAGTTGTTTTCTTTTGTTAGTTATTTTCTTTTGTTTTATAGATTCGTTAGCCAAGTTAAAAAAAAAGAAAAATAAGACCAAACCAGCATTGGCTTAATGCAAATGCGAATGTGAATGATATTTAAGTGTGCTTTTAGCGAGATTAAGCATATGAAGCTAATTACAAAAAGAGGTTAATGAAGAAAAAACCGGATAAATTGTAGCACAAAGCAAAGTCTTTCTATCTCTTTATTCTCTTTATTCCGCTTCCATCTATCTATTCTTTTTGGTTAGATGAAACCTCGCTTTTCAATTCATTTACATAACAAACGAATGCAAGTGCCTCATTCTAATTTGTATACCAAAAGCATAATTCAAAAGAATATTCCTAAATTAATTTGGATGGTCGAATTTGGGATACTCTTCAAGAAAGTCACCTCACTGGAAACGGTTAACGACCTATTGTACGGTCAAAGGATAGAGTAAACAACGTACCAAATTGAAAGGTTTTAAAACTTGTCTATTTTTTCCTCTGTATGAGTCAAGAAATGTTTCAATTTCCACTTGCTTTTTTCTATCTGTTTTAAAAGGTTTCCCATTCTATGTTTATACCGGTTTATCGTATAGAGTATGAAAATTCAAATTGCAACTACATTAATGCATTTCGCGCTTAGTTAAAAGCAAAAACCCACTTAAAAATCCACCCAAAACCTCCCATTTAACACAACTCAACCACTTTTCCAATGGAAAATTCCGCATAATTTGTTCAAATGTTTATTTATGAAATTTTGTCGCGACACCCAAAAAACATTCATATAAAGATGAGAAATCATCCTAACGTTGGTTGCTCCAACCAACACCCAACACCCTCAACTTTTATCAGGCCATTTTTGGCTATTAACAGTTAGAAACATTTCCAGGGTGTCCATATTCAAATTTTCCATCTCTTGCTTTATAGGAGAGAGGGCGAATGCTGGCGGGTTGTGAGGTGTCCTAGCTGAAAGCAAATGCAAATTAACAAAATGTTTAAATAGCAGATGCTCTCTGTGGTCTTTGTGCTGCAAACGAGGGCGGACTAATTGAATTTCATTTATCCAATGTATGTATATATAAATATATTGTACCTATATTCAAATATTCCATGAAAATTGAGATAAATTTTACGAAAATTATATAAAACGTAAAGTTTTATATTTAAAGCAAAAACTTGTTGCTAATTAATTGAATTATACATTTATGTACCATTTCAATAATGCATGGTATGCATAAAAATCAATGTAGCCAATAAATTTGGTGATGAAACTGTGATCACTATAGCAGATTAATGTTGATTATTATAGACTGAATGTATATTAATTAAGGTAAATCAAATTATTATAGTGTGGTATAGTAGGGTAGGTTGTCAATATAAAAGCTTTCCTACATTCTAGAAAATCATTTATAATCATTTGTTTTTATTTGTGCAATTGCAGCGACGGCCAATCCCAAGAATTCGAAATTTATTCCAGATATTCTCGATTGGTCTTTTATTGCGAATTATTGAGGGTTATAATTGATTTTCCTCTTTATTTAAATCACGAAAGTATTTTTTGAGTTGCAGCCAAAAGAAAAAAAATCTCATCACGCTTCCATCACCAAACTATGAAAATTTTATGTAGTATTTATATTTCGCATATAAAAATATTTAATAAAAAAATGTTGCAATTAAATGACACTTTAATATTAAATTCATAAACGTAACTTTCCATCACTGTTGTGTTTATGTGTGTATGTGTTTGTCACATAAATTATTTAACATAAAATGCGGGACGAGCAGCTCAGGCAAAGTTTTGCAATTTGCATGCCACGCCTATCACACACACACACACACACAAACTCATCGAAACACACACCACTAGTTCGCCCACATTTCTATAGATGCGCATAAATATAATGAAATTAAATTAAATGCATACGTTGCGCATACGCCACGTTAACTGTTGCTCCTCAAAGCATAGGAAAGAGATGGAGTTGCTGAAGGAAGAGAGTTGCGGGAAGTGGTAAAGACTAGTGGAGTTGTGAAGCAGTGGTTTAAACGGGAGAAACTGTGTGGGGGGAAAGTGTTAACGACCTCCTCGGTAAAGAAAAAAAAGTTTTCTGCCTGCCTTTTTCGCTTCGCACATTTCGGTTGCGTTGCAATTTTATAAAAATTAAATAGAAACACATTTTGTGCCAGTGAGAAAGTGGGCGTTCGTCCGCTGCATGGGCGTGGTTGGGAAAATTATATACTTAATAACAGCCTCAACAACTTTGCTTTATGCCAAGGCATTTATGAAAATGCAAAAATAAAAAGAATACAAAAAAAAAGTCATCTTTTGTGTTGGAGGCACTTCAAAAGTAGCACTTACGAAAGGGGAGAACACTGCGGTGGCATAAACGAGGGTTAATGGATGGGGGTTAGAGCGGAAGAAGTTTCTGCATTATGTGTGGGTAAATGGCACATGGTATGGCCTCACTTTATGTATAACTAAAAGACGAAACTAACTTTGACAACTACCGCAATACCCTTTCAATGCCCTTGCAAATTAATCGAATTTAAAGAATCCATATTTCAAACCCATTATTAAATGAATAATTTTGAAAAGATTTTCATATATGCATATTTATCTTGCAAACAAAATAATAGATTATAGTAAAAAGAAAAAAAATCCAACTACATAATTTAAAAAAGTTGTTGATTGGATCCTTAATACGATTTACATTCGTGAGTTACAAACTTCCCAAGAAAACATTTTTACCCTTTTTCTGTGGTTCTCTTAACTTGGTGCAGCTTAACTTTTTCATTTTAAATAAAATATGCATACATACATACGTTTGTATAATGTTGGAAATTCTTTAGTAATTATAATTTTATTTGAAACAAATCTTTATTTTTTAAATAAATAAGTATCAATTTTGACCCATGATGATTATTAAAGTTGTGAAGACTTTTAAGCTGCAAATTAAAAATAGGATCACAACTGTTACAATTAGTTAGAAAAATTAAGCAAAAAAGAAAAAATTATATACATACGTCCTATGATACGCTTGAAAGCATTCTTCCAAATGTCTAATTTGAATATAATGCTAAACGTTTTCGATTTGTTTTTTGTTTATCAGTATCTTCCGCACGTCGATTAACGAATATCCCCATACAAATACATATAAAGACATTCATTAGCATTAATTGATATCAGATTGTTGCACATAAATGCCAAGAAGTTCATGCCAAATGGCTTCCCCAGCGTTTATTCCATACTAATTTGGGACAATTCATTGGCCTAACTGCCTCCGAACCAACCCCACTAACTTTGCTCACGTCCTGGGACTCAATGAGCCGCAAACTCATTGGAAATTATTTTGGTACGTCAAACGATTAGAAAGAGGGGAACAAACTGTGTTCAACTCTATTCGATTGCTCAATTGTTCGATTGTTCAAAATGAAATGTGTTTGCCACATTAACTTGACTGGCCGCAAGCCAAATCTTCAATTGTTCCAATACTCTCACCCGTACCCATACCCGTTGCCGAATTCAGGACTGGGCATAATTACGAAGCGTCTGACAGAACGTGCAATAGTACGAAATCAAGAATTGAGACAATTTCTGCTGTCATTCAACCCTTGCAAACCCTTCAATTTTTGTCTTAGACAAAATAGCGAAAATAAAAATAAAACAGGAGCAATGTGAAAGCTGAAAAAGTCCAACGATTTCCTGCGGATTTCCTGCAGACAAATTCCGAGTTTGGTTCGTTGGTTTTGGGTTTTTCCTCACAAAGTTTTTCATCTATATAACTCTTTCTCCCCTCTCTCTCTCTCTTTCTCTGTATTGGTCTTGGACTCGTTTGGTTTCTCTCAGTCTCTTTATATATCACTCAAGTGAAATTTCTTGTTTACTAGCAAATAGTTGTTGTTATTTTAAGTTTTATTTTGTTGTTCCAAGGACCATAAACTTTTTGGCCTCACACCAAAAGCGGAAATTAAGTTTTTTTTTGCTTGCTGTTGTTGTAGTTTTTGTATTTTTGAGGGCTTTGTCTGCTTCTTTGCTGACTTTTTCATTGAAGCGATAAGTGCGATTTCTTGACGATTTCTTGCGATGCGTTGATGAAAAAGATAGCTCAAGGATTCTCTGTATATGTGTGGGTGTGTTTATGAGTGTGTCGGTGTGTACATGTTTTTGTGTGAATTCTTGAGACCAATTGAAGTGTTAAAGTTTTCCACTGGTTTCTCTTTTTGTTTTCCTTCCATACAGTACTTTTTCTACATTTCTACTTAATGAGTCGAGCGCAATGCGGAATGAACTTGAAAGTTATTTTGTTTCTTAATTTTTTTTTTCCTAGATGCTCAGTTGTGCCAGACCAATAGAAATTGTAACTATAATAAGTAAATGAAAAACCATTGCCTACATCTAGACGATTTTAATCAACTTTAGTTTGTTTGCGAAGCTTTGAGTGGATTTTGTGGTTGTTTCTTTCAAAGCAATTTATTTTATATAGAAAATAAAAAAGAAAACATTCTGAAGACCTATTAAAGTATTTATTGATAAAGATCTTCTGGACTTTTTAATGTATATTCAAATTTAACTCAACATTTGAAAGTAACTTTTTAAATATTTTTATAGAAGTCTTATCTTGAATAAATTAAACATTTAAATTTAGATTGTTAACTGAACGTTTCAATTGAACTTGATCTGTTCATTTAACTCTGATGAAAATCACATGATATAATAGTTAAAACTTAATAAGATCAGTCAATTCAAAACTAATTTAAATCGAAACTAAGTAAACTTAAGCATTTCGATTCTTTTAAGATTAAATGTATTCCTGATAGACTTAATTCTCTTGAAAAATCTATTTACATATTTTATAATTTTGTTACTCATCCATGCAAAACCAATCCTTTAACAGTTTGTAGATTTAACGATTTCAGTTTCAATTTTTGTTATTGTTCATCTACTTTAATTCAAAATTTTCCGCACATTTACTGTCACAAAATCGAATTATATGCGCACATTAAGCGCATTATAAAACCCGACCAGCAAGACCCTAGAGCCCACCCCAGTCCAACCCATACCACTTTCAACTATTGCTCCTACGAAATGATAAACCAATTCAAACCAAACAGCATTCCTATGCAAAAAAATTGTCGGTGCACCGCTTAAAAACCCGTCAAAGCAATGCAAAATAAAATCAAATCGAATTATTTTTTGGACCATATCCTCGGTCCCTTTGCCTGCTTTGTGTGTGCAATGAAAATTCGCAGCAAATAAATTCAATTTGAGTTTCAAGCGTTTAGAAAAAAATCACGCCCCTACATACAGCCGCCCAAAAACCAAATTCCCAACACAACAAAACCAAACCCAACCCGACCCAACCCAAAATAACGACAACATTTTGATATCACCGAAAAAGCAAATTGAATTTACTTCAACAAAAAAAAAAAAAAAAAAAAAAAAATGAAAAAAAAAGAAATCCGTCATAGATGTGGTATTGTGGCTCCTTTTTACCTCAGAAATCACGGTAGTTCCTTGTGTCTGGACAATGTCTCACAGCCCCTCAAGGTTTTACTGAAAGCCAATTTTATGCAAAATTGCCTAAGAAATTGAAAAAAACAGCAAAATAGCGCAATTTCTCATTCTCTCTCTCTGTTATTCTTCTTTGTTTTGGTTTCTTGGGTTTTATGCCACTTATATCATTATTTTCATCATCATGTTTCCTGTGGTTCAGCGATAAGAGTAAATAGAACAAAATAAACAAAACACGGCAACAGATATATACACATACATATATATTTATATAAATATACATATATACTCGTAAAAAAAGGAATCATTGAGGTATGTATACATATATATATATATATATATATAGTTGGGGGCCTACTGTGGATGTGGTGTGCGGTGGAGTCTGTTGCTATGGTGTCCCATTGTCTAATAACCCACTAGGAAATGGGCTTTGAGCTCTAGTTGAACGGGTTTTTGATTAAAACATTTAAGCCCTTTGCGATGACACTTAAATTGAAACTAAATGGTTTTGCTTACAAAAATACAATCACGATTTAATCTTAAATAAATTTACTTATACATATACATATTATATTTATAAATTGCGATTAAGAAGAATAGAAATCGTGCTTCATATAGGCACACAGACTAACTGTCTATAAAGTTCAAGTATGGTTGTTCTCTATTTTGAACATCGTCAAAATCCAAGTGATAAATCCAATAACAACGATACGACATTTGGGAGAAATATTTAAAGAAAACTCAAGTCTTTAGAAAGTTTCAAAATTATTTGATTTTTCATTAATTCGTCCATAGAAACTGTGTCTTTTATATGTTTAAATTAAACGCTTATTTTTTTTGGCTATCTTGGATAATATATTTTTATTTATTCATTTAAAGCTCATTTATAGCAATTATAATTAATGTTTAATATAACAAAGTTAAAAAAAATCATTATTAAATTTCATTTTTGTTAAGTTGCTAACAAAAATAAATCAATAACTATTCCATGTGCTCTTCTTTTTGGTTTGTTCCAAAAACTCACAATTATAATTTTCGATTTGAATGTATTCTAAGACAAGCAATATTTTTACATATTTAACTTTCACAAACTGAAAATAAAATCAAATAACTAAACAGACTTAAAAAATAATATAATAATTTAATTTATAATATGTTAATACAATAATATACACATTCATTACAATCATAAGATATCAATCTATGAGTAAATGAAAATATTATATGCAATCTACTTTGGGCACAGTAGAATCCTGCATGTTTCATCAGCTTATTTGAGCCAAATCAAAAGTCCAACTGGGTAGGCCTTACAGTGCTCTTCCTTTGCGACGTTAGCATCCGCAGTTAGCAGTAGGCAATTTCAGTTACGACGACAGTCAGCAAAATGAAATCATTTCTTGTCGTCGTTGTCGTCGCCATCGCCGTCGTAGTCCGTGCCAGCTAAAGGAAGACTATCATAAAATACGTAACGAAGGACGATTTGACTGCCTACTTTTTTTTTGTGCTGCTTCTTCCATATATGTCCTGGGCATGTTATGGTCCTGCTATTAGATCCTGGTACCAATGCTTTTTGCATGCTCAGTCAGTTGCTGGCTGATAGAATTTTTGCTTTGTGCAAAACTTTTGGCATGTTTGCGTGTGGTGTGAGTTAGACTGTGCTTGTGCGTGTGTGTGTGTGTGTGTAGGCTGATTTTTTTTTCGTAATTTTTTTTTTTTACCATTGGGCTTCCCTCTATTGCCCAGCGAAGCGCATAAATGGCGATGACAATGGTTGTTCATGGGGAAGAGGATTGGGGCAACACCATGAACTGGTAGCAGGACCAGTAGAAGCAGCGTCAGCTACAGTGGAGGAAATTCCATCTATCAACAAATCAGCTGCCAAATTCTTGTTGACGCATGTAGCCATTGACAACGCCAGTTTTTCCCTTGGTTATGCAATTCTATATCTCTCGGTCTCGCTCGCTCACTAGCAATTTGCTGACAGTGCAACCAAATCAAATAAAAATTGTTAAATTGAATAAAAATCGGCATCTGGAACACGAATATACATATATATATATATATGTATATTTATATATATATTTGAACATTTTAATGCAATTTGTAGTTCTCTCAGCTGCTGCTGCTGCTGCTCGCTCTGCCAGATGTCCCCTTTTATTTGAGGGGGAATGGTGGGGATGATGTAAAAGTAGCTGGCAATTTGCCCCCCAAAAACCAACCATCGAAACATTTGCGTAATTAATGGTCCATCCCAGGGAATCGTTTTAATGGACAGATGTTTGAAGGTCTTCGTTTCGCATTCTCATTGGCAACTCCATTAGCAGTATGCCCATTCGACTCGAGGGGATTCCACATTAACCAAAATGACCATGCAAAAGAAATGAGTATAATTTCAAATGGAAGAGCATGAGATGAGGTAGAGCAAAATGATTTGAACATTTTTCATGGCATATATAATATAAGTATATACGTATGTATGTATATACTTCGCTTTATTTTGATTCATTGAAGCACACAATTTCCACAAAATTGCCTATTTTTTATTAGCTTGTCAGTATTAATCAATTTTTAAGAATTATTTTTTTAAACCATCTTTAAAATCATTTATTTCTTTGGTTTTGCTTTTTCAATTTTTTTATTTGCATTATGGATATAAAATTTACAATAAATAATATAGTTGTAAAGGATTTAACGGATCTTGTCATTGCACTCTGATTAACCAATTATCAAAAAGAATCTTTTTAAAACTATTTGATTCAAGATTCTATCTTTAAAACCCACAAGTCATATTGATAGTAAAATATCCATTTAATTTTGTAAATTACACCTTTTATAGCCGTATTAAGTACCTATATAAAACTTATAGTATCATTTTTTCATGTATTTCCTAAATCAATCCAACAAGACATAAACACTTCATAGTCCCATCACATATCATTGGTTTGGTTATTTTTTTTTCAGTTTCTGTTCATTTCTTTTTTTCGGAAACCCCTTTAATGGCCCATCAAAAATGTTTCGAAACATCTGCGCCTGTGACTTTGCCTGTTTCCTATGCCCCCGCTTTAGTAAGTAGAACCGTAAAAATCTATTAGAAGTCCGAAAATATTATTTACGATTTGCCGTCGCACAATTTACGAGTCGTCTCAGCGAACTAAATGAACTAGAAGATACATTTTATGGCTTGCATTTCCAACTAAAAAAACGCAACTAATTGAAATATATATATTTCGGTGTATAGGTTTTTTATGGGCCACAAGCACGCCCAGCTCTAAACTACCAGTATAAGGGTAATGGCAATGTGTCAACTAATTCAGGGAGTGAGGGTCCAAGGGAAAGGTGGGGTGACTAACATTCAAGGAGCTTGTTATTTTGTTGGTATGTTTTTTGTTACCTAGCCATATGGTTGTTTTGACTTTAACGACGAATATTTGGTAGCTACTTTTTCAACCCTCTGGAACATAAAAAGTTATTTTAGAACACTTTCCTCTCTAATTTATGTGTGCGCGTCCTTGTCCAATTTGTAAGCAGACAGAGAGTGAAAAACCATCTCAAGTTTCGTCAAGTTTTCACTACAGTCAAATGGCTTCATTAGCAGGCAAAAAAAAAAAGTACGAGGACGAGTGGAAGATGTGTGTAAGGATATGGTTATAGTATGTGCTTAGAGATGGTAAACAAAACCAAATATAAGAAATTTTCATGTACTAAATTTTTAAACTGCACTGCAAGCTGTGAGAAATATATTTAATTTGCATTGTAAAGGATTAAATTAATCTGATATAACCTACTCATGGCACTTGATACATAGTAAAGGAAATTATAATATAAATTCTTTAACCTATTACCTATTTGCTTTTGTGATATAAATTTGATTAAATTATTTTTGCCAATTTTTGCTTGTTTATGGGTTGAAAATAATTAAAAGTATTTTACTTGTGGGTAGAAAAAATTAAAAAAAATTTATATTTTGATTATTACTTTAATAATATTTTCAATAAAAATAATTATAACAATTTCTCTCATTAATATTTTAAATTGGCCATTATGCATTATAATTCTTGTGTTACTAGATGGATTTATTAAACTAATAGTGTAATATGTGTGTTTGTGGTCTTTCCATTTTTATTTCCTTTACCACTCTCATCTCTAATTTAGGAAACTTTCTCTTATTTATAAGCCTTCCTTACGTTTTGCGTATAAGAGCGAAATGGACCACCTACTAGACCCAAAGTTTTTCAAGTTTATGATTAGTTGGGCTGTCTTGTGCGCAAAGTCTCTGCCGTCATTTATTTCAAGAACCTTTTTTTTCTGCTTTTCTTTTTCTTGGTTGCCATTTTTGGATGGGCTCCAGGACTTTTCATTTCTGGTGTCCCTAGTTAGTGGGTGGGCGGTGCCATTAATCAAATCTACGTCCATTTTATGATGCATTTTTAATTCAATTTGGCTGGCATAGAAAAGTGTCGAGTTCCTCCTCCTGCGCCTTCAACAAAGAATGGAGAGGGGGACAAAGCCTGCTAATGGCTTCACAATAATGCTGCGCCTTTACAAGGCGTGGTAAATTTAATCGAATTTACCAAGCAATAGAAGAGCGTCTTCTTCTATCTTCTTCTTACTTTGTGTCAATATTTGATTTAGTACGGCTCCCATTTTCATTCCCTCAAGGTGAAATTCAATTTCATTTCATTTTCATCAAAAAAAAAAGAGAAAGAAATGTTAATATTTCCATCAAAATTGTTAAGAGAAAGTGTCCCCCAATGCTCATTTGTTTAACACACACACAGCCCCAAATACACACACACATACACATTCATAAAATTTTAAGCCAAAACTCAATTTATTTTGGTAATAAGACGAAATAATGAGGGTCATTTGGCATAAACGATACCATGGGGTAACGTTGA
Organism: Drosophila emarginata; assembly: GCA_037075365.1. Lineage (NCBI taxonomy): Eukaryota > Metazoa > Arthropoda > Insecta > Diptera > Drosophilidae > Drosophila > Drosophila emarginata. The sequence goes on from JBAMCD010000012.1 coordinate 1,699,162, forward strand.
AGCGGACTGGGACAACGGATGTGTGCGTGCGGGTGTGCAAGTGTGTGTGTGTGTATCTATGGGTGTGTATATGGAGGTCCTTTAAGTTATTTATTTGCTTTGACAAATTTTGTCCACTTTTTTTTGTGTTTGGTTGCTACCAAATTTGCTGTTTTATAAATTGCTGGAATACGGGAATAGGAATATTTTTCCTTTCTCTCTTTTCGGTGTGACAGAATAAAAGGGTTGTTCTTGAAACAAGAATTAATGATGTGATGGGGTTAAATGTTGCAAGATTCTAGTTTATCGATAGAAAGACTTTACAAATTATCTTTAAAGAACTTAAAATAAATAAGTTTTCACTAAATTAACAGTTGATCTCAATAGTATATTAAACGTCTTATATAAAAGTTTCAAATTTGAAATATTAAAGAAGCAATATATATTTAAATAAAAATTAAATTCTGTTAATGAAAAAAGATTAAATTTACAATGATTTTTCATAAATAATTTATTATTGAATTAATAAAATTAAATTAGACTTACAATTAAGATGATTGAAATGAACCGCTTCTGTTTAGCCAAAAACCAATGTCCAAAAACCTTTAAAAAAACGGCAGAAAAATATTTTTAAACAAATATTTAAACAAAAAACTAAAACTAAATATGTATTTAATGGAGAATTCTAAATAAATACTGATATATGCTAGCTCAAGTTAAAAGTAACTCTGTAAAATACAATCACCATAAACCTTTGTTTTGATGCTTAAACACATTAAGTAAAGAATCTGCAGGGCCTATTAGATTTACCTACTAAATCAAAGAAAATTATAAGCTCTAGGCAGCTCAAATTAGTAGCTATTAAAAGACTGAAGAATCCACTTTGTGGCGATTCCTAGAAGCAAAATATAATACTTTGGTCTATGACAGAATTTTACCGCTGATATCTTTGATAAAATATCAGGTGCAGCAAAAGACGGGTAAAAGTAAATAAAAAACAAATATAAAATGTGTAAAAAAAAAGGAAATCATAATTTTTTCCCTCCTTTAATAGAGCGATTACAAAATATAACTTTCTTAACCGTTAAACTTTTCGTTATTAAAAGGTGCCAAAAGGAAGCATTTTATCAAACATAGTATCAATGGCATTCGTATAATGTCATAAAACAATAAATGTTTACCTTAAACGCAATTTATATAAATTTATAATTTTCTAGCATTTCTATGCATTTAATAAGAGTATTGTATCCTTTAATCTCGTTTGCTTTAAGATTTAAAACTTTTCATGTGCAAATTTCTTGTTGTTATCTATTTACTCTTATCTTTAAATCAAATTCACAGACATGCACATATATATATAATTTTTTCTTTTCATTTTCGATACCCCCTCCAATCAGTTAAATTCCTTAAAGCTTAACAATGTTTGCCCTCCAAATATAATCAGCTACTTGAACAGATGCGCAGCCAAGCAAATTCTTTCTTCTTCCCCACAGCCCCACCAGAAAGGGGCCGAGCCACTCCACAATGTGCTCATTGAAAGGGCCACCCAATTGCCCATTCCATGCCACTTTTTCATGGCTCCTGTAAAATATTACGCATACGCCACGCCCGCATTGCCACGCCCGATTCGTAGACAACGTCTATCATACAATTCACCAATTTTCATTCAAATAAAATCAACGTACGATACGAAAGAGAAAAAAAAAATAAGAAATCAAAAAAACTGGTAAAACGGGCGAAAATTTTTCCAACATCAATGGAAAATGCGCAATAAAAAGCGTCTATAAAAATCGGCTATGCACACACGATATGCAATATGGAACTGCGATGGATACCAAAAAAAAAAAAACGAGAAAAAAATAGCGGAAAATACGGAACGCAAAGAGGGAAAATATAAAGTAAATGGAGCACTTCGTTTAATTTTTAATTCCGCTCAGCATTATCCTTGATTTATTTTATAGGCGGGCGGCGTCGTATTCAGCAATTATGACTTTCGATGCGGGTTGAAGGGTGTCCGTGGGGGGGTTTGACAGGGAGTGCAATCATTGAAGCATGCCAGCTGAGTCGCAAAAACAAAGTAAACGTGTCTGCCCATGGAGGAGCAGCCGCCAATCGCCGCATTGATGCGCTGTAGGCACCTCCACATCGTTAGCCACTTTTTTTTATTTCCTCTCATTGGTTTTTGTTTTTGTTTGTTTATAGCGCATTTGTGGCCATGTCTGATTAACTGTAAATTACATTTTTATTTTTTTTTTGGATACAAATTTAAATGTTAAAGACGAATACAAAATGCACTTTAACGTGTATATCTATATTAGAAAAGTAAAACTTTTTGTTTACTATATTTAATTTCGACTTGTATACTATTGGCATAGGATTTAAATTCTTTTGTTAATTATGGAACATTTTTTTTTTGCCGTTATTATGTTAAATACTAATACAATATATACTTTTCACACTTTTTTCTAAAATGTTAGTTTGCTCTTCAATTTTTTTAACCAAAAGCTGTTTAATTTATTCGTATTAAATAAGAAACTCCTACATACATATCTACTTAATTTATGATAGATTTAAATATTTATATAAATTTTATATAAGTCTTTTTTTTATTAAACTTATGTAGATTTCATTTGTACTTTGTGCCATAATAGCATTAAATATAACTGAGAGAATTTTCTATATTTATAAAATCTAAAAAACGCGGAATTTGGTCGGATTCAAATACAGAAAAAACATATGGCAAATAAATTCCTTCCTGTACCAAAATAACGAGATGTATCTTAGTATATTTACTTGCGGAAAATCCCTTGTATGCATATGAGGGTAGAGTATAATGAAAAAGGTAAATAAGGTTTCCAAATGTTGCCACTGGCAATGGGGATGCCTTCCGTGTATTGATGCCTCACTGGTTGAGGCTATGATGTGGACACAGGTAATTTCATTAAACATATAAAAAGAAAAAAATCTCTTTTAAAATTAATTGAATTCAATAAAAACAAAACATACGAAAATGTTATGGAAGAATTATAGATACATAAACATTATACTTCAAAATATATCTAACCTGAAAACTTTCACCTCCATTAGAGAAATTCAATAACTAGGCCAGAGATGATGTCTTGCCTTTTCTCTAGACTTTTGCAGTGCTCTACCAATTTTTATAGCAATTTTATCGATGCCAAAAATGGCTCAAGGGCAACCTGACAACCAGGACTTGGCCCTGATAAGCAGGAGCTCGTGTAAATGTGGCCAAAAAGATGGGAAAAGGGAAATGAAAATGAAAATTGCACGTGTCGCTAAAGGCACTTTGAATTACTTGGCAAGCATAGATAAAAACAGACACTGAAAATGAGTCACAGGAAAATCAGAAAAGAAGCCAGTACTCCCATTTTCTACTCTTTAATAAGAGAAAAGCAAAAGGGGGAAACCATGCCGAATTGCAATTTTATACAAAAAGACAGCAAAAAATAAAAATAAAAAAAATTATTCAATCATAATTAATGCAAGTTTGCAATTAAATGCGTTTGCATTCAAATTATGTTGATGATAATGATGCAGAGGGTCCACATTGCGAGGGAAAGAGGATGCGATATCCGGCCATTGTCCTGGCAGAATGAAAGCGCAACAAAACTGAATAGTGTCAGGGACGTCCAGTTTCAAAGGGTTAACGTGAATAAGCTACTGGTTAAGTCATAACTAAACTTTAAGTCTTAACATGAATGAAACATCGACTTTAGTTTTATAATACTTTTTTTGGATGTCTAAAACTTGAGTGCATTTCATTGATTATTATCTTTTTAAGATATTTGGCATTGAAAACTAAAAGTTAAGGTATTATATAAAATATAATATAATATAAAAATTGAGTATAATTTTTAACTGACGGCAGCTAACGAAATCGCCTTTTGAAATAATTGAGTAATCTACTCTAGCACAACTCATTTTGTAACTATTTTGATCGGTAATGTTTAGTAGAATTTAATGGTAATGGTACTTATCGAGTAGTTGTATTAAATACAGTGGTAACTATTAGTATATTATGCTTTTCCCATGCTTTTCAATATTTATATTCTCCATTAAAATTTGTACTTTCTCATTACTAATAAATAATTTACGCACTTTTGACATTTAATGGACGAAATTGAAAGAATTTCCCCTGATATGATCCAGTTTTACTTAATATGACGATTTTTATTTTTATAAATGTAAGTCACTATTCAAATTATCATGATTTTAGAGGTAAGCAGGGCGCAGAGATGCAACATAATTTTGAAAAAGTTAAAAAAGGTGGAAGACCCGTCTAAAGTATCTGTTAAATTCAATATTGATTACAGGAATGTAACACCCTTTGAACTATGCCACTGTTCACTGCATTCTTTTACTATATTCTCTCTTTCTCCCTGTTGCATTATTGGCCATGTGGCTGCCTTTTGTTCAACTCTATAACTACAATAAGGACAACAGCAACTACAGCAGCAGCAAAAACAACAACAGTAACAACAACAATAACTACATACATTGCATTTGCTGGAGCAATATGAGCCGACAGCATTTCCTTTTTATGACGGCCGCATTTTAATTGAAACTGTTTTTGCAAAATTTATGAAGCGCATAACTTTAAATGGCACTAAAGTTAATTTCAATGCGGTTTGCAATGCCCAGCACACACACACACTCACACTGACTACATACACACTCACAGGACACCACTCCATAAAAGACATCATGCAATGGTTGCCTATAGATAAAGCATTAAATGAAAGAACACAAAGAACAATCCACATAATTGAAACTGCAAAGCAAAGAGACAAAATATTGTTAAATACAAAAAAAATAAAATAAATAAAGACAATGACCAACAGCCAAGTGAGACCGCAAAAAGCTACCAAAAGGCAAAGGCGTTACATTTGAAAAACCAAATTGAAATGACAAATGCCAATTAAAAGTAATTGAACTAAGTCGACCATAAAAACCAAATGAAGGAGAAAAATATACATATATAAATATTTATAATTCATCAAGCTTTGATAATCAAAGAAACAAAATTTAAGGAATTATAGAAACAATATTTGCATCTTTTAGATAAAGGATATCTCTCCAGTGAAAGTGACACGAAAAAAAGACACGTCTCACTTTCACGACAAAATTGATATTTGTATATTGATATATTAATATATGTATATAAATATACAACATTTGTGGAATATATTTATTCTTGAAGTCCATCACATCTATGTAGAACTTAAGAATTTCATTTCATCATTTTTCATTTTACAAAACATAGTTGTCACAATGTGTATATTTAGAAATACAAAAATTTATTAATGTAAGAATATTAATCACTTTCTTACCTACCAACTTTAACTGTTGGTTTTTCTTGAAACTTGTGAATGGTTTGGTTTCATAAAATGATTCAGATATATTCATAAGTAATAAATACTTGTTTTTTTATATCTGTTTACTTTATAGTTAGTGTGCAATAAAAGTTAAAATCAAAAATTATAGAAATAAATATAAATCTTTTGCAAAATATATATAAATTTAAGTTTATTTAAGAACTACTTCTGTTATTACAGACTAATAAAAAGATAAGACTTTTAATCGCACATGTTATTTTCATCTAAGCTAATATTAGAATTGAGATAAATGGATGAAAACATGGTTAAAAGGCATTGAGACCGTTAATTTTGCGGTAAAAGACCCATGAAGTGAAGTCAAAATTTATTCAATCACCATAACCGGTTCAATGATCTGTTCAATGCAATTAAATTACAAAAAAAAAAAACTGAGAAAAAGAAAAAAATGCATAAATAATAATTGCCTGTAAATGTCAGTTGTTCAAAAATGAATTAAAGGATATTCAACAATAATGAACAATATAATCGAGGACAGCGATAAAAATTAATGAATTTAAATGCCAATTTTATCGATGTAAAATTTCATAATTATGATGCCATTGTTAACGACCAACAATTCATGACAACAACATCAACTATACATGCAAATATAAATATATGTATACTATTCAATATATGTTTGTATGTATATAAAATATATGCATGTATATATACAAATTATTTATAAAGTGTTCACAATGAGCAGAAATAATTGCAAAAGTGGAATTCGACACTCCATTCAATATACGAAACTTCCAATTAATAAGCCCATTTATGGTCAATGAGCCCGATTGGTGTGCAACTGACAGTTGATAAGCCCAACTACTCGATATTCGATACTTGACCAAAGTACTCGATACCCTAACCCTCTAACACTTTCATAATAAATTGGCCTAATTCAAAGTGTGGGAGAGGAGAGAGAGAGAGAGACAGACAGAGAAGAGAGGGAGGCCGAAATCCAATGACAATATTGGAAATTTTCAAATGTCATATCACCGCATAGCACTTTAGTTTGCCATGGTCAGTATTTGGGCTTCACATAAATTTTCATTTATCTATTTGTGTTCATAGACACTCACCCTTGTAGGTGGATACCTGCCCCACCGCCATAACTATGCTTGTCTAATTACCGTAATGAGTTTTTAGATTTGTGTATTTGTAGAGTTCTATATTTTTTTTTGTCTATTTTTGAATTTTTTGCTTTTTGTTTACCAAAGTGCACGGCTAACTTATGTTCAAAAATTTCAAATTTATGAGCCAATGCCAGTAAAACTTTTTCACTCTCCTAAAGTTGGCAAGTAGCATAAAACGTGGGGCAGTTTGATGTGGGAGGGGTTGGTTAAAAGAAATACTCAAACTTTTACTTGATAAAAGTAGGGGAAAGTGAATAATTTAAAGTTGTTTGTTCTATTTTGGCAATTAAGTAAAATTGGACGAGATTATCAAGCTATTAAAGGCAACAATAATGGGAATTTAAAATTTAACTTATGCCATTAGATATGATGAACAAGATATGGACATCATTTCACTCTATCTCTCTCTATCTTTCGGCATCTGTTACAGTCAATTAAAGCACCTGCCGCCGCCTCATCGCTTTAAGGGATAACTTCCTATCCTTAAATGATCCACTTAATCGATGCCCACCATATAATCAGCAGGCGGTCTAGATTTTGGGTCAAACTATTTTCCAATTATGCACAGCATCTGTAATAGGTTTCCACACACACACACACACACATACCTACCTTGATCCAACATCAAAGTACTGACATAAAGTTAGTAGGACAGACCTGGGTAAGCTTGAGTGTCAGCAGGGTGTCATTGACAGCAGCAGTAGGCAAAACCATCTCAACAGGAGGGAGATGATTAAATGGGAGTGGCGTGTGGTCAGGGGTTATTATGCGTGTTGATAATATTGACAGCGAATAATACTGATTGCGAACAGCAACAGCCAATTGATGAACCCAACTGACCTGACCACACCCACTAAATTGGTTTGGTCGTCTAATTACTACTTAATGACCAAACTTGCCTGCCATCTACCTGTTTATTATGTCATATCAGCAATGAATTGTTGAAATTGTCCCAGTATGTACATACATACATATATTATGCAAAATTTGAGAACTTATATTTAATAGCAAATACTTAATATGAAAAAAGTTAAATTAATTTTATGTCAATAATTAACTAAGACAGTTTTTCTCTTTAATATGTTTAAAGTAAAAGAGGCATGCAACAATTATCATATTAATATTTATTTGGTTAATAAATGTTTACCGGATTTACTTCAAATTTTTAAAACATAGTAGAGAAGAAACAAACAAGATGCAAAGTAATTAAAAACTAGAAAGATGGGCTAACTTCGGCCGTGCCGAAGTGCGTATACCCTTGCAAACTGTCTTTTTGATTTATATATAATTTACCAGAATCATAAGGAAGTATATAAAACGCATCAAATATAAATTTGATGTCCGTGGCATAAAAAAAAATTAAAACAAATTTTTTTTCCCCGATTGTTCCTATGACAGCTATAGCATATAGTCAACCGATTCTGCTGAAACTTAAAATATATATTTCTTTTTGCATAAAATTGTTAAATAACAAATTTCGTGACGATTGCTTCAAAAACACCCAAGTTATTGATCAAGAACTATATTTTTGACTGATCGTTCCTATGGGAGCTATATGATATAGTCGACCGATTCTGATAAAACTTGGTATATGTGTTGAGGATTATATAAACAACAAATTTAGTGACATTCGATTGAAAAACAACAGAGTTATTGATGTTAAACCCTATTCTTGGCCGATCGTTCCTATGGGAGCTATATCATATAGTCGACCGATTCTGATGAAACTTGGTATATGTGTTGAGGATTATATAAAACTCACAAACACCGAATTTGGGGATATTGGATTGAAAAACAACTGAGTTATTGATGTTAAACCTTATTCCTTACCGATCGTTCCTATGGCAGCTACATATATGATATAGTCATCCGATCGGGATGATTCCGAGATATACAATGCCTGCAGCAAAAAGAAGCCTAGGTGCAAAATTTCAGCTCTGTAGCTCCAAGGGTCTCGGAGGAGATTGCGTTGATCCAGACAGACGGACAGACGGAGATGGCTATATCAACTCAGCTCATCATGCTGATCAAGAATATATATACTTTATATAGTCGGAGTTGCTTCCTTCTATGCGTTGCAAACTTCTGACCAAAACTAATATACCCTTTTTGCTAGATTATAAAAATGTTTAAAGCTTATGACCCATCCATTAATCCAAAATGTATACAGTTTAGTCAAATATTGAAAAGTATTTTTATTACTTGCTATTACAGAAAATAAAGTTTGATTAAAATTAGGGATTAGATTAGAGGCTTAAATCAGCATTAAAATCCTACAAATAAATCGAGACAAGTGTATACAAATACCAAAATTTCAAAGATGACAATTTCTTTTTGGATTTAGTTTAAATTACCAATCAACTTAATGATTAAATTTCCATTATGAATTCAAACGAATTACTTAGTCATATCGCATTGAATCATGTATAAAATATGCAAAATAATTACTCCTGCAGTCTTGAAAGCGAAACGATGGTTGAGAGTAATTGAACCGAAAATGCAGACGTTTGTGTTTTGGAAAGACAAACTTAGAGCAAACATTTCCTTCTGAAAAATGGTATAGGTAAATATTATTTTAATTGGGAATTGCATTTAGGTATATCCTTTTATACTCACAATTCTCTCAATATTATGTGATTGCCTTGGGGAACAACGTAATATTGTCCTGGTACGGTGAAGCATGCAGTTTACGGTATCCGACATAGTGAACAAAGTGAACAAATCAATTATTTCCGCAGCAACTATTACAACGCTTGATATTTTAGTCAAACCTTCTAAACCGCGAATCGTTTCAAATGAAAAAAAAATGCAGCCCCAAGTTTTATTCAAAATAAAACCAAGCAATACGTATTTAAAGATGGAACAGAGCTGTGAGATCAGATTGATTAAGAATTGATGCTTTCTCTGAATCCACAAAAGTTGAACTAGTTGATCGGACATTCTCATAAGCGGTGGGGTTTCGAGAAGTTGCTCCAAATTTGTTTGAAGTGAGCCGCAACATTGACATATTAATCCCATTAAACAGAAAACCAAAAAATATATTGAATCTATCATGGAATGGACGATGTACCAAAAGACATATAATTCAGCTCTGAAAAAAATTAAGTTTAAAAGAAAATGAAATATTAGCGCCGTAAAATTTACGACTAATTTGATGCAAAGCAACCGTTTAAGACGTCGCTGCTGATCCTCCGATGCGAAGTAACCCTTTTGGTTATTCTGTTTCTCCAATCTCAAAATCTGATTAAACATATTGTAGATTTTGTTCTGCCAGCGACATGCAGTCCAGGTGCAGCTCAAGGTAGTGAAACCGAATATGATTAAAAATATTGACCTATTTAGTAGTTTTAGACTGAGAATCCTTTTATTATTTTGGCAAAAGTTTGCGAAAATAAAAGTCGCAGGCAAATACATTGAAAAATGGCGTACACCTTTGTAGAATTTAAGAATCCGAGGTTTTTCCAAATTACCCGTTTTTGAATTGAAATAAAACGAGATACTTCCATTCAGTACAAGAAAGTAGCTTATCCAAGCGTATACGGAATTTCTTTTTAGCGATAACATGACCACTGCGACTCAAACTAGATTAAATTGAGTTCTATTCACCTATTCTCTTCATCTAGTGCTTTTCCTAATTTAATAAGTGCTCTCAATATTGGAATGTTATTGCTGATGAATTAAATGATATTTGCAATGAATAATGACACTGCTCTTATTCGCTTCATTACGTCAATGGAGTTTCCTTTCAGTTGCACTTTCTAACTAATTCTACTTTAAATATAATGAATTTAATCTTCTAGGTAATATGATAAGCAGTAGTACCTAATTATACCCTGTACCCATAGGTGTCCGTATGAACACCGAGATTTCAGAGACTATAAGAGCTAGAGCAACCAAATTTGGTGTCAACATCCGTCTATTGTATAAGCAGATCAAGTTTATTTTAAATTTTTGCCACGCCCACTTCCACCCCCGTAATTAAGAAAAAACTATAACTTGAGCTGTAATAAAGATATCCCATTCTCATTTGGCATACTTAAAATTATTGCCAATATGCACCAGCTGACCAAATTTTGTCGAAATCGGACAATAATCGGAGATATACGTATTTCCGTTTTGTACAGAAACGCCCCATGCAAAATGAGCTGTTAAGTGTGAGCGAGATAGCATGCGTTCGCTGTTGCTGCATTGCAAGCAGTGCAGTGTTGCTGCATGACAAGCAGTGCATGCTAAGAGAATTTTTTTTGTAAATTGGGTATACTCAATGTCGGCAGGGACGACTTGCTTGCTTCATTTCGATTAGAAACATCTGTTGATGCTGACCTGGTCGTAAATAAACTAGTTTTAATTTGACCAACCTTTCTATAATGTTTTGTGTTGTGTTTTTCAATTTGCTATGGGTTGCTTAATAGTAGTGCAAACAAAACATTTGCAAGCTTGTTAAACAATGATGTTACAGTGCCTCTTAGATATCTCTTCCAAGGATTAAGGTTTGTATGTATGTATATGGAATGTTTTGTTTCCTGTCTACAGTCATTTAGTTTTCTTGTATGCCTTTTTTTTTGCTGGAATAAAAATGAACAGACATGAAATTAATCTCCTGTGGTTTTGTCCAAAGTTCAACAGAGAGAAAGAAAGGTACACACTGCGTATGTGTAATGCGTCTCATGTTAAACATTCTTTTTGTTTAGGATGGCGAAATAGAAAAAATAACAAAAGAAAAGAAAAAGAATACGAAAAGCTAAATTAAATTTTAGCATTGTTAAACATTGTTGTTGGTGGTTGTTTTTTGTTTTTTTTTTCTTCTTTTTTTTCTTCTTTTTGGCTTGAACATGAACCTGGTCTGTGCTGTTTTTCAGGTTTTTGGACCAAGCTAAGCCGCATTAAGCTGATTTGCAACATTGCGCATACGATACGTTGGCGAATTTATTTAACATTTTACATACCATGCCGCAGCAGTTAATTTTGAATGCAACATTTTAATTAAGTGGCTAGCCAGAGAAGGGCAAAAAGAATATAGAGAAAAAGAGAGAGTCAGAGAAGGATTTAGTGAGATGATGAAAACGAGAACTTACGGTTAAATTAAATTTCAACCACAAAGTAAATGCTAAAACCAAAATTCACTGGTGTAAATTAATTTTTAGGAAAACACATGAAATGTGCATTAAAACAGATTAAGATACTGATTAAAAAAGGGACAAGGTGACATTTTTCTTGTTTTATTGATTGTTTTTTTTTTGCTACGAAATGCAAAAATTAAAAGGACATATTCTGAAATATTTTTTCAATTGGTTTTTGTCAAAATATGTCTATAGGATTATATACCTTTTATCAGCAAATAAAGCCTAAACACCAAATAAAAGATCAGCTTTTAGTATTAGCCTCCATTTAAAAAGCCGCCGTTCCGATTTAATTTAATTGAATCTCTTAGAAAAAAAAGAAATAATATCCTTTTAATATCAATTAACTCAGCTTCAATTTATCCATCAAAATAAAACTTTGTTTAATTAAAACTCTAATAAGGAACATCTACTTATCATCTTAGATATATGTTTGTTAATTTAACTTATTTTGTTGAACTATTATTCCTCAACTCAATATTGGATTCAGTATGGTTATAATCTTATAATCACAATTTTAAATCAATATAGAAGAAATGTAAATTTAAAAAAAATAAGTTTGATGGTCTTCTAACCCTCGTTTGTTATTTGATCGACAGCCCAAATTTAATACCTACTTGATCTTCAGTTAGCCAACAAAAGATTTCCCTTCTTGCCAATGCAAAAGGGAAAAAATCTATTAACTCTTTTGAAAGTTATATATTAGCTATTATGCATAGCATGCCAAGCAATTCAGAAACTTATTAAAACTTTTTTTCACTTTCTTGTTCTCCTTTGAACCGACACCAATACAAATCAATATTGTAAATATATATATATATATATTTAGAGTATATTCCAGCCGAAGTATGGTTCATTGCCTTGAATAAAACTACAAAAGTCACACAACATTAACTTGAACTATGGCAAACTTTTGACTTTTTGACAAGTAGTAGATGCCAAGCACCCAAGCAGCAATCTTTCAGATATCGCAAAGGGAATAGACAGAGGGAGTGCCCCTAGCCATATACGGACTAGGATAGGATGAGTGTAGGTTCGTGGTGGAATTTTGCAGTCAAAGTTTTTCTACCAAAAGGCTATTTTTGACTGCGGTCAACTAAACATACAGTGACACACACACAGACACTCAAACACAAAGTAAAGCAAACAGAAAACTGTCACCAAAGACGTTGGAATGACTGACGTTCAAGACGAATACGATGAAGACAAACTTTATCATCTTGATGCGGTGGGATTCAATTAGAGTCTGCCAGACCGAAACCGTAACCGAACCCAAAACTCGAACTCAAAAGATGGTTGAAAAAGTTTAAAGTTGAAGGCAACCGTTTAGATATTGGTCAGTTGCAGGTCCTAAACTCTAAATTATATCCTGCAACTTGCGGCAATAGTATATATGTATATGTATATACTGACTTCTACTCATTGTTGTTGTTGTGGTGAAGAGTGCCAGTATTCTGAGAGTGGGGAAGCGGGAGCGGGTGGCCACTGTGCATTTTGCATTTCCGACACAAAATCCTACAAACAGCCGCAGGGTCTCGTCATCGTCGTTGACGTGGCGCATTATTAAAGATGCATAGTTTGAAATATTCAATCAAGTTCGTGTCCAGGACGTAGCCGGACAAAATTGGCAGCAGCAGCAACAACAACAATAACAACAGAAGCAATGTTGCGCCTTTCCATCGGTGTGTTGTTGATTTATGCAACATTCGACATTTGCGTTGCCTTAGCTTTGCCTTCCAACCAGGCAAAGTCACAAATATTTTGTGGCTATTGCCATAGTTGTTGCTGGTGACTGCCTGCCAGGCTGGCTGACTGACTGGCTCTATGCTTACTATACGGTGTATATATAATATATAGAGTATGTGTATAAGTAAATGTGTGTATATCCTGCAGACATTCAATTATGTTGTATGTGGCCAAAGTCGAAGCCCCACGACGACTACAACGACTCGACCTCGACTGAATGGCAATTTCAAATCTCACGCTACTTGCAGCAAAACCCACTGCAAATGTCACAGAATACATGTGTATGTGTGTGTGTGTGCGTCTGGGTGTGTGAGTGTATGCAAGTTAATTTGTTATTCAAATTTGTATGTTATATATTGTTATTACTATGAAAATTGTTGTCGTTGAGCTTCTCTGGTTTCTGGTCTAAGGAAACACTTTGCCCTCTAGGCATACGCTTTTGTGGCTAGCTGTAGGAAAAGATGATGTGACCGAAGCCATAGAACTAAGAGCCTTCTATACAAATGGGCGGTACCAATTCTAACATTTAGGAAAAAAAATTAATGCACACTATATAATTTATTGTGACAATGGAACGTAATCAAAAAATTTAAACAAAAAACTTTCTCAGAAGTTTAAGCTACAAATTTTGTTTTTTTAACCATTTTTATGTTTAAAACTTTTCATTTGAGGTTTTTTTTCAAATAGTTTTTCATAATGCAAACAATTATAAATTTGGTTTATGCAGAACGAGGGAATATACATACATACATATATACATATGTGTGTATATATATACCTTTCTTCTCAGAAAAAAGGCTTCTTAAATTTTTTTTAATTATGATATTTTTGATTAATTTGTAAGGTATTCATTATTTTGTAGAAAAACATTTCAAAATCATTTGTATGCATTGCAATTTTGTGGTTAATATTTTTTTAATTAATTTCTTGACCACAAAAAAGTCAATATAATATATATAAACATATGATGACCTATATATGGTTATCGACAAAAAAAAAAGTTATGACGAAATGACCGAATACTGCTAACACTTTGAAAAACTATTACTGTAGATCAAAATTGTGTAACAAAATAAATTTAAATAAAAGAAGTAACCAGCCCTACATCTTCATTCCTATCTTCTTCAATTTATTTTGTTATATGTAAAGATCAGATAAAATAAAGTTTATATGGGCTCACGTGCCCATATGTATGTATGTACATATATATAAAAACTGCACATTTGAAATATTTAAAATTTTCAAATTCAAATAAAATGATCTCTTTAATACCATTATTAATTGGAACCCTAATCACTTTGAGGAAATCGAATCCCATTAATTAGCTTAAGCTCGATTCCAGATTGTCCCATTCATTCATTTATTCATTCAATCATTCACTCATTCACCTTGACAACTGCAAATAAAAAACGAAACCCTAGAAAACTTTGCACCCCCAATAGTCGACAATAACTACATATTTAAGGATTAAGGCTTAACTGTCTGGTCATGTGTCTATGGGGGTCTTCTGATTCACTCTTTTTTCTTTTCTTTTTTTTTTTCATACTTGTTTTTGTCCCCGCATTTGGTCTGGATCTGGGTCTGGCAGTTGTCTAGTCTAACGTCTGAGGGCAAACCCTTGAGGGAGTGAATGCCACTAGCTAAGCGGATTAATTTGTTGACGTGTTCGTTCTAAAGATGAGACTGAGAGGGTGGAGAGAGTGTGTGTGGAAAACAAGAGGAAGAGCAAATGAAGAAAATTGAAAATACAAAAACCAGTAGTCAAACTTAACTCCACAACGAAATCCAATCATAATTATGGATGGCTGCGATGCCACTCCAAACTCGAAAGCCAAAACCAACGGCAATGCTAGAAATTTACACAACAAAAGGTGGCCGCGACATTTTCAGCTGTCAGCATTAATTAAAATGTTTTCACAGACGGCAGACTTCTAACACCTACTTCAACCTTCTCCTCCCCATCCAATATCTCGCTGTATATCCACAAACGAAATTCCGAGCAGGAAATGTCTTCAAGAAAATGTGAATCAAAACACGACCAGAAATGTTAAAGACATGGGCATAAAAATGTCACGGAAAGAAAGAGTTGTGGATCCGATTTGATTGTAGGGGGGGAGAGAAAACTTTTCATATTGAAATTTCAAATTTATTTTTGTACATTGAATTTTTGTCTGCGGGCTAATTTTTCAATCAATCAAGGTGTGAGGTTGGGCCAGAGTAAAAGTCATATTAAATTTATTTAAAACTTTCCGTTTAAATACTACATCAACTAAACATTAAAAAAAACCTAAAATGACTTTTACGCATAATTAAAACACAATTTAATTGGCAGTTTATATTGCATTTAAATAAAATTTCATGTTTATAATAAATGCAAAACTAAAACCGCAAAACAGCAAAAAGTAACTATGAAATTAGTTTTGAAATAAAAGTTATCGACTACAAATTGCCATGTAAAAATCTACAGAAATATGTGGCTCGATTATAATCGATTATAAAGATGCCTTAATGTCCTTAATGTGCATCTCAGATTGTCAAATATAACTTAAAATGAAAGAAAACGTCCGAACTAGCTCAAAGTTTCTTATCTTCAATATAATTAAATAAATCTATGGACAAATAAAAGAAACTTTCATTCCCTGTATCAAGCAAAATTAAAAACTACAAAAAAATTGCAATATAGCATTAAGCCACACGCTATCAGCCCATTTTAATTGCCTCCTTAAATATTATTATAAATTAATTTCTACCTAAATATACACACTATTAGTTACAAATTAGTTACTCAACTAATTGCAATTTGTCTGTAGTACCATTTCTTATGGAAAACCATTTTAATGGAAATTAAGTTTTATTAACTCTCGTACGACTAGCCATTAATTAACCATTTAACGCTGTTAAGTGGATTATCTATCGAAAGTGCTTCAATTAGTGACAATATATTATGAATTTGTAATGTGAAATGAATATTTTGTATAATATATAGAAAATGTTTTAGAGCGCAGTTCGATAATGGAGGGACTTATTTTTGTTTGCAAAGTTTAGAAACAATTTAAATGAGCGCCAAAAATAACCTTAAATCTTTATCTAACTGTCCAGTAAAATGCAATAAACTAGAAAGCAAATACACTTAAGTTATTCATTTGTTTAAAATGATTTGTTTCAATGAATTATAATTATAAAAAATTTTAAAATATTTATATACTTAATTTTTTTACAAGGGTAAAATATTTTAGTTTTATAAGTTGATTGTATGTTTGACTATCAATCGCAAATCCCTCTCCAATATAAAACCACAGTCAAAACCATTTGCTAGGAAAATCGTATACAAACAAATTTTTAATATAATAACAGGCTTTGCTTTTTAATTCTTATTAAATGTGTACTGATTATTTTCATTATTGTTTAATTGACATACTCTCTTCAGTCGTTTAATTAAAATAGAGGGTATCCCAAATGTCATCATTTATTTAACTAGTCCAAATTATATGGACCATTAAAGTTGCATGCAAACAAAAGTGTTAAGCTGCCAACTTTTCTGGTGCGAACTTTTTGTTTTTTCTTTTTTTAGAGAGAGGGTGAGGGCGGGAAACGGCCTATGTCAATCGGTCGGTCGACAGGTTAAACGGCGTAAAGTAGACTCCTGTCAATGAATAATTGAAAATCAGAGAGAGCGAGCACTTCGGTTCGATATTTTTCGGTGGTAATTAAAAAACTTTTTCAATATGCCCAGGCTAAGTGTCACGATGTGCAATTGACAATGGTTCTATCGTATCTCCTTTGCTTTTCTTTCCCTTTTTCAGGTTTTTTTTTTTTTTAGCTATCTCTGCTAATTGTTGACGTAATTAAAAAGCCGTCAAGCGGCGAAGTAATGTACAATTGATGCAATGAGAGACGGAGAGAAAGAGGTAGACACAGAGGCCGTTAAGTGCACTCTTTTGCTAGAAAATTCTTTCACTTTGTCTACAGCTTTTCTAATTAAATAAGCTAACGTCGCATTTGTCTTGCAAGTGTCCGGACAATTTTGTGACTTATGATGACTGCAGCGGACAGTGAGCGACAAAAGCTCTTTTAGACCCTTGGCACAGAAATGTTGAAATGCTGAAATGGATGAAGAAATGGTATAACAAAAGCACCAAAGATTTATGAGGTAAAAGCAATTAGAAAGTGGCATTAACAAGCGAATGCAGTAAAAACAATTAATAACAGCCACAGATTTAAGCCAAAAAGAAAAAAACGACAGAAAAGGATGAACTAAAGATTTGTAATCCCTATATAACTTAGCTTCTACTGTTACCAAATCCGATCAAGAGTAACGACCAATGTCATATGCTTGTTTAAATAAATACATATATAATACATAGCGCTTTCCTTTTCAATAAAAACCTTCACTTTTCCGAAAACTTTAATACATACTTTTTATACTTTCAAGTCGAATTTAGAAAATGAAGCCCTTAAAATTTATAATTTACCAATTTTTAAGCAACAAAAAATTTTGAACACATTTTATATATTTTTATAATATATATATTTTGTTTTACTTAATTTTTCATTATGTATGTACTTTTTCCTTTATCGTATGATATAGAAATATTTTTGTTTTGTTGTAAACATAAACATTTTATATATTTTTATATATATATTTTATTTTACTTAATTTTATATATTTTTATAATATATATATTTTGTTTTACTTAATTTTTCATTATGTATGTACTTTTTCCTTTATCGTATGATATAGAAATATTTTTGTTTTGTTGTAAACATAAACATTTTATATATTTTTATATATATATTTTATTTTACTTAATTTTTCATGTATGTATGTATGTACTTTTTCTAATAATATAGAAATATTTTTCTTTTGTTGTAAACATAAAATACATTTACAATTTAGCATTCAATTCCATCATTGTGAGTATTTGATTTGCCTAATTTTTCATCTTCTTCATATTCTTTCATTAAAGCACTTAACACCTCGATTTCCGATTTAATATAATCCAATTCCAATTCCACTTCTCTATGATGATAAATTGGGATGATATCTGAAAATAAAAATAATTTCCGCAGATAAAAAAAACATTTCGGAAAATATAAGAAAAATTATTACCTCTTCTTTGACATAAAATACGATATAAGCTGTTTATAGCGTCTACTGTTCTTTCATTATCCATCGCATTTTGGGTTACAGTATCTTTAACGTTGCTCAAAATTTTCTCCCATTTGAGGCACATAACACGGGATTGGTTATAAGATCGCTCCAATCGTGATAAATCGTTCTTAAGGCCCAATACAGTGAGAGCTGCCTCATTTGTAACTTTAACCATTTGTTGACGCATATTTTCAATTTCTTGAAGTTTTTTTTGTTCTAGATCACGAATTTCCATCTGAGCCAACACTGCAAGAAAATATATTTAATAGTTTTAAAAACCAAACGTCTTTATATATCATACTTAAAGCATCACAACGATCCATGCAATCTTTGGGTGATACAAAAATATCGGAAACCTTTACAACCTCATCCAAGACTTTCTCATATGGTTCAAATTCTTCGACAGTGGCCTTTAAAGCTTCCCTAAATGTGCCGAGTTCAGCAATGGAAGTTTTGAAATGTTTAATGCCCTCTGCAAGTTCCACATGCAACACCTTCTCCTCGTTAATTGTCTTCTCGGCATTACGTTTTTTCTCCACACAATCCTTTATAAAACTATTTACTGAAATAAAACGCTTCCGTAGTCGGTCTTGGACCTTGTACATCTTACGAACTCTGGCCAAATTCGTTTCAGATTGATGTTTGGCATTAGCCAACATTTCACCTTGCAAAGCGACCATTGCATTATGTTCCCGAATATGGTGTATAAACATTAATTCAATGGAATCGCCAGGACAATCGGAGTTTGGTGGTTTTCTAAATATGAAAAAAATTAATACAAAATTGTTTATAAAATATTTAAATACTTACACAAAGAACCGATCTTGGGCCTTTGAAACGAAAAAATCATTTATAGCCTCTTCGGGGCGTAGATCCAAATTTCCTATGACATCGAGTCTCTTTGTGGGCTTTACACGCGGCATGTCGAAAGTCTTGAATGGTAACTGCAACGTCTAACGGAACAAAATGAAAGCAACGAAAGTTGTTAGTGTCAGTGAGTTGTGTATGTGCGTGTGTATA
Source organism: Drosophila emarginata (assembly GCA_037075365.1). NCBI lineage: Eukaryota > Metazoa > Arthropoda > Insecta > Diptera > Drosophilidae > Drosophila > Drosophila emarginata. The sequence goes on from JBAMCD010000012.1 coordinate 1,718,708, forward strand.
TGTGTGTTACTTGTGTTGTCGTTTAATATCTGTTTAACTAATAATAACAAATTAAGGAAAACCTACTGGAAGCATGATAACTTTTTTGAAGAAAAACCCATGTAAAATTAAAGGAAAAACTAACGGTTGTCTTGGTAATAAGAAGTCACCAAGGCAATGACTGACCTGCTTAATAATGTTGTTAAATTGTTAAATTTTGTTACTGGCAGCCTTGGCAACCAAAAAGCTTTTCGAATTTATAGTAACATAAGCTTTACTCTTCTGCCGTTTTAATTATATTTTCCAATTTTATACTATTCCGTTTATTGGTTTTTATCTTCATTGTAATACCTGATAGGTGTGATTTCATTGTACTACAATAACAATAAAAAAATAAGTATTAATCTTTTCCTTTGCAATTTTAAAAATTTTTATTTTAATTTCTAAGTTTTGCTTGTGAAGCTCTTTGCTAAGTTGGAATTCTTTTATAATTCTCTTATAGTTTAGTAAAAATTTACTTAAGAAGGATTCGGAATCGGGATCTGCAAACCTTTCACTGTACTACAAGCAATTAGAAACTGCAGAGTCCTATTTTTGTCATCGTTGATAATTTTTCTTAGTCTAAAAATCATGTGAAACCATCCTGCAGAAATTCTCTTGCTAAAGGAAAGTTTTCAATTCATTTGCAGCGCTTTTTCTGTCAACATTCAATTGAATTTTATCTTTACAAGTGAATACATAGGAATCTCGGCAACACATAAGGTTTCCAACTTTTTCCGTATATATAAAATATATATATTTGTTAAACAAATATTAAAATGCCGCGTCGTAAGCCTACCACAAAAACCGATGTTATCGGTAGTTTGGATCTGAATCCCGAAGATGCTATCGGCGACTATCGCCTCTCGCTTCTACAGGAGCAGTTCTTTGTGTAAGTAAAATGAATATGTTGTGCCTTCTCGATTTCATAGTTTAGAGATTCACAGTAAGCCGCCCAATTGGGACTCTGCTGGGGATTCGATTGAGATGCTTTACATAGCCAATGTACGTGAAAATGAGTCCATGTGTCAATTGCAAAGACAATTGCTGCGCGATGCCAAGCGTCAGACTGCACTCAATTATCAGCGCACTCGGAAGATGTACAAGATACAGGAACGCTTGCGCAAACGTTTCATTGAGGTGAATGGGTTTATTAAAGACTGTGCAGAGAAAAAGCGATCTGCAGATAAGGCCGTACAAGAAGAGACGGCAATGCATGAAGAATTACTTAAGGGTATTACTGAATTCAAAAATTCTACTTCACTCTTGAAGACGTTCCGTCAAGCTTTGAAAGGAACAGTCCGTGAATTTGAGCCATATGAACGCGTATTGAATGATGTTGTGGCTATATCAGATATATTTGTGTCTCCTCAAGATTGTATCGATCGTTGTGATGCATTAAGTAAGATTTTATATACCACATAGATATGGGTTTATCTTTATAATCTCCTTGCAGTGCTTGCACAAGTTGAAATTAATGAGTTGGGTAATAGAAAGCTTCAGGAAATTGAAGATATGCGTCAGCGTATGCTTAAAATTACAAATGAGGCTGCTCTGGCTGTGTTAGGACTAAAAAATGATTTAGCCAAGCTGGAGAGATCCTATAATCAATCACGCACATTATGTCTAAAATGGGAAAAAATTTTGAGTACTTGCAAGGATGCCATTATAGGTTACGATTTAGATAAGGATCGCACTCTAGACGGCATACAAACAATATATCGTGTATTATGCAAAAGGCGCGGTAAGATATATGGAAAGAAAAATCTACCTTAATATTTTTCGTAAACTTCAATTTTAATATATTCAGATTTGTCTGCAAAATATCCTCGAAGCGCCATTGAGCAAACTATGGATTTTATTAAGCGAGAGATTGAACTTTTAAATGCCGTATTGCATGAAATGGTAACTTCACCTGGGACCAACAAAGTCGAAAAAATGAATGAAGGTGTATTATATTGTTAATAAGTTCTTAGGAATTTGTATGAATTAAATATTATGTGTTTATGAGCGGAAAAAAGCAAAAAGGTTTATACCCTAACTATTTTTTTTTTTTATAAACTGTGGATTTTATGCCTGAGTGGTTTAAGCGATGTCTTCGTGAGTTATATCAGCCATTACATAGCTATCTCTTTATCGTTCACCCTCACAGTAATCCGCATTCGTTTCCTTCTTTTTCTTTTTTTTTCTTTTTCACATGCCTGCCATAAGATTTATCTAACCCTAACCCCAAGTGAAAGCCCACCCTCTTGAAACATATGCTCACATCACACAAAAGGCGTACAAATTTTTGCTTAAGCCCAAAGCAAATCAAATGAAATTCGATAAAAAGAAACAAGAAGGTATACGGAAGAAGAAGTGAGAGAGAGAGAAATAGTGTATATGAGAGTAAAAGAGTTAGAGAGAACTTGGGAAACTTTTCAAGTGGCACTCGGAGTGGAACTAGAACTTCAAATCAAGTTTATTGGGGAACGGGAAATAAAAATAAATTTCACATTGGCAAATGTAATCTCTCTCTCTCTTCAACTCAATCTCATATTCTCTTCTCTCTCTGCTTCTCTTTTTAGTCTCCTCCATACTCTTGGTCCAACATCTTTCCATGCAATTGGCAATTGGATTCTATGGCCAAGGGATAATCTAACTTAAGCACAGATAATTCTTTTATGCGAACATTTGTGATTTCTGTCCTCGCATTTACAACGGAAGCAGGAGGACTTATTTCGATTTTATTTTATTTCTTTTTTTTGTCTGAACTACTAGCAACTAATTTCATCCACGCCCATTTCAACTTCATAGATAGGACAGAAGGCGTGGCACTTCTCCTTATTCAATTTACTTTATTTGATTTGCGATTTATTTTGATTTTATTTTGCTGATTTCAGTTGGAAATCGAAGAATAGTCGTAGGCTAAAAATCAAATAGAATTTGCTAGAAATCGGATGCAAACAAGACAAAAAATAAAAGGAGCAAAAATAAAAAATAAAGAAAAAGGAAAAACTAGTTGACAAAGTCAACAATTTGGTTTATTTAAATGGTCTCACAACTTACAAGTTCTTGCCGCCCCCAGGAGAGAGAGACAAAATTTTCCAGTTTTCCTGTTTTCTTTTTTTTTCCTCCTGTTGTTGTTGCTGTTTGGTTCGATTTGTGGTCCTTGAGCATCTATCGAGCGCGGGAGAGAGGCGGCAAGCAGCAATTACATTAGGGCTTCGTTTCTTCTTCTGAAAATTGTTATCCTGGTTACGCTTTTAGGCAAATAGTGAAAACACTTAAGATTTGTGGCCCTGTCATTTAAATAATTGAAAATGCATCCAGTTTTTAGTTTTTTCATTTTTCTTTTCTTTTGTGTAAGACCAAATTGAAGTGCTTAAAATTTCTAAAGAATTCAAGGAAAAATGTTTGTAAATGTTCAAGTCGTTTCCCACTGCTCCCCCTATTGCCGCAAATTCGCCACTATGATGACATGAATAAAGCCTAATGGCATTCTCATTTAATCCTTTAATTGCATTACAATTTACCGTCTGTGAATTAAATAATAAGCTAGTCGAAATGAGACAATGAAATGGATCTGCAGGGAATCGTTCTGCACGGGTTGCTACGAAACTTTTAAAAAAAACTTGTCCAGCATATCCAAACAAAGATAACATTTAATGTGATTGTAAAAGAACTTTTCAAAAGTGAATTTAGCTTAACGTAACCTGAGTTAATTTAATGTCTGTTTGTACGTAGTCGTTGCTCTTTGATCTAAGCAAATATATAGTATATAGTATATGATAACACATTGACTTTAAGTTGCAAAAATATAATTCTTAAAATTTATATGATTAGAAAAATATTTAGATTCATAGTATTTTTTTTAAATAAAATATATTTAAATCGTTCATAAAAATGTTTTACTATTACTAAAATTACACTTTCTTTGTTTTACTCTTAAAATATTTTCTAAAGATTTTAATAAATGTCAGTAAAAATAAGTTTTATTCATTGATCAATTTTTGGGTTCATAAAGAAAACGTAAAAAAGCAAATTTTTAGAATAAACTAAAACGTTATCGCTTCTCCCGTTTTTATACTTTAAAAGAATTCATTAAAAATTACTTTACCAATCTTCATTTGTTGTGATTAAAGTCATTAAAATAAAGTGCAGTAACTTTCTGAAAATTCGAGCATTTTCTACCTTTTCCACATATATTTTTATTTTGTATATTTTTCAACAATTTGACATTTCTTGGTACAAAACTTTCATCTATCTATTTATTTTCTTTTGTAAATTGCAACTTTTCTGACCACACACGTAAGTTTTATAGTTGTCTCTTTTGCCATTTTCTTTCTTTTTTTTTTTTTGCTTAGTAGGCGAAACACTTAATTTAACTTTACAAGTTCTTAATGTGATGGCCAGACAAGAAAAGTGTGAGTAACAAAATGGAGTAGCAAAGACATTGTAGCAACAAATAGCAATTAGAGAAGACACCGAAAGTAAGGAAGAGAACAATAGCTAAAAGACGGAGGAAAGTCTTAAGTACCCAAAACGAGTTGAGCAATTAAAGGACACTTTTGTATGAGTCAACTGAATGTAAACTAAATGTTGAAGTTCCTTTAAAGTTCAAACTGCAATAAACGTCAAGCGATTACCGCAACAGATCCTGAATGTAACCCAAATGGAGCAACAAGAAGACGGCAGCAGGCAAGTTGATTAATACTATAACACATGATTTATTATGCCTGTCAATTGACAGAAGGGAAGCCCATTATGAAAGCTTGCCTTATGCTCAGTCAGAGATTGAAATCAGAATCGTGCGACTATTCCCACTCCTTCACTCTCTCTCTCTCTCTCCTTCTCTTTATATATCTTTAAGTCGCTTTGCTCCTGTCTCCTTCTCATTGGGGGCCTGTGATAAGATGGCAAATCGGCTTATGCCTTGGGACAAGCCAACAACACAATCGTCATCATCAATTCAGTTGGCGACATTAATATCCTACCCAAAGCTGTCGTCTGACATTTGTGACACCTGCATTGATTTGTCTTCCTTTTTTTTCCAGTTGTTGTAGTGTTTTGTGTTGAGGAGTGGAGTGGAGTGGAGCACCGGCTAAAAGAAAAAAAAGAGAATAGAGAATAAGGGCCCCAATATCACCAGCACAAAGACTATAGTATGTACATACCTGCTCTGCCCTGCCCTCACCCTCTTTTTTACCTCAAATGACTGAGTGCCTTTCATGTCTTACAAATGCCTTTTTTATGCGCTAATGTTGGCTGTGGCTTCACTTTTGGTTCAGCGTTTAAGGGGGATGAGAACCAGATGGGGGGCAACGGCGCAAAAGTGGCGCCCTATCCAAAAGCCAACTCCCCTACGACTACTTACAAGTACATTCGCATATCCAAACATATATACATACATACATACATACATACATATGTATATATAGTATATACAAGTCGGCCCATTAGTGTGCCCGGACTTTTAATGGCCTAGACGACAAGGCAACTGCAATTACTACGACCCCATCAGGCCATCATCATACAAAAGGCTAACTCCTTTGTTGCTACCTCGAATGTGTATTGTACATAGTTGATAATTTATTCATTTGCCAGGCAACACAACCACATACACACACACACTCACCCTCTTGTATACAGTTATGGACCCAACAAGTTGCTTTTACTTGCCAAAAGTTAACCGCACAAATGCAGATAAGGAGTAAGACAAAGTAAGAGTAAACCGAGCACTGGGGAGATCTAAGAACTACCCTTAATGACTTCATTAGAGATTAGAGGCGAACCCCTTTAAGCCTACAACCAAAGAAATTGCTTAATTTCTAATTTCATTCATTCGGCTTCAATTGACAGTAAAACATCTGCGTTTCTCTTTACAATTTTACAATTCTAAAATCCCTCAACTATTTGAGGGGAAACTTTACATCATTTCTTCCGTTGTATAAGGACTTAACACACAACTGTTGAGAAAAAAAAAGAAAAGCAAAAAAAAAATTGGAATTGTAAATTTTGTACACTTATCATTTGTTCACGTTTTATTGTACCGAATTGGCCAACATATGTATTGAAGGATTGACGTATGTATCGCATCGTAACTGTGTATATATATGCCTTTTGCGCTTTTGTTGATTACAATTTGCATAAATATATCGTTTGAGATTCGAAAGTGGAGAACACGGAAAATTATGCTCGCATTTTATGGCCTTTTGGTAAAGGAAGTGAAATGTTAATGTCATTTATGCGCTATTCTTTTGAAAGGGATTACAAAGGATCGTTTTGAGATAAATGACAACATGGAATTTATTACCCTAAATGATTGACCCTTTTTTTATTTTCTTTTTGTTGCTGCATCCCAGAAGAAAGATTTCACAAACATTTGTAACTACAATTTGTATTTTAAAATATATAGGCCGAAGAGATAAAGTAGGATTTTCTTTAAAGAGTTATCAGCTGGGATGTGCCAAAAGGGAAACGGGTTAGTAAAATGTTTGCCCTCTTTAGAGAAGGTGAAATACTACCCGGTTTCATTTTTAAGAAGTTTTTTCAAATAGGAAATAATTTTGTGTACCTTTTACATTTTACAATACATACTTTTTAAATTAAAAATTTAATCTTTCCATTTTTCATCTAATAATATGAATAACTAACTCCTATCAATTGTAATGCTTTAAAAGAGTTTACTATCGAATCTAAAATAGTTTCCCAAAGAGTGGTAATAGTAGCATATATCAATATTTAAGATAATTTTGTTTTTAAAAAATATATATGTACATATATTAAGTAATATAAAATTTAATAAATATGTAAATAAGTCTTCAAAATAAGCAATAAATGCTAAAATGACGAAATAAATAGTAAGTCATCTCAGTTTAATGAGCAAATAGAAACTTGCTGTTCAAACTTAAAGCTTTACAATGTTTTATGAAATAATTTACCAAAATTTGTTAAGCAAATAAAAGTTCAAAAATTCCTTTTATTGAAATCACATTATATTATAGGCATTAAAATACAAAATGAAATAACATCGTTCCTTTATAAGGGTATGGGTATTATTGTATTATATTTTATATTTAAAAGCCCCTCTTGGTGTTGTTTGAGATAAGATACTAATGCCGTTACTGTCTATCAGGTATCACATGTCAACTAAACCTATCAAAGACTTAGCTATTACTTAAGAATTGAGCTAGGTCCTGTCACTGAGTACAATTCCGTCGAAGTCACTTGCTAGCTAGGAGTGACTACACATAGTGTTTTGTACTTACGAAAACGCCACTCAAAAACCACCCTCGTGTGGGCGTGTAAATATTTATAAATATTGACAGCTTAAAGTGAAGTTTTCCAAGTGACACGGAACTGGCACTTACATAGACATCGCCACCCTCATTCCCATAGGAAAATGGAAGCTTTTTAGGCAACAACAACAGAAGCAACAGCAACAACAACAATAACACCAACACTTGTGGTCAAACTTGAAAGGCTCTTTGATGGTTTGGCCCATCCCTCCCCCCAACCCAATAGAGAAAAACCAACTTAGAGTTTGGGTAATGAAGTTCGCTACTTGAAACCGTCAGAAGTGGAGCAAAAACGTAGACGGGAAATGCAAAAGTAGGGGCAGGGATGACTTGGTGAAAATATTGACAAAGCAATTTGCTTGTCAGACAATTAAGTGCTTAATTGTATAAATGTATGGCCTACGGGATATATAGATAGATAGATAGGATAGATGAATAAATAGATAGAGATGAAGAGAAAAACGAACCAGCGAGTGGGAAAACTGAGAGTTTTAAATGAAGGCCGGAAGTTATTTAGCTTTAAATTGTCTAACGAACCGACTTGTGGGATTTATGAGACAAATTCCTGGATATCTCTTCAGACAAGTGAAGCAATAATCACAGAGCCATAAATTTCAAGTGGTCTTCATTGCCATTCCCCATTTTTACTTCATTTCTCTGTTGCTGTCTCTCTATGTTTGAGGCGGTAATTTTTAATATAATTCAAAAAGATATGCGAGAATGTCAGACACTTCTGTCCTTCTGACACTTTGTCACAAATGGAAGCAACGTCGAGAGTTAGAGAATGCAAAAATATATTTCAAGTACATTATGACAGGAAAAAGAAGGCAAATGGAGCTCTTTTACTAGCAAACTCCACAGCTGCTCTATCCAACTGCCTCCAACATACCCCTCTCTTACTTTTTCTGCCTCTCTCTGTCCCTGCCTTTGCTTTTTTTTATTTCTCCCTGTGAAGGACTAAATAAAACGGCCAGTACAAAGATTTGCATACAAGATTCAAAAAGAAAGGGGAGAAATTTGTAGTCAAGAGATAAGTGAAATATACCTCGAGTTGAGGCGAGTGAAAGTTTTAAGAAGAGACTGAGAGATTGGGGGCCAGCACTCAGCTTAACTGGCACTAAGTGGACTGCATCGCGTTGCCAGATAGCTGCATTAGAAGCTATCAAAACGCCATTCAACAAGCATAGAAAAACTGTAATCAAGTCCAATCCCACCACCCATCGTCCCACACTCTTAAAAAAGTGGGTCAGGCAAATAAAAAATGGGCGCAATGCAATGGGTGGAATGGAGAATGTTTCTTAACATGTATGGGAAAAGTATTTGCAAAAGTTTCCATTCATGTAAACGGGGTTCTTTTTACTTTTCAGTTTATATTTTTTTTCTTTTACATTTTCCGTTTTTACAAATTGTCGCCATTTGCTGACGATACCAAGACGAAGATGACGATGGCATTTACAGGGTTTTGCAGTTACTTTGCTCAAAAAAAAATATATATACATATATACCTAAATAAGATGAGCAAGAAAGGGTGAGGGGATTTAGAGAGGTAAAGTAAGGGGTTGGCCTTTCAAAGCAATTCGCATTTACATTTCTCAATTCAACTAGTTTGTGATTTATATACTGCAATTGACATGAGATTTTTCGGTTGTCAATGTGATGATGAGCTGACAAATGAACCGAAACCCCACTTCAATAGCAGACACACAAACACACCCACCCACACTTTCAATTTTGCTTTAATCCTAAACCACTTTAAGCTAGTTTGTTACTTTAAGGCCACTATGGCAACGCATCGTCACACAAGTGACACCTTTGAAATGGTTAGGAATAAAAACCACAAACCACATAAACCACACACAAGGCAGCTATGCATATGGTATAGTATACATACATATATATGTATGTATGTATGTATTTACTATAAGTATATAGCTTCCGAAAACTTAATTACCGCCTGGTCAGCTACTTATTGAGTGGAGATTGGCCCCTTCACACTTCATAAAGACGAAATGGCAAAGTGACCACAATAATAAACGCAATTTTAGCAGAAATCCAATTAAATGCCAAGACGCATTTGAGCCAAGAAACGTTCAAGGCAAAAGTTTTAGCAGAAGACATAAGAGCAAAAGTAGGGGAGATAGTCGGTGAATGATTCCAAGGAAGTGTAGTGGTTTGTGAAATACCCTAAAAAAGATTTAAATAGCTAGTAATATTTTTTACTTTTAAGTTTTATTTAAAAAATATAATAACATTTCATTGAGCACTGGATTTTATTAGCTGTTTTTTGTTTATATGTAATAGTCTAATATTTGGGAATTAAATATATAGGAAAAATACATTTTAGAGCAACAATTAAGGTTAACATCTAAAATGTAATATTTTTAATATATAAAAGAAATATGAAACCATTTAACTTCTCAGAATTGGTGTGTTTAAGTACAAAGAAGAAGTTTGAAACCGAAAAATGTAATATAACATAATAATTTAAATTTGAAAACTTATTAATCTAAATTATTGATATACTTGAACTTGGTTTTTCTTACGATAAATTATATTTTATATATTATATTTCTTTGATTTCTTAAATTTAAAACTGAATTAACTTTTGTATGTTTAAGTCTTTGAAATGAATACAATAAAAAGTATAGCATATTTTTTATATTTTATATTTAGTCAAACTAAGCAAATTGACCGTCAGAAGTCATTACGATGGCTAGTCTACCTTAGTTATTATTTATAACTCGTATGATTTTGTATTGCTAAATTAATAATTCAAGAACAAGTTTTGTACTTGTAATTTAAGCTTATTTATTAAATAATTATATGTTAGTTATATAGTTATTAAGCATGATTTCATAATTTTCTTACTTTTATTTATTTTTATTAATTATCGTTATTTATAAAAATTAAATTAAGAAGAATATCTTTTTTTACTTTCCACAGACTTTGAAATATTTTATTTAAATTTCATAATTTAACTATGAATTATTGTTCTTAAAACTAGAATATTGTATTGTTTTTTGTTATTTTGTTAAAGAAAAATTTTAAATTTATAAGTGTCCCCTTTTACAAGCAGTATTTGTTTGTTTGCTTTCAATTTTTTTGCAAAACCCATTAGATACAATTTTTTTACGACAAACCGTTTGAAAACATTTACCAATGCCTTTTAATTACAGGGTATAGCCAGACAACTTTCACCAAAATGACAACATCATCGATGTTGTCTTCCACTGGTCATGACGATAAGTATTATAACCGGACAGTGAGTGGATGTGGATAGTTTGTACCACACTTTTTGGTATAGGTTTTTGCTCTGTCTCTCACTCTCCCACTCCAGGCCTGACGTTTATTACGTTCCATGATAAAAATTGCAATTATTTAGCCAGTGGACACAACATGATGACAAAGTCGTCTGTAATTTATTTCCACTTGGACTCTGTTGATTTAGCCAGGGACGAGACAAAGCAAACAGGACGTCACCAAAGGCACAACAACTTGCAATTTCTTTTTTCCCCATTTTTGGTTTTATTTTCATTTTTTTTTTTTGTTTCTTGGGATTGTCATTGATGTGGCAGAGTGCATGAGATGAGAATAGAATCGTTGAATTTGCCACCTTGTGGGCGTTGAATGTTGCGGCTAATGAAGTGTATGCAAAATCTTTTACCCTTTTTGAGTGGGCAAGGCTTTTGGTAGATACTCAACTCTAATGAGTTCAAGTTTTGCAGCAGCTTTTCGGTCTGACTTGAAGGTGTGACGACTGTTGAAGTTTTCTTTTACAGATTCTACTCCTACTCCATTATGCAATTGCTGTGAGGACATGTCTGTAAGTCTGCTGCAGTTAAACTTTCAAGAGGCATCCACTTGATGTGGCCAATGTGCTGCCGTTTGCCGTTTTTGATGTTGATAAATGATGTTGCATTTTCATTTAGAAAATTTGTTGGCCAAAGAAAAGTCACTGATTGACTAACACGATGACGATGACGACAACGACGACGAGTAGCTGCAACAACAACAACGACAACAAGAGACTGCTGCTGCAACTGTAGTTGGTTGGGGTAAGAGTGGCATGGACGGACAAGTGGCTGCTTGTCAGCAAAACGTTTAGTGGCAAAATACACATAGGGAGAGACACTCGAACACCAGCATCAACCGGGCAGTGGTTAGCGAATCAATTATGCCACAGACACCAGTTGCAAGCTTTATATGCACCAAGTGGAGACTTGCTTACCAGGAGTAGGGACGAAGAAGTTGAGGGAAATGAGGTATGATGTAGATGGACTGGAAGCAGCTGCTTCTTACTAATGCAAAAAGTTTCTACCATGTTGCTTTCAGGTTGGCTTACATACCAGTAAGTCAATGGGGAGATAAACTAAAGCCAAGTTAAGTTAAAATTCTCATGGGTAATATGGTCTTTAAGTTTCATTTAGATATCTTTTTCCTTACATTAGAGAAACAATTAAACTTTATATTTGTAAAAAAGTAGAGTAGAAATCGACATCGAAACGTCTATATATATTAAAATATCCTCTTAAGCTTTGATTATTTTAGCTAACCAATTTGGTAAATAATTTAATTGATTACTGAAACATTATTCCAAAATGTACTTGAATGCTTTCTTTTGGCAGACAGCGACCAACAATCCATTATTGTCCTCTCAAAAAGTAAATCCGCACAGAAAATATTCCATTTAGAGAGGGGGCGTCTGTCCATTTGAAGTGTCTGTTATGCTAGTTTCCACTGTATGTATTTAACGATGTCTCCTAGTCTACACCCTCAAATTGAAAGACATTTTTGAAGCGTGGAAAGAAAAAAAAAACTAGCAACAATTTCAGCATTCTTTTTTATGACTGACAAAGTTCAAAGCAATAAAATTTTTAGTAAATATTCAAAATAAGGACTTAAAATACGCCGCCCCTTTAGTAGACATAAATCGAAGCGCCTTGGTGAGCTAAAACATAAAATTTTAATAAATTCTTAGAGTGAGAATGTCATCTATATTTGACTAGAGCGATTTATAAATTAAATCTTACAAAATGGCTTCCATGTAAATGATTTAAGCTTTTAATAACTCGTTCTTTTTAACTTTGCAAATGCAAATAAGTTATCATAAAATGGTTTAACTAATTTAAATAACGTTTCAACCCTTTTAGAAATCATTGTCTTAAGAGAAAAGTTTTTTAAATGTATACTCTCTTTTAAAAGACAAAGAAACAGCTGTAATTTCGGAAAAATATAACATACAATTTTTAAAAAATATTCATAAATGCAACACTAATGCCCTCCTTAATGTTTGAAAACAACAGGAATATTTATTAACCGAAAATATAAGATAATGCTTCAGAACCTATACACAGAAAAGAAGTTCAAATTTATTCCTTAATGGAATGTATATTTTTGTGGTTCCCAAAAGTATGCTTAAAATATTGAAATATTAAAATTCTGAATAAATGGTAACCGAATACTAATTATTTATAGATGATAAAAATGAACCACTTTATTATAGCTAAAGTTTAATGTAGCTTTATGTAACTAATTGGGACACATTTAAAATCTAATCTAAAGTCTAAATTAATATAGTTTATAAATTCACGAAATATTGATTAAATTTCGTCTATTTTAATCCAAGCTTGTCACTTTGTTATTTGTGAAACTTAATAGCCGGCTCTATTCTATGTCTGACAAGGCCAAATTATTTGTGGTTAAGCCCTGGAGCTATTGAAGAATGGTTGGCTAAAGCAAACACTTTAGAAAACCATCATCTCTGTTGTAGAAAATCTCTTAAATTACTGATGTCAGTTGGTTGGGCAAAAACAAGGCCAGGCACCCATTCAGTGGGACAATGCATCTGCGTTGCCTTAACTGACATTGCAATTCCACTGCCATTCTTCGTGTTCTTCTTGTATTTTTGCAAAAATGTTTCAAGCACTTTTATACTGGGGTCCACACACACACCCACAGACATCCTCCCCCTCCACCTTTACACAGAATACTTCCTGAAGCCTTGGGGGCACCCACTTGTAAAACGTTCCCGCCCCATTGTCAGTGCAACTTTTGTTGCAAGGCGCAAATGCTTTAATCTTAAACATGCCAGAGAGCGGAACACTTGAGCGTTGTCAAGTGGCTGCTGCTACTGCCAGCTGCCAGCACCCAGCACCGAGAATCAAGGGACGCGCCCTCAACTCAGCGACAACGAGCCAAAGAACGACAGTTGTCCTGGGCACACGCAAAGTAGACAGTTGACTTGCAATCTTGAGTGGGTGCAGCCTTGACTTGTCTTGGCTCTTTCGCTTTGGGTATTTTCCGATTTTTTTAAAGCTTTTGCTTAATTTCCATTTCAAGTTACGCCCCAAAGCCAAAAAAAAAACGAAAACGAAAAAAAACATTCTAAAATCCCTTTTTTGTTTGCCATTTTGAAGTGTTTATCTATATCGCTTACGGAAGTAAAAATGGATGTGGATGGAATCTAGGAGGAAGCGTGGGGAACCGGAGAGAACCCAATGGAAATCCTCTTCTCAATTTGTTTTCGGTTTTCAGTCTTTGGTGGCGTTAGCTTCGCTTTTTTTGGCATGTGCGCATTTAATTGAAAATTTTCAACCACGCCCATTTGTTGCCTTCCGTTTACGCACTACACTTTGCCGTCTTGGACGAAAATTTTAATTAAAATTTTCGTAACTGGATTTTTCTTCTGGTTTATTTTTTTTTTTTTTTTTGGTTGGTTGTTTCTGCCTTAAAGTGTGAAGTTCCGAGACAATTTTCCGGTTACTAGGTGGATACGTTGCCCACTTTTGCCACTCCCACTTTCACTCTAGCTGCTGCTCCTCCGCCTTCCACTTTGAGTTGGTAAAATATTTAACATGCAAATGAGTTTGGCTCTGCATAAAGTTTCGCTTTAAATGTGTTTATTTTAGTTACCACGCCCATTCAACCCTCTAGCGCCCCCTCCCCCCCAATACGTAATGGCAACCTCTTTGCCTCCCACGCATCATGAATCGTTAAAAAAAGAGTTACAAAGTTAGTGAATATTTTAACACTTCTTCGTTGCGTTTAACATTTATTTAGTCGGGCTACTTTTTATACCGTGGGGCGTTTTCTCTGTAGGATTTGCCGTTTTCCCTTTTCTCCTGATCCTTCGCTTCCTACATTTTAATGAGGTTTTTAAATTTTATTGAAAGCCAAAAGGAAACCTCTTTCTCTAACACTTCATTAAATGAAAACTTTTTTTTTCACTTGTCAATTCAGCACTAATCAACAAGGAAAACATAAAGCCACCGTTGGCCACACTCTCCATTTTCCCCAGTTTTCATTGCCATCATTCCCATTCCCACTCCCAGCACCATCATCATCACCAATTCACATTTCGGGCAAATCTTTGGCACGTTTCAATTCATTAGCTTCGTGACATTTGTCGTTTGATTTCACTGGGGCAATAACTTTGTCCCTCTCTCTGTCCCTCTCTGTCTTTTTCAAATGCATTCATGCATTCATTCAGCATTCACACGCACATCAACTTCCCCTCACTATCACCTCTTGTTCCCTCTCTTTTTCTATCTTTCTCTTTCACTCTTTCTTTTTTCGATTGCTATGAAAACGCATTGTGGTCGAAATTGTTAACAAAATGTCAAACGGAAACAACGCCAACGACGACGACGACGACGATGATGGGGATGAGGAGGATGATGATGATGACAACGTTGGCTGCAGCGGTGTCCAATAAAACTTCAATAGGTTGCCGAGTGATTTTTATCCATTGGAGGCAGCTAGGGTTAAGCAATAGCGGTATAGAGGAAGACCTGATTGTGCGGTTGGAGTTACAATTGTTTCTGTTGTTCTTCTTGTTGCTGTTGTTGTTGTTAACACTAGCACGTGATGAGTGCAATAATGGAAGTGCTCTAGTGTTGAGAGAAAATAACGGTGATTTCTCAATTAGAGTGATAAGTCAGAAAGTGAATGGAACCGGAACTGGAACAGTATAAAGTGAGACCAGTGAAATAAAGAAAATTGAAGGAAAAGAAAAAACCAAAGATTATATCTTGAAAAAAAACCCAATATTTAAAATGGAAATCGTATTGGTTAATTGGTACTATAGTTTAAAAAGATTACACAATTACACTAAAGATATATATATATATATTTCAATTTATAAAATTTTAAATATGTTAATATTTAGAATTATAATATTAGAAATGAATATAGCGAAAAAATCATTTAGTTATAAAAATGAATTTCATAAAAAATGTTAGCTAATATTTAGCAATGGTATGGTAACAAGCTTCTAGGCAGTATCTTACATTACACTGAAACTTTAAAATGGGATTCCACTTTATTATTACATATTTTAATTTTCTTGTTATTTATTTATTTTGGTCTAATAAAAGCTTTAAATGTTAACCAATCAGTAAAGAAATAAAACCATAATATCACATAGGAGTAGCAAATCAGTAAAAAATCAATTTATAAACTGTGACTTTTATGTATTTAAAAGTCACTGTTCACCGTTATTTTCTAGTCAGACCTTAACCCATTAAAGCACATGCAGCTATGAGACTATGTATTCAACTATGCAACACCTCAACACACACTGTATTGTAGAGTAGCTCATTTCGGGATGAAATAATGCACGGTGTTGCTGCCCTTCATTGTTGTTGTTGCTATTGTTGTTGTCACTGCTGTTGCATTTGCTCTTAATTTCGGGTTTCGGTGCCAGTCACGTAGATGCTCCATCGAGCTCCAATGTAATTATGGAGCGCACATGTGTTTGCCTGATTAGGCTATAGGTGTAGGAGGGTTTGGACGGGGTCGTTGTGGATTGTGGGCACTACTGCCGTCGACTGCGTTGCAATTTTGTATTCAGCTCCATGTATGGTAAAGGAAGAAGTGAGGAGAAAGAGCGGTGACATTTCTTTTTTTTTTTCAGTGTCATCGTGCGTGACCGGGAGTAGTTGCGATGTTTGACTTACAATTAAAACCGAATATATATACAACTCATTATCAAATTTGTCGCGAATTTGTAGCGGTGTAGCATTTGGTGTAGATATCTGAGGAAGTAGTTAGGGTGCACTGGGAGGAGATGGGGGTGTGAAAAGTTTAGATGTGGTCAGGTGCAAAACTGTTGTTCAACGTACATTTATAGTAAAGTTATACCCAGATATGGGGATGAGGGTGCTTTGGTGTGGAACTTTACAAATAGATTTTAATTGGAGTAGAGATAATGGTAGCGTGTTTAGGAAGTTCAAAGAATGAAATGAATAATTGAAACTACGGTTTAGCTTTATCAACAGAAACCAAAAATCACACATTTTATTTTGACTGTGATGCAGTTGTTTAAGCATTAAGAGATTTTATCAAAATGTACGATAAAAAATTAACTTTTAACTGATGCTTTACAAATAAGTCATTTTTATACACTTGCAAAAGTGTATATTAATTTTGGTCAGAAGTTTGCAACGCATAGAAGGAAGCATCTCCGACTATATAAAGTATATATATTCTTGATCAGCATGATGAGCTGAGTTGATATAGCCATGTCCGTCTGTCTGGATCAACGCAATTTCCTCCGAGACCCTTGGAGCTACAGAGCTGAAAAATTGCGCTTAGGCTTCTTTTTGCTGCAGGCATTGTAAATCTCGGAATCATCCCGATCGGATGACTATATCATATAGCTGCCATAGGAACGATCGGTCAAGAATAGAGTTTAACATCAATAACTCTGTTGTTTTTCAATCGAATGTCACTAAATTTGGTTTTTGTGAGTTTTATATAGTCCTCAACACATATACCGAGTTTATCAGAATCGGTCGACTATATCATGTAGCTCCCACAGGAACGATCGGTCAAAAATATAGTTTTTGATCAATAACTTGGGTGTTTTTGAAGCAATCGTCACGAAATTTGTTATTTGACAATTTTATATGAAAAGAAATATATATTTTAAGTTTTATCAGAATCGGTCGACTATATGGTATAGCTGTCGTAGGAACAATCGGGGGAAAAAAAATTTGTTTTATTTTCTTTTTATGCCACGGACATCAAATTTATACTTGATGGGTTTTATATACTTCCTTATGATTCTGGCAAATTATATATAAATCAAAAAGACAGTTTGCAAGGGTATACGAACTTCGGCACGGTCGAAGTTAGCCCATCCTTCTAGTTTTACATAACTTTTAACATTTTTGCGAGTTGATGCACTTAGATAATACCTGACAAGATGCGATTTTCGTTTTGCATAGACTTTTAGTAAGGAGTAATTAAATTTGACAGTTAATTTTTGTTCAACAAAAAGATAACAACACTCTTTGTTAGTGTTGCATAGGCTCAGAATATAGATTCATCAAAACTGACTCCAATATTTAATTAGATTAATTCATATCGGATGAACTTAGTCTTCTTCTTTTATTTTATTAACCTCAAGTTATTCAGAATCGATTAAATACTCTTTGAAAATAGTTTTCCTTTTTTATTTATTAATAAATATGGAAACTAAAAGTTTTGGGCATAAAAAATCTAGTTCTATTCTTTAAATATAAAATTTCCATTGAAGATCTATAGTATAGTATAGATTCTATACGAATTGAAATTCTATCTTCTCTCCAAAAAAAAAAAAAAGAAAAATGAATTTTCAAAAACATAACTCTAAATCTTAATTTCTTGAAAAACCAAAAAAAAAACTTTTCTCTCGACTAATTAAACTTTGTCTTAGGCAAAATCCTTCTCCTATCTGCGTTTTTATTTATTCCCAGTGAAAAGAACAAATCGCAAACAGCAGTACTTTCACCCAAGGCCATCATTTATATCCCCAAAGTAGATGGAACATCTTTTTACTACCCTCGACTTTATCCGCTCAGTTTGGGGTAAGATTTATTTGCTGAGATTTTGAAAGAGTTGCGTTGGACTGAGAGCCGCCGCGTGATTATCCAGTGCATTGAACGCGTCCAGCCATTAATTACAAGCAGCTGTTCGTAACATTTGTTCTGCTCTGCCCCTTACTTCCCAGTGTCCCGGTGGCGTTTTCGGTTGTGCAGCCAATTCCCCACCGTAAAACCGCATATTTGCCTATTTATGAAAAATTATTTCAAGAAAGGAATTTCCGTGTCATAATTTTTATATTTTTTTTCTCTCCCTTTCCCCTACTGAGGTTTGCGTAGGTGCTCCTCGGATTTCCATAATTGTCTTTGGTTTAGTTTTTACTCAACAGGAAAAAAAAGGAGGAATACATTTTTTTTTTTTATTTTTTTTTTTAGGTGGTGATGTCGTTGTGGCATGTTTTGCTTCACTCGTACCCGTTTATGATGCTGGCGGTTTTTATGGTGCTAAAGACATTAAAACTGTCATAGCAGCGGACACTTAATTTGATATTCGAGCGAGGGATAATTGGTACAGACTGTGTAGACATGTGTAGAAATGGGATACGAAATTCTACTGTTTCGAGTTGTATGTACGATGTGGAAATCACATTTGACATGTACTACTTTCTGGGGTTGGGGCTGGGGGTTGGTGGCCCACACACACAGCCAGATAAACTCAGGCAGTGACAGGGGCGGGGAGGAACCGAAGATAGGTAGTGCGGATGGGGGAAGTTGGCGTGGGAGTTGCGGTCTGCCAGTAGGCCTGAGGTGGTATAATACATGCTCTATTTTAGTTTCATGTGGTTTTGTTTTGGAGTTGGAGTTGCATAAACATTGAACTTACAAGATGTTCTTAGATGAAATATTAATGGATTTGGAAATAAACCCAAAATATATCCAAAGTATAACAACAAAGTGTTTGTACCCCTCCGGGTGATCCGTTTCACGGGGAATAGGGAAAAAGAAACATTATTTTTTCTATCTAAATTAAGGTAATAAGTTTTTCTAGCGATTTAATTATAGCATTTAAGGAATTGTTCTTTTTTCCTCCTAAAGCGGTATCACTTATTTTTTTTTTTTTTTGTGTTTTTTTGGGATTTGGCTTCTTTTCTCCTTCATTTCTAGTAACTTCCTTCAAATCCTTTCTAAAGTCTTGTTTTACCGACCTCTGCATAAGTCATAATTCACTGATTTTTCTTTGATTTTCTATTTTTCTTTAATTATATTTAAACTTAGAAAACTAACAATGACCTACATTTAATTTACTAGCTAAACTTTTAAGAGTAATATCGCTCAAAATAAGTTCTTTCATCAATATTAATGAAGACCTTGAATGATATTTTATTTTTACTGTTCTTGTGTTAAATAAGCGAAAGCAACCTAATAGTAAACCCCCATCAAGTCACTATCTTGCCCCAAAACAGGCCAC
The DNA here is from genome assembly GCA_037075365.1 of Drosophila emarginata. Taxonomy (NCBI): domain Eukaryota; kingdom Metazoa; phylum Arthropoda; class Insecta; order Diptera; family Drosophilidae; genus Drosophila; species Drosophila emarginata. The sequence continues at coordinate 1,738,279 of JBAMCD010000012.1, forward strand.
ACCCTAACTTTGGCACGTCCATATCAGAAAAATCTATAGCATAAATCAGACTCACAATCCTCAAACCAGCTTTTAGTGAACCCAAAGACATGAGCAATTGGCCCAGGCCTAAAGGGGGCTAGGAGGGTAACGACCACTCAACGGAAAAACTGAGAGACAAAGATACAGAGAGATAGAGATGAGGAATTTCCCACGCTGTTTTTTTTTTCAGCCCAAACACATACGACACATAAAGTTTATGCCACCCAAATGGAGGGGCAGGCGATGGGATAGCAATGGTAGTGTGTAGTACATGTCGCTGGGCCATAAACCATCATACTACGCCCAATGCAATGTCCTCGTCCATATGTACATAAAATGACAAACAAAAAGAAAAAAAAAATAACATTTCTACAATATAATAAACAATTTCCTGATAAATCGTCGAAGTTGGATATGGGTTCGCCTTCATTGGCATGCCGTCGTCGAACTATTAAATTTATGGCAAAACACAAAAATTTATGTATTTTAAAATGTAAGCGAAATAATTTTGTTAAGAGGCAAAAATTGAAAGAAAAAAAAAAAGAGTCGTACGTGTCTAATGTGCAAAATGGTTCGAAGTCTTTCTAATGAGACTGCCTCGCCCCTTCTGCCCCTCTGACAAATAATGCATTGTTGCACAAATAACTCAAGTTGCAACTAATTACGATGCATTTCATACTTAACAACTGCGGCAATAAATTGCGAGCGTGGCCCATGACACGACAGCGTCGTCCGACTGGTGGTCGCCACCGCTTGGCAGATTTCAGTTTTCAGTGATTTCTGTGCTTTTTTTTTTTTTTGTTTTTTCGCCTGTTGCCTGACTGCCTGCCTCTCAGCATTTAACACGCCTCGTCATCATATTCGGAAGCAATACATCATTCTGCCTAGGCTGAGGGCTTTAACTCAACTCTCTGCATCTGTGACCATGTCCGCGCGGCATGTGTCATGGCAACCCAGGCACTTGCCGCAAATTGGTTTGCATTTTCGCGAAGGGGCGTCAGTAGGAAGGAGTCAGAGCCGTCAGTCGTCATGTCGAGTCGTCTCCACTAGTTCCCTCCCAGCTCGTTAGTTGCGCTGCATACGCAAATTTTGTGCAACGATGCTGCACAAGGCATTCTGTATTGGTTCATAAGGGAACAAGCAGAACATAAGGAAGTTAAAGAAGGAAGAGAGAGGAAAGTTGAGATTCAAGTATAAGAACATCAGGTAGCTTGTAAGTTGTAAATGAGTTTGACACTGATGGCGGGTACAAGCGAAGGAAATGGCCTAAGGGAATACCATAAGAGTCTAATATGAAGAAATTTACAATATGCTTTTTTTACTTTAAAAGTATAATGGAAACTTTTACTTTTAAAGAGAACTTTGTTAACCCAATATTATTAAATCTCGGTCAGCTAACGAGCTGTTAAATGCACTCGTTACTCAACACTGCCGACCAGTGTCACCACAAATTGCAATTAAACGGCAGCGCTGGTTCCGATTTTCATTTGCCTTTATTTATTTTAGCCCTGCACATTAAAATGATAATATATTATATTCCATTATGTTTAATAAAAATAAAAAATTGTTGCGGAATAAAAATAAACTCAATTTTCAATGAGATAATTAAATTGCTTATTAAATTAATAAATGGAAATCTGCCAAAATAAAAAAAGAAAACAGTCAAATACAAACTAGTTAAATGCCATAAAAGTATATTGAAATAAAAAGCTTTATCCAAAAAATGGATTTTAGAACGAAATTCTTTTATTTTTAGGTTTTTATGAAGTTTAGTCCATTTAAAAATCAAAGACCCCAAAACGTAATTTGCAAGTGTATAAAATCTTTGGCTTTCTCTTCTCTTTTTTTTTTTTTGTTTACCCTTGAGGCTAGTTTCTTGCAGTTTATATTTTTGTAACTATTCCATTGTCAACTTCATTTATGAATCACAACGCATATTCATTTTTAGAACTATAATTTTTTTATGAGGCAACTAAAAAAAAGCATATTTACTTAAACCATAATTTCAACATTAAGGCATCATAAAAACGTCATGATTATTTTTAAAAGGCATTTTTATTCTCTCATTTTGTTGTTATTTCGATTTCTTTTTCTTCGTTTGTATGCACAAATTACGAAAGTTGGAAACAAAAAACAAACGAAATGAAAAAGGCAAAAGAAAAATATTTTATTAACACTTCGTTCCAATGAAGATCAATATTATTTTTAAACGTAGGCCTTGTGGAGCGCCGGCATTGGTCATATGAATGGGTTAACATATAGAATGATGGAAAGGGGTACAATGAGAGAAAGAGATGGAGGGTTGAGGTGCCTGTAAATGGGCAAGAGGAGATGGAAATGGGAAGGCAAAGGAATATTGGTCCCTTGAGGGCTGCTGGCATATTTCAAGCAACAAGACGGAAATTAATTTCAATTTTCAGCCTCCGCACTTTTCTCTGTGATTTTTTCACACACACACACACACACACGTTCTGTAATTGTACAATAAAACCATCAACACCCTGTCTACTATAAGAAAAGTATCTGAAACTATCCCATAATTTGTTTATTTTAATTTATATTTGTTGAAGTTTTTATATGTATGTATATATGTTTCTTTTTTTTTCCTCTGTTACATCCCGTTTCCAATCATAAAGTTGATTGAAAATTGTCGGAGCGGGCAGGGCGGCAGTGATGGCGGTTTATAAACAAATAAATTGCTCGACAAACGGAAATTTTTTGGGCCTCCTGAGTATATTGGGTGGCCTATGGCAGATCCATGGCCCAGTGGCCATTAACTGCACAATTTCAGGAGCAGCAGTGCTACCCCTCTGACGGTCATTTCTCTTCAGGGCCCTTCACAGACTCCATCTAGGTAATTACCGGTCATTAATAATATGCAGATGTGCCTTCGTTTCCATCCATTCATTCGTTCGTTCGTTTGTCCATTCATTCCTTTACCTCCAACTCGCTTTTCACTTAGCCATTTTCATACAATTTCGGTTATGTTCTGTTTATATTTTTATGGGCTACATTTTCGAACACAATTTCCAAGTTGTGGCAGTTAAAAAAAACACACACACATCCCGCGGGCTATGACAGGACACACCGATGTTTATATACCCTTAACGAGGCTCTAATGCATAATTAATATGTGAAACTATATTAATATGTAAAATCATTTGTTAAAGAAAGCAAAATTCTGTAATTATTTTTTTATAGGCAACCGAAAGGTTTTCCCAAAAATTGTTGCAGTTTATTGAAAATGATTTATTAATTAGAATTGATTGTTTAAACTAACCTATAAAAATATCCATAGATTTTAAAGCTTATATTTATAGAATAAATTTTCTAGATTTTTAAAACTATAAAACGTTAAAAACTTTGCTTAAAATTAAAATTAATTAAAATTTTTAGCTGTGTAGTTTACACAGTTTGATGCTCTTTTGTTTGACCTTAGTCTTGCTCTTTCTTCAATTGAATAAGAAAACTGAGTCATTCCCCAAAGTTGACTTAGTTATGTTCAATGTTTACTTATTGAAGGCCATTGAATATAAGCCAAAGTAACAGAATTCAGGGAATTAGGAAAGACGCAAAATTTGTCAATTGCTTTGAAAATAGACAGAGACATTAGCTAAATAACTATAAATTGGTTTAATTTCTATTAATAGATAAAAATATTGAAGAAATAAGAAGCATTCCAGTGTGTCACAAATAGCTTACCAATGTTGTAATACCCTCATTAAGGTTATATAAAAAAACGAAAAACAGACACAAAATAAAAACGAAGAAAACTTCGTTTGTATTTCTCATTTTCATTTCTTGACCCCAAGGGACCTCGGAGCACACAATTTTTATGATGGGAAAACAAACAAAGGAATCTTGCCTCATGTATATTAAGTACTTTAGTAGGCTCCTGTAGAATGGCTTAACAACATCTGTGTTAAGGAATTAAAATTGGGTGACGGGAAGGGGAACTTCTGAGTTAAAAGGAAGTAAATGGAAATTAACAAATTGATTCATTCAATAAAATAACTACAAGAAAACCCAAAACAAAAAAATAGAAAAAGAATAGAAATTGATGATTTACTATTCTTTACGATATAAAGCTAATTGGCAGCTTTTTTAATGGGCAATAAGAAGTAAGAAAAACAGAATTTCACAATTGATCAAAATAGTAAATTAGTCGTTTAGTTCAAATTGAATAGACAAGACAGTTAGTGAAAAAGACTAAACTGTTCTTAAAAGTAGGAATGCACTTTCTTTTTTATTATGATTTTAAATATATATGTACATATGTATGTATGTAGGTTTTAATAATAAACACATTTTGTACAATAGGAATAACTAAACAAAATAATAAAAAAAATATCCTTTAGTTTCTTCTGTACCCAAGTGCAATTCGCAAATTTACAACAAACCCATAAATTGAACTTCTCTATAATAAATTCGCAAAAGTCCAAAAAAACGTCATTATACTAAGGCATCATTATATAATAATAATATTGCACAAAAACACTATTTATAAAATTCTTCAAAATATTTTTCGTCAATTCGTGTTTTTTATACCAATTGCAAAGAAAAAAAATATCATCAGTTCCTATATTTGTTTCATATTCTTAATTCATTTACAATTCTTTGCAATGAAAAAAATTGTCATGAATTTAAATAACTTAATAAATCAATAATTTTAGATCATTGTTTTGTTTGTACTCTTAGTAGAATGAATTTTTCTCTTTTGATCAGTTCAATAGTTTTTAAAAAGGATCACTTATATTGATGGTATTTTTACCCTCACTTAGTAATTTTATAGTTTACACTTTCATTACTAAATACCAATCTTATGTATGAACATGTGTAGACATTCACATTAAATAGCAGCACAGTCGTAAACCAATTTGATTGGATTACATTAGTGATAAAAATTTCTACACTTTATTCAATAAACTTTATGAACAATTCTTTTGCATACTTAATTTGTGCCATTCCTATGTATCTGTATCTATATCCGTATTCGCGTCTTGTAGCGTTTCTCTAATGAATTGCGTATATGTATCGTATGCATGTATATGTAGTAAACTTGTCCTATGGTCCGGCATAATGAAATAAAATTTTATTATAGTTGCAGCTGTTGCATGTTGCCAACTAATGAATAAGTGTAAATTCTAATGAAAAAAGCGTTAAAAAACAACAGCTATAAAGAGCATCATCAAGTAGTAAAAGAGAGAGAGAGAGAGAGGAGATGCCAACTATGGCGAAAATTCAATTAAAAATGTAAAACAAGTCGAAAGCGCGAACCAAGAGCAGAGCCAGATGAGAATATAGAGAAAAGGATGATGGCTAAAGAAGAGAGGGGCATAGTAAAGGAGAGTAGGGAATGAGGAGCAATGGCAGCAGAAGTGGCAGCTGATGGAGCGACAATACAAACGAACCCACTACATGCAATTAGAGTAGGAGAATAGTAGGAGGAGGCAGCTGAATGGAAGATGGAGAGGAGATGGACACAGTTGGCTTTGATTGCTCAATATGCGTGGCTGGTGGAATGGTTCGTTGGTTGTTCGGCGTATTTTATTGTGCGAATAGTTCACATAATGCCCGCCCAAATGGCATAGAGACCAGCACCGTAAAATTGACAAAGAACTTAGTTAAAGCGAAACAACATCTGTGGTGGAGTATAGCAACAAAACACCAACAACAACAATAACAACAACTGCAGCTAGCAACTTGCATTGTTGTCACCGAGTGTATGCCACACTCTGAATGTGTGTGGGACGATGGGTTTATGGCCTATGGCTAGGATTATACATAGGAGCAACACACAGAACACACAACACCACACACTACAAAATGTTGTACGTTGGCGAATATTTGAGTTGGGATTTTCTTAGCCTTTTTTTTGTGACGAGGCCAAATGCAAGATATAGTTATAGGGTCTTATGCATCATAAATTCAAAGATATTTTAATTCTTCTTTTCAAATAGACATGCTCAGTTGTTGGCTGGAAAAAAATGTGAGAAATAATGGTGAAATTTATATACCCTTACAGTTTCTTTACTATTAAATTAGTAAATCATATTAAAATTTCCCTTTTTTGAATTACACCATTTTAATATTATATCCGAAATATAATAAAAATGTTTTAGAAAAACTATTGACTCATTTTAGTTCCAAAAAGATTTATAAAGTACATTTTGTTATAAAGAACATTAATTGGGACATTTGCTGATTTCAAAGTTTGGAAAAAAGTTTAAAAAACAAACGAAAATGTTTTTTTTTTAAAAGCTTATTTTTTGGAATTTTTCGATAAAGCCTTTTCTAAATTATTTAATCACTGAAATATTAGATACATTGAGAAATACATGGCTTCGCATCTCATGCTTATGGAATGAACATTAAAAAACAATTGTTACCAAATGACTTAAAGCAAAAATATGCCAATACTTAATTTAAGAGGCTTAAAACAAATGATCTTCAGTAAGCCAAGTAATTACTTTTTGGAACTTGGAATGAGTTAAAAGAGCTGGCACTTCACATGGTCAACAATAGAACACTTTCAGAACCATTTCAATGATAAATAACAAATTAATGCACTAATAGAAAAGTACTCCCCGACCAGAATATTTTAAGGAACATACATACGTTCTATTTTAAGACTTTATACACCATTATTTAGTTTAAATGACACAAATATTGATAACAAAACTATATTTATAAATAGAAAAAACGCAATATTCATTATTAAAGATTTAAAAATTAAGAAATTATTCATTGTCCTATTGAATTTAATCGATATATTCACTTAAATACGATACTTCTCCCACATATGACACCTAATATCCGAAAAGTTTACCTTATAAAAAATTGACTGAGTTTATAGAGTTTTTTAACCTCATTTGACCTAAATTGATACATTAATATATCGATTTCTGATCTGATCTATAAAAACATGTTTCGAAAACATTTGAAATCTTTTCTCTACGATATAATTTCCACAGAATATATTCTAGCATTAAAATCAAAGTGAACAAGCAGATAGCTAGTTTTTAGGGTCTCTCGACATGTGATTTTGATTCTCTTATGGGCATGAAAAATTATGTAAATGCTTGTGGATGGGTCGGACAATAAGAAAACTGTAAACATGTCGCATAAATTTAATTAATTACAATTTCTTTATCCAATCGACCCAAATTTCTTGGACCGTTGGGTGGGGGGCGGGTTAAACGTTTTATAGCCGCACAGCAGCCGCCTACAGATTGCTCTTGAGATTAGGAGATTTTATGGGTGGGGTGAATATTTGGGATGCGGATACGATAGCATCTCTTGATCGCACAGTTCGACAATGTTGTTGTCATCCAATCCAATCAACAACAGAAAAGACTTTTCGATTAGCTTTTCCAAAAGCCAACGAACGACTGGACGATTCAACACAAGAGGAGAGTCGATGGGTCGGCATTTCTTATTCAAATTTGATTTAGTTTTTCCATTCGATTTGGTCGCCTTTGGCAGCTCATTAAGAAAGTTGTTCCGCATTCATTTTTTATCGTTGTTGTTTATCGTTTGCCGCGGCTTGATTATCTCTCGAAAGTTTTTCTCAGTCATTCGCTATAAACATACACACATATAGAAATATCTTTGGGTCTTTTCTTTTATTGTCAAGCGTTTATTTTACCTAAATGTTTTGATAAGTTCTACCATTTGAAAAGTTTTTTTTTCCCCCTTTTTTTCTGTTTGGCTTTTCTTTATTTTTATATTTATGTGATATCGTTTGTCATTTGGTTTATGGCTTGTTTAGGTGAGATGATATGGAGGCAGGGTTAAATACTTATGATGACAGTTTCAAGTATTTTGAATGAGAGACTGTACTCCGCTTAGATTTATGCATTCTTGGTTCCATTTTAACTTTCTTTCAAAACGCATGACCCCATCAATAACTTAAGCTTTGACACAACCTGCAATATTTTTCATGTATGCTAAAAAGCCCCCAAGACCAAAAGAAATACATCATTCACAATCTGTTCGACATACGAGCGCTGCAGGTAGCCAAACAGAATCAGGCATACACTTGAACAATTTAAAACTAACAATAAGATGGCCTAAGAACATAGAAGTAAGCCAATTTAATTTAAAAATCAAACAAGTGCGATCTTTTTTCATAACCTGGCTAGAATCGTCATAAAGCCTTTCGATTTTATTTCATAATTAGTCAGACAACTGTTGAGATGTTATTAATTTAATTTGTCAGTAACCAAAGAAAAAAATAATTTTAAAATAACATTTTCAACGAAATAAATCTATTAAACAAAAAAATCTTAAATAAATAAATATTAATTTTTTTAAACAGTTCGATTTCGAATCAAACTTTTTGCATAAAAATAAATAAAACTGATTCTTTAGAAATATACTTAAAGGGTTTTATTAGTATTAAAGTATTGAGCTTAACGCAGCTGGAAAATTAAGAAGTTCATTTCACAGTAATTCAATTCTGAAAAGTTTCAATTTCTGGATATTTTTTGATAACATATTAAAAGAAATTCAATTTTTTTTATTTATTTTGTAATGTCTTTAATATTTGTGGTGTTTCTGTGTTTATTTTTTTATACATTATTTTAATATAAGTCTCCCCATGCGGAAAAACAAAACAAGTACCTAACTATTAAATGAGTATTGAAAAACATTTATTTTAATAAAAAATCGTAGTGTTTTTTTTAGGAAGTTTCTACTACATTTATATTTTGTTACAAAAAATTCAGTCTTTAATTTCAAAAATTCAGTCTTTAATTTTTTATTGTAATTTATTATAATAATATTATTATTAATAACAACTCATTTTATTTACTTTAATTACAGTTCACATTTTCGATGCAAAGTAAGTCTTTTTAATCTTTTCTCTCTATTATACAACTATTATATTTTTTCTCCAAGTGTAGAATAAATCGTTGCCCGTTTCTTTACTGATTCTCTGTTTTAGTCTTTATATTTGAAGACCTTCTGCTGTGCTTTGTATGCATGTGGATAGGTTAGTGTGTGTGTGTGTGTGTGCACTGCAGGTGATTTTTGCTAACAAGGGGTCAACAATGAAATAGGGGGAAAGCCCGAAGAGAACAAATATCGTGAGGTCATAAATTTCAATATTCTTTGGTAAATGACTTAACTAAAGGTCGAAATTGATGGGGCTTTGGCAGATTAGAAAAAACTGACTCTAAAATTAAAAAAAAAAAAGAAAAACATTTTGTTTTGAATAATAAAGTTCGTGCAGTTAAATACTTAATTCGTGTGCATCAGAAATGTAATCCTCACTTGACCTCAATTAAACCTTAACTAATGCAATTACCACACATTCTTGTTTTGACCTAATCACCTTTTGGCAGCTAAATGTGACGTCAGCCTTTAAGGGGATGTCTCAACTACCTGAGCTAAACAATCCAATTTCCACCATATCAAATCTTCTTTAAAGACACCATGACATTTTCTTTAGCTATGGATAGACACGCCTTCTTTGCTTATATTTTGTATTTTTCAATTTTCCAACTGTCATAGCCCTGCTGAGAGGGCAATCATTGTCTGGGTTACGCCCAGAAAAATTTAACATGAGAGGATCTGTGACAAGGTGACATGACCTTTCCTTTTGTTTTTTCATCATTTCTTTTCATTGCTTTTATGTGGTTGTATGTTTGTCATAAAGCAGCTGGGGGTCATGCTGCTGCATGCATACTCGAAAGATTCAAAAAGGAGAAACAATATTGGGGCAATATCTCTTATACATTTATTCTTATGCATGTATATACATACATAATTATTATTCGTAAAATTGACGAAAAATTCCATTAAACCATTGTCGAAAAATCATTAAACAAACAGATAGCAAACGGAATGCAACAAGGCCGAATAATTCAAAGTTCGATAGCATAATGACACAACATAAATTGCATTTTAATGTCAACTAAGATGCAAATATTATAATGTATACCTACATACTCCCTTCCCTCTCTCTCTCTCTCTCTCTCTGCTGGTCGTATGAGTCTACCAGCAAAACCATTCCCAGATGTCGATGTCAAAGTGCGAAATGCAAACATGGAGAATTATTTGCGGCCTTCTGGCGAAAGATATTTCCTGTGGCAACTTTCGCATGCCACATGCAACTTCAACTGCAATCTAATGGAAATTTATGTTGAAAGCATGTCTCTGCCTCTGTCCCATTCTCTGTTCCTGAGTCCATCTCCATCGCCTTTGCCAACTAGCTGGTTAAGCTGACTGGGCTAGGCAACAAACAACAATTTGTTAGGCATTTTCATATTGAACTGCCCAGAAAATAGCGACCTTAGATAAAATACACTTGACTGCAAATTGAAGATATCAAAAAAAAAAAAGAAAAAGAGAAAAAAAAAAAAATTTGTTTCATTGAAATAACAAGAGGTTAAGTTCTGTTGGTTTTGTTCAATTATTGTTTTTACATAATTTTCCAACTTTTCCTTAGTTATCGGCTTAACCAAAGTCCTTTTTCACTCTCTTTTTCTCTATTTTACAATTACTTTCTCCTTCTTTCCTATGGCATTTTTTGTCATCGTCCTGTTTGAGCTTTCAATTTTAATACCCTTAACAAGGGGTATGTCAATTAAGTTAAGAATGTAGAGAAGTTAATATTCAGCATCTAATATACACATACATTATGAGGAACTATATACGAGTAGTACAGCTACCAGTACAGCTACCATAGCTATACTTAGATAATAAATATCTAAAAAATAAATTTATTTCCCCACATCTGAAACTTTTCAATCTTGACTTTAATGTCTTCATGATCCATCTAGGCGTTTCTTTAATCAAATAATAATGGCTACAAAACGGGAATATATATGGCTATGTAAATTCGAAATCCTTTTTGTACTATTTGAAGCCATAGTTAACTGAAACAAAGACAAAGTTCAAGAATGTAAGGAATGACAAAGTTCGGTTTGCCGCTTTTCCTGTCTAATGTTTGCTCAACTTTGTTGCCTGATGTAAAATCGAATTTTCAGTTCGCCAACAGTATGGGGCGAGGCAAAAAGGAAGGAAGGAGGCACAGTTAGTAGAAGAAAAGGGGGAAATGTAATTTCGCAATTATTTGCTTGCCATGGCCATAACTCAATGTACTTGTCAACGCGGGGGGAAAACGTGGGTGCTGTCGTTAGCTATACAGCTCCCAGCTCCCTGCACACAATGAACTCTGGCCTTCTTTCTCCACCCTTCATCGTTTTTCTTTTCTTTTAATTTTTTTCTTTCTTTTTGTGGTTGTGGATTTTTGCGGTTTGCACGTTTTCCTTTTCTCCAATGCCTGAACTTTGACACACATTTACCTTCTTTCCTATTTCGCCCATTTAATTGATAATCGCATGCCAAGGCAGAGGAGAAATATGCTCCACGTTTGAGCCTTTGGGGCGTGTACCGAGAAAGTTTATTTTTTTTGCCTTTGCATCAGGAGAATATGGTTAGGTGGGCTAGGATAGGATAGGATAGGATATGGTAAGCTAAGTTAAGGAATAACTTTTTAGAAAGGTTCAATGTATTTATGTGTGTACGGCCTACCTTCAATCCCTTTCATTTGGTTACTCTTTGGTTGGTTGCTATGTTGGTATCTTTTTGCTCCCAGGGCTATCTCATGACCCGCGCATTGCTTGACACGATCAGGCTTCTACAGATAAGGATTATAAATCATTTCTACAATATTTTCACACACAAACAAACTCATACATACATACACAACGGCAAAGATAATAAATCAAAATATATAAAATGTCATTTGGCGCCAGCAACCACCATAAAGACAGTTTTCCTTTTTCTTTTATCCATTTAAAAAAAAAAGAAAAAAAAAAACGAAAGACCTTTACATATGCATGACGTTGTTAACCATCGAAATAAAATGATTAATGTTATTGCTACGCGTTTATGATAAAACACTTGAAAAGTAATTTGCATAATTTGTGCTATTGTTTTACGGAAATCGAGTTTACAAGAAGTTGCCGCGCTAAACTCATCAAATGGCCGACAATTGCATTAAAGGTGAAAACGGAATGACTCTAGGCAAATGGCAAAATATAATGAAATATGAATATATATATATATATATATATATATATATACCATATATACCAGTGACATCTAATTCAAGATGATTTATGAACAGAGGATTTCCAACTTGAAACTATTTCTTTTTTTCGTATTAGTTTATTTATTTAAATTTTATTTATTCACAAGATAAAATTTGAGATTCTTATGAAACCTTTCTCTTACCAATATTTAATTTATAATTAATCACAAATTATTAAGTGACTTCATTATTTAATTTTAAGTCTTGAGATTGATATTCATTTTACAAAAATATGTTTTTGATCAATTTTTTTTACTAAACTTCCCTGTAATGAATTCGCTTGGTAGCAAAAAAAAAAAACTATATTATATATAAAGAAGAGAAGGGGGAAACACAAAAACTAATAATCTGAAATATAAAATTATTTTTAATTGCTGAAATTAAATCGAAATAATAATAATAGTAATCGATTGACTGTATTTTTTTTATATTTATCTTAATTTCAAATAAAGTAGATTCACCCGTTAAAACAACTTTATGAAGTTCGTTAATTTAGATCGTGTGACTATAAATTCTATATATTTTAATTACAAACACTTTTGGCTTATTTCGTTGGACTCATCCTTGATTTTACATGCATAGGTAATCAATTAACTTTTTTTTTAAATTTGTTGGTTTCCATTTGTAAAAATTACCGAAGCAGCTTTTATTTCATTTTGGGTATAAATATCATAAAACTTATCTGTTCCAATACTTTAACTCTTTTTTTCAATAAATATTACCATTGTTATAGTAATTTCACATAGATTTCAATTACTTGCATTATCGGTTATTTATTGAGATCTCTTTCAAGGCTCCCTTTTGAAGTCAATTATCCATTTGCTAACAATCCTTCGACCTATTTAAATGTGTCAGCACATTTGTGACTTGACACTGAACACATGTGTTGACAGGGTAACTACTGGTTGGTTGGTTGGTTGGCTGGCTATATATATCTGTTCATATATGGGGGTATATGTTCATAGTTTGTTCTTATAACCGCAGCGAAATCAAAAGAGCTGACAAATGAACTGTCAAAATGAGTGCAATGACAACATGGCACAGATAACTTTTTGGGTGTGGCGGCTTTGTTAGTCATTTTATTTGCTGGCTAAGGAGTTGGTAAAGTAGCAACAAAAGTAACAGAAGCACTATCAAGTGCCTCGTGTTGACAGCTGATTTAGCCGCAAGACATATGTACATAATTTCTTGGTGTGTAATTTGTAAGGAGCAATTAAGTGAATGAAATTTTACCAAATTATAAAACACTTAATAATCCGTTTCCTGTTTGAGCATTTAATGTTTAAGATAAAACTTGAATCGCTTAATCGATATCAGGTGGTAAGTATGTAGTATGTTATGTACTTGTACCAAACAATACGAAAGTGAGAGCAAAGCAAAACGGCAGTCAAAACAAGAACAAGCCGAAAGAAAATGTAAAGAAGAAAATAAAGACTAACGATGTTGCTTGATGTTTATCAGAGAGGTTGAAAAGAAAGGGTTTCTGGATTCTGGGTTCGGCTTCGCCTTTTGCTTCATTATGGTCGATGGTAGGCCTAAATCTTAAACAGGCAGTGCACGTATCTCTTTTTGTATATATGTATGTATGTATGTATATACATATGTATATAGAAGGGACGGTTGGCTTAAATTCCCCGCTGCTTTCTTGTTATTTATCGTAATTTTGTTGCTGTTGCTGTGAGATTGCCTTGTTGTGATAATGCCAGACATTGGACCAAGGCACCCATGGAGACACAGTCATCGGTCAGATGAAGAACGAACAGGAGAGAGAGAGAGAAAGAGAAACAGAGTGAGAGAGAGAGCAATCAATTAAAAAGGCAGTCAGCGCAGCACCTACATACATACACATGTATATACCCTACACGTGTTTATATATATACATACATATAGCAAAAACTTCCTTGAAATAATGAAGCAATTTTTATTGTACGACCAGAGTCCGAGATTTCGGGGCAGCGATTACACTCGTAGTTTTTGTGTACGCGTTTGTGTGCGTGTGCAGGTTCCTGTTATCATTTAGGGTCTTACAAACAGCTGATAAAAGAAAAGAGATTGTGATTTATAGCAGGTGCAACAATTGCTCAGTTATCGACGCATTTATCGATAATTTACAAGCTTACCCCAACTCAACCATAACAAAAGACGTGCATCTGATTCAATTTATTATTTATAAGGCGAGTCATTGAGTTGATCCAAATACGAGTACTTATTTAACATTTTTGTAAATCGTTATACGATAAAGACTTCAAATTGTTGAGTTTAATTTCCTTTTTTCCCTCTATTAACCAACGTCAAGAAGTAGATCAGACCAAATCATTAATTATGGACTATTAAAATTATTTTCGAGGAAACTTAACTATTTTCAGATTATTTTGTGGGAAAGTTAAATGATTATACTCTTATTGTATAGTTATACATTATCTTTTACGACTTTATATATAAATTTAATTTTGTATTTAGATATACATAGTTGGTAAAATAATTAATTTATTTTTGTAATCTTCCCTTCGATTGCTAATTTTATTACCGAATAACACTTGAGATTCGACTATTTTGTTCTATAATAATTTTTACATTTCTCTCCATAAATTATTTTTAAGTGCGATCGGTTCTCACCTGATTTTTCTTTCGACATGTCTCTTTAATTTTTAAATATTGTTTGCCATTACTTTTCCAACATTATATCGAAGAAATTACAGTATCAATCGGATAAGCACAGAGATTGATCTGATTTGTACAAGTATTCCAATGTATATATTATATTTTCTTAAAGCAAATTTATATTTTTATTAAGTATTTATATTATAGATAGTTATATTAGTGATCAATCAACTTGGGTTCAAATCTTTGTTTATTAGTTAACTTATAAAATTATATTAGAAGACTTCTCCTAGATTTATCTTTCTATTTTCTTGGTTAGCTTTTGGTATTATTCATTACTTTTCTCCTAATGTTCCATACTTGCTGAAGATTTTTTCAATGAAATATATAGCTTAAAATAATCTAAAAACTCAACTTGATAGTTTTAAATCAAATGTCCTCTAACCTTTTTCCTTAGTTTATTCAATCGCTATAAATGCATAATTTGTAAGTATAGAGAAAATAATCTAAGGATTAAAAGTTCAAATGCTAACAATTTGTAGCCCTATACTGAAACTATATTTCAGATATTAAAAAAAAATATTGTCTTTGCGTTTGGCTTACAATTATAGTGAGTTATGTATGTATGTTGAAATGAATTCTTGCTTTAGGCCTTGTTCTAAAACTAAATGGTTTTGGCCCAACTATAGACCGCAGTCAACAATCAAAACTTTTTAATGTAACTGCAGTCAGGCTTGAAATTGAAGAGAAGAATAAAAGAGAATGAATGAGGAAAGGAACATGGAGCCATACATACGAACACTCGAGTGAAATCCCAGAGAATGAATGAAAATGCAAAAATGTTTCGTTGCCACAAAATTGCAGCAATTGCAGTTGATTAAGCCCAGGCTGAAAGCTCTGCCATGGACAGGATAACAAAACAAAACAAAAAAAAAAACAAAAAGAGATAGAGAAAGAGAGAGAGAGTAAGCTGGAGACGAATGAAAAAAAAAGTATGAGAGGAAAGGAAACTGCAACTGGTTCAACACCACAAACAATAAATTCTGGACAGGAGAAGGCGGAGCAACTAAGCGCCACAAAAGTTTAGCCAACAATAATTTCGAGTTAACTTTGACACTTGCAAAACGAAGCAGGCATAGGGACACCCTGCTGCTACAGCTCCTGCTCGTGCTCCTGCTCCTGTTCCCGTTCCCGTTCCTAAATGGATGCTGAAACTGCTTCTGCTGCTACAACTGGGGTTGGAGTTGAGGTTGAGGTTGGGATACCCAGGTTCAGAAAGGGGAAACTTGGGCTTACTGCAAATGCAGTTGTCATAATTTTGCATTTCTCTCCATCTCTCTCAGACTCTATCTATCTCTGTCCTTGCAGTTGCAGGCCTTTGGTTACCAACGACAATTTGTCCGCCTGCTGTGACTTGTGCCAACATGTTTGGCTTTTGTCGTTTTGTATTTGTATTTTGCTGTTGGGTGACAAGAAGCATTTTGCAGTTGCAGATGCAGTTGTTGGCTTTCTTCCACCTGATTGCCAATATCGATCAGGTGGAATACGTAGATTTGTATCTGTGTGTGTATTTACCATACCATCCATAACTCATCCCATTACCTGCCAGCTTATAAACCCCTTGCCAATCATAAACCGGAAAGTGGGTCATCACAAAACATCAGTCACTAAATAGCCTTAGCCTGTTGATGGGATAAAGTGCAAGAAACGAAACAGAAGATTGAAAAACAATTTTCCACGGGCATGTTAAACATCTTTCATTTGGTCTGAGGAGGGATATAAGCTGACAACGACACCCAAGCGGGTCCAGGCATCTGTCCAGATTCAGATTCACATTCGCATTCAGAGACGCCAGCAACAACCACAGTGTCAACGATTTCAAGCACAACGACGACTGAGCCACCAAATGCAATGTCATGACTGCAATTTCAGAGATGGAGTAGGGCGAGACATGTCACTGGAAGCGCGCATCTTCAAAGCACTGTGAGAAAGTCTTACACAAAAAATCTACCATAATGAAAATTATACCTTTGGAAATACGAGTATATAAATTTATATAAATTAATTATATAATCAATTCCCAAAAAAGCTTTACGATTAAATTTGTCAAATATTAAAAATATAGAAAATGTTTCCACTTTCTTCTATTTATTTGCCCGATTTGCCGATTTCTGTTTATGTGTATTAAATTTTGTTTTATCTGAAACAAAAAAAAATATTTTTAGCTTTAGAAAAGAGTTTTTCTATTAATTTTGTACGATCAAATCTAAATTTACGAAATTTTTCAGACAATTTATTGATTGATTTAATTTAAATCATATTTCTCCTGGTCCTTGCTAAATTGTACATAAAGAAGACTGTCCAAGACAATTTTTTAAATAGATAACATGTTAGAAAAATATCTAAACAAAATCCAAGCTTTTTTTGACAAATAACTAGATGACTAGACAAGATCTCGATAATTATCCGTCTAATTGCTTACCTCCTTACAAAAAACAATAGAGATTAGTTTTCTAATCCGATCAAATTGATTGAACCAACAAAATATTGAAATATTTACACTAAAGACTGAAATTTAGTGCATTGCATAACATTTATAATTAAGATAACACAAAATTCATACGTAATCTAATTTTGTCTCTCATTGTCCGGTCCACATTTAGTCAAAATACTTATGAAGTGCTACTTAATTCAGTTTTGGCAAAAACGAAATTGTTTTCAATTTATTTAGCACTTCATTTAATTATTTCAAGTGGCATTATCTCGAGTTTGCAGCTTAAACAAAGTTGAATAATTAAAATGTAAAATAGTGAAATACAAACCCGATTACAAAACATATAATAATATTTGAATAAAACAGTTTAATCTTTAATTGTTAATCAAATTAAATCTATTTAAAAGAATTACAAATTTATATTCTATGTCTATTTGAACAAATATTTTTGACCAATGATTTTCTAAACAACTTTAATTGTGTTTTTCCTTATATTTTAATTAAAGTCCGTTATATATTTTTATAGTACCTAACAGACAAAAATTAAATATTGGTAATAATTTGAGAAATTTATTTAAAGAAATATATATAAAATAACAATATACATTGGTATTATTTTGAATATACATATGTATACACATACATATATAACAGTATATATATTTTTACCATGCCCTTCTGGGTCGAAAACGCAAATTAATTATTTTGCTAGTTTACTGAAAAGGTACAAAAGGTCTATTAACCTATTAACCTTAATTCGGAATAATAATTTATAAGAAATTATTTCTATATATATATTTATTATTTGTTGTTTTTTTTTTATTTGTGTTTAACTTTACTTTTAACAAAACTTAATCAATTAATTCTGTTCTCTGTCGTTTCCATTGTACCTTTTTTTGGTAACTCCATTGCAAATTATTCTCTCAGTGTACATATTTAAAGCAGCCGCAACCAAAATGACGTAGCACATTTCAGAGGACGCCAAAAGCAACAGTAAAAGCAACAGCTACATCTACAGCTACAGCAACGGCAATAGCAACAATGGCAACATTTTTGGTTTCTTTTTTTTTTTTGTTACGCCGCTTTTGCTTGAGGTTGGCTGGCAACTGCGACATGATGCTGATGCAGCAAGCAGCTAGCCAGGCAGCAAAATGCAAACAAGTATGTCAAAAATCTGCATGTCTGCCACCACTTGCTGCTGCTGCTGATGTTGCTGCTGCCTCCACCCAACAGTAACAGCATCAGCAACAGCAACAACAACAACACCAACGAGACAACGACATGAAATCGCCTTTTTAATTTATTGCACAAGTGCTTTAAAAAAACCACAGCAGCAGCAACAGCAACAACCTACGCCTTTTACCTCACCTCCCTGTTGCACCACTTGCCCCATCCCCATACTCTATCCATCTGCACCTCCTTCAGATTTCTTTCTTTCATAGCCGCAGGCCTTAAACCAGCAGGAGGCAAAATATGACTTTGCCTGGTTATTAAATTACAACACACAAAAACTGAAAAAGACACAAAAATTATTCAAGACGGGGCTAAGAGATTTTCATGTCTTCTCATTTCCACTGAAATTATTTGCATAAGTAACGCGATACGCGATACAAACAAGCTCTCTGAAGAACTACAGGATGCCTCCAAAAAAAAAAAAAAAAATCAAGAAAAAAAAACAACTAAACACGATCCCCGCCAGAGATCGAGTCAAAGTCATTATGAGAACAAGGCAATGCGTCATGAGCGGCGGCAACGGGCACAGCATGGAGTACATGGAGTAGTAGTGGCCAATGGACATGACAAGCTGATGGGACTTGAAGATGACCAAGCCCACGCCATATGACCAAGAAATAACAACCAACAAACTGAAGAGAAAAAAAAATTATGTATATATGATTTGCAGTACTTGAAGATGCTTAAAGTAGTCACCGACTGTGAGGTCCTAATCGTGTTCTTTCATTCAGATCGTGTGATTTAGAGGGTAGCCAAAGAGTTAAAAAAAATGTTTTAAGTGTTCTTCCTACTAACAGTCACAAGTTAAATGAACGTTTAGCTACTGTATTTAAAAACCCTCTGATTTAGTTGAAGGTTTTTAAAAAAACAGTTCCCTTATACTTATTTACCGATCGAAGTGCGACGTACAAACATACATAAATTAAATAAAAGTTTAGTAAAAAATTCCTAGAAATGGAAAACTAATCATCATTAACTATAATTACAACGGACCACGGATCTTAAGTTATGTTTGATTACATTATTTGGAATACTCTGTTTACCAATTAACAAGTGGTCAAATTTAGCAAACTAACAAACAAATTTTTGAAATAAATAAAACAATATTTGTGTTTAAGCTTTTTGATTGGAACCTCTGGAAACTCTTATAAACCTCTGAGAAGGTTCTCGTAAAAATATGATGAAAAATAAATTTCTTCTCATTAATAGAAGTTAAAAATTTAATTATTATAATTGAAATTAGTAATTAAGAAATTTTTACTTGAATTCTTATTACAATATAACAATATTTTTATCTGCATACATGGAGCTGTATTATAGAATTTAGATCTTTATAAAGCACCTTTATTTTTCCCACCTAAAAAAGAAAATAAAATTATTTTAAAATTTATCCTAATAAAATAAATATCTGTACATATTTATGATTAATTATAGCCGAGCCGATCGAAACATGACTCTTGGGCGAACAGAAACCGTCGCAGGTGGGAGTATTCACTGTATATCATATAAACGGCATTTATTAATCGATCTAAATTAAAGTTTTGTTTGGTGTCATTTTGTGGATCGGAATCTGGGAGAAACCTTAATAGTCTTCTTATAAATATACTTAAACACAAATGTATTGTCTTTACCTATTTAATTTAAGTTAGGTAATAACAATATCAATTAAACTTTAAATATTTTTCATTTAATTTGAATTAAGCTACGATTTGTTATCATCATGTTGATTAGCAACTTAGAATAACATCCTAAAATGCACTTACCGGATAATCTTGGCCACAATAACAAACAGATTCTCATTTCAAATTGTAAGCAGCTTGCATTTGCTGTACTTAAGCACCTTATTTGTCAACTGAGTAACTTAAAACATCTTTGACTTCAACTCAACTTGACGCAACGCAACAACATTAGCTGCCATGACGAAAGGACCTTATTCCTTCCAAAAGATGTTTCCTCAGATATGACAACCAGAAAAAAAGAAAAAAAAAAAAATGTAGAAAAAAACCATCAAGCAACTAACTATATTTTACTTATATATACAACTGTCAACTATAAACGGGAAAAGTGTTGACAAAAGCAGCCGACAACATCAGATGTCAACAGATGCGGTCTACAGCAGCAGAAGGAATACGAGTCGTTGACGAGACCTTATGGAGAGGGGTAAGGGAAAGGTGTAGGGATAGCGGATGGGGAGTAGTTGCAGGACAAATCCAAGGTATTTGCAGCGGAAATAAAGTGCGCACATTGCACCAACTTTTCCTCTCCGTTTTTTTTTTCAATTTTATTTTATTTTTTGAGTCTTTATGGCAGAGCGGAAAATTGCTAGTGAGGGAATAAAATTTGCCCAAGTTTGCTAAACATATTAAAAAAAATAATAATAAAAAAATATAAAAAGTAGAGAGAGGCAAAAGAAAATGTATATAAAAAAAAGGGAGAGATAATATATTAGGAAGGAGTAAAAAGGAACTGTAAAAAAAATTCGTTGCCAAGTGAAATAAAATAAATAGAAAAAGTGTAGATGAAGAAGTTGGCAAGTCTTCGTCTACTACCATTCTTTTTTCTTGGTTTTTTATTCTTCATTTTTTTTGCCTTTATGGGAGGAAAAGTTTCTTTTTTGCAGCTGCGTTTCGTGTGGGCGTGGCCCACCCACCTCCCACCTTCCACTCTTTCTCTCCCTTTCCCAGTCTGTCTTTATCTTAGTCTCTGACTTATTTAGCATAAACTTGAACTCCGCTCCTTATTGAAGAATCCAACTGCAAACTACCAAACATGGTAAAAAAGCTAATTTCGTATGCAGAACTTGGCCAGCCCAAAAAGTCATTGAAATTTTGCGTTAGAGATTCAGATTTGGTTTTCGGATTTGGATACATATTTGGTTATACCAGAAATCACAAGAACTAACTGAATTTTATGGCAAAATAATCATTGGCACTCGTGTGGCCTATTGATTAGCATTGTTATGTTGTGTACACTGTATATGTGTGTGTGTGTCTATGTGTGTGTTAGCACGAGTATCTCTTGGTGGGCTTATGCTAATGCCAAAGTTGCAGGTGCAATTTGCGTGCGTTTGGCATTTGCATGCAAATTAGTTTTTCACCTAGCTAGGCTAGTCGTGTGCTACATACATCAAAGGGTCAAAATCAATGTATGGGGCATGGGGACGGGGTCATTTTTATCATTGAAATTCATTTGGCCAAATGTAAAATATATTACAATATGTATTTCTGTGTAGGTCTTTCTATATACATAGTATACATATATCAAAGTTAAATATCCAAAGTCAAGGCGGCATTGGACGTCTCGTCTTGTCTTGTCTTGCCTTGTCACACATTTATCCAACTTGCATAAATCTCAATTTTTTTTTTTCCAAAGCATTTCCCCAACCCACACTAACTATTTGCCTTTTGCTGCTCATTTGCATTGGCACACACACACACACACACACGGAGAGAAAAAAGATAAAAAGCAGAACTGCTGGAAAAAATATGTGGAAAACCCTTCATCGTCTACTACTGCCTACTGCAGTGGTTTTTAATCAATTTCTGTCAGTTTGGGCTGTCAGCTCAGCTTGACTCTCGCCCTACACATAGCAAAAATTATGCGCATAGATTTCTAACCCAACATTGTAACACTGTCCATCATAAACTTGGTTTTCTTTACCCTTCCATTTTGCTTTTAGTTTTCTTTTTTTCTGTTGTGCTCCCATGAACTTGGTGATTTTTAATTATGATAGTGACATTTCCGCAGCCGATAAAAATCTAGAGCAAATTGTTGCACAAAGGTAAAACAAATACTTTTCCGTTCCGTATTTGTCTGGCAACATTGAAAAGCCTCTGTTTGTCTCTGTGTGTGTCTGTGTGTGTGTGTGTGTGCATGGGTGAAAGGGGAGACGAAAGGGATGGCTACTTTGATGCCACTGACCTAATGAGTTAGTTTCAAGTTTATTCAACTCGCTGCATCTGTTTACCAATACAAATTATTATATGTGTATTATAAACAGCTTGTAAATACACCGTAAAAAATTCTTTTAAATCACAATTCTATTTTTAAATTAAATTTCTTTTTAATTTGCTGAGTCTTGTAAAGGACAAAATAGTAATACATTTTAATTAATAGATTTAGGTTAATTGGAAAGTGATTGAATCCGCATTTATTTTAAATAGACAAAAATAAATAATTCAGTTAAGTATGGGTGCGATTAGAAGAATGTTTTTGAAGTGTTATTTTATCTATTATCCAAGATATCAAGGAATCCAAAGCTCTATTGTCAAGCCGTATAAAAAGTACTAGTAGAACCGCCCTAAAAAGTTCCTTTTATATAAAACCAACTGAATGCTCTTTGCCTTTGAAGCGTTAAATCATAATAAAATACGGTATTCAAGTGAGGTGAAAAAAAGTATTCTCAGGGAATCTTCAATATAACTAGAAAAAATGGGTTTTTTAATTCTTTTTTTGTTATATTTTTAAACTGTAAAAATATTCATTTTTTTTTTTTTTAATTTTTAATAGAAATTAAACCTTTTAGTGAAGCTCTATAATGAGAGTACAACTTCATTTGTAATACATTATCCGACATCTTAGTTAACTATTTACCATATACAAATTTCAATTATTAGTTTTAAACTTTCCAAAAATAAAAATAAATAACAAGAAAACAAATCTTTAAAATATAAAAACCTTTATAAAAAAGAAAAATGTTATACACTTGAAATAGGGTATATATTTTGCTCTCTATTTTTCTTTGAGTGTGGTATTGCATTAATTAAAAATGTATTTATTTATTTATTTCATTTATTATTTTCTCATTTTTTTTTAAGTCATTTTTTATACAATTCCGCTCATACATACATACAAACATATGAACGTGTGTTCATTTATCAATGTCTGTTGCACATTTTCACATCGCAATGAAGACTTTCTCCTTATCACAATAGCTCTTTCAATTCATCCCTCTCTTGGCACTTCAATCAAGCCCAACCTAAACAATTCATTAATTGACATTTTTCACCTCGTCAGCAAAAAGGCCTAGACTGAAATAAAAAAATGTCAACCCATGACAATCACATTCAACACTTGCCAAGATCTTTCATTAAACCGAAGGGTTAAGAAGTGGTAAGTGCCATTCCTAATACCAATGCTATAGGTACACTCGCATTCCATTTATCAAAATTCGAATTTCGATCCAGAAGTAAATACGGGGCGGATTTTTAGGGGCGGAGGTGGTGTCAGAGCTAAACAAATGAAAGTTTAAATACATTAATTTAAGCCCCCTGGAAAATAACGTTCCTGAAAAATAATAATCAACATTAATCAGTTGGCTTAAAGAGGCTAAAACGCTTATCGATAAACGAGATGAGACAAGACTTGTTTTGGGTAGAGAGGCTCGAAGAGGAGAACGAGGGCCTCTTCTCCTGGGATGCGTCTCTGTCATCAGGTATAATCATTATTTTCATCGGATTTCTTTTCCTTCTTTTTTTTTTGGAGGAGACTGCGTGTTGTTTACCTTTTATTCGTGGAGCCGCCTAATTGATTACGCCCCAAAAAAAAAACCATAGCCAAGTTGTACCCTCTATCAACCTTGGTAATCGTTGCCATCAAAACAGAAAAAAAAAACTTTAAAGGGATTTCGCTTTGCTCAGGGATGGCATTGTGCCCTGATCGTGAGAGTCGTGAGCGACAAGAAATAAAACATTAATAAACGATAATTTCGAAATTTCGATTGCAAAAGAAATTTTTACTTTAAGATTAAAGATTTTTACATTGCCTTGTCGAGATAAGGCTAAAATTTTGTATAACTCTAAACCGTTAACAAGTTACATTATAATTACTATAATCTACTAATTAAACTAAATCGTTGAAATGATTTTTTAGTATTAGAATAAAAACATGAATTTGAGTTGATTTTAACTTGAGTATAAGTGGATCAATTGATACAAGTCGAAGAGTTCCTCTTTAATAAATATTAATTAAAACCTTTTTTTAAGTAATTTACTTTTAAAACTTCCAGAGCACTCCAAATCCACCCTAAGAAAAATCTAATACCAAATTATGATTCACGTCCCCATCTCTATTATTTTAACCTTTTTTCCAAGTTAGTTTTTTTTTTAGCTTATATCCTTCTGTTCTCTCAATACAAGTACGAAGGAGCACCCGTTTTGTCTCCCCTTCCAGTTTTAGACATACGCACATTCCCCCTGTGATTTTTATCGCTTGATGGCTTTTGATGTTGATGAAACAAATTTTTGTTGTATATATATTATAAATGTATGGGATATATATGTTTGTATATCTAAATATTTCCATATTTATTTAAATTAAAATTCAATGCATATTTGCATTTGATTTGGGAATTAGTTTTTCTTTTCAAGATTAGAATCGCAGTTTTTCAAAAAAAGAGAAAAAAAAATAACAAAAAACAGAACAAAATCCCGAGAGTTAAACCCATTTTTTGTATATCGAATTTTCTATACCCTTGAAAAGTAAATTATAGGAAAAAATTAATGAAGAACTGGCTGTCGGATTGAATTTTTTCGGAACTTTTAAAAAATGTTTTGTTGATTTATAGTGGGTAAATATAAAAGACCAGGGTTTGGAATTGTTATTTCCGAATGATCCATTTCCAAAGGATCATTTGGATTAAGACTGTATGTTAAAAATATAAATTGAAAGTAGGACACATTCAAAACTTGGGTCCAAAGAAAATACGAAACTAAGTTAAAAAAATATTATTTGTATTGCATACTGCTTTTGAAAACAGAAATACCACAAATACTAAAAGTATGTATATAAAAAGAAATTGTCATCTCAATAATTTTAGAATTTTGTTTATTTAATTTTTTTTTTCGAGGCTTAGTCGCATTTTGTTTATTCAGCAAGCATCCGAAAATACTCATTCAAACTCTTTTGCCTGGAACTAATACCCATAAATACGCACGCTCATCCACAGGCTTGACCCACAAAACAAAACCTCATCTACAAAACCCAAAACAAACACATAAATCACCAACAAAACAAAGAAAACAGGACTGAAAAATACAAAAAAAAAATATATATATATACACAAAAAAAAATAAAAACACGAAAAGAAAAAGAAACAGCAGCAACAACAACAAGGAAAACGGGTCTTAAATTTAAAAGCAATCTGCCTGGATCCTTTGGTCCAGTCTGGTGGCCTTTGGCCAATTTTCTTATTAAAAACAACAGAGCCAACAAATGTTTACCAAACACAATTCCAGCAAATCCTGCATCCTTCTAAACTGTAAATAGAGCGCGCAGTGAAAGTGCGGACAGACAGACGGCCACACGAGAGGCCACAGCAGGGCAAGGAAAGGACACTTACTCACACACACGCGGAGAAAGGCAATACACACAAAAATCCTTCCCTGCCACCACATGCTGTGTCCTATGGCAATTCCATTGTCCGAAATTGAAACCCCTACGAAACGGGCAAAAGGGGAAAAAAACGAAAAAACGTTTTGTACTGAGAGCTGCTAAACCCATTAAAACGAGCCTCGAAAAAACAAAAAGAAGAAATATCCTAAAATAAGAAGCAACAAAAATAGCAATAGTTAAAGACCAGGGGAGAGAGAGGTAGAATAAATAACAGAAATGGCAACAAGGCAACAACTTCCGCTGGATATATGTACGGGTTTTCTTTTTCTGTTCTTTCTTGACTTTCACTTTTTTTTTATAGTGCAGACGACCGTGAGTCCTACGACTAGAGAAGCTGCTTGAGAGTGTAAAATATTAGTAAAGGACTCGATCTGTTTTTATTGTCCTTATGTGAAGGATTATCCATTTGTTAAATATATTTCCCAATTACTGATACGCCTTACACTATACCAAATTATATAGAGATACAACAAATTATCTTCACTATGCACACTGGAACAGATGGCTAAATAAATGGCAAACATTTTTAAATTTTTTTAAGGCAAATGTAAATTTTATATCTAGGAAAATAAGTAATATAGTGGATCACGAATAAAAAATAAAATACTGAGAAAGTTTATAAGCAAAAAAATTAAATTTTTACAGGTTTTCTTTAGTTATTCTAAAAATAGGTTAAGAAAGAACAAATGAAAAGATCTTTAAAAAGCTTTAACACACAAACAAGGCTCACTAATAATTTGTCAATAAAATATTAATAAAATATTTTTTGAATTAAAATTATTTATTTTTAAAAGTTATTTAACTGTTCGATTAGTAATACATTTTTATTTTAATTAATTATGAAAG
This sequence comes from Drosophila emarginata, assembly GCA_037075365.1. NCBI lineage: Eukaryota > Metazoa > Arthropoda > Insecta > Diptera > Drosophilidae > Drosophila > Drosophila emarginata. The sequence continues at coordinate 1,764,969 of JBAMCD010000012.1, forward strand.
TGTTACCTGTATTACATAAATTAAGAAGCAACTTCATTTCAAAAATTTTTAAGTGTTCTAAAAAAGTGGAAAACTTTATGAACGTCTCAAACAAATACAATTAAATATAAACGTTTTGGATGAAACTAATAAAAATTTAAAACTTTGTATGTATGTATGTATATAGTTTTGCTATTTATTTGGATTAACTCGAAAATCAAGATGGGATGCTGCCTTTATTTTTTATAGTTCCCTTCATTCTGATCAATCGATTTACTGACTGTATAAATATTTGGACATGGATTGATTAGTGGTCGCCTGTCGCCTATTCGTGACCTCGTCCTTTCTCCACTAATCAAAATAGAGGGCAAACCAATTTGCTGCCTGCTTCAAACTTTAATCGAAAATTTAATGCCATGTTTCATGTTGTCTAACTCCCCGCTCCCTGCCACCTCCCACACACTGAGTCACTCGCATTCTCTCCTCAAACAACAACTAACAGCACAAACATCAATCAAGCCTCAAGTTTTTTTTTTTTTTCTTTGTCGTTTTTTCGTCGACATTGTCAACTTGTGGATGGGTCCTCCGCCATCTGCCCCCGCCAGGCAACGTCTTGAGCATTCACATTCGTATTCCTATTTCTTTGGGTTTCGAAGATATAGGATGGTATTTGGGTATGGAGTAAGAGGGAGGGGATAAAACCACCCACATGCCACCTTATGGCTCCCACATGATTTACTACAACATTTCCTGTGGCCGCTTCTCATTCGGCTGGCAGCCTGCCGACTCCGTTGCCTCCTTCTGCACCTCATCTGGCTCCTGCACTGATGGTAGCCTGCCATGTTTGACTTGATTTCGTCTAAATTGAGTTCAGTATCAACAGAAAATACTTCCGTTTCCTTCCCTGCCAAGTCTCTTGGCTGGCTGGATGGCTGGCTGACTGTCTGTCTGTTGTGTACCTTTGCTTGATTTTGCGTTCTATTTTGCCCCCCTTTCTCTCAAAAAAACGAAAGGAGAATAAAGAAAAAACTTGGAAAAGTTTTCCTCCTAGTTTCGGTGTCGTTGTCGGTGTTGGAGCGGGTTTCTGTGTTTACATTGGCAGCTCTTCATTCTCGTCCTGGCTTGGCCTGCTCATGGTCCTGCTGTCGGTGTTGCTTGGTGCTGCTGGTCCTCCTTCGTCAAGGTGTTTGCTTTATTTTGAATGCTTTTTATGTTCAATTTGTTTCAATTTAATGTTGTTTTGCTGCTGCCAGAGATCAAGCCAGAGCTCGTTGTATTTTACATGAATTTGAAATGTGTGTGCAAAATGTGCACCTTGTATGATAAATGGTATTAAAGGATTTGCGTGAATAAGAGAGTTAGTTTCCTTTCTCTCTCATTTCTCTTATTTTGCTTGGCTCTCCAAGCTAACGGAAGAGTTTTGAGTAAAGTGTGTGGAAACGGGATAAGTTTACGAGGGGATTAGATGAGAATGTGATGTCTGCCAAGAAATATATATACGTGTAGTATCTATATAGTGAGTTATTTTGTGTCTGTTCATTATTATATAACATTTATATACATAGTGAATATACTAAAAACTTACACAACTACAGTTGTAGTATACATACATCAAATATATTTTATATATTTTAATTATGACCGTTGAGTTTTAGAACTGTTTCTGTCTGAATAAATATAAAATTTATTAATTAATATTTTATTTTTAGTGTCCTTCGTTTTTTGTAGAGGAAATATATTTTGTCGACTGAAAGTTTTTCGATTTATCAAATTTTTTAGAAAGTTAATGGGAAACAAATAATTCATAAAATATTTCTGATTTTTAGTAAACATTTTTTTTTTAATTTAGATCAAATTAATTTTTATACACATTATTTAGACACTTTATGAAAGAATTTTATTACGTAGAAAGTTATGAAAAATTGCTTTATCGTTATTATTTTTATGTTTATTTAAACAAGACACTGTAAAATACTTATTCTATCTATATCTTAAATACTCCAACAATGACTTGAAGAATTTGACACGTCTTAAAAATTTTAAGCAGATGCTGAAAAAGAAGGTTCCCAGGGTTGAGAATAACAAAGACCTGTGAAACACATCTGTGATTTTATAAATTAGACTTTAATATGTGCAACGTGCTCCAGATGTTTTTTTAACCAGGCGAAAACGTGCACTGGAATGTTGTGAGACAGACCTAAGATACCATAAGAACATGTTTCATAATGTGGAATACAGAGACACTTTTCACAACATTAATTTTATTAATCAGATCATGAAACAATATATTTAAATTAAATAACTATTGAACCTTTCTTGCTTTACTTCTAATATACGTTTTTGAAATGCTAATCAGCACTTAAATTTTATAAAAATGCTGCTGTTTATTATGTCATCAATTATGAGTATTTATTATAGCAATAATAAAACTTGTGAACGAAATTTTTTAGTAATTATATTTGAAAATTTAGATTAAGTAATAGGTAATAGCTTTTAAAAATCATTTACCCAATTTCTAAGAATCTCCATTAGGCTAAAAATGTTTACTTTCATCAATTCATTTTAGCAAATATTTCTTTATTAAAGTCATTTTTCTTTGACAATTAAGATAATCGTAAATGATTTAACTTCACATAATTTATAACAACCTAAAACCAAATGTTCTTTTAAACTTAAATATCAGAAACTGTTTTCACTGCAATCAAATTTTTCGCTTAAATTTTTTCGTTTTCATTGACCATTCATTGTTAGCTATGGAAAACATTTTACAATAGTTTTTCAAATTCACGAACGGAAGTTTAAATTATAATAGCATCTATTATATGTAGTTTATTTATGTGTATCAATGGGAGAGAGCAGAACACATAAACATACATACATACATATTTCTTTTGCCAAGCAATCTTATGAATTGTTCCCGAAAAAGAAACATCCATTAGTTATTTACCCAACAAGCAAAACTCACCAGGTGGTTTCCAATTAAAACCAATTTCAACAAAAAATTGGTTATTTTCATTTCATTGGAATTGCGGCGCCAACTGAAGCAAATGGGCCACCAAGAAAACACAGAAAAAAAATCTCTTTTCTCATAGCAACAATTTCACTTATTAACAACAGAGAAGCAGAAAAAAAAATAAATAACACACCTCTCCCCCAATGGGGGGTCGGGGGCTAGACTAACAAAGTGTCCAATACAATGCGCGTACTCATACTTGTATTTGACCAAAAGCTAAAATTTATGCGTCTATTTCGAATGAAACATTAAAATTCCATTAGCGGAAGCAGCGGACATAAATTTCTCGCTCTCACTCTGACACTTTCCCTCTCTCTCTTTCTTACACTCTCTCTCTTTCTTACACTCTCTCCTCTCTCTTGCTATCTCTCTTTTTCATTTGTGCTTTATGAAAAAGGCTTATCAACAAATGACCAAAATATTATGCATTTTGTTTAACTTTAATTGCAGTTACATTTGCCCCTATGTATACCCTGTAGCATATATATATACATATATATATCTTGAAAATTTTGAAATTGAAAATAATTTTCAATTGTACATAAAAGGATTTTTATATTCCATCTTAAGTTTTAATTTTAAATAAATTGTATGAATGGAAGAAGAGGAAATAATATTCGACTTAGTTTAATTGTTTTTATAAATTTTAATTTGTTTGCAGGGTATTTAAAAGTCTACGTTTTTTAATGTTTAACGACCCCGATTGGTATTTATACTAGAGCACAGCGAATGAACGATAATCGAAAATAATTTATAGAAAATAAATATTTCCACACAATGCATCTCCGTGCCTTTACCAAACTCCTCCTTTCCTTTCCTCTACCTCCCCCACCGTAACAATCCAGCAATGTTGATGTGAAATGGACTTTTTTCTTTCCATGTTATTGTTTATTTAAGTTGTCATTAGAATTGAAGGCAATGGCAAAGGCAACGCCAATCCATGGCTCAGCAAGCAGTCGGTGTATAAACTTTTTAAATTATCACCGATGGAGGAGACCCCTAGACCCCCAGACCCCCAGAAAGAAGACCTGGAAAAACAGCAGCCCAACCCCTCCCAATTTGCTGGTGCTGGCACTTGAGTCAGCCATTCTGTTGGTAGTTTGGCCGATTCACTCTTTGGATCGTTCGTTGTACGTGGAAATCGCATTGCCATGTGAAATGAAAATGGAAATGGATCCCCCCCACCAGTAGTTAGACTCTCTAGTCAGTTCATGTTCTATGGAAATTTGAAAAAGTACATCAACATTTCGTTTAGCATAGGAATCGTTAAAGGGTAGGATGGAGAGAATGAGAGAGGGGGGTGCTGAGTAGGATGTGGTACTCCATTGGGCAACTCCAATGAATGATTTTTGTTGATGTTGTTCTTTGGATTGGTAGGGCGTTTTGTTGGCGCCCGAACAACCGGAAATGCAAGACAGTATTTCTTTCCTTCATTCTTTTTTTTTTCGCTTATCGAATTGAAGTTTTGTTTACTGGCAGAGGGAAATACTATATGGTAACATTGAACTGGGCCCATGTCTTCACTGTATGTATGCATATGTATGTATATCGTTGCAAATAGATATCTTCAAGTTAATGGGATCATATAAAAACATTAATTGATATGTTCCTGGGCCACCTGTGTTAAGATAGAAATTACTTCTTAAAGATTTTCTTAATGAACTCACAGAACATTTTTTAGATATAAAGATAATAGAATATAAAATGTTATATACCGATAAAAAGTCCGAAAAAAAGTCTGCTGTTTACCTTTTGTCAGGAAACTATGTTTTCAAGAAATACCATAATATAGGTAATATTTTCGGAAATAAATCTTTTTTGTATTTGTTCCAGATATGAATATATCAAGATATTGGCTATGTCTTAAATATATTAGCTCTTGTTGGAACAACTTCTTTAAATGTAGTTATGGTATAGTAGAGATTTACGTTTCTTTTCGTAAATATTATATGTTTTTCAATATGATAGATAGCCCTTGGTTAACTTTGGTTTATTATTTAACTGAAGCTTGAGCATATCCTGAGTTTTTGGTTTACTTAATATATTTTATAATCTTAACTAAAACTCATTAATCTCTCTTTCTCTGTTTTCAACTGTAATGCGAATGTCCGCACCTGTCTGTGATTTCCATTTTGGGATGTAATATCTTTGTTTAATGGTGTGTGTGTGTGTATGTGCGTGTCTTGATATATATACATAGAAATATTTCTCTACAACATTATCAACTAATAAGTATAAACAAACCATGTGCTTAAGCAAACTGTTTACAATGGCTACCATTTTCGTTCTCATACTTGTTCTTGTACTGACTGCTCCCCGTAGTCGTTGGTAGTGCTTCTAGCCTTTTCAAAGAATACATTGCACACTCACATAAATACATACACCCACACACACACACACAGAGAGATAAAGTCACAGACATATGCATCGCCTTAAGGGCAAGTCATATAGCAACAGGCGAGGGTAAATGTAACTTTAAAGCCGCTTAAGGCCATGACTATAACCCAAACGTAAACGTAAACGAAGCCAGGTCAACTCACAAACACAAGGATTACCACAGGCAACAGCATCAACAATAAGCACAAGCAGCAGCAGGTGCAGAAGGCTGATGTTAAGAAACACGATGAAGGCAAAGAAGTAGTGGTAGATGGCAACACAATAGCCAAAACGTCAAAGCGTAAGCAAAAGGCGATTCTGTCAAAATATTTACGATATGGCTCTCTGGCAATGGCTTCTAAAGTGTAAGGACGCACACAAACATATACACAGACACCAGCACAAACACACACACAAGCTATATATATACAAGGACACAGGACATGTGTCGTCAACTAAAAAGGAAGGTGGTCGGAGGGCTTCAGGCAGGCTCAACCTACTCACATGTTATATATGCTCATCTACCGAAATACATTAACCGAGTCCTTAAAGACTAGTGATGACAGCGTGATATGCAATTAAATCTTTCAATGAATCGCATATGTACATATATACAATTGAAAGAATTTAATAAAGAATCTTTCGAATTTTTAATATTTATAATTTTAAAAACGAATTCTAAAACCAAATACTCCAATATGAATTTTCTTTTATTAAGTAACAAATGCTAAAATTATACAATTTTAATTTAATAAGCACAATGCAAACGAATTTAGTTGGAAACGACTAAATTTGACGACGAAAGTGCTTAATATTAGCAATACTAGCACCAAAATTTGTTTTCAAAATATTCCGTAATAACTTTCGGAGGATTTATTTCTCAAGTAAGCTAGAGACAAATAGTCTGTCCATGACTCTTATCTATATAGATACAATCTATTTATCAACTTCTAAATTTTTTATGGTACTACTAAAAAAATTAATGATATTCGAATACTGATTAGATGCGGATTTAAGAGTCGTGATCATTATTTAGTTAAAATATGTAAACTTTTATCCATTGATATTATTTTCTGGAATACTTTTCATAAAACTTAAGGCAACAATTTAATGATATTTGACATTGAAAAACATTAGTCAGAGTACTAAATCATCTTCATTAACAACATTGGCATATTTTCATATTCACTGATCTTTATCCTTATTTTCTAAAGGGACACTGAAGTAAAATTTCCAACTAACATCTCAATAAAAGTGTAAGATCAGTCAGAAAAACCTTCCTAGAAATGAGGATTTTGGGCTATTGGTTTCTTTCTCAAAGTACCTGTTGTCTCCCATTACATTAAAGGTATCTAAAATCTCATTAATAATGGCTGAATGTAAATTATTCTGTAAAAATAATATTCCAGAAGTAAATCCATTCATAAGCTAACAAAATTTTGGATTCTATAAAATATTTTATATAATTCAAACTAGAAACTTATTACGATAAAATATCCCTAAATGAGTTAAACAGGAACTTTGACTTTTTCTAATCTGTACCAATATGCCGAAGGCAATATAATATATAGATGTCATTCAACTAATCTACTAAATGTTTTGTACATAAAACTCTTATATATTGACATGGCTCATCTCTAGGTAATATGTAAGGCACATGCTTAACTCCAAGGACATGTGCCAAAAACCACACCATGCAAAAGAAATTGATTCATTTTCTGGGTAGGCTCTAAGTCAACACATGAAAGGTTCTATTCATATATAGTATATGTGTGTATGTATATGTAGTACATATATGTATATTGTACGTACTTCTTACCATCCTTTGCGTTTTCTTTATTTTTCCTATATTGTCATGTAAAATTAAAATTTATGGCTAATTTGTGTGTGCCAGCCAGCCGGGCCTCAATGTAATTTTTTTTCTTTTCTACTCATTTTCTGGTGTATTTCAAGTAGGGCTCAATCCACGTTCCAGGGGTCGTTCAATGTCGTAAATTTTACCATTTGCCAAGATAGGAGTTTTTTCCTTTTTCTTCTTTTTTGGTTCAGTGGAAAATAGGTGCTTTTCCGATGGGTTTTTATGGTTCTTATTCTTGAAAAACCTTTGCTATAAAATTTCATTTGATTTGTTTCGGTAATTAAAATTGCATTTTATTTATGGAGTTTTTATTATTTGGAATTGTCTTTTTATTGTATTTAACTATGTATGTATGTATGTAAATGTATTGTATATGGTAAATGTTTCAAAATGTTGTGCATTTGTGATAAATATGTGTGGTGTTTCTTTTTGTGTTTCTTTTTTTTGTATGTTTGTTCGATTGTATAATGTTAAAACTTATGATTATGTTATAGATAAATATCACTATATTTGATTTCAATTTTAGGTTTTTATGCTTCAACTATTTTCAATGATGTATTTGAGTCTTACGTCTTCTTCAACTTAAAAGATAAATGCATTAGATATAGTATATACAAAAACTACACATTCGATTTGGCAAATATCATCATTGTAATAACAATGTAAGTAGACTATGGAGTTTTGGATATCTGGATCTTCAACTAACTAGCACATATAATATATATAAATATATGTATATATATTAATTTTAATTAGGGATTAAAGTTATGTCAGTAAATGCTTGGACTTGGCAACACCCTTCTAAAGAGCACGCTCCATTATCTTATCTACGATATGTCCTAGACATAGCGTGTGATTTGTGAGTAAAAGTCGGAAAGACATGATTGCAATTGGGCAAAAGTTGGACGCTCTCCAGGCAATAAAGCCCAACAGTATGCCATTATGGTGAATCTGCAAATGGAAAGCAGAAAAGAAAAAAAGAAATTCGTTAGTAAAAAGAAGCATTTCCACTTTTTTTTGTATAAAACCTAGTTGGAACTTATACTTACAGCTCATCCGGGCAATTAAAAGGCTGGGCTAGGCGATAACCATCCTTAAGATAATGCTCCATCTCAAAGGGATCTACCTCGGCATATGGTTGTTTAGCAGATGTACACAATTCCCACATTAAGACACCAAATGCCCAAGAATCGCTGGCTTCAGAGAATTGTTTGTGCTGTAAAGCTTCTAAGGACATCCATTTAATTGGACGATTTTCGCTATCGCCTAAACAATTGTAATCCGCTGGGAATAAATCGCGCGATAATGAACTATCAGAAAGTTTAACACGCAACTGATCATCAATGCTAAAGAAAGATAAAAGAAGAGTTGAAAATTGGTTATCAAGTGAAAGGAAAGGTTTATTTATTATTCTAATTTGAATAATCTTCTATTTTGAAATATAATTAAAAATATAAATTTCTAATCAATCCTTTTTTTTACATACATATTTAACATATGTCATTTATTCGAATATTTTTAACTAAGGGGCGAGTCAGTTGACTGAACTCTAAAAAAAAAGAAGCAAAAGGGGTAGCGATCTCGAAAGGGAGGGTTTACATAATTAGTCGAGTTTGTTGGTTGGCTACAATTATTCACTCGAAAATACTTCAATAAAAATAAACTTTTATAAGTTTTTTTTAAGAACTTTTGCAAGTGAAATACTATACAGACAAATCTGTTGAATTTATATGATGTCTATAAATGCTTTGGCAGTATGATGTCTAAATAACTTTTATTTACGGTACTTACATGCAGTTCCTTGTGGCAATATCCTTATGTACGACCCCATGACTATGCAAATGATCCAAAGCCATTGACAATTGAGAAGCCATCATAACAATCTGTATGGTGGTGACAGTTCTGGCACAAGCTGGATCCAGTAAAAATAATTTAAGATTTCGTGTATTATTCACGGCAGGATATAGAACAAATGGTGTTGTATGATCCTCAATTGATACACCCAAAACGGAAAGTATGCCGGGATGAGAGGCGCCATAGAGTAGCATGCCCTCTTGAAGAAGCAATAGAACTTGCATTTGACTGGCATGTTGGGCCACTGTCTTGACCAAAACATCTTGGTTGTCATTATATGTGCCACGATAGACGCGTCCAAAGGTGCCTTCTTGCAACAGACTCGATAACCTGACGCGACATCTTTCCACAGTCAGCTCAGAGATGCGACGATGCAGCTCTTCTGGTTGTTGCTGCTCAACTGAGACAGCCACTTTTCTGGGCAATGATGAGGCATGAACTGGCGCTATTATCGATGGTGTCATATAGGCAGCAGAACCCATAGAAGATTGACAAGGAGGCTGAGTATTTAAACGTTGGAAACTTGAGGTACGCATGGGTTGACCGCCATGTTGATGATGATGTTGACGTTTTGAGGCGGCTCCACGAACACAATAGGCTATCATTAAAAGTACACAGACAGAGCCCATTGCCACAGAGACACCTACAACTAAAGTAATCAATCCGGTGGGTGGTGGCAATACAGTTTCCAATAGCTGTGGATCATCCAAATCATCGCCCATTGCGGAACCTTGCAATTGATGTTGTTGCTCATCATCGGTTTCCCTAAGCAGACATATTTTCTTGCGTCGGAATACCAAATGTGTAATATTATTAAGGGCACGATTAAGTATAACCTCCACGCTAATGGTGACATCCACTTCGGCGGCTCGTTTGCCACTACATTTGAGATTTATTGCCCAAGTTTGTATGTAAGTGGGTATATCTCCGATTTGTGACACATTAACTGCTGGTCGGGGTAAGACTTCTTGATCGGAGCTAACAACATTGATGCTATACGGTAAAGGACGACCAGCCAAAGATTGCCATGTGAAGCTAATGTCACGGACATTAGCCGGGACGGGCACAATAAAATTCAATGCATAATTGTTAATATGGCCTTCACGAACATAGTAGACCTCCGCTGAAATGCCTGTAAAAATAAGAGAAAAAAAAAATAAACAGATGATGATGAATTAGTTAGGAAATTTCAAGATAATTGAACATCATGTAAATTTATCTACATATACATATGATAATGCACTTCAATCTGCCCGAGTTGAGTGTATTTTTTTTTTATATTTTTGTTTTTATTATTTGTTTTACCCCATTTGCCACATTTTCATCGTCTTATTCTGTTATATAAATAAACAGAACACAGAACAGACGAGAGCAAGCACACACACACACACACACACAAATACTGGAATCGAGTTTAGGGAATTCCTTGGAAACTATTTTCGAGTTTATCAGTTTTTCTGTATCTTCTCCTGCTTGTTCATACATACGAAAAGAATATCTACAAGATTTAAAACGAACTGAGAAGGTAAAAAACAAACATGTTCTGAAAATTTGGTTCTTTCATTGGGTTCATTTGTGGTTTGACCCAAAAAATAAATAAATAAAAACCCTGTCTGCAGGTTTAGTTAATGAAGCATCTTCTTCAGTTAGATGTCTGGCCATGATTGCCAACTCATTTTGTTTTGTTATGATGTTTATGCTAATGATAATGAGAAAATGTGCAGGTAAAGAACAGACCAGTTTAGATCAGATCAGTTCAGACCACACACATACAGATACATATTCAATTCAATTGACTAGGTAATGAAAAATTAGAACTGATTCTGAACTGACAAATTATTATAACGACCCTTTGGCGATGACCTCTTAAATATATATGTATGTATGTATGTACATACAAAATGGAAACTCTAGTTCCACTCAGCATAGAAAATCGGCACAGCGGAAAGCACTTCACGAACTGCAACGCTAATTACATGAAAATAGAAACCAAAAACGACAAAAAAAAAAAAAAAACAAAACAGAGGGCTAAGATAACTAGGCTATGTTGGCCACAAATTCAGCATACCCTGGCAAAAATTGTATAAATTAGTCCGATGACTATATATGATATAGTCAGTCTGTGTTTTTGCGAAAAACTAATATACCTTTGTTTTTTTTTGCCAGTGCATAGTTTTGATTTTTTTTTTGTTGTTTTTTTTTTTGGAGTGCTTCCATGGCTCCTTGGTGGCCGTGTAACAATGGTCACGACTCGTTCTCTCGACCAACTCGATACTCGTAACAACAGCGGAATCTTTCTCTTACTCTGTGTGTGTATGTGTGTGTGTTGTTTGCAGTAGCAAAAGGCTATTAAAAAATACTCCCAAACAACGACAACATCATGACTGCACGCTCTGCAAAATTCGACATACGATATGGGATATGACCAGGCTGGGGCGACAGGGGAGAGAGAGAGGGTGAGAGTGGACAAAGGAGGTAAAATGAAATCTTCAGTACTGGTTATGAGAACATGGGCGAATCCACACAAAGGTTAAAAAAGTTCAAGAGCCAACGCGCATTGGGCATACATGCAAGTGACATTTGCTCGTGACATGGAGGTAGACGACTACGACGACGACGACGACGACGATGCCACTTGAAGACGGGCCTCTCTTCAGTCGAGCCGCACAGGCCAGACCAAAACCTGGTGATGGCCTGAGCTCCACCATCACTACCACCAGCACCACCACCATCTTCTCTTTGCAAGTGCAATAAAGCGGCAACTTTCACATGAACCTGTGAACTTTTTAGCTCACATGCCGAACACACAAATGTCTTCTTCTACTAGCGACGTCTCTAAGCCACTTCAAGTCAAAAGGGTCAATGGAAGCGTGCGCTATTCTCCCCGTCTCTCTTTCTCTCTCTGTCTCTGTCTCTTTTTCTCATTCCCCCAAATGTGGCTATTTCTCATATGCAGTAGACTCGTTGCAGTTCCATTGCATTTGATTAAGTCATGGGCGCTATTTTTAAAACGCTAGCGTGGAATTTGTCGGCGACAACGTGCAACATGTTGCACATTTTGAGAGTAAGTTCGCCGCCTTTTGCTCTAGTCTACACACTCTAACATACATATATATACATACATATACATATACATATCTATATGAATGTATGTTCAGTGATTTTTATTGTTATTGCCAGTTGTCAAAGGAAGTTCCTGGCTTTTTCTGCTCAATTTTATTTCGTAAATTATTTCCTGCTCTAGTTGGCCAAAAAAGGATGTCGCTTCTTGTTTTTTGCCTTGAAGTAACTTTATAAAGTTAGACAGAATATAGAGATATATGTACATATGTATATGTATACATACATATATAAAAGCATGCAACTGAGCTCTTAGTAAAAGATATTAGTTTCAGCAGTTACTAATGTACTAAGAAATGGAAGAAAAATTGTTTACTATTTCTGAAAAATAATTGCATGAAACATGAATATATTTTAGTTATTTATTCGAAGTGAATTATGAATTGAAAAGTTTAAATATATTTGGACAAAGCTTGTTAAAATATTAAAGTTTATGTATATAGACAGATACATATATTGTATGTACGTATGTAAACATTAGCTACATGTATGTATGTATGTAGATTTTAATATTTTTTTTCTGTTTTTTAGTATTACAGAGATTTATGCAAAAGCATTTTATTTTTGAATTTGTAATCATATGAGAAATGATTTTAAAAATATTTCACTTTTATTTAGTTTTCCAATTGCTCAGACTTGGCTTAAATTTCTTGAACTTCCTTAAAGCTGACTCCACTCGTCTCTTTTATCTATTCCTCCATCCATTTAGCTTTAATCCAATCCTCAAACCAAATTGCAATAGATGATAAATGATGTACAAGCGGAACTCCATCTGCACCGTAACCGCATCCAAACAACCGTAGCCAAACCATATCCATATATGTATGTATGTATGTATAATGATTCTCTACTTGGCTACACACCACCCCCAGAGGCAATCATCTCACTTCACCATCTAATGGCTAATATGTCACTTTGGCTGCATAAGACGACGGCTTTTTGTGTGCAGTTTGCCCAAATCGAAAAATAAATAAAACAAATGATCGGCGGACGTCATTGTGGACTCTCCGCCTCCTCCACCTCAGCATCTTTAGGCTTATCACGCACAACAATCTCGCTTACAAGCTTATAGCCATTCTGCCCCGCCTTCTGGTTTCACAGCCGCCCACCACATGTCAACATTTAACATGTTTTTGAGCTTTTGCCATTCCCCTGCCCTTCCCTGGCAACCTTCTCTGGCATCACCTCCTTCAGCCTCATCAGTCGACGTATCTTTCTGTATCTTTCCTTTAGTTGCCTCACGTCGTTATGATAAATGATGCGCCTTTTGTTTTGCCTAATATTTTTTTTCTTTTTGTTTTTTTTTTGTTTTGGTTGTTTGCTGTTTCCTGGGGGCTCCCATGTTCTCGTTTTCTCGTTGTCGGCTTTTGATTGTAACAAATTTGTGCCAAGCTGAAATTAGCCATCTCTTTAGGGCAAACAAAACCGATTTTTGGCACAGTTAACACACACCGTCTGACTCAGGCCTTTGTGTGAGTAGAGGAAATTAGCTGAAATTAATCATTCAAATACCCAAAATTTTTCAGTTGACGGTTTTTTCGTTACGTTGGCTAGCTGACAAAAGTTTATGGCCAAAATCAATAGTAATTAACCTTAATCGTTGGCAAGTTTTGGTTGCTTTATTTTTTGTTTTTTAGTTCGTTGGTGTTGAAAATAATAAAGATGGTGATGATGCGGGTAGTTGAAAAGTTAACTCAGGATTAACTTATGTTAAAGTGGTACAATTAATTATTGAAATAGACAAAAAATATGAAAAATTACCAAAGTAATTTACTATTTTTCCAAACGTTTACTATATTTTCTAAAACTGTAATAGCTTAAACTTGAAACGTTTATTCTTAACAATATTCTTTTAACAGGGATCAAAAATAAATGAATTTCACTCAGACCTAAACATTAAAATTATTAATTTTTTAAAATATAGAAAGTAATCAAAACAATCCCCAGTTTTGCGTTTCGGCTTACAAACATACTTCTTTTATTTTTAAAATGGAAATTAAGAAACATAAAAACTTATAATATAATAACGTGGTTGTATACTAAACTCATTAACGAAATTCCCCAAAACTGTTTTAATTGTTCTCGAAGGGATTTAAGTTTGGGTTCTCCTAAACCAAATATATTAGCGCACTGCTTTGTGTTTATTAACTGGCAAGTAAAGGTGAAGCTTTTAATAATAATAATAAACGATCCAACTATGTATCCATTCGTTATGCTTATACGACCAAAAGTATATGTATATTCCTTTCAATTTTTAAGCTTTGAAGTTTTTGTTATTGTCTTTTTAAGCGCCTTGTCATAATTATAATTTTGATATTTTTTTTTTATTATTTGCTAATAATTAAAATTTTTCCTTCCCTTTGTTACGCCTTGTACAACAAAATGTTAAAATAATATGCATATTTGCAATTTAAGTTAAAAATCTATATTTTTATATCTTTGAAATCGATATGTAAGTATGCAGATAATTTTTTTAGAATTTGCTTGAATTACAATCCACTGTTAACAAAAACTAAGGATTTTTAAGCAATGTTTATATTTTGCTAGTTTATAAACCATTTATTATATTATTATAATCATTTTAAATGCGAATATTTGCTAAATTAAAGCAAGTTTAAGTTAACGGATCGAATTTGCATATATCCAAGTTTATTTTTGGTTGCAAACAGAATTTAATTAAAAATCGTTAAAAATGTAACTTCCGATTAAAGTTGATAAATATGGCAACAACGAATCTCGTATGGAAAACTAACAAATAGAAAACTTTTTTTTTACATTTTGCCTTGTTTATTTTCAACATTTTGATACATACATACATACATATATACAAAGCCGAAAGCAAAGTCTCATCTATGCCAATACTTGAAAGTTTATTCACGTTTTCTCCATGCCTAGTTAGTGAATGCATGTTTCTATTTTTTTTTCTTTTTTATTCAATTTTTTTTCCAACCAGTTACAATTCATGTTAGACTTTCGGCATATGTGTAACTTTACGATACTTTTCCCAAACTGAGACTCGACTCTATCAGTAAACTTCCACCACTCCCACACTAGTGTTCCCTGCAACCGGGTGCAGGGCATCAAATAAACATTCGTACAACTCAATATACGCACTCTCAGGCAGGCAACTGCAACCAACCACGCCCACTAACCATCTCCATCTCTCATCGTATGTCACCATGACATGAAAATACTCGTAAACTCGGTTCAGTTCAGTTTCTCTACTCCACTGTAAAGTTGTATCCTCCCCCCCACCAACCCTCTCCATTCGAAATGCGCGAATTCAGACTTGTGACTGAACCTTTCATTCATTGCATTGCTGCATCGTTTGTTGTTGTTGTTTAATGTAAATATGATTATTCCTTTTGCTTTTTCTTTCTGCACTATATACAATGCATATATGTAAATATATATGTATATACATACATACATATAGTTGTATATAAAGTAGCAAATAGACGGCTGGCTGGGGCAAACAACGGCTGATATGTATTTATTATTGACATGCTTCTTCTCGTTTATGCAGACACCCCGAAGGGGTTATCAATATTGTCAGTTCTCTCGCTGATAACCGCATATACATTGTACATATAGCGACCCGTTTTCAACTCCTCTTTTTTTTAATTTTTATGTTATAAAAGCCTTTGACAAAAGTTTGCAGTTTCATTTTATTGCTGCAACGGGTTTATGCGAATTTCATTTTATTTAAATACCAATTTTACATACAAACATATGTACATACATACATACTATGTACATATTTTTATTTTTGTATTTATTATTTTATTTTTTTTTGGGGTTTAAGCTTTGGGCTTAGTCAAGTTTATGGCGGTTTACAATATGCAAATGGCCTTCGTGTTGATTACAAAACTCATCTCATCATGTAATGTGACACCCTTGGTACACGAGGTTTAAACTATAGAAGCTAGCGATAGGGCTAGAGATCTTGTTTGGTTTATGACCTGCCAAGTGCCCATCAATTCAATTTGAAATTGATAGCCCTGGACGGCATTGAGGAGGCCGCCGCTCCTCAATCGATTGTGTTGTGTCTTAAAAACAGATTGAACCGAAAAATATATATGTATATTTATATTTAACATTATGCTGAGACACGATCTTGAAACAAGCTTGTAAGTCACGTACTGATAAACATCGTTGGTGATCTTTAGACAAGCGGAAGTATTGTTTAATGTGGTAATATGATCAACCCAAAATTAAATTAATTCAAAACCTATAAATGAAGAAAATTAACAATAAAATAAAGTGACTATCAGTTGCTTAACTTCACAATAAAGAAAACAGATCACCGATCGGAAAATGTTCATTCATTAAATTGAATGACGATTTTTATGCTCACAACTAAAGCAAAGTGATATGTACATATGTATGTATGTATATATATATGTATATTTTCCTATCAAATGATCACTTGTTAACAATTAACATTCCTAAAATCTTCCTTAATGATCACTATCAAGGAATTGTTGACAAAAATTACAAGTGCAAAACATAGTTATTATAGATCATTTCCTGATAGTAAAGAAGTATACAAAACCTTGCATTATGAAGACATTAAGGATCACTTAAGGTAATTTGTAAGTTCTACCGAATCACTTCGCACCAATCTCATAGAGATAACGAATTTACGATCTGTCAGCCAACTTGTTAACTCTCGCACATCGTATACCAAAAGAAAGACAGTAATATAAGAAAGAGGAAAGAAAAAGAAAAAAAAAAAAGAAATACTGTCATGCGATATTATGATCATAAAACTCTCTACTTGCCATTATCCACAGAGCCAACTACAGCTTCATTAGCTAATGGCCACTTTATTATGCTTTCCTCTAGCAAGGCTAACAAAAGATATACACGGCAGAAGTCGAAGAATAAGTAGTGTTCTTTTTTTTTTTAATAAATTCCGTTGCTTGCAACTAAACACCAATTAAAATATAGATCATGCCTGCTGATCATATCGCCACAGAGAGGGAGACAAACCGTTAAAAGAGAGAGAAAGAATGAGCTTCGAGCTTCTAGACGAGGATCGGTGGCAATTCGTGGAAATACTTGGCAATTATCAGCTGCAAAGATCTCTTGGCAGAAGGCGCAAAGAAAAAAAAAATAACTCGACAAAGAACAAGCTATAAAACTGGAAGAGAGCAGACAAATGTCTCTACTAGAGATACATGTCTTGCTTGTTATGGCCAGAAGGCTTGGGATGGATGGAGAGAGAAACTGCTGTTAACCAACAACAACTAACAACGGTTAGGTGCTAAAAAGCCTAGCCACAGTAGCAACGCTTTGTATGTGTGTGTGTGTGTGTTTGTAACGTACATATGTGTGTGTGCGTGTATCTATCAGATACTTTCCAGCTTGTTGACTAATGTTATAATCCGCTTTACCAGCGGCTCACTTCAAATGGAAATGTTTCAATATTTTAATATTTATGCAAATATATCTAAATAAATGAATACTAGACAATAAGCAGGATGAATGCTTAATTTATTTAACACAGTTGGTGGTAAATTTAACACTTTGAATAACTTCTTTACTCTTTCTCTCCTCCACTCTTCACTTGTTTAAGTTAATTTGTAGCCTTCAAGCAGCTTGCATATATGTACATACATATGTACATGTATGTATGTGTGTATAATATAAAAATATATGTACGTATGTACATATGTATCTGTTGCTTCTGCAAATCGATCATATTTTTTTCTTTCGTCAAGGAGGCGTTACCTTTTTAACACAAGTGTGAAAAACGTTTTAAAAGCGTAAAGAAAACTTGCAACGAATATTTTATGGCAGCAGCTTCATTAGCACAATGCAAACTAAATATGTATGTATGTATGTATATGTAAAGTTTATATGTATAAGTATTTAGTTTAAATTGAAGATTTAAAGACAATGGCCCCATAAAACTCAATAAAAAAAAAATAAAAAGAGGAGAAACAGACACACATACACACTAAAAATTCCAAAGCGTCAACAAAAAGGTCATAAAATTAAACTCAATGAAAAAGAAGGAAAACTAAAAAAAAAATTGTTCAAATGACAAATAAAATTAAATGCCATTAAGTCTTTGAAAGCATTTAAAATGTAGCGCGTGTCACGGCAGCCAAAAGACAAAAAAAATGTCATAAAGTTTCGAGGAAAATGCTCTAGAGACGGAAAATCAAAATCAAATTGTTGAAAAACTTTTTAAATTTAACGCAATTGTCGTGACAAGCTAACTGAAATATAGCGATGGCAATAAAAAGGGTTCCAAAATGTATTTAACAACGATTAATTGAAAAAATTAAGAAAAAAAACTTTTATAATGGAAACGTGAAATTATCCTGATAAAAAAGTTTTACTACTTATGTAAAGATTATTGCATATTGAGCACAGAACCCGAGACAAATTCTATTGTTAGATATTAAGGTAATACTATTTTGATATAAATATAATGAAATGGCATTTCGTGCTGTAATAAAAATAAGGAAATTCGTTGGAGAATTTGATTCAACTTAAGCAATTTATTTAAAGTGCATAGGTATATATTATATGTATGTATGTATCTTGTTTTGTAAATTTAGGCAATGTTTGGAATTAAATATATGTATGTACATATGTTCTATTCGAATATATTTATTGCAAACACTGATATAAATTTTTTAATTTTCTTTTAACGTGTTGAATCACGCAATCATCGCCAATTGAATGCCATAAATGCAAAGTGATCATGAATTGAGTTTGAAATTGAAAAACCAAACCCATTTTGATGATCGTATTTCATATGGCTGTCAGATGCCACCATTTTTATGACTCAAAGTTCGCCTCGGGTCGGCACCCTGTGGACACAGCAAAAAAAAAAAAAAAAACAGAGAACCTCTCCGCCGTTTTGCCTCATGTGATCATCGCCAGGCTATAAATTTCTGGCGGCGGCAACTTTGCCTGTTTCCATTAACCCTCCTCCCTTACCCCTTTATGCCATATAATATATTTTTATTCAGATTTTTTTGTTGCTTTCCTCACAAATCAAATGCAAATTATGCAGCTTAATTGATTTATGACCCACTGAGTAAAAACTACAAAAGCATTTTGCGCATTTCTTTATTGCATTATGCGGTCTGCAAACTTTTTCAACTTATTCTTAATTACACGCAGCCACAGCCCATCCCAGCCCAGTCTATTGCCAAGTCCATCCCTGTCCTGCAAAACCAAATACTATTTATTTAAAACCGCCCAGCAGTCGAAAAGAATTCAAATTCAAATCTCAAACATATTTTGCATATTTGATTTCACGCCCCAAAATTCAAAATGCATACGCAAAATTATGCGCATCGTTGTCAGCAGTAAAAAAAAAAAAAAAAACAAAAAAAAATATATAAAAAAGCGAAAAAAAAGTCAAACGGAAAATGTTCCCACACATGGTAGGAAAATGTAAAGAAAAAAATTCAGTACTTTATTTCAGGGCAACGACTTTAAAATGCCCTTCGCCGTAGTCACGTCACCTGAATTCTTTCTGCCTTCTTTCTAATTATATTAAAATTCGTAGAAATTTTTGTTTAATTTAAGGCCTTCTTTTATTACGGCGTCGAACTCCTACATTCCTTTGGAATTTACGTATGAAAATTGATTTTTCGAATTCCCAATATTGTCAGCAATATCTAATTAATTAGAATTTAAATTTAGATGACAATAAAAGCGTTTGACATGCACATTGAAAATAGGTAAGTAATATACCCTTTAGCCCGATAGTTAATATGTTGACTTAGTAAGCAGCTAGCACGTTGTATGCAAAAGACAACAACAGAAGCATCAGAAAGTCAAATCTCATGCATTGGGCAGAGACTTTGTAGACTTGTCAGGGAAAATTCTGCCAAAAATACAATGAAAAACAGAGCTAACATTGCACTGATGCATATTGGGCGAAAGAGAGGGCATGTGTCACAGTGGGTACGCTAGGAATATTTGCAAGAAATATTGCGGAAAGAAATAAAAAGAAAGAAAAACGTAAAGGATTACAATACCACGAAAATTATTGTTAAATAGATTTTTACCTATGTAAAGCACTTCATTTATTTGAAATATGATTACATTCTTACCTATTAGAAGATTCATTTTGAATTGTGGAAGCAAAGGAGATTCAATTGTTCAAGTGAATATATGTACATTCATATTTATGCTCAACATAATTAATGCAACATGAATTTTATAAAAATTCTTTTATGACATTACTAACAAAAGAATTAAAACAAAAAAATTTATTTTCAAAAATTTTTCTTTTGCTTTTTAATCTGAAAACTATACATATATTATGGTATTAAAGAACTTATTGCTTGGATGTGTACTTTATGCAGGAATAGCATCACAACCACTGTGCGCCTAGTTCTACCCCACACAGCTGACGATGCTGGATCCGACCTTCTTTTTCCCGTTTCTGTTGCACTTTCCACCCACAATTATTTTCCCTTGCCACCTCTCTTGATCTCTCTCTCTCTATCACACACATATACATACATACACACACTTTCCCGTCTGCTCCAAGTCACGTTTTCACTGTGCCTTTGGACGTTGTTCTTATTATTATTGTTGTTGTTCTTGTTGTCGCCTTTGCGTTGTCATCTCGTTTGCGTGTCTTTTGGTCTCCCTCTCAGTCTGTGTCTCTCTTACGCGCACAGTCTCTTAGGGTTTTCGTATTCGGGGGGAGCCAAGGAATTTCAATTCCAAGAAATATTCAAAAATATTCTCCGGCAGTGAAATAAATTTAATGCTTGCATGTAGATTTTTTTGTTATTCTCGTTTTTGATATACCCTGTACCTGTGTTGGGGCATATAAAGGCCATAGCATATGCAAATGAATAAAGTTATGTATATACAGTCGATCTAACCTAATCCTGTAACGAACATAGCAATAAAATAGTATGAAATTCTTCGCTTGACTAGTTGCAAGTATTGTTCAATATACATTGTCCTCCTTGGTACAGGGTATCTAAATGATGGCTCTCGAACTTTTTACAGAAATTTTTGTTTTTCTTGTTGTCTGTCTGCCTGTCTGTCCGTCAGTCGATCTGTGTGTGTCTGGCTGCTTCTTCTTGATTTTTACGAAGCGTAAAATTTCTTAACGAAGCAACTGAAAGTTAGTTGTTGTTTGTTTATTTGTTTTAACGTTTAACAACACCTGCGGCATGCGTGAACGAAAACGAGACGGAACGAATTTGAAATTCGAGCGAAGGCGTCTAAAATTAAGCTAAAGCAAACAAATAAACATAATTCCATAAAAATTGTTTAAAAACAAATTGCATGAAAACCATATAATTGTAGTGACAATAAAATGTTAATCATTCCCATTGTTCCGGAATTTGGTCAAAGAAATCAATAGCAAAAAGGGTGGGGTAAATGAACCCACACAGAAGAAGACTGTCCAACATTCAACTTACCCAACAGACGCATCACTTCCTCGGGATTGAGAAATACATTCAAATGTCCGGTCACTACACCGCTCTGGGTCAATAGGAGCGTCGATAGCGTTAGTAGATACACAAAACACATCATTTCTCAATATTTTCATAAACTTTTCATTCAAAATTGGATAGAAAATGTAGCCAGTTTTCTGCACATTTATCACACACCGAAATTCGTAAACAAAACGCACCCCAGACGTGCGTCTCCGAACGGAAGAGAGCGCAAAAGCGAAACAAACCAAAGCAAAGGAGGGGGAATTTTTCAAAATTTACAATAAATTGTTGAATTAAAACATATTCAACCACTTTAACACACTTTTTCTTTAATTTTAACACGTTTTCTTGTTGCGTTTTTCATTTAAATATGCGATTTTAGTTGTTTTAATGAAGGAAACACGGAAAATATGGAAATTATGTGGGCGGCGACAACAACACACACCCGCTCACGTGAAAATCAAAAACAACACTAAATAAAACCCAACAAACATTGCGCCCGATAGGCAAAAGCAAATATAACCCAAGCCACATTTTTATGTGTTTCGTACTGTTCATATGTTGCCGATCAAGTTGCCCCTCTCCACTTGTAATCGTTGATCGATATCGCTGCTCTTTTATGAAGAAGCGAAGCGTATAATTACATGATCACTATATACATATTTCCGGGTAAAACTTTTTAACATTTTTTGAATCTATTCCAAAAGCAATTATAGCATTAAAAAATATTAATAAGTTTTTAAATATAACCCTTCTATATTCATATAATATTGCTCGCAATCGATATTTTTGCTTAGTTTTATTTTCGCTGTATTTTTTTATTCTTTGGTCTCTATCGGAGTCTGTTTCTTAGACGTTGCAAATGCGACCTCTAGCGGATTTATTGGGTCCACAAATGTTTTACAGTAGAATGAGGGGTATGTTTTGTGGATTAGTTGAATGTGGACAGGTTCGATGTGGATTGTATTATGTGAGGAGAAAATTGAATATGTTTGATTCAAAGTTTGATTCAAATGAAGAAAAAAAAAATTATTTTTTTAATTTTGGAAATATTTAATTACTTAATCATATTTATTTGTTCATCAAACTATGCAAATTCTTACTATTTTAAACTTTTTAGATATTTACGGTTTATTTTCCAAATCATTAAAAGAGTTTTAAACAAAGAAAAACATTGTTTAATTGGATGAATTTACAAAATTCAATATCGTAATAAATTGAATGGAATCATTTTACATACATGTATGTATGTATATACATATGTAAATTGTATTTATATGTATCTTTGTATGTATATATTGATATAATTTTTGAGTATTCCAAAATATATTTAATTATACAATACTGAATAACCGTTTCAATTTGTAGACAAACTTGTTCATCTATTTTGGTGGATCTAAGAGTAACTGCTTTTCAGAACAGGTTAATGCAAGTTTTATTATGCAATAATAAAATACTTGCTAAGCCATGCAAATCGGTTAAAACTATATACATACATACATATATGAAAAATCAGTACAATTATTGATATGGAAGCAAATAGACGTCGCTCAACGGCTTATATTCAATCGAAAACCATATTGTATTTACTTGTAGTTCTCATCATTTGCGTCCTTATATCCGCATCATGTATTCTCTATATTTTAACAAGAAACTATGCAGAATGCCCTCCACAGTGTCAGCATCCTATGACCTATCACAATGGATTGTGTTACTACGTTTATTTGGAAAAGGTGATAATAGAGTTCGATAGATTGATTTAGAAATTTTATTAAATCGTTATAAACTTTTAAATAGAATAATTTTTTTCAAATACCTTGCCTGTATTTGCAACCATCTGCTCAACGCATTGCCATTGAAAGCTATGACGAACTTCAGTATCTAGCAGAACTGTTAATATTATTGGGGATGCCATCAGGGAGTAGTTTTTGGACAGCTGGACATCGCACTAATTTGGAAAGTAACGATTTTAATTGGGAATATCCATATACAAATATTAGCAAAAATGTTACTTACATGAAATGGAAACCAGGAGAACCTATTATGACATCTAAAGGCGATCATCACTGCCTTAAATTAGAAGTTGTAGGTAAAGAGCTTGTGATGTCTTCTGCTAATTGTTATGAAAATTGTTACCAAATATGTGTAAGAGAATATAATAAAGAAATTGATTAAAGAGAAAAAGAGAATCGACTACTGGGCGAAAAATACCCAAAAGCAATAAGTCAAATATAAACATTGAAATCAAGTACATAGCTTAGTTTAGAAAAAACGACGACGGCGACGACGACTTTCGTATGCGCCTTATCAGCCACGAGCATTTTTGGCGATAAGAAAAACCAACCCATTCGTCTCGCAGTTAGAACTCACAATGCCTCATATTCAGTCGCGAAAAAAACTACATTTGCGCTACCAATTCTACCTTGAACTATTATGCTACCTATTTATTTTCCTCGATTTGACATCAATAACAGAAGCACTGCGTTGCAGGGTGCCCTACGAAAAGATTCAGGAAAACTATTGCTATTTAATTGTCGATGATTTTCCACTGGTGAGTGATTTGCAGTGTTGTTGTTAAATATAAATATAATCAAAATGTTTGTATGTATTTACATACGCTCCGGCAGCACACTTCATTTCACAATTTTTGCTATCAGGATAAACGCACGTCCCGTGTTTGTTTGGAAAGCAAGGAGGAGATGATCGTTTTGGCAAATTATCTGTATTACATTGGCTTTGAAAATGGTTCACAATTTTGGAGTGCCGGTCATCGTTGGCCAGGTGATATGCGTTTCTATTGGAATTATTTTGGGCGTGCTCGTGAGCTCATTTATACAAATTGGGCGAAAAATGAGCCATCACCGCGAATGGGTAAAAATTGTCTAATTCTGACTCTTCAAGATGGAGAACTTGTTATGAGCAGTGAATCGTGTTATACCCAAGCTGTGGATATATGTGAACAATTATTGATAGGTAGTGATGACCCACGTACAGTGATACACTGACACGCTGTGATAAAGAAAAAGCGAGAGAGAGAGAGTAGTCAGTTAGTACTTAGTAATTTCTTTTGAAATTACTAGAGTGAGCGAGATAGCATGCGTTCACTGTTGCTGCATACTAAGAGAATTTTGTTGCAAATTGATGGCAATTTTGATCGTTTTTGACTTTATGAAGTACTTTTACTTGGTACAGGGTATACTCAATGTCGGCAGGGACGACTTGTTTGCTTTATATGTACTTTAGAATGTTTTGATCGTAAATTTTTGGTCGTCTTGCACCAATTTATTCGTCTACTGTTTCGACGGATTTCGTTGTGATTTTCAAAAATAAACGAATAAAATTTTATTCATTTAAATATTTTCCAGAAAAAATATTAAATTATGAAAAATGGAAGGAAAATTAAGAAAATGTTAAAAACAATACTTATATTATATTCTTAAACATTAAATTGTAGATTCATGCAAAGAAAAATAAGTTCATAAATAAAAATTACAATTAGAACTTTCGGATCAGCTCCAAGCTTGAGAAGTACATTCTTCAATTACAGTAGAATCCGGTTATAACGACGCTCAAGGGACCGACGATTTTCGTTGTTATATCCGGTTGAACTGTAAGAAATATAGTCGCTATAACCAGATTCTACTGTATTTATAAAGTATTTTCTTTCTTGATATGCAAATGTTAACACAATTAAAAGGAAACAAGTATGACACTGTGGCTAAAGAATTCGTTTGTGTTGTTCCTCTTTAAGCTAAAAGTTTATACATATCGGAGGCTATGTAAACATAATTATTTTCCGCTTATACAATATCTATGTATCTTAAGTACAAATAAATAATTCTCTGCAATCAGCCAATTGAATTTGGCTAGAATTACAACAACAAGATTGCCTCTGAATACAAATTAAAGTTTTTTATTTTGGAGAAACTCAGATCTCAAGATCGTTTGGTGGTCTAAAAGTAATCTAATATTTTGTTAAAACTCTTTGTGGTATTCGACTTAAAATTAAATCTAATTGTTAAATGTGAAAGTACCATCAAGATAACGTATAATTAATTATTTTTTATTTTTCAAATATAAAAAAAAGCTAATACTTGTTTTACTTTTTGTGGTCAATACGAAAATTTAATTAATTTAATTTAATTAAGTCTATGGCTATGCATATATGTATGTATGTACACCCACACATAAACAGTGACTCAAAATTCAAATATGTATAAACAATGCGAAAACCAGAACAACAAATAAATATATACTGAGAACACGATTGCAAAATGAAGCAAGCAATTCGTTCCTGCAGACATTGAGTATACCCTGTACCAAGTAAAAGTACTTCATAAAGTCAAAAATGATCAAAATCGACAACAAAATTCTCTTAGTATGCAGCAACATCGAACGCATGCTATCTCGCTCACTCTTAACAAGCCATTTTGCACTGGGCGTTTCAGTACAAAACGGAAATACGTATATCTCCCATAAAATTTTGCTTTTTTTGGTTGCTCTAGCTCTTATAGTCTCTGAGACCTCGGTGTTCATACGGACGGACGGATAGACAGACAGACGGACGGACAGACGGACATGTCTCAATCGACTTCGCTATTGATACTGATCAAGAATATATATACTTTATGGGGTAGGAAAACTTTTCTTCTTCCTGTTACATACATTTTAGCGACTTTAATATACCCTTTTACCCTATGGGTGCGGGGTATAATAAATCTTAAGAGCGGGCAAGCGAAACTCAGATTGTGAAAAAAACCGAGCCATTATTCGTTTTCACATTTTATATTATAATCAGTCGAATGTTTCCCGTCGTTGTGTGTTCGTCGCAATGCGCTCAATAATTTCTCTTACAAGTGCGATTGTCCTTATCGACGTCGTATTTTGCTTCGATTCTTTGTTTGATTTAGTAGGTGATAAATATTACTATATAGGAAATGAAAATTTGGTAAGTAGTTGAAATTTTCCTGGTCCCTGCCGACATTGTCTATACCCAGTACCAATTAGAGATACAATAGAAGGAAAGTAATATCGGCAGGGATAACTTACTTGCTTTTTATACCATTATTAATGTGGTCAAAAGTTTGCAAAGCATAGAAGAAAGCATTTCCGACTATAAAAGTATATATATTCTTGATCAGCGTGATGAGCTGAGTTGATATAGCCTTGTCCGTCTGACCGTCTGTCTGAATCAACGCTATCTCCTCCGAGACCCTTGGAGCCCTTCTAGTTTTCTTTTAATTTATTCATATAAATATAATGAAGCAAGCAAGTCGTCCCTGCCGACATTGAGTATACCCTGTACCAAGTAAAAGTACCCCATAAAGTCAAAAATAATCAAAATCGCTATCAATTTACAAAAAAAAATCTCTTAGCATGCACTGCTTGCCATACAGCAACACTGCACTGCTTGCCATGCAGCAACAGCAAACGCATGCTATCTCGCTCACACTTAACAGCCCATTTTGCATGGGGCGTTTCAGTACAAAACGGAAATACGTATATCTCCAATAATTATTGTCCGATTTTGGTCAAATTCGGTCAGCTGGTGCATTTTGGCTATATTAATGTGCATGCCAAATAAGAATACGATATGTTTAATATTGCCCTAGTTATAGGTTTTTCCCAAATTGCGGGGGCGGAAGTGGGCGTGGCAAAAATTTGAAACAAACTTAACCTGTCTACACAACAGACGGATGTTGACACCAAATTTGGTTGCTCTAGCTCTTATAGTCTCTGAGATCTAGGTGTTCATACGGACGGACGGACAGACGGACATGGCTCAATCGACTCGGCTATTGATACTGATCAAGAATATATATACTTTATGGGGTCGGAAAATTCTCCTTCTGCCTGTTACATACATTTTAGCGACTTTAATATACCCTTTTACCCTATGGGTACAGGGTATAAAAATGATATTTATTAAAAATATTCCCAACTGTAAGTTTCAAAGAAGTTAAAAAAAAAATCTAAAGTGTATTGATTTAAACATATATTCTTTTTAAAGGATGAACGATATTTTGACTGGTTTATGGCACGAACTGACTGTAGAGCCAATAATGCTGAACTAGTTGCTGTGGAAACCGAGCAGGAACTGATTAGTCTACAAAACTATATAATCTCTAAGGGTTATAGCAATGGTAGTACGTTTGCAACATCTGGTCATAGCTTTACGAGTTCGTATCCCTATGCCTGGGAAAGTGTCCACGAGACATTAAAATATAAGAAATGGTTACCTGGCGAACGTTTACCGCTGTCCATGAGTTATTTAAGTCTTATGTTATCCGATTCCGAGCTATATATGATACGTTCAGACGGTTATGACCAATATTATATTTGCGAATATTTATCATTATTGGAAAGAATTTTGTTACAAAAAACTGACATATTTTTAGTCATACTAGTGTGTTCTTTAACAACTTTGTTAATTCTATTATTATTAAGGCTTAAAATGCATATGCAATTAAAAGGATATAAATCAGTTGATAAATCAACTGATAAAACTAGTGATAAAACTTTTGATAAATCTATTGATAAACAGTTAATTATTTAACTTTTCGACTTGGCCTTAATTTCATAATGTCATTAAAAGGATTAACCGGGATTATATTCTAGTATTTATTATATTCTATTAAGCATTATTTTAGAAACTTTTTTTTAGACTAAAAAGTAAACTGATGGATAGACGCATCTATTTTTTTTTTGAAATAAAGTATTCTATTTGCTGACCAAAATATTAAGTATTAAGTAATAATAATTAAGTCTTGTGTTAACAGCTGCAGTTATTTTGATTAAATAAAAAGTAAATATTAAAGAATCAATTGTTTTTAAGCGATATACATATGAAAAAAAAATGGGAAAAGGTACCATATTGACCGAATTGGATCGTCAAACACAAGGACTATCTAATCAAAATATTGCTAAACAGATAAAACGTAGCTCCAGAACTGTTGATAGATATATAAAAAATCCGGAGCATATGGAAAACACTTCAAAGACCGAAAAAAAGCATTTACTTCAAAAGCAGAACGCAAAATTGTTTGAATTGATTCCAATTCGACGAAGTCAGCAGCTAAAATTAAGGAATTAGCTGAAGTTAACTCAAGCCTTTCTACTGTTCAGGAATGCAAAACATGTTAAGCGTCTAAAAATCAAGAAGAAACTACTTCTATTCGCAAACAAAAACGGCTTCAATTTGCTAAGCAATATATGACATGGTTAACACTCGACTGATTAATTGGCGTTTAGTTATTATACCCTGTACCCATAGGGTAAAAGGGTATATTAAAGTCGCTAAAATGTATGTAACAGGCAGAAGGAAAATTTTCCGACCCCATAAAGTATATATATTCTTGATCAGTATCAATAGCGAAGTCGATTGAGACATGTCCGTCTGTCCGTCTGTCCGCCCGTCTGTCCGTCCGTCTGTATGAACACCTAGATCTCAGAGACTATAAGAGCTAGAGCAACCAAATTTGGTGTCAACATCCGTCTGTTGTGTAGACAGGTTAAGTTTGTTTCAAATTTTTGCCACGCCCACTTCCGCCCCCGTAATTTAGAAAAAACTATAACTTGAGCTGTAATAAAGATATCATTTGGCACACTTAATAATATAGCCAATATGCACCAGCTGACCAAATTTTGTGGAAATCGGACAATAATTATCGGAGATATACGTATTTCCGTTTTGTACTGAAACGCCCCATGCAAAATGGGCTGTTAAGTGTGAGCGAGATAGCATGCGTTCGCTGTTGCTGCATGGCAAGCAGTGCATGCTAAGAGAATTTTTTTTTGTAAATTGATGGCGATTTTGATTATTTTTGACTTTATGGGGTACTTTTACTTGGTACAGGGTATACTCAATGTCTGCTGGGACGACTTGCTTGCTTCATTTCTTATGAATTTAGATGGTCCAGATGGCTTTCAGTACTATTTTCATGATTTGCGAAAAGGCGAGTTGTACTTTTTGGGGAAATACCATGCAGTGCCCATTACTAAAATAATTTTTTTTGTTTTCCAAAACTGTCAAATACTTCATCCAACTAAAAATGAAATTCTCAAATAAGTTATTTTTTTTTTAAAATTAATTAGTTTAAGTTCAAAAAGCTTTAAGAAAATGTTTAAAAAATATAGTTTTCTTTAATGGTATTAGCTTTTCTTCTAGAATACTTAAAGAATAATTAAATTAGAAAAGTTAGACAGAAAAGTTATAAAACAATTGTTAATGCAAGTAAGAATGCGGCTATATAAATTCATAATAAATATCTGATATATGATATACATATGTATATCAGGTATACCTAACCATATGTTTAAGAGTTTCTTTGGAACTTCTGCTCACGATCAACTGAAAATAAATCTATATAAAAGCCCCGTTTACTTTAGTCGATCCTTAGTATTACGTCAAGTTTTGTAGAGTATGTTTAGCCTAGGTAAATCGTTTGTGACTTTTACATTTTTACTATTATTACTGGGATGTTATGTGTGTATCTATCAAGAATACTTTCAACGTAAGTAAGCCTCCTAAAATCAGTTATCAAATCAGTTTAATTCATGATTATATACATTTTTAGCCCGATGTACTAAACCCTTTGTACAGATTGGTAATAATTGCTATTTTTTCTCAACAAATAAAGCCGTGAGTAGAAATAATATTTTCGTCAAAAAAAATTTGAAAACAAAAAACTTTTGTCATTTATAGCCATCATATGAATACTATAAGGTATCATATAAGAATCGTGTTTTCAGTATTCCCACTATGGTAGGTAATAATCTTTACTAATGAATCTTATTTATTAACACATTTTATTGTATCAGATGGATTGGCTTCATGCCAATTTTGGATGTGAGACTCTCGATTCACAGGCTCGTTTGCTCACTATTCAGAATGTTGAAGAGATGCAATTACTTGTCGAATATATTCGTGAGCGTGCTCATGCCGAAACGCATCCAATATTTTGGAGTGGAGGACACCGTGGGCGGGCTAGTGATGCCATGGATATTGATCGTCGTACTCTTGTCGATTTCTATTGGCATGACGATTATTTACCTATGAATTTTACAAATTTTGGTGAGAAATATCCATCGCAAACGAATGGTTTTTGTGTGTCCTTAGAGTTTACAGGAACTGAGCTAATAATGGATTCGGCTTTGTGTAATACAAAAATGTCATTTGTATGTGAGCTCAGATTTAGTTGAATGATCTCATTCGTTGTTGAATTTATAATATAACCTGTTGCTAATTATCATATGTATTAAATATAAAAATATATTGTTAATCATCAAAGCTCATTTTAATTGAAATCAACCACTAACGCAAAGTTCATTTTATGTGATTTCTACATATTTGTTTCAAGATCGTTATACAGTGAAAACTCTCTTGGGCGGACAGTGACCGTCGTCTTTATATTTTTTTTTCACTCAAGGGAGGACACCTTAAAGAAAAGGACGCTTAAAGAAATCACAGTCGCAAACAGAAAAAACGGAGCTTTTCTTTGTTTCTCAATCCAGAAAAACGAATAAGCAGAGATGTATAAATAGGATATTCTTATTTTACACTTATAACATTTATATTCACATTTATTTTCATATATGTATTATATATCAAGTAAATTATACAGTCAGTCCACACAGTCATTAATCGTTAAAGCATTTTTTACTGGATTTTTCTTTGTAGTTTGATAGCGGCTATCAAAGTAAGTACCCCTGATAATATTATCAGTGTGGTTATGTGGTTATATGAACAGTTTGGCAAGAAAGTGTTTACACTATAGAAAAATGTTCAGTTTTTTGTTTTAAGTTTAAAAAAAACTATTACTAAACACGTTTTTTCAAATTTTTTTAAATTAAATTAAGTTAATTAAGCTATTTTTTCTTAAAATAGTTAAAAAATAAGAACGAAAATAAAAACAGAAAAACTAAAAAAAGCACAAAATTCTGCTGCCAAGAAAGTGTACATACATACATACATACATATGTCCACATGTCCCATGAGTGCAACAGTCGTCTTTGTTTCTAACAACATTGTACTACTTTAATTGTTTATGAGATTGTGCCCAGCCACGCGGTAAATAAAACTTTATCATTGATTATATGTATGTTTTATTTATCAATAAATATATTATAAAGTTATTTAATCTAATTTTTTTGCTGTATAGTACCAGTAGAAGTAGTAGTATTAGTAGTAGAAAACGGGGAAACCCCGTTTTAGATACTTTTAAAATGAAGCAAGTCGTCCCTTCCGACATTGAGTATACCCTGTACCAAGTAAAAGTACTCCATAAAGTCAAAAACGATCAAAATCGCCATCAATTTACAAAAGAAATTCTCTTAGCATGCACTGCTTGCCAAGCAGCAACAGCGAACGCATGCTATCTCGCTCACACTTAACAGCCCATTTTGCATGGGGCGTTTCAGTACAAAATGGAAATACGTATATCTCCGATAATTATTGTCCGATTTCGACAAAATTTGGTCAGCTGGTGCATATTGGCTATATTATTAAGTGTGCCAAATAAGAATGGGATATCTTTATTACAGCTCAAGTTATAGTTTTTTCTAAATTACGGGGGCGGAAGTGGGCGTGGCAAAAATTTAAAACAAACTTGTTCTTCTTATACAATAGACGGATGTTGGCACCAAATTTAGTTGCTCTATCTTTTATAGTCTCAATCGACTCGGCTATTGACGCTGATCAAGAATATATATACTTTATGATCAAGAATATATATACTTTTGTTAAGTTTAAAAGGATTAAATTTAAATGTTTTGTTTATTAATTCGAAAAACAAAAAATTTGTTTGTTTCAAACTTTTACAAAATATAAGCAACAATAAAAGAGGGTTATACGAATAGTCATTTTTCTTTTCCTACCAATTTCATAGATATGTGTGTATATATTATTTCTACAATAAATTTGTTCAAAAAAGTATTTGTAGTCTTTTCTGCACTTAACTTTACCATCAAGTGTTTGAATGAATTTATGCCATAATCAAAAAAGTCCTTAATTTAATAATTCAAGATTTTTTTCGTTGTCTCTTACATACGTACATATTTATATGTATATATATTTCCGTGTCTCAGTCGAGGGAACGCTTTCCGTCTGCATTTGTGTGTGCTTGTAATACACAAATAAATTTCGACTAAACGCTTTTAAACAGTCACAGACAATACATGGCGATGGCACTTTTCGAGTTCAGGGGTAGACAACAAACCGGAAGTGACGACTAAAAACGACTGACTATATTCTTCTACATACCTTCCTTCATACCTACAAACTTGCTGTGCGACGGCAGCAAAATGGCAACTTTTCTCTAGCCACCATGACGTTCAGTTGGCGGCAATTAAGTCAAATTGATAATGACGACAAAAAGTCGGTTTGGTAAGAGTTTGAAGGTAGAGGCATCCCTCTCCAGAGAATAGAATGACTACTCTTATTGCTCCTGCCGCTTACTCGACTCCGGATGACGTGATTTCATTTTGGGTTTGGGCCATGCAAAATTGGCGACACATTTCGACACGTCCGCCCTTTGGCATAATTAAAACGAAATAATTTTCGACAAGTTGGCTTGTTTTTTTTTTTTTTTTTCTTTTTTATTTCCAACTAAAGAAGGCACGTTGTAGTGGGAAGTCTGTCATATGATAAAAACTTTTGTGAAAACTCCTTTATTTTGCCCGGTTCGTTTGCTGCTCTTTCTACTTTTCGCACTTGTTCCAAGTGTTCTGTATGTTCATGTTGGAATTTTTATTTAATTTGCTTCTGGCTGTCATATGGTTTTAGCTTTCCATACAGTTTGCTGCATTGTTTGAAATTAATTTCACTTGTCGTTCATTTTGTGGAACCCTCAACAAGGGTTTTTCAACGTCAACATCTCCCATGAGCCTCTGTGTCTTTGCCTGTGCGTTTGGCTTGAGTTCAGGTCTTTATGCTGTTATTTTTTTTTTTGTTTTTATTGTTAGAGAATGGTGAAGGAATATGGGAAAATGGGGAAGGAATACCGTTTGCCAAATCAACGCGCTAATCATTGACGAAATGGAGTGACTCCACTTGCAATTCTCCATCTGTTTTTCTAGGGAGCTGGTTTATCTGCCAACAACAGCTAACTTATGTGTCCTATACACGTTGTCCTCCGGATTTGTTTCCAATTTGTTTTTTTTTTTTCTTTTTCTTCTACATGCTTCCCGCCATTAATCACTGACAATAATGAACTTCCGCTATTTGCAATGCGCGGTCTTTTGGATTCAGATTCCAGAACGCTGAAACTGAACTTTTGGAACTGGTCTGTGTCCTGGTTTGCTGTCATTGTCATTAGCGCAATGTGGCAAAATTTATAGCGAGCCTAGTCTGGACAGGACTGGTCTGGTTTGGTCCAAGTGGCGTCTATCTCTTTGGATGTTTGCATGCAGCGGGATGGTCCCGGACTGACCTCTTGTGTGATTTTTATCGTTTCGATTTACGACTCATAAAAATGTTAGAGACTTTTATATGTCGTCGCCATCTCTCTATCTCTTAGCATTTGGTTTTCCATTTCCAATGTTGTTGTCATCCTTTTTCTTTATTTTCTTTTTTTGTTTGTCATTTTGTTGCCATTTTTATGCTTGACTGCGCTTTGACTGCAAGGCAGTTAGTTTTCTTTTTTCTTTTTGTGTGGTGGTGGGGGGGGGAAGAGGGGTTACTGTCTCTATTTTGTTTTGTACTTATGGAGTTGACTTTTATGGGATTTTAGTGATGCAGAAAATATTTGTAAACTTACATGTGTAAGAATATATATTTTTCAGAGACCATTGGACCAAATCTAAGCAAATATAATTTTACAAGGTAAACGAATGAGTGAATAAATCAGTAGCTCAGATGAAATGGCTCTAACAAAAATCTTAAAAATTTAAAGCTTTTGTTATAAAACATGAACTAATTACAAATAAATAAATTCTTTGAACAGCTCTGGGTATATATTTATAATTTATATATAAACATATGTAAATTTTGATTGTGAATGGACTATGGATGGATTAAGTGCATCGAACGGTTATCGGACGTAGCTGCCATATAAACAATTATACATATATATTAAATATCAACAAATTGAGCTTTGAAAAGCTTCCACAAATTTATAGATTGTATAGCCGTTTATTAATAACACAGACTTTATCCAGCTTTTTACTCATCTGTTGCTCTATTGTTGTAAAATTTTTAAATTAAATGTAGACATTTAAAAAATAAATTAATGAACTTTTTAAACATCTCTGAAAACATTTCTCTACTTCTTATCTTTCTAAAGTGCCTAAGCTCTGTAATTGGTTTGTAATTTTTATACCCTGTACTCATAGGGTAAAAGGGTATATTAAAGTCGCTAAAATGTATGTAACAGGCAGAAGGAGAATTTGCCGACCCCATAAAGTATATATATTCTTGATCAGTATCAATAGCGAAGTCGATTGAGACATGTCCGTCTGTCCGTCTGTCCGTCCGTCCGTCCGTCCGTATGAACACCGAGATCTCAGAGACTATAAGAGCTAGAGCAACCAAATTTGGTGTCAACATCCGTCTATTGTATAAGCAGAACAAGTTTGTTTTAAATTTTTGCCACGCCCACTTCCGCCCCCGCAATTCGGGAAAAAACTAGAGCTATATTAAAGATATTGCATTCTTAATTGGCACATTCCAAATTGTCAAAATCGGACAATAAATATCGAAGACAATTAAATGTTTTTTCTCATTTTGCTCTAAAATACTTTTTAGGTTGATATCACTTAAAATTCCTTGTAATCGCAAAATTAAAATAGTTTAATATTTTTTAAAAGTTAATTGGTTATTTGTGTAGACAATAATTTGACAACTTTTACTAAAAACAAATTCCTTTATGAAAAACAAAAACTTTATTGTATGTCATATCTATTGGCCACAATTTGCATACATATATCTAATGAAATGTCATCATAGAGACAATGTGCTCCTATAGAAATTTTCCATGTTAATACAAAAAGCTATCTAACCAATAAGTAAGTGGCAGGGAATAATACATATACATATGCATGATGTCAAGTACCAACTTCCTGCATTTGACAGTTATTAGATTAACACCTACATAGACTTGTTAGGGGGGTAACCTCGGCGGATACTCGATTACTCGTTTCAGCCTAGGCGATGTGGCACAAAATTGGACAAACAATAAAGCGCTCAAAATGTATGGGAATATCCGTACATAAAATCTCAACCAGACGAACGAACGATGGTAAAACAAAGGCAACTGTGTGATGGTCATGTTCAGAATGAGAAGGATGAACAAGGGATGTCAATTTCAGACAAACAGCCAGAATCAGGAACTAACTGCGCTTGCATGTCCCGACCCTTACTCTCTCACATTTCCCTTATATCTGTATATATGTATACTTATATATGTATATATATATTGATATATGAGCAGGATATAGATACATATATCCATGTATATATATGGCTTATATGACGCTTCAAGATGGCCGCCCCCCCCCCTATCCAAGCTGACCATTTTGTTTTTTTTACTCATTGCTAAGTGGGTTGATGAGGAGGAAGTCCAGTTGAAAGCTGTCAGTGGCTGTTTAGATTTACGTGCCGCAGTGCAGCAATGTCAGACGAATGGAGATGGACGAACAGTCAAGAGGTGTGACATCTATCTACTTCTCCATCTATTTGACTGGCCTTCTGCCCACACCCAAATGCACTTTGTAACAATGGAGCACATGCATGTTGTCATCGCTACTGACTTTTTGTTAATGAAAGTGTCATCTAGACAAACGTATGTTTCTCCCATTCCATCAAAACTTAACCTGAAAAACCAAAAAAGGCCTAACCCATCACATGACGTCCTTTTGTTAGCTTTGCCATGTCCTTCTGTGGAAAATGCTTTTCATTTCGCTCAATAAATTATGATCAGGCTTATTTTTCGAGCTCTTTGTTATCGCTTTTGAGGCTGCACATTGAAATTCTCTAGGCTTTGTTCATAAATGTTTAATTTATTTTCATCTGGGATAGGTAAAATGTGGCCATGTCTAGGCGGTAATTACGTATTGTACACTAGGCGGAAGTTTACAAAATTAAATGATTTAGAGCCTACTTTCGGGATGAGCTAATTGCAAAAATACACTTGTTAGTATGTTAAAAATATAATAGTATTCAAAATATTATATTAAATATACGGGAGGAAAGGACAAAATTTCATAAAGTTTAACTGGTGACCCCGACGTCATGTTACACAAATCCTTTAGCCAAGGGAAAGTGCCATTATATCACTCTTTTATAAACATTCACTTGTAGTTGTTATGGTTAAGCTTACCCTTACTTAAATTCAGATGCTAAGTCATCTCGGGCTGACTTCTTACTTGCGTTATTTTCCTTCTTACTCCTGTACATTTCCTGCTCTCTGCCCTTATCTTACTGCTAGGGAAATTCCAGCAATTAGCGACAGCTCCCCGCATATCACCCTCGTTTCATCTTGGGTTTCTGCTTCTCCCTACGTGCTCCCTATAATCCTAAACGCTTCTAACTCAATTTTACATGCCAGAACGCAGATAAGTCCCTGGCATTATTAAAACGGATAAATCGCGACGTGCAACGATGTTGAAATGAAAGTGAAAAGCTGTGCGTGGGCAATTAAAAGCCAAAACAGAGATAGAAAGAGATAGAGAGAAAGCAGACAAAATGCCACCAAAGAGAACAAGGAAGGTCTATCTAGATGAAACATAATTCGCATGTTGAATTTTAATTAATTAAAAGCGCATACGGAAAAGCCAGTAAGTGGAAGGGGATTGGAAGGACTATATATACCGTAGGCAAAACAGGCCCACAAAGTAGGTTAATGCGTCGCGAGATTTCAAAAATCTTGAGAGTGAGAGGACGATATACATAGATAGAGAAACATACGAGAAGGGAGACAACGAGGAGACAACGAGACAACGTAATTGGCGGGCGTTACAAAAATATTTACCGTTAACATTAACATGGAAATGGAAAAAGATGATAAAGTGAGCAAATGTTTGCACTTTCCCTTTATGACTCTTTAGAGACGTTTACAGTTTAGGTGTGAATATTTGTAGAACTCCCCAGTCCCCCAATTTGAATCACCCCGAGCTCCTTCCCCCTTCGTTACAGTTTCCATTGTTTTTTTTTTTTTTTTTTTTTTGAATCCCCATGTTGTTCTATCTGGGGGTTGCATACGTTCATGGTGGATGATGGGGATGGTTGGTGGCGTGTCGACGTCTTGATAAGAAGGTGTTGTATAAATATTTTTATACTTATTCTAGGACAAGTAATTTATTTACATAAATTTGTGTGTATGTATGTGTGTGCTTTCGTCCAAATAGAGCAATTGAAATGTTGGCCTGTCAAGAAGCAATAGACCTCCTCCTCTTGGAAAAGTGAAGACCAGCCAATTCTCAACTTGTTAGAAATCTGCAGTCAACGTAAATACTGTCAATAATTTGATTGATAGAAATATCGAACTATTACTAAATTGCAACGATTGTAACGATTTTTTGCGATATATCGACTAATTATATAAAATACTTCTTTTATATACATACACAAATATTTATTGCTCAATAAATTTAAGGGTGAAAAGTAAGACAAGTCGCAATATTTTTCCAATATTAATGCAAAACTTAAAATTAGAACTTTACTGTCGATTGTATCTCTTTCAAAATATCTTTAATTTTCAGTACAATTTTATCAATTATAACTTACATATGTATATTCTATTCTCTTCCGATAATTCTGAAATTCTGACTTAATTTTTATTATTGACAGTTTTCGCGCAGGCCCATGTAAAGTTTACATTGTAAACCCTACGTTGAGCACCATTTTAATTTTTGTTTTCATTTAATTATAAGCAACCTTTGACTTTTCAATAACGTAGCTCAATTCCACATTAAATCATTGGCATTTTCACCAAGTAGCCTAAAAAATTAACCACGTTACACACATAAATACTTTCAACATTATCTTGTAGTTTAAGGCACTGAAAACACGTCTAGAATTTTTGTGCTTATCATTTTTTTTTCACTACTTTTTATTCGAAAACATTTAAATAAAATGTGCTCAAACACGCTCGAACGTGCCAAGCGTCCACATGAGCCGGGAAGGGTTTGCCGTGAATTGCTTTACACGCGCTCAAAACAAGTAAGTAGCCAAAGATGGAGTTAGTTCTTTCATTATTATTTATCAATGCATTAGCCCAAGCGTGAAGTGCCAGCGTTCACTTACCAGGCACTTCAGAAGGGAACTGTTGTTAAACCGCCACCAAAGTGAGTAAAATAAGAAATATTTAAAATTTAGATTTAGATAGTTTAAAATCCTTTCTTAGAATCGATATTTTTAAGCGGAAACCAGTTAAGGAAACTGTATTTAAAATATATTGCGCTCGTGGGGATATCCCCGTAGTACTAGCAGGTCGCAGTAATAAACAGGATCCAACAAAAGATCGTCCCTTACGCTGGCAATGCATACCCGAGGATCTCGATTATTGTTACTATTTGCCCATCTTTGTGGATGGTCTGGCCGACATGGATAACGACACACGTTTGCTGGCTTTAAATGGTGCCATCGATCTTATTATAAGATCACCCAAAAAAGTTTTACCCGTATTGCCCAAATTGATTTTACCATTGAAACGAGCCTTTGAGACTCGCGATAAGAGTATTATTATCTCAGCTCTTCAAGTTTTGCAGCTTATGGTGCGATTGGGTAAGAAGGGAAATTAACAATTTAGCCAAATTGAAGATAAATTGAAACATTGTTTTTTCCTAGGACCTTGTGTGGGTCAGGCTCTAGTTCCCTTCTATCGTCAATTATTGGCCGTTTGTAATCTATATAAGAATATCAATGTCAATTTGGGTGAGGGCATCGATCCTGATCGCAGTAAACGCATAGGTGATGTCATTGAGGATACATTAAAACTGCTGGAATTCTGTGGTGGACCCAATGCTTTTATTAACATCAAATATATGGTACCCACCTATGAGAGTAGCGTTTTTCCACGCTGTGAGGCACCAGAGCCTAGAGATGAGTAATTACAGATTTTGATGTTATTATTTAATGACATTTCGTTGAAAAGTTTGGTTTGAACTTTGGTTTGAATTTCATTCAATTATTACATTCTTCAAAATTGAGTATTGTAGTAAAATATGAAATTTTTTTGCAATTAAATAGATTTTGAGTGAAAATGCCAGATAAAATTAATGTTGTTTATTATAAAAACAGAGCTGAAATGTGATTTCTGCGTTAAATGGATCTACGATCAAAATTGTTAAAGTTGTCTTAAAAATAATTTATTCGTTAAAAGGATCGAAACAATTTCTGTTCAAACTGTTCAAAAGCTAACCAAAAATACATGATTAATTAGATTTACTGGTGGAATAGGTTTGCCATTTAGTATTATAAGATCAATATTATATAGCAAGACAATTTTCTAGCAAAAGAACTTCAAGAATCAAGAATATAGCTATAGAGTTTTTAGAATCAAAGATGATTTCCTTTGATTTATATAACAATATCCTTTAAAAATTTCAATGCCTGATTTCTTAATTCAGTTTCAGTAACGCAAATTTGCCACTCTATATAATGATCTGGTTCAAATAATGTTTTTAGTTACAGTATAAAACCGTTAAATATAATGCCATTTTCCCTTATACCATTTACCACCCTCTCTTTCTCCTGCTAAGCCATCTGTTTGGCAAAACAATGACAAATGCCTAATTAATTTTTAATTTTCGAAAAAACGAACAACTGTAGAAAAAAAGAAACAGACCGTCGCTATATTATTTTTTACCAATAAAAAATACACATTCCATAAATAAAAATCTCATTATAATAAATCATAGAGTGAAAATTGTTAAATTTCACTGTTTTCTCTAATGGAATACTTATGTTGACTGCGGACTCTACTGTCAGGGACAAATGTCTAAGGATGCGTACAACGAAACACGAAGGGTGTCTCCTGTGTTCTGTCATTTATCTCTGGCATAAAATCGAAGGATGGGCACACTCTAAATTTAATTTAGTTAAATTGCCGCAGTCAAGATCTGTTAGAGGGAAAGAAATTGAGGAGTTGGTGGTGTGGTATGGTATGGTTCAGTTTTGGTTTGGTTTTTGGCTTCTGTGTGTACCATTTTCAAATTGCTCTCATTGCGCTTTTCAACGTAATTAAGTACGACCCTTCCATAATTTTTGAAAAACAAATCTTGTTATCAACGCGCCAACACGAAACAGTTGTCTATCCGTCCGTTCGACTGTCCTTTTGGTCGTTGCTCCTGTTTTGGTGTGGTCTAGTCTGGTCACTCCGCCTATTCCCTGACTGTTACACCCCACTGCCGGCTGCTTACTGATTGTGGTGCGTAGATAAAAACCTGCCAAGTGTTGCAACTCAATTTGCCCCCATCTCTCACTTAATAGACGAACTACCTACCCTCCAATTGTCGTTCCACCACACAAGTTCTTAATTCACTTTTTGATATAGCGCTTTCCCTTTTTTTTTTCTTCTCTCTTCTCTTGAATTTTATTTTTATTTTTTTTAATCTCCTGTTGACGGTAAATCAAACAGTCCCCCTGGGTGCAGCGTCAATTGAACGAACCGCCCCGCTAGATAAATTGCATTTGGTTTGCTGCTTCTTTTCCAAAATGCTGGTAAAACGTTTTGACATTTTCTACGCAATTTTTTTTTTGGGATAGCATTTTTTATTGCGTTGTGATGCTGAGGGTAAAAAGGAAAGGGGTTCACACCATGGGGGGCAAAGACTAAGCTTTGATTTAGGTGGAAAATTGTCGGCTTTATGTGTGTGATATATGAATTTGAAATTGAAATATAATAAGATATTACTCATTTATGTTAATAGTCTAAGACCAATTCAAATATTTTATAATACAGAAGTTTCATGCTCGATTTATCAGGTTTAATTTAATGAGGTCTTAATTCTCATTAAATTATAAATAAATTTATTTCGCAAATTATACATCTAACGCCGAGTTCCATATAAAATAATACAAAGTTGGTATTTCATTTCTAAAAAAACTATGATTGGATAAATAAAATATAAATTTCAGATCTTGCCCAACTTTCGTAATGTGTTTCTTATACATAATTGTTCGAGGGTTATTCTATTAAATATTTATTTAATTATTCTATTAACTGTCGAAAATTTGGAAAAATGGGACCAGTAATATTCTTGGTAGAAATGTGACAAACAATCCTAAAAACCTTTCAAATTACCAAGAATCAAATTAAGTAAGGTACATATTAAGATTTTCTATCGGTGGTTTCTTTTAAGACTTTTATTAATAAAAATTACAACATTTGATTCTTCGTTTTACATTATACATAAACCAAACTTGGGTTCAATTATAATAGTACAAATCTAGAAAAATAAAAATTTATATTGTTATAATATAATCCGTATTACAGAATAAAAATTCTTTTGTCACTTTTAAATTTTAGGTATTTTAGTTCTTTATCTTTAAAGAACTTTGATCCCTTTAATATTCCATTCCATTAAATTGTTGCCCATTTCTAGCCATATGAACCATAACCAAAATATAATATCGATTCTGGGATGCTCTCTTAAGCTCTCTTAACGTATATTTTCGCCCACACTTTGGTTATGCTTATTCGCCCTGGAGGGCATTTCCATCACATATACTAGCCATCCCTTCCATCCACATCCACATCCACATCCAATTCCACCCAAAAAAGCACCGCACACAGACGCCAGTCATATGCAGGTCTTTGCCATTAAGTCATGACCATGTACATATGTATGTACTGGAACTCCTCCTGTATGCTGTGGCCAGTGGAGTGGAAATTGCTTTAATATACCGGAAATTGCAGGAGAGTTGCATAAATTGACACGAAACGCCCCCGTGGGGCACAATTCAATGTAATGACGATGCCAGACATCAACGCGAAAAATGAAAGTGTTGGACTCAGTGTGAGATACGGATTGAGGGCAACCTACATTTAAACTATCAAAGTGTTTCAGGTTCTTAAGCAAATAGGTAAACTCTGAAAAGTGTTCTTCTATAAGT
The DNA here is from genome assembly GCA_037075365.1 of Drosophila emarginata. Classification (NCBI taxonomy): domain Eukaryota; kingdom Metazoa; phylum Arthropoda; class Insecta; order Diptera; family Drosophilidae; genus Drosophila; species Drosophila emarginata. The sequence continues at coordinate 1,807,661 of JBAMCD010000012.1, forward strand.
ATATAAAAGTCCCTTCAATAATTCAGCTTTACCCCATCACTCAAAATGCAATCGTTGAAGTTAACACTAGGACATGCAGCTTTTGTCCTGTTGGTGACACTACAAATAAATATATTTTATTGAGAAGTTTAACTGTGTTGAGAGCAAGTAAAATATACAAACAATTTAATAGATTTATAAAAGATTAACTGTCAGCAATAATGAATGGTAAATCTGATTCTATGCCAATACATTCTACATTAGTTATGGTCTTCAGATCCTGTCTTCAGAATCTGTCTTTATCTAAAATCCATACGGAGCCAGCCGTTTGAAAGCAAACAGTGTGAGAAATCTGGTAAATTGCCGAATGTAATTATAATAACTTTGATTTTGAACCAAAATTTACGATTCATCAGCAATTTGAATTATAGTTTTAATTGTCTTGTGAGATTGTCTAACGCAAAGTAATTTATACCTTGAGATAATACTTTTTATCCCGATGGCGATGCAATTCAAATCGTATCTTATTTAATATAAATAATTTAACTTTCTGCCAAATTATCATTTACGTTTTTTGTTGTCTCAAAGTAGGATAATTATTTTGAATTGGTCTAAAAAAGATCTAAAAACCTGTCTTATTAGCGAAACCAAATAAGATAATTCCCGGAAAAATTCTTATGATTTAGATAACTTCAGATTTAATTAAGTTACGCATCTTTGCTGAAAAAGAATATCTAAATTGTAGCCGCATTTTAATAGTTGAATAAACAATTAGTACGTGAACTAAGGTAAATAATATTTTATTGTTGATAAAAAAAATATAGTTTATATATATTACATTCAAAGAGCAGAAAGATTACCAAGTGCAGTAAATTTTGAAATGTTTTTAATATGCATAGACTAAAGGTAGTTATTACCTTTTATTTACGATTTTTTCAATAAAGTTTTTAATATATTTGTAGTTTTACCCTAAGCTAGAAAGATTATACTGTTGGAAGGAAAAAAAGTCCCCTCTCCATGAACCCATTCAGTGTATCCAGATGTTAGAATTTTTCACGAAATCACGTGCGCACATTCGTTTTGCTCCCTCCAACCAAAAACAGAAAAGAAGAGAAAAAAAAAAAAAAATTATCACCAATTTGCAGTCATCGAAATCCAATTACAGGGGGCATGCAGTCTGTGTTGGTATAACCCCTAAATTTCGCGTAGGACAATAAGCGTAAGTGCAGCAGTTAGATCCAGGTTCACCATATGTACCAGACAATAATCGGATTAGGTTGGTGGCGGCGAACCCACTTTTAGCTAGGGAGAAGAAGAATGGCGAGAAGGAGGAGGAGGAGTAGGAGGAAAAAACATAATTTGCGAGAAATGTCACACGGCACGGTGCGGTACGGTCAAGTGCAATTTGCGAAATGAAAATGAATCCTGCCATGGGTAAGGATTCAAGTCCGATTTCTGTTCCTGCTACTAAATCATGCATGTCAAGTCGAGGAGGAGTTTGTCTTCTCTCTATCAAACTCATCATAATCGCCAATGCGTATGCATCATTAACGTACCCATGAGGATATCAGAAGGGGGAGGAATGAATTGGGTTAGTATGGGTTGAGATGTGAGTCGTTGTCGTTTAGTTCCGGCATGCGACAGATGCAATGGACGTGCATACACCCTGGATGGTAACCACAAGCGGCTCTTGACAATCCTCTCTCACCCTCTTTCAAGCTGTCACTGCTCATTGTCAGCTAAGTGCCGGGGAGTGGGAGTGCATGTAGAAATTGGCATTGGGGGACTCTGGTAGCGGGCGACAACTTGACAAGGTCTAAAACGAAAAAAAAAAAAGAAAATAACGGCAGCAGCGGTCAACAAGCCACAGCAGAGCCCTTCGAAATGATGATGTTGTTGATGCCGGCAGCGTGCAAAGCAAATTTTCATTTTCAAGGACCAACGAGTATTTTCTGGTTTTCTTTTATTTTCTTTTTTTTTTTGTTCTTTTGTCTTGTTTTTGCTCTTGCAACAACCTGTGAGTTAATGCGGGAAGGTGGCAATAAAAAGCACCAAATGCACGGTGGGCTAAAAGGCAAAAAAAAAAGAACTACAACATTTTTTCACTAGACTAATAATAGATAATAATTAATTAATAACAGGCTAAAGAAATTGTAAATGATTTAATATATGCAATAAAATCGAATTTTAGTTGGTTTAGTTAATTTAGATGTTGTTTATATACAGAAAATATTATTAAAGATATATGAACATAATTTCAAAGCTGAAGAATTCAATTGATAATGAAAAAATAAAATAATTTTTTCTTTGTTTGATAAATTAAGTCATGAATAATTGTTTACTGGGAAATATGTTATCAGTAATTGCAAAACCAAAAGGGAAATAAAAGGGTGATTAAAATGTGGTTGAAGTATATGAATAAGCGCCATCAAAAATATAAAAAAGAAAAAACAAAGAAAAAACATTACACAGAAAGTAAATACGTAGAAAACCACAATTTAAATTTTTGAATTCCCCACAATAAACAAATTAATATCTGTTTTAGTATGTTTATTTTGTCTGTCTTTTTTTTTAGACAATTTAGCCAAAATAACTTTTAATAAACTTTTTTGGCCATAGCAAAAATATATGTACATACAAATTGCTTTTGATATAGTAAATCAAGAGCCATAAAATAATAATGAAACTTTTTCAAGTGGCAACTAATTGAGAAGTTAGTTGGTTGTTTTTAACACATCAAAATGCAATTACTTAGACTGTTAAAAATATAAATTCCACTCCAATTTCCTGTTATAAATTTAAATAAAATGTTTTATTTGTTTGAACCACTGTGCCACTGTTAACTTGGGCCACCCGCTACGCAGCAACCACATTGAATTGGCGGTGGATTGGCATTGGGTGCCGACTCGACAAAGGAAACGATAAGACGACAGAGTCAGCCGCCGGCTCTGGGTTTGTGCCAGGCTTCCGTTGCAATGCATCTGCCGGGATAAGGGTGAGGGGAGTTATATTTCTGGGTTGCTGAAGGGTGACTGGATGATGCTGCTGCTGCTGCTGGCCCGACACCCGACAACAATAAAAGCAAATTCAATGAGTTTTGTGATAATTTTGCACTACACGAAAAACGATAAAACGAAAGAGAAAGAAAATGCTAAAGCCGTAAACGAGTAAATAATAAAAATTTTATATAGCAAAGAAGAAAAAAAAGAAATAAATGTACATATATACATATATATATAATAATACAACGGATATAGAAAAACATGAGTGTGAATAGTCAATGAGGTCGTCGGGATCGTTTTGGATGAGATGGAATGATTATGAGGGTTGTTGTTGCTTTTGGTGTCAGGTTTACTTACACTTATATCCTCCTCTGATCGGGTGGGTGGAATTTTGGTTGGAGATAATAGCGGTGGTTGCAAATCAAACGGTAACAATGCAATCAAAAAATTTTCTTGGGTGCAAATTTAGTTATTGTCTAGACTCTAGAGGTCTTGTTGCACCCTCGGGAATGATGCTTTGGTCATAATTTAATTCTGCTGGCCCATTATTTCATTAAGTTGAAAATTTTGTGCAATTTATTTTTTGATAGAAAGAGATAAAAAAATAAACACACACACAAACACAGTCACTAGCAATGAATAGAGTGAGAGAACTGTAAATGGCAGCTAGACGCATAAATTTGTATATTTCGATTTTGATTTTGCCATTTTAATTGTTTGTATAAACTGGCCACAAGGATACCCAGGACCTATTGTCTTTTGTTAGCCAAACATGTTGTATCTTTGTATCTGCCTCTGTTCGGGTAGTTCAGGTTTGCTATTATTTAGTTGGGGCAAGTAGGCAGCCAGCGGGTGGGGGGGTTGGTGTCTGGTTCTTTCAACAACATTTTGTTGGCTTGTGCCTTTTGTTCGTAATGTCTGCACTTTGAATATTTTGTGTAATTAACATTTATGGGGGAAAAATATTGCAACAAATGTTAAGAAAATTCCAAATAGGCATCATAATTTCTACTGCAGATAACACATTTTCCCATAAACATTTTAAAATCTACATTGAAATGGAATTTATTTTAAATTTGTGCAAATACTTTGGATATTTTCTGTTGTAGTTTATAGGCAATTTTCCTATTTGTTTATGCAAAAGTTTAATGTTTCGATGTTTAAAATCAGTGCAATTTATTAAAATTGGAAATAGGATTTAAATTTAATATTGAATAAAATTCTTTAATTTTATTTGATTTTTTCTCGATTTTCGGCCAGCTATGCATATTTCGGTAAATGGTATTACACTGTATAAAATATATTCAATTGAAAAAAAGGGCAAATTGTGTTGTAGTTTATTTTAATTTGTAGATTTAATAATGCATATTTAGTGTCTTATATTGTGACAGATTTTGTAGTGATCAAGAAAAGAACACAGACTGAATGAGCCGACAAAAATTTTCAACACAAGAACTCAACTCTAATAATAATAGGCGCCGATTTAGCCAGATAGGCAGAAATGGACAAAACTGTGTTGCCAGATGCATTTCCAATAAATTATCTTGAAATAATACTATTATTATTATTAACAGCAGTTTATTTTTAGCTGTTCACAATTTTTCAATGTTTCTTATTTTGCGCAATTTATTGCTTTTCTTTTGGTTTAAATTTTATTTAATATATTTTGCAGCTGTAAACTATCTGTTAAGCTTACTGAACTTCAATTAAGAATTATTAGCTTAAATGTGAGTATAAAATCCAACCACATCAACTTAAACTAGTTTAATTTTATTTCAAATTGACTTAAAGAAATTTAATTTTCTGTTAAACTATTCTCTTGATAAAGTTAAAAAACCAATTTTCCATAGTTGACAAGGCATGCCTAAAAGTATGCTAAAACAGTCAAGCACAGTGGCACCAGGCATTAAAAAAATGTTGTAATTTGTCAAGTTGTTTTGTTTTCTTCTTGTTTTGGCTGATGCTCTTGAAATGCGCATAGAATTATGCAAGTAACTTAAAAGTGGAAACGCACTTGAACTTAGCCAGGCCACACTTGAGTGGACCAGCTGGATGGAAATGGAGATCGGAGCCGGAGACGAGTGCAACATAAATGCATAGAAACAATGAAAATTAAGTTGATGCAGAAAAGCAAAACCTTATGCAAATTATTGTTGGAGCCAAAAAGCTCACAATAAGCACAAGAATGAGAAGAATCTGTCAGACGGCAAGTCAAGTCAGGTCGAGATACATTTATATACACATATATATACATACCTACATACATATATACAAATATAGCTCTGACCAAAAAGTATATTAAAAATGGTTGACAACGAAAGCCAACTGTTTAATGGGTTTTGCACAACCAACCTACCAACCAACCAACCACCCACCCAACCAACCACCCACCCAACCACACACACTCCCACACATGTCTAAGCCGGTAAGATTACAAAACAGTGAAATTGGAGGAGTGGCATGTGGGGGGGATAAAAATGGGGGGAACTCAGACCAAAACTATTACGCTTGATAAATTCGAGATTAGAGTGCATTTGCAGTTGAACTCGGCAATGGCTCGAACAGGCCCATGGGCATACAATTTATGGCCTATACATTTGCCAGGATTTCTTTTCCAAGTGGACAAGAACCCCTCAAGATAAGAACAAAAAAAGAAAAAAAAAAAGCGAAATAACAAAGAGAACAAAAAGAACTTTTAATTATCACACGTAATGACAGGCAGCCCAATGCAATTGCTAATTAATTGCATCCCCATTCAACCCCCCCGTTCACCCACCATACCCATACCCAATTTTTTGGGTATAGAATTTATGGCTTATACATTCATTTGGCCTGACATTATTATTATTCCAACATCTGTGGTAATGGGTGGATTTCGAAAGGGCGTAGTCTGACAAATGAGTCAAATTGCGGTTTAACTAAACTTGGTCGAACTTTTGTATTATATAAAGAAAATAGACATATATTTTTGTCTATATATTGTTGATAGTACTGCCTTCGTTAAAATTAGATTTGAAATTTGGTAGACATAGATGGGGATATGCGGTATTTTATTGCCTTGAACTTCCCAAACGGCTAATGATGATAATCGCTGTGCGCTGTCAAAATTGCCAACGTAAATCGCCACTGTCTCATGATTAACGATGAGAGCATTATGAATAAATACAAAAACAATAACAATATGTATATAAAGACCAAAAAATATTAAGAAAACTACAATAGAATCCATCAAGATGCAAAACGGAAACAACATCAAAAAACAATAACAAAAGATGATAGTCAAGCGATTAGAAACAATTACTAGAGAGTTAAGAGACAAATAGATATATATATATATATACATAGAGTGAGAGAGAGAGAGAGAAACTACTGGCTAATACTCATTCTATTGAGTTACGCATAGCGTTTACGAAACTGCAATTACAACTTACTTACTATAGTAAGTACTCGTACTAGCCTGGTCAACAAGACTTGAAGATTTTTATCAGTCAAGCTCAGACGTCAGAACAGAATCAAGTGAAACAAAAGCAACATGTTTCCTTCCCTCCTCTTCCTCTCTCTCTCTCTTTCATTTGTTGTTGTTTTGCTAGTTAATTTTAATGAATCTCTGTAGATATTTGAAATCGGTTTTGGTTTTTTTTTTTCATTATTGTTTTTTTGTTGCCCTCATCTCAGTTGTTTGTCGGCGGTTTTCAAGTGCGCACCTGAAACGCGCTTTAGAACTTCAGTTCCACACTTTAAATTTTAACTAAGAAAAAAAAAAACCCAAAAAAAATAAAGAAACATATAAACATATTTACAATTTCACAAGTGCTTAAAAAAAAAATTACTTCGTGATGGGATATTTTAACGCCTTTTTCTTGTTCATATTCTGTGGATTTCTGTTAACTCATCATTGTGTCCAAGGTTGTTCAGAAAACATTTCATTAATCAATTGCAATCTAAAGTGTATATGTAATCAAGATTTGGCAACTGAATAGAAACGGGGTATTTCCAGTAATTGGGAAAGTTTCCACTCAAGACAATTAGTAATCAAAGATTTTTAGATATCAGCATTTTGCCCAAATTAGAGAAAAAATCCCTTTAAGAATTGAATTTTGCAAGAAAATAATTATAATTTAATGATAAGTAAATAATATTTGTGAACTATCTTACAATTAAGTTCTAAAGATTTCTTTCTTCAAATATATACGTTATCTGTATATCTTATGATTGGATAATGTTGTTGAGTTGATTCTAATTTTTTTTTACACTTTCTCTCTCACCATCTTTTAATAGAATTAAAATTTTAATTTTTATTATAATCTTTAATAACATTCAAGTCTTGATTTTTTTAGTCGTGTTCTTTTAAATATTTTTAATAGCTACAAACATTAATTACCAGCAATTAAGTTTTAATTTTTATTTTATTTTTTCTTTTAAATCATTTTTTTACATTTATTTGTAGATTTGATTTCTTTTGTACTTTGTCCTTCTGATATATTAAAATTGCCTCTTTACGTCAAATTCTTCCATCTGCTTTGATTGCCTTTTGCTTAACATTTACCCAAATTTATTATATATATTCAAATTTTGGTAAAATAACAAATAAAACTTGGCGTTCCATGCGGTTTTGATTTTGACTATACATATATACATAAGTTGGATTTTCTATATAGTAAAAAAAAATATTTTTTATCCATCCCCCTTTTAAAATAAATATATTTCCTATATTTTTAACTTGAAAATTTCAACAAATACGTTTCTATACAAAATATTTAAATTATTTCTATATTTTGAAATATTATATATTTTATAATATATTTCTATATTATAAATATTGAGTTTTTAAACAGCAAATTTATATATAAATTTACCTACAAAGCTTAAAAAAATACGTCTCTCAACTCTGTTATTAAAAAGGAAGGAAACTATAAGTAAAAATATGAAATAGTTATGGAAGGATAGTAGAACAAATCAATTAATAACAAAGAAATAATGAAGTGTATTGAAATAACAAAACAACAAAACAATTGAAATCACAAATAAAATAGTTCTCTTTGAGAAATTGCCTCTATTTCTATAATACAAACGGATCATGAATTAATATATTATATTATGGAACACATTTGAAACTCAATCAATAGCCATGCCTTATAATCCCAAAAAGTTCTCCAGTGATATTTCTCAAACTCTTCGATTTCTTTTTGTTTTTGTGATTCAGTGTGTCACCCCATTTGACCCATTTGTTGCAACTAATCCATTTGAAATTGAGGTCTAATCCAATAATTATAGTTTACTTTGCATATTGAATGGCAATTAAAATCGGTCAAAGTGCACGTGGCCGGCCAGATTCTAGGCTTAAAGTCAGCCATTTGGAATGTGTATCTGTATCCATAAATAAGTCAATGTGTACGCTAATTGCATCACTTATAGCAGATAGAACCGGATGTAGCGGATGCGCTCCAATTCACCTGATTAGTGCGAAGTGGAAGAGAAACTCAAGTGTTTGCATAACTTTAATTAAATTTCTGCTAAATCTAATTTCTATGCTAAACCAAAAAACAAACAACGATGATGATAATGATGACGACGTCGACGACCATAATGATGATGATGATGATGACGGAAACGTGAATGTGGCAACCAGGTCAAGCGAATAAAGTGTCCTCGAAGCTGGATTTCGATGAGAACGAGAATAACAACCAGACAGGAGTGCTGGGACAGGGCCAACAGGGTGGAAATGGTAGCTATGATCAGGGTACAGGACGAAGTCTAAACGGAGGCAATACTGCCGGAGGAGGAGGAGGAGTAGGTGGTGGTGGTAGCAGTAGCGGCGGCGGAGGAAGTGGCAATCGTCCAAAGATACATGGAGTACGCGTAACCGTCGATACGGGCGATGGACAGCAGCAAACGAAAGGTAATTAAATTCGCTCGAAGCAAAAGCAGAATTAGAAATAAACTAAACAAAAATAAAAAACAAAAAAACGAAATAAAATGAACAGAGTCCAAAGAGAGCGTTGAAATTACGGACTTGGGTAAACACAAGAAGCGTGTGGGCATCCACACGGACATCACGTTTGAGATTACTGCCGAGGGGGAGGCAAATGAGACGAGCTCGGCCCAACAGCAGGGTGAAAAGGGTAAGTGCTTGCCTTTCATCCATTTCACTTTCACCTTTCACTTGTGACTTAAATAATGCAATATTTTTTCTATCTCTTAGAGGATGCCAGTGTACCCATTTACAAGGGACGTGGAGGCAGCGAATCGAAACATAGAACCCGTAAACCCTATGATCCCAAATCACAATGGAATCCAAATTTCTCTAGTGAACACAGAGGTTATGAGACAGGTGGAAGCCGTACTGGCAGCGATAGACGAAGTGGTGCAGGTGGTTACTATACACCACAATATTATCCCCAGGATGTTTATGCAAATGGTGGTTCTGGCAATAGCGAGACATGGACTCATTATGTACCAGTTTGGACCACTGAACGCTCACCACAAGAGCAGAGTCAAATCTATAGAAGACCCAGTTGGAAACCCTGTTACTGTATGTCTTCCTATGGTTATGGCTCTGATTTTAGACGTCGTCGAGATAGTAAGGCGACCAGAGAGCAATCCTCCAAAGGTGTCATCAACAGTGGAGTTGTACATGTCGATGGCAAATTGGAGCGTCCCTTCTCCTGAGATAAACTAAATAAAAGAAAAAGTTTTAAGAAAATTCAAAACAATTTTTTAATTAGCAATGGGAAAATTTAAGTTAAATTAATAAAAAATAATATTAAAAGTTGTAAGTCAAGTAAAGTTATTAATGAAATAGATTTATTTCTAATATTTTTATCATGATTGTATTATATTAGATAAATATCTTTCCCATTTATGGCAAAACCTTCGCCGTTTACCTTTTTGACCTCTTTATTATGAAAATAGATCCTCTTATATAAACCTTCTTTTCTTTACTTTTAAATTTGAACATTGCAAAAGACATTTGTTTTGTTTTAGTTTTTTTTTTTTAATTTTTTCGTTTTATTTTTATTTTTTTTTCGAATTAACATTAAGTGATTTTTGCACCTATTTAAGAACACATTCCATTTATTTATGACAAATTTGTTTTAGCTAGAACCCTTCTTAAGAGTGCACACTGTGGGTGCTGACTTTGCCATTGTCATCAACGGAGGCGGTGGCCACCTTGTAACCATATTCTTTACCATTCACATTGAAGTTCTCACTTTCACCAGTGGCCAGATCCTTGTAGTGTTTTTGTTGGCCATTAGAATCGAACTGAAAAATAAAGAATATATTTTGTATATTGAAATATAAATTAATGATGAATAAAAGAATGTCTCACCTCTGATTGAGAAGACCATTTGGATTGTTTCTCCCATTGTTTGGTCTGGTAGCCACTGCCAGCGCCGCCTGCAGCACCAAAGTTACCAGAACCGGCCAATTGTTGGCCGCTAGTCAGACCACCAGATACACCAAGACCAGAACCGCCAAGCAAAGAACCTGACAGCAGAGATCCCTGGCTACCGCCTCCAAGCAAAGAACCACTCAAAAGGGAACCACTTTGAGCAGCATTCAGAGAGCTGGCCGAGTTCAAGGAGCTAGCCGAGTTCAAGGAACTGGCCGAATTTAGAGAACTGCCAGAGTTAAAGCCAAAACCACTGTTGAATCCACTGGAACCGCCATATTGAACTTGCTGCTGCTGTCCAAGACCAGTTTGGTAACCACTGGAACCTCCCAATTGTACTTGGTTGGCACTGCTCAATGAGCTGCCACTGGCAACTTGTTGCTTAGCCGTCTGATGAGCCTGATTGATCAATTGTCCCAACTGGGAATTGCTTTGCTGGAAGTTTAAACCGGATGACTGTCCCAATTGACTGCCAAATTGACTGCCGAATTGACTACCGAATTGGCTGCCAAATCCAACATTCTGATTAACCTTAAAGGCAGAGTTGGTGCCAAAAGAGGAGCCAGCTTGAGAGCCATAAGCGAATCTAGCTGATGGTTGCTGGACTTGAATTTGGGGTGCCGATGCAGTGCTGGTCACTCTACGCTGATAATAATGTTCCGAGGTAGTAGGAGCAGGCACTTGGACATATTGCACTGCGGGCTGTTGTTCGATCACACGTTCCACATGCTGGACATATTTCTGTGAGCCACCGGGTACACTGTATACCACTTGCTGTTGGGGTGCTGAGATGACCTTCTCTTGATGAATGTATTCAACATTTCCACCGCTGGACACTGGAGATGTCAGAGACAATGGAGCCTGAACACTGCCGGATAACAATGATTCCGAGTTAACGGCATTCGAACCACCAAAGTTGACTTCGGTGCCAGCGTTCGAGTTATCAGCGAATTCCACATTGCTGCCCAAATTGTGGGCGGAAGAGGAACCAAAATTGGATGAAAGACTGCTCTGGAAGGCAGAGTTTGTGGAGAAGGCAGATTGTGAGCCAAATGAGGCAGCATTCTGGGCCCCAAAGGAAGCAGCATTGTTGGCTCCAAAAGAAGCAGCATTGTTGGCTCCAAAAGCAGAACCACTGTTGGAACCAAATCCGGCAGCATTGTTCACACCAAACGATGATCCAGCACCACCGCCCAAAGAGCTAGCACTATCTCCTGACTCTGTGGCACCCACTGACTCGTAGGAACTCTCCAAATTACCCAAAGATGAACCACCGACGCCAGCACCATAACTGCTGCCACCACCTACAGCCAAATCGGCACTGCTACCACCACCGACTGTGCCATAACTGTTGGAACCGCTGGAACCGTAACCACTGGAACCGTAACCGCTGGATCCATAGGCATTGCGGCGTGCCGCCTCAAGAGTCTGCTGATGGGTATTATAGTGGCTAATTAAAAGTTTAAAAAAAAAAGAAGAAAAATACAATCAGCGAATATTTCTCAATTTTAATTTCAAGTTTGTTATATAATTTCATTAAAAATTTTGTTGTAAATTTCGGATTTCTGTTAAGATAAAGTACCATGTTGCCAATTGTTCAAAAGTTTCTAAAGTTGGTTTTTTTTTTTGCCAATACAAAAAAAGGTGATTATTTCTTTTTAGAACACATTGCCCCACAGTACTCACCGTGTGTGAAAATCATCGCTACGTTTATATCTAACCATTTAAAACCGAAAAAAATATAAGGAAAAAGGAGTATTTAAACTTATACCACACTTTGAGAATAAGAATTCTTTCACTCGTTAAACTTACCTGTTTTCAAAATCTGTAATTAAATAAAAATACACAAATTAGCAAATTCGTATTAAAAAATGCAATGGAGAGCGATAAGTCGCCACATGCCATGAAAATATTGAACAAGTGTTGTGTAAACCATTAATTGAAATGCTGTGAAGGGAAACTACGCTGCTTCTGGCAATGACGACATTCGTTCTAGATCTTTTAAATTGATTAAAAGGCAAAACAACTAAATAAATATTAAGATTATTTCTCATAGAACTTATTTGTTATCTTATTGTTATCTTTACAATCACAAAAGGATTTGCAGGATGTGACACCATTTTCTTTTTTTTTTGATATTATTGCATCACTTCACTTGAAATTTTTCATTTATTTTTATGTCTTTACCTCCACAGACCACACCCAGACACAGGGCTAGCACCAATAATGTATTCATTTTGGAATTATATTTCAATAAGATTTATTCCAGCATTCAATTCGCTCTACGTTTGAAATTGTACTAATGATTCGATCGATCTGTGCTGGCTCTTTAAAATGAAACTGAATCCAGTGATAAGGTTTTTGTCATTTAATTTCAGTCTTGAACTGATTGATTCTTGACCTAGAGTGGCGCTTTTCTGTGTGTGTGTTTTTTTTTTCTTCTTTATTGTTTTTTCTTTTATTTTTTTTGTTTTATATAAAAATTGGAGCTCGTAATTGGTGCAGAAAGCTTTTGAAATGTATATATATATTAAATAAATGTGATGAAAGTAAAGCTGATAGGAATGATGTTGAAACCTTGATTTTACCTTGTATATAGTTGCCATGTACGAAACATTGAAACATCCAAGTACAGACTGTTTATTATTGTTATATGTGTATATAATTTATATACCTAAAGACGTGTAACATATTAAATATATATATATAATTAGCATATTTGTTTCTACTTTTTCTAAGGTGAAGGAATATTTAAAAATTGACCGTGAATTCGTTTTTTTTATACACTTGGTTAAGAAGTATATGTATATGTTAGAATCTCGCTAATATTTTGTATTTATATAGGAAAGCTAAAAGATAATCTTGAAATACATATAAATTTCTCACAGTCGAATGACTAAATTATAAAAATAGAAACAAATCGATCAAAATTTCTGGTTGCAGTATATTTAATCTAGTATACAAATAGTATACAATTTAATAATTTACACACACTATCACAATTTTTAAAATTATTATTGCAATATGATATTACAACAAAAATAAATTTCTAATTTGGCCTCTGGATTGAAAGAAAGAAACTAATTCCAGTTTGCCTAAGAGTATCAGCTTCATCTATGTGAACATGAAATCTTCTCTAAAATATAATTTTCGATTGCCCATTGGAAAAAATTTTAGTATATAGTAGATATGAGAAATAAAAGTAAGTATAAAAGTATTTCGAGATTGACTATATTTTGGGAGATAACCCCAAAAAACTGTTTAAAATAGAAATTTGCGAAAATCAATAACTTTTGAAATTGATCTAATCTAAAAGAAAATTAGTGAAAATATATTTTTCTTATTAATATTAAATTCTGTGAACTTGCTATTGAAATGCAGTTGTACTCTGCCTTACTCGATTCGAAATTTTTTCCTAAATACATATTTGTTGAGTTTATTAAATCTCTTTAATCTGATCTTATTAATTTTTAATGAAAAACGAGGATATTATGAAAAAATTTCAAAAGTTACTTAATCTCGATGCTTCTCAATACTAAACGAGTTTAAATGCCAAATGATGCTGGTCTAGAAAAAAATATTCTTGCTAGTAAGATAAACGATTTTAGCTGTTTCTTTTGTAGACTTTAAAATATCCTTTTACACTCCTTAAGTACTTTTTATTGCAATGCCAGGATATGGGTGAGGGCCATCAAACAATGTGAAAATCAATGGGTAATTCTAATGATTGAGATTATGTGTTTTTCCACATTTTTATTGTGACTTTTTGCGCATTTCATTTCGATTTCCGTGAATTGATGATTTGTTTGTTTTTGCTTCTTTCTTTCAATGTAAACAAATTGCTTCCGCTATAGTTTGAGATCAACCGATAGAGGCGTTAACCGATGAGGTAATTTACTTCTAAAATATTTGCATATTATGGATCCCTTATATACCTACACGGAATGATTTTTATTTTCAACATTAACCATTTCCTGTCACCCCTGATAAGAAAGCTTATACATTTTTTTTTTCATTCTTTTCTACTTTTGCATCCAAGCATTACGTCTAGAATATTTTGAACCCAAAATAAAAAACTCAGTGTCAAAATCAAGGTTATAAGCTTTTATTTTTAAACAAAATCAAAAAAAAAGCATAGGAAAAAAAGAAATTTGCATACTTATATATTTTTGATTTTATGTAGATGTGAATGTGATTTCATTATCAGCTTTCTAAATTATAGAAAGCTCTGCAGTTAAGACCCCAATGAAATGAATCTGAATTATTTAGTATATATATTTATTTAGTATATATATTTATATATTTTTTTTTGTTGTATATAAAACACGTCCATTCACAATATCAGTTTTGCTGCCGATCATCTTCGTTTTTAGACAGTATTTTTAGGAGTGCACTGAGTATGAGGTAACTTTTCCATTGTCATTAATGGTTGTCTGGGCTCCACGACGACTGGTGCCATCGCCATTACTCTGGCTAAATGAGGACACGGAGACCCCTTTGTAACCACCGCCACCACCACCGCCGCCGCCAGAGCTGGAGCTGCTGCTGCTGCTGAATCCACCACCAGAGGAACCACCGAAACGATTGACAATATTGGGAGAGGCCTGTTTGTAGGATAAATAAAAAAAAAAAACCGAATAAATTATGGTTTCTGTAAGTAAAATATTAAGGAAACTAATTTGATTCGTTTAAAATATTAATAACCAAGGATATGAAATGTAAAAAAAATTTATCAAAGTTTAAAAGTTGAGTTACTTTACTTTATTTTTAATTATAATTGTACAAACTTTTCAAGCATCTTAATGTTTATTAAAAAATATATATACATATACATATGTATAAATGAAGAAATGTATAAATGAAGTAAAAGCCCTTCTTGAGGGACCATGAGAAGAGAATTGGAAATATTTTTCTAAAAAAATCCAAAAAACTATAACACACTTTTTGAATAGTTGACCAACAAAAAACTAGCTTGGCACTATCGAAAAAATTTAAAAATGAAAAACAAAAATCCCTCAATCTTTTAAGTACTTTTGTAATCCTTCACAGCAATTACAAAAAAAGACAAAGATACAAAAAATTTGTGGAAAATATTTACTTTAGAATAGATTATCTGCCAAACCTCTATATTCATACATATGTATATATAATATATGTATATATACATATGTATATATGTACATACATATGTATATTATATATCAATAGCATTGTTTACTTTACAAAAGTCGTCTATGTATGTACATATGTATAGAAAAATATGAAGTCATGAGTATTATTACTCAGTAAGAAATACAACCTTTGTTTAAGAATAAAAATTCTTTTCACAAAGTCTATAAAAATTTTTAGCTAAAAAGCGGTAAATAGCTTAAAATAAAAAAATGTGATTTTTTCTGGCAAGTACATACAATCAAATTCATTCAGAGTTTGCAACAATTACAGAGCTAAAGGTTATAATTGTTAAACAAATTAAAAAAATTCAGTAACTACAGTCGAACTTCCCAAAAGTTAACCTTTATAAAACAAAGATTTGCTTACTGAAATAATTTCAGAGACACAACTTTATCATTCTCTTTTCAGTGTATATATGATCATTTCGATTTTGGTGCCATGTGAAATCATTTTAATATAGTATTATATTTTTTAAAAATCGATATTAGATTCAAAAAACAATTTCACAACTTTTCGATATTATAAAGGATATTTTGAGCACATCATGTTAATGCAAGAAAAATAAATCAAACAGAAGGATTGAAAATCCGTAAGAAAAGATCAAGACAGCTGTACCTTAACATAGTCAATAGGGTTACTAAGAAGAACTGAAATTTTTACATTTTTCAAATTTTTACATGGAAATTTGGAATAGAAAGATTAGTAATATTCGTAAACGACATTCAGAAAAAAATTAAAAAATAAGTGACAATTACCAGAAATTGTTGCAAAATTCTACAAAAGTTGATTAATAATTTTTATAAGAAAAATAAGCAAAACGGAAATCTTAACTCCCAACCATTAAAACTGTATGTTTTATGACCTGAACATGTTTTTGTAGTATTTTTCATTTCTTTCTTTTACTTTTAAAAACATAGGAATTGTAAATCAAAATAAACAATCAAAGTTCAACTAACTTAAGTACCATAAAATCAGATATTAGCATAATTTACGCCTATAAATAATAAAGCATTGTATTCTTTATGATCAAAACCAATTATAAAATATTTTATTAGCCTCTTTTGAAAGTATTTTTATCTATCTGGTAAACAAAGAGAAGAATTTTAATTGTGAGTCATCTAATAGAGAGACTCAACCTAACAACAATTGTTAGCCATATAGAAGTTGAAGTTCCAATTATTCAAGTAAACTCTTTAATGTAAATATATTTTGTATATATACTCACCGGATTGGCAGGATTAATGTATGCTGTCTGCCGATAACCATTTGGTCCAATGGATCCAGAGGCAGCTGCATAGCTTGGGGCATAACGATGGGAATTGTAGTAGGAGCCTCCGGAGCCGCCGCTTCCACCTCGATACCTATTCTGGCGTACTACATTATCGTGGTAAGCCTGTTGGGCAGCTATTTGCTGTTGAATGCGACTTTATAGAAGAAACAAATATTATTGATTCGTATAGGAATACTCAGTTTAAGAACTAAAATTAGTTTTAGTTAGATTGATTAGTGGAAGCTTTTAAGGTAATTACGTGTCATCGTTGTCTATGGTTGCATCAGCCGATGCAAAAGCATTACCCGCCGTCGCCAGACCCGTTACAGCTCTACAAAAATACAGATTTACAAGAAGCAAATTTTTAACCCATAACCTTAGACCAAAAAAAGAGAAACAAAAAATACATGCCCCACCACCTATCCCTCAATTATAGAGTATAAACTATCGAATGCTCACTGTTGATTTGCATAATTTTGGGCCAAAATATGATTTGTCAATTGCTGATGGAATAGATAGGGATCAATTATGCCGAAATTGGGTGAAAAACCACCATCACCATAGTCATCATAATCATTGTAACCACCAGTGCCCGCATAGCTACTGTGTCCATAGCCACCGCCGCCAGCACTGTTATAGGTGCCAGTGTAACCACCAGCACCAGCTCCACTGCTGGCATAACCACCAGCATATCCACCCGCATAGGCGCGACGAGGACGCGCTGCTCTACGGGATGCTAAAAGTGGGGAAAAAAGTATTAAAATACTTTCAAGTAACCAAATAAATTTCAACTCACTTGACGAGGCTGCTTCACTATTAAGGCCACTCATTACCACACAGATTACAAGAAATTTCCACATTTTATATTAAATTCGCATTTGCATATAAAATATTGTTGTGGTTCGTTCTAAAAAAACAAAACAAATAAATTTATATTTTATTAAAACGAGTTTAAAATTAAGTGTAACAACAAACTGGTTTTTGGTAAAATCATCAATCTGTTGTGATTTAATGCGGAAATGATGGGTTAAGAACATAAACACGTCACTCTTTATAATAACGAAACAATCTTCCCTGTTAGTAAAAAGGAATATTCAATAAAGAATAGGTATAACGATTTCTATACTTCATTTTATGATATCAAAATATATAATTTAAGTATTGTAAAGTAAATTTATTTTAGTCCCATTATAAGCCGACATCTTTGTTAGCTAAACAAATTTCATAGATTTTGAAAATAAGTTTATTGAAAATAATACGTTCTCTTCTTTTCCGAACATTTTTTTAATACTTTCATATCCTTAAGAGAGCATTGACTATATATACATACATATATGAATTATTAATAAAAATTAATAAAAAAAATTCTTATTAAATTTGACAAAATGTTAAAAAAATAAAAACCATGACTCGACCTTATATTTTTATAATTTTCTGAAATTGGCATAAGTATTAAACTTCAAATTAAAACCTTTGTAAATATATTATAATAAAAAAACTATAAAAATCAAACATACACAAAAGGCTTTAGTTGCTATTAGTTTATAACATTATAAGCTAATTAGTAATTTTAGCATTTTCTGTTATAAATATTCGACGTCTCTTATTCGTTTTCTAATTTAATTGGTTGACTTCGATTTTAATTTGTACAATTTTAAAGATTTCTTTAAGAAGAATTTCTAAATTTGTTTATTATATTTTAAAGATTTCTTTAAAAAGAATTTATTTGGTTCATCTTATTAATCAATTCTTTTTATCATTTAAACCTTGTTTCTTAAAAATAATATATATATTTTTCTACCAATTATAATTGCTTATTTTCTCACTATTGATTACGTAAAAGGGAGCCGATTTGTATTATTACAAAGTCTATTGTAATTAATTAACGCAAAAATAATTTTAAGTTTCTATTTCCTTTTTAGGGGAATTTTTTTCGGTATTATTTTCTCAGTGTATTTCTGTCTACATATATTGAATCAATGCAATTTGCATTTAGTCATTGTTTAAATACTTTTCACATTAATTATCATTAGCAGCAATACCCCCCAAACCCCAGCCTAAAAACCCATTGGAGGAGGAATATAATATTAATCTGTTTTCATAACAGAGATTACCGCACAGAAGATGAAATTAATATACCCTAGCCCTTGTATAAGTATTATTGAGGGTTCGTTGGCAACATCTATAGCTCTTGAATGAAGGGGAGATATCATCATTATCATCATCAAACCCTAAGCCATAATTTTATAGATTTTTGCACATAAAATGTGCATTTTAAGCATATTTAATTGCCTTAACACGATTTCTCAATCATCAAATTGCAAAAAAAAAAAAAAAAAGAAACCGAGTTAAATCTATGGATAGATATATACATACATACATACATACATATACATATGTATATATTTTTGTTCGTGTGGCAGAGAGGAAGGGCTATCGAAAACGGAAATCCCCAAAATGTAAATTAATGGATTGAAATAACATTTTCTGTTGTTTGTTTGTTTGTTTTTTTTTTTGGGGTGGCAAGAAGCGGAACCGGTTCTGTTAATTGGTTGCTCTTTGAAAATTAATAATAAATTTGTATTTTATATATTTATTTTTTTCTTTTTTTAATCAATTTGCGCATTTTGTTCAGCAATTTGTTCTGGCAAAAAATTGCACTTCACTCTTATTTTTTTTATTTTTTTTTTTGCTGGGGTTTTTTTGGCCATAATGTTCTAATTAAATAAATTTTGTTTATGGCAAACCGGTTGGCATTTTTATTTTGAAAACACTCATATTCTATTGGTAACCCCACAAAAACACAAAAAAAAAGATATAAAAACTTTAACAACTTTGCTTTTTAAAATGATTCACATAGATACATCTTCATTGTTCTCTCTGTTTAGTCAAAAGTCACTGAAATTTCTTTTTCTGAATTTTTTATTACGTATTACTTGGCACGATTTGCCTCTTTTGTGTTGTTGTGGTTTATGTTTAAACAATATTTGAATATTGTGTGATTCCCAATGTAGTATTGGTAGCAAATTTGTTTTTTGTTTATATTTGTATAGTTGTTTTATAAATTTTCTTTTTTATTTGGGTGATAAGAGGCAAATAAAGAGGGAGAGCCATGCCGTTCACATACCAAAACGAAACCAAAACTGCGCCACAATTTTGCAAAACCATCATAATTATAGTTAATATATATATATATATATTTTTTTTTTCAATTGATAGACAAAATATGACGAGAGTCATAGATGAGAGGCTAATGAATTTCACATTCACTCAATCACTCACTCACTTGATTAATGTTGAAATTGTTGTTGCTTTTCGCCTTGTATTATTATTCTTTGGGCCAGGTTCTCGTTTCAATTCTCTTTTCACGCGTTCGCTCTTCTTCACTGGACGACAACTAAATAACGTCTGAGCCGGATCATGTGAGATCGGGTCCTCTTATAAACGGCTTTTCGGGAGTGACGACAGAACCCACCTTTGGTCAACTCTCTACACAACAAGTATGTAGATGATGTGTACATACATTCATACATACATATATATATACATATGTATATATACAAGTTCGCTTTTGGAGAATCAATGTAAATCAATGGCCGCTTCAGTAGCGGTTACTAATTATAATAAAAGTTTAGTTTTTTTTGCTGCCTTTTGTTTCTGATCAAATTTTTGTATTTTTTTATTTTGTTTTTTTTTTTTTTTGGCAAATTGCTTTATATAAGATTAGTAAGATCTTTAATTTTGCGGTTTAGGTAAATCTAATTATGGAAGTACTTTCCAACCACCAGAGGGAATCACGATCTTTTTTTTAATTCAATGTAAACAGGATCTAATCGAAATAAAGGGGATGTAAAAAGAATATCTAAATTCGACTACAATATACAAGTCAATGTTAATAATTTACCAATTCTATTTTTGGATTAGACATCACATTAAACTCTATTGAACTTCTCCAAGCAAGTAGAAGAAAAATTATGTAGTACTTTATGTATCATGTACATATGTATGTATATTAATATATGCTATTTATTATGTCTTAACTTGTAAATAAATAAATAAAATCGTATTTTTAAGTTGCAACATTTCGGAAAGTAAAACATTTTCTAACATTTCTATGGAATGGTACTTTCCCCTGGAGTACAGTTTTAATTTATTTTTGTTATTATATTAAATGATCGCATGATGATTGCCTAGCTTATTGGCAATCCTTAGATCTGTTTATATGGATTATGATTTGGCTTATAAGGGCTATATGCTCATCTCATATTTCTTAAGAACAAACACTTGAAAAGGTAATTGGAAGAACCTCTACAGAACTTTGTTTACATGAGCAGAAAATTAATTATTAATCAAGTGTTTCCTCCCATTGAAAGGTATAAAATCATTGATCTATCATTTTTTATTTCACTATTAAGTAAATCACCATATTTATCTGCTTTTCTTCTTTCTTTAAACTAGTTTTCACATGTGATCTGTATTGTTTTAAATTCCACGAAAAAACTTATTTGCTTTCTTTTATATTATTTTAGTGTGACCAAATTACCTTGTAGTCCTTTTGAAATAAACACAGCTGGTTCCATTATATTTTGATTGTATTCTGTTCATTGATTTATAGTGTTTAATCTAAATGCACTGAATTTCAGTGTTGCACAACAGATAAATAGATATAAATATTGTAATTTGAATCTGTCCAAATGAAATCGTAGTGCTATGTTGGTGAAGTGAATCAAATATAGTAATTATTATACATAGTAATTCAACTTTAAAGTTCCCTAAAGTATGCTAAGAAGAAATAATATTTAGCTTACTCTTCTTTATTTATAAATACCCTTTGTATTTATTTAATAAGTTAGTTTATTTCTGTTATTTTATAAATTTGCTAAACCAGATATTTATCTCGGTTCATTCATCCTTCTTCATGTGTTAAATTAAAATAATTAAAGATCATTTTTTTGGTTTCTCTAAAAAATTTATTCATTAAACTTGTAGAATCGTAAACTAGTAACAGATTGAATCCTAAAATACTCATTATACGATATAGTTAATCTGTATATATGTATGTAAGTATGTATATATATATATATATGTATATATATTGTAAAAAAAATAATATTCACCTAGGATTATAATGCAATGAGGTGATATTAATTAACCTGATTTTAAATGAGGCAATAACAATAATTATACATATGTATGTGTGGATGATTTTCTGGGAACCGTCAGGCACTTGGTTTTTCTTCTCTCATTCAAAAAAACAAATAAAAATAAAAAAGTCTAAAGTTTTGACTTCCCTACTGGCTGTGGAATGATGACATCACGCCACCAAGAAGGACGCTGAAAAGCGCCTTCATTGGTCATAAATTCATTTTGCAAATTCTCATAGAGCAAGCCATCAGCACGTGCAATCACCGAATTTAGGGCAAAATCTGGTGGAGCAATTGCATCAGCAATGCTGACGGCAAATTCCTTCATTTGCAAACAGCTTGCCAAGAGCAATTCTCTCACAGAACCGGCGAAACCCTGACCTGCAGCAAATCCGCCCACATAGAAAGTTGTCATATGCTGTTCCAGCAACCACATGGCATAGACATCATAGAGCAAACGCAAAATACTAGCATATGGAGTCTCCACATTCAATTGACGCACATGATCCACATAGCGTGACAAGGCAAAATATTCAGCATAGGCCAATGAAAGTTCCTTGGCTCCGGCTACTTGAGAATTATTACGTGCCTCAAACCGATTGGCTCCAGCTGCCAATTGTCCCTCAATATGTGTTGTGGTGTGAGACATCAGATGGCACAGCAGCCACTCATAGCAAGTGATGGCAACTGAAAGATGCAAAAATAAAAATAAAAAGAAATCTATTTAATTATTTAATAACCAAAAGATATTTTCACTCACATTCCCATGTGTTTAGTGGAGTCTTCTGCACCAGTTGATCATATTTCAATGATTGCAATTGGTCACGTCTCTGCAGGAATTTGACACTGCCAATGGGGGATTCCAGTTCCTTGGCACTCCATTGACGCAATAACCAATTGGAGGCCTGCTGTCCGAGTACATTATTATCACCTTCATAGGTGCACAGGGGATCATGATCGGTACGCATTTGACCCAATTTGGCTGCCCTCAGATAGCCATGACCACCGCAGGCTTCGCGTGCCTCTTGTATGGCATCACGAGCTGACCAGGTAATCCTTGGCTTGGATGCCGATATCAAGGCATGAATCTCCGCTGCATTCTGGGTCTGCAAGACAAAAATATTGAAAAGTGAAAATGAAAAAAATTCTATTTCAAATACCAAAACTTTAAAAAATAATAAAAATAAAATTATATGTACAAATTAAAACTTTATTTTAGGGTCACTTTTGTAAGCCGGCTGCAATCTAATTATATATAATGAAATTTTTATAGAAAGGAACACAAATAGTTTATATTTCTCTTTGGTTCCAAATCGTGTTCTACATATAAGAAAGTTCAAGTCACTATCTAAATTTTATCTCAGTTACTAGGCAATATCTTTGTTTGCTTAATTTGGAACAGTTTAGTTAGCTGTTTTAATTACTTTTTTCTTTCTTTTATAAATACACAGTATTTGAGTATCTTAGAGTATATATTTATGTATATTATATACTTTATATTTTCTTAGTTATATTGGTTTATTTTTTGGTAACTATTTAAGTATGTATTAAGTTAAAGTTTCTTACTAAATTTAAATGAATATAGGAAATCAATAAGTCTAATCCTCGACTTTGCTTTCAATATATTTAAGTTTGGTTTTTTGAACAAAAGTAATTTACTGGCGATAAGTTATGTATTTCATTTAAAAATTTTTTTGATTTCTATATATTTGTAATTTTATTTAAGACCTGGTTTAACCTGTATTTGTTTATCACATTGTTGTCTCATTATTTCTTCAGTTTTTACTTATACAATTTTTATATGAAATTAAATTACTACCTATGTATATAATTTCTATATAGAATTTTTTATCGGACATCTGCGTATTGCTAGAAAGCAAACAATATTTTTATAGATAATTTATGCATACATACATATACATATATATTTTTAGTCTTACTAAAAGTGGGTTTAGGGTTTTATTTATGAATTCATAGTTTTCAACAACTTTTATCTATTAAATATATTGAATATATTTTCTAAGTTTGATAGAATAATTTCTTAAATTATCCCAGCCAAAGAAATAATCTTCTTTCATTTGTAACTCACCAGTACATCAAAACCATTGGAATCGTCCTGAGAACGTGCTATAATTTCCAAATATGTTGTTGTCAACTCTTCCACAGCAATTTTTTGAACACAAGCAGCAGCCAAAAAGGGGAATATTCTATATTGCTATAAATTGAAATAAAACAATGATTTAGTTTCTCATTTAAACTTGATAGAATGCCATTTAGCTTACATGCAATTGATATTCCAAAATCGCTGACTCCTCTCCCTGACGTTCGGGACCAAATTGTTTGCGAACCGCTGCATATCGAACGGCAATAACTGCGGCACTACATAAAGTATTTGCCGATTCCTGCATAATGCCAATGCGTCCAGCTGAGAAACTTTCCAAGGCGGCACCCAAAACTTTGCCGGGCTCATCAAATACACTCTCATAGACGCCCTCGGGTGTGATATCACTTGTGCGATTGAGAAGATTATCCCGGGGTATACGATAATTGGTGAATACAACAAAACCATTATCAATGCCATTCAAACCACATTTCTCACCAATGTCACCCACCAAGACGCCAGGATATGAGAGTAGAGTCTTCGGATCTCGAATGGGAATAAGAAAACCATGTAATCCATGATTCACTCCATCAGCTGTATAGAGATTGGCAAATGTCATGGCCACAGTGGCCATTTTACCTAAATTGCCAACCCAACATTTAGCTGCCTCAAAATCTGGAGTATTAACAATAAATTCCTGAGTACTGGGATCATAGGTTGCTGTGGTACGTATACGTTTAGTATTGCTACCATGGGAGAGTTCTGTTATAGCCAAACAGGTAATCACTTCACGATTCCATGCGGCTTCAATATATTTGGTATGCTTCTCAGTGCCCATGGCTCGAATGGCATTGTTAAAGAGACCCACTCCTAGAGCTATTTTCACAGATAAACTGGGTGAATAGGAGGCAAGAGCCTCATTGATATACATCAAATACTTTGTTTTTGCTGAGAAACTTAAACTTTCAATTTCTTTAGGAACCAGATCCAAATGTTTCATACGATTCACTTGCATGGCACATAGACGCTTCTGTTCATCCATGGGTAAGGTGCGCGATGGATGAGCAAATAGAGGATCATTTTCCAAACGACGCCAGACTTTATACTGTCAAAAAAAAGAACAATTAATTAATATTGATTAATCTTGGGAAAGTTTAATTTATTTATTAATAAACTTACTTTAATGCGTAATCCTTGCTCCTTTTCAAAGATCAAACGAAGTCGTTTCCAATCGAAATTTGCACGTTTACGATAATGGGCCAAAGGGCCACCCGATGGTAAATCGGGTATAAAACTTGTATCCGTATTAGACATATTTTAACTATAAAAAAAGGGGAAAATAAATAAATAGATGAGAGGGAGAAGCGATCAGTCTTTTGTGGTTGACAGTTGAAAGTCCACTAACGCATTAAAGTGTACAAGTGGCTTTAATTACATGACAAAGACAGACATGTGGAGCACTTGAACTGAACATTATCTATAAGTATGAAGCCGTAGGAAAGTAGCCCAATCACTAGGCAAACCAGTCTAAAAAAAAAAGACTAGATTCATAGTTTGAGAGGCTTTGTACGCTTACATTGTTGAGTAGAATTATTTTGCTAAAGTAATAGTTAAAAATTGTTAAATGATAAGAAAAAGAATTTAAAAAAAAATATATAAACATATATATGTATATATATACTTTAAAACTAAAGCTAAAGTTAACTTTTATGCAGTTTTTAGGTTTTACAATCACTGCCATAAGCTTGTCAAACTGTTACTGTTAACTCAGCTAGCCAAGACATAAACCATTAATTGACATAGTTCACTTCACTTTAGTTGACAAACAAATATTAGTTAAAATTTATATATCATCATGTCGAAACGTCAACAGGAAATTCTACGCATACAGCGAAAAGTTCGTGCCAATTTGCCACATCGTGCATTCCGTGAAATAAAATTTGATCGTGCTGCGATACGAGAGACAATTGAACCCTTGACCTATAATGAAGCACGCCGTCAGAAGGGACCTATCTATGAGGCATTGCAAGATGAGCTTTATCGTGATGGTTGCTGCATGCTACCAGAATTTCTACGCTGTCTGGCCGATAAGGAGAAATTGCTTTATGAAGCCATTATTATACGTGAGCGTATAACCGATGATCGTCCATTAATCTATGAGGTGATTGCCAAAATGAGAGAAGCTGAATTGTCTGTAGTCCGAGATAAACACAAAGGTTTAAAGCAACGTTTTACATTATTCTATGAGACAATGATACTGTTAGAGCCATATAGACAAAAATATGAATATGCCTTAAATGCCATAATGGAGAAGGTTGTGTCGCTATGCCATGATATTCAGGGCCAAGAACGAGATGCTGCCGAGATGATAGCTCGTATATATTTCAATTATGGTGAATATTTGGAACGCAAACAAGAGAGATTGAATGCCATTAACTATTTACAAATAACAATCGATTTGGTTCGTGGACATGTTTGGACAGCCACAAGGGATATGCCGCCAGGTAGTTTGACTCTGCATGAATTGGTGGCCCAGAAATTGGCAAAACAATTGCTGCTCTATGGCAAACAGATTGTACGCCAACAGCCCGAAGAGGCCATAGCTTTGGCTAGACGAGCCACTGTTCTTGTGGCAGAGAGTGAGTTATCATAGAATGAGTTAACCTAGTATATATTTTTTTTCTAATTTCTAACAAAATTTAATTAGTTGGCAGACAAAAGAATTTGGATATATTTTGTGAAACTTTTCTGGAACGCGCCTATTTTCTAATGGAATCGGGTAACTATCATGGTGCCCATCAATGTCTAGAGCAAATACGTCCAACAGTTATAGCCTGTACGGAATATCGATTTGTTAAACTAAATATCAATTTCCATCTCCTATCAGGACAATGTGCAGAAAAGTAATTTCACTTAATTTAATTATAATTTTAATTGACTTATCCTCCTTTATATTCGACTCAGCTTTGAAAATCCTGACAAGGCAATTTGCAGTTATAAGAAAGGATTACGCCTGGCTCGTCTTTATAGTGATATGGAAAGTGAAGCCAATATTTTGCTTCATATGGGAAAAATTTTTGCCAAGGATACACAAAAACTTTGTTTAGCCAAAAAATGCTATGAACAGGCCAAAAATATTTATATTGATTTTAATGATATGTCTAGCAAGAAAATGGTTAACTTTTTGTTGGCCAAACTAATGGCCGATGAGATAACACCATTGTATATGGCCATGTTGAAATCATCAACAACCCAATATTGTGCATTCTTCAATTTGCGACAATGGAAGAATCGCTGCAGGCCATTCTGGAAGAAATTGGGTAAAGAGATTATGAAACAAGAATCTGATAATATATATTGCCTACTCGATGAGGAGAAACCCGATCCCAGCAGTGAAGAGGCTGCCTATCCCAATGAAGATCGCATGATCTTCAATTTAGATGAGACTTAGACAAGACACAGACTTCATTTATCTATTGTGTCAAAATTTTAAATTAAAATAATTAAATTACTTCATTGACTATCAATTACCATAGGTATATATAAATATGGTAATATATATTTATAAAGATTCCTTCACGTGCCAAACAAATGTCTATAGGTTATATACACTCGAATAGATATTTAAAAATAACTTTTTTTTTTATTGTTAATCTCAAGTGTGGGGCATAAAGTATTATCATGGGAATGTTAGTACTTTTCTACTTATCGTTGTGATTTGTCATAATTTAAATAATGTACATACTAAAAAAACATGAGTACTTGCTATCAAAGGAAATAAGGAAATAATGTTTTATGCTTATCACTTGAATGAAATAGCCCCACATTAAATTATATGGTAAAAGAATAACTTGCTTAATTTTATTAAAGCTTAAAGATTAATAAGGGTATTTAAATGTTGAATTTGCAAATTCTCAATATAAAACATTATCCGAGGTAGATCGGAAATATATGGGAAAACAAATTAATTGGGTAAATCCAGTTTTTTTATAGAATTATTTGACCTTGTTCTATATTAAGTATTCATATTAGATGGCAAAGAATGATTTTACTTTATGTAATCAGTTTTATCTTGGAGTTTTACTGCAAAACAGTCTACTGATATGTCGTAATGCATTTAATTATTTATCTTTAGCACTTGCTAATTTCTTGTTGGCTTTTTAATAACGTTTTTATTTCATTTACGTATTTTTGTAAATTTTATGGAGGCCTGGGACAAGTTGTAATTATTAACGTTAGAAAAAATATTAAAAGAGAAATACATATTTTCTTTTATTTATTTACATTTCAACAATTTTTTGTGGCAAAAAAATTATACACAACGATTTTTTCCTAAGTAAATAATATTTAATAATTTTTTTTCAATTTGATTACAATTTATGGAATAAGGGAATTCACAACCATAAAGTTGATGTTGAAATTGCCTTTTTAAATAATCTCTCAGTTAATATGTTTTAATCTCCAATTCGTCTTCGCAACAAACGTGAAATTACAATTCATTTGATTGCAGAAAAAAGTTTATTTATTTTTAATTTAATTATAAATAATGCTATGTTTATTGAACAAACTCTTTTTTGTTTGTCATGCAATATTTTTTAACTTATTTTCTTGTAATTTTTTAATAAACTGTTGTTATCTTTTCAATTACTGCTTATTAAATATAAGTACCTTTTGATTCTTAAATTTTATTTTAATAACAATATTATAAAATATCAATAACAACTGATTGCTGTATAAGTAAAGGTTAAATTTCTTGGGAAACTCTCCATGTGTCACTTGCATACCAAAAGAATTATAGTTAAAGTAATCCCAATGGGAAAGTGGGCCAACTGTTTACTCTTCCCATCTCCCCTGCTCCCGATTGTTAATCGATTAGCAATTACCTTTATCTAGTACCGAGTAAAGTTCAAACAACAAATGCTTTATGGCATAAGCACGTTTGTTAATAATTCAAGTATTAATCACTTTAATTAAACTTTTTTCTTTTCTTTTTTTTGTCAATCTCAATTTTAAAGCGGTTATTTCTAAATTTAAAAAATTGTTATCACAAAGCACCACCGAAAATATTTTAACAGCAAAGCACTTCATGTTGCATACATGCACTGGATCGTGATATAGAAAACCAATTTAGCCATAATTAGCAATCAATTATCACGTATATATGTATAAACTTTAAACTCATTGTCGCCCATGATAAAAAGACGATGCTCGACTTTTTTTTTTTTTTGTTTTCCTCCGCCATTTTTTTGGTGTCGTAAAACCGGCTTTTGTGGATTTCTGAGAATAATTATTGCCTCACTTATTGCCACCATTATTCTCTGGCAATATCTGATATGGCTAATAACTAACACTCAAAACCACCTTTGATCAGAAACAATAAAAAAGCCAAACACAAATAAAATTGAAATTATATAGGTGACGAATTGCAATTGTGACGTCATTTTTGTATACTCTATTTGGATTTGCGTTTTAATTGAATCATAGTAATTTAAAATTAAATATGGCAAGTCGACTAGAAAATACTTAGAATGAATTCAATCAATGTAAATAATAATAAATATAACAAATATATAAAACTTTAGAAATTTATCAGATTTCTACCAACACTGCAAAAATTGAAGTTCAGAAAAGGTTAAAAAAAATTATCGATTGGTAAATTTTTGTATTCAAAATGAAAATATCATTTTCTCTTCCTTTTAAATAGAAATGACAATTCTTTTCGAATTCCATAACAAAAGTGATTTTCTAAAGTTTAATTTCATTCGATTTTATTTCTAAAAGAGAATGGACAGAGCTATTTAAATCCAAGAAGAAGAGCATAGGTGGTACATAAACACAAAAACTAACTATAACTATCTATCTATATATGTATATATGTATATCTATATCACATATTTACTTGAAAATTAAATGATCAAGTTTCAATAAGTATACCTATTGACTTAACTTTTATATATATTTTATTTTTAAATCACATATATTAATTGTAACAAACTTCTTGAAAAAATGTATACACTCTTTTCGTGGTTAGGGTATGAAAAGAGGCGTTCTCCAGCTACTTCTATATATGTAATTATATGCTGCAGGAAATCATATAAACAAGCAAACAAGAAAAGCAAACAAATAAACAAAATCAAATCGCAAAAACTTCCAAAAGATAACACTAAAAATATTGAATACAGTTTGACAAGCATTGCTTGTATGGTCATAATTCGGTCGATTAGAAATCACTTGGCCAGGTGTTGGTCATTACATGAAATGAACACGACGTTCGGCGTGTGTAAATCGAAAATTGTAACAATTTGTTGGACAGACACCCACAATTGCTTACTTACACGAACCCCCCCACTTATCACTCCATCTTCCCTTTTCCGTATCTGTCTCTCATTTACTGTATTTATATAGATGCCTATACATAGATGGCTTTAACCTTGAAAATGAACAATAAACTACAATGGAAATTTGTTAAATTGGAATTATAATGCAATTTAAACGAATTTAAGTGAAGTCAATCAACAACAAAAATCAAATGGGAGAAAAGGAAAAATCATTGCAGTAATAGCAATGATTAATTTTACTTTTATTTACATATACTCACACTCTGACAAATTAAAGCACAATCAAACAAATACATAGAGATATACACACACACATACATACAGAGCGAAAGCAATCAATTGTAACTATAATAAATTGAAATCACTCAATGAAAACCTTTCATGAAATTGCATATTTGACACACCCTGTAAAAGGACTTGAACTTAATTCAGGGTATTTGCTATTATTACATCACCAACAAGTAGGTAGATTCTTTTCACAGTCAGATGACTTCTTTTTATGCTACACACACACACACATATATATATAGAGATACACACACACACACACAGACAGAGAGAGAGAGAGAGATGTAGACCAACCTGTAGCTTCGTTTTTCTCTTTTTCGCGCCCTTTGTAATTGCAATTAAAAAATATTGTTTTTCTCTTTTAATTTTTTTTTTACTTTTACTTCACTTGAAAAAATTAAACACTTTAATTAAATAGAAAATGTATTCGTATACACACCCACGCGGAACGACAATAGCCACTACAACAACAATAAAGCAATAACGACAACAACAATAATAACAACAACAACCGGCACACGACCGTCCGACCAACCGACCAACACGTCCAACGGATGAAAATTGAATGAGCGAGGGTTAGGCAACAACAGCCAACTGACTGACTGACTGATTCATAACAAAACGGGCGTGCTGCGAAGACCGTCCCTACCAACATAAAAACTCACTGTTTAAATATGTTTTTCTCTGCATATACATATACTATATACATATGTCCATATGTATATAGAGACTCACGCACACTCATTCCAGGGAAATGTGGGTAATACATACATACATATGTAGTATGTATGTGCCTCCAGAGACCTTCAATGTCAAGTGGCAAAAGAGCGAGCAAAAAAAAAAAATACCACCGACACACTATGGGTTAAATGGCAAATTTATGTGAAATAAATTAAAAACTTACTTAATAGGTAATTTATTTTATGAAAATAATATTTGCAAACAATTAGTTAAGTTAAAAGCTCTTATTTAGTTCAAACAAAGGTTTCCCCCTTCTAGAAATAAAGAAAAACTTGTTTAACGTTTATTTTTAGAATAGAAGCGAAGAAAAAATAAATATTCTTTCATTGCAAAATTGCCTTATAAGTAATTATTTATAATTCGGTATCAAAAGTTTTTGCATTTTGTAAACTTTTTCATACTAACTATATTAACCAAAGAGTAGTCATTTTACCCATAGTGCAAATGCCGCACCGGCCGGCATCAATTCTTCAAATGTATGCGTGTTCGTGTATCTGTGTGGGTGGCTCTGCGTCTCTCAGTGTGTTAGGGCACGTGTGTGTATGTGTGCGGAGAGAGCAACATGTGTGATGCCAGAGATGGGAATATGTGAATTTTTTTTATGGACTTCGGTGCGCAAACAAGATACATAAAACCAGACTGCAGAGAATCAGATGCTGGGTTCGAGTCTTGGCTAAATGTTTGACATTGCTACATATGTTATCGGCATTAGGGAAACCCCCAGAATGACCTTCCTTAATTTATTGCTTTTGTAATTACGACTGCTTTATCGTGAGGGCATTAAAATAAAAAAAATTAACCTATTTTAGCTTAACATTTTGTTGCATACTTAAAGGAGCAAAAATCCTCCTTGATTTTAGCCGCACTTGTTATGACAAAATTATTATTTAAAAAATGTTTTTTCCTTTTAATTATTTTTTAACTGGTTAAAACTGTAATTTATTAATTTCTTGTCTATATTTGAAAAAAATTTATATATTTGTCTTCTATAATTAGGAACACAATTTTATTACTATTTAAACAAAAATTGATCAAATTTGTTCTTGACGTATATGATATTTCCTAGAAATTACCAAAATCTTTATTAAGCAATTTAATATAATAATAAAATTTTTTCTATTGAAAGAAAACCTCGTCACAGCAGCAAATTAACTTTAAAAATATTTTAAGTGTTCCAGTGTCGTAAATTAAATTTATAATCTTTGTCGATTATGTTCGTTGGAGCTATCGGTTGGTTAAAAGCTATTTCTATATAATACCACAAAAAGTTAAAGAATACTTTTTAAATTAGACGTCTGATTTTACGTCGTTTAAGTCATCGAGGAACCTATCCTTGAACAAAAATTGTAGGATCCTGGCTTCTAATATATTTCAATCTCTAGTTTGGAAAAATGTTCACCTATATTGTTGAGATAACCAATAGCTATATAGAGGATAGATTAATAATATTGGCACTTCCCCTTCATAAATGAAAGTAAATTATTAATATTTGTCCGATTTCTTTATTGAATTGATCATGTTGTGTGGCCTTTTTGCACATATTGAACGGATAGAATTATCAAGTGACCATCATAATTGGATTAGGATTAGTTGTCTACTAATTGATTATGATTTGCGTTTCATTATTTCATTTGATTGGCGTTAATTAAATTACTAATTTGACTCGGTTATACAAAGCACAGATGCATAATATATGTATAAATATGTATATATATGAAGGTATATATATGGTAGGTAAGTATATATAATCGGTAAAAAAACATTCGTAAATCGTATAAAAACAGTGTATCATCATAACTATAGTTTTTTTTTGTTCAACCAAATATCTTATCAAAGCAGGCATGACAATATGGCTTATCCTTTTGCTCCTTGAATGTACCCTTGTTCAATTGTTTCAGACAGAAGGCACAAACAAAATGTTCCGGATGGAATTTCTTAAACATGGCCGTTATACAGCGACCAGTGATCGGTTTCGAGCAGCCGGCACATAGTGAACCACGTTTGGCATGATAATGTGTCTCACAGTATGGCAGACCCTCGTGATCGAAAAATGATCCACCCTGGAAGGGTTGTCGACAGTCCTACAAAGAGAAAGAACGAGACGAAGAGTGAGGATGAGAAAATTAGCAAAATTAAATAAGTAAAATTAATTATAAAAAGTACAAGAAATATAACTACGCCATAAACTCGCAATAACACAAATATTCAAGTGTAGCCAGATTTTGGCAATAATAACATCGTATATAAAAATCATAAGTCGAAAAAATACATTTCTGATGATCTATTATAAGCCAAATGGTTTTCTGCAGTCCTCGCCAGCGGCTAATTACGACAATAAATTAGTTGCCACAAAGCATGACCGACTGCAGACTCGAATCCGTGTCCCGGACCCGGACTGAATAGACTCGGGCCGGGCGCAACAAGAATCGAACATACATATCTATGGGAATAGCGACATGATTTGGTTGCGCGAAATTTTACGCCTGACAAGAGAGAATCTTGTTTGAAATTTTCTTTTTTTCAATTAGGTGCTAGAAATGTGCCAAGGCAAAGACAACATTCCACTGTGCACAGTGGTTCTTGTGGGTGGCAATTGAAGATGTCATCGTGATTACGATTGTTCAAAACAACATTGAATTTTATTTTGAATGAGAAATAGTAGATTTGTATCAGAAAAATGTTATATTTGGGTGATATCTAAAAAACGAATAGGGTTCGCCAAAACACTTGGGCGACCATGAATTCTCTTACATGAGTCCTAATGTAACATGAGCATTAGGTTTGGTCCCCAGAAATCCTTGCGTCTGTTAAGATACCCTATTGTATGGTATGGTTCCTACGCTAATAAATATATACAAAAAAAAAAAAAAAAAAAAAAAAAAAAAAAACTAATTGAATACCATTGTTGCTTCGAAGAAAACACAGAAAAGGAATATTATGAAATTTAATTTCTTAAATTTCATTCTAAAAATAAGATTTTTGTTTTTAACTATAAAAACATGATTTAATCAGACTTTTAAAGTTTTTGGAATTATTCTAGTTTTCATTTTTTGAAATCTTTAAGCAAAACAATTTGCAATTCAAATTATACCATTGAGTTTGTCATTGATTTTATTAATAATATTTCAAAGTAATAATAGAATAATGAACTAAAATAATACTACTCCATCAAAAACATTTGTATTCATGTTGTTATAATAACTATATGATATCGTTGTCAATTATACTTCCAAAAATAATAATATTTCGATCAATAACATTATAGACCTCTTTTAAAAAATCCTAAATTAAATTTATAAACTTGGTTGATAAGATTCTCATTAGCACAGAGCCTTTAATCACGTGCTCATCTCTATCCTAGTATAGAATTGTTTTCACACTGGGAAAATTGGTCAATTTAGCCGGCTAATTGAAAAACTGAAGAGAAAAAAAACGGGAATCTATTGAAAACGACATAGAATTTTGTGTTCTTTATGAATTTTGGCAATGTTCTGTCTTTTCTTTTTGGAAAAACATTTCTTTGAACGAAAGAACAAAAAAAGTCTTAAGACAATAACAATTTGCGCACGCTTTTGGCCAATATCCAAGACAACAAAGGAACAAAATGTTTCTTTAAACAAAAAATAATTAAATAATAAGAGAACGTGATATGTTTCGAGCAGCTGTAAGCTTAAAGTAAAAAGTAGAAAAATAAAAGGCAACATGAAAACCCCGAAAACAGAATAAACAACAGGTGCAATGGGTAATCATATTTTTAGTCGCATGTTGTAAATGGGACACTGAAAACAATCGATAATCATCAATTTAAATTTTGAAATGTGGAAACTATGCATATACTATATCCATAAATCCTTATAGAGATTATATATTTAGAAGCAGTAAAATTTATGTTCCAGTTTAAAGCAAAAATTATTGTGGGAACGAGATAGAAGGATTAATAAATCTATTTCGAGCAATTAAGTTAAATGAATGTACAATTTATCTTTATACCCTGTAACTAAATGGGTACATCAACTAAGAAACATTTGATAATATAAAAATCTACAACCAGTAATAGAATCAATAAAAAACCTCGAAAAAAACGCTTTTAAACTTTAATCTCCTGTTTTAGTATTTTACTACTCTTTTAGTGTTCAACTACTTTTTTAGTACTCTAAATTTACCGTCTTTTGAGGCAAGCAAATGTTTATATTGACTTTTTTACGCATTATCTTGATCTAATATTTGAGTTGCGAAATGTACAAGGAAAAACTCAATGCCTTTTGCCAGGTCTATTTGAATTGTAGATCCATATATACATAATTATAGTGCCACGCCCTCGAAATTAGCGATAAAATGTGGGCTTCCTGTATAAATTTCCATATCTTAGATATAATTGTCAAACAAATTAAGCGAAAAAGAAATTGTCTCTAATGAAGTTATAAATACAATGTTGGCTGATAGAGGGCGCCATTGAATAAAAACAAGAGAAGAATATAAAATAAGTGTTAATTTATAAAAGTTTAGTGTTAAATACACTATAGCAAGTAAACTTTTACTTGTTACTGGGTACATTTCACATTTAGCTTTTTGACTTAACGAATGTTTCTATATAAACATATTGAAAGTCCTTAGATCATTTACGAAAATAGTTTTTCATTGCGTGTTTTTCTTTTTTTTTTGCTGTTGGAAATCTAACTCTTGCTAACAATATTGTAATTCGTTTATTTATAAAAACAACAACAACCGCAATAATGTATACAACAAGAACAAGTTGAAGGTCAAAACACAAGTCAAGGTAAGACCTTGACCTTAGTTTTGTCAAAATTGTACTTGTTGTGTTTTTCTCTCTTTTTTTTTTTTTTGGTTGTTGTATGTTTTGAGTTTATTTATTTTTTTTAAGTTTTTTTTTTTTTAATATTTAATTATTTAAATTTTATTTACAAAAACAAATTACAATATTGTTTTAAAGATTAAATTTAAAAGTGTACCTAAAAACTTAACCTAAAAGCAAAACATTTCATAGAAAAAAAGTTCAACATGTCAAAATAGGGGGCGGACAAAAGGGGAGGGGCAAAAAGACCATCATCTCATCATTTTTTTTTTAAGGGGGGGGGGGGGGGAACATTTATCACTGACGGCTCTAGCCGGACCTATTCATAAGTGGAGGTCCGGTCCAGCGTGCCAGCCAGGAAAAAATGCCTTCTCCCTGAAACAACAAAATAAAAAATTTGGGTCGTAGAGGGGGATATATTTGTTGTTGTTTTTGTTGGAAATAGACAGAACAGCTGCCGTGCTGCTGCTACTTCTAGCGATGCTGCTGCTGCTGCTGCGTCTGGTTCTGCTGGTGATCATGATGACGATGATGATGATAAAGAATAAAAAGTGGCACGCCGCAAAAAACTGGGAGCCCCACTGACAGATACAAAAATGTATCTAGCTAAAGGCTATTTTCGTTGTCTATGCTGAACTTCAACAAAGATGATGAATAAAAAATTAGAAAGAGCATTGAAAGAATTAAGAATTGATATATTACTGAAAT
Source organism: Drosophila emarginata (assembly GCA_037075365.1). NCBI lineage: Eukaryota > Metazoa > Arthropoda > Insecta > Diptera > Drosophilidae > Drosophila > Drosophila emarginata. Next base: position 1,844,610 of record JBAMCD010000012.1, read on the forward strand.
GTAATATATGTATAATTTCTATATTCTTTGTTTTCATTTGTGCCTTCTTTTTATTCTTCCTCATCAACGCCCACACATTGTGGACAGACTGGTTTACCCTCCATGGCATAGAAGGATTTACCGCGTACGGCCTTCTTGCAGTCCTATATGTATATATATATTTTGATATATATATATATATTGATAATAATAGATGATATAGATCAATTGTTGTATATATGATAGCAAAGAGAACTTACCCTGCAGACAAAGCAATCGGGATGCCATTGCGAGTTAAGGGCCGAAATATAATTCTCCATTATGGCCCGATTACAGCCATTGCATTTTGGTGCAAACATCTCAAAGTAATCATTGCGGCAATATGGTTTACCATCACGCTCATGGAAGCCCTCCTCGCCAAATTGCTGGCCACATTGGGCACAGAAAAAGTGTTCCGTATGCCAGGTCTTATCCAGAGCAGTTACACACTTATCCAATATGGCACCATTGCAATAGGCACAACGTGGACTGAATAGATTATGATAGTCCGGTTCACAATAGGGGAAGCCATCGCGTTCAAAAAAGTTACGTGTACCCAATTCCTGCTGGCAATGATTGCAAGTGAAATGCTCCGGATGCCAGGTTTTGCCCAATGCGGTGATCACTTGACCGACAATTGGTTTCTCGCATGCATTGCAGCAGCCCTTCTGTACAGTATTAACACCTTGACGACTCATATTGGCCTGTAAATTGCCTAGCATAGAATCCAATTGATCCTCGCGATTATCCTCTTCGACGATGGTCGTCTCTTCGATGGTTTGGGTTAAATGTGCCTGCTGTGTGCCTTTATTGGGATGAGCGTAATCGGTTACGGTCTGATGGTGTATGGTGGCAGAATGTTGGCTTGGATACTGAGTACCGTTGCTACTCCCGTTGGTGACCTGTAAAATAACAAGCGTTCGTTTTTATATCATTTGTTTTTTCCAAAGTTAATTAAGCAAATTTCTTTGCTCTAGGTTTTTATTTTTTTATTTTTTTGGATCTTCCTACTTTGGTGATGTCTCTGCAACGACTGAATAAAATGTTATGCCAGTGCTAGCAGAAAAACTTTTGCTTTTAGCCGACACGAGAAAAAAAAGAAAAGGAAAACACATACACAGACACAAAATTTTCTTTCAACGGCAACAACAACAACAAATTTGTTCAATTTCTTCTTCTTGGTTTTGGGGCAGATTCTCCTGCTTCGTTGCGCACGACGCTCTTCCACACATACGTTGACGTAGTTCTTGTTCATTGCCAAAAATACGATATGTTGAACAGAAGAGGATGGGTGAGTCGGTTGGGGGAGGATAATGTAGCGGATGGATGGATGGATGGATGGATGGTTGGGTGTGGGAGGGGTGTGTATGTATGTGTGTGTGTGTGTGTGTGTACCGATCTTGTCTTCTTTGTGCGAGTTTCCATTTCAATATTTTTCTTTCATAAACTTTTGCATTTTAGCTTTTTATATTGGATATACATACATATATTAGTGTGTGTGTGTGTGTATGTGTGTGTGTGTCTGTTTATCTACCAAGAACTAACTAAGTAGAAGCCTAATTGAGCATCATTTTTGTGCTTATCATCGGTGTCGGATCAGCGAAATCAATATCCATTTATGGGGCTAAAAATGAATATCGTAATTTTGAAGATATTTACGTAAAGTATAAACGATAACAGAAGATGAGTCTAAAAAACAATTTAACTTGAAGTGGATAAATATAAAAGAAGGAAGTATCGAATAATCATAAAATATTCAACAAAGTTTCAATCCTAGATTATATAATTCTATTTAATTATCTGACCAGACAGACACACTCAAATCTTGTTTGCATAATTAGCACAACCTTCTGATAGTAAAGAACTGGAAAGAATATTTATTTTTGAAATAGAACTTTCAGAAAAACATATTTCCAGCCTCAAAAGGTAGCAAAATAATATGAGAATTCCCAAGCACATCTCAATATTTCCTCTAAAAATGTTTACCGTTTTGACAATGTAATAAATATTAATTACGCAGATCGTATAATCTAACCGATAGTCAATTTTTGCCAAAAAAAAAAGGAGCCAATTTACAATCTGAACTGATCAAATACAGTTATAAGAGTAATTATTGTTTTTTACGTGATTAAAATCTAGAGACTATATACAAATAAAATAGATATAACAGTGGGATAAAATTACCTATAAATAATTTTTAAAATAGAGTTTATAAACACCCAAAAAAAGATCGTAAACCTCTCAGCCAGGGATTTTTAAATATTTTGAAAAGTTCTTCTATTCAAAGAAATAACAAACAAAAAGTCTTAATTTCACATAAAAACATTTTCAAATGTAAACAAAAATTTGAATTTAATTTAAAACATTGGCAAAAGCTGGTTATCGGTTAAATACTGTTATCGACTTTTGTGCACGGGAATATGCACATATCGAAGATCTTTTTTTTGCACCATCTTGAATCCATAGCTCAATCAACAAGTCAGCAGACAAACACAAGAAACTGGCATTAATTATATACATATGTACTATCAATTTTTATCGATTTATATAAGAACAATTTCTAAATATACATTAGTTAATCTTTTGCCTTAATTTCGCTCCTGATTTTTTTTAAATCATAGCAATTGCCATTGGGCGTTTAGCGTTGTCTATTTTAAGATCTCAGATTCGTATACAAATAATGAAAATTCAAAAACGTCGTTTTGGTTAGACTATAATAAAATTGGATGCCAACCGGGTGGCCAAACAGGATTTCCCCATAAAAACCTGATGGCACACGCTAAAAGATGCAATCTGAAAGATTGAAGAATTTCGGGACCAAGGGAAAGCTAAAGTCGGAAAGAAGAGAAAATCTCGTTGAATGAAAATGGTAAAGAATCTTGGGGTATAGTAGATTGCCAATTGAGATTGGCAATGAAAGATCATAAATGTATAATATAAACACTGACACACACACGCAATGATATATACATATATACATATGTACACATATATGTATGTATATATCTGTATATATTTATATATATTTAGTTATAGAAATGAAGGAAAATATAAAAAACGTGTTCAAAAATAGCCATGCAAATGATTTGCAATGTTGAAAAACTATAGTAGCAAAAATGGACTCTATGTGGAGAAATGTGTTGACAAGGAGAGGAAGTGGGTGGATGGGGTATTGGTGGTAGCATGAAGAAGAAGGGGGGGGCGAGAGAGAGAGAGGGAGGGCGGAGGCGTTAACTGTCTCTCCATTTGTCCGTCTGTCTGCCCACGTCTTATGGGCTAAACAAAATCCGAGGTGCCGTGTGCAATATTGTTTATATACGAAATATATTTTCAATTTTCTACTTTTGTTTTTTTTTTTTTTTTTTTTGCTTCATTTGTTGGACTGAGTGAGAGGGAGAGAAGGCGGCGGTGGAAAGAATGAGTGAGTGGCAAATACAGGGGAGGAGCGGGTGGTGTTGGTTGGCAAAGCCTATTTCATTTTCATATTTATCATATCAACAAAAGTCACGGACACGCCTTGTCCGTCCGGTTGAGAATTGAAAATGATATTAAATAATTAACAGACAGAGAATTGCCTTCACATGTATATATATACATATACATAATTATGTGTGTATAAATGTTTATAAATTTTTATATATATGTATATACATATGTATATTTATATATATCGTATTATTCGTCAATGACATTGAATTGCAGTTTTCTAGACTTATCTCACCTCTCTCTCTCTCACTCTCTGTCTCTTTCTGTCTACTTCTTCATTTCTCCTTCCTAATCTTGCTTGATTGCATTATGAGCTAATTTTATCTGTTTGTTGGGTTGACCATCGAAATGATGCCAAAAATGAAAAATTTCAACTAGTAATTAATATTTAATTAATTTGATTTTGAATATCCAAGTGACAGAATCCCATAAAATATTACGAATTGTTAAAATACTTTGTGGGAATTGTTAAAATATTAGCAAGAATTTTTGAAATGTAATATGCAAATGTGAAGAATTTTTTCAAAATTGCTTTAGAAATGGGGAACAAGTCCAAGTCGAAATCAGATTATTCAGATTGCTTTTATTTATACATTTATTAGTTAATTTTATTATTTATCCCAAGCAGTTGCGACTATATTTATTATTTGATTTATTATGTATTACTGAACCCAAAACATCTTAATTTTTAGTCGATTTTGAAAAGTTTTAAATAATAAGTTTTAAGTAATATTCATTTATCATATATAGATACAAATTATATTAATATTCTTTAAAAAACCTTTTTGCGTTTTACCGATCAGATTATATATCTTTTATAGCGCCTAATTTTAATGTGGACAATTTGTTAAAATTACTATACACCTTTCACATTTTTATAACTGTATAAAAAATATGGTATACATTTTAGAATTTAATATTATGTGACAGACATAATTTAAATTCAAATAAATTTGCTTTAAAGTTTTTATTTTATATTATGTCAAAGAAGATTATCTTGCAATTTATCTTTTTGACAAATCGTTTTTGATATATTTATATTCATCCTGATGTTAGATCTTCAAAAACATTTATAAAAATATTTGATTTGTCTTTATAACAATTGTCATTCTATTATTTATTAAAGCCTTTCTTTGATTATATTACTATATCATATAAGTTCCATAGAAATCCATTCTCATAAAGTGATGAATACAAAAATACATAAAAAGAAACCCATAAGAACAATCTACTAAAATTCTTATTAAGAACTCTTCAAAAATAACCCAAATAAATCAATCACTTTAATGGTGGAATTTTCATTTCACAGAATTTCCACTTTGTTTACTTTATTTTCATATGGAAATTAACCCACACTTCATTTTTATTTCATTTAAAATATTTTAATTGATGACTTCCATTTGCAGTCAACCATTCAAGGACACGAAATGCCATTCTGTTAAATGTACTCCAACTGCAGCCCCTGTCCCAGCCTTGACCCAATATGGAAAAAATGAAAGGAAAACAAAAATATATATGTACATATGCACATACATACATATAAAATCTGTCTGTACAGAATTTGTATATGAAAGAAGCGCGTGCTCGTCCCAATAAATACAAACAATTTGCAAAAAGAAATTTGCGGTAAGTAATTGACGAAGCCGTATTTGAAATACCCTTTCAAAGTAGATATAGAATTTGAAGTTTATAAAGAAACAAGTAATTTTATACAATAATAAAATGAAGCAACTCCGACAGAGTATTTCAATTCAACAGCCTATAAATAAGTGAGGATATTATAATTCATACACCAAATGTACGGCATTTTTCGTCCTCGAGATATATCCAAACAATAGAAGTAACTAGGTTAATATCAACCAATTGAAATGAGATAAAATTTCTGATAATATACCTTAAGTGATGTATAATATTTGCTTTGTGTTCAGGAATTAAGAAAAAATATATAGTAAAAGTGAGAAATAAAGTGGATCTGGTCTATACGAAGTCTTTTATAGAAATATTCGAGCTATTAACTTTATACAAAAAAACCAGGATATCAAAAACTCTGGCAAATACTGTTAATTCACGTCTAAATTTCCGATATTTCTATTTTTACAGCTCCTATACGAGCAGAGTTTATCTGTTATGTGGAATCTTATTGAGACATATAGACTTATTAGCGTAAGCTGCTAAAAATCCAGATATAAATAGATATACATATATACAGATAATAATATATTAGACATAAGATCATATCTATTTTGATATATACCAAGAAAAATGATTACAATTATATATGATAATCGTATATATTTTGTATATTAAACATTTTATAATAATATTTTAAAAAGTTCTCCATATAAAGAATTAATTTCAAAGAATACAGCTTTTTCGTTCCATTTTCAGTATTAACAATACATCATATCGATGCTATACATTTACGATGAATACATTATGGAAAGTTCGAGTGTATATATAAATTTACAAGAGTCTTTTCTACATATCAAAGTTAATATACCCTTCCATTACCACCACACATGGGGGTATAGGGTCTAAAGTCACAATGCAGAGCACATCTGTTGAAATATATCATTTATGATCATGAGTTTGTGGTAACGAGTGTCCGAAATGTTCTAAAAACAACTGTCAGACATAGAGACAAAAAATAAACAAAGAAACACGGAGGGAGAGAGAGAGAGAGAGATGAAAATTATATTCTTTAATTCAAGCTAAGCGATAGAAACGGAAATGCATGCAAATAAGGCAAATGTTTTGTTTACTCAACAATTGATTGATACTTTAATGAAACGAATCAGCCACCGATTGATATAACTATATCTGCATGTGAGCAGAGAGAGGAGATTGGTTAAAGAAGATGGGGAGAAAGGGGGGCCCGCCCGGATCTAATCTTATATTTTAGCGCCGTGTGCAATAAATTGCGGAAAGCTGTGACACGATATAATTATAGCACTCCCATAATCACCGATCATTAAGCAAAGTTGAAATTTATGAATCTAATAAAAATGTCCACCTTCAATTCACGTTTGCATATGTCAAAGTCAAGAGCTTTTGATGGGTCTCTGACACTCGTTATTATATGGCCACTAAGGGCATATACATATCTATCCATAGGTAACTGCGAATATTTCAGGGCAGAGAGAGGGGAGATGTTAGACAGAGAATGAAAGATATATTTTCTGTAGATATGCTTGAGCGACATGCGTCACTCGAATGGATATGATAAATATGTTGATTTTATGGTTTTTATAACCAACAGAACACATTTATATACACGAATTTGTATGTATGTATGAACTTATATATATGTATGTACATATATACAATCTTGTTAGATTGTTGGGGTGTTGTTTAAATGCTAAAAATACCAAATAGTCTCAAATTGATGAAAAGAAGGAAGCCTTTTGGCATCGTCTGAACCGTATGCAATTTTCATTTTGACGCCAGGGAAAGCAAGCGTAACGCTCAGACAGGTGAAAAAGTGAAAACATTTGGCTTTGATCATTAAAATAAGCAAAGAGCAACAATAAATGAAAGTATTTCAATAATAGGTAGATTGAAAGCCATATAGAAAACATTTTTAGTCTTTAAATTTTTTAATCGGGAATGCACAACTGATTGAAAGAATTTTTAGTATAGAAACTTTTGGATTGAATTTGAATTTTTTGGTTATTGAAGTTACAAATTGTTTGTAAACAAAGTACATACATATCTTTAATATTAACAACTACAGCCAAATATATTTTTATAAAACACAATGAAATATTATTTTACTGAGAAAGTAAAGGACAATTTGTTATATCTAAAGTCGTTCTTTAACTACTTTAGTGAATTCAATAGACTATACTTTTTTGTTTTAAAAAAACACTGAACCAACTCCATTCATTCGTAAACCGCCTATCCCATAATCCTTGCCTTTTTCTCTTTATCTTTCAAATTTTCCCTCCAGTACATTCTAAATGGGACCAACTCTATAAGAGAATTTAGCCTAACCTGCTCTAGCCTTAACCACTCTATCAGAATAAAATTTATTTCCTATACCTTTTCTATAATATAAAAGAACACTTAAAAGTTATTAAATGCAACATAAGTAAAGGTTTTAGCCATCGGAATTAAGGCTCTTTGCTACACTGCTACAAAATATCTAGGGAAAAAAATTTGTGTCCATTTGTTTGCATAAATATATGTATGTATAACGTATATATATATATATATATATATGTATACGATTTTAAAAGCAAGAACAATCTACATATTTATATTTGTATAAACTTTGAATTTCTATGACACATTGTTAAACAAAAATTGCTTTAAACTGTAACCTTGTAGTCGTAAAAAAAAAATAACCAAAAAAGAACTCCTAAAAAAGTTTATCTGTTGTTTTCTTAATTGACATCTATTAAATGTTTAAGTGTAAACCAAATAAAAGCATTTGTTGCCAAAAAAAAGGCCAAAAAAGGAAACCGGTAAATTATTTCCGAGTGCTGATCTAGTAATAAGAATACCCTACTAAAGAGTAGTTAATTTTGTATTCTAAGACTGACTAACAGTAGAAGCAATTAAGAAATTTAAATTTTTTGAATAGTCTTAGAAATGACGGGGTTTTTCTTAATTATTATTTTAAATTAGAATATGTGAAATTTGTTTTTCTTTGTTACTATGTATTTTTTATTTCACACAATTAGTTATCGGGACAATTGCTAGTTTCCTAATTCTATATTAATGTTCTTTGACTAATACTTTGAATAGATATTTTATAATTAATATTTTGTATAAACAGTGAATCTAAAATCAATTTCTTATAGTGTATAATTCTAATCAATGCCCAATATTCAGTTTAGATGTGCTGATTTTATAAATTATAATAATAAAATAAATAAATAAATAATAAAATAAATAAATAAATAATAAAATAATTCAATTTGTAATCTTTTTAAAAGACTGTCTAGTTATGTAAGTAAAAGAGTTAAAATCTATTAAAAATGAAATTGTGTAACATTAAGAAATCGCTTTGGAAGCATATACGATCTGAGTAGATTAGCATCTTTCATCTCTAGTTATAACAAAATTGTAATAATTGTCTGATAGAGAATTTTTTGAAATCCAAATCCTAACCTTTACAATAGCTATCTCATTATCTTATCAAAAAATTCCTCTGTAGATATACACATAAACTTACCCTAAAGTCCGATAATGAAGCCATTAAATCATCCAATTCCTTGGTAGCTTGCGATGTACTATGTGTCTGATGTTGATTAATTGAGGGGGGAACTGCTTGATTCGGTGTATATGAATCTTTCTGCTGTACAATCTGTTCCTCAACTGTGCCAACTGCAACAAAATAAATAATACGTTAATCGTTTAGTTAAGAAGAGAATGACAATACATATATATAAATATCTATGTAAATACCTGGACCATCGGGTCCTGTTAGCTTTTCCGTCTTTGTTTCACGTACAGTAATGGTGACATGACGTCCAGGTGTGGGTGATTTATGGCCAGATCTAGAGTAAGACAAAATGGATGGATGAGCAAACAATCTCATTTTATAGCGTAAATTTGAATAATCTTACCCATTGGGTATGGCATAGATGTGGGCATTATCCAATTCGCTTAAAAGACTGTCCATAGTGGGACGTTCTTCGACAGTGGCATAGCTATTGAAGGTATTATATTTCGAGACTGGATTGCTATAATTGACAGGAACCTCAATATCTGCAATGATATCATTATTTTAGTAATAGAACTTTGGTCATGCTTTTATCTAAATACCCTACCTTTCTTTTCGGCACCATTGTTGTAGCGAGCATTTTGCAAATCTTGCAACAGTGAGTCCAATTCTGACAATCCAGAGGCATTCTGCTGCGTTGATGGGCCATTATTGAAGCCAACAACTTTGCGTGGCAGTGAACCCTGATGATTCTGATTTTGATAGCCATTAGAAGAGCCATTAAATTCGCCAGCTGTGGGTGATCGTGTCTCTACACTATAATGTTCCTGATACTGTATAAGAGAGAGAGAGAGAGAGAAACATATGTAAATAGTTAATTACTTTGTATTTTTTTCTAACTCTTATTTTACTTACCACCTGAGGTTGGGCCTTGCCACGCAGACTGCCATAACCGGGAGTATTATCCACATATTGTTGCTGTTGCTGCTGTTGTTGTTGTTGTTGTTGCGTATGAATTTGCTTGGGCTGAACTGTGCCATATTGAGGCTGTTGTTGACCCGGCACACTATTCTGCAAATCAGCTAGGAGAGCATCTGCAATACAAGTAATAAAAATAAATCAGATTAAATAATATTTCATTTTCTTTCTTTCTTTTGAGCTACCCAAATTGTCGTAATCGCCGTAAGTTGCCATCACAACGATCTAATATATACACCTTACACTGCAGGTGTGACGCATAACTAAACTAAATGGGGATACCAATAAGAGTTTTCATTTTGCGGCATATCTTAGCAGCAAGTTGAATAAAATCAAAAGTTTTAGATAAGAGTGTCAACCTCTTTGTTTGTCTGTGTGGGTTATCTCGAAACAAAAATACAAACTTGAAAAGTCTTTCACAGTTAAATGATATTTATTTTGGGTTTGTGTCTAGGTACTGAAAGCTTCTTTTTAGAAGAGTTTTAAAGATTTCAGTTAGAGAAAGTTGTTTGAAAAATAGATATACATATTTTCAATATTTAAGGTCTGTTGCTCAGTACTCAACTTAATTAAAATTTATTAACAAAGTTTAAAGTTCTTAAACTCTGCAATACCAATTTCAAATATAAATTATAGTTAGCGCACTGTTTAGTTTTTTAAAATATATCATAAGACTTCTAGAAAGGTCTACTATGTATTTTATAAAAATTCCTATAGACCAACTATCTTGTTAGGTGTGAAAAATCAAAACTAATTAAAAATTTATACTGTTCTTCTTCAAAACTATTGTAGATATAAGAAGAATGTGTGATTAATTTTCAAGTGCACATTGAATCTTCTTATATAACTCCCATAAACACATAAATATGTATATTTCTATGTTTACACTAAATATTAGAACTAACTAGTGATTTAACAAAAAATTTGTTTATCTGTTAAGATATTCAACTGGTGTTAGTTCATAGTCATTTACATAATTCCAACGTATTTTAAGTATTTAAGTGATTCCAGACGAATGATTCAATTCTCTATTCCAATATTCCACTACTTTTTGAAGTTCATTGTCATAGGTAATGTTAATTTTTTACCTATGCCCCACGTTGGCCGCTAACATGAATGAATGAATTTCTTTTAATTTCAACTGAAAAATAATTTATTCTTTTTGCGATAATCCATTATTTTTAACCCTTCATTGTTATTTTATCATGTATTTTATCAGTCGCTTTTACTCTATTAATTTCACTAAAGCCCCACGTTGGCCGCCAACATAAATGAATGAATTTCTTTTAATTTCAACTTGACCTCAAATGGTTAATCAATGACTTTATTGAATCGTTCAACCCACACATAAATCAATGGCATAGTATATAAAACTTACCCAAACGTCTCTCAAACGCGCCCACCTTAAAGCAATCATTTAGGGGCGTACTGTGAAACGACGATGATATCAGTTTTGAAGACATTTCTCAGCTACAGAACAAATATGGCCAAAATCGAAGACTTTGCGTTTCTGCAAACACTATAAACGGTAGTTCAAGTAAATGTTTGAGCCACAACAGCCAATCAACAAACACAACAGAGAACCGAAACATTAGTTGCCAACCGATTGACCAAAAAAAAAATATAAAACACCAAAAAAAATATATATATACATATTGTATATGTATATAAATGAAAACTCAATCGATCCACCTACACATCAAGTACCCAAAGTGGCCATAGACAACGTTAACGACCGTAGACCAACATCTACACACATTTTTTGATTTGAAATTTTCGTGGGACGAGAACTTGTTCAGCAAACTCGAATAAAAATAAAAATACAAAACAAAAAAAAAATAGAAATGAACGAAAAATCGCACCAGGGCATGAAATAACGCATATACATACAGTGCCGCTCAACTGAATAGGTTTGAAAATTATTTGTTCTATTTTTTCTTCTCTGTTTGTTCCTATGACATTTTTTTTCATCTTTCTTTTTTGTATAGATCCTTTATTTGTTTACTAATAATATGACAAAAAAATATAACGGGTTCTATACAACGGTAAATCAGAATTTTGCTTTCTTCGTGAAATTCGATAAATGTATGGTTTATTTTTGGCTCATCTGATTAGGTTTGACAACTTTGACTTCACTTTTTGATTGACTGCGTGATTGAAAACAGATAATTTCTTTGGTCTACTTAAATTTAAAGTAATTGCCACCATTTCTTTTTAATATGGGTCGGGGAAAATCTTTAACCGATTTTAGAAAGGGTCAAATTAAAGGCTATATTGAATCTGGCCTAAAACATCATGAAAAAGCAAAGAAGATTGGTCGAAGTCAAAACGTTGTATGCAATTTTCTTCATAATGAGGCAGATTACGGGAAAAAAATGAAAGGAGGAAAAAAATATGCTTTAACGGTGTCAGGGAGGCAACGAATCCTTCGTACTGCTTCGAATTCCCACCTCTCTGCCAGTAAAATCAGGGATAAATGCGGTGTAAATGCTTGTTTGCCAACGTTAAAAAGAGTTATTCGGAGTGCTAAATACTTAAAGAGATTAAAAATAAAAAAAAACCTCATCTCAATGATACACGGAAGAAAGCACGACTTCGATTTGCGCGGGATCATATGACGTAGAACAAGGAGTGGAAGGCTGTAGTCTTCTCTGACGAAAAGAAGTTAAATTTCGACGGGCCGGATGGCTACAACTACTATTTTCATGATATTCGAAAAGACGAATGCTTTTTGAGTCGTCATGACTCCTGCGCAGGAGGCGTAATGGTTTGGGGAGCCATATCGTTTTATGTAACTTGCGAGCTGCAGTTTGTTTCCTTAAAGATGAACGCAAATGTCTACAAGACTGTGCTCCAAAAGGCTTTTCCCCAGTTTTCCGAAGTTTTTGGACATATTCCTTGGACTTTCCAACAAGACAACGCCGCCATCCATTTATCCCGGGTTACAAAACAGTGGATTAAGGACCAGAGTGTCAACTTGCTCGACTGACCGCCGTACTCCCCAGACATAAATATTATCGAGAACATTTGGGGACTTTTGTCCAGAAGAGTGTATGAAGGGGGAAGACAATTTCAAGACTCGGCGACCTTGGTTGAAGCGATTAAAGAAGCCTGGTCAACAATTTCACTGAGTGAAATTGAAAAATATAACGATTCCTTATCAACTTGAATTTTTGAAATAATTATGAATATGGGTGGTCATACCAAATGCTAAATAATGCAGAAATAGTGTATTCTATTATTTAAGTTACCAAGTGCCATAAAATATTACTGTGAATCATTATTTTGTAAAGTTTTGGTAGTCAAACCTATTCAGTTGAGCCAAAAATAATGTACATTTTTTGCTATGTTTTCGAAAATATAATAAAAAAAATATAAAAACCAAACCAAAAAAAAAAAAACTTTTGTATTTTATAAATAATTGACCGTTTTACTTAACAAAATTTGTTTGGTTGAAATCGGAGTGCTCGTTATGAAGATATTACGTTCGAAGTCTAAAAAAGAAGTCAAACCTATTCAGTTGAGCGGCACTGTATGTATATGATATAATATTTTCATATATATACACACATAAATACATACATATTTATATATGTAGTATGTGTATAGACAATATATTTGATCAAATTAATACTATTTGCATTTCGTTTTTGTTGGCTTTAATTTGGCTAGAAGCAAGTAACAACAAAAACAATAACAACAAGAGTAAGGGCGTGGCTGTTTGGAACGTTAAATGATGGTATAACATGACATGCTGAATAATCAAAAGAGTAGGGGATTATATTAAGAACGGATAAAACCGCTGTTATATGATAAATATGAGCTTTAAGTACACTTTACGCTTATTTGAAAGAAGCCGAAACTAGCGAAGACATATGTACATATAAGAGAAATCACGATTATTTAAATATATAAACTGTTTATAAAAAACATATAGTTCGTTTTATTAATTTAATTTGTTGGTACTATACCGATTTAAATCACTATATAATAGATATAGATTTAAAGGTGAAATACAAAACAGAATACGAGACTCAATTGTGTCGAATGAAACTGACTTATCTTTAGAACTTGATATTATATTTAAACTTGATCGATACTCTAATAATATACTTTAATACGACATACCTTACCATTGAAGAAGATCAGAAAATTATAATAGTTTCAAGTAAGACAATATCTTTTATATAGGAAAAAAAATAGATCAAGAACAATATTGCAGCCCTTTTTTAGCCTTTAATTTGTGACAATCTTTGGCTTCTTAAGTGCCTCAAATCTAAATCAAATTTAATTATTTCACTCACGATAATCACGTTCATCTCTAAGAATAATAACGTTCTCAAAACCTTCAGATCATTGTCACATTTCATTGAAAATGTACACATATTCTATGATATCTTCGGCAACTGTCAATTTATCATCACTTAGCGGAAATCCATTTAGACCCTCCCAAAAGTCAAACACTAAAATAAAACATGACAGCCAACGATTAAGACATCAAAATCAAAAAAAGAGCAAACAAAAAAAAAAACTAGAAGGATGGGCTAACTTCGGCCGTGCCGAAGTTCGTATACCCTTGCAAACTATCTTTTTGATTTATATATAATTTGCCGGAATTATAAGGAAGTATATAAAACCCATCAAATATAAATTTGATGTCCGTGTCATAAAAAAAAAACAAATTTTTTTTCCCCGATTGTTCCTATGACAGCTATAGCATATAGTCGACCGATTCTGATAAAACTTAAAAGATATATTTCTTTTTATATAAAATTGTCAAATAACAAATTTCGTGACGATTGCTTCAAAAACATCGAAGTTATTGATCAAAAACTAAATTTTTGACTGATCGTTCCTATGGGAGCTGTATGATATAGTCGACCGATTCTGATGAAATTTGGTGTATGTGTTGAGGATTATATAAAACTCATAAATACCAAATTTAGTGACATTCGATTGAAAAACAACAGAGTTATTGATGGTAAACCCTATTCTTGGCCGATCGTTCCTATGGGAGCTATATGATATAGTCGACCGATTCTGATGAAACTTGGTATATATGTTGGGTATTATATAAAACTCACAAACACCAAATTTAGTGACATTCGATTAAGAAACAACTGAGTTATTGATGTTAAACCTTATTCCTGATCGATCGTTCCTATGGCAGCTATATGATATAGTCATCCGATCGGGATGATTCCGAGATATACAATGCCTGCAGCAAAAAGAAGCCTAGGTGCAAAATTTCAGCTCTGTAGCTCCAAGGGTCTCGGAGGAGATTGCGTTGATCCAGACAGACGGACGGACGGACAGACGGACAGACGGACATGGCTATATCAACTCAGCTCATCATGCTGATCAAGAATATATATACTTTATATAGTCGGAGATGCTTCCTTCTATGCGTTGCAAACTTCTGACCAAAATTAATATACACTTTGCAAGTGTATAAAAAGAAACCAAAAATAAAGTAAATAAATTCAATAAAATTTAAGAAGCTGCCAAAAAAAAATGCAACAATAGACAACAATTAATTGTTAAGTTTTACAAAAGAAAAACCATCGTAATATTAACAATAATAAAACCTTCAAATGAAATTAGAATTACAATGAAATATGTCCAATAACAAGAACTTTTTAAATTATAATAAAAATAATTGGCCTAGAATTATTCTTGTGTACGTAAAGTGCCCTTTTAATCATTTTTAATGTTAAATTCAGCATAAGTAATTGGCTTAAAGTTTGCATTAAGAAATTAAAAATATTCTATATCTTATGACTTAAGAAAAAAGATAATTATTGGGATCCAGCTCTATAAAAGTTTAATTTATGATCAAAAAAACAGTTTAGCCTAAAAAAGGTCTAATGGAAAGCTTCGAAAATATTTCTTAAACGAGAAGTTAAATCCATCACAAATTTGCAGTATTATTAAACTTAAAATTTTCTATTATTCTATTCTTTTTAAGGTTTTTCATTTCACAAAGACTTTCTATCTATTTATTTACGATTATATCCTCCTTAATAGTTCTTGGCAGCTTTGACATTTGGCGCCTCAGAAAGTTCAAAAGTTGACAGGGACCCACACCATTTCTCCCCGGCAAGATACAACAAAGACAAAGATCCACCTGTATCTGGGCCAATGCCAAATGAGAGATAGTGAGATTTATCATGAAAGAAAGAGAGAAACAAATGAGAGTTGACATTCTCATTGAGTGAAAAATCCTCACATTTGAGTTATATAAAAGGAAAAACTCATATGCGAAAAAGGTGTGACGCGATTTTCCTTGCCTTTTTTTGACAGCAAATTTATAACGAACGTCTAATAAAACGGACGCCAAAAGAGCACCAAAAGGCAAAAGATCTATATTTAACATGATTTTTCATTATTGAAATTTTGCAATATTCCTTCAACTTTATGTATGTATATATGGCATAGTATAGCATAGTTTGGTGT
This sequence comes from Drosophila emarginata, assembly GCA_037075365.1. Lineage (NCBI taxonomy): Eukaryota > Metazoa > Arthropoda > Insecta > Diptera > Drosophilidae > Drosophila > Drosophila emarginata. Next base: position 1,860,718 of record JBAMCD010000012.1, read on the forward strand.
GAGCCTTAGGGATGTTCGAACATGTGGTTGGTTGGATGTCTGAATGATCTACCATATGGTTGAGTTAAATACAAATCAAATACTAAAAATAGATCGGGGCAGGGTTATCAGAAACAAGAACATCTTCGTCATGCTTCACTGGGTCAACGTCAAGAATACAGAATTCATGAATTATGTATGGAGCGTTGTGCACACAACACACTATTTTCGATGGGGGAAAAAAAACGGAAATAAATTTCATACATATATCAAAAACGGCATAAATGATGTGAAAGAGATAAAGATTATAGAGCCAAAGAGAGGGAATGAAAGAGAAGTTTCACAAGATCTTAATTTATGAATGAAATTAAAAAAAATATGATTTACGCTTCTGGAAGATTTCCGGTTTTGAATAAAATAAAATTGGTATATTTAAAAAAAATTAATGTATGTATAGATATATTTATAAATGCATTAATATTTAACGTTAAATATTTAACTGTTGGATTTAATTCAATTTTAATCTCAATATAATATCGTTCAATAATATGAGATTATTTATAAAAGTATTTTCATTGGAAACTGAGAAAGAGGGTGATATCTTTTATTATTCTATTTTATTCAAATATACATATATATGAAAATATGTTCATTATCTTAAAAATGTTTTGTTTTTTTTAAATATAGTTCATTTAGCATTAGCTTAAATATTGTATATAGCCTTAAAACCGACAAAAGTAGATTCGACCGTTTCTCCAAGCCAAAAATATATATTACTTCTATAGATATCTGACCAATACAGTTTTTCAAGTATTGCCCACAGTCTTTAGACAATATTATTATAGTAGAAACAAATTTGTTTTTTTTACGAATTGTACTATACACATATAATATATATTTAAAACTTCCATTAAAAACTGTGCTCTTCGAATGATTTTTCTTTGAGTGTAAATTTACAGATTTTATTTCAGCTGACATAACTGCATATGATTAAACATTTTAGAAACACAATTCCGGTATCAGTTTCGATACCACACCCACATTTCGATACAACGAAAAATTGATTGAAAAGTTGTTAAGTTTATCAGACGCCTGTAATATAGATAGAAACTGTCAACGAAATGGATCATTTTAATAACTTTACGACTTTCTAGAATCAAGATGAAAAGGGGGCAACAATATGTCAAGCGATCTTCAATTGGTTAGATTCATTAAAAAGCCATTTAACTAAGTACAAGAGAAACATTTTTTGTTGGCCGTTGATTAAAATGCAATTAAAATCAATTAAATGCCACCATAAATGATGAAAAGTTGCTTGTTGCAGAGTTGCAAGTGATACAACGATGAAACGGGGAGAGAAAGAGACGCCTTAAGAAAACAGAGACAGAGATAGAGAGGGAGCGAGAGCGAGACGAGGGAGTGGAATGTACCAGCTGTTGCACATGTCATGCTGCAGCGTTAACAGCAGTTTGCACAATGCAACTGCAACATGAAAAGGTAAAGAGAGAGGGTAGGGTAGCTGAGAAGTTGGGAGAGAGCGTGGGCGAAATATACAAACGTAGAGCAGGTCAAAAATGCGAATGTTGTTGTTGACTGTTGATTTTTTTAGTTGCTGTTGTTGCTCTTGACTGGAAATTTTGTTGTTGACATTGCTATAGATTTATATATATATATATTGGATTTTTATTATCGCTTGTCTGCACTTTCATTTTTTTGTCACAATTTTTTGAAAGGGTTTATTTTTATTTTGTTGATGTTTTTGTATCGGTTTTCTGCTGTAGTTGTTGATGTTTGTGATTGCTGTTTCAATTCTTCACACGAAATTTATAAACAATTTTGTTTTTGGCTCTCACATACATACATATGTATAAATAACACAAACACACAAACAGTTACTACACATACACACACACACAACGGCAAAACAGAAAAGATTCAATTTTCGCTCGGCAAAATCTTAAAAGCAACTGAACAAGACGAATGAAAACAAATGTTGTTGAGGCGACGGCGGCGGCTGCTGCTGCTGCTGCTGTTGTTGCCTCTGACTGAGACTCAGAGCATAAATTACTCACTCGAAATGGTATTGAGTGAAATAAAAAAAAAATATATACTCAGACTCAGAGATCAGAATTGCTCAATTACAACAACACAAACCCAAAAAGAGAAATGAAGAAACCAAATGGCTTACATCAAGGAGTAAGACGGAACATAATTATACCCTGTTCTAATTAGGGATGCAATTTTAATATTAATTTTAATTAATTTTAAAATATATGTAACAAGGAGTGAATGTTTTTATTTTGTCATTTGATTGTTTTGACAATGACAATTTTCTATTGCCATTTTTTATTATTTTTAAAGTTCTCTAAAAATCAAACAATACGATCCTCACATTAGTTCAGTTCAATGTCAAACTTCTGTACTCATTTTTAATAATTAAATAATTTTTGTGAGTTTTCTGAAATTCAAACAATACGATCCTCACATTAAATCCTCATCTAAGACATCCAAAATCAGATTCCATATTCTTTGTTAAGATTAGAGACTTCAAAATGGGATCTCAATCTTCTTATACTGCTCAAGTATATCTTATCTCCAACGATCATCATTAGGCTTATATTAAATTCACAAATATCTAAATATAAGAGTAGATAATATTTAAAAAATATATTAGGATTTCATATAGTGAAATATTAAATACACCTGACTAATCTCAATATACCCTTTCTGGCAGAAATTGCAGGGTAGTGAAAGTGTTGAGTAATTAAGAAATGGCATTTCTTGGCATAGTTGTTGGGTTTTTTTTTTGGGTGGGTGTTTTGTCTCTCAAGAAAAAAGACAACAATTTTCTCTCTGTTTTCTTTTTTATTCTTTTCTATTTTCCTTCTCATTTTCTTTCTGCTGTTGTTGATGATGATGAATCACTTGACTTTGAAACTAAAACTAAAATTAGTGAAACAAAAAATAAAAAAAAAATGAGATAAATAAAAGCAACAAAAAATTGAACAATAAAAGTCGAAACAAACGAGCAAACAAATTAAAATTGCTTCTGAATTCATTTGTTTGATGATGATTTTTCATTATGACTTCTTGATCAAGTCAAGGGTTAACTAGACAAAAGTTGAATAGATTTTCCTTTATATACAATATATGAATACAATACGTAGATACATTTATATAGTATTATGAGACTTAATCCATCTTCAACAGGTGGTCTTTCAACAAAGTTGTTAAGCTGGGACAACTGGTTCGAGAAGTTTTTCGGAATTCACTTGATTTCATTTTATACTTCCGTTGAGGCTGTTAAAAAGTTCAGTTTACAAGCCTTTTGTTTAATTATTATTGAAGGTAATCAATCAAATGATAGATATCATATTGTATCATGATGACCTGAGGCTCTCAAAGCAATTTCTAATTGCTTACATAATCTCTATACTATACACAGGTATATTATAGGGGGATAAATATATATGTACCTGTTCGGCAAGTGTCGTTTGTGACTATAAAAATAGACAAATGGATAAACTAAACAAAAAATTAGAGATGAGCAACATTTTTTTGCTTACTATATATGAGTATCTCTTTTTAATGATTATATTATATTATATTATTTGAGTATTTTTTTAATTTATATTATGAACAATAAATTCTTAAATTGATAAAACATTTTTATAAACTTGACTTTAGAAAACTTTCATTAATTAAATTATTCTATTCTCTTTTCAGGAATCGTTTTGATATGATATATCCAGACACTATGTTCCATATAGATTTTTAATTGCACATTTACAAAACTAAATTCACTTGCATTTGTCGTTAATTCATAATTGATATTCATAATTTGTATTCTCCTTTTTTTGCAAAAAAAAGATTAATCGGTTTGAAACTTATGTAATCCTTAAAAGACGACATTATATCATTATATCCACATACTTTTGTACTGATAATAGAAACCTTTAAATTAAAATTGAATTAGAAATTGAAAGTTCCCAAAAAATGTATAAGCACATAAAGATTTTTAAATAAATATACATATAATAAATAATTTCATAATTTTTTTAAGGGTTTTTCTTGGAACGGAATTTACAGAATTCTCTCTCTTCATTTCTCTTTGTGCACGCTTTTCATATGATTGATAACTAACTTCAACATATATTTTATATAGAACACAGTAAACACGACGTAAACAAACGATCACATCTCTAGAACTATTCGACAAATGTTCAATGAATATAGAACACATTAACAAATAAAACAACAACACTAGCAACAAATAAAAAATGACGCCCACAGCATAGAAACTATTATATACATATATATACACAAATATATATATATTTTATTTGCTGTCGCCCCAACTCTTTGCATATACACATATATCAATGAAAACGGAACCGAATCGTAACAAAATGATCTAATGAATGAAACCCGTAGTAAGGTCAGATGATGTTTGTATGTCTATCCCGTTGGGTACTACCAAGATAATTGCCAGAGATTGCAGCTAGCTTACCGATACTCATTTTATTTGTCTATGGCACGAGCAAAAATTTCTCACTTGTTAGCACAAAGTCTCAATGCAAACTGAATTGAACACATATTCAAATTGAAGTCAAATAACAACTACTGGATATATGTATAGTGGAACAACTCACTTTCAATGCAATAGCACAGGTGTCTAAATATTTTTATGCATATTGTTTTTGGAGATGTGTGTACACACAAGGAAATAGTGGGCAATCTATGTAGTAAGGAAATTTTGAGGGCGTGCCTCTTCGAAAGATCAGTTCCCTTTCGATCTTGTTCTGTAAAGATTACGTCATCTATATTTGTGTGCGTTCGAATTGTTTACATTGCATTAGGCAAATGTTTTTTCCCAATTAGTTTTTTTATGAAAATTCTTTATGATGCTAGAACATAAAGTTTTTGTTGTAAATTTCAAAATGAATTTAGAGAATTTTTTAGCTTTAATTCAATTGATGAATACCAAGCAATAGTAGTTTTAATTATTATTCTGTAGTCAATAAATACATTTGGTAAATGGATATTATTTTCGGGTCCACTTTTTATTAATGGATCAGATTCATTGCCTGGACAGCTCTTAAAAAACATTCCTTGACTTACTGGAATCTGCTTAAATATTCTCGGACTAAGTTTTGGTTTAACCCCGATGCCGACTTATATATTCCTTCGAATTGAGACGATTTGTTAAGTTCTAATTGAATTTAACTAGATACATATATGCTATATAGATAAATACGAATCTATATTAGGACCGAAATCTATTGAGCCAGTTTAAACTTTTGTAATACAATGGCTAAGAGAAAATGCTAATTTCCAAATCAATACAGAATTTTATTAAAATATATATATATATATATATATAGTATATATATAAGTTCAATATTTATGTTATAAAATATACGAACTTACAATGTAACTTTCGTCACTAGTAACTTCCCTTAGTTGATATTGTGTCGCCTAAATTCATGCTAAATTTGACAAAAGAATATTTACTGGAGACATGTTGCCTACTTTTTGGCTTTATGAGAAATTCAATAAATGTTTCTGAAGTACATATTTGCATTTTATGTATTTTAATTAAGAATTCCAATTTAAGGAGTAAATTATATAAATATATTAAGTTTATAAATTATATAAATTTACTATATATTTATAAAATTTAATCCTTAAATTATAAGATATAAATTTATCTTGAGCTTTGCTTGTGATCATACATAATTGGTACAAGGATATTGAAAGGGTGGTTTAAGACAAACCAGCAAAGTTATTATTGGTGTTATAACGTTAATATTTATCTCAGTTGATTCACATTTAAAGTATAAAAGACATTAAGGAAATTAATAAGTGATTAAACAAGAATTACAATTTTTATAGAAATATTTGTTTCTATCGTATTTCTGCCTACCCTTGTCATCAGCTTGCGATGTTAAATATTATTAATGAATTAATGAAAAATTTTCATACTGAATTGCTCAGCAGGAGAAGTCGCAGTAAATTTAACAATTAAAAGGTCAATCGCAATGCTAACGAATTTTGCTTGCTAAACATAACTTTGTACATAAATTTGGTAAATATTACAAAATGATGGCACAATTAAAATAATGTCAAACGAAAACGAAAAAACTTTTACCTAATAAACAAAAAAAAATCGCGTGTTTTATTTATGTGTGTAGTTGTTGTTGGTTTTTCATTTCATTTGAATTATTTATAAGCGCATTTTTATTTTTGGCCTTTCGGGACCGTCGTTTTGTTTGCTTTGAGTTTTGCCTGTCAGTAGACATTGGATCTCGTCTGTCCGTCAGACAGTTCGTCCATTTGTCTGCGTATCTGTCAGAGAGCTTTGCCCCAGTCACAGAATTGTTGCAGAGTTTATTTTATCCACCCCCAGAGTCCATTTTTACTTAATGTTAAAAGTCTATTATCTACTTTATTTTGTTGTGGCATTGGCTAAAGATTTTGATTCCCACAAAAATGCTTCAAAATTGTTTCCAAAAAAGTGATCGAGGAATGAAAAGTGCTTAGATCAGATCTTATAAGTTCAATTTGAAGAGTTTTGGGTGACTAAACTCAGAGATCATTATCAAATTACAAAACGGAAATACGTATATCTCCGATAATTATCGTCCGATTTCGGACAGCTGGTCAGCTGGTGCACTTTGGCTATATTAATGTGTATGCCAAGTAAGAATACTATATGTTTAATATTGCTCTAGTTATAGGTTTTTCGCGAAATTCGGGGGCGGAAGTGGGCGTGGCAAAAATTTTGAACAAACTGGACCTGTCTACACAATAGACGAATGTTGACACCAAATTTGGTTGCTCTAGCTCTTATAGTCTCTGAGATCTCGGTGTTCATACGGACGGACGGACAGACAGACATGTCTCAATCGACTCGGCTATTGATATTGATCAAGAATATATATACTTTATGGGGTCGGAAAATTCTCCTTCTGCCTGTTACATACATTTTAGCGACTTTAATATACCCTTTTACCGAATAAAGATTTTATAAAATTGTTAAGAGATTATCAGCAATAGATTATAAATTAAACAGAAATAACAAATTAACCAGGTAACAATCAAAAAACTGTTTTTAAAGTAAACAATCTCATTTGAGATAACTTATTTATAATTTCTGACAGCTTAAATTAGCAATTAACAAAATATTGGTTAAAAACTTCTTTTTATAAATTGAAAAAACTTTTTATACCCCAGCAATGAGAATAATCAAATTGGTCAGATGTTTGTAAAGTATAGAAATTAGGTTTTCCAACCCGATAAGTTATATATAATTGATCAGCATCAATAACCGTTTCGTTGTAGATTAAGACATTTTTTTAAATTTACATATGTGGATGAAACGTCGCAAGTTTGAGAATTGCTTGGATCGGACTACTATAAGATATAGCCACCAACTAAGCCAAAAGAAGAAAGAGATGCCCTGCACTTGTTTTATTTACCGAAAGAGTGGACTCAAAGTGTTTTGGCTTCGTAATAGTAGTGATAGTAGGTAGAGATCAGCCACAAATTTAGAAAAAAAAATCAGCATTAATTTTTCATTTTTTCTTTTATTAAGAATTGATCCATAAATTACAGTGTAAGCAATCTGATTGATCACAACTCTTGCTTTATTTTTTCAGCTCCACAACAGAAGACAATCTCAATTGTTTGCTATGGAAAAAGCAAACAAAAATATGTTAATAAGAACCCAAAATAAAAGACAATTTGTTTGCTAAATTTCCTGCTAAATGATCCTATTTAACCTTTTTGCTTTACAATTCGAGAACCTCCATATATAAGAATAAAAAAGCAGGTATATGTATATATGTGGCGATTACCAATTCAACCTTGAACAGAATTATATAAAAGTCTTTCAATTGGAATGCTTTCCATTCAGTATCGAATGAAATGTTGAAGAATATTGTTTGCTGGGTATTCTTGTTGGGCAGCCTGCAATTAGTCTGGGCCAATATCCACGATAAGTATACAATTGATATAACTCATGGTAAGACGAATCTTCATATGGATAAATTAAATTACTTATACGATATATTCTGTAGGAAATCGGAATAATCTGCCCATTAAATTGGATCCTTTTATCAACATTAACGATGGATATTATTACTTTGGCATAAACAAACTCAATTGGTATGCAGCCTATGAGAAATGTCGTTTTTTGAATTCAGAGTTGGTCACATTTGAGACATTGGACGAATTTGAAGCTATTACGAGGCATTTAAAATCTCAGAACAATAAATCGGACTTTTGGACGTCTGGCAATGATTTGGCACTTGAGGGATCATACAATTGGTTTACAACTGGACAGAGCATAACCATTCCAAAATGGGCTCCCAAGCAACCCGATAATTCTGGTGGTCGCGAACATTGTATTCATTTGGGTTATATCTGGCCATACTCAACAGAATTCGAATTGAACGATCGGCCCTGTACGAATGATGCGAATAGCCTCTTCCACTATATATGCGAGGCTCGCGGAATTGAAACCATTTCAATAGTCGTGCGGATATAATTGTACAATCGGATTATGTTAAGATAATGAAAGTATTTTAAAATACATAAATAATCCTAAAAATTACTTTTAAAAATGCTTTATATTTGCAATCCACTCAAACCAGTAATAACTTTAATATTTATTACAAATTAAAATGTCGAACGAAGTAATACTTACAACCCGGCTGAATGCCTTTACTCCTTACAGTGCGGTAAGGTTGTCTTGCTCCGGGATCAATTTTTCCATACATTGTTCTATCCATTTTGTTTAAATGTGAGATTCACTTTACACAAACACACACACACAGACACTGGGTAAAAAATTAAAACTTCTACCTAATAAACAAAAAAAAATCGAGTGTTTTATTTATGTGTGTAGTTGTTGTTGGTTTTTCATTTCATTTGAATTATTTATAAGCGCATTTTTATTTTTGGACTTTCGGGACCCGTCGACGGATTTGTCGTTTTGTTTGCGTTGAGTTTTGCCTGTCAGTAGACATTGGATCTTGTCTGTCCGCCAGACAGTTCGTCCATTTGTCTGCGTATCTGTCAGAGAGCTTTGCCCCAGTCACAGAATTGTTGCAGAGTTTATTTTATCCACCCCCAGAGTCTATTTTGACTTAATGTTAAAAGTCTATTATCTACTTTATTTTGTTGTGGCATTGGCTAAAGATTTTGATTCCCTCAAAACTGTTTCCAAAAGGTGATCGAGGAAAGAAAAGTGCTTAGGTCATATCTTATAAGATCAATTTGAAGAGTTTTGGGGGACTGAGTAAGGCGGCGGTTCAGATGAGAAACATTGGAAAATGAGAACTGAGAAATTAATGTTTATAAAGCGATCTTTAAAAGATGATCATATATATATAAAGTGCTCTGATCATTTAGAAGAAACATCTCAATTGTGAAACAAGTAGAATTATATTTACTGTACATGTACAGTAAACACAACTCACTAAAGAAAACTGATTATAAATCTTTTAAATCATTATCAATGGACAATTTCTTATATTAGCTATTTAAAGATCGGGATAAAAAAGTGTCACTTTGCTTTATAAAAAGTAAATGATCACAATTAAGAAAACTAAATATAGACTGAATAAAGATCTTCGAAATTGTTAGAGAGCAATAGATTATAAATTAAACAAAGGGCTTTTTGTAAACATTCTCAACTTAAGAAAACTGATGAAAGATCTTTCCTCAATAATCATTAGGGATAGATAATCAGGTCTGTTCTCGTTTTTGAATCGTTTTAAAAAGTAATTCAACACGATTCATTCAAAATAAAAAACAAAAAGTTTTTAATACCTAAATTATATGTACTTGGACCGATCGTTCCTATTGGAAGATGGTTATGGCTATATTAACTCATCCCATAGTGATGATCAAGAATATGCAAACTCCTGATTAAAATTGATATACCCTTTTTGTAAGGGTATATAAATGAAAATGTCTACATACATGATTACTTCACATAAATCAGAAGATTTGACAATCATCTAAATCTATCTTCAATCGAGTGGGCAGATTATCCATGAAAACCGGCATGAAAAATTTACGATCACCACAGACAGACGGCGACAAGTGCATAAACCGGGAGGTTAGATCATTTTGATCCAAAATGGAACCATAAACGCAGATTTATGGAATCATAAATAAATACAAAAAATACCAAAGTGAATCTGCAGGCAGGCAAAAGATTTGTTTAAAACAAAAAAACTAACGACACATTGAAAAAGGTAAAAAATAATAAACATAAATTATTTTGAAACTAAAAACACAAAAAAAAAAAAAAAAAAAATTGGAAAATAAAAAAAATTCAGTCTAAAACACAACAAGGGGTAGGGGAGGGAATCAAGGTTGCCAAATTACGTCAACACCCATGGATCGGTAAGCCAAAAATAGAGCAAAGATCTGGCATATCAAACGCGACGTTTTTGTCGTAGGGAAATTTAATTGAAAATGCTGCAACATTTCCGCAGCGTCTTGCAAAAATAGAAAATTAAAAGTAAAAAGCTAAGGGAAAAGTTGAAACTAGCTAAACTCACTTTCGTTTCAGGTCTGGGGTAAACAATCGAGAGGATCCCCGTAAAGACGACGAGTTGCGACTACACATGCTCCACACACCACGTTCCACGGATCTATATGGGAGATGACGTCGGGCAAATACAACAACAACCAAACCAACTGGCAATTGTTTTGCCCAGTTTTTCTATATTTAAAAGTCAAAGGCACGATTTTTAGTTGATTTTCTTTTTCGTATTGACACCCTGTACCTACTATACTTGAGTGGAAGGGTATATTAAAGATATTAAAATTAATGTAATGGAAAAACTAGACATCTGCAACCCCGTGAAGAAGACCATGTCTAATCAATGCGTCATTCCGCGTAAATAAGAATCGCAGAAAGGAAAACTGAAACTCTACCTTTCACGTTCAATGCAGTTTCTTTTATAAAATTGAAATAAGAAAAACGAAAACAAGAAGAAAAAAAAAACTCCTAAACAAATTAAAAATAAAACTTTGCTTTCTAAGAAAGTACTTATAAGAGTTTCAAGGTATCTCCAAGTCGGCTATTTTCTTTTGTATGTATGTACGGCATTTTATTTTCCTGCTTTTTTTTTAAGGGGAAAGGGAATTCAAAGAGTTTGGCGTCGAGAGATCGGCGATCTCTATATAAATATTTTATTAGTAAGTAGATAAAATGTGTGTGAATGCGAATGTTGACCTTGCCGAAAGGCGCCTAAGGTGAAAAACGCAATGCGAGAAAAAAAAAGAAAAGAAAATTTCATGTGTGGGTGATCTATGCTACATGTTTTTAATGGCCTTTGTGCCAAGCATATTTTGTTGGCTATAAACTTGGCCAGTTTATGCTATTGTTGTAAAAATTGGAGGAAGAAAGGGGACAGGTTCGTGGCAATATCGGCAGACTTGATAAGATAAATTTTGAGCTTTAGTAACAGGGCATACAAAGAGTAAAAAAATATTTAAAATATATTAATATAAAAAATACAAATTGGATATTTGGAAAAACAAAAGAAGGAAGAGTGCCGATTAACGATCATATGAGACCCATCACTTTTATGTGAGCCTTCCGTTATATGCCCCCAGATAGTTCTTATGTAGTACCCTATGTAATAAAGAGGGATTAGTCTGATAAAGGTTATATGTAAGTGCGTTATAGGGAAAAGGTTTAGACTTAAGATAAGCAGCAAAGTTATCAATTCTAGGAAAGGGTATTCACTTATTCTTATGATATAAAAAACCTTTCACAGATAAAAATATGTTGAATGACAAATATTGAAAGAAATTTTAGTGACGCAGTAGAAATTCCTTTCAAAATTTTTAAATAATTATAGACTTGTATTCGAATCCATGGACATTCCTACAGATATTTTCAAATAGATCGAATGCTCAATCTGACAATATTGTTTACTTATGCAACATTTCAGAGAATATTGATGATTTCTATGATGAAGTCTTTCCCGCTCTCTACACCCAATCAAAAAAAAAAAAAAATAGAGAACAACACACACTAATTGAAATTTTATAAATTGAAGATAAGAATCATTGGTTGTGTTTTCTTTTATATTATTTCGAGAACCTGCTATTCCAGCTATCGACAACTCAAAACCTAATGATGAACTCATTGCATAGACGGAGAGAAAGAGAGAGAGAGAGAGGTGCTAACTAAAGCTCGAAACGATAATAAAGAGTTACTTAACGAAAATTGTTGCACAAATATTAAAATAGGAAAGACAACTCAACGGAAGCAAATGACAGCAGATGATGAGCAGTGAAAACGGATCGGATGGAATATAAGTACATATGTATATATAAACACAGAGATACAGATCGAGAGGGGTCAAACAATAGAGACAGCTGTTTGTCATAAACAAATGAGCAACCACTGCATCGCCTTTTGAGAAGAGAATATAATTTATTTTTTGAGTCGAATTGTTGACTTATGAATACTCTGTAAGCTCACTTCGTGTGTTCACGTGATTGACCTTTGTTTGTCGCAAGAATATATGAATACCATAAAAAGATCCATTCAGAACACGATGCTTATATTTTTTTTGAATATTTTATATACAATTATCAACAAACGAAATATGCGGAATGACAGATATTTAAAAAATAAATATATTTTTGGTAGATAAGAAAGATAAAACTTAGCAATTATACCCTATCAAATTATGGTAAGCGGGTATATCACCAACACCAAAATGTATGTAACTGGCATATTACTGACCCAATAGACTAAACTTCAGAATAAAACTGATCTGATCTATTGACAGGCAAAATATATCTCTAGGAAATAGGGTACCAATCCAGTCTAGTAAAAATAAACAATGTTTGTTTTCCCCCTTATTCCTGGGTGGCCAATATAATACCCATAAGTGCACTTTATTCTATGTTAGGGGGAAAATATATATATATACATATATACATATACATATATAGTCATGTATGTGTATGTATTTTGTAAGCACTTTGTCAGAGGCATTCGATTTTACAAGAATTTCGTAACTCTAGATGCATTTAATTGGTTTTCAGTCATAATTTTTAAAATGTTTTAATGGCCCCCCGCACCATCAAATCAGCAATTTTAATTGGTTGCCATTCATTGGTTTTCATTTTCCCCAAACAGACAACATTTCCAACGCCCACACACATTTATGTTTTTCGATCTTTCAGCTATAATCCGTTTGTCCTCATTTATCAAAATTAGTTCCATAATTAGTTTAAACAAAATAGATATAAGGAAAATTTGCTTAAATAAGATTTGCAGAGATATTTAGTGGCATCTTAACTAAATGACACAGATCATTAATCTTATTTCATCTCTGATCACATCTTCATAATTATCTTTAGCTACTGTAAATTTTTCTCTTCGTATTATCTTTATTTGTTAAATTTTTTAACATTTTTATCTAGTTTTTTAACAATTTTTGTTTTCGATGTCAGCAAAGTAAATAATTTTCCCACGCTTTAATAGGCCGCAAAATGCTTTTCATGAGCTTTTCTTTTTTTTTATCTTATATTGCAACACTTTTTTCTATTTACTCTTTTTTTTGCTTGCCGCACTCTTCACTGCACTTTGACAATATGTTGTCGCATATTTTGTTTACGTTATTACTATTATTTTTAAAAATATCAGCGGCTCTCGAGCGTCTCCCGCGCGTCTAAGTAAAAGCGTCGCAAACGACTGAAAAATTCAATGAAATCCCCAAAGTAAAAAAAATGAAAAAACGAGCTCCACATTAGATGCGCACATTCTCTCTGACTCTTCTCTCTCTCTATATTTATCTCTCTCTATTTCTATTTTATAGGCTCTCCCACTGTCTATCGAAATCGCTCTCTATTTTTCGCTATCAGAGAAATCTAAACAAAAACTCAACAGGTTTTTTAAAGGCGCCGTTTTCTACACACCCTGTAACCAACTTTTGCTGGTTAAAGCATTCATTAAAGAATGGTTTTTAAAGTACAAATGTACATAGGTACATATATATGTATATATGTACATACATATGTAAATACATATATCAGTTATACAAAAATTTAAACCAAAATATTTCCAGAAAATGGACTTGGAAGACTATTTTGGTAAATTTCAGTATACCTTTTTATAACTTATGGTTTACGTGGTATTAAAAGAGAGCAAGAGTTAGATCGTGAGTAAAGCTGCAGCACAGCACTCTCTTCTCTTCTAATGCTATCGGCCGCTGTAAAAGTTGTTATTCAGTTTTATTTTACGCGGTGAAACATCGTGTATTCAACGCAGCCAAACCGCAAGAGAAGTGGGAGGAAAACAAAAAGAAGTACATAAAGAAAGGAACGAGAGAGAAACAAACAAAAGATTGTCAAAGGCTTTCTGTGTTGGGAACAGTGACAACAGTGGGAACAGTGCGTAACATTCAACATTAAAATAATACAAAAAAGAGTGAGTCACTTTAAAGAGAATTATAATACACAGAATGATTTACAAAAAAACGTAGGTACATATAGAGCCACAGTAACTATAGTTAAAAATGCATTCTATTTTAATGAGATAAGACAATTTAATTATTGTGCAGATTGTTATAGCAAAGATTGCGTGCCAATGAAAACGATGTAAAGATAGGCATACTAGCTGAGCTGTGATAAGCAATCTATGTACATAATATGTACATATGTATGTATGTATGATGATTTGTAAGCGTAAATAAAGCTTTTATTTATATTGTACGTAGGCTGCACTACTTTCGAAAACTCATTCATAAAATATGTTTGATAGTGGAACCACTGTGCGTGGGTGACAGCAGCTGAAACTAGGGCAATGGGTAGGGGAAGTTAGAAGGGTGTATATTATTGTGACCTGGCCTTTAGTCATTTCTTAAGAATGTCTGACAAGCCAGAATGCAACTTTTTTATCAAAACAAGCGAAACAAGCAGTAAACAGCCAAAGAATTGTGTCATAAAGTGAGGAAAAAATGTAGCTTTAGAGTAAAAAGGCAAAAGAAGATATGCATGACAAAGATGCGAACGTGACACGAAACCAGTCGCAAAAAAAGGCGATAAGAATAAATTTTACAATTGTTTTCTGGAAACATTATATCTTAGTTCCTGGAATATTATAAACTAATTGTAATATTTGTTAAAGGTACATTTATTATTTTTGATTATCTCTCTGATCACAAAGAACTTGATATATGTATTTATATGTTATATAGTAATATAAATATATTATATAACAGTTAAGCCAGTTCTATCGATTCTACAATTTTCAATTTGAGATATCGGTTGTAGTACTGATTTTTTGATGTGATAACTTTAATTATTTTAATAACCAGTAAAAATTAAAACACAAACTGTTTGCGGAATCTTAAGATGAACTGTCACGCGCTCATCTTTATTCGGAATTGATGTTTTTTCTGCTGATGATGACTAAAAGTATGCGAGTATGAATGTGCGTTGGGTTAGCTTCGTTCGCTCAGATCATTAACGAATATTTAGTCACATAGGGCTTAATTCTGTCTGGAATGGATGCCACACCCTATCTTACTTTTAATATAAGACAAGGTAAATGATTGGCAACGATTTCATGGGGTTACGTTTTATGAATTTCCAAGAATGCATATAAATCATAAAACTTTTGATCATTATGATGACGATCATCGTTACCAGCGATTAAAAGAGAGAACTAAAACTTGCATTGCAGTTCAGGCCGATGATAAGAATTTTAAATACGAAACTTCCATTAATCATTAAATGATTCATTTTGGCTTAGAGGAAGAAGTCGAGCCACCTGGTGGCCAATAGCATAATTGAAAACTGAATTGGAATACTAATTTAATTTATGTATGTGGCTTAAATAAATTTGACCTTGAGATGGCAACACACACACGAATTTAACAACCGAAAAAGTGGTTAATCTTGTCGATGTTGTTGTTAAAGTAAAATTAGTTAACTTACCTAAATCATCCATTTGATAAGGATTTCACTTCGTTCAAATTCCAATTGGATGTGGCACAGATATTTTCCAAATAAAGAGAAACACACACACACACAATTGACTTTATTTTTTATTGTTATACCAAGAGGCGAAAATTTTAATTCCACGCAAACAGTTTTTCTTCGCCCACCGTTGATGTTGCGCCGCGAGTCGCCGCGAAATTTTTATTTCATTTAATTTAATTAAAAAGCAAGCGGAAGTAGTAAAGTGTAGCGGAAAACTGGAGCCGGATTGAGTAGTCGACGTGCACGTAAGTAGTCAAGTTGAGGACGAGGTTTATATAGGAATGTTTCACTTTAAGTTTGGAGCCAGTCTCGCCGACGACCGTAAACAATTTTCGAGTGTGACCAAATCGTATTACAACAACAACAACAGCTGAAATTTTTTAACATCGATTGTCAAAGTTCTGGTATCGGCTCAGATATCGTCTATCGACAAACCGCATAGTTCAAACAAGTTGCTACTCTTTGCGAAAAAGGTAATTTTAAAGGAACTTATTAATCTAATATTGTTTCTTTTTCGTTTTTTAGAATGGCAGAACAATACTCCCTTTCACTCACGGATCTCAATGATGATTCTCTGGATTTAGTTCTTCATCTTTTAGAACTCGACGAATTGCTGTCATTATTTAACGAAATCAATCAACGTTTCAATGAAGCCATTGAAAGACAACTTTATAGATTCCGGCACTATGAATTCACAATGCGATGTCCTCCAAAACACGATGCTGGCAAACTGCAAGCTCTTGGTCGCCACTTGCTAAGTCTCGACATTAATGTGGGCTATTCGATCAACGAAAAATGTGTTATACCGCTGCTTGAGCCACTCTGTCAAGGAGCTGCCGAGACTCAAAAATTACGTGCTCTTAAATTGGGTCATGCCAGTTTTACCCTTAACTATGTAAAAGCTATTCAGTTTGTAACCCCATTTATACGAATTCTGGATATGAGTAATTGTGATGTAAGAGATCATATGATTGTACGAATACTACAAAACGCTAAGAAACTTCAGCATATAGTTCTTCTTAATATATACAAATTAACTGGAGAAAAGCATATCCAGCCGCATATACTGAATCAGCTTCCAAGTTTAAAACTGATTTGCATCATGTATATAGGAAACTTACCTTACCAGCCGGAAAAATTAAGTATTAAATTGCCAAGTATAAGTTTTCTCATATATGACACTGTAGCATGCAATTCTTATAAAGTATACGGTCCACCAGTAGATTTGGACCGTAAACACAAATGGTATCATGAGTATTTTAAAACCGTTTAATATTATGCTTGTGCTATCTAATACAAATAAAAGATTTCAAACCTGTCAAATTATCGATTCAAAACTCCTTGGGTCCACCCTAATATATATGCTGACAATAATCTGGTCACATTGTGCAGACTGCCGGTTCGACATTTCACAACATTTGCAAAATTTATAAATTATATTAAGAGATAAAGGAATTTGTTGCAACAACATGGTAGTCCGGCCGTACAACGACGAGCTAAGGTACCTGGAGAAGATCAATGACCATTGCTGGCGGATTAAGCAGGGCTTTCAGCCCAATATGAACGTGGAAGGATGCTTCTATGTCAACGAGTAAGCGTCTAACTGCTTGAATTATTATTATTAATATAATTGATGAATGAAATACATTTATTAACAGACGTCTGGAACGGCTAATGCTTGAGGAGTTAAAGAACTCATGTCGTCCCGGAGCTGTGGGTGGATTTCTCCCTGGTGTGAAACAGATTGCAAATGTAGCCGCCTTGCCCGGGATTGTGGGACGCTCAATTGGATTACCCGATATACATTCGGGCTATGGATTTGCTATTGGTAATATGGCAGCATTCGACATGGATAACCCACTATCTGTTGTTAGTCCAGGAGGAGTCGGATTCGATATTAATTGTGGTGTCCGCCTGCTGCGAACAAATCTGTATGAACGGGATGTACAGCCGGTGAAAGAGCAACTAGCTCAATCACTATTCGATCATATACCTGTAGGAGTGGGTTCAAAGGGTATTATACCCATGAATGCCAGAGATTTGGAGGAGGCCTTGGAAATGGGTATGGATTGGTCACTACGCGAGGGTTACGTCTGGGCTGAAGATAAGGAGCATTGTGAGGAATATGGTCGGATGTTGAACGCTGATCCCGCAAAGGTCAGTATGAGAGCCAAGAAGCGTGGTTTACCACAATTGGGAACTTTGGGCGCTGGCAATCATTATGCAGAGATCCAGGTGGTAGACGAGATTTTTGATAAGTGGAGTGCCTCGAAAATGGGCATTGAGGAGAAGGGACAAGTTGTGGTAATGATCCATTCCGGCAGTCGCGGTTTTGGCCATCAAGTAGCCACCGATGCTCTTGTTCAAATGGAGAAGGCCATGAAGAGGGACAATATCGAGACAAATGATCGCCAATTAGCCTGTGCTCGCATTAACTCTGTGGAGGGTCAGGATTACCTTAAGGCAATGGCCGCAGCTGCTAATTTTGCCTGGGTTAATCGCAGTTCGATGACCTTCCTTACGCGACAGGCTTTTGCCAAAATGTTTAATACCACACCCGATGATTTGGATATGCATGTGATCTATGATGTATCTCATAATATTGCCAAAGTGGAAAATCACATTGTCGATGGCAAGGAGAAAAAGCTGTTGGTACATCGCAAGGGTTCTACTCGTGCCTTTCCACCGCATCATCCTTTAATTCCTGTTGACTATCAACTGACTGGCCAACCTGTTCTTGTGGGCGGTACAATGGGCACATGCAGTTATGTTCTTACTGGCACCGAGCAAGGAATGAAGGAGACCTTTGGTAGTACTTGCCATGGAGCGGTGAGTATATCTTTTTTTATCCAATTAAATTGAAATAAGAAACGGCTAAACTTAATTTATATTTACAGGGTCGCGCCTTGTCACGTGCCAAATCCCGTCGTAATATCGACTATAAAGAAGTCTTGGAAAAACTAGAACAAACTGGCATCGCCATACGAGTGGCTTCTCCCAAGCTGGTTATGGAAGAAGCTCCCGAATCCTACAAAGATGTCACCGATGTAGTGGATACTTGTCATGCGGCGGGGATTAGCAAGAAATGCATTAAATTGCGTCCAATCGCTGTTATCAAGGGCTAATAATAACTCGATAGTCATTTATTTATTTTTTTTTGTGATTGTAAATCAGAACTGATTTATTAGAATTATTAAATAACACTCTAAAAATTATGAATGATCAGTTTACAGCAAAAGATTTGAACTCTGTAAGGAAGTATTGGGGCAAACAATAAAAATCGACAAAATAAGAATCTAGAACTAGGATTTATCAAGAATTAATTCGACTATTGGTATAAATTTGGGATAGTATTTCATATAAGTTTTTCCTTTTTTTATGATTCAGAAAAAAAAGCAAGCGAAATGATTTGAATACCATCTCTGATTTGTTCTTGTTCTTTCCACTGTAACAGCTAGTTCTGTTAGTTTAACAGCAATGTTTGCCAGTACTGTTAATAGTAAGCTGACACTCCATTCAATTGGACTTCGTTTTGTTTTTTCCGCGGCGCGGCGCGTTGTTTAATTTATTTTTCCCCTTTATTCCCAATCACTTTAATTTTGTTGATCAAGTGCTTAATTACGAAAGTGTATGCGAATATCATTTATGAAAACGTAAAAACTATAACAATTTCATAACAAGTGAAGAATAAAAAAAAAATTACGCTTTACGCTTCTTAATAGTAAAGAAGAAAAAGGGGGGTTAGTGGGGGAGTAGAAAATAAGTAATAAGACAACAAAATGACAAACATGCGCCCACCGCAGAAATCCAAACTACTGAAGGTCGTTATACTAGGCGATGGGGGCGTGGGTAAATCGGCCCTGCTCACACGTTTCGTCTCGAATCGGTATGAGGAAAATAATTTCCACACAATTGGAGTCGAATTTATGAACAAGGATATTATAGTGGATAACGAACGATATACTCTACAGGTGCAGTAAAATGTTTAAAAAGATCAAATAAACAAAGAAATATGAAAATTTACTTCTAAATATCATTTATTTATTTATTTAATTGTGGTTGATTGGTTATACGGATCGAATGCCATACAATTGAAGCGTGATTCCCTTCCTTAAGCGTCTACCCCCGCCACTATTAACCGGCATTTCGTGATTGAACAACGATTCGGCTTTGTTTTTAATACCCTGTAATCGTGAAGTCAACGGTTACATTGACATTTACATAATCCGAGACGAAATTGTTACATTATTATATATGTACATATTGTCTAGAACTCCGTTTAGACCTTTTGCTTCGTTCGGATTTAATCTAATGTCACTAAAGTTGATATGTAGTCTCATGTATTATCTAGGCAGATCTGGTTTATAAATATTTATACATACATTAAATAATGTCTGAATATGTTTGTTGATTCAGCAGTTAAGCAAAAACCTTGCTTGTTGCTAGGATATTCATACGTAAGTCATTGACATGGTTGAATTTTTGATGTGTCAGGAAATTTAAGTGTGTAAAATGTTTAGCAAAAACCTTAGCTACTACAGGGTGTTATAAAGTCGGTGAATCCAGGTAAACTGCAGATTTTTCGTTGCTTTTGATGTAGTGCTCTTTCTATACTATATGTACTTTTGATCGCAATCTATCCCACACACACCACACACACATAAGCAAGTACAATGTTATTTGTTGTCAATTAACGTACAGTTCACAAACAAACAAACATAAGTATAACAAAAACCCTTCAGCTTTTTAAGCTTTATCTATTCTCTCATCTCTCCACAGCCCCCCTCCTTTCATATATTTATGCTGTCGTTTTCCATTTTCACACTCTGTCAGATTCAGATTCTGCTGGAATAGCTTATAAATATTCATAAATTTCGAGCTTCACCAAATGAGTAAGCAAAATATTGCAAAAATGTCAGCTAAGCGGTGACAATGTCATTATAATCGACTAAATAGATCGAATTTTTATAGTGTATACAAACCAACAGAGTAAACTACTGCAAAATTTACCTCTGAGTAATCGAATTGAAATTCATTAAATTACTTGAAAAGATGTCATTATTTACGAGTATTATACAAAGTTACTCATTGGCAAGGTGAAAATCAAACAAATTGGCTTAACGGTTGGGTGCTTAACAACCAAATACAAAAAAAAGAAGCCCCAAATAACAATTGTCGAACAAGAGTGGTCAAAAAAAATCTAAAAAGCTCTATTTGTACAGTGAAAAATGTGAATAAAAGTCGCTCCAGACCAAGCCAAATGAAACTATGTATGTATATTATTTTAAGACTTAAGAAAAATAATCTCTAGCTCAATAATCTTCATTTGAATCTACATCTGCCACATTCATCATTAGATCACATATTGTACATATTCGGGCATTTCCGCAAATGGAAATATGTATGTATTTCTGTACACTCTCTTTGTTTAGACATAGCAGATAAGAAGGTAGCATTTCCGTTAATGACCCCAAATTCAATCTGCTTTCCTTTGGATGAATACCGAGAAATCTCCCAGCTGTTATAACAGAGGATTTAAATATTTTGAACTTTGGCAAGATAAGAATTCTCAGAAAATTCTTGAAAAAAGTGTTACAAAGTGTACTTCAAATTATTAATAAAAAACTTATTAAATCAAATATAAGATCTCATTTAATTCGTTATCAGATATCAGATCAACGCTCGACGATTGGTAAACTTTAGAATTTAACTTCAAAGTTATAAAAAAGATAAACTTATTATTAACTATAATTTGCAATTTTTTAAAAATTATGAAATAAAATGTAAAATAAATTTACAAAGAATAAAAATGTACACATATTGAGTGGATTTCTATGGGATATTTTTAGGAAAAGAAATAACTTTGTTTCTAATTTTTATTGTTCTTCTTTTCTATTGATTTATAATATTTAAATATTTGCTTTACTTATGAGTTATTCATTCCCCAAATTCTCCATTTTTTGTGTCTATTCAATTCGCTTTCTTTGATCTATTAGAATTCAGTTTTTGGCGACTACAAAAACTTAAAATGTTTCTAAAGGTCACTAATACTATATGTACATTTGTTGCCCTATTTTGCCTTATTTGCTCATATGACTTTTTAAGACAGAGAACTTTTGTTTTTTGTTTGGCTTATCAGTGTTTCGACTTTATCAGTTATTTGGTTTGTCTTTAGTTCAAAGCTTTCGTTATTTAAAAGTAGCTACATACGTAAATTTTGTTTAGTTAATACAGTGTGTAAATATGACATCAGTGGGGAGTAGAACCATGATTTACTATATATGTATGTATGATTTTTACCTGCCCTTTTCCGATAATAATAACATTTGTCGGCTTCCATTAAGTTCCCACAGTTGTGGCCCAATCAAGCAAAAATTATGCAATTTTCTATGGAAACGTTAATTGAAAATCAATTAAAGATAATTTAAATTTGCATTTAAAATTTGTATGTATGTATATAGATATGGGATACAGCTGGACAGGAACGATTTCGTGCCTTGCGTACACCCTTTTATCGAGGATCGGATATATGCCTGCTCTGTTACGCTTTGGATGATCGGGATAGCTTAAGAGGATTGGGTATGTGGCGTAATGAATTTTTAAACTATGCGGATGTGAAACCCGATAAATTTCCATTTATAGTGGTGGGGAATAAGGTGAGCTAATATACATATGTACCTATACATATACATATAGAAATTTATACATTATATACAAATAATATATCGCATGTTTTTCTGTTTTTAGAATGACCTGCAGCTCCAACAGCGTCAGGTTAACTCTGAGGATGTTAAACAATGGTGCACAGAACTTAATATAACCACCCACATTGAGACCTCCTCGAAGACAGCCACAAATGTAAACGATGCCTTTATACTTGCCCTGCGCCAATGGAAACATATGGAATGTGTGGCTGAGGCGGAGCTGCGTCAACAGAATGGTGATACCATCGATTTAACGCGTCCCATACGGCTTATACAGAAACGTTACTGCTGCACAGGGGGTGGAGGCGGAAGCGTTGCTGGTCGACGTTTATATGATGATGATGATGATAATGATGATGCTTCTATGAGAACCCCATCAGCTTCATCCTCACTGTTTGGACAACAACGAAGTGCAACTAAGGCGCCATCGACCAATTATCGGCTATAAACAGACAAAGGAAGTGACAGAGAATGAAGAACGAAAGTTGTCTGTATTATTAATGTCTTAATAATTGCAACGTCTTAAAGTTAATTACTCAATGCATTCCTAACTGAAAACCAAGGAAATATTCATAACTCAGACCAAAAATTTTTACAAATTTTATATGAAAAGTTAGTCTGCAGAAGCTAAGTAGATTTGCGTGCGACAAGTGTCTATAACAGTTTGTATAACAGAATGTTTGACAGTTTCTCACGAACTTTTAATTGAATAAAAGATTATATAAAATTTGCATTTTTTTGCCAATAGGAGAAATTTATTGTCTAGCGGTTACATGCCAAAAAGAAAATGAAGAAAATATTGAAAATATATTTTATCAATAGCGGCAATTATTGTAATTTTTTAACAATTGCATGATATTTAATACTTACAGTTATTTTTAACAGTAGTTTTCTTTGCATTCAACAGCTGTGCCTTTAACTCCGCCTTAACTACTGTTAGATTCATTTTTTACACGTTGTGTAAACGAGTATATATGAGACACTGTGTATAACAGTTTCATTTCTACCAAAAATACGAATTAATTCGAATACAATTTAAAAACGTATATATAATATAGATTTTTGTATAATAACAAAACTGTAATTTAAAAAGAAAAACTAAACAAAGTGAAGAATATGTATGAAGTTGGATATTGAAGTATAACAGTTTTAAAAACTTATTATAACCTTTATATGTATATGTAATTACGCTTAGTCCCAATTAAAATATACAATATGTATTTATGAATAAAAATATACTTTGTTTTAATAATTTAACTGAGTGTAACTTAACTTCAAATCGTTGCCAATGTTAGCGTTTGAAGTTTCTCATAAAATCTTCAAAATCTAGTAATTATAAGACTATACATACATATATAAATTCTTATACAGCTTGAAAAGTAGTAAGAATTTTTCCCAGCCGTTTGCCATTTTTGAGCTCATATTAAACGAAGGTAAGAATATTATAATTAAATATATGTTTCCTTCATTATAATAATATTACAAATCTGGTGCAATTTAAACTAAAAAACTACAATCTCGTCGGCAACAATTTTAAATATAGTTAAGCTATATTAAGTTCATAAAAACCATGTCAAAATTTTTTGCCAGTAAATTATTTACACGTTGTTATACATATGTACATACATACATAAACTTATGTATATTAACTTCAACAATATATTTTGTTTAATTTTTCAGTGCCTATTAATATTTATATATATATATATATTTTCGGACTCAACACTAAACTTAAGATAAGTTTCTTAAGCCAATGTAGACCAAATGTAAATCCAATATTTTTTTATAGTCTCAAATTTAATGGGTAATGAAAGTCCCTAAGTAGATGTTATGCTATTTTAGCTAAATCCAAATTGACATATATTTTATGAAGGTTATTCGATTTGGTTTTTGAAGTTTCTCTCTGATAACGAGTAAGATATTTCAAACTTTAAAATTTCTTATAATCAGACTTGTGGCATCGCCCACGCAAGTAAAAAACTTCTTAGCGGGCCAATCTCTATCAGTAGCGACATATTCCTATATATATACAAAGTTTCGGAATACAAAACAAACATTTTAATGTGTAGAACGGAAGATTTATAGTATATACATATGTAGTACAATAGTAAACAGAACCTTTGTGTATAACAGTCTCAATTCAAGCAAAAATAGAAAATCATACTATAGGAAAAATTACGATATAAAATACGAATTTTTCTATAATAAAGTAAAAAAATGAGATTTTGTAGTATAACAGTTTCAGAATTTTATTTTATTATAACAACATAATATAAATACGCTTAAACCCGTTTTAAATATATGTATATAATATATGAATGCATATTTTGTATAATATTGCATTTATAAAACAATTTTTGTTTTGTTTTTATATTTGTATGACTAAGGGAGGCAAACTCTAGGCGGTATTTCACTTACTGGACAAGCGTATATTACAACATAATTAATGCTTATCTAATAGATATGTCTAAATTTTGGATTTTGGAATTGAATATTACGGGGAATTATCACTTGCTTGTAGATCACGTGCTCTCCTGCTCTCCTCCCCACCCTTTCACTTGTTCACTTCTTTTTATAGCCATACGAATTAATGGCATCAAATTCGCCATCGCACATAAGTAACAATTCGTACCATTGATCGCCATCAACACGTTTTAATTCCAGAATGCCACCATAGCAGGATGGTAGAACTTTTGGAGACATATACTTGTGTAGGGATTCACGATCAGTGCCATGGAATATAATTCGACTGCGAAGTTTCTCCCGCAGGAAGGGCTTAAAAAGAGCAAATACCACATTGAAAATCTTTGGCTGGTTCACAATATGAATAGCCTTGATCCGTAACGGAACAGAATCCTGCAGCCAGTCCACAATACGTTTGGCAAATGGTGGAGTGAATTGCCATGTCTGTTGCAGACTCAATCCATCCATATCGAAAATGACAACAGCTCCATTAATTTGGGTCTCGGGTTCCAACATAGCGGCCTCCAAAAATATGACAGCTCCCTTAAACACCTCCTCCAGTGAGACCTGTTTGTGCTTCCAGCGCTCTGATATTATTTTTTTTTTAATTTTTTAATTAACATATATGTTTTTGCTAAATAAATTTACTACTTACTTCCCAACTCCAAAACCAATATACGACGACCACATTGATCTCTATTTGGGAATACAGTTAGTATATTGTGCTTAAATATATTGGCTTCCTTGGAAGGCTTCAAATCGGTATATACATCTGCATGCTTCACCTTGAAGGCATAATAGCGCTTGATCTGAATATTAAAAAGATATATATATAAATATACTGATTATAGGAATATGTTTTAAAATCACTTACCAAATCACGAGCACTCTCTGGATAATACTTGCAGGGACGCAAAAAACGTATTAGCCATTCCTCATTATCCTTAGGGCACAAGAGATCGGTTTCCTCTGGAGAACACATACAAACAAACAAAAAATTCAATAAATTTCATTGTTAAAAATATATTCAAGATCACGAACATCGAAGTAATTACTTTGACATCTTATAATATAATAGTTGTTTATCATGAAGCCTTGGTGGGCGTAACTATCTAGACTTATATTTTTATTGTATGCCTCGGCTATGTCATTAGATACAAATATGATATTATAGCATGTTAAAGCTTCAAGTTTAACCTTTATACGAAAATTATTATGTTATTATTAGTAGGTAGACACACTAAAGACAAACGTAATACCATAATCTTGTCATAATCTATAGTATATTTAGAATCGAGTGTGGTGATTAAATAAATTCTAACCCTAATTATCATTACTATTTGTCTACTAATTTTTAAACCTGCAATTTACCCATATAGAGCGAGATTTACTGAGTGTTGTTTTAGTAACTTTAAAAAAGACAACTATGTATAAATTGTAAAATCAGGGGTTATACGCAGTTGTACATACTTTAATTCATTTTTTACAGAAACAGTTTTTATTTTACAATTACTACTTGTAAAAATGGAACGTACTTTTAAGTATGTATGTATATAGATTATGTCAAGCACGGCACTCCATTATCAGAAATAAAAAACCTAGGTATTCAAAGAATATATCAATGCGGGATATGAAATCGTAATTTTACATTTTTGACAAAATGGCGTCTATCCAAATTTTCCACAATTCGTTGGGCCAAAAAGATTGTAATAAATTTTTTTTAATCTGATTCCTTCATTAAATACATGAGCAATATTTTTAGGAAGATTTTGAAAAAATTCGAGCCCGATTGGTTGGGCTAAATTGAGTCCAAATTTTCTAGCTTAACGCTAGAAGTTTAACATGAATTAAGGAAGAAATTAACTTTTTAAAACGATATTATTTATAATATAATTAATAACTGATTGACAATGAATCACTTTTGATTAGGTTTGATTTCCCTTTTCTTTTGTTAATATTTATCTCGCTTATAACTTAAGTAAATATAAAACTATCCTAATCAAGCTTAAAATGTTTGAAAGTTTTCCCACAATTCAAGATTCTTTTTATCTTCAATTCAATATGACTCACAAATATATTTTCCCACAACATTTAAGAATCTTTAAGCGAAAAAGTTTTATTTTTAAAACTTCAATCAAGACGGCCATAATAATGTTAAAATAATTCCAACATAAAAGATTTAAGTTTAGTAGAGTTTTAACTTACCCTCCAATAAACGTTTCAACTCCTTTGTGGCCTCCTTTTGACGTTCCGGCGTCTCACGAAGCTCCTTAATGGCCACCTCCTTAGTCTGGGGTGTTGGATCACCAAGTTCAAATTCTAACTTGAAATCACCCAATTGGATTGAGGGCAATCTATCAATATCGGACAGCATGGTAGGAACTCCTGGAAATAAAATTATATATAATGGGATTGGAATCATTAGCAAAAGTGCAATTAATAGCTCCCAGACTTTAGTCCAAGATAAGTTCAAAGTCTTTTTAAGTAACTAAAAACTAACATTAATTGACAATTAGTTAAAGGGAAAAGGTAATTACTTACTCATTTTGCTGTATTTTTTTTATTGTTTATTTATTGTTTGAAATCAGTTTTCTTTGT
Organism: Drosophila emarginata; assembly: GCA_037075365.1. Lineage (NCBI taxonomy): Eukaryota > Metazoa > Arthropoda > Insecta > Diptera > Drosophilidae > Drosophila > Drosophila emarginata. The sequence goes on from JBAMCD010000012.1 coordinate 1,888,494, forward strand.
GTTAATGTTTAATTGTTTATAGCTGGATCGTTTATTTATTTTTTATTTTTTGTTGCATTCAGTAGAGGCTAATGAAATTGAATAAGTCAAAACCGGCTGGCTATTGATCACTGACCATTGATCACTGACCTAACCTTCACCTTGACATACGCAAATTTGCAAATAACGGAAGATGTTATACAAAAAGAAGAGGAAATCGATTATTTATTTATTTTATTGCAAATGCAGTTTGAATTTTGTTAAGATGTATTTATTAGACGTAAAATGTTTTCTATTTAATTTAACAATCCTTGAACTCAGACAATCGTAATCTTGACTGGTTCTACTGGAATTAATTCTAATTGAACAAGTTTCGGTTCTAAAGCTTATTTTTTGTTTTGAAAGATTAAACGATCCTTGAACTGAATTCTCGTATTCCTGACTGGTTCAACTTGAATAAATTCTAGTGGAACGAGTTCTCTGTTTTTATTTATTTGGAGGTTTCCAATTACAGACAGAGTGTACACTCAAATAATATAATTAATAACTCATTGACATTGAATCACTTTTAATTAGGTTTGGTTCTCCTCTTCTTTTGTCTTTTTTTTTTGCAAACCGTCAACTTATGAATTGTTAATTTTTGTCTCGCTTATAATTTAAATAGTACACAAAAAAACTGACTACTACTATATATGAGAAAAACTTGTTTTTATTACGAATCGTAAAGATGAGGAGCGTTCGAAAGATTAACCACGACAAAACAACGATGCGTGCAACGGAGTCAAAAGCGCAGATGAAACTGTTGCTACCAAAAGCGCGTTACGGAGATTTTATGCCATGCTCGTAAGCCAAGAATAAAAAAAAAACTGGAAATTGTACTCAGATTTTGGGTTTTTTTTTTTTAAGAGAGTAGCAATAGATTAAGCTGAAGCTGAGAGAGCTGGAGACGGGTCTAAAGCTAGTTAGCTTGGTGCATCACATTGGGAAATTATGCCACTGAAAGCCGGTTTCAGTTTTGCTCAGCTGTTGCTGGTATAACCCTTACAACCGGACCGTGGTACGAGATCACATAATTAAAAGTTTAATAGTTAAGGAAATGCCATTGAAAATGTAGGGTACTCAAAAAATTATATTAAAAACTTTTTATGAAGATGGTATATAAAATTGAAATGTATTTAAACAAAGTTCTCATATTTTAATGTGACTTTCAAGATAGGAATTTCAAAAAAAAAAAAAAAAAACAGTTATTAGTGTTTTAACTGGAAAACAGACAGTTTAAAATTGTGTTTTAAATTACTATATTTCTCATATATTTTTTTGATTACTTAATGTCTTACGATTTTCCTAAATCGTATCTAAAAGTTATATCCAAATTGAGGACTCTTCCTTTTCTCGATCTACAAAACAATTTTTCCATTTTAAATGATGTAAATTTTTGTATATCTTGGACTATAATATATTTTCACTTATTTTTTGTCGAATTCAAAACATGAAATTATTTAAAAGTGTCGTTGAGATTTGCCATATGTTATATGAATCTTTTATTTTTGGTAACACTGTTAAACAGTGTTTTATAATTTATGTACCAAAAGAAAATACTTTTATAACTGGGCAAGTTTGCATCGTTTCTCCAGTTATAGTATATAATAATTATCCATATTGTGCTATAATGAATAACTCTCAATATTTATTCGACCCTGAAGCTTTGCACTCACGGTTCAATGTTGGATTTCAATCCCATCGAGCACTCACAGACACTCTCTAAGCCAATTAGTGCTTACACCTGTCCAATGTACAATTTTTGCTTATTAAATTTATATGAAATACTTAATATTATTAACACGTTTCAAAGCACTGAGCAGAAATGGGCATGGACACTATGTTTCTCGAACAAAATCACGATCACACGTGCGTAGACCAAGCTCCATTCATGGTTTATTATAGTCTTACTCTCGCTCTCATTTTCAATTTCAAGTTTTTGGTCTATTTTTGTTACCAAAATGAAAACGAAAAAAAGAAAAAACAAAACACATCAAACCAAAATAATATCAGTTTGAACTTGACTGCTAAATAAGAGTTGAAAGCTGAATGCTATATAATAATACTGCTCCGAGAGAGACATATAGAGAGAGGGAATGAGTGGGAAATTTTGATAATAATGATGCTGCAGATGCTGGGGAAAAAATTCAACTTGGAAACTTTGGAAGCGGTTAAAGACCGAATGCAATGTCAAACCTACGCCCTTCGGATTTTGGCAACAAAAAAAAAAAAAAGAAGTAATATTTCAGGAGGTTATGACAAAACATGACAATGACAAGGCCAAGTCCAATGTAAAAAGTACTTTGACCTTACATGGCAAAACTTAAAAAAAAAGAAGATAATGAACTGAACATATAAGCATTGTAAACAAATGTAAAATTCGTATATAAGTATGTACATACATACATACATATATTGATGTAAAATAAGTAATCAGATGCAGGTACAGTAGAGTTTAGCCAGTATTTGATATTAATATTAATAGAGCAAATCAATTACCATTATCATTAAATATAAATAACAATCAAAATGGAGATAATACGTCCAATTTGCAATTGATTGGAATTTAGTATATACATACATACATACATACTATACATACATTAGGGTGTTCCTCAACAAAATAAATTCTTTTTGATTCATTATTGGATCTATGATTTTTCCTACTCTAATAAATTATATAGATTCGCTTTTGCTTGGCAAATCCTTATTACGAAAAACTTTAGTTGGACTTATTTAATATTCTTCTTATTATGTATTATTAATTTATTATCTTTTTCTCTTAGTATATTTTCAAATTATTTTATTCCGGGGTAATCTATAACAACATATGTATGTATGTAGCTTTTTTTGATAGATTTCATTTGCTAGAATAACGGTACAAATACTTTAAAAAATCAATCTTATTACAGCTGATTGTTTGCACTATAAAATCACTTTAAAGTTTAAACTAATTTGCATGCAGTACAACAAAAACAGGTTTTACTGTATATATACATATATAGGGCCATGTGTTGCCACAGTTTGACAAGTGTATTGCATATATGTAGATCTAAGTATATATGTATGTATGTATGTATGTATATTTGTACATATACATTTGTATTTTATTTTTTTCTCACCCGATTCACATGCCATGGGCACTAAAAGGGAAGTGCACGCTACTGTAGTCATCATTGCTATGACTAAACCTAAAAGCCGATATCGATGATGGAGTCTATAAGTTGTAGTGAGAGATGACGAGAGATCGATGCATTCAGAAATACAAACTTGTTGAATTTCGTACACAAATTACACGCCGACACTTAATGGCACACGAATGGCAAATAATTAATAAATAAGAATATTATACTTGAATACTTGAACAACTGGAAAATGCATTAACTAGTGGAACTTTAAAGAGTCCGACAATATGTTGTTAAATGGGTCAATGCCAGCGATTTACTGAACTTTACATAAATTTAAGAGTATGTTCGTATAACGAAAAATTCTTTAAAACAAAAAGAAGGAGAACAGACGAATGAAAATGTGAAAAGGAAAAGCGAAAGAATGCCGTCAGTGACAAGCAACAAGTGCTCAAATATTGAATTCGTAATGCGAAACAAGGCAAAAAAAAAAAGAAACCCAAGAAAACCAAGAGGAAGCAAAACCATAACACCAAAATACGTTAAGATTTAAAAAAAAAACAAACTCAACTCACCAAAGGCACAAAGCTCTCAGCTAATCCAGATATTAATTGTGTGGTAATCCTTGTGTAAGCTTCCAAAAATCAAATGCTATACCTTGTTATGGTCTGGTTGGGACTAGCAACGTTTAGTAACTGAAAATATAAAGCTACTTGACAACCGACTTTTATATACGGCCCACCAAGTACATACATATGTATGTATGTATGTATGTATGTACATGCGCTATGAAAAATCAGAGAGAGAAAGACTGATATAAACGATATATGTATAAAGCTAGTTTTATAATAGGTCATTATAGCAAGTGTCAGCATAAGTGTAGAAGTTCATGATGGTGTTAAGTGCCTTTTTTTTTTTGTTTTTTTTATATGTACAAGTCAAGTTCAACAATGTAATGAAAGTAATACTAAAGGCCAATAAACATAAAATTGGTAGAAAAATTTAAAAACAAAAGTTTTAAAATTAAGATTCACAAAATCAAAAAACTTTTTCTCCACTGTAAAAGGACGTTTAATCACTGTTTAATTTTTGTATTATTTTAATTTTATGTTAACTTTTGAAAATTTTCAAAATTGTAGGCAGTTTAACTGTTTGTTGTTCAAAAACAATTTAAAGTTTTATAAAAGTTTTTATACTTTTGCTCACACTTGCCAAATTGGTAAAGTTTTTTTTGTTTTTAAAACCGTTACAATCTTTAACAACAATAAATGTTATTTGAATGTAAATTAATTAAAACTGTAATTCACTTTCACTAATTCTTTTGCACAGTGCACTTTTGGCTAATCTTTAGCACCATTAAAATTGCTATGAACATTTAATTGCAATATAATTCAATTCGTTTTAATAAATAATCTTTACCCAACAGCACTTTACACAATACATAAATATAATTAGATTTGAACTTTTGAACGAGCACAACTTTATAGACAACTATTATATGTATGTATGTAGGTTTAAAAGTTAGACGTCTAATCACCAGTCTGCCTTCTCCATTTATCTGCATATGTATGTATAAGTTTGTATACATAAAACTTGTTAAAAATCTCAAACACACAATAATTGTAATCGTTTTAATTACTTTGTTAGCTTATTAAAACGCGCACAAAGTAACAGCTGTATACATACATACATTTATTTTTTATTTTGCCTTTTTTATATTATGTCTCTATAGAGAAAACGTAGCGAAGTTGAGCTTGAGCGACTTGCGTGTTCACGTTCAAATGTTCAACTGACGAAAATGCAGACTCATTTGCCTTTTAGTTTCAAGCACAGGCAATTAATTAAGTATTTTACTTGTACGTATGTATGTATGTATATACATATTTCAATTTACTTTGCGCCCATTTCTGCAGTTCCGTTTTTCATTAATGAAGCTACGTCAGCTATACAAAGTCTAAGCGGAATTTCGTTGCCAATTGCAATTAGCACATTTAAAGGTTAAGAATCCATTTTAAATAGTTCATAATATCTGCAAATAGGTTTTTATTATTTACACTTAAGATTTACTTAAATCTACTACTTGATTTTGAGAATTTCGTGTACATCTTAGGGTCCAATAATATCAAATATGTATATGCACTTATGAATTCTACAAAAATCGATTTCTTCAAATGTATTGTCCATGTATACAGAAAAAAAATAACGTCTTCAGATATAGATATATATAAATACAAACATGCTTCTTGGTAAACATTAGCTAAACAAAAGGATAGATATATATATATATATATTGTGCATACAAATTGTTGCTAGATATTGCTTAAATATAAAGCGTTTCTCTTTTTGTGTTCCTATCAAGTGTTTTACAATTTTCGGTTAATATGTCAACGATATTCAATGCTTAAGTCTTTAGTGTCTTCCACGAGTTGGGTTCCATTTTATGTAAGTACAGATCAAATGTTAAATGGAGTATATATATTTATGTATGTACATACAATTAATTTGAGCCAAATCTATAGCTTTAGATGTCTGGAGTAACATATGCCTCCGGTTTAGACTTAATTCTGGTTTTAGTCCTTTTCCGATTTCTGTATAATCATTTTGGTCGTATTTTTTCATACATAAACTTTTGCAAATGCTTGTTATCAGGTTGCATTAGTTTCTTTTTAGTAAATTCAAATTGTGCTAATGCAAATTCATATAAATCATTTTCCATTTGCCAGATTTTTGTTTTCTGTATGGTTTTTATAGTCGATTCGCTAGGCGGTAATTTGGATGATGTGACACGTAGATGAGATTTATTTGAATTTTGGTAATGCTCACGAAAGCCATGGAAGATTCTGCAATGGCATACAAAACGAATATGAATATAAAAATGAATATAATAAATTTTGTCCATCCACTTACCTGGGAAGCGATCTTTCCAGAAGATCAACAAAATCATACATTTGCTCAGTGACACCGACTAGAAAATATTCATTGACCAGATTACGTTTGGCTTGATCCAGGGCCCAAACACTGCCAGGTTCCCAGCACTCAGCAGCATGACCACAAAAGAAGGGAATTTGTAGCCACATATTTTTAGGATCACAGTCAGGTTGCTTTTGAACAACACACTCATCGAACGTCTAAAATGATTATTCTAATAAATTTCAGTCTCATATTTAAAATTATTCTTTACATACAATTTTATTGCCCGCTTTTTTGCGTACCAAATTCGGTCGATAGTTATCGCCAAAGCGTAAAAAGTAATAGTAGGAGACAAGCCTGTCTAAAGGCTTACGGATTACATTAATATAGATCGGCTTATGGGAAATTTGGAATCTGTGAAATAAAGCAAATTTTTTAAACATTATTTTAAACAGTATTTAAATTGTAATTAAATTGATTCGTTTTTTAAATGTCACCTGAATTAATATTTGCAAAATAAATCAATTTTAAAATAATTTTGAGACATTTGCTTATTATATCTAGTGAAATGGTATTAGATAGTTTTTGTTGACACATTAGTTTTAGCTATTTTTGAAAGGTAATTTATCTAATTGGTCAATCAAAACCAAACATTTTTAAGAGTATAGAAACTTCGGCTTGTTTTAACATAAATTTTACTACTTAACAATATTTATCTTATACTACAACTCTTACTTTGAGAAATCCAAAAATGCCATATGGCCATGATAAAGAGCGGGCTTCATTTCATGCCACTTAGTCACGTTTCGTACAAAGGAAATTTGATTTGGTAGCGATAGAACATGCATATTGGCCGTCACATTAATATGCAAGACATGATATTTGTTTAGCTTGCACAGATCGTAAGCAATGTTCACAAAGCTGGTTGACCCGGTCTTGGGAACACGATTGTATAGCACCACTAGTTGGTCCTCGTAATCAAAGTTATCTAATGTGGGAGCGGGGCCAGACAACTGGGATTGATCCACTGCTAGTTTACTCAACGGTTTGAGATCTGGATATAAAAGAGGAATTTTAACCATTTGGCAACCATGCGTATGTATATATGTAGATCTAAATGTGTATTAAGTTGGCTACAAACCGTGTTCCAGACGAGTTCCTGACCAAAGCCAATAACCACAAGTCAAGAGGCACAATGCAAATAAAACGAACAACCAGGATAACGAAGGACGTACCAGTGGCAACATTCTGATCAGTTTTTTCAACATGCCAGTTGCCGTATTAGCTATCTAATTACTTTTTAAGTGACAGCTCATTTTTAAGCAATTAGTTAAGCTAAATTGCTGTTGTTGTTGCCATTACTAACATTTTTTTGTTTGACTTTCTGCAATAAACACTGCAGAGTGTTGTGTAACTTCAAAAAGCATATGTTCTGTGCATTTGACAATCGATTAACCAGTATTTTGAAATACGGGGAACAGTTTTTTTTAGTCTTACTCTTTTGACAAGTATTTACCAGGAGACTCCGGCAGATAGCAACTGATAATGTAGTACATTAAAGAAATATGCTTAGTAATCAATTTAAATGTAATAACTAAATGAAACAGTAATTGTTAACCTCAACGCATAAAACAATGTTTTAAAATACTCTATTTTTTTTTGTAACGAAGTTTCGTGTAAATGCGTACAAAAACACGTCTGTTTTAAAACGCTCAATATTTTTTTGTAACGAAGCTTTGTGTAAATGCATATAAGAACGAACGTCTTTTTTAACAGCTTTAACCGGCATATCGGCGTACCTCTACCTCTACAAACCGTCGTGTGGATGAGTTATGCGTACATAGATCAGGTGAGATAGAAATTTCCAGAAACAACTTTTTTGACTGATCTGTAGAAATATATTATATTGGTAAGTAAGAAATCGATCCCAGTTTTTGAACTTTTTGTAGAGCTCCATAGATGAGTTGTTTTTGGGGACGTAACTTTTCAATCAAATGGAATTTGTGTATGTATATTTGGTCTCAGACACAAAATTTGTAAATTATTCTGCTTATATGTATATGTATAAAAATCGAATTCGCCAATATTTTTGACAAACTACATACATTGTACATACATACATTGATATAAAATGATAAAGGTATCATAGGCCGACAGAAATTACGCCATCTTTATTGCATTCAAAATGTGAGTTTGGGGATAACTGACATAGTGTGAACAACTGAGTGATCTGACCTGATCTTGACTCACTCGTTAAGTGCTCAATTTGGCTCACTCCTTTTTGAGCGACCCCTGTATACACACACACCGTTAGTCGAATTTGTTCGACGAACACGTTTGTCGAACACAAATCAGTTTGCGTATCCAATGTCATTTCTATTTTTGTCGAACATGCACTGCAAACACGAAAATTACTTCGAACAACACTATCTACGTTCAAATGCCGACATTGAGTATACCCTGTACCAAATAGAGGTATGTACTACATAAAGTCAAAAACGATCGAAGTCACCATCAATTTACAACAAAATTCTCAATTTTGCACTGAGCATTTCAGTATAAAACGGAAATACGTATGTATATCTCCGATAATTATTGTCTGATTTCGGTCAAATTTGGTCAGCTGGTGCATATTGGCTATATTATTGAGTGTGCAATATTTTCAATATTGCTCTAGTTATACGTTTTTCCCAAATTGCGGGGGCGGGCGTTTCAAAAATTTGAAACAAACTTGACCTGCCTAGACAATAGACGGATGTTGACACCACATTTGGATGCTCTAGCTCTGATAGTCTCTGAGATCTAGGTGTTCATACGGATGGACATGTTTCAATCGACTTCGCTATTTTTACCTTATGAGTACAGGGTATAAAAACAGGACAGTAACTCGATAAAGACATGCTTTTTTAATTGAAAATGATTTTCCCCATGATATTAATAACAATGTTTATAATTTGCTTTTTAGAAAAGATTTATTAGTTTAATTACCTTTACAAGTTTTCATTTATTTTTATAATTAGGTGTCTCCGAAGAAACATTAAGTAAATAGAATGTAAGAAACGCTGACGACGACGATGATAGTAATAAGACTGAGTCAAAGATGCCGCCAGCTTAGCCTCTTAAGAAAGATTCAAATTAAATCTAAAATGGCTTATTTTTTTGATGATGTTTTACACAAAATGGGAAATTAATGACATCTTACTCGATAACTAAATCCGTCGACAATCTTTAGACTCAGTCTTTTCATTTCGTTGTTAGGTAATAACCTCAGGGAGAACGCTCAACTGAATTATTTCTGGAGAGTGCCTTATCCTCTTTGTCAAATTTAAGAAAGATATCTTCCAATGTACACTCATTTACAGAATAATCCTCGACAATATTTCTCAGCTCCGTGGCCAAATATTCTTCTGTTATTTTGAAAACATTCGACCAGAGAATTTGCTCCTGAGTGCCAACAAAGTAAGTCAGTGTACCCGCATGATTTTCACGTAATTCCAACCCTGTAAATTCTGATTTTAATTTGCTGGTAATTTTGCTTACGTTATCCTCCGTCTCCGTATCAATTTTCATTTTCAATTTTATGGTAAAGCCACTGAATCGTTTCAATGCGCAAATATTATTAAGACATTTAAATTTTCCTTTGGCCATAATGGCCAGTCGATTGCAAAGCTCCTCACATTCATCCATGCTGAAAATTGAAACAACAAAAGTATTGTCAGATTATATGATTATAGAGAGATCGGTTAACAGCAATTAATAAATTACCTATGTGACGTTAGTACTACAGTACGATCAAGGTTTTGAAAATCTTTGATACATTGCCATAAAAATCGTCTCGATATGGGATCCACGCCCGTTGTAGGCTCGTCTAGAAGAACCAAAGACGGGGCTCCAATCATTGCCATGGCGGCCAACAATTTTCGTTTTGTTCCGCCTGAATAATCATGCACTTGTATATGGCGATACTTCACTAGATGCATCTTGTCTAGCCAATAATCAACATTTGCCTGAATACTATCTGCGCCCTCTTCCGCCCATCGTAATCCACGAAGCATGGCCATGTACCGGAGACATTGTTCAGCTGTCATAAAATCGTTCAATGCATCATATTGTGGGCAATATCCAAAAAGATGTCGATATGCCACCACATTTAAACGTATATCAATGCCATCGATGCGTATGTTTCCCTTATCAATTGTCAAATTATCCGCTATCATCTGAAAAGTACTCGTTTTGCCGGCACCATTCACGCCCAACAAGCCAAAGCATTCACCACGAGCGGCAGCAAAACTGAGACCATCCACTGCCCAATCCTTATTATTATAACGTTTGCAAAGATTGCTCACAATTAGCGGATATTCATGGCTATTATTCATATTGCTCATTAGTTCTTTAACACGAATCTCTTCCTTCTGACAATCTTCTATTAATGATGCTGCGGCAATTTTTTTATTGTCATTCTGCCAACGGAATCGTAAGAAGTTAATAAACGATTGTCGTTGATATTTATTTTCCAAAACCATAATGAAGAAAATCATTGCCATGACACATAAAAGTACAGCATCGAAGAAGAACATATCGGTATCGAGCGTTTCATCTAGAGGTCGGCTGGCAATAAAGTTCTCATTAATAACACGCAATTGATGATTCAGGTTGAAATCGGGTAAAATGCGTAGGAAAATGATTTTAGTCTCATGTACTTTCATTGCCTGCATATTGCCAGAAGTTATAAGCGGGGCAATAGCTAAGAAAAAGTAAAAATAAAATATCAAATTAGTGTACAGAATGCAATTAAATATGTATGCTCATCAAAATACAGTCGAGTCCCGATAATTCGAATAATACGATTTACCGAGTTTTCTATTTAATGCATATGCAATGCATGTTCGAAACAAAATTACGATTTATAAGAGGCAAAATCTTCGCTGTGTAGGCAGAAAAATTTCGAATTAACGTGGGGACCAAAATGCATGGAATTTATACGAATTAACGAAGTTTTTTCAAGGGACTACCAGTTTATTACGAAATACTGAGGTTTTTCATTTAGCGGAGTGCGAATTATCGGGATTTGTACTTAATAAACCGAAATCAAAAAAAAAATATCCGAATCCGTCGTTTTAAATGGAAAACGAGTTCGTGTGAAACGCGATAACAAAGAATCAAAAAATTTAAGAAAACGTACATATTTGTTAATCCAGTGGGCACCTAAAATTATAATGAACTAATTATTAAAGGAATTCTCTTCTATTAGGCAAAATAAGCAAAAAGTTTAAACAGATGGCAGATTGCGACAAATCACAAAAGCAAACAATAATTAATTTTTACTGAAACCGATACAAAATCTGGGTCTTGAATGTTCTGACTTAACTAAATATCGATATTTGCTCAGTGATTTATGTAGTTTATGTTTAGTAACCATTATTTAAACTTACCCGACACAATAAGCATCAGCAGTAGATACGTCGATATAGTCGATATGGTTTTAAAACTATTGGCTAGACAATATAAAATGGGTAAATAGCTGCAGCCGTAGAATACAATACTTATTACAATCAAGCTCAATTCGTTGGCGGTATAAAGTTCTTCTGGCATTATAGCCGCTTGGACCACATACAGAATTACTCCATTGATTATTAGCATTAATACATCAAACATAAATGTGGCCCCCCAATAGGTATAACGCGACATGGCCTGCAATTCACGGAAACCGTTGGCATTCTCCCGAAATGGTAGCGAAACGTAATAGAACATATAAAAGAACATGCCGACAGATACCATTACAGCATAATATTCCAACCGTGTGGAACTTATATCGCTGACAAACCGGCGAATGGGCAAATAAGTGGCATCAATATCAGCCGCTTGATTATTAATTTTCAACATAGTTGTGTCGATTAGATTGATAAGTGCTACGGAGCTGTGATAACGATTTCCGGCATACCATAATAAAAGAGTTGGAGTCGTGCCGGTACCCTGTTCATCGGCAAACATATCAATAACTCCCACCACATCTTGCAGAAAATTTGCCAAGTTCTCACGCTGCAGTTCAAGAAGTTCTATAGATAACAGAAGAAAGAAAATTTATAACAATAAATTGCACAAATTAGAGACAGAAATCTAATAACAAACCACTTTTCACGTTGTTATTGCCTCGTAGTGTCAAAGTTTTTGCCTGGAGACCACTTAACTCGATCTGTTGCCTCAGCTGCTTTTCAATATTTTCATGATGTCCAGTCGGATTGTAAATATAAACAATTCCCGTTCGCATTTCCCTTAGTTTTAACGGCAAGGCTGCCTCATTTGTAACCACTGATAATGCATGCATAATAAAAATTGCTGCGCAAACACTTATCACTGGAAGTAAGTGCTAAAAAAAAGCACAAAGAATACGATTAGGGCCAGTGTTTATGTATATAAAGTGCATTTGTTTTGACATTCTTATCAGTAAATAGTGCTCACCATTATGACGGCATAAACATATTCATTGTGAAGAAATGTCCACTTTTTATAAAACACCGCCAACCAGAGTTGCCACCAAGGAGGCTGTGTATTATGATTTCTTAGACGTTTGTAGGATGCTTTTAAAAGTGGTGCATCATTGCGGGATCCATCTGGTGTATCAACCTGATCCGTTTCACCGGCACAACTTAAATAAAGAGTAAAAACAAAATATTTAATTTTATTTTGTCTCCTTTTTAGAAATGTACAACAAACTCACTTTAAAAACACATCCTCCAGAGATGTATCCGTTATAGATATTGTCTCAATGTCCAACCGATTGGCATTTTCCTCAAGTTCTTTTAACATTTCACTAAATTTCATTTTGAATTCATAGGGTAAGCAAATGTATACAGTTGGCTTCACCATACTCTGGAATATTGATAAGATTAGGAAAAGAATTGTGATGATAGATTTTATAGTTGACTTACAACAAACGCGGCACTGGGTATGTGTTTATTTATAAGCTCCATTATTTCACCTTTACGAAAATTGAAATCACTTATTTCCAATTTCAAACGATAGCCACGATTGGACTTCCGTTTCAATTCTAATGGAGAGCCATTACATTGCAGTTTTCCATTAGCCAATATACATATCGTATCACCAAGGACTTCTGCTTCTTCCATATAGTGTGTGGTGACCAGAATAGCCTTTTCCTTGCGTAAATTTAACAAGATGTCCCATAGTTGACGACGCGATTCAATGTCCAATCCGGAGGATGGTTCATCAAGGATAACAATTCTGTAAGTGAAAAAATTAATAACACAATCAACATAAATATATAATGTAAAATTTTTCTAATAAGTTAAAATAAATAAAATTTAAAAATTATACACAATAGTATATAGCAGAAAGACAAACTTTGTATTTCCCGTAATGGCAATGCCCAACGACAGACGCCTCTTCATGCCTCCCGATAAATTTCGTCCATATTCATTGGCCTTTTCAGTTAGATTCAATTTTTTTAACGTCCTTTCAGCAAACTCATGTGCCTCAAAATTATTTGCACCACGCAACTCGGAAAAAAATTTCAAATGCTGTTGGCATGTCATGTAACTCATAAAGACGCTATGTTGTGGACAGAAACCAATTAGATGACGATATGAAGAGACATCACGTTCACTGCAGACAACAATTTTGCCAGAATCCTTGGGCACTATACCTATAAATATCATTGGAAAGCAAATGTCAATCTCAGCATCTTCTGTAATTTTTGCTTTCATACCCATAATCATGTTCATCATGGTCGTCTTTCCAGCACCATTGTGACCCAATAAGACGGTTATCTCTTTATTATTGATGTTCATACTCAAATCGTCCGAAATAAGCGTTTCACGTTTACTTGTCTGGAATTTTTTACATAGATTTGATATAATAATGGCATGCGTACCACGCGGTGCTGTCGTGTATTCGTTGCGCTGTCGTTTTTTATACGTATTAGGCTATAAAAAATAATAAAGTTATATTATTATATTTTCAAAATTCTGAATTAACTTACATTCAAAATGAAAAGAAACGGTCGCTTTAAACCACCGGGACCGGGAAATACACAAACCAAATAATTGTAGAGCAAGGCATAAAGAAACGTCTGAAGTATCAATACCACATAGATCCAAAAGATGCGATTGGAGTCATCTTTGATCTGTAGAAAAAGGTCTGAACCAGTAAATTTACGATCTGCAAGGAAACAAACTTAATTATAAAACAAAATAAACAATATTTAAAATATTATCCATACGTTTATTCGAGAAAGTTTGAAACACATCAAGGCCCTCAAGGAAAGCATTTGTACTAAAGAATAGCAATCCCCATTGTGTTGCCCAGCTGCGCACTAAGCTGAACGCATAGGGAATAATAAGCATCACTAGACTGCCAATTTTAGCGTAGAAAACTGGCAAACATAATAATTGAAATTGAAGATATAGTAAAGAAAAAAATTTCGATTGGTTATGCGTCAATTCTCACCTGAATGAAAGCACACAGATATTAAATATGCATACGACGTCGTTGCAACAATGTACAACAAATACAAAGTGAATATATATCCAATATTAATTAGACCCAATGCCTTATATTGATTTGCTAAGATGAAAGCAGCTAAGAGGAAACCGAAATAGCAAGCGAAACGTATAATGAAAAAGGTAAGCCCATTAAGAAAGCTCATAGGTGTGACGAGATTAAGAAATTCCTTAAGTCCGTTCTGTTTCTCTTCCACAAAAGGTACAATGAATGTGCTCAGCAATAAGACAACAAACAATATGCTAAACAATATGCCAAAGTTTAAAAGACGATAACTATCCCATCCGTTTAATTCCAAGTTAGGTATCGAATTTAATAAAAGATTATAATCGTTTGTCGATCCCTGGTATTTCATATACTGACGATCCATTATGTATTGAAGCGTTAAGAAACCCCAGCGAATATATTCATCGTCATCTGGAAAAAAAGTTAAAAAACAAACAAAGTTCATTGTGAGAAAGCTGCAACAAACAAAAGATTTAGGTCGCATTGACTCACTCTTCTGGTGATTTATCTCCTCGTCGTTGACAAAGCGAATTTTGGGTGATATAAGCATTCGATTAGAGCTGAGACTATACTTAAAATGTCCACTGGAACCAGGATCGGGTAGATGCTCAAAATTAATAGCAAAACAGTCGCCCCAGCAATGCTGTTCCATATCCAGTTGCATATCTAAACTATTGTTATAAGTCCGAAACCCTAATAATGATACAACAAAAATAAACAGCAAAAATAAATAAACGAATGAAGTATATATATATACGTATGTATGTATGTATGTATATTTAATTATCAGACACGATAGGAGTGAACAAAAAGGCCCCTTTTCGCAGTCACCCATCATATAACATATAATATTAGTCGTTTTGCTCATGTGACCAAGATAATTATTTTTAACCCTAACAGTTGCAATTTTGTGCCGGAAGGCCTAAAAATCAAATATATAAAACAATGAAATAAACTATAACTTACGATCCACAGTAATCTCCAGCTCCGTTCTCAGGTTATCCATTAATATGTCTACATTTTGCGTGTTGGGGGCGTAGTAGATATAATCGAAGTATCCGGCAGGCATATATTGTCTAAGGCCATTCTATATAGTAAACAAAAATCTTATTGGTTATAATAAACAGGAAATAAATTATCAGCATATGTATATGTACATATGTACATAGTGTGAAATAAAACAGTATTTACACAGACACGCCCAGTTCCACCCTAGTAATTTATAAAGACCGATACCGACGAATTATTAATAATATATTAATCTAAACGACCTTTCAAAAAAATTGGTTTACTTTCCATAACAGACGCAAATCGGCCAATCAGCGACAATAGTTGTCCGTCTAAGAGAGTTTTCACTGTATTTATTAATTCCCCTGACCCTTTCTTTGTTTATGAAAATTTCAATTGTTATCAATAGTATATTTACTATACTCACATAATCTTTTGGTTCAAAATCATCAAGTTGATGTAGGGTGGGTATCACGGTCCAATGCAAGTACCCCCATAATAACGCAATCCAACTAATAAATATTAAAAAAATGGGTATCCAATGGCATCGTAGGCAAAGTAAATTTTTGCGGAAGAACACAAAAAAAAGTGGGCTGCATGCCATTTCTCCCGTTGTTTCACAAATCTTATGATCAAGTATACTCAATGAGTATCACTCATTGTATTCAATTTTTTCAGTTACATAAGTCCTCTTTTTTTACGTTTTTAGTTCTTTATAATTAATCTTTTTGTATGTCACAATCAGTGCTGCCACTCAGAGCCGCCATTTTGGCAATTTAGTTGCTAGATCTAGCTATTTTGAATTTGAACTTGCAATTTTTTGTTGAATTTGCTATGAGCCACAAATATAGGAATTTCTAAAAAAATTTTCGCAACTTTCACCAATTTTGTAAATTCATAATACAATCATCGGTAAATATTTACTTTGACTCCTCGGATTTTTAGTGCTGGAAAGTTCCAAATGGAGTAAAGAGGCTAGATTTAAACCCAGTGTTGGCAAACGTCAAGTTTAGGTACACCGGCAAAAAGAAAGTCCAGAAAGTTGGACTTTACTTAAGGTTTTTTAAAAATCCAAATTTCATTTTCTTTTTTAAATCAAATTTATAAGTCCCACAGCCTTTTAAAGCGGATCTATAAAATCTATCATCACAATTCTTTTCCTAATCTTATCAATATTCCAGAGTATGGTGAAGCCAACTGTATACATTTGCTTACCCTATGAATTCAAAATGAAATTTAGTGAAATGTTAAAAGAACTTGAGGAAAATGCCAATCGGTTGGACATTGAGACAATATCTATAACGGATACATCTCTGGAGGATGTGTTTTTAAAGTGAGTTTGTTGTACATTTCTAAAAAGGAGACAAAATAAAATTAAATATTTTGTTTTTTAATCTAAACGACCTTTCAAAAAAATTGGTTTACTTTCCATAACAGACGCAAATCGGCCAATCAGCGACAATAGTTGTCCGTCTAAGAGAGTTTTCACTGTATTTATTAATTCCCCTGACCCTTTCTTTGTTTATGAAAATTTCAATTGTTATCAATAGTATATTTACTATACTCACATAATCTTTTGGTTCAAAATCATCAAGTTGATGTAGGGTGGGTTTCACGGTCCAATGCAAGTACCCCCATAATAACGCAATCCAACTAATAAATATTAAAAAAATGGGTATCCAGGGCCCAAACACTGCCAGGTTCCCAGCACTCAGCAGCATGACCACAAAAGAAGGGAATTTGTAGCCACATATTTTTAGGATCACAGTCAGGTTGCTTTTGAACAACACACTCATCGAACGTCTAAAATGATTATTCTAATAAATTTCAGTCTCATATTTAAAATTATTCTTTACATACAATTTTGTTGCCCGCTTTTTTGCGTACCAAATTCGGTCGATAGTTATCGCCAAAGCGTAAAAAGTAATAGTAGGAGACAAGCCTGTCTAAAGGCTTACGGATTACATTAATATAGATCGGCTTATGGGAAATTTGGAATCTGTGAAATAAAGCAAATTTTTTAAACAATGTTTTAAAAGTTTAATTAAATTGATTCGTTCTTTAAATGTCACATGAATTAATATTTGCAAAATAAATCAATTTTAAAATAATTTTGAGACAATTGCTTATTATATCTAGTGAAATGGTATTAGATAGTTTTTGTTGACACATTAGTTTTAGCTATCTTTGAAAATCAATTTATCTAATTGGTCAATCAAAACCAAACATTTTTAAGAGTATAGAAACTTCGGCTTGTTTTAACATAAATTTTACTACTTAACAATATTTATCTTATACTACAACTCTTACTTTGAGAAATCCAAAAATGCCATATGGCCATGATAAAGAGCGGGCTTCATTTCATGCCACTTAGTCACGTTTCGTACAAAGGAAATTTGATTTGGTAGCGATAGAACATGCATATTGGCCGTCACATTAATATGCAAGACATGATATTTGTTTAGCTTGCACAGATCGTAAGCAATGTTCACAAAGCTGGTTGACCCGGTCTTGGGAACACGATTGTATAGCACCACTAGTTGGTCCTCGTAATCGAAGTTATCTAGTGTGGGAGCGGGGCCAGACAACTGGGATTGATCCACTGTTAGTTTACTCAACGGTTTGAGATCTGGATATAAAAGAGGATTATTAACCATTTGGCAACCATGCGTATGTATATATGTAGATCTAAATGTGTATTAAGTTGGCTACAAACCGTGTTCCAGACGAGTTCCTGACCAAAGCCAATAACCACAAGTCAAGAGGCACAATGCAAATAAAACGAACAACCAGGATAACGAAGGACGTACCAGTGGCAACATTCTGATCAGTTTTTTCAACATGCCAGTTGCCGTATTAGCTATCTAATTACTTTTTAACTGACAGCTCATTTTTAAGCAATTAGTTAAGCTAAATTGCTGTTGTTGTTGCCATTACTAACATTTTTTTGTTTGACTTTTTGCAATAAACACTGCAGAGTGTTGTGTAACTTCAAAAAGCATATGTTCTGTGCATTTGACAATCGATTAACCAGTATTTTGAAATACGGGGAACAGTTTTTTTTACTCTTACTCTTTTGACAAGTATTTACCAGGAGACTCTCCGGCTAATAGCAACTGATAATGTAGTACATTAAAGAAATATGCTTAGTAATCAATTTAAATGTAATAACTAAATGAAACAGTAATTGTTGACTTCAACGCATAAAACAATGTTTTAAAATACTTAATTTTGTTTTTGTAACGAAGTTTTGTGTAAATGCGTACAAAAACACGTCTGTTTTAAAACGCTCAATATTTTTTTGTTACGAAGCTTTGTGTAAATGCGTATAAGAACGAACGTCTTTTTTAACAGCTTTAACCGGCATATCGGCGTACCTCTACCTCTACAAACCGTCGTGTGGATGAGTTATACTTACATATGTATGTATGTGCATACATATGTAGATCAGGTGAGATAGAAATTTCCATAAACAACTTTTTTGACTGATCTGTAGAAATACATATATTATATTGGTAAGTAAGAAATCGATCCCAGTTTTTGAGCTTTTTGTAGAGCTCCATACATGAGTGGTTTTTGGGGACGTAACTTTTGAATCAAATGGAATTTGTGTATATTTGGTCTCAGACACAAAATTTGTAAATTATTCTGCTTATATGTATATGTATAAAAATCGAATTCGCCAATATTTTTGACAAACTACATACATACATACATACATTAATATAAAATGACAAAGGTATCATAGGCCGACAGAAATTACGCCATCTTTATTGCATTCAAAATGTGAGTTTGGGGATAACTGACATAGTGTGAACAACTGAGTGATCTGACCTGATCTTGACTCACTCGTTAAGTGCTCAATTTTGCTCACTCCTTTTTGAGCGACCCCTGTATACACACACACCGTTAGTCGAATTTGTTCGACGAACACGTTTGTCGAACACAAATCAGTTTGCGTATCCAATGTCATTTCTATTTTTGTCGAACATGCACTGCAAACACGAAAATTACTTCGAACAACACTATCTACGTTCAAATGCCGACATTGAGTATACCCTGTACCAAATAGAGGTATGTACTACATAAAGTCAAAAACGATCAAAGTCACCATCAATTTACAACAAAATTCTCAATTTTGCACTGAGCATTTCAGTATAAAACGGAAATACGTATGTATATCTCCGATAATTATTGTCTGATTTCGGTCAAATTTGGTCAGCTGGTGCATATTGGCTATATTATTGAGTGTGCAATATTTTCAATATTGCTCTAGTTATACGTTTTTCCCAAATTGCGGGGGCGGGCGTTTCAAAAATTTCAAACAAACTTGACCTGCCTAGACAATAGACGGATGTTGACACCACATTTGGATGCTCTAGCTCTGATAGTCTCTGAGATCTAGGTGTTCATACGGATGGACATGTTTCAATCGACTTCGCTATTTTTACCTTATGAGTACAGGGTATAAAAACAGGACAGTAACTCGATAAAGACATGCTTTTTTAATTGAAAATGATTTTCCCCATGATATTAATAACAATGTTTATAATTTGCTTTTTAGAAAAGATTTATTAGTTTAATTACCTTTAGAAGTTTTCATTTATTTTTATAATTATTAGAAATAATAAATTACGTTCGTATATATGCCCATATATGTATGTATGTATGTATTGTATATATTATACATTTTTTTTTCGGTTTTTTGTTTTTCTTTTTTGTTACACACAGTTGTTCACAATCATAATTAGATTAAATGTCTTTGATATTAGGTCCGCACGGGGTTACATTAAATTAGGTTAGTGATCAGACTTTACAGGAAAATATTCGAGTTGTTGTAATCGTTAGACAAACTATAGTTATGATAGAATTAGGTGTCTCCGAAGAAACATTAAGTAAATAGAATGTAAGAAACGCTGACGACGACGATGATAGTAATAAGACTGAGTCAAAGATGCCGCCAGCTTAGCCTCTTAAGAAAGATTCAAATTAAATCTAAAATGGCTTACTTTTGATGATGTTTTATACAAAATGGGAAATTAATGACATCTTACTCGATAACTAAATCCGTCGACAATCTTTAGACTCAGTCTTTTCATTTCGTTGTTTGGTAATAACCTCAGGGAGAACGCTCAACTGAATTATTTCTGGAGAGTGCCTTATCCTCTTTGTCAAATTTAAGAAAGATATCTTCCAATGTACACTCATTTACAGAATAATCCTCGACAATATTTCTCAGCTCCGTGGCCAAATATTCTTCTGTTATTTTGAAAACATTCGACCAGAGAATTTGCTCCTGAGTGCCAACAAAGTAAGTCAGTGTACCCGCATGATTTTCACGTAATTCCAACCCTGTAAATTCTGATTTTAATTTGTTGGTAATTTTGCTTACGTTATCCTCCGTCTCCGTATCAATTTTCATTTTCAATTTTATGGTAAAGCCACTGAATCGTTTCAATGCGCAAATATTATTAAGACATTTAAATTTTCCTTTGGCCATAATGGCCAGTCGATTGCACAGCTCCTCACATTCATCCATGCTGAAAATTGAAACAACAAAAGTATTGTCAGGTTATATGATTATAGAGAGATCGGTTAACAGCAATTAATAAATTACCTATGTGACGTTAGTACTACAGTACGATCAAGGTTTTGAAAATCTTTGATACATTGCCATAAAAATCGTCTCGATATGGGATCCACGCCCGTTGTAGGCTCGTCTAGAAGAACCAAAGACGGGGCTCCAATCATTGCCATGGCGGCCAACAATTTTCGTTTTGTTCCGCCTGAATAATCATGCACTTGTATATGGCGATACTTCACTAGATGCATCTTGTCTAGCCAATAATCAACATTTGCCTGAATACTATCTGCGCCCTCTTCCGCCCATCGTAATCCACGAAGCATGGCCATGTACCGGAGACATTGTTCAGCTGTCATAAAATCGTTCAATGCATCATATTGTGGGCAATATCCAAAAAGATGTCGATATGCCACCACATTTAAACGTATATCAATGCCATCGATACGTATATTTCCCTTATCAATTGTCAAATTAGCCGCTATCATCTGAAAAGTACTCGTTTTGCCGGCACCATTCACGCCCAACAAGCCAAAGCATTCACCACGAGCGGCAGCAAAACTCAGACCATCCACTGCCCAATCCTTATTATTATAACGTTTGCAAAGATTGCTCACAATTAGCGGATATTCATGGCTATTATTCATATTGCTCATTAGTTCTTTAACACGAATCTCTTCCTTCTGACAATCTTCTATTAATGATGCTGCGGCAATTTTTTTATTGTCATTCTGCCAACGGAATCGTAAGAAGTTAATAAACGATTGTCGTTGATATTTATTTTCCAAAACCATAATGAAGAAAATCATTGCCATGACACATAAAAGTACAGCATCGAAGAAGAACATATCGGTATCGAGCGTTTTACCTAGACGTCGGCTGGCAATAAAGTTCTCATTAATAACACGCAATTGATGATTCAGGTTGAAATCGGGTAAAATGCGTAGGAAAATGATTTTAGTCTCATGTACTTTCATTGCCTGCATATTGCCAGAAGTTATAAGCGGGGCAATAGCTAAGATAAAGTAAAAATAAAAATATCAAATTAGTGTACAGAATGCAATTAAATATGTATGCTCATCAAAATACAGTCGAGTCCCGATAATTCGAATAATACGATTTACCGAGTTTTCTATTTAATGCATATGCAATGCATGTTCGAAACAAAATTACGATTTATAAGAGGCAAAATCTTCGCTGTGTAGGCAGAAAAATTTCGAATTAACGTGGGGACCAAAATACATGGAATTTATACGAATTAAATTTTTTTCAAGGGACTACCAGTTTATATTGAGGTTTTTGATTTAGCGGCGTGCGAATTATCGGGATTTGTACTTAATAAACCGAAATCAAAAAAAAAAAATATCCGAATCTGTAGTTTTAAATGGAAAACGAGTTCGGGTGAAACGCGATAACAAAGAATCAAAAAATTTAAGAAAACGTACATATTTGTTAATCCAGTGGGCACCTAAAATTATAATAAACTAATTATTAAAGGAGTTCTCTTCTATTAGGCAAAATAAGCAAAAAGTTTAAACTGATGGCAGATTGCGACAAATCACAAAAGCAAACAATAATTAATTTTTACTGAAACCGATACAAAATCTGGGTCTTGAATGTTCTGACTTAACTAAATATCGATATTTCCTCAGTGATTTATGTAGTTTATGTTTAGTAACCATTTTTTAAACTTACCCGACACAATAAGCATCAGCAGTAGATACGTCGATATAGTCGATATGGATTTAAAACTATTGGCTAGACAATATAAAATGGGTAAATAGCTGCAGCCGTAGAATACAATACTTATTACAATCAAGCTCAATTCGTTGGCGGTATAAAGTTCTTTTGGCATTATAGCCGCTTGGACCACATACAGAATTACTCCATTGATTATTAGCATTAATACATCAAACATAAATGTGGCCCCCCAATAGGTATAACGCGACATGGCCTGCAATTCACGGAAACCGTTGGCATTCTCCCGAAATGGTAGCGAAACGTAATAGAACATGTAAAAGAACATGCCGACAGATACCATTACAGCATAATATTCCAACCGTGTGGAACTTATATCGCTGACAAACCGGCGAATGGGCAAATAAGTGGCATCAATATCAGCCGCTTGATTATTAATTTTCAACATAGTTGTGTCGATTAGATTGATAAGTGCTACGGAGCTGTGATAACGATTTCCGGCATACCATAATAAAAGAGTTGGAGTCGTGCCGGTACCCTGTTCATCGGCAAACATATCAATAACTCCCACCACATCTTGCAGAAAATTTGCCAAGTTCTCACGCTGCAGTTCAAGAAGTTCTATAGATAA
Organism: Drosophila emarginata; assembly: GCA_037075365.1. Lineage (NCBI taxonomy): Eukaryota > Metazoa > Arthropoda > Insecta > Diptera > Drosophilidae > Drosophila > Drosophila emarginata. Next base: position 1,911,991 of record JBAMCD010000012.1, read on the forward strand.
AAGAAGAAAGAAAATTTATAACAATAAATTGCACAAATTAGAGACAGAAATCTAATAACAAACCACTTTTCACGTTGTTATTGCCTCGTAGTGTCAAAGTTTTTGCCTGGAGACCACTTAACTCGATCTGTTGCCTCAGCTGCTTTTCAATATTTTCATGATGTCCAGTCGGATTGTAAATATAAACAATTCCCGTTCGCATTTCACTTAGTTTTAACGGCAAGGCTGCCTCATTTGTAACCACTGATAATGCATGCATAATAAAAATTGCTGCGCAAACACTTATCACTGGAAGTAAGTGCTAAAAAAAAGCACAAAGAATACGATTAGGGCCAGTGTTTATATAAAGTGGATTTGTTTTGACATTCTTATCAGTAAATAGTGCTCACCATTATGACGGCATAAACATATTCATTGTGAAGAAATGTCCACTTTTTATAAAACACCGCCAACCAGAGTTGCCACCAAGGAGGCTGTGTATTATGATTTCTTAGACGTTTGTAGGGTGCTTTTAAAAGTGGTGCATCATTGCGGGATCCATCTGGTGTATCAACCTGATCCGTTTCACCGGCACAACTTAAATAAAGAGTAAAAACAAAATATTTAATTTTATTTTTTCTCATTTTTAGCAATGCACAACAAACTCACTTTAAAAACACATCCTCCAGAGATGTATCCGTTATAGATATTGTCTCAATGTCCAACCGCTTGGCATTTTCCTCAAGTTCTTTTAACATTTCACTAAATTTCATTTTGAACTCATAGGGTAAGCAAATGTATACAGTTGGCTTCACCATACTCTGGAATATTGATAAGATTAGGAAAAGAATTGTGATGATAGATTTTATAGTTGACTTACAACAAACGCGGCACTGGGTATGTGTTTATTTATAAGCTCCATTATTTCACCTTTACGAAAATTGAAATCACTTATTTCCAATTTCAAACGATAGCCACGATTGGACTTCCGTTTCAATTCTAATGGAGAGCCATTACATTGCAGTTTTCCATTAGCCAATATACATATCGTATCACCAAGGACTTCTGCTTCTTCCATATAGTGTGTGGTGACCAGAATAGCCTTTTCCTTGCGTAAATTTAACAAGATGTCCCATAGTTGACGACGCGATTCAATGTCCAATCCGGAGGATGGTTCATCAAGGATAACAATTCTGTAAGTGAAAAAATTAATAACACAATCAACATAAATATATAATGTAAAATTTTTCTAATAAGTTAAAATAAATATAAATAAATAAAATTTAAAAATTATACACAATAGTATATAGCAGAAAGACAAACTTTGTATTTCCCGCAATGGCAATGCCCAACGACAGACGCCTCTTCATGCCTCCCGATAAATTTCGTCCATATTCATTGGCCTTTTCAGTTAGATTCAATTTTTTTAACGTCCTTTCAGCAAACTCATGTGCCTCAAAATTATTTGCACCACGCAACTCGCAAAAAAATTTCAAATGCTGTTGGCATGTCATGTAACTCATAAAGACGCTATGTTGTGGACAGAAACCAATTAGATGACGATATGAAGAGACATCACGTTCACTGCAGACAACAATTTTGCCAGAATCCTTGGGCACTATACCTATAAATATCATTGGAAACCAAATGTCAATCTCAGCATCTTCTGTAATTTTTGCTTTCATACCCATAATCATGTTCATCATGGTCGTCTTTCCAGCACCATTGTGTCCCAATAAGACGGTTATCTCTTTATTATTGATGTTCATACTCAAATCGTCCGAAATAAGCGTTTCACGTTTACTTGTCTGGAATTTTTTACATAGATTTGATATAATAATGGCATGCGTACCACGCGGTGCTGTCGTGTATTCGTTACGCTGTCGTTTTTTATACGTATTAGGCTATAAAAAATAATAAAGTTATATTATTATATTTTCAAAATTCTGAATTAACTTACATTCAAGATGAAAAGAAACGGTCGCTTTAAACCACCGGGACCGGGAAATACACAAACCAAATAATTGTAGAGCAAGGCATAAAGAAACGTCTGAAGTATCAATACCACATAGATCCAAAAGATGCGATTGGAGTCATCTTTGATCTGTAGAAAAAGATCTGAACCAGTAAATTTACGATCTGCAAGGAAACAAACTTAATTATAAAACAAATTAAACAATATTTAAAATATTATCCATACGTTTATTCGAGAAAGTTTGGAACACATCAAGGCCCTCAAGGAAAGCATTTGTACTAAAGAATAGCAATCCCCATTGTGTTGCCCAGCTGCGCACTAAGCTGAACGCATAGGGAATAATAAGCATCACTAGACTGCCAATTTTAGCATAGAAAACTGGCAAACATAATAATTGAAATTGAAGATATAGTAAAGAAAAAAATTCGATTGGTCATGCGTCAATTCTCACCTGAATGAAAGCACACAGATATTAAATATGCATACGACGTCGTTGCAACAATGTACAACAAATACAAAGTGAATATATATCCAATATTAATTAGACCCAATGCCTTATATTGATTTGCTAAGATGAAAGCAGCTAAGAGGAAACCGAAATAGCAAGCGAAACGTATAATGAAAAAGGTAAGCCCATTAAGAAAGCTCATAGGTGTGACGAGATTAAGAAATTCCTTAAGTCCGTTCTGTTTCTCTTCCACAAAAGGTACAATGAATGTGCTCAGCAATAAGACAACAAACAATATGCTAAACAATATGCCAAAGTTTAAAAGACGATAACTATCCCATCCGTTTAATTCCAAGTTAGGTATCGAATTTAATAAAAGATTATAATCGTTTGTCGATCCCTGGTATTTCATATACTGACGATCCATTATGTATTGAAGCGTTAAGAAACCCCAGCGAATATATTCATCGTCATCTGGAAAAAAAGTTAAAAAACAAACAAAGTTCATTGTGAGAAAGCTGCAACAAACAAAAGATTTAGGTCGCATTGACTCACTCTTCTGGTGATTTATCTCCTCGTCGTTGACAAAGCGAATTTTGGGTGATATACGCATTCGATTAGAGCTGAGACTATACTTAAAATGCCCATTGGAACCAGGATCGGGTAGATGCTCAAAATTAATAGCAAAACAGTCGCCTCGGCATTGCTGTTCCATATCCAGTTGCATATCTAAACTATTGTTATAAGTCCGAAACCCTAATAATGATACAACAAATAAACAGCAAAAATAAATAAACGAATGAAGTATATATATGTATGTATGTATGTATGTATATTTAATTATCAGACACGATAGGAGTGAACAAAAGGGGCCTTTTTCGCAGTCACCCATATAACATATAATATTAGCCGTTTTGCTCATGTGACCAAGATAATTATTTTTAACCCTAACAGTTGCAATTTTGTGCCGGAAGGCCTAAAAATCAAATATATAAAACAATGAAATAAACTATAACTTACGATCCACAGTAATCTCCAGCTCCGTTCTCAGGTTATCCATTAATATGTCTACATTTTGCGTGTTGGGGGCGTAGTAGATAAAATCGAAGTCTCCGGCAGGCATATATTGTCTAAGGCCATTCTATATAGTAAACAAAAATCTTATTGGTTATAATAAACAGGAAATAAATTATCAGCATATGTATATGTATGTACATAGTGTGAAATAAAACAGTATTTACACAGACACGCCCAGTTCCACCCCATTAATTTATAAAGACCGATACCGACGAATTATTAATAATATATTAATCTAAACGATCTTTCAAAAAAATTGGTTTACTTTCCATAACAGACGCAAATCGGCCAATCGGCGACAATAGTTGTCCGTCTAAGAGAGTTTTCACTGTATTTATTAATTCCCCTGACCCTTTCTTTGTTTATGAAAATTTCAATTGTTATCAATAGTATATTTACTATACTCACATAATCTTTTGGTTCAAAATCATCAAGTTGATGTATGGTGGGTTTCACGGTCCAATGCAAGTACCCCCATAATAACGCAATCCAACTAATAAATATTAAAAAAATGGGTATCCAATGGCATCGTAGGCAAAGTAAATTTTTGCGGAAGAACACAAAAAAAAGTGGGCTGCATGCCATTTCTCCCGTTGTTTCACAAATCTTATGATCAAGTATACTCAATGAGTATCACTCATTGTATTCAATTTTTTCAGTTAAGTCCTCTTTTTTTACGTTTTTAGTTCTTTATAATTAATCTTTTTGTATGTCACAATCAGTGCTGCCACTCAGAGCCGCCATTTTGGCAATTTAGTTGCTAGATCTAGCTATTTTGAATTTGAACTTGCAATTTTTTGTTGAATTTGCTATGAGCCACAAATATAGGAATTTCTAAAAAAATTTTCGCAACTTTCATCAATTTTGTAAATTCATAATACAATCATCGGTAAATATTTACTTTGACTAATCGGATTTTTAGTGCTGGAAAGTTCCAAATGGGGTAAAGAGGCTAGATTTAAACCCAGTGTTGGCAAACGTCAAGTTTAGGTACACCGGCAAAAAGAAAGTCCAGAAAGTTGGACTTTACTTAAGGTTTTTTAAAAATCCAAATTTCATTTTCTTTTTTAAACCAAATTTATAAGTCCCACAGCCTTTTAAAGCGGATCTATAAATTTGATTTAAAAAAAAACCAATTTGGATTTGTAAAAAAATACCAAGTCCAATTTTCTGGCAACGCTATATTTTTGCCGGTGTCCCTAAACACTAAAAATCCGAGGAGTCAAAGTAAATAATTACCCTCAATTTTTTTAAATAAGTACAATAAACTACGAGCAGCAATTAAGATATATTTGTTTGTCTTTATATTCAGACGATGAGCTCCCAATCTCAATTATTTCCCATAAATTTGCAAAACCTTACGGAAAATGAGCGCCACAAGTATATCCTTAACCACTATGTCCTCACCACACAGGCTGAAAATGAACGGAAGCATAAGCGTGATATTGATGTTATAAGGGAAAACCACAGATTTCTTTGGGACGACGACAATGTGGACACCAGTACCTTAAGCTGGGAGCAACGCTTAGCGCTGCGCTACTATAGGAAATTATTTAAAGAGTACTGCATAGCCGATTTGACACGCTACAAGGATAACAAAATCGCTTTGAGATGGCGGACGGAGCAAGAAGTTGTCACTGGGATTGGGCAATTTCAATGTGGGAGTCGGCATTGTGGTGAAAAGGAAGAGCTACGCACCTGGGAGGTAAATTTCAAGTACATAGAGAAAGGAGCTCCTCACAACGCACTGGTCAAGGTAAATATTCTTATTAATGTATAAAGCTGTTTTATCCGCATCATTTTTATACAATTTTATAGATACGACTTTGTCCTATACATACACAACAATTGAACTATCGTACAAAAAAGAGGGAAATAAAAAGGCAAAAACGAAGATTTAAAGAGAAATGCAAAGACACTAAGAGGCAAAAACGACGTAAACTTAAAGACGAAGGGCAGCTAACGGATGACGACGGAGAGCAGCAATCAGATGACAACGGAGATAATGTTGATAATGCCGGAGAAGTGGATGATAAGGAGGCAAGTCCAAGCGTGTCATCGAAAAAAACAAATGAACACTCTAAGGATGATCAAATCTGGTTAAAACAGAACGATATTACTCAGGAGCAGCCCTCAAGAGAACAGGAATTTCAACGTTATCTAGAAGATTTACTTTTGTAAAAAATGAAGCCATAATTTAAAATACATAACACATTTATTGTTGGATTCAAAATGTGAACATCTTGTGATCTTCTGTTCTTCCGGTTTTTCTTTTAATTTTTTAAGAGTTGCTTGCCGCACGCTTATGCTCTAAGATCCTATGTATTTACACAAACACATTTACACGTATTTAAAACCAACACCAAGAATTACGAAAAAAAATGAAGTTTATAGTTTAACTGGACATTAAGGCTCTGTGACTTTTAGTTTTTTTTTTTTTTAGAATTAGAAATATTGGAACTTAAGTTTACACATTAACTTCAAACCGTGACTTGATTATTAATACAGATGGCAACGTACTACGAACATAAAAGATACAAAATACTAATTTAATTAGTTTCCAAAAATCGTTGAAAAAAAATGTATCAAATTTCATAAGAAATATCGGCCTGCTTCGTTACTTTTACTAAAAAAATTCTGTTTAGTAATTGTGATCTGAACAAATGCAAATATTTCTTAAAAAGGACAAACAAAAGGGATGTATCCTAGATATAATGAATATGTTAAAAAACAACAGTATTAAAAAATGAATACACTTGGATTGTCTCTAAGATGGCCTTGTTATAAATACATGAATATATAGACGTTTTTAACAGTTCTTTGAACTAATTGCACAAATCACGATTTCATCACGTATAAGCCCAAGTTCCTTAAAAAATCTGAACTAAATTTACAATGACTTTTGTTGTTTTAAAACTTATGGCTGCTGCTTTTGTTGCTGTAATAGCTCGGCAAAGGCTTGGGGTGGCTTAAAACCCTGGACTTCTGTAAAGACCAAATCCTTCCATTTCTCTACTGGAAGTTCATTCTCCTCGAAACTCTGGTCGTATAAGGCCGATGTTTGTTCGTCAGTTGGATCGTGATACTTTTCCATATAGGGATGGGCTAGAGCCTGTTCGGCCGTGATGCGACGATCGGCATCCAACTCAAGCATTTTCTCCAGCAAATCAATCGCCAAGGGATTGGCACCACGGAAGACATCGCGGAATTGACGTCGCGGCATAACGGGCAACGAGCGTATATACGACCGGGCACTCTCCGATGAGATGCGGTTCATGAACTCATCTGCCGGGGTACCCAAAACCTCCATTATAAGGTTTAATTGATGAATGTGATCAGTGCCTGGAAACAGAGTACGTCCGGTCAACAGTTCAGCCATGATGCAACCCACAGACCAAATGTCTACCGTCTGGTTGTAATGCATCCAGTTTAGCATGATTTCAGGAGCCCGATACCAACGTGTTGCCACATATCCAGTCATCTCACTCTCTGCTGGCCGTGCCAGTCCGAAATCCAATATACGCAGCTCACAATCCTCATTCACTGCTATGTTTGAGGGCTTTAAATCACGATGGATCACACCTGCGCTGTGTATATATTTTAGACCACGCAATATCTGATAGACAAGGAACTGCACATGATCATCCGACAGCTTTTGCGTCCTAATGATATTGTTTAGATCTGCATCCATAAGATGCGTCACCATGTAGACTTGTTCGAAATGTTCCAACGAATCTGCCGGCTGTCCAGGGTGAAATACATCCAGTAAGCCGATGACGTTCTCGTGGTCCATATGCTTCAATAGCCGCAACTCGCGATATGTTCGCTTGGCGTGGACAGCCGACTGAAAGGGCCTTGCAAGTTTTTTTATCGCTACTTTTGTGCTACTTCCCTTTAATACGGCTTTGCAAACTTGGCCGTAGGCGCCTTGCCCGACAGGCTGCAGGTTTTGGTAAGTCTCTGGTATCTCCCATTCGGTGCGATTGATGTCCAGTTTATAGAATTTTACCATTTTTTGTGACATTTATCTTGACTTAAGTCCGTTTAAATCCCTCTGACTTAATTTTCTCCAAGTTTCTTAAATAGTTCTTCTTCTTTTTCTGGTGGGCAATGTTATCTCATGTTTACACTGCTTTTCTGATTAGAAGTATTTAGCACGTTACGTATGAAGTAAATATTTTGTTTATTTTGTAAATTATATATCAATTAAGCATGTTCTATAATATCTTGTTAACTTATTTGGAATACAAATTCAATTATATGTTTTAAAAGTAGTTCTTTGACTACTTAATTTTTATAATTCTGCAGTGTAAACGTCAAAGCTTTCTCCCATTTGCAATCGATATGTATCATTGGCCTCGATTATCAATCAGCTGAGCGTTTGTTTCTCTCGTGTTTCCGTAAATATGCTCATTTTGGGTTAACATGCTAATAGTGGAGAAAGAACACCGAAAATAGAATATCTCGATATTTCACGATGTTTTCAAAAAACCTTTGCATAACTTAATGGATAGAATTTTGAAAAATTTGTAAACTTTTTTATTTAAATGTTTCAGAATCAAAATGTTCATGCTAAATTTCATTTCTTACAAAATATATAAAAAGTTTTTCAATTCTTTAGCTTAATATCAATATTTTTATTTTTGAGAATTCTCAGCATAAAAATACTTTTAAACCATAAATTAATATATTTTACATTAACGTTTCATAGTGTTCTTCTTAAACCAATTTAACATTTCCGAAGAGTAACAATAATTAAACATTTACTGTTGATTGTAAGCTTCGTGAATTTCTTGTTTGCCGTTCGTTTAGTTTCAAACGGTCGCTCATTGGCGCAACATCTGAAGCTCGGGCTGTGCCGCATTAACTGCCAACGTTTTTTGCACGAGTTTTTTCATACGTATTTTTCTTCATTGACAAAAACTAAGCTGCGCTCTGCGTGCGTATGTGTGTGTAAGCGCGCGCTTGTGTGTTCTACCTTGTATGTGTATACGTGTGTATGTGTAAGGTTCTGGCTTTTTGTATGGTGCAGAATAATTTTTGCAAACATTATGTAAATGCGCAAATTAAAGTTCAATCGGCACTCAAAAGTACTTAAATCAAATACAGATTGCCTAGCATTTTCTGTGTACTTTCTTTTAAAAGCAACAGTTTTTTCTCGAAAATTATACGATCCGGCAAAAAAGACACACACAACCAATTCAAAACTGAAAACCTAGAGATAGACCGTTAAGCAAAATCTTCAAAAATGGCCACGACAGCGGCCTCAATGGCAGCCACTAGCGTTGTCGTCTTGGATCGTGGCAATAACACAACCTGCACAATTAACTTGCATGGTAAGCGAACAAACCAAAAACTGAAAAACAAAAAAAGAACACCACCAACAATAATTAATCATAATTAACCAAAAACAAAAAAAAAAAAATGTTATAAAAAAACAAAAAAAAAACTGTTTATTTTTGCAATATCTATTTGACGCTTTCAAAAAACAATGTTGTTGGCGTTATTTTTAGCGCATGATTAGCAACATTTTTTTAAATTTTATTTCTTTTTATTTGTCATTTAAGCATTTTATAGACTTTCGTTTTATAGGAGTTTTTGAAAGTTTATAAAAGAAAAAACTTGTTTTGTTTTTTAAATCCATTGACGTATTCTTTGATTCTATACCTAGTACATTAAAAGTTTATAAGAATCGGTACAAATTTTAATTAATATACATATTTATACATATTTACTTAAGCTCTTGTATAAGAATTAAGCTACTTTTATTGCGCTTTCTCTTCTATATTTGTATAATTAGCTGACATGGTGGATATAGTATAATCAGCTGATAGCCTTATCTTTTAATGGGTTTTCAAACTACGTAAAGCTTAGCAAAGATTTTTTAAAAATATGTATGTAGTTTTATTTTACCTTAAGGAAATATTTTATTTTATAAATTCATGCTTACATACATATGTAGGTAAATATATTTGTTTCGAAAAAAACAAAATTTTCTATTTGAAATAGATTTAGTGATCGTTAAGAACAAGATTTTCCATTTTCAGTTTTAACTTAAATATATAATATAAATTAAATGTGTTCATCAGTCTCTCAACTTTGAATTGGATCCTAATTCGAATTTAAATAAAAATTTCACATATTTTAACTGGTCCCTCAATTATTCTTACCGATAAAGTGTCATGGGTATTCTAGTGTCGACTCAACTACCAAATTATATATTCTATTAGACCGACCTCTAAAGGTTATCAATTTGTTTTATAAACAACCTTGTTGAAAGGTTTTTTTTGTTGTTTTATTTTGAAAGCCTTCAATGCTATTGCTTACGTTACCGATTACCGTTAACTAGTGTCTTATCTTATCATTGAAAGATCCAGCTGGAGGAACTCTTAATAGACTACAGGGGGTAAATATACTATATTTATGTATATATATTTGTATACTATATGTACTTTGGCCAACTCACAGCTTCAGTTTCAAATAGGAATAGGAGCACCTACTCGCTAGAGCACATTTCGATTAGGCGTTATATATACATACATATTTATGTACATATATATGTTTGTTTGTATGTACTTACATATATATATATGTATATAATAGAGGTGTATACCTCTCTATGTACTCAAATGTACTTTCAACAATTACGAGACGACGACTTCGTCGTCTGGATCTGCCCACGTTAGTTTTCATAGTCGTTTGAGCTATAAAACATACAGACAAGGAGAGAGTAAGTGTGAGCGGAACAGAGTTACCAAAGAAGAGAGAGGGAGAGATATACATTTGGCATAGACTTGGCGTACGATCTGACTAGTTTTCTTTTTATTTTTTTCTTAAGCTTTAACTTCACTTGCTTCTTTTATTGTCGTTTATTGCAAATTCAAATCAAAATCGAAGATGTTGTGTTTTGCCCAAAAAACTTTTGAGCCTAGCTGTCTTTCCCCTCCTTTACTATACCCCGCTCCCGCCAAATTCGCACAGGGGAGTCTTTGGTGTGGGGTACACCCACACGCACACTTTAGCTTTGTTGTTTTTCTACAATATACATATGTATGGATGTGGTGTGTGTATGAGTGTGCACCCACCAATTGGCCGTAGGCCATAGTCAAAGCTTTAACTGTACAAAAGAGCGTTTCCCAGTCTCCAGTACGTCTCAGTCAGTCAGTTTACTCACCCGCTCACTTACCGGCCTGTTACTTACTGGCTTATGGCTTATATGTATGTATGTATATATGTACATACATACAGATATATGCACTAACTGATAAATATATGTTTGTATGTATATGTGGGTTAGTGCCTTTGTTTCTGCATCATCTCATCTACTTAGCATATCGCCTTTAGGCACTCTGATCCCCAGCTTCATCTTTTCAAACATTTTAATATTGAGGATCAAAATTAATAGTCCAATTTCTGATAGATTTAAAACAAAAGACAGACAAGGGAATAGTGGTAAAACGATAAAAATTTATATAAATAAAAATTCCAACTTTATTGTGACTTAATGTTTGACCGTATTTTAAAGATTTAAATAGAAGGATCTTAGGAAGGTTTATACCAAGACTTCGATTAACTCAAAAGGATTACTATAAAGAGATTAAATATATGTATATATAAATATTTATTTATTAAAATTCATTGCGCCTTCATTTCGTAAAAATTAAAAGTATATTTCAAAATCAGAAAAAAAATAACTGGAAAATGCTTTACCAGAGACTTTTTAAAATTTTTACAGATATGTATATATGTATGTAGTTACAGTTTTGTCTATCTGATGATAAAAACTTAAAGTATACTGAAGAATAATCCTTATAAACTGTGTCAGTTTTGAACATATATATAAAAAGAATATGTACATCTTTTTACATACTTATATCTTACATATATATATATTTTACAACAAAAGAAAATATCTTGATAGAACTGAGATAGATGTTGGAAAATGTAAAAGATTTGATTCAAAAATGTCACAAATTTATAAATTAGTCATATTTTTAAGGATATATGTACATATGTACTTATTTTGGTTTAAGTAACTATAATTTTGTTGTTTTTTTCCTCAATATCTCACCTGATTAGTATTAAAATAAAGCTGAAAAAGTTAACGCAATTTGTTTACAAACGAAATTCATGGAATCACAATAATAGACATTTGGCAACAGTGAGATTTCCAACTAAACAAATTTTCCTTAATCTGTAATAATTCGTACAAATTTGTGCATTAATTAAATATTAATTTTCTTTAATTGACAGGCGCCACAGTTGTCTCCTGGCGTGTTAACAATCAGGAGCAGTTATTTGTGAGGTGAGTTTAATTTTACTGAAAAATAAACAGCAATTATGGTAAGTATGATATATTTACATACATACATACATACTTATAGAGTGCGTTATATATGAAGTATACGCCCGATTGGCCACAAGGGTCTTAAAGTAGCATAGACTTGAGCAGGGCTAACTCACGGTATGCGTTTGGGTCGTGCAACCAAAAAAGTGATTTGAAAAACTTTTCCAACACAAGAGCCAGAACTACTGGCCACAAAGCTGGAGAGTATGTAGTATAGTAATGCTGATGATGGTTGGGGGAGGATATGAACGAGGACGAGGCAACCTTAGCCATTCTGTTTGGCGGCAAAATGTTTTTGTATGACACCCAACAAAAAACACGTCGGGACCGAGCGGCAGCCCCAACACGTCGAACCAACGAACCGAACCAAAACAAGAGACGAGTGGCAATAGCAGAAATGATCGGGATGGGCAAGAGGAATATATAGAGGGCCGCTGCACTTGCGTTCAAACAGTGGACAGGCCAAACAACCAACCAGCCCGCCAGTCAGCCCATTGATGTCCACTTTTTTCGCACTGTTGCTGCCTACGTTTTTGCTCCTCCTTCGTCTCCTTCTCTTTGCCATCTCTTCTCCTGTCGCCTCCTCATTGGGACAAAACAATGTGCAAGTTTTTATGAATGGAGTTCGAGTTTTTCTCTTTTTGGCTTTTTTTTTGTCGTGGTTTTTGTTATTTCTTTTTTTTTTTTGCTTTTGGCGCGCCAACCTTAGGATCGATAAATCCCCACTACATTGGACTGCCATGTTAGGTTTGGCACAGTGGCGCAACTATATTCAAAAAAAAAAAAACCTTTCTTCTTCACTTTGTCTTGGCCCACACACACAGCTGCTAGAAGGGAGCCTCTCCATCACTCTGAATCCCTTTGCCTTTTCCACTGCCCTGTTGGAGCATTTCGACCGTGTTTTTGTGTGGCATTTGGAAACCCACTAAAAACCGCTTGCCAATGGAAATGCAAGTCAAAAACCTAGACATGCCAGCCACGTTTATATGAAAAAGGCAAAGGATGAAGTTCAAACTAAATAAATTAGTTGAGTTGTAGAGGAGAATATACAAAAATATAAAATAAAATAATGAAGATTCCTTAAATGAAAGAAAGAAAGATTCATTATACAAAAATTACAATTTGTTTTTTGTTATAAAAATTTATTTCTAAACAAAATTCTCGGTTTGAAACCTTATGTAGTTTGGCAATTAAATTTTCAACTTTAACAGGTTTTTTTTTCGCACACTGCAGGAATGTTGTGATCAAATTTTGCAGTTTAGTTTTGATTTCAAAAGTGTTCAGATATGTACTACCTTTAGGTAATATATAAACTATAGGATACTATATGATCATGAAGGATGTATTTATAATCTTTAATTAAAACAAAAGACTATTATCACTTTAGTGAATTAATTCACAATGAGCTATTGATTAAATTCTGGTTTCTATTCTATATTCTAAAAGTTAGGTTTACTAGAGTTAAGAAGATTTTACAATTAAATATCTTTATGGGTACCATTAATAGTTGATGATCGTTGTTCAGATTTGGTCGAAATTGTTGGCTTAAGGCTTATGAGAGTATTAAGCGATCAGCCATTTAAAGTGTATTTTAGTAGTTTTACAAATAATTTCTTAACCTATGTGATTTGGTTTATATTAATTAGCTATGTATATCCATGTGCCTAAATTTTTAAAAGATTTCAAAATTTAAAAAACAGACTTAAATGTTCAAGTCTGGTAAAGTGCATTATTAATGACAATTACCCTGACAGATCCGATCCAAAACAGACGGTCGGACAGTCAGAGTGACGGACTGACCGACGTACAGACAAGAGTTTAAAAATGATGCACAGCTAAAGTAGCATCTTTAGAGAGCTTCCCGCTTTTGATGGATGCGCCGGCAAATTAGCGCAGATGAAGAAAATCAAACCCAAAGCAGAGACGTTAAAAAAAGGGGCAAACATTTTGCCAGACACTTTTTTTCATATATGTACATACATACATATGTATGTCTGTATGTATGTTGTTGTTGTTTATGCCATTTCAGAATTTCTAAATGTCTGCAAGAGTTTTTATGACTAAAAATACATACATATGTATGTACATACATACATACATACATACATATTTGTCGAGTACCGAATTAATCGAGTCTGTACGCTTTTTCTTCTTATTCATCTCTTCCACTTGCAGTAAACTGGCCTCCTTTGATGGTAAAAAGGCGATACGCGGTGGCATACCCTTTGTGTTTCGTAAGTTGGAGATAGATAGAGAGATACCAAAAACGTGATAGGGACATAAAGGACTCAACATCATATACTGATATTTTGCAGCTCAGTTTGGTCCCTGGTCCTTTGGCCCACAGCATGGATTTGCGAGAATTACACGTTGGCATTTGGAAAGAGCGCCAGACCGGCTGCACAATGGCGATGTGGAGGCCATATTCTCGCTAATGGATAATGAATTTACCCGCTCCATTTGGAATTATCAGTGAGTCAGAAAATTGAATTATTCGTTTTTATCCTTTTTTTCATATACTAAGTTAACTTTATTGTAGATTCCGTATTACCTATCGTTTAATATTGCGCGAAAAGGAGCTACATTTTCATATTGGCGTATATAATCCTAGCAAGGAATTGAGTTTTACCTTTAATATGCTCCTGCATACCTATTTGAAGGTGCCCGATGTGCGTCGTTGTCAGATAACGGGCCTACAGGGTTGCCATTTCATTGATAAGACCCGCGAGAATGCATTATATCAGGAGGGCAGAGAAGTCGTCACGGTGAATGAGTGGACCGATAGAATCTATCAACATACACCTCAAGAACATGTAATTACGAATGTGGTCTCCGGACGCAAGATGAGACTTCACAAATACAATTTTCCGGATACGGGTGAGATGAACCTTGTGATAAAATATTTCGCATTTTATATTAATATTATTATCAAAAGTCATCTGGAATCCTTGGATTGATCGCTCTCGTGAAATGAGCGATTTTGGTGATGATGAATTCCCCAATATGTTATGTGTAGAGGCGGGCAATGTTACCTCTCCTGTAATTTTATTACCGGGGACAGCCTTTGAGGCCAGTCAGATTCTACAGGTGGGTAAAATCAAGTTAATTAATGATATTATTTATGTTAACCTAATCACCTACAATAACCTTTGTCACAGCTAACCAAATGTCCAATTAATTTAATGAAAGCTCCCAAAAGAAAAGTCTCGCAGAAATTTGTCCTTTTAACATAGATTCTAAAAACTGTTTTCTATTTTATATCAAAATCAGATCATCATCGAGGGTAATGTGAGTCGTAAAACCAAACGGAATCGCTAGCGTTTAAAGAATCGGAACCCATTGAGGTAAACCGATTCGCCCAATACACGCACATATAAACACATAAAACTCAGAATATGGATGATAGAAAGAGGAATGAGATGAGCCCCGATTGGTTGTTCCAGCTTGGATGATTTTTAGACTCTAAATGTACAATTTTTAAGTAATAGTAATCCTAATCCCCTCTAGCAAGAAAAATCAAATTTAAACTGAACTAATGTGAGTGTGGATTGACCAAATCCATACATAATAATAAAATTGTATACGATATACGATACGATCGATTTATATATATATATATATATATATTATAGCTGTCTTAAACTAGTTTAAATCTGTGTGTGTAAAATATGTACTAAACAACAAAGGAAATCCACCACAATTAATTAATATTGCAATAAACAATTATTATTATTTAAAAGTTCCATGATCTTCCCTTTTGGGGTGTCCAATGGGTATAACATATTCCCAGATCAAATAGATGAAATCACTTATATTGGCCATTATATGTTGTTTCGCTGTGGTATGTCGTTTCTATTGGATGCAAAATAAAATATGCTATTATATATAAATACAAATATCCTTAGAATAACTATACAAAATTTACTTCATATGGTTTATGTGAAAGACCGGGTGACACTAATTTCACTGCTACAAAGGCCAGGATTACCGCTATAACCAGTGTCCGTATCGACATCATTCTTAACTCTAGCAGCTCAACTATAAAAGTGATGAAGTAGTTTTATTCTACAGGAATAGAAACCAGACTTGAAACTCAAACTTTAAATCGAAAATCGCTTACAATAAAGATCATAAGTAATTTACTTAGAAAGAATGTTTACACTTGGATTCTATGCCAATAAACCATGTGAGCCCACATCTGCAAAATAAAATATTATTCTTTAGAAAAAGCACCATATCAAAGTCATAGTCGCACTTGGAAATATAATTTCAGAAGTGTTAAGCAATTTTTATAAAAGCGACACCAACGATAACAAAATAGAACTGAATCAAAATTACTAAACTAATTTATCATGCTAAAATGCTACACAAACCAATTAAAACTTAAAATTTGGCTTGAAATTACTGCTTTGTGTGTGTTTTCTTAGTTCATAAGCGAAGTCAATAAAAAACAAAGTTCAGAGTATATTAGAAAAATTTACGAGAGTCCAAAATAAATGACAATGCTTATAAAATTTTTAAAGGAACACCAAACTGTTCGTATCAAAAAAAGTTTCATCAACATCACAGTTTACAATTAAACTTAATTTTATTAAATTGTTTGTTACTTTTTTGTTTTCCTTAGATTAGGGTGTTCTTTACATACATAGTATTATATATATATATTTATTTATAAATTAGGCATTTTTAGAATGTATCCTAAACGCAATGGTATTTTCGCGAAATTGAGCCAAGTCATCTTAGTCAAAGCGCCTGAATCGGAAATCAAATCAAAATTTGGGGATTAAACATAGCACACTTGATTTTTGAGTTGACTATATATGCATGTATAAATATAACTTTCTTAAAGATCGAATGATATTGCAAAGATAGTCTGGTTTGGTGTGCAGCCGGTTAATGAGAAAAGAATAGGACGACCTTCCTTCTTATTAGTATTGAATTTTTTATTTTTATTTTTGGCTTAGTCAATTTTGACAGCTCCATATATTCGCAAAATAAATACATATGCGGCAAAAAAGCCAATGGATCCGGTCAATAGCCAAAATGTAAGCACCATAAGCCCTGTTTTTAAAAATAAGAAAATAAAATTTTATTACAAATTCTGTAAATATAATATATATTTGTAACAATTACCTGTATAACCCAAATATAGTAGAGTGGGTATGAATTCTGTTATTTCCAATTTGGTAAAAAAATAGAATATGCTATAAAAGAGAACATAGACGGCAGACCCTCCCGATACAATGAAACTGCGCCACCACCAACGATAATCCTGCAATATGTAAAAAAAAAGTATTAATCCAAATAAGTAATAATTGAAATTTTAAAGCTAATGACTTACCTCTCCACATAGTTGAAAATAGGTCATAACTATAGAGATCTGTGCACAGCTTACAACCAAAATGCAAAAGACCAAAAATAGGAAACCAAATAAATAGTAAAATTGATTCTGCCAAATCGCCGTAAAAACAAAGAAAAGCTCAATAAACACAGCACCAAATGGTAAAATTCCAGCCATAAGAGTACTAGAGAATAAAAGAACAAAATCAACAAGATTAGTTTGCATTGTAAAAAGAATGAAAGCCATATTAGACGACTTACCTTAGGATAGCATTCATATACCAATGCTGGGCTGGCACCTGACGAGGAATCATATTGGTGCGCACTGGATGCTGATAGGGTTGTGTGCGGTAGCCCAAATAGAAACCAAAATAGACCAGTGGCACTGAGATGCCAAACCAGAGCAGGAGTAAAGATATCATGGTTGTAAATGGCACAGCACCACTCGACGATTTATCCCAGATAAAGAAATTTAGAAAGAAGCCAGTTCTAAAAGAAAGAAAAATATATTTAATAATCGTAACTGAGTCTATAAATACTGCAGCCTTACCCAAACACAATGCCTGGATAGAGAGTAGCTGTAAGAAATGCGGCTCTTTTCCATTCCCTACCCTTCATGGTTTTATAAAGGCGCGCCGCTTGATATCCTGCAATAGCGCCCATAAAAACGTACATGAAAATTCCCGATGTCATAAGAGCACCTCTCGATGATGGTGATAACATTCCCAACATGGCAAAAAATATTGTTATCAAGGCCATAAAAAATATTTGAATGCCACTGCCTATAATGGCTGAAAAGAGACGCGTATTCTTTGGTGGCCTAAACACATCACCGTGCACTAATTTCCATCCAGTCTCCTCCAATGTGTCCTCGATATTATCATCGGTATTATAGCGAGCAATATCACGTCGCAAAGTTCTGATCATGATCATTGTTAATATGCCCGATAGGAAAAATACCACAACCAGCGAATTAATTATACTGAACCAATGAATTTGCACATCTCGCATGCCCAAGTAAATGTCCCAGCGTGAGGCCCAGCTGACTTTCGAGGCCTTCCACTCAACCGAGTAGGTAAAATACAATTTGGTTTCGCCATTCGGATTAACTAGCTGTGGACGGGCCGAGTCTGGGAAATTGCAGGTGTCTCCATCGAATTTTAATTCATTGTGATTTACCGATCCAGTCTCCACCTCAAAGCCGACAACTCGATATTTGTCTTTGGAGTGCATATGATAGGAGAGAATGAATTTTAAATGATTGTTGATATAAATATTATCACCATCGACTTGACCCAAACGATAGCCATGCTCATAGGTCACTTCTGACGGATTATTGAGATTTACAATTCGTGTGGCCACTGGTAAGTTATCTACCAGCAAATGCACAAAATATTCATGTTGTATACGCTCCGCTACTTTAGCAGACTCTTCTTTACTCCAATTGAGGGGCACATCCTTCTTATTGCATAGCAGACGGCAGTTTACTTGCTGATTCATACGCAATTCGTAGGGAGTGTTCACAATACGATCGCCCCGCAGTACTTCGCCCAGATTTTCTGATTTAAAGATCAGTGTCCCATTCTTGGGATAACAAAATTTCAACGAATAATATTGATATGGCAATTGGGTTCGACTGCTGGTCATTTTAACGGCCTTCACATCGATTTTTTGATCCTGAACAAATTCAACCGGCGCCACGCCGGGTACATAGAAGCCATCGCTTATATGGCCAAGCAGAACGAGAAGGAGCAGTGGCAACCATAGCCTAGCCAAGGCCATGAACTGAAAACAAGCGATAAAAATTACTGATATAATTCTATTCTGATTATGATTGCGTGTCCCTTTTTTTTTAAACGAAGCATGATCAAATTTCAGCCACAGTTAAGAGTATTAATCCGAAGCCGCATTGTGACTCACCTGCATGTTTTGGTTCGTTGGCTTCGGCTTATCTGTTAATCACTAAATTTATTATTTACTAATAATTTCTAATTAAACGAAGATTTTTCCTTAGCGTTTCCTTTGCGCTGGCAAATCTTCAGACGGTTAGTGTTGAATAGTATGTGTTAGTTATAGTGTTGGTATGCACTTTCTTTGGCGGCTTAATTTAACATTAGAGATGGGCTAATCAACTAAAGCTAACTTTGAATTAAAATGTCAGGCCTCACCTATTCTTTACATTCACTTTCTAAAAGAAAGTGTAAAAATTTCAAAATTTAAAACTTCATTTTGTTCGGCTACAAAAGAAAAAACTATCGATATTTGTATGACTTAGCTTTCCGATTGTTGTACACCTGTCTGCCCCAATTCGGTCACACTCTACCTATACTGTTGAGTCTACAACAACCAAAAATTTATTAAGGAAAAACACATACAACAAATATGTGTCTCAAATAGCATAATTTTTTGTAAATATCTCGAATAACTTTTAACTAAATATTTAATGAACAAAAATTTAAAGTGAAGTAAAACGCGTCTTGTGCATGGTTTTAAGTTTTGTGTTCTCCCTCAAAATCATTTGTCCTTCTGCTTTTTGTTGTCATTGTTGTTGTTGTGCCACTTGTGCAAGGACAGAAAAGGCGCAACAATTTCGGCCCTCTTTACGTCCCCTGCAAACACTGAGGAAAATCAATAAATAGCAAAAAGAGCATTGTTGTTATTGTGATTGCGTGTAGGTGTGGGTGTGTTGCAGTGAGTGCGTGTGTGTTTGTAAATGTATGTATTGAAATGTGTGTGTACTTAACTTTCTTTTTCTAGGGCCAACAGCTGAACACGAGCACAGTCAAACGCAAAAAGGGAATACATTGAAAACGTTGCATTTAATATTATGGACAACGCTGGAGGCGCTGGCAGCGGCGGCGGCGATGATAGCGACAATGATGTGGTCACCGATTTTCTAAACTCAAATTGCAACGATTTTCCAACAACGGCAGTTACATCTGTCTCCTCGGCCGCTGTAACAAATACTACAACGACTCCACGCGTTACTGTGGAAAGCCAAAATTATTGTATACCTGTTATTAACGCCCCAGTTGCTCCAACTGTTGCCTCTTCAATTTTGACTGCTCCAGCAGCAGCAGGTGCTTCTTTTATGAACAACAACAACAATAGTAGTAACAGCAGCAACAACAATAACAACATGATACCCATCATTAATGTCACACCACACAGTCCCGCCTCGGCCTCCAAATATAATAATATATTCGAGGACACGTTAAGTCAATTGCAAAACATTCGGGAAACTGTCGTCCAGATGAAAAATTCTTCATCGAGCCACCAACATCAACAAGATGGTTTGACCCATAACTATGGTTTACTTAATGCAGCTATTCTAAGTACATCCCTGCCAGATCTAAGTGGTGGTGGAGCCAATGGCTCTAGTGGTGGTAATTCATCTTCCCTTTACCATCATCACTATGCCATGTGGTCATCTACGGCTCCACAACAATGTCTTCTACTAAATACCGATCGCCGAAAATCTTGGACAGCTGTGGATGATGCCAGTGGTGCAGGTGATTGTACCAACAAGAGCGTTAGTCTATCTAGTTTAGATAGCGAAGAGCAGGAGACCATAAGGGTAACAGAACAGAGACGTCGATCGGCTAGGAATAGCACTGGAGGTGAGTTTAGCATTCCAATAGAAATAAAATTCAAATATCATGATAGAACTCGGCAATTATATTCTGGAATATAAACCAAATTTTAGATTTTTAAAGAGTTTAACTAGTTTCTGATGTCTTATGGTTCCAAAATCAAATTTAATTTGAAATTTGTGAAAATATGATGTAAATACAGTATAGACTGATTCATTCAACAATGAACGATCCCATATAAAATGAATCTTTCTAGATTCGCTTAGACAATAGACGTGCCCGCTGGTTAAACAAATGATAAACATTAGTTAAGCGTTTGTGCGATATTTTAAACTAATTAACCAACAAGCTTCGTAATAAATTGGTAGGGTGTATGGGTCTAAGATAATTTTGATTACGATAAGAAATTCCACAAAAGCCCAAGCGTTATCTTGGTCAGAGAGTAAGAGAGAACTCTTGCTTTTGTCTAGGCGGTTTATAAATAATATGAATCAAAAACGAAGGAAATTATATTGATAAAGATACGTATGTATAACTAACCAGCCAATCTATATTATTTATTTCATTTCCAGGCATTTCCACACATTCACTGAACGAGGCGGAATTGGCTCGCGATTTCGAGCGTATAGCGGCCAAACGGAGTTTAGCCACAGAGATTATTAGTCGTATACCATTGCAGAAAAGCATTTCCACTTCATCGATTATAGCCAAAGAGGATATCAAAGCTATAGCACGACACTTGACCGACAGTGAGGATGAGAATCAAAGTTTATTGCGTTCACATGCCAAAATCGAGGTCTATGATAATGTAGAGAAGCGTCCGAAACGTGGTTCTCTATTCTTTCGCAAGAAGAAACCGAAAGCCAAGACGAAGAGTCTGGTCAGTGGCCAGCAATTGAGTCCATGTGATGTGTGTGGAGCGAATATAACATTAGCACAGATTAAAGAACATCATTTGGAGTGTAAAGTGAGGAAAATGAATGCAGGTGCAGGTGGAGGACAGGATTACTATGATGGGCCAGATGCCATGACATTAAGTAATACAGAAGATCAACCTTTGATACGTTCGGATTTCCAATTTCTTAAAGAACCACCCATAGAAGCTCATGACTTGGGGGCAGATCCCGCATTGGGTATTGTACTGAAAGAGCATGACTCTTGGACACCAGGAGTACCCAAGGAGCTGCTGAAATCTCTCAAGGAATTGCAAATTAAAAGACAAGAGCATATCTATGAGTTTATTATGACAGAGAAACATCACTGTCAGACATTGATAGTTATGCAAAAGGTTTTTGTCGAGAGTTTGGAAAGACATTTCCCATCGCTGAATTTGAATAAAATGTTTCCACGTCTCCAGCAATTGACTGATCTTCACACCTGTTTCCTGCGCCAGCTAAGACAAAAGCAACGCGAACAACCTATTGTGGATAGCATAGCAGATATTTTGCTTGATTTCTTCTCTTTGGAACAGGCGCAATGTTTGCGATTGGCGTATGGAGAGTTTTGTGCCAATCATCGTAGCGCCCTGGAGCAATTTAAGCTTTGCCTGGCAGAGCCAAGTTTCAGTGAATGGTATAAACATTGTCTTCAAAATCCTTTACTAAAGAAGAAGGGTATACCCGAATGTATTCTATTTGTGACCCAAAGGTTAACCAAATATCCTTTGCTTATTGAACCACTGCTCAAGAGTGCTCGGGATAATAAGCTGGAGACGGATAAGTTGCAGCATGCTTTAAATCTGGTCAAATCCTTGCTTGTCGATGTTGATGCCTGTGTGGCCGAAAAGGAGTTGAGGGAGAGGCAATTGGAAATCTATGCTAGAGTAGATGCCAAATCTTTTGCCATCTATAAGAACAAACCCTTCCGCAAAACCGAATTGGGTGTGGAGTCGAGGCGTCGCCTCAAATTTGATGGCCTCGCCACTCTCATGCAAGGTCGGGCCAAAACCCAACTAGTATTAGTGGTGGTTCTCACCGATTGTCTATGCTTTCTCAGTGAAAATTCGGCCCACAATAAGTACACCTTTTTTACACCTGAGCATAAGGCTGGTGTAGTGCCGCTACAAAAATTACTGATACGGGATAAAGCTGGCACGGAATCAAGGGGTATCTATATAATTAGTTCCAATCCCGATTTTCCCGAAATGTATGAACTGAAAGTGCAAACGCCCAAAGATAAAAATACATGGATCCAAAGTATACGCCAAGCGGTTCTGGATTGCCCAGCCACAGATATTATCGAGGCCGAAGATCTAACAGCCGAAGAAAAGCTCCGTATTGGGGTAAATAAAAGGGAAACGATTGAGAAAATGCGCCAAAAGGATATCGAACAGGCATTACTTCTCGAGGAGAAGCTTATGCTACAATTGAACCTGCTTAAGGAGCAACAGCCCTTTAGTGGTGATGTTGCTTCAAATACCAATGGCTGTGCTGCAAATTTCTTGGCTGCCTTTGGTTCTTACAAAGATCTAGTGACAGCCGACTGTGACACCAACGAATTGTGGCGCCGTGTCCTGAATACAGTCCAAGATATCAGTCAATTGGCTGCTACGGTTTATTCAGCGGCCACAGGATTGCCAGTTAACCGATCTCTAAACTCAATGGGGGAAAAACCGAGCGATCAATATGCATCACCCACTTTACCCAAACGTGCTGAAACCTTTGCCGGATTTGATGAGAAGCGTGGCAAACTTGGATCCAAATTAGTACTTACTCCTCGCCTCCAAGAGCTCGAGGAGAAAAAGGAGATGAAAGCCACCAATTCCAATGTAGAGCAGCCACCACCTCATCTGGAATCAAATTATGCTGTACTCCAAGTCTCGCATCATTTACACACTCTGTTGTGCATTATTTACCAACAGATGACCACCATTCAGAGTCTCCAATTGCAGTTGGCATTATATAGAGAGAGTCCACGCTCCACAGCCTACACGCACAAGGATCAGCTAGAGGAACTGCGTAACCTGCAGGATAAATTGCAAGAGGAAAAGACTGCCTGGCAGCGTCAAAAGCAACAGCAGCAAGATGAGCTTGCCGAATCCAAGGCCCAGCAATTGCAATTGCAGCAAACAATTAAAGCCGAACAAGAGGATGTGCGACAACAGCGGGAGCAACTGTATCGCAAGATGGAACTACTTTCCAGTCAAGGATTATTATTGTCACCAAGTACCCCGTTGCCGCCAGTGGCAATAACACATCCTCCTATAACAGCGGCAGATGAGGATGATTGTGGTGGTCAAGCTGGTGGTGTGGGAATGCCAACAACAGCACCTACACCCACACCAGTTGTGGCTGGCACAGTGGATCGTCGCAAGGAAAAATGGTTAAGTGGTTCCAGTAATTGCAAAACACCGCCAGTCAATTTGCTTAGCGCCACCAATGCCCCGAAAACCAATGCCACTTTGGTCAAACAGAAGCTGCCCATGAAACTCTCTTCACTGTCATCTGCATCGTCATCCACAGCGGTTGGTACACGTGTGGACAAATCTGCCAGTTTCAATAATTCTACGCCGGGTGTAACTGCTGGAAATGGTACTGGTATCCAGCAATTATTTCCTCTTAAATTGGCTGATAAGCGACATGCTGGCACCACCACTTTGACCACTACCTCATCCATGGTGCCGCAGCATTCTCGCACCGGCAGCTCTCCGGCCATTATTCAGCAGACAACAACAACATCGGCCACACCCACCACAAATGTAGCTAGAGCTGAATCCGCCCATTATACCAATCAGCGTACGCCCACTACCAGTCGTGGCACACCAGTAACACGTCCAGGAGTCGGTGTGGGCACAGCACCACGCGCCAAACCCGAAGAAGAGGAAATTTATTTCTGACGCAAATTCACCCCAGAAGTAGAAATCTAATCCACCCCAAATCTATAATATAAGCGGTGTTCTTTTACATACTATTCGTAATTCTTCCCATGACTTTTAGCCTTTTTTTATTTGTAATGAAAACCTATCCAACTTTATACTTATCTGTTTTCCATTCAAACATCTTTATATATATATATATATATTTATATTGTAGATGTCAGTATTATGAATCGGAATTGAGAACAAAACCTCCTCATATACAATATAATAGATTACCAAAATTCTCCTAACTGCTGTCAAACGAATACATCTCAAATTCCGATAACTGTCCATTCTTATATATGTATGTAATAAAAAAATTCCAACATTTGCTTTTAGTATGTGTATTAGTTTTACTAAGTTTTGTTAAAACAATTAAAAACAAAGAAAAATGCATCTCACACTGTTCCAGCTAACATGACTTAACTATTTATTTACTCTTTTCTATATATACTTACATCTAAAATATTACTTACGCAAAACATACTTTTATAGTTTTTATCAATGTTGACTTATTAACGAATTTTAAAATCTTCCAAAAAACAAAACAATTGCAATTGAAAATGTATTAAAACAAGCTAAAAAACATAAGATAAAATGTTGAATTTATAAGCATTATACATGTACATGTCTATATTATAAGAGCATGCAAAACCGACATGTATATATATATATATATATATATATATATATACATATTATGTATTTAAATTTCTATGGACTCGATTTGATTTGTTTGCATTTTGCTTTACAAGGATCTCTTTCCTAAATTGCTAAAACCACATCATGATAAATTAGAATTTAAATTTTGTTTCAAATTATGCTAACAATTTAATTTTTTTGAGAACTTGCAAGACTTATTTAACATTATTACAATTCCATTCCATTAAAGTACCTTCGCATTTTAATTTTATACAATTGTTCATATCAGAAAACGCATTAAATGTTTCTTTACGACTTTCTTTGTATTATTTATTATGCACTTAAAGCTAAAATTGTATATTTAAGAAAACCATTTCATTAATGGATTAACGAAAGTCCTCAATCAAATAATGTATATGGACACCAATGTTCTTGTAATTGAGTCTATTGTGATAGATCCATAATCCGATTTCATAAATATTTGATCACAATAAAATGCTGGATATGAATTCTTCTCGTTTGATTTTGAATTCAAAAATTATTAAGTGAAATGCAATTTCTGCTAATTGGCAACAATTCAAAATCATTTGAAATATCTTTCCTATAATCGCAGTAGTATTTATATGGCTCAATTTACGATATACAAAAAAAAAAAAAATGCAAAATAAGATTTAAAAATATTTACAATGTACATAACTTATATACAAAAGCAAATCTCTGTGTGTATTTTACATATCCGCATTTCCTCGCTAGAAAAATTAAAAAAAAAATAACAATATATATATATTTACATATATAGAAAACTGAAGCTTATAACTAATTGCGGAGGCCACTTGGATCCTTTATAATCTATGCAACAATATTTTTAAGCTCTCTCCAATAAATGTTAAAATTAAACAAAAATGATTTAAGCTTTTATAGTATTTAAAAATCAAATTCATCCTTTCGTGGACATTTGCTGCGTGTATGGCCTTCTTGGCGGCACAGTCCACAACGGCGGCTCTTGTTGCTGGCTTTACTGCTGTTTGATGTCGAACCACCGGGTTGATTTCGGGCTGAGCCCCAAGATGTGGCATTGCTAGATCCACCTAGAATAATTAAATGATTTGGTTAACAAGTTTTATTGGCGAATAAAAAGAGATATGTATTAAATATACCTTGATTCTCATCTGTATCTGCCCATTGGAAGAAACCGCAGGATTTTTCTCTTGACGGACACGCATAGAATGGTCTACCATGGTTGGGAGTATCCTTGCGTACTGTCAACTTGCTAGCCACTTGATCGCAATTACACTTTACTTCTGTCCCATTATTATTTGTTTGATTCTGAGTTTTGGTCTTAGTTTGTGTTATGGTCACAGTGCTGCTGGAATTGGATCGCATTTGGGTACCACCCCGCGGGTTATTACTACTGTTGCTGATGCTGGGTAAAGTGGCAACACGATTGGTACCCCAGGATGAAGCAGCACTATCACTACTCCAAGAGGAAGTATACTTCTTCTGAGAATCACCTGGTGCATCATCTGCCCATTGAAAGAATTTGCACTCATTGGGCTTTGGACACTTGTAGAAGTCACGACCTTGGTTCGGTCCATCACGACGCACAGTCTGTTGTTTGGCTGGCTGATGACAGCCACTACAGAGCACTGGAGAGGTATCTGCATTAACCGAATTATGGCTATCTAAGCGGGCACGTTTAGCTAAAGGCTTGGGTGGCGGAGTTGGTGCTGCAGCTGCTGCACGTGCTCGACTTCCCCAAAGCATATCTTCTTCTTCAGAATTTTGTTGTTGCCGTATCCAGCCAGATAGACTGGTATCCAGACCGGCCAAAGCTTCAAATTCAGCATCATCATCGGCAGCAAAAGCGGCGGCTATGTCATCTAGTTCAGCCTGATTATTGAATACAGGAGCATTGGTGGTTACAGTTGGAACATCGGACGACTCTAGCGAAGCAGCTGCGGCTAACATTTCCTCTTCAAAGCCATCATTGCTATCAAAGAAGGCATCAATATTGGTTTCAGTTGAGGGTGGAGGAGTGTTTGTAAAATAATTTCGTATGCCACCGCTTGCAACTCCCGAATTCTTTTTAGTGGGTTTCTTCGGTTTGGGTTGAGGAGGAGGATTTGTTTTGGGCGCTGGTGGTGTTTTTTTAGGTTTAGATGCTGGTTTAGTGCCCAAAGTGGATGTTCCACTTGTTGAACCTCTTTCATTATTACTGGGACCTCTACCTTGACCGTTACCTGAACCCCATCCTCCAGTACCAGGACCATTACCTCCGCTTCCTCCACCACCACCACCGCGACCTGGTCCACCACCACCCGGACCACCACCACCCGGACCACCGCCTCCCGGACCACCACCACCACTTCCATCCACGCCGACAATCCGTCCTACTCGTTTTACCTGTTCAAGATTAATATTAAACGTATTGCGAAACAGTTCATCACATGGCAAACATGTCTTATACCAGCCATGAGGCGTATTAAATAGTCCACGATAATAAGGCGTACTAAGGCGAAATTTGAGCATTCGATGACCATCACCACATGTTGGACAACACTCGTCTAATACAGTAACATCTTTGCATTCCGTCGGAAGCCACACTACATTCTTGCAGTCAGGAAAATTGAGGCAACCGATGAACCAACCCTGCTGATTTTTCCTGCATTTTAATGCCAATGGGGCCAAGTCACATTTTGGACACTGAAACAATTCCTGCTGCATATTATTACTTCCCTGGCCATCGGTTCCACTGTTTCTGCCAATTTCATTGTTGGCTGTTGGCGTTTCGTTGATCCGACTGGCTATTTTGTCATCCATTGCTGTGATCTTGTCCGTGATTTGTTGATAGGCCACCTTGTATTTGGCTATTTGCTGCGACAAAACCAATCGAGGTTCTTTTTGACCCTGGCAGATAAGTTTTAAATCTGCCTCAAATTCGGCACGCAGCATTGGCTTAGCTAATGTCAATTCCATGGCGTCATAGCCCTCATAGAGACCCATTCCAATGACGCCTGGAACCAAGAAACCTTTATCAAGGACACCAATATAACCGCGTTCCTTAATTGTATTAATATGCTCCGCATGAGTGGCGTCTGTCCCAATGCCATGCTTATCCATTAATGCTATCAGATCTGCTTCAGTGAGCAGCGGTGGAGCCGTGGTAGCTCCTTCGTGTAACGACACTTCAGTGGGTTCAAAACGCTGATCTCTTTCATAGTGATGAATTTGCTTTGCATTCCATTTCTCGTAGATATAGACATCAAGATAGTT
Organism: Drosophila emarginata; assembly: GCA_037075365.1. Taxonomy (NCBI): domain Eukaryota; kingdom Metazoa; phylum Arthropoda; class Insecta; order Diptera; family Drosophilidae; genus Drosophila; species Drosophila emarginata. Next base: position 1,940,521 of record JBAMCD010000012.1, read on the forward strand.
TCGCTCATGTATAACCAATCCATTGGCAGTAAATTTTTCACCAGCTATATCGATATTGACAATGGTCTCCGAGCCAACAGCATCCTTGCTGACGCAGGCTAAAAAGTGACGAACTATCAACTCATATACCCGAGCTTCGTTGCCCTGCAGATCTGTGCGTAAGGATAATTTAGTTTATGATATTCGTTCTTCTATATTACTTACTAGTCACCGCTTTGGTGGGATGAATGGGCGGATGGGCCTGATCTGACTTGTTTCCATTGCGCGGATTAGGTCCCCACTCAAGTACACGTTGGGCAAACGCACCCCAATCGTTATGATCCTTCTGTAGCTCCACCAATGGCACCAAATTGAATTCCTTTGTGAATTGATTTGTCTCTGTGCGGGGATAGCTAATGAAACCCTTTGAATATAGCTTCTCAGCTATGGTCATTGTTTCCTTGGCAGAGAGTTTCAATTTCCTAGAACCAAGTTTTTCCATTTCAACTGTGTCCATGGGAGTGGGTCGCCACTTGTGCTTGGGCTTCACTGTCACATTCTCTACCAAGGCTCGGGGAGCCGGCTCGGCCAGACAAAGCATCAAATAGTTTTCACATTCCTCCTTGTTGAACAAACGATTCCGGGCCCAATTAAATTCCACTGTCAAATCCTCAATCGTGTGAAGAACTGAAAATTAATGAAAGCGATTACAATGGCCAAAATTCTAGTTACGTTCATCTACCCTTAATCTTCCAAAAAGGCTCCGAGACAAAAGCCTCCACCTCCTTGTATCGTTCGACGACAAAGCCCAATGTGGGTATCTGACAGCTGCCATAGGAAATTAGTTTATCTGCAATATTTTCCGGGAATAAACGCTGCAAACGCATTGTTTGAAAGCGAGTTATTGCTGCTCCTGTCCGTAGATCCATTTCGGTACGTACATCCACTGCATCACTTTGACGTTTGTCCGGTTCACCCAATTGTTGCAACGCTCGACGCACTGCAACCGATGTAATTTCCGAAAAGCTGGCTCTATAAATCTTAAGATTTGGTTTAATGCCACGGCACACCTCGATAATTTCAAAGCCAATATTCTCGCCTTCGCGATCACAATCTGTCCAGATGATCAAACCTTGACAACCGCGAATCTCTCGTTCTAGGGTTCGTTTAATAGGCACATAGTTCTCGCCGACAGTTTTTCGAATGGGCGCATCGAACAAAGAGCGTGGATCCACGGTACGCCAATTTCTATAAGAGACCTGGAACTCCAATTGCATCAAATGACCCGAGACGGATGTCATTACCATTTTGGCATTCTGCCCGCGTACTTGGGCATCGAAGTCAAAGACCTTGTTATAAACAGAATAGCCCTCGCGCTAAAATAAGATAAAAGTACTGTTTTAAATAATATTTTACTTTAAAACAATCCAATTGTAATTTACGCGGTGCGCTGCTCCATTGGACAAAAGGCTGGCTATTGTCTTGGCTGCGTCATTTTTCTCGGCTACATTTAAAAATTTCATTTTGTTCGTTTCCTTAGCGTAGTAACGGCAATGTAATCCATATTTGGCCCAACGGCAACACCTCAAAACACCAAGCATTCATTAATAAAAACAAAAAATGAACTGAATAACAATTACACTCAATTCGCGGGAAAATTCGATAACTCTAAGTCGGTAAGCCGTCGATAAATGTTTAATCTAGAGATGCGCTTTAATAAATTGGGACAAAAACAAATCAAAGGCATTCTAGAATCTTTGAAATCGGAAATGGTAATGCTTTACAAAGCTTTTGAAAAATAAAGGGCCAATAAAAAGCCGAATTATCTGATAAGCTTTGATAGTGATATCTAACCAAATAAATAGACGCCAAAAATTAAAGGAGCCCATTTTTCTGCGTTTTTTAAGCCAAACGTTACATTGGTTCTATTTTAACGCGCCACAAATTTAAAATCTAATTTGCCATTAACAACACTTGTTCTGGTTATCAGTGTGTTGTTTTATGGCTGTAATAAGTTGGTGGCTATTTAAATTATTTGAATCTGTAAAAGGAAATCCATTTTATTAATTAATGGCGTTAAATCTGAGATCGAGAAAACTTACCGCTGTTCGTTTAATGTTATATTTGAAATTGCTTTTAGCAACATGTTTGTTGATGTTTCTAGTATTATTTATTATATTAAGAATAAAACAATTTACGATGCAGAAATACGAAACTAGTTACTTTATTTATTTATATATCTCTCTATAACTTGCTGTTTGTATCGACGTTTCTACGTTGTTCTCTTTTTACTGTTTTTAACTTTTCATTGCGCTTATTTTTTGGGGGATTTTGGAGATGATTCCTTTTTGTTTTTGCAATTTTTTTTGTTTTCTTTTAGTATTTTGGTTTTTTTGTAAATTGTTTTGCTTTTTTTTTGTTTTTTTTTTTTTTGTTTCAACTGAACATAAAATCTTAACAATTATATATATTTATATATATAGTATAAGAAAAAGGATAGTGTGAAAAAATTTTTTTTTAAATACAAAGTAGTACAAGATGTTCCATGTACCATTGGAGTTTTTTTTTTAGTTTTTTACTGTTGTTTTTCTTCTGGACTTAGGCTTAGCGTAAACTCATTCGTATATGCGATTTGATGTATAACTAATATTAAAATATTAGTAATTTATAGAGCGTTTAATTGTAAATGATGCCATGCTTGCCGCAGCCGTCATCAGTTTCAGTTATTATTTTTTTGTTTGTGTTTCTTGTTTTGTTTTTTTGTGTGTGTTTTAGTTATAGAAATAACAACAAATACAGCTTAAGGTTTTGCCTAAAAAAATATGAGCCATCAACGACGCCAAGACCGATCCTCAGACTCCTCGTCCTCCTCTTCATCTTCAAGACGCAGTTCGGGCAATGTGTCGCTGCCCAGCAGGCTTTCACTTTCGCTAACGGATTGAATTAACTGTTTGGGATTGGTGGTGGTGTTATTCAGATTGTTGTCCAGTTGCATACCAACTGAAGCAGCCTGTGACTTATCAGCCGGTGCTGCCATTGGGGTAACAGATGCACTCAAGGGTGTTGTCGTCACAACGGGCGCCCACGATATCTAATAAGGTAAAAACGGAAACAAGGTATATAAATGCTAGCATTTAGTAACAATAAAAATCGGTATCATTATTTATCTCCTTTTTCCTCTCAGTGTTACCTTTACGATAGTCTCACTAAACTCACCTGAAGGCGCTTATCTTTGTACATTTTGCCACGGAGCACTGCCTGTTCGGCATTGATTCGAGTGGCATATGAGAGTATCAATTGGGGAATCTCACGGTCCACATCATGTTTTAAAATCTCACCAAAGTTCTGAGCGAGAAATAGGAATGAATTACATTTGTCAACTGAATTCAAATTTATTTATTTTAATTTCTTACCTTAAAGTGTCCTAGGATAAAGTCAGCCTCCTCAGCGGCAAATCCAGTTACCACAATTGCTTTAGGACGTCTATCGACACGGGTTGAGCCTTCGGTAAAATTCGCACGCTTACGGGCTGCGGCACCACTGGCTGGTCCACTAGTTTTTGGATTATTCGAGTTCAGAACTCCACCGCTACCACTACCAGACAGAGTACGTTGCAGCTCTTCGAGACGCTTCTGTAGCGCTGTGGTATCATTTCCTTCCTGTTGTTGTGCAAATAGTTCCAACTCCATATCGAGTAGTTCTTTCTTCTGTTGCTCTTTGGTCTTTTTAACAGATGGCTGAATTTGTTGTTGCTGGATCTGGGCCTGCAGTTGATCCTGATCGGCATGGACATCTTTGCGCAGTTTGTCAATGGTCTCCTGCAGTACTTTGATGGTCTCTAGCGTTGGTGCCCGTTGAGCATCCTGTTGGTCCATGCGCTCGACTAGCTCCAGAGCAGTTTTCATTTGCTTCACATAGCTTTGTAGCAGTTCCTGCTTGCGTTTTCGTAATCCGTTGGCCAATTGATGCATGGCCTTTTGCTGTTCTTCCTGCTTCTTACGCAAAGTGGCGGCATTGGCGCGTGGAGTGGCAGCATTTGGGGCACCTGGTGCAGCTAAACCAGTGTTCCCGCCATTTGGATTTGTTGTATTGAGCTTCAGTCGCATGGAGGCGGGGGCTACCGCAAGTGCTTGCTCAGCCGGTGCTGGGGCTTGGTTATTACCGGCTCCGGCATGTTCCGTGAGAGGAGTTGTAGCAGCCATGAAGGCATTGGATATTTTTGCACCATCCGTAATGGGTGTGGGTACAGCAGGCACGTTATGCAAATGATATTGGCTAGCATTTTTCCTACCACTGGATGCATTGCTGCCCACACCGCCAGCCATAGAATTTCCTTGTCCCTCATCCAAGCCACTTCCAGCCACTCCATTGTGCCAAAAGACCTTAATAAAACGATTATTGAGCACTGCTTCTGTGCTTCTATAGGCCACATTGGCCTCCGCATGCGTCGAGAAGGTAACAATGGCTGCTTCTGGATCGCCTTCGTATGAGACTTGAATGTTAACGATCTTTCCGAACTTGGCAAAATGATTGTTCAGATGCGCAATAGTGTTAAGGCCACGCGGAACCTTTCTTAGCTCCAGAGAGCTATTATGCTGCTGCATGTTTGGATTAACCCTTGGTCCCAGGCGACTATTAATCGGCACTTTTCGTTTCGTTGGCACATCGGCTATGGCCACCGTATCCTCCAGTTCAAAGCGACGTTTTCCCATTTCAGGGGCACCCGAAGGAGGAGCGCCTCCGCCGCCAGCACCACCTACGGCTCCGCCCGCATCCACAACAGGAATTGGGATAAGCTGACGCTGGAGTGGTGTGGTCACAGCCGTGGGATTAAAAGGGAATGGCATCATCGCTGCTGGTCCTTGTGGTCCCGGTGGTCCAGGCGGTCGAGCATAATCTGACGGATTGGGCACACCCATCGGATGATTGGGTGGCATTAAAGCATTTGGACGCACATTACCACTGAACGGATTGATGCTGACAGGCACTCCTTGGACACCACTGGGCGTGGGTCCAGCCACACCAGGTCCTGGTGGAGGTCCTCCACCGCCACCGCCGCGGGCCCAAATCTCTGGAGCATCTGGATTGTACTCACGCATGGACATCATTAATGCTGAATTATTTATGCCCTCAAAGACCACAGGATTTATGCCATGATCCCAGGGGCAAGTCTCGCCCCGTACACAATAGCCTTTCTCATCAAAATCACGACAACGCTGGCGGATATGAGTTGTCACAATAGCCGCCGGATGTGGAAGTTCAATTGAATTACCGGTCGGTAAAGACGATAATCCGCCGCCACGTTCTGGTGAACTTGGCGGGCGTCTCGAGTTGCGCTCCGGTGATAACGAACGACTATGAGAACGGCGGCTCTTTTGGCCAAAACGCTGTCGTTCATCCAAGTTGCCCCCACCGCCACCGCCTCCATTACCACCACCACCACCACTACCGCCGCCGCCACCACCACCTCCTCCACCAATGCGACGACGATCGAAATTACGTCGGCCATGACCACCAGCATGTCCGGGAGGAGATTTGTTACGGAATTGTCGCTGATTCTTCTCTCGTTCATTGATGCGGCGATCTCGCGAGCGGGAACGCCTGAAATTTCTTTCATTTGATCGCGAACGAGAGCGCGAGCGGGATCGCAAAGAGGCACGACGTCGGCGACCATCGCGTGGCTGATTCTCCTTATCAGCATAGCCAGTAGCTGGTCCTCCTGCACCACCTCCTCCTCCGTTGCTTCGTCCTGGTGGACTGGCACTGCGTGGTACCTGATGGTGATGATGAGGAGGATGATGATGATACGGAGCAGGACCCATTTGGCTTTGTGACTGGTGAGAGGAGGGATCTTTGGTTTTGTGCTGTAAAAGAGTCAAACGGGGCAAAATTAGTAGAAATGACAAAAAACAAGATTATCGACCTACATCAAAGAGTGGTGGCTTATTGGAAGTGGTGGCATCTGTGGTACTATCTGAGGCTTGGCCAATGGCTTCCTGAACGACTGCATCTGGACGCTGCTCGTCAGCCATTTGCTGCTGCGGCGGCTTTTCCACATTTATCACATTATCTTTTGCCGGAGGGGGCGAGGCAGCTGCCAGTACAGCCTCTATATCGGCTGCTCCATCTATGGCCAATGCCAGCTCATCACCCAAATCCAATTCCGAAACGCTAGAGGCGGTTGGAGCTGGAGGGAGGGTTGGCAGGGGATGGGGCAGTGTGAGATATTCCTCACTAGCAATGGCATCAAAAAGGCGCTCCACAAAGCGCGTTGTTTCTTCAGATAGGAAGACATCTAACTGTTCGATCATGATCCGCTTGAGATCCTTATCCGATTTGTCTTTTTTAAGCAATGCAATGACATAGCGTGCAAGGGCTGAGGAGTCCGCATCGCAGCTGGCCAGGCAAAAAAAAAAAACAAAAAAAAGAATGGTTAGGAAAATGAAAAATTGAACTTCAATGATTTGCAATTTTCCATATAATGGACAGTAAATAACTTACAGTGGCTCCAAGACAACACTAAGCCAATCTTTGAGTTTATCCGAGTTTTCCAAGATCATTATTTTCGATTAGGAAGGTGAGCGTGATTGCGTTGGTCTTCAGCTCGGAGGGGCCAAGAAAATATATTTTTAATATGACCTCTGTCTCTCTCTCTCTATGACTTATGGTTTATCGATAGACGATAGCTTTGCTTTTTGCTCTCTGAAAAAGATATTAAATTTGTAATGAATTTTAAATACTGCTATATTTGCTTTAATATTTATTTGGCTTTCCTTAAGCTGGCAATTTAAAGAAAGTTCCATTCCTTTTTGCCACACACACACACACACATATATATTTACGCCACCAATGCACATACACACACACCTATAGATTTCGGGGCACTATGATTTTTGCGCTCAATTTATATTAACTTTCCCCAATAATTTCCTTGTTTTCTTTTAAGTCTTACCTGTCTGAAGCCCTAAATTAAACTTATGACATATTTTTTACAATAAATAAAAGGTTTAATTGCTTGATTTTTATGTTTTTTCACTAAACTTTTTTTCGCTGCTTTCGGGGCAAGGTTGCTTAACAGTATCGTTATCGTTTTTGAGCCTATCGATAAGCGATAGTTTACTGTTAATCAACACTGTTATTTCATAAGATTGTTTAATTCAGTTAACATTATTAAATTGAGACCATGTGCAGCATAGGAGAGGATGACTTTGGTGACGCAGGTGGACGACATGTCATGCCGGTTGGAGGAATTGACCTGATGACTGTTGGAAATGCAGGCAACTGTCATAAATGCGGGCAGCATTCATATGATTTATTTAAAGTAAATTTTCGTTCCGAAGAGTGCCGAGATTGCTTCCTGATCCATGCGAGGCATAAGTTCCGCGCTTCTTTGGGTGCGGCAAAGGCACTACCACGTGAAAGCGAAGTCTTACTCCTGCTTGATGGCTCGGTAGCATCTGTGGTATTATTGGATATGCTTCATTTTGCCCAGACTCAGAATACCTTTAAAAGATTGCATTGTCAGGCCAAAGTAGTGTACTTTGATGAGTCTGTAATAGAGAAACAGCAATCTGTAGATATAGACCGACTTCAGAAATTACAAGTCCGCTATTCACCCTTTGATTTTTATATTATAGAACTGGGATCGGATCTAGCAAATCTCAAAGTAATAAAAGATTGGACAGCGGAATGTCCCAAAGAAAAAAATCATATTAAGCTTGAACTGGACAAGCTAAAGAGTCTTACCGCTCGCCAGGATTATCTGCAGCAGCAGCGAAAGTCATTTTTAGCATCAGTGGCTAACAAATTGAGATGTACCCATGTCTTTGTCTCTTCCATTAGCAAAGATTTGGCCACTCAATTTTTGACATCTATAGCTTTGGGTCGGGGTGGCAGTGCTGCCTTGGATGTAGCTCTCTATGATGATCGCTTGGGTTATGACATCAAACTGCTACGTCCTTTAAAAGATCTTAATGAACAGGAAGTGCAATTGTATGTGCGTGCGCAGCAATTGGAGGAACTGCAATTGAGATCAAGTATTATTGAATATGGCCATGAAAAAGGTGAAACGGCTAGTTTACAGAATCTTACGGCCGCTTTTGTGACGAATCTTCAGAAAAACTATGCCTCTACAGTTTCTACGGTATTTCGGACAGGCGATAAAATAGCCCCAAATCGTCACGAAGAGCAAAGTATATGCAAACATTGCCAATCTCCCTTGGATTCCCTACTGTCCGATACTCTTCTGGCCATTGAGTACTCTAGAGTGGTGTCTCTCGAGGGTGCAAAAATTTCAAATCAAAACGATACCTTGGAGAATTTGGCTATGCAAAGATTAAACAAGGACGATGGCCTCTGCCATGCCTGTCGAAACGTTCACGACCAATTTTTATAGCAAAAATAATACATATTATTTTATACATAAACAAAAAACAAAGTGTTTATAATTTGGCCAATTGTGCATTCACCAGTGACTGGAGTGGGAGATGTCCATCCAAAGGTACTACATTTGAAGCCAACTGCACTTTGTGAAAATCTTGGAATATCATCCTATTGTAATGCTTCGCCTGGCTATTGTAATCGCTTACAGGTCCCGATAAAATAATTGTTTCCGTATATTTATGCGGTTCCGTCAAATAGAGATCATCTCCAGGCAGTATACCTAGCATACTATCATCGCAACGGTAGAATATTGGTTGAACCAGAGTAGAACCTAAAGCACTACGTTTACGTGCAAAATTCACGAGATCCTCTGAATGGTGAAAATTCATAAGTCTGGCAATTTCGTAGAGCAACATGAAGGGTAACCAAATAACTCTCTCTTGAGAGCTACACCAAGCATCGGTTGGGTTTAACCAGTGGGCTGAGATAACCTCTTGGGGTTCGAGGAGTAACTTCACATCCTTCACTTGCATTTCCAAAACAGTCAAGTAGTAGATGGTGTCAAATTTTCGATTGGCAGTAGGCCCTGACCGCCAGACAGACCACTCGTGTAATGACCATAGGTCGGGAATGACATCCAAATACTTGCACATTTCCAAGAATTGTTTTGGATCACTGTGAACCCTCTGCTGCCACACCAAATGCTCTTCAGGTTGACCAAGAGATGGGGATCCTTTTAACAGGTTCCCTCTATGGCGACAAAGCAATATACCTACTTCTTCGAAAGCTTCACGTAAGGCAGTTATCCTAAGGGAGATATCTCGAGAGAAGTTTTTACCAGCTGTCATGAGACTTGGCCTACGGATGACTTCATCATTGTATTTAAGTTGGTTTAAAAGGTTTTCGCTTACTCCAAACGATTCAAAATAGCATAACCAATCGGTAGATTCATCTGCTTTAGCATCAAAGACACCACCAGGAAAGACACAGTGATTTAAAGCATAGGAAGTCTTCTCAGAACGCTTAATTAGAAGCAACTAAAATTAAGAGATTTCTGAGTAAAATAATGTTTCTGTGAACAACATTTACCCACGCTAAAGTCATATGGTTTAGAGGAATCGTCTCTAGCGGCTAGGATAAGACTAGCGGATGGTCTATATAAATTTTCGTTGCCAGTTGGAACCACCATGATGAAGTGGAATAGGACGAACCTTTGAACTCCAGTTCCAAATCTAAGACATTCGAATATTTAAACAGCTGGTCTAGTTATCGAAATGATATCGATATCAAGTTCACCTGTTACCTAAAACAATGTCCAAACAAGTAGTTGCCAAATTAAGGCGATCATCCAGCCTAATTGTGTTGGCCAAAGATCACATAGCTGCTGGAAAACCATATGATTACCATGTAGGCAGTATCTGTATACATTCCAAACTCATAAAATCCAAGTTATAATTTAATGATAACTTCTTACAGGCCCTGCTTCTTACTCGGAACTCGAAATCCAGTTTTATGCCCGACTCTTCCGTTTTTCCTGGTGGCGTTTGTGAAGCAACGGATAGTTCACCAGCTTGGCAACAATATTTCCAGCGTTGTAACGTGGCAGTAGATAAATATAGTAAATTTCGAGATGTTTCTGCCTCGAAGTCATTTTTATTTCAGGGCGAAACGAGGTAAAGTTATAAAAACCAACTATACTATATATGTATACTATTTTACACGGTATAATTTCGCCCATATAGTCCCCTCTCCCTACGCCTCACAGCTATACGGGAAACCTTTGAAGAAATGGGCGTCTTACTTTGCCGAGATCGAAAATCATTGACTTCCCTTGAAGGTTTTGCCCACTTTTATGAACAATTCGATCGCCCCCACTGGCAGCATTTGGTGCATAATGATGCCACGAAATTTTTGGAGCTTTGCCAAGAGTTGGATGTCTTACCAGATATTTGGTCATTACATGAATGGTCAGCATGGAGGACACCATCGACGTTTCAAAAACGTTTCGAGACCGTCTTCTTCTTGACTGCCCTGGAAACGAAGCCCAATTTACATATAGAACCTAATGAGGTTAAGGATTGTGCAGTGAGTATGGAAACTATATTAATAAAGAGTTATTTGATGAAATGATTATCTATTTCATGCTAAACAGTGGCTTTCCCCTTTGGAATATCTCAAGATGGCTTTGGATAAACAACTCTGGCTACCTCCCCCTCAGTTCTATGAGTTGTCACGGTGTCTAAATTTTAATAGCTTGGCGGCACTCTATAAATTTGCCCAACAGAGGTCAGACAAAGGATTAATTTTAATCCATCCAGTTATGTTTAAGTGTTTAGATGGTACCGTTCATATTTTACCTGGAGATGATGCCTACCCCAATGATCCTGATTCCAGCCCAGAGAAAATAGAAACAGGTCTCTCTATGGAAGCTTTTCGCACATTAGTCGAAAAGCACCTACATCGTTCCGAGCACAAAAACCAGCATCAATCACAATTACTTATTAATTTTCAACCTGCAGATGGACAGGTTAATCCCTTAGATGCTAGGGAGCTCTGATTTTCAAAATGAAAAATATTGTTTTTATTGGTGCATTTATTTAGTTTTTAAGTAAAAAGAAGTGCAACGCAAAGAATGTTTAAATTTCCTCCATTGTTCGCTTTATTTTATTTCTGCGTTCACTGTGGACCTTTGAGAAGAAATACTCCCTTTATTTGCATTTACAAAAAATATCCAACTGATAGAGTATAATCCGGTTGTCGTGGCTCCTTGAAGTGCTCCACATTCTTCGGTTTGTTAAGGTGCTTCCATTTGGTGCACTCCCTGAGGTTCTCTTTAATGCCTTTCTGGTTGCTCACCAACTCATCCAATTTCTTGTTTAAGGTGTTCTACACCAATTTCAGCTGCATGGATTGATTCTCCTATGACAGATAACTTTTCATTTTGGGAGTAGTTTAGTTGTTGTAGATTCTGCTCCAATTGATCTGCTTTGTAGTTGGCTCTATCAGCCAAATTATTTAGTACATCCAAATATGAGGCCTTGCTCTCAATAATTTTCTGTGTTGATTCCATTTTCTTAGATGTTCGTTCCAGCGAAACCAATTTATTTAGAACAGATTCCTGAAGTAGCTTATTGAGATCTGCTAAATGCTTTTCCACCAACTTGGACACGTCTTTCATTTCGTTTGTATATTTGTTTTGATCGACATCTAATTTGCCAATGAGTTCCTTGATCTGGGGTTCTGCTTTCCCTAGGTTTTGCAGAGCTCTATCATTCTTGTCCTCAAAGGATCGTATATTGGCCGTGAGATTCTTCACTCCTTTCGCAGTCAGTTGGAAACTGTGGGCAGTGCCATCTTGCAGTTTAACCAAACCCTCCTCCAGTCGGACGATTCCTTCTAAGTGGTCACGCTGGTGCTTAATTTTCTCATCAATACCCTTTTGAGAGTTGCTTAGACCATGCACTTTGTGATTTAGTTTCCTCAGCTCATCATCGGCCTTCTTAAGAATTTCTTGAATGTCGTGATCATTCCTTCGTCCTTCACTATCCTCAGCTAGGGCTATCCCAGTTATGAAGCACAGGATGAGCAGTATCAGTTGGCTCTTCATTGTATTACTGAAGTGTCTTGGTCAAGTGCTAACCTTAATATGTATTTAAACCACTGTAGACTACCGTTTAAGTAGTTCCAAGTAGTCACACGTGCACGTTCATTCATTTTGGCTTTGGTATTATCATCTGAAACAAAAATACCGAAGGTGGCAATCAAGTCTAATAAGTTGTTTAAAGTCGTGATTGGTTCAGTGACTTGTCTGGACAACGACATTATCTCGTACATTCTTCTCTGATTAGAATGTGTGGTTCAGTCTTTTCCTGGTTTAAATGATAACACACAAAATATATCTTAAAATTTTGTTAAAAAGGACAGACTGTGTTTAAATTTTGGTCAGAAATTTGCAGTCCTAACATTTAAGAAAGGATCCCCAATTAAATCATAAAATACAATAAAATGTGCATATATCAATTTCTTGAGTCACGATGTTTGTACATTTACAAAATGTCATTCTCATTCAGGTTCGGACATGCCATGCAAAATTTTCCCAAAAAAAAAAAAAAAAAAGTTAGAATATAATTTCGCTTTATATAAAACAAAACAAGAAGTATGTCCTAAGTTATATATCTTCCATGTAAACTATCGCTTGGGTTTTATTTTCAAACTATTATTGCCAATGATGCTTTGTAGACCAAATAAACAAAATCAGCTCACAATTAGTGCTCAATAAATGACGCTTCAAATATGATCCATATTTTGGAATTCATCTGTAAATAATATCCGTAACTGTTTTACTCATTTAAATATAGTTTCGATTGCTTAGATGTACCAAAATTAACCATAATATATGTATGTAAATATGTATGTATGTTTTCAGTAATAAAAATATTTATATTTTATAAAAATGATTTTATTGTCTTTGTATAGAGTTTTAATATTTGTGCGATGTCGATATTGAAATTATATTCGGAATCTTTCACTTTAGTAAGCTTCCGATTCTTGGTTAGCACCATGCCAGATTCTCCAAGATTCGCCTCCGAGAGGGCTACGATGACTCTTTGTAGAATCTTGATGTGTGTTGGGTTGCGGTGCGGGTGCTGGAGGTCCGTACAAGCCCGGAGCAGAATACTGTGGTTCCTTTTGGTGTTTTTTCTGATTGCAAGCTCTTTGGGGTGGCGACGAATGTCTGTGTTCTGGACGGATGGGGGCTATTCGTTTAGGTTCCTGTAGACGAGGTTCAGTGTGATGATGTGGTTCTGACTTGTATTGTTTGGGTGGTGGAACATTCCAATGTTCAGGTTGCTGTTTGCTTTTCTCTGGAAGAGCAGAATGGGATGCGTAGGAAGATTCCAAGTCCCACAGATGAGCTTGGTGTTCAGATCGATAATGGTCTGACTTTTGGTTAGGAGTTGGAGCTGGTCCGGATTGATAGAGAGACTCTACTTCCCAAGGGAGTGGCTCCTGCCAAGAGACAGGGTTCTTTTCGTAGGAATCGTACACAGAAGGTTGTTTGTTGGATTTCGGTTTGGGTTCAGGAGCCTCAGCATGGGCACTGACTCGGTGTACTTCACCTAAAAATGAAAGATGCTTAAATTCAAGACTTTTCACGAAATCGGAGAAGTTCAAATTGATCTTACCGCCCTTTTGGGGTTCCGCGATGCTCCAAACCTGAACTAAATCTACAGGTTTCCTGTACGGCTGAGGGCGAGATTGATGCTGGGTGTGATATTGCTTTTCGGTTAGTGATGAATGTCTGGGTCCTGGATGGATGGGGGCGGTTTGTTTTGGGCGAGGTAGATGAGGTTCAGCGTGATGATGTGGTTCTGACTTGTATTGTTTGGGTGGTGGAACATTCCAATGTTCAGGTTGCTGTTTGCTTTTCTCTGGAAGAGCAGAATGGGATGCGTAGGAAGATTCCAAGTCCCACAGATGAGCTTGGTGTTCAGATCGATAATGGTCTGACTTTTGGTTAGGAGTTGGAGCTGGTCCGGATTGATAGAGAGACTCTACTTCCCAAGGGAGTGGCTCCTGCCAAGAGACAGGGTTCTTTTCGTAGGAATCGTACACAGAATGTTGTTTGTTGGATTTCGGTTTGGGTTCAGGAGCCTCAGCATGGGCACTGACTCGGTGTACTTCACCTAGAATTGAAAGATGCTTAAATTCAAGACTTTTCACAAAATCAGAGAAGTTTAAATTGATCTTACCGCGCTTTTGGGGTTCCGAGATGCTCCAAACCTGAACTAAATCTACAGGTTTCTTGTATGGCTGAGGACGAGATTGATGCTGGTTGTAGGATTGCTGGCTGGAATGCTTTGGTGGTTCCGGAAACGCTGGTGTTTTAGGAAGGAGTTCCGTCACCGAATGCGAGTGCAGATCCTTATCTTCATAACTTTGAGGATAATATTCAGGTTCTGAAGAATAATGCGGTCGTTTACCACAGTCTTCCAAGTCTAGCTCAATGCGTTTCTGTGAGATAATCAGTTCCTTAAGAGCACCTTCAATCTCCCAAATACTTAAAGGCTTCAGATGCTCCACCGCCCCAGTTAGTTTATCCAGGCGGGCCGACTGAGTGCTATTTAAGTCTTTCAATTGCTGATCCAGGATACTCAACTTAACATTCGTATCCTCACTGACATCCTTGATACGACCCAAATTTTTCAGTTCCACTTCAATATTAATTTGGGATGTCTCAAGACTATCGAAAGAGCACTGGAGACCATTAAGCTGTGGGAGAACGGCTCGAGCAATTAATTTGGCCAGCTGATCGACACTTTGGTCAATGCCACGAGCACTGTTTAATACATGACGTTGAAAGCCATCCAGTTTCTGTCCAAGGCTTTTAATTAAATCTTTTGTGCCTTCTTGGAGTCGAGCCAAGCCTCCCAGCTCCTTCCCTATTTTCTCAACACTCTCTTCACCTTTGACGGAGATTTTGTGGAAGGCTTCAAGTAATACTTCCGATTGGGCATCCAGGAAAACATTTTGCTTAGCAAGTAATTCTTCTACCAGTTCAATTGCAACCAGAGCCTTCTTTTGCTCTTCCAGGTTCTTTTTAATTTGTTCGTTAACAGTGTCAATATGCTTTAGAAGATTGTTGGTCTCACCAAGTTCTTCAGCGCCCTGTTTCAACCATTCTTGAATGTCCTGGTCGAGATGGGCAGAACCAACTTTAAAGTAAGCGACTAAGACAAAGATGGCTAAAAGCTGAACTTTCATCTTTCCCAATTGAAATTGCAAGTGCAAGTGTCTGTCGTTAGTCTCTGCTTAGGCTTAAATATATTCCAGCGGAAGACACACGTGTTCTGAGATTAATCTATTTGTTGCTTGTAACTACAATTCGGTTTATCACCAGAAACGGCGGAACACGAATTTTAGTTGTTCAAAATATTTGAATTACGGTTGCGATAAGTAATATATTCGATTAATTTTTTTGTTTTGCAAATTAAAATTGTTTAGAAACATGGAACACCTGGTGCACCGTCTTGATCGGTCACATATGTATATATGTATATCAATAGTTTTCATATGAATTTTTTTGGTTTGAATCTTTGACAGATTTTTTAGTACTTATATGTAATATATATATATAATATATATATTCTGGACTAGCACGATAAGCGAAGATAATATACATATGCTCATATATCACATATCTGCATCAACATAGTCTCCTCCGAAATCTTTTAAGGTACAGCGAAAATTTTGCCCAAAGATATATTTTTCCTGCGGAATTATTTTGGTTAGATGACTTAGATCGGTCGAATATATTTTTTAGCTACAATAACTTTATTGTTTTTTAATCGAATATCTCGAAATTTGCTGTTTTTATGTGTGATGTACTTAGTATATTCACCAAGCTTCATCAGAATCGGTGGACTATAACAGCTCGCATAGAAAAAAATCGGTTCAAAAATGTTGGTTATTTGTGGGATTTACTTGGTCTTTATTAGTTTTATATAATAATAATAATATTTTAATAATTATATATATATATATATATATATATATACTATATTTGATCGATCAGGGATAAACTTTTAGATCAGTTATTTTGTTGTTTAAAAAGCTATTGTCACGAGTTTTGGTATTTGAAAGATAATAAGCTGAAAACAGACATTATGGCTCCAGTTTTTCTTCCACAAAATATACCAAGCAGATAGCGAAATCCAGTCAAATCAATGTTTTACCCAAAAATATAGAGACTCAATCAATTAAAAAATTAAAATACAAATTACAATATGCAGGTCATTTATTGTTTTTGAATAGTGAATGAAGTCTAAAAATATATATGTTGTCTTTTCTGTTCCTTTTACGTTTCAGTTTTGGATTTTACCATACCATAGTTTGTCGAGATAGGAACCCCCTTCTTCAGAGGCATAGCTGAATTGTTCTTGTTTGGAACTGAAACAAAATTGTGTATCTTTAAAAATTTATTTATATTTTCCATTTACAAAAAGTACCCAAATGATGGAATGTAATCCGGTTGCCGTGGCTCCTTAAAGTGCTCCACATTCTTCGGCTTGTTAAGGTGCTTCCATTTGGTGCACTCCCTGAGGTTCTCTTTAATGCCTTTCTGGTTGCTCACCAACTCATCCAATTTCTTGTCTAGGTGTTCTACACCAATTTCAGCTGCATGGATTGATTCTCCTATGACAGATAACTTTTCATTTTGGGAGTAGTTTAGTTGTTGTAGATTCTGCTCCAATTGATCTGCTTTGTAGTTGGCTCTATCAGCCAAATTATTTAGTACATCCAAATATGAGGCCTTGCTCTCAATAATTTTCTGTGTTGATTCCATTTTCTTAGATGTTCGTTCCAGCGAAACCAATTTATTTAGAACGGATTCCCGAAGTAGCTTATTGAGATCTGCTAAATGCTTTTCCACCAACTTGGACACGTCTTTCATTTCGTTTGTATATTTGTTTTGATCGACATCTAATTTGCCAATGAGTTCCTTGATCTGGGGTTCTGCTTTCCCTAGGTTTTGCAGAGCTCTATCATTCTTGTCCTCAAAGGATCGTATATTGGCCGTGAGATTCTTCACTCCTTTCGCAGTCAGTTGGAAACTGTGGGCAGTGCCATCTTGCAGTTTAACCAAACCCTCCTCCAGTCGGACGATTCCTTCTAAGTGGTCACGCTGCTGCTTAATTTTCTCATCAATACCCTTTTGAGAGTTGCTTAGACCATGCACTTTGTGATTTAGTTTCCTCAGCTCATCATCGGCCTTCTTAAGAATTTCTTGAATGTCATGATCATTCCTCCGTCCTTCACTATCCTCAGCTAGGGCTATCCCAGTTATGAAGCACAGGATGAGCAGTATCAGTTGGCTCTTCATTGTATTACTGAAGTGTCTTGGTCAAGTGCTAACCTTAATATGTATTTAAACCACTGTAGACTACCGTTTAAGTAGTTCCAAGTAGTCACACGTGCACGTTCATTCATTTTGGCTTTGGTATTATCATCTGAAACAAAAATACCGAAGGTGGCAATCAAGTCCAATAAGTTGTTTAAAGTCGTGATTGGTTCAATGACTTGTCTGGACAACGACATTATCTCGTACATTCTTCTCTGATTAGAATATGTGATTAGTGGTTTAGTTATTTTTAGAAAAGTCTTTTGGAAAACCTTTCCTGATTTAAATGATATAACACAAAGTGGATGTTTAAGTTATGTTATAAAGGAAAAACTGTGTTCAAATTTTGGACAGAATTTTACTATACAAAAATGAAAGAATCTCTCCACTTGGATTATATGTAAATTATTTATGTAAAATGCCATTCTTCCCCGGATTCGGAGTCCCTTGGAGCTACATATCTATTATTTTCCACACTGCCTTTTTTTTGATGCAAGCATTGTATATCTCGGTATCATCCTGATCAGAGGACTACTTCAGATAAACGATCGGTCGAGAATAGGGTTTAACATCAATAACTTTCTTGTTTTTCAATCGAATATTACAAAATGTTGTGTTTGTGAGTTTTATATTTTTATTGGTTAATGTGTTAACCAAGTTTTATTAGAATCGGGGATTCATATAGCTTCCATATTCGGCGGTCAAAAATATAATTGTATTTGAAAATTTTGGTTGTTTTTAAAATATTTATAGAAATATGTCCATTAACTTTCAGCAGAATTGCAAGGACAAATGATATATGAACATCGGCATGGCCAAAGTTGGTCCGTCTTTCTAGTTAAAAATAGTTGCGTTTGCTTCGATATATCGAAATTTAAATATTTATATTTATATATTTATATATTTATGTCTTTTTAAAATGATTTTATTGTCTTGGTGTAGAGTTCTAATGTAAGATTAAGATTATATTTCCGAAACATTCATTTTAGTAAGCTTCCGATTCTTGGTTAGCACCATGCCAGATTCTCCAAGATTCGCCACCAATGGGTACATGATGACTCTCTGTAGAATCTTGATGTGTGATGGGTTTCGGTGGGGGTGCTGGGGGTCCGTACAAGCCTGGAGCAGAATTCTGTGGTTCGTTTCGGTGTATCTTCTGATTATGATGAGGTAAACTCAACGTGATGATGAGTTTCAGATTTGTATTGTTTGGGCGGTGCAACATTCCAATGTTCAGATTGCTGTTTGCTTTTCTCTGGAAGAGCAGAATGGGAAGATTCCAAGTCCCACGGATGAGTTTGATGCTCAGATCTATAATTGTCTTGCTTTTGGTTAGGAGTTGGAGCTGATCCGGATTGATAGAGAGACTCTGCTTCAAAGGGAAGTGGCTCCTGCCAAGAGACAGGGTTCTTTTCATGGGAATCATACACAGGAGGTTGTTTGTTGGATTTCGGTTTGGGTTCAGGAGCCTCAGCATGGGCACTGACTCGGTGTACTTCACCTAGAAATGAAAGATGCTTAAATTCAAGACTTTTCACGAAATCAGAGAAGTTCAAATTGATCTTACCGCCCTTTTGGGGTTCCGCGATACTCCAAACCTGAACTAAATCTACAGGTTTCTTGTATGGCTGAGGACGAGATTGATGCTGGTTGTAGGATTGCTGGTTGGAATGCTTTGGTGGTTCCGGAAACGCTGGTGTTTTAGGAAGGAGTTCCGTCACCGAATGCGAGGGCAGATCCTTATCTTCATAACTTTGAGGATAATATTCTGGTTCTGAAGAACAATGCGGTCGTTTACCACAGTCTTCCAAGTCTAGCTCAATCCGTTTCTGTGAGATAATTAGTTCTTTTAGAGCACCTTCAATCTCCCAAGTACTTATTGGCTTCAGATGCTTCACCGCCCCAGTTAGTTTATCTAGGCGGGCCGACTGAGTGCTATTTAAATCTGCCAATTGCCGATCCAGGATACTCAACTTAACATTCGTACCCTCACTGACATCCTTGATACGACCCAAATTTTTCAGTTCCAATTCAATGTTAATGTGGGATGTCTCAAGGCTATCGAAAGAGCACTGGAGACCATTAAGCTGTGGGAGAACGGCTCGAGCAATTAATTTGGCCAGCTGATCGACACTTTGGTCAATGCCACGAGCATTGTTTAATACATGACGTTGAAAGCCATCCAGTTTCTGTCCAAGGCTTTTAATTAAATCTTTTGTGCCTTCTTGGAGTCGAGCCAAGCCTCCCAGCTCCTTCCCTATTTTCTCAACATTCTCTTCACTATTGACGAAGATTTTGTGGAAGGGTTCAAGTAACACTTCCGATTGGGCATCCAGGAAAACATTTTGCTTAGCAAGTAATTCTTCTACCAGTTCAATTGCAACCAGAGCCTTCTTTTGCTCTTCCAGGTTCTTTTTAATTTGTTCGTTAACAGTGTCAATATGCTTTAGAAGATTGTTGGTCTCACCAAGTTCTTCAGCGCCCTGTTTCAACCATTCTTGAATGTCCTGGTCGAGATGGGCAGAACCAACCTTAAAGTAAGCGACTAAGACAAAGATGGCTAAAAGCTGAACTTTCATCTTTCCCAATTGAAATTGCAAGTGCAAGTGTCTTTCGTTAGTGTCTGCTTTGGTTTTTAAAATAATTCAGCTTTAGTCACACGTGTTCTTACTGAGATTAATCAGATGTATGCTAACCGATTTTCCGCCAATTTTGGACTGAAAATTTGATTATCAAAATAGAAAAAAGGGGACGGCACGAACTGAGTGCATTTATGTATGTGCATTTGGTTTTTTTTTAATTTTTTGATATTGATTGTTCAAACTTTTTTTTTTTTGGTAACTGAATATGAGCAGCTGTTGCTGTTATCTAGTGGTCGCTTTTTTATCAAATAAGATTAAAAAACGAAAATCAAAATGATAGCGATGGCGATCTTTGATATTGTATTTCAAGTGAGTTTACTTTTGATCACTGGTTCCTAATAATAAATGCATCACCTAGCACCGATATATAGAAATGTTTGAATATTAAATATTAAGGATTATTTACATACATGTACATTATGGCCATGAGTGAGGCGAGGAGACCAAAGTATGTAAAGACAGTAGTAAATATGTATATTATATACATACATATATAATTTCCATCCAAAAAGTTATCATTATTCAATTATTTATTATTTTGATTACATAAGATTTTGTCTTCTGTCAGGTACTTCAAGTCAATGGAATGGAATGCATTTTGTGCATCAGTGATTCTTGTCTCAATTAAAATCTTTTGTTTACGTTATTCACTATTATATTTATGTGTATTTTGGAGTTATTATTAGTTTAATCTACCGATAATAATTGTGAACCCAAAATCTTTCGCACAAGTAATACTTTTCATGAAAAGTTGCACTTATTGGAATTTGTTTTTTCATGCGGTCAACTTAGAGTCGTTTAATATATTTTTCTTTTGATCTTACTACATAGTTTCAATGATTAAATAGAGTACTTATTCTTTTACATTTTTCTCCAATGCAATATTGGAATAGGAAAGGTTCCGCTCCTTCAGCTGTGTGTTTCAATCTCTTGTAAGGAAACAGAGATACTAATTCTAACCCTCCCAAAATCTAGCATCGTTTTATGCACAGAAATTTGTTATAAATTGATTTTTATTTGATATTTATTCTGTTAATCATTTTATTTAGCTTTTATTTAAATTACATAGTACAGAAATACATTACAGAAATGTTTTTAATTCTATTCTTCTATTCTTTTTATATTTCGGTTTTGGATTTAACAATACCAAACTATTGTTGAGATAGGAACCCCCTTCTGTAGAGGCATAGCTGAATTGCTCCTGTTTTAAACTGAAACAAAACTGTGTATCTTTAAAAATTTATTTTTTTTCCATTTACAAAAAATATCCAAATGATGGAGTGTAATTCGGTTGATGTGGTTCCTTTATGTGTTCCACAATCTTCGGTTTGTTAGGGTGATTCCTTTTCGTGCACTCCTTGACATTATCTTCAATACCTTTCTGGTTGCTCAGCAAATTATGCAATTTTTTGTCTAGGTGTTCTACACCAACTTCAATTTTATGGACGGATTCCTCTATGACAAATAAGCTTACATTTTGTGAGTAGTTCAGTTGTTGCAGGTTCTGCTCCAATTGATCTGCTTTGTAGTTGGCTCTATCAGCCAAATTATTTAGCTCATCCAAATATGAGGCCTTGCTCTCAATATTTTTCTGCGTTGATTCCATTTTTTTGGCTGTCCGTTCCAGTGAAACCACTTTATTTAGAACAGATTCCTTGAGTAGCTTATTGAGATCAGCCAAATGATTTTCTACCAACTTAGACACGTCTTTCATTTCGTTTGTATATTTGTTTTGATCGACATCTAATTTGCCAATGAGTTCCTTGATCTGCAGTTCTGCTTTGCCTAGGTTTTGCAGAGCTCTATCATTCTTGTCCCCAAAGGAGCGTATATTGGCCGTGAGATTCTTCACTCCGTTCGCAGTTAACCGGAAACTTTGAGCAGTGTCATCTTGCAATTTAATCAAACCCTCCTCCAGTCGGGCGATTCCCTCTAAGTGGTTACGCTGCTGCTTAATTTTCTCTTCAATACCCTTTTGGGAGTTGCTTATGCCATGCACTTTGTGATTTAATTTCCTCAGCTCATCATCGGCCTTCTTAAGAATTTCTTGAATGTCGTGATCATTCCTCCGTCCTTCACTATCCTCAGCTAGGGCTATCCCAGTTATGAAGCACAGGATGAGCAGTATCAGTTGGCTCTTCATTGTATTATTGAAGTGTCTTGGTCAAGTGCTAACCTTAATGTGTATTTAAACCACTGTAGACTACCGTTTAAGTAGTTCCAAGTAGTCACACGTGCACGTTCATTCATTTTGGCTTTGGTATTATCATCTGAAACAAAAATACCGAAGGGGGAAATCTTTTTTTAATACGCTTGCACACGATTACGTTTTTAAACACGAATGAAAACGTTTACCCAAACATAAGTCCAAAAAGTCGTTTAAAGTCGCGTTTGGTTCAACGACTTGTTGGTCAAAAATAACACTATCTCGTACATTCTTCTCCGCTTAGAATGTGTGATAGTAGTTCAGTTATTTTTAGAACAGTTTTGTTTAGAAAACGTGATCTAGTTTTAATAATATTGCACAAAGCGGATCTTACAAATTTATTTAAACATTCTTAATAATTTTTAATACTAAATTTCCCCATAAAAACACAGCGTGTTAAAATATAGATATATAAACTTATAATACATAAAAGAACGCACTTTCAGTCGGATTATAAAACTTATATATACATATATATAAGATAAATGCTGTTAATTTGGTAGTTACAAAAATAGGTCGTAAATGTCATTCATATTCAGATTCGGATCTACCACACAAAATTTTCCCAAAAAAAAATAAAAAATTTGAAATATTATTTCGTAATGTAAAAAATTAAGTCCTGAGTTATATATCTTCCATGTAAACTATCGCTTGGGTTTTATTTTCAAACTATTATTGCCAACGATGCTTTGTAGACCAAATAAACAAAATCAGCTCACAATTAGTGCTCAATAAATGACGCTTCAAATATGATCCATATTTTGGAATTCATCTGTAAATAATATCCGTAACTGTTTTACTCATTTAAATATAGTTTCGATTGCTTAGATGTACCAAAATTAACCATAATATATTTATGGACATATGTATGTATGTTTTCAGTAATAAAAATATTTATATTTTATAAAAATGATTTTATTGTCTTTGTATAGAGTTTTAATATATTGGTGCGATGTCGATATTGAAATTATATTCGGAATCTCTCACTTTAGTAAGCTTCCGATTCTTGGTTAGCACCATGCCAGATTCTCTAAGATTCGCCTCCGAGAGGGCTACGATGACTCTTTGTAGAATCTTGATGTGTGTTGGGTTGCGGTGCGGGTGCTGGAGGTCCGTACAAGCCCGGAGCAGAATACTGTGGTTCCTTTTGGTGTTTTTTCTGATTGCAAGCTCTTTGGGGTGGCGACGAATGTCTGTGTTCTGGACGGATGGGGGCTATTCGTTTAGGTTCCTGTAGACGAGGTTCAGTGTGATGATGTGGTTCTGACTTGTATTGTTTGGGTGGTGGAACATTCCAATGTTCAGGTTGCTGTTTGCTTTTCTCTGGAAGAGCAGAATGGGATGCGTAGGAAGATTCCAAGTCCCTCAGATGAGCTTGGTGTTCAGATCGATAATGGTCTGGCTTTTGGTTAGGAGTTGGAGCTGATCCGGATTGATAGAGAGACTCTACTTCCCAAGGGAGTGGCTCCTGCCAAGAGACAGGGTTCTTTTCGTAGGAATCGTACACAGAAGGTTGTTTGTTGGATTTCGCTTTGGGTTCAGGAGCCTCAGCATGGGCACTGACTCGGTGTACTTCACCTAGAATTGAAAGATGCTTAAATTCAAGACTTTTCACGAAATCAGAGCAGTTCAAATTGATCTTACCGCCCTTTTGGGGTTCCGCGATACTCCAAACCTGAACTAAATCTACAGGTTTCTTGTGTGGCTGAGGACGAGATTGATGCTGGTTGTAGGATTGCTGGTTGGAATGCTTTGGTGGTTCCGGAAACGCTGGTGTTTTAGGAAGGAGTTCCGTCACCGAATGCGAGGGCAGATCCTTATCTTCATAACTTTGAGGATAATATTCTGGTTCTGAAGAACAATGCGGTCGTTTACCACAGTCTTCCAAGTCTAGCTCAATCCGTTTCTGTGAGATAATTAGTTCTTTTAGAGCACCTTCAATCTCCCAAGTACTTATTGGCTTCAGATGCTTCACCGCCCCAGTTAGTTTATCTAGGCGGGCCGACTGAGTGCTATTTAAATCTGCCAATTGCCGATCCAGGATACTCAACTTAACATTCGTACCCTCACTGACATCCTTGATACGACCCAAATTTTTCAGTTCCAATTCAATGTTAATGTGGGATGTCTCAAGGCTATCGAAAGAGCACTGGAGACCATTAAGCTGTGGGAGAACGGCTCGAGCAATTAATTTGGCCAGCTGATCGACACTTTGGTCAATGCCACGAGCATTGTTTAATACATGACGTTGAAAGCCATCCAGTTTCTGTCCAAGGCTTTTAATTAAATCTTTTGTGCCTTCTTGGAGTCGAGCCAAGCCTCCCAGCTCCTTCCCTATTTTCTCAACATTCTCTTCACTATTGACGAAGATTTTGTGGAAGGGTTCAAGTAACACTTCCGATTGGGCATCCAGGAAAACATTTTGCTTAGCAAGTAATTCTTCTACCAGTTCAATTGCAACCAGAGCCTTCTTTTGCTCTTCCAGGTTCTTTTTAATTTGTTCGTTAACAGTGTCAATATGCTTTAGAAGATTGTTGGTCTCACCAAGTTCTTCAGCGCCCTGTTTCAACCATTCTTGAATGTCCTGGTCGAGATGGGCAGAACCAACCTTAAAGTAAGCGACTAAGACAAAGATGGCTAAAAGCTGAACTTTCATCTTTCCCAATTGAAATTGCAAGTGCAAGTGTCTTTCGTTAGTGTCTGCTTTGGTTTTTAAAATAATTCAGCTTTAGTCACACGTGTTCTTACTGAGATTAATCAGATGTATGCTAACCGATTTTCCGCCAATTTTGGACTGAAAATTTGATTATCAAAATAGAAAAAAGGGGACGGCACGAACTGAGTGCATTTATGTATGTGCATTTGGTTTTTTTTTAATTTTTTGATATTGATTGTTCAAACTTTTTTTTTTTTTGGTAACTGAATATGAGCAGCTGTTGCTGTTATCTAGTGGTCGCTTTTTTATCAAATAAGATTAAAAAACGAAAATCAAAATGATAGCGATGGCGATCTTTGATATTGTATTTCAAGTGAGTTTACTTTTGATCACTGGTTCCTAATAATAAATGCATCACCTAGCACCGATATATAGAAATGTTTGAATATTAAATATTAAGGATTATTTACATACATGTACATTATGGCCATGAGTGAGGCGAGGAGACCAAAGTATGTAAAGACAGTAGTAAATATGTATATTATATACATACATATATAATTTCCATCCAAAAAGTTATCATTATTCAATTATTTATTATTTTGATTACATAAGATTTTGTCTTCTGTCAGGTACTTCAAGTCAATGGAATGGAATGCATTTTGTGCATCAGTGATTCTTGTCTCAATTAAAATCTTTTGTTTACGTTATTCACTATTATATTTATGTGTATTTTGGAGTTATTATTAGTTTAATCTACCGATAATAATTGTGAACCCAAAATCTTTCGCACAAGTAATACTTTTCATGAAAAGTTGCACTTATTGGAATTTGTTTTTTCATGCGGTCAACTTAGAGTCGTTTAATATATTTTTCTTTTGATCTTACTACATAGTTTCAATGATTAAATAGAGTACTTATTCTTTTACATTTTTCTCCAATGCAATATTGGAATAGGAAAGGTTCCGCTCCTTCAGCTGTGTGTTTCAATCTCTTGTAAGGAAACAGAGATACTAATTCTAACCCTCCCAAAATCTAGCATCGTTTTATGCACAGAAATTTGTTATAAATTGATTTTTATTTGATATTTATTCTGTTAATCATTTTATTTAGCTTTTATTTAAATTACATAGTACAGAAATACATTACAGAAATGTTTTTAATTCTATTCTTCTATTCTTTTTATATTTCGGTTTTGGATTTAACAATACCAAACTATTGTTGAGATAGGAACCCCCTTCTGTAGAGGCATAGCTGAATTGCTCCTGTTTTAAACTGAAACAAAACTGTGTATCTTTAAAAATTTATTTTTTTTCCATTTACAAAAAATATCCAAATGATGGAGTGTAATTCGGTTGATGTGGTTCCTTTATGTGTTCCACAATCTTCGGTTTGTTAGGGTGATTCCTTTTCGTGCACTCCTTGACATTATCTTCAATACCTTTCTGGTTGCTCAGCAAATTATGCAATTTTTTGTCTAGGTGTTCTACACCAACTTCAATTTTATGGACGGATTCCTCTATGACAAATAAGCTTACATTTTGTGAGTAGTTCAGTTGTTGCAGGTTCTGCTCCAATTGATCTGCTTTGTAGTTGGCTCTATCAGCCAAATTATTTAGCTCATCCAAATATGAGGCCTTGCTCTCAATATTTTTCTGCGTTGATTCCATTTTTTTGGCTGTCCGTTCCAGTGAAACCACTTTATTTAGAACGGATTCCTTGAGTAGCTTATTGAGATCAGCCAAATGATTTTCTACCAACTTAGACACGTCTTTCATTTCGTTTGTATATTTGTTTTGATCGACATCTAATTTGCCAATGAGTTCCTTGATCTGCAGTTCTGCTTTGCCTAGGTTTTGCAGAGCTCTATCATTCTTGTCCCCAAAGGAGCGTATATTGGCCGTGAGATTCTTCACTCCGTTCGCAGTTAACCGGAAACTTTGAGCAGTGTCATCTTGCAATTTAATCAAACCCTCCTCCAGTCGGGCGATTCCCTCTAAGTGGTTACGCTGCTGCTTAATTTTCACTTCAATACCCTTTTGGGAGTTGCTTATGCCATGCACTTTGTGATTTAATTTCCTCAGCTCATCATCGGCCTTCTTAAGAATTTCTTGAATGTCGTGATCATTCCTCCGTCCTTCACTATCCTCAGCTAGGGCTATCCCAGTTATGAAGCACAGGATGAGCAGTATCAGTTGGCTCTTCATTGTATTATTGAAGTGTCTTGGTCAAGTGCTAACCTTAATGTGTATTTAAACCACTGTAGACTACCGTTTAAGTAGTTCCAAGTAGTCACACGTGCACGTTCATTCATTTTGGCTTTGGTATTATCATCTGAAACAAAAATACCGAAGGGGGAAATCTTTTTTTAATACGCTTGCACACGATTACGTTTTTAAACACGAATGAAAACGTTTACCCAAACATAAGTCCAAAAAGTCGTTTAAAGTCGCGTTTGGTTCAACGACTTGTTGGTCAAAAATAACACTATCTCGTACATTCTTCTCCGCTTAGAATGTGTGATAGTAGTTCAGTTATTTTTAGAACAGTTTTGTTTAGAAAACGTGATCTAGTTTTAATAATATTGCACAAAGCGGATCTTACAAATTTATTTAAACATTCTTAATAATTTTTAATACTAAATTTCCCCATAAAAACACAGCGTGTTAAAATATAGATATATAAACTTATAATACATAAAAGAACGCACTTTCAGTCGGATTATAAAACTTATATATACATATGTATAAGATAAATGCTGTTAATTTGGTAGTTACAAAAATAGGTCGTAAATGTCATTCATATTCAGATCATATCTACCACCCAAAATTTTCCCAAAAAAAAATAAAAAATTTGAAATATTATTTCGTAATGTAAAAAATTAAGTCCTGAGTTATATATCTTCCATGTAAACTATCGCTTGGGTTTTATTTTCAAACTATTATTGCCAACGATGCTTTGTAGACCAAATAAACAAAATCAGCTCACAATTAGTGCTCAATAAATGACGCTTCAAATATGATCCATATTTTGGAATTCATCTGTAAATAATATCCGTAACTGTTTTACTCATTTAAATATAGTTTCGATTGCTTAGATGTACCAAAATTAACCATAATATATGTATGAACATATGTATGTATGTTTTCAGTAATAAAAATATTTATATATTTTTAAAATGATTTTATTGTCTTTGTATAGAGTTTAAATATTTGTGCGATGTCGATATTGAAATTATATTCGGAATCTTTCACTTTAGTAAGCTTCCGATTCTTGGTTAGCACCATGCCAGATTCTCCAAGATTCGCCTCCGAGAGGGCTACGATGACTCTTTGTAGAATCTTGATGTGTGTTGGGTTGCGGTGCGGGTGCTGGAGGTCCGTACAAGCCCGGAGCAGAATACTGTGGTTCCTTTTGGTGTTTTTTCTGATTACAAGCTCGTTGGGGTGGCGACGAATGTCTGTGTTCTGGACGGATGGGGGCTATTTGTTTAGGTTCCTGTAGACGAGGTTCAGTGTGATGATGTGGTTCTGACTTGTATTGTTTGGGTGGTGGAACATTCCAATGTTCAGGTTGCTGTTTGCTTTTCTCTGGAAGAGCAGAATGGGATGCGTAGGAAGATTCCAAGTCCCACAGATGAGCTTGGTGTTCAGATCGATAATGGTCTGGCTTTTGGTTAGGAGTTGGAGCTGGTCCGGATTGATAGAGAGCCTCTGCTTCCCAGGGGAGTGGTTCTTGCCAAGAGACATGAGAATCGTACACAGGATGCGGTTTGTTAGATTTCGGTTTGGGTTCAGGAGCCTCAGCATGGGCACTGACTCGGTGTACTTCACCTAGAATTGAAAGATGCTTAAATTCAAGACTTTTCAAGAAATCGGAGAAGTTCAAATTGATCTTACCGCCCTTTTGGGGTTCCGCGATGCTCCAAACCTGAACTAAATCTACAGGTTTCCTGTACGGCTGAGGGCGAGATTGATGCTGGGTGTGAGATTGCTTTTCGGTTAGGGATGAATGTCTGGGTCCTGGATGGATGGGGGCAGTTTGTTTAGGTTCCTGTAGACGAGGTTCAGTGTGATGATGTGGTTCTGACTTGTATTGTTTGGGTGGTGGAACATTCCAATGTTCAGGTTGCTGTTTGCTTTTCTCTGGAAGAGCAGAATGGGATGCGTAGGAAGATTCCAAGTCCCACAGTTGAGCTTGGTGTTCAGATCGATAATGGTCTGACTTTTGGTTAGGAGTTGGAGCTGGTCCGGATTGATAGAGAGACTCTACTTCCCAAGGGAGTGGCTCCTGCCAAGAGACAGGGTTCTTTTCGTGGGAATCGTACACAGAATGTTGTTTGTTGGATTTCGGTTTGGGTTCAGGAGCCTCAGCATGGGCACTGACTCGGTGTACTTCACCTAGAAATGAAAGATGTTTAAATTCAAGACTTTTGACGAAATCGGAGAAGTTCAAATTGATCTTACCGCGCTTTTGGGGTTCCGCGATGCTCCAAACCTGAACTAAATCTACAGGTTTCCCGTACGGCTGAGGACGAGATTGATGCTGGTTGTAGGATTGCTGGTTGGAATGCTTTAGTGGTTCCGGAAACGCTGGTGTTTTAGGAAGGAGTTCCGTCACCGAATGCGAGTGCAGATCCCTATCTTCATAACTTTGAGAATAATATTCTGGTTCTGCAGAATAATGTGGTCGCTTCTCGCAGGCTTCCAAGTCTAGCTCGATGCGTTTCTGTGAGATAATCAGTTCCTTAAGAGCACCTTCAATCTCCCAAGTACTTATTGGCTTCAGATGCTCCACCGCCCCAGTTAGTTTATCCAGGCGGGCCGACTGAGTGCTATTTAAGTCTTTCAATTGCCGATCCAGGATACTCAACTTAACATTCGTATCCTCACTAACATCCCTGAGGCGACCCAAACTCTTCAGTTCTACTTCAATGTTAATGTTGGATGTCTCAAGGCTATCGAAAGAGCACTGGAGACCATTAAGCTGTGGGAGAACGGCTCGAGCAATTAATTTGGCCAGCTGATCGACACTTTGGTCAATGCCACGAGCACTGTTTAATACATGACGTTGAAAGCCATCCAGTTTCTGTCCAAGGCTTTTAATTAAATCTTTTGTGCCTTCTTGGAGTCGAGCCAAGCCTCCCAGCTCCTTCCCTATTTTCTCAACACTCTCTTCACCTTTGCCGGAGATTTTGTGGAAGGCTTCAAGTAATACTTCCGATTGGGCATCCAGGAAAACATTTTGCTTAGCAAGTAATTCTTCTACCAGTTCAATTGCAACCAGAGCCTTCTTCTGCTCTTCCAGGTTCTTTTTAATTTGTTCGTTAACAGTGTCAATATGCTTTAGAAGATTGTTGGTCTCACCAAGTTCTTCAGCGCCCTGTTTCAACCATTCTTGAATGTCCTGGTCGAGATGGGCAGAACCAACTTTAAAGTAAGCGACTAAGACAAAGATGGCTAAAAGCTGAACTTTCATCTTTCCCAATTGAAATTGCAAGTGCAAGTGTCTGTCGTTAGTCTCTGCTTAGGCTTAAATATATTCCAGCGGAAGACACACCTGTTGTAAGATTAAGCTATTTTTTGCTTGTAACTACAATTCGGTTTATCACCAGAAACGGCGGAGCACGAATTAAAATTTTTAAAAAATTTCTGTTACAGGTTGTTCGATTATTATATGTATATCGATAATTTAAATTGTTTTTCATATTCGGTTTCTTGTTATCTGAACGACAACAGCTGTTATAAAGTAGAGATATGAAATTAACTTAAGTTATTTGATGTTTCATACAGCATTTAATTGATTACCATGAGTAATTTGGATACTAACAAGAAATGGCGTCCTTCAGCCAGCCTAATACTGGTTGCTAAATCGGAATGTACCAAAACAAATTACGATGTAAGTTTCACAGAAATCAAAAACGTTTTCATATTGTTTGTGATCTTTGATCTTTTGCAGGTACTGATGCTCAAGCGGAGCGATCGCACGGCAATGATGGCCAACCAAACAGTATTTCCTGGTGGTTTGTTGGACATTGATGCAGATGAGAATGTTTCTTGGTTGCAATATTTCGAAGCATTTGGTGTAACCCAGGAGGCACTGCGTCAATTGGTGCTAATACTAGAAAATAGACCTGGTATATTGGCTCCTCAAGGCACTGGCTGCTATGATCGGTTTTTCAAACGTTCAAGCATATGGGCCAGGTGGGTCTAGAGTTCATTAATCAACCGAAATAGATTAACTATGATCTTTGCACTTTCATTTAATAGAGAGATTATTCTACGTTTAACTGCTTTGAGGGAATGCTTTGAAGAGGTGGGAGTTTTACTGTGTAGAAATCGCGAAAACTTGGACTATGGACAGGAGGCCAGATTTATGGATGTGCCGGACGTAGAGTATTGGCAGAAGCGCGTTCATAATAATCCCAGTGAATTCTTAGAATTGTGCCGCCAAATGGAGGTGGTGCCAGATTTGTGGGCTTTACATGAATGGTCGGCGTGGGCGAGTCCTGCCAATGTAGGAAAAAAGTATGTAACATTTTAAATGGAAATCTATATCGTTACTTATCTAACATTGTAAAATATTACAATGTTACCCATCGATTAATAGTAAATTTTCGAATATTTCTAACAGAATTTTAGAGTTTAAATTTCGAATTCTATATAACTAATCGTTTTAATAATTTTTTTTTAGGCACGAGACCGTATTCTTTATTGCCTTTGTGGACACACAACCTAGTTTGCTCTCGGAACCCTCAGAAGTCAAACAGTCTATGGTAGGTTCAATTTGAATTTATTTAAAGCATTATTTAATTTTTTCACATAGTGGCTAACTCCTATGGAATTCCTGCGTTTGGCCAGACTTAATGAAATTTGGTTTCTGCCTCCCCAAGTTTATGAATTATCGCGTCTAATAGGGATCAATGATTATCAAAGTCTTCTGAACTTTTCCAAGCAACGTAGCCGTTTGGGAACTACAATGTTTATGCCAGTGGGCTATATATGTGAAGAATTCTTGATTTGTGTCTTGCCAGGTAATATTTGTATATAGCAAAGACTTGTGACAAAAGAAAAATATCTTGGCTTTTGCTTTTAGGTGATGATTTCTATGTAGAAGAAGCGCATTTAGCCACGGAATATATTGAGTTTCCCGGCACCTATGCTGAATTTCGTGCTCGTGCTAAACGTTTACATCGCTATGATCTATCTGGGCCTGCGGCTCTTAATGTGGAATTGAATTTTCCTCCACCTAATGGACACTTGAAACCACAAAGTTTACCCAAAGAACTCCTTAAATTATAGAGTCTGACCTTTGCTGATAAGATTCTTAATGTGTGGATGACCCCAAAAAACCATCACAAATTCATGTTGCTGAAATTATTTTAAGCGGATTGTCGCGGACGACCAAATTGCGGGATATGCATTAGTTATAATTTTATAGACGAAATTTTAATTAAAAATTGTACAGTAAAATTTTAAGGCTGAGATACTAAGCATCTTGTTGCTCTTATTCTTATATATATCTCGACCAAGCGAAAAACCACATCAAAAAGCTTATATCTTTGCATATTCATGGCCCTCTTGAAAAAAACCCGCCAAAATCAGTGAAGGACAGAGCACATAATTTCATCCCATTATGAATGCATTTAAATCACTTTAGGTTTCTGGCTGCCACCTGTCGTGTGACTTTGTACGCTTTACATGCCATCAACTCCACCATCTCCACCCTCAATTGAAAAATCAAAAACTCAACAAGCTTTCCCCCTCCGTGAGAGGTATTTCTTGCTTCTTTTTTTTTGTGTGTATGTGTGTGTGTTTGGTTCGTGTCTGCTGGTCTGTTTATTATGCATTGTTAAAGGACGACCAACCCTCCGTAGAATCATCCATGTATCCTAGGGGGGTTGACTGCCAGTAACAATTACTTCGTTTAATTTAACCTTTTGTGGCTTTTTTTCCAGCTCTTGTTGTTCATTTAATATCGATTAATTATGCTATTATGTGGCAACCAGGAAGTAATTAATAGACTGACAAGTATTCCCACAATATAAAGATATAGATATATGTAAATTCTAATTAGTTGAGATATCTTACTGCTACCGTTCACCTAGTAAAGGTCGACAAAGCTGCTCATAAATTTCAAATTAAATTAAAATGCAAAATGTGACAAAATGTCTCTCGCTGGTTGAGTTATGAGCCAACCTCTAGAAATGAAACTGAAAATGTGTAAGTGTAACTGGGGAAAAGCTGCTTAAAATGTACTAAAAGACGTTTACTGGGTAAATTATCCCACAACCATCCAATTGTCATGGACGGGGTTTTAGGGGAATTTGATAAATAATATGTCTACTTTTCTGCATGTTAAAAAATAATAATAAGTAAGGTTTTCAATCCCTAAAACTCATCCATTTGTTTGATTATCGTGATAAAATTAATAAACTGAATTATTAAGTGTTTCTTAAATGAAGTTTTAGTTGAATGAAATTTAGTCCCATTATCCTTTATAACTACTTCCATGTCGTTTGATATGTTCCTTGATTTATGCAAAAGGAAGAAGACAAGTGAAGATACTAGCTTCCCCTACCCTTGGCTTTCCCTTTGCCCATTCCATACTGTAATTGAATTTTGAGCTCATTTTCATTTCCTGCGACATAATGCTGATTTACTTGGTCACTGATAAGTGTGTGGGGGAGGGAGCGAAATTGGAATCCAAAGTGAAATTGGCTTATTAATTGCCCGTAGGAATAAAATGCATATCACGTAGTTTATATTCTTTGGCTTTGTCAAAGCCCAAAATGCCCAATTATAGTGATTATTTGACTAGACCTAGACAGGAGCTGGACACGACATACACAAGACCGCACGGCAATATCTTTATCCACCTGGAAGTGACATGAATACCAATATTAGTATATGGTATATAGATACTAAAATCTATATATACAAAGATCAAGTCCACATTTGTAATTGGCAACTTCTCACTTGGACTTCCCACGGGTATTCCCAGCGAGAGATTTATTTTTATTGTGTGCATTGTTTGCACTTGACTCGAGTAAACCCCCTACCCGATCTCTAAACACCGCCAAAACTTCCCTTCCACCCACTTACCACCTCCTGTTAGCGACCAACTAAATGAGTATTACCGCAATAAATCGCCGCAATTCATTTAAGGGCGCCTGGGCGACAACCCTTAACCAGAAGCTAACTGTTGATGAACCCACCATTCCACCATCCCCCACAGAGAGGGTAAGAGAAAGAAGAACGACACCAGGGAGGAGGGGAGGGTAAGAGGAACCACCCACTATTCGTCAGACCGTGAACCTGTTACGGCATGTCAGAGACGATTGTCACTGGGGAAATTGCTCAGAGCCTTGTACTTGTCGCTGCCTGGTATGAACAAATTGCATCAATTGACTTGCGTGTTCAACATAATGGCAATTTGTGGGTCTCTTCCAGGCTCTCTCCTCGATGGGCGGTGTGTGACGACAGTTAGACAAATGTGCTACATGATTTTCTAATGATTTCTTTATTTTGTTAGCCAGTTGGAAGCTATACGGATAACAAATCTAAAAAAGACATAAAGATTATATATGTAGTAAAATACAATTAAAGTTGCAATTGGTTTATATTAAATCAAAGGTTTTCCAAAACAGTTTGTTTTGATATAAAAATGTGTTAGTTTCAAAATAATTATATAAATATTGTAATTAATTGATTAGTTTTTTATTTTTAATATTAGATGATATCGCAGCATTTTTAAGTATCTTTTTGTATTTAAATTTTTTCAAAACTATGTATGTACGTATACATATGCGTTAAACTAAATAATACAGGTTAGCCAATTAAGATAACAAATAAAATTTTAAATATATTATTCATTAAGTAATTTACTATATTATTATAGATTTTTGTATAAGCGACTTTCTGTTTTTGATATCTATAAAATCCACTGGGAGGATATAAAAAATAGATTATCGCTCTGTAACTTGTTTATGTTCTAAAGGAAATAATAACATATAATGTAGAAGTAGATATTTAAACGGCATTGAAATTATTTAATTTTCTTTTTAATCTTATATATGTATGTATGTATATAAGTGTTATATTTAATATTAATTACTTATCCATGGCAAACAAACCAATGCAAATACATCTACAATGAGATAATGGATAAGCAACAAATTGCCAGGCAGGTGTCAAACACACAGATATACACATATGTACTCACCTCTGTATATAAGACTACTATATACAAAATTCAACTTAATTTAAGCTACCTGTATACATATATACATACATACATACATACAAATTGTGGGCGTAACTGTGATTGTAAAATATGAATTATGCGCTTGCTCCAACAAGTCGTATTTTTCTTGTTGTTGTTAATTTCTATTTACCCTCCTGCTGGTTATACCACCCCCCCTTGGCCTTCCCTATCACAAACAGCTAAACAGCCGCCATTCTGGATGCTGTCCCTTCCTCTATATTATCTGCCCACTCCTCCCTACTGGGGAGCCTTTTGTAATTCATTTTCCAGTCTCGGACCTGCGCAAAAGCCAAATGCCCCAACATGATTGGGGTAGGTGTCTGCTGCTTCTGCTGGGAGACATTACGTTGTCATGGATTTCAATTGCATTCCATGGAAAGGCCAACACTCATACATATATTCATATTCACATTCATAAATATCGTTTCTCATGATGCAAATTTTGCAAATTTTGTTAGCGACGCGTCGTCATTTTTCAGTTTTTTTTTCTCTCATGTTTTGTTTTTTGTTTTGAAAAATTTTCCCTCTCTGACCTTGTAACTTTGTTTTAATTTGCAAAATCGAAACTTAAAGGACTACAAAAAA
This sequence comes from Drosophila emarginata, assembly GCA_037075365.1. Taxonomy (NCBI): domain Eukaryota; kingdom Metazoa; phylum Arthropoda; class Insecta; order Diptera; family Drosophilidae; genus Drosophila; species Drosophila emarginata. Next base: position 1,976,139 of record JBAMCD010000012.1, read on the forward strand.
TGATAGACATATGTTGCAAAAAATTTCACCGACTGTGTTGCAATTGACCAATAATAAAATTGCTTAGAAGACAATCGAGAAAATACCCTTGTCAAAATTTTAAACTTTTCCCCTTTTGAGTTACAGGAAAAGGGGATGTGGGAGAAACATTTAAGAAACCATAAATTTCTTGGCAATAACGCATAAAGTATGTTTATTTCCATATTAGGCTAAGCAACCAAAATTCCAAAATGCTTTCAAATAAAAAAGCAACCGGAAGCTTAAAATTCAGCACACCGAAAATTAAATATCCTAGTAGATACTTTAAGGTAACATTGAATTACCGAAAAATATAGGAATCATTCAATTTATTACAGAACGAATGTTTTTAAATGAGATGTTTATAGAATTGTATTTGCTATAGATTTTGACTTTGTTTAAAATATAATTAATAATTATAACTATTCACTACTAATTATTCTTTCAATTAAGACTAAAGCATAATACGAAGTATCGAAAGGCGATTATCAATTATCTTCACAGTTACCTTATTCCTAAGAAAACATCTCTATATATGTATATACCTGGTCATAGCATTCAAGTGGAGTTATTTTTTTTATAATTTTAGATCGACACGTCGTTTGGAATTGTGCGACAAAAACATCTCAATAATTTTAAAATACTTGCAGGAAGTGTATCAAAAGGGGTAGGAAAAATGTGAAAGCGTTGAGAAAAAAACTCTTTAACACTTGATTTAACTTGTGTGACACGAGGAACATGGAGAAAGACGACCGAACGCAGGGTGGATTGCGTCTATATGTGTCTGGCATATGAATATGAGTTGTAATAGATTTAGATATGGATCTACAACAACAAAAGGACCAGCCACAGCGTAAAATCCGAAAGAAAAACGAAAATATAAAAATTGATAGAAAAGATACAATTTTCATTTGGGATAAAAGAAAATGAAAATGAAATTAATTTTCTTTTACTAAAATGAAAAGAAGTCTTAAGTTCTTAAGTCCTTAAAAAAATGTCCTTGTCTATGTCCAAGATTTAAAAGTTCTTAAAAAATAAACGCATATGCCATATACATACATACATATATTTCTTGAACTTCTTTAAAGTTTACCAAAAATTGTTGTCTAAAAATTGTGATATAAATTATATGGCACTTGACACGTGTCGCGTGATTGTCAGGAAAAAGTGTGAAAAATTCCGGCAAGGACTCTATAATATGGCCAACTCTCCCCTCGCTTTCTTGTCAATTGATGCGTAAAATATTTTCTCTTCTATGTAGTAAATTTAATTCGTGCGGAAATTTAACCAATTTAAAGGAAAAAAAAAAGAATAACCAAGAAAACTTCCATGCGAGGGTTATACGCCCCCTTTTCACGACTCTCTGAGTTCATTGTATCCCTTTTTTTTTTTTGCCTTCATATAGCTGCTTAATCCGTTTTATTGTGGTAATAAAACTACAATACAAATTGTTTGAATGAGATTGAACAACATTTGAATTGAGCATGAAAATGATGCTGGTCCTGATGTTGGTAGAGATTTTGTATAAGTATGTATATAAATCGATTTGTTGTTGCCGATTTTATAAGGCCTTGCCAAGATATTAAGACTTCCATTTACTTCTAAAGGAAGGTCTTTAAAGAATCATGAAGGCTATGAAAATTATTAGAGAATATGTATATGTACATATGTACATTCTGAAATAGGAAAAAGATGTCCTTCAAAAGGAACCTTTACTTCCAAATTTTGTTGATCTCGAAAAACTAAATATTTTTTGGCTTCTTGGAATAGCAAATTAGCATAATAATTTGAAAAACTAATTTTCGACTCGATTTTCAAAGTTTTTAACGATGGTGACATCATTGTCAAAATTTTAAAAAATCTTAGAAAAATTTACGTTTAAGTATTCTTTCACTGGCTTAGAGAATATATATATATATATATATATTAATTAATTTGAAACTTTTGTAAAAAGAATTTTTGGTCTGACTATAGGTCTAAACTATAAATTAAAATATAAACTAATCTTAACCACATTTCTACCCAGGCAATGTGAATATTTTTGTCTCATAATTAATATTTTAATTTTTATAAACCTTTCCTTTAAAATAGAATTATGTTATGTCTTTGGACAATCCGAAAGAACTAACTAATAATTTCTTTAAGATAGTCAAAAGACTTTTTTGGTAACAAAAGATTATGCCCCATGGAAACAATATTAAATTTAATAAGTTGCTAAAATTTATATTATTTCAATAGTATGAACATTATGTTGGTCTCCTCTAAAGAGTTTTAGCTTTTATATTGTGGTGAATTCATCCAATATCAACTGGAAATGGAAATGCCTTATCTGATCACTAACTAACTAAGCAAAAGGAAAAGCCAATTTAAATGCTTTATTGCCAATCTGATATTAATTTAAGAGATTTCAAATATTATTGAAACTATGAGTATGTAAATATATATATATATACATATACATATTAAAACCTATTAATTTTAGTACTGTAAACCTATTAAACTATGATTTTAATTACTATTTCTCAGCAGACTTAATTTATGCGCTGCACTGTAAAGTCCATTAAAGACATGTTATAATATTTCAGAAAAGGAGAACGAAAAAAAAACAAGGTCACACAGGCTATGATATTTTTGGGGTTGACTCCTGGTCAATCTGGGTATAATCTACATGTTTATGGCTATTTGCGTTTTGACCTCCGCTAAGTCTCTGACATTCAAGCCAAAAAGATAAGCCATAATTTGATTAAATCCTCCCACTGCCCCGGAGAGAATGTGTTAAGTGAATAAAAATATGTAGAAGCATAATTCAAACAAGAGCAGCAAAGGCTTATGGACATAAAAATGGGTTCACATCATAAATGGGAGGTGGCTCTGGAGCTGGAGCCTGGAATCCTGTGGTCAGTTTGACCAAGCATGTGTGTACGGCCTTGTTTAACCACCGATTATGGAAATTGTTAGTGGACGGAGAAAAGGGGATGGGTAAAGTAGAAAAGATTTGCACAACCAGATAGGACAAATGACACGTAGTCCTTGGATGGTACAAAAAAGGACCCGTATTCCGGGGTGACACCCTCTAAAAAATATTTGTTCACACATGTGGGCAATGAAGGAGTGGACGGTTGACTGTGGTTGGGCAGCATGTTGACTTGACCAACAAAATGCTCTCTGCAGTCACGTGGGATATTTTTTTTCTTTCTTCTTTCCACACATAAATTGCATTTGCCTGAGTAAAAGAGGAGGGAGAGAGAGAAAGGGAGAGAACTCATGCTCTATTTAAACTAAATCAAGTCCTGGCGATATCTCTCAGTGCACAAATTGGCAAAAGCCAAGTCCAGACTCAAAACGGATGGCCATAAAAATAATCATAAACGTTTATCACATGACCAGAACCAGGAGGATAACAATAGAACTGCCAAGCAGCGGTAAAGATACAAGTTTTTTTTTTGTTTTGATGGAAAGGATAGCGTTAAATTTGTGTTCAACAACGGAACGTGACATTTTGGTTCAATGAAGTGAGACTTGCACTTCTATATGGGTCAATGTGGGAAGTTAGACAAAAGATGATTGAGAGGGTATGCCAATAAGATGAAAAAGGAAGGAAGGATAAATTACATAGCGCTCTTTAATGAACAAGTGATGGTTCAAGAGAGAAATATATACATACATACATAAGAAAATTGAGTAAAACCATAATAGTGTTCTTCATTTTTATTTATTTTAAATTTGAAATTCATTTTTAGAGTTCCGGTTTCCTCTTTTTTAAGTAATTTGAATGTTTTCAAATTTATTTTGATCTAACAGTTAATTTTTTATGAAGAAGATAACAAAATTTAACATTCCATCTACAAGAACTTAACCATCAAAATAAAAACTTATGCTAACTTCTCTTTTTATATTATTACAGCTATAATACCTATTCTTAGTTATAACTGTTATACAATTCAATTGTAAATACCGCTTTAAAAACTTGAACTGTTATAATCATCAATGTCCCTTTCGCACACGCACACAAATTCATTGGGAGTGTAGTTTATCCTTTCCATCGAATTTTCAACCAAAAACCGTAAATTACACTTAAGTGATTTTTAACTGGCAACTTCCGGTTTTCATCATTGTGTATTGACGAAACAATTGAACACTTAACAAACCGAGCAAAGGCAAAATAATTTTACCTTTTCACACATGGACCCAAGAGTTAACCGCACACACATGAAAAGTCAGTTAGTACTGATGCTCCTGAATTTGCTTCTGTATCCTGGCCTATCTGGCATGCAATTAAATTTGACTCAACCCCAACCTTAGAATCGGACCATTCTTTGACGAGTTACTCGCTTGGTTGTATGTATGTATGTATGTATTTGTTGTATGAAATGAGGGTCATTAAGTTGCCCAGTTATCGATGATAGAAGGAATTGTTGCTATTGTATTCATATGTATTCCCTCGGTTGTGTGTGTGTGTGTAGATGTGTGCTAATCTCTTAATGTTAATGCGTTTAGCGCACATTTCTATTTGCTTAATGAATTGTTACCGAATACATTCATTTCCAGTTGTTGTTTTCTTGTTTCTCCATTCCTGGGTCATTTGTCGACGTTTGTCTTTTGATTTGGTATGTGTGTTGTGTTGGTGGAAAGGGGTCCCATGGAGATTGGGGAATGGGGACGATTGTTAGCCCAATTAGACTGATTGGTATATGGTCAGGGTCAAGTAAGTAAAATTTCTGCTGTATATATGAATAAAATTATGGTATAACCATTACAATAAACAGATCTCTGTAATGCAATAGTTCAATAACACAAGTTTCCTAATTATTCAAAGTTTTTTTGCGTGTGTGTGTGTGTCTATAACAGTTGTATAATTGAAGTTCTTGACAATATAATCAATTATTTAAAAAAGGGAATTTATTCGCATCGTCTGGCAGCTCAACAATATAGTTGTATAACAGTTTCTTTTTATTAAACTGGCGCAATGTAATGTTGGGCAAACTTTAAATCTTAGAACCGATAGTGATAAACAAAAGGAAGGAAAGGAAGTCAAAGGTATATTCAGATATTTCTACAATATTTGACGTATTTAAAAGGTAAGTCAGTTAATACGTTACCTTGTCCAGTTATACAGTATAAGTGGTTATTTCCAGAACGAGCGAAGCAAAAGAATTTACGTTATGTAAAAAGACTAATAGACTTTAATAATTGATTTAAATAACTTTTATACACTTTTTAGATGTATTATAAATATAAATAAAGTGTACACAGTATAGCAGTTGCCATTTAAGAATTGTATTAGAAATTACATTTTAAATTAGTACAAAAACGCAAATTGCCAATAATACGCTACTTCCTCCAACCCCTTTATTGATTTGCACACGACTACCCTTGACTAAATCCCTCTAAATCTAGGAAAAACTAACCAAAAATCTATATATTGTACATATATATGACTTATTTACCCATCCTTGTGCCGTGTATCAAATATTGTGTATCTTTTAACTGCAGCCGCAACATTTCTATAAACAATAATTTTATTATCCATCTAACAAAGTAGTCGGAGAATAGTGGGATTGGGATGATCTGAGCGATATGCAGCCATTGGTTACGGCATAAATTATAATCAAAATGAATTGATATGCGTGTTAATAAAGGGAACCAGGCGGCATGACAGAGTGCGAGTCGACTTTAAATTACCCTATGTAAAACTATTAGTAAAATTTGTAAAATAATAATTAATTTGCAATGTTTTTTACCGAATTTTTTAATGTGGCTCTGTATGATTATCAAGTGTATTTTAGCACACACTTTTATAGGCCTAAGCCCTTTAGATTTTGCTATCTCCAATATGCTATACAAATTGTAGCTAGAGGATACAACGAAAAAAACATACACAAACGCACACACACATACAAATTGAACTCGCCATGCTAGACGAGACGCAGGAAGTTTCACTTGTTTTTGGCCAGCCACCACGAAATGGCGGCATTTCGATTTTACGCTTTTATGATTTCTCGATTTTTGTTTCATCGAGGAAGGGGAAAGACACAGCAGACGAGACAGAAGGAAGCGTGAAGGTAAAGGGAATGGGAAAAGTTTGTCTCTCTTTCTCACTGTATATCTCTTTCTCTTAATTAATAAGCTCTGGATGTAAGTGTATGTGTGTGTGTGTGTGTTTGTATGCTAAATATTTGCCTTCGCATAAATTACAGGGACATTTACTTATACACACATACATATGCATGTGGGTATGCGTACCCCCAACAGGTACAGTTAGCACAGAGTGCATATTCCAATTGAAATGTTATAAAGATTGTATAATTATTGAACCAATGTAATTTAATATTAATTAAATCATCAAATTGCATTTTATAGCAAACAATATATAAATTAAACGACAAAAAGACGGAATGCTGATCCGTATGATTTTTTTTATTTTTTTTATTTTGAGTTATATTGCAAAGTCAGCGCAAAAATAAAGAAGAAGAGAAATATCCAAAAATCAATTTGTTGGTTCGAGTTGGTTGATCTGATAACAATATGTTGGCAAATTTTTGCATAAATGTACATAAATTATAAATTTAATTGTAACCTCAATTAATGCGTTAAAGAAGAACTGCGCGTGTAGGTATACATATATAGACATATATAGTTTGTATGTATGCATATACATATACATACATACATATATGTATGTAGAAAGAGGTGTACAGAGAAAGACTCAACTTGAATGCAATAAAAAACGTATTCGTAATCAGTTTTTTTTTGGTTTTGTTTTTGCAGTTTTTCCGCTCACAGTTCATTGACCCACAGTCGACCCTAGAGTGCTGACACGAGCTAGAGTCTCCAGTCTACAGCCCTTCCCTTGTCCCTGGTCTCTTCAACAGGCCTCAGTTTTGCAATCGCCATGCAATTTCATTTCATTTCTAATCAGCACAAATCACTAGTCTCGTCATAAATGCATATATATATATATATGTATATACATACATATATACAGCTGTTAGGATCGGGAAAAGAGCGGAACTTGTAGACCTGCAACATCATTTTTCAAATTATTTATTTAGTGTTTATAATAAGTTTTGCAGTCTAAATAAACTTTCAATGTATGTATGTAAGTAGGTACGTGAGGAAAGCCATTGTTTATGTTCCCACGCTTGTTCAACATATTTCGGCGTAACTCAAGTAGCGCTTTTGTATAAGTAGAACATGACTTTGAATCAAAATAAATATATCAGATTGTTTATACTACCTAGATACATATATATATACATATATAAAAGCGAATATATCCATAATGATAGTTTAAAGGGGGAGTTCTTAAATAAAAGTCCGTAGCGTGGGGTCTAAAGGATGTTTTCCTATAAAGTAAAGCAGATTTCTTTAGAACTCATTCTTTCAAAATTTTGTATTTCTTTCTTAAGTTTTCACTGGAAATAAAGCAAATATTTCAGGATAATATCAATACAAATTGGAAATAGGAAGAAAATTGTTCATAAATATATCAATATTGATCGTTACATTTTACGTTTGAAAACTTGTTAGAAAAGTAGTTCCTTAAATTTTACCATTTATTAAGAAAGGTAAAAGGTAATCTTTAGATATTGTTTTTAGAAAATATTCTACTTATACTACTTATTATATTCTAAAATATGACTACTTAATCATTTGCTGTGCCCTTTACAAAGACGCCTCTGCTTAGGCATTCCGGGTTTCCAACCTTTTCCAGAAATAATTCCTATCATTCCTTTCTAAGGAAAAACTTTCGCTTATCTCGACCATAGATAAGATGGCAGGAACATTCCATTTAAAGTTCTTGGAAATTTTCTGACGATATTTCGAGAGTTTTATTATATGTATATATCTAAATATATGTATAATATTATACCTTCCACATCAACCTAAACCTATATACATTCATATATATATATATACATATATATAAGTGTACTCATTACTCATCTGAGTTCTTTTTATGCTTTTTACATAAGGCAAAAGAAAAAAGAAAACGAAAAAAAAACAACAAACACAAAAACAATAATGAAAACGAAATCTGCTAAATTGGCAGAAAGAAGACACCAAAGAAAAGAAAAGAGCAAAAATATGAAATATGAAAAAAATTATAAAACCAAAATGCACCTGTGTTTTCACTACCTGGTTATGGTTATGGTTATTATGGCTCTTGCATGGCAAGAGATGGGTTGTCTTTAGTTCAACCTTCTTAACCGAAGGTTGCCCCAGAATAAATAGTGGACACTCCGTCCCCGCCCCCCTTTTCTAGCGCAATACAACAAATGACAGCTTTTAGGGCAAAATCAAATTTAAGCCATTTGTAATGCTCCAAAAAGGAATGAGACAAATCGAGGGAAGGCAAAATGGCAAGGCAAATGTCTTCATATGCTTCACATGATACTTTTCTAGTCTTCGTATCTTTTTTTATGGCCCACAGCCAATGAACCAAAGAGAGAGACTTCATGCAGTGGTCGAACCAAATAACAAAAAATCGGAAAAGCCGAAATGTGATTTAATTTATTATTACAAACGTTAAAGGAGTTCAAATTGAAGGAAAAAAGTTTCAGACCTTAAAGGAGGATAAAGGGGAGTGTGTATGCGAGTGGCGATTTACGGGCAACTGGCAAATGAGTTCCATTTATATCATTGGTCATTACGGAAATTATGCGACGCCGACTGACTGACCCATACCAATTGTTATATATGTACACATGAATCCGAAGGGCACGGAAGCGGTATAAAACGATAAAGATACATTGCAAACGGAAGTGGAAGTATGAAAATCGCCTCAGGGACAAAGACAGCGACAAATGCATGGCAAAGGATACGCACACATACATACATATGTGTGTGTGTGTGTCTGTGTGTGTGGATGGATGTATGAATGAAGCTGACCGTTCAACAGAATTGGGGTGAAGTCGTAAAAAACAGCAGCGAAACAGCCCATCAATATAAACAAAAAACAAAAAAAAAGAACTCAAGACAATGGAGAAGGATTTTGTGCGTCTTCATATGTCTGTATATTTAAGGGGAAGGGGAGTCTGAGGGGGAGAGACTGCTAAAAGATGCCAGTTGAGAGATTAGATTTACATAGAAAGAATTTAATGCAGTAGAAAGAAAGAATACTTCACTGTGAAGATTCAATTTAATGATTGAAAACTGTATTATTATTGTTATACAAATGTTTAGTCATTTTAAATATTTTACATTTGTGTTTAAAACAGCTTTTTATGTTAGTTTTTATTTAAATGAGGTGTTTAGGTAAGCTTAATAATAAATAGATAGCTTAAATTATTGTTAACCTATTTTAAACTATTTTAACTAATCAAAGATATTATTATTTGTTCTACACTTTTTATTAATAATAGGCTCAACTGGCTTTTACAAATAAAATAATGTTGTATAACAACTGTGATATTTATGTATAATACCTTTCCTTATATTTTAAATGAAATTCTTTTAAGCTAAAATAAAAATAAACTTTTAATTTGAGCACTGATAAAGTAAATCAGTAAATCAATTTTACAAGAGTCTACCTAAGTTTATTCTCAACTGTTATACAACTTTTATTCAGAGTGGCTTCATTTACTTGTTAATTACAATATATCGATAACTACATAAGAATATCTTTATCTATTTCTATAGAATCCTCCTCTCCTTCACATACATGTGTCAATGATTGATAAGTTTTTCGTAAACTTTTTGGCACTTCTGTCCTTTTTGCCGCGATAAATTTGTTCCTTTTCAATCGCTGCCAAAATGAGATTTACGAGCATATTTTGTTAGAAAAAAGTTTACTATGACAACAGAACAAAGCAAAGGGCAACTAATGAGCTTTTGAAGGACCTAAAAAGGGGAACGAGATCCAAAAAGCGTCTCGTTGACTCTTCATTAAGCTAATGAGTGGCTGGCTGACTAGTTAGTTGGCTGGCTTGAATGTGTTCAATGAGTTGGCACAATGACCAGGCGAATGTGTTAACGATTTAAGGTTAAAGTCAGATCAGAAAATTGGAACAACAACGAAAACAACTAACCCCACCCACAACCTCAGCAAAATGCCGCAGCCTTCTTCAATGTCGCCAATACGTGTTTGGCATGCAAACGTGAATAGAAACAGGGTAAAAGTAAAAAGCAGGAAGCCCCCAATCAGCCGTCCATGCGATTACATGTGTGAACTATCGATTGAATTAAGACCAGACCATACCAGAAGGAGATAAATAGAAGGTACAAACGGTAACCGTTAGGGGAGCGGAGATGCCAGCCACTTAAGCGTGTCGCTGTCTCATCCACTTGAGGCACATCATAAAAAAAGAACTCAGAACGCACCAACATCAATACCCCACCCCAACCCGTCAGCGACCTCATCAAATGTCGTCACACGTCGCAGTGCAGGCATAAAAAGCATCCAAAGTACGTAGCATAATCAAAAACGGTGACAACACCATTCCAATCCAATCCAAAATCAACCCAATCCAAACCAGTTGTTGTCCAGTTGCTGCCCCTAAGCACTGATTATGGCTTGTCCCATCCAAATGCCGATTGTCATTGTCACTTTTTTGCCCGTGTCTATAAATTTAACTTGAATGCCTTGCCCTACCCTTGACATCCACTTTAGCTCGTGTCTGGCCCTAAGGATATGGCAATAAAGTCCTCAGCCATAAACGATTTGCATCAAGATTCTATAATTATTGTTTAAACTGCACTTGAGGCCACTTGAAGCCAACGAAAATTGTAGCACGGCCCAAAAGATGAGACAAAATGAATGAAGCGATCACGAACTTATATTCTTAGAACTTTAAAGGAAGATGTATAAAGGAATGAGTTATAGACGAATTAAATTGTCTATATCACGAACTTTTGTTATTTTTTTTTGTACTTTTTAAAATTCTTAATCTACAAAGAATTGTTTCCAACAAATGTTACCTTTCACTTCAAAAAAAACTGTCAGTAAATTTAAATCTTGACTTTCGTTTTTATAAATATCTATGCAAGAACAAATGCATTAATTACCATTAGTTTAGTGTGGATTAATAGTTTAAATAGCTATAAAAAAACATGTATCAATAAAATAGAGTATTTCAATTAAACTTTATTCAATTAAATTTTATAATAAACGGAAAATTCTTTATTTACATCCAAGGTAGAAATCCCGTAAAGTAGGCAATAATAAATATTGTAAGATTTTATTGATAATAACTATTATTATTAGTTTATTTATTAAGTACTTACCAACATATTAAAATTACAATTTGAACATTTGGCATTCAAACAATTATAAATTATTACAAATTGTTAGAAATATTAAATCACTTTGTAGAGTTTTTCTTTTGGACTAACGCAGATCTCACAATTTAAAGAAACGTAAAATGTCCTTTTAGAATAAATTGCTTTATTAATTATATAAAAATATATTTACATTTCATAAATAATTCTTTACCAATTCTTTACCCATTGAGAAATAGTGTATATGGAAACTGTTACAATAAAATTGCTAAAGCCATCAAACAAAATGATTTTTGATTCCGCCTTTGGTTGCTTCTTTGTAGTATTCTTTTTCGTTTTTTTTTTCTTTTATACATACATATATCGTATGTATGCATATACATATATTAATATGGATGTCTCTGTGTTTTTTTTTTTTTTTTGTTTGTAAGTTTTCCATGCGACAATTTCATGACCGAGAAATCGTAACTTGACACTTCCTGCTAGCCGAGTGGAGCATAAATATAAATACATAAAAAGAAATCAAATTAAAATGGCCACTTTGATGGCCATCATTCGATAAAAAAAATTCTTGCACAATTTGTCGCCAAAGTTGTTTCCACTCTCATTACATAAACTCGATTTAGCTGGAAGGCAGGAAATTCTAAAACAAGAACCAAATCAAATACGAAAGCTAAAAAAACAAACTGAAACTGCAATGAAAACAAACAATTGAAAAAAAATTCGGCATTGCCTATGGAAAATGAATTGAATGAAAACTTTTTCAGTTAGGGTAAAAAGAGCGTCTGAACTTCACCGAATTACGCCGAATTATGAATCTACGGAGCCTAGTTACTGAGCATCTTATAAACAAATCTCTGAATGTCTTTGGTTTTGGATGCAAGTTGTTGATCTTCCATATAGAGGATGGAGGATGATTATGAATGTAATTTAATGCGAATCGCTTCTCAAGATTGCTGCGCCGTTACGCGACTCAAAATGTTTGTTGACACAATTATTGTGGTCTCTCGAGTCCGTGGTTTTGGACGTACAATTGGACCCTATGACTATGCCACAGCGGCTGCATATTTTTGTTTATACTCATGTATCAAATTCTTAAACTGTTGCTGATGGTGGTCTTATAGTTGGTCCACTTCACACTTTATCAATGCCGACAGACCACACAGAGAAACTTCCAAAGAATCAACCGAACAAGTTAGTGCTATGTTTTATTTAGGTTGCATTGGCAATTACTTTCGATTTGGAGATAACCCCCAAAACGATTTTCTAAGAAGAACAATAGTAATATCAATTTAATCAATTTAAGGTAACCAAACAATTCCCAAACTCAAAACAACAAGAATACTAGGTAAAAGGGGTTAATCTCCTATTCAGTTTTAAAAGAATTATTTGTCTTTATCTTACTGATGCTCTGAGACACTTATATACAAGTACAAAACGGTCATAAGAAGGAGCGAGATTTTGATTTTTCGTTAAAGAAAATAATTCTTAGGTAAATTTCCCAAAGGATATACAAATTTAAATATTGTATTTAATTTATATAATTTTTTTTAGTTTATATATAATATTCATTTAGATCTAGCATGTAAATGTTAAATAAATGCAAAGAAAGTTAAGAAAAGGAACAAAGTAAAATTTCTCTGTCATGAATATTACCTACAGATACATCCAAATTTGAATGCAATATCAAATGTATAGCTAATACTGAATGAATATATCAGAGTCTTAAAGAAAGCCTTTAGAGAAAGATAAGGTTTATTAACATTGTAATCCACCATCATCCTAAAGGGGTCACTTTCTAACACTGGCTCCAGCTGTAATAATATATTTTATTGCACATGTACATACCTGGTTTTTTTGTTTCTTTAGTATTTGCATTTCTTAAATTTCAGTGCTTCTGAACTAAATGACCGAGAATACAGGAGATATATAATAAATCTGAGTGGTCTCGCAGTGGCTTCCGATCCCCTACAATTGGTTAGTCCCATAGTAAGTATCCACTATATAGAGGGTATACAATCCTTAGCACATTTGATTTTAAAATTGATTCGTTGAGACACCTGGTTTTGCATTAGTTTAACCTAGTTACAAAAAAGTATTGGAATTGAATCTTCCAAGTCAGATCCAATTAGATAATGTCCGATTTTTTCTCGATATGTATATATTTTGTGTGTTAGCCCAGGTACTCGAAATATATGTATAAAAATCTTTACTTTATTATTTTTGATAGAGATGAATATTTATCGAAATTAACTGGATAAGGCAACAATTATCTAAATTTATCAACTAAATATCCTTATCCATTTTATATAATGTTTAAGCTGTATTTGCAAGCCAAATAAAGAGATTTAATTCAGGATGAAGTCAGACACACGAGGCAACCAGGAAGCCTCGATGCAATACTCTATAGAGGGATCTGGAATAATAAAGATTACTGGAATCAAGGAATATTTTATAGACCAATGCGCGTAATTATCATATCACTTGATTGTCATTTTTGGCAAAGTTAAAGTCGAAATTATAATAATAATTTTGCAGCTTTTCTTGTGATCTACAAGTATATGTCATCAAAATTATATATTTAGAAAGAAACTTCCATCTGTAAGGTACGAATATTTTTTACTATTAAGTTCAATTATAAGGTTATTTTCCAATGGTTTCTCAAAGTTGAAAATACCTAATAATATCCGCTTAGTTTTTCACTTGGAATTAGAAATCAATATACATATATCTATAGTCGTTTTTCATATGTTTATTTTTTAATACTAAGATTTTTAGTTGTTTTTTTTTTATGCACACTTAAGAGCTACTCACAATTGTTGTTGGTAATCAGTATTTTATATTCATCAAGAGACTTTTGAATTTTTTTCTTTGTTGTTTTTGCATTCTTAAATATGTATTTACATTTGATTTGCATTTTCCATTCTTATTGAGTTTTCCTTTATTACATTTGTATAGGAATTTTGTTTTTTTCTTTTAAGTATTTAGTTTTTCATTTCTTCATTTTTACATTTTTGCTTTTTATTATTGTTAAATTTATTGTTTTAAAACATAATACAACCTTTAGTTTTTTTGTTTTACTTGTTCTTATTGCCTTTTCATGGAGGAGATGGGAGGGTTGAATGGTGAGGACGGTGCGGCAGGGGGATGACAAAAACTGAAAGATCATTTACATATACAACTACGTTTTTTTTTTCATCCGATTTCTATGATATTTATTATATTATATTTGTCGTCTCGCTTAATACTAGAAAAACTAAGGCTATAACTAATCAACAAATAAGCGTGTGTTACTAACTCGTAATTTATTTATTTATTTTATTTAGTTTTTAATTTTCTTTTTCATTTTTTTTTTGTTTTGCTTTTTGTTTTATTAATTTTTAATACAATGTAGCGATTACTAATCAGAAGCTGCAAAAATGTTTGTTTTATACAATTTGTAAGTTTTTTGTTGTGGGTTTTTGTTCCCATTTTAATCAATTTAAACTGATAATCAGACAAGTTTCATTTCAGGGGCGTAGTCCAAAGCTTGTTCAAAGGGGATCCGTTAAAGATTTCATTGTAATTCAAAAATTTATATGAGTTTAGGTATTTGAGAATGTTGTTCAGTTGATATAGTACTCATTAGTTTTCTGTGTAATAATAATATAAGTTCAATTCGTGAGAATCCTTTGCATCTAGCTTCTACCTTTTAAAGATCTCGGGAATTGAGAAATTTATAATTAATGGAAATTGAACAATTATAAAATTTGTATATTTTAAATTTAGTAAAATCATCTCTTAAAAAAGCCTTTGGCTTTTGCTTGCTTTTAATCCTTTTACCAATAGCATTTTAGTTGAAACTTAATGAAAAACTTAAAGTTAATCGAAAATTTATTGTCACAATTGAAATGTGGTAATATGGAGGAAGTGGTAACGATTTAATGAATGAAATAATAAACATGGAAAGCCACAATACGGAACGAACTCTTAAAAAATACCTTTGGGATTTACATTTCCTTAGTTAACCAGTTGCTGGGCTGACCAATGGTGACCCACACGATGCTGGTGTTGATGCGAGGATGATGACGACGACGAGGACGATGAGGTAGCAGCCGCTAGTTGCCGTCAGAGATAGAATTCCGGCGAACTCTGGCTATCACCCGCAGCAGCGGCTGCTGCTACAGCTCCTGCTCCCCTCTGTAATCGTTGCATGAGGGCATCCCTCTCTTGACAGACACGTGAGTATTCCAACTTGAGACGATGCAGATCCTGATTCAGCTGACGATTGGCCTTCTCCAGTTCGTGTCGTTGATGCAAACGCTTGGAGCGACAATTCTGGGCATATCCACGATTTTTGAGAGTGCGACGTTTCTGCTTCAGACGCACTACTTCTTCCCGTGGACAACCGTGCAGGCGTTTATTGAGTTCTCTAACTGTCAGTGTGGTCAGCATGTCATCGTTGATGCAGTCCTCGAGGGTAGCGTTGCTATATGCACCAGAGCAAGTGCGCGGAGAGTTAGTGGAGGAACGTGAAGAGCTAGCCGATAGGGGACGACATGGTTGAAGAGCTGCACGGGTGATGACACAGCTCATTGTTGGTCCACTGGCACCGCCGCCACTGCTGCTGCCATTGCTGGGAATCTGAGGAACACAGGTCATATGGGACTCCGAAGCATAGGAAGTCCCTTGCGAATGCATATTGATGGGAGTCAGCTCCAGGTTATGTAAATGAGAAGAAGGATGCTTGGCCTGTTGCATCAGCATCTGAGGATGGGGATGTGCATGTGGATGTGTGTGCGGATGTCCATAATGATGGTTTTGCATTAGCGGCTGGCCGTGATGATGATGATGGACAGCAGCAGCCTGCAAGGCAGCGTAGTCTCTTTGTCGGTCCCATTCGTCGGCTTCCTCCTGGGAATATGCCAATGGTCGTAGATCCAAGGGCTGTTGATCGGCACGTATGGAATTGGTTAGCCACATCATCTCATGACTCAGTCCCGGGTTAACCACAGGTGGGACTACTGCTGCCGTTGACGCTCCAGAAGAGGATGAGGCAGGTGTCCTTGCATGAGCATAATGATGAGCATAAGTCTGCGCTGGACAACTGCCACTGCCTGTGGGTGAACCTACCACAGGTGGTGTCTCTGGCGGTGTGGATGGCACACCACCGGGTACACCAGGGGCAGCTGCAGAGGAAGATGACGTATTGACCAAAATGGCCTGACCCGGCATTGGACCATATTGCTCGGGCGGCGGTGACAACGGTTGCAATCTTCTCTCATCCATGTGCCATTGTTGGTGTCCGGAGAATGAGCGTAACTTAATGTGTGGTGAGGCGGATACCTCCACTACTGCTCCCCCTCCTCCAGCCATTGGCTCAGCTGCCGCCGGCTCTGGTCCATTTGGTTCATCCGATGATGCCGATGGTTCGCCCTGTATCCATTTGACTGATGCCGGCTGTGGTGGACTGTGATCTTCGCGCTTTACATGGCCAATGACAGGCACAGGGACTGCTATCGCTGCTGCTGCTGCAGCCGCTGCAGCTATCGCCGACTGATTGTTACCACCGCTCACCTCCAGGTGATGCAGATCGAATTCCTGCACATATGTGTCGGCTATGGTGGGATCTTCCATTTTCATTGGATTGCCGCTGGGTCTTACATGCAAAGCCCAAGCAAATAGAATGTGGGGATCGGTTAAGGTCAAGTGGTGGTCAGGAGGTCAGGTGAGGGAAGGGTTAGCACTTGGCCTTTGTTATTTATTTATCTTTTTTTTTATTTGTTTTTGGTCACTTTTCAATCAATTGATCACACTTCAAACACAATTCAATGGCATTATCTTGCCCTCTCTTTTTATTTCTCTAGCACTCTCTCTCTCTCCCCGGTACACTTTTCCAGCTTTTTTCCGCGCCGCGCTTGGTTTTCCTCTTAATTAAATTTTTTTCTATTTATGTTTTTTTTTTTTTTTGGTTTTTGCCGCTCGCTGCGTCTAGTTTCAAAGAGTTAACGGTGGCGACTGAGACCACTTCTGGATTCGACGGATGATGGCTTGGCTACATTGGCTTTGGGCTGACTGGAAGGGTGGCTGCGACGCGCGCATTGCCAAATCGACGACGTTGGCAACAACAACCAAAATAAAACACGACGATGACTTCGACATCGGCAGCTTGAACGCCATTCGCTGGTTGGCTCAGTCTCCTGGCTGGAAAGCAAGCAGAGCACCCTTTCAAGTTCGTGTTGTAGAGCAGCACTGCTGCTCTCATTTTTCTACTTCTGTGGCTGTGTGTGTGTGTTTTCGAGACCAACGAAAAAGCTTTTTGGCTGTGTGGCGCTTGGCACAGTGGTACAAAAAGGGTAGAAATGTTAAACAAAAATCATAAATTAAAACATTTAAATCAACAGTCTTTACATCCTTTTACTAAGATCGCTTATACTTTTACATTTAATTAACATTTACTTCTATGTTTTTTATTTAAATTTCTATCGAAAAAGAGATTTTAATTTATATATTTCTCAATGTTTTTTTTATTAAAATTTCTATGGA
Organism: Drosophila emarginata; assembly: GCA_037075365.1. Classification (NCBI taxonomy): domain Eukaryota; kingdom Metazoa; phylum Arthropoda; class Insecta; order Diptera; family Drosophilidae; genus Drosophila; species Drosophila emarginata. The sequence goes on from JBAMCD010000012.1 coordinate 1,993,902, forward strand.
AAAAGAGATTTCAATTTATATATTTCTCAATGCTTGGCTGCTTAAGTGTTTTATAAATTTGTTATTATAAAGATTTTTATAATGAAAAAAAAGCTTTGAATACATATTTGATATTTCATTATATAGATATTTTGGTATTAAGCCCAAATTAATATATTACAAATAAGCTATGATTCTATAAATAAGATTAAAAAGGATGTAAAACAATTTAATCTACTTTTGTTCACATATATCTAAAAATTTTACAAAGAACTAATACCAATTCTTTAACTCCAAGTTTATTTAATGTTCTTAATACATTTGTAAATTAATTTTATTATCACATAAGACCCACGGTGCAGGAGCATGTTCGAAGCTTTGCTTTTATGTTGGCTGCCGGGCGTCCTCTCTCTCCCCATCCCCACGTCTGACTCTGTATGCGTCCCAAATACCGATGTGTCCGCTTGGATTCCCGTTTTGGTGGTGGAATCGCTCTTGTTGTTGTTACTGTAGCTCTTGAAGTAGGCGTTTTTGAATTGCCATGGAGAGTGCATAAAAAAAATGGCACACACACACAATCATATATATGTATGTACATTCATAAATACATACAAATACACCTTATGCTGCTGTTACGGCTCCGCCCACTTACTCATGTATTTGTGTATATATGTATGTATATGTGGTGTATGATTGTATGCGTGTGCATATTTATGAGCAACTACCACAGAAAATTCCTATATTGCTATGGATGGCCATCATTTGGTTGGCGCTCGCATTGGAAGAGACACCTAGTATTGAGGAAGACTGAGAGAGAGAGAGCAAGCGGGGGACAGATCTCCAAAATATCCATATCCTGCCCAACTTTTGGGCTCAGCATCCATTGTTCCAGTTTCCAGTGCATAACTCAATGGTAGATATTTTAGCTCTGATAAGTCGCTCGATTTGTTTTGGTTCGTATATAAGAAAAAAGCCATCCTATATGTGTGAGTGTGTGCTTGAGTGTGTGTGTGTGTGTATGAGTGAAGCTTACCTTTATATCTGTGTGTTTGCTTTGTGTAAAGGATTTCTGGGTAGTGCACAGGTGCATTTACTTTGCTGAGCCAGCAAATAATGGACACGAAGACCTCTTCTACCTCCTGGACATGGGCGTTGAGAGTTTTCCTTGTTTTATTTTTAATTTGTATATTCTGTGCTTCTTTATACCCCCTATTTATCGTAAAAAAGGGTATATTTAGGTCCTCTCAAATCTCTAGAATACATAAAAAAATGCATTTTTGAAAATTGAAACCATGAATACAATGATTTATATATTTTTAATAAGCATACCGCTGTCTGTATAAGCATTTGTTTTTAAAAAGTAGAAGAAAAGAAGAACATGACATTATCATAAATTTAAGTATTATTGTTTAACTATTTAGTACAGAGTATCTTAAGGTCGAGCGAGAAATATACGGAACTAGTATTTTCTTCTTGTTGATTTTGGACAAATGTTTTGGCTACGTTTGCCCAAAAACAGATTTCTATGATGTAATATTGTTGTGACCGTTATATGAGAGATTGAGAAGCTACTTTAGCCATGTTAGTATTGTACGTGCAACAAGTTTTGTGAATGTGTGGGTGGTCGTACATATGTGTGTGTCTGGGAAACAAGGACCTATAAATATGGGCTAACAGTAAACATTTGAAACTTGATTAAATAACTTTATGCAAATATTTATAATTTAAACATACATAAATAAGAAAAATCTAAGCGCCATGGTTAAAATTTAAAAGTCTTACACATATTAATTTGTTTGTGTAGAAGAGATATTTGGCCAACGAGTTGATTTTATTATTAATTTTTGGAATAATGACAAATAGAGGAAACAAGGATTTTATGGGTAAATGTGATGATAATAATATGATTTAGTTTTTAATCAATTTATGGTGAAATTTTATAATAATAATTCATATTTTTTGTTAAAATTATTATGGTTCGGTATAATCGTAATGCAGCTAAAAATTGACTCAAAATTGGAAAAAATAATAACATTTTTTTTGAATATAACCAATATTTTCATTATTTAACCTCAATTTCAATAAAGAAAAAAACAAAGATTCCCCGAATACACCAAAAAATTCTCAAGTGACTTAAGAACTGTCCCAATGAAATCTGTTAACTGGTAAGCCACACAAAGCTGACCACAAAAAAGTTTGCTGGTGACTCTCTCACCCTTGCCTACTCCGTCATCCCTTCTCCAACCACTTGCCGGGCCCCGCAATTGTTGTGTCACCGCAAAAACCCAGAAAAGAAAGACAAAGAAGAATGTAGAAAAGGGAGGCATAAAATACATACTACATATACATACATATAAATACACCGCCAGCAGGAAAAACATAAAACAAAATCAAATCAACTGACTGTACCACCCACCCATTGTTTCACCCCAACCCCCTTGAGTTGCCATTGAAGCTTGTCAAAATTAAATTGAACACAATCGAATTATCCTGGGCATGCTCCATTTGTGTTTTTATATACCCTTCCCGAGAGAATTATAAAGTTTATCAGATGTTTTGTAAGTTCGATCCCACAACGAATTTATAATTGTTTATATTTCTTAGTCTATCCGAATGCGATTAATCCCGAGATAATCAGTTTCCAAAAAAAAAAATACGCTAAAACTTTTTATATACATATACAGACTGTACGGACTATTATATTGTATAAAATAATGTTCACAAAAATTAATTTTTTCATAGAGTTTTCTTAAATCAGTAAATATTTAAATTTTGGTAATTTATACATCAATTTTATAAATTACATATTTCATCTAAAATACTATTACTTACCATGATAAATTATAAACCTAAAAAGGTTCCTCAAAGAGAAAATGTATCCAAAATTCGATGCGTTCGCTTTTTTTTTTTTTGTTTTATTTTGTCTGGACTGATTTTAGTACAAAGTTTAAATTATTTTTTTTGTTTTGCGTGTTTAAAGGAAAACTACTTAAGTCTCACAGATACAAAAATATTTGGATAAAACCAGGAAATATACTAACTCAATCAGAGTATTATATCATACATTTTCACTATAAAGAACAAACACTTTGGATGCGAAAAGATGCCTGAATTCATTTTTAAAATTTTAAATTTACTATAATCATAAACATATATCTGATAAAAAACTTTAGTCAATGTGTAATTTTTATTATTTTATTTATCTAATTTGTTAGTTACCCATATTATACAGAATTTGTTTTATATTAACCACCAAGCAAAATAAAAAAAGAGTCATGCAAAATACAATTTAAATTAAAAGAAAAACAAATAAAAAAGCCCACAGATTATTTCGAATGTAACACAAGGAATATTTCAAAATTTATAATAAACCATTAATTAGCAGTCCAATTGTAAAACGAAATACTATATGGTCACAAAAAAATTAAAAACAAATTTTAATGAGTTAATTGTAGATGATGATCCAGTGAAGTCAAATAGCTGGATCATTGTTGGATTTTAAAAGTCGTAAGAATTAAAAAATATTTTTCATTATAAATTCAATAAATTATTCATTACAAATAACCGATGAAACCTTTAACCACCATTCAAAGATTATGCATTTTATATTAAGTGGAAAAACTCAAAAGTAAATTTTACGGATTTTGTGGTAGTAAAATATGTTTGTTCTTCTTGTTAATTTTTGTTCTATTTAAATGAGAAGGGGAAATGGCAGGGATTACACTTTTTCACTGGTATGAATGTGGTGAGACAGCACTTAGTCATATTAAAAAGGGTTAAAGGTAACGCAAATATTTACCCGCAGCCAATTAAAATATTGTAATAATCAACTGAGTCAGTCTGAATCTGAATGTGGCAGGGTCAGGTGGATGGGAGGCAGTTGCGACTGATAACCATTACGGCCACGTGTTATGCCATATACGGAACAAATACTTACTGTGGTATGTATTTGTATTTTACCCTCATTCCTAAAAGTATGCCAGTTCTTTTCGTTTACAATTCTTTTCTCATTTGCTCAACTAATTCGTTGCTTAAGTCGTTGGGATTGGCATGCCGATTGCTCTTTGTCATTGTCTGAACCTGAATCCAGCACAAATATTTGCATGTGAGTCCTTTTCAATTGCATTTCAATTGATTCGTTCCCGCATATATATGCGTTGACAATGTTTATTACGCCGGATTAGGCAGCATTAAAAGGCGAATGGTATACATGTATTCTCGACGGTCGTCAGTCTGGCATGTGATGTGATTGATTGATTGTAGTCTACTTCAAACCAAAGTAAATCTCTTTCTCTTTCTTATAACCACCCACCTTCGCCCGATCATCGCCTGGAGTGCACTTTAAACATGAAGTAAAGTCGTGTTTTATCACAAATAATTTCTAGTAAATCAACAGAATATCGATTCAGTTGACATGCTCCCTTCATCAACCTATACATAAATATGTATGTATATACATACATACATACATTGTCTCTCGCTCAAAAAACCAACCCGAGCCCGAAATATCCCTCATATCCTGGTGCATATCACAACAGGATGTGCAGTGCAGTCAGCGGGAGGGATGCAAAAGCATTGAAATTTTAGCTTTACCCTCGACTCAACTCAAACTCGGATGGGTTTAATGACATGTGAAAGATGTGAATAATGATGTGAAGCTGGGTATTCATTGAATGAACTGTTATACACCTGCTGAGGATTCACATTGTTGCATGTGAAGCAAATATCGACTGCGATTGGGAGAAAATGGTGACCCCAATTTTTTCAAACTATTTATTTCGCTTAGTTTACTTTAATTCTTTTTAGTTATTTTTAGTTTAGGCTATTAAACTATTATATTTTTTATATTAAGAGCTAAAATTTAATTAATAGTTTTACTGGCCAGTTATTAATAACATTTAGCTAAATAAATTGAAATATATCGTAATGTAACTTTATACATAGTAAGTTTAATAGTTATAAAGTTTTAAATTTAAGTCAGAAACATTTAAGTTCACACTCAAAAATTAACCATATTATCCATACAACACATTTGTGGGTGTTTCCCCGGCATGTCAGCTGTCAGTTTGACACTCACAACTTGACATTTTGACAGCGTACCTGACCTTTTTTCCCATTGAGAGAGGGGTGATGATGACGACAATTAAGCCAACTACAACAACAACGACACCAGGAGCAACCCTAACCAAAAGATATCGTTTTGTTCGTTTGTTTTGTAATTGCTGCCTAATGAGCTCACCCCTGACTCTTCCCCTTTTCTGAATGGACAGTGAGTTGCTGCTTATCACTGCTAACAGCAGTTTATCATTTATCCATTGCCCGGCGAAACACAAAACAAGCCAGAACAAATAAATTATGGCCAACGATTTGTAAACAACACAAACTTCGGTTCCAGGGTCAGGGGTCGAAATCGTCGTCCAATCGTCTTCCATAGTATGAGGTTCATAAATAAGATTCAAAGTATAATAATTGAAATATTTGCTGTCAATGTGTTGACTTACCGAGCATCTATCCCCCCAACCACTGTCAGAGCCAGAGGCGAAGGTGTAAACTGTATAAATGGTGGCTCGTTATGGATAGCTGGTTACCACAGACACCAAAATGGACACGAATGGTAGGAAAAGGACCTCTCAGAATGACTGTTTGCACAGCCCAGCACACAGTTGATAAATTATTTTACTATATATGTATGCACATAGAATATGTAAGGATTCCATTCAGCGTAGCCAAGAATTCATATGTATTAAGTAAGAGATTGAGATATAATGTTTGCAAAAAGAATATTCTTAATAATAATAATTAAATATAATTATTTTTTAGACTCTGATACTGGAAACAATTATTTTCAAAAAATTGTCTTCAAAAAATACATCAGTATAATTAGAATTTCATACTATAAATATATAATTCAATTTTGCTATGGCAGTTATTCAATTTCATCCAGGTTTTCATCCTTTTTTTCCTTTTTATCAACTTTGCCATGTGTCACAAGTTAAAGTTAAAGCAGATGGGTATCGCCCCCCTTTCTCTATATTGTTTTCTTCCTTTTTTTCAATAAAGTACGAATATATTTAGTTCCAATGCCATAAATTATATGCCCAGTTTCGGCCTTGACGCGGGAATCCGTACATACACACACACACACATGCACACGTGTTACCAGAAGCCAACTAATAACGGGACATTGGTCGTGCCTCCCAGATGTAGGCTATATGCTACTGTCTCATTCAGTCTTCCCACCCCATCATATACATATATTTGCGCAATAAATTTTTTAATCTTGTCGCTTTAATCGCACAAATGACGCTACTCTCCCGGACCACCACCAAGCCCCAACCCCTCTCCGACAAACCTAGACCCCTTGGCAGCAACAGAAATCAATTTCACTATCGTTGACCAAAGGCCAAAAATAAAAAAGAAAACAACAAAAAAAAAACAAATGCGAGTATTGGGTGAAGAACGGGAAAGAGGAGGGTGAAGAAAAGAAACTTTTTTACTGTTTGTTTGTCAGCTCTGGCGGCACAGACGGCAACTTCCTGTGGGGGCAGGAGGCGGTGTGGGATGCCAATAAAAAATATCAAACATATTTGTTATGGTCAGAAGGCATACCGGAATAGCAAGAATCTCACACTGAGCGAGTGCAAACATATTTATGGCCTCCGACTGCATTTTATGCGTTATGCGTTATCCAACACTCGATTACCATAATAGATAGTTGTCCTTTTCCACCTCGGGAATTTTTGCATATAAAATACATAAAACGAACATGTCGTCGTCGACTTGACCGGAACAAATTTTCATTCCATTTGGGCTCGCTTCCTCATTTGATTTGGTTATTGCCTTCCAGTCAGTTGTCATTGTCCCATTCCTATTCCCATTGATGTGGCCATAATACGATGTGTGAGTGTGGGCTTGTGTGTGGTCCAGCAAATGTGTCAAGCATTAAATTTTATGTTTCACCTAACCTCAAATTATTGTTGGTTCCTAACCTCAAAATTGGCTATGAAATGGTCTACTAAGATATTTTGGTTAGGATTTGAATAGAATTTGTTGAATAATACTTCAACAAAGTATTGGATTCTTGAAATTTTGTTTGTTTTTGTTGATAATTATTCCAACTTAGCAATTCTAATTTCAAGTATGTAAACTTTAAGCATAAATTTGATTAATTTTTAATTAGATTATGGTTATTGAAATATAACCACAAATTCGAAAATAAGAACTATAAAATGAAATCATAATTTTAGCAATATCGTATGATATAAGTATTAAATTTAAAAATTGTATAAAACTATACATTTAAATTAGAACACCAAAAGGTTTAAAATTTCAAAATTTTCACATCTTTTTTTGTGTGCATTGCAAGAGACCATAAATTACATTATTAACAAGTTTCAGTTGAATATAAAGCCCAACTGTTCCATATCTTTCTGTATTCCACTGCCCGCACACTGTTGTTCCATCATATCCAGCCAAAGTGTATAGGAATAATCCTCATGCAAACCGCCATAACTGAAAGAAACACAACAAATATCTAAATTTCTGGTAATTTTAGACATTTCCCTTGTCTTACCACTTGGGTAGATGTTCAGGATTAATATGCTTATGTAGTGAGCTCATATCACTGCCATGTATATACAGGCGCTCTTTCATCGAAGCGTTTAAAAACGGCTTGAAAATCTTAAAGGCGGCACTGAAAACCCAATTCTGATTGACAATATGTAGGGCAGCGGTGCGTATAGGCATTGAGGTCTGAAAAAAGGAGAACATAAATTTAATTGATAATAATTAAAAAGCCTGACTATACTAACCACCAATAGGGCAATCATTTTCTGCGCCACACTTGGACTCAAATGAAGAATGTGTTCTAAGGCCAAATCCTTTAGATCAAAAATACCAACTCCACCCACTATCTGAGAAATTGGCTCCAAACTTCCTAACTCTTGTAAAACAATGGTGGCACGAAAGATATCGTCTACCGTAACCTGATTGGGCCTCCAAAGGCCAAACCGATAGATAAGTATTCTACGGCCGTTCTGATCCCGATAAGGTGTAACTGTCAATATATTCGCATCGCCAACATGACGCATATCCAAAGGACGTACTTTTTCATAATAGTTTTTGTTTTGTTCGCGAAACCTATGATAATTGCTCAACTGAAAGTAGAAAAATTAAAAAAATTTGTATAAAATGAAGACCAATTTTTTTTTGTGGATCTTACCAATCTGTAGCTATTCTCGATCTTCCAAAAGCGTGCTCGTAAGAATTTCTCCAAAAATTTATCATCATTGCGAAGCAATTGAAATTCATTATGCTCTATAAATTTTCCAAAGAGTATTGGTTTGTTTGCATTATTATCAATATAATTTATTTGACATTAGATTTACCTAAAATGTAGCTACGAAACTGTTCTATAATATGTTGCTTTGTTTTTGGACATTCACCCTGCTCCTTGGCTATGCGACGAATGTGTTCAGGCACTTCCTCCTCGGTTATATTCAGCTTATGCTCTATAGCAGGCATTGTGCGTAAACCAGTTAAATTAGTATTAGTCTGTCAAAAAGAAAGAGAGAGAGAAAATAATAGAGAAAGGTCAACAGGTGGAAAAACAGTTGATAGCACTCCTCCACGAACGAGACTTTTTTTTTTAGTTTTAATACTCGCGTCTTATTGTAGAAACAAATGAAAACTTTATGATGTCGGGTCATTTGATTTAAGTTTAATAAATGGTTTATACATATATTAACAAGTTTTGTCACAATGCTTTAACTATTTTTCTTGGGTTTCTTGCTAGTCGAAATGCTTATATTCACACGTTTTGTGTTTTCTTTTTTAGCTAAAACATCTCCTCCAGACACGATAGATCATCCTCCTTCTCACACTATATTATTATTATATATTGTAGTAAATATAATTAACCTCACGTGTTCCATTGTTAGCAACATTTACAAAAACATTGACATTGAGTGGACAGTTGAAATTACATAGATCTGTTAGCAATATTTAATATATATGTAGCTCTATGTACGATATGTTTACATATATGTACATATGTGGTCTTTAAATTGTTTCACATCACATTATATTTAGTTATTGTTATTATTAGCTGCTCTTTACTTTACCATTGCATTAGATTTGCAAATATTAATTAATTTCAGTTTTCCTGTCGCGCTTTGTTCGACTTCAAGTTTGAAACTGAGAATTGGAACAAATGTTTTCAATCCCATGCAAAAAAGGCAACAAAGAAAATTGATTGTTGTTGTATGTCGTTACACATGTATTGTGCCATTAAATATAAAGTATAAACAATATTAAGCGATAACGTGAAAGCGACAAAAAACTAGCAACCGAGAATTGAGCAATAATCAGTTCCAGTCCCAGTCGCACTCACGACCTACACCTTCGCTCTCAATATTTCCCTGATAAGCTCAATGGGCGGTCGATTGTCTGATCTAATCAGGGGTCGAGTGGGGTCTCTAAAGCATTTCTCCAAAAATCACGTATGCATCACCCTGTTTTAGAATATGAACATATGAAGGTATGTACATACATACATATGTAAATATGTATATAAATGTTTGTATGCCTCAAAGTGCAAGTTGAAAGTGTGCAAAGGTTCTTTGTAGAATATTTATATTTGGTTATTAATAACTAATTACCAGACATGGTAGTTAATAAGTGGGTGTAACAATATGGATGGCCAAGGGGACAAAGAGCTTCCCCTAGATTTTTAAGTAATTTAATAGTTTGTAAACAGAATATTTTAACTTAGTGATCCTGGGTACGCCCACTTAAATGCCCTTTACCAGACCCCATCAATCTTGACACCTTAGTGTATATTTGTATTCACTTAGCACCCAACTTCGACTAATTTTAGGTTTCTGATTTGTTACTCTACAGTTCAGAATGTCAATTATATTGCTGTACTTAAATATATCAATAATTCGTGAGATTAATTGTATTTGTCATCACACGAATATTTAAACTACTTACTTCATTATTTAATTGATCTAATTAACTTAAACTTAACTTTTAAACGAGTATTTAAACTAATTTATCATTTAATTGATCCAATTTAACATAACATAAACTTAACTTTTAAAATATTTAATTGCTACCAGATAGTTTTTAAAACATTTAAAACTAGCTCATATTAATTTCCTTAGAAAAGAAACATTTAAATCGAATTTTTTTTATTAAAATTATGAACAAATTGAAGAATTTAATCTGGGGGTCGACAGCACTTAAGAAATATTAAGTTTTCAAAACGAATTGTTTGAAAAAAAATCATATTTGTATATGTACATAGTTTGAAATGTGGGGCAAGTATCTGGTCAACATTTAAACAAAAGTATATCAAATGTTTAAATTATCATTTTTTCTAAATATTAGAAATATGGCGCAAAATTCGAGAAGCTAAAACAGAGAGTTCGAAATTTTAGAAAGGTTTTGTCAATTTCAAATGAAAGTCCTCAGAAAATCCGCAAATATTTTAATATGAAACGAACAGTTTCTTTGAAAAGAAAATCAAAGTATTCAATTTGTCCGATCTTTACTTACTTCCAAATTAATATTTAAATTGTAAGCTTGCACTTGCAAATTAAAGAGCTTTCTTATTTTTATATATAAGTACCTGTATATTTATACTCACCTCTTATGTATATACATATGTATGTATGTATGTACATATATGATACAATTTAATAACGTAGAGTTCCGTTTGTTTATTGTAGCTTATCACGCTTAAAAAAAAATTAGTTCTACTTGGAACTCAGAACCATTATCATAAATAAAGTGAAACAGCTGAGAATGCGCAACAGCAACAACCTATCCATAAGTTCGCGTTAAAACTGAGCTAAAGATCGTCTAGAACAGAACGTTATAAGACAAGACTCAGAACATAACATGGGAGAAAAATATATGTACATACATACGTAGATATCACAACGTTAAACCAGTCTCAGAGAAAAAGCAATGAGATAATGTATAAGTATCAAGTATATTATCTTAAAAAAGAGCAACTCATGCTGAAGTTTCCATACACTTTTGGGAGTTATTTATTATAATAAGGGATGAAACATTTCTACTCCAAATTAGGATTACGGCACACGTAAATAAGTAAAATTTTAGTTTTATATTAAGATTTCGAAACTCTAAGAAAGTAATTGATCCTGATTATACTCGTCTCTATGTTGCAAGCTCCTGCACAAAAGAGATATACATTAACTTAGTGTATATTATTATTTAATTGGAACCGAGAGTGAAATTTATATTAAAGTAGCTAGAAAATCTTGTTTCTGGAAAAGGCTAAGGCTATGCGAGAGGAGAAGATACATATATGTTAGGAAGTTCACATAGATATTTTCGCTGCAATTACTGACCATTGCAATAACTGACCATTGCATCTTAAATCAAACGCATCTAAAGTCTTAATTAGCCAATTAAGATAATTATATTCTGTACATATACATACGTACATACATGTACATATATTATATGTATGTGTATATTTTTATATTCTCCCTTTTAGAATCTTCTTTTTCTGCTAGTGAAACTTGATTCTTGTAATGCCAATAAACTGCATAGGCAGTCAATGTTGTGACGTCACAAGTTGTTGCCCAAGGTCAAAGTCTGAAGGAAACCTGTTTAATTAGCCCTGGCTTTGACTGTAGAATCAGTTAGTGCAAATGTGCAACTTCCACTTGATTTGAATTTAACCGAAGATAATTCGGCTCATTGTGAGTCGACAGACATAGATAATTGTTCGATAGGTCGAGTATCGATAGATTTCCCTTATCTCTTGTCTCTAGGATTTCCATGTGTTTCGTAGCTGGCCATACTGCGAGAGTATTTGCTTTTTTGTGTTGTAAGTTGAAAGTGTATTTATTAGAAAAAAATAATTTTTTGAGTGTGGGTTTTTTTATATACATAATAGGCTAGTAAATAAGTATCAAGTTAATCCGAAAGCCACCGCAACAGATAGCCCTTGCGTACAGGCTGAAATACATGTATTTATTGAGTTGTTGCAGTGCGGCGTCTTCAACTTGCAAAAAAAATTTTAACGCTTTTCTTGCCGCGTTTGGTTTTGCGTCGGCAACTAAATATACAACAAAAAACTGTACATTTTATCTTTAAGGTAAGAAACGGATTAAACTTAGTAGCAATTAACTTGTTACATATATATTTCTATTTAGTATACACATCAGCGACATCTTTTCATTTCTTTTTTTGCTTCGTTTTTGCTTGCTTTTTTCTTGCTGGTCAAATTAAAAATGGCGTTTGCCGGTACAGATACTATGCGTAATTTAATTGGCTAGGTAAATGAAAACGAAGCAGTGCCAAGCAAATGTTGAAAATGTGAATGAAAATTTGTTTGTTAATGCCTTAATTTATATGTAAAGAAATAAAATAAATAATTCAATTTTGGTGGATTATCGCTGCCGATTTGCATGCAGAACGACTCACACACATGCACACTTTAGCCATAGGCGGCAAGCCGATAATAAATTTACCGCCAAAGCCGACGCCAGCCCAACGTATACTCAAATTTGAAAAAAATCTGCAAAGTGTGTACGGTTTCCTGAATAATAGTACTTTTCTGTTAATTACACATTGGTCTACACATTTTTAAGTTGGTGCAGTCCCAGACTTATCCTCGACCTCCCTCCCACCCATTCCAGACACAGGGTTGGTTATGCGCGCGCTCCATTTTCTCCATTAACCAATACACTTGTGAAAGAGTAGAGGAAAAGGTTTAAGTGCAGAAAAAGAAACAATTTCAACTATGCCAAAAATATTTCTTTAGTATATATGTACATATGTATGTATGTACATACATATACATACATATAGATAAGTATATTCTTCATATTAAGTTGCGTTGATTTTCATCTTTAACTTTAAACAAACTGTTTTTTCTGCTGCACGCATGGAAATATGTCAAAGCTCCATTGGTCTACTATATGTGCACATATCAAAGCTAGAAGGCTGATTTCAGCCATGTCGAAATTTGCATATCCTTGCCAATTCTCTATTTGATTTAATTTCTGTTACCAGACAAATTTGTGTTGGACCGTTAAAGTATAAGAGTATTCGAATCTGGGCATTGCTTTGGACATATGTAATTTTAGTAGATGATTGTATGTTAGCTATATGATATACTCAAACGATTTAGACGACATTTGTCAGAAAGAAAAAAAAATGTTATAAAACTAGAAACATCTAAGTTCAATATTCAGTTTGATAAAAATAGTTATTTATATACCAAACTTATAAATAATAAAATTAGTGACTATTGCTTAGAAAACCATTAAGATATGATTAAAAACTTAATATCCGAAACCAATTGTTCCATAGGGAGTTGCATGATATAGGTGTCCCATTGGGATTAATCCGAAATACAAAAAGGCCTTCCCGAAAGGGTAAAATTTTATCTCTGGAGCACTCAATCTGTATTTCAATGGGAGTAATTTTTTAAACCAAGACAGATATCGACAAAGTATGTATGTATATATGTATAACTTGAAATTGAGTTGGGTTGCGATTACTTTGGAAACAAAAAGTAATGCTAACTTAATTTTTGAATGATTGCTCCAATAAAATATGTTTTACTTACTTTGCAATGAATCAACTATAATTAAATTTGTAATAAATTATAACTTTATAAAGCAATATCCACCGTGGCCCTTAAAACTACAGTTCTTAATATTAATCTTCCTTCCGAATGACTTCCACTATATTTTATCATAATTGGGCTAAAAATAAGGTAGCCCATTATTCTACTTTTCTGAGTATAAAAAGTTTTATTGTATATAAATAACATTTATTTTTAAAGTTTTATTGTTTTTTGTATTTCATAAATATACAACAAAGTAAAGTTCATAAAACCGAATTTATGTCATATTAAAAAAATATATAATTATTCTACTTTGATTTAATTTTCAATTTTAGCTTAACAAAAATCGCAGCAGAATGGAGAACGGTAGCAAATCTGGTGGCTTGTCCATCGAGCAGATGTACCAAAAGAAATCCCAATTGGAGCACATTCTATTACGTCCCGATTCGTATATTGGCTCTATTGAATATACCAAGGAGCTAATGTGGGTCTATGATTTCGAGAACACACGCATGGTGCAACGTGAGATATCATTTGTGCCGGGTCTGTACAAGATTTTCGACGAAATTCTTGTAAATGCGGCCGATAATAAACAGCGGGATAAGTCGATGAACACAATTAAGATTGATATTGATCCGGAACGGAATATTGTGTCGATTTGGAATAATGGCCAGGGCATACCAGTGACTATGCACAAGGAGCAAAAAATGTATGTGCCGACAATGATCTTTGGCCATTTGTTGACCTCCTCGAATTATAATGATGATGAAAAGAAAGTGACTGGCGGTCGTAATGGATATGGTGCGAAACTTTGTAATATATTCTCTACAAGTTTCACCGTGGAAACAGCCACAAAACAATATAAGAAGATTTTTAAACAAACGTGGGCTGACAACATGTCAAAGGCGTCCGAGGCAAAGGTGAGTAGAGATTAAAGTTCCTGGAATAGATATATGTATTAACGTTTGTTTAAAACAAATCTTTCGCTGATTACTGCAGATCAGGGATTATAGTGGTACTGATTTCACCCAGATCAGTTTTAGTCCAGATTTGGTCAAGTTCAAGATGGAAAAATTGGATGAAGATATTGTGGCTCTGATGTCGCGTCGTGCCTTCGATGTGGCTGCCTCAACGAAGGGAGTTTCCGTATTTCTAAATGGAAATAAGCTGATGGTAAAGAACTTCAAGGATTACATTGATCTACATGTTAAGAATCAGGACACTGATAGCGGTCAACCGATTAAAGTGGTCTATGAGTCCTGTGGCGATCGTTGGGAGGTGGCCTGTTGCGCCTCGGATCGTGGTTTCCAGCAGGTATCATTTGTCAATTCGATTGCGACCACTAAGGGTGGACGACACGTTGACCATGTGGCCGATGCTGTCATAAAGCAATTAATTGAGGTCCTCAAGAAGAAAAATAAAGGTAAGTGTGAAGCCAAAGGGAACAATAATTGATTAATAATTTGTACTAATGTATAATCTTCTTTTTCTGATAATAAGGTGGCATTAATATCAAGCCCTTCCAAGTGCGCAATCATCTCTGGATCTTTGTCAATTGTCTTATCGAAAATCCCACCTTTGACTCCCAGACCAAGGAGAACATGACATTGCAGGCAAAGAGCTTTGGTTCCAAATGTGTCCTGACTGAGAAATTCATTAGCAGTGTATCCAAAACTGGCATTGTTGAATCCGTATTGTCCTGGGCTAAATTTAAGGCACAAAATGACATTGCCAAAACTGGTGGCAAGAAGTCAGGAAAAATAAAGGGCATACCTAAATTGGAAGATGCTAACGAAGCTGGTGGTAAAAATTCCATTCAATGCACTCTCATCCTCACCGAGGGAGACTCAGCCAAATCTTTGGCCGTATCTGGTCTGGGTGTAATTGGTCGCAATTATTATGGAGTATTTCCGCTGCGTGGTAAACTTCTCAACGTGCGGGAGGCAAATTTCAAACAACTCACCGAAAATGCCGAGATTAATAATCTTTGCAAGATCATTGGATTGCAGTATAAAAAGAAATATTTAACTGAAGATGATCTAAAAACATTGCGATATGGCAAAGTTATGATCATGACTGATCAGGATCAGGATGGATCCCACATTAAGGGGCTGCTGATCAATTTCATTCATACCAATTGGCCGGAGTTACTACGTCTGCCATTCCTTGAGGAGTTTATAACACCAATTGTGAAGGCCACCAAAAAGAATGAGGAGATCTCATTTTACTCGCTCCCCGAATTTGAGGAATGGAAAATGGATACACCCAATCATACCACTTATAATATCAAATACTATAAGGGTCTCGGTACTTCAACCTCGAAGGAAGCCAAGGAGTATTTCCAAGATATGGAACGGCATCGCATACTGTTCAAGTACGATGGTCAAAACGATGATGATAACATTGTAATGGCCTTCTCCAGGAAGCATATCGATTCTCGTAAAAACTGGCTCACTAATCACATGGACGAGGTAAAGCGACGCAGACAATTGAATCTACCCGAACGATATCTCTACACCAAGGGCACTAAACATATCTCCTACTCAGATTTCATCAATCTCGAATTGGTATTATTCTCCAATGCAGATAATGAGCGTTCCATACCCAGTCTAGTGGATGGCCTTAAACCTGGCCAGCGCAAGGTCATGTTCACGTGCTTCAAACGTAACGATAAACGCGAGGTGAAAGTTGCCCAATTGTCGGGTTCGGTTGCCGAAATGTCGGCTTATCATCATGGTGAGGTTTCGCTTCAAATGACGATTGTGAATCTGGCCCAAAATTACGTCGGCTCGAATAATATTAATTTACTCGAGCCCAGAGGTCAATTCGGTACACGTTTGACAGGTGGCAAGGACTGCGCCAGCGCTCGTTATATTTTCACATTGATGTCCCCACTCACTCGTCTCATTTTTCATCCTTTGGATGATCCGCTTTTGGAATATCAAACCGATGATGGTCAACGAATTGAGCCATTGTGGTATTTACCCATTATACCAATGGTTTTGGTTAATGGCGCCGAGGGTATTGGCACCGGCTGGTCCACCAAAATAGCCAATCATAATCCTCGTGAAATTATTAAAAATCTGCGACGTATGATTAACGGTGAGGAGCCAGTACCCATGGATCCATGGTATAAGAATTTCAGAGGTCACATCGAATATGTCTCCGATGGCCGATATGTTCATACGGGAAATATACAAATGCTACCGGGTGATCGTATCGAGATCACTGAATTGCCCATTGGCGTTTGGACCCAAAACTATAAGGAGAATGTACTCGAAGCGCTCTCGAATGGCACAGATAAGGTCAAAGCGATTGTCTCTGAATATAGAGAGTATCACACAGATACCACTGTACGATTTGTAGTGTCCTTTGCTCCGGGTGAATTCGATCGTCTCCGGTCGGAGGAAGGTGGCTTCTATCGTGTATTCAAACTGAGTTCCACTTTGTCAACAAATCAAATGCATGCATTTGATCAGAGCAATTGCCTGCGTCGATTCCCAACACCAACAGACATAATGAAAGAGTTCTATACTCTCCGTGTGGAGTATTACTATCGTAGAAAGGACTATTTGGTGGGACAGTTGACAGCCCAGGCCGATCGTCTAAGTGATCAGGCCCGATTCATTCTCGAAAAATGTGAGAAAACTTTGGTGGTCGAGAACAAGCAACGTAAGGCTATGTGTGATGAGCTGCTGAAGCGTGGCTATCGCCCGGATCCAGTTAAGGAATGGCAACGCAACATTAAAATGGAAGATGATGAAAAAGACGTTGAAGAAGATGAAGAAGAGGCAACAGAAAGTGCTGCCGCCGCCTCGGGCAGCAAAAAGGTTAAAAAGGAGGTTGATCCGGATAAGGCCTTTAAGAAACTAACGGATGTCAAGAAATTCGATTACCTTTTGGGTATGTCCATGTGGATGCTGACTGAGGAGAAGAAGAATGAGTTACTTAAGCAGCGGGACAGCAAATTAAGCGAACTTGAAAACCTCAAGAAGAAGACACCCCAATTGCTCTGGTTAGATGATCTGGATAGTCTGGAACAAAAGCTGAACGAGGTGGAAGAGAAAGAGCGTTTGGATGAACAGGGCATCAATCTGAAAACGTCAAAGGCCATGAAATCTCAAAAGGCTGCTGCTCCCAAGGGTCGCAAGGCTAAGGCAGCTGCTGGTTCTTCGGGTGGTGGTGATGTCTTCCCAGATCCCGAAGGCGAACATGTAGAATTCAAGATCACCGAGGAGATAATTAAAAAAATGCAAGCTTCAGCCAAGACGGGAACCAAAGAGCCGAAAGAGCCCAAAGTTAAGAAGGAAACGGGAAAGGCAAGCAAGGTTAAAACCGAAGAAATGGATGAGTTTGATGCTCTCGTCGAGGGTGGGACAAAGACCTCACCAAAAGCAGCTGTCAAGAAGGCAGCAGTAAAGAAGGAACCAGCCGAGAAGAAGCCTCGCCAAAAGAAGGAGAATGGCGATGGACTTAAACAGGCCAAGCTTGACTTTACCAAGGGTAAAAGGAAAGCCAGTGTTTCTGATGATAATGGCGATGCGGATGCGGAGCCAGTTGCACGTGCTGAACGTCCAGGGCGCCGAGCGGCCTCCAAAAAGATTGATTACTCATTCCTTATTTCCGACGATGAAGGCGATGGTGGTGCGGCTGATAAGGCATTGAGTGATGAGGAGATCGGACCAAGTGGTCCAGAGAATACCGAAGATGATTCTCCAACTAAGCAACCTAGCAAACGTCAACGCGACGATGACAGCAGTGGAGGGCCTAAAAAGAAGGGATCTCAGCCAAAAAAGAGGAGGGCCATCGTCGAAAGCGACAGCGATGATGATGTCGTTGATCTTGATGATGATGATGATGATAGCGATTATTAGAATGGGCCACTATATATGGTTAACCCATTATATGCAGAAGGACAAGTATTTAGAGAAAAAAAAGGGAGCGAAAAGTTAATTCAAAAGTAGTCCTAAATTCATACGATTATCACTATTCAACCATATACATCTATAACAAGGATAACCAATTTGAGGAATCACGTTTTTTTAGTGTTCTCATATTTTTTGTGGTTCAATTATTATTCTATTTAGTTTCTATGTTCAATTTATTTTTGCTTAACAAAAGTTTCAGTTTTTAATTTCTTTTTTGTTTTTACGTTTTACTTCAATAACGAAAAATCGATTAGTAAAAAATACTTATATATATATATATACTTCGCTACATTCTTTTACTTTGTAGCTGATCTCTGATCCAGTTCTCAGAGCCAGCAAGATGATCCACCAACAACTACATCAACTATTTAATGTTTTTAATTGTTTCATAAACATAGATTGTAATTTTCATAAATAAAAATCTTTTCATGTAAATAAATCTTCTTACACGCCAAACTATTTCTCTTTTAATGCTCGATTTATTATAAATTATAAAACAGAGCCTCGTTTATCCGGGCTACTTTTAACCAGGGCTCCGCATTATCCGGAGACCTAGACTTGCCTAAAATACCTAAAAATTTTAGATCCTTTAGTTCGTTGATTCAAGGTATCCCGTCTCCACATTACATCGAATGAACGAGGCTCTACTGCAAATGATTGAATTATTACTTACAGTTGCTTAAAAGTCGTTGAATAAGTACATGAAAGGAGATGGATAACGATATCAAATAAGGGGGATGATAGAGAACTTTCGATGAATAAAGATAGGTTAATTTTAGGTTCATATTTATTTAGTTTTCAACACCTAATAATCCGGTCCTGTACTAGATGTTATCATAATCTCCACATCTAAACAAAAGTAAAGGATCCGGTATGTAGTATGCAATAGAACAGAATACAGTGGTCCAAAAATAATTCTTACTATGGTTCAATTAAATACATTTCATTCGTATATGATAACATTATGTATATTTTCTATCCTCCATTAAATATATATTTTCTATCCTCCATTAAATATATATTTTCTATCCTCCATTAAATATATATTTTCTATCCTCCATTAAATATATATTTTCTATCCTCCATTAAATATATATTTTCTATCCTCCATTAAATATATATTTTCTATCCTTCAGTAAGTAAATATCTTTTATCCTTCATTATTTGCAAAAAATAATTCCGGATAAAACCTGTCTACTTTACTTCTTTCTATTCTATGTTTTTTTGTTCAAATACATATATGAATGGAAATTAAAAGCTGTCTACTTTACTTCTTTCTATTCTATGTTTTTTTGTTCAAATACATATATGAATGAAAATTAAAAGAGAACAATTATTGAAATACTTCATATTCATATTCTCATTTAATCTTCAATTCATAATTCATTCAATATTATTACAAATGCTATACATACATACGCCCAGTAAGCAACTTTAAGAACTTTTAATAATTGTTAATAACATTGCAGTACGACTTCTTTATTTTTCTTTGTTACATAAAATACACGGGTCCTCATTCTCAAAATATTAAAATTTTAAAAGCTTCTGTCTGTATTATAAATATGAAATATCTTTCATTTCCATCCATACATACCCAAGACCCATTCAAATAGACGAAATTATGTATACAGATAATGGAATGTTAAATAATGGATTATTTATTTAAATTAATCAGTTTAAATTGGTTGTTAGTTCCCTTTTACAAGTGTAATGGAGCAAGTGGAGACGTTTGACACAAAGAAATTGTTTGTGGAACAATTTCGCATCCTAATTATCCATCTGTTCCAAAAATACCTTTAACGTATTCTTGATATTATCATTAGCAAAATCTGGTTTAACAATTGCTTCACGTAAGGCATATCGACAGCTATTCATATCATAGTCTGATTTAAAGAATTCCTCGCTTCGTAACAGTCCCAATTGTTTTAGGATATAGTTAAGGACTCGACTCTCCTGGTTCGTTTTCAGGGCATAGTCAAAAGTAGCCTTATATAAAGAGACGGCCAAATCTAATGCCGGCTTAGAGGATTTCGATAAGTTAGAGCATTTTAAAGCGGTAAAGACCAAAAGCAGTAAATGGTTGTCTTCGGTGAATTGCTAAAAAGGATGAAGAGACGAGGATTCAGATTGATTTGAAGAAATCGATAATATTAACTCACATTGATGATATCTTCAAGAGCTTGAAGTTTATTTTCCGCCTCCAGAGAATTAAATTGTTGCAAAGAGCAGGGTTTTTGACTAAGGCAAAATTCCTCGGGACTGCAGGTCACATTCTTTGTGATGGCAAGCGTTTCGTCCTTTGAATTTTCAGACTCGTTGAGAAACTGTAAAATTGAGAAAGAATAAATTAATTGATTGAAACTGCAAATTTTAACAAATATTTAACGAACCTTGGTGTTATATGGATTGGTAGTCACATAGGCAGTTTCATCAGCCACATCATCTTCGTCAGCTTCCTCAGTTGTATCATTGGCGTGCTCGTGCTCATCATATTCATCTTCGTCTTCGTCCACCTCGCTGTCGTCCTCATCGTTGTCATCGCTCTCCGTCTCCTCTTCTTGATCATCTGGTTCATCTTCTTGCTCTTCGTCTTCGGAGTTATCTTCCTCAAAAGGATGTAAAACTGTTGGGTTACTACCAAGAGCCCATTGCTCAGTTATCTGAGCACAACCATTGCGGCCAAAGCAATTTCCATCCAAGTTCAAATACCGCAACTTGGGTTTGTTTTTCATAACTGTCGCAAGAACTAAACCGCCATCGGAATTGATGTCATTATAGCCCAGATCAACCACCTCCAAATTTGTACAACTATTCTCCAGGGCTTCGGCAAAGTGATAGGCACCATCCGTCTTCATAAGGCAGTCTCCGAAATTGATTTCCTTTAGCCTGAAAAAATTTAAAATAATGAAACTGTTATAACTGCTATGCGTAAATTCTCCGGCTTGATCACTCACAGTGGCGTATGTTCAAATACTTGAGATATTTTGGATGCTCCTTTCACCGTCAACGTATTATCATTCATGTTAAGCACTTTCAAATGAATATTATTTTTGAAGCTGTCAGCAAGAAAAGAAGCACCTTCATGATAAATTGAGTTCTGCATTAAAACAATTTCTTCAAGTGTTTTTAATGTTTTGAAAGCTTTGGCTAATGATCGGGCGCCAGCATTTTCCAGGCGATTGCGACCTGCCACAAAGACACGTAACTGTAACGGTGTTCCTGCTTTTTTTGCATTGGCATGAAGGTCCAGGAGGGCAGACGATAACATTTTTCCACCCTGAGGACCAAGTCCACAATTGTGCAAATGTAGCTCTTGCAGGGAGTAGCATACAGCAGAGCGCAAAAATGTTTCCAGTCCCGTCATCCCATTCGGACCCAGAGCATTGTCGCTGAGATCGAGCACAGTTAGCTTGGCGTCAGCTTCTATAAGGCCTGCGCCCAAATGATTCAGTGCCAATGGAATTTCGGATTTCAAGCGACGTGTGAACAGATTCTTCCACAGGGCCTTTCGAAATTCGGGATGAAGCTTCAGACCCCCACCGATTGCCTCAGCGGCTTCCACGCCGAGTGTGTTACCATCAAGTTGGAGATAATGAACAATTTTTTGATTTTTTAAAGCATCTACGACATCCTTGACTGTATATATTTGGTAAAACAAAATCAGTTTGGAATTCAAATGTGTTAAGCGTCATTTATCTTACCCTGCTCGGCTGTGTCCCAGGTAAGTGCTTTGTCCTGAAAGGAAATACCTTGCTCTTCTTCGAGCTGAGCTGCCATTTGCAAAAAATTAAAGTTTGACATGTTTAAGAATATATTTAAATTTAAATAATAAATGGTAGATCGTCCTTCGAACACTGTACTTTTCCAATTGCAGCCGGCTTGCGAATTTAACCTCGCAAAAAACAGGCGCTAGAACTCGGCATTTATTGGTATTTTAAAATGCCGACAGTCACACTTAAAAACGATAAATTTTGGTTAAAATATTAAAAGCAATCACTTATTAAATTTAATTATACATACATTGTACATCCCTAAAGTGAGGACAAAGCTATTTAAATAAGATGAAAAGTGCGAGCACGCATTATTTATATTCGCTTCAAACAAATAAATCTGAAATTGACATACATATTTCTCACAGCCTTTGGATTTGTCACAGTGACAGTTATGGTCATCACCAGTATTGTTATCTACGTGTGTGACCAGATTTTTGTTTTCAATGTCAATTTCGTGTTTGGGTTATTAAACGGTACTAATTAGCAGTACAATTGCGACACGTTTAAGTTACAACATTCGGCGATATCTTGTTAAAGGTAAAATTCTATATTACTCGACCGTTTCAGTTTGAAAAAGTTTTTGAAATTTTACCCTCAGATACTATAGATAGCAGAAGAAACAATCGATAGTCGACAAAACTACCAACTATCGATAGTGCTATCTATTATTTTGACAACACTATGTCCTTATGTGTCTGTAAAATAAATACATGACGCCAAGGAAAGGCACTTCTTTGAGATGGCGCGTAGTAAAGTTTGGAAATATTATGACAAGCTCGACAATAATACGGCCCAATGTCAACTCTGTGAACGGATTATCAAAACCTGCGGCAACACATCCAATTTGATGAAACACATAAAGACGCATCCACAAATGTAAACTGCAAATGTTTTTGTTAACTTTGGTGTTTCAGCTCTCACTCGTTTGATTCCTTTGCAGCAATGTTAATAACGATGATACAGAAGTGGTCCGAGGCATGTTCAAGCGACATGGAGACGACTTTAGACGGAGAATGCGAAAGATACCCCAAATCAAGGAGGAATATCATCACATAAAGTCCAAACAAGGACAGAAACCTGAAACAGGGACGGATTTTACTATGAAAAACGAAGTTGAGACCGTCTACGAACTTGAAGCAGTGGAAACAGTAGAGAATGTGACCTATGGTTGGGCCGATACGATCGATTCTCCATCTCAATCTCCTGCTGAAACTGTGAGTGCCGAGGATATTATAGAGTTCGAACCCAAACATGAGAACGGTTCCGACTTATATCAACTGCATGAGCAAGACGATCTGCCCCAGACTGATGACGAGCATATACCTTTGGGTGAAGAGGATCAAGCCATGGTGACCGTCTACCAGTCGCCTGCTCCCGCACATCCAGCACTTCTTGGCAACCAGTCTTTACTTAGTCACCTGGCATATTTTGTCTGTCGCGACCGACATCCAGTGGACGTAATTCTAGGAGAAGGACTTAAGCATTTAATGCACACTTCATCACCCATGGGGTTACAACAATGGCCCACTGTGGTTCAGTTATCTGCCCATATTGAGCATCAGACGCAATTGCAAGTCTCCAGATTGCGGCGAAAGTTAGCGGGGATCTCAACACTCTCTCTCAGTTGTGCAGTTCATGATAATATCTATTTGGAACTGGCGGTCCACTATCATGAAAACAGAAAACGACAAACACGCTGTTTGTCAGTACAAATTCTGCCTGAAAATTTTAATGTTAGTCAAATTGTACAACATTTGGAGTCCACATGCCACCGTTTTGATATCCATAAATCCACAATTGCTTGCCTGGTGGCTGAAAACAATCCCTTGCTGGTAGAAGCGATAGAAACATTTTTAGGCGAGCGCCGGCATGTACCCTGCTTTGGTCATCTAACGAGGACACTCATGTTAGATATTATACAACGTCCAGAAATTCATGATCTTGTGGATAAGATTCGTTTAAAGGTGAAGAGGAATAAGCCGTTCTTATCGCATTGTCCACTCTCGGCCTACAATATGATGGAGCAATGTGTCCGAACAGAAGATAATTCTCTTAGTCCTGCGGAAAAAGATTTGGCCCAACAACTAGTAAATATTATGAAGCCAATAGCCAGTTCCATGCGAGATTTGGATAGAAACTGTCCAGATACCGATCACCTTGCCAGTCAGACTATACCTATGATCTATACTTTGATCCAGGAGCTTAAAAGGACTAGCAGTACGGAACTCAAAATAGCCTACGATTTACGTATGTTTATTGTCCAACAGTTAGAAGTTTGCTTCGGGAATTTGGAAAAAAACGAGCATATTGCTTTGTGTACTTTGTTGGATCCCCGTTTTCGAAATATACCATTCCAGAGTGGATCATTGGTAGCTAATTATATGACTCATCTCTATGGTCTGAGACAAGGGGATTTGGAAGAAAATGATAATTTTGTGATTGATTCAGAGGAGGAATCTAC
Source organism: Drosophila emarginata (assembly GCA_037075365.1). Taxonomy (NCBI): domain Eukaryota; kingdom Metazoa; phylum Arthropoda; class Insecta; order Diptera; family Drosophilidae; genus Drosophila; species Drosophila emarginata. The sequence goes on from JBAMCD010000012.1 coordinate 2,018,658, forward strand.
AGAGGATTACAATATATGGACGGCCTACAGATCCCATTGCAAAGAGAAACAAAAGCGAAGTAGCTCCTCTCAACATGATGAAGATGATGAGATAGCCAGTTATTTTTATAACCAATTAAGTGACGTGCAAACGAACCCTATGCTCCTCTGGAAAGATATTGCTCAAACGCATCCCTTTCTGAATAGGCTGGCGAAGCGGTATCTGCATATACCCGCAGCTGTTCCATCAACAAAACGACATCTAATTTTCACGGCTGAAAAAGAAAGTGCAAAACGAAGTAACTACCAAATCCTTGGCGAAAATGTGGAAAACATTTTGTTTATGGCAGATGTACCGTTTAAGGATTGGTTGTAGTATTCATTTTTATATTAATTAATTAATTTAAATGACTGCAATTATAATAGTTATATTTTTAATATATTCGTTTATTGAAAACTTAACTGACTTTTCAAGTTTTTAGTTTATCAAACATAATATGACCAGTTTTACAAGCACTGACCAAAAATATATGAATAGTATTGTATAGTAACTATTCTATAAATCGACTTCTCCAAAAAAGTATATATAGATGCTATAAAGTATTAGTCGCTATTTTAAATTTATAGCATCATTTTTGAGCTTATCGATTTAGGTATAAATAATCGATAGAGGTCGAAATTCAGTGTTGCCAGAAACAAAGGAAACATACGCTCTGGCAACACTTCTGATGACGTTTTTTCACATTGTATTTTATTTTTCTGAACTCAAAAAAGTGAAAGATTTGCAATATGCAAACCCGTAGGACAAACAAATAACACGCCGACGACAACCGCCGAGAGTTGACATCGATGCTTAAGAGCAGCATAGAGAGAAAAGAAAGTTGCAGTTGTTGGCCCAAATCCGTGGTCAATTTTTCCAAAGTTTCAATTGAGACGACCTTGGGAGTAGCAGTTGACCACCACACACTATGCAAAATTATTCCACGAAAACTAAGGAAATGTTTATTGTGCGTGCTCTAGAGAAAATCCTTGCCGACAAGGACATTCGGCGTTCCCACCACTCGCAGCTGAAAAAGTCCTGCGATTCGGCTTTGGAACAAATCAAGGCGGAGCTCATATCAGCTGGCCAAATAGCCGAGGGTAATGAGCTACCTTGTGCAGCACTTCCGCTGCCCAAAAACGACGCTGGTAGCATTATCAATGCTGAAACTTATTTCCTGCCCTTCGAATTGGCCTGTAAGAGCCGTTCACCAAGGATTGTGGTCACAGCGCTGGATTGCCTGCAAAAGTTGATTGCCTATGGCCATTTGACGGGGTCCATACAAGACTCGTCAAATCCCGGCCATTTGCTAATAGATCGCATTGTCATAACCATATACGGTTGCTTCAATGGTCCCCAAACCGACGAAGGTGTCCAGTTGCAGATTATCAAGGCTCTGCTGACTGTGGTCACCTCTCAGCATGTAGAGATTCATGAATTCACCCTTCTACAAGCTGTGCGCACTTGTTATGATATCTACTTGTCCAGCAAGAATCTTGTTAATCAAACGACAGCCAGGGCCACCCTCACCCAAATGTTGAATGTGATCTTTGCCCGTATGGAGAATCAAGTGTATGAAGTTCTATCAGCCCCAACGCCAGCGACAGCTTCATTGAACGGCAGTATTCATTCTGCAGAGGAATCTAACGGCGAGGATCCATCCAAGGAAACACAAGCGGCGGATAGTGACGAGGTCATAGCCTCAGAGTTGCTGGCTGAGATTATAACAGGTGTGATCTTTGTGCATAATGGAATCTTTCAATAGTAACAAATTCTTCGTATCTTTTATAAGATAGTCGATTTTATTGGATTTCATTGTTTGTGTAGCTATTAGATTGATTTACTATATATAATCTTGTCACGTAATTTGTATACCTTTTTAGGAAGGGCATATTCAATTTGTTCAGAGGTTTGCAACACATAGGTCAATGCATCTCCGACTTTATAAAGTATATATATTCTTGATCAGCAATACGAACTTAGTTCATATAGACATAGCTACTGAGTTTTAAACCTATATTAATAATATTCTTCACACACTGTTATGTGTTATGTAGCTTCCATTGGAACGATCAGTCGAGAATAAAGGTTTAGATTACCTTGCTGCTATTCACAAAATTATTAACAAAAGTATTAACTGAGAAGTTTGAAATATATTGGAATTTAATGAAATCAAAAGTATATCCATTCTGTGTCAACCTATTGTCTGATAAATTTCAAACGAAATCTTCTTTGCTGAAATGAAAATAGAAATTAAAAACTGGTCAATTTAATTTCCAGCAATAGTTCAAATTCATGGGAATTAGTCATAAAAATATAAATAATTGTTATTTAAGGGAGTTCCAATTTTAATCAATTTAGGGCAGGGTTTTTTTTACAGATATATCAGATATCTGAAAAGAAAAATACCAATTTCTGTTTTTTTTTTATGACATTCTAATATTACAACTCATTTCATTTATTTTAGCTGCTTTCAATGAGGCCATGAAGGATAACCAGGAAAATGGCGTACCCGATGTGGATGCTACTTCCCTTACACTACCTGCCGTCAATGGTAATGATTCATCTTCGCATTCCGATCACGACAGTGTGGAGCTACATAGTGAGAGCGATGCTGTCGTTACAGCCAAATTCACCCACATATTACAAAAGGATGCATTTCTGGTATTTCGTGCACTTTGCAAATTGTCAATGAAACCTTTGCCAGAAGGCCATCCGGATCCCAAATCACATGAATTGCGCTCTAAGGTTTTATCGCTACATTTACTCTTGCTGATTTTACAAAATGCTGGACCGGTTTTTCGATCAAACGAGATGTTTATCATGGCCATTAAGCAGTATCTTTGCGTGGCTTTATCCAATAATGGTGTGAGTTTAGTTCCCGAAGTCTTCGAGTTATCCCTTTCGATATTTGTAGCTTTACTATCGAATTTTAAAGTTCATTTAAAGCGACAAATTGAGGTATTCTTCAAGGAGATATTCCTGAATATTTTGGAAGCCAATTCGAGTAGTTTCGAGCACAAGTGGATGGTCATTCAGGCTTTGACCAGAATTTGTGCCGATGCCCAGTCTGTGGTGGATATTTATGTGAATTACGATTGTGATTTTTCGGCGGCTAATCTATTTGAGAGACTGGTGAATGACTTGTCGAAAATAGCACAGGGTAGACATGCCCTAGAACTGGGTGCCAATCCCATTCAGGAGAAATCTATGAGAATAAGAGGTCTTGAGTGCCTGGTGTCCATATTGAAGTGTATGGTTGAATGGAGTAAAGATTTATATGTCAATCCCAATATGCCGGCACCAGTGCAAGTGTTGTCGCCTACAGATGATCAAGTAGACACTATTCCAAGTATGACCACACATAGTGGATCCAGTCATAGCCTGAATTCCTATCAGGAACAATTGCAAGATCTTCCAGAAGCATTAGAGGAGCGCAAAATGCGTAAAGAGGTAATGGAAACGGGCATTGTGCTATTCAATAAGAAACCCCAAAAAGGTGTACAATTCCTGCAGGAGAAACAACTGCTGGGTGGAACACCCCAGGATATTTCCAAATGGTTGCACGAAGACGAGCGTCTAGATAAGACAGTGATTGGTAATTATTTGGGTGAAAACGATGATCATTCCAAGGAGGTAATGTGTGCCTACATCGATGCCTTCAATTTCCGTCAATTGGAAGTAGTCGCTGCCTTGCGGATACTCCTGGAAGAGTTTCGTCTGCCGGGTGAGGCTCAAAAGATCGATCGTTTAATGGAGAAATTTGCAAGTCGTTATTGTGAATGCAATCCACAGAATCCACTCTTCCAGAGTGCCGATACCGTATATGTGCTGGCCTTCAGCATCATCATGTTGACCACGGATCTGCATTCGCCCCAGGTCAAGCATAAGATGACCAAAGAGCAATATATTAAAATGAATCGCGGCATAAGCGATAGCAAATCTGATTTGCCTGAGGAGTATCTCTCATCCATATACGACGAAATTGCCGAGCATGAGATTAAAATGAAGAATAATTCGGCTGTGCTGGTGGCTAAGCCAACTGGCAAGCAACCCTTTATCACGGAAAAGAAACGAAAATTGCTATGGAACATGGAAATGGAGGCCATATCATCAACAGCAACAAATCTAATGCAATCTGTATCGCATGTCAAATCACCATTCACGTCGGCAAAACATTTGGAGCATGTGCGTCCCATGTTTAAAATGGCCTGGACTCCATTTTTGGCTGCCTTCTCGGTGGGTTTGCAGGATTGCGATGATCCGGAGATAGCCACCTTGTGTCTGGATGGCATTCGCTGTGCAATTCGGATAGCGTGCATCTTTCATATGTCACTTGAACGAGATGCCTATGTTCAGGCCTTGGCCAGATTTACCCTACTCAATGCCAATTCCCCTATCAACGAGATGAAGGCAAAGAATATTGACACAATCAAAACTCTGATAATGGTGGCCCATACAGATGGCAATTACCTGGGTCCCAGTTGGTTGGATATTGTCAAATGTATAAGTCAATTGGAACTGGCTCAATTAATTGGCACGGGAGTGCGTCCTCAGTTCTTATCGGGGGCTCAGACCACATTAAAGGATTCACTGAATCCAAGCGTTAAAGAGCATATTGGTGAGACAAGTAGTCAGAGTGTTGTTGTGGCAGTGGATCGCATCTTTACGGGCTCCATGCGTTTGGATGGTGATGCTATCGTAGATTTCGTTAAAGCCTTGTGTCAGGTGTCTGTGGATGAACTGCAGCAACCGCACCCACGGATGTTCTCCCTGCAAAAAATTGTGGAAATTAGTTACTATAATATGGAACGTATACGTCTTCAATGGTCTCGCATTTGGCAAGTGCTCGGCGAGCATTTCAATGCTGTCGGCTGTAATAGCAACGAGGAGATCTCATTCTTTGCTTTGGATTCACTTCGTCAGCTGTCCATGAAGTTTATGGAGAAGGGTGAATTTAGTAATTTCCGCTTTCAAAAGGATTTCCTGAGGCCTTTCGAGCACATTATGAAAAAGAATGCATCGCCCGCGATAAGGGACATGGTGGTTCGTTGTATTGCCCAAATGGTCAACTCGCAGGCTCATAACATACGCTCTGGTTGGAAAAATATATTCAGTATTTTCCATTTGGCCGCTGGAGACCATGAAGAACCAATTGTAGAGTTGGCTTTCCAGACAACCGGAAAGATAATCGGAGACCTTTATCAGCGTCAATTTGCGATTATGGTTGACTCCTTCCAAGATGCGGTCAAGTGCCTTTCAGAATTTGCTACTGCCCGCTTCCCGGATACTAGCATGGAAGCCATACGCTTGGTTCGGACTTGTGCCCAGTGTGTAAATGAGGCACCTCATCTGTTTGCCGAACATGCTGGTATGGAGAATGATGCCTCAGTGGCGGAAGAGGATCGTGTTTGGGTGCGTGGCTGGTTTCCCATGCTCTTCTCCCTCTCCTGTGTGGTAAATCGCTGTAAACTGGATGTTCGTACCCGGGCATTGACCGTACTCTTTGAGATTGTAAAGACCTATGGTGATAGTTTTAAGCCCAACTGGTGGAAGGATCTATTCAATGTCATCTTTCGTATCTTTGACAATATGAAGTTGCCCGAGCATGTCACCGAAAAGTCCGAATGGATGACCACAACGTGTAATCACGCCTTGTATGCGATCATCGATGTATTTACCCAGTATTTTGATGTTCTGGGTCATCTGTTGCTCGAGGAATTGTTTGCTCAACTTCTTTGGTGTGTACAGCAAAATAATGAACAACTGGCCCGTTCGGGTACAAATTGCTTGGAAAATCTGGTCATATCCAATGGCTTCAAGTTCAATGAGGTTACTTGGGATAAGACATGCCAATGCATTTTGGATATCTTCAATACAACTCTACCCCAAGATTTGTTGACTTGGCGGCCCAAGGCCGCTGTACATTCCAATGGTCAAACACCGCAGGAACACAATCATTTCGAGGCTTTGCATATACGATGCGTGGTTCAATTGGAACTTATACAGACCATGGATAATATTGTTTTCTTTCCGGCCACATCGCGAAAGGAAGATGCCGAAACTTTGGCACAAGCAACTGCCGATCTAAATGGCAGTCGAGGTGGCTCTCAGTCTCAACTCCTGGACTGTCAGCGAGAGGAACAAGGAATGTATGGATATTTGCGTACTCGCCAGTTATTAACTCTGGCCGATTGTCTAATGCAATCGCATCGGTTTTCCAAGCGCTTCAATGGGGATCACGATCAGAGAAGTTTGCTATGGCGTGCTGGTTTCAAGGGTTCCGTCAAACCGAATTTGCTTAAACAGGAGACCGCTTCCTTGGCTTGTGTCCTGCGCATCTTCTTCAAAATGTATGGCGATGAGAATCGACGCAGCGACTGGTCCGGCATTGAACAGGAATTGGTGCAAGTTTGCCAAGAGGCATTGGCCTACTACCTAAGTCTCCAGAGTGAGGCGCATCGTGATGCTTGGACATCTATATTGTTACTTATACTTACGCGGCTGCTAAAAATGTCTGATGCGAGGGTAAGCATTTAGAATTTTCCCTTGGAGTTGGATATGAGTCTAATTATATAATCTTTATTTTATTCCTTTTTACAGTTTGCCACCCATGTGTCCAACTATTATGGACTGCTGTGCGATATGATGTGCTTCGACCTCAAGCCCGAATTGAGAAGTGTCCTTAGGCGTGTCTTCATGCGCATCGGTCCAGTATTCAATATAATGAATATGAAATAGTCAAAGAAGAGCCTCCTTTATCGTCTAGTTAATTGTTAATAGGTCTATTTCCATTCCTAGGACCCATCTCCTTACCCCATGTTCTTTTCATTCGGTTCTTCTCGGCTTTGTTGTTATGTTGGCCTTTGATACATACATATTTATATATATGAATATATATATATATCTATATATATATTATACAATATATTTTTATTATATTTATATACATACTTATACATATGGAAAATGTAATGTTTAATAGGTTTAACAGGCAAATAAAACATAAATGCTGTTGTTTTTTGTATGTATGTATGCTACATAAGGCTTTAAATATATGTGCGTGTGTTAATTAGTAGGTATATATAGTTTACCCTTGGTTAATGATTATTGTTTGATTTCTGTTCTGTGGTTACCACTCTCAAAATATTCAATTATAAATAAATTATTAACATATGTAGCGTAAATAAAAATAATAAAAACAAAAGCAAATACCATTTTATGTAGCCTGTATATTGCTAGATCTAATTTAAAAAAAATATATACATATACATATTACAAATATACAAATATCTATTACAAAGAAAATAACAAATCAATCACTTAAATAATTTAACGGATATGGAATGTTGTCAATATAAGAATTATTTATATTAAAAATTTCGTGGAACTAATCGGTTTGAATTTGCAAAGGTGTAGACTTCTTTTTTAGTTTATTTACGCATCAGTTTATAATTCCATTAACTGCAATTTGTTTTTATGACATATAAAAAAATCGTCCGATTCTTTAAGGCATACATATGTATAGCCCTGTGTGTCTCTGCCGTGTTGGGTGTGTGTGGGAGCTATAATCATTAAATTCTTTGACTTATCTGGTATGCAGTCAAATTAAGTTTGTCTCATCTTTTATTACTGGGAAAGTGTAAATGCAAAGGCACACAAATATTTAAATAAATAAAAAAAAAACGATTATTACAAAAAGGCGCACAGGTGGATACATTCGCCCAAGTTCCGATAATATTCAGTGATATTTACGACGAATTGTTGATAAATATAAGAAAGCTGAAAATATAGCGTTACCTCTTGTAGTCTTTAATGAGATGCGGGATATATAATTTTCCGATATTAGATTAAAAAACAACAGATTTTGGAAATTTGTATAAAAATGCATTACATTTTTTAAATATTCGATGAACAGAATTTTGTAAATTATAATATTATATCTTCATTATAAAATCGGGAATACATTTATTTGAATATCTAATTTCTTATGTGATCTATGAATTATACCTTTAATATTTGGAATTTTGTCTAGTCTTCACATATAACCAGTTCGATTTTACTCTTGATATGCTTTAAATATATTCGGGATATAGGATACTATATAGTATGTCTTCTCATAAAATTCACATTTAGATCTGGCAATAATATATTTATACAAAATATTTTTCCTTCTATTATACGTACAATTTTATATCAATTTTCATATACCCTTAACCTTTGATGTAAGTATATAGGGTATATACCTAGACAATAACAAAATATGAATTTTTATTGTTTTATAAATACATGTACATACGTTTATGTTTATGTATATTCTTTATGGATAAATGATCCTACACGCGCAGATGTGAAGATCTTTCATTCATAGCGCCACCCCAAAAGAAATTGTTTCTTCAATATTCGGTATCGCGTTTTTTTTAATTTAATTGCCGGGCCACTTAAAAAATCAAATCGCGCGTTTCGTTCTTTATTTTTTTTTCATTTTTATGCAGAACAAATATGAACGAAAAGACGAAAAAAATTTCAACAGATAAAAACATCAAATGGCTAGGATTTGATTTTTGTATATGTATGTGTGCATATTTCTTAATTTTTTTTTTTCTTTTCAACCGTATCTCGGCATCTGGCCCGATCTTTGGGGCATTGGATTTATAGCATTTTTATTGTACTCAGGTTGTGTGCGACGAATTTATTTATATAAACGAATTGCTTCTCTTTTTCGCCATTTTCTTAAGGAGATACAAATGGTTTGTCAGCAATATTTTATTAAATTTTATACAGAGTCTTTTCAGTTCGGTTTGATTTTCAAATGATTTCTTGATTAAAAAATTTGCACCGGACGAAGAGACACAACGATTTCGATTCCATACCATTCTCAAATCTTGGACATAAAATAAAAATGTATTTTTAAAATCAAATTAAAATTGTTTTGATTTTCTGGTTACTTTCTGCAAAATGTTAGCTTTTTTATGGCCTTGGAGCAGCGTACATTTTGCTGCTAAACTAATTTAAAAATATTCCTCTCGCTTTTAGGTTAGTCATAATTCACATGATATGGAGTGATATATTATAGTATATGTTTGTTCTCCAAACAAATCGATTAACACGCACAACCAAAATATATATACCCAAACAAGAAAATAAATGAAGTTTTTGTGTTTTAAAAAATAAAGCAAAAATAATACCTACGTCAAAATTACTCAAAATTCTAACCAAGATGCTAATCAATCCTGTGAATATGTCAATTGCTATATGGAAACTTAATCACGCTCTCGCTTTATGGTGCGATTTGTGAAATATCGAGCTCTAGAGATTATCAGATATCAAATTGAAAAGTGCAAATTACACTAATTGAGGGCAAACGATTTTTGTTAATGGTCAGGAGAGATTATATAGACAGAGAGAGTAGATACTCATAATATATTATTATATGTATCGCAACAATTTTTTAACAAATATTTATAATGCAAACATATATGTATACATATAAATAAGGTATATTTATTTTTGAATAGCCTTACAAGCTAAAATAATTTCTTAAAGTTCGTTTATTCTATATTAGTCCCTTATTTTATACGCTGCACAGGACAAGAATAATATAGTCCACTAGATCACGTGATCAATATATAGCAAAAATTTGATTACACAGCTTAACTGATGAAAAATGTGAAGAAAAAGAGAAAAATGATATATAGCATAAAGAACCTTTAGAGCAGACGAACTTATCCTCTTTCTTACATTTTAATCTTATTTATACAGCCTTTTAATAAAGTTCAAGTTACTTTGGCTCCAAACTTTATAGGTTAGTTATAAAAGTGAAAAACACAAAATATATAAACGAAAATCCTCAGCCACGCGTGGTTGGAGCCAAAAAAAAAACATAAAAATATTAAGAGAATTGTAAACAAAATTAGCTGTGTAGTAGTTGCTGCAAAATAAACACAAACAGAAGCATGAAGATGCTGTATATCGCAGATCTCAAAACTCTCAGATAAGACCATCACAGCAACGGAAAATAAAGAAGAAAAACAAAAAAAGAATGATTAGTTAACAAAAGTCTGAAAATTTGTCGTCTGTTGCGCTATTTATTTATGTATATTGTTGTGTGGCACTGGGAAAGTTCGGATGAACAAAACATTTAAGTTTACCCTTGGAGCAGTTAGTTGAACTGAATGCGACACGTTGAGTCATCATGATGAAACGGTAAAGGAATTAGATAAGGCTTATATCACTACGAAATTAACGCAAAATAACTATTCTATATGTATAAATGAAATGTGCATGTATTTGCATAGAAATTTAAACAAACCGGATTTTAGAAAAAAATTTAAACAATAATTTGTCATAAATGAGATTAACTTTTATGGTCGTCACCAAAATGTTTAAAAAAGAAACTATAGTTAAATTCTAAGTAAGGAATTGGTGGTCAAGATGTTAATGGCAAGTCCGAAAGAAGGAATTAATTGTATATAGACAAATCAAAGGCAGCACTTAAAATTTGAAAGAGTTCATTAATTTAAAATTATAATTGGATTCTAGGCATTTTAGTCATCTCTTAACTAAGAGTTATATTGTGAATACAATGTGGCTAATAAATGATTAATATTATAATATAATATAATAATATTGTTTTTGAATATTTTCCAATTATATTTGAACGATATGGTCCGCTCCTGATCATATTTAATTAATTCCTAAGGCTCTAGTCCACTCCAAAATGAATGATCAAGCTTGGTTGGCTTAGCTTAGTCTTAATTTAAAACATTAAAATATTAAATCCTTATAGAAAAAAACAATTAAATTGAACAATCAATATGAATTTAGTTCACATTTGTTTATAAATAAATAGATTCAATAAATTTTCAATTTAAGTTTTCATTATGTGAAACTGATTTCTTTAATGTACACAATCACAATATTACTTGTCCAGTCACAAGTGTGTTCGTTTCTGTTAATTTTCATTAATTACAATTTGCTTAACCTTGAAGTCAAGCCTGTCAACGTATAATTCAAAAACAACAAAAAATTTATATAGATACATTTCCATTTCCATTTTGCAAATTAAAACAACAAAAAACGAGAGGGCTCAGCTATATTCGCCCGTGCCGAATAGGATATACCCTTGTAATTTTTTTATTTTGACTTTTTAGTCTTAAAGGCTCAATTATTCGTACTGTTATGTATTCTCGTTATCCTTATCAATTGCAACGCCATAAATGAAGTCTTGTTACTATTCAGTTAAAGTTTTTGAATCGTTCATTTTATGATCACGCCACTTTTTAATAAACAAAAGAGAATTATTTGATATACAAATATTAAATCACCGTTTAGATCCAATTATTTATTTGATGATATCAGTTCAATTGTTCAAGAACCCATAAGCGTTTGATAAGACTTTTATGCAAGGGTATAATAATAAACATTGTGCAATTTTCACAAATGGCGGAAACAAAAAAAAATGTATAACTACACCTATGGGTGAAATAGAGAGGAAATGGGGGGCTGTGGGCAGGGGTCGATGTGCACCAAATCCCTGTAAAAAGTAAATAAATATTGGCCAATGGTGGTATGGTTAATTACAAAAAGATTTTGTGTATTATTAAACAAAAAGTGCAATGCAAACACTTAAAGATTTCACATGCGCAAAATTAATTAATTAAGTATACGCAGTGAAGTACGTTGTAGGTAACAGAATTGAATCCCATAAGTCTCTATTTGCTTTGTCTTTTATATAACCATATTAGTATTATGAAACTATCACATTCAATCTATTCCATTGTCTACAAAAAAACAGAAGCAGCAACAACAACAACAAATGAGACAAAATTGAAATTAGCGACAAATTTACGCTTAACTCGCTCAAATGTTTCTCGTGCTTGGCTGTGCTGCCAGCATTTGATGAAAATTAAAGAACCCTATATGACATGTTTCGAACCGACGCTTCGGACCATCGCGTGTATGTACGTTGCTTCCCCCAAAGCGTCATCAATTTGACAATTGAGAGAAAACTCTCCAGCCGTTCCCGATTTCGCTCCAAACGGTTGCGATTAACTTTGTAGCCATTTTCACCCCAACCCCTGATCGAACCTGTAAACATATACATTTATGTATATATATATATCGCTTATACAGATGTTTTTAGATGTAATTGTATTTGTGTGTCTAGCGCGAGATCGCGATCACGCTTCATGCCCCACAAAAAAAAAGAAGAAAACAACAACAGTAAAAACAATCAACTAAAGTTCAACAACAAAACCAAAATTTCTGTTAGTTGGATTGTGTGTTTTTTGACGTAGGGACACCCTATAAAATATAACGGTTAAATTTGAATTGCCCGAAATTAAAAAAAAGTCTACCAATGTTACCAGATCAATTGGGCAACAGGAGATCCGCTTATGTATTCTTCTTTTTTTGATTTTTTATATTATTTTAAAAAATTTCTACAAAAAGTTAATGTTAGATGGTCAGACGGATATTTCTATTGATAAATTATAGAATTTTGTCATTTAGCTGCCATAATTTGTCTTGCTGATCTCAAAGATTTCAGTGCCTCCACAGACCACATGTGTGGATCGACATGATGGGCGAACAAACGAACTCTTTTTTACGCAATGGATACACGGTATCCAACTTATGTCTCTAAAGCAATAGGAAATTGAAAGCAGTTATGTACAGTGTACAAAGAACATGCAAAAATAAAAAAAATAAAATATAACAAAATTCATAAAAAAAAATTGTATATAAATATTTAAAATATGTACGTTGAAAACTATTTACATATCTAGTAGAAACAACAACAGCAATTTAAATTTACAAATAATATAATAAAAATACCGTTTATTTGTAATCTGTTCAGGGTATAAATTGTCCTCTCTATTAAACTTTGGGGACAGCTCGCAAATCGATCTGGAGCAATAATGATTTTACTGAAAAATGTAGTCTCCGATTATTCCAATTAGAAAAATTTGTGAAAATTTTCATAGATCAAAGAAAGCCAGCTTTAAATTAATAAAATAAATTGATAACATATTAATAAATATTATACATTTTTTAATTGCATAAGATTTATAATGCTTTTAATAATGAAAAGAAACAAGAAATTTTACAAATACAGATCGTTGAGATTTAAAACGAATATAAAGCTTTTGCGCAGCTTACTGGTTAAAGGAACGGCTTTCGTTATTAGAGAAATAACTCGTGAATTAAATTCCACAAAAAAGCAATCAAAATTGAGAACAAACAATTATATAAGAATTAAATTATTCGATATTCCTGATCAACTGATCCCAATTTCGTGACTGTAAAAGCGAAAGTAAGAGTCATTTAATAACCCTGAATAATAAAGAGACAACCATACATACACATACAAACATACATATATCGTTGACAACTACAAATATTACGTATTCACACCACGGTCCAAACAATTACCTAAACTCAAGTATGGATACTCGCCCAAAGCTATTGAACTTAGCCACTGTCAACAGTTCTAATGACGCCTCGCACTAGTACCGCACAGCAGCGAACGCTACCGCTCTATTCCCCTTGTTTTGGTTGGGGTTAAACAGTAGTTTATTCCAATTTAGTTCCCTCTCCGCTTGACGCTCTGCTCACTTTCACGCGTTCTCTTGCTTAGCTTCTCGGGGCTTGGGGCGGCTCCTCTCTTTTACTCAGCTCGTAAGGTGCGTGCTGTTATGGAAGCGTCGCCGCCGTCTACGTCTCGCTATCGGGCCAGTCTACTTTCAGCGGACTAACCAAACAGTCGTTGTTCAGTCTCCCGCTTTATATATCTGGCAGCTTGCCTCAATTCCGATTCCTTCCCGGTCTTCTATATAAAGATATCGGTTGTGTTCAAATTCACATTCAGACGCGTGCCGCTTTCGGTCAGTGAAAGAACCAAATCCTTAATCAAGTGTAAAGAAATAAACCTTGTGTTTACAAAACTAATAAGATGAGCCATCACTGGGGTTATACCGAAGAGAATGGTAAGGCTTGTTTGTTTGTTTTCAATTCCAGTTTTAAGTTTGTTTACAAAAAAATAAAAAAAAAAACATGGAGTCTGTGTTTGAGATTTAAATTATGTCATATGTGCACGTTGCGCATGCGTGAAATCAAAAAACAAGATTTACATATTTGGAAAGTTTTCTTTGTTATTTTTGAAAACGTGCAGTTTAATGCATCGGTCAAAATCTACTGATATTTCCGATATTTCCTGAGGATGAACATTTTATTTACTGAAAAGAAAAGGAATGTTATCTTGTGAATATTTGAATTTCTTTTGTTTTGTGGCCCTATAGTTTTATCTTTAAACACAAACGTCATGTTCGACGCCAGACAAAGTCATTCTTTTAATTGAGTTATAAAATGATAAGATATTGGTTAAAGATTCAGCAAACCAGAATATTTGTTTCAAAAATTTCTGATAAAACATAGGGATGAGTGATTAATATAAATAGAATTGTAAAAACAACGTTATAAAAATCGAATTAACTCTTCAGATAGTGAGTAATTAATTATAAAGAAATTAGTCAGGCGTAAATGCTATCTAGTACTTTAAAACAAAGTTTTAATATTTAATGGTATTCCTAGATTTCGAGAACATGTCTTATTTTAATTTCACAACAAAAGTTTAATAATTATTGTATTTAAGTTTAACCAAGTTCACCAAGTTTCTTCTAGATTTTTCGATAAATCAAACAATTTATTTCGATCATTTTAATTGCGTTGTAGTTAAAAATTAAATTAATGCATCTCAATATATTTATTTGGAATGTCTTATTAAATCTACATATGTTTATTGAACTAGAAATTTTTCTTCCCATTTCACGAAATTGGAATAAATCATTCATGAATAATGAGCAAAAACGCAATATACTTCATTTGTTTATACATATGTATCTGGAAGAATAGGGTATTGTGGGGGCAATGGAAAAATGTGTGATCGATTCGGAGACAGCCAAAGCTTCGCACGAGCTGTGTCTCGTGATCAAATGAGCGGGTGCTTCCCCATAATGAATATACATAAAGTCATACATATTTGTAAGTTGAGACCGACATAAACCAGTCTCAGACCGAGTTAAACGACTTTAACAAATTTCTGTCGTCGGCAAACGACTTCGACTTTGACTTCAAGCACACACAAGTTCGAGTTCTCATTCTCTTTCGTTATTGTTCATTTGGTTATTATACGCTTGCGAAAAATGGCTATATTTATTTTTACACCATGGATGTCCAAGTATGTATGTACATATATATATAGATCAATTTATATGTCCGTTACAACACATTGTTGTAAACTAAGTACTTTCAGAGTAATTAAGATATGGCCATTAACTTGGCAGCTAATAGTTTAATATATTTCCAGAAAATATTTCTCACTTTTCTCTATATTGTAGACTATCTAAAATGACTCACATAGTGAGAGAAAATGGCTAATTAGATGATATATGTATATACATATATACTTTTAAGTAATATTTCCATTAGAAACGGCAAATTAGAAAGAGTATAGAAACTATTGTCCAGATAAAATTAGTTTGTCTATCTTTTGGTTCGTTTTTTATTATTGTTTTCGCTTTGAAGGCAGTTCGTTTACTTTAGTCAAGTGCATGTTTCTTCTCTTAAGGACACATTTTGCAGACCGGTTTCAAAGTCAATATCAGACGGACAGACACTCTGACTTATCGATCCATAAAATTTTATTATTCATTCTCTCCGTCATATATCAACGAATATTTTTGTTAAATATACATATGTACATATATATAGCAATCTATTTTGATTTGTTTAAATTTGTTTGATTGCTTTGATTGATTTGATTTTGGTAACTTTCCAATACAAGAATATGGGAAGAAGCCTTATCAGTTCTTCCTACCTCTCCAGTCTCAAGTGCTCTTACATTAAGCATAAGTACACACAATATGTGCTCTACCTATAACTACCTATACAAACACACATATACATATATACTTATAGTACATAGTATTCATATATTGACTCAAAGATTGCGCGATTATTGCAACAAAATCAACAAAAAATATTCTTATCAAACATTTTCTCAGGTTTCGCCTCACCCTTGGCCCTGTCAGAATTGTCTGAAATGATTTTTGCAGATACAGACACGCTTCTAATTCGCACCCAAACTATATAGTAATCAATTTAGATTATAACTCGCGTGTTTAATTTTTTAAAATCAATCAAATATCGGTTAAGACGAGATTCTGACATATAACATCTGTTTCCAATGTTCGCGATCAGCTGATAACTATGTACATATACATATATAAATTATTTCAAAATTATTATATGTAAATAAAATAAGCATTTCACAAATCTTACTTAATAAACAATAAATAAAAATATATGTAATAAAACAATGTATAATCCATTCAAAGAATATTTCTAACCAATGTATTATTATGTAATATAAAAGTTACATATTTAATCGAATTTCCAAATTGGTCCACCATTGATTTTTTACTTTAAATTGCTAGATCAAAATCGATCAATCAAATCAAATAACTATTTCATATATTACACTTACTGTCAATATTTATTAAAGCAACACTCAAGATAATAATTATATTATTTGTTAATGGCTTCAATATTTTGCCAACTTGATTTCACGCCTACGAAATGATCAAAGTCTCGACGTCAGAAAATTTGTTTTATATTATTTTTGGCATCATTTGGGCTCTAGATATATTTTATTAGCCAATCTAATAAAATGATTTTTTGATTTTGTTGAAAAATAAATATATGTGAATACCTACCTATGTATATACAATATACCTACCACATATTTACACATATGTATATTGTATATGAAAATCAGAGAGCGGTAGGGATACAAAAAAAATTTAATGAAATGGAAAATTTCTCTAAATATTAGAATGCTAAATAAACAATAAAAAAAAACACAAACGTGACAATTTTTTAAGATTATATTCAACAGATTTTGGTAGATGAAATTATACAACTAAATGAGTGTTAAGTTGGAAACGCATTTCATTTTGAGTTCTCACTTAGTTTTCATTTTCAGTTATTATTATCATTTTTGCTTTATGTCAATTCAATTTTTGCTATTTTAGTACATTGTTCACATGCAAACAAATAATTACAGGCATTGTGGAATGGCTTGGACGGAGGTTTTAGGTTAGTTAAAACACTTTTCTGTTCGCTTAAAAGCAGTCTTAGGGTTTCTGTTCACCCAACCCTTGGGCGGTGAATAGAAATAGACTATTAGGGTGGTCAATTGACAAATTGAGTGACTATTAGGTAAAATGCTTCCTGACACTGTCAGATATATCAGTCCAACAAAGAGACATAAAAACTTTCTTACGATCAAAAATACTGAGTTCAAACAGGCACGCAATAACCTCATGATTTCCCTCGGGCTCTGGATGATTCGTTCTCAGATATTATCATGCAAGGCTCGCTTTGAATATCATGACATCTCATAAAAATCGTAAATGCTAAGTGCTAACTTTTTTGCTTCCTTTTTTTATTTTTGTGGGTTTTTTTTTTTTTAATTTCATTGTCGTAATGAATTTTTTTTAATTGCCAAATACTTTTTTTGTTTTGAAATGTCTGTGAATCATAAGTTGCTCTTTTTGGGAAAAGTACAACGAGAAAACTAGTTTTAGATAGAGAGAGAGAGAGAGGGGAAAAACAAAATATTTGAACTATCTAACTAGAAAACATTGTAGGAGTAATTGAATTTCCATTTGTAATCATTTCCTGATTGCCGTAACAAGTTTACCGACTCCATTATCGGTTTATTCTCGACATTTCTTGATTTTATTAAAACATCATTTGTATATTTAGTGCAAAAAAACAGAAACAAAAATTAATGACCGACTGCACAATTACGATCCATTCTCGGGTTATTTGTTTCCCCATTCTGTTAATTGAAATGGAAACCCAAAGAAATAAAAAAATTAAGAAAAATCAACTGATACAAATATGTAATTGAATCAGCCAAAAAATTGCTTCTACTATTATTTTCTGCTATTCCGCAATACAATTTCACACTTAAACGAAATTCAATTAAGCATAAAATTTCTTATAATAAAACTTAGAAGATTTATTTATTTTTTTTACTGCAAACAAAAATAAAATAATCGTTAACTTTTACTAGTCCCTTACTATGCAAATATCTTCAGAATTTATAAATTATAATTTTAAATTATATAAATATATAAAAGATGACTGCAAATCGGTTTTTCGCATGACACCCTTTTTATAAGAATTTTTTGTAGAGTTGACCAATTAGGTTCTTAATTGTTTATTGAAATGTTTCGAATTTTAAATTTATTGCGACTAGAAAAAAATTCTCTGGATTAACTTAATATCTCTGACAAGTACTAACAGTTTTAAACTGTATATTAAAAAGGTTTTAGCGAATTTTAAGTATGTTTCATTGTGATCTTTTGTTTTTATTTGCACAAGTGTGTCATTTCCTTGTTTTGTTTTACTTTTCTCCATATATATGCTTTCTTCCCTTATTTACAGTCTGTTCATTTTGTTATCATAGAAGGGAAAACACAAACGTCGTCATATCAAGAAATTACAATAAAACAAAATACAAAAAAAAAGTTCAACACAAACTTGGCATTAAATGTAAAAAAGCTTATAAAATATGAATGAGATAGAGACAGAGATAAAGGAGGAGTCAAGCAGAGATATATCTTCATAAATAATTGAAGCTAACATGTGTGTAAATATGGCCGGAAATTTACACTTGCTCACTAAATTATAAAAGGATCGTTCATTATGCCAATCACGGCGTATACGTGATATTCATAAAATGTGACTTTTTTGATTTGCACCAAATGAATTTTTTTTTTTTTTTTTTGCATTGTATTATTTTCCGATTGTCATTTTGTCACATGAGCAAATTGTAAAAATATTTTTCCTTTAGGCCTCACTGTGTCTTAACAATTTATTTATCTATCAATTTCTTTTGTTGGTCTTTTTATGGAGGACTTTAAAAGTCGGTGGAATTAATACCAAAAAAGCCAAATGAAATTTAAAAATGATTTATCACATGACAAAGACACATCGCTTAGGTGGAATTTGAAATAAATATATTTATATTAGATAAGGTGACTTGGCCAAACAGGTGCAGTGGTATATTTGTTAACAATTTTCTTGAACCCGCAACCCCTGCACCAACAATCTAGCTGTTTGCGGTTTATCTTACAAACACAAGTGTTTACCCAGATCTCCCCCTATCACATGACTGTAGCCGCAGTTCTTCTGCTGCTGACTGATTTTACCTGGCACGTGACGCCATTCTCTAAGTCAATATTTGCCCCGAGTCTCCAAACGCGATCCAAACGAACTGAACCGACAGTAATTAAAAACAAAAATGCAAAAACAAAAAGAAACTACAAATAGAGAATGAAAAAAACACAGTCAGAACTAAACATATGTACATATATGTATGTATATAGGATATATACATTTGTACATCAGTATAATTGCTAACTACTTGTATTGCCACAGCCGGTTGGCAAAGTACATAAGTACATAGATAAAATAAAATTCGTTTCTATGTAAATATTATGCCATAGAGACTGCCAGGGAGATCGTCGACTGCATTAAGTGAAAATGTCTTTGTAAATATTTAAAAAGGCTTTACAAACACTTAGCCCGATGATTAAGATTATGATCCAGTTATTGCTTGATGTGACAAATAATCACAAAACATAATATAATATTGTTTGAATAGTATACTTTAAGTTTGCAAACCTAATTGAATCATTTGATAACAAGATTTTGCTATCTCTTCTTTTTCTTTTAATTCTTTTGTCCTCTATAGGATATTATTGTGTTTATCTTATTTAATTGTTAACCCTTATACAGTTAATTTGGATTTTGGGTTTAAGAATATTAAAATTGCTTATACAAATATTATAATGATTATATTGAAGTTTCAGTTTAGAAAAAATATTCTCTAATTCCATTTGATTGTAGGTGTTTAATATTTAATAAACATTATATTACCAAGAAAATTCTTAAATCTATTCAGAATCAAAGGAAATATTTGATTCTCTAAATAACAGTTAAATTTTTAAAATGTAATTATTTATAGTTAGCACTTAAGGACAAGTATATAATGTAATAGGAAAGTCAGTTTATATAATAAATGATATAATTCAAAAATGTTCTTTAGTTTTGAACTTTCTCGATTTCTTCCTTTTTTCACTGTCTACTCTTCCCATTCTTCTACCCTTATATTACCTATTTAAATATTTATCTCTTCCCGTATTCTGCTTTCGTCAATACTTAAATTTTGGTAACTTTTGTGGCTTTGCTTAATGACAAAATTGCTTTTTAATAATAGCAATTGTAGGCAAAGTGATGTGGAGAAGGAGGGTCAATAAACAATCCCAAATGAATTGAAATGATTTATTGTTTTTATTAGGGGATTAACACGTAGTTAAGCAGCTAATGATGGTTAATGATTTTCTACATATGTACATTCCATTTATTCTGTTTACAGGACCTGCTCATTGGGCCAAAGACTATCCTCATGCTTCGGGACATCGTCAGTCGCCTGTAAATATCACACCCTCCTCTGCCAAGAAGGGTAGTGACCTAAAAGTGTCACCCCTAAAGTGGAATTATGTCCCCGAGCATACTAAGAGTTTGGTTAATCCAGGTATGTTACGAATTTGAATAAAATTTCCATAGTCATCCTATATTATATTATTTTCTTTGATTGACAGGTTATTGCTGGCGTGTAGATGTTAATGGAGCCAACTCGGAATTAACTGGTGGTCCTTTGGGAAATCAGATCTTTAAGCTAGAACAATTCCATTGCCATTGGGGATGCACAGATTCTAAGGGATCCGAGCACACTGTAGATGGTGTATCCTATGCAGGAGAATTGCATCTTGTGCACTGGAATACCACCAAGTATAAGTCATTTGGAGAGGCCGCTGCAGCACCCGATGGTCTCGCCGTATTGGGAGTTTTCCTTGAAGCTGGCAATCATCATGCTGAACTTGATAAGGTCAGCAGTTTGCTGCAGTTTGTGCTCCACAAGGGTGATCGTGTGACTCTGCCCCAAGGATGTGATCCCGGCAAATTGTTACCCGATGTTCATACCTATTGGACATACGAGGGCTCCCTCACCACGCCACCTTGCTCGGAATGTGTCATTTGGATTGTGTTCAAGACGCCCATTCAGGTGTCTGACGATCAACTGAATGCTATGCGTAATCTCAATGCTTATGATGTTAAGGAAGAGTGTCCCTGCAATGAATTCAACGGCAAGGTCATCAATAATTTCCGTCCTCCCTTGCCATTGGGCAAGCGCGAGTTGCGCGAAATTGGTGGCCATTGATGGAGAAATGAAATCTATATTGGATTTGAGTCATATTACATCATTTAATTATTCTCACTATGTGCACCTTGTAGGAGTGGAGAAGAGGATCCCATTGCATTGTTCAATTCTCGTCGTTGTTTAGTTTGTAGCCAGGCGTACCTCTATATGATTGTATTCTATATCTATATATGTAGCTGATCGTTTCCTTATTTGTTCAACAATTTTGCAAAATGACAATTAGATATTAATGTTATTATCGTATTACAAGATTAAATATATATTACACTTAAATGTTGCATATGATTTACTGTTGTCTTATTTTTTTCATTTGATCTTTTCAGGAATATTTCAAAAAAATATCTGAATGATTTACATTTGGAAAACATTTTCCATTTTATTTTACTTCAAAATAACTTCATCCAAATTATAATGCAATTCGATATCCATATAGAATAAAAACAATCCGCTAGAAATCGTAGAAACCAGATAATCTTAATAATCTCTTGGCCGTAGTCCGTTTTCCATATTAAAACTGATTCTAACCAAGATTAAGTTTAATCTTAGCTGTTTTCTAATGCTTACCTAAGGATATGCTAAATTTTTAGTCCCCTCACCGCCATTTGGAATAAGATATTACATTTTCTACAATTTCAATTTGTTTTTTAGTTTGATTTGATTAAGAACGAGAAAGGAACCCACGAAAAATATATGTATGTCTAAAAAAAACAATTTTCACAAAAAAATTAAATTTAAAGTTATCAAAAAAAGAAAATGTTAGGAACTTCGTCTAAGAGTGACTATTCATATGGGTCCAGTATAGCGCAGAACTTGGACGTCGTTGATGAGGTGAGCGACAAATGGATTAAATATTTTGCCGGATTGACAAAGACTTCTATGGAAATTAAATTATCTGCAAATCGCCAATGGGCGGCATTAAATATGGGCAACGTTCGAACCCCTCAACGAGTTAAAAGGAAATTATGCCGCCCCATCACAGATCTCTATGCGTCACAACAAAGCGTTTGGGCCACCTCCTTAACAAACCCAAGTCCGAAAAGCACACTAACCAAGGGAAATCAGTAAAAAAGTTTTATTATCATTTCTGCCCCCATTGTGGGTTTGTAAGAGATTCTAAAACTCCTGAAGAACATTGTGACCAGATGCGCCAGCGTCTAAAGCGTTTTTTAGCTAAGAATCCAAGTCTAAGAAAGATGGTCTAGTCTTAAAAAAAAACTCAGTTTCACTGAATCTGTTTTAGAGTTGAATATTTTACGAATCTACGTCGTAATAATCGAGTCTAAAACAATTTGATGGTAATGCTTTTGAATAACAAAATATGTCAATAAAATAAAAGAAAACTTAAAATTAAAAAGCAGAAACTTGAAATTAACATGTAAAGTTTTTATTACATTGTCGAATCTTAAATATCTATAACGCCTTAAAATACAATTTGTATAATATTAAATCTAACATAACGTTATTCACAACTAACGTTCTAAGAGCGTTCCACGTTGTTTTTTTTGTGGAGGCGGTGCTTCATCTGTTTTACTCTTGACTCCCACATCAGTCAGCTTACCGCCTTTGCGCTGCAATTGTTTCTCAATAATACGAGCATTGTTCGCATAGCTATCAGCTATCTCGCGCTGTAAAATTACAAAATTTGTTTAAAAATACCAAACATAAAATATATAAGATGTATTCACTTACTGCTTCAATTTCATCTTCTTCCTCATCAATGGTTGAAACTGTGACAGAGCTAAATTTGCCCATATTTTTCGTGTGCCGAGTGACCATAACTTTTTTGCCAGTTGCATCCACAATGCCCGAATCCTCACCGGCATTGCTAGCAGTAGCTGATGTAGATGCCAGACTTGCTGTCATACCAGATGGTTTGGTGCTGCTCTTGGCATCTGCAGCCAACAATTTAATCAATGGTTGTTCTCCCTTGTTGAGAATCAAAGCGTTAAACATGACAAATGTAACATGGGAATCGGGCTGATGACGATAATAGAGTGGCAGATTACAATTTCGGCATTTGTAACGATATTGTTTCTCGATCTTGTTGTCCTTATTCTTGCGGCGTATGTATAGCATTCTAGGTATGGGATTATAGGTTAACTTATTGGCATGATCATTGGCATCAATAACCCGTGCATTGTCCACTTCCCGTAGAGGCAACTGATCCAAAGTGCAATCTGCTTAAACAAAAGTAATTAGTGAATCCCCTTTTCAATTGAGATTATACATACATACCCAATATTAAGGCCATCTTGCTACAAAGACAATAGTATATATTGAGCGGTTTCTCCTCATTATATTCCTCCTGATCTTTGGTATCGGAGCAAACGATACTACGGGAGACTACTTTCGGCATTTCAACAACAGAAGCCGCAAGGTTACAGCGCACAATAAATAACTGATTCCCGCAATTAAAAGCGTAATCTTTAGTAATAATTTGTTTTAAATTATATAGTATAAGTTTTTGGCAATCAATAGACCTTGCTTTTATTTAACTTGCTTTCTATGTTTTGCTGTTTTTGTTTTTCTCTATTAAATTTCACCACAGCAATAGTTCCGAGTTGACTGAAAAGGGAACCGGTACCAGTTCACGATCTGAAGTTCTCTCTGTGTTCATCGAAATTTTCCTCATCTCGAATAGATTATCGATAATTCCTTTTGTTGTTGTTGCCTTCCCGTGAAAGCGCGTGTGTTTCTGTTTTACCACGCATTTTCCTTTCTTGAGCCATGAGCCAATCCCAGGCAAATAAAACTCTTCAGTTTCATGAACTAGAGTTGGACCAGCGTATCCTGAAGGTATGTAGTTGCGCGCAGACTACTTTCTCTGCAAACTAATTGTAATTCATTGTTTTTACAGGCCGTTGCCTATCTTGGGTGGCAGCAACCCACGTTGATTCAATCTACGGCAATTCCTCTACTTCTTGAAGGAAAGGATGTTGTTGTGCGTGCCCGCACTGGCTCCGGAAAGACGGCTACGTATGCCCTACCCCTCATACAAAAGATTCTTAACTCAAAATTGAATGCCAGTGAACAGTGTGTGAGTGCCCTTGTCTTGGCACCCACCAAAGAATTGTGCCGGCAGTCCCGCCTGGTGATCGAAAAATTAGCTGAATCTTGCGGCAAAGTTGTTCGAGTGGCGGACATTGCCGGCAGCTCCAATGATGCAGTGACCCAACGGCATGCCTTGGCAGAGCGCCCAGATATAGTGGTATCAACACCATCAAAGATTCTGGCACATGCTGAGGCCGGTGGAGTGGTGGATCTAAAGCATATAGAAACACTTGTGGTCGACGAAGCAGATTTAATCTTTGCCTTTGGCTATGAAAAGGATTTCAAGAAATTAATCAAGCATTTACCACCCATATACCAAGCCGTGCTTGTTTCGGCAACAATTACCGATGATGTGGTCCGTATGAAGGGATTGTGCCTTAAAAACCCAGTAACATTGAAACTGGAGGAGCCTGAGTTAGTGCCCCAAGATCAATTGACGCATCAGCGTATCTTGGCCGAGGAGAATGATAAGCCCGCTATTCTTTATGCTCTGATTAAGTTACGACTTGTACGCGGAAAGAGCATCATCTTCGTCAACAATGTGGATCGGTGTTACAAGTGAGTAAAAGAAAAGTAAGATTAGGAAAATATATGCCGCATGATGTTAAACACATGGTAAAGAGAGTGGGCAGCCGGCAACGGTTGGCCCATGCATGACCAGTTACTAATCTTCTCGCTGAAGGCAAATCATTTGTTCAAAAACAAGAGAACTGTTGTGACCCTTTTTTTTTTAAGTTGTAACCTGATTTCCTGTTCTATTCCACAGAGTTCGATTGTTTTTAGAGCAAATTGGTATTCGCTCCTGTGTTTTAAATTCAGAGTTACCGGCCAATATACGGATTCATACCATTAGTCAATTCAACAAGGGCTCCTACGACATTATCATCGCTTCCGATGAGCACTATCTTGAGAAGCCCGGTGGTAAAGCTTCATCTCGGAGTGATCATGAATCCAGTTCTTCGCGTGGCATTGACTTCCAATGTGTAAATAACGTGATCAATTTTGATTTTCCACGCGATGTAACCTCATATATACATCGAGCCGGACGCACAGCTCGAGGTAATAATAAAGGATCTGTTTTATCTCTAATCAGTATCAAAGAAGGACCAATTAACGATGCGGTCGAAAAAAAACTTCGTTCAACTTTTGCTTCCCAACCCGATGATGAGAAGATCATTAAGAACTATCAATTTAAAATGGATGAAGTTGAATGCTTTCGATATCGTGCCCAGGACTGCTGGCGGGCGGCAACTCGTGTTGCTGTCCACGACTACCGCATGCGGGAGATCAAAACCGAAATTCTCAATTGTGAGAAGCTTAAGGGATTCTTCGAAGAGAACAAACGAGATCTACAGGCCCTGCGGCATGATAAACCCTCGCGCACTATCAAAGTGCAATCTCATTTGGCCGATGTTCCCGAATATATTGTACCCAAGGCTCTAAAACGTGTTGTTGGTCCAGATCCCAGATCTGTTCCAGTTACCAAACAGCCAAAAACTTCTGCCGCCAAAGCAGCCTTTGAGCGACGTAGTAACGATCCTCTAATGGTCAGTCAAGTGGACTTTGGCAAGCGACGCTCAGCCTCCAAGCGCAAAAAGAAGGCAGTATAAGGAGCAGCATTGATGGGTGGGATCGACTAAATTATAAAGGGGCTAGTTCTAAGAAAGTTAAGATTTTCCTAATTTTTATAATGGGAAGTAACTAAATACAAAAATAAACTATTGATGTTATGTTGTCAAAATAAAACAAATCAATTACTTAAAAATAAAAGCTTTTACGAACATTATTTAAAAATCTCGTCATATATTAGAGACAGTATCAAAAATAAACAGATTCTGCTATAAAACTGCTCTCAGCATGCCTACAAATTAACTAAGGTTTTAATTATCAAGATCTAGGTGGTAATATGTATATACTGACAGTGAGAGAATGTTTTTATATATATGCAACGCATATACATATAAGGCTGCTGAGGTCTCCGTCCGGGATAATTCATAATCACTTATTAAAAATTCAAGTCTGCCTTCAATGTCTAGATCTACACACATACAAAATGTATGCTCAATGTTATTTAAATTTAAACAATTTGTTGCTACTTATGTTTATGAAAATACTGATTATGCCGCACTTTAACCTTAAGACAGAGGCGCACTTGCTCCAAAAAAGAGTATATACAAAGGATGCCTAGTTAATTTAATTTAACATTTGCAGTTAATGTCTGGGTTGTCAGACAGAAAAATTAAGGGAGTTCAAATACTAATAAATATGAAAAAAATTAACAAAAAAATTATATATTTCGCTGAAAATATTGCCAAGAATATTGTTTATAATTTAAAAGGGAAGGAATTTCTATGAAGATTAATATTTTGAAACTGTTTCATTTTTACTTCTCAGATCTTTATTGAGTTATTATTTGTACATTAGCAAATTTGCACACCTCTTAAAAATGGTATAAGGAATTTCGATAGTTAACAATGATTATTAATAGAATTAAAATAATTTTATTAATTGATAAAGTCATCATGTTTATCTAACTGATTCCTTAATACTCTTTAATTGATAATCAATGCGGTAGAAATCACAGCTTTAATTTCAGAACTTCTGTTTGTTTTGACGAACTATAATTGATTTCAATTGGTTGTAATTTTCTTTTTTTAATTTTTCGAAACATAAGTTCAGAACCCCCCGATTCTAATTCTTGGTCCGCCAGTGCTATAAGGCACAACCAAAAGAGTTTATTTATGTCTATTTATAGCCCTTAATGAAATTGATAATGATATCAATTGAGCGTGAAAATTGACATACAAAAGCAAAAAGATCGACAAAAATGGAAAGATACTTAATTCAATTCGTTAGTGATTTAGTGGGACAGATTTGTGATGCTTTTGCTAAGCTGGAAGAGGAAACTTGCGATTAAGCTTAATTAAAACGTTAGACAAATTTCACTATATGCTCTATGTCTAATATAATCCATATTTATGGGAATTGGCAAATTCACGTGTGGGATTTTTCAATTAAATGTCTGGATGTTTGGTTTAACTGGGTTTTAATTTAGCTCACTGTCTGAACATAATCGGTTTGTTTGCGGACAAAAAAAAAATTTCTTCTTCTTATAATCTTTCCAGTTGGTTCAACTGAAATAGAAATTAAATACATAGTTGCTGGATGTGTAACACAATAAAATGAAAAATATCCAAAGCAATTCAAAAATTTCAAATAATATAAAATAATTGTCGTTGGCCTTAAAATCTTTTTAAATAGTGTAATCTGTCTAATCGAAAGGACGCAGTGCTTTCCACTGCAAGCACTCTCAAAAGCTCTCTCAATATTTCTCTCTTGAATAGATAGTGTTCTGACTGCTCCAGCCTTCATCATCTCCATCAGCTCCCAGTCGGTTTTCGTTTGGCCATCCGTTGTCATCGTTTTACGTATTGTGCTGCCGTGTGGTACTATCTATAACTAGATTTTTTGCACAAGCTGAATAACAATTGAGATAATATCTGATACTAAATCTGAATCCGTAAACTCAGCTTTCAATTCGTGTTTGTCGTTTGAGCGCGCCGCATTCAATTGAGTTAAAGCAAATACTGAAATAAACACACACAAAAATAGGCGAAAACTTTGTCCCATTCAACAAAAAAAAAGAAACAAATTAAGTAAATCAAAATAAATTTATAGAAAATGCAGTACATTTATGTGATTAGTGCGCTGATTCTGGCAGTGGCTGTGCAGCAAGGTAAAAATAAATGAAAGGATAATCCCCTCGCAATGGCGGAAATATCATATCGTGATTGCGAGATTACATAATAAGAGTTAAGGACGTTGCTAGAATGCAAATGGTTGGGGACGGGCGTCGAGGCGCCGTCCTGACGCAAAGACCGGCTGCCATGGCGCCTTTTTGCACATTCCCAACTCATTTTCAACCCCCCCAAAGGAAAAAAAAATGAAATATAGATATTTGATATTGGGTTGGACGGACTTGGCACGAAATCCCGAAAATTAATAATTCGTTTTTCAAGGGTTGATGTCCTTTAAAATAAGCTTTCAATTGCGATAAAACGTATTCCAAAATTGACGTTTATATACAATCGTTGTAATATATTATTTTTAACATTTACGTAGGCTTAAAAATAATTCAATAAAGTCATCTTTTAAATGTAATTCCTTCAAATAAACTGGGTGAACTTTTGTGTATGTGCGTGCATAAGTTCGAATGTGTGTATGTGTTGGGAAATGTAGGACATGCGCACTTTATTTGGTTAAGAGCCCGGGGGCCGATTGCACTGAAAGTGACACCCTTGCCACACACACAAAAGGAAGAAAAAACGCCTTCAAGACGCCAAATTGACTCACTTATATAAAGAATAAAAACTCCACTAAGTGATATATTATATATTCATATTGACCCGGTCCTAGCTCGTGCTTAACTCTGGAATCTTAGAAATTTTCATAGATCTTTAAAGCTATGCACATTCCAGACAATTATAGCTATTTATAAAAGTTTAACGAACTTTAATTGATGATAACTAAACGTGTTTAAAAAAGGGACATATTTTAAATAAAGGGGTTTAATGTTAATGTCTAATAAAAATTCTTCATCATCATGTCCTCAATTAGAGATATGTTTAATTTTGCCCAGATATCATTTAAGTTTTCGAATATTTAAAATCAGAAATGTTTCCTTTTGGCTTAGTTAAGCTATATTTAAAAGGTTGGAAATATATATTAAGATAATATAGATAAATATTGCTTTTGAAAAGGTATTAGATATTTGACCTTAGAGGTTAATAACAATTTTATGTAAATATAATTGCCAACTGGAACATATTTAAATTTAGTTTTAAATTTGTTTCAAATAATGAAAAACATTGTAAGGATACTTTAGATCTTTTATAATCTCAATACCCAAAAAAAAAAAAAATTATGCTCTTACAAAAAGCTGTATAGATGCTTTTTTTCTTAATCTTAGATTTTCATTTATCTTTGTTTCCATTGTTTTATCACACAATGCATTCTAAATTCAGGCAACGTTTTGGTCTGTTATGTAACCCAAATCTTGCTTGGAGTTAGAGTAGTTTAAAGACGGAACTGAATTCGCGTTTAATTAACAGGCTCTTCTCAAAGAGCTTCACAGTCGGTCTCTAATGGAGGCGCTGGTCATTTGCAGTGTGCCATTTTTGGCTTATTGTGACGCAAAAGCGCATATAAATTGCATAATTCATTGGGAAAGAGGAACGTCAACTAAAAAAAAATAGCATGAGGAACGACCAGTGAAAAAAATTAAATAATGCGAATCTCGTGTCGCGCACGACCTTAAATTCAATTTAGCTAAGGCAACGCCACCAATCTGACTTATACATTTGATTATATTTGTTTACACTTCTCTTTCATCTTATTCAGATTTTAGTTCTTTTTGTTAAACAATTTATATTCAGTTTAAGCGAGAGATGGAAATTTCTAATCCGGGAAGGTTTTTATTCAATTGAATTGAATATATTATAGTCGAACGTAATAAAAGTTGACTATAAATTCAGATCACCTCATTTCATGAAATTCTATATCTAATAGAAGCAGAAATACAATTGGGACATCTCTGTAAGGGTTAAATATCTTATAATTTACTTTTTCTTAATTTTTTATATATGTATATGTAGTTATAAAAGAATAATACTTTTGTAAATTGTGTATCAGTTAGTTATATGCTATATGGTAATTGTTGTAAATTTATGTAAAACATATTTAAAAAAAATAATACGGAAAATGTCTTGTTTTCCCAGGCGATGCAATTAAATGCTTTGTCTGCAATAGCCACAAAGATGCCAATTGTGCATTAGATATACCACCCGATAACCTGCTCAAGGACTGCCAAGAGGATTACTCGACGCGCGGTAAAGGTATACCCACCTATTGTCGCAAGATCACACAGATAATTGAGTTCTCGGTTAACAGTCGTAAGTAGTCGTTGGTTTTCAGATTGAGAAAATGAAAACAGAGCTTCAATTTGTTATGTTCTTTTTTACGTTTACAGTGCCTCCAGATAGCCGTGTGATACGTACTTGCGGTTTCCAGAACCAAACCTCGACCAATTATTGTTATCAGCGTGCCGGTTTTGGTGGCCGTCAGGTGGTCTGCTCCTGTGATACGGATAACTGTAATGGGGCCGGCGCATTGCAAGCTTCCACTATGGGTCTTGTGACCCTGTTGGCAGCCCTGTTTGCCGGCAAATGGCTGTTGCAGCGTTAAGCGCATAAATTCAAGACAAAGAGAGATGTTTCAGTTTCGTTTTTGTTTTGTTCTTACCAGATCCCCCCAATTTTAGTCCAATCCTTGTAATTCGTATTTCTTCATCCATCCATCCAATCCAATCATAGAGCTGTTTTAAAGCGTGGTAAGAACATTTTTTTAGAAGATCCATTACATTTCCTACATATAATGTTTAAAATTTATATTTTCAGCTCTGGTCGAGATAGTTTTTTGAATATTTTTTTTTTACAAATATAAAAACCGTTAAAAGCTTTACACCAAACTAAAAGAGATTTCTCTTTAAATATTAATGTATATAATAATTGGCCAGCATCAGAATCCATAAAATCTATTGACTATAATGTGAATTTTTGAAACTAAAGTATTGAAAAAAAAAACAAATAATAACATGAACTAAAACCTACCGCAATTGAAAGTATTTAACAATTTGATGGTGGTCCCAAAAAAAAAAACTCAATAAAGAAGTATAAAACTCTAAATGTTAACAACTCTTTGTCTAAGTTACTCTACTTTTTATTTTCATACGACTTAAAAGCACAAAAATTAAAAACAAAAAACAAAAATTAAAAACCAACCGCTAATAATCTAAACAGATGTATAAGAAAATTTATATAAAACGATAAAACGAAATTTTTAAAAATCTTAGTCTAATTAGCAAAGTGAAAACGCTTAAGACGATATCGCCAGAAGCCAAGCGATTATAATAACCACGCCCATTTCCCCTAAACCATACATCTAAAATGCACTCCAACTGCCAAAGAGAGAGATCATCGTGTACCGCCTAGAAGAGAAATCCGAATCCTGGCACCTATTCAAATGGTATCCCCTAATCTAGAGATATAGCTGAAATCGATAAACAATAGGCACAAATAGACATAAATGGAATTCCACAAAATACATACAAGAAATTTTAGGTTGAAAAGTAGTGTAAACTTTTGTTTTTAGTTAAGAATCTCCTCTAAATAATGCAATATTTATAAAATGCAATAAAATTGTAAAATGTTTCAAAAGAAAAACAATAAAATATGAATTCAACAAAATTATAAAAGTAAAATTCTTGTATGTCGTCTGTAAAATATCTAATTAAACATTTATATTAAGTAAATTTACTTTTTTCTTAGTCTGGACATGATTTGAGTATACACAGCTCTAAAAAAACATTTATGGTGATTTTTTTTATTCCTAATCCTTATGCACCACTCGCCGCAGTGCCAAGTAGCAGTGTCTTGTGCTTAGCTCATAATAACCGACAGGTCCACATTCACAATCGGCACAGACAAGGAACTTTTTGCCCTCCACGCTGTGCGAAAAGCCTATATTCTCGAATGTCATCATATCCTCCACCAGCCAGAAATGTTGCAGTCTCTCTGTGTTAAGTGTATCAGCTGTTCGGTCTTTTTTCTGCTCCATGAGTGGAACATCTGCCTGCATAGAAAAACGTAAGTTTTATGGGTTTGGTTTGGGTTTTCACTTAGTGCATTGAACTTACCTCCTTCTCGCTATAGCTGCCCTCCTGGGCTTTTAACATTAAACTATTACAAAACTGACAACGCACATTAGAACGGTTCTTGCCATTTAATATTTGATCAACAAAATTTAATTCTTCTGTCATTTTATCTGCTTCACAATTTTTGTATTTAGCAGCTCGGGCCGTCAGCTGTAGTGAATTGAACGTTAACCAACACTGCCCAATACTGGGAACATACTTAAAAAATCCACGTATAAAAATACTTTTAAAAAAAACGGTAGGAAGAAGTAGATTTTATGATGCATACATAAATGATCCCTTCCGAATATTGGTGTGACCAAAAACGAAGGCTTGATCGTCGATCGAAAAGACCTGCGCCGTAAAGAAATGCAATAAAATTGGTCATTAAAAAAGTAAGAGTCAATAGAATTTAACAATGATGAGGAGAATCTTTCCATATCCAAAAAAGCGATTTTCTCTTCAATTGTTATCAATTTTAAAAGCAGGTAATTCACCATAA
Organism: Drosophila emarginata; assembly: GCA_037075365.1. Taxonomy (NCBI): domain Eukaryota; kingdom Metazoa; phylum Arthropoda; class Insecta; order Diptera; family Drosophilidae; genus Drosophila; species Drosophila emarginata. Next base: position 2,051,338 of record JBAMCD010000012.1, read on the forward strand.
TACACCACACTGGCGGTATGTTCCAAAAACTGAGGGAATCCCAAAAAAATGAGTTCGGAGAAACTCAGTATGTGCTGGGTTCAGTCGAATATTCTACAACCCTGAGTTAATAAGCCTTCCATAACTATTTGGAAACCCTGGGCAAATATTCTTTTTGTTCCATGCTCGAAGGTGTAAAGTTCATCTTTCTCTTCTCTATTCCTGTATCAGCTGTTCTGTGTATGTGAGTATTTCTAAACATATGGTAAGTCATATGTCTTTTCTCATTGCGTAAAAACGGATCACTGTTATAAGTCCAAAGGATATTACTCAAATGACGTGAAGAAGGTAAACTTAAAATTCATTGCCCATACAGATTTTTCCCCGCAGGTTTTCTGAGTGGAGATTTGTTGACGTTTCATTGCTCTGCTTGTCAAAAATAAAATGAACGTGAACATGAACGGTATTCCAGTTTTTCAGTTGCCTACTGTGGCTACGCAGTCCATGCGCCAGCAATCCATGTACCAACAAACCTATTTGGATCGCAATCGTATGGTGACTGACGTTATTGTTCAAGAGCACGTGTCGCAAAGCTCCTGGTCGGTGGGTGCTCCAGCTACAGTTTTTATACCCGGAGGCGGTAGGACCTACCAATTTATGCCCGGACATAATGGTCATGGTCTCGGTCATCAACATGCTCATCCTAACCATATGGGAGCAGGAGGATCACAACCCGGGGCCGGGTATATGGCCTATGTCCCAATGCCAGGAGCTCAATACTATGCAGCCACCTCGGGTAAGTTGTCAAAGAAGACGTGGTTGGAGCTCCTCTCATAAGTACAACGTTTAGCTTCGATGAATGCCTATGGCCAAGGTCAGTTTTATTCAACTCGCTCATCAGCCTGCTGTAATATGGCCGGTTTTCATATGCCACAAAACTTCCCTTTGCCGGGACAAGGTCCACCACCACCACCACCAAAGCAGTATGCCGCAACACAAACTCAGACGTCGGTAAAGAGGATCTGTGATGCATCCACTCAGGTGGATTTTCCTCCCAAAGAAATCCAGGCGATTAAGCCAATAAGTCATTTGAATGGCTCAGGTTATACCGTGTCCTATCAATCTATGCATAAGTAAGGTGTTCATTCAAAGAAAAATGAAAAGAAAGTGAATCTATAATTTTTTCTATCTTAGCGGTGAAGAGTCCAGCCAGGGCACTGGGAAAAGCGGTGCAGGTGATGGTCCCCATACCCTTTCTAGTAATCAGAGTCTTAGGCGGAATTCCGAGGTGATTCTACTTCCACAACGTCTTCATGACATAACACGTATTTCACTACAAGGTAGCGAAATAGCCGAACGCTTGGCCAATACTCATTGTAATCGTCCGTGCTTTAAAAAGATAGACACTTTATGCGCCCGTTTAAAGCAGGATCTACTGCGTCCCGATGGCGTTTTGCCAAATATAAATTCACAGGGCATTGCCTGGGCAGTAAAGGACTTTATTTTTGTATTTACCCGTATTGTGAATGCCTGGGTCATTCTTAAAGGATATGTCTATAATACACCCGATGGTCTTAATAAAATTAAAGACGAGTTGCCTCGCGGCTTTATGACAACCTTTGATTGCTGGCAGATGAGCACCTTATCTTTAGTTGAAATGATAATCAAGTCCTTTGTAAATCTCGATGATCTGCTGCAGAAACAAAAGAACTGCTTTGGAGGAAGCAACAGTATCGGAAACAACACCGTGAAGAGCCACAACGATTCGATTGAGTCCAATAACTCGATTAACAAGACTCAAAATATTGTGGGAGATGGAGCATTAACAATGGCATGTTGTAGGGAAGGGACTAGTGCCCTAAGTACCCCTCAACCTGAAAAATCCCCAGAAAAGAATATCGAAAGTTGTGGCCCTACATCTGTAAAGCCCAAATATGGTTTAAATTTTAAATATCTTTATACCATGATTGAGGATTCAGAGGAAACTCAGCGTAACGTGGATGCCAATGGCACCTATTTGAGAACTGGTACTTATCAGCCACTTCAAAAAGATCAGATAAAGGACGCAAATCCCATAGATTATTTTTATGAAAACAATAAATGGAAGCCGGCACCGGTTCCACCACAAGCAAACCATTCAAACACTCACCTACATCAATTGCAAACTCCGCCTCCGTCAGACAAGCAATCCCAATTAAAGTCATTTTTAAATCCATTGAATCAAGTTGATCGCGAAGTGGTACGTCAATTGTATGAGTTTAGCAATCGAGTGATGGAGCTTCAGCATATTGATCGCTTTTTTCAGAAGCAATTCACCTGTAACTATGTAAGTATATATGTATCTTAATCTTTTTGAAACTAATTCCTCGTCTTTTTTGGTTTATAAATGAATTTAAAAAAATAAATAAATAAATATCCGATGTATATTGGCCTAATTTGTACAACTCCGAACTTTTGTATTTATGACTTATTTTAAAACTATTTCTTTTCTTTCCATTTTAGTTTCCCGATTTCTATCAACATTGTCAAAATGATTTTATCGATGTGAGAGCCATTATATTGAAATGCGAGAGTGTCTCTTACCAACATGTCTACCAGGCCGTGCATGATATGCGTCGCATATCTTTTGTGGGGCGTTGCTTTCTTCAGGTATCTTCTACCCATAGTTCTTGATTTAAACACAAAAAAAGAAAAGCAAAAACAAAGCGGAGAAACCAAACTAAACATTTTACACTGTACCAAATATACATATGTGTTTTTTTACAATCTGCTGCTGCGAGTATAGGTCGAGGAATCCATATTTTAAGAAAGGTATCAGTATGATTTGGTCTTAGTAAGGGACTAATGTACTAATTACTGGTCTCATTCAGCAATAATCTCATAAATAACAAAACTAATTTTACTACTAATATTTCCATAGCCATCACAGTATTACTCATATTACTTTAACATTTTTATCGCATTACTAATATATTTTTTATTCCATAGTTTTATACGGACGACGATTTTAAAAGCTATCTATATCTGTACGAACGATCTATCGATGCCATGTTATCTCAGCCGCCGAATCTCCCAAATCAATATGATCATATTATTGGCAAACCTGGCGAAAAACTATTCAACTACAATATTTGATATTGGAAAAAAGGAAAGTTAGATTCCCAATTTAGAAAATGCTCATTTCCCACTAAAGAAACTGACGAATTCTTAAATCGAATAAGGAAACAAGTATTATAAAGCTATTATGATTTAGCGCCCTTTAAGACAGAGGATAATTTTCTGCTCTGGGATAACAAAGCTAATATTGTTGAACTATACTCGTTCCGATTGTATTTTGATCACATCAATTTTCTTGTAGCACTGAAATAAAATCGAACTTAGCATAAATAGAAATTAATATAATATCATTCAATAGAATAAAAAATTTATGCTAAGTGTAAAGTGGTTAAAGATCGTATTAATAAATTTATAAACAAATAAATGCCTAATTTAGATTAATAATTAAAATGGAGTAGTAAATTTTAGCAGAGTATTTGAAGAATACATTATAGAGTAGTAAAGTAAACAAACCAATACAATATTTTCTTATAAGATGGATTTATTTTGTTTGCTACCAAGAAGCTTTTAAACAAATTTCAATTTTAACGGTAATTATCATGTGGTTATAACGTCAAATTAACAGAACTCGCAAACGATGCTGTTAAATTAACAGTGCTCCCACATAAATGATAGGAAATCATTTTTGTGTTGGAGAAAGTTGACACAGTTCTTTTTAGTTTGCTCTAGAATATTACAATGTGGTGGCTCTCCCTTATCAGCTCCCTAGAGGAGTTCATCGATAACTACAATATCAATTTGATTCAATTGATTTTCATTGGATTCATTATTACCATGGTGATCTTGGGCAGCCTGATGACCCTAATAGAGTCGCATTTACCTAACAGTACACGTCAATTTTTCCGTTATGGCAAGCATAGCCATAAGGGTGAAACCGATGCACTGATCAGTCGACTGGAGATACCAAAAGGATGGTTTAAGCATTTTTATATCTTTGCTCTTGGTTTTTCGTCGTGGGCATTGTATTTAATGGTAAATTCCATCGTGCGGCAGCAGGCAGCTCCAGACTATGTCATACGCTTCCTGGACTTCATGTGTGGCGGATCTAGCAATCGTGTAGTACAAATGGACTCCAACACGGCTCTTGTGGGCACCGTGTTGCTTACCCTACAATGCGTTCGTCGCTTTTACGAAACGAACTTTGTTCAAATTTTCTCCAAGCACAGTAAAATGAATCTGTCCCACTATGCAGTGGGTTTTATTCATTATTTTGGAGCCATTGTGTCATTGTTGTCCCACACAGCCGGCTTTGTTCGCGGATCGGAACCGAACCAATTCAATTTTAAAAATATTTCCCCTCTCCAAGTTGTGTACATATTGGTCTTTCTTTTATCCTGGCATCAACAATATGCTTGTAATATAATCCTAGTCAATCTGCGTAAGGATCAGAAAAGTGGATCGGTCAAGACGGAAAAACATTTGCTACCCAAAGGCGGTTGGTTTAATTTAATCTCGTCGCCCCATATGTTTTTAGAGGTTGTCATGTACTATTGTCTCGCCAATTTATTGACACCCATTCGAACGTGGAAACTTATATTTTTATGGGTGGCCAGCAATCAAACTGCGAATGCCCTACTCACCCATCAATGGTACAAGGACAATTTCAAGGACTATCCCAAACGAAGGCACGCAATTATACCGTTTCTACTGTGAGTAAATCCTGAATAAATTCAACAAGTTTAAATTATAGAAATGATTTCACCTATACGACTTTTCTAAGTCGGTTTCTCGATGGTTTTTTTTTTTGATTTTGTTATTTGAAAGAAGTTTAAGATAAGAAATCCAAAACTCCGAGATTACATTCCCACGGCTTTTAGTTGTAATATTCGTATATGCTAATATCTTGTATTAAGAGATCTGAGCCGAAATGAATTCAAATTGTATAAACACATTGCACAAACTATTGTTTTATAAATTTATATCATTATGTATTTTTATTAAAGTCCGTTTTTTACACACACACATTCGCGTTGGGTTTGGAATTTTTAACTACAAAACGATTTTGTGGAGGGGGAGGGAGTGGGAAATAATGGATTCATGGGCTGCAGTCAATTTTATTTGAACAAGAAACTGAAATAAAAAGAAAAATGAATAAATTCATTATAGCAATTAAAAATACAAATTACACGTTAAACATTTCTTGAAATTATCGATTCGCTCAACTTACCTATAAGGATAACCTTGTGCCTTGGAACGGAATACAGATAGCAAAAAGGAAAAGAATACCGTTAAAAGTACTAAGCCCACCATGGCCATAATTCGATTTTTATTATGTCCCTTTGAAGTACCGGATTCGATAAGCAGAATCATGCCCAGAACTATCATAGCATCTGCAAATAAAAACGTATAAATCATAAATAAGAATAGTTATAGAAATATCTTCATATTTGATATCTTACTTAAGAACATGACAATATAGGTCTCCACCACCAACTGACCCTGAGACGATCCATGTATATAGGCAACGCCGCCGTTCTGTGTTTTATGAACCAAAGGCGGTCCACGTATGTGATTCCACATCTGACCAGAGATCATGGCAAAGCAGAAGAAAACGGCAACTGCACCCCACAAGTTTTTGTTGTACAAAAATTCCAAATTGTTACGGCGGATATATAGGAAGCTGCCAGCTAGAGCCACCAGTGTTATCATCGCCACTGTGCCAGAATAATTTGGTGGTCGGAATATACGAATAGTTATGTCCGTACGTTCGGCTACAAATTTCGCTATTGAATCGGCGGCAAATCCCACACGATGTATATCCATGGTGTCAGCTGCCTTTGGTTTGCCCTTAGCTGGGAAATGCATAAACACCGGAGCTGTGTTTAGGCGGAGCAACTGAAACACCTCGGAACCCTCATCAAAATCGACCATGGCGAAGAACATTTTGTTGGAATACACCGTCGAGAAGCGATACGAATTGGCGACAATTGTAAACTCATCATGGGCATGACGACAGATCTGGCATTGACGTGACGGCGCCAGCGCCGTTAGCATCACAATCATGGAGTAATTACGCGGCGTGTTTTTCACATATTCCCGAAATTTGGGTCCATTGAAGCGTAGCAGGGGCTTCTTTTGATTCATCTCGACTAGATTTTGTACCCTTTCAGATAGGGAAAGCGTCTGCAAGAAAAAAGGCACATTGATTGCATTGTTGCCGGCAATTTCAATTCTAATCCTATCCGGTTGACTTTGCCAGTGACGTGGCCAAGATAAAACAAATACAAACCTTTGGCTTTGCCTGCGCAGCTGTATAGAATATACACGCCGCCAGGATAACCAATGCCCCACATAACGTGTGGCGCAACAGCTTCATTTTAACTAGCTTTTCTTAGTTAACTAATTTCACTTATTATTTAAACAATTCAACGTTTATAATAAAAGTATGATAAATTTTCCGGCAGCAGCGCATGCAGCTGATTTGTGTGAATGGCAATTCTTTCTCCGCTGTGATTAGCAATGTTAAAATATTCTTCACAAAATCTTTTAAGAAATTCTGCTATATTTTTGAAATATATTTTTGTGATTAGTATATATAAAATAATATTGCTGAAAGCCAAAAGCTAAGTAGATATCATCATATTGTATCATCAAAATTAATTAGCAATCCAGGTTCAAAAACTTTTAAAGTTGTTATCGTCACAGTCGCGGTGACTGACTGGAATGTCATCTCTAATAAGAGTGACGCGGTGCAAACGATTCTTTATTTGTTCTATTTGTTTCAAATGTCTAGTTTTTGTCTCCTATTCCTATATATATAGTAATTTATGATATGAGCGATGTCCTTAAGAGCTCGCGAGAGCGATCCCGCAAACGCCGAGTGCTTTTGGCCCAAAGTGTATGTATATCTCTTGACCCTGCCCACCTCGCCCGCTAGACACAAAGGAAAAATTGTATGACTTTTTTTATTCAATTAATTACTTTCCAAACAAACCTCTAGCTTGGTTTGTCCAGTGTGGAAGAACTAAAGAAGGTGCTGGGAAATGCAGAAGATACGAATAACAGTCGCCAGCTGCTGAATGCAAGTGGACAGCGGGATGAAGATGAAGCGGGATCGTCGTCGTCAAAGAAGACACCCAATGAGATTATTTATCGCGATTCCTCAACTTTCCTAAAGGGCACACAATCATCAAACCCGCACAACGATTACTGCCAACATTTTGTGGACACGGGACAGAGACCACAGAATTTCATACGCGATGTGGGATTGGCCGACCGTTTTGAGGAATATCCCAAGTTGAGGGAACTGATTAAATTAAAAGATAAACTTATACAGGACACTGCGTCGGCTCCCATGTATCTAAAGGCTGATTTAAAAACTTTGGATGTAAAAACTTTGGGAACAAAATTCGATGTAATTCTCATAGAACCTCCGCTGGAGGAGTACGCCAGGGCAACACCCGCAGTGGCTACAGTGGGCGGAGCACCGCGTGTGTTCTGGAACTGGGATGATATACTAAGTAAGTCTCCTTCGTATACTGCAATGCATTTCAAACATTGTGATTAATATCTTACTTTCATTTAGATTTGGATGTGGGTGAAATAGCAGCCCATCGATCATTTGTCTTCCTGTGGTGCGGATCTAGCGAAGGTCTTGACATGGGTAGAAACTGCCTAAAAAAATGGGGCTTTCGTCGATGCGAGGATATCTGCTGGATTCGCACCAATATTAATAAGCCCGGCCACTCCAAGCAGCTGGAGCCAAAGGCTGTATTTCAGCGCACGAAAGAACACTGCCTAATGGGGATAAAGGGTACCGTTCGGAGATCCACCGATGGTGACTTTATTCACGCTAATGTTGATATTGATTTAATCATCTCCGAAGAGGAAGAATTCGGCAGCTTTGAAAAGCCAATCGAGATATTTCACATTATTGAGCATTTCTGTTTGGGTCGTCGGCGTTTGCATTTGTTTGGTCGAGATTCAAGTATTAGGCCCGGATGGCTCACTTTGGGTCCCGAGCTAACCAACTCAAACTTTAACGCGGAGCTATATCAAACGTATTTCGCCGAAGCTCCGGCCACGGGTTGCACCAGTCGCATCGAATTGCTAAGACCCAAGAGTCCGCCTCCAAACAGTAAAGTACTACGCGGACGTGGACGTGGTTTTCCGCGTGGAGGAGGTGGTGGACGTGGTCGACCAAGATAAAAGGACAACCAGAGGAACGAATATTTTCTCAAATTGCATGTATTTCTACTGTTTAAGCTTAAAGTTTGATTAAAATCTAACAATACTACCTATGATGAATGTTGGAGACTGGGATGCTGTTGCAGATGTCGCATGTAAATATCAAGTTCGTCTTCGCTGGAAGAAGAGTCTGCTTGTTTTTCTTTAACATCTTCTTGCTCCAGTTCATCTTGATCCTCTTCCTCGAAATATGCATCTTCCTCGTCTTGCTCAATTTGCTTGAGGTCGTCGAACATGGGATTATCATCCACAGCTGTATAATCGAAATCTGTATCATCTCCGCATAAAAAGCGTTCTCGCATGAGGCTCATAAATTCATGACGCAACATCTCACGCTCGGCGGGATTATAATATTCCGGTGTAGAGATTTTTGGCAAATGTTTTATTGAGGTTGTGGAACAGGCTATGGGGTCGTCTTCGTCAAAGCCACCCCATTGGCTCCGACAGTTCACTGGAACCTCATCATCACCTTCCTCTAACTTTGCCTCCAGTTCTGTCATTTGGCTATCTTTCCCTTCTAGCAATTCCTCTCTTTGTTTTTGCTCCAACGTATGCATCAGAATACCTGAAAATGTTGTATTTCTCACATCATAAGTATCCCGTGCCTTTTTCTCTTCTTCTGTCAAATATTGACCCACCAGCTCTTGGTAGAGATCTGGAGCGCGCTGCATCATTTCGTGTTCACTAAAATAATCTCCTTTTTGAATCAATTCCTGCATGGCCTGATAACGACGATTCTTTACGCAAACTGTGCGCGTTGTTAGCTTTCGTTGAAAATCTTCCAAAAGCAAGCACATCTCGTCGAGATTCTCTTCCGGTTTTAGCGGTTCACCGATGCCTAAAGCCTGAAAGTCATTCAGTTGACGGGAACTCATGTATCTGCCAAATCGTATTAGAAAACTTTCTCGATTTTTACAAAAAACTTCCTGAGCAATTTCCAGTTTTTCCTCCGGCTGAAGTTCAGGATCGTCGATTTGTTGGGACTTAAAAGTTATCTCTTGATTCGCAGCTAGGGATTTAAAAATTTCCAACAGTTCATTGGGTAAGTCTGTTTGTTCCGCTGAATGTGGGCTTAAGGCCTCAGCGTCGTCTCCTGTGGTCATCTTTCTATAGAATGTTTACGTTGTGTATTTTGTAAACAAAATGTTGACCAAGGATTTGTACAAACATCGATTGTTTTTCCCACTATCGATACTTTAGGAGAGTACAGCATAGATGATTAACCACAATGCATTTTGAGCGATCCAAAGTCATGGGACTTAATTTGAAAGTAAGAAAATATTTGTGTATTCTCTGTTAAAAAGCAAATTGAAGATTCGTATTAAATAGATTTTTTTATGCATATGGCTTTTTAACTTAAAAGAAGTTTGTTTATGTTAGATTATAACTGCTTAACGTCGCATTAGCGAATCTAAATGATATCATTGTATTTCTAATCATAACATCGGTAATCGTTTATCGCTTTATCAGCTGTTTGGCGGTTCAGTTCCTCTCTCTATGTTTATTATAGTTAATAAAGGGTTTTCCACTAGCAAACATTGATCGGACTCTTTGTTTATCACGTCTCGCGAAATTGGAATGGAAGAGCTAGGGTGATGACTAATCACCATCTAAAAAAATTGTAAAACAAAGAAGAAATCACCGTGAACAACATGTCTGATATGGACATTTTTTGGAACAACTTGTCTTGGAACTGGACACAATTTTGTCCAACTGGCCTAAAGCCTTTTGCCAATGATACGAATGATTTGTTACCATGTTTCCAAAAGACTTTTCTTCAATTGCCTGTTTATACCATATTTGCGGCAATATCCGCCTACAATTTTGGTAACCAGGCAAACACGAACCAGGTAGTCAGGAATAAGAAGCAGTTGCAGCTGTTGGCTTTTCGAACCTTGGTGGCGATTATATTGGCACTACTGCCAGTAGTGAAAATCTTTGTTTTCCACAATGCAGGCGTTAACCTCTATGCCGTGGATGTGTTGGTTGTCAGTGCCGAATGCATAATGTGGGTAGTGCATAGTGGTAAGTCAGTTCAAGGATTCAATCTGCTATTACTATAACTCTATTCTTTCCAATAGGATATCTCCTGTCCGCTCGACATTACGGTGAACTTAGTCACCGAGGATCCCTACTGCTAAATGTATTTTGGTTATGTGTTGTAGTATTGGATGGTGTGTGGCTACGCACTAGTCGTAACCTCAATTGGTGGCCTTGGAGCCTGGCCACTTTAATATGTGATTTAATCTACGGTTTGACAATGCTACCAAAGGGAAATGCCGTCTACGTTTCCAGCCAGCAAGGAGAGAGTACTGCCAATCGAGAACAACAAGCTTTACTGACAAATCGTTATACATATTTTCAATTTGATTTCAATGAGGCTCATCTTGGACATGCACAGGATGAGGCAAATTGGGCCTCCAGTTTTATCTTCCACTGGGTAAAGCCACTAATCTCGAAAGGAGTGGCTGGCAAGTTGAAGAGAATTGAAGATCTCTTTGATCTACCGGAATCTTTGAATATAACACGCCTCAGTGAGAGACTTCATTTGGCGTTAAGCCAGTCGCAGAGCTTATGGCGTGCCTTGCACAGATGCTTTGGCCTGGAATTCTATCTTATTGGCATCCTTAGACTTATTGCTGACCTCAGTGGTTTTGCTGGACCCCTTCTGTTAGGTGGACTTTTGCGGCAACAGGGCGAAGGACAAAATGACCAGGGACAAGCATATTACTATGCTGTGGGTCTATTTTTCAGCACTTTGCTATCCGCCCTGTGTTCCACCCACTTTGACTGGCGCATGGCAATGGTCAGCATGAAGATGCGTGTGGGCGTGGTTAATGCTATTTATCGCAAGGCGCTGGAGGCTCGCGGATTGAAGGAGGCCAAACCGGATATCCTAAATCTTATGTCTACCGACACTGATCGTATAGTGAACTCCTGCATTAGTTTCCATTTCTTTTGGAGCATTCCATTCAAGTTATTTACCACATTGTATCTGCTCTACCTTCAGTTGGGAGCTGCTTTTTTGGCTGGAGTAGCCTTCGCCGCTCTCTTGATACCCATAAACCGATGGCTAGCGAAAAAAATAGGCATATATTCAAATGGTCTAATGACTGCCAAGGATTCCCGATTATCGGCCACAACGGAAACGATGCAGGGAGCCAAGCAAATCAAAATCAACTCCTGGGAGGATATATTTATCACAAAGATTCGTGGATTGAGACAAAATGAATTAAGATTTCTATCAAAGCGAAAATATCTGGATGCCATGTGTGTATATTTTTGGGCTACTACACCAGTCCTCATGTGCCTCTTGACTTTTGGGGTAGCCGTTCTAATGGGTCAACAACTGATTGCTTCCACAACGTATACTAGTGTAGCATTGCTGTATATGCTGATTGGTCCACTAAATGCATTTCCTTGGGTACTTAATGGCCTAATCGAGGCATGGGTTTCCATAAAACGGGTACAGCAATTGTTAGATGTGCCCAATTTGGATTACTCCAGTTACTATAACCCCATCATTAGGGGTAGCAGCAGCGAAGAAGGTGAAACTAGCAGTGTTCTACAGATGAAAAACGCATTCTTTAAACATGATCAAGAGGAAAATGAATCTGGCTTCCGGCTGCAGGATATCAATGTGGATATTAAGGCTGGTCAATTGGTATGCATTGAGGGACCGGTGGGTGGAGGCAAAAGCACTTTTTTAGCCGCTATTGCAGCTGGAATTCAGTTGCTTGATGGGGATGTTTGTGTTCAGGAACTGACATCTGGATTTGGATATGTAAAGCAAATGCCTTGGTTGCAACGTGGAACTATACGAGATAATATTGTGTGGGGCGGAAATTTTGATGAGCAATGGTATAAGACAGTGATCCATGCGTGTGCCTTGGAGGAAGATATTCAAGCTCTCGGCAGTGATCTTTTGGGCGTAGGCGAAAATGGCAGGACTCTTTCTGGTGGACAGAGAGCACGCGTGGCATTGGCAAGAGCCGTCTATCAAGATAAAAAAGGTGAGCGGGTATTCATCTCTTGCTTTCCATTTTTTTCGTTAATTTATATTTTAATTTAGTTTACCTGTTGGATGATGTACTCTCCGCCCTGGATGCGCATGTGGCAAAACATATTATCAAGCATTGCCTGTTACGATTGCTGAAGAACAAGACACGCATTGTGGTCACCCGAAGCACTCAGCTCTTCTTCCATGCTAATCAAATACTTCATATCCAAGATGGAAATTTGCATCCCAGTGACTATATGACTGAAAGCATTGAACTTAGCCTGGACGACGACCAGAATGAAATAGAGGCCGATGCGCGACGTCGTCGTTCAGTGGAACTACCCAATGCAGAGGATAAGCAAAGTGTAGACAGTTTGCTTCTCGAAGAATCTCGCGAGTATGGTCATCTATCGAGTAATGTTTTTACATGCTATTGGCGTGCCGTAAGCTCTCCTTTGGCCTTCACTGTGCTCCTGTTTGTAGTGCTGATGCAGTTAACTAGAAATCTTAGTGATGCCTGGTTGGCTTACTGGGTTACCCAAACAACGCTTGATCCACATAAAAATGATACATCACTGGAGCATGAATTGGGAGAAACTGGACATACCACTGGTTATTATCTTGGGATCTTCGCCGGCATAGCAGTGACTAATTCACTTGTAACCTTGGTTAGAGCTTTTCTATTTGCCTACGCTGGCATCAAAGCGGCCATATTCATGCACGAGCAGTTGCTTAAGCGAGTGATGTTTGTGAGTAACTGATGTAATTATCTCTGCAAGGGATTTCTGATCTTTAGAATCTTTTTTATTTCAGGCAAAGTTTAATTTTTTCGATATTACCTCGGTGGGACGGATTCTAAATCGCTTCTCATCCGATACCAACACTGTGGACGATTCGCTGCCCTTTATTCTCAACATTTTACTGGCCCAATTAGCTGGTTTGATAGGAGCACTTTGTGTATCCTTGTATGCAATGCCCTGGCTGGGTCTGGTAGTCATACCAATGGTACCCATATATTTAAATTTACAACAACGCTATCGACATGCCTCGCGTGATATTAAGCGATTGTCTAGCAATGCCATGTCCCCACTCTACACACACTTCACTGAGACTCTTCAAGGTTTAACCACCATTAGGAGCATGCGGGCGAGTCCCCGATTTCAACGGGATTTTTCGGCAAAGCTGGAAGAGAGTCTTAAGGCCCAGTTAACCCAGTCGGCGGCACAGCAATGGTTGTCACTCCGTCTACAATTGCTGGGTACACTGCTTGTAGGTGGGGCCGGACTGCTGGCTGCCATAACAGCATCTCATACTACAAATCCGGGACTGGTTGGACTCTGCATTTCTTATGCATTGTCAATAACAGGACAATTGGGGGATCTTCTCCATGCCATGGCCGAGACAGAGCAGGAATTGGTTGCTGTGGAGCGTATGGATCAATATCTGCAATTAGAGGGCGAGCAGAATGCAGAGGGTAATGCAGAGGCGCCGTTTGGATGGCCAACGCAGGGAGTGCTTAGCTTCAGAGATGTCGAACTTAGTTATAGGGAACATCTGGTACCTGCCCTTAAAGGTATAACCTTTCAAACGGAAGCTTTTGAGAGAATTGGTATTGTTGGACGTACTGGAGCCGGAAAGACATCAATTTTGGCGGCCTTACTTCGGGTGGCTCCACTTAGCCAAGGTGATATACGTTTAGATCAAGTTAACCTAAGGACTTTGCCTCTTAATGTGTTGAGAGAGCGTGTGGGAGTCATCACCCAAGAACCGTTTCTGTTCGAAGGTTAGTAATTTGTGGCATGGATAATTCAGTATATTAAATGTTTTTATTTCAGGTACTGTACGTGAAAATCTTGATCCTCGGCATGGATACTATGATTCGGAGATCTGGCATGCCGTCAAAAACTCTGCGGCCGCCACTCTGCTAGTACAGCAACTTGGTGGCCTTGATGGTCGGCTAGAACAATGCGGTAACAATTTATCCGCTGGCCAAAGGCAGCTCCTTTGCCTTGCTCGTGCTTTGCTCAAGAATGCCAAAGTAGTTTGTATAGATGAGGGCACTTCCAATCTTGACGATGAATCCGATCTGTGTATGCAGCAAGCTCTGCGGAATGCCTTCAAAAGCTGCACCCTCTTATTTATAGCCCATCGTTTGCGTGGCTTACAGGCAATGGACCGCATTATAGTACTAGACGAAGGACGTATTTGTGAACAAGGGCAACCTCAAGAATTAGCCAACAACACATCGAGCATTTTCTATGGGATGTTACAGGCTCAGAATATTAGTCCAGAGGAGTTTTCCAAAGCAAATTGAATTGTGTGCAGTAGTTATACGATTTTATTTATTGTTTTACTCATTAATTATCAGTAGTATATAGCGTTATATATATAGCATTTAGTCTGTTAGTTTAATTGTAAAGATCAATAATCGTTTTTTTTTTTTAAATATTCTTGTACAAACGATAGTAAACCCATATGTGTCTATGTATGTATGTTTAAAAAAAGAAAAACTATTTAATCAAACCGAAATTAATGTTTCAGAAAAATATTTCAATACAAACATTAAATCCCGATTTTTGGTGTCGTCGCTGTGGCAAATGATTAACGACACATTTGTATACATTAATATTTTGGGAGAAGCAATGCCGCTTTCGAAGTTGGTAATAATAATTTAAAACATGATTAGAAAAATAAATATAATGCATTTGAATTCAAACATAAAGAAGTGTTGGTTAGTGTTAGGGAAATATATACGAAAGCCCGCTAAATTTAAAAAGGCGAATCATAAGGACAAATTACCATTATTTAGGAAAATAAAATTTTTATTACTCTGCATTTATCTGCATTACTCTAATTTTAAAATGTCAGAACTACATACATAAATATTAGAAATTTACACAAAATGTTACGTTGCCTGAATCACCATTTGCTTAATAGTGGCTCTGCGTTGCCACATGCTGCTATTTAATTTCGTGTTGCCAGCTTTTTTTTTTGTTTATTTTATCAGCTGCCGCCGCATACTTTAAAAGACGTGGCTATTAATTGAGTCACAAACTGAAAGAAGTTATGTTTGTTATAAGATAGCTCTTATCACGCACCGTTTATATACACCATGTTGGCCTGCTTGCTTCAACTGTGCTTTTATTTGGTATTTTTGATTGCAGTCGGCTTGCTGTTGGTATGTAAATGACACACTTGCAAATATATTTACATCCACCGACGGGTCAACTAATTACATATATTTTTATACATTTTGTTTAGGGGACAATTGTGCTGCTGTATAAGACGAAGCCTTATCCCAATATAGTGAGACACAAGGATGAAAAAACATTTTTAGATCCAAAGACAATTAAAAATGTTGAATTTCCCACTATAGAAGACTCTCCCACCTTGGAACTAAGTGTGATAGTGCCGGCATACAATGAACAGAAGCGGTGTATGATCGAGCACCGTTTACAAATCACATGATAATTGACATTTTTTTAATACTTTTCAGTGCCTGCCATGCTCGATGAGTGCTTGGAATTCTTAGAGCAGAAGACACGGGAGAAATCCAGTTTCTCCTACGAAGTTATCGTGGTGAGCGATGGTAGCAGTGATGCCACTGTTTCAGTGGCCCTCAAATATTCCAAGCAATTTGGTGCTGAGAAAGTTCGAGTTATGGAACTGGTAGAGAATCGTGGCAAAGGTGGGGCTGTGCGTCTGGGTGTTCTAAGCTCCCGTGGGCGACGATTGCTCTTTGCTGATGCTGATGGTGCTACCAAATTTCCCGATTATGATAAACTAGCCGATTCTTTAACTGATCTAGCCCCTGAATGGCGTCATGATGGTTTGGCCATTGGCTCGCGTGCTCATCTTGAAGATGAGTCTATAGCTTCAAGGAGCTTTATACGGTAAGTTAGGCATATATGACAGGAACTGTAATTTACGATAATTCTTCATTTCATTCTTTGACCAGCACCGTGTTAATGCATGGCTTCCATACTCTCGTCTGGCTCTTTGCCGTACGCTCTATTCGTGACACTCAATGTGGATTTAAACTATTCACACGTTCCTCGGCCCGCAAGCTCTTTACAAGTCTCCATGTACAGCGTTGGGCCTTCGATGTGGAGTTGCTTTATCTAGCCGAACGCCTACGTTTACCCATGTCAGAAGTGGCTGTACGTTGGACCGAAATCGAGGGCTCGAAATTGACACCCTTCTGGTCTTGGATACAAATGGGCATGGATTTATTCATGATCTGGATACGTTATTTGGTCGGTGCCTGGCGCATAGCAGCTATCCAAAAAAAGGAAAATTAAAACGGGAAGAAAGTTTAGTAGGTGTAGCAATCGTTTCTGCCCGCAAAGCGCATTTCGAAAGAGTTAGGTTTAAGGCTTCAAAAAGTAAAAGAAAAAAATATATATAATTTATTAAGTGCACAGTATTTTTTGCTAATTTATTAAAAATCAGATGCTGCAAATATGTAACAGGTTTTTCTCTATATATAAAGTTGGCTTAAGATTTCTAATTTTGGATAAGCAGTTTAAAGTCCCTAGAGTATCTGGTGGCTTATAAAACGTAAACCCCCTTTAAAAATGTTATAGCTAAAATTTGGAAAGTTGTCTACATTTTAAAAATCCCCATGGTTTTAGCGGTTAACATTTTTAGATAACATTTTGCAGTTAACAGATAAATACAAAATGTAAAATATTCCGATATATCCATCGATTAACATAGAAACGGTTATCGATAACATATACAATTTTATCGATGAAATCAGAACATTGCTTGTTGCGCGTGCGCTTGTGTTAGTGCATAAAAGCGCGTGTGTGTGTTCGTGTGTGCCTCAGCTGTGCTTTCGATATTGTTTATGCTCATTTTTTGTTGTTTTACGAAGCCGGTTGATGGTCGAGAGTTGTGCCGCGCTTAAACGAAAGTGATTTATTTTAAGTTTAATTATAACAATTGTTATTGTTGCCGTTGTTGGTACTTTACACAGTGCTGGCTGTTCCGGCTATCGCTTGGTTGGTCGCAGAAGGGGGGAGTCACTGAGTTCAAAAACTCGATCAACGGGGTAAGTTGGCACAGATATCGCATCTTTGTTTTTCTCTCTCTTCCCGCTTTTCTATCCTTTCCTATTGCTATCGCTTTTGCTCTGCAATGGCTCAGTTTACATGCCCCCCGACTTTGTGTTATCAGCAATAATAACAAGCTGCGATTTAAGTTCATCGTAGAATTTTGCTGATAAGCTTCCAATCAGTACGAAAGAAACTAAGTCTTGCTCAAATTGTATTTTAATTTGAAATATTTTGCAAAGGCCAATTACGCCCACGCAGCTGCAGTTAATTTGTGTCTTTTCATTTTATTTCTCTTGCCTAGATCAGCAAAAGAAGAAAATTTTACAAAAAAATGTGCATAAAAACAAAAAATTTGCGTGGCGAAATTCAAAGTCGTTCGAAACGAGTTACCAGACCACGCCCGCTGCCACCATACATACAAACATACATACATATGTATGTATGTACATATTGGATTTTTTTTAATAATAGAGAGAATCGTCCTATAATATTCAGAAAGTTCTCTAGGTGGAATCTTTTTAAACACATCAAATAGAAAGGCTTTCCTATTCTTACCAAACATAATTTATTGTAGTTCTTTTAATTTTAAAGTAAAATTATTATATATATAAAATATATTTATTTGTAAACTCTTTAGCAATACAAAGATATGATTCAATCTCATACTTTTGGGTATCTGCCCCTCGTGTCTAAAAAAAAACTTTCTATATTAAACATTAAATTATTCATTTGATTTGGGGCTGAGAATCCATATTGAAAACACAGACTGTGGACTGAGGTTTTATATTAGTAGGACACTAGGACACGGGAACGTTGAAAACATCTACATATACATACATTGATATATATGAGATATTATATTGATTATATACAAAATAAGTAGCAAAACAATTCTTTCCAGTCGATTTTGTTCCACAAGAGTCCTTTCAATCATTTCTTGAAATTCTTTAAACAAATTCAATTGGCTTTGGATCTGAAAATATACTCAAAAAATATAAAAATAATAAATATATAATATAATAAATATTGAAAATATTTTCACACATCGCTGTCTCAAAAACGGAACACATCTTTTACAATTTCTTTTGCAATTCAATTCTAATTTTAAGATTACACGATAAAAATAATCCACTAATTGGATGTAACGGTAATGAAGCAAGCAAGTCGTCCCTGCCGACATTGAGTATACCCTGTACCAAGTAAAAGTACTCCATAAAGTCAAAAATGATCAAAATCGCCATCAATTTACAAAAACAAATTCTCTTAGCATGCACTGCTTGCCATGCAGCAACACTGTACTGCTTGCCATGCAGCAACACTGCACTGCTTGTCATGCAGCAACACTGCACTGCTTGCCATGCAGCAACAGCGAACGCATGCTATCTCGCTCACACGTAACAGCCCATTTTGCATGGGGCGTTTCAGTACAAAACGGAAATACGTATATCTCCGATAATTATTGTCCGATTTTGACAAAATTTGGTCAAGTGGTGCATTTTGGCCATATAAATGTGCATGCCAAATAAAAATACGATATGTTTAATATTGCTCTAGTTACAGGTTTTTTTCGAATTGCGGGGGCGGAAGTGGGCGTGGCAAAAATTTAAAATAAACTTGACCCGCTTATACAATAGACGGATGTTGACACCAAATTTGGTTGCTCTAGCTTTTATAGTCTCTGAGATCTCGGTGTTCATACGGACGGACGGACAGACGGACATGTCTCAACCGACTTCGCTATTGATACTGATCAAGAATATATATACTTTATGGGGTCGGAAAATTTTCCTACTGCCTGTTACATACATTTTAGCGACTTTAATATACCCTTTTACCCTATGGGTACAGGGTATAAAAAGAAAAGGTAACTGGCCATTGCTGTCTCGAATAAGGGGAGAAATTTTTAAGAATAAGTAAAAATACAAATTTTAAATTATCCATACCTTAATATTTTCAAATTTATTCATTTTAAATAAATTTTTGCTTTGAGAAATTAATTATTTCACAAAATACGTTTTTGAAGCTACGCTCACAGCCCAATAGAGAAATAGAGTGACCTTAGCTCTTTTTTTTATCGTAACCCAACAAACAAATTTAATGATCAAAATTTCAAATTTGAAATTAATGATCCAAAATAAATCAAACATATTTAATAAGAGAATCAATGTTACGAATCTGAAACAAGAATTGTGAACTAACAGAACTTAAAAAGAAAAACAATTATTTCTTAGACTATAACATATAGCACATACATAAATACATGTGTGCCTTTTGCCATCCTTTTTGCACCCTTTAGCCCCTTCAGTATTTGGGGTATATCAGAATTCATAAAAAAAAAAATTTTCAATACTGTCAAGTATGAGTATTTTTGACTTGGATCAACAGGTGAATAAAATTTAAATGGGCTTCTTTACCAGATCGTTGTTATTTTGTCCTGTGTAGACTTGATCTGGTAAAGGAAAATATGTTTCTATGTACATATGTGAGTTAACTATCACACCTTTTCCATTTAACAGCAACATAATACATATTATTCATAATTAAATACAACCTAAAATATCATATAGTAATCGTTACCTGTCTAAAACTTAACTATGTATTCAATATTCAATTTCTACTTTCCAATTCCAATATGATACATTTATATCGGATCTACACCAAAGCGTCTGGTAATCAAGATTAAGACATAGTTAGATATTAGTAAGTAAGTATTAGTATTAGCAAGAATTAATATTGAGTTAAATATGTCTGTTTTTTATTTTTTTATTTTGCTGCTGGGTATTTTGCAGTTGTCACACTGATTTAGTTATGTATGTAGTATATGTATAATTTTTGTTGTTGCTTTTGTTGATGTGCCTTCGCCGTGTTTATTTTATTACTTATGGCAATGCGCGTCGAGCTCAAGAGTTTCGCTTTTGGAGCGGCTCCTCTGCTTGATTAAAGAGCCATGGTTGAATGGACAAAGGAAAAGAGGATGAAGCAAGGGCAGGGTCTACAGTTGCGGGCGTCATCGTCGTTATTGTTGTTGCTGCTGCTTTTATGCATTTGTCGCTTTTGTTTTGTTCTCTTCCATTGGCTCAGACATTTTTAGTTGTCTGACAGGAGCGAAATCCACAATTGAGGGTAAGCAAAAAAATGTTAAATACATCTAGTCTACCTAACTACTTAGAGCTTCGGGAACAAATAAGGATCAATTTTCTCCTCACTTCGATAAAACAGATGTATTTGTTGGTACATTTATTATTTACTTTCTTTCGGGTGGGGCAAGAGTTTTAAAGCTGATGAATACCTAATATTCTAAGGAAGATGCTGAAAATATGTACTTAAGTAGTTTTTCTCAACGGAATAAACATGGCATTGTTTAATATACAAACTAGTTCTTGTAAGGTGGATGTAATCTTAGTCTTATATTACTTTTCCTTTTGTATTATAACTTTTCTTTCAATTTTTAATTTTGATATTTTTAAGTTTTAAATACGACCTTTGGTTGCACAATACCTATGCAAACTCCGCTCCTGTATGCCTGACTTTTCTCTTGGTGCTTTTGTTGAAGTGTGATAATTCCAAGAGCTCCAGTCTGGCAGCGACTCTTCCAGTGGCGTTCAACGAGCCGTATGTTTGTGTACACGGTTCGCTTCGCGGTAATATTCTTCTTCTTGATCATTTCTGAGGCTAATCCTTTAATCAGTTTGTGTAACTGGTTTGCTTAAGCTTTCAAGGTCATCCAGTGATCGTTGTCTGGACCAGGCGTTTTTCTGACCCGTCTAGATCTTGGCTAATTAATTGTCCATTTAATCGCTCGATTTGCTGCTTGAGTTCTTAGCTGCCTTCTCCTTTGATTCCGTATAGTTAATTCTGGTTTTGACTCTTAAAGTTGATTGATGTCAGGCTAGGCTTAGACTCCCAACAACAATAATGTTCCACGGTCAATGGCTTTAGTTCACAGTAAGAACAACAACAAAAATAACAGCAGCAAACCAAAGATTCGCACGCCCACGCCCACTTGAACTGATTTATGGGCTTGTCGGTATACGGTGTGTGTTGTAACCAATTTTGTGTATCATTTTTGGCATTAACACATTAACATGACTTCTTTTAACTTTTTATCTAACGATTTCTTTATGTTTTCGATTTTTGTTTTATTTTACAGATTCTCATTGTCTCGATCCTCTATAAGGCAATATATTGCTCAGCTCCAGCAAAATGCAGCGTAACAATGTTCATGGCCATAATGGTAGCATTAAGTCCTCAGCCTCACTCCGTTCCAGTAATAAATCCTTTCAGGCCAAAATGGATAAAATGTCCGAGCGCCTTTATGATATTATTAAAAGCGGTTCAATGGTAAAAAGGGCACAAAATAAAAAACGTTTCACACCGGTTAATTATAAGCATCGCTGGTTTGAGTTAACGAAACGAACGCTATGCTACTTTGATACAGAAAATGTAGAGGTAAGTCTGAATGAAAATACATAATACTAAAAGTACTACTACTAAAGTTATTTCTTTACCTTATTTTACCATCTGTTCGATTAGAAAAATAATAGAATTTCTGCTTTATTGAAAATTTTTAAGTTTTAAACTTCAAATTATTAATTGTGAAAGTATGACATAACCTATATAGAATACAGTATAATTTTTCATACTACAGAAACCTGAATGAGATTTAGTAAGTCGAGAAAAGTTTTCTATATAATTAGATGACCTAATTGGTTTGAAAATAATTATATATATATCATATAGATGATTAATTATTAAAAAAGTGTGAAGTTCTGGATATTTAATAATACAATTATTTTTTCTATTATGTATTACATCATCACGTAACCTAACTAAAACTTAAACCTGATAAGTTGTCATATTATCATATTCATAACCCAAGATATCAATGGTAAAAGGGTCACATGTAAAGTTCAGTTACTATAGAAGGCTGTCTGTAAGATTGGGCAAACAAATTACCAAAGGGCAGAGAGAATGGGGAAGAGATAGAACTGTCCCATTATTATTCATATTCAAGTGTGCGTTTCATCTTGTCGTCATGGTTTCGTCATTTATTGCGTCGTTATTACGGCACCTACCGGCTAAAAACAATGATGTGGGGATGAAAGGTGTGCCCGATATGTGTTAGTATGTGCGAGTGTGTGTGTCTGCGGAGGGTGGTGTGCATGTGGGGATGTTGTCTCAGTTAGTCTTTTCTACACGTACCCTCCGCAGTAATAGCAGCTGCCCAAAAGGCTTTGGCGGTTTCTCTTTTCGTTTCAAAACAAATGCCGCATTCGGCTCAGCATCGTTGGAGTTCGATTCGCTTCCAGTCTACAGTTGGAAGGAACCTTTGTGGTTGGCAGTAACAGCATAAGCAGCTGTTTTAATAGCCGGCAAAAAAAACCACCCCCTCAGATGTATACACCATATATGTGTATTTGTGTGTGTGTGTTGTGCCTGTGTAGAGTTTTCCAAAATGCCGCTCGTCTATCCCATTCTGTTATTCCAATTGGAAAGTGTTTCCCTCACAAACACATATACACATGCATCCTGGATGAAATGGTTGTATCTGTGTGTGGTGTGTCGGTAAAACGAAGTTCACTGCCCGTCCTGGTCCTTCGTAACTGGAGTTTCCACCGTTTCCTCAACGCGTTTGGACGTGTATTAGATTTTCGTTTAATCAACTTTTCTCAAATTTGTTCGTATAAGAAATTTTACTCGAAATTATACTTTAAAAATAATGAAATATTTAAATCGCAAATTAAAGTTTTTGAAACGACAATACATTTACGTTGATTTTTAATTTCATTCCTAAAAAAAAACTAATACGTTTCTACTGCAACCCTAACAAACAAATTTGATTCATCAGGCGGCAAAACGAAACCACCCTTATTTAAATATATTTTCCAACTAATATTTATTTCAAAAATTACCCAATTGTAACATTAAACAATACAATTCACAAATTTATTTAACCAAAAATTAATAAGTCGCAAAAGACAAATACAATCATAAAAAAAATTCCACGACGTCGTTGGAAAATTTTTCGGCAAAAAAAAATATCCGCAAAAAAAAAGAAAAGAAAACGCCCCACCCAATGCAAAAAGTTTTTCAAGTGTAGCGAGCTGGTTCTGTATAGATATATATATATATACAGATATTTATATATATATAAACATATGTGTGTGTGTGTTTTGTGATTGTTGTTGCTGTTTTTGCCGCACCCCAAAAATTTTGATGTGCCTTCGCCTAAATGAAAAGGATTAAACATACGTCCTGCGTAACGTAATAGGTAAAACAAGCTATTTATAAACTTTTGAGAATTTAGTTCCTTTTATGGGTTTAGTTTTGAATTATAATTGATTTAAAAGGGAGCATAAATTAAGGTTAACAAACCAACAAAATAAGGCCTAAAAATGTGTTTAGCTTTATTATTAAGTAAATAATTTATTATATGCAATTTACTGTTAAACGGTTTAGAGAAACCGACTTTAAATTAAGTTGTTATTACTTTAGTATATCTATTCTTAAAAGAAGTAATCTGCAAATGATTTAAAAATGTTTTATTTAACCTCTGAACTTCAATTTTTATTTTAACCTTGTGTTTTGAAATTCTGAACTGATAGATTATTCGGAATCTTCTAATATATTATTAAAAGAGAACTTTAATTAAAATCTACGTAATTCCTAATTTTAATATATTGCATTATATTAAGTTTGCAATTAAATGTTGGCATCATTATTTAGGTAACAGTTTTATAATAATTTTAAAAATATTTTTATCTTTTTGCCATTTTCTTAGATTTATCGCAGTTCTTAACATTTTAATTCATTACTGTTATCCATTTAGTTAAAAGACTATTGAGAATATGCAATTGAATTTAATGCTTAGATAGGCACAAGATAAAAAAACGTAAAGCACTGAAGCTTAACCACCATTCATTCATTCATTCATTCAATTTGCCTCTGCCTACCCAAACCCCCTTGAGTTTTCTGCAGGCTTATCCTTTTTTTTTCTCGTTCTCTTTCTGACTCACTGTTTCTCTATTCGCTATTAGTCGTCAGTTGGCAGGGAGTTTGAGGTTCGATGAACTCGTGTAGAAAATGTCAAATTAATTGATTGATTCGCTAGCTAAGGCTCTTCCTTTGTCTTCATTCTGAGGATGCTTGGTGGTTTTATTATTTTTTTTTTTTGCCAGCTTCTGCCTGGTTGTAATTCATGTCCGTGCCATGTCATGTTTATTAGGGTCAAGCCCTGAGCGTGCACTGATTAATGACGGCCCAACGAATGCAACAAAAACTACAACAACTGCAGTATAAAGAGACAAGGAACACTCATCCCCATGTAGGCACCTTAGTCATTGCACTCCCGACTAGTGCTAGAGGAGTGTCATTAACCTGTCATAAAAATCACAGCCTGGGCCAGTCCCACGGGACTGGAACACTCTTTACTATGGCTCACCACGGTGGTATGCTAATTGAACTTGGACTTTTGTTTGCAAACACTTCGCAGTTCTTTACGCTCCGCTCCATGCGTTCGTTCTGCTCTCTAATACATTTCGCGCAGATTAAGGCTGTAAATAACAATTTTCCTAAAGGGAGGCGGTCGCATGCAAGGCGTGTTAAATAGAGAGAAATCATTTGTGAATTCTGGGCGCATGCCGAACTAAAAAATACACTTTAAGACTTGAAGTCACTAGACCAACATAAGAAATTGATCAATTTTCCAAAAGCTTAAGCTCTTTAGGGAACGTACTTTTATTACGTTTTATCAAAATTGTAATTGGTTTAATCAGGTACATTTAGATCAGATGAATATTAAAACTGCGGAAGGATAATACGATATGTATAGAAGCTTTCGTCGATCGTTTTTAAGGAATAAAGATTTGGTTTCGATTTTCCTCTAATTCGAACCTCTTTTATGGTTCTATCTTTCTCCTTTTTCATTCAGTAATAGAAATTGTTACGTCACAAACTGGACTCCAAAATCATTATTCTCTTGGACATGGTGCGCTTTAAATGTATATTTTCCTTCCGAGGCAAATGCAAAGCCCAAATGGCTAATGGCGGTGCCATCATATCTATTCCCGCGCGCCAAAAATATATATACATATATATATTTATAGAATATAGTTATTTCTTGTATTTACATAATACCATGAAGCCGCCGCTTCCATGTGTGTGGGCCAAGTTACTTGTTGGTCAGAAGCCAGCAGTTCAATGCGAATCCTTCTTTGGCTGGTTTATGACTTTTTATCTTTTACAACCGATATACCGATAGGGTTTTGCGACCGATTCAAATGCTGTTCAGTGTTTAGCTGATCAATTTCCATAATGGTTCAACATTCTCAATTGGCCATTCAAATTTATCACATTGGTATTGCTTTTGCCATATTCCAATAAGCCGCTTCTGTGGAAATTGAATTTTTGTTTTTGAGATTATTACTCATCGCATGCATTTTAAATTCTTCACGAATTGACACCTTAGGCCTCGAAATGGCTTAAAGCCGATTTCGTAGAATTACAAGAGCCCGCAGTTTACCTCATTCCGATCCCCTCCCCTCTTTCGCTTTCGGACAAATTAGCAAGCCAGCAAAAGTGTTTTGTCTTATGCGCTGACTGTTCCGGGT
The DNA here is from genome assembly GCA_037075365.1 of Drosophila emarginata. NCBI lineage: Eukaryota > Metazoa > Arthropoda > Insecta > Diptera > Drosophilidae > Drosophila > Drosophila emarginata. The sequence continues at coordinate 2,077,290 of JBAMCD010000012.1, forward strand.
GGTCCCATTCCCAATCTTTTTCCATTTTGGTATTTTATTTTTTATTATGCCTGCTTTTTATAAATCTTCACGACACTGTGTGGCGTGTGTTCAACATTAAATTTGGCGCCAAAAGCCAAAATGTTTTTGATAAGACAGATGTCACCCGGTATATCAGTGGAAGATGCATAAATGAGTGTATGCCATGTCTGTTCCCATTTCTTCGAGCTGTTTTAGAGACAGGCTGACGTTGTCTGCGGTTTTTGGCCACAACCACAACACTGTGGAAGTTTGTATTAAGCTCAATTACAGTTACCGTTTTTTGGTTAACGTGTTTAATTTGTCGCAGGGTATAAGACCTTCCTGGCAAAGTCAGGACTGACAGTTGTCAGTCACTAGTTAGTTTTTATGATATTTAATATAGATTTTTACCTTGAAAGTAACACATTGCTATAGATTGAGTACATTAGTTTTGAGACTAAAAGTTGTTTTCTCAATGTAATAATACTCTTTCATTTACTCTTGCTCAAATCTATAGATTTTTGAATACAAATTTTTGATTTAAGTAACTAAATTTGCGATTTTCAGATAAAATCGATATCATGAATGATAAACCCAAATTAATACTGTTTTATCCTGAATCCCTATTTTAAAGTGGTGTATAGAAATTTCTAATGAAATCAACTTGTATTCAGACTTAATTTGTTATACTTAGTTAGAATATTTAAATTACAGTGACTTAAATCTTTTTAATCCAACAGTTTTATTCTTTTATAAGCTGCAGAAGGTATCTTTCCACTTTATTATGTATTTCTAAGTAACAGTTTGGCAGCTGCTGTAAATGCTGACTAATTGTAAGCACTTTTGGGTCCCATTTACATATGCCCATTACATATCAATTGTTGTGATGTTGTGCAGAGACCCAACCCTTTTCGATAAACACTTGTAGCAATTATGAATCATTATAATCGAAAAGGTAACAACATATATGGCATAACAATATCAAAAGCCAACTCGAAACGCGAGTCACAAAAGCCAAAAACCTGTTGGTCAATTGTATGATACCTGTACCTGATTTGCCTATTTATGTTATGGTTATATGGTGTCCGGATTTCAGTGCTATGGGAGATGATTCATTCAAATGCAATATACTTTTGATGGTGATGGAGTTCACACAACCGTGATAGGCATGCCAAATGATGCTTTCTAATGAGCAAAAAGCCCTAAGCCTAGAACGGGAATTAAATAGGATGACAGCTACTGCTTACTTACTTCCATTTACCTTTTGTCTTGAGCTCTAATCCAGACGACGCTTTGTCTGTGGCAGCCGTGCAGTTGGCAGAGCTTTTCATGCTTCATTATGCCCCCTTGAATGGCATGGCAGGGAATCTTCATCATCGTCAGGTTTATGCTCCCTATTCCTGTCTCAGTGTCGGTCTTTTGTTTGTCATCTGCGCACCGACATTGAGTTATTGCATATTGCTAGCTATTAAAAACAAGAAAAATCTTAACTAGGTCCAGGAAAAGAAATCCCATTCCCCTTTTCAAAAACCGATCTATCCAAAGCAAGTGCCAGTGACCAGATCTAAACACCTTTTACGCCTTATTTTTAACAATAAACAACAATCGTTTATTTAATTGGAATTATGTTTAAAAAAAAATAATAAAATATAGAGGGAGAGAGAAAATAAACAACAGAAAACTAAACGCCCGCCTTTCTTCGAAAAAATGGGTCTTAAGCTCTTTGATTGGCTTTATCGCTTTAGCTATTTCCGCCGTTAATTTAAAGCTCACGACGAACCGATCCAGCCAGCTAGCAATAATTAGAAATCAAAGCCGGTTTCATATGGCTATAACCAAAAAAACTTGTCTACTTTCGTATTCAAAGTGTTATCATGAAAGATGGTTTGGGATGGCTGGCTGGCTGGATGGCTGTCTGTCTGAGGTCGGGCGACCGCAATGCTGCGTGTTTGCGATCGTCGCCGTTTGCTCGTTTTCCTTCTGTGATTCTTGTTGTTGTTGCTGATGATTGATCTTATCGCACGCGGGGCGTGAGTCATCATAAAAGACATAAAACAACATATTTTTCTTAACCAACAGCAGCAGCAGCAGCGGTAAGAGTGGCAACAGTCGCCACAAGTTGTTAGCTGTTTTGTACTTTATGGCCATTTCAGACTTAAACAGGAATAGTTAGTGTGGAGCCATGTGGAGGGAGTTGGGTTAAGTTCATAACTCAATGTGGGATGTCTTTTTGGTTTGCTTTAAGCCGCGTGCGAAGACATACTTTCCACAAAACTGCCCCCAACACGTACCAAAGGCCGTTTTAAGTGGTACAGTGGGGCAAAGTTCATTTAAATGTCAATCAAAACTTATTAATTAAGCAATTTGAATATAAATTAATTAACTTTAAATTGAATATGAGAAAGCTATCAAAATGATTTCAAATAAATAGTCTAATAGTCAAAAAAACAATTTTCCTTGAATTTTACGTTGAAGATTTCTTATAGTTGCCTTTGCTAGATACTGCATTTGCCCTGAGACAGTTAGTATTTTATTTTATATGTAGAATTCTATTTTCTATTTATTAGAAAACTAAGGTACTATTCAGGTGAGATGAAAGAATGCTTTAAAATTAAAGAAGACACTTCTTTTTATCCAGAATGGGGCTAGGTGCAATTAATATTTGAGTGTTTGAGATATTCAATATAATTTCATGAACAATTATATAAACGCGCAAATAATAGAACTAATATAATATTTCAATTTAAATATATATTTCTTTATTACTATTTATTTTCTAAATAAAAAAAAATTTGTTACCTGAAAAAACATGTCCAGTTCTAATAATGTGAAAAATATACAAATCAGTTGAGTTATATAAATAATTGCTTTATTAAAAGATAGAAACAAATATCTTATTTCAGAGATAACTTTTTTAAGTCTATATTCTACTATTCTATGCAATTAAAAAATATTTGTAGTTTAATTCAATATTTTTTTATATTAGGTGTTTCCTTTTACCTTCACTTTTGTTATTGTTGCTTTTGCCCCAATGTACTTCATAAGGTAGCTTCGTTGCGTCTTTAATACGTAACTGTAAAATCAGCAAAAACAATTGTCCAAGCAGTCTCAAAATGATAAATTGCCAACCATTTGAGTCGACTAATTTCCATTTTTTGTCATGCAATTTCGCCAAATCAAAAATTCCGTTGAATCTGTCATGTAAAGCATATTTTTCATATGGCTCATCGTATAAATTGCAACTTTCCTGCAGTGCATAGGCCATGGCCAATGATTCAATCTTTTTGGCATCCGCCCCGTTTCCGGTTTCCATTACTCTGTGAATCGCATCGCATCCTTTTTTTTTTTTTCATTTTTATTTTATTTTTTTTGGGGGCGGTTCGCAGTCATCGCTCAGAAATTGGATGCAGACTGCTGCGCTTCTGTCCTGTAGAAAATGGATAGATGGAGATAGAAGATGGTAGCAGGGAGAGAGCAAAAATGAACCTTTTAGAATCCAGACAAATTGGCCTGCGGGCGTTGCTTGTGTGCTCTACTGGCTGCAGAAGCTTGAGGAGTCGCCACAAAACTGACACTGAGACGAAGTCTATGGCAGACGGGCTCAGACAGTCTTTGCCAATCCGTAAAAGGCTGGATCAGGCCGCCCTCTTCCTGCCCTAATTATGTTGTTGCACATGCAGTTTTATGAATGAAACTAAGCCTCTGGCCATTTCCCACACATAAAAATGTATCAAAATTGTTATATTTTAATCATAATATATAAAATACAACAACAAATATTTAATCCAGACATGCAGAATTTAAATAAGCAAATGAATCATTAGGTATAAATATAGGGAAAGATTTTTTTCACCACAAAGCGATATGTACATATATACTAAGTAGTGAAAAATATTCGGATTTATGATGTGTCGAAAAAATGTTTGCTTCAAATGTTGATATTACTCATATCATTTTGGTTGTTATCAGCCAATTTGAAAATCACCATTTAAAATAAAGCCTATTTTTAGGATCTCGTACAATATAAATTTTTTTATGCCAGAAATATTGTTTTTCTGTAGCCAAAATGTGTTTAATTAATTATTTATTCACCTAATTATAATTAATAAGTTATTGTGATAAGAAATAAATAACTAATAGTACGAATGAAATATTTACATATTTACATTACATATTTTCATTAAATAATCGCTGAATATTTTAAAACGGGGCAAAGTCATATTTCTATGTATTGAAAGAAATCAAATAAGTTATTTGACCCGTTTAATAAAAACATATTTTGTGTTTAAAATTGGATTTAACTGATGCCATAAAAATGTGTAATCTAGAAAGAAAATATTTTCGACCATAGAAATAGTTCTGTATATACATATATCTAATGTACATACATATACATATATATGTATATGTTGTGTATATATTACATATGTATGCATGCACATCCATGATTATCAACGTGATGAGCTAAATTGATATAACCTCATTTGCCCATCCGATCATCTTTTTATTGTACCGCACTTTAAGGAATTTCTTTCAGTTTTAAATCAATTAAACTGAACCTTCTTTTGATGCATTTACTAATAGATGTATGTAAATTAGAACCGTATATATCAAAAAGTGTTCTTGTTTATGTCGGATATATAATTAAATAGATATATGTATACAGCTATGGAGCAAATTGTATGTTATCTCCGATAAATGACCTCTCTTTCTATTCATGCATGTTATTTTATTACAATTAATTGGCTGCAGGTTAATATTATTATTTACCTAATTAAACCTACATATAAATATTAAACAATAGGTTATAGGTTAATTTGATTTAAAAGCACAGAAATATTTCTGATGCTTTGATTTACCATAACAATTACTGATTCTGGTTATTTTCAATTAAACTATTATTAATCAAATCATTATTAAATTAAAAACAACAAAGTAACTAAGTTAAATGTAATTAAGAAACATTTGTTGATTTGTGGTTGATGTTCCAATTAGAGTTTTTCACTTAGTGCAAGAGCCACATAAATAAGTTGAAAGGAATGTGGGAAAAATGTCGAAGAAAGAGGCAAAACTGAGTGTTCAGTGAACGACCTCCTCAGCGTTTTGTACAGAAGTATGTACATATATAAATATATATATATACATATATATAGGTACGTACACATGGTTTTATGGTTGGAACAAAAATGCATTTATCAAAACATAAAAATAAACACAAATTGCTTCAGAAATAGACAAAAGGCGGCTGTAGCAGCTTCGCTTTCGACTTGGGGTATATAGAATATATACTCTTACATATATATATTTGTATGTACACTGATGTATTTAAACAGCTAACCAAGCAAATGAGTCTTACCGAAAAAAAAAGGAAAATGAAAATGCCTGTGCGTAGGGGTTTCTTTCATTATTTCTCTCTATCCACAGCTGTCAAAAGAAACTCTTCTCTCGCATGTAATTATGCAGTCTAAACCGTAAGATAGATTTCGAGGGATAGGAATGAATTTTGTTATTTTTTTTTCGAGATAGAGGTTGGCCTGCGCTGACCTTATGACTGACAATTTCCTCTGCACATTTATAATGCCCCTTCGTCTCCAACTCTTTGGGTCTCTTTCTCTGTCTCATTCTCACTGGCTTTTCTATTATGCCGTCTCTTTCTTTTACTCTTTGTCATTTCATTGCCGTTGTAGACAAGTTATCCATATGTTTGTTTAATACATTTTAAGCGCTTTTTAAGCGTTCAAGTCACGATTTTCATATTTATAGCATAGATCGAAGAAGAGAAGAAAATATATATATATGTATATAAAAGGGGTACACCTATTTTTCCTCTTACCCTATGTGTGTATGAGTGTGTGGCTGATTGATCAGCTGGTTGTTGGTTGTGCCTTGTGTGTGAGGCTTCAAGCTTCTCTTGATGCTATCTGCCTTCGATTTTCTATTTCTCTCTCTCTCTTTGTTATTTTGTTTCTGTGTTTTTTTTTTTATCGATAAATTTAATTATAAAGTCCATAGAAAACTTTCAACCTTTGTCTTATCGTTAATTTCATCGCCAACGCGCGCTTTTGTTTTCCCAAGAGTTCCTTTGATGGATCACTTGATCATCATCATCATCATCATATGGAGACCCTAGAAAATTCCAACGAAATGGCATCAGTTCATGCTTGATGGCGTTTCTCAGGATGCAATGTTAAAGAAAATTATAGCGTAGGTTGGTCAACTCAACAAAATGCTGAAAAACAACGTATACAAAATCAAAATATAATGCAAATTTAATGAAAAGAACAAACTTCTGTTCAGAGGAAGTTGTCAGCTACGAAATTTTTGTTACCTAGTTGACAGGAAGAAGCGAAGACACAAGAATGATTCAGCAAAAAAAAAAAAAAAAAAATAAGGAAAAGACGAGAAACTGAATACCAGACAATAAAAATAACAAGAAAATGTATTTTATTTTTTTTTTTCAACGCCAAATTAATTACTCTGTTGGGTATGAAACACAAGCCAGCCAACCATGTCCTTTGATGTGTGTGTGAGAACGAATTTGGCTTTTTGAATATGAGAGATAAATATTCATTTTCTGGTTTTCATTTTCATTGGAAAAATGCATAAATTTTAACAGTCTAGAGGCAAAACATGATGTGAGATTGACTGTTTTACGATCTTTAGACATCTCAAGAAAATTAACAGTTCATGCATTTTCTTTGACATGCTTTTCCCTAGTGATTTCAATGAGTTTCCATACGGAAATAGAATGAAATTCTATAGGGATTTTAATTGCAAACGGATGTCGAAATTCAATCAACGTTTTTTCTTTCTTAAATCAACCAGAAATAATAAATTATACTTACTTTTTTACTAAATATTAAAAATGTAATTCAAAATATTACAATATTTTCGTAATTGGTACATTTAAGCACATGTATTTAAAATGCAGTTTGTTTTTATTTAGATGTATATTGGACTATTTGGTAGATAAGATAATAGAATAGGATATTTTACTACATATGTAAATGGAAACTTATGTTTACCAATTTAAATCGAATATTTTGTATATTTATAATAAAATAATAATATTACTTCTGACCTTAAAATGCCCTTAAGAAGAAAGCTGATTATAGCATCTTAATACCAATACTGGAAAACATTTTCTAAAAATTGAACTAATTAAAAAGGTGTGGTAGACAATTGAAGTTGCCCTTGTGACATCAAGACAAAGACTATTACAACTATATAATTACCTAATTACCTTCTGTCCATTCGATCAAGCAAAGTCAAATACAAAGCCTTGGAAAATCTAACTAGAATTAAATTAATAATTTGAAAAATAATTTTCCGCTGAAGAAGATATTCAACTGATCATATACTAAACTTAATTGTAAACAATACGAATGATTGAGAAAAAAAAAATGTAGAATAAAAGCTTGTGTATAGGAATGTCGTCAAGTAATACTCTTATACTGTATACTAACTACAGATTACGTAAAAAATGTCTAGACTTAAGTCTATATGTCTAGACTAGGAAGACCATGAATAAATCTTCATTGATAATGTCGAATCAAAAGTTTTCTTTGTGAATAACCGTTTCAATTGCGTAACAATTTAAGTTACAATTTATAAGTTTTATGTCACTTTCTTATATCTTAGGTGTGTAATCTTTACCTTTTTTTTTTTGTTTTACAACTAGTAAACCAGCCTTTGTTTGCATATTTTGTAAAAATGTTTATCTTGCTCTTTCTCTTTGCCCCCCTGGTCTTGCCATCTCGCCTACACCGATTGCGTGACCTAAAATTGTAATACATAATTAAAGAAAATTGAAAAGGCATTAGTTCCAATTTTATATTTTCAGTTTTGTTTTCTGTATTTGAGTTTTCTTTTTTGATTACAGTTATAATTTATATGAGACGATTTTTCAATCGTACTCCACATGCAGCCAGAATCTTTTAAGGAGTAAGCAATCTCCAGGGGGCTTGCATTATCAATCATTTGATTGAATGAAATGGAATGGAATGAGAGTTTCGCTTCAATTGTCAGGCCACTGGCATGCACACTCGTCTCCGTCTTTTTTTTCTGGATCAATCGGAGGAACCGACACTGACACCAACATACCACACCGGCTTGTGTTCGTTGTCCATTTCCATTCGCTACGCGGTTCAAATTTCGATGGCATTTAAACATGCCATATGGAGTATATTTGTTTCCACATTAATCAACATTGAAAGGTTCCCGTTGCTGGTTTTTTATATTTTTTGGTTGCACTTCAGTTGATGCGATTTGTTTGATGATGAGGAACCGCAGGTTTGGGTGGAACTTCAATTATTTAAGACAGAGGAGGAATAACATTTAACAATTTTATAATTTTTTTCATAATTAGGGACATAGTTTAATACAATAGATTTGTGTAAAATTTCACATGAAAGGAAAGTATTTAAAAGAAAGGAAAATGCATTCTCAGAGGTAAACCCTTTAATTGTTAAGACAAACATAGAATTTCGTTAGTTTTTGAAATGGAAACTTTTTGTTTTATTGTTATCAAATTAACATTTCTAAAATTTGTGTGTTTGTTAGAAATTCTTTGCTCTCTCCTCTTGAAATTCTAATTTGTCAATAATTTTCCAATTTTCCACGCTCCGCTCTTTCGATCACCCAGTCCACTATGACCCTCTCCTATTTATACAATAGCAATTTTCACTTAATCTCCTTTACCTTCTACATAATTTCTTGTTCTCTTTATCCCTTGTTTTTTTACCTGTTTGCCTACCTGAATTATAACTTGTTAGCCTGTTGAGCTGTGTTGTTGTCGTCGGATTGCTTTGACAGCTCTTTCTCTCTCTCTTTTTCATTCTTTGGTTTCAATTATGCGGAAGGTGATTTGCTGGGTACCCTCTATAACCATTATTTTTGTTGCAACTCTGCAGAACAATGGCAAACGCATCCTTGTTGCAAGTCGTTTCATGTTTCAGCCGGGTTGTCCTTTGGCATATTATGTTACTTTTATTCTTTGTTTCGTTTTTATTTTTTGCGTCGCGGAAATCGCATAGCAAAATAAGAAAAAAAATGTGTCAAAAGCACTTAGCTATCCAATTTTATATAAACCTTTGAGAAAATAACAGTACACTAACACAACTAAGTATGATCGCTTTCCAACTGAAAGCAAAGAAAACAAAATGTATTTAAGCCAAATAGGATGATAATTTTGTTAATGGCTACGACTCTTTAAGTTAAAACTTGTAAAAAATGTTCTTCATTGTTGGTTTGAAAACAATTTAGTTTAAGTGAAATACATAATTCTAAATTGATCGCTTATAAATAAAATGTTCCGTATGTGAATTCATTTATTAAATCAATTTATTAATTTAAGTATTAATGTATTCAATAGGAGAGTTATTCAATGGTTAGAACTACATATTTGATAGTGCAATACTGCAATTCGCCATCACTAAATTTCTATTTTCCACAGTTGCTTGAATTATTCTCCGCTTGAGATGATAGTCCGTCCATGGGAGGTTATTATTTTAATATATGTATATATTTTTTAGTTCTTCCATTTCTCTATAAATATACATATTAATAAGTATAATAGGTAAATAAATTTTTATATAAGGTAGGTCGATTTTATATTTGGAGTTTAACTTGTGTAACTTCAGTAATTCTGAGCTATATGGAGCTATATTTTGCAGGGCTGCTAAGTCGAAATACTTAAGAGCAATTCTCATTAGATACTTTTTGTTGCTAGGACCCAGGTAAAAGCATTTCCATTCAAAATATAAATTATTATTAAAATAATTGACCCAAAAGAACCCTGCCAGGGTAGCCTAGTCATAAAAGTTACTAGTTATATGACTACTACTTAGATATTTATTCTTAAAGATCTAAAACTTTATTTAAATAAACTAATTGTAGCGAAGAATATATTATTTCTTCGAAAAAAAAAATAGTTTAATGTTGCTAAATAATAAATTTTTCTTCAAGTGTATAAGCTCTATAGATTTTTGAGCTCTGTAACTTAACACTAAATAGACATCATGTCAATCAACATCTTAATAATGTTCTTTAATCATGTTGTGTTTGTTTTTTGGGCAATTCCCTCATCATCATCATCATGGACAAGCGGAGAGGAACCCTCATTTCGCTTTATCGATGGATATGCCCTCAAGCCAAGCACGGACCCATTTTTCGAACTGCATTTAAAAGGAATTTGATTAATGTTGCATTAATTGACTTTCACTCGGCAGATGTGCACACGACGCCTTTCAATTTTATTTAGCCAGTTTCTTAAAGATAATATACATTTTACATTTTTGTTGCTCTTGGTGGTTTTTTTTTTTTTTTTTCATCTCACACATTTAAGACCGAGAAGATGGAAATTTTCCATTCCAGTTTCAGTTTCAAGATCTTTTGCCTTTAATTGGTTGCAATTTTTAGTTCGTTTTCACTGCAAATCAAAAGCAGCTGCTGGTAGCAGCATGCATGCATCTTCATTGCACTGCATTTGGTGTTTATTATTGATGCCACATGCCGCATGTCGCAATGCCAATTTGCAAACATATGCTCAACATTCGCGTAGTGGTAAACACAAAGCAAACAGTCTTTGAAATGTAACTCAAAGTGCAACTTGAAGTTCATTGACCCACATGCAGCAGGCGGTCAAAGGTTTCGAAATGCTTGTGTATGTATATCAAAGTCCATAAACTGGCAACTCATACAATTTAGCCATACTTTTCATTTCCATTTCAGTTGGGGTTTTTTTTTCTTTTCTTTTTCTCCTCATTGCCCCCTTTTCTTTTTCTTGTTTTGTTTTTGGTTTTTAGTTAGTTGTTTGCCACTTTTGCTTTATGTTTAGCTATTTCTCTTTCAATTCACGAGAAAGTGGCACGACATGTTCTACTGGGATGTGGCGTGTGGAGGAAGCATCGTCAAAATCAACTAGGTTGGCCTGACAGCCGCCGGATGTCATGTTGCAGACGGGACGCAATATAGCTTCCTCTAACTTCCACCTTCGCCTGTACACCCAACACCACTTCCCCCTCCATTCCATTCCATTGGCCATGCCAATTACGTACATGTAACTCACCCACTCGAATTCTTTGACATGGCTAGTTTTTTTTTCAATTCATTTACAGCTTCTACGCATCATTAGCTTACATTAAATGAGAGTCATCATCAGCATGAAAAGAGATCAGCAGTTATTTAGCTAAACCATGAAATTAGTCCATTTAACTTAACGAATCATCTGAATCTGAAATTATATTTGATTAAATGATATACATACTTATACATTGTACCATAAAATTTTAAACTGTTTTTTAGACAACATAGAATTACTTACTCCACATAAATTATTTCTGGGCTATATTCATATGGAGTAAATATGTATTAACATTCATAAAAACTAACTTAAAATTTAACGTGATTTTCTTTTAATGGTAAGAAATAATAAAACGTTTTAAATTTACGACTGTATTTAATATATGTATTTGGAAATACAATAGAAACTTTAGAACATCCGCAGTTATTTTGATTTAAATCTAGTCAGTTTTGCTTATTCCTAAAACCTTTAAACTAGTCTTTGAATTTTTAACAAACGCATTAGAATTTTCCCATGTTAATGAAATCAAAATTAATTCGGTTTAAATGGAGAAATATATTTATATCATCATCCATTGTCCTTAAGTCATCCATTCCAAGAACATAAAAATACATAAAAATATATAATATATAAGAAAAATTTGTTTTTCTAGGTTTGTTTTTTAGGAAAACATTTATATAATAATGTACTACCTCAAATACCCGAATTAAGCCTTTGTCCCTTTCTGGTTACAATTTTTTTGGTTATCATTTTGATATCATATAAAACTCTTTATTAGCACTAATCTTTAAAAAGTATTAAAGGTATGTTTTTCACACTTATGTAGGTGTCACCTTAAGAAATTTATCGAAATAATAAAAGCGTAATAATTATATTTATGAATAATTATTATATAGGATTATTTAAGCAAACAATTGAAAGTGTATTTCTTTCTTTCGTTTAATATATTTTTAAGCTCAGTATTTCATGCTGTTTTTTATACACATATGTATATATATACATATATGTACATATATATACTATAAGTATGTATACATTTTATGACCTTCAGAATAAAAATTTTGTAATCTAGTAGAGTCGATACTATATATTTGCTTATTCGACATAACTAACAAAATTATGACTATATTATTATCAACTGAATTATAAAAATAGTACTCCAAAATTCCATTTTTTTGCCTTTGTTTTATAAAGTTTACGTTTGATAACATTATTTCATATATAAAGAAATGAAAAACTTGATTGGATGTAAGCAAAATTTATTACGTCTCAGTAAAACCCTTTGTCAAGATTGTGAACTATGTAAATGTAATAATATGCAACCCCTTGGTCTTACCGATTACCCTTGTTGTTGAAATTCATAAACTAACTAAGAGCCTTATGAAATTTTCGCCATCTCAGTTTTACCGTGTTGTATTTTTTGTATCGTCCTGGCATTCCACTTGGCGGCACTTGAGCAATGTCGTCGTCCCTTTTTCTTTTTCTTTTTTTTTGCCGAGGGTAATTTTTGCACGTGTGCCGACACTTAAAGGGATGCGGGAGGCGTAACCGGAGGTACGGGACCAGGCCATCGGGAAGACTTTTAAGCGCTGCAAGCTCAATTAAGTCAACTTAATTGGCCTAATTGACTTGACGGTGGACTCTTTTGTTAACATTTGGTGGAGAGGGAGAGCTAAAACATAACTTTGTTCTTGGCTCGGCTCGTGGGATTAGATTAAGACTATATACATAAGAAGGGACCAGAGAACACACGCAGCGCAGCGCAGAGATAAGTAAAGACTTATCGCAGCAACCAAAAAAAAATCCCAAAAAGAAAAAAAAAGTATCTAAACAAAAAAAGTGAAGCAACCAAACCAAAGAGCGACGACATAAAAACCTCGTCAACGACAACGTTGACACAAAGACCTCAAATAAACAAGGCAGCAATTTAAAAATAAAAAAAGAAAAATAAGAAAGAAAAAAATACAAACAATTTGGAAAAAAAAAACCTAATGATAAAGGGGGCAATCAGACTGGGGAAGTACTGCAGCAGCTAATACACAAAACAGAAAAACAAAAACAAATTGAGAGACCGAAAAGATTGAACTTCCTTTTTCGGTCTGTTTTTATTTTTTTCGTTTTCTTCAGTTTCAAGTTTGATAAAGCAAACAAAAATGTTTTGTACATAAACTTGGGCATAAAACTTTGTAAATTATTTGGGTTAAGTCAAATGGAAGGGTTAGATGGCTATTATAATGGATGGGGGAACAATGAGCGAGCACAAAACGAAAGAGAGGAAGGAAATTCAGCAAAGAAATGAAAATGAAATTTTCAACTTGGCAACCAATTGAAATTGAAACGCACTTGAGTTCAGTGGGAGAGATGCATTAAATTAGCGTTGCTAATGTGTCAGATGAAGATTGAAATATGTAAAATAATTTCCTCAATGATGAAGCTAATTTTTGTATAATGTTACGAATGAATAAATACACGCAGAAATGTGGGGCCCTTCACTTCTACAGAAATGTATAAATGCATTCGTTTGGCGTGCTGTTACACAAAATAGGCGAAATGGAAGAATATTAAAATAGCCATTTAATCTGAAGCTATACCCTATACTAAATGTACATAAATACTGTTGCAAATCTATTTAACTTTAATTAAAAACTGCAGATATAGCCCGGTTATAAAAAGAGCATTTGTGATCTTAATCACAAATTCATTTTTTCTTTTTTTTATCATATAACCGAATGAAATATAAATTTAATTGATCATGCTTTTTCAGAGACGACGAGAACGAGGTCGAATACAGTTAAAAGGCGTACGCCTTGTAGAAGAGGCAACAGTTAACGGCGAAGGAGGTGATCCCTTTGCACCGGATGTGAGTAGTATTGAATCTATATAAAAGAAATAATTTGATTTTGATTCCATCATCATCATCAGGGTTATCCCTTTCAAGTGGGCTACTGCGAGACAGCACCGAGACAGACCGAAGCAACGGCTAACGCTGGTGGCATTGAGGGACAACAGGGTGGACGAGCTGTGCCCCAATATACGCTCTACGTGATAGCCAACAGCGTTAAGGAGCGCAGCGATTGGATTAGAGCCATACGACAAGGTGAGCACGACTGCACCCAAACTGATGATGACCCCAAAAGCAAGCAAGTTGGTGGTGGCGCAGCTGTTTTTGCGATAAGGCCATCTCCAATACAATGCTTAACCCAAATCTTAACTCTTGCCTTCAGCTGCTGCAGCTGCTGTTCTCCGCCTGCCCAATCTTTCTTTATATATTTTTTTCTTTCTTTCGTTGTTGTTTTTGCAGTTTGTGAGGATAGCAATACCACAAAGTCATATCGGTATCATCCAGGCTTGTGGTCTGGCAAAAAGTGGAGCTGCTGTAAGAGTCTAGCTCGCAATACATTCGGATGTCGTGCGGCGGCGCATTGGCGTGAAGCTAACAATAATCCAAGTAAGAGAAAAATAGTAAATATTATAGGAATCGTAATGAAAATTATAGCCAATATCCTTGTCCGCCTAGTAATACCGATTGGTGTACTATCCTCTTCTTGTTGTCGACGACAAAAATAGAGATCATTCAATTGCAATCCAATAGTTTCTTCCAATTGCTCCAATGTAAACGGTTGTTCCATAATCTTACATTTTCAGCGAGTGTATTCTGAAATCTGTCTACTATTTATAGTTTTCTCTCATTTGTGTTTGTTTTTCCAAAGTGTATGATAAGAGGGGAAGAAAAAAAAAATTGTAAAAATTGGCAGTTTGGGCTAGGACAACCATATGGGGGCTAGTGGACTTTGTTTTTATTTGTTGATTGCAACATGTGGCGGGAGTCGGGATTAACAAAGTTCTGCTGTCAGCCTTATAAAAACAAGTCAAAAGAAAAAAAGACTGTTCCATTTGAATACTTGTGGGTCTATACATTGTTTATATCTTTTTGCATCATGTTGCAAGTTGAACAAATAATCAAGCATAAATTTGTTGATTTTTGTTGAGTAAGAAATTAGGGGACTATATGTATGTGTATCCATCTACATATATATGGTTTCTTTTTATTCTTTATATTTTTTTTGTTTGTATTGAATCATTAATATAAACATAAATTGAACTAGCATTATAATTGTTAACACTCTCTACAAGTTCTTCGTTTTCATATTTAATTGTTCGATGCCATAATTTATTGCACTCTTTTTTATACAATAGTAGGCACCCACTTGCATCGCAGTGACATGTGCGTTTTACAGAATTACTTCTTTTTTTTTTTTATATAAAATATATAAAAAATATATATTTCTATATATTTTTCAATTTGTATATATGTATGTAGTTTTACTTTCATGCTGTTCTCGATGAGATCCAAACAACGCTGAAAAGCACCAAACTGAGTATTGGTTTCAGCATTAACATTTATTGTATTTAAATTGTATTAATTATTAATTTCTATACAACACAATTTTTCACAACTTTTGCCTTTCAAAAAAGTATTCTTATTCAGCCGCGTTTTTTTTTCCACACTGTGATTTCTGTAGCCTTTTAAAGAGAACTGAGCTTTAACTTTGTTTAAGCGTGTATATAAAAATATAAGTATATGAATATTTGTATGTATGTTTTATACATTGTCCGCGTTATATTTGATAAAAAAAAAAAACTTATATAATATGAAGCAAGCAAGTCGTCCCTGCCGACATACCCTATACCAATTAAAAGTACTTCATAAAGTCAAAAACAAAAAAAAATTGTCTTAGCATGCAACAACAGGCCATTTTGCACTTGGCCTTTCAGTACAAAACGGAAGTAAGTATATCTCCGATAATTACTGTCCAATGTGCATGCCAATGATAAAGAATATATATACTTTATCTGGTCGAAAAATTCTCCTTCTGACTGTTAGATAAATTTTAGCGACTTTAATATAGCCTTTTACCCTATGAGTACAGGGTATAATGACTGTTCCATTTGAATACTTATGGGTCTATACATTGTTTATATCTTTTTGCATTATATTGCAAGTTGAAGAAATAAACAAGCATAAATTTGTTGATTTTTGTTGAATAAGAAATTAATTAGAAAGTTTCTAATAGAAACTGGTTGAATCAAAATTAGTTACTCTTGAAAAGTAACAAAATAACGATTTTGGTTTTTGAAAATTGGGAATTAAATCTTTAAAGAAAAGAAAATTCTACAATTTCATGTTAATAAATTTAACTGATTTCCTTTTTGTTTACAAAATTGGCATTCATTGGCAAACCTTAGGACAAATCCATCTACATATATGTACATATGTATACACACATATATGTATGTTTTTTTTTTTGGTTTCAGCCTTGACTGTGTTTAACATTTCAACCAATTCAGGCAAATGTCATTGTCGTCATTGAGTGGGTTTGGCTTAGAGTATACAAGATCTACATACATTGTTGAATGAAAATGAGAAAAAAAGGCTTTTCAACTCAACACTTGAGAACCTTTTCCTCTTCACACATATGACTTCTTATTTTTCTTTTCTTTATTTTTTTGCCTGCCTGCCATCTGTCCTTCTGTCTAGCCTCATTTGACATATACTTGACTATGCATCCTTCCTACCATACGCCATTATAACCGCAATTTCTTTTCTCTGAGTGCATTGAAGTAAGTTTCGTGCGTGTCTGGAGTGTCAGCAGGCCTGACTAAGCTGTTAATGAGCCAAGGGTTTGGGGAATAAAAAAAAATAAAGAAAACGGCATCTTTAAGATTTGCCAACTTGGCAGCGTTTTGTGTGTGTGTGGCCGGAACAAATATACGGGACAAACTTAGATGAGGTTGGCCTAATGCAAATTGGCACCTGATAGACCGGGTGCGAATTCCAGGAAGAAGAGTGGTTTTTGCTTTTGCGTTTTTCTTTTTTCAAACATTTGCTTTAAGTAAAATGACAACAAAAGATTGAAATATACTGAGAAGCACTTTTGACTCTAGGTAATAATACGAGTATTATAATTATATACATACATGTAGATCCCTATTATATATTTATACGTTTTTGCATTCCATCTTTATCAACGTCACGAGATCTATTGTTTGATCACGTATTATCTCGGATTGTATTGAGTCATCAAATTAAATATATAAGCATGCACTCAACGTAGATAGAGAAAAGGTAGGGCAATGTGAGATAATGTATGCCATCTTGTAGATTGTAAACACCTTCATTTTCTATACATAACTCCTTTTTTTTTTTTTGAATCCCACGGATTTACTCTATTATCATTGCTTCTTTATCCTTCACCCTCAAAGAACATGTGAACAGCTGCATTTCTGTCAAAACTTTTCACATTTATGTCGTATAAATTGGACCCGGTCCCGGGTTGTCACACTCATCACCAGTTGATGGGCCTGATTGTTCATTTATGTCATCAGATTAGAAAATGAGACCCCTTCCTTTATATGCATCTGTCTGGGCTCTTGGATTGTGTGTATTAGTGAGTGTGCCCACATGCTGTCAACATTGTTTGACAGTTTTCCAAAATATTTCAGGCACACATCTTCATTTTCGTTTTGCATTCTCCCCTTGTTCGCCACAATTCCATTCTCCAGCCATTCAGCCATCAATTAGAGGCGTCATTTTAAATTGCCGTTAAGTCTGCCAAATTTCGGCAAGTCATTGGGTAGGAGGTCTACCAAGCGATCTGGCCGAAATCAGGTCGCCTTCATCTTCATTTATCAGCGGAAAGTGGCCCCAGCCAACACCCTTGGAAAGGATTACAGCGGGAGCACATGTCAGTTGCCGTTACAATAAATTAGCCTGTCAATTTCTTTGGTGTCTTTCCAACGCCCTCACAAAGGCCACTTGGAGGTCTCTTCTTTGGAAATTAATTATGGTACTTTTGGAATCCTTTTCTTTGCCACGCCATTTGACTTTCGCCCGCATGTCTGCTGTGAATAATTCATTTAAAATGTAATTAAAAGAAGAATTATATTTAGCTACCAATTATTTAAAATTAACTTTATTCCATATGTAGATGCACTTAATCTTTATAAGGAATGCTAGAAGAATTTGAAAATAAGAAAGATC
This sequence comes from Drosophila emarginata, assembly GCA_037075365.1. NCBI lineage: Eukaryota > Metazoa > Arthropoda > Insecta > Diptera > Drosophilidae > Drosophila > Drosophila emarginata. The sequence goes on from JBAMCD010000012.1 coordinate 2,095,415, forward strand.
TTTGACGATTAATATTTGTAGAAAGTAAATTGATATAGTGAATAGATCTCATAAGCACGGGAATTTTTAAATAAGCCCTAAATACCTTAACGTCACTTTACTAACAGATAAACTAAAGTATTTCTATTAGCCATCTATTTGAATGCAACATTTTAACGAAAAGGCACCCCCGCCACGTCGGTTGAGTCCAAAGGAGACTTCCTTTTGGCCAATGGCCATACCCAAACTGGTTTCTTCCAATCTTTCAAAAAGCCAGTTCAATATTTAAGAGAAAAGAGAAGCTGGTAAATTGTAAAACCTGTTTTATTTGTTGATGTTTTTTTTTTTGGCTTGAGCCAATTGTTAAAGGCTAAAATGGAAAAAGTAAACAAATATATTGCCTAGTGTAGGGCACGTGCATTGAACTTACCTAGGATGGATAAGAATAAGGAGTAGGCAGCCCAAAGCCTTGGTTCAGGAATTGATCTGTCGCTTTCGATGATTTGATTAATTTCTATAAATGCTTTTTATTTTCTCCGTTTTTCACAAAATGTGTGTAATTAGGGGCTTTTGTTATACTAGCCATTCTCCTGCATTCACAGAAACCTTCAATGCGCCGTCGTCGGGTGATTGACCATGAAAAGAGCCCCCAAAGACCAGACTTTCGTCGTCGTTCCATTTCTTGAAAAACAAATCCAAGACAAGACATAGCAGGGAACGCGCTTTTGTGCCTCGGTTTTTTTTTTTTTTTGTTGCTGTTTTGTTCTTTTTGTTCATGCATCTTCGGTGGCTGCTTCGACCTGCCCAATGTGGCTTGTTTAAAAGTTTTAGGCCGTCTCGCGGTTTGTCCATACCTCTGTCCCAGCGCCTCCCTCCCCACTTTTGGGCTGCTGTTGCTGCTTACCATCCTACGCCTGCCATGATTAATGATGCGTTCTGTTGTGATTCGTTCTAAACGTGGGAAATCGGCAGAAGCTAAGAGGTAGAAGGAACTGAATACTCAACTTGGCTTGGAATATACATACATACTTATGTATGTATGTACATACAAACATACATATGTATATTACCTTCTCTTCTCTTGGTTAACTCTTTTACGCAATGATTATTTTTGGCCATAACTTTTTTTTCTTACTTTTTTCTTTTCTCGTATAGTTTTAGCCATTAATCTTTCAAAGAAGAAACATAAACAGACGTTTGACAAGTGTTTAAACTTAAATAATAATCAATTGGATTTTAGTTGCTATTCAAAGTTTGATAATAAAAATAGCTATCAATTTTTTAAGACTTTTTTTATATTCAATTTAATAGATTTTTCAAGTTCAAAAGAAATATTTTCGTATGGTTACATCAGTATGCCAAACAATGCTCAAAATATACAAATGTATATTGATCTCAAAACTTTAGTCAACTAACTTTCTAACTAATTGTTCTTCGTATTCATTTCATTAGGCCACATTAAATTGATAATTCATTAATTTGATCAATTTATATCATATATCATATCATAGTCATATTCTTGTGTACATCTTGTGTATACACTGTTTTACATTATATACATTTTAATTTGGAAAACTTTGCTTGGCTACCAATTTCCAGCGAGCTTTTACTGTAGGAATTACTAGGCAACTAGTTGAAAAGTTTCTTTAAACTATTGTTTAAAGTTGTAACTATTTTCAGTATAAATTTAACAAAGAAGGTTTTTATTTTCTAAGTATGTACTATATTATATGATTGTTTTAAGTACCCATGTACATATGTATAAATTATTGAATTTTACAATAACCGGTTTCTTTTTGGACAGAGATATGAGTCTGTATATGACTGTCTAAAACAAAATAGTTAGTTAATAATTAACAGATAATTGTCTAAAACATTAATTTCCGGAACTTGATACATTTTAAAATAGAAATTATTAGCTTTAATTTAAAGTAATCACATTAGTTTATTTCAATTTAAGCTTGCTTTTTGAATTGCCTTTGGTCCCCATTTTATAGTTTTTTTTTTCTCATTATAAACGTTCTGTGCCTTTTCGCTAACTTAGCAGCTAACCGAAAAGAAGCAGCCATATTTGCCCTTCGTCTGTATCTTTTCTATGCCACTCCTTGTACTAAATGAAAATGAGAAAAAAAAATGAAAAAAGAAAACCCGCTTGGTCTCGTGTACATGCAGTTTCAATTTGGCGCACTTCCTGTTAACGGTTAGAAAATAACATTAAACTTTAAAAGTTTATCTGTTGAAATGACGTACTTATTAACTATTCCTCTCTATTTCTCTTTCTCTCATCTTTGTTTCTTTCTTTTAATTTGCAGGTACGTAACTAAATTTTTAACTGATTCTAACTGTAATTTTAAGTAGGTAAGTGTAAAAGAAAATATGCTCATTGATTTGTCTAGGCAGCAAATGCATTTGCCTTGTTTTCTTTTACTTCTCTATTTCATTTCGTTGTTTTGTTACTGTTGTGTCTTCGTTGTTGTTGCTGCAGACAACTCCCCAAACTGTTGGCTCTCCATTTCGAGCAGCAGCAGCAGCAACAACAGCAATCTACGGCTCTCTTAAGTTTGCTACTCCCCCTCTGCTCTCATACTCTTTTATACACTTGCTAAAAGAGGGGTACATTCACATAGTCTCCGTCTTTGTAGTACTGTTCTTTTCATCAACATGCTATATATATAAAGACTTATCCGTCACACAAGACTCTCAGGATATTTGGTTGTAGTTGTAGACATAGAATTTTTCCTTTTTAATTTCATAAAGTATTATTTTTACTAGATACTTTAATACTAGAGTTTCTATGAAGTACGTGTAAGGGCATAGACAATTTTGGTATGATTGAAGTTAGTTCGCGCCCGCTTATTCTGCTCTCGGCCGCAGCGCTGACTTCTGCGGCTCAGCAGCAGGGTCTTTTCTCTTCATTTTATTGAGCTGTTTCTCTGCGTCAGTTGCTTACGAGTCGTCTTCGAGTGCGCAACAGCAAGAGAAACGTGGCGCATGATTCGGTTCGGAATTACAAAGTTATATATCAATATTGTTAGTTCGTTTCGATTTGTCGTTTGTCGCGTGTGTGTGCCATCTACAAATACAAAACTGAAATTAATTATTTCTATTGTTAGATCATTTTCTTCGTAAAACAAATACCGGTGGAAAATCGTTAAGCAATAAATAAATATAATTGTTATCATATATTATAACATTTTGTTTATGATCAAAACGTGTGTTTTGACGTCGGCTAACAAAATGTGAAATGTCAAGTGTAGCTAAGTGAGAAATCAAAAAAAAATATATATATGTATGAAAAATAGTGCAAGTGCATAACTATAAAATGTAATTATAGCTTTAATCCCCAAATTGAAATTGTTTAAAACATTTGAAGCGACATCTCAAAATGCATTTCTAACAGTAAAAGTTTTGCTTATGTCACGATCAGCACGTACAAACATACATTCATACAACACTTGTATTTGATTTTTATAAAAAATCTGGCAACGCTCATTCTCTAAGCCAAGTAAAGTTGTTTAACTTGTTTCTTTTTGGCGTGCACAGCAGTTTTTCTGCTTTTTTCGTTTGTTGTTTTTTTTTTGTGTTTTTTTTTTTTTGTTCATCTTTTGCGCATTTTCTAACAGGGCTCTACTTCTCTGCACCCCTGCCCAACCCATTTTCTACACTCTTTCACAGAAAGGTCTCCCAAAATCGAAACCAATGAAAAAAAATCTTTTGATAAAATGTATAATTTTTTCTAACATCTTGGCCAAGTTAATTATATTGTCGAAAGTTTTTCAAGTTTTGTTGAATAGGAAGAACAATACGCCAAAGTGAAAAGTGAGCTTTCTGGTCTTTTGCATACATTTCTTTTATGACTTTTCATTGTTCGAATTTACCTTTTCCCATTTTGCATAGCATAAATCAGAAAATGTTAATTTCTCCAATGGCGAATGTGGAGAGTGTAGAATCTATTAAATTACCTGAATCAAATTCTTTACAACAAAACCAATTAGTGGATAGGCGCCTGATCTTAACGAGCTTCGTTTTGAATTCCAGCTAGCTAGTGGCTGCAGAGGCAGGTAGCTAAAACTAAATGTCGAACCATTTGCCTGACCCGTTTATGCGTCTATCCTCTCGTTGTGTAATTCAATATGCAGGATCCGTTTATTCCCTCTACCCTCTATGCCCTATTCTCCTGCTCTTTTGTGTATTTGCTTTACGAATTTCGTTGTTGATTTCGGATCAATTCCAGGTCGTTCGTCGGTCGATTCACTTTGCCTCTCTTTGCTTAAGTAAGAATTTATTTGTTGTTGTTTGTTTTATGTTTTGTTTTTTTTTTATTCGTTTGCTTTTCTTTGGTTGTTCGTCGATATCCACTTTGAGGCCAGCACGTTCAAATCCAAATGCTTAAGCCTGCTTATCACGTAGTTTCCGAGCTCTTGAAACAAACGAAGAAAATACATAATTGTGACTTGGCGACATTTAAATGAACATATTGATAATTGTCTAAGAAATTGCTTAAGGGCGTGGCGTGTACGATCTTACAGGAAGTACCAATCAAGTATTCAAAATTATTCTGTAACTTTTAAATTATGTGTCATCATTTGAAAGGAGAAAAAAAATAAACAAAAGCAAATTTCTCCACAAGCAATTGAGGAACAAATATTGTCAAAGCTCCTACTAAGTAGATTCGTCACATATAAAATAAATATGTAAATTATTTTGTGATAAATAAGAATAGCTTTCTTCTCTTTATCTTTATAAACTTAACAGTTTACTTCCGTTTTGCTAATTTGTTTTAGATTATAACTGCTTCTCCTAAAGCTGTCTAAGAATCTTGGCTAGAAAAACAAGAAAAATAATTGTTATTACAAAATAAATACCAATACAATTGGAAATATGTTTAATAAATCATATTTGAGCTCTCTTTACTCAAAAATATATATTTAATGGAATATATACGTATGTACATATATACTGATACGACGTAATACATAGAAAGTTGTAATAGTTTACGATAATTTTCAATTGTGGTTCCAAGTCGTTCATCATTTACAGCGTTTTTACACTTTTTCCCTGTCTTACTCATTACTCAAGTTGCTTTTCGATGTTTCCCCCCCCAAAGTAACTGGTGGTTTTCTTTTCTTCATTTCCCAACTAACATTTTTTTTAGGTTTATCACTTGCTATTAACGGACTCTTCTGAGACCCCCAAAAACAAAAAAAATTGGGGGGAGGGGCCCATTAAAAGCAAGAACAGAAAGTGCCGTTTCAAATTTCAATAGAAATCAATTTAACTCACGCGACTCATGTTCTCTCTTAGCTTTTGTAAAAATGAAGGCTTTTGTTTATAGAAATAACATTTGTATTTTATTTTTTACTTTACTTTTTTTTTTTTCTGCTGTCGTTTTTGTGTTATCTTTCATGAGAAGAGAAGCCCCATAAAAAATAATAAACCAAGAACCAGGAAAAAGATATAACCCAACCAAAAAGCCATTAAAAGGTAGCTTGAAATTGTCATTTAAAAAATAGAAGAAGAAAAAAAAGTAGAAAAGAAAGAAACGCAAAGAGAAAAATACATAAAATGCAATCGGCATTAAATTTGTTACTTCAAAATATATGTAGCTACCGCTAAATTGGGGTAGGGGTGTGGAGAAGAAGGGGGGGGGGGGGGGTAGTGTATAAGTGTCGGGGGAGCCATAAATGTTTGAATTACAAATATTTTGATGGTCAAGTCATGATTAAGTGAAGGAAATTTTATAATTCCTGGTAAAAAACGATCATAAACTGGCGCAAAAATGTTCTCTCTTCCAAATGTGAGTGTGCGAGTGTGTGTGTGTGTGTGTATGTCAGGTACCTCGCACTCATGTTAATTATCTACAAATTTTCCATTTGCTTTTGCTCTTTGACTGCATCGTCTTTTGTGGAAAATGCACCTCAAACCTCAAAGAAGAAACAGGCCAAACCACTTGTACAACGACGACCACGGCAAAGATGATGATGATTATTATGATGATGTTTGGCTTGGGTAATTTATAATGCAAAGATGCTTAAGAATCGGCAAGATCCTTTAGCTAACGGTTCTTGCTTGAGCACACATTTACACAAACACACACACACACAAGAACAGCCATAAGGCAAATGGCAATAAAATAAGGTTGTTTTCCAATGAGTTGTGATGGCTCTTCGAAGGTTGCTGCAAATCCCAAACGAGTTTTCAAGTTTCATTTTGGCCATCTCGTTTCCCCACTGGTCGAAGCAACATTTGTTGCTAAACTTTTCTGTATCTTCTTTAGGTACATGTGTACGAGTGTTTGTATGCATGTATTGCGAAAGTTCACTTTTGGTACCGTTAGCAATTTGCCAAAAACTAAATTGGCTCAGCAGGCGCGCTCACAAAATCTTGAAGAGCGCGCGCGCGGGGTAATCACAAACAAAGATATTCAATTGCAAATTTCGGGCAAGAGCATAAAAATTGCATTTTTATTGACCACAACTGCGGGTCAAGGTCAGCTACGTGCCATTTCATTTTTTGAGATACACTCAAAAAACTCTCTGGAATTACTACCATAAAAAGAGAGGAAAACAAAAACGAGCCAAAAACAGCAACAACAAGAAATCATGACAAGCGAAAGCTTTGCTTCTTTTCCTTTATTTCAATTTTTTTTTTGTTTCTGTTTCGTTTTTTTGACCGCTTTAAATTATTTTTGATGCGGATTTGCTTTGTTCACGCTTCTCATGCTTGGAGTGAGCCACTGAGTGTTTACCTTTTGGAATCAGGTCAAAACGGTTGCTTTCTTTCACTTTGCCACGCCCAGTAAACGGGGGAAAAAACTACCAAAATTTTTTTGCATTTTCAACAGCAGTTTGATTTAGTAGAAACTTTCAGACCGGCAAGGTCAGGACAAGTTCAATGTGGCCCAAATACAATCAATTTAATCCAATTTTTTACCTATGCGATTACACTGAGAGAAAAATGGTTATAGCTAAAAATAAAGACATACATATGTATTTCTTGAGTATGATTGAAAAAGGGAAACTATTTTGGATACAATGGAACTCAATTTTCAATGTGATCTTTATGTATTGTTCGAATTCATTCGAACAATTAAAATATTTTACACGAAAACACAATGTGATGTCACATTCAGACTTATTATTTTCTGTTAACTGTGCGCGTCAAGAGATCTGGTAACAAATTTAATTAGTTAAAGCCTTTGCAATAAATTTCAATTCGGCATGTAAAATAAAAAAAATACACGTAAATTATCTTTTTTTACTCTCCCTCTCTCTCTCTCTCTTGAAGCGGCTTAGGTTAAATTGAAAAAACAATAGTAAATCAATAATATAATTAAACAGATAAGTTGATCGTTTAACTATTACGGAGAAAAGCATTCTTTTCCATTAATGATCATTAGAGAATGTATTTTATGAATATCAGAAATGAATTTTATACCCATTTGCATTTATGTATCTACGAATTGTATTGAAAGGTTATAAGCAGCTGCATTTCCGGATTGTACATATATTTAAGTATATTCTCTAAAAATTTAAAGCCAATCCGACGAACATTTTCGAAGATATACTTCAATTGGTAAAGCCATGTGTAAGCTGCTTTTGAAATTTAAAAAGCGTTTTTCTAACAACGGTACTTTCAAAATCGGTTATTTCGATTTCTTATAAATGGCGCAACCAATCTTGAATTTCTTACACAATATTCTTAGATATGTATATTTCTCATATACCTAAATTATATACCTAAATCAGATTTTTAAAAAATTATTACAGTTTTTATCAATTTGGAAATTATTTTCCAATAAACGCCATTTGATGAAAAATGCATTTTTCAATAATTTCTTTGTACAGTACCAGCATTAATCTATCCTTTTGAAGAATATATTTTTTGATTTCTGATTGGATTAACAGATTTTTAACCATCGAAATCGAAATCACAGCCAATCACCTTTGTTTGAGGTTCTTTGAGACATCATCCAGAAGTCCAGTACACATAATATAATAATATTTTTACATTCTATGTCTAAAGGAAAAGAATTGCCATCACTTGTAATTATTGATTGTAAACTGTTTCTAAAAATTCATAAAACAAGAAATATTTAGAAGCTTAGCTAAATTTTAAATTAATAAATGCATTCACTTTAATAACTTGAAATGTTTGCTGCAACGATTAAACATTTCACAATATTTATGAAATGTGTTATGGCTTTTTATTTACTACATTGAAACTATCAGACTTGATACTTAGTCAGACTTACCGCGCCCAATTTTGCGTAAGCGCCCCCCACACACAGGCACACATACACAGACACACACGTGGAGATCATAAAGTTATCGTCAATCATTTTAAAAGTTCATTAGATTTTGTTGCCTCAGCTAAATTGAGGTTTACACTGATGGAAAACAAAAAGAAAGAGAGAGAAAAAAAAAACTAACTTGAAATTGATGTTAATTATGCTGCCAACAGTTGCTACTACCAACAAGATTCAGTCAATAACTTTACAGTGGAGCTCATTGAACTGCGCTTCAGCCCACGGCTTTGGCTCAATAGATGATGTTGAATTTTAAAATATTTTGTTTTTTAGGTGCGTTTTGTTTCTCAAGGTTTCTCTAGCATTTGTTTTTGTTGTGTTCCCCCAATTCTCTTCATCATAATTATAAATGTTCTTTTGATTTCATTTTTGTTTTTGTCAGCTTTAATATAATTTAATTGCTAAATTCAACTGTAACAGATACGACGAATACGCTAGATTAGATGTGATTTGTTTCTTTTTTGTAAGTTCTAATTTTTTTTTTCTTTCATCATCATCATAAATCAATTTTCGTCTCGTTTATGACCTCGATGATGAGTCCCCATCATTAGCTAGCCACAAACAGAAAACACAAAAAAAAAATTAATAATTTTTACGCGTTACTTGAACAATTACAATGCAAAATCAATGAAAATGAAGATGGTGATGATTATCGATAATGATGAGGGCAACCTCAACCGATATTTTGCTATTTCTATATATGTATACAATATAGTTGCTGCATCATTATTGGCACTGCATTTAACCTCAATTTAATGCATTTTTTTGATAGAGTAATCTATCTTAGCTTACTTATTAACAAAAAAAAATAAATGGGAAACTCTAATATTATAAAATAAAATAGTTAATAAATAATTTTGATTGATTTATTAATAAATAGTGGGAATTTAACTAAAAAAAAAAATGCCATCATTCAAATTCACCAGCAGCGTCTTCCTCTCAACATAGTTGATTGATTGAACTTTTTTGGACTTTAAGTATTTTGCTGGAAAGCAAAAAGGTAGTAAAAAAATAATTTTACTTCCGCAAATGATGTACTTGAGACGAAGAGGCTCATTAAATATTAAGCGAATGTGTGTCTGTATATATATTTATATAATATAAATGTATATATGTATATATACTTATGGTTTATGTGCTGTGCTCGTGTTTTTTGTCAATCAAAACGTTTCAAATGGTTTTAAACTTGTTCAACTTAAATGGTTTTAAACGTGCCAATCTACAATTTAATTAACCTTACCCCTCCCCTCTGTCTTTAGCCTTATAAAATTTAATTTAAATTAAATTCGCATCTGAAAATTACTAAAAAAAAACTAAACAAAACAAAAGGAGATACAAAATAAACGCCTGATAAGAGGTTTGAATTGCTTCAATTCTCAAATGATTCCCTGCGTGAGTTTGGCCGAAACGAGCGTTATTGGCAACATGAAGGAACGCGTTAAGGAAATGAAAGTTTTTGGCTGTCGCCTTAACTTTTGGAATCACATTGGTCACAGTCTGACCAGTTCGAAAACCAAAGAAGGTAAATAAAATTAAAATCAATATGTTTAGTCCTCAAGATCTTTTGTGTCAATTTAAAAAGTAGTTGGACAAGTTAGCATATTGAACATATGTACATACATATATTAAAGCTAACAGTTAAGTAATTTCAATATCATAATTAAAACGGGGATATTAAATTTGGATTAAGTTGTACTGAAAACTGTAAAAAAACAGAAACCGCCATAAAATAATAAAAGGAATAAAAAATGCAATCGCAAATGCAATAATCGGTCTTGCCCACAAGCGTTTGTGTGGTCTGTAAGTGGCAAGTGTATAGTATTTGAAATTTGTTTTCGGAATTTTTCTTATTAGTTGCGACTAAAATCGATTAAAATTACAGTTAAATTTTATTTTTTTTAATTTACTAAGTTATTTTATAGCAAATTAAAACAAAAGCTATAAACTGAAAATGATTTAAGACCAATGCGATTGCCAATTTTGAAAGTATTCAAATCTGAAATTTCATTATATGGGTGTGGCAAGGAATGTAACTTGCATAATAACACTGAGAACCATCCTCCAGTCCATGCGCAACGCAACGCATTAAGCAACAGGTGCAACGGCTTCAGAAATTATTCAAGTACAATAATTAACAACCAACTCATTTGTTTAAGTGATGTCTTGCGGCACTTATATCGATCTTAGATCATGTAATGTAAAAAAAACATTTCAACTTTAACGACCTTCGAATCGAAGTTTAGTCATTTCTTGCGAAATATAGAATATTATAATTTATCTGTTATTCTAAATAGCACATCTATTGTAGTAAACTTAGATTTTTTATATTTTGATATATATTTTGATTTGAGCATCCATAACCGATTAATATTAATCAAACTGTACTCTCAATCTGCCCTAATCTGATGGTTATCTTCTTGATAATTTGAAATAAATTATTTCGTCTTTAAATAAAAACAATAATTAATTTATTATATGAACGAATTGTACAACAAAACTTTGCACAACTATAAACTATTGTTATTTATTATATTTATATATTATATCTATAATATATCCCAAAATTTCTTTTTTCAAAGTTTGACAGTCATTTACTGCTAGAATAGAATTTCATCTAAGATAAGAACTTTACAGAACGTTCCATAGAAAAAATCTAAGTGCTAAAAAAAAATCTATAATATTTGTTGTAGTTAAACAAAAAAATATATTTGCTTTATACATATGTATGTATTTTAGATTGGGTTTTGTAAAAAGTGTTTAAGAAACATTTCTGCGCAGTGGAGTTTATCTAGATTTAATTTGTGTGTTATTTCGTTCTCATTTTCAAATGACACAAAACTCATAAAACACTTAAATATTAAATCGAAAGCCTAGTCATCCAAATGGCAGGCGTCACTGTCGATGATTATAAGGTTGGTGGGGCATAAACTAACATTTAGCGACAATTGTCGTCTGACTGATCAGATCCAATCGCTGCCTGGAGCTTGACTGATGGTGCTCTCCTTACTACAATGTATTACCCGTCTCCTTGCGCCCTGCTACAATTATCATGATTATATAGCTATAAAAGAGATGGCAAATGGGGATGGCAGGCGGTTATTAGATGATCGTCAGCAATGCAATATATATATACATACATACATACATATATGACAGGCAGAAAAACAGACAGTTAAAGTCAAGTCGAGTCGAGTCGATGCCAGGCACACGATAAACCAGAAATATATTAAGAGTGAGAGGCGGGATATACTATGTAGACTGTGGCAAGTCGATTCCAAAAAGGAGATGCTGCTGCAACTTTTACAGACATAGCAATTGCATAATTGAAATAAATTATCAACAGCAGAAAGGAGGAGCAGGAGCGGCACCATTGGTGTAAGCCAAGCCCCCTAGAACAAAAAGTAGGCAAGTTGCCACTCACTGATGGAAGATTACACAGCATTGAAGCTTGAAGTTGAAATGGAAAGTGGCAATGCTGCAGCAACAACAACAGCAATAAGGAAATCGAATGTAATCCCCATCCTGCCCAGAGGCAGATGCATCAATGTCAATAAAAATAAAAGCATCGCATCACCATCATCATCCGTCCATCCGTCCAATGGAGCGAATGCTTCATTATCTCCATCTTTTTCGCTCAATGCGTTTTGTGAGCGTTTTTTAACGCTAGACTTTCAGTTTTCAGGCCGTGCTTCGCTTTGCTTTGTTTCGGTTGATTGGCATGCAAAAAAAAAAGTTGACAATAAAATTATTGCTTGCCGTGTTGTTGTTGGTGCTGTTGTTATTGTTGTTGTTGCCATGTGTCTATTTATGGCCTTTAGTTAACAATGACCACAAAAATTTACAATTTGCATTTGCAATTTGAGCCGTCGTCGTCCACTTGTCATTGATTGTGTGTGCGCGGCTTGAGGCTTTAAAGTTGACCAAAGCAATTGACCAGAAAATCTATACATACCATACAAATGCATATTATCCAATATATATTTGTCTTTATGTCATGACCTTTTTTTGTGTCTAAACGATTTGTGAAATACCCTATACTAAAAAGTAGTTTAGATCGTTAAGGTTTTAACAAGAATAATTTACTATTTAAATGTTTTTTTTCTCTTATAATTGATGGGGATTCGTGAATTTTTCCATTTCAAGGCAAGCCATTTAATCCAGAAATCTAAAATATTATATTCAGTGGTTTTAGTTGGAATGTATAATGGATATCGGGCTTAGAATTTCTCATTGACTAAGATTGATCATTGATCATTAATCTGATCCGTTCTGACGCATACTGTGAAACTCTTTAGAAGAATTATAAACTGATTTTGCCAATATGAATTCCACTAATCTGAACACATTGTTTATATTTCTTTGGTTTAAGTTTGTTAGTATCGTATTAATAAATATTCCCATTTTTAATATTTTTTAACAAGAATAATATAGATTAAAGTGATTATTTTCTTGAAATTGTTTAAAATATAGAAAGCCACCTATTTATAGTAAATATACTCTTTTCACTTGTCAGATAGTTTGTAAAATTGCAGTTAATGTAATCAAAGTCAACCCAAATCAATACCAACACTGCACTTAATCAGCTGTAAATTTAAGAAATTTATTCTATATACAAATAGAAGTCAGGTTCTAAATGCAAGTAAAAATTATCATAGAAATTATACAACATATATGATGTATATCCTTTCTAGATCAGAAATAAAATCTGAAATAATTTAGATTATATTCTAAATACAGTTAAATTTTTGTTTTTTAATAGAGTCATAATGTAAATTATTAAAAAAAAGTTTAAAATACGATTTAAAGAAATATTTTTAGTTCAAGTTTTAAATTAAATTCGATTATGTTAATATTTTACAATCAAATACGTTAACCTGTTCTTGTTTTCGATCCGAATAAATTCGTCAGAATTTGTGTTAAAACAAGTTTTCACTTCCGATTCCTAGCCAAAATATTCGTTTATACATAATACGTTTGTCATTTAGTCAGTGGAATTAAAAGTATTTGCCAATTTTCATATAAATAAGTAAAAATTTTACTTAAGGAAAATTACATCCGAATATTATATACCCAAACAGCTTACACACCTAAATGAAGAGCGAAAAAGAGGACAAAATCGATGTGAAAAGTGAATCGATTCACATCACTCGAATCTCAGAACACAAATTCCAAAATAAGTCACATAATTTAAGAAGTTTTACTTTTTAAAACGATTTGGCGTGAATAGGCCTGATAATAAGTGATTACTTTTCACTTACTTATCATAATATTTTGAAACAAAAATCACATGATAATAGAGTGTTTTTACTCTTAACCCTAGAACCAATTCCCAGGCTTTTCAACATTGCCAACATAATGACGCCTCACACAAATGCTGTGTCGTGATTTAATGCATTATTTAGAAAAAAAAAAAAATACAGAAAACTTGACGCATTTGTTAATTATTGGGGCCTGACGAATTAGCAAGTTTATATATGCATATACATATTATGTATGTATGTATGTATATATAACTATATAAACTTTTTGTTGCTTCTTTTTGTCTTACGAGGTCTGTCAGTCAGTTAGTTACAATTATTGGAAAGCAATAAAGACGTCAGAGAATACCTTCAAGTGGGCGCACGGGATTTACCCGAAACACATGTGGTGTGTGTGCACACACATAATCCAATTTCGATTTCAGTGGAAACAACCTTCGTTCGAATTCGGTAAGAGATCTCTGAGCCGGCGGCACGTTCAGTACCCGGCCAAACCAGTTAACCAACTGCAAAAAAAAAAAAAAAAAACAAAAACATTAAAATTCTATATTATTGTTGTAAATTGTTTTTATTCGCACTAGCTATGTATTTATATATAGTCGAATATAGTTTCTTTCAACTTTTTATAGTAATATCGTTCTAGGCACGATGCTACGTGTCACCATACACATTTGATATATGAATCTGTGTGTAGCCATTCAATTGTTGTGTGTGTTCTTTGTGATGATGAGCTAAAATATCCAGTTGAATATAAACTTACTTTATTTAGTTAATAAAAATTTGCATAAATAGCGCCACAATACAAACGCACAAAACTTGACTCTGAAATTGTTGACCAGAGGCAGAGAGGCTGAAAATGGGAAAATTTGTTTCATAAATTTTATGTATATGAAACGATGATCAAGGTCAGAGCAACAAAAAAGTTGCTTATCAACTTAATATTTTATAAACATTTTCATCTGCCGCCGTTCGCTAAAACTTGCAGACGATGGATTTTTAGTCTGTTTTTTTTTTTTTTTAATTTTTTATTTTAGTTTAAAAGGTTTCATTATAAATGCATAAAAATCCACGCCATTCACTCCAACGAATGAACGCATGCTGCGGGTAAATTAACTGCAAAAGACAAAAGATAAAAAACAAAAATTCATCAGCTAGCAACTTTTTAATTTTCGTTTTACTAAAAACAAAAAAAATATATATATATATAACACAATTTTGACGTCATTTTTCTTATGCAAATTGTGTTGAATGTTTGGTGTTGGTTTTATGCTGTGTTAATTGGACATACTGCTCCCAACCACCCCCTGGGGTGGAGGAGTTGTCATTGTGGTTAATCTTTGAAATGATTCAACATGAAATCAAAAAGTTAAAAACAAAAACAAATTTAATTGATTTTTAGAAACATTTTTTCTGCAATTATTTTCAATTAAATGTTAGTCATGAATCTTCATTAGATTACTAATCTAATGGAAAATCAGTTTTAGGCAACAATAATTTGGCTAAACAATTTCAAAGAGTTGAATAAAAAATAGTCATAGCGAATTGGGTAAATTAAAATTAGGCTTTTGACAAAGAAAGTTAATTGATGGGTTTTTCGAATGAGTGTTCAGCAAATAATAAAATTTTTTCAGCCTTAAATTATCAAAATTTAACTATTATTAAGAAAATTAATTTCTGATAGTTCTAATGTAAAAACAACCAAGATTTTCAGTATAAAATACAAACAGTTAATGTAATAGTTTACATCATGTAACCCATATACTTAATACTTAGTTTCTACTGAAGTTGGCATAACACAAAGATACTTTTGACTTGCTGTAATGCCAAACAAAAATATAGATACGCAGTTAGCTAATTTTCTTATCGTTCGATTTCTAATAAGTAACTGTACATATGACGCTAATTCTTCCTTCCCATATCGGACTGATTGATGATGATGTTTTATTTCTATAACCTTTAAGCACTTTTGCACTTCCGTCTTGCATAAATCTCAGGTTAAAATGCTAATAAATCTTAATGCATTTCATTTTGTTAAATCGATAGAACAAATTGTAAGGTTTATGCAATTAATCACTATTGAAAGCAAGAAAACAACACCCACAGGCGAAATGAACTAATATATGTTTGCATATCAATTAATTTGTTGACAAACTGGCAAATTAATTTGTCAATATGATTGAAATTTAAGAAATGTCTAAAACAAATGAATTGTTTAAAAGAAAAAAATGTAATTTGTTTAAAAATTAGATGACTTTATTATAAAAGAATGATCGGTTGATAAAAGAGTTGAGAGAAAAAACATATTTCTTTATCTCTCTTAGCCTTTTGTTTTCTTGGGGAACTACCTTTATGTTGAGTTGATAGAGTAAAATTATTATTTATTTATCTGATATGAAACAAATTTAATGAATTGAGCTAAAGAAAAGTTTTTCCATCAAAAACTTGTTTGTTTCCACAGCACTTAAAACTTGTCTCTATATACGTATAAATATTTCGAGAAGGGTATAGAAACTTCGGTCAAAGTTTATGCTGCAAGTTAATCGAAAATGTGCAAGTTACGCATAATGTTTGTTCGGAATGCACGAACAACATTTGTTGTTGTTGTGTTCTGGTTTCAATTTGTATTCACTGCGCGTGCGTTAAAATGTTATTAACCTACATTTGCATAAAAAAAAAAACAAACACATAGAGAAAAAAAAGAAAAACAAATAAACAAAAAACAATTGGCGACAACAATTTGTTATTGTTTTTGCTGTTTCCTGTTTGATCATTATAAATGTTGTTGCTGCCGCTCGTGACGTTGTTGTTATTTTACTGACTGCAGCAAATTCTACAATTTTGTTGTAATTATTTTCTTCTCTTTTGCCATGCAACTTGAAAATTAGTTAACAATTTTCACACGCTTTTTATGAGCTTCGGATGTAAACATTTAACCTTAATTTTTGTTTTGTTTTGGCCTTTTTGAAGGTGATTATTCTTTATACTATGTAAATTTTGTTGGAATTATTCTTTAAATGAGAAAAGTTCCTTAAAGTAATTTTATTCGATTGTTAATAATTAATAAATTACTTTCAGTTATATTTGAGGTGTATGCCAGATGCTTTTATTTTTTTCTTCCTCTTTAACTCTTTGTTTTTACTCAGCTTCGTCTCTTCTCCATTACACGTACCAACAATTTTCATGTTAACAAAATGCAATTGCATTGTTGCTGTTGTTGCTATTGCACGCGCCTCAATAACAAAAGAGGCGCAAATTAGTCAAGCAGACGCCTAATATAGATTCCATTGCCAGCTACAAACAACAAGAAGAAGAAGAAATAACGATGGCATGCATCAAAGTTGCATTAAAACGAGTCGGGTGGGGGGGAGTGCCGATGCCGCCTCAAAAAGTAAATCTTAACAGTTGACTAATAAATTTCTATTGCCTACTTTTAGGCAGTTCATAGAAAGCAACAAATTTTCAATCGTGGGATAAAAGGCTCGTCCCCGCCTAATTGTCTCATCTTTCCATAATGTTAGAATTTGAGTAATATATATTCAATAATTTGATCAATTTTCGATGTCACAAATACAGTTCTCATATTTTTTAAAGAAATACTTTTGCCTTAAATTTAGCAAACAATATTGCCGCTCATTTTTTTAAATGTCTATTTTTTATATATAAACATGTAAAGATAATCAACTGATATACAACTGCCTGAAACTTATCTTCTATAGGCCATATGATAAAGCCGTCTTTTTGATTACATTTGCTAAAAGAAATATATTCCTTATAAAAATGTCAGTAATTAAAAAATTGATAATTATTATGAAAATTATATATGTATATATTATAGAAACTACATATATGATATATTCAATTGAAAATGTTAAGTAAGTTTTATTTAAAAAGTGAACGTAAATGTTTATCATAAAAAAATTAATTTTTGGTTAATAAAAACCAATCGATTTTTAATTTAGTTTAAGTATTTGTTGATTTAGAACATCAAAAAAAAATTTTAAAAATGCAACACAAATTCAACAAATATTTCAATGTTGCTTGAAGTGTTTTCTTATTTAAAGATAATACTCTTTTATTTTTAGCAAGAGTGTTATAAAATTTTCATCAGCAATATAAATCTGACGCTGCAACATAAAATTGTTTCTTTAAGCGACATGTTGCTAGCAACAGTCGCTGTATTCATTAGCTGTTGCCGGCTTGTGCGTGCCTCCAATTATCCCCCACCCCTTCCACCATCATCTTTTACTTGTAATTTTCTTATGTTGGTTTTCTTTCGCTTGCTTTGCTTTCGCCTGTTGCTTCATCCATTTCGTTGGCCACAGTTACAGCAAAAGAAAGAAAAAAAGTGTACTCTTTTTTTTCTTTTGGCTTAATGTTGCTGGTGTTGTTGCTACACTGTTTTCTGGTGTCTCTGCGGCTTTTTCCATTTACTTTGCTGCTTTGATATTACATGGTCGTTTTTTTTTTTTGTTTTTTGTTTGGTACCCCAAAAACTTCAATGAATAGGCAAAGAGGAAACAAAAAAATAAATAAAAAAGTTTTGTTTTTGATGATGGAACTTTACCGTTAACATTTAACAAAATGTAACTTTAGCTCTCTTGCCACACAGACAGATACAGCAAGACACACACACACACACAGACATTCGTACCTTGGATCAAATCTTAGATCTCAGTTGCCCAAGTCTTTTAATGCTGCTGTTGCTAACGATGTTGCTGGAGTTGCCGTTGTTGTTGTTGCTCTATCGTTGCGCTTGGCGGCTTCTGCTTCTGGTTGTGCCTCCGTCCCAGCCTCTCTGAGCTCTCTATACTCCACACTCCACTTGCTGGTTTTGCTTGTTGCTACAATTAAGTTTTACTTTATGTTTATGGCCTCTGTTTCTGTGTAGTGGAAGTTTTTCTCAGACAGTTTTTTTTTCTTCTTTTTTTTCGTGTTTTTTTTTTTTCATTTTGCCTTTTGCTTTGCCATTCATGTTGCTCGCTCTCCACTTGCCATCGTTGTCGTTGCTCACCTTCGAGTTTTGGGAGGGGGGGCAACAAAAATAATGTTATTTGCCATTTCAGTCAGTTGGCTTTTAAACATTTACTGAAACAGTTCGCGTCGCTCGGAAATAAATTGAAACAATATATTTATATATATTTTGTTATTAATATATATATATGATTAATAATAAATTAAATAGTGTTGATATAATTAATAAGATTTTAATACAAATGCTAGGATAGTTGGTGAATTTTCTGTAATATTTTCTTGTCAAGGGAATTTAAAGTTTTTTTTTATTTCATTCAAAATGGCGTCGTTGGCCAATGTGTGAAAAGAAGCTAAAAAAAAAAAATTAAAACCAAAATGATAATTTAACTTGAGCAAATTTATTAAACATAAATTGTACTCAATCGAATGATTGCGCAGGAAGCTTAATTTTGAGGGCCAGGCTTAACGGTAAAAGCCGCTCGCGTTTAAGCTTAAAGGTCAACAACAGCAACGATAGCTAGCAGCTATATGAAAATGCCAGTGCAACAACAACAACAACGACAAAACAACTGCGACTACGACAACAAATTGCTGAAAAAGGAAGCAACCAAGAAACCAGTTTTGCCAACAACTGGAAACTGTAGTCGAAAGAATTGCAAATGAAATTTTTAAAAATATTCAATTAAAAACAATAAATTAAAAAAAAAAAAAAAAGAAATTTAAAAACAAAAGAGCTGAAAAAAAAAGTGAATTGACTTAATTATTGGAATACTTCAACATCAAGGGAAAAAGGAAAAAAAAATCTAAAGGGCTATTATAGCTGAAATTATGATGCTTCTATCGGCACTGAAGCTGGGTAAGCGAGAAATACCCTTTTTTGAAATATGAAATTGGGTTAATATATGATACAAGTGATGGAGTCTTAATTTAGGCAATGTTTATGTATAGTAAAGTTCTTCTTTTATTGTGATGGAAATGGACTAGATTTACTTGTCGAAAAAGATACACTTTCGCATTAACCCTTTTATTTTACATAGTCGATGCAGAGTATAAAATGTTTCCAAAAACATTCCTCTAACCAATTTTGGTTTGCCTATGCCTTTTATGGTCTCCCTCCTCATGTTTGTGGGCGTACATCTCTAGTGAGTCATTATACAAGTATGTAGATCAGTTTCACCTGCCAATTGAATAAGAATACTAAATAAACACGTGTTCGAAAGTCTAGCATTTTGCTAGACACTTCAATCCAAGGTCTGACAGCTACAACAAAAAATAAAAAAAACAAACCAAGCTAAGACAATAAAACAGCCAACTACGATTTGCATAACAAATTGTATAAATAATCAAAGACAAAAAGAGAAAAGATAAAAAAAGACAAAGCAAAGCAACAATTACACAATTAGCTATAAATAATCTCCAAGATAATGAGAAAATCCAAGAAAACTTACCAATCTATGCGAGTGGAAAGCAAAAAAAAAATAATAAATAAATAAAAGAAAAGAAATTTTGCTTCCGTTTTGCAATTTTCCAGAGTCGGTAAATCAGAAAAAAGAAAATCATCTTGATATATAAGTATATATTAGTTACGATGAAAATTCAACCACAAAGGAAAAACTGCACGTGAAATACTCTTTACAAATTGATAAATAAATTTCCGTTTATGTCTGATATTGGAATGTAAAAGTTTTCTTTTAATCTCATATGAATTGCCAACAGTAAAATAGAAATCTTGAATAATTGTTTAAGAGGCATTCAGTATTAAAAGTTTAAATTCCTTTCCAATTCTTAGTTTCATATTAATCAAAACTTATTTCTTAAGAACATATTGTAGTCTATTGCTGAAAATTCGAAACTATAATTTTTGTCATTAAATTTCAGTACTTAAATTCATTATATTATTATGATTAATTCGTAACTAGTATTTATGGAAGATATTCAGATTTTCAATAATCCAAATAATTGAATTATTATAGAAAAAAATAACTACATGCATATATGTATATTCCATTAATTCTATGTATTATTTCTGTCTTTTAACTCGAACTCTATCTAATCTAACCTAATCTATCTAATTGATTATATCTCATTTCAAACTTTATTAAAGAAAAATAACTTTAATCTTGATGATTCCTATAAATGGATAAACCGTTGATAAGTGCGAAAAATCAAAAGAAGGTTTATGTGTTATGAAGTCCATAAAAAGCCTATAAATAAGACATTAAAATATATTCTACTGTTTCTTTATTGTTCCAATCTGAGTACTTTATGAATGTAGGTCAACGAAAGCCATTCCCATTTTAATTTCCGCTTAAATATTTAACACCAAATGCCGATTTTGATGTATTTGCGATTAAAGTTGTATTTTAATAGCTAACAATATTCTTCAATTGATATTGATATAAAAGATATAAAGGTTAAAGCTAAACATCCTAAATTTGTATACTCAGTTAACCTTGTTTTCTTTCGAATTGTCAGGGTGTACATATGTAAGTATGTATATACAAATAGGAGAAAGAAATTGTAATGCGGCTTCCAGTGGCTTTTGATTTTTTTATCTCCCATTATTTGTTGTTGTTAGACAATGAAAATGCCTGCAGGCGCTTTTCATTTGCATAGGAAATCGGGATGGAAAAAAAAGCCATAACAAAAGCTCAAACATTAGCAAACACAACAACAACAATATGAACAACTCAAACAACCGGCAAGGCGCACACACACACACATTCAAACACACATATCCACACAGTCTGCGCTTTGGGAAAAAGAAAAACTTTCTATTTTGGTGTATTTGTCTGGTTGCCGCCGCCTCCTTTTGCCTCCTTCCTTTCTCCATCTTCACCTGCTGCTTGCTATCCTTTTGCATCTTTTCTTCTTCACCCCCTCCTTTATTTGTGTTGTTATTTTATTGTCATCTTTTTACCGGCACGTTTTACTAGCTGTTTTTTGTGAGAGGAGGAAAACTCGCGAGTGTGTTATTTTCACATGAAATATGTGGAACAATTTCTGTATGTGTGTGTGTGTGTGTGATATTGAGAAAATCGTCTTATCAATTGAAAGTTGCTACAGGGCAATTTAATACTTGTATATACATACATACATTAATATTGGAACTAACCTGCTTGGGAAATCGCTTAACCCACCGGCAGTCACTTTCGCTTTGCGCTTTTAACCTTCACTTTTCATTTCAATTTTGTTCGCAATTCTCGGGCAGAGGCGTTCAAAAGTTAGCGCCTACTTGAAACATTGAAGCACTTACAATACCAAGTGGCATCAAGTACTGCCAACAAAACACAAAACAAAACAAAAAAATAGAAGAGAAAAAACCTAACCAAAAATAAAAAAGAAAAAAATTTTTGTTATATGTATATCGTTCGAATCACTCATTCGTTTTAGGGAGCGCACGAGACTGAGGTGGGGGTGGAGGAGAATGATGATTGCATAAGAGACGCCCACTTAAAACTTTACTTTAAAAATTTTGCCTAGCATTTCGAATTGATTTTTATTTTGTACTCTTTAAGAACGGAGTACATAAATTTAGCCTGATCTTTTGCAATGCATATACATTTATAAATATAATTTATATATGTACACTATATATTTTTTTATAAAAAGAAGTTGGGTAAAACGTAGTCACTTAAGAATATTATTTTTTCTTTTTCTAAATATTTCAAGAATTATTGCTTATCAGATAATTGTGGATTTATTTTTATAAGTGTAATATATCTGAATCAGTTTAAAATCAATCAGATGATTAATTATTACCTAAGTAACAAAGTTATTCAAGTTCTATCATTATTAATCAATTATTCATATAGTTAATTATATGTATATAATAATATGATATATAGCAATTATTAATATACTATTTACTTGCATATACATATCTTTAAAAAGGGTATAGAGCCGTCGGCATTTTAACACTTGCTACGTTTTCTCGGTTGTCTTTTTGTTGGTTTTGCTTTTTAATTGGGGTTACAGTTTGAGTCTGAGTTCAGTGATTTTTCGATTGAAATATTGACAGAGACTCAAAGTCCAAACGTTGTGATTTATACCCATCAAAAAATGTGCTTTGGCCATAATCATTTTAACTATTTCTCTCACTTCTTCTTATTTGTTGTTAATATTATATTTGTGAATTTGGCCAACTGTGGGCGACCACCTTGAACCATTGGAAATCTTGTCAATGTTCAGTGTCAAAAAAACCAAAAAAAAAAATCACACCAAGTTGCTGTTTTTCTTTCATTTGTTTTTTTTTGCAATAATTAACCTTGTCAAGAATAGCTTAACAATTTTTTAAGGCGATTTGTTGTGTGTGTGTGTGATTTTTTTCTCTGGCTAATTATCGTTTGGCTGATATTGTATGTGAATTTAATATGTATATAAATTTATATAATGACTTGCTTTTGGCATAATTTTCCATGCACGTGGACAAAACGAATGACTTAGACAACAAACTTGATAAAAAAAAAAAAAAACAAATAAGAAAAAAAACTAACACTGTTTTGGTTTTTGTTGTATCTTTTTTAGGCAACGGCAGTTCTCCAGCCCAGAATTCAACGCGCAGCATCAGTCCCAACAATTCCACAACAAACAGTCAATTCAGTTTGCAACACAACAGCTCAGGGAGCTTAGGCGGCGGAGGAGGAGGCGGCGGCAGTCTTGGCCTGGGCGTAGGCAACGGCGGCGGTGGAGGTGGCAGTTGTACGCCCACATCACTCCAGCCACAGGTGAGAAAGATTACATTGATAATTATATAAAATATAATTAACGGTTTTATTTTGCTTGTGTTTATAATTTTCAGTCCTCGCTGACAACTTTCAAGCAATCTCCCACTTTACTCAACGCCAACGGAACTCTATTGGATGCCAATATGCCTGGTGGAATTCCCACACCTGGTACTCCCAATTCCAAAGCCAAGGTATGTAATTTATAGTTATGATTGAATTTTAAATATTTTAACTTTAAATTCTTTTTTATAGGACAATTCACATTTTGTCAAATTGGTGGTCGCCCTTTATCCATTTAAAGCTATTGAGGGAGGCGACTTGTCATTAGAAAAGGTGAGATTAAAAATTTATTGGCAGCATACCGAAAAATTTTGGCAATCAGATCGAAAGACTTCAAATGCTATTACTCAAAGTAAACAAACGAAATTGAGAAAGTGTTTTCTAAGTGAGCTATTAAGATTATTGTAGATTATGTTTAGATAGATTCTTTCTATAAAGAATATGTGACAGTTAAAGATATTAATTAATTCATTAATAAGTATTATTATGTTTAACAATATTTGACAAAAGTTTACATAATGCCTAAATTATTCTCCTTATAACTCTATAGAAAATTTATTATAAACTAAATATGTTTTTTAGAATGCCGAATACGAGGTCATTGATGATTCACAAGAGCATTGGTGGAAGGTCAAAGATACCCTAGGCAATGTTGGGTATATTCCCAGCAATTATGTGAAACCCAAGGCTCTTTTGGGTCTCGAGCGCTATGAGTAAGTATTTAAAATGCCCACCCACATGGGGAAACCGAAATAAAAAGTCTTAACTATGGATATTTGAATACCCTCTTAGATGGTATGTGGGCGACATGTCACGACAACGTGCCGAATCTCTATTGAAACAGGGCGACAAGGAAGGCTGCTTTGTGGTGCGTAAGTCATCGACCAAGGGTCTTTATACATTATCGCTGCATACCAAAGTGTGAGTATGGCTAAATATTGAAATATTTAAATTAAATAATTACTGATTATTATATTTTATAGTCCCCAATCGCATGTTAAGCATTATCACATCAAACAGAATGCCCGATGCGAGTATTATTTGAGCGAGAAGCATTGCTGCGAAACTATACCCGATTTGATTAACTATCATCGTCACAATTCGGGTGGACTTGCCTGCCGTTTAAAGTCATCGCCCTGCGATCGTCCAGTGCCACCAACAGCCGGATTATCGCACGACAAATGGGAAATCCATCCCATGGAACTGATGCTAATGGAAGAACTGGGATCCGGTCAATTCGGTGTTGTGCGTCGTGGTAAATGGCGCGGTTCAATAGACACTGCCGTAAAAATGATGAAAGAGGGCACCATGTCTGAGGATGATTTTATTGAAGAGGCCAAAGTGATGACCAAGCTTCAGCATCCGAATCTAGTGCAATTGTATGGTGTTTGCTCCAAGCATCGACCCATCTACATTGTCACCGAGTACATGAAGCATGGTTCCCTCTTGAATTATTTACGCCGGCACGAGAAGACACTTATTGGCAACATGGGTCTATTGCTGGATATGTGCATACAGGTTAGCAAGGGTATGACCTATCTGGAGCGTCATAACTACATACATCGCGATCTGGCGGCCCGTAATTGTCTTGTGGGCTCTGAGAATGTTGTAAAAGTGGCAGACTTTGGCTTGGCAAGATATGTTTTGGATGATCAGTACACTAGCTCCGGCGGTACAAAGTTTCCCATTAAATGGGCACCACCGGAAGTGCTCAATTATACGCGTTTCTCATCCAAAAGCGATGTTTGGGCTTATGGTGAGTAATAAACTTAAAAAAAGAAATCCATGATTTTTTAATCATTAAATTATTGATGTTTGTCTTGCAGGCGTACTCATGTGGGAGATATTCACATGCGGAAAGATGCCGTATGGTCGCCTAAAGAACACTGAGGTAGTTGAGCGTGTCCAGCGTGGCATTATATTAGAGAAACCAAAGTCGTGTGCCAAGGAGATTTATGATGTATGTGACCTTACTTACCTTTCTCTTTAAATTATGAATAAATTCATTAAAATCTCAATTAATTTTGTTCCAGGTCATGAAGTTGTGCTGGTCACATGGACCCGAAGAGCGTCCCGCTTTTCGTGTACTAATGGATCAGCTGGCTTTAGTGGCCCAATCACTGACCGACTAAGCTGAGGATCATCATTATCATCATCGTTGCATCGCACTGAATAACACAGACGCATATTAAGAAGAAAATTAAACTTAAAGTTAATGATACGAAACAAGGCATTAAATTAAGTTACGAATGAGGAGAAAAGTGAGAAAAAAAAAACAAAATAATGAAAAAGAAGAGTTATGACCGTATATAGATTTATATAAATATATATGTATGTATACCATAAGATTTAGTTAAGCAAATGCCAGTCTATGAATATTCCCCATTTATAATTATGATTATGACATATTTGGATGTTTTGATAGAGCGAAATGCTGAGCGAATGATATCATTATGTTTACGAATGCGTTAACTGTTAGTTAGTAGGCACTAACTGCAACTACTAACTGGCTATATGTATAGATATATAGCAAACTATATGTATAATGCATAACATTATATTAAACTGTAGTTAATAGTCAAATTTTTGATACATTTCCCACATAGAGATGGTAAAAAGCAAATATGATTACGATTTATGCATCTGATAAAGATAAATGCTTTCTTTTCAATTCAAGCGATGTGCTAAATGAAATTTATAATATACATAAGTCTATATATATGAATACATATATATATTATAGACAAAAACTGATCGAGCATTAAATTTACCTAATAAGCCTCAAGTCGAAAGCGAAATGTTTGCATACAGATAACACACACACACACAATTGAAGAAAGTTAAATGAAAAAACGTTTCAACAATTTTTAGATTAGACTTTTTACGTGCTTAGTTTAAGTTTTGTGATTTATTGTTTAATTTTTGCAACCAATATATTTTTTTTTTGGTTTAATTTCTTTCTTGCAACGCTCAAAGTTCGTATGATACAGATATATACCACATATATATACATATATAATTATGTATATGTATGTATGCTTTATATATATTTTATTGGATTATTTTTTGCAATTCTTTTTAAACAGTTTATACGATATAACGAATACATTTTATCTTTATTTTTATGCAAAGTTTTTACTTAATTAATTTTATGTCTTGTATAAGCGAAAATCAACCATACAAACATGAAACTGAAAAAATGCAAAATAAAATGTATCATAAACATTTAAGTTTTACAATTTTATTATTCTTATTAATTTCATTATTTTTATACTGGGCCAAAGACTGCATATTTACGAAATTCGGTTTCACAAAACAAAATGTTTGCGAGCCCACAAAAAAATTTAAACACATTCATACGAACACACACACACATAAATAGAGAGAGACAAACAAAATCAGAACCAAATAAAACGCAACTTATATAGACTTTAAAATCAACTAATACAAGATAAAACTGAACAAAAAAATCAAGGAAAATCAAATGATAAGCCGCAATCAAATAGCACACAGTAAACCAAAAACACCAAACATTTTGTAGAACTTTTGATACAGAATTTTGATACAAGGAATACTATATATATATATAATACTATACATACATACGTACATACACATTAGGGTTTGTATACGTTTATATTTATGTACATCAATAGATTATAAAACATATGCATGACCCTAGATAGTAAGTGCATTTCATATATAGTATATATGTATACATAGATTATAAACAGATCCATCATATACCAGCATAATTCATGTGCATGATGTTGTACGTCCAAAAGATTCCATTTCAGAGTTTCCTTTAGCCGTTCAACAATTTCAAATATAGCGAATATCCTTTAGAGTTTAGCTCAGCTGCAGACTACATAGAAAACATATGCAACCTAAAAAAAAAATACTACTAACTAACATAATTATAACTACAGCTTAGTTGATTGCTAGCCCATATGCATATATGTATAACTATATATATACATATGCAGTAAATAAATATCTACGTTTATTGCCATGAAACCCATAAAACAAAAATTAAGGAAAACACCCAGAAAATTCATCAAAGTGATATCGCTAATAAAAAATTAAAATAAATCAATGGTCCTATTAATAATATCTTCGCTTCAATTACAAGTTATTACTTTCAAACGGGAAAGTTCTAGGGTGTCTTCAATATAGTAGGGACATTATTATAAAATCATAATATTTTAAAATATATTTTACTGTTACTTGCATAAATTACTATTAACTGGGATACTAAGTCAGAAGAAATTTACATAATTTAAAAAATCCACTTTACATTTTAAAGTTATATCATCATTTTGATTTGGAAAATCTACCAAATATCTTGATGACAATAAAAAAAGAAACTTTTACAAAGATTCCACAACTTAAATGTATGTTGTATGAAACACTAACAAATAGTGTTAAATTATTAAACACCAAAACAAACAAAAAACAATTGACTATAGTATCCTCTTACATATAATGCCCATAAAAGGCATAGGAAACAATTTTAATTGATATTACAATTTAATTGAAATATGACATAGATAGAAATGTATTATTAATTCAAAGAAAACTACAGCAAAAATGAACAAAATAATCACTGATTTTTTTGTTTTACTTTGTACGCTTCATTAGGCACATGTGTGGGTGAAGGTTATTTATGTGCAAAACCGCGAGAGAGCTATAGATACAAGATCTCCCATTACATAACCACAATAGCGGCATTGCTTTTGAAAAATGCCATAAATAGGCTGCTCGATGAGTACAATCCAATCGAATTACAGCAAATCAATGAGCCATTAAGATAAATAATGAACTGTAGGTTGAAGGAATGGCAAGATCTACAGATGTTCCCTCACCCCAAGTCTAAATTGAAATATAAAGTAAGTAAAAATCTATACATATATAATTGGGATGAGTAATTAAATAAGTTTTTCGAATTAAAAGTTCGTTACAACTGGTAGTATTTTGAATGTAAGTTAACAGCATGTTTGCAGGCTCACTGTTAAGCGTAACAGCTAACGGTTATAATGTTATGCTAACGTTAACGTAAAAGCTTACACAATTTTGAAACGAAAAGCCAAACAACACAGACTTTGGCGCTCAGTTTCTATTTGGCAGCTCTCGAGTGCGGTTCAAGTTCAACTTAAAGCAAAGCATACAATAGATAAACAGAAAAGCATTAATAAATCAACGTGAAATCAACGATTTGTAAATTATTTGACAATTTCTAGCTAAATTTAGAGACCGCAGCTGTCACTTGAACTCAATTAACGAACAACGAAATCAACGAAAAGTGCAAAAATTCTCCCTCTAACAAACAGATGTTTTGAGAATCCTTTAAAATACGTTTAAAGCATCGAAAAAGGACTGTTTGGTATAAAGGCGTTAGTTCTTAGCTAACGTAAAGTTTACTATTGTGCAAAAAAAAAAAAAGGAAAACCAGAAAATAACGAAAAGTTTTTAATCAAACAAAGGATACTTTCCGGACGACAGACACACAATTTGCGGCGAGTGGCAAAAGGATAATCAAGGTAAATCATACTTTAGGTAGGCGTTAACAAATCGGTTGTAGTCGCGGCACAGGATTGCGTGCTGTTTTGAAAGTTCATTGACTGTCTCAGGCCGGTAGAAGGAAGGCTAATATGCAGTGAGGCAGTCAGGCAGTTGGGCATGGAGGCAGATCGATTGACTATCTGTCTGTCTGTCTATTTGTCTAGCTTTGCCTGTATTGGCATTTCCTGGTTTGTTTTGTCTACCATCAGCTGTTGGTTGCACCGCCCATTGTTTTGTCAATGTTTATACTTATGGAGTATATATTTTGATGTCTCTTGTTTTTCGAACGAAAACTTTAGTTTACTTTTTCGCAGATTTAATGTAACCTTTCAAGTTTTTTTTTGTTAAAGAGTTGGCCCATGACATCAGCAGCTCTAATAACCGGTCGACCCAACTCAGCTCATTTTTCAAAGTCAGTGATTATGAGCACAGACACAAAATAAAAACAACAACAAAATAACCAAAGAAATATATAAAAAAACGTTAAACAAAACCCAGAGGGCTTGGCCTCTTGTGAATCTACCGTAACTTCTATACCCTTACTAATTATCGCATAGAAATATTACTTCTATGAATGTTTTTTATATTATCGATTAAAATTAAATTTGTTTACGCTAATTGTTCATTACTGTAAACAGAAAAAGCATTATTCGCATAAGTGTTAATGCCATTCTAAAAAAATGGTTTTCTATGATTTTCGAAAATCTTATTTCGATTGAAAAAATTTTCTTCGTTTTTCATTCAACAAAAAATATGTTAATATATGTAATTTAAAATAACACTAGAATTTCTAGAAAAAGAAAAGAAAATTTTCAAATAGCAAAGAATAGAAAGAATAAAAAGTCTCTTACTACGATTTTTATAACAGATCGTTGCTATAAAAGATATATAATATTAATAGTTATCCATAAAATTATTAATTTGTTCTCAAAAATATTTTGAAAATTTGAAATGTGAAATGTGAGTAATAGATATTTAATGGTTATAAATATTGGGCTTGGCATTTTGATATAATTTTCTTTCTTTTGCTTTCTAAGCCAAGTTAATATACCCATACCTCTTTTTCTTGGCAAGGGTGTATAAAACGCAATAGACGGTAAGGGGATAGGTTAAGAAAATGCACAAAATAAAAGAAGATAAATATTTATTAAATGACATAACACATGCTTGTATCGCCTATTTGTAAAGTCACATTTTAGCCAGCAAATCCCAAATGAAGTGTCAGAAATAATTTAACCGGATCTTACTTATTAAATTTAGATAAATTTTCACAATAATAGTTTCTTACTTTGCCAATTTTTATTTTACTAGCCAATTTTCCCAGCTTTCTCTTCAGGTTATTTTTTGTTTTTATTTATTTTATTTTGTATGTTTGAGATTTTTGTTGAGTTTTGCAATTGAGAATCCAAAACACGTTTCTAAATGCTGGTAACTTAATTAGATTTAGAGATCACAAACTAGTTCACAGCTGACGTCAGTTCTGTATAGATATTTACTCGTATCTTTATCAGCTCGATTTGGTTTTATGTTTTATTTGGCAATTTTTGTTTTTTCTTTTTTGCCGGTTGTTTTGACTTGATGGCTTGTTGTCTCTTTTTTTGGGAGTTTTGGTTAACTTGTTTTGCTGTTAATTAAACTTTTACACAGTCAATAGAGAGCAAAGAAAAAATAATAAAAATACAAACTCATGCAGTTTGGTCTTATGCCTCTGCGTAGGCTGTTGTCTGGCTTTTTGTATGGAAACCCAATTTCCAACTCAATGTGGGCTATAAAGGAAACGTTAGTTCAACCATATTTGGGCGTAAAAGTTTGGTCTTGGATGATGGACGTTTAAAATGTCTAAATTTTAAAATTATTTTGGGAAATGAGCTCATATTTAAATTCGTCATGTAGAGGAATAGCGTGAAGTGAAACAATGAAAAAAAAAATAATAATAAACAAAGCGTTTATTAAAGCGATAGTGGATAATGTTTAAATACTCTATAAGTTTAACTTCAAATGGGCATGCTGAATACATGAATCTATGGAGCTGCTTTAAATGGAATTGATATAGTTTAATAATAATAATTAACTTCAATATTTAAACAAAAAAATTAAAATTTATTGGAAAAAATATTTATTTTTAAAATATTTATTAAAATCGTGTAAAAATCTTAATTTCTTTTGATCAAATATTTATGATATTATTTTTTCCGCGAATGTTTAGAAAAAATAAATAAATTTTAAAGATCTTCAAAGTTCTTTAAAAAGTTACTAATAACGAAAATAAAAATAAAATAACCGCAGAAATAAGATAAATAATTCAGCTCAGTTCATTTGAATTACATATAAATATTTTTGATTAGTCAGCAAAGCAAGAATATTATAAATAAATTTTATCATCAACTAAATGTAGGGTATTAATAAAATTAGACTTCAAGTTGTTGTTTAATTTTTCTGTTCTGTTTTTTTTTGGAGTTGATATCATCATAAATTGCGGCTGACGTGTGCTACCTCTTAAGTCAGGTCAATTGTGTGAAAATCAATTCAAATTATATTGAAAAAAATAAACAAACTAGTCAAGGTCTTAATGATAACGAAGAGAACAGATCCCAATGAAACGAATAGATAGAGAGAGAGAGAGAGAGAGGTAGAGAGTAGCGAAAAGAGAAGAATAAAATGAATGCAAATTAAATATGAGGGAGAAAGATGAAGAGACGCTTAAATCAAATATACTTAGTATACAATATTTTGCGTATAGAGTGTTTTCAATGAATCTAGTAATCTAACCAGTTTTTTTTTTTTTTATTATTTGTGACAATGAGAGAGCTGAGATTGTGGGCGTAACTAGCCGGCTTTGGAACCGGATAATTGATAAACCAACAACCACCTTGCACTTGCACCCCCAAGTGGCATCAATAGATTAATCAGGCATCACCATCTATAATTTTCACTACTCTAATCTTAAATTGTTGCATGCGAATTTATTGCCTGACATCGCATAAACAAATGCTCCATTAAGTTGATTAAATGTGATGGCCTTTTGGCCTAACTTGCAACTAAATTGAAACTAACAATCTGTGGGCAGGCATCTTGGTGTGCGCCACGCAAAGTGTCTGCCATATGTCTGAGTATCCAACAGCACTTGACTGATTCATCTACCAAGAACTGATCTTGGCCCCAAACAGCAAATGAATTGAACCGTTGGTGTGTGGGTTGCGATTATTGCTGCTGCCGTTGATGATGATTTTGATGATGTAAGAATTGCCTTATAAGCTAATGCGATTTCTTCTATGTACATACATACATAATATAATTTTTGTTTGAAATTGCGTGCAAGGTCGGAACAATTGCAGGCCCACTACCAAAAAAAAAAAAAAAAAAACAAAATTTAATAAACTCCATTGTTGGTCGTCAAACGTCAAAATATGTATCCCCCCGGATAACTCTATTGGCCCTGTTAACAGCAAGACGACTTTATGCCACGCCTTCGACATACAAGCAATTATTTACATAGCAAGTAATATTCACGGCCATCTGAGAGAAGTTGCACGCTTTCCGCCCACAGTCTTTGGTTTCCACTTCGTTTTGGTGGTCGACATGCAAACGGCGGTCATAAGTCATTAAAAGTAATCGTTTTGTTGGCTTACAAACCCCACAAAATGTGTAACATTAGCACTTAGCATAGTTTTCTTTTGTATTTTGTATATTTCGTGCCATTTTTGGTAGGTGCAACCTTGTTGACCAACCTATTCGGCACTGCAGGCTAAAACGACTAAGTTCTGATTTAATATTATTAAAAGTTTCATCTGATAATTTGATAGTTCGACACTTTAAATGTTTTTCCAAGAGATAGAGAGAGATCGAGTCATGGTTAACGGAAACTTCACTTTAAGCCCAAATCCTTTAGTTTAAGCGTTTCCCAAGCCCTTTTTCCAATGCACTACCATTCTAAAGGTTCAGTTTACAAGCATTTATGCAGTAAAAGTTTATGTTTTCTTTTAGTCTATAAGTGGATGGGGGGAGGGTATACAATCACAAAAAAATTGGGGTCGTAGTCGCTCTTGTATCGATTACACTCACTTGAAATTCATAGGTGTTTGGTGTGCTTGATACCACCTGGTACCCGTTCTGTCAGTCTGCAACGCCGCCTGTCGATATGCAACGCCTTTTGTTTCAGCTGTTAAAAAGAAGGTCACGAGCCTACCACAAAGCTATACTTTTTGTCCATTGTTTGTCTTTTTTTTCGAGTTCTTTCATGAGCTAACAAATCTCTATGTGACAGTCACGACACGCCCTTACCCAAACGGCCTGTCATTAGCCTCCACACACATACAGACACACACCAACACACACACACACAGACATCGAATTGGCCCAGAAAATTCGAAACAAGCCAAAGTTATACCAATGGCAAGGAACAAATTAAGGAAGGAGTTTTCTCTGCATGCCATATTTGAATAAAGTTTGAGGGCGATTGATTTTATGTCACCCCCATATATTGTATATATTTCAAACGATCTGGATTATTAGGTTACCTATATATGTATATATGTATGAGTTTCATAGAAAATCTAATCAAATTTGGGAGTACATAGAGCAACAATCTACATAGCATATATAAATAGCAACAAGATGACGAAGAGGGTTATAAGATAATGAAAATAATAGTTTATTGATCTGCAATTTATTTTTATTGCATTCTTTTCTTTTTTAGGTATTTTTCATCAAATCAAAGGCACATAAATCCATTAAGGGTCCTTGTGAGCCTAGGCGTGTTATACGCAGTCTGACAATGGGCGGAAATATTGAGCAACGTCCATGGACGCCAACAGTGCGTACCGGTAAAATAGCTGCCGAGACTAGCAATCCGGGACCTGCCATCGTTCAATTGCCCACATTGATTGGTAAGTTTGCATATTTTGTAGCTTTGGCTGCTTAATGATACATGTAATTTTTTATATAGGAAGCAAAGTGCCTGATTCAAAAAAGAAGGGAGCCCCTTCATATTCATTTGGTCACAAATTACACAATAAGTATGATACCTTTGGACCGGGTCCAGCACAATATAATGTAGCAGGACTACGGGCAAAGGGTAAAGATTATCCGCGGGCAGCCACACTGCAGAGTCGACCAAAGGAAATGAGTCGATTCTCAAATCCCGGACCTGGAGAATATGACGTGGTGCATGCCGCAAAGGCCGTTATCGATGCGACACCAAAATATACGTTTGGCCAGAAGCCGGTCAGTGCTAAGTTCAGTCTGATACCAGGTAAGTTAAAGCGGTCTATGGACGAGCGTTTATTGGTTTTTTATGGTGTTTTGGAATGGTGTTTGGACTTGGATATTGGCGTTGGGTTTGTGTTACTGTTATTGTTGTTGCATGCCTATCGGAAAATGGATCATCAATCAAGCATTCTGATCATGGACCGCATCCTTGTATATAGTGAAAAAATATGAACATGAATCTCTCACATTCCATGCAAGTTTCATCTAAGCAGCAGCGCGTAAGTTGCTATCCTTCTAACCTCTTGCAGTAGCCAAGTACATATACATACATACATATTATATAAATGCGTAGTTGTAGTCCTAGCTAGTTATCCCTTTCTCTCTTTTATTCTTTCTGTATGATAGTTCATATTATAGCTTTGACTTGTTTTGTGTGATGTGTTTGATTGTTGCCCGTTTTTGTTACTTAGGTTATTTTATTTAATTTAATTTTAATTATATAACATTTTTCTCTTCTAATGAATGAATGCCAAAACAAAACAATAAACAAAATAAACCAAAATCAACAACTAAATCGACTTTAGGACCCAACCATTATCAAGTGGTACCGCTTGATGTCATTAAGCCGCGTGCGCCTCGATATTCCTTTCGCATTAAGGTTAACGTTTACATTGTTCCAAATCCAGGTAACACAACTAACTGGCCGGATGTATTAGCCTGTTCCAGTTTATATAACGTTCTGTGTCCAGTTTGGTGTTGGTTTAGCTAACTTACCCCCCTTCCCCCACTAACTCCACCCATGTAATGCTGTCGTACTATTTTCTCTCTTGCTCTTTCTATCTATCTGTATTCACTACTAGTTGTAGCTCACTCTACTAGCCCTATGAGTAGTCTAAAATTTTTTTGTTTTATTAACACTAACAGCGCCGAATAGCTATTGCCCTGAAAAGGTCACGCAATCAAAAAAGAATGCGCCACGTTACACATTTGGTAGACGAACTAAAATCCAACACGATCAGGGCACACCAGGTAATTTTGAATTGCAATTTGAGGCACCTGAACTAGAGCTAGACAATTCGACAGTAACCTGTATTACATTGATCTTTGAACCATAGATGATTTGCACTCACAGCAGTAATCCTTGATAATGTCTTCTTCACAGCTCCTGGTTCCTATTCCCCTGAAAAGGTGAAACTGAACAAGACGCCAGAGTTTAGTTTCGGCATCAAACATCACGAACTAAGACCAGACTATACACCAGGTTTGTAAAGCTACCCGCAATGATAAATAGTAGATTTTTTTGACAAATTTATTATGCACCGTATTATAGCACCGGGCTCGTATAAGCCAGAACAAGTAGTTCTAGAACACACACCCGCTTACACTTTTGGCATAAAGACAAACTATACACTAATTAGTGATACACCAGGTAAGGTCTAGTCTTCAACTTGTTTTAAAATGGTCTTCGCTAACTTTAATATTTTTACCAGCACCCGGTGCTTACAGCCCCGAAAAGTCCAAATTACATACAACACTTGCTTACAGTATCAGTGGCAAAGCATCTCACGACGTAGTCGATGCTACCCCTGGTAAGTGCCACTTTTATTTACACTCACTTTCTATTTGATTCAACTCAAACTAAAGCAAGTCCTTTTTAAATTAACCTCTTTCAGCACCCGGCGCATACGAGCCCGAGAAGTGTGTGCTAAACAAGACACCTGCCTACACGTTTGGTCAGCGCGTAAATGTCATTAGTTCGAATGATACACCTGCACCCGGCACATATCAGCCGGAAAAGGTGCGACTGGACTTTATGCCCTCTTATACGCTTTCGGGGCGTCATGACCTAAAGTCTGTCAGCGAAACACCAGCGCCTGGGTCGTATGCTCCGGAAAAATACCGCGGTGATCGCACTCCAGCTTTCACATTCGGCGGTAAGCATGAACAAAAGAGTGCAACCACAACTCCGGCACCTGGGGACTATAGTCCTGAAAGGGTACGGCACGATCACAATCCTGCTTTCTCATTCGCTGGTCGTCATGACCTACATCAATCAAACGATACTCCAGCCCCGGGGAGCTATGAAACGGAAAAATTGCGACTGGACCACAATCCGGCGTTCTCGTTTGCTGGCCGCCATAACCTTCATAAAGCCAGCGACACTCCAGCTCCAGGAGCTTATTTCCCCGAAAGGGTCAGGCAAGATCACAATCCCGCATTTTCAATGGCAGGCAAACACAATCCAACAGTTTCAAACGACACCCCAGCTCCTGGGGATTATTGTCCTGAGAAAGTTCGCTTGGATCACACTCCCGCCTACAGTTTCGGAGGCAAGAACGATCCCAAAGTAGAAAACAACACACCTGCCCCAGGTGACTACCATCCAGAGAAGGTCAGACTTGATCACAATCCGGCGTTCTCGTTTGCTGGTCGTCATGACCTCCATAAAGCTAGCGATACCCCCGCTCCAGGTGCTTATTCCCCTGAAAAAGTCAGGCAAGATCACAATCCCGCATTTTCAATGGCAGGCAAACACAATCAAACAGTTTCAAACGAAACCCCAGCTCCTGGGGATTATTGTCCTGAGAAAGTTCGCTTGGATCACACTCCCGCCTACAGTTTCGGAGGCAAGAACGATCCCAAAGTAGAAAACAACACGCCTGCTCCCGGTGACTACCATCCAGAGAAGGTCAGACTTGATCACAATCCGGCGTTCTCATTTGCTGGACGTCATGACCTCTATAAAGCCAGCGATACCCCCGCTCCAGGAGCTTATTCCCCTGAGAAGGTCAGGCAAGATCACAATCCCGCATTTTCAATGGCAGGCAAACACAATCCAACAGTTTCAATGGACACCCCAGCTCCTGGGGATTATTGTCCTGAGAAAGTTCGCTTGGATCACACTCCCGCCTACAGTTTCGGAGGCAAGAACGATCCCAAAGTAGAAAACAACACGCCTGCTCCCGGTGACTACCATCCAGAGAAGGTCAGACTTGATCACAATCCGGCGTTCTCATTTGCTGGTCGTCATGACCTCTATAAAGCCAGCGATACCCCTGCTCCAGGAGCTTATTCCCCTGAAAAGGTCAGGCAAGATCACAATCCCGCATTTTCAATGGCAGGCAAACACAATCCAACAGTTTCAAACGACACCCCAGCTCCTGGGGATTATTGTCCTGAGAAAGTTCGCTTGGATCACACTCCCGCCTACAGTTTCGGAGGCAAGAACGATCCCAAAGTAGAAAACAACACGCCTGCTCCC
Organism: Drosophila emarginata; assembly: GCA_037075365.1. Lineage (NCBI taxonomy): Eukaryota > Metazoa > Arthropoda > Insecta > Diptera > Drosophilidae > Drosophila > Drosophila emarginata. Next base: position 2,132,750 of record JBAMCD010000012.1, read on the forward strand.
GGTGACTACCATCCAGAGAAGGTCAGACTTGATCACAATCCGGCGTTCTCATTTGCTGGTCGTCATGACCTCTATAAAGCCAGCGACACCCCTGCTCCAGGAGCTTATTCCCCTGAAAAGGTCAGGCAAGATCACAATCCCGCATTTTCAATGGCAGGCAAACACAATCAAACAGTTTCAAACGACACCCCAGCTCCTGGGGATTATTGTCCTGAGAAAGTTCGCTTGGATCACACTCCCGCCTACAGTTTCGGAGGCAAGAACGATCCCAAAGTAGAAAACAACACGCCTGCTCCCGGTGACTACCATCCAGAGAAGGTCAGACTTGATCACAATCCGGCGTTCTCGTTTGCTGGTCGTCATGACCTCCATAAAGCTAGCGATACCCCCGCTCCAGGAGCTTATTCCCCTGAAAAAGTCAGGCAAGATCACAATCCCGCATTTTCAATGGCAGGCAAACACAATCAAACAGTTTCAAACGACACCCCAGCTCCTGGGGATTATTGTCCTGAGAAAGTTCGCTTAGATCACACTCCCGCCTACAGTTTCGGAGGCAAGAACGATCCCAAAGTAGAAAACAACACGCCTGCTCCCGGTGACTACCATCCAGAGAAGGTCAGACTTGATCACAATCCGGCGTTCTCATTTGCTGGTCGTCATGACCTCTATAAAGCCAGCGATACCCCCGCTCCAGGAGCTTATTCCCCTGAGAAGGTCAGGCAAGATCACAATCCCGCATTTTCAATGGCAGGCAAACACAATCCAACAGTTTCAATGGACACCCCAGCTCCTGGGGATTATTGTCCTGAGAAAGTTCGCTTGGATCACACTCCCGCCTACAGTTTCGGAGGCAAGAACGATCCCAAAGTAGAAAACAACACGCCTGCTCCCGGTGACTACCATCCAGAGAAGGTCAGACTTGATCACAATCCGGCGTTCTCATTTGCTGGTCGTCATGACCTCTATAAAGCCAGCGATACCCCTGCTCCAGGAGCTTATTCCCCTGAAAAGGTCAGGCAAGATCACAATCCCGCATTTTCAATGGCAGGCAAACACAATCCAACAGTTTCAAACGACACCCCAGCTCCTGGGGATTATTGTCCTGAGAAAGTTCGCTTGGATCACACTCCCGCCTACAGTTTCGGAGGCAAGAACGATCCCAAAGTAGAAAACAACACGCCTGCTCCCGGTGACTACCATCCAGAGAAGGTCAGACTTGATCACAATCCGGCGTTCTCATTTGCTGGTCGTCATGACCTCTATAAAGCCAGCGATACCCCTGCTCCAGGAGCTTATTCCCCTGAAAAGGTCAGGCAAGATCACAATCCCGCATTTTCAATGGCAGGCAAACACAATCAAACAGTTTCAAACGACACCCCAGCTCCTGGGGATTATTGTCCTGAGAAAGTTCGCTTGGATCACACTCCCGCCTACAGTTTCGGAGGCAAGAACGATCCCAAAGTAGAAAACAACACGCCTGCTCCCGGTGACTACCATCCAGAGAAGGTCAGACTTGATCACAATCCGGCGTTCTCGTTTGCTGGTCGTCATGACCTCCATAAAGCTAGCGATACCCCCGCTCCAGGAGCTTATTCCCCTGAAAAAGTCAGGCAAGATCACAATCCCGCATTTTCAATGGCAGGCAAACACAATCAAACAGTTTCAAACGACACCCCAGCTCCTGGGGATTATTGTCCTGAGAAAGTTCGCTTAGATCACACTCCCGCCTACAGTTTCGGAGGCAAGAACGATCCCAAAGTAGAAAACAACACGCCTGCTCCCGGTGACTACCATCCAGAGAAGGTCAGACTTGATCACAATCCGGCGTTCTCATTTGCTGGTCGTCATGACCTCTATAAAGCCAGCGATACCCCCGCTCCAGGAGCTTATTCCCCTGAGAAGGTCAGGCAAGATCACAATCCCGCATTTTCAATGGCAGGCAAACACAATCCAACAGTTTCAATGGACACCCCAGCTCCTGGGGATTATTGTCCTGAGAAAGTTCGCTTGGATCACACTCCCGCCTACAGTTTCGGAGGCAAGAACGATCCCAAAGTAGAAAACAACACGCCTGCTCCCGGTGACTACCATCCAGAGAAGGTCAGACTTGATCACAATCCGGCGTTCTCATTTGCTGGTCGTCATGACCTCTATAAAGCCAGCGATACCCCTGCTCCAGGAGCTTATTCCCCTGAAAAGGTCAGGCAAGATCACAATCCCGCATTTTCAATGGCAGGCAAACACAATCCAACAGTTTCAAACGACACCCCAGCTCCTGGGGATTATTGTCCTGAGAAAGTTCGCTTGGATCACACTCCCGCCTACAGTTTCGGAGGCAAGAACGATCCCAAAGTAGAAAACAACACGCCTGCTCCCGGTGACTACCATCCAGAGAAGGTCAGACTTGATCACAATCCGGCGTTCTCATTTGCTGGTCGTCATGACCTCTATAAAGCCAGCGATACCCCTGCTCCAGGAGCTTATTCCCCTGAAAAGGTCAGGCAAGATCACAATCCCGCATTTTCAATGGCAGGCAAACACAATCAAACAGTTTCAAACGACACCCCAGCTCCTGGGGATTATTGTCCTGAGAAAGTTCGCTTGGATCACACTCCCGCCTACAGTTTCGGAGGCAAGAACGATCCCAAAGTAGAAAACAACACGCCTGCTCCCGGTGACTACCATCCAGAGAAGGTCAGACTTGATCACAATCCGGCGTTCTCGTTTGCTGGTCGTCATGACCTCCATAAAGCTAGCGATACCCCCGCTCCAGGAGCTTATTCCCCTGAAAAAGTCAGGCAAGATCACAATCCCGCATTTTCAATGGCAGGCAAACACAATCAAACAGTTTCAAACGACACCCCAGCTCCTGGGGATTATTGTCCTGAGAAAGTTCGCTTAGATCACACTCCCGCCTACAGTTTCGGAGGCAAGAACGATCCCAAAGTAGAAAACAACACGCCTGCTCCCGGTGACTACCATCCAGAGAAGGTCAGACTTGATCACAATCCGGCGTTCTCATTTGCTGGTCGTCATGACCTCTATAAAGCCAGCGATACCCCCGCTCCAGGAGCTTATTCCCCTGAAAAGGTCAGGCAAGATCACAATCCAGCATTTTCAATGGCAGGCAAACACAATCAAACAGTTTCAAACGACACCCCAGCTCCTGGGGATTATTGTCCTGAGAAAGTTCGCTTGGATCACACTCCCGCCTACAGTTTCGGAGGCAAGAACGATCCCAAAGTAGAAAACAACACGCCTGCTCCCGGTGACTACCATCCAGAGAAGGTCAGACTTGATCACAATCCGGCGTTCTCATTTGCTGGTCGTCATGACCTCCATAAAGCCAGCGATACCCCCGCTCCAGGAGCTTATTCCCCTGAAAAGGTCAGGCAAGATCACAATCCCGCATTTTCAATGGCAGGCAAACACAATCAAACAGTTTCAAACGACACCCCAGCTCCTGGGGATTATTGTCCTGAGAAAGTTCGCTTGGATCACACTCCCGCCTATAGTTTCGGAGGCAAGAACGATCCCAAAATAGAAAACAACACGCCTGCTCCCGGTGACTACCATCCAGAGAAGGTCAGACTTGATCACAATCCGGCGTTCTCATTTGCTGGTCGTCATGACCTCCATAAAGCCAGCGATACCCCCGCTCCAGGAGCTTATTCCCCTGAAAAAGTCAGGGTAGATCGTAATCCTGCGTTTTCGATGGCTGGCAAGCATATTCCCAAAATTTTAGATGGTACACCAGCTCCTGGTGATTACAGACCCGAAAACGTGCGACTGGATCATACACCAGCTTACAGCTTTGGTGGCAAATACGACCCCAAGGTGGAAAATCATCATCCAGCCCCATGCGACTATGCTCCCGAGAAAGTTCGTCTCGACCATATACCTGCTTACACAATTACAGGTCGCACTGTTGTCGACCATGTGAATGAGACACCAGCACCCTGCGACTATCGTCCGGAGCATTGCCAGTTGGATAACACTCCAGCATTTTCCTTCGGAATGAAATTGAAAAGGGAGCGAATCAGTGATACACCAGGCAAGTTACACATTCTCATATTGTAGATTTATTAGCACCCATCACCACATCCCTTTACAGCACCCACTGCATACGAACCGGAAAAGCACACCACACAGTATACACCAGCCTACACGTTTGGAACAAAAACTCCGATTAAGTTTTCCACCGATGCACCAGGTAACATATAGATAGGGCAAGGATAATTTAGCTCGCTTATTGCATGTTGCTTGCTTTTTGTGTTTGTCTTGTACTATAGCTCCTGGACATTATCATCCAGAGCAATGTAAGCTCGATAGTTCTCCGTCATACAGTTTCGGATTGAAGACATTACCCATGCCTGCAATTCCAGGTAGGTTGGACGCTTCTATTTGTTTACCTAGTCTAGTTGCTATATGTGGTGATGGATGTACAAATCTATGTTTTTATGTTCTTGTTGTTTGTTTCATGTTTTGCTCGCACATTTTTTGTTCGGTGTTCTGGCCTTGATACTCATCATCTATATATCTGTATATATTCACCTGCACTCACTAGAACCTAGAGGTGCTTATATTGAAGATCGTATTGTGCAAAGACGCGAGCGACGCTTAGCCAGCCCTGGTAAGCTAATCATTCATGACATCATGCATGAAATGCATACGAAATGCATTTGACATTCTTTAGAGTAATTTAATTTTAACATAATTTTTTTTGACATTTTCGAATCATTGAAATGCTGCTACAACTATTTAACTGATCACAGTTCTCGTTAAATTTAAACAGAATACATTTCTAAGACTTCATTAAGAAATTCGAATCTTGATGTCTTTAAATTTATGTCATGAGGCACGGTTTGAAATACGAAAAACCTTACCTAAAGAAGAATTTCAGTCATATGATAAAAACAGTTGGAAATATTTTATTTCATGTGTCTCGACACATCTGGATTTTATCTAAGGAGTCATGTCTGACAAAAGTTAAAATCATATTTCATATGTATTATACATAAGAGGTTGAAAGCCTTTAAATGCATTTATTTATTTATAAACAAAATGACTGCTTTTCTATCTAGTATTTGATCTATGTATATTTGCACACACAGTACGCCAAAATGGAGAGAACAACCACACAACTACCACCACAACCACAATCACCACAACAACAGTTAAACAGGATGAGGCAAAGCCTCAGACCTCAGAAAAGCAGGTGAATGGCATTAGCACCAATCACACCCACAGCCACACAAAGATTGCACCAATAACTAATGGTGATCAAACAAAATCGTTTACCACCACAACAAAAACCACTGTACGTCATGTGGCCAATGGACAATCTGAATTGAATAATGTCAAGGTAACAGCTAGAGGCACTGCTGATGCTAGCGCCATGCAGGCGGCCAATTCAAGTACACGGACTATACTCCAATCGGATGGCGCTGTAATTACCAGTGGCAAATCGACGAAAGTATCCTCGGTTAAGTACGCTGTAGAAGCAAGCAGTGTACAAGAGAAGATAATAAGGTAACCATTCAAATAAAGCTATATGTATGTTCAACTATTGCTACTTTACTGCCTTAAGTTTGTCCATGTGTGTGTGTTATTTTTTTTGCAGCCGAACCCACTCGCCTATTAACCCAGCCATCCGAAACACCATTCAATCAACCATAAAGTCATATTCATAAACTCCAATCTATTTTAATCTTGATATTATGAATCAATCTTTCCCACTCTTAGCTCCTAATGTCTACAAAATACCCACTGTCTTGGGCAGCAGTAAAGAGGGACCCATACGCTCAGCACCTGCCTATACCATGGCGGGACGCGAAAAAGCTCCGCTTATACCTGCTTTAGTTCTTCCCGGACCTGGATACTATGAGTGTGAATTTACGGCCATTAAACCGAAGCCTCCAGTTTACACAATGCGTGGTAAATATAAATTTACCAGCGATGATGCCAAACCAGGACCTGGAGCTCACTGTCCGGAAAAGGTATGTCACAAGTATTTAATATGTTTAATTACATTTAGACTAAATTTATTGACCTAATCACAGTATTGGGAGAAACGCTCAATGCCATCCATATCCTTTGGCATTGTTCATTCGCCTTACTGTGGCAAACATCGAGCAGTTCTGGTACCTGATAGATATAAGACATGTCTTATGGCATATAGCAAGAATATTTAAATTTAGCAAGAAACTCTAAATAAATTACTTGACTGTTACCTCTTCGGGGGTTTTCCTTTCCCCAATCCCTGTTTATATATTTCTAGGTAAATTTATCACATGTGCCCGCCTATAGTTTTGGCATCAAACACTCGCCTTATCTGGGACGTCTCAACGAGAAGAATACTGAACATGATTACAGTTTTTCGGGCATCTGCTGAAGCGTCTCTCAAGTTCCTTGGCCTTTGCTCAAGACAGTCTACAATAAACAGCTTCCTTTTTTTTCCTTTGCTACTCGAGCTCTTTGTGAATGGACTAACATAAGTTTTAATAAGTTTTGTAAGTTTAAAGTGTTGTCAAATGTTACGCAAATATACAAGAATATATTACTAATAGATTAAAAATATTCTCGTTTTTTTTGTGCACCTGTTTACCAAAATTTATTCAATATTTACAGCTAAACAATTCGCAAGACTCATAATGTAATTAGATAATCATTAGACGCCCAATGGATGTACGACTATATCTTTAGTTCTTGGTAATTTCGATCTCGGCATGGAAACAGGACTTGCCCTAGTGAAAAATAAAAGCGATTACAGATAAAAAAAAGAAGTTGTAGCAGAGGAACTCAGACAACTCACAGTGTCATGCTTAATTTCGGAATCGATGATCAGATGACCACGTGCCATTCCCAACATGGACTTATATTTGGATAAATCAACTGTATGTTCATTGGAGCAGACCTTTTCCTCGGCCACAGGACATGCAGATGGTGCACCGAAAAGCTTTAAGATGTCCTTCGCCTCAGATGTAGCCTGATCAATAGCGGCGCATAGATCCATTTTACCCTCCTTCATAACAATTCCATCTTTTTGAACCTTGAATTTAGCCACAGCTGTGGCAAAGGGTTTGTTCTTAATACAACCCGAGGGGACCAGTTCGCACTTCTTATTTAGTTTAATACTGAAATCATCGTCCACAGTCATAATGGCATCGTCTCCGGCACAGTTATCCATTTTAACCAGTTTGGCCTTGTAACCGTTCTGTATGATATATTTAGAAGATTTGTTCCCCAATGATTATCCTTTTGGAAAGTGAAGTTCCATGTAAAGCTACTTACACAAGCCAGAGCAGCGTCAAAGGCCATACACCCGAGTAACAAAACAAGAACTTTAGAAAACATTTTTAACCGTTTCGAAAGTGACACCAAAAGTTTTAATTCAGATTAAGGTCGTATTGCTATTTATATAGCACAAAAAAAGAGACTTTTAGACCCTGATTTGGTAATTATTTCCACATTAAGCGGTATTTGACTATGGCGATCTCTGATCGTTCGGCTCAATTGATTGCTCTGCACTCACTAACCATTCGGTGATCCATTAGGCCCGGCTATATGTCACTAATATTGTGGGATAAACAATTTTTAATTACAGTAGATATTCATTCAGGCCAGCCATGTTCTGTCTACCATGTAGATTAAGAGTAGATACAAGTACATATATCTAACTGGCAAATGTGTTTACATTCTAAAAATCTCATAAACCTATTTATAAAGCTCATGTCATGCAAGGGTCAACAATTCTTTAAAGTAATTAATAATCATGAAATGGATAACATTATATTTTGTTTCAGAATATATAACTGTAGTATTTGTAGCTTATATGGTTGCAATTTTACAATTGTAAAAATAAAGAGAATTATAATTGACATAAATTCAGATCAAAATGATATAGCAATAATTAAATTGCATGATTGTGGTTGTAATTGTTTTTAAATTTAAAACGTCTCTCGAAAGTCTGGCAACTCTTCTGTTTAAATTATTTCCCTTTTGCTAGCCAAGACAAGAACCATGAGAACAAACGAATTTTACTGCAAAACTAAAGGCAAATTAAATGCAATTCTCATGTGACACACAATTCAAAAACAATTTTTCCTCAAAAATTGAAATGTTTCTTGAAGATTAAAACTATGCGAATTAAAAAAGAACTCCAACTTTTGCAGAATAATGCAGCACTTTGCAAATTGCTAAAAAGTCTTATAAATTCCCCTAACTCTATCTTTTTACGATATGTGTTTATACATAATCCCCTCATTTCAATTTTTTTCTCCTACAGCACACAGCTAAAGCTTTCAAAACATACGCTGATAAAGCTTTCCAGAATTCAAAGGCTAAAAAAGGCTGAAAGTAAATTTTAAGAATCTAGCAACGCTGCAGGTTATTACTCAAAAGCCTAATTTAAAGCTTATCTACTTATTATTATGTATTTCTGTTCATATATAAAATGTACATAGTATTTTATTAAAAAAAAGATCTGAACCTATTATATTAAGAAAATATTAATTGACAACGTTAATTTGTTTAAAAACTCGAAGATTGGGAAAATTCCCGCCAGAAGCTATTTCATCTGCCTTGTAAAACTCCATCATAGCTAAAACAATAGCTAAATCTCCAGCACTACATGCCGCCTAAGAGCAAGAGAATTTAAATTTTCAGTTTCCCAGTCAACTTTACGCGAGGCGGTAGTATTTCGCGCGTGTAACGGAATTTGTCAAAGTAATATAATTATCATTTGTTAAAAAAAAATAAAGCTGTTCAAACTTGCCGACGGCGCAGTTTAAATATCGGTCGTTTTTGCATTAAAAAAGTCACAAGACAAAGGTTCATACTTAGTGTAAAGAAGTAAAAAATAATAATTAAAAATTTTTCGAAAATGTAAGCTATTATTTAAGCTTGACAAAATGAATTAAAAAGTGCTTAAATTCAAATAATATAAGCGATGCATCATCAAAAAGGTGCCAATACCTGAGCCCCAATGACGACAATACATACGTATACATACATACATATGTATATATAATAAAATTTAGATATAGATATAGTATCAATGCAAACATTAAAACAGAATGAGAGAGCGAGAGAGAAAGGTAATAGCGATGTAGTGGAACTGATAGAAAAACATATGTACATACATACATACATATATACATAGCTAGCTACAAGTGACAAATACTGATATTCAAATGCAAACACAGCTCAATATCGAATTTGTATTGATGCAACGTTATTGAAGTATACTATTTCGGCCCTTCTATGGATAGGGAATGTGTGCGATTGTGTAAGTGTGTGTGGGACATTTACTGACCTTTATTAGTAGAACTATATGGGTTTGTGTGCGTGTTCAGTATTATCAAATCAGTTGAAATTTTCATTGATAAGTGTATATTTTGTATCATTGTGCATGTGTATGCGTAAGCGGTTGTGTGAGTGTATTTTATGTCAACGGCATTCGGGATTCCAATGAAACGAAACAAAAAACACGGCCAGGTAACTCAACCAATAAGCCATGATTCATCCCATCGGCAGCGTTTAACATTCGATTTGTTGTTGGTGTTGCTCTTGCTGTTGATTTGTGGTTAACTGTAGACTGTGTAAGACTGTGAGATACATATATATGTATGTATAAACATTACCACCTGTTCTTAATCATCAGAATTCTAGCATCTTCTAACCAACATTTTGCTAATTACGTAAAACGTAAAAAGCTCACCCATATAGAGAGAAAAACAGCTAACGTTTCTTTTGTTTTCGTATTTCTTCTTTTCTGTTGTTTCATTTTTGGTAAGATCAACTTTCATAAACCGGTTCTCGAGTTCTTTTTCTTTTTTGGACTGTTTTGATAACCGAATTGAACGCATAAATTCATTTTGACCTCAACTGTAGTGCTGGATATCGATATAACCAATAAAAGTGCAACAAATTTAACCTTCTGGCAAGGAAAAATTTTGCAAATACATATCTCGTTCAAAGAGACATCCATATCAATTAGAATGGTTTATTACTTCAAAAATATTTTAAATTAACATAGCATTTTCAAGCCATTAACCATACATGTGTGCATACTCCATTTATAGTGTTAATTAAAAGATTGCTAAAATTTTTGGCCAAAAACACGTAAATTGCAATATAGATATTCATTTCTTTATGGCCACTCACTCTAAAGTGACTCACATTTTTATACGTGGTAAAATTTTCCAGTGAATTAAACATTATAAATTTTCAATTATAGTCCCGCATCAGTTTCGGAACAGGAATATTTATCGGTTTTCCTTTATTCTACAAATTGGGTCAAAACACTGCAATTGCTTGCTGTTCTCAATTAATTTATTGAATACAGATCTTCTTTTAAAGCACTTGAGATCACTCGGTCCATTTATCATTGACTTCAAACGGTTGTCTGGCAGGCTGCTGCTGCAACTAATTGTTGCCTCTATGCGTGTTATTCGCTTGCCTGTCCGTCAATCACTTTTGGAGAGCTGTGGAAAATTGCCACCGTGCTAGATGGCCATAAAACGTATCTTTGGAGTCTTGGCCAGGAAATGCAAAGCCTATTTTGCGCATAAACATTTACGACAAATACCCATTTCATGGAAAACTCCAACAATAAATATTATGATAAGGTGTTAAAACGAAAGAAAAAAAAATGGTGAGAAAAAGAAAATAAATCAATAGAATAACAATTCTATGGAAAATTGTTTTCAATTTTTGCCTGTTGCCCGGCTGGGCAAAACTCTTTTTTTTCACACCTTTTTTCGCAATGCACATTAATCAGTCCGGCCAGCTAACGGTTAATATGTATATATACATATATGGTGCGATACCAAACGTTCCAATACAGAGACTGGCACTGTGGCTTTCATTTTTGTGGCCAGAAATGTTCAGGGCCCATTTCATGCGGTGTTTATGATAAGTGTATGTAAATTACTCTATGACAGGTTATAGATTTTTTTTTTGTCAGAAAACATGTGGATGCAAAACATTTTGTTCTCGCCAATCTTTACCTAGATCACTGACCCAGAAAAATCGTTTTCATATACATACATATATATATTTTATAGCTTCTTATTCTTAGATAACGCAATTTCTTAAAAATTCATTCTAAAGTTTTTTTTAAAATTGATTGCAACAATTAAAAAAATCAAGTAGCTTTTATTCTATTATTTGTTGAGGCTTTATACATATTAACACAACATTTTTTAAACGATTTGTTTATAACCTTACTCAAGATAAATTTCTGTTTCGTTTAATAAAAGTGGACCCATCTCTTCGCTCAGAATAATAATTCATTCTGACCACAAAGCTCCTCCTACTTTAATTTCTATTCAAGGTCATTTAAGTTTCGCTTTGTAAGAATTTCATTTGGTTTGTTGCTGTTTATTTCTATTTTTGCACGTCACCAAGCTGGAAATCTATGAATGGTGTTAAACCAGGCTGAGGTTGTGTCTGTGTATGTTGTGTGTGCGCGTGTCCAGTCCCATAACATAAATAATAAATGTTCCGTTTGCCGTTGTTTGGCTCGTAAAAACCGGCAAGAATTTTTGGCCATCGAGCGCGGCAGAGTTCGTTGGTAGGAAGGGTTTGTTATTCACAACATTAACCGATTTGTTTGCCATAAATCATGGAAAAATATATAACTTTCACCTGAGCCAAGAACCTTTTGGAGAATCTAAGTCAAGCGCTCCAATTCTCTTTATTATGTTGAAGTTGTGGAGCAAAGTTTTCCGGCTCCATGAATTATAATTACTCCGTAGTGCACATGCAAAATAAATATATTCATAGGAAGGGTCTTAAATGTAAGTAGGTGAAGGACGAAATAAAGTTTTCCTACTCTATTTAATAATTTTTTAAATACAATCGGTTCTCAGATTTATAGTAAGAACTAAACATTCGCAATGTATCTTAGTTCTTTCCCAATTAGATTAACTTATAACAGATATTTTATAAGTATGTATTTGTATGTATATAATGGCTGATAGCACTTTTTGAGTTCCCATTTCTGAGAAATGTAAACAAGATAAGAAACACAAATATCTCGATAAAAACTGAATCATTGCGCAAAATGCAACATAATTTTTGTCAGCAGTTGTCGTAATCCGGCCCTGTCATTTAAACTCATTTCTTTTGTTTTTATATATCCGCTGTGTTCGATTTCGATTTTTAACCCAATTCAATCAAGACAAAAGATGCATTTTCGTAAACAAATTTATAAATTGTTTTATTTATTAAACGTTTGCAATGCAAAAGCCTAAGAATTTTATTTGAGGCCATGGCAAATGAAGGGAAATAAACATGCATATATTTATGTATGTATGTATGTATATAACACGGTTATATGTATATAAATCAGAATTATATATATGTATGTATGTATATACATACATACATACATATAAAAACCACTTGTCGGCTATTAAATTTATAGCATTTCTATTTGTTTTCGTGGCCTGTTGTCGCTTTCAATATGGCTAATATACAAATTGGCAAAATGCCAGAGAAGGGGGTATGATAGGGGAAATTAAACAAAAATGCTCTAGCAACATTTTCATCATATTGAAATAAAAAGTGAGAAACCGTAGAAAGAAATCTCTGGCTAAAAGTGGGCTTCCGCAAACAAGTATGAAACGTTTTATGATTCATCTAAGATATACCATTTTTTTTTCTTTTGCCGGTTTTTACCCAACACGTAATTTCACTTTTATTATACCCTGTACCCATAGGGTAAAAGGGTATATTAAAGTCGCTAAAATGTATGTAACAGGCAGAAGGAGAATTTTCCGACCCCATAAAGTATATATATTCTTGATCAGTATCAATAGCCGAGTCGATTGAGCCATGTCCGTCTGTCCGTCTGTCCGTCTGTCCGTCCGTCCGTATGAACACCTAGATCTCAGAGACTATAAGAGCTAGAGCAACCAAATTTGGTGACAACATCCGTCTGTTGTGTAGACAGGTTAAGTTTGTTTCAAATTTTTGCCACGCCCACTTCCGCCCCCGCAATTTGGGAAAAACCTATAACTAGAGCAATATTAAAGATATCGTATTCTTATTTGGCACGCACATTAATATGGCCAAAATGCACCAGCTGACCGAATTTGACCGAAATCGGACAATAAATATCGGAGATATACGTATTTCCGTTTTGTACTGACACGCCCCATGCAAAATGGGCTGTTAAGTGTGAGCGAGATAGCATGCGTTCGCTGTTGCTGCATGGCAAGCAGTGTAGTGTTGCTGCATGGCAAGCAGTGCATGCTAAGAGAATTTTTTTTGTAAATTGATAGCGATTTTGATTATTTTTGACTTTATGGGGTACTTTTACTTGGTACAGGGTATACTCAATGTCGGCAGGGACGACTTGCTTGCTTCATTTTTTTTATGAAGTTACGCAAAAAAAAAAGAAATAACTTTCCTCAACTATAGTTACATAAACATAAAATCCTATTTGACTCTTTAAACAGATTTTTCCTTAATGAGTTTCAATTTTTTTTTTCACTACTCTCTGTTTTCTCTAGATAACTGTTAAGATAAACACGTGATAGAAAATCTAGTCAACTGATAAGTTGTTTCTAACTGAAAAAATGTTGAATGGATTATTGTCGCCCGCTTATATGATGTACCGTTATCTTTTACTTTCTAGATTCTGTAATTCTTAAATTGCTAATTTATCAGCAGCGCTGTTGCATTTTTTTTCGTCGTTGTTTTTATACATTTGTCTTGTAGATTAGAATTAAAGAAAATACACAAAAGAAACCCGCATGCTAGACCAGCTGGTGGGATAAGGGGGCGTTATAGATGCTGATGTAGGCGTGACAAGGCTCTCTGGGCTGACAGGAAAAATAACTTGCAGATAAATGGAACAACTGGTTGAAGTTTTTCCACTGTTGTGTGTGGGTGGAAAAGCTGTCAGTTGACAGCGGGAGCCACCACACTTGCCCAAAAAAACAAAAGAAATAAAAAAAAAACTCATAGGCATTTTTTTTGTGTTCTGTTAGGAAAAACTTTACAGCCAAGGCGGGGCCACAATTCAACCCAAACCTTCAAAGCAATTGCATGGCCATTTATCAATTAATTCGTATTCGGTAGAACAATAGCATATTGGTGAAATGTTTGACAAAAAATAAAAAAAAAAAAACAGAACAGAATCAACCCACGCCCTGCTGAGAGTAAACCCAACCCAGTTTACACTTTGCCCCTTAAGCCCCGCAAGCCAAGTACCGAATGTTGGTTAATTAATTAAACCCTAGATCTGTAATTACGCAATAGCAAAAGTAAATACCTCAACAGCGAAGAACATGAAAGGATGATTAATGATACATAAATGGGAAGGAGTGAAAATGTGGTATAAATATCATTTACTTTAGTTTCAGAAATGTAATTTTCCGAAAGTAGTAAATAAATTTAATGCAAGAGAATAATAATTCCAAAGAGAAAGAATTGTTTCGTCGTTTTTAATGCAAATATTAGAAAATTAATATTCTAAAAATTTCCGCATTTTAACTTGGCTTACTTACCTTAGAAATATTCCCTCATTCAATCTAATTGTTCCACATTCTAAAAATATAATAAAAATAATAATTAATAAATAAATTCTTAAAGGAATAGGGAAAAATATTCAAAATTTAAAAAAAAAGGTTTAATAAAATGATAATGTTTTAACTATTTTGACATTTTTTAATACGTATTCGAAGCACATGAACTTTATAAATTATTTTTATATTATCTCTCTTATTATATTTAAGCGAGTAAAAATTATTAGAGATATATTTAAGGAGTGTATACTCAAATTACAAATATTTATTTATTCTTGATGCTGATTCTTAAGAATCAAATCATAAAAAATACACATGGAAACGCGCTTTCAAGTTTAAACAAGCTATTGCATGGAATGCACAAATTATAATCTTTATAAAATAAATAATAAATATTTATTTTCAGCAAATAAACGATAAACAAATAAAGCTTATTTCATGGCCATGAATGGATTTATTATATGGTATCTTAACACGAATTTAGATCTAGTTAATACAAAGACTTGTGTCAGTCCTACTTTCTCTTTAAATGTCTATAAATGTATTTCTGCTTAATAGAAAGTACTTAGTTAGTAGACATACCCATTTAATTAAGCATTTGCGTAACTTTTTCCTAGAGCTAATTTCTTGTCATCATTAAATGACACGCGATTTATAGTCGCGACCTGCCCAAATGATGATTAGATGGGCTGATCATGTTGATTAGAACTGAATGCCAAAAGCTGCCTTAACTAACTCAAACTAAAAATTTTTGGCTAGAGCCTACACACACACACACACACACACACACACACACACACACAAATTTACGGCCTTTTGTAGGACACTAGGTAGTGGAACGGTGAATTGAGGTGAGTTGACTCGGATCGATGTGGAGTGAGTCAGTTAAGCCGCTCGCTGCTGGTTGCATAGTGGGTGGTTTTTTTTTTCTATGGTTGCGCCGCCCACATCTAACGCTGATTTACGTGCCACGCATGGGAAACTATATTTCAAGATTTCAATAACGGCTTAAGATTTGCCAATTTTCAATTGAAAAATATTTTGATTTATGTGTGTTGCGTCTGTCAATCGCAGAGGCAACAAATTTCGTTTGTTCCAAATTGCAAATTTCAATTTTTGCTCCAACGGACTGCACGTTGTTTTATTTTGCATTTTTAATGAGCTCCAGCCAAATGCACAAAGTGCACACGAAATGAAAATGTTTTTTCATATTTCTTCTTTTTTTTTTTTTTTGGTTGTTTTAGTCGTTTAGTTCCATATTTTTTGGCCAAAAGCCAGAGGCGTGTTTCTTTTTTTGATATTTGTGTAAAACTTTTCCATTAAGTTGTTGCGACTGGCAAACAAAAACCGCATGGAAAATCCACTTGACTTTCACACAGACAAAAAGAAAAACAAACTAAAGGTCAAATTGTTGTAGGGATGCATTTAAGTCATAAATATCTTCTTGGTTGAGATTACTTCTTAGCTGTAATAAAAAGTGAAAGGTAAGACCGGATAATGGGCGACACTTTCATTGTGAGCCAACTACCGGCGATTGCAGCCATAAACTCAGCAATGTGGCCCAATGTTAAATTAAATTACAACCTGTATAGAACCAAGAAATTAGATTCAGCAGGAGTCAAATAAAATAAATTGCTAATTTCTAAGTTACCAGAGTCAGTCTTAAAATGGATGCCAGTCACGTAATTTGACTGTTGGATTCTAAGCAACAGGAGCGAGCACCAATATAAAAGAAAAAGAAGAGAAAAAGAGCAACAGAAAACGTGGCAGGCAGCCACATCAAAAAATCTGTTGCACATGCAAGAAAAAGTGCAGGTCAACTTTCGTTTATTGGCCATAAAAACTGAAATAAAGTACGTAACTTTGTTTTCGGGCCCCATTGAAAACGGCCAACTGTCAAAAGTTGGCCCATAAACACACGACGAAGGATTTTCAAAAAACATTAAACTAATAATGATGTGTGTGAATAGAGTTTTCCAAGATAAAAGGAACAATTTGTTTATTGGCTGTCTGTCATGAATGTTTGACAGTAATACTTTAGACAGAAGTTTGAGATTCAAAAGTACATAGTACATAGACGAATTTTTAGTTAAACAATTTTTGGCAGTAAAATTTCTTAATAAATTGTTTTGAAAATAAAAATGCTGTCAGTAATCAAAATAAAAATGCTGTCAGTAATCAACATTCGTCCATTTTCATAAAAATATGACTTCTTAGAAGTATACAAAATATTATTTATAAGTCTTCAATATGAACGATCGTTGCTGAAACTAAAAACTCTTACGGAGTTTTTAACTTTAAAAGTATAACAAAACTAGAAGGACGTACTAAGTTCGGTTATGTCAACTGTCTTTTAGATTTCAATATAATTATGCAGAATCTTTAGAATGTATGTATGTATATAAAACTAGTCAAACCTCAGTTTAATGTCTGTGGCTCGAGAAAAAGAGTTTTTCATGCTAAATAAATAAATTTCTGCACCGATAAATAAATTTCTCGAAATTTTCAACGAAGTTCTTGATATAACCATTCAAATGGGATAGTTCCAAGGTAAACAATGCCTACAGCAAAAAGAATTCTTTGTGCGAAATTTCAACTCGGCGGAGATCGTATTGATCCAGATAGACAGGCAGGTTTATAACAACTCAGCTAAAACAACAATCGTGTTGATATGTATGTACATATACACTTTATATAATGGGAGATTCTTCCTTCAAGTTTATAGAAATTGTATTATCAATTGAGAAACCACAAAATATAAGTTTTTTTTTTGTTTTGTGAAATTTATAATTCCCGGTTTTTATTTGATTCTTTTTATAGCTTTTTTTGTGGCCTTCTCAAGCATATTATTCTTATAATCAAATGCCAGCACTGTACTTGGCAAATACTTTATCAACATCAAGCTACATTTGTATGTGGCGTATTCAAGGGAATTCCTCGACTCTATGAAACAAATGCAACCTTTCAACCTGTGTGCAATGCACCGCATTTTAATTAATACGTAAATATTGTCATTTATGTAAACAGATTTTAAAGCGTTTAATATAAATATGGGCATAATATGTATGTATATATACATATGTACATACATATAAGCGTCAGTTGAGCTGTCTTTATTGAATGAATGAATTGAAGCAGTCACACTCGAGTGTGCCCCATATAATATGACGTCATATTCAACTCCACTCTCAGCTCGATGGCAATAAAGAATTAGGTCATAGACACAATATGTTAAATATCACAATTTGTTTAACAAATTAAATACGCTACACTATTTATAAGAAATCGGCATGATTATTACCCTAAGCAATAGCGGAAATTGAAAACTTTTTTAAAAGTTTTTAGAGTTAGGATTCCACTGCCATCATATATATATATGTACATATATATACATATAAATATATGCTGATAAATTTTTGTGGCTGTACTAGAAAAAATTAGTTGTCTCATTTGTTTTTTTTTTTCTAAAGTTTATTTTGTGATTTGTTTTTTTTCTGTTTAAATGTGAAGAGTTTGGATTTCTTGTTGACTAAAAGCACAAGAATCGCACATTAAATTCCAGATTCTCTTTATCTCTTCTGTCATTTTTTACCCACTGGTCAACTCATTAGGCGGCTCATGCTAATTGCCCAGGCTGTAGCAAGAAAACAATCCATGGCCAGCAGCAGATGGACATTGTAATTATGCGTCTTGTTCTGGGGCGGAGCGGAATGGAGGTGACCAACAATTTACGTTACGCGAACGTGAGGTGCCCTTGCAGCAATGATATAAAAATAGCCACAACAACTGCAGCAAAATGTATGTGCATCGCCCATCTAAAGGCAAAAGGGAAAGTAGGCGTGTCGCCATGGCAACAGAGCAAAAACAAATAAAAGCTGAGTTCAAAATAACGAAACTTCTACACTCTTACAATGGATATCCCTTAAAAGTCCTTACTTAGCACACTCTATTCTAAAATGCGCCACAAAACTCTCGCCTAGAGTATAGAAAAAAACGGGTGGGACAATAGAAACAATTGACGACCTTTGGCCTAAGCTGTATTGTGAACAGTATTCGCAATTGTATGGCTTAACCATTTAGGAAATGTATTTATATTTGAATAAATTGAGAGTTGTTCTCTTTAGTCTTGTAGAATTGCTAAATAAATATGTATAAATAAATAAATAAAATTAATTAGTTCTTCGACCTTCTTGAGTTTCATTAAGGTTTAATATTTAGTGCAAAATAATTATAATTCTCATATTGTTTTAGCGTTGAAGTAGTGGGAAGGCAATTTAAATCAGAGAGTCGACAGCAATGTCTGCTGATAAGAGAACTAGTTTGTTCTCAAAATAACGCAGACAACCTACAACACTTCAAGCCAGCTTCAAAACCAAATTTTAAATATACAAACTAAGT
The DNA here is from genome assembly GCA_037075365.1 of Drosophila emarginata. NCBI lineage: Eukaryota > Metazoa > Arthropoda > Insecta > Diptera > Drosophilidae > Drosophila > Drosophila emarginata. Next base: position 2,151,688 of record JBAMCD010000012.1, read on the forward strand.
AACGTTAAATTATATCAACAATTATCAATACAAATAATTACGCTTAATTTGCCTTTATTTCGTACAATTGTACAATCTCAGTTTAGAATAAAAAAATGTTTCAGAAATATTTATTAAATATCCGTAGGGAAAACATCCGGTAAAGATTGCATTAGTATTAACATACAGCATCGCATTTAATAACGACGTCATATATTCAAAAGATTTATATGTATGTATGTATATATATGATGTTTTTGAGAACATAATCCCAAAATGTACAGTACACAAAAATATTTTAAAGTACGAGAAGAAAAAGCAAAACAAAAGCTTTAAACCAGTTTTAATCAGAATTGTTCTATCAATGCAACATTCTTAAGATGATTATTTGCATTTTTATCGCGTGTCAAGTCAATATTTACTAAAGAAGCCTTTAAGATATAAAGGGCAGAGTCAGAAAATAATCTTCACTGTTGTTCGGACGTCGCGTTGTTTTCTGTTTTTTTTTTTTTTCAATTAGTTGATAAGTACTTATCAAAGCGGATATCAAATGACTAACATGATCAAGACCTCCACCTGGAGAGGGTGATGACAAGGATAAACGACCAATTAGCCGGTCAAACAAGTTGATGCTCCTCTTCTGACTATTTGCTATTTAGGAGGTGCGCCTTCACGCTGTTTGTTCTAACAAATAAAATTTCTGTTTATTGATGTCAAAAATAAGGAGATGGAACACTTGCCTGATGATGATCCAATATAAAATGTAATTGTGGCCAAAGTATGTTATATCTTTCTTTATTTCATATGTCTGTCTGTGCCACAGGAAGTGGACTATAAAAAAGGGCCAATTGCTGTTCTAATTTGTGCAAACGATGGCGTCGGTTAGTCAACTTGTTTAATTGTGCATGTCTAGCTGTCATTTAGTTCTTAAGCTCGGCATGAGGAATGTGTGGAACTGACATTGAATTATGGCCAGTTTGCCACGTGGGTGACCTGTTGCCCTCACTTCATAAGGTGTGGCACATTGAAATTAGTAGAAATTCCCTTACTTAGAGTAACATTTGACATGTCAACTCCAGGACCGGATGCTTGCATTAAATATGACCCCTTTTCTAAACGGAAATGGCATACACGGTTTTTTCACTTTCTATTATTTCGTTTCTTTTATCATTCTTATTTTTTAATTTGAATTTTATTAACATCTTGCAACAGTGTTATTTACCCACATTTCCCTTCCATTTCTCCATCTTTTCCTTTTACGTTGATAATTCCAGCTTAAAGCTTCTACAAATAGATTGTAAACATATAAAGAGGTCACATCTATGAATGTTTTGTTTTCTACACAACTCATTCTTTATATAGACCGACTTAAGAAATATCTGTTAACTATTTCCTATATAACTTTGGTAAGCTCGAATATAAAATAAAATTAAACCATGGCTATGTATGTTTTATATGTTTAAAATATGTTTGATTTTATGTAATTTTGTTTGTTTTAGCAATATTATTTTGTTTAGCAATATAAATTTCATAGGGTATCTTGCTGTCGACACTTCGCATTGCTGACAATATTTCTTTTTTATTTTCTTATAAGTATGTATAAGTTTTCTTTTATCAAATATAACGGTCGATGTATAAAACATACATACAAATATTCATATATATTTTTATACACACACTTAAACAAAGTTAAAAACAAATTTATCGTCTTTTTTTTAAGATTCTGAAAAATTAAGCTCAGTTCTCTTTGAAAGGCTACAGAACTCACAGTGTGGGAAAAAGAACGCGGATGAATAAGAATAATTTTTTGTACAACTGAAAAATTAAGGCAGAAGTTGTGAAAATGTGGAAAATTAATTATGTACTGTAATAAATTTTATCATGTAAAAATAACAAAATTAATTTTAAATTTCGTGTTATTTTTTTTACAGTGCAAATGTGATTTCACCAAAAACAATGACATTGCTAAGCTAAATAAATTGATAAACACAAATATTAGTATAGAAATTAATAATTAATACAATTTAAATACAATAAAGAAGATGATAATGCTGAAACCAATACTCAGTTTGACGCTTTTCTGCGTCGTTTGGATCTCATCGAGTACAGCATGTAAGTAAAGCTATGTACATATATATACAAATTATTAATAAATAAAAAGTACATAAACTTCTTTTGAAAACAAACTGTTGGAACCTTACAGGTGGCAACAAAACATTACTTCTTAGAACAAAATTCAAAAAGTAGTTTTCTAAAAAAAAAAAAAGAAATATAGAAAGTCTGTAAAGCGCACATGTGTATAATCCTTCTAAGAGTATTTTAGAATTTAAATTTCAAAGCCAAAATGATTTTAATTTGCACAATTAGTTGTTTTCTTCATTAAGTTGATATATGTATTAAGTTGTCGCGTAATATACATACATACATATATACTCTACATATGTATATACTCTACATATGTATATACTCTACATATGTATATACATATTTACATATGTATGTATGTATATGTATTTGTTTTGTGTGTGTACACTTGTTGTGTGGTATTCAATTCAACAGCATTTTCCCTCCTGTCAGTCGCAGACACTTTTCATTATTTATTATATAGGCGGTCTTCGTTTTAATCTGTATTTCATTTCTACATATGGACATGACGAAATTTAAGTCTCATCTGAGTAAAATAAAATACTAGACATAATGTTTGAACTTTGAACCAAATTTTTGATAAGTTAGACATTTTTTTAGACATCAAATGATGAGAGTATTCTTTTGTCATACATACTAATATATAACTAATATATATAGAATACAAATTATGACGCGTCGTCTTTTTCAACGCACTATCAGACAGCGATGGCAACGTTCAATTATCACTAGAAAAACAAACAATTGCCATGAAGGAGCCAAAGAGTATATTCAGCAACAACAAAAACGTCAACAGACAAATGCTACAGAGGGAGAGAGGTTCATCCAAGTCGACTGGTACATACATACATACATACATAGTATATCAATGATGGAGCCAGAGCCCATTATGGCAATTAAGGCAAATCACTTAAATACATTACGATAGCGCCACTGAATGAAAAATGATTCCGAACGGGAGAAGAAAGCGGGTCCACAATGAGATTTACATACATATATAAATAACAATAATAAAAGAATTCTGATTCAACAAGAAAATGTTACAGCAGCTAAAATCTTATAAAGTAAATTTGAAATATGTCTTTAGTTATCCTTTTATCAGTTTCCTTTTGTTTCATATTTCATAAAGTTTTTAAAACCTATGTTTTTTCAGTACCACGACCACAAATTGAAGATAATTACGAGGAATTAAACTGTGGCGGTGAAATGGGTAAACCATTAATAACACCTTGCAAGGATTCGATCAAACTATATTCACCGAGCAATTATACACTGCAATGTGAAGCTGATGAGCCCATCGAATGGATTTTTAATTTTGAGATACAACGGGCCGTAATTCCTTTTACAAATACAGAAGATCAGCTGCGTTCTTACGGTCTTCGATTGTTTCTAATAGATGTCACTGCGATGCAAGTGGGTGCCTACTATTGTATAAAAAAGAGTGCAATAAATTATGGCATCGAACAATTAAATATGAAAAACGAAGATCTTGTCGAGAGTGTTAACAATTATAATGCTAGTTCAATTTATGTTTATGTTAATGATTCAAATACATTACTTGCTGATATTCAGCCAATGGTTAACGCCTTCCAATACACCGAAGTAATAATACCCTGCAAGCCAGCCATGCCTGAGACGGAAGTGTTACTTTCATTCAACGGTGACGTAAGTATCGATTCTAAATTCATATTATTGTGATTTCTCTGCTCTTTCCAAATGCCGTTAAAGATTTAATCTAACTTTGGTCGTTCCATGCATAGAATAATTCTAGAGATGAAATATCTTCAATTGCGCCGACTCCGACGCTTTACGATTTCTACAACAAGTCGATATATGATGACAAGATCGGTTTCACGCTATATATTGTTAATCGACCACCTACCCTAATTATGTGTAGGCCGCGTGACCAAAATATGACTAAAACAGAAAATACCACCATAACAATATATTTTACGCGTATGTTAAAAAAATTAAATACATATCTACATACATATTTAATGTTAAATATCCTTTAATATCCGATAATACATGTAGTTTCCCATTATATCAATTATTACCTATGTATATATGTATGTACACATTATTTTAAAACATTTTTATAACTTTTAGATAATATCTTTTTTTTTTTTTTTATATTATATCAAAACCTTTATAAGGCCAAAGAGAATAGGTAGAGCAGAATGTTTCAGGTGTAGGAAAGAAATTCTTGATATTGATGTTCGTTCATCCAAACCATTTAATATTTGTCTATATAATCGTGAATTCCCTATGTAGACATATACCAGTGAGACAGCTGCTCGATACGATCCCAAACGCGGTTTTATTCTCGAAGTCCGAAGCATTACCGATGGCGGTGAATATATTTGTGAACCAAAAGATCCCGCCCCAACGAACGAAGAGGAGGCCACTGTCATTGATGTGCGCTTTATTGGTAACGGTCATATTGATAGTGAGTTTTTGCACCCCAAAATTTGTGATTTGTGATTTCCGTCTTAAATGTCGTAAATATTTGCTTTATAAGTTTACTTCTTTTTTGTTTGTTTCGAACACAAAGAGGTTTTGGCTACCAACTACATCTATCATCCGATAGATACAGCATTACTAATATTATTCAGTTTAAAAACGAAAAACAAACAATTCAAAAAAACAATTAAACGCATTTACACGGTCATACACACACACTCCGCACAATCTTTTTCTACACACACACACACAGAGTACAGTTGACACAAAACATAGTTATTGCTTTGGATTTTTATACCCTGTATCCAAGGGTACAAGGGTATATTGAAGTCGCTAAAATGTATGTAACTGGCAGAAGGAGAATTTTCCGACCCCATTAAGTATATATGTATATTCTTGATCAGTATGAATAGAGGAGTCGATTGAGACATGTCCGTCTGTCAGTTCGTCCGTATGAACACCTAGATCTCAGAGACTATAAGAGCTAGAGCAACCAAATTTAGTATCAACATCCGTCTATTGTATTGGCAGATCAAGTTTGTTTTAAATTTTTGCCACGCCCACTTCCGCTCCCGCAATTTAGAAAAAACCTATAACTAGAGCTTTTATAAAGATATCGTATTCTTATTTGGCACACTCAAAAATATAGCCAATATGCACTAACTGACCAAATCAAATCGGACAATAATTATCGGAGATATACGTATAGTGTGAGCGAGATAGCATGCATTCGCTGTTGCTGCAAGCTAGGAGAATTTCGTTGTAAATTGATGGCGACTTTGAGCGTTTTTGACTTTATGAAGTACCTCTACTTGGTACAGGGTATACTCAATGTCGGCAGGGACGACTTGCTTGCTTCATTTAAATGTGCTAACAAAATCGTTGATCTAAATTTTTAGAACTTTTCTTATACCATCTGTCTCCTCTCTTTCTCTTCTTTTATTACCTGTGTTATTAACCATGCATTTGGATTGGACAATGATACAACAATTTTATTGGCGGCAATTAGTCACTTTAACTAACAGAGAGCAGAAAAATTTCGAGGTTCTCGATGATGATGATGATTACAGTGATCCTTCGAATGTTACTAACAACAGAAATAGTATTGTCGCTTTAATATCTGGTGCTGGGCTTGTTGAATCCAAACTTGAATATGTTACTCAAAATACAGATTACGAAGAGACAACAAATTTGTCATTATTGCGTTATAAGCGTAGTTCAACGAAATTGGCACCGATGATGCCCTTGCCCTCAAGAGAACCAAAAGGGCGTAAGTGTTGTTGTTGTTGTTGTTGTTGATTGTCATAGTTTCCCTTTTATATATGTTCTTGCCCGATTTTTAGTTCTTGTGATTATGTTGGCTATGGTTTTTGATTTAATGCCTGTTTATTATTCTGTATTAATGCATTAACCAAATTAAATATTGTGCTTATATTTGTATCTTACTACTAATCCAAACTAGTGTGTCCTTGTGTGATATTAATCCCGCATTTCTACTAATAGCATGAAATTGCATTTACCTGTAGATATGCTTGCAATCGCTAAGCTCTTTATTTATGATCATTGATTAATAGTTATATTTATTATAAATATAAAACAGAGGCAAATCATCAACTTAATACACCCTCCATAACTTCAACATCACGGGGACATGTTTACCAAAATGATACCTTCGAATTGATCTGTGAAATTTCGGCACCTTCACAATTAACAATCGATATAGATTGGGCATTGCCGAAAGGAGTCGACCGAGTAAGTTATTATTTAGAGAGAAAAGTTAATTTCAATGAATTTTAATAATTAATTAATTGCTCAACAGAGTCGCGTCACTTTAATCAATCCAGATATTGCCAATCACAGTAAGAATAACACTCATAAAACAGCACGCAGCATTTTGACAGTGAAACAAGCCCAAACAACTGATACTGGAGCATATAAATGCACTGCAAAAGATGCATTTAAGCAAGAGAAGTTCTCCTCATATAGAATTAGAGTAATGGGTAAGTACGACAACGAAACTAGAAGGTATACCCTTGGAAAGTGTCCATTAGATAATTAAGTATAAAGGAACTTTTTTTTAATTTTTCCCCATGGTAACTATAGCATATTGTAGACTGATTCTTCTTAAACTTGGTCAATATATATAGCCAAACTAGCAAATACCAAATCATAAACTGTTAAAAGATAATCAAGTTATTAATCAAAGACTTTAATTTATTTTAATTTAATTCATAAAGTTAGACAATTTCATAAAATTTTAAAGAAGAAACAAGAACTAATGACCACTAATGACCACTAAGTTTATTATCAGTAGCTTGAGAAACAATGTGTTACACACGAATTGTCATGCGGATTGAATACGGGTTAAACTTTAGATCTGCAGTTGTTATAGTCTTACCCCGAATAAATATACCCTCTTGATTTTACAGATCCCCAGTCTAGTTATTTGGAAGTACGTGAACCTTCTAATCATTATAATGTTCGTGAGCATGCCAATAGAACAATACAAATGACAGCTTCATTTGAAGGATTTCCGGAACCAAAATTCAAGTGGTATAAACCAAATGGTATTGAGATTTGGGAAACCGAGCCCAATTTCAAGATTATATCCACTGAATTTAGTACTACACTAAAGCTACAGCGTGCCCAATTAGAGAATAGTGGTACCTATAAGCTTAAAGGTACCAATGGCTTTAATTCCAAACAATTGGAATTTAATGTAAGTGTAATATCTGGGCCCGAACTGTCGATGGAGGATGTTTACGTACAGGAAGGTAGACAAGCTCATCTTAATTGTTCGGTTAGATCGTATCCAACAGCGGTTGTAACATTCCTTTTTGAGTCATGTAAACTAGAACCACGTTGGCCGTCCTGTGCTGGTAAGCCAACACAAAATTTCAGTGTAAGTCCTCAATATTTTTTATTCTCTTCAAAAATTTATGTACACACTCACATATGTTTTGTCTATATTTTATGTGCTTATCGTAATCAATTTCTGTTTATTCTGTCTCTGATTTCATCGTTCATTCTTCTATTACGCTCCTATTACCACATTTAAGTTAAAAAGTGATGTGGAACAGTTCAAGGTATATAATATTTAATATAAATTATTTAAATATTATTAATTAATTATTATTTATTTATTATTTCAACCAACAGTTTCAAACTAAAACTCGACCAGGCGCTCTAAGTGTTGAGTTCATACACGAGGCAATTTTTACCCCAACTGAACCGGGTTTTTTGTTTTGTGTGGCGCAGAATTTAGTGTCTGATAAGCTCGTTACGGCAAAGACCAAGGCTCATGTTTTACTGGGTAATATATCTGAGAATATGACTATCTATGGACTAGATCCAGAAATAAAGATAGCCAAGGGGGAAAAACAGAGCTTTACGTGCGAGGCCTTAGCATATTATTTCGATGGAAATCTCCAGTGGTATCGTAATGGCGAACCTCTTTTTGAGAGTGATGGTAAATTGGATTACTCTAATAAATAATCAGTAGTAACTTTCGTTTCTTTTAGATATCCAAATAGAAGTTAATACTTCGAAATACTCGTACAAGAGCACCCTTAAATTTAGTGCCATTGGAGACGATGATAGCGGTACCTATCAATGCCGTGCACAACATATAATGCATCCGGATATATATGAATCTCGTGAAATTTCTGTTTTCGTACACGATCCTCAGGCTCCACAATGGGAGTACACCAATTTAAATCCAAAATCGAAAATTGAACGAAATCTAGGTGAATCACTGTCGCTGGAATGCCGTTCCAAGGCAGTTCCCCAGGCCACTGTTCGTTGGTTTAAGGATGAAACGGAAATACAAGAGACGAATTTGACACATATTTTGGAAAATCAATCACAGCTATTGATCACTCATCTATATCCCAAACATGATGGTGTCTATAGATGTTTAGTTGAAAATAGTTTGGGTAGCATCGAAAATTCGGTGACAGTGGTCATAGCAAGTAAGTAAATGTAATGTTTCTAATAGCGAACAGCATTAAATGTATTTTTATTTTATCTATGTACAGATATGCCTGGAGTTACAAAGACGTGGATATATTTCTTGGGTCTTTCCGTCCCAATTTTAATAGCTCTCTGTGTCTACTTGGGTTTCCGGTATCGTATGGAACGTAAGCGGCACATGGAATTAAAAGAAGCTGGTCTGGCAAATTTCGAAGAGGGTGCAGTGGAGCACATAAATCCGGCTTTATCTTTGGATGAACAAGCGGATCTGTTGCCCTATAATCGTGAATTTGAATTTCCGCGGGAGAAACTGAAGCTGGGGAAACAACTCGGTGCGGGAGCATTTGGTGTTGTTTTAAAGGGTGAAGCTGAGGGTATAAGCCACGACAATGCCGTAACAATAGTTGCAGTTAAAATGGTGAAAAAGACTGCTGACAATGAGGTAGTGCGGGCCCTTGTGTCTGAGCTTAAGATTATGGTGCATTTGGGCCAACATTTAAATGTGGTTAACCTTTTGGGAGCTGTGACCAAAAATATTGCCAAACGTAAGTGTTACATTGCATACATATAGAAACATTCGCAGTTAACTAGATTTAAAACTATATAAACAGGTGAATTAATGGTCATTGTGGAGTACTGTCGATTTGGTAATGTGCAGAACTTTTTATTGCGCAACCGTAAATGCTTTATCAATCAGATAAATCCCACTAATGATCGCATTGATCCGACTATAATGACCCAACGTATTTCGGATAATTTTGACCTGCACCGGTAAGTGGTTCCTAAGCGAAATAGGAATACATGAATGTTTTACTAATCCAAATGTGCCGGAGTAACCCATTAATGTTAACTAACTCTATTTTTGTTCTCCTGATTGATTTCTCTACTGCACTAATCTAACATCAAAACAAATACACTATATAAATACACCACCTTACCCCAAAAAAAAAAAAATAATGTTGCTTGTGACTGTGCCTGGTTGTGGTATCTTCTTTCTGTGTCTCGCTCTCTTTCTGTTGTGATAAAAACATTAATAGTGATGGTGGCTTGAAGTATGCTAACGTTGGTTTCCCGAACCATTCATATATCAATCACATGAACTCGGTAAACAACAATTATACACAAAATCATCGTAGAAATTCGGAAAACGATCCCCGATCTGGTACACGAGCCGGTCGACCAGGTTCCGCTGGTTACAGTTATGATCGTCAGGTGGATACTTGCGCCACAGAGGCCACAGTAATGACAACAGTCCCAGAGGGTAAGTACTTTGAATGAACCTTTCCACCACAGATACTAATTAGTTATTTAATCCATAGATGATCATGTAATGTCAAACAATTCAATTCAACCTGCGTGGCGATCCAACTACAAGACAGATTCAACGGAAGCCATGTCTGTGACCACAGTTGATTTAGTCAGCTGGGCATTTCAAGTGGCACGGGGTATGGACTATTTATCCTCGAAAAGGGTCTTGCACGGCGATTTGGCAGCTCGAAATATACTTCTATGCGAGGATAATGTGGTCAAGATATGTGACTTTGGTCTGGCTCGTTCAATGTATCGGGGGGATAACTACAAAAAATCGGGTAAATGACCAAAAAAGACATACATATTTATATATTTCGAAATTATCGAATTAATAAAATTTGCTTCTAGAAAGTGGAAAACTTCCAATTAAATGGCTGGCACTGGAATCGCTAAGTGATCAAGTTTTTAGTACCTACAGTGATGTTTGGTCCTTTGGTATTGTTATGTGGGAACTTTTCTCGTTGGCGAAAGTGCCCTACCCGGGCATAGATCCTAATCAAGAATTGTTTAATAAGCTTAACAACGGTTATCGCATGGAGAAACCACCATATGCTAACCAAGAACTTTATGAAATAATGCTCGAGTGCTGGAGAAAGAGGTAAGATAACCAATCTTTAATCTTACAGAATATTGGAAATTAAATCACAAAATTTTATCCCATTCCATTAAGTCCCGAGAGTCGACCGTTGTTTAATGAGCTAGAACGACGATTTGCTACAATGCTTGGCGAGGATGTAGCCAATGTAAGAATATTAATTTTGAAAATATTTATAGAATTGAAACGTTTACCTGAATTTTATAGCACTACCTGGATCTAAACAATCCTTATATGCAATCGAATATAGAATATATGAAAACGCAAGCCACTGACTACCTGGCTTTAATGGGTTCACCAGATGAGCCAGCCCCGGAACGGCCTCGCTATGTAAATGGACATATGGTGCCAGATATACGTAAGTACAATAATAGTTAGAAAGTTCATGAGTTTCCATCATTTCGTCTCATGAACTCTCTAAGTTTATTGCATTAGCTTGGATGTTGGTAACTAATCTGCTTCACACATTATCATATATACACACACACTAATCCCTCGCACAGGCATTGAAGAATTTCCCGACGACTATCAGCAACCCAGCACAGTCTCTGGCACCGCCATTTTCTCACCCACCCGTCTTGAAAACGAGGCAAACGCTGTTAAATTCACCGATTTTCCGGATTTTTCATCTATACAATCGAACGACACCTCCCCCTCTTTCACCTTCCCAGATACAGCCCGCCAACACTCACCGACACTCTCAAATAATATGGACGGCGGTGCTAACAAGCCGCTTCGCAAGAAGAGCGGTCTTCCTACAGTCGATGCCACGGACCGGGCACCAGAAGAGATTCCCATGTTACACCGATCGTCGAACTCAGATGGCGAACAGAACAGTCCGGCACAGCCGAGACGTTTTCCTCAATATGTGACACCCACACCCTCGCCGCGTCACCATGTCGAGACGAAACTCAATGGTGACAACGAAAATTATGTGAATGTAAAGCCGCCACGTAAAAATCTTCCCAAAACACCAGCAACTGGCACAGATGCCTTCTCTAATCCCAGTTATCAACCATTGTCAAAGGTCAATGAGAAGGAGGAGCGAAGGTATTAGGAGTAACTCCGAAACAGGACAAGTTTAAGATTAGTATAAGTTTTAGCTGTAAATCGACCCATTTCACCTAAGAAACTACTTACAAATTTGTGCCACACATTTTCCATTCACCGTCAGAACGTAGGTTTAATTAAATATACACTACTTTAATTTCACTTTAGCTATTGTTATTTGTCTATGCATTTGTGTACATATCTATGTGTTTATTTACTGAAAATAAAAATATTTAAATTGTGAATTTTTTTATCACGCGCCATGGAACTACAAGTTCGCAAAAAAAGAGGGCGAATTTGAGTTTCACTTACTCACATATGAAAGAGGGGCGAATTCGAGGCTCACGCACTCTTGATTCATTTAAGCGAGGCGAAATTTCGTTTATTGTTGTTTTTGTTCTCACGCTGGGAAGAAGCAGCGGACCATGTTGCTTGGGTAACTTTTTTTTTTTTTTTTTTTAACTTTTTTTTTAAGTGAATTTGTTTAAAATATATAATGTGATATTAATAATGAATTGATTCCCAGACTACATAAACAAAACCTTTTTTTTTTTTTTTTTGCACGTGTAAAGTAAATCTAAGAAAGTAGCAGCTAAGTGAAACAACAACAAGAGCCACAACGAAAAGTAAATTGTATCCCGGGAAAAAAAAGAAATGCTTACAAGTGGAGGAAAATTGTGGAAAATTAACATGCATTGGTAGTGGACAGCCGATAAGAAGAAATTGCTGGTCGATTTACAATTGACAGGGACTCCAACGGGGGACATCGCAGTCGGCGGCGGTTAAGAGGGTTGTCGAGAGGGGAAGGTGGTGTAAACAATTTCTTAAGCCTGCGCCCGGTGGCTTTTGTACAGTCACACACACACTTACATTATACTAACACATACGTAACACAACACATACAATGGCAGCGGCTCAGTGGACATATGCAAAACTTTTGGATCTCTCAATGCGCTCCACATCCGAACTAACGGTCCGTCACATTAAGGAACTGAGCACGACCGTCAGTGAGCTGCGTCAGCTTTTGTCCTGCGTGGTCTGTTGTCAGCTGCTCATGGATCCCTATTTAGCAAAGGGACGTCGTTGCGATCATTTTGTGTGCCGTTTATGTGTACGCGGGACAAAACGTCTGACACCAAAGTGTCCAAGATGTGATGATTGTTCAGATTACAAAATATATGAAGAGGATCGTGCCATGGCATTGCAATTGCTTTGCTACAAGACATTGTGTGTCCGTATATTGCAATCTTCACTCTATCCCCAGCTGGAGGATTTAAGACCGGTGGTGAAAATGGATATTACGAAGCCGAGCATTAGGTTGCCACCAAAGACCACACAAGAATTCATCCGTGAGGGATCGCAGTATGATGATGTGAGGGATACTTTTCTAATTGAGCCTGATTTTTCATTCCTTAAAAATTTAACTGCATCGCTGCCTGCTGAAACGCCCCCAACATCATCTGCTACCACACCGGAGTTGTCATTTGAGCAGCATCTGCCCGAGCAGATGTCTATTAGCGAAATAGAGATTGAGGCAGCTGCCACAGCAGAGGAGTCTCATCATCAATTAGATAGTCCAATTCCCCTATTACCCACTGGTTCCCGTATAGATTTACAGCACGAGGTCATTGTTACCAAAGCCAACTCTGTTTTAGATTCCAGTGCTGGATATATTGAACATAGCTGGAATGAAGTGGATCTTTCGTCTGCCCTTAACTCCCTGTCAACACTTTTGCCAAATCCGGAGGGAGGCTTTACCTATGTATTGCCCGAATCTTCCATTACGTCATATAATGCTCCCCAGCAACCGTTGCTCATTGGACAGTTGGTTCAAATTGATAACTCAGCTCAGCTTCCTCAGCAAGTGTTAGTCCACGAAGAGCAGAGTCCTGCCAAGGAAGCGCCAGAGAAAGCTGATAAGAAAGTGCCGGTTGCTTATGCCAAAATGGAGCCACTTGCAGTTGTCAAGGATCTGCCGTCTGCTGTTCCCAAAAAGAGGTTGGTTACTCCTGACAAGGAGGTGCCAATTATTGCTGCCATAGATAAGACGGATACACCTGCCGAAAGAAAGCAGGTTGCTCCTGTCGAGAAAAAGCAGGTTACTCCTGGCAAGGAGAAGCAGGTTACTCCTGGCAAGGAGAAGCAGGTTAACCCAGCCAAGGAGAAATATGCTACTTCTGCCAAGGAGAAGCAGGCTACTTCTGCCAAGGAGAAACAGGTGACTCCTGTCAAGGAGAAGCCTCAAACTTCTGCCAAGGAGAAGACTTTTACTCCTGCCAAGGAGAAGACTATCACTCCTGCCAAGGAGAAGCCAATTACTAATACCAAGGAGGAGCCGTTTACTGTTGGCAAGGATGATTTTCTTACTCCTGTCAAGGGAAATATGCCAGTAGCTATCAAGGAGAAGCAAATAGCCACTGTAAAGAAACTTGATATCGGAATCAAGGAGAAACACTCTACAGGGGTAAAGGAGAAACTAGATATTAAGGCGAAACCGTCTGTTGCTGCCCAGGAAAATCAAGTGGCTAAAGAGAAGCAAGTAATTGCAGCCAAAGGGAAGCAGTCCGTCACCGTCAAAGAAAATCAAAGTACTTCCTTTAAAGAGCAGCTTGTTAAAGAACGGGATACAGCCACAGAGAAAGAATCTTTGGGTATTAATAAGAAAAAAACAAATTTAGCGGCTGTTCAAAAGAAGTCAGCTGTGGCTACAAAGGAGAAGCAGTCTGCAATTATCAAGGACAATAAAAAAACTGGTGCTGCAAAAAAAGAGGAGCCAATTATTCACACTTCAACGCCAAAGAGAAAGCGTGCCCAAATCGTGGAAGAGGAGAAGAGCTCTCCACACATGACATTGCGCAACCAAAAGCCCACCATTGTCTCATCCGTACAGGTTCAGCCGCCAGTCAAGAATGTAACGTTAGCCGCTGGTTCCAATCGGCCACATTTAGAGGCAATTACAGCAAAGAGTGTTAAAGACACAAAGGCAGCAGGTCCCAAAAAGCGAAAACATTGCCGCTGCGGAATCTCTGGTCCAAGCACACCAAAAACTTGCCGGAACAATCGTTGTTGGTGCTATATTAATGGATATAGCTGCTCCGGTTGCGCCTGCCATGGTTGTAAAAATCCACATAAGGAAGATTATATAGATACAGATGATGAAGTGGATGATGGGGAGATCCAACTAGAACAGCAACCAGAACAACAAAACTCCACCAAAGTAAAGACAGTCTCCGCAATGCCTCCACAGACTTCCAATAAGGGCATGACATTCGTGGCTTTAAGTAATCCGGAGCAGTCGAAGCACCCACTAGTGCTTGTGCAGAACGAGAATAATGAAATGCAATGTAAGATTACAAAAAACTAATCCTTTAACATCAAGAGCCGATTTAAAGGTACCATACCATATATGTCATCAAACTCATAATATTTATATTACATAATACTTGAGACTGTCCGACAAAATGATATTCCACATCCAATGATCTCCAATTATTGTTAATAACTTGCAAAATCCTAGCGGGACAAAGTATTACCTTTATCTTCCTTTTCCTGTTCCTTACCCAAACCCAATCCAAAATTTTACTAACAAATTTTTCAAGCGATCATTTTTATGAAAGCCGTATGATATAGGTGTCCGATCTGATTGATATTTGTGATAATGATGCATAATCTATAAACACAGCCGATGCTAGTTGGGTAGACATTTATCTTGTTATCCAACTTAGTAAACACAATCTCATTAATAATGCCGTTCCGCCTGCAGGTTTCAACATATACCAAGACGATGTGCCCGTTGATCCCGCTAACTATGGTTTCCAGCGTGTCCAGTTGCAGAACAAGGATTCAAACAATAAATCTATACCTCAATACGCCTATATGTTTGTGCCACCTGTGACAACGGATCAATCTGATAATCAGCTTAATGAAGAATCATTACCGGATGCAAAGAAATACAAAGGTGTTTCGAGTGACACTGAAAACTTGGCTAAGATGGCATCTATTGAACCGACCAGCAACACTCCAGTCTGTCCTGGTGACAGTATGTCAGCCACTGATAGTGCGCATTCATTATTCGAGGACATCATGTCTGGGTCGGATGACTTGTAAGATTACGGATACATCATACCTAACTAATCTATAGATTGGATTTTTTTTTTTTTTTTACCTGTGCAAAAGGGTATGGTTTTGGTCAAAAGAACAGAAATGGCAATCGTTATTTATATATATACATATATATATGTATTATACCTGATCACCACTGCAAAGGTTCAACGTAAAATAGTAGGGAATCAATAATGAGTTATAGTTGGACCATTTTGTTCAAATTATTATGTCAAATACAAAATTTAAATTGTCTGGCTATATATATATGTATATATAGAACTGAATATCTTCCTTAGTATGCCAATTTGCAATGAGATAAGAAAATTGGCAAGGCCGAACTAAGCCGACCCGCGATTGCACTGATTTTACATTTATACTAAATACCTTTTAAAAGGGTATACCAAGTCCATACCATACATGTATATATACATATGTATATATTTTTTTTTTATGTTAAAATTTGTATTATATTGTCATACGTTTACCTTCTGGTTCAGTACACTTTGTCACATGGAAATAAGAATTATTGCAATTTATATTCCAAAGTATTTTAAAGAAACATTTTGGAGGTCTCAAAGATTGCATAAGTCTAATGGCAAATATTACCTAAACACATATTAGTAAGGTTTTTTTTTTAACAAAACTTAATATACAAAAAGAAACAATTTTTTTGTCTAGCACTAAGTTTCAAGTGGTAAAATGCTAATGGTCATTAAATTAATTGCCAAGCAAAAATTATTGTAAACGAACAACGATATTCTGAAAAGGCGTACGCTTCGTTTAATACTGTTAACCAAAAATATGATAAATAGCTACAAGTACATAAACAATTTTTTTTAATAGATATAAGGACAACTTTTTTTTCATAGGTTAAGAAACTTTTTTTGAGCATGAATATTTTTTTTGGCACGTGAAATAAATTATAAAGAACAAAAACAGAAAACTATGAACACAGTTATATTTTTTTACTAATGTTACATTTTTTATTGGTTTCGATCTCAAAGAATATGCATAATATTGGGGTTATAGCAATCTGAAACTTAATATTAAGATGTATGAATACGTCCATTTAAATTTACTTTGAGACATTTCTTAATCATCTAGCTAAAGTCATTTCCAATTGCTCTTTCCATTCCCATTGTCACTCAATTCCGAGTTTAACTTAACTCAACTCAACTTGGTCGACCCTTAGATAAGCACAAGCATTGGGATGCTGTGCCACTGGCTCATCACACATTATCTGTTGATTAACTCAATGCGTAGTCAGTCAGTTTTCGTATGCGAGTGGTCAAGTGTGGACAGAGGAAGAGACAGTCGGTTTTTCTTTTTATTCATAATAAAACTGATAAGAATTTCATTTTATATCAGCAAATCAATCGATCAAGATGAGCATTTTGATATTTTTGGTTATTATTGGAGTGTTGGCACATGGTACGGCACTTCAACAGGAGGCAAATGGTATGTGACGTCACACTGTTATTTTAATCCCTTGATCAAACTTGACCTTTGTCTACATGTCCCAGGGGTAGGGGCTGTCGAACAGGATGGGGAAAGCGAAAACAATGCTGCCCATAATATTGAGGCTAGTCAGAATCGTGTGGCTGCCCAATTGGAGGCCGTTCTTGAGCATTTCAAGCAAGCAGATCCAGTGGGATTGCCTGGAGTACCAGTACCCGATCCCATGGAAGTGCCCGATATGAAGAAGAGTCTCGGTATGGCAAATCTCAATATGATGCAGGTGAAGGCCTATGGTCTATCCAAGTTTCGTATAAGCAGCATAAATGCTGACTTTAAAGAGTTAAAGGTGGGTAACTTTGGCGATCCATGTCCATCATGTTTAGTATAATTGTTAACATTTGTATCTTTGATCAGGTCAAAGCTGGCATTCAGTTGGATGAAATGGATGTCAAGGGCAAATACATTCTTAGTAGCTTCTTTTCGAAAGCCAATGGACCTTTCACTGTAGTCCTAAAAAAGGTTTATGTTGAGGCAACTGCTACGTTGACAGTGGAGCGTGATGGCCATCTAACTACTGATCAAATTAAAATGGATATAACATTTGCCGATATGGCAATGGATTTTCAGAATCTTGGATTTTTGGGCACCGTTTTCCAGGGAATTGTAAACTCCGCCCCTAATCTAGTGTTTGATGCCATGAAACCTTTCATGCTCCAGGAGGCCGACAAGCAACTGCGTGGCGAGATCAATGCAAATATTGAGAAATTCATGGGCGATCGTCGTCTACCTAATTCCATCACTCCTCTAGATAATGCCATTGCCGTGGGTAGGAAGAAGGTACGCGAAATGGGTTACGATCCATATCATGTACCGGATGTGAATAAAACTGTTGGTGTATTTAGTGTTCAGTTATCGCATACCTGGATTAATGGAATCTCCAGTTTTTATCGCGTGGGCAACATGACAGCCTCTATGGAAAACAATACAGTTTCAATACGTGTCCAGATTGGCACTCAGCAAGTAACCGGCGCAGGACAGTGGGAGGTGGGTTTGGGCATGATGACACGTGTCGGTCATGTACAATTCACTGTGCAGCACATTCGAGCCACTATAGGTATCAGTCAAGCACTGGACACACGAAAGCGTCCACAAATTAACGACTTACAATTCGATATGGGTAACATTCAAGTCAGATGTGATGGTGCCGGCACAATGGACTATGTCATGGAGTTTGTGGTCAATGTGTTACCCAATTTATTGCGCTACCAAATTATGGATGCAATCGAGAATCCAATTAAACAGCGCGTCCAGGAGAAATTCAACACTATCAATGTTGAACAGGCCATCAAGCAATTGGCCCTCAAATCCAAAATGGATGGCAGCAATTTCTCTTTTGATTTTAAGATATAAATTTTAAAAATTTCATTGGATAAATTTCCAAAGGATTTAGGAAATATTTAATTAAATCCTTTTCAATAAAAAATAAAATTTTAAAAAATGTTTTCCAATATTAAAATATTTATGGAAACGGAACATATTTCATAAGGTTATAGACATCGAAATTTGATATAAAATATACTTTAGTTTTAGTTCCACTATAAGAATTTAAAATTCTTTAACTGAAAATTCCTATTGCATAGCATAATATCCTGTGGAATGATAATCTAGGGGTCCTTTACAGTAAAGCAGAGCAACTGCAGTCGCATATTCCGTTTCACTTGCTCCAAAATCTCATCAGCCTTTCGCTTTTGCTCGCCATTCAAAGGGGGATTAATGGCTTCCAAAGCCTCAAGAAAATAATTTCTAAAGACAAGAAAAATTAATAAAAAGATTTCTAGAAAGATCTGATAGATAGTATACTCACTTGGCTGTCTCATTTGAATAGTTTTCGAGGGCATCCTTAAGCAAGCGAATATCCACATGAGCCTGAATTGCTCCTGTGTAACTAAAACGCTGGACACAACTCATCAGACGGGCCAATTCCTCGGATATGGTCTGCACAATGGATTCCAGAATGGGGCGCAAAAGGGCCGGAGAAATGTTATAGATCTCGGAGTATACGCCGATTAGATTATCGCAACATTCATGAGCATATGGCCTGAGCTGGCCAATTTCCATCTCATGGTCCCACTGAAAGGGACCCAGATACATGGAAGGCTCAATAGTTCCCACCAATGGATCACCCTTATGCTCTACGTATTCCTCTAGGAGATTGGTGAACAATTGATTAACCGTATAGCGGGAAGTTTCGATAGCTAACGTTGGTAGTGGATAACCAAATCGTACAAAGATCTCTCCTATATGAGGAAAGAAACTTTTATTACAGTAAGCATAGTTGGCGAGACAGCAGAGCATTCGCTGCTCCCAAGTGACAGCCGTTCCACTATGAGCCACCGAATCGGGTTGTTGGGCATTGGGAAAGCCCAGCAATTGGGATACATTATGGGTAGGTGCCTCCTCGTCATGTGATTGAAAGGCCAGCTCCTCGATGACGCCACTAAAGGCAGAAAGAAATTCTTGTAGACGTTGCGATACTTCTCGCTGGCCATCCGACTGGGGTTCTAAAAGATTACCCTCTCTGGCTTCTGGCTGCATGCACACTGACTGAACCTCCTCCAGTGTTTCCACCAGCAAAGACTCGAGAGCTGATGGTAAGAGCGTGGCTCCCGGATAATCTTCAACACCTAACTCCCAGGATTCTTGCAAACCCAACTTTTTGCAACGATCTATGGCACGTTTGAAAATAATAGAGAAACTGAACAAGCGCACTTCATCAATCAGTTTCTGTATAATGTCCAAAGCCTCAGCCGGAAGATCCAGGCTTATCAATGTGGCATAAGCAATCCGCGTATAGCGCAAGCATTGTGGAATCCAGGGAAGAAATTGATGCGTAGACGAGGCAGATCCTATGGGCCAGGTCAAACCACTGGATTGACGCAGAGCTCGCTGATCTGACGCTATTAGTATGGACAACCTTAGGTAGACACAAAACTTCTCAATTGCATTTAGAATCATTCGCTTAAAGTCTCCTGGTTTGGGATCGTGGGGACCACGCAACTCGCCAGTGAAATATAGCTGACCTAGACGCCACAGATCTGGAAGTTGAGAAGCTGCTATATCGCAAATCTCCTCACAAAAATTTACGCGAGCTGGTGCCTGGTTAGGATCACGAGATTTTGTTTTCTCTTGTGTCCCAGGTGAATCCTTGTTGGCATGTTGATCAAAAGTCTGGCGAAAAGTAGATTCCAAATACTTTGCTCTGGCCTCAATTGCATCCCAGGCGGGATCCGTGTTTCTCAACCTGTCGCCAATGGGCGTGCCCGACTGCTGCAACTCCAAGCTGGTCAATGCCTTGATTAGTTTCTTCTGCTGCTCAACACTTTGCGGCATCTTTACCACCTTCTCATGGAGTTGTCTACGTATGGACAAAATACGTTGATCAACCTCTTCCAAGACACGTCGGAATATGGGAATCTCAGTTTTGCCAAACAAATTCTTGGCCCGGGAATAATCATTGACTACAATGTCATATTCGCCCGCCTTGGCTCGTCGATCCACTGAGTTTGGCAGACAGAAAAGGAACTTGTGCCTGGATAGAGCAAATAGAACAGATCGAGTGGAATCTGCCTTTTCTTTGCGAACTAGCACATCTGTAAATATCTTTTGCGACTCGCTAATGGAATCTGCAAGGATTAAAGGATAAGGTAAAATTCTTCGTAATGGTTTCTCTTTACCTACTTTCAATGGACTCCTCTAGCACATTTAGCGGCTCATTGCCATGCAACTGCACATCCTCCTGTAACTTGTCCCTGATGTTCATCAGCGTGTCCAACTGATCAATCACTGATCCAGCATTGGATTTTAGAAACGACAACTGCCCTTCCTTTTGGCTCTCCACCTTACGCTTGAGATATGACAAGCCTGCCTTCAAATCCTCAAAGGATGTAGCCAGGTGGTTTTCCAATAAAAACCAAGCTGGTGAAAAATGTTCCTGCGATAAGTCTCCACAAGCCTCAGGGAATAAATCTCTCAAATCTTCGGGAATCTTTTGCTCATTGCCTTCAATGGACAACCCCAGGGGATCCTCCTGCGTTAAGCCGGATTGTGTCAAGGTCCGACGTCCCCATGCAAAATTTTGGGAAGGCGATTCCTCTATCCATACAGCAGACTCTTTTAGGGGACCGATTGTCTCATGGTATGCACGAAATTGAACAGTCGATGTCCCCACACCTCCGCTAAGGGTCGTAACTATGATGTCACCTTTACCCTTTGCTGGACCAGTCCGAGCTATAATTTTCTTATCCGACTTCCATTCAGCTGACAGAAGGCAATCAGACCCACAAATCTTTAGACCTTTTAAGAAAGCGAAATATAACATCGGCTCAGGAATAAGACTATGTATACGCCTACCAATTAGATCTTGTGCCCTTGTTCCCAAGAATTCCCCACGAATGGTCACACGTGTTCCAGGTGGCCCCTCCTTGGGCGATAAGCCAGTAACAACAGGCTGCGGCGCCATACGGTTATTATCTTAAAGGTAAAATAATTTATTAGAAGTTTGTATGTAAAACCCAAAATCTGCAACGATAGAGATGAGAAAGTTTTTTTACACATAACTTATCGGATATTTGTAAATCACAATTGAACACTTTTGTTTTCCATCACCAACCAAACTATCGTTATCGAAATTGCAGTGAAGACGTTAACAGCTGATTGATTTGTTTCCAAAAAGATGGATGACGTCGCCAGCGCTCGCAATGAGAATGAAAATTTACGAAAAATTCGGAATCGCTTGATGCAATGGGAGTCTAAAACTGATCCACTGGCAGCGCTAAGTATTCAGCAAGATGAGTGTTTGGATGCGTTAACCAATTTGTGGCGCCATGACGAGAGCCTTAGCCCAGATACAGCGGTAACTTGAAAATGCATTGAAGATCACTGACATCACTAAAAAACTCATGTTTGTTTACAGCCACCGGCTAATGACACGCCCACTGATCAGAAACATCCGACAAGATCAATTAGTGATGAAATCGTTCAGTTGCCCGAAGAAGGATTAAGAAATACAAACGATTTCTTACTTTGGTTTGTAAGTGTTAACGCCGAGATCGAGCAACGTGGCGATGCCAGCTATCAAAAATATCTACAGCAGTTGGAACAACGCAAAGCGGAATGTTCCGACATGCTGCAGCAGATATCTGTAGCTATGGACCGGCTACAGGCCTTGAGCGATGAGTACGAGTTTGTGCATCAGAAGACCAGTGCCTTGAATACGGCCAGCGAGCAGTTGATCGATGAGCAAGAGAAGCTCCAAAAATTGAGCCAAGAAATTCAAAGGCGTCTGCATTATTTCAGTCAGGTGGAATTATTGAATCAACGATTGCAGAGTCCAACGTTATCAGTGGCCAGCGAGGCGTTCCGTGAGTGTCTCAATAAGATTGACGAATGTCTTAATTACATAGCCGAGAATGTAAGTGAAATGAAAATGTTTTCACTCTGTTAATTAAATGACTGTCTTTAAATTTTCCAGCCCAAATTCAAAGATTCAGCCGCCTACAGTGTAAAGTATCGACAATGTTTGGCAAAGGCCACAGGTTTAGTGCGAACCTATGTCACAAATGTGATCAATCAGGCGACTGAAGCCACATTACACCCAAAGCAGAATGCGTCAGATGGTAGCACCATGCAAGCTTCCGATGCGGCCTTTGCGCTTTACTATGGGAAATATCAAACAGCGGCGGCAAAAGTTAAACGTGTGGCCCAGCTAATTGAGTCACGCCTGGAGGAGCACAGTGGTCAGGAATATGGTCAGCTAATGACTGATTTGCAGCAGCATTATTTGGCTCAAAGGGCCAGTGTAATGTCACCGGCTGTGAATCTATCCATACAAAATGTAAAAATTGCTCACAAAGGGGATCATTGCTCATTAACGCGAAGTGCCTGTGCGTTCTTAGTCCATGTGTGTCAGGATGAGCAACGTTTGTATTACCAGTTCTTTACAACAGGAGCTCACCACCTCACGTATGAAAGTCTAATAGATATAGGCTGAATATTTAACATTCAAATGATAAAATTAACAATTAATTTTAGTGTCTATCTGGATGGCTTATGCACTATTTTGTATGATACTCTGCGTCCATATATCATACACATCAATCACCTGGAGACTTTGGCCGAGATCTGTTCGATACTTCGTATCGAAATGCTTGAAGAACATGCCCAACAAAATCGTATGTTTCGATGCTTTATACTAATTTGTATCAAATCTTCAGAGTTAACAATTATTTTTCTACGTACTGGTATAATCATAAGATATATTCATATAATATTTGTTATATTTTTTAGCCACAGCTTTGGAGGCATTTGCCACAATAGTTCACCAACTGCTGCAGGATGTGCAAGAGCGTTTGGTTTTCCGTGCCCATTTGTATCTGCAATCGGATATACAAAACTTTACCCCTTCCTCTGGCGATCTTGCCTATCCCGAAAAACTAGAGATGATGGAGGTTTGTTGGTATTTAGTAGTTAACATTTTTATTTTATACAATTACCCTTTTATTTTTTTATCGTAGAGCATTGCTTTGTCTCTGCAAGAACCGGCCCAGTTAAGACGTTCGGATTCCCGCGTCTCCATAATTTCCAGTGCGTCGAGTGCTGTGGAAACTGAAAGTGTGGATACTGCCTACAGAGTAAAGCAATTGAGTGGGTATCCATTCCGAGATATAGATATTTTTCTTAACTAATTAATTTGGTTATTGCCAGATTCTCCGGCTGATTTGCATGGAATGTGGTATCCCACAGTACGCCGTACTTTAGTTTGCCTTTCTCGCCTATATCGATGTGTGGATCGACCGATTTTTCAGGGACTGTCGCAAGAAGCCCTTAAACTCTGTATACAAAGTGTTTCCCACGCTGCAGCAAAAATTTCTTCTAATAAGACCCCCATTGATGGTGAATTATTTGAAATCAAACATTTACTTATTCTAAGGGAGCAGATTGCCCCATTTCGGGTGGATTTTACGGTAAAGGAGACGTCTCTGGATTTTAGTAAAGTCAAAACGGCTGCATTTGGCCTTTTGCAAAAACGGAAGCAGCTTTTCTCCATGGGTAGCAATAACGCTCTGCTGGAATTCCTGCTAGAGGGGACGCCACAGATCAAGGAGCATTTGCTGGACTCCCGCAAAGAAGTAGATCGCCAGCTTAAAACTGTTTGCGAACAATACATTAAGGATGCCGTGCATATGCTCGTGGGTCCATTGATCACATTCCTCGACAAGGCCCAAACTTTACTCTCCTCAACATCAAATGTGGCACCAGAGACGCCGAAAGCGAGCTATGTTTTGAGACAAAGCCCTTGGGCAAGTCCACAGCAAATTAGCAGCATTATCCAGGAGGCACAACGTTTGATTAAGTCCAAGTTGGCTGTACTACAGCGGGCCATGCAACTTTATCTCAGCAACCGTGACACGGAGTTTATCATCTTTCGACCCATACGTGTAAGATTTACAAAAGTTCATATTTAAACTGATGCCGTAATGGTTTTCTCATTTCCACATATAGAATAACATTATACAATCCTTTGTCAAATTGGAGCAATTACTAACAACAAACGGATATTCCAGCGATGATATGATTATCAGCAGTTGTCCATCTGCCGAACAGGTTTCAATTTTGCTTTCCAGTGGTAGTATCTTAGCCACTGAAAGTGTCGCGAGTTTTGCTGCAGCAGCTGCACGAAAAATTAGTACCTCCTCCTCAGTAGAGAGTGGCCGAAAATTGAGCACGTTGCCAACCAACACAGAATTGGCGGAAGAGCAGTCGCAGGAAAAGGACAAGGAAGAAGTAAAGTTAACAGATGGAAAAGTTGAGCCAGTGGCCACGGCATAGTTTGCAATTTTAAACCCTATGTAACTTATATCTATTATATTTATATATCTAAGCCCATGTAACATATATGTATGTATACAAATGTATTGATGTACAGAGTTGTTTTAGATTGATCTTATAATGACATACAAACTCTTTCATAGTCAAAACTGCTGTTACTTTCCCAAATTACTTTTTCATTTCTAATCTCATAATACAAGTCTATTTATTACTTGAACAAATTCCAAGTTTTAGACTGCAAATAATTGATCAATTTAAAGCAACTCAAAAACCCTATTGCAATTTACTCTTCCCAAAAAATGTAGATTAAACAATGATTTATTTTTGCTAGACCGCTTAGAATGTGACGAAGTCAAAGTAAATTATCGAAATATTACAACAATTAATAATATGCAAAACAATTGATTTAGTTACAGCTAATAACTATGAGTTTTGGCAGCCTTTCTGTTGACTTGGCTGCTGGTCATGTAAATAAGCTTAGATTGATATGTGGTAAGCGAAATTGTTCCCTAAGATAGCGAGCATTTATCCTTCGCACTGGTCTGTTGGATATCACGACCGCCTGCAGTCACACCCTGTAAATTATTAGTTGCTGGCGGTTGACGGTTTGCTTCCGATGATGCTGCATTGTCATCCTGCTCCATTATGGACATAGCCAAAGCACGGGCTAGAGCCTCATCTTCGCTCTAAAATAAATTAAAGAGTTTTATTAAATGTATTCACGAAGAAATATAACATTAATGCCAATTTAATAGATTATCTATTAACTATTGTATATATAAACATACCATGTTTCCTTGGATATTCTGTATTTGTGTGGCCTGGACTGGTCTTGGTCTCGAATTGGAATTAAAAAATGCACTTCCTGGCTTGCTTTGTCGACGATTTTCGGCAGCTTGGGCTGCCCTGGACCGTGTATCTGATGTGTTTTTGAATATAGGCTGCGGTGCTCCACTAGCACCTCCTCCGTTAAGTTGAGACTGGCATTCGTGGTCACTTGTATGACGATGACGTAGGCAGTAATTTAAGTGGCATTGGGAGCATTTAACCGGAATTAATTCTTTTCGTTTACAACCCTTGGCGTGGCAGCGATTTGTATATATTTTTTTGCTCTCCGACTTGCATTGCTTATCAATGTGCTGACCAACGGTTAGGTCCGGTTCAGTGCCAGGAGGCGTAGGAACTGGCTCGTGACAGAGCGGACAAATTGGGACTTGCACATTTTTTTTATATGCTCCTGGGCAGCTATGACGGTCATAGTTGTAATGTGATGCACAGAACACCTTGTTGCAGGAATCGCACTTAACAGGCAAAAAATCTAAAAGGCGGAGAAATTATTAAATTAGCTACTGTTGCTTCCTGGTCAGCATAAGCTTTCGTTTTTGACCATCTTACCCAATCTGTTGCATGTACTCTCATTGCAGTGTTGACCTAAATGTGGGAACTCCATTATTCTCTTGTAACTCGGTTGTTCTTGACGAAATAAAACTGTAAAATTTCGCAGATTCTATTTATACTTATTTCCCTTCAATGGCTTAGACGCGAAAAACTTCCAGAACTTATAATGACTCGACAATACAAATAGAGTTGTCATATGGGCGATAACGATTGGATGACAATGTTGCAGATATAGCAAGGAATCGATATTTTCGTATATCGATACATTAACCGTTTCCAAGCTATGCTTATATTTTTAGAAATTACTGATATAATAGCAAAAATTTATAAAATGCAAGTCGGACTTTTTGAGACCTTGAAATATAAATGTTGAAAATTGAGTTTGCACAGCTGAGGAAATATATGTCTAATAAATAATAATAATATCTAAATAAAGGAAAATTATGTATATGTCAAAATACACACGTCAACGCCACAGAATAACTTTATAATTTTCTTTAAAAATTATTTGTAAGCACATACTGAATTCATAATATGACATAAAATTATGAGAAGAGCTTAAATTGGTGAATTTGTAGTAAATGAAATATCAGTTTGCAATATACTTACATTCTCATATTGTTAATTTTTTTTAAATAGCTTGTATACATATTTACAAATTTATTTATTAAAAATGCTCTTATTTGTCATGTTACAAAATGTTTTAATTAGGAATACATATATGTAATACATAATTATGTATATAATATACCAACAACAAACAAAGACAAATTTGATTCTTTTTCCTTAGTATAGTAGATATTTCAATTTCTTTTTCACTTTTTTTTCTTTGTTGTTTTTAGGTAATACCGAATATATATTTGTATATGTAGAATGAGAATAGGTGTATATAAGCCTATAGTAAACAATGGTTTTCCTTTTTTTGTATACACATTTACAAAAATAAAAGCGATATTTTCAATAATCATAATAATAATAATACGAATAAAAATCAAAGAATGCAACGATTGTAAAAGTTTAACTTTTTCTGAGGTTGAGAGGAATTTTTAAAGCGTTTGGTTTTGGTTGTTGTTTTTGTGTGTGTGTGTTTCTTATATTTTCAAAATATTTTGAAAAGCGGACAAATAGACTTTACTATCCAGAAGAAATTTTGGTCCCCGCTGAACTAGCGCGTTGGATTTTTGTTAAACAGTTTTCTATTGAAAATACCTTTTAGAGATTTTACTAAACCAAAAATGGAAAATGCAACTTTAAACAATTTCCCGTGCAAATGGAGCAAAGGCCTCCCAGTAGCTAACAATCTGTGAGGAAGAAATATTTACAATCAGCTTTAAATTGGTCAATTGACTTCTGATTAAGCGTACCTGTTGTTGATGTGCCATTTGATCTTCGATATATTTGATGATATTTACTTTAAAGTCTTTCACTCTGGTTAATTCAAATCGTTCCATTTCTCGCTTAATTTCTGACGATATGTCATCGAATTGTTGCTGACACCGTTGAACTTTACCTTGCCACTGAAAGCAATAACAATATTACAACTATGTATCACAATGTAATTATATTGAATAAACACGTAGAAAATAAAAATTGAAACTCCCCAATTGTCCGCTGCAAACTCACCTCCTGCACTTCCTGCTGAGCTTGATCCAGTTTATCGGCACGATTGGCCAACTCGAAACGTCCGCGATTTTCCCGCCGCTTCGATAACTGCATTTGAGCGAACTGCCAGTTTTGAAATGCCTTGACACGCTCATGGAATATGCATTTAATGGCCCCAAACAAACCCAAATAATCCTTAATAAACTCGGCTAAAATATAGAAATCGGAGTTGGCCTGTTCTGAACGTAACAACTCGATTTTTTCCTCCACGTCCGCTAGATTGGACAAAGCCCTCGAAAGACCAGTGTGCTCTTCGCAAGTGCTAAGCATAGCCGCTGATTTAGCAACCAAACCTGTCAACGCTGACAATTCGCGTCGCGATGTGACCAACGATTTCATTGCATTATGCAGCTTTTGCAAATTGGCATCCAAATTTTCAACTTCGGTTATCTTGTCATCGAACCAAGGATCATTCTCATCCATTTTGTAAGTCATCTTGTTAACGGTCTCGCCCACCTTGTTGAACAAGCGAATGACGCCAGCCCCACTTAATGCTGAGGTACTGACGGCACGGGGCAGCTCTTGATCGCTCTCCAGGAAATTAATGAAATCGAGATCAACTCGCAAAATCGGATGCTGTGCAGTACGATGGACAAAACGTTCCAAAGCGGCACGACGAATTTCAATCCATTCCTGATTAATCGGTGTTCCAGGTTCTGTTTGCTGTGGACTAATTTTGACCTTAGTGCTGCCAATAATATTCTTTGAAGGGGCGGGAGGTATGATGCGACCCAGTCGCATGTACTTGCCCACTAGAAGATCGTGAATGCCCAGGAAATCGCTGAATCGACGCAATGTACTAAATTCGTTGCGCTTAAATTTGGGAATGTTCGTCTTTGTTGTTACCCTGCATTAATTCAATGTGAGAAATAGTCATGTCAATAAAATCAACGATAAGGAATATGAATCACTCACTTGTAGGCTAAATACGACCCCATGCCATCCCCAATCTTTTGAGGGTCGGACACTACAATTTTAATAAAATAATCACCATCGTCGGTTAAGACTTCCTGTAATGGCTGCGAAATTCAAAGCAGAGTTTAAATTCAATTGTAAGGCTGATAAGCTATGAGGGGGAGTATCAGCGGCATAACAAGAAAAGGGCGAGTGCCACACAAAAGGCAGTACAACGGCCGCCCAGTAATAATTGCGTATTAGTACACCGCTTCACCTCCGCATCCGCATCCTTTTCACTAATATAAACTTACGTGTATAATATCATTGGGACTCATGGCCGATACGAATAAATCATTATTTTCATCCAGAGTTACACTGCCGGGAGCTGGAACCTCCTCTTCCTCATCGGATGCTGAAGCCGCCCCATCCCCATTATTTATATCCACATCAGCAAATTCTCTGTTGGGGCTCTCAACGTCCATGGCAATAGCTGTAGTCGCTGGTTTTTAATTAAATTTTTGGAAATTTCTTTATAGCTACGCTGTCGCCGCCAGTGTGACCAAGTAGTGCCAATTAGTGATGAATTATTCACAATAGTCACAAAGTAACTGTTTTACTGATTCTTGTCATCGTTAGGTACTTAATAAGCGTTATTGTAGGCTTTAATTTACTTAACATACGATTAAATAGCAACCAATAAGGGGACTTAGTTAAAATTTTTTAAAATAAGGAAATTTAAAACTAAATACATTTTTAAAGCCTTTTCCTTGTACCCTAATTGCCTTTTTCATTTAAGTGAGTCTATTCAGCTTTGAATTATTTAACAAAAAACAAATAATATATTTAAATATCTCAATTATTGTATAAAGAGGGATATAATTTCTGAAAACCCGATATCACAGATTTCAATTTATAAACCAAGGTAGTACCAAGACTCTCACTGCTATTTTAACAATCACAAGTATCGCCCATCTCTACAGTTGATTTGAAATTTATCTGTCCGGCACCTCTATATCAAGAACTAAAAAGAAGAAAAACTGAAAATCTACGAAATGGACGCTTTAAATGGAAGAAACTTGGCTTTGCTTGTGCTTTGCCTCTGTGCCTGCTATGCTTTAATTTTAGCCGATGGAGATCGGGGCAAGGAAATACCGCCCACAAAATTTGCCCAGAATATCGCTGCGCCGACAATGACTTTTCTTTATTGGTAAGTGATGATAGTGTGTTCCGGTAAGGGATGGGGGAATAAATTAACGTAACGCTCGATAAAGTTAAACACATTCCTTCTTTATTCCAGTTATTCATGCGGTTACCGCAAAGCTTTCGAAGACTATGTTAACATACTGGGCGAGAAATATCCTCAAATTCAAGTTCATGGAGCCAACTACGATCCGCCCGGCTTAAACTATTACCTTTCAAAGCTAATATTCGCCCTAAAGATCTGCATCATTGTCTCGGTGGTTAGCTCAGTCAGTCCGTTCACATTTTTGGGATTCAACACGCCCGGCTGGTGGAGCCATTTGCAGTCAAATAAGATTTATGCCTGTATGATGATTTTTTTCTTGGGTAACATGCTAGAAGGTCAGCTGATATCGTCCGGAGCATTCGAGATATCGTTAAATGATGTTCCAGTGTGGTCAAAGATTCAAACGGGGCGTTTTCCATCGCCAGAAGTTCTTTTCCAAATAATTGATAACCAGCTGCAATTTACTGAAAAGATTCAGGAAAATCCTGACTTTGTTAAATAATAGTTATTATAGAGTCTAAAACCAACACCAAACACTTATCTAAACAACTGTTTAAAATTGAAATCTGTCAAAAGCTGAATTCCTGTCGTTTAGTATTCCGTAAAAAGTAACACATGTGTCGTTGATCAACTTGCTTATTTTTTTTAATTATCTACCAAAAATGATTTCGTTTTATCATTTTGTGCTGTCACTTTTTTTGTAGTAGATTTAATAATTTTGTTATAATTTAAGAGTAAACATTACTTATTTGATAAAACAAAGACAACCATCTAATAGGGTATATGGTTTATAGATTAAACCAAATATAACGATGTACCATCTATTAAGTAAAGCAAGCAAGCTATTTACATCGAAACTGAATTGTAAACTCTTTTGAAAGTTCACACACATATAAAAATGTTCTTGAAAGGAACAAAGGATTATTCAATTGGGAGAAAAAAATCTATATATTAAAATATAGGATATTTAATACAAAGAAAAAAATATATACACATAAGTCGAAATGACATAAATTTGCGCTAAAATTTTCTAATTGATTCTAACCAAGAAATATTTAAGGGGTTTTGTGGGTTTAAAAGGATACAAATTTTGTAAAGTATACATGTATTCCAATTTTTGGCAGATAAAGAAACAACACCTAAAAATTATTTATACAACTTGTATTTTATTTTATTAATCTCACAAATTAGTTGAGAACTGGATTTTCACAAGGTTGGCTTAAAAACGTCTTTCTGGATATTGCGTTGTACATTTAATTCGTTTATTTGGGCCTTGATTTAATATTAGGCCGAGCATTTCCGAATACATATGTATATCCATACATACATACATATGTATGAAAAACTCGTGTTATGGCTCGACCGATAGACACATTTGCTTCATTTATGAAGTCAATCTTCAAGTACAATTGAACTTCATTTTTATTTTCAAACCATTCACCGGAAATACTTTATACAATTAGGCAGATGTTTAGTAAAGTATATACATAGATCAGCGAGATGAACTGAGATGAACTAAAATTTTGTATATATTTTTTTTTGCTACACGCTTACGCATCTCGAACTCTGAACATTAGTTTTAGATCTAGAACTTGGATGATTTCCAAAATAATTTCATTTATATTAGTGAATTTAAAAGGGGTACCGACCCTTTAGTATTTGTAGAAAATATATGCTTAAATGATTTTTCTTCAAAATATTTCAGCAGTTTAATTTTTTTAATTCCCATCAGGATGAAAGTCGTACAGTTCTAAATACATATTTGTGAATAAATAAAGTAGAAAAAAATATTATTACAATAAAATTTCCTTTCTGACTGAAAAAAAATATTAAAAAATTAAAAAATTTTGATATAAATTATCTGCCATTTATCAGTAAATTAACTCTTACAAATGTTTATCTATTTAGACACTAACGAAAACTTAAAAAACCTGAAACACGTGAATGTGATGTAGAAATATTTATATCTATACGAAACTTTCATATGCCATCAATATCGTAAAGAACTCTATTTTTACCGATTGTTTCTTTGGAATCTAATCCGATCTATATACCCTGTTTACAAGGGTATAAATTTAACGATTAGTAGAAATGGTAGCAGTCAGCCCTGCGATATCTATTCTATGAAAAACTTGGCTTAATTAGTTGTCGTAGATGGATTCTTCAGTTCCGAAAAATACCTGTTTGAAATATCAGCGTAAGTATAATAAGTCAGATATAAAATTGGTTTAATTTTTATTGTGTGTAAGTTTTATTTTTTAAAAACTGGGATTTGTTCTCGTTTTGTTATTATTACAATAATCCCTACAACTCAAGGCAGTGGATTTTGTTTATTTAATAAAAATGTTTTTGGTAGTTCTCGCATCTTGCTATTTGGCACATTAGTATTTTTTTTTCATTTTGGTTTTCAATGCAATTGAATTACATTTTCGTTTGTTGAACCCATTTGGATCTTTTAACATCAGAAGAGAAAAGTATAGGTATCAGATGATAGGCAAATAGACTTAAGACAAACGTTAACTGCTACTTAGTATTTAAACTGCTTGCAAACTGTGATTGGGTGGGGAATTAATAAGTCGCTATGGAGCGTATGTATCCTCACGGGGGCGTCTACGGTAGGCTCGCGGATCTCCATAACGCGAGTACTGGTTAACGTTATTTCTGTTATTGCTGGGGCGTCGTACGTTATTTCTGTTGACGTTATAGTAGTTCGCTGGAGATGGTTGTGCTGACTGCACTACCTGTGGTGGTGATGCAGACAGATAACTATCTGACCTAACCGATCCCGATGCGACACCGGACCTAGGTGAGGATCTAAAGTTCAACGAATTTGAGATTCGTGGATCTGATCTCGATGATGAGGATGCAGAGAATGACGAAGAAGAAGACGATCCAGCTGAGACTATTCGCCTGGTATGAAAACTATCGCCACGGCGACGACAAACTGTACATCTATATACAAGATATAATGAATATATTAATTTGATGTTCAGTTTTTTTGTAGGCCTAGAGATTTACCTGCTAATCTTGCTAGTGTGATCGGCCTTAAGCGTCTGCTGGCGTGGCTGAACAAATTGATCTTGCTCCTCAATAACGGCCAACCAGAAGGAGGCCAAAGCGTCATAGTAGTTACAACGCCCATGGCCATGGCATTCGATAACAGGGTTTGCACGGAACTGTTCCAAACAAGAACCAGGAGACACCAAATTTTGACCAATTCCACCAGTATTATCCATGGTTGTCTATTTGGGATATCATGAATAGTCGCTCAAATCGTATAAATTTTTTATAGTCCTTACCATATAGTAACTGTACCCGTTCCACATTTCTTCCCAGCCTCCTGGACATTCTGGTAACGACATGGATTGCGAGTGCAACGCAATGATTCTGGTCGAGGTTTCACACACAACGCACCTAAAAATAAAAAATTTACAAATGGCGGCGGACAAATAAATATTATTGTTATACTTACCGAGAGATGTATT
Organism: Drosophila emarginata; assembly: GCA_037075365.1. Classification (NCBI taxonomy): domain Eukaryota; kingdom Metazoa; phylum Arthropoda; class Insecta; order Diptera; family Drosophilidae; genus Drosophila; species Drosophila emarginata. The sequence goes on from JBAMCD010000012.1 coordinate 2,185,340, forward strand.
TCATGAGATCCCTGGATTGAATGGGCGTCATCGTCATGGGCATAGGTTCATCTGTAGACAGCCAAAGACTGTCATCATTATTTTGTGCATAGTTGCATACATTGTTGACATCGCAGAACATGTAAGGCATTGTAGTAAAACGCCTCAGACAGGATCCAGACTGACCCAGATCTTGTCCCACGGATCGACTGCTGGCCACGTTTCCAGATAGAGAATAACCTTCCCACAGCAAATTCGTATTGGCTGGACATTGGGGAACACGTACTGATTGGGAGTGTCTAGTGAAAATGAAACCGCGGCTCTTGGGTGGAGGTGGTGGTGGTGCTGGGTCACCAGGTGGGCCCGGCTGACCTCGGAGACCGGTACGACCAGTTAAACCGATTTCACCAATGTCCCCGAGTTGTCCTGGCAGTCCATCTGGACCTATAACACCAATCTCTCCTTGATCTCCCTGATATCCGATTTGCCCACGCAACCCAACGGAACCCGTGAAACCTCGCAAGCCGGCATCACCTTGTTCACCCTTAAATCCATCCAATCCAGGTTCACCGCGATCCCCAGGTAGTGCATAAGAGTATGAGTAGGTTACTCCCGCTTCACCCTTCTCTCCATCAAGTCCATCTATACCATCAATACCGCTCCAGCCAGCATCACCAGTGGGACCTCGAGGTCCTCGTGGACCCACCCGACCATTGCGACCGGGACGACCTTGTAAGCCCTGCTCTCCCTTGGCTCCTTCAAGGCCAGAAGCACCTTGGAATCCTATGTCACCAACATCACCCTGTCTTCCCCAAATCGCAAATCCAGGCTCTCCTTGCTCGCCTTGCCATCCCTGGTCACCACGTTCGCCTTTGGCGCCAGGTTGTCCATGCACACCAGTTCGGCCAGGAGCTCCGGGATAGCCTGGTTCACCCTGCGGACCAGGAGGTCCCTCTAGACTTGGGCCTACGTGTCCGATTTCACCGTTTAACCCATATTCTCCCTGCTCTCCTGGTGCTCCTTTTTGACCGATGCGACCTGGTCGTCCGGGCAAGCCATCATAGCCGATATCTCCTTCGTCACCTCGTTCTGCAGTAAAGCTCAACCCAGGGGGTCCTCTTAAACCTCGGTTTCCAATCATTCCTTTAACACCAGGAGATCCATCAAGACCTGCTGGTCCATCGAAACCAATATCACCCCTCGCTCCCTGGAGACCTCTGGCACCGGGGAAGCCAACTATACCAACCTCACCCTTCTGGCCTTTTGCTCCCTCTGCGCCTTGTGCTCCAGGTGGGCCTCTGATACTTGGGAAAGTAGAAAGGAAATCAGGAATATCAATGGTTGGACCTCGTTCTCCCTGGTCTCCACGTTCTCCATCGATTCCACGAGCCCCAGGCAAACCTCGCGGACCTTGGTCACCAATCACGCCTGCCAGGCCATTATACCCTGCATCACCTCGTACGCCCTGCTTTCCAACTTCCCCAACTGGACCAACAAAGCCGGGTTCTCCTTTTATGCCGGGTGCACCATTTCGGCCGCGATAGCCAGGTAAACCAGCATCGCCTTCATCACCTGTTGCACCAGGGAATCCTGTAATGCCAAAATCGCCAGAACTACCTTTAAGTCCGTCTCTACCAGGCATTCCGTTAAAGCCGGGTACGCCAGCTTCTCCCTTTCTTCCTGGATAGCCGTTTACCGCTTCCACAGAGTCACCAACAGCACCGCGGGATCCCTTGTATCCAGCAGCTCCCTTGGGGCCAGGAGCTCCAGTCCATCCAGTTTCTCCAGTTTCGCCTTTAATGCCACTGTAAGAGGCAACACCCTTGGCACCACGACTTCCAGGGTAACCACTGTCACCTTGTTCTCCCTTTCTACCGGGAATGCCATTAGTACCGGGCAACCCATATGGACCGACATCTCCGGTAAAACCTGATGGGCGAAAAAAGGTAATTTTAAATTCAACATCAACTAGATCTAGAGAACTTTTTACCTTTAAGCCCCATTTGACCGGCTTCGCCGCGAGGCCCAATGTCTCCAGGACGACCATCGAAACCAATATCACCACGATCACCTTGTTCACCAGGTATTCCATAAAGTCCAGATATACCAGGGGATCCAACAACGCCGGGCTCTCCATGTCCACCAATAAGACCTCTGCGACCGGATTGACCAATGCTGCCTTTGGCACCATTTTGACCCTTCTCGCCGGGATAACCGATTTCACCCTTCTGTCCTTTGATGCCATGAGGAGCTTGACGCCCATTTCGACCAGGTTCACCCTTTGGTCCGGGTGGACCAACCAAGTAATCGCCACGCTGTCCCTTATTACCAGGTAACCCTTGATATCCATAATTACCGTCCTCCCCTTTTGTGCCTTTGACACCTTTAGGTCCATCTCGTCCTGAGGGTCCAGAAAAACCATTTTGGCCTTGAATGCCAACGATTCCTTTTAGACCTGGGATTCCCGGTGCTCCGCGGTCTCCTGGCAGAATATATTGACCAGGCTCGCCACGTTGTCCCTTGTATCCCGAAGCACCATCCGAACCGTGCTCACCATCAAGACCTGGCTGACCAGGAGCTCCATGGAGACCGAAGTCACCAGTTATTCCAGGATAGCCCTTGGCACCTTGTGGACCCTGGAATTTTCCGCCCTGAGGTCCCACATCACCACTTTCGCCTGGTAATCCAGGCTCACCAGATTCTCCCTTGGGTCCACGGAATCCCGGATCACCCGGATACCCAAAATCTCCTGGGTCACCTCTATTGTCGTAAATTTCTCCAGGATGGGGCTCACCTTTATCACCCTTAAATCCTTTAGATCCAAGCTCACCTGGTTCTCCTCTGAGAAATACGAAAGTTCAATTAGCTTTAACGATTTTTAATTACAGAGCGCACTACTTACTTTCGTCCGTTGTAACCAAGATCGCCACCAAGGTAAAATTTAGGTATATTTGGTGGTAGACCAGGTTTTCCATCGCGTCCACTTAGCCCAGGTGCTCCATCGCGACCGGGATGTCCAGCATCTCCATAGTCACCACGGAGACCAGGTTCACCTTTTTGTCCAGGAGCTCCGTAGAACCCATCTAATCCGTTTTCGCCTGGTGCACCTTGTTCTCCACGTCGTCCATAATCTCCATCATCTCCTGCGTCAGGCTTCTTTACGCTACCGCTGTACTTAACTTCACCGGGGGGACCAGTTCGACCGGGTCGACCTCCTTCTCCAGGAATTCCAGCAGAGCCACGTATGCCCTTAAATCCACGTAGTCCTGGCTTTCCCCGAATTCCTTTAGGACCACGGGCTCCTGTTATTCCAGCCAAGCCGCGGTTTCCATGTTGCCCTGGATAGCCTGTGTCACCAACATGACCCGTCACACCGCGTGGACCGGCATGGCAAAAGCCGCAATCATCACCACGTATACCTTTATCGCCCAAAAATCCTTTGAATCCGTGCAGTCCATCTTCACCGGGGCGTCCGCGTATGCCTGGGGGTCCCTGGTATCCAGGTGGTCCAACGATGTTGACACCCTCACCAGGTAAACCTTTGTCCCCGGGTAAGCCAACCTCACCACGTTCGCCGCGATACCCCATGGGCCCATCTATACCATTGACTCCGGCTTGGCCCTTCGGTCCATACAAATTTCTGCCTTGATCTCCCCTAACACCAATGCGGCCTGGTGGTCCAGCGTCTCCTGGAGGTCCTTGTGGGCCAGGAGGGCCAATATAACCATAGTCCCCCGCTTCGCCCTTGTCGCTGCGTCCTGATGGACCACGATTGCCGCTTAAACCTTGTTCACCAGGAGGACCAGCGTCACCTGTAGGTCCCCTGCGCCCTTGCTTGCCAGGAATACCGCTTTGGCCGGGTGGTCCCATGGGACCGATCTCACCCTGAGGGCCAGTGGGGCCAGGCAGCGATTTGTCCAAGCTTGGATCGTATACACCTGGTGGCCCAGCTGGTCCCTGAACACCTGGCATGCCATCGAAGCCATCTTCACCTCGTTCTCCTGGGCGACCGTCTTCTCCGTCATCGCCGTTATAACCTGGAGCTCCTTTAACACCCTTTTCGCCAGGTATTCCTGGATCGCCAGGCTTACCGGGTTTGCCACGTTCACCAGGCCCACCAATGTCGCCTCTAATTCCTGGCAACCCATCGCGTCCAAATTGTCCCGGCTCACCAGCAGGACCCTGCAGACCAGGTTCTCCCCTTTGGCCAACTGAACCCTTGTAGCCTTTTAGCGTGTCATCGTATACCAAAGCTCCAGGTTCGCCCTCTCCTGATTCACCTTTTTCGCCGGGATCTCCTGCTAAGGTCGGCAAATCTTCGGGGACCCCCATTTCGCCTTTATAGCCCTGCTCACCCTGCATACCCTTCTGGCCTGCGATGCCTGAAAAGCCAGTATCTCCCTTGTTGCCACGTGGTCCTTTAAAACCAACTTGACCGTTTTCACCATCAGGACCGCGGTCTCCGCGACTTCCCTTTGTACCCTTCGAGTTGATGCCACCTTCTCCAGCATCTCCGGGGGACCCTGGTGAGCCGGGCTTTCCCATTGGTCCTCGTCTACCATTTTCTCCGGGTGCCCCAGCAATGCCTTGCATACCCGGACGGCCATCGCATCCATCAATTCCACGTGGTCCATGAGGGCCGTCCTCACCAGGAAAACCCTAGAAAACAACAATTATATAAGGTTTTGTCATAGAACTTGAAATGCTTACTCGTTGACCCCCGAAACCGGTTTCTCCTTGTAGTCCAACATCACCCTACAATTTCAATAAAAATTAGTCTGATTAAGTACGTGAACTCGTAGCCGATAACTTACACGATGTCCTTTCTCTCCTATTTCACCATATTCACCGCCGTCACCCTTTTCGCCAACAAAACCAAACCGTCCGGGAGGTCCCAAATCACCAGGGGATCCCTCACGTCCAGTAACACCAGGTGGACCAATTGAACCGATGCGCCCTTTAATGCCGTTGCAGTCGCACAGCGTTGTGTTACATTCCTGTGAGTGAGAATTAAAGATAAGCTGTTAATATATATGTATGTATATATAGAAAATTGGAAACGTGGAAAATGTATTGAATAACGAGGAGTTCTTCTTAATAAAGATGCATTTTTATTTAAAAGAACACTGGAATTCCATGTAAACTTGATAAAAAAATTTATTTTACGACCAATTTGTTATATCGTTAATCTCACCATGATAACTTGGCACACTTTTTGTGCTTTATTTTAGATGCAATTTTTAAACAAAAAATAGCATCACTTGGACTTACATTCAATTTAAAAGTTTTTCATATACCAAAATAATTCCATATATTGCAGTCAAAAAGCAAAACAAAAAGAAAACATAAAAATGCTACTTTAATTGCACTATTTCCGTTAACTATGAGATAATCTTATGCACACTCATTTAGCTTGTTTTTTTGCCATATTTTCGTTGTTCATATTTCTTGTACTTATTTGTTTAACCAATACGCACATTATTCTACGCAATGAAGCGAGTGCATAGAACACGCTCATTGAAGCGATTATGAGTAGCATACTCGGAAACAGAATGTAGAATGGTAAAGAATAAACTTAGCCATTATTAAAAATTTCAAATTGTGAAAATAAAATTTAAAGCACTAGAATTTCATACGTCCTGCCAAAATATGTATTGACCAAAATAATATTAATCATCTAGGACAAACTACAAACTAAGCAAATGGATGAGTTTTATATACAATTGTTACATTTATAAATGGCAAATTATATATTTTACAGATCACAAAAGGCTCAGTTTTCTTCTTCTGCTTTCAAACCGAACTTAATTTTAATATTGTGTAAACAATATATAACAATCGATTCAAAGTAGCTTTTTGTCTGTACAGAGACACCTAAGTCTCTGACTCTGCTCAGTCGTCTAGAACTTTTTAACGTTACTGCCAGAAATTGTAAAATTAACACATTCAACAAATCTATAAATAATATCTGTCGATATTTTAATAGAGAATTCAAAATCGGTTAATAGAAATAATTTGTAAAGTTTTTGCTTAATTTTCTGTTTTCAGTTAATAATGCAAAATCTTATGAAATTTTCTTAAATGACTTCATAAGCATAAATATGAAATACTTTTATATACACTTTCTTTAGATCTATCTTTTACATCGTATAGAATCTGTATATATCTATATATATATATAGAGCAGCATTTTTGTGTGTGTATGTATGTATGTATTTGCATTTTCTCACATGCTCACCGTTTTCACCGATTTCCAGAAATTGAGTGCAATTGTGTTAAAAGAGTCATACACCTGCCAAATGCATTGTTCAATTTTATATTTGTTCATCTGCATTTTTTCGGTCAGTTTTCCGTTTTTTCCTACTATTTGTTTTTTCTCTTCAACGTATTTGAACCGCCCGCCGACCCGACTAAATTTTCTGGTTTACCACACCGAACCAAGTTTTTTATTATTTTTTGTGTGTTTTTTGTTTATGCTTAACGTTCTCATTTCGGATTTTCCTCTGATTCGACACGTCATGTGCATATTTTGTTACCAGATGTTTTAATCTCCAAAAGTTTTTCTCGGAAGTCTCATATTGGAGGGGCACACACCTATGTAGTGGGGCTTTGAACTCCTGCTTAGCTTTACATCTATACCGATTATTTATAATAGTTTTATAAACAAATTTTCATATTTGTAAAATTCAATATTTTGCAAATGCTAAATACATGCTCATGTGTGTGTATTTGACACTATTTTTCCGGTAAGCAAATAATTTATCACATTTTTTTTCTTCTTTTTTTTTTTTTTGGATGAAAGTCGAAACATACGTGCAACATATGTGCAGCTTTTTGTCCAAAATTTTATTTTTGATTTTTGTAGAATTAAAGAATAAATGAGAACAAAAATCAGCTCGTCCCGAAAAGCGCTCAAAGTCATTTTTAATGAAGGCAGCAATAACGTTTTTGTCTTTCTACTTTTAACTAGACGTATGTAGAATTATGTCAATTCTATAAATGTTTTTGCATAATTTGGAATCTTTATGAAGAGGTTTATGTTGAAATTAAGAACAAAGTATAAGCACAGTGTACATACATATGTATGTATATTTGTACGTTTATAGATAGATATTATAGTTTCATAGATACTATATCTTAAAAATGTAAACTTAAGGGACAACATGATGTGTAAGAATGTAGATAAATGTTTAGATGTATATTTTATTTGAAAATACATATATATTTTAATGATTATTATTAGATATTATCCAACAATGAAAATAATAGTGATTCCTTCTTTATCTATTTGTTAGCTCAATAAAAAAAGCTACTAAAAGATAGATATAGTATATTGTTGAAATTTGTGAAAACAACATAAACTTTTTTTATTTTAAAATTTTATTTGAATTTGTGAAAACAACATAAACTTTTTTTATTTTAAAATTTTATTTGAATTTAACCATTTTTGTTAAGTAAGTCGAGATGTTGGGGTCCCCAAAGCGCTTAGTAACCAAAACTTGGTTAAATAATTTCGTTTGCCATTCAAGTCTTTTGTTTCACGCATTCTTTCAATGGAAAAATATCAGCTAATCCCACCTTCGAATTTCATTCAATCAATTGCGCCATCTGAAATCCAAGTTGTTCTTTCGCGTGTACCAACAAAAATATGAAATTTTTGTGGGGACACGTTGAGAAAAACTGAAAACACTGCAATTTCCCTGAACTTGACACTTGGGCAAGGCAAAAAAAATATATGTACACAAATATGTATGTATATAAGTGTATGCATTTCATGTATTTTTGGATAATGGGCAGCGTTTTTTGTTGCCATAGCGGATCACACTAAGTGGCGTCGCTTGTGAGAACGAAACCCGAAAAGGGAAAAGTAATCCAGACACAACAGAGAGACAATAAATGTTTTTGATTGCGACCATCACAACATTGTTGTATATACATATGAACATTTGTGGGGATATATACGATATATATACACATACATACATATATATAACCGATTTTGTCGACGTCAGCAAGGAGACAGTGACATGGATAAGACTTGTAATGGGAATGGTGCAAATATAATGTAAACCTCTATATACTTATGTTAGAATAAGAAAGACTTTATATTTACATTTGCTTAAATTGTTATTTTATATTGGATATTTTATCAAGCTTTAGATTTTCTAGATGAACCATTGAAGGTTGAAAGAATCTTAGCATTTTTATTTCTATTAAATTGACAATTGTTTTAGTTCACTTATGAAGATAATATATTTTTTAGATACTCTTTTTGTTTTATTAACCCTTTAAAAAGCGCCAGTGTCCATACAGCTGTTTTTTGTCAGCTAAAAGTTGCATAGCATATACCTCATATATATATATATATATATATATATATATATATGGATGTTCTCATGCACAATGTGTGTCAGTGGCGCACTTAAGCGCATTTACACATGTTAATGGCAATTGTCCAAAGCGTAGATTTCAGTTGCAGCAGGCCGATATGCCATCTCACTTAGTGAATTGCAGTTGCAATTCTAGATCATACATATACTTATAGTTTAAGGTCAAAGTGGAGGCCTGTACACTAGATTTGAGAAAACAATTGACATACAGGCACACACCCACCCACGCTAATCGCTGAACATGAATAGATGGACTCATAGAGACGAGACACAGCCACAGACACTGAGTGATCTGAATCTACGGACCGCACGTTTTTATTTCCCAAGTCCATTGGCCTAAGTATCTAATTGCAATCCTTCACATGGAATTCACAATTTGAAGAGTTTCCGTCGAAATATGTAAACGATACCTAAGCATAATCCAAAAGCAAGAAAAAAAATTCAAGTGTCGATAGCAAATATGTATGTATGTATGTATTAATGAAATGCAAAGAACAGCAAAAAAAAAAAAAATTTATATGTATAAGAAAACGAAGACTAAATCAAAAATTAGTACTAACTGGAGAAATAAATTTTTAAATGTTTTAGATCAAGCATGAGAGGGAGATAGAGAGTCTTCTGATAATCTCCATGCTTCACAAAGATGGATGACTGTCGACGGGCACTGCCCGGATGTGGCACAAAAAATAAAAAAAAAATATTAATGTCATTTTATATGTATATAGTATATATATAAATCATAACTGATAAGACACAAAATGTGAGCAGTCTTTTAGCTGGCATTTTAATTAAAACATTTCAATTTGGCATTAAATTATATTTTTCATAATTTGTACATATGTATATATGTATGTATACTGATTCGCATTCCAAGTTTAGACAAAGGGGTTATCTGTTTGGGCACAGGAAATCATTGTATGCCCTCTCAACGACTAGAACGGGTGAAGGTCCTGCACCACAATTGACCCAATTCGTACCCAATAGAAATGCTTCAATTGCAACTAAATACACGCCATCAATCAACATTTGATGAATGCCAAGAATGGGAACTAACATAAATCAAGTGAGAAAAACAACACAAGAAATCGGTTGCAATATGCATTATTATTACAAACAAATGAAGTTATGAATTTAACAGATTAGGCGACTAACTAATGCCCTATATTTTTGCAATATTGGTATATGAAAATATTACCAGACTGATCAAATATTATAATTAGTTTATTATTTTTAGCGGATCAGTGTTTAAACCATTTTTCTTATTAATAATGTAAAACAGACGTTTTCGAAAATTAGTTTTTTAAAGTAGTTCAAACAGACAAATTTACAAAGGCTGATCAAATATCCTTTATAGTTTTCATTTTAAAATTTATGGTTATTCAAGTTTCTAATATTGAAAGAGTATTCATGGCGATAAATCTGTAAATGGAACAACATATGACTGCATATGCATATATATACATATATGTATGTAAATACATATATACAGATGTATGTTCCATAGAATATAGCATAATACAAATGCACATCTGGACTCGAAGTTGGACGGTGCCTGTGCTCTGGGCATTATTTTGTTATTGTTGCAATATGCGGCGATCTTGCAGCATGACATCATTTCGTTGTTTGACATCATAAAACAAAAAAAAAAAATTGTCAAGAAATCTGCACTTGCATAAAATCGCATGCCTGGAACACCCACACGCTCTCCAATCAAAATGTTTCTAAATTTAAAGGCACTTTAATACACTACTGTTCTTCTTCTTTATCATCAACATTATACTATAATTGTTTAGACAAACGCCTGACAGATGATAACTAATTGCCCAAGCGTTAGAATTAGTATATATTGATATTGATGGACAGCAACTGTCAAACTAATCGGTCGATGAGCGAAATTGATAGCTTTATTTAAACACCTGAATAGTTAAAGAACGCAAAACAGTTATCAACTGACTTAAATAAACAATTTCCTGAATAATAGGAAAATTGCAGTCAAGAAAAGAACAGCCTCAGAATTTCTATTCAACTTTTTTAATACTATTCGGAGAAAAAAAAGCTATTGTTAATTTACCTCTAGGATTTGCTTAATATATCCATTGCAGAACTCTAGTTTCAATTTTATATTATAACAAAAAGAATTAGAATTACAGTAATATAATATATATATATACATATATACATAAATAAAACATGTTCTTTACAACTGAAATCAAATGTTTTAATTATTCTATAGAAAATCTGCTCGAAAGATTAAAGAAAGATTCTGCGACCTAATACATTAATAAAAAAATATTGAAACTTTACAAAATATATGTTAAAATAAATTTAAAACTGGCTCGTTCGTTTGCACAATTTTTAGGTCCTAAATACTGAGACATCTAAAGAAGCGTTTAAAATAGAAAATTTGTTTAAATTTAACTAGATCAACCATTAACTGGAACTGTTAGCGCATTTAACTATTATATTGCGGCCACATTCTGCAAATAATCAATCAATATAAAAAAAGGAAACTAACTATATTGAATGCTGAAACATTTAACTAAATGAAAGACAAATGTCACGCTACAATTTAAGCCAATTTATTTTTAGGAGTGACGTTATATTAAATGTTTGCTGCTTGAAATGAAATCACAACCATGTACAGATATTCCTATACTATATAGAATGTTATATACATATGTATGTCTGCCTGTTTGTATGTAAAAGTCTATAGTATATATACATATGTATTCATGAAGCCTAATGAATTCCAATTTCAAAGTAGAACTGATAACTAGAAAATGAAAAGAGAACAACGAGTCTCTGTGATGACTGATAACCCAATTTCTTGATTTCAAAATAAATCAAATGCTTTAATTTACAAATTTTTATATTGCATTTACCGACTTGGTCCGAGTCCGAGTCATTTTATATAGTATAACATGTTGTTCATATCTTATATAGAACAGTGAGGGGATCGAGAATATGCGAATGGAAAAGCGCAAGAACACTTCGCATAATTTCCGCATTCAGTTGCAGATAAATAAATAATTGAGTCAAATTGAAATGCAACTCGCCAAACAATTCTCAACTCAAATGGCACGCAAATAAACTTCAACTGATGGAGATGAAATCCGGGAGGGCCCCATACGGTCTGTTATGGTCAGTGATTTATGTACATTCTAAGTATGTATATATGTATATACATATGTATGTATATCTGCTTAAAGGGTCAGGCGACTAGGACCCGGCCAGGCATAAACAAAACTTCATAACTGCAAAATGAACTGGAACTGTGACTGAAACAACGACGATCAAAAGCAAAAGCATCAAACTAGCCCTAGATCGGCAGCAACAAACTTTCAATTCCAATTTGAAATGATCCCAAACGTCAAAGAGACTACCGCACAGACTTCAATCCGATCCCTTCAACCGCCGCAGCAGGCCACTTTACCGATCACTTGAGCTGCTAATTGTTGGACGGACATGAAATACTAATACCCATACAAACAGCAAATTTCCATATAAAAATGCGCTCAAAATGGTTTCATTTCATTTGGATACCCTACCCTCCAATGGCTAACAGGGCGTATTGGAAAAGATTAAGAAATAGTTTTAAATGTATCACAGTACAGTAGGTGTAGAGTAAAGAAAATTAAAAAATAATTTATATTTACATATGTATATTGGAATTATTAAAGGGTGCACAGCATTCGACATACTGACGAAACGTTTGTAATTTTTATAGTCTTATGGACAACTACATGCATTCTCGTATGTGTATGTATGTAAATATGCTGCTGCATCCCATCAGAGTCAGAGAGTGATAGGAGTAGAGGGTAGGAGGAAGAGATGGAAGTTGAGGGCAAACCCGACCGTTGGTGATAAAGACCATTTATCAAAAATTCATTCATGGAAAAACAGCGACTCAGTTGCAATAACGCAGAACAAATCTATTTCTATTGTGTGTGTAAGTGTGTGCGCGCGTGCGGGTGTGAGTGTAGTTCACACACTTGTTGCCGTTTCTCTTCAATTGTGATACTCTCTTAAGTGTGCCACTCTCTTGAAATCTATAAACGGAAAGGGAAATTGCGTAAATGTGGCGATACAAAAACTGCAGCAAAATGAATTTACAGTACTTTTGGTGGTAACATTTTGAGAAGTATTAGACTGATCACTAGTCTAAAATGGATTATTTATTGTAGTAGAAATATTTAGGTTAATTTAACGAGAGTGTTTGTTTATGTAATTAAAGTAAACTAAATTTTAAATTCAAGTCTAATTAATATGTAATTTCTTAAATTTGTTTTTAGTATTTTGATTTTCAATTTTTATACATTAACAATGGAACTGTTTGGATAGGATGAATGAAACTAGAAAATCGATATAAAAATTTTACTACTTAATGTGATTCTAACTAAATTCTCTTCTCTTCCATCTGAATTTTCATTTAATTAATTATGTCAAAGTGATGATACTCCACAGTTGCCAGCACACAGTAGCCATAAATCAAGTTTCTGCTACTACTTTTTAGCGTTTTTGCGGTTTGGCTTATTACCCACAAGACTTTGACGATCTCCCTGACTTACGGGCAGACGAAGAAGTAAAGTTTTAAACCATGGCATTGACCACGTAACCGAGTGCGAAAAAATAAGTTCCTCGACTCGAATTTCTTTGCAATTGTCAAAGAGCTGCACAATTATGATGCCAAACACGTGAGTTTGATGGGAGAGGATCACAAAGCAAATAAATGTGAAAAAAAAGAAATGAAAACTCTTTTTTTCTGTGTGTAAATGTGGCGTTTGAAAAATTGTACTCATTATGAGGAGGTGCGCCTGGCTGGCAAAAGTCATATTGATAGCCTTTGATTCCTCCGAGTTTCATTCCAGTTGTCGCATAGATATAGCTATACATATGTACATATGTACATATATACATAGTAGTTCTATTTTCAGTTTTTGTGATTCCATAATTTAAATTGTCATAATCAGCATAGCAATGCTATCAAGGGCGTTAATGTCGCAAACATAGCTAATTAAAATTGTAGATTTGTAAAATCTACAGTCTAATGATGATAACGAAAAAAGGAAGCTTGGACATGTGCTGCTCGCTCCATTAAATTATTATAAAATACAAAAAAAATAAACCTAGATCATTTTTTGCCAATCTCAATCTTTTTGTTCTTTCTTGATTTGCGTTTTGCTCGCATAAAAATGTTTCACACCAATTTATCAATTTTGAAAAGGAAACAGTTTAATCTAAATTTAATTAGCTTAGTAGCTTATCTATGCATATAACAAATAGACTGTCGTATTCAACTGGTGATTTAGTTTTTAATTATACGCATTTTATATGTGACAAAATATATTGCCTACTTCAAGGAGCCGCACTTCTAATAAAAAAAAGTTTTGAAAAATTATGAATGAAAATATCTTTAGAATTTAATACTAACTTACTAATATAGATGAAGAATGAACAAATGATTAAAGAATCTAACTAACCTGTTGAATTTGTAATATTTTTGTATAACTTTATCTTACATCTGTTTCAAATGTATTGAAAACATTTTATTTCTAACCGGAAATATTCAATGACAATTAGAATATTACTTCAAAAATTAATCTTCACGAGGTTATCACTCTTTCAACCTTTAACATTTTTTTTTTTAGATTATGTATTCCCAAATTAAACAAAAAAACGCACAAAAAAAAGAAACATGCCTTGAGTTGAGTGACATAATACCATATACATAAGTATATTTGTTTCGGCTCTATTTAAATCATTGAACCCATAGCAACAAGTACACTAAACTTCGATTCACTTGGTTTATCTATCAAGAGTTGCAATTACAAATGCCGGAAATGCAATATATGCATAATATAACAATAACTGAAATGATTAAGCTCAGAAAAGCTGACCTAATTTGCATTTTCCTGCAGATTAAAACCAACATCTGAAAACGTTCATATGTATGAATCAGTAAATCTTCAAAAGGTTTGAGAAGCACTATATATATATATATATTAATTGATCGAATTAATTTTAAGAAAATCAAATGAAAAATTATTTTGAAACAAAAATGTTTTGACTTACCTTTGCCTGCGCAAGGGACATAAAGCTGGCAATCAGACAAACCGCTCCCAGCACACCCGAGAGACTCCTTAAATCTCTGGGCAACATCTTCGATGGGTCCTGTAGGTCCTATGCACAAACTTTAATTGTCACTCTCCCTCTCTCTGTTTCAAAATCTCTCTTCGTTTCTACCTCAAAACACACACGAAACTGCGAACAAAATAAACATAAGGATTTTATTTTTTCACTTGTATAAATTGGTTTAAATAAATATTATGAGTTTTGAAATGGATCTTGAGTCACAGTTTTTCGGGTTGGTAAATGAGTTGGTTAAATGCATATGGATTGGGATAAACTAACTGTTTCGCCACTTGATTTTTCTGGTGCTGCGATCGTCGGACACAGTACGCACTCCCAACATGTGGAGATCGTCAAGCGTTCGAAGTGTTACTAAACACGAGCCCCAGAAAAAGAAATTCGAATTCGTTTGGCGCTCACCGCAGACAATCGTTTCGCTGCTCGATTACCATTCGGCTCACACATACAATCAAACATAATTTTCTGCTGGTATTAGTGTAGTTCGCTGGTGCTTTGAGTTGCGCCAGTCCCTGTTCTAGAAATTAGCACTCTGTTGCCTTGATTTGAGGAAACGCTAGTGCGCAACATAAATTTTATATTTCGATTTTCCATCAACAGTTTCGAGTTTCTTTCTTGTTTTTGTTGCGTTTCATGATTAGGTTAAGGCTTTATTTTAACTAGCGTACATACATACTTATGTATGCGCCAGCATCTTATCAGCTGGGTATTTCCTGTTAGAAAAATCTTAATTTAAGTCAAAGCTTCAACCCGGGGTCTTGTTAATTCAATGGTACGCAGATTTATAAATACAGACCTTTACGAAATGCCAACTGAACCAAATTATTCAGATTTGGTGTTTTGGGGTCGAATTTTGAAATGGGCTGAGTCTTGATATGAGTTATAATCAAGGCTTTTCAAATAAAGCATGTATTTACATATTATGTATTCAATCTGGGTCATGACCCGTTAGCCTTAATAGATTGATGTGAAGGAAACGGAAATAAAACTATACCGGAAAGGATTTCAGCAATATCCTGGGAACCTATGGAATTAAGAAAACTAGTACAATACAATATTATAAACAAAAATAAATGGCCCAAAAAAAGCAACAAAGTTTCTGAACTAAAATAATAAATTATAATCGATGCATAATAAATATTTAACCGTAAATATTCAAAACTTTTTCCAACTTAATTCTGAAATCAACTTTTCATTTGCTCACAATAGTCCTGTAAACTACATAACTAAAATATTCAGTTTTGGATCCCATAAAAATTTCAAATTTTTTTCACTATTGTATTAATACTTAAAATCGTAAAAATAATTAAACTTTGGTGTTATATTTTGATATAGAGATACATTGTACGAGATGGGAAGTAAGGGTAAATCATGTATCGCACCCAACAATAGTAACAAGATCAACAGGAACTTAGAAGCATATTCGTTTTACACTTATCGCCACTAAGTTTCATTCATTCTTAAGCCAAGCAGACTATGACTTTGTTAGTTGCTTGGATTAGTATTGCTACATACACATATGTATAATTATAGTTCTCGCCCATCCGTTCCATATGTTGCCTTCCACCCTCTATCTCTATCGCGGACACACGTACACGACCACATATAAACATCTCACACAGTCGACACGTACAGTGTATATGAGCCGGATAGCCGAAGTTTGTTCGGTGCACACTGATCTCATCTCGGCTCTCATGTGGTGGACTTTTTGGCTTTTGGATCGCTGAAAAATTATACTATAATTAGTCGTGTTCCGTCTTCTTGAGTAAGTAGTAGACTGGGATTGGCTGCGCATTGGCTCTGGCTTCTTTTGCCTGAGTGCTTTGTGTGCCTTTAGTCTTGTGGTCGCTGTCGTTCGGTTGTGGTTGTGTTTTTTAGTCCGCTCCCGTCGACTAAGAAAGTTAGATCGGTATTCTGCAGGCAAATGTTATGCCAAAACTTTTAAAAAATAAAAAAAAAGACAGAATTTATTCAAAAGAAAATTATGTGAATTCATAAAAATATATACATATCAATTTAAAAAGAAAATTTAATATTCCTACATATTTTATTAAAATCTTTGTCACAGAAATTTGAAATTCTTATTTGAACACCAAGTGCTTGTCAAACTGTAAAAACGTAAAGTGTTCTTTAACCAAAAGTTTAAAATAATGCAGCAATTTGACAAAAAATTACAATAGTTAAAAAAAAGGAACATATATATGTGTCATTTCCAAGTTTCTAAGAAAAATAAAGTTTAAGATATTGAATAAATTATTAAATATGTGGAACAAGTATTAAAGTGCATAATTTTTTGGCTAATTTTTGCAGGTTCAACGACGGCAGCATATTTTGAATTTGACGAAGATTAATTTAATAATAAGGCAGACATAAGAGCAAAGGGCGCCATGTTGCCCTTTTGGAAGCGGTATGTGTTAATATGCAATGCTTCATAATGGTGTTTAATATAATCCATTTCAGTGTTCAAAATAACCGATTCATTTAAAAACATATATTTTAAGCCTACAAAATGTAGACTTCCTAATCCATTCTCAAAAGAGAAAGAAATACTATTTAAGAGCGAAACAATTGTTATCTGCTCTCTTCAGTACACTGTCTCTTACTTAGTATCTTGATTGTTTTCTCTTTCTTCTTCACACATACTAACTTACACACACACACAATCTTGCATATTCACACTTGCTACATCTTCTCGAACTTTTGTATTTACAGGCTATTGTATGCCGTTGTTATTGCTGGAGCGTTAGCCGGTGCAAATGCTGTAAGAATTTAAGCCAATCTTCTACCTTCATCTCATTTTAAAAATAAATCATTTGTTTTTAATTTTCTTAGCAATTTTGGAAAGAAGCTGGCACATCAGGAGCGATTCAGACTTCAGCTAAGACATACTTTAGAGACGAACCCAGATTCCCCATTGACGAAAGCTATGACATAGTCAATTCCGCTAAAAATTGTACTGGCATTCCAGGGTGCGTTCCCAAGTGCATTGCCGAAAAAGGTAATCGTGGTTTGCCCGGTCCTGAGGGTCCTACAGGAGCTAAGGGTCAAATTGGTTATGCCGGTCAAGAGGGTCCGCCAGGAGATAAGGGTCAAAAGGGTGACCCAGGACCATACGGACTAAGAGGTGACAAAGGTGAACGCGGTTCTCGAGGTATTCCCGGCTTGCCTGGTGTAGCTGGTATTCAGGGTCCTGCTGGTAATGCTGGTTTTCCGGGTATACCTGGCAAAGATGGATGTGACGGCTCAGATGGTTTGCCAGGATTGCAAGGACTTTCGGGTATGGCTGGACCTCGTGGTTTGCCTGGCGGGCCAGGTGTAAAAGGAGACAAGGGTGAGCCAGCAAAAGAAAATGGAGATTATGCCAAGGGTGAGAAGGGTGAACCCGGTTTTGCTGGCCGCTCTGGTTATCCTGGATCTGAAGGACCCCGTGGTGATAAAGGCGAAATGGGTGACACCGGACCATATGGACCACCGGGGCCGCGTGGTGATCGGGGTATCAAGGGTGAGAAGGGTGCGTCTTGCTTTGGCACACTTTTGCCAGGCCAAAAAGGAGACAAAGGAGAAAAGGGTGACCCGGCCACAAAATTCCCTTCCACTGGCACAGAGCGCGTATCGGGACAACGTGGGGAGAATGGTGAAAAGGGTGAACCGGGTCCATATGGTGAAAAGGGTGGACTTGGGCCGGCTGGTGAGCCTGGAAATGATGGACAAAAGGGAGAAAAGGGCTTGCCCGGTGGTGCAGGAGACAGAGTAAGTAACTAGTTTTAACAATCCTGAACGGCTTAACTAATGCGGATCAATATGAATTTTAAGGGTCGTCAAGGTGGATATGGACCCCCTGGTCCGTCTGGCCAAAAAGGTGACCGTGGTGAAACTGGATTGCATGGTCGGCCCGGACAACCTGGACAAAAGGGTGAGGCCGGTAGACCTGGTAATTCCGGAGAACGGGGTTTGCTTGGTCCACCAGGACCTCCAGGTGGCGGACGCGGACAGCCCGGCTTGCCTGGTCCGCAGGGACCTCGTGGATATACTGGCTTGCCAGGACCCCAGGGATTAAATGGAGTAGATGGTCCTACTGGACCCCAAGGTTACGTTGGCCAAAAAGGAGGCATTGGTGTTCCTGGTCGACCAGGTGGGGAAGGACCACCAGGGCAAAAGGGTGAAAAAGGCATTGCTGGCCGAGTTGGACCACAAGGTCCCATCGGTACCGTTGGTAATACTGGACCACCAGGTCCTGAAGGACAGAAGGGTGATTCTGGCACACCTGGCTACGGCATTCAAGGACCAAAGGGTGATGATGGCGTTAATGGGTAAGTTAATTTTGTTGTCCCATACTTACTAATATCGAGTGACTTATTGTCCACCAATTTTTAGTTTTCCTGGTCTAAAAGGTGCCAAGGGCGAGCGTGGCTTTAAGGGTAATGCTGGCGTTCCTGGAGACTCAAAATTAGGTCGCCCTGGTATTCCCGGCATTGCTGGTGCTCCGGGACAAAAGGGTGATAGTGGTCGTCCTGGAAATCCCGGTGACAAAGGCGATTTGGGTCCGAAAGGAGATGCTGGCGGCAAGTGCTCTTCCTGCCCACCTGGTCTAAAAGGAGACAAAGGTGGTCGCGGTTTGGATGGCATTCCGGGCAATCCAGGAGCTCGGGGACCTCCCGGTGAACGTGGATATCCCGGTGAACGCGGTGATGACGGAATTAACGGTCAAATGGGACCTCCCGGAGAAAAGGGTGAGGACGGTCTCCCTGGAGCACCGGGTGCAGTAGGCGCGGCTGGTGCACCTGCACTTGTTGATTTGGATTTAATTGCGGTCGAAAAAGGCCCCAAGGGCGAGAGGGGTTTGCCTGGAGCTGCTGGCGTTCCTGGAGAACGTGGCGAGAACGGACTACCCGGAGTGCCTGGAGCCAAGGGAGAGATCGGTCTTAAGGGAGATAAAGGATTCGATGGTCCAGCTGGCTTAGATGGTGCACCTGGTACTCCAGGTCGAGATGGATACGATGGATTACCTGGTCAAAGCATAAAGGGAGAACCTGGAAAAGCTGGTCTAGATGGACTTAAAGGAGATCGGGGTTTCCCTGGTTATGTAGGAGAAAAGGGTGACCCCGGCACTTGCGCGGCAGATGCACTTCGCATCCCAGCAAAGGGTAATAAGGGTGATCGTGGTCCTGCTGGCAGTCCTGGCCAAAACGGACCCATTGGACAAAAGGGAGAGATTGGTTATAGCGGAGAGAAGGGACACACTGGACCTCAGGGACCACCTGGACCTGTTGGTCCTCGTGGTATAACAGGACCACGTGGCGAGAAAGGCAACCCCGGTCCACTTGGTGCTCCTGGTAATCCTGGAAAAGATGGGCTACGAGGCTTACCTGGTCGCAATGGAGAACGAGGTCAAAAGGGTGAGCAAGGTATTGCTGTGGCCGGACCACCCGGACCACAGGGTCTGGAAGGCTTGCCTGGTCTAAAAGGAGATCGAGGTCCAATCGGTGCCCCAGGACAGCCAGGTCCAGAGGGTAGTATCGGTTATCCTGGTGACAAAGGTGAAGCTGGTAATCCTGGCCAGCCTGGTCTTCCTGGAGTTCTTGGTGAGAAAGGCGACATCGGTCCAATTGGACCCTTTGGTCAACCTGGGCCTCCTGGCGTACCCGGCATTGATGGTGTCCAAGGACGTGATGGTGCCAAGGGTGAACCTGGAAATCCTGGCTTAGTCGGTATGCCTGGTAACAAGGGTGAGCGAGGCGCACTTGGAAGTGATGGGCCAAAGGGTTTCACTGGTGTGGTTGGTGCACCCGGTAAACGTGGCCCACCTGGTGTTCCTGGACTATCTGGTATGTTTGAAACCTATTCTGAAACTCAAAATACTTATTTCTTTAACTGTTATTTAGGCTTGAAGGGAGATAAGGGTGCACGTGGCTTAACTGGAAACGATGGTCAGATTGGAGGTCGTGGTCCACCAGGACCGCCCGGATTTATGGGCACTAAGGGTGACACGGGCCCAGTCGGGGCTCCTGGCCAAAATGGATTAGACGGTTACAACGGCGAGAAGGGAAACCAAGGTTTGCCTGGTTTAGACGGACCTCAAGGGGAACCTGGAGATGCTTCAGAAAAGGGTCAAAAAGGTGAGCCTGGTGCTCCAGGATTGCGTGGAGAACCTGGATTTACTGGAGAACCTGGTCAGCCTGGTGATAAGGGTCTACCTGGATTAGCTGTGCATGGAAGACCTGGTGCTACGGGTGAAAAGGGTGACGCCGGCCGTAACGGAGTGGATGGTCTTGATGGTCAGCCCGGTCAGAAGGGCGAACCTGGTTTCAGCGGATTAGTTGGAGTAAAGGGCGACAAGGGATCACTTGGTAGGCCCGGAGCTCCAGGTTTGCCTGGCCTTGATGGACAGCCTGGTCTACAGGGCGTTCCTGGTGGTGCTGGCTATCCTGGGCAACAAGGCATTAAAGGAGAAGCCGGTTTGCCTGGTTTCCCAGGGGCCAAGGGCGAACCTGGCCCTGTTGGACCAACTGGTTTTAATGGAGCTCCTGGTGCCAAGGGTGAAAGAGGTCGACCCGGAGAAGTTGGGCCTGCTCCTATCATCGACCTTAGTACTCTGAAAGGTGACGTCGGCGCTCCCGGTGAGCGTGGCTTGACAGGACAGAAGGGCGAGCAGGGAGAAAGGGGCGAACAAGGTCATATTGGGTACTCTGGAGCCAAAGGGGAGCGCGGCTTGGACGGCCCACGAGGTTTAGATGGCTTGCATGGAGCTCCTGGACTTAAAGGAGATATTGGTCTACAGGGTGAACAGGGCTTCCCTGGACCAGTGGTCAAAGGAGAGAAGGGACTACCTGGACGAGCTGGCAAAAATGGAAGGGAGGGTGAGTTTTATAAACAATCTTTAAATTTATGATTATCTAAAAGGCAAATCATTTAGGCGCCCCTGGACGTCCTGGAATCAAGGGTGACCGTGGTCTCTCCGGATTGCCTGGAACACCTGGATTAGTTGGTCTTCCTGGTCCCATAGGAGCACCTGGTGCCAGGGGAGAGCGAGGTTTAAGTGGATCACCTGGATTACCTGGACAGGATGGCTTTAACGGTGCACCTGGTCAAAAAGGTGATAGGGGTCTGGGAGGACCTAAGGGTGAGCGCGGTGTAAATGGCTTTGAAGGACAAAAGGGAGATAAAGGTGCCCAGGGCCAAGATGGTCCACCAGGCTTAAATGGCT
Organism: Drosophila emarginata; assembly: GCA_037075365.1. Lineage (NCBI taxonomy): Eukaryota > Metazoa > Arthropoda > Insecta > Diptera > Drosophilidae > Drosophila > Drosophila emarginata. Next base: position 2,207,060 of record JBAMCD010000012.1, read on the forward strand.
TCCCTGGAGGGAAGGGTGATATTGGCTTGCCCGGATTCGAAGGTATGGTCGGTGCTCCAGGAGCTCCTGGTGAAAAGGGTTTCACAGGACCAAAGGGACGAGATGGTCGCGATGGTTTGCCTGGTCAACCTGGGCTGAAGGGTGAGCCCGGTTTACTACCACCACCTGGTCCTAAGGGTGAACCAGGATACCCTGGACGTAGTGGACAAAAGGGAGAAGTGGGAGTGCCTGGAGAGCGTGGTCTTACAGGCATCCAGGGCGAACGTGGTGAAAAAGGTGAGCGTGGTTTCATTGGTATCACTGGTCAGCCTGGACGTCCAGGTCCCAAAGGAGAAAAGGGTGAACAAGGTTTAATCGGTCGCGAAGGAGCTATTGGTGAAATTGGTATTAAGGGAGAAGCCGGTCTGCCCTGCAGCTCTGCCCAAGATTACTTAACTGGTATTTTGGTGACCCGTCACAGTCAAAACGATCAAGTGCCACAGTGTGCTGCCGGTCATACACAGCTTTGGACCGGCTATTCACTGCTATTTGTTGATGGCAATGACTATGCTCACAATCAGGATCTCGGCTCCCCCGGTTCATGTGTTCAGCGCTTCTCAACACTGCCAGTCCTGTCCTGTGGACAGAACAACGTGTGCAATTACGCTTCGCGTAACGACAAAAGTTTCTGGTTAGCAACGTCGGCATCTATACCTATGATGCCGGTAGACAATTACGAGATAAGCAAGTACATTTCACGCTGTGTTGTTTGCGAAGCTCCAGCCAATGTGATTGCTGTTCACAGTCAGTCGCTTGAGATACCCGGCTGTCCCAATGGCTGGGAAGGTCTCTGGATTGGCTACAGTTTCCTCATGGTGAGTGCAGTATTGGATTACTTATTCATTTCAGTCTTGACAATAGTAAAATAAATCTTTAACAGCACACGGCCGTTGGTAATGGCGGTGGCGGCCAGGCACTGCAGTCGCCTGGATCTTGCTTGGAGGACTTCCGTGCCACTCCTTTCATTGAGTGTAATGGTGCGAAAGGACATTGTCACTTCTATGAGACCATGACCAGTTTCTGGATGGTCACTCTAGAAGACAGCGAAGATTTCCAAAAGCCAAAACAACAGACCATCAAGGCAGGCAATCTGTTGAGCCGTGTCTCTAGATGCCAAGTTTGCATGAAGAACTCGTCATAAAGTACCGTGACAATACCGCTGCAATAACTTTAATATAAATGTAATATCTTAACTATACCAACGAACATCAGATCAACCGAACAAACACTGCTACAAATTCCTTAAACTAACCAATAAAAAACCAAATATAAAAACCTAAAATAGGCCCGCTAAACATGTTCTAAAAAGCGGAGCCCATAATGCCATTTTTGTATCTGCCATTTAATGCTCTAAAGAAATGTAAAACTGCTTCTAAGTTACGAGTTAAGTTAAGTAAATGAAAAATAAATGAACTAGCGTGGTAAATATATTGAGAGCTTCAACTTCCATTTTGCGCATTAAAATGCGAAAAAAAAATGCCGAATTGAAATGCCATTATTAGACATCGACCTTTTATAATTATATTACCTATTTCAACAACAAGAAAATGTTTTTCCCAAATTGTTTATGTTAATGAAACAACAAAAAAAAAAACGGTAAAATAAAGAAAATCTTTAAAGACTCGTGGTCGTTTAGATAATTATTAATTGTTCAGAACCAGACATTACTTCATATTGGTAACATCTATAATTGATGACTGCAGTCTGTCTACTCAACACTCATACCCTTATCACAAGAAGAAGAAGAATGACTCAGCTATGCAAGCTCACCCCATTTTGATAAACTTTTATATCCATTGCACTCTGAAAAAATTAACATTTACTAAACTCTATCAGAGTCTCAAATATTTTTTTTCCTTTTTTTTAAGAAGAGAGTCAACTCTATATAAAGAGTATCTTAACATATGCAATTACTGCTTGACTCCAAACCTTATGCTTGTATAACACCAGGAATTATTATTCGAATATGAATTGGGAAATTCAGAGTCACTAGATATACAGTAATACTATTTATATTGTATACCCACTGGCGAGGCAGTAAAGAATGCATAAAGCAATTAGTGTGAAAGTATCAAGTTGACTCAATGGATGCATTGATGCAGACCTCTTATTTATAATATAAATGAAGCAAGCAAGTCGTCCCTGCCGACATTAAGTATACCCTGTACCAAGTAAAAGTACTCCATAAAGTCAAAAACGATCAAAATCGCCATCAATTTACAAAAAAAAAAAGTCGCACTGCCTGCCTGTCTCAATCGACTCGGCTATTGATACTGATCAAGAATATATACATATACTTTATGGGGTCGGAAAATTCTCCTTCTGCCTGTTACATATATTTTTGCGACTTTAATATACCCTTTTACCCTATGGGTACGGTATAAAAATTACCTACAATATGGATGAAGGGGATATTATTACTTGGGAATATTTGTATATAGTACATCTATATATTTGTATATAGTATATCTATATGTATATGTATATATGTATATTATGCCTTAGCATACTTTTGTGGGTTATTGGTTTCAATATTTAAACAAATCATCTTAAATCACTTTTTTATAGCCGAGATGACCTTCAATCCCAAACAGTGGCCTTATGAATAAATCTACAAATAGATTAGATCAGGAACAGCACACTAACCGCATGCAAATAAGACATTTGTAAATAATTTTTTATACTCTGCACCCAAAATGTAAAAGAGTATATCAAAGTGGCTAAAATGTATGTAAAAAGCATAAGAAGGCATTTCCAATCCCATAAAGTATATATATACATGATCAGCAAAACAATCTGAGTCGATCAAGACTTGACCGCCTACCCACTCGCTCTACAGTATGAACAAATAGATCCCGAACAATATTAAACAAGATATCAAAGCTAGGAATTTCTAGGAAATTATATGAAAACCGAAACTTGTATACTTGGAAAATTTAACAACTTTAAATATACTGAAAAAAATAATAGATCAGACATAAGATCGACAGATAAACACTCCACTGAGCTAACATATAATACAATTTCGTTTCTAGAGAAAAATTTTCTGCATATATGTATACAAGTAAATAATTTGGTCAATTCTTAAAATTAACCAACTTCTTTATTTTATATGCCATTACATACATATGTAGATAGAGAGCTGTATAAACTGGATCCAATTTGAATTTGGGGGTTTGTGAAATCCTAGCTATTCTGGTAAACAGAAATTTGCTCATCAAGAACTCACCACTTTTGGCCAAGAACAGGCACTTGTGCGCATGTCATTTAATAGCAAATTGGGGGTTGGGGTGGTTGAGGGTGGCTACCCATATATTGTCTGGCGATATCATATGATTATCATATTCCAATTGGTGGTGGGTTCCAGCAAAGGCCAACAAATAGGGGTAGCTTTTACATTCGAATTGGAAAATGTGAAACACGGAGAAAATAACCAGAACACAGAACTCAACGAGATTTTGACGTGTGCGGAGCGGATAATATATTAAATATTCAGTATATATTCAGAAATCTAAAAAGATAAGGCCAACTCGCTCAAAGGTAGAGGATGAACAATGAAAAACCAGAAGTTAGAAACAATTAAAAAAATGTAACTATTTATACCGATGCGGATACAAGGGGTATCAAGGGGTATTTAGTTTACAAGAAAATTGATAACGATTACGAATCGTATAAGGAGTGGAGAAGGGTGTGTAGTGCTAAACAAGCCGGAAGACCCACTTCAGTTAGCAACCCCCAAAGAATTTACCCCAACCCCTATATGATTATCGTTTTGCTGCTGCTATTCCAATCGCTCTGCCTTTACTGTCAACGTCTGGTGCTGCACATCCACGACAGATGCTTTCCCCGCAACGCCCGATTGCTACAGGAGGTGGCCGAAACAGTTGGCGATCGTAAAGCCCAGCAGCACTTGGAGCAGCAGGAACTTGAACAGCATAAACGGCGACAAAAGCGTCGCATATTGGAGCCAATTCTACCTCTGGGTGCTGGTGCAAATTTGGAAGCGTGTCGCTTTTGTGCCAACAGTCCGCAAGGTTATTGCCGTCATCATTTCCACCTACAGGAACTGCAACTTCAACGCGGACCTGCGGATTTTAAACAATTGCGAAGGATTAAGCGTGAGCTGAAGAGAAGTCTGGAGCTACAACAGCAACAAACACACTTAAGAAGCTATCGTCCAGTAGTTCTTGCTAACAGTCCAAGCTGTAGTTCATTGAGCTCTAGCAGTGGCTATGGCACTTTAAGCAATTGCAGTAATTACGACTATCTAGAGGAGCAGCTGCAGGTGGAAACCACTGAGGAGGAGCAGGTGCCTGAGTTTGTCCAATCAGAGGAGGCGTTAGTGTCTGGAAATCTTGTAACAAGCCACTTGTAAAAAGTGCCACTTCAATTTATCTTAGTTGGCCCTTCATTCAGTTGCCATTCAATATATTTCAAGTATCAAAATTTGAATTGTGAAAGAAACAATGTCTGATATCGAACAACCGCAGCCAGTGGTCGTTACACCCAGACGTCGTCGCTATGCAGGGGGACGCCAGGTTTCAGCCACTTCATCTCAACAAGAACACAAGTCTTCTACATCATTGTCCTCAACATCCCAGGGTGCCTCCATCATCTGGCCAATGAGCCTAGGCATTGAGGATAACTGGACATGGAGTAAACGTTATCGTTCCAAAGAGGTCGTAATAAATGGACCGACAGTACATTTTCATCCCAATTGGAGCAAGGGCACAGCCGGTGTTCAAGGCAAACTTCCTTTGAATTACGGACGTCACTACTGGGAGCTTCATGTGTCGCAGCGTGTCTTTGGTACTTCAATAATGTTTGGAATAGGTACACGTTCAGCGCGACTCCATGTCAATGCATTTAGAAATATGCTCGGAGAGAATGAACATGGGTGGGGACTCTCTCATAAGGGAGTACTCTGGCACAAGGGTGTAGCTTTACGGTATACCAAACGATTTCGTGAAAATCATCCTACACAAATTGGTATACTTTTTGATGGTGTCGAAGGTACTCTTACCTATTACAAGGATGGCAGATGTTTGGGTGTGGCATTTAGAGGATTAGAACAGGTAATGTAATAATTCCCATTAATAGTAGTGGATTAGAACATGACCGCCAAAATGAGATTTAACTAAAAAGTATAATTTTCCCGTTTCAGGTTAAGGAGCCGCTATACCCCATTGTGTGTTCGACAGCGGCCAAAACGGAGATGACTCTTAGGTCAACGCGCCGGGAGTTTGTCAATTTACAAGATCGTTGTCGTGCCGTTATAATGCGTAAAGTACGCACCATTGATCGATTGGATAAATTAAGGCTACCTCTTCTCATCAGTGATTATCTTAGTGAGGTTATCGATGACATGGAGCCATTACGACAGGTAGACAACTACGACATATTGTGTGATTTCTAGAGCTTCGTGTTGTAGTCAGTTTAGTGGATATTAGGTCTATCGTATATATACTGTAATTTTAGGTAAATGACTTGGAGATGTACATTTTGAATTACGATTTATAAGCAAGTTTAAATGGAACCCGTGAAACGTTTGTTGTGCCATCGGATAACCAAACAAGAGCAAAAATCGATAAAGCAAATATTGAAATTATTGTTGTAAAATTGTGGATCGTATTTGTTAAGACACCTTCTATATCACAGTTTCGTTTTGTATTCTTTCTTGACTTTTGTTGGAATTTTTAGCAAAAATGTGGGGAATAGGCCAATTCGGTGCAATATTTGTGATATAAGACAAGAAATAGAGAACAGAGTTGGATTTCTTTAAAGTTTAAATTTCATTACTTACTACAAAATAGTCTAGCATATAACTTATTTCTTAATATGTGCGAGTGTGAAAATCTAGTCAAAAGAATTTAAGCGCGCTGCTTTTTAACATGGAAAACGTTTTGTAAAATAGAAAAGTAATAAACGGGTAGTGCTTCTAACTAAATATCTAATATTAATTATAATTATTCCACAGTTCAGAAATCGTTCTAGTCAATGATGTGCATATATGGCATAGTAAAATTCTGGATATGATAAACGCATTATTGTGTACAAATCCAATTCAGTAATTTGTTATAAACAATTTTAATTTTTCTTTTAAGATATGCGCATTTGTGTTCTTCTATCAACTATTACATATTCTTATTAATTAATCAATATTTTAATCCCTGGTCTACGAATCGGTGTGTTTAGAAACTAAGTGTCGTGTTAATATAAATATTCATTTGGATTGAAAATGTCAAAATTTTAGTAAAAATGATTTATTTCATAATCAATCTGGATTTTTCGTTTTTTATATTTTTTGTTTGTTTTTGATGTCTATATATATACAAAGAATGTAATTTATAAATGATGGGGATAAAGTGGGAAAAGCTCAACATAATACTAATTAGCATTATTCATTTTGTGAATCTTGTAATTTACAATAAATAAAAATTAAACATAAATTCGCTAACTAGTTGTGTTAAAAGTAACTCAAGAATGAAATACAATTGTAAAGCGCAGTTTTTTCTTTATCGTGGGTATATGAATTTATTTTACAGTTCGTCAGTTAAATGGTTTATATTTTGCAAATGATCACCATAATCAGTGGCTTCACTCCCAACAAATGTATCGTAATTGTTAAGGATTTCCAAATACGATAAACGATCATCGTGATCCAGATCCGTGGAAACGAATAAATGATCCACTTCATCGATAGCTATTTCAGTATTGCTAGGTACAACCCAGGTTAACACTTCATTGCCCGTTAGAACGCCATCGCCATTGGCATCGTGATCCTTGTCAAAACGTTCTTTTTCGGTAATCAGCCACTCCTTGTCATGCTGGCCAGCTGATTCGCCTACATATTCTTGGAAATCAATTTTACCATCCTGATTTGTATCCTTATCCTTCATTGTATGGTCTAACAGAATGGGCAACATTTGCGGATGTTCTTCAGGATTTTGGAACAATATGAATTCTTCAAGGTGCAAGATGCCATCTTTATTGGTATCGGCCGCATTAAACATTTCTTTATCCTGCTTAATCATTTGCTGTTCCTCTTCATAGGTATCAAAATCGATGGTTTCCTTCTTGAAATTCTCATCTTCCATGGCATAAGTGTCCTGCAAATACTCTTTCCAAGTTATTTTCTCATCTTGATCCTGATCGATCTCATCAAAACGATCTGCCGCCTCTTCTTCGGAAAGTTTTCTATAAACAAATAAAACTGATTAGTTTTAATAAATTTTCCATTAAGGCATCACTATAATACACATTAGCATTAGCTGAGGCATTAAACAAGTGGATTAAGTGCTGGCAACATTTAATGTTTTTACCCTTGCAGTACGAAAAAATTATACTTCATGTATAAGGTAGATTTTATAAATTCGATCATTAGAACAATTAGACTACTTAAGTCATCATCGGTAATTATCAGATCGAATAGTCGCATAATCGAATAGTACAAAATTCTAAAACTATTTTTGTGTGTCAATTGATTTTAAGTATGTATATGTACATTAAATGTCAAAGTACTGCAAGGGCAACTTCCGAATTTATATTATATTCGGTAAGTTTTTGTTTTAGTCAACAAACAACACTCACTTAAAAGACCTTAATATCCATGCTTTTAGTTCATGCCGATCAATAAACTCATCCTTATTCAAGTCCATTAATTTGATGAGTATCAGTAAACGACGTTTTGACTCCTCCGGTGTCAGTGTATCAAATTCCTGGGCCTCTTTTGTATTACCTACGATGGAATAAAAATTATTACCATGAAAGTGAAAAGAAAAATCGTTTTTTGTTTATTCAAAACAAACATATGTTTATATATATATACATATACATATGTATATACATATATATCATTGTGTGCACGTGGGGAAACAAAAGTACGAGTGGATTGACGTGTTGTTTTCAAAATCTCAATTATTAAATGAAATTGTAAGTAAAACGGTCAATTTTGACATAGTCCTCTGCAAATACTCTTTCCACATAAATAAATCTAAATTAGAAAGGTAATAATATATATGCAAATATTTTATTTTGGATGGACTTTCAAGATATATTTCATATAGTTTTTGTACAGATTCAATACTTATGTTTTTACGATCAAAATTTGCTTAAGAATTTTAAAGACTTGCTAAATTTGTTTAGAAATATCTAATATATTACGCATGTATGCCAGTTTTTCTTTAAGAAAAAGGAATATATCCTGCCAAAATAATAGTACCCTTCCCTTAGAGTAGAGTATACATACATTTTTAATGAACGATGAAAAAAAATCGTATAAAAAATGCCCAAAATAAACATAAATTTGTGGTATTCATGACTCACCTATGATCGCCTCATGATCGAACTCTACATTATGTTCGCCATGTTCACCATGATGATGTGCGTCTCGTGGAGCATAGATGCCGTCTTTTACTCGTTCTTTGCTCAACTGCTTCTCATGTTTATGGCTATGGGTGTTGGCAACGGCTCCAAAGGCAGGCATGGGCCCAACGGCCACAAATAAGGCAATAACAAGACATAATGCTAAAGGCCACATCTGAAGATTTCTTATAGCGGCAGACATACTTCTAATTGATTAGACACGCGACCCCAAAGAAATTTTTGTTGCTTAGCGCTTGCTTGTTAGGAGCGCACTGAGACCTGAGGGCGTTTTGTCGTTTTGGGGATGCTGATGCTGTATCTGTGTATCTGCTTCTGGTTTTGTATTTGTATCTGTATCCGCACAGTAGAAATATAGAGCGCGCACTTAAGGCGGAATTCTTGGCCAGCCGGTGGTACACGTAATAGCCGAGAACAAATATTGAATGAACTCGTTTGAACTCTGTTCAAAGTTGCCCTTTGGCTAAAATAGCATCATGCTCTCACTCAAGATTTTTAATTTATTCTTCACAAATTTCAAAATTTTGAATTTGAAACCGACAGCTGTTAGATATGTTACGAGCGCTTCTTGTTAATACTGTAAGCGTTTCCAGTTACAGTCCACAAGTTTAAATTATGTACATATTTGATCTATATATGATCAGAAGGCTGTGTTGTAATTTTGAACAAAATAAAACTAAACCCCTTCCGTAAAATATTTATTTATGCCAAGCCAATTTTTTCCTTAGTTCTTTTAACTTTGGTCACTCTGCAAATAATTGTGCAAAGTTGCATTTACCGTCAAGCAATCGATTATTCCAACGATTACTAGGATGTACAAATATTTTCGAAATTCTTTCTCAAGTTGTAGTTATTTCCAATAAAGCAAGTGATTATTAGATTTGACTTAACCTGGAAATCTATTTTTTCTATATATAAATAATGACTCTAATAATTTGTTACAAAAATGTTGTACCTTTATGTACTAAGTGAAATACAATAAATGACTGTTTCACTAATGGATACAGAAGACTCATCTCTAAGTCGAACAATCGCTCACTCAAATAATTACAGTATTTTCCAACACTCGTGAAGTACGCAAAAAATACCTAACAAATATCTGAAATCATTTTGTTTTTATTAATTGTTTACCAAGCGTAATAAGTATTAATAAACAGGGACACTTCTAAAAGTTCATTAGTAAACTGAATGCACGTTTTCAATACTTCAACACAGTTGAACCAAACTGAGGAATCCAGGTAAGCTGATTAAACTATGTGATTTGAGAGAAGTTTCAGAAAAAAATCTGATGACAAAGTAGAGAAACATATTTGGAAGTTGATTTAATTCAAATGACATCATGGCAGTCACCGTCACCTAATTTTTGCGACAGCAGCGGGTTTTATTTGTTTGGAAATTTGAATCATAATTCACTATTACTACATTTGGGCGTTTTTGTGGGGATAAAACACGCAAAGGAAACAAATTTAATGACGAGAAAGGGGAAAGCTTTTGTATGTGCGTATGAGTGAATTGGGTGAACCAAGATAAGAGGGGCAAAGAAGGACACATTCACGACCGGCATTGGGTATTAATAGTTACTTTTTATAGTCAAATTACCCATATTTTGTTTTGTTGGTCAGTTGTAATTATAACCTTTGACCAATACCGAAGTAGAGTTTAACATGCAACTGGTGTGTATGTCTGTGTGCGTGGGTGTGGGTGAATGCTTAGGTATGGGGAAGTAGTGTGATTATCCTGTCCCCTCATTTTGTCATTTGTATCTCTTACATTGTAGGTTAATCCAATAAAAACACAAATAGCTGCTAACCATTTTCAGAGAGCAAAAGAAAGCGAGCGAGAGCAAAGCCAACAAACACGCCTAAAGCTAAAGCTTAAACAGCAAAAGCGTATCCAAATAACAGTTTCAGTCGTGACCCAACCTTCAACAGGAAAGCAACCTACCTAAAAGAGCAAAGCTTTTTTCGACATCTAAGTTTGGTTTTTTGGTTTCTATATTTATTTTGGTTGTTGTTGTTAGCGTTAACTTCGACTCCGCCCGCGATAATTAAATAGAAAAAGGCAAATCAAATGCCGTACATAATCATACGCGGCAATTTGGCCTCCTACAGTCACAAGTATCCATGGCGTGTACTCGTCTCTGGATTGAAAGGTAAATCAAAAAAATGAAAGTAATCAAAAAAAACGTTGATCCAAAATTGTTTAGTTCTGTTTAAGTTATTTGGTATCTTTTTTTTTGTTTGCCTACTCATTTATTGCGACACAATTAAGTTCGAGAGCTTGGCAAACACCAACAAGTACACACGCACACAGACCTATTAACGCATACATATTTATGTAGATATCACGAAAACTTAAACCGTTTGTTTTTTTCGGTTATTCCACTTTACACAAAAAACTATTTTTTGTTTGTAGTGGGCATGACTATTATGATATGAACAGTAGAAGTCGAAAATAAATGTCCTGCTTGCATTAAATTAAACAATGGGGGTCTCTCTTTTTTTATTTTAAATTATGACAAATCCAATTTCAAACTAACATCACCTCCTTATCAGCGTTTTCTTTTTTGGTCAGAAAAAGAATCATACATGTATATTTTTATAATACATTGTTACAACTGACAAAGTCGAGCACAACAACTTCCTTTTTCCATGATTAATTAAAACTTAAGAGTATAATGAATTCCCCATAGACATAAATTGTTTCCATTTCACGACTTTTGTAATGACAATCCCAAATAACGTAAACAGTCCCAGACCAATATTATAGTCATTTATGCAAATTGCACCAGCTTTTCTTTAAATAAAAAACTGTATGTAAAAAATTCCAATATTTATTGAACAAAACTGATAGGTATATTATGTATGTATGTATGTATATGAATTAAGCTTAGAATCTTATAGGCCATTAAAAATATATTTGAAGGTCTATAATATGTACATATATACATACATACTATATGTACATACATATATACAAGAATTATAGTGTGATTGAAATAAAATTTATCTTGATATCATATAGCTAATAACCGACAGCTATTTTGTTTTTATTGTGGTTTCAAACTGAATTCCATTATCGTCTTGCCTTTTTTATGACCGCCACTGTTGGTGGAAGCTCTCCTCAGACAAATACGGAGGTCGTTCCGTCAGTTGAATTTCGCTTTGCGGTACGTGCAGTTCGCACACTCAATAAGACCCGGTCATCATCCTCAATCTCTGTTGAAGTGCATGTGAGACATACATACATAGCTTATTTATATTATATTTACGTATACATATGTATGTATGTACATACATAAACATGAAAGAGTCAATGCACTTTTGTTCCACTCTGCTTTTCTTTTGTGTCTATCTGATTTTAAACAAATTGTGATTTTTTGCATTTTTTACTATAATCATTATTATGAAATAAACATTAAGCTCTTGACTTTTAGCTTAATTAGCACACAGAAACACACACATACACACACACATACACACACCCTCAGAAAAACAGCCGTAGGCTGACGTCATTGCCTCTTGTCTATCCACTGTTATCTTTTATTTTGTTACTGTTTAAACATAGCGAAAAGTGAAAAGCGATAAAGAGCGAAAAACGAAGGCAATTACACAAAGTGATATTCCTTTAAGATAAATCCCAACACTCATGTACTCGTTCTCTTTCCAGCTGACGACATCGAGCAGTTGAATAAGTTCTCTTGTGGCGGTTACAGTGATGAGTCGACAATTGTTTATCTAGTGCATCCTTGTCGCATATTATCAGCGTTAGAGGTAAGCTTAAGTAAAGCCCAACGAGAGTGACTAACTTATTTATTTAATATGCAATGTTTACGGGATCGAAAGTATTGTGAGCATCTAAAATCGACCCTATTGATGTAGTCAAAATTTATTCTACAGAACCGTTTTTTATCCATTGCTTTTTATAGCTTGTATACTGAGAGACTTTTGGGGTCATTCCATTGTGTAAATTATTACACAATTATAATTATTTGAAAAAAATTTTACCAGACTCGATGCGGAGAATTTAAATTAACATACAAATTTATAAATTTTTATATATAATATACACCAATAACGATTTTATAACCACTTTACTTATTCCGCAATAAATCAACTAAGATTATTTTAGAACTAAAAAAAATATTAAAACTTAAATGATTTGGAACCTTCTTTAGGAAGCTTTGGATTACTCTTAATTCAGTCAGCAACAAAAATATTACTTTTTGACCTTGTTAATTAGCTTCTGCTATCGTCGTCGCTTTTTGCTATTTAGCCAATTGGCTGCCAATTATAGTTATTTAGGTAATTATTTTCTATCAACAGCAACATTAATTGAGTAATTGTTATTACATGTAAATTTCATAGTTAAAATGAATGAGTCATTCTTAACCATGGCTTAACTTTTTTGTCTTTCTTTGACCAGTATTTTCTATTGAAACTCAACTAGTTGAACAAGATACAGTTAGAAAACATAAGATCAGTGAACTATATTTATATATGTAATTACAATTTGTATAATCCATTACTACTTATTCTTTGATTTTGTTTATTTTTTAGATTTTGGGATTTCGCGTTGTGGCCAGCTCATCGACGGCCGTAAAACAGGATTACAACGAATATATGTGGACAATGCGCAAGGAGTTCGACGAACCAGAACCCTTAGAAGCTGAATCTGTAGTGCGTGAGAATCTATCAAATATTGGAAGAGAGGCGGCCAGCTTAGGCAACTATCACAAAGTCGATTCACCCGAGTAAAACTCCCCCTAAAGCAACACTCAATAATATTTGGCGTGCGCATGTGTGTTGTTAATGCTTTTGTGCGACTGTGTGTGTATGTCTCTCTGTGTGTGTGTGTGTGAACTTGATATGTAATATATATGGATATGTAAAAAGCATTAACAAAAACAACATTGAAAACTATAGCAACCCACAACAGTGAATTTCCACAACAGATTTTGACAGTATCTGTTCACACGAAAAACAAAAACAAAAAAAAAACTAGAAAACATTACAGAAATAGTGTAAAAAACAATTCCAAGTCAAAACTATGACTGATAACCAGCCGACAGTGAAGGAATCTCAATTAAATTGCGAGTGTCCTCCCGTACAATCAACTACATCTGTTGGTGCTGGTTGTCCGGCAAATGTTGTAACAATTCCTGTACCCATATTACAGTCCGAGGGCAATTTTGCTTATATCACCGTTAAGGGGTCACTGCATGATTACACCTGTACCATTTTCGGTCTAAATCAGGCTGAAGTTCAGGCCCTGTCCAAGCGTTTTGAAAGCGGCGTAAAGGCGTGTGTTAATGGTATTATGGTGGCAGTGTCACCAATGGTTATGTTAAATACATTGGCCCAATTAAGCTACAAAGTTGTCTGCAGTTGCGGTGAGGCCGAAATCTGTTGGACTATGCAACGTGAAGTCTAAAATTTGATTCTGTTTGAATTAATCATCCTGCATCATTCATTATATAAAAAAAAAATAACAATCCAAACGGAAACATTGGCGTTAAACTTCACTCGAAACTTACTCGAAAACTGAAACTGAAAGGATTTGGAAGCTGAAAACAAGAAAAAAAAAGAAGAAAAATGGACCAACATAGCTCAGATAACTGCAAGTGCCACAAGCAAACGCAGCCGGCACAGCAGACACTAAGCGATATGGATTTTGATCGTGGTATTTGGAATGCTGGTAAGAAATTAAATATAAGTAAAATATAAAACTATACTTCCGAACTTTCCTATAGTGAACGTCTATAAAATATAATTAAAAACTAAACTAATTCTAATGATTTGTCATTTTCCATTTCTTTAAAGCCATCTATCATGATGTGGATCGTGTGCGTGACTTTATCAAGAAAGGTGAGGCCATGGCTCGAGATGAATGCGATTATACAGCCCTACATTATGCAGCACGTAATGGCAATGAGGAAATCTGTAAGATACTCCTGGACGAGGGCAAAGTAGATGTAAATGCGGTAACTAAAGCGGGCTCCACAGCACTGCATCGAGCAGCTATGATGGGTAAGCATCAATATATACATATGTAAATAGATTTATTCTAAATCTTCGTTTCCTTTTGTGCTTAGGCCATTTGGATATTGTGAAACTGCTAAAGGATCACAAGGCAAATCTTTCAATTCAGGATGAATGTGGCCAGAGCGCTTTGCATCGTGCTGCCTTGCGAGGCGAGTTAGAGGTTTGCCGATATTTGCTTCAACAACAGCCATCTCTTAAGCAGCTCAAGGATAAAAAGGATAAAATTGCATTTGAGTATATCATGGAGAATGCCAACGATGATTTCAAATTACTATTGAAACCCTAAAAGGGACAACTATGCCACAGTATAGTTGTTTTGTTTTACCCCTTGTCTTTTATATATATTTTCTATATTTTAGAGTTTAATTTATAAGAGCGAAAAAGTTGCAATATTTTAAAATCTTCAAGTAAATTCATTTTTATTTTATCATTTAACAATTTTATTGAAATTTTTGTGAAAACTTACTTACAGATTGCATTTTTCCCCCCAAATAACTTTTTGAGAGAGATCTTAACTTTGGCATTGTCAAATATAATAACTTAGTGCATCAAGTCTTAAATTCTATTCTATATGATATAGACTATATACAAAAAACATAAACTTACATGCCTAATAAACATGAAATGTGCAAAGTATTTAAATTTAAAAATTGAATTGTATGAAACTACATATGACTTACCTATATGGAGAGCAAGGAAAATCATTGCGTGAACTTTTCCAACTTTTCATTTTTAAATATATTTTAATATATATATATGTATGTCTTTTATCATATATTGGATGTCCATCTTTTTCCGCAACTCTTTTTACACCAACACACATTCATTTAGTTCAATATACATACCATATATATATATATAAATATAAAGCTATTTGCTACATACGTATAAATAACTATGAAAAACTATATAATCTGAATAAATTTCTAAAATCGTAATGCCTTTCAAGTAATTTGTTAAACGATCAATCCCACGATTCTACTGAACGTACACCCGGTATTTTGGCCGTTCCAATAGTCCTAATTGTAGGCAGCTCAGCAAAATCACTGAGATATAATTTTAATGTCGCTGGTATGGCAAATTCATCAATAATCTTGCCCAAAGTGGATCGCTGTGGTGTGGGTTGATATTGTAAGTGGAGGTTAGGATTCACTTTAAGCGAATGCAAAAGGTTCTGGCGTATAGTCAGGCGGGCCAATGATTGCAGGGAACGGGGCTGACTGCCCAATAGAGAGATCTCTTTTTCGAATTGCACGCGCTGGATAGGACAATCCTTAGTTGAAGGTCGTTGTTTATGTGGAAATGGAAAGCCAGCATTGCCTGTAAAACCAAAAGAATGAAACCCTGTGTTATAGAAAGGCTAAAACAAACCATTGTAGCCAATACTTACATAGCAATCGTCCAAAGGCCAAGTTACGTGGCGAATAATTTGATCTTAATTCGTTGATCACATGCTCAGGACAAATCTGAGCAAGATTACAACCCTCCCGTATGAGGAACTCGGCCAGGTCCAGTCGCTGCAAGTTAATGGCCCGTGACAAGGGAGTCTGACAATAGATTAAACCACAGACAATTGTTGGTGCACATGATCCATAGAAATCTTTGCGGGCACTGTCCAATTTGGCCAAAAGCACACGCAGAATCAGTTTAAATTCATCAACATCCACTATTTGCTGTACGGCAAATAATAATAATCCCTCCTCCTGAGAGTCCATGTAAATACCAAGACGACGATGCTGCTCGGCTATATCCAGCAAGTAGTCGAGCATTTTTGGCAATTGTTGGTGAATGGCCAACATAATGGGCGTAAGATTGTCGTCGTCACGTACGGAAAGACTGTCGCCATAATGAAGCAAAAGCTCCACTAAATCGAGATCATTGTGATTAACACTCATATGGAGAAGATGTTGTGAAGCCAGTCGACGTGCTCCACGCTCTAACAATAACTGGGCCATATCCTTATGACGTCCACTGACGGCATAGAGCAAAGCCGTGTGGTTATCTTTGTCCTGTTCAGAAGATACAATACAATACAAAAACGTTAATATTTATTTATTGAAAGATATATTTAGAAATCACAAGCATTACTCCAACTTGTAATCAGCTTTGGTTTATATACCCCTTTGATCGATCGCTTTTGCAGTATTATCTTCTTAGAAAATATGTTAACTTTAAAATTCTTTATACCTGCAGATTGATTCTAGCTCCTCGATCAATCAATTCCTTTGCCAAATCTAATAGACTACATGCTATTGCTGTCATTAGAGGGGTCTCTCCTCCATCATCCGTATCATTAACATTGATATTCGTCTGCATTAACAATTGAGCTGATTCCGCTGATCTGCTCTCGATGGCGACATGTAGAGCGGTTTTACCATCACTTAATGTTTTGGCATTAACTAAAGCTCCATGTTTGATTAGCAGACGTGTCACTTCGGGGAATCCAGCCCCAACATGTAAAGGTGCATATCCCTCACTATTTACAACATTGATAGGAGCTAATAGAAAAAACAAAATACATTTACTTATGGGGGAACAAATATAATAATATACAAACTAATTTACCATTATGTTCCAATAGAACTCTAACACACTCCTCGTGCCCCCAAAAGGCAGCATAGTGCAACGGCGTGGCCAAATCCGCATCATATAAATGTGGATCTTGCTGTCGGCAGGAGGCGCAACATTGTGTTAAAAATTCTCCCGTATTCTCAAAAGTCTTGGCATAATAGTGATAAAGCATAGAATCCTCGCCTCCAGTTCCTACTCCAGTATTTTCCGTACAGCTCTCAAACTCATCAACCCACTCAAGTTTCTCCATGCCGTCAGGTGTGCTCTCAATCTCTAGATTATCAGTTGGATGACCTGAGATCGTATAGAAGTGGAAGGCTTTAAAAAAAATTTCACAAATTTTTCAACAGCAAACAAATACCTGTCTGTACCTTTAAGACCTCAACATGTCTACTGACCAAGCATTATTCTTCAACTACCATGCTCTTATCGTAAGGCCACCGACCAAACGATACAATGCAATCAAACCAGTTTTCTCTCTTCTCTGGTTAACTATTATCTGACTCTTGCTCATATGCACTTTATAGATACATGAGAAATGTGGGTCATAGATACAATGGATGACGTTTTTATACTGTTCAACAAAATTATTGTCTTTTTAACTATAGATATATATATGTATATATATTGCTAGAACTATTCCTAGCCAAAGTATATAATTTTAAGAAATAACTTTATTTAATTACAATTCAAATTTATAAACAATTTCAACAATTTTTCAATATTTTTTGGTAATTTCTAAATAATAAATTCTATTTCAAATAAGTATTGATGATGCAATAAATATGTTTCTTTTATTTTTTCTATTTTAAAACAGTTTTAACTAAATCTAAAAATATCTAAGACATATGTATACATATTCTCAGATAATGCACTTTAAAACATTTTCTATACAGGTGAGAATAAGATTTAATGCTTCTTTGTTGGTCTAATGGTTTTGTGATATGCTGCTGTGCATAATTGTTGGTAAGAAATCTTACTACCTGAAATCAGAATTCGGACCGGCTAAAATCCGAACAACTGTGTGTGTTCATATGCAGCTGTCGTAAGGAAACAATCCTTATAGAATTTAAAAAGGTTCCTAGAATGTTTTAGCCAAACAATTTTCAGATAGAAATGCAATACAAATCTCTCGTTCAATTTCAATCTAAAAATATGTTTTATAGTTTAGTGCAGGAGACAAAGTCAATGCCTTGCTTTCACCCCAATCTCCTTTGCGTACACTTTATCGATTTTCTTTTTAGCCAGCTGTTGCCCCTTACACAGGGCCACAGAACTTGACTACGAGTGCAAGACTCACTTTGACACTGATGAAACATATCCAGCTCGGGCTCTTCACAGGATTGCACTAGAAGTTCTAGTAGTTCGGCATCACCCAAAAGGGCTGCCGTTCCAACCGCCGTCCTTCCGCATGTGGGAGAAACGTAAGAGGCCTGTGCCCCTTGCATGATACAGCTGAGTGCCTCACCATAGTCCCCACTCTGAACGGCAGTTAACAGCCGCTCGTTGAGATCGTAGGATAGCATATTGCCATTTGATACAGGGCCAAGGCGGATTTTTTTTTTTAAATTTGGTTAACTAATTTTAAAGCGTAGCAAAATAGCGAAAAATAAGAACAAACCAAAAGATAAGCTGCCGTGGCCGTGCTTTTATACTCGCTTCGGGAACAGTTCACGAAAGACTAAAAATTATATATTAAACAAAACAGATGAAATGCGCACGAGCGAGAGGCGGCCACGTACCAAATGTAGAGAAGGAGGGGACAGCCGCCCAAAGTCAAACCCACCACCAAGCATGCACATTTAATGTCGGGGAGTATAGACCATAGATAAAGGCAGACAAAAATAGGCATTGTTTCCCTTTTTCGTCAGTTTTTCTTTGTTTGTTTATTGATAAGATTTTTGACTTCTGTTTTCTCCCGATTCAACCACACATGTAAATCTATTTGATTTCCTTGGCTTCCTTAGCGTTCTGCAACGATTCGGTTATAAAGAGTTTGGCCAACGATTGAGAGCAGAATTGGGCAATGTGCTGAGCGTGCGTGTTGATTTGTCCAGATGTTATTGTGGCCGTTAATCTAGCCGGCACAGGCATGGGGCGGAACTGCTTGATGACCTCCTCCTCAGATACTGTGGGTTCACCCTTGGATGTGCGTACGGCATTTTCAGCTGCTAGTTTGGCCAGAGCACGGTGTTTTTCCTGCAAAGAACAAGCAATTTTTTATTAATAATTTGAAAAATTATTTTTATGGTAAAAATTCCACTGATTCTAAGCATAAGCAATGTAAGCTTTATGTTGATTACATTTAGCAAATTATGTATTTAAAATATCTGAAACCGTTTTAAATGGGATTCAATTTTTCTTACCGTATCCTGCTTGAAGACCACTTGCTGGTATTTATTATAACGCACAGCCTCCTGATATAGCTCATCCACACGCTCAATCAGACTGCGCATATGATTCTCTAGTACTGATGCAGTACCCAAATCCAAGAAGTTATGGCCCTTGTCTTCAGGCAGCATTTCATTAAGCTCGCTCATCATGATATTAGTCAGGGGCGAGTTTTTAATCACAATGGGGATCTCGGCAAAGAGACTTTCGTAACCCACTTTTAGAGTACGGAATGCCTCAGGCGTAAAGTCGCCATCCTTGTACATTTGTATGGCCTGTGGGGTCAAGCGATAGGCCTTAAGACACAAGAAACCACGCGATGATTTTTGAGTATCGTAGACCACCACGACAGACTCCTCAATGCTGGTTTGATAATGGTACTGAGACTCCAGAAGGGCCAGCGACAAACTGTTGCCTACATCGGAGCTCTGATACCAGCCCACATGCAAATGATCCACATTGACACGGCGCAGGCGGCGCATCACCGTCAATTGGTACATTTCTTCGTCCATTGTTTCATCGCCACTTTTGGGAAAAGGAAAGCAATTGGTGATTTCCAGACACTTGTCCACTACGAGGCCAAGAAGCGCACCCTGGGCCAGATCCATATTGTTGGATTCCTCATGGCAATGCTTCACCATTTTCATGACAGCCTGCGGGTAAAAGAATGTTACAATTTTTAGCTTTAATCCGACCGTTGTTGCGGTGTTTGTATTTGTCACTCCCTCTCACATGTACACGAACTCATACTATCAAACGGAGAAGCGCGTGGCACTTGCATTCCTTGTTTTTAAGCCGCGTTTCTCTGTTAAATATTTCGGTTACTTAACTGAGACAAAACTTACCAGGCCGTCGCATTGTACATAATTTATAGCATTTTCGATTTCCTCACTGCGAGAATGACGATTAGCGCGATTTGCCATTTTTATTTTTTTTGGGCGACGAAAGCGAAAGAACGAGTATTATCCAACACTATAGAAATACCCCTTGGAGATGTGAAACGTAAACGATAAGTATCGATATGTTCTAATCCGATATTGGGCAACACTGAGAGAATTTGAGGATTAAATGTAGTGACAACTAAAACAATTCAATTTGATATAGAAAAATGCAGATTCACAGATTTATAAATTTATAAAAGGTAATTATTTATTTTGACTACTTTGATACAGCCTTAAGGTTTATGAATGCAGTATTAACCAAAGGAAACAATTTACAGAACAACAACTCGGGTGCGCCTTGACGATTTTTTGAAAGTATTATGTATATTTTTACCAGCTATCTTCAATAGTGCAACGAAGCATAAATAAATTTATTTATTTATAAAAATTAAATTATGTATAAAAAATTATAGATATTGAGAAAACACATTGGAGAAGTCTTTGGAATTTTGGAGGGATACGGTCACACTGATCCCATACACACCATTTTGTTTGCTGAGTGAAAAGTAATCGTTTACTGTGCACGAAATAGAAAAAACTAGATAAAATTGTCTTTAAATTTAAAATACTGCTTGTAATTTGGTGAATTATTTGCCTCTATGATGGACAACATTGAAGGACTTTACAAATGCTACGAGATACTGTCCGAAGCGGGCGACAAAATTTCAGAGGTACGTAAAAAAAATGAAGTACAGAAAATGTGCCTAGGGCTGCCCCTGCCCACGCCGGCAATGCATAGAAGGAAAAAGGTAATAAAAAAAAATTGTATGTATACCCTTTCTAGCACGTTGAAGAATACAAAACAATATTAAAAGCAGTTAAAGGCTCATCAAAAGAAAAGCGATTAGCCTCTCAATTTATTGGAAGCTTTTTTAAACATTTTCCGGATCTAGCAGATACTGCAATTGATGCTCAATTTGATCTTTGTGAAGATGATGATACACAGGTACGTTGTCGAGGGAAGGCGTGAGGTGCCTATAAAAAAAAACACATTATAATTGCAAAATCTTTCGTTGTAATAGATACGTCGTCAGGCTATTAAAGATCTGCCCAAGCTATGCCAAGACAATGCAGAGGCCACTGCACGCGTGGGTGACACTTTGGCTCAACTCTTGATTCTAGACGATCCCACAGAGTTGCAGCAGGTTAATAACTCATTACTTAGCATCATTAAATTGGACACCAAAAGCGCTGTAACGGGTCTATTTCAACAAATTTCCACTGGCGATGAGACGACGCGGGAACGCTGCCTGAAATTTATTGCCACAAAGCTTTTGACCATGGGTCCAACTGTAATCACCAAGGAAATTGAGGAGTACATTGTCGAAGAGATAAAAAAGGCACTACAGGATGTCACAGCTGATGAGTTTCATTTGTGTATGTCCATTTTGGGAGCCACAAAGTTGGGTAACACCATAACGGGTCATGCTGAGTTGGTCAAATTGGCTACTGAGCAGGCTGAACTAAATGCTCCAGACTCGGCAGACAACATTGCTGTGGATGATGAGATTGTAGAACGCTTTATACAATGCGCCACAGCAGCGGCACCATATTTCTCGGTAAGATTAATGAAATTAATGTATGGGAATTAACCGAGAAATGTTTTTTCCCTCATTCTGCGATTTATGTACCATAGTTATTATATTAAATTTGATTAATATCTTTTTCTCTTGTAGAAAACAATCAAATCGACGCCGTTTGTCTCGTACGTTTGCGATAAACTTTTGCCCATAAGTACTTGGAATATGATAGCGACTGCTGTCTCACAGGATCAGATACAATTGAGGCTTTTGAAAGTATTTGCAGAGATGATAGCAAATACGGATAAATTGGAGAATGCCAGCGAGCGAATTAACAATGTGTACAATGTATTATTGGTATGATCTATTTTTTTTTTATTTGCTGTAGAAGATGGACATAACTGTTGTATAACTATTCCACAGGAGTACATGCCATTACCTAAGCTGAGTGATGACGATTTGGCTGTAGGAGATGTCACGCCGCCATCGTTTGAATTTTCGCACGCGGAATGCCTACTCTATGCCTTGCATACATTAGGCAAGAAGCATCCTACCAATTTGACTTTTGTTGAAGATGCTGAAAAATTGAAAGATTTTCGTGCCAGATTACAGTACTTGGCCAGGGGTACACAGGGGTAGGTGATATGCAAGCTCAAATTGAAATCAAAATATCTTATATGGATTTTCCATTAATAGCTATATTAAAAAGTTGGAGGAGTCTCTTAAAGGCAAATCAGCAGCAGAACTTAAAAGCGAGGAGAATCAATTGAAGCAAACTGCTTTAAAAACCACATCAAATATAAACGTTTTAATACGTGATCTATTCCATTCACCTCCTATATTCAAACATGATGTTGTTTTATCCTGGATTGTGCCTAAAATTGTAAATTTTGTGTAGTATTATTATTGGAATTCTTAATTTAAATTTTTATTTCAATTATTTTAGAGCAAACTGGGTAAACGTCATACACCCATCACATTTGCAGATAAAGCGGATGCGGATGCCAATGGCAAGGAGCAGGTTGAGGAGAAGAAAGCACGCCCATCAAATGATCAAAAATTCTATTCGCCCCCCTCGGGCAAATATTCAAATAGAGTTAATCAGAATTACGGCAATAACCAGAGGTCGAGACAACGTGGTGGAGGCGGCGGTGGAGGTGGAGGAGGCGGCTATAGAAATCGACGTTTCAATAGATATTAGGATTTGGAGGAGAGACCAGCACAAAAGAGAAAATTTCACAAACCCTTAAAAGAATTACCAATCTTTGTCCTAGTCGTAACAAAAAATGAAATCCAGAAAAAAAAAACTTTAATTTAAACTCGGCTTAAAAAAAAACGTAAAAAAAAAAAATCAAGAAAGATGATGATGACAAACACCACAAAGATTCCACTCGGATATATTTTTGATGGATGCACTGCTGATAAATCTGGTAAGTATTGATAACGATTTACCTACTAATTTTTTCTCCACCTTTCGTATATTTTCAGTGCCGAATTTTTTCAGTTGCAAAAATAATTTTAACAAAGAACTCCTAACTCATTTTTCTCTTCAAATATATTATTGTCAATGCCCACGGGCCTTTCCCACCACCGCCTCATAAATCATCATCATTAAGTTTTATACATTTTTTAAATTTTCTTTTGTCGTTGCTCATTTTGAAAGGCTCTTGGCATTGTTTCTTTATAAACCAATGTATGTGTATATGACATATTTATAAACTTTAACAAACTTTTAAAGAATATTGCAATATTTATAAAACCATCAAATGAATTTAACCCAAGCAAATCGCAAATATATTTCACTTTCTGCAAATCGATTCGACGAAAACATGTTTAAACACTATATACGCATAATTACTTTTTATTCAATGTTTTGTTTTTGTTTTTTGTTCGTTTTAAACATATATTCAACAATTGTACAACGCCAACGAAAAACAACAAGCAACAAACAAACAGCTAAGCAATATTGCAAAATTATCTTTTCTCAATAAAAAGCGAAATTAATAACCATATTAAAAACTTTGAATTATTTAGTTGTACCCTATTTCTGATTAAAATGTTTAGTTCATGATATAATACTTTTGAATTGTTCTTGGCACTAGATTAAATATTTTACACCAGTTGCAATTATCTGCATTAAGTTAAAGTAATTTCAGCCTTATATATTTGCTTCTACTTGAAAAATTTGGGCATGCTGCGGATAGAGTAGATTAAGATATCTAAGAAAAAGGAATGCCGGGATTCACGGCTAAAGTGTACAACAAAAGTCATCGTTCCCATTTATTAGATCAATGTGGAGTAAACTTAAAAAAATCTGAACTAAGTCTAGAATTGGAAAACCAAGATTCCAGGGAACGAATAAACACATGTGTTTTGGGTATTTCTTTGTTTATATGGATGTATTTATAGAATATTGAAAAAAATCTAATCAAACTTTTTTTCTATATATTTATTATAATTAATAAAAATATAATATATGTATGTATATGTGTAATAGATCCCTTTCTCAATGAACTTTAAACATATAATAATTATAAATTTTATTTTTGTTTCTATTTAGTGTTTGTTTCCTGTTTGTTTGGCTCAAATCCGAATCACTGAGTTTGGGACTGGGAAAGACGAGGACAACACATATAAGAAAACATAAACTAGATGCTGGGTGGTGGTTGCTGATTTCCAGGCTGCTGTTGACCATCACTCGGATTGGCTCCCTGCTGTTGAGCACCAACCAATTGTGTGGCAAAGCTCTGGAACAATTGTAGCATATCATTAGGCATAGGTTGGGATTGGGGCGCGGCACCGGTGCCGGGCGCAGCGTCTGGTGCTGGGGCTGCTCCTCCTCCTGGCGCACCCATGTTGACAAACATCTGTCCAATCGTGTTCATGATCGTAGGGTTCTGTGTCATTGCTTGTAATTGCTCCAGATCGATTTCAGCACTGCTGAATAGATTTCTGATATTGGGACGGGACAACAAGGCATTTAGTCCATCGGTCAGATGTGATAACTGCGGCGGTTGATTGCGTGCATTGCGCGCCACTTCCAAGTTGTTTTTGTAGTCTTGATTATCCGGCTCTAGATCTAAAGCCTTTGCATAGGCCTGCTCTGCCTCATTGTACTTGCCTAGATTGGCATAGGCTCCACCCAGACGGGAATATGCTTTGCTATAGTTGTTATTATATAGCAAAGCCGACTTGCAATCGGTAACGGCTCGATCATTATCGCCCAGACGAATGTATGCAGCAGCACGATTACAATAGAAAATGGGATTCTTGGGATCGAACGTAATGGCTCGATTATATTGTAGCAAGGCCTCATTGTATTTGCCATCTTTCATCAGTCGGTTGCCCTCATTTTTGATGGAGTCGGCCAGAGCTAATGACTCGGGATTGCGTTCAACATACAACGATTGGAAGAGTTCAAACATATCAATATTCTTGGTATTGACTATACCAGCAGTTCCTGAGGTGCCAGATCCATCCCCACCTTGTGTTGTGGCCGTTGTGAATTGCGCGGTGGCCTGTAATTGATCCTCCGATGATTGCTCCAACTGCTCCTCTTCATCCCCGATATCGAATGCGGCTTGCAAGCATTGTATGGCCACCTCAATAGATTCGCTTTGATCGGGCGACATCACATTGACCTGCTTCTTCAAGTAGTCTATGAAAGAGCTCACGAAGCTCTGCTGCACTTTATCCGGCATCTTTTCCACACTTTTACTATAGTTTTTCTGTGTAGATGATTCTTACAAATTCGTTTCGGGTATCGCACTTATGTGGTTCATGCGACAGATTTTTACTAAATGGTAACTCTGTCATGTATTTATATCGGTTTTATCGTTATCGGCAGAGTACCCTTAACGTTATAGAATCAAACATTAAATACATGGAATGGGCAGTAGCACTAGATTAATAAGTGTTATTTATTTATTTATTTGCATTCTGTTCGTTTGCAATGTAAAATGTTATAGCTATGTTTGTTATGAAAAAGAAGTATAGCAGTGATATTCTTAAGTAAAGTGTATTTAAAAATATATTAGTTTTTTGCTAGACAGTGTTATTTATACCTATCGGTAAATTTATCGGTAGTCAACTCTAACAGTAACGGCGCAAAACTTGTTTTGTATTTCTTTTGTTGGTTGAAAGCTCTTTTTGGCATCATGGGCAAATTCAGTTAGCTCTCTTCTGGCCCTGCTGGAGGTTGTTTTTTGGCCGCCTATCCTCTTGATGTTGTCGTGTATGGAATAGTTTTCAACTTGTTGTTGCCTGTTTATGGCGTGGCAGCGCGATTATGTGTGTGTGTGCAAGAGATTTAAACTATGTATAATAGCCCAAACAATATTTAATAATTGATTTAGATCTTTAATTTCGTTAGTAAAATGAAACATATGTTGAGATTTTGCCAAAATTTTTAGCAATTTACCCCGAAAAACCCTTTCCCTAAATCGAAGTATTCGGCAATTTGCTTTGATTTATTACTTGGACTTGAACATTGTATTTTTTTTTTGGTGCTTGCGCCAAAAACTAAAAAACAAAAAAAATAAAATGGTTCGTTGGAGTGCACGCTCGCGACGGGCACGTCAGGATAAAGTTGAACTCCTTGCCAGCAACAATAAAGTGAATTCGGGTGATGATGAGACATCCGATAACGGTAAGTCACTAAACATTTAACGGTACATTAAAATAAAGTGCTTTTGGGTAAAAAGTTAAAGGACCTTATCTTACTCAATGGTACTAATTTTTTCAAAATATTTAACTGTCACAATTCTGTCATAATCTCTTGTCCAACAAAATTAAATCAATATTATTGGATACCCTTATTATAGGGAGCGGAAGAAAAAGTGTCAAAAAGTTTTCAAATTATTAATTTTTCGCCTCTTTAAAATACTTTTCATTGTTAAGAAACTATGTATGTACATATGTACTCTTAAAAGCTAATTTTAATATACATACATACATAAGAACAATGCATTCTGAAATTGTAGTTTTCTGACTGTGTAATTTAGAGTTTAAGCACTTTGCATTTATTAATTGAACTGTTTTAACTTTTTTCACAGCTGCTTATCGTAATTCTGCTGATCTCTCGGATACCGATGAAATATTCCTAAAGGGTCTCTTACGTAGCAATCCCTCAACGCCGTACAAGGAACTTATGGTATGTAGTTCAAGAGTTTTTTGTTGCTGACCCAGTTTATATGGCACCAAGCATCTGTTCAATATGAGAAAAAAAAATTGCTTATTTGTTTTTCACAATTTTCCATTTCCACACTAATACACACCAATGCACATGCATACACACACAGGCACATCGTTTGTTTACGTTCACTTTGCATGCTGATTGTATCTAGACCGAAATTTTCATGTGCGTTAGTGTGTGTACGCTCAATATACGCTTTTCTTTATTACATCATTTGCCTTATGCTTTCTTTAAGTCTGACTAGATTTTCATATCATTTACCATTGATTTTCGGTTTGCTTTCCGCTCTCTGATTGTCTATGAATGATATTAAACTGCGACGTTAGTCTTATGCCCTAAGTCTCATTTCTTTTGTTCTTTGATTAAGTGGCAAGTACTTGATTATATCTACATACATATATTCTTTTCTGCTTTTGTGTCTCGGTTACGGGACAAGTCTTTTATGAGCTCTTTTTATGGCCCAATTAACACCATGACTCTGTGTATGAAGTTTGCTTTTTTCGCACTAAACTTGACCTCCTTCAACAGTTACCAGAATTATTGTTACATCATTGAATCAATGGAAATGCTTGGGCCCCCTCTTAAAAGAAAGATCCGTTGAGTTTGCTTTCACCAGCCAAAAAGAAAAATCAAAAATAAAAATAAAGGTGGGATCCACCTTCTAACCACAAGTTGAAATGAAAACAATTTCCATAAAACTCCGCAGTGTAATCAAATAATAAATATTTTTGTTTTTCTTGTGTGGCAAACACGCGAATCTCCTAAAAAATTAAATTTGGTTCGTTAAGCAAGATCTTAAATACCCTATCTGGAAACCGAAAAAAAAGAAAAAGTAATGGAACAATGAAATTAAATTTAATTTATTTTAAAAATTAGTTTCCACATTTACCGACCGAATTGAAAAGAATGTTAAAATCTAAAAGAAAAATAAGAAAATACATATGTATCTATAGCATTTCGATATACCAAAAAGAATTCCAGGTTCTGTTTATAGGAAAAACTTTTTGTGATGGATTCTAGATACATATGTATATGTATAAAATATATACATTGTATGTACACATATAAATATGTAAACATAGCAGATCTTATATTTTTTTAAATGTACAGTTATTAGCACATCTATCATTATTAATATGTATATTGTGCCTGGTAAATTCCAAATAATATTAGAATTTTTATTTTTTTTGTATATTTATTTTCTTATAAGTTTGTAGACACTATTAATTTGAAATTTAAAATGAAACAAACCCTCTTCATAAAAACCTAAGCTTGCCAAAGTAAGACGTCTGTTCATGTTTACAGAAAAAGCGCAATCAAACTAAAACCCCTAACAAATCTGAAATTTTACCTTACGTTACGTATTATAATACTTAGTGTATTCAAAAAGCAAAAAACTCGTAGAACTTCCTACATATGTAAAATCAAAAGTGACATCGCGTGACGTAGTTAATTAGAATTTGTATAGCAAACATTTGCCCAGGCCAAGATGGCAAGATGGCTTTGGATTGTGTTGGGAAAGGCAGTGAAAGTAATTAAAGATACAAGTCACGAGATAAGTAAATATGAAATGTCACCTAACGATTCCCTGAACTTGCAGTATATGTACATACATACATTTACACACCCTCCTCTGAGTTTATGTAGATTACACAGTTACACACACAGAAATCCAACGCCCTAAATGGTGACGAAAACCGGTTTTTTGGCGGTTGTTTTTTTTTTTTTCTTTTCGAAAACGTTTTTCAATGTAAATAACACATACCTTTGCTTACCTGTGTATTAATTATGAACTTTATGTTAGCTGGTTCAAGACAAGTCAAGCCAATGCAACACTTGGCAAAAGCTTAAAAGTTGTTGGCCTAATACTGCAGAAAAGCTCCCTCTCTCGCTCTCTTTTTCTATCGCTCTCCCCCTCCAGATGTTTATCTTCCCTTCCTCTAGCTATTTCACTCTCTGTATATCTCTTGAGCGGCTTGAGTACAGTTGTAATGCAAGTTTGCTCGCTAGCTTGCTAAGCTTACAGTTCACTAGAGAGTCAGAATTAAACGTTAGCCCTCGCTCTCGCTGAGTAAACTGGGTTTGAGGTTTGGGGCTTTTGTGATATGAGTCAGTTAGTCAGTAGCGAGCAGCTCGAAGGTGAGGTTGTCGTTTTAGAACGTTTTAACGTTAGCACGGCTATTCGTTCAAATTGAGTGAGCATGTGTGTATTGGTGTTAGTGCGGCCAAAACGGGGCGGCATATTCAACAGTTAGTTATCAACTCTCGCTCTCTTCAAACGCGGCTCAAATGGATTTTTAATGCCGTACAAAAAACAAGTGCCAGTCAAAAATTAAGAAAATAAAAATCAAGCAATAGTGTTATCAAAATATAGAAACTAGAGCAAGTGTAAATTGCCTTGGTTACGCTACCAAAACACTAAACAGTAAAACAAGCTTTTTTCTTAACCAACTTTACGGGTATTGATGACGTCGTCGAGACGAGAATTGGTTTCTTTCTTCGTCGTTTTTTTTTAGATTGTGTAACCTGGCCAACAGTCTTAACTGAGTTTTGGGATTTCAAAAAAAAAAAAAAAAACGAAAAAACCAACGGTGTTGCATGCTCATACAAAACACACACACATTAACATATACTCATGCACAGGGACAAGCCCTGGCTCTCTCCCGCTACCGCTTCTCACACATACTACTATACTCATTATACACCTTTCGCTCTTCTTGGCTTAAAACGCTCGCGCGTTTTGGGAGTGGCTCCCCAAAAACTTAAACAACAAAAAACTGGAAAAAAGTGTTTTCAAAAAACGGAATAAACAGTTGAGATATGGAAGGAATTTAATAATATATTAATTCCTAAACTAAAACTGTTGATTTAAGTTATATTTCATACATGAACGAACATATTGTATGTATGTATATAGTTATATCAGTTTATCAATATAAATTTTTTGAATTTACTTAACCTTCGCCATTCTTTTAAATAAATTTCATTGTTGTTTATGAAATTCTCTCTTCTTTACGCTCGCTCTCTTTCTCTCGTTGTATGTCTCAGTTCATCTTTGTATTTTTTTTTTTTTTTACTACTTTGTTGAATTAACAATTTGCTTAATTAGTAATTACCTGTTAAGAGATATTTTAAAATGTTTCTATTATATTATATACATATGTATGTGGGAAGGTGAAAGCCCTCTTTTACTTGAGGTATCAATAACAATTGTCGCTTCTGAATGTCTATGTGTGAATGAGTGTGTAATGTGGGTGTGTGTTTGAGGGTGGGGATAGTCTGTCGCTAGTTTCTGTCTGTGGGGCTTCAGTATTTGTTATCTGAAAGAAAAACGAGCAAAAACTAGCATTATCCATATTGCTGATGTTAAGCTCTTTCGTATTGGGCCTTCGACCTTTTAATCATATAAAAGTTTTATTATATAGTCAAACAATATAATTCAGATTTGGTAAAGCCGTATAACTTATCAAATTTTATTCACTATAAAAAAAGTACAAGTTGAAGCGAAATTCTAAAATTTATAAAAGAAAATCCTTCGACATAAAATACATACATACAAAGAATTTACATAACAAATTGTACGATCGAATGTAGGTGATAAAAGTAATATTTTCTGTAAGATTTTAATAAATTTGGATAAATTTTAAATCGATGCATTCTTTTTATAATTAGTCATATACCCTTTAAGCTAGGGTAACTATAAACATAAACAGGCATTCTGAAATGTGATATTTTACGATAAAGACCAACAACAAATAAACATACATAAATTGCAGAAACAAACCGATACGATAATGTATAAAAAAATATTCATTTTCAAATGTATAAGGAATATATGGATATTCCAATTTGTTTAAACATTGGATAGTTTGTATATTTAAAATGTCTAAAATATTTTCAGTTATTTTAGTAACGGATTCAAATAAAGATCTGGCTTAAAGATTCGATCAATGTCATTAAAGACTCAAATATTTATTAATTAAAGAATTAAAGAATCTAATTACTTAATAGAATCAGACAGATATCAAGATCTGTGGATATTAAAAATTTTAATTTCTACTCGTAACCTATAAATATCTTTCCTTTAATAAAGAGCCCTAACTTCTGAAATTATTTTTCATTTAATGCATTCGGTTTGATTATCATTTCCGTGCAGCAAATTAAGCTAACAATTGAATTAATAATTTATAAACTTTCAATTCAATCTCTTGGAAGAAACTTTCCTTTATTCTGTAGTTTTAAGACTGCTCATTCCGTTGCTATTCTCGCATCAGTTAATTTAGCTAATGCAGTTTTCCGCAAGTCTCTTTTGTATTTGTATTTGTCATCAAAAATGGAAAGAAAAGTTGTTCCTCTCGTTGTCGGATATATGTATATATGTATTTACATACATACTGACATAAGTATATTATTATAGTACATATATAAACATTGCATGAATGACTGACTGACTCTCTCTCTCTCATCGTAGTGGGCGGAAATTGTGGGGTAAAATAATGAATATAAATATATATATACAGAGAGCCATCCAGATGAGGGGACCAAAAAAAAAAGGCATCATCGTACCTTTTGATGAAAGTAAACAAATATATCGCAAACAAGACAGAAAATCAAGCCGGAAGAGTGTAATTAAAACAAAGTACTTCACTTCCATTTTCAAGAAAAGCTTTCAAACAAGGGGGACGACCTAAATTTCCATATGGATCGACCTAATTTTTGACCTAAGACTCAAAGAATGTTATAGAGCCAGTCAAAAGAAAAAAAAAATAAAAAAAGATCACTAAGGTTAAATAAGAGCTAACCAAAGGCAAAAAGATGAAACATTGGGCCAATTAACGCAAGACATACTCAATTAAGTCGAAGACAAGACCAGAGAGCAAAAGCAGAGCGAAGATGAAATAAGTTGGCTTGACCTAGGGCAGGCATACGCCCCACAACGGCCAAATAATAATAATAATAATAATAAAGAAAGAAAGAAACGACAAAATTTAATTAGATAGACAAGTATACATGTATTTTTGCTTCTATATTGCAGCTAAATCCAGTCGAGCCACAGCCAGTGCCAGCATTTTTACCCGCTCATCTTAATAATAAGCCAATCTGTGACGATATTATACGTAAATTCTCACCCTCTAGACGTTTGGAGTCGCGTGAGTTAGCCAAATTATTGGCCCAACCACATTTTCGTGTAAGTGAAAGGCATTTTCTTTTATCGTTAATAAATCGATCTCATCGAGTTTTTCTGATTGATTTAATTAGGCCCTTTTGCGCGCCCACGATGAGATAGGATATTTGTACGAACAACGTTTAAAAACTGCTGGCGGTTCACTAACCAAACTTGAAGTGACATCTCAACGACAATCGGGAGGCTATCTTTATACAGAGGATATACTAACTAGCAAAATGCCAGTGGAGACCATTAAAATGGTGGGTCTTCGACGGGATCCCAAACAGCCGTTGGGATTAACAGTCGAAATGGATGAGTACAAACAGCTTGTGGTGGCACGCATATTGGCTGGTGGTGTTATCGATAAGCAAGGAATGCTTCATGTGGGTGATGTCATTTTGGAGGTAAATGGCACACCTGTACGATCAGCAGATGAGCTCCAGGTGGAAGTATCCCGCGCCAAGGAGAATTTAACATTGAAAATTGGCCCAAATGTCGATGAGGAGATCAAAAGTGGTCGTTATACGGTCAGTGCTGGTGTGGGTAGTAATGGGGGTCATGTTAAACAGAATGGCATCACAAATCTTGAGTCGGGCAAAAAGCTAACGGTAAGTTATGTGTGTTGTGTTTTCGATATAAAAAAAAGATTTTGCTCGCTTTTTTGCATGAATTTTGAATAGTTTGCTAAATAATTATCATTGTTTTTTTTCCCAAAATATTTAAAAACTATTTTGTCTTTAGATTTATCAATAATCTTATTTTTATTGTTGAATTTAACGAAAATTGATTAAACCATTTGTTGAATTCTACTTCAATTTTGGCCAATTTGGGCTTACTTTTAGTTTTAATTACGATCAACTTAATTTTCTTAAATTTTCATTTGGGTTTATATGTACCTTTAATGCATACATATGTGTACTTACATTTATTAGTATTCTATCTGAACCTATCAAAATTCTAGATCTTGCAATTAAGTAAGTAAATCTTGGCATACTCTCGAAAAGATAAACCTCATATATACATATATATATAATAAATACCGAATAAATTACAACTAATTTACATATTATCAATACAGTGCTATATGCGTGCCCTATTCTCATATAATCCATCAGAGGACTCTTTACTACCATGTCGAGATATTGGATTATCCTTCAAATCGGGCGACATTTTGCAAGTAAGTTATAAATAATACAGAAATTGGAAATATAATTAATTGGGAAATGTATTTTGTTTTATCGTTCAAAGATCATTAATGTTAAAGATCCAAATTGGTGGCAGGCCAAGAATATTACAGCCGAATCGGATAAAATTGGTTTAATACCATCACAGGAACTGGAAGAACGTCGCAAGGCATTTGTTGCACCCGAGGCCGATTATGTGCACAAAATTGGTATTTGTGGTACTCGGGTAAGTCGTAATGTTAATTTATACATTATTCCGACGTAATAAAGAAAATATTCCATTGCTTTTAGATATCGAAGCGCAAGCGCAAAACCATGTACCGTTCGGTAGCCAATTGTGAGTTTGATAAGGCCGAACTTTTGCTGTACGAGGAGGTAACTCGTATGCCACCATTCCGTAGGAAAACTCTTGTATTAATCGGTGTCTCCGGTGTGGGTAGACGTACGCTCAAAAATCGTTTGATCAACAGCGATGTTGATAAATTCGGAGCCATTATTCCACGTAATTAAATGATTAAGGTTATTTGCATAGGTTATTGATTAATTCATTTTGATCTGTAGATACAAGTCGCCCCAAACGTGCTTTAGAGGAGAATGGTGTTAGCTATTGGTTTATGGATCGCGAAGAAATGGAGGAGGCAGTTAAACAAAATGAATTTCTTGAATATGGTGAACATAATGGCAATTTGTATGGTACACATTTGCAGTCTATTAAAGATGTTATCAATAGCGGACGCATGTGTATTTTGGATTGTGCACCAAATGCATTAAAGATATTGCACAATAGCCAGGAATTGATGCCATTTGTTATATATATAGCAGCACCTGGCATGGAACAGCTCAAGACCATATATGCGGATCGCCGTGCCACAGGATCCAATAGAAATTTATCTGTAGGTTTAGGCTAGAGTTAGTTTTAGTTTCCACAATCCTCTTATTATAAATTTACTTATATTAAATTTACAGTTTGATCGTCAAAGTTCCATACGCTTTAGCTCCAGACGTGCACGTACGCTAGAATCCTTAGCATCGCTATATGAGGTAAAAATTAATAATCATAAATGTTATTGAAAGTCTTCAATTAATATTTATCATTGAAATAACACCGCTTAATTCATTTAGGCCACCTTAGTAGCTCTATTAGATATCTGCTTGAATACACAAACCTTGCTTAACTCATACGATCTCTATCAATCTTTTGCACAGGACGATGATCTTGTAGCCACTGTGGAGGAATCCAGTTTTGTTCAACGAAAATATGAGAAATACTTTGACATGGTCATTGTCAATGAAGATTTCGATGAGACGTTCCGTCAAGTAGTTGAGACTTTGGATCAAATGAGTCACGAGGAACAATGGGTGCCCGTAAATTGGATTTACTAGAACAAGAAATACTATTTAATCTTCGAATCTTGTAATCATCACAGTAAAGAGAAAAATACACCAGTAATTGATTAAAAGTTTGTCATTTTGAACAAAAACAAAAAAAAAATTAAAAATAACAAAAAAGAATCGCTTTTAAAGGATAGAAAATATTTTAAGCGAAAGTTAAAGTTTTTGGATAGGTTTTTGGTAATTTGATTTGTTTTTTGTTAAACCAAATTGACTAAATTTAATCATTTGCTGCTATATTTGATTATTCTAATTGCCCTCCGCCTATTATTGGATTACTTAATTGTAAGTCTAATTTTATAGAAAACGAATTCGTCCATTTTACAAATTGTTTTATATTTTATTTATACTTTTTCTGACATCCTTTTTTATATATGTATGTATATTATCTACATATTTTATATTTATAATTTAACGAATCTCTTGAGTACAATCAGTTTCAAAGCTCTGCCAACATATTTCATTTAGTTTTTAGTTATATCAATAAAAAAGTTTTTTGTTTAATTCCAATAAAATGTATAGTAAAATATTGACGTATCCTCCCTTTCCCCCATTCTCAATAAGAGCAAATAAGAAATAAATAAGCATTTGGCTCAAACAGAATACTTTTTATATGAAAAGTAATTTTAAATTTCTACCACGTTTTTCTATATTTTAGGAAAAGTTCGAATTCTAAAAAAGAGGAGGATTTGTCTGCATATGTACATATATATATTATTGTTCCAGATACTAGTAGCTGGAAAAAAAAAATTAAGCTATTGTTAAACGTCATGATTACAAGATTTACAATGCCTGCAGTATAAAGATGCCTATGTTTAAAATTTTAACTTTTAAACTCTCAGAGGCGATATCGTACTTCAATAAATTGATTTATTTCAATACCGTTATCTTTTTGATAAACAAATTTGGCGGAAAATATACATATATCGATATGTTACCAAAATTCAAGCAGTAGTACAATATTCATTTAATGAATATACCAACGAAAAATGTTTGCTGGGTATACGATAAATTAACATTTCTGTAAAATTTAACATTTCTTGTATTTCCAGTTTATCGGCGGTTTTGCTGGGTTTTCCTCCATTTCTGTTTTGCCTTAATGTTTTTTAATAATATGTTTTGTTTTTTTATATTTCGGTAAGTTCTAAAATTTAGAGAGCAACTACTTACAGGTACTTTTCAATACAACAATTTTGGATAAACTGGGCGATCAATGGAGCCGATGTGTAAACGTGAATTACTGTCGATTTGTCGTCAATTAAGATGAAAGAATTAAACAAGATTTTTATGGATTTTTTTTTAAATTACTTGAAAAAAGACCTAAAAATTATAAAAGGCTCTTAAAATTATAGTAAGAATTTATAAGATTACAAAAATTCAATATAGTTTACTAAATTTTACTATTTTTAAGATGGTAATTGGTAATCCATTTCGATGAATCCTATTGTGGACGATTTAAGGAATCAAGGTCACTTTTTTCATTAGTTTAAAATGGGATAAATATGGTTGTTAAATTTACAATATGGTTGTTAAAATTACAATTTTCATAATTTTGAATCTTCCATCAATATTGAATTGCAATAGTTGAATAAAGACTTTTGATTTTTATAATCACGTTCTTAGAAAAACATAACTATGGACACGTATTCTCCTATCATTCTTCGACATACATATATACATACATATATTGCGCTGACTCAATTTTGATTTCGATTTACCACACAATAAAGAAAAACACGAGAGTTCAAATGTCGCGCTTCGATTTCCAGCGCAAAATCAATTTACGTCAATTGCAACCAAAAGATTAGCCTCGCTCTAGTTTTTTTTTGTGAATAAAAAATATCGCTTTGTACAATCGAATACAATGCGAATACATTATTTCTATATAAATCAATCCCTGATAATAATAAACAAAACAGAACTCGTTGGGGGGCCTCAGCTCTGGTACCGGCCTCTGTCTCTTTCTGACCCTCTTTACCTCTCAGACTCCCCTGACAACAGGCAAGGCTAATGACTGCAGTCATCTTCTTTATGTTTATTTTTGTGTTGATTATAATTATCAAAAGCTGAATAAAAAACCAAAAATAGCCACCCAGTCGGTCAGATTCGCAAAACAGTTATATGTACAGACATACGTCGACAACAGAGGCCTGGTTTTAACCGTTACATGACGTAAACTCTGAATATTCATATTTACACAATAAAGCTATAAATAAAACTTTCTTGTTAACCCAAAATCGAAATCAGACAAGTGCAAATGCACATTATAAGTCATGCAAATTAAGATCACCAGCCGGCTGATTCAACCTGTAACAGCGCCAGACATTATCGCTCTTTATCAATTGCCGACATCAAACACATAATTGTGTAATATAAGTAAGCCTACCTAATATTGACAAACGAGACGGGCACGTGGCATGCAAATGAATCAAATGCTATCGGCGTATCATTAGGAATTTTTTTGGGCAACCTCGGCTACTCCAAAAATAATAAACAAAAAAAATATATATAATAATAATTAATTAAATCCATGCGAACGTCAATTCGCGGGAAAATTTATGGCTTTTACTTTTCCATTGAATTTAAATATTTGTCCAAAGCCTTTAACGGAAATCGCATCCACTGTTTAAGCTTGTAAATATTTATCCACAAAATACTATATTTACTTAGTTGATATATTTATTACGACTTTCTTCCGTTTTTGTTTTTTTTTTTCTGTCTCTTTCTTGGGGAGTGGCGCTTAAAAGTATTCAACAAAAAAAAT
The DNA here is from genome assembly GCA_037075365.1 of Drosophila emarginata. Lineage (NCBI taxonomy): Eukaryota > Metazoa > Arthropoda > Insecta > Diptera > Drosophilidae > Drosophila > Drosophila emarginata. The sequence continues at coordinate 2,244,649 of JBAMCD010000012.1, forward strand.
TTGATTATATGTTTTGATTTATGAGTTGAAATTTATTTACAAGATTTGTTTTGGAACTGAAATATGTCCCTTTTGTTAAAGTTTTGCTTTTTTGGCTGTTTTTTATGATCAAAAATTAGTTAATTATAGAAATGTTTATCCAAGTAACTTCTAGGGTGAGGCCAAAATGAACTTTTCTACTAATACTGATAAAAACAATGATTTTTTTACAGTGCTTTGTAAATATAATAAGCATTTTTAAATAACCTTTAGTGAGGGTAATTTTGGTTTGCATTTCAATGTAGATTTTCATTAATTGTGTCTTATCAAATTAGTGATTCGAGATCATCTAGGCGTATATAAAATGGTTGATTGCAAATCTTGACAAATCAGAAATATACAACAGCTGACAAGCTGATGAACCTATGCATAGGTATGTATGTATACAATATACAAAAACAATAAATTGGTGATTAGAAAAACCAAATGCATTAACGCATGACTTTTAGATTTTGCAGATGACCATATAATACATATATACTTGTACATAGGAAGGTTATTGCCATACATTCCAATTCAAATACGAGTGGAAGGCGACACGAGCCGAATATTTAAATAATCATTTTGGGTACTTTATCCATATACACCCCCCTTCCCCCCCCCCCCCCCCTGCTAAACAAGGAGAGTTTTTCAATAAATTGTGTGGGTGTAGGTGTGCTTTGGACAAATAATAATAAACTTATTCTCATTAGCAGAACAATGCAAAAACACAATAACAACAATAGCACTCGTAGGTCAGGCTTTATGTTGTAGTAGTAGTAGGAAATATTAAACTATTGTCAACAATTTTCTTATTTAATATTTACTAAGCTTATCGAGTAGTCCGGTTAGCTACCGAGTTAGGCACAGGCAAACAAAAAAAATGCTCGTAAACAAATGGCTAATTGTTTTTGTGGCTTATTTTGAAGGTGTGAAGGCAATATTACCGATTTACTGATAAAATATTGGGGTAAAAATTTTATGCAATATAAGGGCGTGGTACGGCTAATAACCTATTGAGGTTAAAGCCTCCTCTCCTACTTGAAGATACATATACTAAATGAAATGCATGTAAAGATAAATTTTTAACTGAGTTAAATACGCAGAAATTATAATTTGCTCATATTTTGTTAAATTTTTTTACCCACTTTTTAGCTGATTTAAAAATGTATTTTATTGTATCGGTAATTTTTCAATAATTTGCATGTTTGCAAATTCTTACGGTATCATTAAAATAAATTAGAAGCTCCATAATTTTTTGAAAACCTTGTGAAAATTTGATATACATACATATGTATGTATGATTTGAATATATAGAATCGTTTCTTCTTTCTCTTTTCTTTCTTTTTATTTTGTTATGTTCCTATACACCAACAAATAGAAGAAATCGATAAGACAAATCAATTCTCAAATAGTTTCAGATCATAGACTACAAATTTGAAGCAATAACTAAAGATTTGAATTAAATCATATAGATTTGAAAACTTCTCACCTTATCTTATCTTATCTTTATAAAATTATTATATTTTCAATTATCCAAATTAAATCCTTTGAATAGTGAAGCAAAGAAACGAATTTTCTAGAACTGTGGTTGTTAACCTTCTGATAACCAATTTTACGATTCATTTTTATTTTTCAATTGTTAACATTGATTTGGCAATTTCTGCATATAAACAAAAAAATATTTAAAAATTTTATTTAAACAAAAACGTTTTTTGTATATGTATCTTACAAACAAGTATTTTCGATATGTTTATGTTTTCCCCTAATTGCTTATTTTATTGTGGTCAACCTCAGTGCTTCAACTTTGACCACAGAAATGTATACCAAACTCTAATCAAATATTTACGATACGCTGTGTCTTTATATACATTTTTTGTGTTTTTCCCACATAGAACGGCTTATTTTATACATTCAAAGTTTAAGCATATGGAAAGTCCCTTTCAGTACGCAACTAAAGAAGTTATTTTGCGGTTTTTTTTTTCTCAATTAAAAAACTACAAAACCCGACAGCTTAATCATTTGAGTGACTGTCAAACGAGATTTATAATCGTACCATGTTTGGGATCTACTGTACTTTCGGTTTGTTGTCGTTAACTACGTCAAGAAATATTCCTAAAAAAAAAAAAAATAGGAAAAAAAAAACCATAAACTGATTAATAGATTTCTTAATCGGAACAAAAAAAAGTGGGCTGACCATAAATCGTCATAAATAAAGTAATTTGCAAGCCTAGATGGTTTCTATAGAAGTGGTGCGACTAACAACGTCATTGATAAGCTTGAATAATACAGAATCTAAAAAAAAGGGGGAATAAACTTTGACTGAAAAAGTTATCAAAATAAAGTCAAAGTTTAGTTTATTTACAACTTAAAATTTATAACATAATAATTGCACGCGGCAAGACTTGAGATAACATAGGGTGAAGATCTAATCTAGATGATCTGTTGGAAATTTTATGATTTGAACAAAATTTAAGAAACTATTACAGACCTAAAAAGACAGGTTTCGAATTCTTCTCGACTACTGTTGGTTTTGAGCATACACATAATATATGTACATACATATGTATATCTTCATATTTATAATGTTAAATGGGATGACATAATAAACAATGAAAAATGAATTAAATGGATGAAAATGTGAAACTTTATGGGGGGTTAAATTTGATGATGAAAAATTGCAAATAAATTTCAAAGCTTGTCTCACAATAAAGTCTAAAATTAGTCAATTGTTAACAGAAATATGCGGTTCCATGGTAACAAATTTAAATTGCAATACCAAAAAGTCTAGTTTATTTTTTATTCTACTGATAAATTTTATTATTTCCTTTATAAGGTTATCAGCTTGCTAATTTGTGAATTTTGTCAGTCATATATACTGGATTTAAATTGTTCTTCTCATACACTCATATATAGGGTATATTTATATTAGTCAAAGGGAAAAGGGATCTAATTAAAGTATATAGATTCGTAATAAGAAAAACGCTGACTAATCCACTACCCATGATTAATTAATCATTTTAATAAAAATACTAATTCTTGATGATTCTTAAAACTTTAAAATATATTAAATATTTTTCCACATAATTCATGATTTAAAAATTATTCAAGTGTTTCTTAAAGTTATCACAATGTATGTACTTATATATATACAATATTATAAAGGTAGACCTATTGTTTTATCATCTTACAACTATTGATTTTTACAACTAAGGACTATTCAAAAATAGGGTATAAATGCTTTCGGGGGGGTGAAAGTTAATTTAATCATTGGTTTCTTTTTGTGAATGATTTTGGCATGAATACAAAAATAGCGTAGTACCTTAAACACGTGAGTGGCGCGAGCCAGAGATAAGGATCGACAGTGACATAAAAATTTTTTAATTTAATCTAAGGTCATGCTGAAAATAAAATTCTTTAACTTCAAAGCCAAGACAAATAAACAGCAAATACAAAGGCAACAGTAAAACAAATAAAAATCAAGTATTGGAAAATTATTTATTTATCTGCATGTAAACAAGTCGATCGATCGATTTAAGACAAATGTTTCATGTCGAAAAACAGACTGTAATCTGAGGCATAAAAAGAATTTTTTATATTATTTACAGTACACCTACAAGGATTTATTATAGCATTGAGTGAGATTGTACTTTCATTCTTCTTATTTTTTTTTTAATAAATGCTCTTAATTTAATTGTCTTATGTCATCAATGTTAATTGAATCAAAAAAAAAAAAAAATTTGAGCATTCTGTTTAACTAATTTAAGAGCAAAAGCAAATTTCACTAATATTAAGTTTGTGGAAAATTTACGAATATGCATTAAATGTATTTTTCAATAAATTTTTGACAACATTACCTATAGAATAAAAAAATAAATAAACTATTTAAACAATATTTTTTGACCAGAAACTAACCTAAAGTTGGTACATGACTCCGTATACGATTACACGATTCCATAACCACCATATGTATGGCATCAGTAAGCCATAAAACTAAATCCTATATTTAACTGTTTTTAAAATCGATTCAGGTAAATATTTTTGAATAGAATTACACTTATGTATATGTATATATGTACTATAATTAGGGATGTACCTCGTTTTTGAAAGGCACTGCCTATGCAACAACTATATTGACAGTTAACAAATAAATTCTTGTTTATTATTTATAACAATTAATGTATAAAAATTTAGAATATTACTAAGTTAAACTAATTGCTTTTACCAAGAAGGGAGTATTAATTTCCTACTCAATTAACAATTTTATCTATTTCTTACCCAGATTTACAGACTTATTGACTCTTATAGTCTACATATGTATGTATATGTATTTATATATATCATTTTAAAGTATTTTATTTGAGAGTACAATTTCTTACTTGTACTTATCTGATCTTAAATAAAAATGTTATTCCAAGCTTGAATAGTTCTCAGATATAATAAATCTAAAGAGATACCCCTATTAAAATACTTTTATATGTATATGTTTATGTAGAGAGGAAGAGCGAAATTGAGAGAACTTTGCAAACATGTTAATGAGGCTACTTCTCTTTAGTTTTTTTTTTTTTGCTTTGCTTGCTAATATTATGACGTCAGTAAAGTCATTGAATTATAAATTAATAACAAGCTAGAGGCAAAATGCGAGCCAATCGAAACAAAACCGAAACCAAATAAAATTATAACAAACATTTTGTTGATCCAAAATAAAATATATTGTTTGCTTAAAAATGTGGCTTAGTGCGGAAGAGGGCGATACCAGATTGAGATGGAGGTGGAGATGGTGGTGGTGGTGGTGTTGGAGGTGGATATGGAGGAGGTTTAATCAACGAAGCGTCAATCGTGTGCTACCTGAGCTTAATATTAAGTTACAATTATGACGAACAACGATGAATGCGACAAGCCCCAAGCTCCAAGTTTCCAAAGAGACACAGTCCGATTGCGCTACGATAAAGTCGCGAGATTAAAAAAGTCAAGTGACACTTAAATGCGTCAATCGACAAGCACAAAAATAAAACAGAAGAACACAACAGACGCAGGTCTTGACTGACTAAATGACGGACAGACAGACGGATCAACAGTTTAATGATTGGACGGACATTGCAGTACAAAAGTCCGTTATTTGCATCTCCTGGAGGGAGACCGAGAGAGAGATTTCTTTGTTTGATTTTGGCCTGATGGTCCATTAGCTACTCCTTATAATCTTCTCATCATCATTATCATCATCATGACAAAGAAATTTACACACATATATTTGACGTCAGCCAATTGATTCGAATTGAGGTTTGTGTCTGGGATTTTTCCCATGGGCTTCCACTAAGTGTACGATGATTATTCAAGTGTGACTGAGTTGTAAAGGGAGAAGGAACAGAAATACGAATTCATTATGAATGTGCGCGGCCCTGATGGTAGCTCTCACCATTAAATTGAATCGTTGAAACTCAAAACAATCGTCACAATGGAATGAATGCTTGTCATATGATGAATTGTTTCATTGCGAAACTTGACGCACTTTACAGTTCTTTTATATTATTGATATATTTATGTAAGCCGATACATACATATTATGTAGTACATTGTACAAAGCCGAGATAATTTGGAAATATTCATATAATTAAGGAAGTTGGCAATGCGTCTTTTCATTGCTGTCCTTTGGTATGTCAGAAAATCGAAACTACACAACATATCAATATATCAATTTAAGGACTATGGGGGATTCATAATCTTTATAGCATAGTAAATAAACTTAAAATAATATTAAGATAATAAATAATAACTAATAATCCAGAATACATTTTTAGAGTGAAATACTATTTTTTTGCATAATAAAATATCGTTAATTTAATGAGTTATAATAACTGTCATCATAAGTTCAAAGATTCATTTATATTATTAATCAGAAATAAATCTGTTTCATATTTAAAACTGTTTTAAATAACCCTACTAACATTTTCATGAAGTAAATTGTGAAAGAACTATCGCTTTTTAATAGATTTTCTCTGAGTGTGCCCAAAAGAAAATAGGCAATTTTTATGATAAAGGTATAAACAATTGCATAAATTACATACTAGAGCAAAACAAACAAACAAAGAGAAACAACAAGGGGAATAGAATAACAACTTCAAATACATAGGTTCAAGTGCGTAAAAGAATTTCTCATCTTATGTCGCAGTTGTATAACAATTTCTAGATATGGATACAATGACTACAACAGACTATGGCGCCATCTAAGGTCAGACAATGAACCATGTCTACCCACCTCAACCCCGTCTGCTGTTTTGAGTTGAACTTCTGCAAAAAATTCCCGAAACTTATCTGCATTACAAATTGTGGCATTTGGTCAGCATCGTCTTTATACGAAAATCGTCATTGAAATTTGCGCCAATTTTTTTGTATCTTTTCAGGCCACAATTCAAAGCAGTTCATGGCCATTGGCCAAAGGGAGAGTGCAAAATGCGCATATGTATGTTTTTTTTTTTTTAAGTTTTTTCAATTTTTTTGGAACACGGTCGATCCGTGCGTCAGCCTGATTCTTCGTTTCTTCGTTCTGTTGAGTGACATACAAACCTCGAGTTCGAGTTCTGCATGTTGCATGTTCTCGTTCAGCGTGTTCATCTACGTCAGTCTCTGTCTCACAAAACATTGTCATGCAAGACCCCATAATGGCAATGCAAATTCGTCTTTGACTTAAAAATACAACAACGAAAAAAAAAAATACGTAGAAAATAGTCTCGCGAATTGCATTGAACTTTCTGTATGCAAGTGGTCAACGTGGCGTATGAGTAATAAAAGGTTTTAACACGTGACCAAAAAAAAAACAATAACAAAGTTAGATATGTCTGATAGATTAGCTTCGCTAAGAAGTGACTCGAAAAATATCATTATCAGTGCAATCTGTTTATGTGAAAGTTTAAGCAAAGGATCTTTTAATTCCCAAAGAACGCACAAGGATATAATATATTATATTTTATAAAAGTACTAAGAGAGCAATTAGAGACCTTACTCACTATAACACAGTGTATTTATTATGATACTTAATTGGTTTACAATCACGTTTATACATATAAAACTTAACAGAAAAAGTTAAAAACGTGTTGCAATTATAAATATTTAAATAATTTTGTATAAAATATATAGAAAATAAGATTTACATCTTATTATACTTAATATCTTAAAATTTGCTTATAACTTGATGAATATTGGGCTAGATTAGCTAAACAATATGTACTGATTTATAAACCTACTTGAACTATATTAAACTGATAGATCAGCAGATTTTCCCAAATTGGAAATTACTGGAATTACAGAGTGGTGGAATCGCCAATCGATACTAATTGTTCTATATCTTATAAATCGCGTAAATATTTAATTAAAATTATTCAACATGCAATTATAGTAACAATATATAATTCCGATGATAAAATCTATGTATGGACATTTGAATAATCGCGGGATTCTAAAAATAGTATTATTTATTTGCAAATTGCTTCTACTATTCGTATAAATATTTCTATTACCAATAAGTTTAAGAGATAGAATCGATAAGGCCCTAAATATTGCACGAGTACCCACTACATGTTTCTCAAATGTCGAATTAGAAATCGAATGCTCTCACAATTGCTCACGTCCTCTCTCCCATGCTCACGGCGCTCCCCAACCGATCACTAATATGCTCACAGTGCTCCCCATTTCCATCCGATCTTCAGAAACGAATGTATTTTATACGAACGACGATCAGCACAAAACTGGCTGCCATATGAAGAAACCAGTTAGTCGTCGTCAGTCAGAGCCGCAAGCAACAGTAATATTTTCTTAAGAGTTGCGCGATAAATTTCTAAATAATTAAATATATAAAAAAGTATATACATACATATATACATATATTAAAACTAGTGCAACAAAACGGCAATAAAAGCAACTAAAGCAAATGCAAAAAGAAAGAAAAAAAATAAACGTGTAGAATGCAAAGCGAAATAGGAAATCAGTAATAAGAAAAATGCAAATGTATCAAACATAAAGAGTACAGTGAAAAGTTGTGCATAAGAAAAACTGTGGAAAAAAAGAAGCAAAAGACAAAAAAAAAAAAAAAACCCGAGAAAGAAAAAGAAAAGATAAACTGTAAATAAATGACTATGACTTCAACAGTGCTTCAAAGACCCGCAGCAAAAGTTGAGAAACAAACAACAACAGGAACAACAGCTAGAAAAGCAACAGCAACAACAACAAGAACCATGGCCTGGTCAAATGAAAAGTTGCGTTTCTCATGCATCGACAATATTGGTCTCAAACAGCTGTGGAAACTAATTGCCTTGGATACGAACTCCAACTCCAATTCCAGCGTTAACTTATCCCCCCACACATCCGCTACAACTGTGTCAACTAATCAAAATAATATAACGATGTTGGATATGGAAGAGACACAATCTCAGCCACAGCCGCAGATAAATAACAACAACAACAATAATAATGAGGTAAGTTATACATATGTACTTATTTATATAGATAGATAAAGCAAGTTAATATATGATATCATTAATATAAGTAATCGAATATTACAATAAAGGAATTCTCATTCACTTAATTTTTTAAACTTAATCTGTGTATTAAAATTTTGTGTAAAATTGTACAAATTTTAATGCTCTACAATATTTTTATAATTGGTTATATTAAAGTTGAACAAATTAATTAGAAAATATATCCAGTTTCCGGCGTCACTGCCCTATTACTCATTATTTAAAAATTTGTTAAAAATATTAACAGACATCTCTATTTATACAGTGGTTTCCGAAAGCCCACAAAAGAAATTCTAGTATACATATATAGTAAGTAAATATATATATATATATATGTGTATAAATACTTGGTGGCGCCAGGATGTTGATAAGTAGCGATATTTCGTAATTTACATACATACATATAGAGGGTGTTTCAAAGTCGTATCTACAAATCAACTCAATATTATGTTTTTGTTTTTTTTGTAACAAGTCAAGAAAGAAAGCTTAAAACATGACGTCAATGGAGAGGGTTGATTGCTTTGCTTTGCTTTACGTTGCTTTGGTCAACATCCGCGTAGAAAGCCCCACCCCTTGTTTCATTTATTGCAACAGAGAAAGTGACCAAAAAGAAGAAAGAGATTAATAAATATACCAAGAGATCTTATACAAAAAAATGATATATATGTATATAGCAAACAAAAAGTAAACTCTTAACCGTACACCCAATGACGTCTGTAGGTGTTGAAACAACTGTTGGAATCGCCCCCACTCCAGTTTCAGTAAACAAACATTCATACAAAAAAAAAACCAAAAAAAAAGGCGACAAAAAACATATTTCTGCACTGAAATTCCAATAACCCACGTAACGCCCATTTGCATATATGTATGTACATATGTATATATACATATGTATATGAATGTAGGAGATCTACTTGGACTATGCGCTAATTAAACGAACCAAGACAGAGGTCCCCACAGTCTCAAGTCGAATGCCGGTTATGTGAACATTTCTATGATGTACATATACATACATAAGTACATATAGTATATATATATATACCATATATAAGTTGGCAATTTAGTCACATGGCTTGTGCTGTGACAACAAATCAATTCATTTTATTAAAAACAATTGAGGCGTTTTGTTATAAAGAAGCTATTGTTGTATATATGTGCACAGCATTGATGATGACTTACCCAAAATTAAAAGTTTATTGACTCATTTGGAGAAAGAGCGAGGTTTTCGAAAGTATGTGAGATCATGTAATTAAAGTCATCAAAACATTAAATTAATATACAATTTTCTTACGTCTTTATACTCAAGAAAAAGTTAGATTAGGTCTTTTGATGTACTCTTTAAATTTCTATTTAATTAAAGTTCATTATGCTCATTTATGACGGTAATTTTGATATATACTTAACTTTTATGAAATTATCAATAAAAAGTTAGTTTATAATGTTAAAGCTTAACTTTTACTATATATGTATGTAATAATCTTATATTTCTTTATGAAAAGTAATGATAAAAACAAGTTTAAACATCTTTCAATATTAATCTTAAATATCAATTACCCCAAGCAGCTGTCTGACATAAAATCATTTATTTATTAAAAAATGTAAAAAAAAATAATGACAAAAAAAATACAACAGTTTCCCTTGATGTCGGAAAGAGATGAAAGACAAATCAGGCTGTCAAACAGTTTATTGACTCCTTTAAATTGCAATTATTATTTTTCTCACAGTGTATATCAAGTGTCAAATGCAAACCCACATAATCAATATATATTAATTTATGTTTATATAATTATGTGTGTATGTATTTGTTTTCTTTAGATCAAGGTTTATTAGATAAGTGTCTCTCAAAGACAACCTTCAGTCAACAAGTACAGCCTGAAATAAATAGAGTAAAGTTCATAGAGGAAATCCAACCAAGGTGTGTGTATGTCTGTGTGTGTATGTGTGTGGGTCAAGGCATTTCCGAAAGCTTAGATCTTAACAATATATGTTTTTTTATAAAATTAGTCATGCTGTTTTTAAAATCTACGCATCACTTTTCTGTTTTCTCCAAAATGAATCACTTACTATTAAATCAATCTTAATTACTAATTTAATATGAAAGTCCGTTATTCATTTATATAAGAATGTACAGGAACAATCCGGATTAAGGTTTAACTAAGGTTTTAATAAAAATGGCGATTGAAAAATTGATGAAAAACTTTACACAGCCTTAGGCTTCTAAGCCTTTACTTTTGATGAGACAAGAAAAGAACAGATAAAAAAATACAAAAACCAAAACTACCAATATAACCAATAGCATACCGTTTTTTTTTTTGCCTTTAACTGGTTTTTGGTGGCTGCACACCTCCCCTTTCACCTGGTTTCTTTTAACTGTTGCCTCTTCAAAAGCCTCATCCTCATTCGAGACCTTCCCCCCTGTTACCAACATTGCGAGACGTCATTGACGTCAATGCAAATATAGCGTAGAGTATAGTATACATACTATATAATATATATATATATATATATATGTATATTCAGACTGTCGATGTCGGCGATATTGATGCTCCATTTTGTCATCTCCAATCCAGACAGTTTGTCTTTCAATTTAGCAAGTGGTTGGCCCCCAACTTTTCGGTTTTTTTTTAATGTCAGGGTTATGTTCTACTTGAACATAAAACTTGATTCGCACGCTCCTCCAATAAAGATCCTGTAAAGTAAAACTAGTTTTCTAGTGGCAAAGAAGAATCGGCTTTAAACCAGGTTCAGGGTCAACACAATTTTTGACAAGGCTGGACCCTAACAAAATTAGTACACTCATAAGGGGGGGAAAAATGAATAATGAAGAAAAAGAACTTTCAATTTGTACAAAAAATTCGGCAAGTTGATTTTGTTTAATTAACGGCTCAGATCTCGAGCTTTGACGTCACGCGCATAAATTTTGTTTTAAACAAAATTTTCGTTCTTGGCTTTTTTATGATATTTTTTTTTTTTGTTTTGTTAGTTAACACGTCCGGCGGCTATATAATATGTTAAGTAGTCATAAATAAATACTACTAAAATGTGAGCTTAGATTTAGATATTTTTTTAAGAGTCTAAAAATAAAGCAAACTCGATGTCTAGGTTCGAAATCGCGAGCGAAACGCCGGTGAAACGCTAACAAAACGCAATCAGGCGTAAAGTGCTGTAATTTTTAAATACCCTGTCGTCATAAGCTTACATTGGGTATATTAGCTCTTTCGAAATCTTTGCGTTTTTCCTGATATAAGCCAATTGTTTTTTTTTGTCTAATAATGATGATAAACAAAATATTATAATCTTATACGTTTTCTATACATAATATATACTTTGAAATATTGATGAACTTAGTTATTATGGACTCTCTTCAGTTGATCATGAGTTGTAATCACGACCACTTTTACCTTATTATTAATCTGAGCTAAGCTTTTAATATTTTGTTACTGAGTACCATCAAGCCTTATCTTTCGATTCAAATTTTGATTTGTTATTTATTGTTGAAGTTGTCACAGTTAATTATTATTTTTGTTCATCGTTGCGGTTTTCTGCCGCCTGTCAATTGTCAAAATGGAATACAAAAACAAAAATAAAGTCGTCTAATAATTAAATAATTGTTAATAAAAATGAAATAATAATATTATATATCAATGTTCCCATTTTGCGGTTGACAGATAAAATGACGCACTTTTTAGAGATACAATTAAAGCTTCAATGTTAATTTTTTACAATAAAAATAAATAAAAGAAAGGGCCTGAAATTGGCTACGTGCAAAAATGTTGAAATTTTAACGTAGCTACAACATATATCCGTTTAGTTATTGTGATTAAAATTGTACATTTTACTTATTATTCTAATATAATATGAATAACAGGGTGTGAGTGTTGCTTCTGCTCTCCGTTTTAAATGCTCGTTTCGTTTCTCTAATTAAGCGCGGTCGTTAATACAAGTGCGATACTTGTATTTACCGACCATATCTATAGCTCTCTGTTACATGAGCGTTTTTAAAGGTCAGTGCTGACGACATAAAAGGCAATATATAGCTAAATATATATATGTATATATACACATATGTACAAATATAATGTGTACGTGTACTAAAAATACAGTTTAATTGAATTTGATATGACTTAAAACATAAAAAAAAATAAACGAAACCGCCGCCCCTCAAATTTTGACATCTTATTAGATTCTAATTAATGAGGTTTCTCATATTTGAATAATTTACATGGTTATTATGGTAATTGAAGGTGCTAAGGCTAAAGAGGGCTGTTTTGATAAACACGAGTTTAACATTATGTATACGGATCTACAGTATTTGTATGTATGTATGTATGTATATTTTGAATTAATATTTAATAACTTGAAATAAGACAAAGAAAACGACAAAAATTATACAATGCTAAAATTCTGCTTAAGAAGAGTTTTGGGACAAAGTCGATTTGAACGTATGTATATCTCCACTGAACAATTTGGTTTTAAATAAAATAATTATGTTGATAACATTATAAAGATTCACATGCATTATCTTTATTTCAAGGGCAACGATTGAAACTGTATACAATTCCTACATTTTCTCAGACTTATAGACTTATCTTTTAGTTAACTAGTTTATAATATGCATATATATAATGTATTTTTTACATATGTAGTTCCAGTAAGTTTAGAATAATACATTTTTCTATAACAAGTTTAGAATAGAATAAAAATATTAAACAAATTCTTCTAAAGCTCTTATTTACACATAAATCAGCATATCTGTTGACTTTAAACCATTATCTTGATGTCTTTTGGTTGATAAATTCTTATTTCATTATCAATGTTAAACATTTGCCATAAGCAAGTTAACTATGTATTATAATATGATAAAAATCATAGCATAAGATAACGTACAATGACCCCGAATAGTCAATGTGCACTGTAGGCAGTTGCTGCGGCTCACGCGTGACAAGACGTGAACGTGACATGACGAATTTGTGTCACATACGATATGTAAATTTAAGTTTTAATACTTACGTAAAGCAAATCAACGATAAAAACAATAACATATGGCTCTTATCTGAAATGACGCAGTGTTATCTGTTTCATTAGGGCATAACGATAATAGCGAAAAGATAAAGCATGAAGAAGACTAGCCTAGAGTGGCGGCTACTATATAAAGATGCTTTATTATAAACAAGTTTTACTAGCTATACCTAAATAAGTTAATTAATTAAGAAAACAGTCGCCAGATTGTCAGGTTTGTCATCTCCACGCGAAGTCATTGCTGAAAGTGTTAGCGTTCGATTGGGGTGCAGGTATATGGGGACGGGCCTTCTATTTGACGGTTTGTCGTTATTTGTTATAGCTCAGGCCCAAATGGTGATGCCGAAAACGCTTATAATTCAATTTTGAACGAAACAAACAAACAACAACAACAGTTTTTGCATACTAAGTGCCTTATTAGTGACACGGTATTTGGAATCGTAAACCACACACAGCGTCCCATAAAGCTAAATACTTTTTTTTTTTTTGCAATTTTATATAAGAATTTTCGTTTGAATAATTGATTGAGTTGTCAATGAATCACTTTTTAATTTATTATTTTGCTGTCTATCTATTTTCAGCGCCTTTCCTTCGAGAATTGCAGCAACTTGGCCGACTATTTGAGCCTCCAAAGAGCGGCTCAGGTTCAATCTCAAATGCCCGCCGCAAATCGAATGTCCCTGCTTAAATTCTTGGCAATTGTAAGTATAACAAAATTTTCCATAATTTGCACAAAAAATCAAATGAAATAAACAGAAACAAGAAACCTTTAAATGCTTCCTGCCTGGGACAATATAAGAATACTTGGCGGGGGTTGTCCGATGCCTGCATAAATTTTACATTCACTCAGGGCGTGGTTGGAAATAATAAAAAAAAAACACACACACAAGAAAAAAACAACAACCAATTTGATTATTTATAATCTTTTGAGCAGACAATAAACTTCCATTTCAATCAGAAAGCAACCGCGTGTTTGCTATATAGTCCATCATCAGACCATTGAGACGACATTTTTGATAGGATGTTTTGTGGCTCAAACCAGTTAAGGGGGATGCTTGACCTCAAATTGTTGCCGAAGCGTGATATCGCCATAAGTGTGAAAATATATTCTTTAATGCAATTAAATGAATGGGTCATCATATGAAATAGGTCTTCATGAGTATACAAAAAAAAAAACAACTTATAATCGATTCTTTATCAGCAATAGACATCTAAAATAAAAATTCCCCCCCCCCCCCCAAAAAAAAAAAAAAACGAAAAACTGTCCGTCAAAAATGATTTAGATTAGGAAATTGTCTTTTTGGAAGAATAAATTAAAATTTACTTTTTCTTTAATTTTCAGAATGCTTTAGAATTGAGTGCCCCTGCCACACCTTTGCTACTCCAGCAACAACAACAGCAGACGCAATCGAAACCAAAAGGTTGGATGCAGTTATCCGGGCATCCCGAAAGGTAAGCATTCACTCACCTGATTTTGATTTAGTTCATACAATTTCTATAACTTTTTTGTCTACTTCTTTTTTCCCTTGCAGTATTGTGCCCACCTCAACTGGTATAGTGCGTAAACGCATTAAGAGCCTAGACGACAGCGAAGTTCATGCCTATCAGTTGATCTCCCAAGAGCCTCAAACCTCACAGATAGTGCCCGCCTATTTCGGCTTGAGGGAATTACAATCTCAGCATTATATTGAGTTGCAGGATCTTTTGGCTGGCTTCAAGGATCCGTGTGTAATGGATATTAAAATGGGATGTCGCACATTTCTCGAATCGGAGGTTAGCAACAAAACATTGCGACCGGATTTGTATCAGAAAATGCTTGCCGTAGATGCCAGTGCCCCCACATCAGAGGAGCATGAGGCTCAAGCTATTACCAAGTTGCGCTATATGTTATTCCGGGAGTCCCTTTCATCCTCACAATCTAAGGGCTTTCGTATTGAGGCGCTGCGTTTACGTGGTCGCGTTCCGGTAAAGGATTTAAAGACCTGTCAAAGTAGCGAGCAAATTTCCCAGACAATAGAACAGTTTTTGGCTGCTCGTAAATCTGTGCAAAAGGAGCTAATTAAACGACTGAAAAATATGCGTTTGATCATAGAACAATCGCCATTCTTCAATCGCCATGAGATCGTTGGATCTAGCATCTTTATTGTGTACGATGATGAACGTGTCGGTGTTTGGCTAATTGATTTTGCAAAATCAAGGCAATTACCGGCACATTTAACAGTTACCCATCGTGCATCCTGGACACCTGGCAATCGTGAAGAGGGTCTGCTCAAGGGCATGGATGAGCTTATTAAGGCCTTCGAGGAGGTGTATGCCCGATCAAACAGTCATCGCAGTTGTCTCAAGATCTAAATTTGAACAATTGCCCACCTATCATATAAGACTGACTTCATTCAAGCTCCTTTTCCATTTCGTTCATTTTATATGCAAGCGCAGGTTCGCACCAAAAGAAAATTTTGTATATTGTACATTCTCTTTTTTTGTTTTAGTATTTTCCATATTGGAAATTCATTATCTAAAAAAAAACATAGATAAACGATTAGTATTGAACACCAAGCAGCATTTTGTTTGATAGAAAACAGGTTTCAGTTTTAAGTATTTAATTATTAAAAAAAGTAGAAAAGAAAAATCAAATAGTAAAAACCCATTAGAATGCAAGAAATAAAAAATTATCTTGAGAAAAAATTTAAAATATGACTTTAAATATGGGGTTAGAAGATCCAGAGTACACTTTTTGTGTTAAATGAATTATCGCAAACATGAAAGTAATAGACTAATTACAAATGCCTATATGCATATTTCGAATTGAAATTTCAATATTTCGAAAAAATACCCTGGGGTTTCAATGTTAAAAGTACCCCGAAGCAAATAAAGTTTGGATTAGATTGTATTAACGAAATGATTATGATAAATTTTCAAACTTGTAACTGCCGTTTTGGATGAGCAGAACTACAACGACAAGTTATCGGTATCGCTTATTGCTGCAGATTATATCGATATTGATATATTTCGTGTAGATAACCGCGTAGATACGCTTTGCATGTGCTAACACTTGTTTAATTTTAGTTTGTTATTAATATGAACACAATTCGGCCTTGCGGCTGCAAAGGTGTTCGCACCTGTCTAACCTGTGAGAAGGACTTTCAAATAGATAAACCCTCCCTGAAGGAATTGTTCCAACAACAACTGGAGCCTTGGTCATACTGTATAAAATGTCAGAAATTCTATGCCGGCTGGGAAACAAGTGTTACGGATAGGAAACATGACAATAATGACCACGCCACAGGTGGTGTCAATTTGCCTGGACTGTATGTGCAGGAAGAGTTCCTTAGCCATGATGAAGGATCTGCGCTGATTTCACATCTAGATGCTTCGCCATGGGACATCTCACAGAGTGGTCGACGCAAGCAGAACTATGGTCCGAAAACTAATTTCAAAAAGCGTAAACTGCAAGTGGGAAAATTTGTCGGATTTCCAAAGGGCACGGAGTATGTGCAACATCGTTTTGAACAGATACCCTTGCTAAAAAATTTTCAGACCATTGAGCAATGTTCACTGGAATACGATCCAGCCAAGGGAGCTAGTATAGATCCACATGTAGATGACTGTTGGATTTGGGGTGAAAGGGTTGTAACAGTTAATTGCCTGGGCGATGCCGTGCTCACACTCAATCTCTATGAAAAGGAACAGGAGGGAAAATACAATTTGGATCTGGTATCGGGATACGAAAACGAATTAATAACACCTTTGCTAAGTGATGATCAGTTGAGAACATTTAAAGGGAAAGTTCTCCGCATACCCATGCCCAAGTAAGGAATAATAAAACAATTATATATATAACTATAACTATATGTACTATCTTGCAGCCTGTCCCTCATTGTGCTGTATGGTCCAGGACGTTACCAATTTGAGCATTCAGTGTTGCGGGAGGATGTGACAAATCGACGCGTTTGTATAGCCTATCGGGAATTTACACCCATGTATATTGATGGAAAGGACAGAGAAAAGGGTGACAGTGTAAGAGAAATGGCGCAGAACTTTTGGTGCATTCAGTAAACTAATCGACACCGTAAGCAAATTGTAATATACATATATAAAAATTTTTAAAGCCCAGTATTTCGGACCATTACTGCGATGGGTGTTATGCGTGATATATTGTCTTGACTCAAAATAAATTCATAGTACCAAGTTTCACATAAATTACTATTAAACTAAGACCATGGTTGAAGTCAACTGATGATGAATTTTTCATCATTTCATAAATTGCAACTTCTCGGAATAGTTTTAAATATTTTTGAAACTCATGTTTTTATTTGCTAGATAACAAAAGATAATTCTCTATATTTTTTTTATTAGTTTTTATTCAAAACTATCGCTCTGTTTAGCTGGCCGAAAGTCCAAAAGTGCCACTTGGGCAGGCAGTTTTATTCCATGCAAATGTTTAATATGTGCTCTTAGATTGCTGCTAGAGCTAAGCACCTTTTTGCAAACAACACAAGAATGATTTGAATGATTGTTTCTTGTATGTGCATTGAGATCTCTGACCTTGACAAAAGCCATAGTACAATATTTACAAACATGCGACTTTCGCATATGGGTCTTGAGAAATTCGGAAGAAGCATAGGCCATTGGGCAATATTTACATTTGTAGACACTTGTCCCATTGGGTTCCATGGTGACATTGAGCAAACGATTTGCGTTAATGTACTCCTCCAGATTATCACGGTTAAGCTCAACAGCAGCATAGTCAATAGTGTGTACGGTGGGGTAAGAATGCACCGGATCCGTTTCCACCTCGCTAACGGGAAGAAAATCCGAGACAATCAGTGAATCCTGGTTTGAAAGACTTTCTGGAACGTTTTGTAACGGTTTTTCGGGATCAGAATTTGGCAAATCTTCAGGAACTTCCATAACAAACAGTTCGTCGTTATCAATAACGTCTTGGTGTTCCTTGTCTTTATCCACATGGAAATCCTGCAGCTCAGAATTATAATTCTCGTATAATTCTCGCAACTGCAGATTTGCAATTTTTAATTTCATAAAGAGTCTGTAATTCTGTAGACAATTATCCAGACATTCAATACAGATCATGGGCAGCTCTTGGACCAAATCCAGACAAATGTGCTAAAAACCCAACTAAATTAGGTTTAAAGAAAAAGTTATTGGAGGAACTTCTTACCTTGTCAAACATTTCCAAAATAATTTCGAGTATTGTGTAATATTCAGTACCCTCAGTTGTCCCCACACTAGCCTTGTGCTCTGTGATATCAATTGCGGCTTTATCTGATAAACAAATTCGGCATAATTTACGGAAATCCATATTAAACGAACATAAACCAAATTGTAAATGCAACAAAATGTAGTGTGACCATCTTTTTCAGAGATGAGGAATAACATCTGCTTGGTGAGTAAAATCACTGATTACTCTGATTGACAATTCCTTGTCAATAATATAAATATACATTTTGTAAACCTATATATAAACTATATATTCGTTTATTTATTTATCATGTATAAATATAATAGATAATTATGAACAAATAATTTCTCTCTGTGTCAACATTTTCAATTATTATATGACAACTGAGCATCATAAAGCGATACCCTCAGGAGATATCTCTATTGGGCCAAAGTTTCTAATTTTAAAAACCTTTATATTTAAAAAAAACACCGTATTTATTTTTAAATTATTGGTTTATAATTAAGATTATTGTAAGTTAGTTTAATTGCAAATAATGAATTATATATTTTTATATCAAAAAATGTGTTTTGTTTTTGGAATTTTATAAATAAAAAGTTGAACTTTTACAAATGTAACGTAATTCCAAAAATCCCACTTGAAAAAATTCTTATACTAGAATAGTCAAGTTTTTCAAAAAATAACACAAATTGCTGCAAGTTCATGGCAATGCGTAGCCTAACTTAATTTTAGAGTCCAAAATTTTTTGAATAACAAAAATGATTGCAACCTGTTTGAAATCTATCAATCCAAAGAATCAACATTCTCATGATTGTGGCGCATGTGTCTTTTAAGACTATCCTTTTGCTTGTAGCTATTTGAACAAAGTTGACAATGATAGGGCTTTGAGGTCTTATGACTTATCATATGTCGGTTTAAGCGGAACTGTTTTTCAAAACGTTTGTTGCACACGGGACACACTACTGAGCCGCGACGGAAGCGATCTGGGCCAGTTCTGTGAATCAAGATGGTTTTAATTAGAAAGACTATTTCACGGACATCAAAATCTTACTTTTTGGAATCATCATTGAGATCAGAATTTTGACGACTTTGGTCATCATCATGGAAAGACTTCTCCTTTTTGATAACTTCCGACACCAATTGGTCGTGATTGTTGTAAGTAGCATCTGTCTTTTGTTGTTGCGTGCCCTCCAGCAATTGATGGCTCAATTCACATCGACGCTTAAAGCGAAAGGCGAACTGAGCGGAGACAAAGCAAGAGAGGCAAACATTTTGGGGCAGGGAATCCTGTTTGTTGATCTTGCAGTTGGTACACTCAGTTATCATCTCGGCCAGAGTCGGTTCAAGAGCTTCTTCGGGCTCATCAAATATGCCCACCAGGGGCGCGTTGCTGCTGTTCCCCATACAAATTCGACATATTTCCTCCATATTCATGTTTAATATCTTTTTGTTTTCTTCGTTTTTTTTTTTGCAAAATATTAAACCTAACAGTCTGTTAAAAACTTGACTGTTAACTCAATTTGGAGTCATTATTTCACAGCATCATTTTCGAGCAAGTTAATTTAAAAGCATTATTTTCGAGTACTGTATCTCAGCCTGTTAGTAACAGCCAGTATTTTTAAACCTCCCGCCAGATTTTAATAGTTTTTGAAGAATGCAATCTTTGCTAAAGTTTCCATTTACGGTTGTTCTGAAGTGAAACAGCTATTTAAATATAATCCATGTTTACTACATGCACATGAATAAAAGAATAGTCTCCATGCTATTTACTTCATCGAATTCACTATTCATTCCCAAAAAGATTTTTCTGATGTAATTTCTTTTTTCAAAATAAATTTTATTCAGTTTGTTGTGTTTGTGTTGCAATCATTTCTTATGATTTGTTTGTTTTTTAATATTAGTTTATTATTATTTAAATCATTTAATTCCTTGGTTTTTTCTTTTTTGTTGCTTACAATTAATTATTATCGTCAATGTGACGAAAGTTATATGTCTGTCAATAATACTTATCGACAACAGACTTAGTTTTTTTTTTTTTGGTTTTTCTAATTATTTTTCTTTACATGCATAATTTTTTTTTGTTTTTAGAATTTTACACAATTTTGCGGTAACGGTTTATTTTTGAATTATGCAATTAGCTGTTTAAATTGAATTGGTAGTTAGATTGGGTTTAGGGGGTGGGATGTTTCAATTAAGGGATTGGGCGGGCTTTTATTTTATTTAGTGCTTAACATTTGCAGTTGAATTTGTTTTTGGTTTTTAATTAGAAGTAGCCTAGTTTCTTCATTCCTTTGGTTAAATGCTAATTTTAAATATTTATTTCTTGTTGATCGGTTTTTTCTTTCAGTGTAGCTGTCATGAGTTCATGCAAAATAGAAACAAAATACAGGGTGTTGACTTTTGAATTCCTTTTTGCGGGGAGTTGCTTTCTTTATTATAGTTAATTTATTTTGTCTGTGTATACGTAATGGGCGTGTGTCATTGTGAGAAGGTGTATGTGTGTGCCTTGTGTACCAACCGTTTGTTTAATTGTTTTTATTATTATTATTATTCTGTGTGTAATTCCGTTCAGAAGAAATTAGTTCGAGTTACTTGCAAAGTAGTAAAGTAGTTAAGTAATTAGTAAAGTTTCCTCTTTTTTGTTTTTGTTTTTAAATGATAAAACATTTCATTTGCTTTACTATACTGTGTTTTGTTTTTTGGTTTCTTTTGTTTAAACATTTGCTGTAATTTTAAATTCGTTTTTTTAGTTGCCCTCTCCTAATGTAGGACGCCGCTCTTAAGTAATAGTTTATCAATTCATTTCTTTCTTTTTTCGCCTAGTTAATGCTATTTTTTGTTTTTTTTTTTATACATATTCGTACATGTAGATTTCATTCTTTTAAAGAGTGTAGAAAATGTTTTGTTTTGGTATTCCTTTTTTTTTATTTTAAAATAGCTTTCTTTTTATCAAAAAGACATTTAATACACACATATACATATAGATCTAATTAGGCGCCAAAGCTGCTCAAAAGTTTAAGTGTAAAAAAGTCCCAAAAACAAAATACAAAATCAAAAAAATCCACAAAAGGAAACTCCTAAAGCTAAACGCACAATAAACACAAATTTCGAAATAAAATACATTTTTCTATAACCATTTTTTTTGTATTAGTGTAGACAACCTCAATAAGGGACAGAGCAGTTATCGGTAGGATTACGCAGTTGATGGGCGTAATTAAAATGAATTATTCTAGTTATCAAATTTTGCAAAATAAAGTACATATCATGTACTATATAGTTCCTAGATATTACAATCAGTTGAATTTTTTATTTCAATGGAACTTAGATGATTATTCAAGAGTTTTTATGGTTCTGTTTTGTTTTTCGAATTGTACATACATATATCGAAATATCGAAGGCGATTTTTTTGAATGACAAACCAAAAATTAATTGTTCAAAAATTAAGTAACACTTTGTAATGTAATATATGACAAAAAATTGTTTAATATTATCAAAATTTAATCGAATTCAATCAAATTGGTCTATCTATATGAATATAGAATGTATGATTAGAAAATGGGAGGTAAAAGAAATTTAAATGAAATTTTTTTAACGCTGAAAAATCATTCTTTAATTTCAATTAAGTTTAAAATCATTGAAAGAAAACATCAGCAAGAAATTTACATTGCAAAATTCGTCAATAAATTATACATTTAAGATAAGGAGTAATTTTCTTGATTTTGTTAAGTTCAATATACATATTTATGTATGTGCAAAATTTTGCCTAAATGGTTGAAAAGTTTATATAAAATACTGATAAAGTTAATTTGTGTTTTCAAAAAAGAGAAAAAATATCGCTTTCGTTTAACCGATATATATTAATTTTGTACACAAAATTGTATTTGATAATTTTAAGAGGTTTTTGAGCTGTTTGCTTTAAGTAAAATGTTTGTCTGGCTTTCAAAGTTGTTGACACAATTCTGTTAGAAATTTGTTTCATTTCTGGAGGATTACTTAAAATGGGAAGACCAACTGGGTGGGAGATAGAGTTATAGAAGACGATAGGTACAGAGATAAATAGATATAGAGAAAGAGAGAGATATATATAGCTGGGACAAATACATACATATGTGCAATTTGTTATACGGCAGTGTTTCCTTCATTGCGACTTAATTTCAATCTTTATCATTCTTTGTGATTTTGTTCGTTTTCTTTTTTCATTTTCAAGAGGAGGTAGGTTCTTTATTTGATTTTGTGTAGAAAAAGGTTTCATTAGGTGGGTATTTGGAAAAGTAAAAGTACATATATATGTATATCACTGTTATGCTTTGTGGTTATACAATTTGGAATTTGGAGAGGGAACAGCAGTAAAATCGAAAAATCGAAGCTCGTAGTTGGGGCACGTAAAAAACAGAGAAAGAGAGATCGACATAAAACCAATCAAAAATAAATTATAAAAAAGAAATATTTCATTTGAATTTTGTTCTAAATTTCCAACAAAATTGCGATGCAATGTTTTTTTTGGTATTTTAGTTTGGTTTATTTTCAGTTGGTTGGTTGTTCGGTTTGGGTATCTGGTTGCTCTATTCCTTTTATTAAAAATATATATGTATATATGTATATATATATATATATATATATTTTGAATATGTACTTGTATGTATATATGCGGTGATATATGTGTCATAAAATATATATACACCTGTTTCTTATTTTCTTTTTTGTTTTTTTTTTGTTTTGCTTTCTCTTCACGTATTGCTAAAGTTTTTTCTTCAGATTCGGCTAATTGGTGACTATAACTTTTTGCGGGTTGGGGTTTTATTTTTTTTTTTGTCGGTTTCGATTTTTGCTACAATATTTCAACAATAAATTTTCTAAAAACATCATGTTCCATCGAACATATATTGTATTACTCAAGTGTATGCTTTGAATGCAGTTTTCGTTTTTCTTTTTAAATTAATTAAATTTACTATTTATATGTATGTATCTATATATTATATAAATAATTATGTGTCAGTTGTTTTTGTTTTTGTTACCTTTTACGTTTAGCTACTCACACCACTTTCATAAAGCAAAAGAAAATAATATAGCAAAAAGAAAACTCCAACAAAATTTGAAGAAAATTTTGAGCTTTGAGTGGTAAAACACACACAATTAGTGTCTTTATGTTAACCTGAATTCACTTGCCGAAACCCATTCATTCCGATTCATGCCTTGAAAATGTAATAAATCTGCCAATTCTAACAAATATAATATTAAATTTTTCTAAATAAATGAAGGAATGATTTTACAAAATTTAAGAAGACTGTTAATGTAATTTTCATTATTGGTTTTTGAAAATTAGAAATAAAGAAGTAACATTTTCCAGCAATTTCACTTATATATTCATGAACTAAGTACTGTCCCGAAAAGATTTAAAGTTTCCGAAATAACTTATAATATTAAATGTTTTTATAGGGATTTTTCTTTTTGCTGTTAAAATTTCATATATTCAAAATATTTTGACGATGACATTGTTAACATCAATACTGAGTCGCAAATAATTTTAAAAGTGCTAAAAAAACATATTTAAATTAAGTCCATTTTACATTTTAGGCATAATATCTTCACGAACAAAGTCGAAAATGAATGTTAACATTTGTTAAATTTAACAAAATACTAAAACAATTTTGTCTGTACTTAAATTTTGGATCATATTTGATTGAAAAATTACATTAAATTGAATGGAATTAAATGAATAGAATAATGATATACATGTTGGTCCACATGATCCCTAATTAAGTCAAACGAAATAGTATATAAAATATGCAAGAGGGTTGCTCAAAAAGTTACTGTTATAAAGGTGAAATTTTTGTATCCATATCATCAAATGGTTGCTGTCCCTTGTCAAATATTTTTTCTTTTGTTTTTGTTGTTGTTTTTCTTGTTTGTAAGATTTGTCAATTAAGTGCTTGATAGTGTATTTGTGGATGTGTGTGTGTTTGCCATTTTAAATACATATCTAATGTCTCATAGGAACAATCTCTTAAATATACATATATGTATGTATATATATATTGTATGAATATATCTATTATGTATTTGCATCTTTTGCTTTTGTTGCTTTCTGCCGGTGTTGTACATACATAAATTATAGCAACTCAGCAAGTTAATTAACTTATAACTTTGTTATTGTACATAATGCATATGTAATTTGCTGTATATTTGTGTATGTGTAAATATGTTGCACATTTTTTATAAGTTGTTGTTGCTCTATTTTTTATCTTCATCGTTTCACACATATCTTTCTTGCTTCTTATTTATTTTATCTGTTTCTTATTTCGGCAGTAATTTTTGCTTTCATTTTTCTTTGTCCATAAAATATTTTTGGCTTTTGTTATACTGATTTTTCTGAAATTTACTTATTTTTTAATTTTCATTTAATTTTCATGTTGACTTAAAAATGTAATTAACAATTTTTTTTGCTTTGTTTCGAAGCAGTTTCGCTAGGTTTTTTGAAAAAGAAACTTAACTAGGCCTTTCCCACCGATTTGGGAAGTACTTGGAAGACATACAAGTATTGTATGTCAATGTGTGTGTGTGTGTGTGTGTATTTATTAGAAATATATCCGTATCCTGTGTGTATGTCTGTGTATGTGTTTGAGCTTAATTGTCTAAATTGAGCGGCCTTATTGCACAATTATATGCGGAGCTGAGAGCAGCACGGTTACCGTTGCAATAATCGTAAAGAGCGTGAAAACAATTAAACAAAATCTGTGAAGTAGAAGAGAGAATAGAATGAGCATGAGCAAAGCAAAATGGCGGCATTGCCATTCCTAGGTGTTGGCCATGTTTGAATATTTATACCACGTGTATGGCATCTCTATGTGTGTGTATATATGTATTCATATATTTGTATGTGTGTGTGTGGGTACGTGCTAAGCAATTTGCCGGAAGTTGTGTGGGCCAAATGCGTCTCTTGTGCGGGCTTAATTGTTTGATTTAGATGGCAGCAGCTCAAAGTAAACCTCTTGTTTGTTGGCATTAGGTAAACACCTACACACACACATACCTTTATATGTACATACATATATACACATATATAAGTACATATGGATAGACATAATAAGGGCTCAAGTAAACTAACGAGTTTTTTCTAAAATGATTAAAAGATTTCTTTGATTTCTTTAATTTGCTGTTATTTCTTATTTAACTCTTTGATTTACTGTCCATTTAAGTATAAGATAGTTTATTAAATATTGGCTGACATTTTTTTGAAGTAAAAATATATATATTTAAATTTTAAAATATTGAAATTCTTTAAAGTTTTTGTAAGATTTCGGCAACTTATTCCTTTTTAGTTTAAATTCTATTTGCATTACTTGAATTATTTTTTCTTTAGCATTTTTATTTGTTTGTCCATTGGAATATGTCTTATTATTATATATTAACTATTATTAACCATGTCTAAAAATGAAAGTATATATATATTCATCAATAGACAAGTCGACACATATGCATCTGTCTGTTTCTTTTCAACTTTTAACCGTTAATTTTAAAGTTATAAAAATGAAACTTGGTAAAAAAGCTTTTTAGATTAACACGTTTAAAAAGTTTAAGCATTGGTAGGATCGGACTATTATTAGGCATTGTTACTATCGGAATAATCGGTGTAGATAAAATGTTTTTGTTCTTTTATACAGGGTATGCAGCAGTCGACTTGCTGGTGCCACTTTTTGTTGCAGGAAATTGTATTTATATGTGTTCCCTTCAACAATCATTCGTTGGGCTATGTCAGTTTTATTTTACTTTTTCTTTCTCTCTTTTCCTTTAGTTTATACTAAATTATTCCTTTAGTTTTATACTGACCTATCCACAACCATTGCAGCGAACTTCCAATCGCTTATCAATTCCGCTTCATCGTCAGCTTTGCGCATGCGCGCCGTTATAAATTGCAATTCTTTAAGAATTAAGTGTAAATCTTTATGATTGCATCCTATTGCAGTATGATGCTCCTCCACCGTTGTGGGTCGGCCAAAGCTACTACAAAATGGGATATGGAAAATTAAACTTATTGAAGTTAACAATTCTTTAAATTGAAATTTATATTAAAGTTTATATCCTTTTAGTTACTTACGCCGACGAACCGATGGCGGTTTGTGATCCCGATATTGTATGCCGAAAATCATCATCAATATCGAGCACATTGGCTAGTAGGGATTTGGAAGAACGTTCTTTTAATTCCAATTCCTTCATGCGATTGCTTAATAATATTGTTTTGCGTGTGATTTTGCGGCCCGGTCGACCCATTCGCAAAATCCAGGGCAGCCATTGTAGGAAAACGGATTTGATCTATAAATGTTTGCAAAATAAAATAAATGTATAAATAATATATGTTCATATTTATATGTAATATATTATAGAATTTTGGAATACTGACCCACGGTGGCATCTCGTGTATATCCGCTGTACGATGATGATAGTTGAGCACCACAACCGTTAGCACCACAGATGATGCAACCATGAACATGATGCAATTGAAATATGTGCCTATTTTGACATCAGGTTTATTAAATTAAAAACAAAAAAAAAAAAATAAAAATAAGATAAAAATTTTATATTAATATTTTGTTCGTTTGGTCTTTTCCATTTTTTTGTTTCTTGTTTTGCAACACTAAGAACAAAAGCTTTGAAATAAAAATCTTTTTACAACGATTACTTTAGTATTATTTTCAAGTTAAAGTTTAAAAAGAAAGTTTTGTGAATTTTTTGACTTAGTTTTTTTACTTCTTTTTTTTTTTTGGGATGCTGTGATTACCTATATGTACATACTTTTGATACAACGGGTGGCAGCTATTACAAACACTTTTACTTTTATTTCAGGCTTTAAGACATGCAGTTTAGTGTGACAGGATTCTACTTGCTTTAAGGACAGTTAAATAGTATTCAGATCATGTGGAATTTATGTGCTGTAATTTTTGAAAATACTAAAGATCGTCTAAGACAAAGCAAGAAAAGGTATCTTAAATCTTAATTTATAAATTTGTCAATTATCTTTGTACTAGGATATATTTTCAATTCAAGGAAATAGGCACAATTTAATTAAAATTTATTAAATATTTATAATATTTTTCATTAGCATTACAACATAAGTAAATATATTCGGGCTGGACTCTGAAATAATCTAAAATTATTAGATTTATGACACGATAATATGCTCGAACTGGCCAATAATAAATTGTCCTTATTCATATGAGATATCCATTCGGAAATTGGTGGCTTTTGGCTCAAAAGTGTTATATGTATTTCTCAATAAGGTTGAGCTGGCTAAAGTAGGTCAAAATCTTTAGTAATTCTATACTAATCAATCTGTTTTTAGACTTCTGCTTTGCACGACAGGTGCAGTGAAATAGAGAGAGATATTCATTTGAATAATTTTCATATACATTTAAATGTAATTAAGAACTTTCACTTAATTTTTAACTAAAGATCCATGCAGCCAAATCTAACTAAATTAAATATTATTAATTATTATTTTGAGATAAACCCAAAGCATTTCATTCGCTTAATCAAATGGACTCTTTAATTATCATAAATTCCAAAACAAAAGGTATGAAATTATCATTTAATTTAATTTAATTTAATCTATATCTAAATGACTGTCCTTTCGGCAATAATGACATAATCAAATACAATATAATACAAAATATTTAGATAAAATTAAGTGCATGCATACAAGTTGAACATTTCTAATTGATAAAATGTGAATGTGAATTCTATATATAAAAAATATTCATTTATATATTTCATGTTAGATTGCACTTTAGAAATATTTGCCGAAATTTTACAAAATGCTCTGTGAAATATTTAATATACATATATATTTAAGGCAATTATCAATTGGTTTAGTCAGCTTTTGATACTTGGATGTGAGGAATATTTGATTGATTGATTGATTTTTGTAATAATTTTAATTCAATTGGATTTCGACTACCATCATTTTAAAGTGTTTTAAATTGTTTTTAAAATTATGTATTTTGTTGGAATTCCAGAGTTTGTTTTCGGTTATATTTTGTGTTTTTTTTTCTTTAACCAGCACCCTGAAAAGCATGAAGGTTCAGCCAAAAAAAAAAAAGAAGGGGTCAGGGGGCAGGCAGTCCTAAAAGATACATTTTTTTGTTGATGTTTTTTTTTGGAGTTTCTCATGCTCTCACCTACTTTACGCGCGGGAACAAAAATGTTTTTTAAATTTTTTTTACAAAGTTAATTTTGATTTTTAGTCAGTTTATTTTTTTTTGGTTTTGCTACTATTAAGACTTTGTACACATTTTGATTAAATTTGTTTTAGCAGCTAAAAGAGAGAATGTTTTGTTTTGATTCTAGAAATTTGTTGTTGTTTTTTAATTGTTATTTAATTGTCTTATTTTTTTGTTTGTTAAGTTAAATGATAAATTGAAATTTTGTTGTGGTTTTAGTCGAATACCTAATAGAGGCACCGCCTCGCTGGTCTTTGTAATGACATTGCCGACCAATAAAGAGAAAACTGTTTGCGATAGTAGTATAGTTACACCTGGAAAATATTTATGGTCAAGAATTGCGTATGTTTAATATATATATGGAGAACATAAAAAACATTTCGAATAATCATCAATATAGTTGTTGTTTGTAGTATTCAGAAAGTAACGAAATAGTATTTGAGATAGTCAGAGATATTAGTTAGCAGAACTCTAAGCTAAATGATATTTTTTGGCTGAACCTTTTTCAAAAGCTTTTTTGGGTTGCTCTTGCAATTATCGGTATTCGAGTATGTAAATATATATGGTATTAATATAATTATGTTCATTATATATATATATCGTATTATTGAGTGCATTTATGGGTTTAAAGTTTGAATAAAAATATCAATGTATCAAGCTTATACATCTGTTTGTATATGGACCCATAACGAAATGATATTTTTTTAAATTATTTTAATTCTCCTACATTTTCTAATTAATATTATTCATTAGATAAGAAAATTCTCTTCACATTTTTCCAAAAAAGGTTCTCAAGCAAAAAATATCATTCCGAGAAAACAAAATGAAAAGAAAATGGGTCAAATAGTATGGGTAGTAAGTATTTTATATATATCAGAAGTTATATGTAGCCGAAAATAGCTAATTAACCAAAAGAAAAACGAAAGGGGAAATACACTTGAAGTAGCTGTGATTGGAGTGATTGGAGTTGGAATTGGTTAGTGGAGTAATATCATTTGATCTATGGCATTTAGGATAGGGTGGACTGAGCATTATTGTATTTGTGTGAGTGTGTAACTGTTAATGTGTGGGTGTTGGTGTTGGTGTGTAAATGCGTGTATGCGTCTGTATGTGTGTATGATTGAAAAGCGTACGAGCGAGAACGAAGGGTGAAAATATATGTATATAATTGATCAAAAGTGTTTTTTTTTTTGGTTTGCTGATATGCTAAATGCTAAATAAGGTGATATTTATGAAGTGAGCTTTATAAACCAAATCAAATACAAATCAAAGTTTTAAAAATAAATAAAACGTTTCTTTTCTTTTTCATTTCTTTCTTTTTTTCTTTTTCTCTCGATATTTTGAGTTGTTCGGCAATAACGATAACGCTGATGACGCTGACGATGACGATATTCCTCTTGGGTTTATTCATTCTTGTTTGGTATATTCATTTTGATTGCTTAATTCACGAGTATTTTCCCAAACTCACTTGTATTGAAATCTGTCTCATAAGTATCTTTTGTAATTGATAGTGAGAGTTTTAATTATTTGCGAAGTGGAAAAAACAAATAGTACAATTAATACGTACTATTATATTTAAATAAATTGTAATTTATTTCATATATTTTGTGGAGTAAATTGCTTGGAATAATTATAAAACCAAGTTGTATAAAATATGGTGAACAATTTTTGATGCAAGAAAACTTCCTTTCAAATAATTTTTGTTTGCCAATTGCAGTATTTTACCAATTCGCCTTTGTTCTGAATTTTAATTTAAAATTTAACATAATTTTTTTTTTTGGTTTTGCCTTCTTGCACAAACATAATTCTAGATATCTTTGATCGAAATCTGAGGTAGTATTTGAATGTACATATGTATATGTGTTTGATCTGAGTTCGTCATAAAGTTTATACATATTCCTTGATTTTGTTTTAATATCAGGTACAAATATTAGTTAAGCAAATTGGGATATTGAGTCGATTTGTTCCAATGTTTTGTAAAAAAACATTTCAAATTTTTCTGAAACTTTCTGACACTACTTGGGAACTTAGGTTGGACTCACTTACCTAAATAATTCAATTTTTAATACATTATAAATCTTTTTAGGATACATTATACATTAAATAATGGTCTGAGTTCCCGACTTGCCAAAAGGGATTTTTTTAAGTTCTTTCATATATATTTTATGAGATTTGAGAGATGTGATTAATGAACTGATTTGATTCAAATCTTAGAAAGGCCAAATAATAACTTCAATGAATTATAAATTCAGAATTTTTTCTTGGTTTTCAAAATCTTTGATTCCATGAAATTTAGAAGTATTCGAAGAGATTTGTTAGAGATAATCTCAAGAAATTTCATTTTAATGCATCAAATTATTGTTATATCACCAAAATCAAGTCAGAGAATAGAGTAATTTTTTTTGTATAGAAGTGAAATCATTGACGTAGCATTAAAAATTTGTATATCAGTTTATTTTTGTGCAAAGGTAGATAGATTTTTGTTGTTGTTTTTAGTTCGCCACGTTTCAATGAGAAGAAAGTTATAGAGAAAGTTAGGTGAGATAGTTCGGAAAATATATATATTTATATATATGTGTGTTTATATACATATATATAAATAGATAACGATAGCATTTAAAAGATGACTTTATACTTTTATTTTTCTTTTTTTTGGGGGTATTTCGGTTTGATTTAGGGAGATAGAGTTACGTTGCTTTGAAGGGCATTGGATTGGATTTGGTTGTTAAAAAAGCAAAACCAAGAAATTATATATTTATATACTTTTGTTTTTTTTTTTGTTGTAAAAATGAAGGGGGAGAGTGAGATAGATAGTTTGATAGATAGATTGATAGAGAGATAGAGTGAGATAGAGATAGAGAGATAGCAACACAATATTATGATCAACTAAGAAACGATTTTCGTTTAGAACAATTTTAGAAAGAATTAGTTAAGTTGAGTTTGAATTGATTTGGTTTTTGTTTTGTTTTTGTTTTTTTCATTTAGTTAGTTAGTAATTAGTAAACATAGTACGAAGTACACAAATAACATTTAACAACTTGTTGGCAATTTTTCAATATTTTTGATGACTTTGGTTTTTGGTTTAGTTAGACTAAAACTTTATTTAATCTTTTTATTTTTTGGTTTTTTTGTTTTTTTTTTTTTTTTGGTTTGGTTTTAGTTAAGGATTAGATATGCGAACAATTTAGCAAATGTGTGTGAATAATCATAATAGAATATATATATATATAACAACAATAACAATAATATTTATGAATATATATAGATATATATATATGTATGTACGTATATGTAAATCATATTAAATTTGTTAATTAATCAGTTATTTTGTTTTTTTTTTGTTTGTTTGACAAATTTGAATATATATTTGCATTTTTGTATATATATATTAATTTTTGTTTTTTTTTTGTATTTTTTGTATTTTTAAATGCAATCGCTACCTAACAAGGGGATTGCATCAGATACTTGGGGCAATGTCTCAGCTACAAGGTTGAGAAACACTGTGAGCGATAGAAGAATTGTAACTCCTGAAACAAAAGAATTGAATTTTGGTTTTTTTTGTTGTTGTTTGAAAATCACAATAGAATAATAAAATGACAATATCGAAAATCAAAAATCAACCAGTGAAAATTATAAAACGTACAATATATGTTATATGTTGTATTGGTTGTATTGTTGTTGTTGTTTTGTATTCTTGTTGTTGTTACTGTTGTTGCTGTTATCAGTGTATAAATTGTTATTGATGTTAGTAACTTTGATTTTGATATTTGCTTTCGCCCTGATATATATTATAGTCAACTTTTCATGATTTCTTTTTTTTTTTTTTTGTTTTAGTTTGTTGTTGTTGTGTTTCGTTTTTGACCAAATATTTCTATTTAGAATTTACATTTATTGGCTTTCTTTTTTTCTATCTCAATGAAGTGTGAATGAGTATATGCTTGAGTATGGTATAAACTCAACTAAAATATTGATTGGGATCAACTTAAGTCTGGGTTAATAGACAATAGAATTACTGTCTAACAGGAATGACAAGAATTAACAATAAGCCCCCGCAGAGAGTGGAAATGACGGGGAATTATATTTTAAGAAAAAACTCAGCATTTTATTTCTACCATTGAAAATGGACAATCAAACTATATTTCTGATAATTTTTTCTAGTTAAACTTTGTAGATTTTCTTCTTTTATTTTACTTTTAACAAACAAAGTAAATGCAATCAAAACTTGCATATATTTTGGATATATCTTTCATGATAATTTATGATTAAATCAAGATTTTATATAAATACCTCGCATAGGAATGATCTATCGAAATGTCGATTTGTCAGGAATGTCTCTACCACGACATAGTCAAAGTTGGTCCAATTTTCACGTTGATTTTTTCATTTTCATTTTGTTGTTGAACATTTGCAAAACTTGGTGGGCCAGAAGTGTGGTCTGCTGTTGGCCACATCCTCTCAACTTTTACCCATTATAAAAGTTATAAAGTAGCACAACTTTGAGTTCAATTTTTTTTTGTCTCTCTCTCTCATTTTTTTTTCTTTGCCTGTTTGGAGAATATTTGTAAATTGAACTCGAACTCGAAGTGGAGCTCAAGTCAAACTATGCCTGGGTGTGTCTTTACTTAAGAAGGCTTTTTCTATTTAGTTTGCACCATTTCCACCCACCCTGGGGGCTACGTGTTGGCCTAACTTCATAGAGGGGCAGCTTATTTCATTATTTCTGCGTGAGGTATTAGTAAAATAAAATGACTGTTTTTTTTTTTTGGTTTTTTATTTCTTCTGTTTTTTTTTTTTTTGTAAGAGTGGAGGAGATTGGAGGTTATATAATCATATGACATAATATGAACGCATGATGAGACAGGAACATCATGAACGATACGATATTATGTGGAGTTGCAACTCAACCATCTGATCAAATGGATCTGCATAAAATGCAAGTTCAAATGTTGCGCAATTTCATTTTGGGTATTGATTTTTTTTTTCGTTTTTTTTAACATTTTGGTATTTAAATTGAATTTGTTTTTAAAATGGATTAAGGGTAGTGGGGATTGATTCTCTAAATATGTACGTTCTGAGTGATTTTCAGTTTACTGGGGTTTGGGGCTAAGGGTTAAGTTTTAAAAGTCAGGAGTTTAAAGGGACAAAGGAGCGTATATAATATTTTCTTTGAATTTGTTTTTAAGATTTTCTTATTTTTTTTATTCTGTAAAGTGTTTTGAAATGGTTTTGTTTTATTATTTTAATGTGAATTTTGTGCAAAAACAAAGAGTTCTTGCCAGAGAGAGCGAGAGAGAGAAAGAGAGAGCGAGAGTTATAGAAAGAGAGATATATAATTTGAAGAATTCAAGTATTTAGCTTTACTTTAATTTTGTTTCTCAGATTTTGTTATGTGGTTTGTGTGTTAAATATTTAAATAGTTGATTTATTTTTCATCTTTGGCCTCGTAGCATGCGCGTTGGGTAAAAGTTGTTCCAATTGTATCTATTGGATTCCATTTCCTTCTATTCGTTTTTTTAGTAGTTCTGAGTGAGTTTTGGTGTACTTACGTCTGTTTTGGGGTGTACGTTATTTACAGTGTTCAGTTTTGTTTTGTGAGTGATAAGTGGTACAATTAAAATTTTATATATATATGTATATATATACATATATATATATACATATATGTAAATAGTAAATAGATTGATGTATTAAAGATTTTCTTTGGCTTAAATCGTTTCTATGCCAAAAAAAAACAAAATAAATACCTACCGAAATGACTAAAATGCATTTATTTTGATTTGTTCCTAGCTAAATATATATATTTATAATTAATATGTGTATTGTAAATATGTTTATTATGTGTGTTTATGTATATACATATTTTTGTATATTATATGTTTGCTTTCCTCTCTATTATACCAAGTATCAAAATGACATTGGCTGGCTTGATTTGTCTTTTGTTTGCTACAAAGTTAACTATATTTTCTATTATTGATTTTGACTTTTTTAATACGTTCAATGCAAAAAATGTTACTACTTTTTTAGTATGGGAAACATTTTTCTTAATTTTTGTAGGTTTTTTTTAGAAACTGGGCATAGATACTTGTACGTATGTATGTAAGTATGTGTTTATGAAATTATCTGACTCTACATACATTACATAAATTTCTTGTTTTATATTTTTGTGGTTTTCGGCTTTTTGTTTGATAAAGCAAATGCAAATTTTAATTTGGCTTTGTGGTTAAAGACTGTTGGCTAAATTTTCTATATCGCCTTATTATTAATTTACTACTCAAATAAAATTTAAATAAATATTTTATGAATTGATTGACAAAGATTGTCAGATCTCAATTGTAGTTAATTGTTTAACCCTTTCCATTCTTTAGTCATTTTAAACTTCAAACTTTAAATCAAAAATTTTCTTTACATTGGAAGGAATTGGATAGGAACTATTTTTCAGCTTTTGCTGGTTATAAATCTAAAGTCAGTACATATAGAAGAAAAAAAATCTTAGTAATAAAGTCAATTTTTTTAAAAAATTATCTAGGAAGGCAATTTCCAAAATTGAAGAAATCAGAAAAAGGATAATTTAATTTCATAAAAAAAAAAAGAAAATTTACATGATTTTATCTGAAGTTTTGATATAATTGGAAATAATTTGTTCAAACTTTGTACATTTGCATGAAATTTTAGTCTAGAGGCAAAAGTTTTTAGCTATTTTAGCGTCGTTTAAATACTAGAACTTAAGAAAGTTGGTGAAATAATCTGACTTAACAAAATTAAAAAATTTGTCACTTTTTAATTTAGCCAAAAATCTTATCAGTTTCTCTGAAACTTAAGCGAATAAGATTCGCTTTTGTTAACGTTAATTGTTATTCATTCGAAGTCAGCTTGAAAACTTTACCATTATAATTTGCATTTGATTTCTGTTTTTAATTTTTAGAGATATATTTTCAGTTGCTGTTGTTTTTACTGCAGTGTCTATACTAGATATATATATATATATTTTGTTTGTGGTTTGGCTTGGCTGTATTGGGCACATTTTGTCTGTTAGTAAAGTATATCTTCTTCTGTTTTGGTAGCGAAAAAAGGTTGTTCGTTGGATTTTTTTTTATTTTGGTTTTGCTATATACAATTGTTATCTAGATTTTAAATATAATTTCCTTTAATTAAGTTATCAGTCTAGTATTTTTTTTTTTGTTTTATAATGAGATTTTAATGCTGCTTTGATGATTTTAGATATCAAGCAAAAATGAATGAGGAGGAAGGGACTCCTAATTATATATAGATATATATATATATTTATATGATTAATTACGTTTTAGACACACTAAAGACAAGCGATATATACATGATGAATAACTGATGGTATTTATTTATTTAATTGATTTAATATAATACGATAACTTAAAAGAAAGTTTGATATATAGAAAGAAATAGATAAACGATAGCTAATGGGGAGAGGGGGGGCACACAAACCAACAAATCGACCAACAAACAAACAAACGGACAGAAACAACAACTCAAAAACCGATTATATAGGCTTGGGGTATCAGGGGGCAAATACAGCAAAAATGGAAATGAAAAGTTGTTCTAGTTAATTTTTTGTTGTTGTTGAAAACTTGATACTGCGATAGTTTTGTTGTGCTGTGGTGTCTGTGAGTGTGTGTTTTTGGTTGGGTATGGATATATATGTGAATATACATACATATATATATGTGTGTGTATGTACGTATATGTGTAGTCAAATACCAATTATGTCAGAGCAATTTTACGTTCTTTTTTTTTGCTTTGAATTTGTTTCTTTTTTTAAGAGAATGAACAGCACACTATTGTACTTATAAGATAAAAAAGATAGTAAGTAGAAGTAGTAGTATGAAGAGGATAAATAGGCTTTATAGAAAAAGTTATACGAGATTGATTTTTGTTTTTATTTTTTTTTATTTTTGGATTTTTATTAGCTAGCTCTAATAGAAGAAAATTGAAAATGAAATAAAATTGTATTGCTCTGGCTTATTGAAATGTACTTTACATGGCTTAGACAGATAGTTTATAGAGATAGTAGTAGGAGGAAGTGTTTTTATATCTGATTTTGGTTTTTAGTTAGTTTTTAGGTAGGTAGAGTTCTATCCAAGTTCCTTTTGTGGTCCATACATACAAGAAGTATTAAGTTATAGATATATATATAGTAGTCATTCTCCATTCTGGGTGTGTATGTGTATAAAATCTAAATAATTGGCATTTTTCTTTTGTATCGGTATAATTTGATTTGAAGTTAGTATTATTTTTGGTTTTTCTTGTTTTGGTTTTGTTTTTTTTGCACTACATTTAATTGAAAACTAATGATCGAAATAAACCAAATTAATTAATTAATAAATAATAGTAAAATAAAACATATAATAGTTATATATAGCATTTTCTTGTTGTAATGCACAGCTGGGCTTTTTCTATATATATAGGAAATCATTACGTGTATGTATTCAGTGTGTACCTATAAGAGGAACAGCATCCGACGTTGTCGGCATAGACTCAGCAACAAGGTTTAGAAAAACTGTTAATGATAGTAGTATAGTTACGCCTGGAATTAAGAGATATTCATAAATAAATATTAAAACAATAAACACAATTCGACAAATCATTAATTAATTAATTAATCAAAAATTGTCAACTGATAAACTTAATATACACAAAGAGAAGAATCAAATTAATAAGACATAGATAACAAACGGACCAAATTTAATACATACATTTTAATGTATATAATAGATATTGAAAAAAAAAATATCGTTTACATTTAAAGTTTACGTTTCAATTTAATTGGGAATGCAAATCGGTGGGCAAACGAGTTCCAAATGATTTATTATCGAATCGATTTAAAAAAATCTGCATTTTCTATATTATTAATTATATTATTTTTAAATATGTTAGTTATTTCATTGAAGGAAAGTATATAGTTACGTCAATTCAGATACAAAAACCTGTTAGTAACGGCTTCCTCTTGGAAGAATTATTCGAAATGATTATAAACTATTTAATAAAATTATAGTCTCTTGTGAAATTATGCCAGAAATCACAGTGTAAAAAACTATGTACTTATGACATATCGTACTTTGTACGATTCATTTATGAAATCGTTTTCCAAGATTTGCATTCGATATATATTTTAGGGGGAGTCACAACTTTATTAGTTTAAAAGGCGACTAAGACTTTTAGTAGGCTTAATAAGGGGTATATCCTTTAATTTATTTTTTTCACTTTTACATTTTACTTAATTAAATTAAATGAAAAATATAAATCATGCATAGTTCGTATTTTATTTGTTTTTTAAACTAGAATCTTTAAAAGCAGCGTCTTATATACTTTTTTTAAGGAAAGGGGTTTCATCATTTTTTTTGTTTTTTTTTTTCGTTTAGGTTATAAATATTTCATATTAAATCCAGCTAAGCCTCATTTCGCTACCTTCGCTGCTTTGCCTAACCAAAGAAAATCGAGACCCTCACTAATTGCTTACAATAAGTTTTTACCACAATTTTCTGTAAAGAGCTGTAAAAAAAGCTTATAGAATAGTTTTTAAATAATCGATATATCGATAATTTGTTATCCGCTGTTTGTTGTATATACTTTTATTTATAAAATATTTGGACTTAATTGAAACATTTGCATACTCACCCAGAGTTAATTTTTCGCCGGAATCTGGCGGCAATGTGAAACCCAATAGGGCCATCGATGATATTAGCACACATGGTACAATTAAATTAAAAAAATAATATAATGTACGTCGACGTATTTGTATAGTAAAGGTGATATCAACATATGGTTCAGGGCAGCAAGCGTAGACTATGGTATTTTTCTTTCCCGGCATGGCTGGACATCGAAGTCGGAAAATGATTGTTATAGATCGATTAATAAAGTTCATAATTACATTCGATTAGAGACACACACAAAGACATTGACACATAAGATATGTACATAGTAAAACGGTTCAAATATTTTTGTTCAATCAATTTTTATATTGCATTAAACTTTAGTAAGTTTAATATTCAAAAAAGTCTTAAAAACTGGGAAATGACAAAAAGAAGAATTAATGGATAAATAAAAGCAAGGAAAGCAATGTTCCGGTTATAATATTTTTATGTGTACCAATTAAGAATTTTTCGACACCATTAAGTTTTAAATAGAAACAATATCATAAGTGTTATCAAACGGTTGTTTCAAAACGATTTTTTCGATTTTTAATGAAATTAGAATACGAATAATTGCATATAGAAAAGAAATGTTAAAAAATCTTGGAACAGATGCCATTATCTCTTTCGAAAATTCATCTGAAGTGATGTGCTATCAACTCTCAAAATTTCAAGCTTATTTTTTTCTTCTAATAAATCTTTTTGAACCGTTTTTCTTTTATGTACAAACCTTGCACAGAGACAAAAAAAAAAAACACATATTTACAAGAATTATTTGTTTTTCAAATTTTTTTTTTCTATTTACAAAATTATTTTAATTAAAAACTAAGCAAATCATAATGGTCTATAAAGCGAATTTTCTAAAATTTAAAGTTAAAAAATATATATATGCATATAAGGTATATATATTATGATATATATACGTTTGTTTTGTATAAAGATCAAGCATAATAAGCAGAGAAAAATTATAAAACATTTACACAATGACAACAGATTTTTTTTTGGGAAAATAGTGATGATTTTCTTTTTCAGTTTTACTAACCAAGCAAGTACCACTCGCCATTTGTTATGAAATCGGAAAGATCCCCTCCATCTTCGGAATTCAAAACCAAATCCAACTTTATTTTGTTTTTTTTTTGATGTAATAAAAAAATTTGTCAATTTATTACATAGTTTTGAGTTTTTTTTTTTTTTTTTTTTTTGGAGAAAAAGAACATTTAAATTGTTTAGTTTTTGTTTTTGGTTGATGTTTTTTGTTTAAGTAGAAAAAAAGCCACATTGATACAACATTTATGTACAATTAGAAAATGTGTTCGAGGTGTTTAAAAAAATGTAGCAAGAGCGATAAAGCGAGACTTTTACTTTCATTTAATATGAACTTTATTTTTATTTCGTTGTTGTTTGTTTGTGCAAAAAAAAGTTTTGTGGTAAAGAAAAGTATTTATTTTAATTGTTTCATCGATGTTTTCTTTTTGTTTGACTTTCATTAAGAGTCTTTACTTCGTCCAAAAAATAGTTTTTTATTTTGAATGTTAATTCATCTATTTTGGGCGTGGTTGTTATGATTTTTGGGCCTGCTATCATGCAAAATAGTTTGAAACTGCTTGAAATAAAGTTTCACACATGATTCCTTGATTTGAGAGACAAACCTACAAAGTTATATAATATGTTTTTTTTTTGTCCGTGGACATAAAAATATTCAATATAAGATTGAACATTTTTAGTTCACCATCAGTTTTTTTTAGATATATTTTTTTTTGTATTTCGATTGAGATTTGGTTAATTTTTGGTTTTGTAATTCGCAAAAACGCAAAGAATTGATTTGAGTAAGGACAAAAGATACAAAGATAAAAATTAAACTAGAGGATAGATAGAGAAAGAGACATAGAGAGAGTATGAAGAAGAGGAAGTATTTTAAATGAAAGCATATTAAAAAGGCCTATTACCTATTTAAACTCTTGCCAGCCTAAACTAACTAAATTATCTAAATTCATTGATCCTGTTTTTATCCTCGTATTTTATTTTTATTAAATATTGTGCTAATGTGATTTGGTGATTCAGTGTACTGAATTTCCGTGTGTGCTAGCCTAGCAGCTTTACTGTTCTGTAGTTTAATTTTTTTTTTGCTGTTGCTTGTTTTATTTATTAGTTTCTTTTGGTTTGTTTTTCCAAAACACTTTACCTGATTTCCATCGTAAGTCCAACTACCGAATTTCATTTCGCAATGTTGGTCATCAAATGGGAACCACGTGATGTCTATCTTGCATGTGCTCTTGAAGATACCAGGGGGCACGTACAGACAACTGCCGTTATGTTTGACCACAATGTTGGTGTGATACGTGCCATCGAATCCCTCATCCGCGCTAAATTATTGTACAATTTGATTTTAATTCAATTATGCGTGGTACTCTTTTTTTCTTGTTATAGTTTATAGTTTTTTTTTGATTTCATGTTCATTTTCTTTGTTATTGGTTTGTTATATAATTTGCGCTTTTTGATTTTTTCTTTTTTTTTGGATTTGGAAAAAAATTTGGTTTGAAAAATTTTTGGTTTTCTTCTCTAAATAAAAGACAGAGAGAAATAGAGAGACAGAGCTTGGGATTGGATAAACTATATGGGAAGATTACTCTAGTGGTTGGTTCAAAGTGTTCTTTGTGTTTGTTGTTTTGTGTATTTGTATCTTAGTTTAAAGTTATAAATTGTTTTGATACCATTTATAAACTACAGGCAATAAAGGGACATTTTTTTTATCTAAATTTACAGAATATATAATATAAATGAGTTATCACATATTTTAACTATTGTGTATTTCTACCTTATAATTGAAAATATAGCCAACAAAAATCGATTCAGATTCGTATGATTATCCTTAAGATTATATTAAATACTTAATCTCTTTTTAAACCACTATTATCAATTTTTATAATGTTAATTGCCCCAAACCTGCCTTATAAAAAAGTCCGTTAACTAAATTTGGGCCAATTTTAAGAAAATTGTAGTTCATTATTCCCTATTTTTGATTGAATTTTTTATTTATTGAGTTAAGATATAGATTCGAGAAGGCTTCAATCGGAACTAAAAAAATTATTTAAGCAGTTCAAGCTTTTTAAAATTCGATTATTAAAATTTATAATAATCTTAATTTAATTAATTGTTTTCGATGATTTTTGCTATTTTTTTATGATTTAAAGCAGCAAATTTCAAAGTTTTCCAGTCGATGTTCACATGAAATTTGAAATCCGTTTCAAAATTCTACTTTCAAATAGATATATAGAACAGAGTACAACCATAAAACACAAATTCTGCATTTGGATAAATGCTAGTACAGAAATTTATTTTTATTGATATCTTTGTGCACTCAAAATAAGCAAAGTCAATGACCAACATTATATATTTTGATGACCGAAACTAAATTTTCTTTGTTAGGGGCTCACACACACACAACATTACATACATACATGTATGTCTGTGTGAAGTTAAAACCAATATCTATGCATTTATGTATATATGCAAATGACTGTACATATGTGTATATATGTATATACATATATATATATGTTGAGGCGATTCAAAGTGAAACTGGAGTGAAATTTTAGGTGGCTATAACTTACAAATATGGATTTTACTTTGTCATCATATATGTGCACGTATGTAGATGTATTTATGGATTCGAATTTTATTTTTTGTGGTCAGAAATCGTGGCTTGTGGCAAACACTTGAAATCAGTTTGTGGGCTACTAAACAATGATAACCACAAGAATTGGGCGCTGGACCATGGCATCTGCTTACCGGGGCTTATTTGGTAGCATTTGGATATTTAAGTGGAATTTGTTCGCTGATTAGTGCAATAGTGAACGGGTTGTAATGAGGGCTAAAATGTACACACACATGCTTGCATAGGCCCAGATGTTGGGAATTTGAGCTCGAGAGCTTGTGGTAAAATCTGTTTGAACCTTGTTCGGATGATGAGATATTTGAAATGGGGTCGAAAAACAACAGAAAAACTTTAAAGATTTTCTTTCCCTTACATTTATCTCTATCTTAAATTTATTTAAATTGATGCTGATTCAGTTTATTGGATTAAAGTCAGTTTCATTTAACTTTGTTAAATATATTCGAAATAAAGATATATACAGATTTTGGATAATATTGCAATTAAAGTGAAAGCATTTCATTGCGAGATTTTGCGTTTCATGGATTTCTTTTTTCTTTTAAAGGAAAAATCCAATCGGAACCCAATTGATTTGCACTCCATAATGAGGCAAGGCCAATTCTAATCTGCGTGTATCTTTTCTTTTCGTTTTTTTTTCTTTCTGTCTTTTTCTGTTATCTCTATCTATCAAGCTCATCTAAATGATGGGACGTACATTAGCAGAACTGGCGTCGCATACAAATTAGACTCCTTCTCCCCGAATTGGAAGTCACAAAACAAAAAGAGGAATTAATAAATTAAACGAAATAAAAGTTCGTCGATTGTCAGAGATGTTCCAAAAGACGAAAGCATTTGAAAAACTGTTGATTTGAAAAAGATTTTTATATATGTATTTAGTCCTTAGACCAAAGTATAATATTTGATATAATATTTATTGAAATTAAAAAGAATTAAACGTTTTTGTGGGTTATTTCTGTTTTTGGAACGTATCCAAAATCGAATCTATTATTCTTTGGCTCTGGACTTTGTGGAAGTTCATTAGCAAATAAAGTTGACAGCCGAAAGGTTTTTTTTTTTGTCTTTTTGCTATAGAGGGGAACGTGCTAGCTGCCACGCCCAAGAATCTCATCCAATCAGACACCGAAAGCTCACCCATCTCCATATACTGATTTCCCCAGACTGTTCTATCTGTAGACTGGTGCTATAGCTCCTGCTGCTCCTGCTGTTGATGTTGCCGCCTGCCTACACATAGCTAATCAATATGATTTTTATTTCCAAGCCCCAAACAAGCGAAAAGGAAGCGAAGCGTTGCTTTTTGTGGGCAGTTTCATTGGAAATCAACACCGGATGCTGCGTGCCAGGCAAATTAAAGACCGAGACCATAGACCAAGTCATCGTGTACGTGTTTTTGTTTCACTCTGTTTTCCTCATTTGCGCATTCATTGCGAGAAAAGCCCTTTTCCGTGACATGTAAATTCCATTTGTCGCCCCATGCGTCAATCAAGTGTTAAACTAAGTTTAAATAAGCTGCTGCATTTTCCCAAATAAATTGCAATTAGTTAGACGGACGCAAAAGGCAAAAACATAAAACTACAACTAAAACCAGTAGCTTGACATTCCACCAGGTGCATTTTGGGTTTTACAAATTTGCGGAAAATCCCCGCAGTTTGTCTTCATTTCAGTGTGTCTGTAGTATATGTGTTAGCACAAAAAAGTTTATAGCGTTTGGGGACTTGCGGCATTTAAGTATCTATCTAGGTATTTTTTTTTTCTTGTTCGCACCTGGAATGGTCAGCTGAGAGTTGGATAAATGGCCAAAAAAATCT
This sequence comes from Drosophila emarginata, assembly GCA_037075365.1. Classification (NCBI taxonomy): domain Eukaryota; kingdom Metazoa; phylum Arthropoda; class Insecta; order Diptera; family Drosophilidae; genus Drosophila; species Drosophila emarginata. The sequence continues at coordinate 2,288,750 of JBAMCD010000012.1, forward strand.
GACATTTAAGTTATGGCTTAAAATTGTTTAAGCCTTTTATGTGGGCAACTCTTTTTGCAGCTAAAATGTATTTTATGTTTTTATTAACTTTACATTCCCCCAGATTGAAAAGTAAATTTAGAAATAACCAGAGAACTTACTTAGCCGAATCTAAGTAAAACTAAGATACTAAGAATGATAAATTTTTTAACTGAATAAACTCAATAAACATTAAATTCAATATCTTATTCATTTTAATTCATGATTCATATTCATTGTGCCTAAAGGGCAATTAATTGTGAAATAAATGGGAATGGAATCTCAGTTTAACCAGATGCAAAATAGAAACCAATTCAGTAACTAAGAAGAAAACGGAAACCAGCTATTGTTAATTAACTTTCTGCTATTAGTTGCTTTGAATCAATCTTTATTATTTCGAAACTAATGATAACGTATTTATAATAAGAAGAAATTGTAATAAAAGTGATATAATTAACTTTATAAGCTTTTAGCTTTGCAATGATAAACGTTTATTTTTGTAATACAGGATTAATTAATTAAAGCTCATAACTGTTGATATCCTGTTGCTTTATCCAAATCTTGATAACCAATTAATATTGAAGACTATTTTCGATATTTTAGAAAGCTTTAAAAATACAATAAATACATTTTCCCTTATTGTTAAGTAAATTGGGTCTTAACGTTTGCAAAATTCTTATATTCCTTTATTATAAATTATTCTTTGACTTCTAAATCTTAGTTTTAAGAAATTAATATTAAATATTTATCTTCAAATTTTCTTGCAGTTTAAATGTTAAAAAGAACATTATTCTGTTCTGCAGCTTTCCTCTTTTGTGTTTTTCTATTTCTGCGGTTTTTCTTAACAATAAAACTTGGCACTTATATTTCTAATATTCCATTCCAATTGCATAATAACCAATTTTTTTGAGGTAGCTATAACATTTGTTTAGATCTAAACCTTCTTTAACCTTTGACCTTTTTTCCTGTTGTAGTTTTTTTCACCCACAAGTTCTTTTGGTTTTTGTTTCAAAAAGTTTACACCCAGTTTTCTGAATAACTTACACATGTGGTTTTGTGGCCAGTTTTTGTGTTGTAACTCTATTTAAATGTCCTTGGAGCCTTAATCTAAATTGTGACATGCATCTAAAATAGAGCTTACAAGCAATACAACTTAAGCTAACTTACATAGACTTAATGGTTTGGCAAATGGCTTTCGGCGCCGGCAATGTTGGTTGGCCTTATGTGGCTCTGATTTAAGATGATGCATCATTTGAGTGCAATTTGGCGATTATTTAAGATCACACACATCGATAAACACGCACGCACACGCAGATACACACACACATAGATATGGCATATTAGTTAGTTAGACAATTAACATAGAATATATAGTTAGACAACAAAAATTTAACTTGGACATCGATATACATATGAAATAAATATAGTTATAGACAGATATATGTATATATTATATGTAATGTATGTATATAGGCGTATATATATTTGTATATATATATGTTAAAACATAGCTAAAAATGTTACTATTGCATACACATTGATAACAATTGATTGCTTTGGTAATTGGCAAATGCATTTGCACACATACACGCACACATCACACACACACATTGAAAAAAAAAATACCTCCTCGCCATCCAAATGTGAAATGGCAATTATTCTGTGTAGCTCGCCAATTGCCAATCGAATGACCATTGAACCATTATGTAAACACTCTCATACATATACTCTTACGTATACATACACTTCAAAATATCAATGTTTGTTCTGATCGTACATTTTGTAATTTGTTATCTCTGTTCGTTCTTTATTTTTTTCATCTGATGTGTTGAGCTTTGGCTTATGGAGCGTATGATTCATGTAAGGCGCAATTAGCACTGAAGCGTTTCCTATTTTTTTTGTTATATTACACAGTCACACGAATACACACACACACACACAAATTCAATAACCCATTAAATACACATTTATATATGTATATAGGCAAGCGGCACACAATATTTTGTTGATTTATATACTATACTAACATCAAGTGAGAGCAAATGGATATTAAGTTCGTTTGTTTTTATAGATGAATTAGGCAAAGTGATGACTACACACAAAAAATATAAATTTTTTGTTTAGAGTTAATTGATTTTGCTTTTAGTATATATGTATAAAATAGTTGTTTTATCTGATGAATAATCAAAGAAATAGTTGTTTTTTTATCAAGAAATTGCTTTTAAATTTTTATTCCTATTTTTTTAGAAATTTATATAGTAATGTTTATCACAATAAATAAGCAACGGAACAAATTAGAAACAATTTATTTTACCAATGGAGTTGGTTTTTCTGAGATTTTTATTAACTTCACACAATTAATAAAAGCTGCTTAACAAGCTATAAAATAAATTAAATTAAAATAAAGGAAAAACAGTTTGATTCGGATACCTCTCTTGCATATTAATTATGGGATAAGCATAATAATAATTTGAAAACTTGTCAACTCTTTCATTTGAAAATTCATCTTGGTATCGGTTAACCGAACATTAAATTGTAAGTCTCGTTGCTTTAGGTTTGCCATCATATTAGGTATTTAGTCTTAACTAACTTTTTTTTTATTAAATGTTAGTATTTAAGTTAATAGTTAACTAAAAAAAAACTTAATTAGTTTTTGATTTAATACATTTATTTTATTTTGTATATATGTACGTATATGTGATATGTGTATATATATTTCTGTGTGAGTGTGTAGGATGTGAGGATCATAAAAAAGTAAGTTTAGTTAAATAACAAAATAAAAGTGACATGTTGGAGTGGGGTGGAAATTGGAGAGGTGGGTAAACAGTTTAACAAAGTGTCAAAAACTAGTACTTTGTTTTGGACACGTTTAAATTTTTAAGAATTTTATATTATGAAGTGATTTTTGTATTTATTTATAGGTATTATTTAGAATTTTGTTTGGTTTAGTACGAGGGATTTGATTTCTCATGCACAATACTTGAAAATCTATTTTGCCATTTTTACAACATGAATAACGACGTCTGTGAATAAACAAGAAAATTGTTTTTTCTATTTTCTATTTTTTTTTATTATATTTCTGTATACCCCTGCATAAAAATATTAATGGGAATCTATAAATGGATACTATGTTTTATCTATTATGTACAAAGTGAACAATTGAAAGGATGAACAATGGTTGTTTCATCTTGCTGAAACATATTTTTGTCTTTTAATTTAAGACATTGGAATCGGATCAACTTTTACATATTTTAACTTTATGGAAGTTTTCTAAACTAATTTTTTTTTATTTTTAAATTTGTTATGCATTTCGGATAACTGGTTCTATGTATATATAAATATTTCAACTTCTTTATTTTTTCCATCAATTTAATTTATTGTTTTCTGTGGCACAAAAGGAACAATTAAAATATCGTTTTTGGCGTTAACTGCAAGGGTATATTAAACATCGGTGTGCCGAATAAAGTGATTGGTTTTTATTATTGATTGTTTGGCCAAATAAATTCAAGTACTGAACGTCTAACCAGAGATATTACACCAGCATATTGTTGAACAAAGTTCTCTCATGTTGGTTATTGTCTTTCGGAATTAGAGCGAATACAAAAATTCTAAGAACAGACCACAGACCATGAATACGAAAATGCTTCATTTTATTGTATGTTTTTTTTCTCATTCATTTTTGAGGATATATGTATGTATGTATTTTCCATTTTACCATTTCTATTTTTTTTTTTGTTTCGAACAAACTACTTGCATAATATTCTGGTTAAACAACAAACAAATGTGTGAGTATATTTTTATTATTTCATTTTTTTTTTGTTTAGTTCTTGGAGTTTAGTCTGAGTGATTATTTAGAAATATATTTTGTTTCTTTTCGTTTGGTTGTTTTGTTGGTTTTCTTTTTAAATCATTAGTTATTTGGGTTTTATGAGTTTTATATATAAATATATATTGTTGTTTTCATAATATATATATAAATGTACGTTCGGTTAGCATTACGAATCCAATTACAATGTGAGGCCCACATCAACGGCAAGCTGACAATGTACAGTCCCACTAGAAAAACACCACTGCGTGTAAACTACTCTTAATTGAAGTAAACAAAATGGTTGTTTTAAATTTTTTTTTTTTGGTCGGCATTAAGTGTTTAGTCGCGATAGGAAATCATAAATTCTTGGAATGGGGTTAATAAGTGGGTAAACATTGAAACACAAATGAGTTAGTTTTAGTTAGGTTTTTGTTTAAACCTAAAAGCAAAATGTTTAAGTTTTGGCTTTTGAGTTTTTTTTCGTTTTTTTTTTTTTTTAAACAGACACACAAACAATAGCGAGTGGATTATGATAGTTTTAATTTTATATGAATATATATATATATATGTATATATATGGATATAAGTTGGTGGGCAGATTTAATATACATTACTATAGTCGATTATGCAAACATATTATTGTATGCATGGGTATTATTGCTTTTGAAATAAATACAAATAAAATTTATCTAGACAGACATTGTAATAAAACTGAAACAAAAGTTTTGCAAACCGAAAAAATATTGTTAAAGTTTTCAGTATAATGGAGTTTTGATTTCGATATGTTCTTTTTTTTTAGCAAATGGTTTTTCTTCGTATTTTTTCAGTTAGAGTCAACAGTCATCGAAATGTTAACAGAATATTTTGTGAATAATAATGCTGTATATGTATACAACAAAGTATGATCCCAATGGATGGCTTGTTTTAATATTCGTTTAATTAATATTGTTTAGTCACATGATATAAATTTTACTCGCATTATTTTTTTTGTTAATTGATATGCAAAGGATTTAAAAAGAAAGACAAATTATCTATTTTTGTAAATAGTATTAAGAAGTAGTTTATTTATTTTAAAAGTATCGCAAGATGTGCGCTTTTTAGATTTGGGAAGGTAATTAATTTAGCTAATTCTTTTTTGTTTCGTTTATACATTGACCTTTTCTTTTCTCTATTTACCAGGATCTATCCTCTACTCTCGAAGCTCCATTATACGTTATTAAGGATTGAATGTTAAAACATTCGTAAATAAAGGATTAACTACAAAATATTACTAGGGTATAGCTTAATCAATTAATACGCAAAACAGCTACAAAATATTCTATTTATGTATATATCATATGGCTATAACACAACTCAAATTGAAATCAAATTTGGTTAATTGATTATGTGATTAGCGTATATAGTTTGGTTTCAGTTTATACTTTGGGCCTAACTTACCATTGGTTTCTTTATATGTTTATATATAGTTTTATATATATATACATATGGGTAAATATATATATAATATGTTATAATTGATTGTTTTATACGTAGAGAAATACTCCTTAATATTATCGATTAGCGCCAATATCATTTACTCAATTGATTATGTATGGGCTTTGATTAGCCTTTCTTTTCAATTAGTCGTTAGTTAGAGGATTCACCGCACCCTTTAAATTTTGGGTGGGACAGTAAATTGAACCTCTTTGGACTTACCTATTGTACATAAGAACATCGGGTTTCCACAGTTTATTTGGCGTTATTCGAAGATCCTTAACGTTACCGTATTCCGTTTCATTCCAACGTAAATTATAATCAGTCCATTCCTACACAAAAACATATTTTCAGTTTAATATTTGTTATCTGATTTGATATCAATAAAACTGTTGCAATTATCAACTAATAATTTAAATAGATATATATACATATTTTAAAAAAAAGTTAAATAAAAATGCGACGTGAATATATATCTAAGCAAAAGAGTGTTTTGAGAAATATAATAGGAAAAAGCTGACATGCAAAGATATATATATACATAGAATAAGGTACAGGTGAGAAAAAGTACAGTCATGCACACAATGCGTTATGTTACACTAATGTTAACTCACTGTTAAGTGCTTGAATACAAACACTCAGTAAGATAGGTTCAACAATATACAATACACACATAACTTGACAACAAATTTCAAGTTAAATCATAGTCCCACCCACTCCCTACTTGTCCCTTTCTCACCCTCCCTCCTGTTTGTGTCCTTATAAACAGCAAGTATACACGCGACAAGTTTTATCGCGGCCTCAGTCTCTGATTGTGGTTTTTGTTGGCCTGTCTCTGTAGTTCAGGACTCACAGTGCTTTGTGCCATTTTGCGTGCCTCCTCTGCTCATCTTTTACACTGCCCCACTGCTCTTTGCCAGTGCTTGTTTTGCGGCTTTGCCTACAAGTGGTTCATGTTTATGTCATAAAAGCGGCAAAAACTTTTCCTCCTAGTTTTCTGTCTTGTTATTGCAGTTTGTTGTAGTTGCGTTTATAATTTAACACATTTGTGGCATTTTTAGAGCAAGCCAGCAATTGTCCCCAGCCACGCCCTTCACTCACCTCCCCCTTTTTGTAAATAACAAAAATTTAATTACATGCCATGGCCAACATACATTAAATTATTTTTGCTTTTAAAATGTTTTAAATTTCCTGTTTTTTTTTTTATCCATCCTGATTCAGTTGTGTTATTCCTGTGAGTGCGTGTGTGTGCGGTTTTAATGACAGCTGTTAAAACAGTAGTTGGGTTTCGGTTCCCAACTTGAAACATTACGCAATTTTGTGGGAGAGCATTTGATGCATACGAGTATGTGGCAATTATATTACGGAATAGTTTCCAGTTACGTATACGTGGTTTCCATTGCAGCTGTCGGCGTTTATAGTCCCCAACAATCATATTTTCAATGGCCAGGTGTAAAACTTATCTAACGAAGTTGCACACAAACTGAAATAATTGTTAATGCTTAAAAGTTGCATACTTAATATATTAAATTATTGAAGCTTTCGAGAATCAACATTTGAGCTATTAAAACACAGGATGAACTAGCTAATAATAGCTTTTTGGAAAATTATGGAAAGCATCTTTAATTAACAGATTTTGTACTATTCAGAAACAAAACACTAATTTGTAAGTCTGGATGTTTTTATTTTTGTATCCCAGTTATCCTAGAAAAACTAATGCTAACATAATAGATGTCATATTATTTCAACTTCAGTGAAATTATAGTTCTCAAAACAATTTCTAATCATTTTCTACTACAATGGGTTAAATGAACCAGCCGCAACAATTCCTATCTAGCACACTTCCCTATGCTATCCGCTAACGATAATCGATTTTGGTTAACAAAGACAAACATTTTACTAAACCGTCTTTCATTTCCTACCAGTCACAATTTAAATTACAACTGTCCACCAAATTGACAAACATTTGAACAGCATTTTGAAAAACTGACAGTTTATAAATGGTGCGTATGAGTCCCATCAATCATACATACATGCTACATATACATACATTTGTGGGCAATCACAGGAAGTTGCAAAAAAAATAAGGACACACACACACACATATGCAGATACATATTGTGCGGGAGTGAAATTACAAAAATTATCGATAATCGGGGGATATGCTCCCATCCATATGAGTATGAAAATGGCCAATCTACGTGTTAAATAAATAATTTAATTAATTTCTCGAATTGACAAGGCTCGATGATGATATAAGTGCAAAAAACACTTTGTGTTAAATTTACCCCATTGCATTTCCGGTCACATACACATACACACACAACACACTGTTACATTTATACTGTATCAGGCAAAAAATATTTTTAACTAAGGCATGCAAATTTATTGTGTTCTTTTTTGTTGTTGTTGTTGTTTGATTTTTTCATTTATATTTTTATGTGTTTTCTTGTTTTAGTTGCTCTTAATAAAAAGTAAAATGGAAAACTAATTTTCAAGAATTTTAATATTTAAATATTTTTCATACTAAAACTAAAATGATGAAAGAATTGATAGGTAAAAGAAAAACTATATATTTTATTTTTTTTTCTAATAGAGAAAGGAAAAAAATAGTAATTTTGTTTGTTGTTATTATTTTTAGCTTAAGGGTTATGTGTTTGTGTATTTAAATGTTTATATGTAAAATATTTGATTAAGTATTGATTGATTTAACTATTTACGATAAGATTTAGATGTATTTAATGGTATTTGATATGATTTTTTAGTTTAATAATTTAACACACACGAACTAAGCCACATCATAGAAAGATCAGAGATAGAGTAAGAAAGAGAGACACAGTAGCATTATAGAATTCGAAATAGATTACAAAATCGGTTAAACTGGGAATGTTGATCGGGGAAAATATTGAACTCTTAGCTCTTAAAACTATGGCCGTGTGGGTGTGTGTTGAAATTATGAGCAAGCAAAACATTTTGTTAGCCAATTTTGACTTTTAGGCTGTTCAAGAAACAATCAAACTAACTACTTGATGATGAATATGATTATATGGTATTATATACCACTTGATATATGTATGTATATGTATATACTTGTGTATAGAAAGAAAGAAAACCGTATACTTGAACATATTTTGAATTGGCTAACAAAATGCTTAAGATATTTCATATTTAGTTTGTGGTATTTAAAGCAGATACATTATTTAATATAGTTTACTAGCTATTTAAGAGTTTTAAATTTTAAATAAAAGTGTTTCTTTTTTTTTTGGTTTTAGTTTTTGTTGTTGAAACTTACCAACGAAAGCCAAAGATTCGTTATAAGTAGTTGATTTTTCTCGTCCTACAAACATTTTTTTTCGTTTACATAATAAAACAAATCCAAATAAAAGAAAAGTAGACAACAACAAAACGAAAAAAGAAAGAAATTGATAAAATAAATAAGAAAAGGAAAATTTCCAACAATGGAAAGTAATAGTAAGTTAAGTAAAAGTATAAAAGTTAATTTAAGTCAAAAAAGAACAAAAGTTAAAAAGAGCAGAGCATGATAATAGAAAGTTTTTTGTTTTATATATTTGTTTTATGAGTTTTACAAGAAAATTTCTCTTGTGTTTTTTTTGTATTTTGTTTTGTTTTTTTTTTTTTTTTTTTTTTTTATTTATAGCATCTGTATTTATGGCGCATTTTTTCGCTGCTTGCTCTAGACTTGATGCGACTTGGCTTTAATGTGCTTTGACGGGAGGGGGTATACAGCAAAAGAGTTAAATTGGGTGCATACATTTGCAGTTAGGTTCGGTGCTTACCTAGGACTACATTGAATAAGTACATGATTTAGGTAGATAAATTTTATTGGAGTTTATAGCAAGTTGCTTTAGCCTTCTGTTTTGAAATATTTTATTATTATTTTTTATTTTAAAAGTGATTTGCAAATCTTATTGTCATTTAAATTTTTAAAGCTCTCATAGCGCTCAGAAGAATGCAGATATAGTATTAATTCTATATAGTCTTGATCAGTGATTTTTTGTTTTAATTTAGGAAATTAAGAAGCCATATATATATTACACAGTTTAACTTTAATAGTCTACTATCTACTCTAACTTTAATTAACCATTGCAGTTTTACTCGGATTAAGTGATGAGAAACCCTTAAAATGAATTAAATTTCTTGTTACTATCTCAGTTATTCAACTTTTTGTCGAGTGGCTTATCTTTGTACTAGATATCTGTAATTAGCTTTGTACTCTCTTTACCCATCATCACTCAATTTGCACAAAGACTTCAATGATACGACACAAAAACCAAAACGAAAAAAAAAAAAATAAAAAGAAAAGGAAAACGAAAGACAGAGGAAAATCCAAGCCGAATGCTAACAAAAACTTTGTTAGCCCACACAAAAAGCTTTAGTTCTATTCTGTTCTGTTTGCCTTGAATCCAAAATCCAAATCCAAAACCAAAACCGAAAAATTTCAATCTGCTGGTTAGGCCTGGATGAAAGGAAATCTGGCGAGCCTTTGTCCAATGCGCCAATTTACTTTATATGAGCTTATCTCGTCTATCGGCCCCCACCTTGGCATCCACCTCGCGCCATACACAGTGTGTGCAATAAAAAAAGTTCTTTCTTTCTTTTATTTTTTGAATCGGTATTTTCCTTTTTTTCTTTTTTTTTAAACTAGATATCAAAACCCATTTATCTTTATACAGAAATTTTAATTAAAGATACTTTCATGCTGGCACATTGTCATAGAGCAAATAGTTCAAGGTGGAACTTTGTTTGAAATGCAGATTAAGAAATATTTTTGGGCCATCTATTTTTTTTATTTTTTTTTTTGTTGTGATAGGTGTGGCAGACTGTTGTCATTAATAACTTGCTAGCAGCTGCAGTAACGACTTGAGCCATTAAAAAAAAAAGTAGCAAGAGCAAATACAGGGTGACGACCTTAATGATATGCAGGAAGCTGAAGCCGAAGCTGATGCTGCCGGTTCAATCTACTTAACATATTTTTATTTTATGTTTTTTTTTCTGTCTTTTTTTTTGTTTGTCTCTCTCTTTATTTTGTTGTAGGGTAAGCCAATGTGCAAGGACTTTACTTCCCTCTCAACGTCAAATGCCATAACATCATATACATATGAATCTGTGTGTGAGTGTGTGTGGGTGTTTGACTTTGGCTGTTGACACCTTATAAAAATGGCGGTTTTGTGCAAATTTCATGTTTATGACATGCCGTTTGCTTAGGCGGTATTTTTTTTTCTCTCCCACACTTGAAATGAGCAAACGAGAGAACGAGAAAGAAAGGTAGAGAAAGGCAATGGGAATCCCTGACGTTGACGCATACTAATGACATTTTTGGCCAACCAAAAAGAGAGAGAGAAAAAAAAGAAGGAAAAAAAAACCAACAAGTTTAAAGCATCATTTGCAACAAATGACATTTGCATTAAATGTTCAGATACACACACATATACGGATTTTGTGATGGTGTTGTTTTTGTTGTCCTTGGCTCGTATGCTTAATCGTAGCACTCTATAAGCAAAAGTTTACTCTGCTGCATAAGCTTATAGATTTATTTTGCATTAACGTGCCAAATTGTTTTTAAATGAGTTTCTAATGAGCCAACAATTGGTGATGTCGTCTGTAGTTATATACCATAGAGATATTCCCGATACAAGTAACATTATGCAGGTTTTTCCCATCACAAACAAGCCAAATTTTTTATGATAAATGTTTGTTGTTCTTTCTCACTGTCTCTCTCACTCTCTCGATTTAAATACCCTATATTTATGGATTAAATGGCTATATCTAATTTGGAAGGAAGAAACGATAATATCAACATCGTAGGTCCTACTTTTGAAAAATGTTATAAAACTTAAAAATAATTATCAACAGCAATAGGATCAATGCGATTTCATATATAATTTCATATATGTACATATATTTAATTTGCTTAATAACAATAGATTTTATATAATGAAAACTAATCAAAATTTACAAATGCTGACTTTAAGTAATGTTATAGTCCATCTATTAATAATAATCTAATAGTTGTATTCCTTATTGCAATGAAATACGTATTACAATTGGAAACTTCACCCAAATTGAAATGAGTTTAATGTCTTAACTTTAAAGCTTCTGGAAGTAGAGGGTATTCTTAAAACGGTGCCCCTACTTAATGTATGCCACTTTATTGTTCTTTTTTGTTGTAAATGGGTTATGCATACCAGTCATTGGGTACATATTGGTACTCCCTCCTCAAGGAAAAAGTTTGTTAGCCTTCTGGCATCTGGCATTTATTTCGTTTGCTTTGCCGAGACAAATGAGTGTGTGATAAGTACGAGTAAGCGCAGTTTGGGTGTTTTTGTTAATGGTTAAATGGCTTTTTCGAACAGCCATAAAATTTGGATTAGAACATGATTTTCATGTTTTCACAATTTAAGGTCATGTGACAAAAAATGTTTATTAATTAAACAAGTTTGGCTACAGAGAGCTAGCTAATGAGTTTTATGTTATAGAAATTGTTGTAAGTACTTTTTGAATTTATAGAATTTTAATTTGGAACTAGAAGCCCTATGTACATATATGGTTTAATATTTATTTTCTATATATCTAGAGAAAAATAAATTTTGTTTATTTAATAGTGGACAAAATAAAGTTGAAGTAAATAAGCTTTTTCAACATATTCCTGTAACTGTAACTTTTTTCTATATTTCACCAAGTTTTATCCATGAATCTATTTTATATTAATTCTTCCTCATTTGCATTAGTTACAATTTACAGCTTTTATTTAAAAAAGGATCTTTGATTTCTTTAAAATTCTCCAACTGGTAAAGAGCACTTTAGCCTTGGTCTTTTGACTTGAGCCTCAATTAAGCTGCTATTAGCATTTTACAGTTTCACTATCAATGCTCTGTCACATTTTAGTTTTCGAAGGTAAAAAACAAGGAAAAAACTTTTTTCCTTTTTGTGGTTATTTCCTTTTGACATATTTTTTGGGGGGGACGAGTCATTTGAGGTGCTTTTGTTGCTGGAAGTGCATCCTGGGCAAGTCATTAAGCCTTGTCTGGGTGTTAGCCGGTTATGCTAATGACTTTATTTCTTAACTTTGATGCCACACAATATGCATTTTAATGTCGGTGCCAAAAGATGTTCACGTACAATACGCCACGCCATGCCACGCCTTCCAACAACAATAAAAACAAAAAAGAAACCTCAAAAACCTCTAGCAATTTTGTCAATGACACTTTTGCCCTGTTTGCTTGGGTATTTGGTTGCATTTTCCACACTGACACACACACACACACACACTTTTGGCTTGCTCTGGCTGATATGCCGGGGCCATCAATGCTAAAAGGGCCATCATCATCAACATCAGTTTGTACAAAAAAAAAAAAAACACAAAAAAGGAAATTAGAAAGAAACCTTCCTTGTTAGACCACGAGCACGTTGCCACATCATGGACACTTGTTGTTGCATTGTGTTTGCTGAAGTAAAAAATAAAGCCCAACGACATATTTGCACATTTTGCTTTTAACGAAAAAATGAATTAAGAAATACTTTATTAGAGAATTTTTGACACAAAAATCATTTAAATGTTGATTAACAAATTTTATTCGGTACGGAATTTGAACATGTTTAATGTCAATTCAAATGTCAATTCACTTAAAAATATTTTTAAATGTCAAATGTACATGCCATTATTTCGGTTACATTTACCGTTAAGCGAATGTAATTATGTTTATCTTCCCAAAAAGGGTATATTCGCTTTGGTAAGAAATTCGAGAAGACAAATTTTATCTTTTAAAAGTTCATGTTGATAGGCATAACGAGCTCAAATCATTAAGATCTGACAATAAAAATATCATTTATATTTTTATATATATAAATATTGTGAACATGATTTGAATCTAATTTTCTAAGTTGATCAAAAATCGCATTTTATAGTCGCTTAATTAGATAGATTAAGTTAATCTGCAGGCTAATTACATAGTAAAAAAAACTCATCGGTTACAAAGTTTCGATTTGCCCTATAAGGCAAAATGATTGTTTAGGCAGAAGTCTCTTTTTAAGGGTATACAAATTTTAATTTATGTAAAATTGACAGTGACCTTCTGCGTATTTTTTTCCACATATTTGAACAGAATTGTGATTCGATTTCATTCGCTTCTGCATCAATAAAATATTTAGTATAGCTATCACCACTATGCTGATGTGCAGGCTATTAATTATTAGTAAACTAATTAGTTTAATTGACAATGCGACCAGTAAGTGCGAACTAGTAAGTTATTCGATATTTCGTGTAATATGTCAATGGATTGGGTTCGTGGTATAATTTATATAGTTTTCAGAAGCAATCGTATCAAATAATGCATAATTTATATACAAATCAACACATTTTGCGGTTTTTTGTATGTGCACCAACTATATATTTACTATATCTATCAATCTTCTGCTCAGTGCATAAATCAAATTAAATAAACATACATATTTGATGTGCATTCATCATAAAAATCAAATGGCTTTGGCTGTGGCTATAGATGAAATTAGAATATATAATTATATGTAAGTATGTTTTATATACAAAACGTGTACATTATTTGTAATTATCTTTTCTGGTTGAGAGCACATTAAAGCCAGATCGCATGACAAATAGTTAAAATTAAGGTCTTTTTCGTCTATTTTTTGTTAAATTAAATTAAGTAGCTGTTTAGGTTTTTTTTTGGGGTTTTTTTGGTTTTTAAATTGTGTATACAAGTATGCATATACATTTAGAGATACAAAAGTAAAACATCGATTTGAATTTCTTAATTGATTAATTAAATGCATTTTTTTAGTTTTGAACAACATGCATGCCGTTTTTTTATTGTTGTTTATATTATTTGGTTTGTTTGTTGTTGCTGTTTTTACTATTAAATTCTGATATATTCAAGAACTTTTTAATGACATGTACCCAGCAAAATATATATAAATATATATGTATAGCTATATATATATATATATGTATATATAAGGTTCGGAACATCACACACACACGCACACACACACATACACGCACACACAAAATGGAAACTGGTGAGTTGCATTTAAAGTGAATAAATCAATTAAAAACAAAACAAAACGAAATGAAATCAATATTGATAATAATCATCATCTATATAAAATCATTTCTAATTAAACGATTTGTAATTTATTCATGTTTGTCATAATTTATGCTAAAAGTGCACAAAAATTAAAATTGGTTAAGCTTCATTTGGTTATGGATTGGGTGATCGTTGAATTTCCCAATCAAGATGCAAATATACTAATTATCGGTCTGGATAAGGTTTCAACTCTGAATTAATCCAATTGTTAACTTTAAGAGTTCTAAAATAAAAGCACTTTAAAGAATAATATTAAGTTAGGAAAAGAGTTTTAAACTTAAATTACGGTTCTAGTTCTGATTAGAAAGTCATTTGGAAGTGGCCATTAATTTATTTCTAAAATGTTATAAAAGCGGACAGACATCTTAAGTTAATTTATCAATAATAAGAAAAAAACCAATATACAATTTTAAAATGCTTTAAAAAGCAATGGAACTTTTTTTTTAAATTTTCCAATTGAATTAGAGATAATATAATATGCAAACCAATTTTGAGAGCATTGACAGAATTGAACGGATGTTGCAAATAGCATATCCAACTGTCATGTGATAAATATTTCATTTTTAATGTGTTAATTTGATGCAACAAACCAACAAAATGATATAAATAAAAAACTAACATAAATAATTAAATTGAAATCAACTAAAAAATGAACAAAATGTTTGCATGATTGTATTTCAATAACACATTGATAACGACAAACCATAAAAAAAGTATATCAAAAACAAAAAAACCTATGAAAAAGAATATGCGAATGCATTTTGTTGTTGCATTTAAATGTTTACAATTTTGTTCACACAACAATGAGTTAGAGTTTTAGTTTAGTTGGTGTTTGGTTTTGTTTTTTATGCTTTTAATGCTGCCATTTTAACACAATAAAGTAACGGAAAATGGTTTGGAAAATTGAAAGTTAGTGTCCTGAGTCGTAAATCTAGAATATGGACATGGGCTGGCTGCTATTAATTTTATTGAAAAGGGTTTGTCTTTTTTCCATATTTGTTGTTGTCCGGCGTTTTTTTTTTGCCCGTTTCCGTAGTGCTACTGACCTGAAGTTCAGGTGTGGCATACAGCAAAAAAAAAACAATTGCTTGTTGTTCTACATATAAATTTTATTTATGTCCTTTTTGTGTCTTTTTCTGTGGTGGGGTTTTTGTTGTTGTTCTGTAGGTTTGATTTATTTGTTTATGCTTATGGAATTCTATGGCAATTTCTGCCAATTTAGCAATGCCTTTTTGCCTCAGCTATAACGAGCTTTATTTGTGGCTATTTTGGCCTTATCACAGTCCAAGCCATGTCCATGTTAAATGAAAATGTGTAAATCAAAAGTTAAGATATACATAAAAACATAAAAGTGAAGATACCTTTAGCCGCAATATAAGATATGTCTAAATATTGTGATTCATGAGTTTGAGGGTTTAATCTAACTTGGTTATTTATCACAAAAATTGATGGCATACAATTTTAGTGTTGTAAATTTTCCATTTTCAATTTGTATGCTTTGCTGAAGTTATATATAATAACTGATATATTTATTTATTTAACATGTTTTTTGGTTACAAATTGCAGAAGAATTTTATCTTTAAATGAAGATCAATTAAATTATTCTTTGATCGATAGTATACCTACAATTTTAGGATAATTGAAGAAGAATCTTTTTGGATTAGTATTAAGTATCAGAGATATTTCTTCTTCTTCTATTATTAGTAATGTATTGTGAAGCTAACCATAATTGATTTGGAAAAATGTTTTTTTCTTTTAAGAAAACTTAGTTTAGTTTATTTCTATTATATCAATAATTATAAAAGTAAACTGTTTTTTGAAAACTAAAAGTTTAATTAACCCAAACTTCAATGAAGTTGATAATTAACATATTTGTTTTAGTTTAACTAGTATAACTTGGAATTTAAATTTTTAAGACATCATATAGAGATTTTATCCTAATTTAACTACAGAATGATGACTTCTAGGAATCTTAGTTCAGCAATTTAAGCTTTTTTCTTTGTTGAGTAAAGTGTATCTCATCTACGACTTTGCCGTAGCATTTTTCCTAATTTTTTTTTTTTTATTTTCATTTGTCATTAAATTTAAAATAAAAATAAGTATTTTTTTTATTGTTACATTGTTAGAATTTGCTTTTAATTTAATTAGTTTTTTTTTTGTTTTTGCATTTAGTATCTTTTGCACTATGGAATACATTTAAAACAGTGTTGGACACCAAATTGTTCATTTGAATAAAAATTATATATATATATAAGTAATATATGCACTTATTTGTTCACACATATTGGAGACAACATTTAGTTATTGATTTTTGTATCTTTCTTGAAATTAAATATAAATCAAATATCAAAATGCTTGTGTGTGTTGATTAAAAGCTAAATAGATCGTCGCACTTATCAAATTCTCAAAGAAATAAAAATTGAAAAGTAAATGGCGATTACATGTTAAGCTTAAAAAAATGATGGAACAACAGAAAGGTCCCTAAAAGTTGACACACAACAGGTGCTAATGAAAGAATTGACGACGGGTACATGTCACTTACCAAATTTAACCACGCATTTGTGGTCAGAATCTGATTCTTTTCATCCTATAAAAAACGCAAGCGTTAATTGTGTTAATAACAAGTAACCGATTGAATACTACAGCTCGAAAAAATTAATGATTTCTGAAAATTTTATTTGTATATGTCGATCGGTTTCTTTTTTTTTCGAAATAATCCATACAGCTTTGATCTCGATTGGCATTATGCATTTTCAAATTCAATTAAACTGTTTGATGCTTGAAAATATATTCTTGATTTTGTAATAAATGTTTTCTTTTTTGTTAGAATTGAGGGAGTTTTTGGGAGAGCTTTTGCTTTGTTTTCCAACTTACCACATCGATGATTTGTTGCAGCGTCAGTCCAAATTTAACCTCAAGCGGTTCCGATTCATTGGCAACGGGTCGCTCCAGTGTGTTGTAGGTGGAGAGCAGGTGATTGAGTAAACGTTTTTCGTGTGGTCCCTGACAGCTTTCTGCAATGACAAGCACAAAAAAACCAAGTGAAAAACCAAACAGAAATAATACAGATGTATTTTTATTATTTCTTTTTTTTTTCGCTTTCCAATTAAGTGAAAGTTCCCGGTACTCAACACTGATTTATGGCACATTCAAACAAATTAAACTAATAACCCAGCTCAGTTATTGGCAGTTGGGTGGCAGTTAGTAAGGGCTGCTTCCAGTCTAGTTCAGTACAGTACAGACCAGACCAGAACAGAACCGACCGCTCATTACGGAAAAAGCTATTAAAAAATTCCGAGTACTTTGACCATGATGATGAGTTTTTGGCAGCTCAGTTAATTGGTTGGTAAAACGTATTGGCTCCCTAAATGTGGCTTGTGTGTGTATGTGTGACTGCGAATAAAATGGAATCGAAAAAGGAAAACGAATAACAGGTCCGACCATGGGTAAGCGTCTGTAGTAAATGTAACACAGAATTATTATTTTTTTTTAATTTTAATTTTTTTTTTGTCATTTGGACTGATCAAATAATATTGCACATTTGTATAAAATATTTTGAAAAGATTCTTTTTCCAATTATAAATTTTGATTGGAGATAAAACATGTGTGAATTTCATAAAGTTTTGTAAATGAAATGGACAGAAATGAAATAAATGTACTATATTTACAGAAGTCGATAAAAGGGGTTTAAGTTTAAAGATTTCTTTGTTTTCAGAAACAGTTTGAAATTAAATTTATTGAGAAGAAAAAAAAGTAAATAACTGTAATTTAGTAAAGTAATTTGTGAAATATTTACTCTAATTGAATTAAAAGCATCCAATTATTCCAAGTTATATATTCCACTGCCTGTTGAAAGGCTCAATTTTATATTAGTTAAAAATATTATGGAGAAAAAAATATGGATTTGAAATTTTAATGGTTTTTTCAATTATTTAGACTTTTGAATACCAAGTGTTTATGTGTAATTATCTTTGATTTATTTTTGTAACGATAATCACTTGGATGAATTATTTAAATTGAATATTAGTTTCAATATTGCAATTAATATTTTCAATTTGTGCCAGATAAAATTATAATAAATTGTTAAATTTATAATTTTTGTTATTTTTCAGTTGCATTTTAAGTTGAAGCTTAACATAGCTGCCTGTATATTTCCTCTAATCTCTGCATTTTATCTCTGTGGTTTTTTTTATTTTACCTCCATTTTATACACCAAAAAGTGCCACCCATAAAATGTCATTAAGTGGCTCTCAGTTGGTTAGTGCTAGAGTGTTGCCTTCCACTTAAAAGCCCGAGTGGACACACGCTTTTTGTATGGGTGTGTGTGTGTGATGGTATGAGCGGGCAATGACAAATATTTGACAGAAAAAAAGAAGAAAAGTTGAGCAATTTACGAGCATGAGAGAAGAGTCGAGAGATTTAAGAGAAGCTGTGGGCTAAATTCACAACTCAATTGTGAAAACTATTTGCACGCCATTAGGTGAAATGACGGCAAGAAGTTACCATAAAAAATATCAGATAAATTGCCAAAAGGTGTAAAACTAGGCGCAAGTAAATATTTGACAAGTTTCTGATGTGTGTGTATGTGTGTGTGTAATGTTTAACCTACCTCATTCATAAATGCATTTTGTGGGTCCCTCAGATGGAGGACAATCGAATTCATGTTGGAATTGCGTTTGAATTATGCAAAACCAGGCTGGTCAACAGAGTCATGAATTTGGCATGGCTGGGAAACCACTTGGAACCTTACCACCGGCCACTGGAAATGACTACTGCCTATAGCGGCTGCCAATGCTGACCCAACGAGGCTGTCAAGGTGAATGATTGTGTTTATTACATGAGCATTAATATGCATGTGCTGAAGGATTTCTGAGTTGAGGTGAATATAGAGGACTATAGAGAGGGGTGGTAAAAGGGAGGGAGGCAGGGAGGTAGAAAATCAGTATGGTGCCCATTGTTGGCTATGGGTATTGTGTAAATGAAGGACTTATCCTTACCTCGAAATGGACGACTTTGTCATACGACAAGTGGGAATAATACGCTTTTGGTCAAGAGTTAATTGAATTTCACAAAAGCCATAGTTCTATCAGATTCACATTATATACAAGCCAGCTTATGTTTAAATAACCACTAAATGTACATATTTAAAAAAATTTTAAAATAATTTATATAATAATAAAAAAATTAATTCAAATTGCTGTACTATAACAATGCCCAAATTTACCTTATTTAAATAGTATATCAGCCATTTAAAAATATACCTTTTATGTACATAAGAATATATTGAATTGTTTTGTAGCAAATATTTTACATTTGGAATAAAGTTGTTCAATACAGTGTAACTTTTAATTGAATTGTAAATCTTAATTTCTGTTTTATTGTTGATTAAAAAGGTACTAAGAATTTAGTACATTTCATTTTTAATGAAACTGTATTCCTGATGAACTAATTTAATTTTGTATTACAAATCTCACTCAAGGTGACATGCTTCGTTCCCCTTTCGGTTTGAATATTCGAAATATTTAGCTGAGCAAGAAGAAATTGTATTGTTGTGATGTGCTTGGTTAGGTGCCTAGGTGGTGACCCAGTTTCAATTCTCACCCACTCTTACTTTAGCCCAGATTAATTTGGCCTTGGGCATCACTTACAACTTCTCGAAATTGCAGTTGTCCTTGCATAAAGTTGACATTTGATTTCGTCCATTCCACCAATGCCACCCACTTGTTCACTCACCTCAGTATCCACACACCTCAGTAGATTCTCGTCTGTCTCTCTTGGGTCATGGTTTGCATGATTTAAAACTGTTTAACTTCTTTTACTTTTGTTTTGTTACACTTTTGACATTTGCCACTGTGATTTCTCTTTTCACAGTGCTGAGTGTTTTTCACTTTTCCACTGTTGCTCCCCTCTCTGTGTTACCCATCCCTTTTCCACTCAATGTTATTCAAAAATTTATGAGTTCTTCAACCTTGATGGAAAATGGCAAAAGGTAGCAAAAATGGTTGGCTCTACTCTGCTTATTGTTTCTGTGAGTGTGTCAGTAAATTGTTAATTACTATTGTGATGCATTACAGGGTCTACATCTGGTTCTACATTTACTAGTCTTGATGTTTGCTCTCTAGTGTGTGGGAACATGTGGCGTTGTTCAAGTAATTTAAAAATTTAACATTATAATTAGTTGTTTTTCATGTGAATGGTGTAGACTACTATTTCTTAAATTCTTTGCCACTCAGTCTGACTTGTCGAATAAATTTAATTAAAAAATAATAGAGCATTTCATTTTAATGCAAATATTTATTTTGAGACAAGAGACAATTCAATTGAAAATGCAATTTCCAATGCTTTTAGCTCTTTGCTAGAAAAATAAACTCAAACTAAATTTCTATTAAAAAAAATTTAAAATAACATTTGAAATTATAATATAATTGCAGAGATGCAATTGGAAAGATCAGTGATTGGTTACTTGAAATGGAAAGGGTATTTTAGGTCTTCCATATGAAACTTTTTATTTAAAGCTTTTGAAAGCTTGTTCTCTACATTGCTAGGTATTTCTGTTCGAAATCGCTTTAAGGCCAATGTTAGTTCAGTGGAAGCCATCAATATTATAGCAATCCAAGTGCTGAAATCAAGTTGAATAATATTGCAGTAAAGTTCGTTTTCCCTCGTTTGTTTTGTTGTTTGTCCCTAACTCCCACTGCCGAAGCAATGCAATTTATTAAACTAACTACTTAAGCATGAGAAAACAAGTCGCCCAAGAAGTAAAAGTGAAACAGATCAAGGGAACAAGAGAGAGAGAGAGAGAGACAAAAAAAGAAAGAGCGAGAGCTAGAGAGAGGAAAACTAAACACTCTCAAGTCAGGAAGGACTCTTCTTCCCATTGCACACTCACTAACCAAGTAGAAGTAGAAGAAGCTAAAGCTGAAGTACTCAAGTGGCAACACACACTTCAAGGCAAGAGAGAGAAAGATATTCTCAACACTTTCGGTTCGACAGGGGCAACGAAACAGCAACGAAACAGCAACACCGACAACAGCAACAAGGACAATGGGGTTCTAGGCTTTTTGCAACTTAATTGCAATGTGTGAAGGAAGTCTCGACTCGACTCGGCCTTTGCATTATGCATGAGCCGACAAACACTCATATTCACACCCACACTTACACACACTATATATATATATATATACATACATACATAGATATATGGGAATGTTTGTATGTATGTAGAAAGTCGTTATTATCATTTTTGAGTCGCTTTGGCACTAATTGCAATTAAACAATAATGCACGCGAAGTGAAGATGAAGAAGAAACTAAGCAACAGAGAAACGGAAGATAAGGGCAAAAGGAAAAGACTGAGAAAATATGAGGAAAAATTCGTTTAGAAAAAGTAAAACTGGCATGTAATTATGTCGCACTTTTGACAGCAAAAGGCGTTTAATTAAATGTTAACACGAACGGCGAACAATGAAAAGCAACAACAACAGCAACAATAGCAACAACAGCAATAACAATTGAGGAGACAACGAGCAACACAATTAACGCGACTCTCGCTCTTTTATAATTGTTTTTGTTGTTGCTATTGTTGTTAGTATGTATTTGCATATCATTAAGTTGGTATATATGTACGTATGTATATATGTGTGTATATATACATACATATATAAACGATTCCTTAAGTGAGGCACAGAGTGCATTATCAACACTTGTGCCACATCTGCGCAAGAAATGCCATAAATGAGAACAGTGTCTCAAAAGTGAAATCGGTTTCAACATACTTGAACTGAGTACAGTGTTTAACAACTATATATAACTAATAAGAGTTTAATTTCAAAAGGTATAAACTGTTTATTTTATAATTAATTTAAACTGATATAATTATTATTTATATCAAAAGCATTGCATACTTCTGGGGATTGCAATCCATTTCTCAGACAATATTAACATTTGTATGAAGAACTAATTGTTATGTTAATTTAGTTTCAATATATAAGCTAATTGTAGACACAAATAGTTATTACTTTTTTAACACTGATAAATTAAACTATTCTTTATTAATAATTTTTGGTAGGCCCTTCATATGTTGTTTTCACATATGAAGAGAAGAGAAATATCTTCTTACCTTCAAAATAGATTACCCAAATAACGCAAATTGATTTATAACTGCTATAAAAAACCCTTTGACTTTTACTTTTACTGGGTTTAAATTTTAAGCAGTTTTAAATTTGACCTTGAATGTTATTTTTTCTTTAAAATTTTTATTTGGCAAATCAATTTAACTTTCAACATTCATTCCATATATATATATATATGTAAACATGTTGCCATAGAATTAACAATAAGCTACAAATTCGTAGATATAACTCTTTTTTTTATCCCATTGACCTTGGCGAGGGCCCAAGAAGCCAGACATAAGCCCACTTAAAGAACCATAAAAAATCAACACACCCACACAAATGCCAAATAAGCTGCACAAATTTCATTACGGCCTTAACTACTCTCTTAACCATCCCATTTTGGCCATCTTCATGACCATTGCCTATTGCCAATGCCCATTTCTATTCCCAACCGACCAGTTCACATTTAAAGGCAATGAGCATTATGTGTTTTTCAATTTTTTTTTTCTTCTATTTTTTTTTTCTTTTCTGTTTCCCCGGACCAAAAGCTTCAACTCAACTCTACAATTCGCTCATATTAAATGCATATCGTAATGTGAATGTGTAAATTTTGTGTTAGCTAGCTGGCAGTTGGGGTAAAAAGGCAAAAGCAAGCTGTTGGAGTCGGTCATGAGTTTGTGTCACGTTCGCGACTTCATTTGAAATTCATGCATAATAAGCAGTCAAGTACACAGGCATACACACCCACATACACTCATACACGCATCTAACTGTGCATCCTGAGGGTCGGGTCTGACTCTGGGATGTTCTCACTGGGTCGTCATCGTTGGAATCGTCGGTTGACTGCTGCTGCATAAACAAGCACCCAATGTCGGAGCTAATTTTATTAAAAAGAAACGCCAGCCAGAGTTAAGCTAAAAGGCATACATACATACATATATACATATACAACCCATCCATTCACACACACACACATACAGTGGCACCAAAATGTAAATGTAACGAAATAAATTGAAAGCCTATGCAAATCTTTGAAAAATGGATTTATAATAATTTTACTGCCAAAAGATTTTCAGTGCATTGAAATTTATTGGATGAAAAAGGAAAATTTAACGAAAAGTAAATTACGAAAATTACAAAAGTAAATTTTAATAGATTCAGATAATTATCATATTTTTTATTATTTTTCTTGTTATCTAATAATTTATTTAATAAAAGAAAACAACTCTTCCTTTGTTTTACCATTAACTTAAGTGGGAAGTAAATAAAAGAAGTGTATAAAAGTATTTATACTAAAATATAGTAGATAATACATCTATGTTCCAGATAGTTGAAAACCAGGCATGAAAGCACGAAATATTAAATAATCTTTACGTTATTCGTACAAAATATGAAATATTTTGGTAGTTTTAAAAAATGTAAAGCAACAATTTAGCATTTCTTTTCGACCCACTGTCTCTGCGGTATCCTATGATTGGGCTCTATGTTCAGCCTAGTTGACTGCGTCCACCCGGGCACTATGTCTAGTTAAACTCTAAAAAGACTGATGGTAGTGGACCATTCAGTTCTGTTCTTGCTGTTTCCCGTTGTTGTTGTAGTCAGCAGAACATAAAAATGCAGCTCTGAAGCATAAACAAACACATCACAGAGACTAAGGAGCTGGTACTATGTTGGAATTTATGCGTTTCAAACTGATGGTAAAGCGCTTAGCATACAACTTTTATATAAGGTTGACCTATATAAATGCAAAGTATTCATTATTGTAGTATAATTATAATTAGATACATTTTTGTGATAAATTATTGGGGCCAGCCTAAAAGCATGCAGCTGAAAATATTTGCTGGCCATTTACTCTGGTCATGTGAGTGCTGTGTGAAAAAGTTGAGTGCCTGAGGTAAACCTCATATATGTACCATATATGCTTATATATACATGTACGAGGGAAGCCCATAAAGTGTTCAGCCCAGTACTATTTAATAAAACACATAAACTGCACGTTGCATTTTTCGGAAGTTTTCAAATTGTTGATATGTGAGTAAGCCTTAATTAAAATGTGTTGAAACCGACCTGGTAAAATTTTTCCTATTATTTGATATCAGCAAGTAAAATACTCAACATTAAACTTTGAAAGAAAATTTCTTTTTTAATCAATTTTAGTATTTTTTAATCACGAAACACAAATTCCACTTCAGGGTTTTTTTCTTACTGCTTTTTAGGTTACTGAAAAGAAAGAAAAAACTGTGGATTTATGTATTTCCCACTGGTTGAACAACCCTCGTATTAAGTAAATACTAGTTTTTTTTTGCTCTCTAAAACGTTTCAACAACTATTTCATTCACACACAACCACACATTGCTTCTGTTTTAACATTTCATTTCAAACGTTTTAGTCAGAGAGTAGGCAACAGTTTTTTTTTTATATGTGGAGAAAAGTCCTATATAAACACATACACACACACACATACATATCCATTTTAAAATTAATCGCAGGATTTATGACGCTCAATCTAACCGCTAATTTATATGGCTTTAAATTTTCACCGTGTGCTGCTGCTGCTATAACTGACGCCACTCTAGACACGCCCACCCAAAACGATGTACGCATTTGAAATGTATTGTGGCTTTCACTCATCGCTTTGAAAGGCAAACCAAAGTGTATTTTCCATTTTTTTTTTTGGTTGAAATTTTTGTTAATTTTTGCCGCTTTTATTTTTTTTTTTTAATGGCAGAAAGTGTGCGTGCATAGAAATTTCTAACGTGGTTTCTCCGTTTGTGGCGCGTTGCGGGCAGATTCAATTTTAGCTTCAACAACAACAACATGAGCTGCAGCAAGAACAATAACAATAATGGCAGCGTCGACCATGACGATGCTGAGGCTGATGCCATTAGTTTTCCTGCATGTTAACCTCAAAATTTAATCTTTAACACAATTTTAATTTAAATACGTTAGAGCTAAAAACGAAAAAGTGCGTTAGACAAAGAGAGAGAGAGAGCGAAAGATGAAAAACCAGCGAGTGGAAAAGGAGCAACTCTATAAGGCTTTTCTGGTATATGTGTATATATAAAGTTGAGCTTGGTCTCCAGTAGAGTTTTAGTAGAAATAAATGTAAAACATTTATTTCTTGACACCTGGAAGTATGCATTAACAATTTTAGTGAAAGGGAACTACATATGTATTTAAGCCAGGGCTGTAATAATAACGTTTAATCTTTGTTTTCAAATGTTAAATTCAGCTCAAGTCAACTTTTATGAGCTCATTTCATTTAAGTAATTTGAATTCGAGTTTCTAAACAGTTTTGAGGCAACGCTAACAGTGTGTTTGTAGCCCTGATTTAAACAGTTTAATTAAAACCTTTTCCATTGAAATCAAAACAACTGAAATTATAATCTAGCTGAGTGCTTTATATTATTTGCAATCACCAGAAATTATATATGTATATATATATTTTGATTTACTTTTGCCTTTCCAGTGTTAAATAATTTGGCAAGTAGACTAACTCATTATCGTTTACTCTTCGCCATCGCCTTTCTTGCCGCACCATATTCGCATTTATTCATGAGTAGTGAAAGAAGGAGCAGGCAAAAGTTATAAATTGCCACATAGTTTTCTCGGGTTCTGCCAAGTTTTACCCTATGTCTGTGAATGTGTGTATGTGTGTAACAAAATTAAATGTGCTCTAAGTAACGACTTTAGCTGTGGGTGTGGGTGAGGGTGTGGGTGTGGGTGTCATTGTGGGTGTGGGATGTTGGAAGGATGGCTGTGTGCGGCTTGGTGTCTGGCCTGTGCATTTGGTACGACAAATTAAAAGCACTTGTGATTTCATTTTATGACATGATTTCAATGCGATGCTCTTGAAAAATTATGCATATGTTAGAAGTCAAAGGGAAGGTCTATAAATTTCCCCAGAACTTTGTAACATACGAAGTTGGAAAATAGAAGAAAATGGCAACAGCTTGGAATGTGCGCAATGTTGGAAATTAGGTTTTCTTTTTCCTATCTAGAAAGTATTGAAGAAAAATGTTTGAATGGAGAAATGGCGTTAAATGTCTGCTCGTAAGAGGATTTGTTATTCAAAGATGGTTTATTTAAATTTACTGCAGAAATTTATCAATACCAACCAATGAACGAATAACAAACTTGAAAATTGGCTTGACTTTGACTCAGTCTATACTATTTCAAACTAAAGACATATAATTTCATATGTTTCTTCGGCAGAAATAAGATTTTCAATAGATTAAAAGCCTCTTAATCAAGTATTTTAAATATGGTCACTTATTCTCCTAAGCGATTGTATTACAATTTCGTTTCAAAGCTTTAGTAGTTTGCAGATTAATATTCAGGCATTCATGCATTGGATTGCAGAAACTGTCTCAAGAAGATTCCACTATAACTATCCTTTCATTATATGCTCGATAGTGCAATTGCCGATATCCAAAATTTAACGCAGTTCTTCCCAACTCATTACACTTTATGCTAAAAGCAAATCAAACGTACGCCTATTGATGCCACATAATGGCAAATGGTTACATTCTACACAGCAAAGGAATGATAAGGAGATAGTAAGCAGCAAAGAGAGGTAGGGTGGGAGGGGGGAAAGAGAGAAGAAAAGAGATTATAATCTTGTACAAATGAGAAAATCCCAGAACACCGACAGATTAAATTTGTATTCCACTCACTCCAAACGGATGTGGTCATGTGTGTGTCTGTCTAAAGTAACTTCCCTTCCTCCATATATAGACACAAATATGCGTGTGTGTATGTGTGTGTGTATGGGTAAGTAGTAGGTGAAAAGCCTATGTGCTGGTCATAAGGTTGCCTATACAGAAACAAAAAAAAAAAAAAACCAAAAGGACCAAGCAACATTCATAGATACCATGCATACGATATACCAAGAGCATTCCATTATTTATGAAAAGGCAACACAAATTATACGCACATATGTCAGGGGATTGTGGGCGGGGTGCTAGAATTGAAACATGGCCACTTGAGTGGCTTCTCGACTTGGCCGACTTAGTTGGTTAGTTAGCCCAGAAATTCAGAACACAAATGTAATTTTGCGTTTATTTGTGTGGGAGTACAAAACTTTTATGAATGAAATCGTACACTTTGTTCTTTCTAATCTTCATTTTGTTCATGTTAACAATTGTGTTAGTTTGGGTCTTAAATTACAAATTAATTTTTTACACTTTCATCTACAGATAGAATTCACTCCAATTTCAATTTTACCCCCATTTGTCTTTCTATGTTCTCTTGATGCTGGTTCCATGTGGTTGCTAAAAGTTGCAAACTTGATTAATGGCATTTGGTAATGCGCTTTCAATTGCATTCTCGGGCTTCAGGAGAGTAAAGAGAGCGGGGTGAGGCACACACACATGCCACATGAAACATGAGATAAATGTATCTTGACTAGCACAGTGGCTAAAGTTTTAGAAATATTAAACAAATTGATGGCAAATTGAACTTTCATTGGTGGCAGCTTGTGATAAAAAGCATTTCCAAATGAATGTGTAATAATAAGGAAGAATTTCTCTAAATATTTATTCATTTCAATTAAATTTAAAGAAACTTTAAATAATTTAAAAACAGCATTATGTTAAAATTAAATTTTTCAAGAATACTTCCAAAACATTTAAAGATAGATTAACAAAATTATGAATTAGTTATTCTCTCTTTTTTATGATAAGATTGGTTATTTAATTTAATTTTATATATTTAAAGCAGATATAAAAATAAAATGATTTGCTGTACTCGTTTGATTTTTATTAATAAATCAAACTCGAAAACCTTATATTTTAGTTTTAGTGGAACACACGGTTAATCTGATTGCAATTAGTGCCTTTATACTAGATATAAGTCTAATGCAAAGGGATATCAAAATGGTAAGGAATCCAACAAAGTGTTTATAATGGGCCAAGAATTGCATTTCAAACCTTACAAAGGAAATCTGAATTTGATCATCATCAATGGACTATTCCATGCCGTCTTGTTTGTAAGTTTGCCTGTCAGTGGTAATGAATTACAATCTCTTTGTACATTTAGTTGTTTTGTGCTGTAAAAGCTAAAGCAAAATTTCACTTATAGTATTTGCATATAGACATATGTAGGAGGCAATGCAATTTCCGGTTAGAGTTTCAATGGGCAATGGTTTTTGATTAGTTGATGTTAGTGGAAACTTCCCTTTTGTCTAATAAACCATTGTTTAAAATTTCTATAATTTTTACTAAAATTTGTTTAAGGAGAAGAATTTTCATTTGGCTTAACCACAATTGTTATCTTTTAAATTTAATTTCATCTTTTGCTGCTGCAGTTGTGTTTCTGAATCCTTTTTCTTTTTGAGGCTAATACACAAATATTTAAAGAACTTTATTAGCCTTGGAGTTGGTAGTTACTCTATCAAAATTTTGCTTAGTCATTGCACAGGCTGCACAGCATTAAAATATTATTAATAATCTACATATTTTCAACTTACAGTCGGAAAAACTTTATCCTTATGGATAAGAGATTGTGGGGAAAGGGGTTAGAGTAAGTTGATGAAATATTTTGCCAACCACATTCGATGCTGACAGTTTTTTGGCACACAAAATAAGCTTGAATTATGGTTTAGAAAAGCAAACAACAGCAACTGCTATTCCAATTGCAATTGCAAAACTTCAAACTGGAAAATTGCAACTAAAAATTTGCAATTGCATACTTTCTATAAATTCACCACATTTTTTCAAGTGCCAAAGTGTTTTCCATTTTATGTTTGCGTTTATGTCTGTGTGTATGTGTTTTATGTATGTGTATATTGCAGGTGTTTACCTGGCTAAAGCTATGAAAACTAGGCTAAGAAAATTTGTATTTTGTGACACAAAAGTTGAAAATGGCGTTTCAAAGGTTTGCCCACTTTAATATTTATGAAACAAAAGGCAAGCTAGTACTTTTCCTCTACCCCCCACCCACCATACCCCTACCAAAGCAAGTGAGTGTGTGTGTGTGTGTGTGTTTGTATATGTCATTCATTTATGCATGTTGTGTACATATTTGATAGCTGTCAGCATGAGTGAATCAAGCTGAGACTGAAGCCGACTTAAGTGCCCTTCATCATATTTTATGTAGCCACCACACAAAATGCATGGTGAGCTTAGTTAGGTTTCCTTTTTTTTTTATGAGTTTTAGAAGACCAATTCTCAGGCAAAGACATAAACCTGTCACACATAAACCCCTCATACCAACCCCATCTCCCAAAAAAATAACAAGTGTAGGGAATGGAAGGAGAATGAGATACTTCGGAGAGTTAAAGCCTTTGCCCGCGGGAACTTTGTAATATCGCGTTACAGGAAATTAACACGAGTAAAAATCGGCAATAAGACCAAGTCACCAGACGGCAACCAGTTCAACATCCTGGCCAAATGGCAACGTTGCCAAAAAACCAAAACCAAAAACCGAGAAAGGCTACAAGCTCCGTTTACGTCACCAATAAATGTTTCGAAATATAAGAAAAAGTTATTTACAGTTTCCAAATGGTAGATGGAGAGGCCACACAATTGTAGGTCGTAAAACAGCTTAAATGATGGCAAAACATTCAAGAGAAGAAGGGGAACTGGGAAACGAGTAGGCGAGAATTGGTTGAGGAAAGTATGAAAGAGGTATATAGCATAAGAGTTCTTTTTCTCTTTCTCCCTGACTCCCCTCCCTCTCTTTAAAGGGGCCGACACTGTGTTAAGCCTTTTACTGCGTAGGCTGTCCAACAATTTATTGTAAATAAGTAGGCAGCAAATTCTATGGAAATTACGAGCATTATGCTGACAAAAGAGGGTTGCTTAATAATTTAATGAAAAGCTCAAACAAATTGCAATAATTAGATAACAAATTATATAATATATATAACAAAATTGATGGAAATAATGCTATTAAAGCAACAATGAAAGAATAAATACTTTCTTATAGAATGTTAAACCAAAATGATGAAAGTAAAATAAAATGTATAGAAGTTCCTTAAAGTTTTAAAACAACTTATAATTCTGCAATAATTGTATTAACAAACAAATGTTGTTGATTTACTTATAAAAGGAGCAATTTGATAGAACCAGAAACCGCAAAAAATGTTATTAAAATTATGTTTAAAGTATTATTAATAAAATTAGACAGACGTTACCTAATAATTTAAATAATTTAATAACATATAATTTTTATGTGTATGTCTTTTTCTTCATCAAACCTTTTTCATCTTACTCAATTTTATTTCATTTTAATATTTTCCGTTATCATATTGGAATTATGCATTTCGTTTTGCAAACATCTATTCAGCCACTGAATAAGTAAATATAAATTTAATTGCCTTGATACAAAAACAACGCATCTGTTCTTTGACTTAAACAGTTTTCCATTGATAGCTTAAACGAAACCTTCAACTGCAATGCTATGCAAATTCAATATACACAAACCAATCTTCTAGTGTATCATAAAATATACAACACAAAGAGCAAGATAATGCAAACCAATCAAGCGTAAGTTGAACCAGTCAACTGTATTATGAACTAAAGCATAAACTAGAGAAAATTCTTTAAGCATAAAACAATATGATTGAAAAATATCATATTAATAAAATAAGAAATGCTTTGGCAAACTTTTCGAATTACTCTCTTTAGTCACTCACACCAAAATTGGTAAATGTTTTGCTTGTTTTTGTTGGACAATGGCCCAAGCAATTACCGCCAAATGAGTTCGTAAAATAAATTCACATTAATTGTACTTGTTTGGCTATTTATTTTAAAGTTTTTCCACTCCCCCCCAAAAAAAAGAGAGAAAAAAAGGCCCATTTAATTGCCCAACCAGACGGCAGAATCGGCCTATACCATTTGTGGGGCAAAACATGGCGTCGCATTGTTGATTTGTCGCGACACATTGCCCAAAAACGTGAGGCGAATATAGAATCCAGAAGACGAAAAATTTGGAAAATTTGGAATCTCTGTGGTGCACGGCTAGAGAAGAGACACAAAAGGGAATACGAATGCTGGAATGAGTGCAACGGTGCCATTTAAGTATATCACTTACGGGCTTTTATGGCAATTGGCGTGAAAATTGTAAAATGCATTTTCCCGGCTCATTTTTTCTTTTGGTATTTTTGCGGTCACCAGCAGTGTGGAGTGCAAAACGGGGGGCATGAAGCTTCAATTGCCGAGTCGTGTCGCCTTTCTCTCTGTTTATGTGTGTGTGAGTGTGTGTGTAAATGTGTTTTGCCAGTTGACTAAATTGAGTTTCAATTGCCGACACATGGCCGGCACGTGGGGAATTCTCAATTGTTTTCTCACTGCACTCACACCGTCTTCCTGTGGAGTGTGCATTATTTATGCATGTGGTGCTCGACTGCATTGCTTGGTATCCAGGGCAAAGAATTTCACAATAGTTCTCTCTAAATAATTGACAACTAATGTGACTTTTGGTCAGGCATTCAGCCAAATCAAAGCAAACAAAGGCAAAACTCAAGCAAGGCAACTTTAAATATGTCAGTTGCAATGTTCAGCTTACACATAGAAACTAAAGGAAATTTCATCAATTGCCTTGCAAC
Source organism: Drosophila emarginata (assembly GCA_037075365.1). Taxonomy (NCBI): domain Eukaryota; kingdom Metazoa; phylum Arthropoda; class Insecta; order Diptera; family Drosophilidae; genus Drosophila; species Drosophila emarginata. The sequence goes on from JBAMCD010000012.1 coordinate 2,320,833, forward strand.
TGATTGACATATTTCACATCTCAACCTTTATATATAATAACCATCACTTCAACCCGATGCCCCTATAACCCCTATAAATTCAGAAGGAAATTCCACTGACAAATCAAAGAGCAAAATAATTAAATGTCATATGTAATGGCAATTTTCATTGTTAATCACTTTGATCAAATTAGAGGAATGTTAACAAAGGCAAGTGTGTCACAAAGGGAAGAAATAACTTGGTCTATTCATATAACAGAATATCAATTTTGATGACAACATTCAATGTATAAATATGATGTATGGAGTATATAAGGATGGAGTATTAAATATTAATTATTCGATTTTTCGAAAAAAATATGTACATATGTATGTAAAATTGAATGGCCATTTTATATCGGTTGTTCGTAGTTTGGGTCAAAAATTCTCCTATTGTTAATTACATTCTTTTATAGTTTCTTACATAAAGTTATACATATGAAAATTGCTAAAATTTTCTTTTAAAAGTATCCTCTAAAGTTTAATTTCTTTTAACCAAAAGCATTTTCGCATTTGAGAAAAAAAATGATATTGTAAGAGTGTTAAACGGATAGTTAAATCTGTAACATAAAAATCTTTCGATGAGAATGAATAAATTTAGTCATTGTTCTAATGTAATTTTAAGTTCTTGCACGAAAGAAAAATTTGGCATATGATTTCTTTTATATTATGTAGTTTGTGAAATATGTACTTAAAAAATAAAATTTATATATAATCTTTGGTAAAAATTCTGCCTCAGATTTTAAATCAAAAAATCTAATTAAATTTTGTTAGTTGTGAGTCAACATAAATTTAAAATGCCTATTAGGTAAACAAATAGAACTAAAAATAGAAACTAATCCGTAAATTAGGTAACTTTAGTATATATACTTTAATGACATTTTTAATGTTTGGTTGTCTAATTTATGCTTTTCAATTTGGTTGTGTATAATTAAATGGCTTACGCTGCGAATGCGCAATTTATTGATGCTGGCACATTTATGGCAAGTCTTGAACAAAATGATTAACTCTCGGAAGCCACATGCACTTCCAGGCTGCTGTTCATTGTCCATTATTTTTTTTTTGTTTCTCTACTTATTTTTATTATTATTTATTTTTTTTTTTTGTAATATTTTTGTTACTCACAGACAAGACACGCAACAGACGCAACTTTTTGCTGTCATTTTGAGTAGATTTTTCATTTTTATTACTAGTATATTGTGCACATTTTTTGGTCCAGTGGACTGGCCATTCATTCAGACTCTTGCCTGCTGGCGCTTCTGTTGATGCTGATGCTGTTGCTCTTGGCTCAGCTCCTGCTCCTGCTGGTGGTTGTTGGCTACTGGATAGACAGAGATTAATGAGCAGCTTCGCATTTAGTTAATTTTGACAACTGCTCCGCGTGACTATTATTGTCCGACGACTGCCAACGCTGATGACTTAGATATGTCTATATATATATACGCTGAGTTGTATATATGTATGTATTTATATATGTATACAGTTTGAGCAGCTTAGTAAAATTTAATTGCCATCCTCCTGGTACTCCCATTCTAAAGAATTTTACTGCCATTCTACTCATTATGCTGACTGCGGTTCATTAAACTTTTGAGTTTCATTTGTCATTTTGACTGAAAATCCAACTTTTCTCTTCATCCCTCTTTCCCCCTTTCTGGTTTTGTTCTTTTATACAATTGAAATGTATTTGTCAGATGAACTTTTGCATTTTGGGGTTTAAATTTAGTTGTTGTGAATAGAAGTTGTTTAAGGTAAAATTTGTCAATGATTTCATGCCTGAAATGATTTCATTTGAATAGCTTAACTAATTTGATTATGAATGGATTTGCATAAAATACTTTGAGCTGCAAAATATTTTTGCGGTAGATTTGATAAGAGAAAATTATTTCCCCTAGGTAAGTTTTTCATTGCAGAGTTTTCTCTCTCGTAACTTTGTCATGATCTTAAATTTTAAATTAAATTTAATTGTTCACTTAATGAAAATATAAATAACAGGTCTATCTAGTATATAAATTTATTATTCAGTTCTTTGTCAATAAAGGCGTCTATATCAGTGGATAAGATCTTCTTTCGATCAATAACAGGGATTAAAGCCGAAAGATTAAATTTAACTTAAGTCAACATCATTTAAAAGTTCTATAAAAATACACAAAAGGGGGAAAAAACATTTATGAAACATTTTTGAATAAATTTTATAAGTTATAAAAAAGTTTATAATAAAAAGTTTATTGTACTAAATTTGTTTTACAATTTTTAAAAGCTTAACAAATAGATAATACAAATATCTAAAAAGACTATGTACGTATTTATTTACTCTTCTTAGATATTTATATTAACTCTTTGTTAATCTGTTCGTTTAATAGCTTCTATTTAAAAAGAAATTCAAATAGCGTTTTGACTCAGTGTATAAACTCGTTGTTTAATCAAAAATAAAATAAAAATAAATTGGTAACCAGATAGAAGGAAGCAGAAACATAAGAATAAACAAACAGAAGGTAGAATGATAAGTGGTGATAAAAATAAATTTGAATATATTTAATTCCTTTTCTGAGTTAATAACTTTTGATTAAAATGTGACGATGACATATTTATTTTCGATTTATATGATAATAACCTTTGCCAAAGCTCTATAAATAAATAATCAATGAGATTTTATAGTATTATTCAATTGAATTTATTGAAATTTGATTATCGTGCGTTAGCATACACATTTTAGCTTGTTGAACTCTTTTGATGACCATGCTCCAGTCATTATTCGAACTTCCATTTACTTAACACAACATTTTGCCTTTATTGAATATAGTTTGCATTTAACTTTCTCTCACTTAACTAGTCAGTTATTCATTTACTTAGTTATTCATTTGCTCACACCTCATTATCATGGTAATGTTAAATTACTGACAATAATGCAAATCCCATACGTTACCACTCAGACGGTATTATGCATAAGAGAGAATATGGGACATTAAATGTTATATACCTTAATTAAATTGATTGCAATTCGCTCGATTTAGTTTAATACATGAAAACCAACTAACACACACACACACACACATACACACACGCACACACTTAGTTCTCCAGCTTTTATGCATTTTAATTAAAGTTTATTATGGTTGAGAGGCAACAACACTTATAGCCCATCAAGCGACCCGCTAACCACCCACTACCGACCCACACAGCAAGGCATCGTCTGTATAAGTGGTGCGCGGAAGGATGGAGACGAAAGGAAAAGAAAAAAATAAAAAATAAAAAAATAGCAACAACAAATACTATTGTCCCGGAAATGCAAACTTGCCTTCTGCCAAGTTGAACTTTTGTTAATGAAAATAATGCAATTACAACAACGGCAACAAAAACTGAATGCAACTCATGTGTGAACGTGTCTGCGGTTAGCCATGACTGACTGCCAAAAGAGAGAGAGAGAGAAAGAGATAGGAGGCAAGAGAAAAACGGAGAAATTGAGGTTGAAAGGGGTGTGGCAGAACTCCGAAAAAAAAAACTTTTCGCTTAAACTTAGATCTGTCTATCCCATTGTGTGTATCTATGACCTACCCCCCACTGTTTGTTTAATGCAATTAAGCCAACCGGAAGTAATTCTCAACCCAACTTGCCCTGCCACTGACTACTTCTGACTGATCTTCTGACTGGCTGACTCAGTGACTGACGGTTTGGGTAGCTGACTGATGGTAGTATACTCTAACAGATAAAAGTAAAGAAAAGGCTACTAAAAAATCGCTGCATTTGCCACAATGCATCAGTTGTGGAAAGAAATGGACCTTCGTGTAAAATAAATTATAAATGAGTTTGCTAATAATACCCTTTAAGCTTTCAAAGGAGAATGTTACAGACATTTCTGAAAATCTTTTTGTACAAAAACAGAATATTTGTCATTACAAAATTAGTCTTAAATAGTCTTAAGAAGAGATTAGTTTTATTTATTTCTAAAATTGTTATAAAATAAAATATTTAGAGATAGGTTAAATTTATTAGTTTAATCTTTATAAGAGTTATAAATTTTCAACGGAATGAAGATCCTAATTTTATTTTATTTGATTATCAATATTTAATAGTATTTAATTTTGGAACAAAGAAATGTATTATTTTCTTAAAAATAATGAGAACATTGCCACTTTTGGATTAATTTAATTTTATTTGTTATTAACCGGTAAGACACGTTTTGGTGCCACATTTTGTTTTCGGTACTTGTTGCTTAAGTTTGGTTTTTTTTTTTAGAGAATGACGTATGACTTTTAAGGCGTTTTTGTAGGGTATATGGTCGCTTGGGCAAACAGAAAACAAAGAGAAAACCAACCTTGTTTTTCTTTTTCTTTTACTTTTGCGCCTTTGCACATTTTTTATTTAACTATGCTCAAGTTTTAATTTCTTTTTCTTGGCGTTTGGCATTGTTTCCGAGCTTAGCCCTGCACCACCCAATTCTAAGGCCACTTGCCTCGAGTTGCTGTTGCGGGTTTGTTGCCATTTCCTTTCTTTCTTTTTATTTTGTTGTTGTTGTTGGTGTTCTTGTTGCTTTTGTTGTTTATTTTTCTTTCTTTTTCTGTTGGCTTGCGGTGCATGCTAAAGTGGGTCTGCAGTTGCAGGATGTACGTTGCCGCTGCCGCTGTGGCTGCGGTTGCTCCTGTGAATTTGATTATCACCGCCATAATTATTGTCACTCTGCTTCAGTTCAAGTCTCATGGCTTTGGCCTTTTCATTGTGACATATAACATATCCGACTCGACACTTTCCCTCTCTCTCTCTCTCTCTCTCTCTCTCTCTCTCTGTCTATCTCTGGCTGTCTCTGCTTCCCTTCTCTCTGTCACTCTCAATGAATTTCATTTCTGTCCAAGTACCACGCCTCAAGGAGTTCAAATATTGCACTTTGTTGCAAGTGCTAAAAGTTGCAAAGAGCTGCAAAACAAACAAATAAACAAACGAAAAGCAAAAAAAAAAGAACGGAATGCAATAGCAACTGCTGCAACAGCAGCTGACAGCATCAACTGAAAGGCAGTGGAAACTATCGCCATATGTTAAGAAAGTTTATGCAACTTTGTTGCCTGCCAACAACATAGTAGCAAATATACCAGAGTCGAGAGCGTCGACCCGGTTAAGAGGTGTCTAAGAAATTGCTTTGATGTACGGTAAAACTAGCCGTTAAAGGCAAAATAAAACGATGTGAATTTCAAAAAATCTCGTGCAAAAACAAGAATAAAATCAGAAAAAAAAAACTTATTGTTTAATGGCAGAAACTGTTTTCTAAACAGGAATATTTAAAGTCATATAAACCAGAGAAGAAATATATCTTTAATAAGTAAGAGTAAGGTTTAGTATAATTTAGTATTAACGATCTTCCAAATTAGCGAGAAATCTTCTTCACAAATTTAGTAAAGTAGCAAAACAACAATTTTCTAATTAAACTTTTTGGGAAACTTTAATCATTCGCACCTTTATGCATATTTACTTGTATTTTAACCGATCTTAGAATTTGAGAATTCAGAACTTACACACTCCATTTGTACACTCATTGCACACACAGTTTTCTTAGACCCGGTTAAAGGGCTTTAGTTGGCCGTCATCGTTGACTTTGCCTTTTCAGTTATTACCTCATAATTTAAATGGGCAAACCGAGCAATAATCCTTAATTGCTCATTTTACTTAAGCATATTTTCTTGATGCCCGTCATCGTGGTGGCTAAGCTTTTAGCTTCTAGCCTAGGCCTTGGATGTCTACCTTTTTGGCTTTAGCTTTTCATTAAAAATGCCCAACGCAAACAAAGTTTACATTTAAATAACGAAAAGGACAGACGGAAAAGGAGTGTGAAGCTGAGGCTTTGCCTCGGTCTTGTCTGTTAGCCACGTTTTCCATTATACATGACTTTCAGCACAGACACATACATACCAAAGCACGCAGTTTTAGGCCTTTCAGCGGCCACCATGTTGGTATGCGTGTCTGTGTGTGTGTGTGTATTTACTTTTATAGTTAAAAAAAGGATCCAGCACAAAAGATGGCAGCCATGAGAAGATTTTACCCTCGGCCGTCACAGGATGTGCACTTGCAATTTACGTGCAACGTGGCGTATGCAAAATATTTGCATTGATAAACAGCTAGAAGCGAAGGCACCAAAACGTGAGTGTGTGGGCGTGGCTAGTGTAGGGGTAGAGAGTTTATAAAACTGTTTGCCAGTTTTGGCCATACCAAAGACATAGTGGTTTTTGAACGCAAATTGTTGCAAAGAATTTTTAAATAGCATTTTAATTGAACAATATGCAAAACAAAATGGGAAACTCTTTAACACATAATAACAAACATTTAAAATAAATATAAAAAAAAATCTTTGAAGATTTATCTACCAGACTACGTATAAAACTAATTATAAATGTTTTTTAAAATTTGCAATTTCTTTTTATTAGTATGTAACTAATAAAAAACTATGTAAATGAATAAAATGAAATATACGTTTATACCGAAAAAAATTACAAATGTTAATTTTGATTCTTCAATTTTTTTCAAATAAGATTTCTTTCGCAAACAAAACACAGTGTATTTTGCAAACCAGATAAAGGAAAACAAAGTTTAAGTTGAAAATAAATATTTTCTTAATTTGGTTATATACCAATTATAATTTGAATTCGATTTAATTTCCAAAACACGCCTGTTGGAACTGAAAACCACTGTGCTCATGCCACATGCCTCTTGGTACTTAAAGTTTTTCATTTAAAGTTTTTTTTTTTTTTGTAAAAGGTAGCTGTGAGGAGGGGTTTGCTGTGGCAGCTACCCTTACCTTCCTCAAAGCCCTTAACTCTCCTTCTATAGTTTCTGCAGCATCTATGCAAAAACTTATCGATTGGCATAGCGACACATACCGAGTTAGCCTTTGCTTTAGAATGCCTCGATGTATGGTGTGGAATTTTTATTATATATTTTTCAATGGCAGTTGAAAGTGGGAGAGATAGGGAGAAAAAGAAGAATCGAGAAAGGAAGTAAGAGCGGAAGTGTGGAGACATCGAAAGGTTAGGGGCATTGCATTTATTGATTATTATTATTAACTGGTTGAAACTATTTTTTATTACCGACGACCTTCACAATTATAACGCGAAGCTGCTCTTTAATTGCGCAATTGAGTGTAAATTGCTGGCGTGATGCATTGAGACATTGACGAGCCATGAAAATGCCGATGCCAATTTTTTTATTGCTCGCCCTTAAGTCGTGATGATGCGCTTCATTGGGTAAATGTGCACATAACAACAACAGCAACAACAATAGCAACCATAACAGAAGAAAGAAGAACAAAAAGGATAACTGAAAGAAGAAAGATGAGAAGGAGCTAAAAGTCTATGAAAGCATTCATGCAGCATAGGATGCATCATCTTTTGCTGGCAAATAAAACACACACAAGCTCAGACATATCAAATTTGTTTGAATATTTGTTGGAATTGATAGTGATGCCAAAACTATATTAGCTTCTTTGTGCATTTTGACCAAATAAAACATTAACTTCATTTATCGACTTTTAGTTGGAAAGATTACTCAAATATAAGAAAAGTGTATGATATTGGAGATAAAAAGTTTCATTACTAAGAATAAGTAAAATGCTGCAAATAGCAACAATTAAACTCTTCAGATTTAATCCCAAAACTAGATAATTTCGTAAGTTGGCCAAAAGAATGAGTTCCAGGAATCCAGATATTAGATTCTTGGAATTTCTAATATCATAGGAATTTTTTGTTAACTCAATTATAGTTTTAGCTAGGATACTGATGATTTTTTCGTAGAAAATTTTTCTGGTTTAAGCTGCTTACATTTAAAATACACAAAAGCTTTTAAAAATCTGTTCAGATTTGCTGAGATTTTATTATTGATATGCTTGTTTAATATTGTATTACATTACAGTATATATAAACGAAATACTTTGTTAATTTAATTTCCTTTTCAATAAAAGTTAGCAAGGACTCAAATTTTGATTTCCGATTCGAGTGTTCTTCATGTAAAATGTGTCATCACTTTTGACAGTTTTGGCTTTTATGGAATGCATACAATATTATGTTTATCCACTCGATGCTATCTTGCTCACTCTCTCTATGTATCTTTATATTCTTTCTCCCTCTCTCTATATCTCTTTCTCTGTCATTCTCAATCTTACATTGCACAGTCACTTGCATGCAAGTCAAGAAAAGTCAAGTCGGTCCTCGAAGAGTTGCTTTCAATAACAAATTTCGTGAGCAAAATGCTGAAAAGCGCACAAAACACAAATAACATTTAAGGCGAGCAATACGAGAAAACGATACGACATATGTATATATATAAATATATATCTATGTATGTATACAGTTACCAAAACGACACAGAAGAGTATAGTAAGCAGGGATATGAGTTGGTGGAGCAGGCAGGATTCGTTTACAATTGTCAGTTGCTGTCTCTGGCCTGACATGCAACTTGGGAAAACAATTTAATGATGTTGTACAACATTTTGAGGCACATGTATGAAACAGACGGAACTAGAAGCACAGATAAAGACAGAGAGAGAGAGAGAGAGAGGGACAGATAAAAGGATTGTGGTAGGGATAGGCAGTCAGCAGCTGCATTTAACTGGCCAAGTGCTGACCCGCAGCACTTTGACGCTTAATTATGACAGAAAAAAAAACAACAGAAAAAAAATAAGTTTGGGTGACTGCCGCGAAAAAGATGAAGTGATAAAGAGAGTGAAGAAAAAAAGTGTAGTAGGAGAACTTTCTGCGCTTTGCCTATTGGCAGCTGCTGCGTTTATTTACTTAACTTTGCTTTTGCTATTGTTGTTATGCTGCTGGTGGCCACTCTTAATTAAACGTAATTAAAAAGTTAGCTTGACACGCATTTGTTAACGCATTGCATCTTTACCCCCTCATCTATATTTTCTCTTCTTTTCTCTATATTTTATGGTATGTCTGCGCTTTTCTGTTTCTGCTGCTTTGCTAATGGCTGAAAGTTGCCCAAAGAACCTTTTTACTTGACTTTTATGGTCACTTCTGAGAAATTTTTGCGCATAATTAGACAAAGTTTTTGGTAGAGATTCTATGCTTCAGTATGTGTGTGTGTGTGTATGAGTGTGGGGAGAGGTACCAAAAGTTTTTCTTGCCACAAATGTGCGAAGCCTTTTTGGCCACAAAACTTTTCAATGAAAGGACAAGAGAAATTACATATAAAATATACTATATGATGCAAAAGAATCAGATTTATAAAAACTGGTCATACGTTAATTTTACAGTTTGGGTGTTTAACCCATATATTTGTTCCACTATGTTAAAATAAATCCAGTGACTGTGAATATTATAAAACTTATAAAAGTGGCTTCTTATTCGTCTCGGTTAAAAAATTACATGCAACAATTATGCGGATCGTTTTAAATATAAGTAAAATAATCAGATTTTCATAAACCGCTAAAAATAAAATAAATGAAATAAATTGTTAAAATATTTCAACTTATCTAAGCGCAGATTTTATTCAATTTTCTTCATATAAAACAGTGAAACTAAAAAGTGCAAAATCTTCAGACAATCAATTTTAGTTTTACCATGAAAATAATTAAATTTATTAATAGCATGTTATAGTTTCATATTTATTTTTCCTTTTTTTTTTTTTTGTTAATTTCTTTGAGGTTAATACTTCTGCAAAGAATAACTACTTTGCCCAGATCGAAGAATCTAACTTTTGATCGTGGTAAACTTTTTTCAAGTTCTTCAATGTTTTTACAAGAATCCCTTATACTGATAAAACTGTTTTAAAGGCAATTTGTAACTCCCGAATTAAGACACGTTTGTTAGCTTATGTGTTAATATTTTGTAATAAAAAAAAAAAAGAAATCTCTAACAGATATTCATGTAGACACTCAAAATGCTATTAAAAATTCACTTTACCAAAAGCCTACAGCTGTTTGATTTTAAAATGTAAAGTCATACCAAAAGAGAAACACAAACAAAGGAGCAAAGAGAAACAGGAAAACAAGAGTCATTCCAAGAGAGAAAGAGGGAAAGAGAAAGGGCGATAGAGAGAGGAAGAGAAATGTTCGTTGGACAATTTCAATTTGATATAAAATGTAACCATTGGGAAACATAAATGTCATTCGAGATAAACGTAAAAATTGCCATTTGATGGTGTTTGCTGTAAAATTACAAGCATAAAAAAGAAAGGAAAAATAGACGAAAACAAAATGGGAAGGTGAGACTGAGAAGCGATATGAGACAAAATACAAGTACAATTACAAGCACATACAAAGCAATGCCAAACACTCTGACACAAAGGCAAACACACAACGCAACACAACATACACACACACACCAAATACACCTGGCGACAGTAAAATTTCATCAATTCTCTGTCTCTTTTTCCCACTCTTTTTATGTCTGTCTGTCTGTCTTGCTGTCTTTCTCTCTGTGGAGTGCTTGAAATAATTGAAAATACACAAAAGTTGAAAGCTAATTTGAATGAAAGAGATGGAGACGAAAGAAAAAGAACCCAAAAAAAGGAAATGAAATGTGCTTGAAATGAAAATCAATTTTGCAAAATATCTGAAATGTGTATGAGGTAAATTTAAACCATTTGTGTGAGCCAATTGAATTTTCTCCCTTGATTAACACATATGCACACAGGGGGGGGGGGGCCTCACGAGGGGGCAGTTGGGAGGTAAATTGAACGGGTACATCATTATTCTGATCATCATCATTATTATCGTCATTATATATATATAAAGCGAAACTATATGAAAAATGTTTTATTGCTACATGCTGTACATTTACAGTTACAAATGAACGAACGAATGAATGAATGAATAAAGGAAAGAAAGAAAGAAAGAGACTGACGAAGAGGCAGACATATAGAGAGACATAAAGACTGAAATACAGACAAACAGTTGTGCGTGTCTGTTTACCGCTATTCATATACATGTAAAGAGGTGTCTGGGCCATTGTGTTGGCCCAGCACAAACAGGAACCTACAAGCAGAGAGAGAGAGAGAGAGCGAGAGGGACAGAGAGGAGATGGCAAGCGTGTAAATGCGAGCAAAGGCAAGCCTACAAAGTGAGTTATGAAATGTTGACAAGACATTTTATTGCACACATACACACATATATATGTATACATATATACAAGCACATACATACATAAATCATATAATAGTACACACATATTACATTGTGGTTGCAACCCTTTTAAATGTTGAAATACCTTCCGAGTAAAAGATGTCTTATTATTGCCATAAAGTGACCATAAGAAGAGATACTGACACTGAGGCACTGTGAAAGACAGGCACAGTGTCATACTGTATGGGTGTGCTTGTGTGTGTGTGTGTCCGTGTGGGAGAGAGAATACATTACCCATTTGGCTGTGGACTTGATGAATTTATGTGCCATGTGCCGCTGCTTTTGATGTCATTGCTTCTGATTGTGTAATGAAGATGAAGTGAGTGATGCTTGCGAGACAACATGGCGGATGAGTAACTATATATGTATGTCACTAAATTACCCATACGACATGGTGGGTGGCTTATATTAAAGTTATTAACACTAGATAACAAAATCCCATATAAATAAAAATGTTTTGAAATAATCAATTTTTTAGAAACTAAAGCTTAAGTCTGGCAATAATTTGTCAATCAAATTGATAATATTTATGTATATTTGATTGTATAATATATTAAGCATACGCTGCTTATATATACATACATATATTATTGCTAACAAGTCAAACTATGTCAGTTCTGTTCGATTTTGACGTAGCCCATAAGCAATCTAGAAGCAAATGAATGCACATTGCTCATACGTCATGTGGGCGCAAGGACTGAAAAAGCTAGAAACCAATCTCGCAAATGTCTGCGAACATGTCTGCAACATGTTACACAAAGACGAAAAGCACGAGACGTCAGAATATGCTGGAACTTGATGAATGTTACTTTATTTTTATTTATTTATTTTTTTTTACCCTTGTTGAGGGTGTTATAGGTACATATATAATTTCTTCAAAACACGGACAAAAAGTTTTCCTTATATAGATTTGGTTAAATAAAACAGTATTTGTCATAATTTTAGTTACACATTTGTACTATCGGGTATTGACTATATATTCATTTCACATACATATGTATACTTAAAGTATATATCATTTTTGCATTGGGAGTCACCAGCCGGACTTCCAATATTTTGCCAAAAATTAGCTTCCGGTATTTGGATTTCAATTTAAAATTTAAAAGAAATACTTGCAAGCCCTTAAGCTCTTATTGCTCAATCTTAAGCAGTTCCATTTAATTATCAAGGACTTAGCCATCTGTTGTGCACTTCTCTTTCGCTTTCATTATTTTTTTTCGCTGGACTTAACTGAAAGATTCATCGTTGTGTTAACGTTTACCCTCATCTACTCTTTCACCACCTTTTTACATTTCAATTTTAACCCTTTTTCATAGAATTAAATTAAATGTACTGCGATTCGCGAATTTAACCCAAATGAGAAAACGCGCATTTTATATATCTGGATTATCCTTAGTTATTTTGCATCAGGACCTTGACACATTTTGCTTCGGTTTTTAAATGAAATAGGGAGTTGGCGTTGGTTGGTTTTTTTGCAGATTGTTTTAACTACTTGAAAATGGTGTGCGCAATGATTTTAAAGTTGTGGCTTTTGCCAGGCATGTTGTGACCTTCAACCAAAAAACTAAAATGGAAAAGCAAAGGAACGTTACAAAACCATGCACCAAATGTCGACGACACAAAACCTCAGCACGTACAACACAGCAGCCCTTGGAATCCGAGTGCCATCAATGTGTCGAGAACGATGCTGCCCTAGAGGCACTTAAGACATTTGTGGCATGTTGCATGCATTTGCTGCAACATTCAACCTACTGCCTACCACATAACGCCACCTTCATTAAAGTAATTGAAGGTGTTAGAAAATGACAGCAATCTGCCCTCTACTTAGATGAATTTTTCCTCTACACCTTCATTCCGGAATCTAACATGTTGCATGGCATTAAAATCATTGTCAGAGATTCTGTAGGCAGAGAAACAGATTCTGAAAGAAAGCTAAAGGGAAAACATAATGAAGAAATAGACTTGACATAAAATTATGTTGACACTAAGGTTGATGCTAAGTGGAAGGCATTAGAGTCAAAGGGAAGCTTCTAGGAGTCTTCAAGGAATTTAATGTTGGCATGTGAACATAAAATATTTACGAGCCATAACAAAAAATAAAATCGAAAAGCCGGAAAAGGAATACATATACACATCTGTACGTATTGAAATGAAAGCCATAAACAGAGTTCAGGTGCAGACTAAAATAACCCTACGTATAATACATATGTATATATACTTATATTTATTTTTATTTGCCATAAACTAACGCTGACCGTAAGTAAACAAGCCCATAAATGTATACAGATCAATTTCTAATACTCAATCAAACTGTCCGAGAGAGCAAGACAGGGTAAAAGAGATGTGGTAAAGTAAAGCAAATCCCCTCAAGAGAGCTTCAAGAAAATTGTGATAAAATTGGGTACTTAAATAAAAGAAGTTGACCCAAAAAATAAACGAATAAGAAAAGGTATTAAGTGAACTCAGAAAGAGAACAAAAAAAAATCAGTTTTTTATTACTTGGTCTAGTATTCCGGACAATATTAATACAAACAATTATTTGAATTGTACGCGATAATAGAATGATTAAACTTTTTATGCTTAATAATCACAATAGATAAATATTTATAAATAAAAGCTTAAGGAAATGTTATTTGTTGCCACGAAAATTGTATAACTCTTGCAACAAAAACAACAATCCACATATCCATAGAAAATTTTATTAATATTATTTTATGTAACAGCAAAAAACATTATTGAAAACTGAAAAAATTATGACGTTTAATTCGAAATGACAAAGAAAAATGGAAAGTCTATTAATTTTAAATATATTTTTTACTATTCATTTTAATATCATCATTTTAACATTTATTGGCTTCAAAAATAATCTGCTGATAAAAAGAACTTGTCCATCTTTTGAGCCATTCAAAAAGAAAATAAAAAACTATTGATATTGAATTAAAACTACAAATGAATCTTCTAAATAAGCTCTGGGATGAATGTTTCTGGATTTCAGAAATATAAATCAAATAACACAAATTGAAAAGAAACTAACATATAGACTTTTAATTGATAGTTTTAAAAATTATTTTGCACTGCTTTTCCAATAAGACTAAAATTGCAACAAATTGATATTTATTAATGGATAGGAAAATAAGTTTTGTGCCTTTATATTAACTGTGTTAATATAATAAAATAATAAATATAAATAATATAATATATTTGTAATATTATTTTCTTATATTTAATAAGGCAAATTCCAATCCTTAATGGATTTATTTTCTTACCAAAAGCAACAAAATTGGATGTTTCAATAAATGAAATTTTATATAATTTATGAGATTTGAGTATGCATGATTCACAAACAGGATTAAAAGTCCTTTTTAAGCCAATTTCGAGTACAAACAACTTGTGGCTATATTCTTACTTTTCTTTTTCTTAATTTATTTTTTGTATTTTGTATGATGATGTCAAACACACTTGCCAATCGAGTTCAATTCTTGAAATTAATTTCATTTATGTAGCTTAAGTTTCATTTTGGACAGCTTTATTTCAGTTCATCTTTTCTTTTTAGCGTTTTAAGCGATAAAAACGCAATTCGATTACGGCCAACGATTTCTTAACAATATTTCGTTGTGTGCGTATTTCGCTTGTATTGTATTGTATATTTTCACCCACTCCACTTAATGTTTTCCTACACCCTTTTTTGGCTTGGCTCTTTTATTATGTGTATTTTTTATTGTATTTTGCTTTTGTTGGTTTTGGTTTTTCAACTTCGTTTTACGCTTCAGTGGCATAAATATATAAATTATTAACTCGTATGCGTGTGTAGGTCCTGGCGTCGTCTGCCTTGGCGCCAAGCATACAGAATACCAAGGACTAAGGACTGAATTTCTTAGCCCTTTTGCCTTGTTTCCTCTTGAAATCTTCTATCTCATATTGCTGTGGCTGTAAGTTCTTTGGGCTTGTGCTCACCTTTCTTACTTCTTACTTCGCATTTCTTTCATCTCCCTTTCCGTCGTTTATTGTTTTGTATTATTTTTAGTTATTTGCCCTTAGCATTGTGTGGGCGTGGCTGGCGTACATATACTATATGTCTACATGATTTATGATCACACATTTATAGTGCTGACAATTGAATGATATTTTTTACGCTGACATCAAATGCGTTTTGTGGCCCGCATCTCAACAAGAAGGGAATGCGGCCCACTTTGATCGATGGTGATGAAATGGGGTGGTGCTAGAACTGGTGGTGCTGAATGCTAGGTAGGTTGTGGTTGCCGAAAAACTCTCTTGATTTGTGTGACATTTTCAATGACAGCTCGTGCATTGGTGCGACCATTGTTGACCAAACTGCCTTAGGTTAGAATTATTATGCACATATTTCTATATTTGTATGTATATATTACGATGATGCATGATATATAGTATAACTATTGCGTATAAATTTTAATCCATTTATTGTAAATAAATATTGTAAAATTGAAAAATATTGTAAACTTTTGTGAATTCTTTGAATTTTATTTGCCTTTCAGTTAGATTTATTAAATTGCATATATGCACATTGATAAATGAAGATATTATAGTTGGATTTATATATTAAATTGATTTGTGAAAATTGTATACAGGATTGCAATGTCAGGTAAGAAAAATATTTTTAATAAACTAGCTATAAAAACGAGTAAGAACGAGTTAGTAAAATCATTCAAATCCACAAGCCGTTTAAATAAAGTGAAAATCAGTTTAATATCTATTCTATTCTATTTGTTTAAAAGTAAAAGGGAAGGGCAAAGTGATAATAAATCATAGAACTGTTCAATAATTTTAAAAGTTCGCCTTAACTAAAGAAAAAATCTTTTATAATGCATCATCAAATAAAAAGAAGATAAAAATTATAGCATAAGCCATTTTTATTTTAACATAATTATGATCGTCTGCTATCAAGTAGAAGAATTTATATAAGATATATTGTATAATGGTTTAAGACAGATTCAGGCTAAGCGAACACTTCTGAACTTTTCTCTTGTATTTTCAATTATTAATCAATTCACAGGCAATTCACAAAATGTTATCACGTCAGAAATTGTTTCCTATTTATTTTTCTTCTTCAAAGGAAAGGAAAGAAAAATGTACAACTGTCCGGTTGGGTACTTTTTGCCAGCACCCCCCTTCCTCCACCGATTACGAGAAAGTTTGCCAACACTTTAGCCAAATGTTAATTCGAAATGCAAAATATCTCTTTTGAATAAAACATGACTAACTTTATCGCTTTTACTTAATTTTACCCTTTTATCCAATGGTGCCCACAAAGAAACCTGACCTTTAACCATTTTTTTTTCTCCAGGATTTTTTTGTCGGTTTCGTTTGGTTTTGTTTAGTTCGGATGCCTGGCATTGAGGGCCTAAAAGGGATCCGCCCCAAGTAAAGGGCTATGCATAATTAATATTGACACACTATGGAATGCAACGCCAAGGCTAATTTGGGTGTAGGCGCATGCATTTGCCGCATAAATCACCTTGAAGAACTCAAAGGACTCGGAGAGAGTTCGGCCGGGTGTTGGATGGGAATGCCAAAGCAGCTGCCAAGCCAACTAACTGAACTGCTTTTGTTTTTAAGCAACTTTCTAATTGCCACTTTAGCCTGGCAACGCGCAGACACGCACACATAAATGTCTCTCTGTCTCTCTGTGGCAGTGAGCCTGATTCTCAGAATGTGAACACGAGTGTGTATGGATGTGTGTATAGCTGCTCATTCATTAAAACAAACTGCCGGCAGGCTAAGAAGGAGCAACAGAGAATGATAAGGGTGAGGAGGAGGAGTCAGAGCAGCAACATTCTCGCTCCTAACGACAACAATGAAAACAAACGGCATGGCAAATCCCAACAACAATGTGCAGAATTGCAAAAATTCTAAGTCCTTGTGACCATGAAGACATGAGAAATGCTCTACAATTCATTCAACATGTATCCCCAGCAAAACCAAATTGCATTTATTAATATGGAAAATGCTCTACTGTGACCCATATTATCTTTCACATTTTCCGCTGAATCAATTTAAACGACATGCGTAAAGTGCATATCATATCAAATCAAATTGTAAATTGTTTTTTGCTGACAGTAATCCAATTTCACGGGAAATTTTTATAAAATCAGATTGATTAAAAAAAAATTTACTAGCAGACCATTTTTTCGAAATTTTAACAAATAAAAAAGTTAACTACAATTGGCTCGAAAAATTTAATTACATGTATTTTTGAGGTGAAATATTGCAATAAAGAGGAATTTTAAAGTTTATAGTGTATTTCGAACTGGTATGAAAATAGTCATTAATCAAAGTATAAATTATATTAGTTTTGCATTCTAAATAGACTTAAATTCGGATTTGTAATTAGATCAATTTCAGTTAAAATTTGTCAGAATATAGATCAAAACAGAACTTGCAGAGGAAAATTCATTTAACAAAATGTCTGAAAATTATGTGAATTACGTATGGTTTTTTTTTTACAAATATTTCGTAGTTTCACCCTTTTATATGGCAAACATATAACTAATTATTTCTGTTTTACTTAAAATATTTATATGCTGTTCTTTTTCAATTGGTTAACAAACTTGAAGACAATTGCAGCATGCCTCATATCATTTGGACACTTATGTAGAGTACTTTGCTTTCAACATGTGGACTGTTTAGAGCGGAAACGGCGACGGAGCATACAACCCAGGCCCAGGCTCCAGATCTCGTCAACCCGCTCCATATACCCAATGTTTCGGATTTGGTGAGGGTAAAAGTGTTGCACACACTTAAAAATTTCTCAAGTATACCTACCGGACATCATTTCATAGAAGCCATTATGTATGTGTATATGTGTGCATCTATATGTAGCAAACACATAGACATCCACACATGGATAGACTTATATCTATTGTTTGCCATCACCATCGTCCTTCTGCTTCCTGTGTCATGGCCCTCGGGCAACAACTGTAACTAAATAGCCCGCCACTGTTTACAAAAACTTGAGCGTGAACATTTTTATTAATATATATATATATATATATATACACATATATATATATATATATATATGTAACTTTTTTCATTTTCAAAAATGCTTCAAACTAGCGAAATGTTTTCATTTTTCTTTTCATTCTTTTTTTTTTGTTTTGTGTGTTGTGTTGGTCCAAAGGCTTCAAGCAAGGGCAATTTTATCATATTTTATGAGCACTTTTACTCTGTCTCTCGCTTTCACTCTCCATTCTTTCTCCTCTCCCTCTATCACTTTACCTATTTCACCGTCTCCTTTAGCTTTCGCACTCTTTCTCTCTCTCTTACGCAAAAGTTCAAGGACTTTTCAGCATTTATAAAGCAATTAAAATTTAAATGAACAATTTTCGGGTGGGCGATGATGCTTTTTTTTCTTGTATGTTTTTGGCTGGCTAACAAATTGTGACATGCAAGTCATAAAATATTTATGAAATTTTATATACAAGAGAGAATACAATTAAATCTTTTAGTGACTTTTTTGCAAGTTTCTAATCTAACTAATTGGCTAGTCAAAAATAACAACGTACAATAGTTTGTGTCCTTGACTTCAGTTTGAGAGCGTAAAAAAAATTGTTTTAATTAAATCTTTTCATTTTGTTTGTGAATCTTAATTCAATTTCCAATTGTAAAATTGTTTTTTATATGTTTCTTACGAAGTTTTATTTACTAAATATGTTTAGACTTTACAAATGTTCGGTAGTTTTACATGTTCTTTTGATCAGTAATTTATTTTTCTATTGTTAAACTAAATATATTAAATACAACATTTTTCGGTTAAAAGAGTGTCTAGATATATGTGCAGGTGCTTTATATTCGAACAATATCATATTAAATATTCTATGTTTAAAAGTACTTTCAAAATAATTCGGACAAATTTAATTTACTTCTATGGTTTTACCCACATTGGAGAGAACGCAACATTTTGACCACAACCACAGTTAACCTGCCCCTTTTTAGTTTATTTCAATTATGATAAGGGTCAAGTTTTAAAATTTTGTTTTTTTTTGTTTTTTTGGTATGGGTTGTTTTTGTTTTTTTTGGACTGACCGTATTAACTTTACTGCCGCTGTCGTTGGTTGGGCCATAAATTACGTGTACCAGATCCCGTGTAATACGTGCAACAAATGTGCCAGAGCCATGCAACAAGCAAACCATCCAGCTCTCAAAAAACTCGAGATCCTGGCAATGGCACGCGAGCATTAAAGTTAAATTGAAAATAAATATGGCAACGCAGTGGCCCGGAAATGTCAATACAAACTAACCAAACACTGAATGAAAGTTTTGCGTGTATGTGTGTGTGTGTTTGTCAAAAATTGAAAGTCACAAAAGCCAGCTTACAAAATAAAAAAAATGTAAAATGACTAAAAGAAATCGTTCAAACAAATTGTTGCCTTTAAAAAATTGCACAGTTTCTATAATCTGTTCATTTATGTTCATATCAATGAAAAGATCTTTTCAAAAAATTCAATAGAATAGTTGTAAAGAACTTTTTTCCCAAATGAAAAACTTTTTAAACAGGACATTGACGATTTATTTTAACTATGTATACATATATATGAAAAAATAACCAAACTGAACAAAACCGTTGTAAAAGCTATTAGATATTGAAAAAACTGCGTAAAAAGGCTTTCAAAAGATCATTAAGAATTGGTCATTATGAGTAGAGAACTATCAAAATTTGTTTGCAAGAATTAATGCCGTTTTAAAAGTTTTTATAAGGAAAAATAAATCACGAAAAATGTTTTCTTTATTCTAAAATTATTTCTCTTTTTGCTGTGGTTATTTTGATGCAAAAATATAAACTTTTTCTATTTTAATTTAATTTTCCTTTAACTGAAGTGCTCACTTACGCTCTCATCGATAATGGCATTGATTCATTTTAAATTGGAAATATATAATATATGTATATACAAATAATAAATTATCATTTTTAGGTAAACTTTTCATTCAAGTTACGTTTTTCATTGGAAACAAATTAATTTTCGTTTTGAAATGGTATAGAATTAGGGAATAGGTTGTCAGTAAATAATAAATACATAGTTTATGTATATACAAAGTAAACAGACAGTTTATAGTCGTGTGACTTATATACCTCAACCATTAATTATAGCTTTAGATTTTTGGCACTTGCGTTAAAGACAAATTTTTTATCAACAGAATCTTTTATTCAATTCTAATTATTAGTTAACAAAAATTGAAAATTTACATTGGGATGCCCTTTCAAATTTTCTACCTTTTTACCCCGTATATATAGAGTGTGAAAATGTATACATATAAGGATATATTATATATATATGTATTTGTATATATGAACATACATACATATATGTATGTAACATGTTGTATCGTTAGTTGTGACAACCCTGGCATTCAGGTGTAACGGCAACAATAACAATGGCCTCTTGTCGGCATTTAGACTTAATTTAAATGCAAGACTAAAATGGCAAATGGAAAACGAGAAACGAAAAACAAAAGCCACAACGCAAAGAAACGTAACGTAGCGTAACGTAACGGCTGGGAAAAGCAACACAAACACATACATACTAAATAAAAGTATAATTTATGTGTGTTTTTGTTGTTGTACATACTTTGGCACAAATGCTCATTTCATCGTTTAAGTTAAGGCAAGGGCACAACACACACACACACATATCCGCACCCTCCCCCCTTTAGGTTAACACACGCACACACACAGGCTGCTTAACCCAATTCGCCCAAAAAAAAAACAAAAAACCAAAATTCAGAGGCAAAACCAAAAACTGAAAAAAAAAAAAACACAACAGAATACTGAAAACGCAAGTGTCTTAGGCACTCGTACTCGTAGTGGTACTGGCAGTGATGTTGTTTTTGTTGTTTTTCTTGTTGTTATTTTTTGTTTTTGGTCTCGTTGTCGACAGCGGTGTTGGCAGTGTGGTGTAGCAGGGGGTAAAAATTCAGTTTTCCAGTTGGCAAGTGTAGCGGGGCAGGGGATTGGGGAGCGCACAATGGTTAAGGGGATGTCTGCGTTTGGCAGGCAGCTTTTCACTTTTAGCTTAGATGAGGCAACATTTGCGGCAAAATGATTCTCAAAAACACAGAAAAAAAATAAGAAAAATAAAAAAATTTATTTTTCTCTTTTGGCTAACAACGAGGGTTATTTGAGCATTTTTATGCAGATACAAATTGTATCATTGACATAATAACAGAAATTAAAATAGAAATTACAATTCACAAAATAATTTATTGATTTATTTCATTGAAATTACTACTTAAAATTGAACCGTAAGAAGTTGATGGCGACATTTATCAATAAAATAGTTTTAGGTGCCAAAAAAAAAAAAAATAACTGAAAATAATTACTAAGAGCCATTAAAAATTCTATAAAGATTTATAGCCATGTTTTACAAAAATAAATTTAGTATACAAAAAAATTAAACTTGCTAAAGCTTATCAAATAAACTAATAAAGAAGTTTTATTTTTAAATCTCATTAAACTTCAATGACTTCATGGATAAGTCAAGAAATAACTATAATGATGTGTATGTGAAGTTGAAAGTATTTTTCTATATTCCTATTACATAATTTTTCTGTTAAATTAGAGTTGAAACAATTGCAAGCAAATATATTGAAAACTTTTTAAACCGCTGAACATTCCAGTTTCATACACAACTAAGGACAAATTAATACTTTTCGAATCGATTGTCATTTAAACCCTTTAACGCCCTTTCCATGTTCATGTTCATGTGTATTATACTTAAATTTTGTCTTATCATTCAATCTAATTTTTTGTACAAATGCTTAAGCAACCCTTGGGAAAACTCATCGCCTAAGCTAACAAGAGTGAAGTGTGTTTGTGCGTCTGTTGTAGATGTATTTTAGCTTGTTTTCTCGAGTTTCTTAAATGAAATCAAAGTTTTTGCTATGATTAACTTCTGCTCCAACCACTCTACAGCACTCGGCAGCCATCTGCTCCTGATTCTATGTAGCTGTGCTAAACTATGTCAAGTTTAAAGCCCAAATAAATAGGAAATGCCATGGCTCGTTGCCCGATAGTTTCTTTGCCATGTAATTTTCTTTATGATTTGCCCAGACCAAATTCGTGCGTGCGTAAAATTGAATAGAAAAAAGGAAACGAAAGCAAAAACGGAAAATCTCACGAAAAAGGAACAATTTTTTGTTGTTTTTTTTTATGAGTTTCTAGTTTAAATGACACAAACGAGGCGAACTTAAAGCCAGAGAATGATGGCCAGGCAACAGGGAAAAAGGAGATACGATATTTTCATCCTTCAGATACAGGCTTTGTCACCGTTCCTTCTTTTATTTTTATACTCTCCACTTTTCTGTGGGATTCAACAGTTCCGTTTGCCGTTCTCACGGACAGGCAATCCTTTTGTCTGTGAAAGAAGTCTCCCCCATTGTATAATATAACCCCCACATGCGTGTATACGCGAAGGGGGTGTAAGTGTGTGTGTGTGTGTGTGTATGCAAGTATATGTAAGTGTATCCTTCGCCTGTTTATAATCAACTAAAAGCCAAATAATCAAAAAGTCAACACAATGTGAAAGCCAAAGATAGAGAGGGGATAGAGATATGGTTGTATATATATTTTTGTTGTTGTGTGTGTGTGGGTTATTGTCTTCTTGTTGTGATAGGTTAAAGCAGGTTACCCCTTGGGACAGGGGCGGTTTGGGACTTGTTGGGGGTCGCCCCCTAAGTGACATTATATCACGATTTGATTACCAAATCGGATTACCAAATCGAATATTATCAATACGTTAGCGTCTCTTGCATATAAAATACAAAATAATTCTGTAAAGTAATAGAAACAATCAAATTGTGCTTAACAATTGTTATTCCTACTCAATATCTAACTGCTTAGTAAAATCGTAGTTAAGCTTAAGATAACATGTTTTAATCTCTTTAAATCACTTAAACATTTTAACAATTATAATGTTGTAACTATGAGCTAAAAATCAAGATATTTTCTCCTAACTATATCTATATCCAGTCACCCTATAAAATCATTACACAATCCGGCACTGCTTGAGAATGTTAGATAGATTGCTAGAGAAAAAATTGGAGTTGGAAAGCTCAAAGAAATCGCATTAGCACTTTGAAAAATTAAAGTTTTTCAAAAAAATGTACTTCTCGAAAATGTTCCAAGAAATACTTTCTAACTTTTAAGTTTCTCTGTTTTAGCTTAGCGCCACTTGAAGTCATTAAAATAATACATAACTTATACCAAACAATGCCCACTTTATTTTTATATTAAATGACATTATCTTTGGTGAAAGCGAAAATCGGTTTTAAACTACTAAATATTAAGTTGGGGTTAAAAGTTTTTGCAATGTTTTTACTATTTTTTTCTTTTTTTACATTTATTCAGCCTGTTCATAAAAACTTGAGAGCATTTGCTTGTTTTTTTTTTTTCTTTTTGGTCTAATGTGGTACAAGGCTTTAATAAAAAAAGAAAGAAGAAAAAACTGAAGAAGGAATTCCAATCTTCAGGATATGGTCCATGTAGCTCTTGTCACTTTGAAGGCGTTGGCCATAAAAATCAATGAACGCTTTTTCCCAAATAGTTGGCAGCTGCCTCATGCTGACAACGAGAAAGATGTAAAGATTTTTAAACGGTTTTTGCTCTCTGTCACCCTCTTCCCCTTTCTCTCTCAGTATATTCGACCTTCTATGGCCTTTTTTAGGCAAAGTCTGGGTAAGTGTGTGTGTGTGTTTGGTGTTTGTGCGTGTGTAGTAAACTTATAAAAATATCCAAATACAATGAACGTGGGGTGAAGAGGCAGAAACCTCCAACATGTTGCCTACTTTTTGACATTTTCAACATGTGTCCAACGCCTTCGTTGTCGTCTTCGTCCTTTTGCCTGACTGTGCCTCTATACTAGGTCTTTCTTTTTTTTTATACTTTTTTGTAGCTTTTCTGCGTTGACGTTTGCGTTGATTTTTGACAGCTGCCTAGGCAGAAAGTCCAAAAACAACAACAGCAGCATCAACAGAAAAAAATGCAAAAACAATAAGAAAAACTTGTTACCAAAGTTGAGGCAGATTGCCATTGCCTGACTGCCTCCCTGCCATCCTGCTGCCAGTTTGCCTTGTCGCCCCTCACCCATTTATTGTTAGACTTTTGTGCTCATATCTCTAAGGTTTATGTCAAGGTTTCTCGTCTTTTTTTTTTATTACTTTGATATGCCGTTATGTGTACTTTTTTTCTCGCTTAGAGAAAGCATTTTTCATACTTGCCAGAGTTTTTCCTTCCACAAATTGCAGTTTAAAGTTGACAGGGAAAGGATATAAGCACTTACCTGTAAGTAAAAGAAGCAACAAGAAAAAACAGGTAAAAACGAAAGCTGATTAAATATAGGAGTATTACACAAAAATGTGCGGAATATATATATATATATATTTATGTGTGTGTGTGTGTGTGTGTGTAAAGGGGTAATGCAGTTAACATTTATGTGATTCCTTAACCTTAACCATTCAAAAATGGGACAGATGCTTCAGTTCCTAAACGTTAAATGATTGAACATAATCAACGAGAAGTTGTTGGGCAAAATGCTTTTCACATAATTTAAGAAAAGAAAAACAAATTCTCTTTAAGTAAGAACTAAAGGTGTTGAGAAATATGTATATAGATTATTCAGTGCTAAGTAACAATTTGAAGTTTAATCATATTTTTGGTCTTATATTTTTAATTGTTTTGATAACAGAGAAATTTTTAGGTATAAAATATATTCAACAATCATTCCTCAAACCTATTATAAAATTCAATAAGTAAAAATACCAGGGAGCAAATAAAATGGCAAATTAATAGCCAAATTGCAAATGAATTAACGAATGATTATTTCTTATCTTTGGAAAGGAACTCACAGATCGTTAAATTTTAAGGAAATTTTGTTTCTCAAACGTGTTAAAGGTAAATGTAATCGATACCATGAAACAAATTAATACTTTATACCAATTATATTTATTGCTGTGTTTGATTTTCTCTCTTAGACGCATTGGTTAGTTATTAGCGACAACAATGCCAATTTGAATCATTAATTCGCTTATCAATAATTGTCTGGAAATACTATATATATACATATATATAGATGATATGCAATATTGGATATTTATTTGCACATTCAAACCAATATAAATCAGTTTCGTTATCATGAATTTATGAAATTATAGTCACTATTGAGTTTGGCATCAAGGATGTTTATAGCCATGTGAGTGAATCATGTTGATTGCAAAATGTGTAAGCTTAAAATACTGTGAATATTTTGCAAATAAATTGAATTAAATGCTTTCAACAGTCAGTCTCCAAATCCAACATCTTATCAATTATGCATATTGAATTAACTCGTTCCACAGTCGCCTTGACCCACATTCTGGCCAAAATGGGTATTGCCAAGGCAGGCAAATTGCCTGCATCCAAAAGACTTTACAAAACAATTGTAATCAATTAAATGGGTTTGACCGGTGTGGGTTCGGGGTGATTGAGTTCCAAAATATTCTCAAAATATCAGATTTATACGAGGGACACGCAAATATTTATTGTTCAAGCCTAAAATGCAAATAAACCACAAAATATATTGGCCATTTAAATGCAATTTCTATTTGGGTATTTTTGTGTTTCTGTTTGTACAACCAAATTGAAAATACGAAGCCACAATGGTAGGCAAGATACATATATATGTATATGTACATATATATTATATATACAGATGGATAGATATATAGGAAAAGGACCCGTAGCAAAATCGGGTATAGAAAAGCATTTAACGCATGACTTAAATATTGAGGCAAGTGACAAGAAAATCGAGCAAAAAACCTTTCCAACAGAACTGTTCAACGTTTTTGCAATGGCAATACAACAAGTCAAATATTGATGCACACAGACAGAAGGGCAGAAGGGCTGT
The DNA here is from genome assembly GCA_037075365.1 of Drosophila emarginata. NCBI lineage: Eukaryota > Metazoa > Arthropoda > Insecta > Diptera > Drosophilidae > Drosophila > Drosophila emarginata. The sequence goes on from JBAMCD010000012.1 coordinate 2,346,873, forward strand.
GCGGCATTGTGTTTGGTCTCTGTATGTGTGTGTGTGTGCATGACATAGACAACACCAACAAATGGGAGGCAGCAAAAAAGTTAAGGGGGAAAAAAAAGAAAAAAATCTGCACGCGCCAAACAAAACAAACAATTTGCACGAAAACTTGGCAAAAGCAATTGCAATTGCAAGAGCTGTACCATAACAAGAGGGCACAGGGGATGGGTGAGGCGGTGAGGCCAAAACACAGAGTGAGCACCACAACAAAGTTGTTGACAATGGCAAACACGTTAACCGAAAACTTTCGGCACAAAGATAAACGCAAATAAATTTGCCAACTTGTTCCTCAAATTCTCCACACTGTGTCTTTTGATAAAAAAAAAATGGAATGGGAATAAAAAAGAAATAGAGAAAAAAAAAATGAATGTAAAGCACAAAATGTGTTAAAAGACCAAGTAAAATTACCCGCATGGTAAATCGAAGGAGCTTAACCCGCATTTAAATGGCATAAATATTACACAGTTCGTATATCTGGTCATAAACGATTTTCACGGGATCAGAAATCTTTACCATCCTGGCCAGAGAAAAACCGCAAATTGACATGCATTGCCTATATCGGAACATTTTCCCTTTTCCGTTTTTCACAGTTTTATATGCCAGTTGAGTCTCCTTTCAAAAGAACCAACAAACAACAACAACAACAACAAAAAAGAAAGAACAAAAGAAAAAATAAGTCCTAGTGAAAGAAACATATATATGGAGGATATGTGGATATGTGTGTCGTTTTGGCCATGTATCTTTTACAAGTTGTGTGCAGAGATTTGCGACGCATGACACTCATAAGTAAAATGCCTCTGGCATAGCTCTACGTGTATGGCCAAGACACAAGCAATGAGAAATCAAACCGAGTCTATCTGCTTACTTGAAGGAAACAGGAGAACCACAGGATGGTCACTTTATACTCTGGCCACCACACCACACATAAATCGTTGCCATTGCTAGCCACTGCCAAAGACTTGCGACTTTACCATCTAAAGATGGAAGCCACAGCTATTTCTCTTTCTAACATCTAACAAGTTGTCTCTGGTTTTTCTTTCCTCGAAACCAGAACACAGAACAACAAAACTGTACAACAAGAATAGACATAAAATAATCTGGTCAAAGGGTGGCACAAGAAGTTTCTTGGTCTAATGATATCATCAATCAATTATATTATTTTATCTGAGGAGAAGATAAATCCATAACAACAAACCCTTGTAGCAATGGTTAAACTGTTCAACATTTCGGAATGAAGAATATATAATTTTTATATGTATATAATGAGAATGAAAATAATAGTACAATAAACATAAACTGTTCAGCATCTCGGATGGAAGAATATATAATTTTTATATCTAATGAGAATACAAATAATATTTGCAACTTTCAATAAACATTTAATATGAAATTATTTTCAATTTGTTAAAGTGCCAGAAGGTATTTTAATAGTTATAAAAAACTCCTTATATAAGTAATAAAAAGTATTTAAAATAGAATTGCTTAAGCTTTGTAATACATCGAAGAATTCTTTATAAACTTTTTAAACTACTCTCGCATGGTCACTTTTCGCTCAATCTGTACAACTGCAGTGCTATATTGGCTACACTTGTTATTGACAGCTTTGTTGCTTGGATAACATACATACAAGCATATATAGTACATATATATCTCTTTTTTTTTTTATTTTACTTAAGAAATGGGCAAAAGCTGTCCCAGCAGTTAGTCACCCGTCCACAAAGGATAAGACTGACAGGCCAATCGCTAAATCGTTTTCACAAAATCTCACAGGATACGTTAAGGGATATTACACAGAGTAGAAGCAATTTTTGGTCATTTTTATTGGCTTCGTCTGAGTTGGCTGAAGAATCCCCCACCCTGACACTCAACTATACAGACTCACACACACATACATATGTACACACACTTATATAAGAAAAACAATGAAGAAGGGGCCGTACATATGCGTATACGTAATGTGGCGCTAAGAGGAAATGAAAAATGTAATTAAAAAAGTTTTTTTTCGGCCAAGTCTTTTGTCAGAAGTTGAAAGGTTTTGTAGAGGAGAGGGGTAGCGGTACAACTACAACGATAGGCAGGGGAATGGACCAAAGTGAACAGTTGGCAAGTTGCAAGCAAAGCAATTTGCAATGAGTAGTAGAGGCGGCCTTTAAATGTGCGATGAGTGTCATTCAGTTGGTTGGGCATGCTACAAGCTTTTTAGTTTCATATATACACATGAGTTCGTATGTGTGTGTGTATGTGTGTTTATATGAATACTATACACACATACACACACTGCAACGAAGAAGAGCGATTCATGTGTGCATGGAAAAAGTGCTCATTAAAACATATCAACAAGCTTTATGGCAGGCATCGTCCTCAAAGTCGTCAACGTTGTATTTGGTCGTCGGCAGTTAAATTCATTCATAAACTACGTGACAAAATGAACGGAAATGTAGAAGCGGAAATTGCCAACAAACATACACACATACGCATACACATATATGTACATATGTATATGCATAAAAGAACCTACTAACACACATACACACACACTCACACACGTTCACATTTAGTCAGACATAGAGTCAGCAGTTGGCAGTTGAGGCAGGACCACAAGCCCCACTGATGGGAAGCCAAAGGACATTGGACCGACAGTTCAACGTGCGCGATATTTTCGCACTCGCCGTCTTGCCAGGCATTTACAATCAATTTTTCAAATGTTATATCTATGAATAACATCGGTTATTTATATTCCCTGTACATTTTTGAAAGTAACTTTCCATTTCGAAAAGAAAGTAAAAAGAATATGCGAAAATTCCTTTAATCAGGTTCTTAATTTTAATTGAATTTCAATTCGAAAATAATTTTATTTGTGTCGAGTTTCATTTCTTATTTTATTTACTCTTTTTAGCATGTTAAATGCAATTTATTCAATTCACTTCTTAACTTGACATTAAATTCATTTAATTGGATTCACTTTTATCAGTATAGTTACTATTTTAATTAGATACTCCGAATGTTGCATTTGTTTAAAAATATTTGATGTGACATTGTAAAAAGTCAACAAATTACTATTTCGTTTGACATTATTAATTAAAAACTCTTTTGTCTCTATATATGTATAAATTATTTACTATCTTACTTTAATTTCCATCATATTATTTTAAAGTAATTTTAAGAAATATCACTAAAATAATTTTCGAATTTACTGTTGAGTGGTAAGTTAAAGTTATCTTTATAGTGTAAATTTAATACTCTTTTTAACGACATTCAATTAAGTAATTTGTTCACCGATGTTACAATTAATATTATGATCTACATAAAGTTTTTAATGATAAATGAAGAAGGTCGATGAAAATGTCACTTACAGGGTAAACTTTTAGTCATCAACTTCCGTCTTTAAATTTGGTTTTATTTTATTTTTAGTAGAACATAACCCAACCCTTGGAGTGTCTACTTGAGTGTAGCAAATAAGAGAAAAACGTTGAATTGCTCTTCCAAGCCAACCCGTGTGTCTTTCTCCCGTTTCCTGCCATCCAACAAGCATATTACATTTGCAATTTTTCCCTTCCCTTCCATTACCTTCCCTTCCCTTTCCACGATATACATAAGTCTATCAACAAGCGAATTGCATGCGGTTAAATCTCATAATATTGATAGTGTACTTTTGGTAGGGATGTAAAAATAAGAAAAAACCCAAAATCAGACAAATTTTTTTGATTGCAGCCAACAAGGAAAGGCAGAATTTGAGACAATTTATACGACAAAGAAAAAAATATAAAATGAGAAAGTTCACTGAAATGGGTCAATCAGATTGGTATTGTCTGGCAGAGACGAAGGATCGAGATTGTATATGTTGCGAATTGAAAGACACGAAACCGATTAACAAATAACTAAGTTAAGATACGGTTACGAAGTAAATATTACACAAGTTTCTTAACGCACTTCTTAAATCTCGTACAAATATAAAAAACAAAATTGTTGCATGTATGCGACAAAATAAATTTTATTTTAAGCTATTTTGTCCGTTGCAAAAGGTCACAAGAAAAGTTTTAAGATGTTCTTAAAAACGTAAGGTATAATAGGTAAAATCCACTAAACTATACCAGTTGAACGGAGTTATTATATATAACTGTAATTTTGATAGCAAAAGAAAATTGTTACTGCAAAAAATACTTTGATTAGAAATTCGTTAGTAAGACATAAAGTTGTTTTTAGTTATATACAGTAAGCACATTAAACACTTACATATGTATGTTTATATGCCACATAAATCAAACATACACTAACATTCAAAGGAATATGACTTTAACGAATCGGTTATTGGTCTTACCAAAAATATTTTTTTCAATTAGATTAGTATATAACCAACCCAGATCAAAAATTAATTCAAAAGGCAATAAAGTCATATACATTCATTGCGAACCATTGCGATCAATTGAAATTAAAATTTATTTAATGAATGGTTAAATTACTTAAAAATTTTAAATGTTCCAATGTTCTATGTCGCCTTTAGAATAAAGTTAAATTTTTAAAAAATATTGGTAATCCCACAACTAGTTGGATCTGATACTGACTATACAACTAAGATATTTCATTTTATAAAACTTTTTTACCTATCTAGCTTTTATGTTGCACTTTAAATATAATCGTATATTTTTCAAGTCAAAAGCATTACAGAAATTTTTAAACTTTTCATTTACTTTTATTAATTTTAATTAAAATGAATAACTATTTTTTTAAGTTTGTACTTTTATTTGCTTTAATATTAGGAAAAAGCATTTAGTTGTAAGCTGACAAGTTAACTGGCCCGGTAACTTTGTAACTGTAGCTGAACTGTAACTGTAACTGTCATTGCCCTGGATGAAGGACAAGTTAAGCATAGTTGGAGCGAGAGTAAAATCGTGAGAAAGAGAGAGAGAAAGAGACAGAGTGAGAGAAAGACTGAAATAGAGAGTGAGCAAGTGAGATGCACTTAAAATAGCATACAAACTCAATGAGCTACTCTTAGTTGACCTAAATTAACCTTGACCCATTTTAAGTGTTCCTTTAAAAATATTTCTTTTACCTCTAACTAAGTAGCTAGTTACAATTACTGTCTATTCAAACCTATATTAATTAAGGTAAGGTAAGGTCATTTCTTATTCATGACAACGGAATGAGGTATCATTTCACCTTAGTAAACATTTCGTTCATTCTTAACTATGAATATCGATTACAATCAATTTCCATCAGTCGATGTCATTTCACCTGCAAACTATTTTATGCTCAGGAGGCAAAAAAAGAAAAAAGGCAAACATAGAGAGAGAAATGGAGAAGTGGAAAGGAATCCTTAACCTCAGACCACAATTCTAGGCCAAATCCCCATGGTCATTTCATTGACAGCCTGGACCCATAAATGTCAAAGTCAATGCAGTTAGCCCACAAAAATTATTTGAAAGGGAGCCAAGGACTCGTTCAAGTCCTTTTTCACTGTGGTCTCGCAATAAAATCTAAAAAATATGTGAATAGGTCTCCAACAGACGATTTGAAATGAAAATCGCATGCGTGAATAATTGAAAACCATAAATTTTCACACGCTTGAAATTCAATAAAGTTGACAATTTTTTTATTTTTTGTTTTGCGTATTGTTGTTGGGTGTGGCAACTTGTAACTTGTTGCTGAGGCATGCATAAACATTGTTTTATGTGCACACAACAACAGAACAATAAAAATCACGCATGAATTTCATAGTTATACATGCTACATGCTGCTTGCTACATGCTACAATCTCCATCCTCCTACCTAACCCAAACTCTTTGGCACTGCCCCCACTGTGACACTTGCATAAACAACTAAGGCGGGTTCGTCCGGGGCGTATAAGAAGAATGATGGTGAACGCAGGAGGTTGGGCGGTAGGAAAAAAAGGTCGTTTTGTGCACAAAAAACCTCAACACGAGTAAAACAAAATGTAATTACAACAAGGACTTTTCAACAGCAGCATTTTGCACATTGCAACAGCTTTGTCCTGCCCAAAGGGGGGTGGCCGAAGGGCGGTGTATTGGACGAACGGTGGAACACAATGCAATATACCTGAAATGCAACAATGTGGCACGCATGCATATGCATGTGCATGTTCATGTATGTGTTAGTCAGTGAAAGTGAAGGTTAGCTTAGTCGTTCAGTCGCTCAGTCGGGCCCAGTCGAGTTTTTGGATTGGAGGACGACAAGCAGCTCGACGCTACACTTGAGCTTTATTGCATACATTAAGGGGCCAAGGTGCGCCACAGAGCAACTTACATGTGCGTATGCATGTGTATAAGTGTAAACGGTATATGTGTAATATACATACATATATGCGAATATCAGTGGTATGTTTCTGTATGTGTGTGTGTGTGTGTGTGTGTGTGTCTCTATTTTGTTAATGGACATTGTCGTTTTTCTATCACAGACTAAAAGAAATGCTACAACAGAGATATGCGGTTCGTTACAGACTAAAGCCATAAATCATGGCTTTAACAGAATATACTGTACATATATCCCCACAAAGATATATATTTTTCTATTCTGTTTGACTGATGGTTACAAAAGTCATGGACAGCTCATTTGTTTTCAAAATACCAAAATAAGACAAATTTTTTATGTAATGAAAAAAGAAATTACATATTGGTTAAGTCAAACAAATAAAATATTTATATAATATAATTGATATTCAGAAAAGTAAGGTTAGGTTGGAAAAAATAGGGTTATGAAGAGTCAGATCGGGTTTCAAAAATCTACATAGGAGCGCTAAAAGCAAGGTAATATTTGTTCAGTAAGGGATTAATTTTAATATATAAACTTGAAGTATCTTCACATTGAATCTTGGCATATAACAACTGTTTAAATTTGCTCAACATTATTCTCAACCATAACAGTTACGACCACTCTATTAAGGAGCACAAATTCTAGTGACATTTTCCAGCTAATTCAACTTGCGCACTAATCTCTTTACTGTACACATAGACCGCACATACTTAAAAGCCAGTCAGAGCCTTAAGTTTCACCCAAAAGTACTCCAACTAAGTAGTTTAGTTCAACCTTTTCCCCAACACACAACAACATAATCATCTTTACGAACCCCAAACCCAACCCCATCATGTTCATCATCATCATCATCTTCATCTCGGGGTCCCATATGAATGCCAACAACATTTTACGCTCATCATTGTTTGGCACTTAGTCAGAACAACGATGTCAGCAATGAAGCCGGCGCCGATGTCGCTGCTTCCACCATTGCTGTCATCACTGTCGTTACCGTAGTCGACGTTCTCATCGTCGTCACGTCGATTAGATGATGCTCCTCTAGCTCCTTTAACTAACGAGCAGCTGATATAACAAACGCCATTTGGCTTTTAGTTAGGTTAGGCGAAGAAATGAATGCACACAGTAAATGCACCTGTGACCCATAACTATGCCCATGCCACATACCTATACTAGTGCCACACATCATCCTTGACATGCTTGCGGAATGTCATGACAATAGTTCAAATCACAACCTCCACTTAACCAAAAACCTCGCTATCTGTGTCTGGTTGCATATTTCTTAATTAAAATGTTGACGTTTTTGGTCTCAATTAAACGCACTGTCAGAGGCCGAACACGAGCGAAACACAATAAGGCACTTAATACTGCAGTTTGCAATTGCTAATGGATGGACAAGAAAATGCAGGAGATGAAGTAGGAGAGAGGAATTGTGAGATATTTTCTTTCGTGTCTGGTTTCGAAGACTACCCAGACATAAAGCCTATAAAAAATTCAGCTGTCTGTCAATTATGAGCCCAAAAATTTGGTGGGAAAGAAGATAACAAGAAAATGAAGAGAGAAGAAAAAAGAAGCAACGAGCAAACGAAGGGAAAAATAAAAGAAAAAATAACAATAAATAAAAATACACACACTTGATGCTGTATATGTCTCTTGCCATATACGAGAAAATGTATTGAATGAAAACTTTGCTTTGAGTGAAAGAGATATGCACAGGCACTCTCTAGCTTTACGATACTCTCTCACTCACTCATTCATTCTCTTGGAGCCTGGAATTGAGTGTAAAAATGTCTGACATAAAACGGGAATAAACATGCGCATCCCTGTATATCCTTGAAACCAAAAACTGGATGCGAGTGCGAATCTCAAATTCCAGATTTTAATTCATTATATTTTGAGGGAGAAGAAAGCCAAACTCACCTGACCCCGAATACCCACTGACCCACTCCATTTTGTTCACATTGTTAATGTCACCATGGAGACAAGGCAAAGGGAAAGGAACCAGTGCCAGTGCCAGTATCAACGACCAAGGACCAGGACCAGAACGTAGGCTATGCAAATATCTCGACATACAACAAAGTAAAACCTCGCTCTGGGGCCCACATTGAAAATTTGCATGTTTTTCTTTCTTTTTTTTTTTCATTCTGCGCTTTCGACTAGAGTCAGTCAATTGGGCTGGCCCAGTCTCAGTTCGCCGCCTCTCACCTAGTCACCCACTCACCCAATCACCTACTCTCTCACTCCTTTGGCGACTCACCATCTCTCTGTCACTGGGACTGTCTCCTTGTCTCTATCCCACTTTTGTCTCCGCATACATTCACTTTCATTTTTGGCCTACCGTCAGTTATTCGTTTCGTTTCGTTTGGCATTGCATATATTAGGGCGCCGCGGGGCTGCGTTTTTCGTGCCTTTTGGGCTCTGTTTGTAATTCGCTTTGTAGTCGCCATGGGCACAATTATTTTTTACCTTTTTTATAGGCAACTCTTCGGTGCTTTAGCACAGCTTTTAGTGTATTGAAGTGTCTGGTAAACATTTGAGCCGAAGTCATGAAAGTTACTCATACAGCCACGGGATGACGGTATTTTTTTTTTTTTTGTTTAATTTCTTATTTTATGGTTTTATTTTTTGCTTTTTTTTACAACCAAAAAAACACTTCTCACTCGCTTCAGTAATCTTGAAACTGTGTGAAAAACACATAAACTTGACAAGAATATATTTAATGAACTACGGGGTTCTAAAATTCAAAGTAGATGAAAAACAAAAAAGTTTCCGGTTTATGTACAACAACAAGTTTATGAAACAATTTTATTTTTAATTTTCACACCACAAATCCAACATGGTGGATGTATCTATATGCCAATTTTTGTTCAGATTTAGCTACTGTATCTTATAGATTCTTTCGAAATAATTGACTTTATGATTGTCAAATAGAGCAGACAGAAAAAAAAGAGAAAGATTCCTTATAAAATATTTTGTTTGTTTAATTAAAGAAGTAATTAAGAAATCGCAGCTAAAGTAGCTCATTTTCTTTACACCATTTTTTTCCCAAATAAAGATATGACACCATCATTGAACATTCATACATATGAATATATATACATATATATTTATCACTGATCAGTTGAAACAAATTTATCTGATTGGCTTTTTACAAATTAAACAATCGAACCAATAAAACTTGCGACGTATTGGTTTTATTGGTTTAGATGCTCTATCTCATCTCAAAAGTTTTTAGTAGTAAATCAGAGAATGTAAGAAAATAAATGTATAAAATAGTCAAATATATAGCCATACAACCATTTATCCCTAGTGGATATTCTTGAACAAAATTATTATCGCAGCCACAATCAATTTTTGAATATTCCACATGAGCCTTTTGTGAGGCATACGGAATTGCCAAACTTCAAACCGCAAAAACTTCCCCATAGAATCGTGTCCTCCAACGAATTGCCAGCACATACGAGACCGCCTTTGGCAGTCATTTGGTTGCCTAAGCCAACTTTTCCACTTCCATGGAACTTTGTGAGCCACTACCCCACCGCTCCCATACCCCATCAACTTTTGCCTTCAGGTAAAAGCGGATAACTCTAACTTTAGCTTTGGCTACAGCTTCCGATGCACGCAGCATCAACTTTCAAGGCCGCCAGCAGGCGGAGAGAGAGAGAAAGAGATAAAAGCAAGCAGTGCACTGTAAGAAAAACAAGTTTTTAGTTACGCATTTCTGCACTTCCGTGGCGCCAGCTACATCAACCTTGCTCCTTCACCTAATCCCACGTTGCTTTAATACCACATATATAAAAGAGGGGAAAGTGGTAAAAAGGAAGAGAGAATAATACGGAGAGACACTGTGTGGAAAGGAAGGCACCTGTAGGCTTCCATAGAATGAGTCAGCAGTATTGCCGCCACAAAAGTTTGCAAATAAGCATTTTTTATATGGCCAATCCCCCAACCGCCATTTTACTCGTAAAAAAAGCAACAACAACAGCAAGTAAAACTTAGTGCCTGCGCCTAAATAACCGTAAACAGCACTCGTGGGCCTGCCAGACAACAAAAACAAAACTTGATAAGCATAAATTTGCTGTAATTTAACGCATTCAATTACAACAAAAAAGGCAAAGACAAAAAAAAATAAACAAAAAAAAAAAGGAAAGAAAGTAACTCGCCGGATGGCGCAGTGACTTACTTAAAAGTGTCATAAAAAACGAAAGATTTCTTCTTCTCTGTGTGGTAAGAGAACAATGGAAAAACAAAAGTAACTGTATTTTCAAATAATTTATACAGAATTCTTTTCGAATTTAAAGTTGATAAGATCTGTGAACAAAACAAGGCCTAAACTATTTTTTAATTTGTTAAATACTCTAGTTTTCATTAAAATGTAAAGAAATATAAAATAGATTTCGGGAAATATATTTATAGCCCATTTGATAGCAATTAAGCAATAAACATTGCTTTTAAAAAAAAGCACTCGAACATTCAAATGGAATTAATAATTTGACAATAAATTGTCATTTATCCTTCTATGGAAATAAAATGAAAATGAGTGAATTAAATTTTCTATGATCAAAGTATCTGGTTCCTTGCTTAAATGTCTTGATTAAAATAATTACATGCTCCTTTAAAGGTTCTCAAAATTTACAACAAAAAACATATTTTTAAAGTTTGCACTTTCAAAATTCAGCATGAAAAAAGATTTTCAAATGAAAACACATTAGAACTTCATTTTCAACAACCTTTTTAAAAGTCTATTTATTTATTATATTCTCTTAATTCGACACTTCATTGTTAGTATTGTATTGGTTAATAATTTAGAAGTTAAATATTTCTTCTTGCTTGACGAATATTTACACAAAATGTAATACATTTCTACATATTGTCGATTGGAAAATATAACTTTCAAATTGCCATCTTTCCTTAAGTAGCCATGAAATGCAATTTGATAATGTTTAGTTAACCTTTTAGTTATCTGTATACACATTTATCCAGGAGCTTGCCTTAAAAGTCCTGTCAAGGCTGGTCTGAAACCACATTCCATCCTTCCATTTCCTGACAACATAAGTTAAGTGCGTATCAAATGTAAATTAAAGTCCAGAATGTTGAGGACATTTAGCCCCATATCCTGTGGCTTTGCACAACCAAATCCAATAGAAATTTATGTCATTTAAATTTTACGAAAATGCGTAAAATGCCTTAAAACAGAATATATGACCAGCTATATATACATGTATGTATACTTTGTACATATCGAATATATATATATATATATGCAAGACTTATATATATGTAAGTATATATATATTTATATATTGCATGTAAATTGGAAACGAAAAGCAAATGCAGAGGTGGGGAAAATTTCAAGGTGCTCCAGCCCATGGCCACAATATTTATGCGTTCGCCAACTGCCAACGTGGAGCAACAACAGCAACAATAACAGCCTCGAAAGCAACAACAATTGACAATGTTGCCACTGAAATATTGTATTTTGATTCCTCCAACATCCCCCTCCGTCTACCCTGAACAACGCTTTTGGCAATTTTCAACTGCTGATTTTCCAATCACCGCGCACTTTGTTATGCCCGCGCCAAAAGGAGAAAGCTTATTGAAAATATTTGTCTTGCCAGAACGGGAGCGATTTGAATGCGACGCTGTCTTCATTAGTCTTTGTCTGACAGAAATCTCAGCCGAAAGCAGCAGGAGTAAACGGCCAAGTGAATGAAGGAGGTGCAGGCGGAGGTTCTGGCGGTAGGCAGCAAAGACAAAGTCAAAGATTTGCCCATGGAAGTCCCACAGCGATGCTTAAGTAATAACTTTGCACTGAGAGAAGACGAAACTTTTGAAGATAAAGTAAAACAAAAGTTATGTCTGAATGAGAGAGCGTTAAATGAAGATGCGCCCATAACGAAACACTTTTTCGAGAGATAAAAATCATGAATATTATTGCAACATATTGATAATTAATTTTTGAAGGTTTCCAATTTTTTTTAAACATGATGAAACATAAGAATTCATTTTTAATAAACATTTAAATGCATTCGATTAATCATTAGATCAATTCTTAGAGCTATCGAACCTTCTTCTAATTTACAATTTAGAAATATTACCCGAATTCCTAGCAATTTGTTAGGAATATAAATATTTCAATTTTTCTAAAATTGCTCACCAACTATGTAATTTCTTTGCTAAGCAGTTCCGAAGCTATTTCAGTACGTTTCACAACACTAAAAGTAAAACGTATATAAAACGTATGATTCATTTATACGTGAATGATGGGTTTTACAATGACAACCTACGATTTACCCAACAAATCGAGAGCAATCAATATTTCCTCTGTCCTGACCCTAGGCTATTAACCATTTTTTAGGAATTATATAACTCTGCTTCTACTGTTAGAAAGTTATAAAAGGTATATTCATCTATTCTGTACGACCTTCATTTAGATTCAAAAGTTTCTAATTTATGAAAAAACCATCATCAGATAGAATGAATTTAATATTAACTACATGACATCATTATTAACTTTTAAAATTTATCGAAAGTTTGTAAATCAACTTAAAAGTGAATTGCTTAAATTTATTTCTATATATACATACATATATCAAAAAATTATTTCAATCATTATTAACAAATACCTATTCTACATTATTTATATTCTGCGATACTATCCGAATTTAATAAAATTTATTTTATTTTTATCATGAAAATTTTCATAATTAAATGATTTATGTTAAGTTTCATATTAATTAAGATGATCAAAATTAATATTTATGAATGTTTATTTGCCAATGCAAATGACGACCAATGAAAAATCAACAAAATTGGCATGAACAATGGGAGTCGTGGAGCCTTCGTAGTTTATGGCAGCTTGTTATTTTTTGTCAACACCCTCTTCAGAGGGATGCATGTGGGTGGATTGGGTGTAGGGGGAATTGGTAGATAGCATTCCGACAGTCAGCCCAGTCAGGCAGAAAAACCAACTCCTGCGCCAACTCTCAATGCAAGTTGGAATATAAAAACGACAAAAAAAAAGAAAAAAAAAAAAAAGAAAAGGAAAATGGGTAAAGGGAAAACGAAAAGAGAGGAGAGTAACTTAAAATCGCGTGTGTTTGCGATGCTCGGAGTCACTCTAGGGAGCAGCAGATGGTAGATTTGAAGTACGGCCTCCTGGGGAAGTATGACAATTGTATTTTTTCGCCTCCCTCCACTCGAATATTTGTCTCATTGCCGCGTATTATACGTTTTTTTTCTCATTTTTTTTTTTTTTTGTTTTTTGTCTACTGTGGCAATTGTAAACTAAAGAAAAAAAGTAAAGCAAAAAATATGGCAAAGTTTGGCTCTGGGCGATCTCCATGGCGACAATGGCATCCATGTGAATTTATGGCGTGCTGCTTGGGAATTTGAGCAAGTACAACTGGAGAACTCTATATAATAGCTACATATATCCACATATATGTATATGTATATGGGTGGTATGGTGTGGTATCGTATTCGGTATGCCTCTTACTTTTTTCAATTTTGCGTTTTTGTTCTATGCCTCTCTGGCTGGTTAAAGGGCCAAGAGAAAAAATAAAAGAAACCTGACAAAAGAAATTGAAATAAGAAGTTAGAGAAAAACGCACAGGAATGAAAATCTCGTAAGGCCGAGGTACAGGTTTGGCCTTTCCCAACTTAGTTGCGGTATGGCAGAAGACATAAGATTTATGCATAGTCAGAAGAGACTTGTGCATTTTGAATAGATAGTGAATAAGATAAACGGGAACATTTTAAAGTATCTAGTTAACAAGCATGTTAAATTGTCTCTCTCGACTTTTTTATTATGGTTAAATTTACTTTTACTTTTACACTTTGGCTGGGTATTTTAATTCATTTAGTTATCAATTAAGTCATTTTCCATTCCATTTTATCACCGTACCGCACATTCAACGCTTTTGATGAACTGAAAGCTTTGAAATTATTTTTGATTGGAGCTCACAGATAGTTGATAAATGTTTTGAGTTAACGAGAAGCTTTTAGTGAATGTTAACTAAGGTAGATGGGCAAGATTGTAAGCTCAAAAGGTAAAATGGAAATGAAGATGTTTGACTATCTTTGATAATGAAATTCTTGCAGAATTTATAGAAATCACCTTTAAATGAACTTGATTTGGAATTGAAATTTGAACTTAAACTTGACTAACTATAATATTTTCCTAAGTCTGTTCACTGGAATTCTAATTAAGGTTGAGAAATTGGTAAAAAAATTTTAATGCTTAAGTAAAGACGTTAACTAAGATTGGTAAAAATCATTATTTTCCCCAAAGCATTCTTGTCGATTATGTTGGTTTTCAAAGCTGTTTCAAACACCTAAAAATAATATTGCTATATTCTTAGATTATAAAAATAACTATTTCCCGATTAGCATTGATTAAGTAGAAATTAGTTAAATAATTTTTTGAAGGGAATTGGAAGTGATTTTTTCTGAATTACAAAATTAAAAACTTTTGATAAATAGTCTGATGCCATCAGATAAACCAGATAAGCTGTTAAGAATTAAGCTTATTTATAATATTACTTTTCATTTAATTTACAGACGAAATACTAATCTTGACCTTCATTAAATTTGTTTATATTTAATATTTACAATTATTTTATTACACAAACATTTAATATGCAATTGTGTAAAGTGTGATAAAAGGCCACACAAACTGGGAATAATAAAAAGGGCAAATAGGGAAGAGTTGGCGGTTGTAGTACTCACCTTTAATTATCACAAGGAAGATCAACACGGCAAACAGCGTGCACGACGACGACGAGTCCATGTCCTTGGATTGTTGTTTGCGTTGTTTTTAGGTTGAATAGCTCCCTCTCTCTGTGCCTGTACCTTTGCCTGTGTTTCTGTGCTCTCGCTTTCTTTGTTGTTGTTGATGATGATGAAGAAGGATGAGGAGTAAAAATGCCTTCGCTCTGCTTTTAAACTGGCCTGTGGCTGCAACAAAGTGGTTAGCAATCCTTGCCTCGTCACCTTGGTTAAATAGTAGTCGTAGTAATAGTGGTAGGAGCAATAGTAGCTATAGTAGGATTGGGAGACAACACCTTCTTCAGCTACCGCTAAGTAGATGCTGGCTTTCTAGAGCGACAGTAAACAAAAGGCAAAGCCAAAGACAAAAACCAGGCGACGATGGTTTGAGTGGGTCAGCGAGTTCAGCGGAGCGCGTTGGTGTCAACAATTGTCGTTGCTTAGGGTGTCCTTCTTATTTTTTTGCGTATCCTCCTTTTGTACCTGCGTGTGTGCTGTCTAAATGTGTTGGCTTTTGTATATATACGAGTGAGTGTGTATATCCGTGTAGGTCAATTAGTTAACCTACTTCTAGGTATTTATACGCTAATGTCTCTGCAATTTGCCCACCAACATTTGTTTGCTGAATGTCTTAATTTTCTCCGGTTTTGCTATTCCTTTTCCTTTTCGTAGTTCACGTTTTTTTTTTTTAAAGTTTGAATTTTCTTTCTTTGATTATTTTATACTTTACTTATTTTTTTGTGCAAAATATTTGGCTCGCGTGTTCCCCTTTTCTTTTTGCGGTCTCCTTGCTTTGAAATCTTTTTCGAATGCGTTTTGCGGATTTTGTGGCTGCGGTTTTCGGTTTCCAGTGGTTCCGTGATATATATTATATATCTATTTGTTTGTTTCTTTTATTCTTTTTTGAGGTTGTTGCCGTTGCAGATTTAAATCCTATTTGCCTGGCCGCAAATCTTTTTATGAATTTTTTTTAATTTTTGTTTCTACATTTTTTGCTAAGATTTACATAATTTGCACTTGTCTTATTATTCTTCGCTTGTCTTCTTGTTGCTCTTTTTTCTTTTTTATTAAAATTTTTAGAAACCGTAGGTAGCAGTTTTTGTTGTTGTCCTTAAAAATTTTCCTTTTCTGCCAATTTTCTGATGTTGGTGTTATTTGGGTAGTTCAGTTATATATCGTTGTTTCGTTCAGTTGTAAGCTGACAGCTAAAAATATATAAAAATTGAAAATGTAATAATTAGATATCAACTTATATTACTTCTTTTTTATTATAATTTTCTTCTCATTCATTTTTTTCGTTTAAAGCTCTAAAGCTAAGTAAATAGTTTTTTTTATTAATATTATCTCTCCAATAATAAACCTATAGTTTTCAAGTTTCACTGTACCCACAAAGTTCGTACTTTTTTTCTGTAGTCGTTTCTGAACTTAAATCCCTGGCCACAACTTAGCAAAATGCTGTTTCGTGCCACCGCAAAAGAACGAAAAAATTCCGACTTGAACAAAAGTGAATGGCGAAAGTGAAAACCACAACACAAAAAAGATAAAAGTAATGCTTACTTAATGTTTAATTAAAAATATATATATATATATATACTATCAACCCCGTTAGATGTTTTAACCTCATTTTAGAAAACCCGCAGATGCGTTGTCACCTTGAGGTCTGCAGTCCACCAACAGCAAAATCGGACGACACCCACAATATTCCCGCTCCACATTGATCAGTTTTTGTTTTTGGTCAACAAACTTCAGTAAATTAAAACAATGAATTTGCGTAAAAGCGCGAAAAGCTAACGGAAAAACTGTATGCAAAAAAATTATGGATAAAACTTTATGGTACCCTGTAATAAAGTAAAAATCTATGAATGCTTTTTACTATTGTGAATCAAATCTTGTCCAATTTCGAAATTAATATGACAGGTGAGAGCAGACATACATATGTAAGTAAAATTTTGATATAACTTGATATACAGAACCTCTTTCTAGCTGTCTCATGCTCTACTCGACTCTAGTTTGCCATTTCACCTTAAAGGTACAGGGTATAAAAGGAAAAGCAATAGCAAAAACAACAAAACCAAACCAGGCAGAAATTAAAAAGGCATAGACAAAAAAGCATGGCAGTCAGGCAGATGCGGCTGATGAGCGTGACAGGGTAAAGAGGGGCGTACCGGTAGGCGGTAGCAGCCGCATGAGAAATGCAGTAATTGAAATACATACTGGTGTGGTGGCTTCTCCTCCAACACTTCCCCTCCCGACCTGGATTTCTACTCGTGGTTTGAGTTACGCGGAAAAAAGAAAGAATAAAAAATATCACAGAAGCGAAATTCGACCGAGCCGAAGATGGTGTACCCTTGCAATTCTTGTAATATTATAGATTTTTTTATTGTTAATTACATTTAAAGAATTATTTTATTGATTTATACGCGTAATAATTATTCGATCTGCTTTTAACTTGGTAAATAGTGTATAGCTATATAGCTATAAAGAGCTATTATAATTATAATTATATAATTACAATTAAAAATTTCTTATTCTATACCCATTATTTCGAACTTATAGAAGTCCAATCCGACAAATTTTAAACTTGTGTCCAGTACACACCTTGAAAGCTTACCTACTAAATTTCGTCTACTTAAAAATTAGTGTCTAAAAGCTGGCTAAAAACAGACACATCGATATGGCTAGATCGACTCGGCTATTAATACTGATCAAGAATATTATACTTTATACCTAAGCGTTACAGACATCTGATCAATTTTATTATACACTTTGTGAGGGTATAAAAATACCATCGCACACTTTCTGGCATCGCGACGCCCATCTTTAGCCCACCACAGCCACAATAATTTACACGTGCTCGGCGGCCAGCAGAAAGCAAACAGGAAAAAAAAGAATGAGAAAATGGACAAAGAGGGTGAGACAGGAAAAGAGCATTACGCTTTTTACTCTCATTTAGAAGATAATGGAAGATAGGCGAGCAATTTTTTATTAAGCATAACTAACGATGAGTTAATAAAAAGATACAAGTTTGGTCAAGAGGAATTTTATGTTAGTTAATGCCTCTTAAATATACTTTAAGTTAGTAGCCATTGTTATAATTTCTATATTAGTTAATTTTACTAATTCATATTGGGCTCTGTGTAAGAGTAATTACCTATCGGTTTTAGGTACCCGAAAATTCTTTTTCATTTAATGGAACCGAGTCCATCTAATTTCACAAAGCTACAAAATTATATTATTTTATATAACAAATCGCAAGCTGCTTTCATGGCTTTACTCCCCCTCTTTCTCTACTTTTTTCTCTGTTTATCTCTTTCTTTCAGTCTATGACTGTGTCAGCTGTTTGTGTAATTAGGAGGTTTTATGAGTTATGTCTGCCAACGAAAAAAAGAAGCCAAAGTTAGTCAACTTTATACGTAAAAGAATAAGCGAAACCACCAACAAACGCAAAATTTAAAATTCACACACTCACCCACAAACACACACACACATAGAACAAGGAGAAAAACTCTTAAGGGGGTTCGGGACTTTGGCTTGTCGCGGTTAATTAATTTTAAGTTTAGTTTTTATGCTATTTGTTTGTGGCACAAAGCTGGCAGGTAAAAAGTTTCAAAGTCAATTTAATGCTTCGCCAATGATGAGACAGGCAACCTTCTCCATCTCACACACACACACAATGATCCTTGAAATTAATAGGAAAAAAACTCATAAATTCTCGACAAATAAGTAAGGGTTTAAATACTCTTTAAGTTCTTTAATATTTAATAATCCGTCAGTGACTGACTACTAAAATTCCTCAAAGAGTTAGTAGCTGCTAAAGTCAAAATACAAAGCATACGCTCCCTGTCCTCCGTGATTTTTAAGCTCATATTTAGTTACTTAATGAGAATGCCCTTAAAAAGCGTATGAAAGAAAAAGTTGTATCCGCTTAGGCGTGACAAAAGAGGTGGCAAGCCACCATTTTGGCTCCCTTGTGGTCGTCAGTGCACACACTCTCAACACATTGCAGTTTTCAAATTGCCCCCACCTTGGGGATTGGAAAGTGCCCAGCTGAATCCTCTTTACGGTTTTTGTTATGTTGCATTTTTAACATTTTTGTTGTAATTTCTTCTTTTTTTTTTTTGTGTTGGTCGTCTCTGTTTATAATTGAACCCTTTGGCATACATTGTGGCACAAAATTTGTTTAGCAAGTTGAAAAATTATGCCCGAGGGACTGGTTTATGAATCTATATACCAGTGAAGCGATTTTGTTTGGCAATCTAAAATTTAGCAGAGATTTTAAAACTGGTTTTAATTTTTACTTAACTATATTGTTAAAGCCATTAAATGAAAAAAACATCTTCTTTTTTGCAGAATTTTTATTGTACTTATTATCGATGGATAAAAAATCGCCAAAACGTTTAATAAACTATTAAATACTTAAAAAATGTAAAGAATAATTTAAATTATATAAAACAGACCAAAAGATTGAATCTACCACTAAAATAAGATTAGATAAAAGAGAAACTATATTAAGAAATAACCATTTAGATGTATTTAATATAATGAAAATAGGTTAAATCAATGAAATTCTTTTAAAAAATTAAGGTTCACGCTGTAAATTGTTTTTGAGCAGCAGAGATTTTTTGAATTGGAAAATAAACTTTAATGAAATTTTAGTTTTCTTTTTGATAAACAAATTAAAACGCAAATTGTCCTTTTGATGATTAAATAAATATAATATCAAATAACATTAGATTAAAACAAAAATGTATAAAATTAATAGAAATAAGAGTGAGTATATTCCCAAGATACAGAAACACTTTTGTGAATGTTTTTTGACTGCTTCTTATATATAAATATGCATTTTCCCTCTGGTTATTTTGTTGAAAAATAATGTCAACTAGCTTTGAATATAAATATGAATTTACAATTGTTGCCGTGCATATTTTCGAACGAAAAACCATAACGGAATATTTTCGGAAAATAGTCTGAAATATTAAATTTTTTTGAAAGTTGAACTCGGAATTTGGTTCTTTGTGCTGGATAAACACACAAACTGGGTAACTTTTGCACTCGCCCACAATAGGGCACATGGTACCACGCTTAAACACACACATACATATACGTATGTATGTATATACCCACACACACTCTTTGGAAAAGCGATTGCAAATATTGCCATCGAAACGTTGAGTATGAAAAGTCATTTTGCCAAATAGTGCAGCAGACTTTTGTGAGCGAGCTTTTCAAGTGCGGTTATTGGTACTCTTTTAAAACACATTGCAACACAAGAGAAATGAGAGGGAGAAAGAGGGAGAGAAAACGAAAACTAAAAAGAGAAAGAGGTAGAGATATAGAGAGACAGAGTGGAGGCATACACAACAAGTGCTTTGTAATAATAACAACAGAAACACCAACAATTGCCGCTGTTGCTGCTCGCAACTGGGTCAGACATTGATGATGGGGGAACTGATGTGAATATACCCCGATGCCCGATGATGATGATGATAATGATTATGATGTTGATGCTGATGTTGATGAGTAGCTGACATTATAAACAATTTTGCACCCATTGGCGCAGTTTAATTAAAATGGCGACCAAAAAAAGACTGAAATATTTAAGTACTATAATCTATTTCGGGCCCAAAGTAGAGAAGGTACATATATACATACATACATACATACATACATACATACATAGATAGTTAGATAGCTAGCTAGCTAGAAAGAGGAAGAGCACGAAAGCGACAAGTTAATTTCATGGCGCAAAAGGAAATGGCACAACAAACAAAGCTAAAGACAATAGCCAGGACGACGATGCACACAGAACGACACACCGGCGGGCAGGCAACCAGGCAGGAAGCAGAGAAACGGAGAAGCAGGCACAAGGCATTCAGACAGAAATTAAATTGGAAATGTTGTACTACGTGCAGCAGACAGGGCTAAAAGGAAATAAACCAAATGCAACAACAAGTGGCCAGGACATGGCAAAAGGGAAGCTGTTGCTTTGCCATTTTTACTGGTCCTGTTGCTACTGCAACTTAGCTAAAGGACTATGTGTTATTATACAAATGCAAGAGTCTCTTATAAGTTGAAAATTGTCTCAGATTTTGCAGAAAAATGAGAAAAACAATTGTGAATATATGATACCTAAATCCGAATTTACTGTACTCTCCAAAAAAAAGGAGCGCAAATTTAAGAAATATATTATTAAATACAATTTCGAATAAACTCAATTTACAAAAAAAAAACTTTCTAAAATCCACATAAAGTTAATTGGACATAAGCATTTAAGTATGTTATAAGCAAGTTCTTATACCCTTTTTTGAGCACCCTATTTTTGTAAAGAAAAAAAATGAAATACTAACCATCTGCTGCTACCATGTTTTAAAGGGTCCCAGACAAACAAAGATTGAAAGATAGTTACACACAGACATGTATAAAGATAGAGAAAGAGAGGAAGAAAAATAGAGTAGAAGAAGGGGAAAAAAGGGGTAAAGTGAATGCAAAGAAGGACCCAAGAGGAGCCACAGCAAAGGAAATGCCTGGCAACTGAGGCAACATTATTTAGGTTTAATCAGCAAAAGCAGATTTGCATGAGACAGTTTTTGGCTGCAATGAAATAAACCAACTGGAATTGAGAGATAGACCCCGGCAGAAGCATGGACCAAAGAAAGAAAGCAATATACATACATATATATGTATGTATGATGTATGCATATAGTAACAACAACATTATACAAATAAAAGAGAAAAGGCAAAAACTATTATAAACTGTTGACAACTGGGGAAATGAACTTTTACCCCAAACCCAACTAAAATAATGATAAATGTCCGTGGTTATGGTTAACCCAAACTATGGTCACCAGTTAAAAGTAAAGTTTTAATATATAATTTATTTATACTAGATAATGAATTATTTATATATGAAATAATCTTCAAAATATAAGATCCAATTATAAGTTCTTATCTGTTTCCGGTGGTACTACAATTATTTCCCAAATTATGTTCAAATAGTTGAACTACTTTTCGCTATATGATATATTTCACAATCAACCCGATGCACCATAGAAAACAAATTTTCATAGTTAACTTTCAAAATTGAGTTAAAATTGTATTTTTTATCTAATTTATATTATTCTCTTTTATTTAAAAGTAATTCACATGAACAGTTAATTGAAGCTGAGTCAGCAAATTAAGTTTTATTTATTTTTTTTTTTTATATACAATACATTTCACATTCGGTCACGTTTTCCATTTTCCATCAACCCACTGCCAATTTAGGTTTTTCAGTTTGCTGAATTAAAATCGAATTAAGCAACTTTTCATACGAAAACGAAATATGCAATGGGACATGGCGCTAGAGTGTGCGGGTGTGAGGGAAGGACATCGCACCCATGTCCATTAACAAACAAAATGCAACAAATTTTACGCTTGAGTTGCCTCTTAATACCCTTACAAAGTGTATGACAAAATATAAGAGGCATTTGTCATGCAACAGAAAAATGCAAAATATATGTATTCCTGATAAATCTCAGTAATAATTACAACCAAAAAATATATAATTGGACAAATTAAGTAAAATATAAATATTATCATGCCCATAAATAATAATTGAAACCGTTTTTTAATTAATAATTGCATCAAAAAAGAAATCTCAATTAACCTTTCAAAAATACCAGATATATATTATTACATTATAGATCACAAGGGTATAAATTTTATGCTACATCAAATACAAGTTACGTGTGCATTTTTTTCACCCCCTTCCAACCAAACGCACTCTGTGTACAAAATTTGGTTTTTTGTACATTCGTATTTTTTTTTTTGTACTGGTTTTGTCCAGACTAACGAAAATTGCTTTCGGTGATTTTTATTGGATTTTTCGTATGCAATATGAAATTCATAACAGCCAACGACAGCTAAAGGAAATCAGTTGTTGTGCAACAACTCCAACTCTAACACCAACTCCCTAGAACGACAACAACGATTTGCAATTTTCATGCAGATGCTTTTGATGCTGGTTTTCTTTTTCTCATTTTTTACTTCTTTTTTTTTTATTTGCCCAGAGTTTAGTTTGCTCTGACAGTGCTGAGCTCAACGGTTTTTGATTGCTGGTTGAAAAACATGACTTAAATTTACATTTGGACAATTTGCTTGGGTATATAAAGTAAGTTGGCTGGAAATGCGAACTATTAGCTTGAGATACAGTTTCCATAAAAAATGTAAATTGCAGTTTTTCAAAAAAGTCGTAAGTGCCATTAGCCATTATAAAACTGAGTGATAAATCAAGGCATTCACAAGATTATTTGAATATATTCTATGTTATGCGTACAAATCTTTTCAAACCTTTTTTTTAATAGACCATTTTTAATGAATACGAATTAATATATAATTATGTTACTGTATACTGTATACTACCTCTGTTCTGTATTTAAATATATGTTCCCTCAAGCAATCAGATATTTTTATTTTTTTTTTTTTACATCATTTAAATAAAACATTTTTACATACCTGTAAGTTGAATTATAGTGGCAACTGCAGCTGATTTTGTTCTTGTTGCTGTTGTTGTAGTTGCTTTATTAACGTTTTGGTTGTTGTTTTTGTTGTCAAGTTGTCGTCGTTGTTGTTGTAGTTGTTGTTGTTTTAACTGTAGCTTCAGGGCGTCAGTTTCGTTTTGGCAATGGAACAAACACAACAAAAATGTTGATGAATATTCCATAATTAATCCAAAAAAAATTTAATGAACGTTTGTTCAGCTCGTTTGCTTGTTTAAACTTTTCTCGATTTTTGTTTTATGTAATTATTATTAAATCTTTTAT
Organism: Drosophila emarginata; assembly: GCA_037075365.1. NCBI lineage: Eukaryota > Metazoa > Arthropoda > Insecta > Diptera > Drosophilidae > Drosophila > Drosophila emarginata. The sequence continues at coordinate 2,370,746 of JBAMCD010000012.1, forward strand.
ATTTAAATTTGGTTTATTTGCCGTTTAATGGAGGTGCATTTAATATTGAAACATTTAAATTGTTGCTGCTGCTTGGAATGTTGCTGTTGCTGTTAAAGTTGCGTGCTTGATGACTTGATGACAGTTAGAATTGATGACAGAGGCGTTTGACTGGTTGCTTGATTGACTGATTGAAACGATAGAGCAAAATATTTTTGGCATTTTTTTGGTTTGCTTATGTTTTATTTTTAATTGGAAATGGCAAAAATGATGAGAAGTGATGAAGTTTGCTTTGATTTATTGCGGTTTAATTTCTATTTAGCATATTCTTCATTAAAACTATTTATTTTTATTTTATTATAATTATGAACACTTTTCGTAGTTGTTGCTAGTTTATATATTTTGTTTAAAAAAGTTTTGTTTTTATTAAAGTTTTGGTTCAGTTTCTATTTTATTGACTTTTATATTTGCATATCGCATTTAAGTTGATGATCTGCATTTTAATATAATCAAGTAATTTAAACAATTTATATACATGAATATATACATGTATATATGTACCTTATGTATAAATATGCATGTATATATACATATAAATATAGTCAGATGTCTCTGCAAATAGAAAACATGTAAAAGAATAAGAAATAGTTTAAAAGATATGAGTATTTATATTGCTTAATGTATGTGAAGTAGTTTTAATTTGATGTAATTGATTCAAAAATGAAAGTTAATTGCTCGTTAAGTGCTTGAAATCAAGGCATACATATAATTTTATTATGTGGTTTAGTTTTTCAATAAAAGAAATACGAGGGCAGGTAGTGTACTAATTTTCATTGAAAATAAATAATTTCATTATTCTTATTTTGTCTGATGGCTTTTGATTAAATTATAGGTTATCTCATTGCCTTTTTACTTTAATAAAAATAATTTTCATTAGCTTAAAGATAAGATTCCTCAAAATATTTAATGGATTTAATCGATAGCTTTAGCATTAGCTCTCGCTTTGGTAATTTAATAATTTCATGCTTCAATTATGGTGAATGATAAGAAAATCTAATTTTAGTGTTCTATTGATGCAACTCATATTTTCCCCTTGTTGTTGTTTCTATGGTTAAACAATTATAACAGAAAACTGGCAACAACAGCTTTTGTCCAGCTAAACACAAAAGGCTATAAATAGAGATATAAGCATCTTATGGGTTGCCTGTTGCATTCTAACAAAGCGCATTGCACAATACAAAAGATAATTGGATACCTCTGAACTAACTGAAAAGTGTAGCAATTAATTGGAATTTTTGATAGATAACAAGTACAATGTCATCTGTCAGAGCCACAGGGCGGCCACAATTTCAATTGGACGACACTTGAAATTGTCACAGACCATAAAATTCAATTCAATACAATAACTGAACAAACAAGAGGAAAAGAAAAACAATTCCCGAGTCATGCCCACCGATCACGCCTCTAGCTCCTCCCTGTGTCACGTGCCACAATTTACGGTCAAAGTTTTGAGAGTCATACTCAAAAACTGTAACAAAAGCAACTAAACATTAGTTTAATGTATCCACTTGGCTTTTATCTCTTTCGCTCTAACGCTCTCTCTATCTCCCTCTATGGGCCATTGATAACTATGAGTACTAGTATTTGGTTAGCTGAGCTCACAAAACTTTGACAAAAGTCACTTTAAGCAGCCGCCCATTTGTTATATCCGTTATGAGAATACGCCCAGGCAACTATTGAAAGAGGAAACAGGAGGCAACATTATAGAAGAAAGTATAACAAAAAAAAAAGAAACAAAAGAAGTTAAAAAGTTGTAGACCGGCTAAAATATACCCTGTGGAAATAAAACTAAAAATTTATCAGAATTAATAATGAAAGACAATTCATCAACCAATAAATGCTAATCAGCAATAAATACAACCATAGTTTGTATACGCAAATTTATTAATTTTATCTTACACAATGTCTGCAAAATAAAGCAGTTTACTTAATTTTAAATATAACCTTTTACTTTTAAAATTGAATGCTGAATAATAAAAAATTTAACTGAAACTGTCTGAATCAAAATTTCAGTTTTTTTACTCATATTTCTTGTGTATGTATATAGAGTGTATTTCCAATAAATATAAATAAGTCTCTATTTGATTTTCCAATTAAATAGTCAAAAATTCACAATTGTTTTCTTTGCGCGCTCAACCGTTATCCTTGTTAAAAATATATAGTTATCAATGCCGCAATAGAGAAATTCAAAAAATATATTAAATAAATACAAATAATACATTAGTTTCAGTTGAATGAATCAATAGATTATAATATATTAATGTCATATTAAATATTTTTGATAAAAGAAAAATAATTAAGTCTTCATGTTTAACTATATTTCCACAAAACAAATACATGTTTCTTGTTGATATACTTTTTTAGAAATATGTTAAGAATAGTTAAAAGGATTCCATGCTAATATGCCCACTTTCTACCCTATGGGAATAATATAAAAATGATAAAAAGAGTTGAGCCACTCACTGACCAAGAGACTCACGAAACAAAATCAAAAGAGGAGGAAAGGAAGAGAGAGAAAAAAAAAACAGCATATACCGGACTGGGACTACTCAGTCTTTGTTGTTGTTGTTTTTGTTTCTTGTTTGTTATTTATGACAATTTCATTGTCTTGTCCACTTGCTGCCCTTTTTTTCAGCCCGCCTTTGCCTTTTGCTTATTTACTATGACAGCGAGGTACATACACACACACATACAAGTACGCACCGGGAAAAAAGAGAGCTATATTCTTTGTATAGCACACTTTTGTGCGCGCTGCCTTATCAAACGTTTTCCGCGCTGTTACTCTTAGTATTTTCTTTTTTTTAAACAGCTCTATCTACATGAGTGTGTGTGTGTGGTTGTATATATGTATGTATATGTGGGTGTGTGTGCGACAGTGGCTGTTATCAGTGCACAAAACTCATCGTCCATTGATGGAAAGTTTGAGTGAAATTTTGTGTGTTGAGTGAGAAAAGAAACTGGAAAGCAACTCAAATATGTTTACACTTGGAAGCACACAGCAGCAGCGGCAGCGGCAGCGGCAGAATCAGCAGCAGGACAACACAAGAAGCTGCCAATTGTTGCAAACAAGAGTTTTGTGTACCTTTTTTCGTTTCGTTATTTTTTTTGTTGGGTTTCCTTTGCTTTAACTTGGATGAGGGGTAAGCAGGCCCGGTGAAAGCTTCTCAGAAAGTATGCTACACATACCAAATATTTATGTATAACCAATTTGGCCAGGCATTTGTTCAAAAATTTATGAAGCTCTCTCTGTCTCTTCTACTCCTTCTAACTCTCTCTATTTCTCTCTCGCTCTCTCTCCCTCTATTTGCGTCTCTATCTATCCTCTCTCTCTAGCTCTCTTTCTCTCACTTGGAAATTGAAATTTATTTAATTAACCCTAGACAAGGAACTGAAATGGTTCATTCAATGTCATCAGAAATTGTCTTTTAAGCGTTTTATGAGTGGGAGCAGGATTTCAAATGATTATTTCTCATTCCCCTTTTAGTTAGTTGTTCATGTTTCTACAGTTTTTGTTGTTGTTCTTGTCGTTGTTATGTGCTCCAATTCCCTCACATACACACACACACACACGTACACACACGCACACACCCACACCCAGATACATCCACAATAGGCAACACAAAAAAACTTGCAACTTGTTTGCTTTTTTCACTTACATACTCTGCCCGTGTCTATTTCTCGTTTTTTTTTCTCTGTCTCCCGCGTTATCTGTATACCCATCTCTTTCTACTGATTAGAAATGCTTTTGATGTATGATGAAAATCTCTTAACCAAGCGAAACGAGTGCAGCAACCTTAATCAAACATAATGAGCAATTAAAAACTTTTTCTTGTTCGCTCATCTTTGGGTTCGTCATGCCCCTTAAGGTATGGAATGAAAGTTTCAATATGCCTGAAAGATTGCCTTTAATTCATAATATTCTTCGTTTTTTTTTTTGTTATATCCTTATAGAACCTGGGCATTGTCACAAAATAGCAAAAAAATAAATGGTCGAAAGATAGTAGGTCATTGAGAAAGCAACAGCAGCAACCTCAACAAACAACGCATGTCCTACCTAATGATGGATGTGGTCTTTGCATCTGCTAACCAACTTGACCATTGGAGTCTAGAAAATGTGAATGTAGTAAAAATATTCAGACTTCCTTTCCAGCAATATAAAGGAAAAGCAAAAAGGAAGGAGAATTGAAAACTATTGAACTATTGTAAACAAATAGAACAAACTGGATAAATCAAATAAATCACAATTACTGCATTGAAATATTGAAACTTATTCAATCAAAATGATATATGATTTCTGTTGAGAAAGCTGGAATAAATCAATTGAATGTTTTAAAAACCATTTGACTTGCACATGTAAATGCAAACATCTATATTTAAAAATGCAGTACAAATATTTTTAAGAGAGATAATTATAGTTACTTTAGCCAACTTGTATTTAGCTAGCCTAAAGAATTGATTCACTTCTTTGTACTCGTATATCTACAAAATAAAGAATTAAAAATCATCCAGTTTATCTGACAGCAAAGCGGAAACTGTACAAACTCTCCTTAAAAGATATATCAACGATAATAATTTGGTGAAATATTAACCCAATATAATTGGGATTACCCTTTTAGGCGCTCCATTTGATTGATGATTCATTATGTACACATAATTTACACATTAAAAATACCCTTTAAAAGGGTTACATTAGACTTGACACTTGAAATATTAGGATTTTCGGTGAGCCTAAATTTTAGTATTATTTAAATATATAAGATAACGTGAATAGGAACCGAAAATAAATTCTTTAGATAATTATAAGGATTATAAAAATGGTCATAATAACAATATAATAATGTAATATAATAATTTTTGAACAAAATTGAGTCACTACAAAATTATTTCACACAAATATACAAATGTTGATATACGAACAATACCAAAAAGAAGTGATTTTTAAAAATAAATGTAAAAATTCTTTATTCTCTTGGAAATTGTTGGAATGCGTTAAAAATTTGTATAAAAAACTGCAATTTAAATAAAAACATATTTTTGCGCAAGTTTCATGAAAAATTGCTGGCTGTTTTTACTGTTATATGGCAAAGTAATTTACATTTACATTTTTTTCAGTCAGTGGCCGGTTGCCATATAAACATTTTATTGATCCCATCTAGATTTTATTAATTGCTCTCTCTCTCTCTCTCCGTTGCCTAATAAAAAACCATAACAAACTACAACAAAGATAGAGAGAGTGACAGAGTAAGGGAGCGAAAAAGAGAGAGATGGAGGAGTAAAAATTTCTTTATGTGCATAATTTCAGTTTTATGCATCATAATTTTTTTTTTAAGAGTAAAAGCATTCTTTTTTGCCCAACCTGTCTCTGTCTCTCACAAGGTAAACAATTTTCTATCCTGTTTTTCCTTTTGTTATTCCTTTTTTTTTCCTTTCTTTGCATTCCCTTATGAGTTCATATAAATTTTCTTTTATACTTAGGGGACTGAACAAAAAGGAACGGAAAGAAGAATACAGTTTTTGCTCTTCATCTCTGTGCTTATTCATTTTGAACTACAGATATGTGTGTCTAGTTCACCTTTCTTTCTATTTATTTTTTTTTTCTTTTTGCACCGGAAAATGGAAAAGTTGTAAATCACCAACTTACGTTTAGTGCAACAAAGTCGCGTTTTCATGTGAAATGCGAACGTAAAAGAGTAAGCAAAAACTTTCTCACATCAAGAACACAGGGAGCAAGAGCGAAGCTGAAAAGGTGAAGGTGAAGTGGAATGTGAGGGTATGATGTGGGAGAAAAAGGTTAAGTCTGTGGGTAAAAAGAAAAAGTGCCAAGCTCAACAGAAATTCAATGCTTTGGCGACGAAGATGTTGTTAAAATAAAATAGAAACGAACGTAAGGCGAGCAATAAAAGTGCGTAAGGATATATGCCAAGAAGTGGCAAAAGAGAGAAAGAAAGGAAAATAAGCAAAACGTACGAAACGAAGCAACGAACGAACGATGACGATGTCGAAATTAATACGAAAAATCACATTAAAACTTCCACAAGGAGGCAAAAAGGAGCTCAGGCTAAGGCTAACACTGAAGCTGAGACTGAAGCTAACGCCGAGACAGCAGCAGAGGATGGCCAAAGCTTTTTTGGCTGGGTTAAAGACGAAACATATTGTGCGTAGACGAAAGAAAAAGGACGAGTAGGACGTTACAGACACACACACAATTGTACATAAACTCACGCAGTCACACAAACACACTGACAGACAGACCGAATGACTGGGAGGCAACGTGTTTATGTTTAAGTGTTTTGGTGCATGGGATACACAGACATGGCTTGTGAATGAGCACGAAGGGATGAGAATCTAAGGGCAGGGCAAGGTTTTTGCAGGGGTAGCTTGAATTTCGTTAGCAGACAGATATAGAGAAACGTGCTATGTATTGTTATATATGTATATGTATAAAGTGGAGCAATTTCGAGGACTCTATTTGGTATACATATGTGAGATTGTGTGTGTATGTGTTTGTGTGAATGTATCTGCTTTCAATTTGTGTTCCCAGCATTTAGAGTAAGGTAAATATGCATAAAAGTTTTTCTTTTTATGATGTCTACACTGTCGCTTATCGGTGGACAAGACAATAACTTCCTAAACAAAAAGAAATATAAAATACATAAACATATATATTCTCTCGACTGGTAGGTCTTGAGAGTTTCACTTTGAATGACAGACAAGACAAACTGATAAACAAAAATCAGATATACAAATCACATTTGATGCTTTTGGCAATTTCCTTTTATAAGGGACTTTGCTTTCCCAATTGGTTCTACTACATATAAACTATAGTACATTAACATCATTAAACAACCACAACAAACTACCTAAAATGCCTGGGGAATTGAGAGAATTATAAAAAAGAAGCTAAATAGTATAAAATTAAATACAATACGAAATGAATCTACATCTTAATTTAATAATCTATAATTTAATTTATTTGTCTGCCCTTCCACCCACTCAAAATTATGTATGGTCGACCTGTCACCTATGTACTTTTGAATGTATGTACATTTCTGACAATAACCTTTTACACTACTTATATTTCAAACAGTTTATCCTCATCTCAGTCAACTAGAGAACTTAATAAATTTTACAGCTACCGCAGTTATATTTAAAGTATTCAAATTCAATATCAGCGAAATATTGATTATCAAGCATTATCTACTCTTATAAAGAAAAACTAAATGAATATAGAAAATATAATTGCATTTGAAATAACACTTGAAGAATCGAGATATCTTATAGAAACTATGCGTTTTTCTGATAGTATAAATTTCAATGTCTATTAGTTCTATTTATTTGATAATATTGAGAATAGTCCACGATATAGAATTATACTTTTTGGATAGGTACCCTTAATTTGGTATCAATCACATATATGTTTCATATAATAAAAAATATAAAATAATTAGTATGGATATGTCTCTAATAATATCTCTAAGTCCTACGGCTTAATAACATTATTTGATATAAAACTCAAGTTCTAATTTAACAAAAACTGTGTTAAAGAAAATTTCGAAAATACTTCCAAAATATCCGTTTAGTGCAAAAAACCCTTTCTGCATAGATTCATATAAAGAATATGGCTTGATAGAAAAACCGAATATCCAATATCTTTAAAAATTCTTAGTTTTAAATTTTATACTATGGAAAAAAGTCATCAAAAAACAAAGCTGAATTTATAAATCCAAAATGTGAAATAAGCTAAAGAAATGAAAACATTTGAAAGAAATTGTAAGTAAAAACATTTCAGTATGAGTTTGTTTATTATTGAAATATTAAAAGAAATTGATGTTCAACATTAATTTGTTGTCAATACTGGATCTAAACAATCCGGATAAATGAAAACATAATTGAAAGAGTTTTAATTTGCTTTATAGCCAGTTCTTAAACATTTTGCTTTTCACTCGGTTCAATAGTAAGTTTACCCTAAGACTGATTGCTCCATAGATATACAGTGAGTCAAAGTGGTTTGACCACAAAAATATTGTAAGAACTTTGGCAAAAGTAAAATTTTACTTTTGTTTTTAATTATGTTTTTTTATCTGATGAGTTGAATGTTGGAACACTTAACAATTTCCAACATAATCAGTTCTTAAGTTATCTTGATTTAAATTTGAACAAGTCATTTACATACTTCTTAAAAATTGAAGTCAGAACTTACTAAATTTTGTCCCCTACTTTCCTTTTTAGTCTCATAACGAGCGTCAATATTCTCTAGTTTTTCTCTGTGATTTTTCTCTCTGATTCTCTGCCCCCGTTTGGCACTTCAACTATTGATATGGGCGGCCCATTTTTAAACTACAAGACCTAAAATGTGAACTAGGCGTAGTCAAGCAAAATGATTGATGAAAAATCTGCGTGTGTACACAACTTGGCACTCAACACGACACACAAACTCAGACACACACACACATATTAAACCACAGACCGAAAATTACACACAAACTCATACATACACTCATACACACACACATACATACATATGAGCACTTACGCCCACTTAGACACGACGCTTTCTGGTTGTTTTTGCTGCCTTTGCCAGTTGTTAGTTGGCACAAAACTTTTCTTCCTTCCCGTTTTTCCATCTTTTTTTTCTGTCCTTTGCCAAATTGAATGATAAGGAGGCAAGTGACGAGAAGCAGGCGGGGAAAGGAAATAAGGAAATGACTAAAAGAAAAGTTTATTTCTCTTTTACACACAAGTTTTGGTCTGATTGATAGCAGTGCAAAAGTTAATTGCATACGCGTTCGTTGATGGAATAAGTGGGGTAGGGGTGGGTGGCCAAAGGGGCTGTTCAATGATGACCACAAAACTGCAATTTATATGAGAGATTGCATTGAAAATTTCAGCACAATGAAATTGCAATTTAAGTCGAGTATAATTAAATTTTAATTATCGCAACAGCAGCAACCCGAAACACAAAAAAAGAACCACAAAATAATTTAATGAAAAAACCAAAAGGAATTTCCACGCAAATATACGCACTTAATAGGAGAAACGGAAGAAGAAAAAAACAAAGATAAAAAGGAAAAAAATAATAATTTCTACCCAAGCGAAACAAATTTCTATATAAACTAAATTATAATGTCAAAGCATTTGTTTTGCCTTCCTTTCGTTACCCTTACTTGGGCATTTTGCCAAAAACAGAGAAAAACAGGGCCAACAACGTGGAAAATTTCCCTTCGATATGTACGAGATAAATATCAGGAAGCAACAGTTTATCAGCCAAATAACGAACATTTACTAACAAGAAAGTATTGCCTTGCCAATTACCAAATTGTGCAGTGTAAAAACTGTGTTATGTGCCCTACCAAAGCGTATTACTTATTTTATCTGACACTGGCAATTTACATCATTAAAGGTGGTTATCATTTTTTAAATTGAAATAATGCTTTATTTTCCTTTAAAGTAAATCAATTTATAATTGATTATGTAAAAATCTAATCTAAATTTTACAATTATGATTTCAAATTCGTAGTGGTTTATAAAAATCGTAAGCTTTTCTTTGAATACCTGTTTTATTTTTTTCCAAGTATATATTTTAATTCTTCTACAAAGATATTTATTCTCTTCATTATTAATATTTATCTAGTTGTATCCAATAAATATTTTTTTATCATTAAAACATTTTAGCTACCATGAAAAATAAGTTTTATAGATATCCATAAATAATTTGATATCCAATTGATTCATTATCTGTATAAATCATAAAAATTTTATTAATTACAATTTAATAATTGTTCGGTTTATAAATTAAACAATCAAACTGGTTTTTCTTTTTTATTTTATAATCCTCATATTTACGCCTCCTTTATATTTAAAAATCTAACTAAATTATTTTCATCTCAAATATTTCTTCTACATCATTTTAAATCTCATAATTAAAAAAAATTTTGTTGTTTCATTTTCTCGAACCTCATTTTTCGCTAAGCAAAAGCGCAACAATTTTAGTACCAATGTAAGTATGTATGTGGTAAATAACCAAATTTATGATTTTCGGAATCATACACATACATACATAAATGCATGTACATACATAGAAATAAATACTACTTCGGGAAAAGCGTTTTAAGCTGTTGCACCCAGAAGAAAGAAAACAAAAAATAGAAACCAAAGGAAATGCCACAAGAATTCATGCACTTAATGAACAGAGGTAAAGGTAGAGCAACAATTTTTCAGCTGTTTTCATAAAATAATTGTGAGTATGGATATGTATGTTTACCTTGTGATTGGTTAATCAAACAATTTTCGCTTTTTGTTTCATTTTAATTGGTTTTTGTTTTTAATATATTCTTTTCTTTCTCTCTCTCTCTATTTCTTTAATTCACGTGCAATGTGTGGGAATTTAGATTTTTATGTTTTGTTATTGTGAACACAATTGCGTTAAAGTTTTAAGGATATGTACACAGACACACTCCCACTCATACTGACAAACACGCACGCACGCACACACACACACACGCACACACACCGTGGAACACTTTGGGGTTGGGAGGGGAAAAGAGCAAAACACATACACAAATCGCGCGCGGTAGATGCCAAAAAAAAAACAGCAAAATTAAAGTTTCGATAACGACGGACTCATACGATTTCAAAGTTATAAATGATGTTAGAAACTTTAGATCGATTACTTTGATTTGCTTATTTTATTAAATATTTATGTTTAAAATTATTTCTTGTACGCCTCGTTTGCACAAATAGTTTTTTTTTTTTTGTTTGAATAATTTTTTTTTGTGTGTTGGTCGAGATGGTGAGAACTTTACGGTACACACACGCTAAAGCCAGGCAAAATCACAAACAGGTCTGCGGAAAAAGTGCGTCCTATCTGGTTGTACCCTAACGACTTAATGCGCTCAACGCAGCTTTTCACACGGCCATGGACCACGCAGCATTTGAACTCAGCTTCAGCTCAACATCCCGACGAGAAGGATTCATTTGCTTCGTTTCTGCTCAGCTCGTGCGATTCGATTTCGTTCGTTTCGCTTGCTTCGGTCCTTTGCTTTATGTCCTTTATGGTCCCGTGCTTGAGCTTGAGTGAAAGCTCAGTTTCTATGCCAGCCTGGAATGTTTACAGTTGAGCGTTAGCCCATAGCATTAACATAGCTAAAGCGTGGGTGTCCCTATTTTATTTTATTTTTTTTTGTCCTGGCTGGTCAATGTCTCTATACCTGCAAAAATAATGGACATCGTGGAGTGGAACAGCTCGACGAACTTTTATTAATGAGCGACAAGTGTGCAAGTGGGTGTTCGCCTGTATCACTGTGTGTGTGTGTGCGCACTCAACATGTGCGAAAAACTTGGCCAGCCATTTGGATCCTTTAGCAACTTATCTTGGTCCACATTTTGTACTTGAGATGCGCTAGTTAATGGCTGTCCAATATTTTAAGTGAAGCAGCTGTATGCTGTCCATCGATGGATATTGACAATGACAAAATCAAAAACGAAAGTCGCAGTCAAAGTCAATAAGGACCCCGAACCAGGGACCAAGCAAAAATACAATGGGCATAAAGACAACTATTACATATTGAGAAAGAAAGATCAGAGCTGAGGAAACTTTGGAAAATACTATTAGTAGAAAAAAAACTCCCAAGAAAATCTCTTTAAATTCTCTAAAGATTCTAAATATTAAAATTTCTGATGTTCTGCTACTCCTTGTTCCTTGTATTGGAATCTTTAGTGATATTTATATTGCAATGCCCTTTTACAATATACTTTATGTCTTTTATTATAGCCCCTTTTTAAGTATTTTAAATAATGATTAAACTTTTTATAGATGATTTATGTATACCGAATATACAAATATCGCACAAAATATTAATGTTATATTAATTAATAAATTATGTAAAAATTGATATTAAGTAATATGCAATTAAAATCATTTAACAGGGATCTACAAGAAACAAAGTGAAATTGAAAATTATTTGTGGATTTTTAACTTATAGAGAGAGAGAGAGAGAGAGAGAGAGAAATATTACGAATAATTTCATTAAATGGTATTTTAATGATGAAAATTTTAAATTTAATTTTTTTAAATTTTTTGCCTATCCTCTCTACATTCTTGACTAAACAAAGGTTTATTTTTTATTTAAACCATTATGAAATAGTAAAATCTTTGAATTTATTTTATCCCTTCTATGAGAATCCACTATTGTTTCCTTTAACTTAGGAAAGTTTTATCAAAGTTTTTACCTTTATGGCCTATAATCCTCAAAGGCTTACTGTTACGGCTTTATATTGCAGTTTACAAACATGAATTATAGAAAACAATAAAATTAAGTGCATTAATGCGCTTTGCTTTTCATTTTGTTCGGCTATAAAGTGGAACTTGGATTTTATACTGGCCAAGGGCAAAGCAATTACATATGCATATAAAATATATTGTGAATATATATGCACCAGTATGAAAGGTGAGGTTGGAAGATAATACCAATGTATGTATGTTTGTATGTATGTGAACGAGTATATTTGGCATTTATAAGCCTCTCGGCAAATGACATGTGTTGTACTTTGAGTGGATAGATTAAAATTGAGCTAATTGGTTACGCGACTAACGACATATAATCAATTTATTCATTTAATTAAGTGTAATACTTAATGCAGCTACATTTACTTAACTCTCTGTAAAACGCACTTAATAAGCCTCAAAGGAAAAGCTTAGACACATGCATATTTTAAAATAGTTTACTTGCTTTGTTCTCATCTCAGATTTGTGACAATTGCAAAAAAAAAAAAAACATCAATTATTTTGATTTTATAAATGAAATTCTTGGTTGTTGTCTTGTTTTGAAATTTAATTAACACTTAAACTGGATTATATACACAAACATAATTTTTATATTAAACAGCTACATTTGTATGTTCATCATGTGTAGCTAATAACATGAAAGGTATTCTTAAAAAGAGAGCTAGACCGATATTTACGTTTTTGTAAAGAAAATCACAAGAATTATTTACAAAAATTACTTTATTTTTTTATTGTTATTACATTTTATTACCTTGTTATTACATATATTCAGCAATCTTAGATTGATATAAATACTTTTTAAAATTATGAAGCAAAAGTTTGAAATTCCCGCAAGATATTTAATTTTCAATTTAGGCTAGAGCAATATTAACATATTTTTAACAGTATGGAATGGCTCCATCTACAGGTCCTTATATTTACGATAACAAAATCTGTAATTGTTTAAAGCAAAAGCTCATTTTGTTATTGCCAAGGCCGTGAACTCACGAGGCGTATGGGTGAAAGCTATTTACAACTAACAATTGTTAAAACCTACTGAAAGCTTTAGTTTTTAGACTGGTGAAGTTTTCTCAGTATCCTCCTTTCATTTTCAGCCCTTCACGATGGTTTTTGTCAATGCTAAAAGCTTTCATTTTATTTGTTTTTGTAATAATGCGACTGGACAATATAACCGTTAAGTGTTAAAATATTTAAAATTTTTTGTAACTGAGCTTCTTAGCGATCCGTTAACTTATGCTTTACATTGTCTTGTACTTGACTCGCGAAAGTAGGCAACACTTTTTTGCGATTTTCCAGTGATCATGGAGATAAATGCTGTTAAAGGAAAACAAGCATATTTTTTATTATTTTTAATATTTAATATTTATTTCAGTTTCTTTTATTCTTTTGTGTTTTCTTTTGTTTTTGTAATTTTCTTTTTCATTTGTATTTTTTTTGTTTTGTTTGTTAAATTCTTACAGTAATTTAGCAGTTACTTTCGCTGTGTTTTCGCTTACTTCAATCATAATAATATTAATCATATTTTTCTTGTATACGAGTGAGTGTATTTCTGTGTCTGTGTGTATGTATTTGTTGTGTTTAACATTGGTTAAGGTTAGCTTTTATTTATATATATTTATGTAAGTTTATTTATATTTTTATTTTTTCTCTTTTAGCATAACAATTTAAACATTTATTTATGCTCTCAACATTTGTCGGATTTGTGTTTTATTTTCTTTTTTTCTTGTTTTATAAAACAATTTTGCTCATAAAAAACTAATTACAAATATTCCATACATTTATATATATATAATGTGTTTTTATTTTTGTTTTTTATGAAGTTTTAGCCTTGAAATGAAATAATGTTTATTATTTACAATATTCAGAGTTGGAAATGCATATTATTAAATTCTATAAATGAGAAATGAAAATGTAACAAACAATTGCTAAGAATTGACAATTTTTCTTGTCCTTTTGTTTTAGTATTCACTATATAATATTTACATATATATTTTTGTTATAAACTCTCACTTTAGGTAACTGTGCTGAATTTGTTTAATTTTTATATTTTTTTTTAAATGCTCGGCAAGTTAGCGGATTCAGTGATTTGGGTTTTCTCTATATATTTAAGCTAGTCATGGCAAAAGGTGACATTTCTCACAACAATTTAATTGGGAGAGGGGCTAGATGAGTTGTTGTGTTATTATATAGTTTAGTTACTCACTTGATTTTACACTTAACTTTTCTTCAACTTCTATTAATTTTATTTTTTTTATTTTTATTCATTCTTTTTTTTTTGAGTATGTATGACTAATTTTTATAGTTTCTGGATGTTGCTTTCAATTTGGTATTGCTTAAAGCAAAGCAGCTTCTCTTCAAGTTGAAAGCGAACTAATTAAATTGTCTTAACAAATTAATTAGCCCATCTTACATTGCCTAATCAATATGTAAATATCTATTTTTATAATATGTATGTATGTATTTAGGTATTTATGTTTCGATTAATTGTTTAAATCAATTTAATAACAAATTTGCAGAAAAACATATGGAAATTAAGGGAATTTTAAGTTACATTTAACTATGCGATTTCTTTTGCGTTTTTATTTTTTATGTTTTTGCAGTTGCTGTTTGAAACTAAATTAGTATAATATTAAGAACTAGTTTTAGTTGTAATTGTAGTAATACATACAATATGCATAAGTTAAACTTTTATGTATATGTTGCTATGCTTGCTTTTTCATTTCTTTAATGTTTCACACCAAGTAACTTGGAGCAATTGCTTCCAGATCTCTACAAATTGTCCAACTACTGGAATAAATATTGATGGGTTGACTGTTGGCAAGAATTGCAACATTTTTCCTTATATCGATGCAATCGACATAAGCCCATAGCTCGGGCATTCCGGCAATAACGAGAAGAGTCGCGGCAATTTAGGGCTGCCACTGCAGATACTGTAATTTGTTAAAAAAAAAAACAATTATTTAAATTTTTATTTTATTATTTAACAGAAATTAATAGAATTTTAAATCAAAAGAAAGTCTGATATGTAACTTAAACTAGTAATCGTAAGGCAAAGCTCTCATTTTAGGTAAGATAAACAGAAAGCTCGAAACCCCTAAATAATAATAAATAATAATAATTTTTACCCAAATGTATACAGTTTCTAGCAACAAGTTGTTATCAGCCGATTCTCAGTCAATGTAAACTATAATTGAAATTGAGTAATTAAAAATGTAACTTAAAAATATATAATATTTTCTTTTTTGTTTAACAAAGTAATTTCTAATTCCTAAATTGCTTTTAAAGCTTTTAAATTTCATCAATTTTTTTATTGTTACAATTGTAAATATACGACTACTGGAAAATATAAAAAAATGTATATTTCTCAGTACAAGTTTTTTAAGGTACTATGAGCCATCCTATTAGAGGGCAACCAAACTTTTAAAAGCCCAAAAGGGTTCAGAAAACTTTTAATATTTTTAAATAAACATCATACATAAATATAACTATCTACTATCGAAGCTTATACTTATTCCAAATTAGCGAATTAGAATTGATAACCATTTTTGCACTGCTATACTATACACTGCTATAGTCTCGATATATCTATATATTAATTAAATAATAATAATTGTGGAACTAGAAATTAATTTATATACAATATATTTAATATCAAAATTACTTACACTTAGCCTGACAGGGCGGACTCTTGCAAACCTTTCTGACCGCTGGGCGTGGCTGATGTTTGCACACATTGCCAGCTGGTCGACGGGTGCCATACCAAACGCATTGCAGTATGCGGTACTTGATGCCCGGACGACTGCATGGAGCATTACACTGTAAAACCAGTAAAATGTTTAAACATTAATTGGTAATGTTTTTTAATAAGCACCCCAGGAACAGGAGTGTGAGAAGGTACAGCCACCTACCTCAGACCAGGGCTCCACACGCCAAACGCCCTTGCAACGTTCGTTGAAGCATTCCTGACGCACCAAAGGCTTCTCATAGTCGTCGCAGGCCGTGCCCAGGCTACCGTTCTCATACCGGCAGTTTACCTCACGACGTTGCACAGCCGTATTCCGGCCATGGCAGCGGGAGTGCTGGCATAAAGTCCAATCGCCCTTGGTCCAGTGAGGACAGGGCTCATTGCCGCAGCTCTGGAACGTGTCAGGCATGTCCAAGCCTTGGGCGGTGCACTTTGAATTGTCCACCATGTCGTTTTCATTGTCCTTATTGTTGGTGTTGCCATTCCCGCCCATTCCTTTTGCCTCTCGCAGGCAACTTAATGTACGTCGCTTTGGGAGAAAAGAAGCAAGAAAAATAAATTTTTTTCACATAAAAATAAGAAAGAACAGCGCAACAGCAAGAAGGTTGGTTAAAGCAATGTAAAGGTAGTAGTAGATTGAAGCCCATGCCGGGACCTTTGGCTGTTAAAATATTTAATCTTGTTCTTGATTTTATGAGGCTGCTACTGGGTTCAGATTTTTGGACTGGGGACTTTTTTCGCATTTAGCTAATTATTGCATAAACGTCACTAGATACTTTTGGGATGACTGTAACATAATTTTTTGTGTTCACAATTTTTTCGTTTTAGCCATATATCAGAAAATGATACGTAGGTGAAAAAGTGTGTCTGAATATTTCTCACGAAATAGCAGTTTGAAAAACAAAAGAACGACAATCGTAAATTTGCAATAAACATAAGAAAAAACACATGTGTTATAATTTTTCCTATCTTAAGAATTTGATTTAGACAGGTCCACATCCTTGTTTCAAATTCTTCATTTCATAAATTTTTAGTTTACTAATTTCCACTTTCATTCAAAGTAATTTGAACAAAAGTTGTAAAAACGGAAATATAATTAATGTGTAACGTAATATTTCCCTATAAATAATCCATGCTATTTAAGGTAGCTTTTAATAATCGATCCATCGATTTTATTATATACCTGATTTGATTTATTATTATCTTTTGCCTCACCTGTAAACCACTGTCAGCTGCACCACATTCCTGACTGCATTTAGACCAATCGCCCAATTTCCATTTGTAGACAAACTCATCGCCATCAAGACTCAAATTTGAAGATGACAATTTTGTTGTCTTGATTGACGTTGCTGTTGTTGTTGTTGTTGTTGTTGCAGTGGTTGCCGTTTCCCATCGTGCATGCGGCATATGCGGCGGTGTTGCCTCTGTTGTTTCCCCTTTGACCGATGCTTCGATATTTAGCTCTTTGGTCATCAGACGTACTGGTTCATCCTGTTCGAATTGCCGGGGCTCCAAATCAACGCCATACTTGAGCGCCTCACCATGCATCAAATGTTGGCCACGTGAATCCTTGAAACGCTGCAATGGCCAGAGCAACTGTGGGCATTCGTGTAAGAAATGGATAGGGGAAGAAGAAAATGGTTTTGAAAAATGTTTGCTTAAATGCATGAAAAATACATGACGAGCCTCTGTTGTAGTTGTAGTTGTTGTTGCTGTTGCTTGAATATGCGCTGAGGTAAAATCTTTGCCTTTTCGCTTTTTTTTTATTCTTTTTTCAGTGGCTCCCCCGTTTCCTGTTGCCACAGCCATAACGTGCAATACGAGTCAATCTATATATGTGTGTTAATGTGTGTGTGTGTGTGCGTGGGCACTTTTCATGCATACCCACTTGAATTGCCCACATCAATTGCTTCACGTTGACTGACTACGAACTGCGAAATCCGATTAGCCATTGAACCTCTGTACCCTGGCCTAATCCTGCTCTGCGGCCCCCCTAACACATCTCACTAGAAATTTGACTACCAAATGCGACCAATGGATTTTTCGACCAGCAAAGAGAGAGAAATTTTGAAGCTTTTGAATACACTTGGCAAAAAGAAATTGATCTCACAAATTAAGATTTTTTTTATTAAAAATTTAATACGTGTGAAAGCTATTCATAATTAACAACTTAAGAAATTCTCTCCACTAATCGTTCAATGAGTAAAAAATATAGAAACTTTCTATTTAACACTTGATGAAACTTACATAAGTTTACAATAATTGACAGAGTAATCTTATAATTGTATAACCCATAAGCATAGTTTTTACTTAAGACGTAACCCTATGTGGTTATGCCTTACTGGTCAACAATCAACTTTTACAAAAAACATAAATTATTCTTAAGGGGGAAAAAAAAGCAGAATTTCACAATTTCAACTGGCAACTCCGAATAAAGAGTCCTCCCAGGAACATCTCATCATAAAAAGATAACTTGATTTTCCACAAAAAAAAAAAAAGAATTGTCATCTTCCTAAAATATTGTGGAATATTTCGGAGTCTCAGTTAATAGCTTCGGGGCCCGATAAAATCAACTGTTTTAATGGATTGATACAAGAACCAGATTGAAAGTCCATGTTTTGTATACTTATTTATACTTATGGGTCCCCTTGCAGCAATCAACCCAAAAAAGCATTGCAGTGAGTGGAGTTTTTATTATTTTCTTTTTTTTTCTTCATTTTTGGTGTTTCTTATCTTAGTCTTTTCTGAGTGTCGTTGGAAATGACTTGAACAGTTTTCGCAAATAGAAAACAAGCCTCGAACCCTTCTAAAATTCGCTCCCACACTACGAACCTTATTGTCAAAAAGCATTGTCCTGGTCTAACGTCAACATCATTGCGCTGCTCGTTTTCATTTACAGCTGCACTGAGAGAAACAAGAGGGAGATAGGTAGATTAAAAAAGCAAGGGAGAGAGAGAGAACGAGAACTAAAGCTAGTAGAACCGATGCCGAGTCGAGTTGGAGGCACACAGAGAGATGATTTCCCAAGTGGCACTTGAAACCGACAAATACGTTTGCATAGTTTTCGGGTTTGTTTCTGTTGTTCTTGTTGTTGCAGCCGGTTGCATCTGCTTCTGCCGCTGCTGCTGCTGCTGCTGCTGCGCTTTTATGTGCAGCCTGGTAGCCTTCTGTTACCCAAACTACCTCCCACTTTTTCCCGCCCACTTTGACATTTGTTAGCCAGCTCTCCAACAGCCAGCAGCGACAATGACGATGACGCCTCCATTGCCTTTTATTGTTGCACCACCGCAATCGGAACCATGCTTCTTGTTGCTATTGTTTTTGCTTTTACTGGCATTGTTGTTGCTGTTGTTGTTGTCAATATGGCAGCAACATCGATGGTAGCTGGGGGTGAAGTCATGGGTCTAGGGAATTTTCGGTTACTATTTTGTGTGTATTGCCTTGGCTCTTATGACTGTCATGCATTGCGCTTTTTTGGGCAACTGTAATTAGTTCAAAGTCATGCCTACATTTTGGTTTTAGTTCGAATTTTAAATCGTTCCAAAATTCACCCACAGACATCCTTTGTTTCAATCTGGATAAAAGAAAAACCAGTTGTAGACTGAATCTTTAACACAAAAAATTTAATTAAGTCCTGTTTTTCTTTAACAATGAAAGCAACTGGGACTGCAGAGATCTAATTATTTCAGGTAGCAATCAGCAATAGATTGATCCGTTGACTTTAATTTTAGAATATTTCTATTTTAAAAACTCATTTCATTTAAGCCTGCTTTAGTGATAAAAGAAATATATATTTGAATTGAATTATAATTATTATTAGCATTATAAATTTTTGTTGGGGTCTATTCGTCTCATAATTAAAGGACCTTCAAAAAAACGTATTTTACATAAACTTTACATAAACTCTTATATATCTAATATTTCCCAGTACTGTTAAATAAAAATTAAACAACTGCCTGGATATTTAAAGGCAAATATGTTAAGTATTTGTATTAAATGAAACTCTCATTAGCATTCTTAATTGAGCCGTATTACGTTAGATTCTACATTCAATTTGCACCTGGTGTTTGTATTATACATGTATGTGATAATTTCAATATATTCAAATCTCTCATTAGCAACTCATGACAAGTTGAACTCTTTTAATAGCGCGGGGAGTGGTAATAAAAAAATGTGGCAAAACACAAAGCAGACATTTTGGTACAAACGCACATCGTTAAATTCTCACGCCTGACAGGCGATGCCACCAGACAAGCTGAATAAATATCCACCTAGTTGCAAACCGAAAGCCCAAAACAAAAAAAAATCCAACCCAAACCACGAACTCAACAAAAATGTATGTCATTTCATTTAATTTAACTTTCAACGTAAAAAAAAATAAAATAAATTAATATTAAAAAAAAAAAAAAGGAAATCTGCACACACAAAAATATGTGCAACAAATTGCAGTCAAATGGCATGGAGTTTAAATGGAGCGCGGTTAAAAGTGCCTAGGAGGGCAGAATTATGCAACTGCCTCCATGCCAACATGCTTGCAACCAGTCCAGCATCATCTCAGTTCAGCCCAACATCGTGGCATTAATAAATAGTTGCAATCAAAATTAAAATGCGCAAAGCATTTTGCTTGTTTTAAATCATTTGCGCTTGGAATGACGAATATGTATGCTATATTGCCGCAGGATACATGGATACAAGGATGCCGGGATGACGGGATGGAAATTTATTAACGCGCTTTAGCGCTCTCCGCAAGCCAACAAAAATTTGTCGGCCTGGGAAATGAAAGAAAATTTGTTTTTGCAGCTTTGGCCCTAATATAATTAATAGACCAAATGTGTTGGGTCATAAATTATTTGTTAGAGGCCAAAAAGGAAAATTGATGAAAGACCCCCGGTACAGACGGCTGCAGTTACTTAGCTAATTGGGATTGGCCTCGGCTAGAGTCAATGCATTAGTTTGTTCTGTATATATATATATATATAAATAAATATATCGCTTTAGCTTTAGCAATAATTTGTATGCTGATAGCTAATCAATAAAATGTACTTCAGGTAGAAGTGTGTGGCAATTGACTATATCAGCTTCTCCTGCTCTAAATAATGATCCAGATGATAACGATAATGATGATGATAATGATGAGCTGCTAATGAGCAGCTTTCAAAGGCAACAATGCAATTAAAACTGAAATTGCCCAGGATTTGCATTCATCATAAAATCAAATTAAAGTTTATTACTCCAATAAAGCAAACAAGTAAAACGTGAAGTAGGAGTAAAGTAAAATTGTTCGAAATTGAAACTAATGCCACGGACCGACAGAAAATGATTTCAGTACTTTGAGTATATATAAGATGAGCTCATTCATTGGATTAATTGATTAAAAAATATTATACATTTGCATAATTTACAGCCAGCTTACTTTTAAAAGGTTCAAACTGATAAACTTGTCGTTTATCAACAACACTGGTACATATGCGAAAGTAATACTTCTTGGAACTTCTTTAGGTAGTGCAAATAATTAACTATTTTCGACCCAATTAAACTATATTGATTGATCCTGTACTACTAATTATTCAGAATTTAATTTTCATTGATTAAATCGAATTCTTTATGTCAATACAATTCGTAGGTATACTCAATATCAGAAAGTTATATTTACTATAAAAGTTTCACTTATGCATTTCGCTTTGATCAGAAGTTCACATTGACAGTGTGAAGGAAAGTATGTTTGAATATTTTCACAGAATTTTCAAGAAGTGAAACGCAATTACTCTCACAACACAGGTGTAATCCCACATTACGCCTGCTAAACTTTGTCCCTTTGTACAAAGGAAACAGAAAACAGATGGAAAAAATCTAGACAGCAAAAAAATCACTAAATCTGGCATAATTGATGGAAATGCTTGGAATTAATCGGTTTACCAATTTCTCGCCATATACATATACAATTTGAAAATAAATATCGAATAAATATACATACTTCTCTGCATAGTCCGAATATTTTATTTGCTATTCAATAAAAAGCTTAGCTCATAAATATTTTAATTTTAGACTCATTAAACTATCAACAATTTCATAGTTTGCTATGTTTTATCATTAAATTTTAAAGTCTCTGAGTGAAAAGGACATTAATTTGGGCCAAAAGTGCCACACAAACACTCACACAGAGTAATGGAATATATATATACATTATATACACATATGCATGAGTCCGTGCACTAAATGAAATGCAAATAAATTTTATTTTTAACAATTATGGAAAATTATTATTATAATGAGCGTAAGAGAAAGAGAAAGAGAGTTAATCAATGTGCCGCAAGCTTTCAACCTCAATTGACATTTAGCATATGCCCCTGCCAACCCATTTCTGTGTGTGTATATGTATGTATGCATGTTGTGTGTGTGTCCTGTATCTGGCTAAATATTTTTTGCGGTTCGCATGTTTTTTGGCTAACTAGAGAAAATGTGCAACAAAAAATTTACTACCAAAATTATATATAATCCTTGTGTGTCTTTGTATTAGTATAAGTATAACTGTATGTGTGTGTTTGGGGGTGTGTGGCTTACAATTTTACGGTAACTAGCTTTGATAAATGCTTGCCGCCTGTGAAAATGGTTTGCCATATCGCAGCAATACCATCCACAACTGCAACTCCAAATTCTCTGACTTTCCCGAGTCAGTCTGGGATCTGGGCCTTAGTCTGGTGATGGTCTGAGTTGCGCTCGGCTGCGCTTCATAAATTATTTTTGCCTAATCTGCATACGGACGATGGAGAGCCAGTCAGTTGAGCTTTTGGTTCGGTTAAGAGTATGGTATAGTTATGTATATATACGTATACATATATGTATATCTCTATGTATGTGTATACAATTTTTATTGTTCTTTGTCGCCTAGAAATTTTGTCGTCAATGTATGCCAGACTACAGTGTGTGCCAAAAATTGGTGCACCACAAAAATGGTATAAAACTTATTTATTGCATTAAAAAAAATTTGCAAAATATGTATATCAATTTATATTAATATTTATAAAGCTTCCATTCACGAGTATATATCATAACCATCTTTACTTGAAACCTTAGCTTTAAATAAGCTTTACATAAGCTTCAACATTGGTATAAAATTCAAACTATTAATTTAGGGTTCTTATCCGCATTATCCTCTAATTAAACCACAATTTTCAAGTGCAGTATACAAACTTTTACACCGCACTGTTCAGATAAATCACAAACTTTAACACCCTACCTCTATATTTTTCTTTTTTGTACACTCTTTGCTCTCACACATGTTGATGTTAGACTTGCCGCCCTCTTCCACCGGGTCTCAATGGTTTAATTTATTTTCTATTGCATTATAAATTTTGGTTACCAAAAGGAAAAAGTCTAAAAGTAAGTTTAAGCATCGACTTTAAGTTACCCAATATCAACAACAGAAACTTTCAGTTTAGCTAGGAGACGAATCAAATTAAGTATTCCAAACCCTACACATGTATTATAAATACCTTTTATATATGAATATACAAAAGAAACTATTTGTGATCACAGATTCTAAAACTTTTCTCCACCTATTAGAGACGTGCTTTCAGCTGTGAAATACTCCTTTTAACCTTATTTTACAGGGTATACGTTTAAGCCACGACACAAACACACACACACAAGAAGGCAAACTTCCGGCAAAGCGTCAGGTGTAACACAGACGAAGATAACTTTGACTAAAAGCTAATTTTCTATGCCAAAAAATTGTATTGCATATTTCGTCATTATTCTACTATAACTTTTATGCGGCTAGCCGAAAAACGGTTTTGTACACTCGCGCCATAAAAAGACAAACTTTTCAATTAATAAATTAGGTTTTTTTTTTCGTTTTTCAGGTTTTTACCTTTTTTGGTTACTAATTGTTTGTTGGTCTGCACATTTTCCCTTTTATATGCATAGTTTATACATATGTATGGGAAAAACTTTTCACTGAAAACGTTATGGCATGGCACTTACCTAGCCCGCATATCAGATTTATAGCAACAACAACAACAAAGTGCTCGTACTCAAAATATTAAATGTATAATTAATTAGTTGAATAAAAATTGATAAAAATGTATATATTTACATATACAAACATTATATATGGGTCATTTGTACATAGTTTAAATATGCTTTAATTGAGTTTATACCATGCAAAACAAATAAATAGCACTGAAAAAAACAAAAAACTAGTCAATTCATTTTCAAACTGGTTTCAATTTAATTTCAACAAATAAAATTGTAAATTTTTTATGAATTTTAACATCAAAAATTATATACATATATACAATAATGGTTTGCTAGTTTATTTTATGGCAATAACTTTCAACTTGTCCCCACTCCTGACTAACACTAAAGCAATTTTTACCAAATTTAATTTGTAAACGTATTTGCACATTTATGAAAAATTTACACTTTAACAACGGATATTCTAAAATTGATAAAATGTTTGTGACAACATAATAAAGCACCTAATCGATATACATATATATACATATAATAAAAACCGATCGGTTTCCAAAAAAAAAACGAAAGTTTCCTATATGTATGTACATAAATGTTCCAAATCGGAACTCCTCTATATTTAACATATTTAACTATATTTAATTCTGCTTTTGTGTAAATCATCATACAACTGTGTCACCTCTTTGAAATACATATTTATGAATATTCTAACTCATTTAATCTTTTATCGATTAATTATATTTTTTGCCATTCATTTAAACCCCGAGATAAGTTACTGAAGCCTGCAAAGCGTAATAAAACTTTTATAGACCGAACTGCAATATTGTACAAATTATAAGCGACGAAAAATTAGTAAAAATGGTTAATTTTGTACAAAAAATTTTCAAACAGAAATTTGCAAGTTTTATGAAATTGCGTTCACAAGAACTGGAGTTAAATTGAAATATCTGACTTCAAAAATTTATACTACTATAAAACTAAAAGCTTTTCCAACAAGTTTTAACTTCAAAAGTATAGTGAAAACAAAATATTTCAACAATTTTTAACTTCAAAAGTAAAGTGAATATTTATGTATATCATATTGTTACCATATTTTAAAGTAACTTAATAACTGTAACATTGGAAGGGTATACGGAATTAGATTCTTTCTGCAGTGAATCTCACCATGCTTTGACAATTAAAGTGAAAAATGAGATTTAAAGTAATTTAATTTTAATTAAATTATTTGATTTATATGCATTCATTTTTTTTAAGTCCATAATATTTGCATATGTTGCATTTATGTATATGTACTGGTGTGATGTACATATACTGATTGTGTTGATTAGTATATTGATAGAATAGAATTAATACGATTTGAAAAATGCAATCAAAAAACATGACCAAAATAGCCGCCAACAACAAAAATGCGCATTTTGGCATTAAAAAAAAAGGAAATAAAAAAAATTTTAATTTCTCATGCTCATTTTCAAACGCATCAATTTTGATTATATTAATATAATTCAGGAAAATTGTTCTTTGTGCAGCAATTTTCCAGGCAGTAGCTCCTTTTACTACTACTACTATTAGTGTGCCAATTGTTTGCTCATTTTCCGAGCAGCAGCAAAAGGAAAATGTCTTTTGATGGTGGCGGGCGGCGAAAAGACGCGCAAAAAGTTTCATTCAGAGGAGACTTTCGTTTCCTTTACTTTGGCCAATTTAATGAAAATTTTTTAATTATTTTAATTAGGGAATATCTTGATATTCGGTGTGTCTTTCATTCTTTTTGTAGAAAACTCTTTACGCGCTTTTAATATTGTTTTTTATGTAGAGTGAGGAAAAATGCTTAGTTCGTAATAATCATTTGGAAAGTTTTACCTACGTGGTATTTAAAGTTTGAATATTTGAATTGTAGTTTTATATAAGGTATTCAAGGGATTTGTAATTCCCATTTGTGATTGTGTTGTGTTGTTGTAGTTGTTGTTGTTGGAGTACCCAAGAAAAACAAAGAAAATCAAATAGATGAAGAAAAACGTGGATAAAGTTTGTGTACTATTTTAGTTCATTCTACATTCTGTAGAAAGTAAGTTTTTCCTGTATCAAAATCATGCAAAGTCTAGTGCAAAACTAAGGAAAATCATGCAAATATTTCTGAAAAATAAAAATATGATTAAAAATTTATCGAAATAACGTAGTATTAAGTTTAAAAAAAGTAAAGACAAAAAGTCAGCTCTTAAAAGCATCTTTTGAGAAATCTGTAACATTAAAAGAAAAATAAAATATGAAATCGATGAAATTATCAGATATCTGAACTGATTTCTAAAATTTTTAATTACAAATAGAAAATTATCAGCAAATATTTTTCATCCTACACAACTGCATTTCACTTAACAAAATGATTAGTCATCTCCTTCTAGTATATCAATAGAAGCAAAAAAATTCTTTAACCAAAATTAATATTGGTATGAATTAGTTTAGCCTTTTTATTCAACATAATATGCTACTTTTGAATAAATAAAATCAAAGTTTTAATAATTGCTTAGATAATTCTGAAAACTGTTTAAAGAACAAGACTTTGTTTTTAAAGAAAATCATTGAATTAATTTTTATAACATATTTAAGGTCAGACTTTATTCTAGTTAAATTGATGTTAGCTATTTCTATGCTGCGAAATGGACTTTATTATGCTTCAATCATTCTATTGATCTAATGATTTATTGTCCGTTTTGGCTTCATTAATATATAACTAAACTAACTCTTAACTAAATTAGTATCCTATTATTAAGTGTTGTTGCACATTGTAAACCAGATTATAAAATCACATGCAAAATTAACAGATAGTAAACCAAACACAATTTGTATAACAACAAAAGCTAAAACCTCCCTTTCATCTGCATTCCCATGGACAATTTGATTGGAATAATGCAAAGCCTTATTACTCCTACAATACATATGTGTTTTTACCTGCATATACAACTCATACAACAAAATGACAAATTGTAACAATTTCTAGGCGCAGCAGTAGGGAAAGATAAATATGCAGAAGTTGCAAAATTTATATGCAATACTTTGCCGTAGCACTAATTACACGCACACAAAGTTCGAGGCTAGTTGCTGCCATACAATTTCGATTGCCTCAGATATATGACTACTTCTTGCTGCCTCTTGGTCGGGTAAATTAATGGAAACAAATTTTTACACAGTAAAAGAAGAAGGAAAAAAAAGAAAACTGAACAGAACAGAACAACATATAAAAAAATCCAATAACAAAAGTCCAAGAAGATGAAACATTATTCGACAAAAATGAATGAATGAATTTAAATCAAAAGCAATTGCAATAATTGTGTAACAGCGAACACAGAACAGTGAACAAAGAACAAGAATGCGAAAACAGAACGAAATTAAGGTAGCGAATAACGAATTCGATGTACATAAAAAGGATGCACATAAAGGATGCTTCTCACCTGAAGATTGCTGAGCAATGCCTGAAAATATGGCATGGCCAGCAGAGTTTTGGTGCGACTGCCGCCGCTGCTGGCACTAGCTGGTTGTGGAACTCTGTCCTGTGTTTGCACTAATTGCGAATGCTATAGATATCCATATATGAATATATATATATTTATACATATACATATATATCAAGCAAATACAATTAAACAACATGAACAACGAAGAGTTGGCGGGGATAGAGAAAGAAATATAGTAAAATGGTTATTAACTGTGGTATTATTTATTAGCAATATGGTGTATTTCTTTTATTTGATTAAAGTTATGTGGTTATGGTAAAAGGTGATATGGTATTTACAAGTATGCAAATGTTTATTTGAATGGAATACGAAATTGTAACAATTTAACAAATTATTTTCATTTTCATACAATCCAGTAAATTAACAATTTCGGAATATACATTAGCCATCGCTCTATTACCCCTAATTAAACTGCACACTTCAACGAGATATTGTAAATGTCCTTTAAAAGTGCCCTGCAAAACCTTGCATTTAAATGAATGCATTTGCCAATATTTTTTAATAATTATATTAAAAAAGCAATTTAAGGCTGGTCTAAGTTTTCATCTAAACAAAAATTTTTTTTGAGATTTTTTTATATTTCTTGTTTCTTTCAAGGAAACAAATTATATGGTTTTTACCTGAAATATGACCTACTTTTTTCTGTATCACAAAAATTACATTTATTTACATTTGAATATTATAGTAAATGAGTTTTATTCGAATCATAATTAACACTTCTTATCTTATGAAAATTAGAGAAATGTATAAAATTGTCAAATACTAACAATTTTTTAATACAAACTTTTTTAAAGAAAACTAATTTTATTTTTTCGGTTCACTAAATATTGTTGGTTTGCAATGCTAACGTTATTTAATTATAGTATCAAGTGCCTAAAAATTTTCAAAGCACTTGAAAATTTGCTTTTAACTTTTCCTCAATTTACAAAAAAAGTTCTACAAATAAAGCATAACGATTGGATAAAATGTAACTTTACTAGGTGTAACTTTGAAAATTAATTTTGTGAAACCGCAGGTAATCAATTTTGTTCTCAATGTTCTGCCTAAGACCGTATCCTAATCCCTTACCTCAATAGACATTCTTTCACCCATCTTCACCTGAACTACAACTTGCCTACATCGCCCACACATTTTAACTGGAATAGTAATATCGTTTTTCCTTTTTTTTTTTCTCATAACCGAATTTCCAATTTCATTCACCTACAAAATGAAAGAACACAATTTCCTATCCCTTAAACCCCCGCCTCCTCTCTATCACATAGTAACGAACTCTATCAAGGCATTTACGCTAATTTTGGGCTGCTTATACAACCAAACTGGGAAAACAGGCAAATAACCAAAAGAAACAAAATAAATCCCAATTCTGACCCGCAAAAGCAAAGCCTGAATCATTCTCTAGGCAAACAACAAAATTTTGGTTTGGCCAGGACTCTCGGCACTCCACACCGACAACAACAACAATAATAACAACAAAAGCAAGAACAATGAGAACAAGAAATACAACAGGCAGGAAAGCAGGTCACACTTGTCTCTTCTATTCTGTGGGATAGAAATTGTAAAATGCTTTTGCTTTACTTTTTAGGTTCGGCCAACGTTACGTATACGTAATTTCATTTCAAAACCAGCGACAGGAAGAAGACAAAATCTCAACTATAGAGTAATCTACAGATATTTGTCGACATAAAAAAAAAACAGAACAAGAATTGAGAAATAGAGAAAAAAAAATTGGAAAGCCAAGTGGAAAAACTATCAAATTACGTTGATGTTGACAGAAAAGGACAAACCACAAAATCCAATACATACACAGATAAAATTGTGTAAGGACGAAACATATTTAAAATGTAAACATGTGAGAGATGACGACGACAATGACGTTGATAGAGTGGGACAAATCATGGTATATATGTATGCTAGATATATACATATGTTTCTCTGTTGATATATGGTATAGAAGTTTATAGCATAGTAAGCACACTCACATCATCTTCCATAATGCTGCTGTCCGCATGTTGTATCCCATCCGTTTTTGGTCGACGGTTGCGTTCACGTCCATTCTGCATGCGTTCCGATTGTTGTTGCCGTCGACGTGTGCCCTGCTGCGAAGACCTGGTGATAGAAAATGAAAGGAATACAGAACATGAAGAAAAAAATTAGAAAACCTTAAAGCCAAACTTTGGTAAACACTTAATGCAAGACATTGCCCACAACACACCCTTTTCTACAAGTTCTTTATGCGGAGAAGGAAGATGTCAACTACAGGCAGGGATTTCTTTGGAACAAAGCTTTGTCGAGTGGCATTTTGTGGTGTTACTGTAGCCTTTGTTGAAAAGTCGAAGCCGAAACCAACACAAACCATTCACCTACATACATATATGCCCGTACACCCAAGCCCCACCCAACCACCCATCTTTCAATCTATAGCGTAACAATTAAGCTTTGTTTTTGTGTGTTTGTCACTGGGTTACATGTTGCATTTTGCATTTTCTAGGGGTTGTGAAGTGCCATAGTTTTGGGTTTGAGCAAAATTGAGAAGTGTTGTGAAGGGTTGGGCATGGGGGAAAAATATGTCACTGAAGAGCTTATATCTTTTGTTAGTTACTGGCATAAACATGAATGCAAATTGAAGAGGGTACAGTCAGTAAAAAAAAACTGGTCAAGAAGAGAATATTGTAAAATACAACAAATACTAAATAGAAAATTTCACAACAATTTCTGCTCAAATGAACAGGAAAATTATCAAGATAAAAGAATGATGTGTCTCTTATTTTTAATGTACGGATTTTCAATCTCAAAATTTAACAGCAAATTCTCTTATATCTTATATTATTATATAAGAATATTCCTGTTGATTGTTAATAAAAATTATACAACTACCTAAAGTGTTTTGGTGGCTTCAAATTAAATCTCTAACAATTTTATTAAACATACATAATGATTTGGAATCATGGACACGCTTCTTTTGGTATTGACAATTTGCCTTGGCTTTTACATTTAATTTAAATGCATATTCCCATATGACAAAAGGAGTAAGTCAGATTTTCATATTAATTCATCAATTTGTTATTTTTTTAGCCTACTTTTTACTATGTAAATTCCTTGTATTTTTATGCATTATCTCTTCCAGACATTTGATAACCATGTTTTTCTCAACATTGTTTTTGATTTTGGTATCCATTATTGTTTTATTTTTTTTCTACAAATTTTCTACCTCTTTAAAGTAAAAAACAATTTTAAAGTCTTTGTGTCTTATAAGTTGTCTTATTTAATAATTTTTTAATATCAATTTTAATCTTTTCTTTATACAATCGACACATCCAATTAAACTAAATAATCTGCAGAATTTGCCAAATAAATATGTTTGTTTTGTGGAATTCGGTAAAATAAGATAAAAAGTTTTCTTTTTTGAATTCTTTGATTTATTTAGTCACTACAGTATTTTTAATGATGATATCTGCAAAATTTTTAACATATTTTTTGAAATGCATTTATTTATGATGTCTGGCCAACATACATATTTATATTCCATTATTAGAGCTGAAGTAAACGTTATTAGAATTCATCATAAACAATTTGCATATATCAATATTTGCTTAACAAAGTCTTTCCCCTCGCCAACACTCACACACACACACATACCACTGGTATGCCAAAGAGTTCATGCAAAAGGCAACATAAATAATAATTTGGAAGCATAGAGAAAAAAGAAGTGAAAATAAATAAATAGAAATGGAAATGGAAATAAAAATAAAAAAAATAAAGCATTTAATGTGCCCACACACACACACTCCAATCTCACAAAATGTTGGTCAAAGGACTAAAGTTCAACCCATCTAAACACCTGCTCCGCTCCTGGCATAAATTTGCATATTTTCTATGCAGCATAAAATTGACAAAAATTGTTGTGTGTGCCATTTTGACCAAAAAAAGAATAAAGATATAGAAACGAGTAGAGGAAGTGAAATTTTCTCAACCACATCGACATAAATGTATATCCACACATCTATGTATATATATATATATATATATATATATATATATATATATGTATGTATGTATGTATATATATACAAATGTATATATTTGAAACATTTAAAATGCGATCAAATATTGCCATACCCCGCAGCACCGCAACTTACCCGCCTCCAAACGACCGTGCTGCACTAAGTTACATGTTGATATTTGTTTTTATAGCGAAACGTTAAAAGTTAGGCAACAACAACGATGACAAGGACAACGTTGATGATGCATTCGAAAAACCAAAAATGCCGCCGTGTATGTGTGTGTCTGTGTGTGTAGCTTGTGGCTTTGCCAAAATGCATTTTGCTGTTGGCTGTTTGCTTTTAACCATTTACGTTAAGCAGGTGAATGGGCAGGGGATAGTGGAAAAAGTGATGTGGGAGTGAGTAAATGGCAAGTGAAACCCATGACAAACATATGGAATTGTTGTATATAGTATATGTAATTCATTTTTCTCTTTCTCTTTCCCACTCCCCCTCTCTCTATCTCCCTTTAGTTCTTTTTTTTTTTTTTTTTGTATATTTCAACACACAACCAAACACGTAACCTAAATTGCAAAATAAACCGCACACACGTATGCGTGGCTATAAAATGCGGGAATGTGGTATTGAAGGGGGAGACATAGTAGAATAACCGGGTACAAAGTAAGGCAACCACTCTATAGACTTAAGCCGTTCAAGTGGCTTAGAGAACTCGAGTTAGTGAAGCTGCAAGGAGGAGCCAACTATCAGACTATGCCAACCAAGCGATTTATACACAACTACAAAAAAAAGCAAAAGGGATTGACAATTTTCATATAAATATATAAAGGAAAAACTGTGCTGAGAAGTCGCGAAATCGACTTAAAAATATCCTGTAAAAATTAAAAATAAATTTTGAAATGCATGACATTGATACAAGGTTTGAATATTAGTCGTTTTTGCCACGAATAAATATCACATCTAGGGAAATGAATCAACATATAAATAACAAAAAAGCTAACAAAAATAATAAGTCAATCCATTCGAAAACTATGTACATAAACATTGGCCTTTTTTGGACTACTGATTAAAATTTCTTCTCCATATCCATATAAAACGCAATCGAATCCAAATAAAATTACAAAAGGAATCTGTTTGTAATTATTACAAAAAAAAATAAAATATGATCACCATTTGGTTTGAATTTGTTTCGCAATAGTTAGATTTCAGGAAAATCAAATATTAATAATGCATGAAAAACGTTTCTCTAATGTCCTTTCCGTTTAAACAACTATCTTTTTTACCTAACTGCACGATTCTCTTAAGTTTTATTCTTTTTTGTTTCGTTTAAGCTTTGCACATAAAATGTCATTTGGAAACTTTCTGCAGCCAGTTTGCAGCTCTGACGATGCCTCTACCTTTTACCTATTCCTTGAAGTCTGGCAAAGGTAAAGCAACTAAGTAACCATGAAATTTACTTAGATACTCCTTCTACTCTTTGTTTCGTTTTGTACGAGGATATAAAACTTGAAGTCTAAGCAAATACAAATAAGTAAGGAACTAGATGTAAAAGGATATAACACTTGGAGTGCTTAGTTAGCACGCATACGCAGTGTAGGCCAGCGCAGAGAAGAAGTAAAGGAAATTTGCAGTTAGATAAAGACAAGACAGGAAGCAACAGAACAAGTGTATAACTGACCAACAGGCAATAAGCAGTAAGCGGTAAGCACATTACTGTTGCAGCCGTTTAGGGGCGCGAATATTGTATACGACGTGGTAAACCAACAGCTAAAGAAACTGGCTAAAGATAAGCCCAGGACACGACAGTATAGAACAGGAAAACCATAACTGCACAGAAGAGGATGAGCAGGTCAAAGGCGCAATTTTAAAGCAATCGTGTCAAAGATTAGATATAAAATTGCACAAGCCAAAAAGAAACTGTCAGAGAAAACTGCTAAGACTCTTGTTGAGTGATTATGGCTCTGGTTTAAAAGCTTACCAAAGGAGGGAATATTGAAGAATACACCATTTCAAACCTTGTTTTTCTTTTTTTAATATAAGAATAAGATTGTTATTTGGAATATTAACTCATGACAAAATGCCATCTTTCTATATTTTAATATAATATATGCTTCAACCAGGAGAAAATTTAATGTTAACTTCGTTAATTCTGTACCCAAGCCCTTTTTTTTAAAAAAAACTTTCATTTCTAAAACAACTTTCACCTACTGCAAAATGAAAAAGTTTCACCTTTTCCTAGAAGAAAGTCATACAACTTGGCCTCTCATTACTTACCCATTAGCATTTCCTTCAGCTGCGTTGCCTCCACCATCGGCTGACTTCATATCCGCCGATGTCAGGGCCTCGGTCCCACTTCGCTCACGCACCAAACGATCTAACGAAGGAAATGGAAGTGGAACAAGAAACAAAATTATACTCATTAAGCGTCCATGACTTTTATGGAAAGTTTGTATTTACTCACCTGCCTCCTGGCGTTCTAATTCCTCAGCCTGCTGGCCGGGCTTGGCCTTAACTTCAATATTTATCTCAGCTGAACTGAGACCAGCATGACAGGAATAAATGCCAGCATCGCGGAATGTTATATCCAAAATTCTCAGTGCACCCTTTTTCGATACTTTAAATTTTCGTGAACGTTGCAGTGGCTTGTGATCCTTGCTCCACTTTATTTTAGTCCGATTATAACGCTTAACCGGGCACTTGATTTTCACCTGAGTGCCAAAGAATACAACACCAGCTCCACCCACTTTCAGAGTGATTTTAGTTTTCTTTGGATCGTGTTGTATATGCGTTGAGTTACTGATCTGAATAACTGGTTTGGGATCTTCGGGAGGACATGGTTTAACGTTGCAAGGCTTTTTATCCGGTGGTTTAATACTGGGACACATTGATTCGGGCCTCTCAATCTTATGCTCCTGAGCCATAATCTGTTTGCATTCCACTTTGCGATCCTTAATGCCATAGCCGCAGGTGTGGGAACATTTCGACCATTCACCAACCTCCCAGCGTACAGGACAGTCCAGGACATTACAATATTGACGATCGGCAGGTGGTGGCTGAGGACACATGCTATTTGGCACCACCATGGTATTCTCTCCGCCTCGAGTAACCTCATGAATGCATTGAACTTCACGTGTCTTAATACCAATGCCGCAGCTCTTCGAACACGGTGTATAATCAGAATAATTCCATCTTGGCGGACAGGGACGATCATTGCATGTTCGCACTCTAGCCTCCGGCTTAGTTTCGGGTGAGCAGAGGAAGGGTGAGACTACCCTACCATTATCCTCCCGCACACAATTGATGATTAGCTCCTCAACGCCTCCTAAACATGAGGCACTGCATGATGTATAGCCTTGTTCGCGCCACACATATGTTTTGCCTGGCTCTGATACCCCAACTTTAATCGAATCTCTGGGAAACTGATCATCATAACCATGGGAGGGCAACATACAAGGATCTTCCACGCAACGCTCAACTTCATCATGGGGTTTAACGCCCTCGCACAGTGTGTCATTAACTGTGGCCACTGTGCGTGAGTATTCCAAAAATATTTTACATTTATAGGTGCGTCGACGAATTCCCTCACCACAAGTAACGCTGCAAGGTGACCAATCCGTGTCTTTAAAGTAACTGCAAAAAAAATGTATAAAATTGTTTAAAAATTAAAGAAATAATTTCAAAAGTTTATTAACTCATAACAGTGTAAAATTTAGCAGGACTCTCTGTAAAACTTCCCGTCTGCTCAAAAATTTATCGACAACAACAGTAACAGTAAATCAACTAAAACTTGTGTCCATTTAACGACAACATCCCCACCATGACCACATCAAATCCGTCTCTCCTCTGTCCATGATTCTCCGCCCTTTGTCTAAACAAATGCCATGACACAATAGTCAGTCATAGTCCGAGTTCACGTTTTACACATTGCATTTCATTTGATGCCAGAACGCGTGCATATTTATCAGGACTCTTTGCAAGGACAACAACTACAAAAAAAAAATAGAAATGAAAAAATAAAAGGCAAAACTGTCATGAAATGTTTGCTGTCACTCGAGTAACTTTGTTGTTGTATCTTTTTTATTTTTCTTTTTTTTTTTTGGTGTCGAAGCTTTGGCATTGTTTTGCGGCCTGAAGTGGTTTTTATGGCCGCACATTGAATTGAACGTAGTTTGACACCCCGCAACCCTTGTCACACAAACCAACCTCCCTTGTCCTCATCTCTTTTGCTTATTGATTTGTAGTCAAATTGTAGCTACAAAGACTAGGAATTAAAATGGCGCCAATGGCAAGATTTCTAAGGATTTCTAAGTAGGTCGCTGGCGGCTATGAGATTCTGATGCTGCCACCGACTCTGATTTCATAACCCAACAAGCTAAAGCTCCTACTTCTCTCCCCTCCCTGTCTCAGTTATTCAGTGCATAGGCCAAAAGTTTGTTGTTTTGTGTTTGTGTTTGTCTGGCTTTGTGCCATTACCCATCTTTTCATGGACATTATTGTTGCGGCATCGGAGGCCAAGGTTTTTCTTTTTCCTATATTTTCTTTTTTTTTTTTTGGCAGTGTTGGCGGCGATGGCGGCATCAAGACGCGACTTTATGGCGACGCCAGAGCCACCAAATAGTTTTAGTTTGGAACAATAAAAAAAAAATATATATATATATATATATATGTGTAATGACCAACAAGAAAAGATAAGTTCAAATGCCCTTTTGGACGCAGTTTGTAGTTTTTTTTTATTTTTTTGTTGTCATTTGACCATTAAATTCATCAGATAAGTACATTTATATGTACTAGGTCAATACTTAAGAAATTATGAAAATGATCAATTATTTTATATTAGAAATGAATTTTCCATGATAAATTAAGAAATTTTTAGCAAATGGAAGTTAAAGAAAATCTCTTTTTTATTAAAAGTTTTTTTACATTAAAATAACTCAGTTGAAGGAAATTTTTATATGGTGCAAACCGGAAAGAGATAGAGTTTTTTATAGTGATTAAAACGTAGCAATTATAACATTTTTATAGTTAGTTAGTTAGCTAGATCTGATAAGTTTTGATGAAATTTTAAAGATTCTGCTTCAATTCTGAAACCGATTGAGATTTTTGTTAAAAACCTAAGTCATTATTACTAATAATAATTTATTAGGAATTTCTTTTAAATATAGTCTCTGTCTAGAAACACTTTCATGTTCATAAAAGTGATCTATATTATAAAGTCTGAGGATTAAGATCTACATATATAAACCATACCTGACATATAATATCTGTCCATTAATATTATATATCAGCTAGTCACTATTTCCTTTAACGAAAGTGTATTTACACACACCTCGTTTGCATGTTCTATTCAACTTATTTAATTAGAAGTTATACTCTGTTAGATAGTTGTATATACATACATACATATATCCCTGTGAGATATGAAACTCAAGCAAGTTAAGCCAACTATTTGGATGTAGCAACTAGCCTTAAGTGAAAGCCACAAAAGCAAAGGCCCACTTGACATATATCATGTTTAGTGCGTGCTCCTTCCACTTTTTCTACTTCTACTTTAGCCCTTAGCTTCATACTTACAACTTCAAGTTAAGCACTTGGCTTATACACTAACAAACATTTGGGCACGCTGTTATGTTGAACCCCCAAAAAACCCCAACCCCCACCATAGTCTCTGTCTCCATAGTACCATGTCTCATCATAATGTCCTTGAGCATTGTCGACACCTAAAATTAAGGCTATTAGATACAAGTGGTAGTTGAAGGCAGGAGCAGAACAAGTATCGACTTGGCATTGGAGTACGTTGTAAGTACAGTAAAGTATGCCTAATGACAATTAAAGTGCCTAGAGCATTCTATGCTATTGGAAAACGATAAAGTAGCCGCGATAAGCTTGGTCAAACATATCAATTTTGTGGGTAATATATACGCTTTAATTAGAAAGAACTCACAAAACAAAATATATATGTATATACACAGACTATAAGCATGAATCTAATGAAATCATTAGAAACGAGTGCCAAATCAAATGGTTTCAACCATTAATTGGTATATAGGGAATACATGAGACCCAATAATAAAATAAATTACCACTCTGATGGGTGACTACAAAACAGGGAAGGGGAAAGGGCCAACACGGAAACATTGTTTCCGTGTATGTGTGTTTGTAAGTAACAGGAAATTAGTCTGGGTAAATGTACAAGTTGGAATCAGTGACTAACATTTCCTGTATTTGTATTAAGCACTCAAAGGATCTTTGGCATTTCACTTGTAATTTAATACGTATATGAATACAATATTCTTGGAAATGATAGACATGATTGACTAATAATAAACTATGGCAAGTGGAGCACAACTTAGTATGGTCTTGCAAAAGAAAAAAGAAATCTGTCTCTAAAACTGATTTAAGGAAATAAAATATTTATAAATATATCTTAAACGTTCAATTGGTCAGAGATCCTTCTTCAAAATATTGAACAAACCGTTTTTCAAACTATTATATTACATCTTCTTACCTTGGATCTAATGATGGTACATCAGTTCCTCCATTATTTCCTCTTCCATTTTTGTAGTTATTATTGTTGTTATTATTATTTGTATTGCCGCTCATTAAACGCATGGTCCGTGGTTCTTCTAGTGTCTCATGATGTAAACGACTTTGTGTATGGTGGGCATAACGTAATGGCTGATCGGCATAGGATAAACCATCACCATCATCTGTATCCTGACCGGATTCAATATCATCAACGTCATCAGCTTCATCATCCATATCCGTTTCATCATCATCATCGTCTTCATCGTCCATGTCAGAGCTATCCATGTGACGATCAGAACGCTGAAAAATTAAGTCAAAATAATTCAAAGTAACTCGAAAATTAAATTTTTATTTAATATTTTTAAATCAAAATACAAGACGAAATACAAAAGTTTAAAAATTAAATTTTATCGGAAATCTATTTTTTCAGTATTTATAAGCGAAAAGAAAACTTTTTCAGGGAGAGACAAAAACTAAGAGATCAAAAAAAAAAAGTTAGAAATGTATGAAAAAGATTACAAATAGCTAACGAAAAAGTTATTTAAGACCGATATAAACCTCTAAAAGATTAATTTTCTTTGTATTTGAATATAATGATTTAGATTTAATTTAAGAAAAACAAATCCATTGCTATTTTAGTTGTTTTCCGATTTAATAAATTTATGCAATTTAAAACAGTTTTGATTTCACCTGCTAAGGTGAAGGTAGGGAAACTTTTGAAGAAACGCAATTAGCCTGGTTAGCTTATGGTTTTATGTAAATGATATTCATTAAGTATACGCACCTCATTCATTGAACGACTGCTGCCCACAATGATGGTGCCGCCGCCATTTTTACTTTGTCCTCCACCGCCGTCACAATGTATGCCTGTGGAACATTGCTGCATGCTGGCTGGTTTGGTTAGAGGGTCACATTTAGCACTTAAACTGCCATCTGTAGATTTACACTCAACGCCTCGCATTTGTATGCCCTGGCCACAGGAGACCGAGCACTTCAGGTAGACCAAAAAAAAAAAAAAAGGATAACAAAATTATTTCCATATGTTTCGTTTTGAGTAGCATCATAAAAAGATGGCACAGGAAGAGCAAAATTTGTTTGCTTCTCCTCGTTCCTCAAAATTTAAAATGAAAATTATAACTCTACCCCTAACATTTGTACGCGCCCATGCATATAAATGCAAATTTTCATCTGTTTCGTCTTTTGTTTTTGTCTTTACCTTCACATCCCTCGTTCATCTCATTTAATGGCGTTTATTTTTTCCTTGTTTTTTTATTTTTGTGGCGTACATATATACATAGTACATATATTTTATTAATGGACATAAACGTTAACGTGTTTTTTAATAAGCATATTTTTTCAACGTTTAGTTTAAAAGGTTTTGCGGTTGCTCTTGGATATAGCGTAAGTTATGGGAATTTAAAAAAGTTTTAATATTTTTCTTTACATATTTTTGCAAAAAATTTATGAAACTGCTAATAGTATAAATAACAAAAAATGTTTACTTTTGCCTCACCGTTTTTCCAACAAGTATATGTTCTTTTTTAATTTAATTTAAATTTAAAGGCAGAACTAATACAACAGTAGCATCTGTTTAATTCTCTTTAATTTTAATTTAGTTTTTGGGAACATCAACCAAATTTTTTGATATTAATTTTTAAATCAACTTTTCATTTCTCACTTCTATGAGAAAAACGAGACTAATAAGTTAATTCTGTCACATATAAACAATATGGATTAAAAAAAAATTCAATACAGACAATTCAATTATGTACTCTAAATTGCTTTTTATTTAATTCACACATTTGAACATTTAGCACAACAATAATTATTTTTTTGTTTCTTTTTCAAATCCCTTTTAGCTTCATTGGGCTTATAACCTTCACTCCTTTCATATATTCTCTTCAATTTCAACCTTAATCCTCAGTCTCAACAAGAAGGAAAAAGTCGTTTTATTTTTTTAAGCCACCCCAAAAAAAAGAAATCCTTATGTAACAGGGAAACAACAACAAGAAAAATTTAATAAAATAAAAAACTTAAGACAATTCAATTAAGCAACACATAAACTTGACACTTCCCCGACGCCTTAAAGCTTAAGTCCTCTCCTTAGTTACCTCAAGTCTAACCCCATACTCGACTGTCGAGTCGAGGAATGAACGTACGTACGTTGGTTCTGAGGAGTGAACATTAATAAAGTTGCAGTTTAAATGAACAGCCAGGCAAGGTGTGAGCTAGTGTGAAGCCAAATGGTAAATCGTAAGAGAATGGGGTGGAGTGGTGGTGATAAGTGGGGGGAAATGAAGAACTTGCGGCCAGACAAACTTAAGCACCAGCAACGCCAGCAGCAACTCCGCCACCAAGTTGATTAAGTTGTATGGCTATGACCGGGAAGAAGACTTCAGTCTGAAGTCTAGCGGCTAGCAGCTTATTACAAGCCACCAAGCAAAGTAAGTTAGGTACAAATAAACACAAGAAAAAATACGTAGAAAAATTCTGAACTCTATTTTAACTAATCGACTATAAAATACACTACATGAAATTAAAATTAAATGAATTGTTATAAATTAATATTTCCAGATTGGTTAGAGTATATCCCTTATCAATTGGTTTTATAATTGAAAAGTAAGTGGGGAAATTCCAAATACTTTCTCAAAATTAATCAAATTATTATCTATTTTATGTTTCCTTACTTTTTGAAAAAAAGAAAAGACTATAAAATATAACTTGTTCTTTTTTTTTGGGATTGAGAAATTTTTAGTTTTTTAACAGTATTAAAACTGCTCTTCATTTGTTAAAGATTCATTTAAATGTGAACTATATTGTAAATATTTATAAATAAGACGTCACCCTAAAATTTATTGATTGTCCTTAAGAGTCTAAGAAAAATTATTAGCGTAAATTAACGAAGATTTGGTCAAGGCGTTTAATTAAGTAAATAAAAAATTAAACAATAAGAACTAAGCGTTAAATGAGCTGCTTGGTTATTTATATATATTTTCTATATATTTTGTAATCAAAATAAAGACCAGCTTAGTGCAAAACTATCGGTTTTAGGTCGACACCATCGATAGTAGTTATACACAAAATTGAACGTTGACTTCTAGTATATTAAGAAAGACACTTAGTATTACGCATCTTTTTTAATGGGTCTTATGTCATATGAACAAAAATTAAAACTTCCAATTTCAACAGGTTATACCGATTCCTACATTCTGTAACTCCGAAGATCTCTTATCGTTTTACACAAATATTTTCTACTACATGATTGGCTATTGGCTATAAAAAACTTTAGTAAATGTTTTCCAACTCAGCAAACAACGTAAACTAATAATTTCTTTATGTCCCATTC
Organism: Drosophila emarginata; assembly: GCA_037075365.1. Classification (NCBI taxonomy): domain Eukaryota; kingdom Metazoa; phylum Arthropoda; class Insecta; order Diptera; family Drosophilidae; genus Drosophila; species Drosophila emarginata. Next base: position 2,412,162 of record JBAMCD010000012.1, read on the forward strand.
CCATGGTGCCCAAGGCTATATCATAGTCACATCATTCTTTCGCTGGAGGTTAGAGTATCAAAACAACGAGTAGCAACTCAGACATTTAGTATACACAATGGGGCCTCAGACAGTCTGCCCCGTCTTCGTCTGATGTCTTGGTCTTTGGTTAGTCCGTCTCACAGCACAGAAAAGTGCATGATTATTACACGACTTGTTGGTTGGTTGGTACTTACACCAGTCCAGTCCTCCACCTCCCAATGCGGACACTCCTCGATAATGCAGGTCTCTTGTGTTGGCGGTTTTGGAGTGCGGCACATAATATCTGCAACCTGTTAGGAAAGTGAAAGAAGACGAACAAAAACAAAATAAAAAATTAAAAAAAAAAAATGAATGTAAAGTGTGAGAAAACATAGTACTAATAATATGAACTGCCTCTTCTTCCTTTTTATTTTTTTTTTCGGGGTATGCAAAAATTAGCAGCGCCTAAAAGTGGGCGTCCACTTTTGGTAATAGCCACTTTTGGGCCAACAGTTTGGTACTTGGTCTTGTTGTACTTGATACTTACCCTCGTTTTAATGCCATTGGTCTCCTCGGCACAGACAACCATCCGTTCACGATATCCATGACCACAGAGGCGACTACAAGTACTCCAATCGTCGGTTATCCAACTGTGGATTGAGAATTGCCAAAACAGAGAGGGGAGGGGGAGAATAGAAAAGTGGTCAGTGTTTTTCCTTATATTTTTTTAGTATTGTTGTTTTTTTTTTATTTTTGTTATTGGGGAATTAGCCAAATAAATAGTTTCCCCCGAAAAATGCAAGTTGAATGTAGGTTTTGCTTTTACGGAGAAAACAAATTCACACGCTTTGAAATATGTTCGACATTAAAGTGCATGCGGTTACCGAGAGTTGAGAGGTCAGCTGGGAAGTGATTGTGGTCATGGGATAGGGAGGGGGACTGAGCATTGCTTCTGTTTTTCTTTTTTCTGTCTGTCTATTACAAACAAAAAAGTTACTGTTATTGGCTGTGAAATGTTTTAACAGCAGCGGTAAATTGTTGTGGGATTTGTAACTAAAGTGGCAAAGGGGGAAATATTTGTAGAACTCTGCTAAAGACAAGAAAAAATCTAGTGTATAACAATGATTCAATTAATTTAATTTTTTATTTAGGAAATGTGACAATACAATAGATCTGAATCAAATAAATCAACAAAACGCAATCCTGCTAGGATATTCCTGTGGAATAGTCTGTAATAAGCATATTTCTGGTAGTAAAAGATTTCATAACCGCATTAAATTCTGAAATTGATATAAATTAATAAAAACTTCCTGATATTAAAAATCTCTTAATGAATTTTCTTCTCACTATTAACTGTTCTTAATATAAAATACTCCTTAGAATAAAATCTTTAATCTTTGTTAAATTATTTTCAAGGGACCAATTTCCAATTATTCCTTAAATAAAAAAATATGAAACAAAAATCTCAATTTAAACGAAAACTATTTAGAAATATATAAAAATAGATATGGTTTGCTAAAATTTAGCTGCTTTAACATAAAATCTGAATCAATCCAAAGGATCCCACATTTATATACACACTTACATATATATACAAATGTATAGAAATATATCTGAACATATGAGCTTTATTTTCAGGGCTATTTCATAGGAGCTTTCTCACGAGTAAGAACTACTAAGATATGAAATCTAAAAAATTTAATAATCTTTAACTTTTACTAAGTTTTATACTCTATATAAACATTTAAGTAACTCTTAATAAAAAAAAAAAAAAAAAAAATTAAATAAACGAGGGATCCCAATTTTTGTATTGTATTGTATTTGTATTGTAAATATTCCTAATCCTTTTCTACAACTTGTAACTAAAACAATAGTAGCTTATTTTTCTTGTTTAACAACTTTTTATTGCCAACTGTCTATCTAATTACTTATGTTCCCACAATCTCAACTGCCTATCTACCATCTTTCAGAGAATACACTTGCAATTGCCTAAATTGCTATCTATGGCTTTCTAAGTACTCTTAGCCCCCAAAGCAACTATAAACCAATAACAAAAATTTCTGCAAACATTTTGCTCCAAACAGAAAACGCCAAAAAAGAAAGTAAGTCAAAACCAACCACAAGACAGACAAAATCAAAAACAATAATTGATGTCTCACCCCCACACAAAGCTTCCGAAAAAAAAATGGAGAACAATATCAAACGAACGCAAAAGCCCGCAATAACCATAGGAATGGAGGAAGAACAACAGGCCAGAGAACAGAGATTAGAATTTGAAGGCGTTGCGCGCCACAAACGGAAAATTGGCATAAACTTTTCGCTTCGGTTTTGCGAAATGTCACAAAACGATAAATAAGTCTGCGGCATCAGAGACAATTGGTGGCGGTGGGTAAGGGGAAATGAAAGACAACGACAAGGCCCCTGGAGCCAAAACCGCGTCCTCTTCGGTCGGTGATAATAGTGTGCCTGGGAAGGCAATCAAAACGTGCGCACGATAACCAACGCCATTTAAATTGATAGGTGGGCAGGTGAACCAAAGAAACCGTTGATACACTGAGAGAAAATGGTATAATATAGGAAAAAGATCAATATTATATGAGAAGATGTTTAGAAGAAATTTTGATATTTTATGATTCTTAAAGAAGTATTTTATCAATCGAAAAATGTTGAATTATTTTTTTGTAAATTTTTCACAGTGTAGACAAGGCTACCTCTGGGACCCAAAGACAGATTAGGGCGGTTGGGGGGCGTTAAACATTGCTACCTGTCATGCTCATCCTCCAACCGACCGTCCTCCTTCTCTTCTTGTTGGTTGTACTTACCGCGGCGGACAGCTGTGTGTATTACATGGCACCACCGACGGCTCCGGGCGATTAGCAACGCTGCAGAGCGTCTCATCGACATCAGCATTGGTTAGACGATTCCTGCATATAGGACGAGACATTTTGTAACCTAAAGCGTGCAAAAAAGAAAAAAAGAATCGAAGAAATGGAAGAAATGGCAAAAGAGAAGAACAATGTTAGTAAAAGGCAAAATTGCAAATGGCATTCGACTGCCAGACGACAATTTTATTTTTTCTTTTTTCCATCTTTCTTTTTGTTGTATTTGCCTGCTGCACTTTAAAATCAATAAAAGTCAGAAGCTTCTGGCGGGATATAGGTTGATAAAAAAGGGTAGATAGTTTGGTGGCTAAGAAGGGGAAGGGTAGAAGTCTTGTGCAACTTTAATGTCACTTAGGCACTTAAGACAGTCACGGACACGCCTTAATGTACAAAACGATAAAAAACAGATCTACAGATGTTCTAAATAAACTAGTTAAACAAAAGAAAATTAACCCACAATAAAATTTCTTAGGTGTTAAATGGAAAATGAAAGGACACTTTTAAAAATAGAGTTAAAGTAAAAAAAAATATCTTAAATTTAATTTCTTTAATCACACAAAACTTAAAGTAAAAATTAAAAAAAAAAATATATTGGAAGGCACAAGATCATAACGAAACTTAGATTTTGATTTTATCCCAATTCAGAGTAGCATACGATTAAGTCTTTACTAAAAGACCCATTATAAGTCTATATATTACATAAGATTTGCCAAACTAATTTAGAAATTTTTAACCGAAATTGCAAGATATAACTCAATTAACAAATATTGAAAGGCGATTTAGTTATAAATGACTGAAGCTGACTTCCAATAGAGAAGAAAGGTAATTTTGCATTAGACTAAGATGAAAGTATTTTTCAAAAAAATATGTTTCATTTTATAATTTTCAATTCATTTTTATTTTTCTACTTTAACTAAATAAACACATAGTAATTTTATGTTTTTTATCACACAGTTTAATTAAACTTTTACTTAATAATCCTAATTAAACTATTAATTAATAAAGATCACTTTAACAGACATCTATAAACTGTTTTTATCCAACATTTGGCATAGTCAGTTAGAAATGATAAATTTTGGAATTTTACATGTCATATATGGTCACTATTTCAATCTAAATTCTGATTCAGGTGCATTATCTCCAACATAAATCCAAACAGGGAAAACTATCAAAACGATTTCTCAAATTTAATGGGTTAAATGGCAGCTAACCATTCGGGGAGGATTGAAAGGGCAAACAATCCACCTAGCCAGCCAGTAGCCAAGCTAAAATGTTGGGTCATGGAGGTGGAAAAGTCGAACGAACGACGAGCTATGGTATGAGTCCCAAAAGCATAGCCGGAAATTGGCAGCTGGCAAATGCAGAACCGAAGGTTAGAGCAAGATAGCAAAAGACACTCGCACAATGCATAATGTCATAACGATCTGTCAGTTTGAAAAATAGTTGGAAGCTAACATTGCCACGGCATTACTTCTCTCCACTCTCACCCCTCTCTCTATTCTCTTTTCTCCATCTGCCACCAACAATTTCGTTATAAATACTCCCAGAGTGAAGCAGCAGGAACAGAAGCAGCTGTGACGCTGATTTTCAGCTATTGAATTTCGTTTATAAGCTTCATTGTGTTCGCGCTGCCGTCTGTGTGTGTGTGTGTGTAGGTATGTGTGTGAGTATTGGTATATGTACGTCATCCTCGTCATCTCCTGCGTATTCATGACACAATTGGCTTAAGGCAATTGGTAATATCCTCTCTTGGCATTTATGTCAATTGTTGTAAGGCAAAAAGTCAACTTCAATCCGCATCATGCGGGCAACGCTGCGAATAAAAAGGAAAGCTCTGGATTGTCATGGGGTTGAAGCTAGTGGATTTATACTGGCTCACCAGGATATATCGATGTATCTGCTAAGCTCTCTTGTGTGCTTAGATATTTCTATAGTAATTTCACAGAGCAAAGGATATGACACGAATAGTTCATGATTTAATGAATGCCTTCCTCTTACTATTATTCTACTCAGCATGAATTTGTGAAACTTTCCTTTTCACCTATTGACATAAGGAAAAGTATTGTATTCAATTGTCAACGAATTACTAACTGTAATCTCTATTCTGAAGTTAGATATTTAAACAATGAATTTTAGGAACAGAATCAAATTTAAACTTTTATTTTGAAGTTCCCTAAAGTATTGGCATATTAAATGTAAGAAGGCTTAGCTAGCATCCTTTCCAGCAGATAACAAAAATTTGTACATATATAAAATATATATATACATATATAAAACAAATGGTTACTTAAGTGTCTACAATTGGTTATCACGCTTCTCTTTTATATCCATTAGTAAGTTGGAACTCCTGTCACGTATGTTAGTTGAAGTACTGCAATTCTTTGAGTAACAAAGTACCGCAAAAACAAACTACCAATACAAATATATATAATTTAACATAATTGCTTTTTTGAATTCCATGCAATTATGCTTTCAGACTTGATATAAAATCAATTCAATTGACCAAAATCGAAAAAAAAACTTCCATCCATTACTATAGTAATTTGCCCTCTTTGACCATTGCACTTGACATTTAAGCGACGCACACACTGACACACACACTCAGAAAATTGTTGAATAGTAATTATAGTAAACTTTCCTTCTATATAGTAAATAGTAGGTCATAGGGGTTAACTGACATTGCAATTAAAATTCGATGGAAAATTGGAAATGAAAGAAAGTTGAAATTGATTTTGCCATTTGTTTTGGTTGATGGAAAGTTCTTAATGTCTAAGTAAACGTCTGCCAGTTGTCATAAGTTAACAAGTCTCTAAACTTGCCATCCATAACTGACATTTATCCAAATGAAAGTCGACTGACTAATGACCAGAAACCGAGAAAGAGCTGATTAAACATTTATGAAAGACAAATTCAAAGTTCAGCCCGAATAATATTTGTTTTGGTTTAACACCAAACAAAACGACGTCATCATCGTTATTCATATTGCGTGTCTCAAATATTTCAACTTCAAAATTGATTTCGAATCGATATTTAGTCATTCATTCCTTCGTTTAATTACCATCAAATGCTGGACACATTCCTTAGCAGTAGGGGAGGCGTTGTATTTGATTAAATTAGTAAACGGACTTTTGGGATTAGGGTTGTGCAATGGATGAAATTAATGCATTCATATTTAATGATCTCTATAATTGAGCCTAGAAGTGTAACTTAATTATTTTCAAGAGGAATTTCAGCTTGAGAAAAAATCCCAAAATCAAATTGATAAAAATAAAGTTTATGTTAAGTTAATGTTGCATTATAAAATTGCAGAAAAATTCTTTTAAAACATTTCATTGAATTATTTTATAAATTCATATAAAAAGATTGATAACTCACAATTTAAATTCCATTCTAGAACTATCTCATTGTAGAAATAAAGATGAAAACATTATATTTTAATTATTTAATTTTATCTTTTTCAATGGCTATTTAATCCAGATTGTCATAAATGATAATAATTTTGCTGAGATATTAACCAAGTAATGTTAAGTTAACTTTGTTTCTATGGTTTAAAGGATCTTTAAAATTAATTTTGTTTTTTTTTTAAACATAGTTTAAATTATTCCACTTAAATCGGAAATATACATGTTTAATACAAGATCTTTACAATAAAATATCAATTGCTAATTAAGGCAACTTTGTTAAGTAACCTATCTTAACGTCATTTAGTGATTAAAGACAAATTTTTGTTCAAAAGATTTACTTTTGTTGTGGCTAATTTACTCTGACATAATCAAATTTCGTTATAATTTTATTTGCTATGTGTTGTACAAGATTCGCTAATTGAATTCTATTTATATATTGTCCATTTAGTTGTATTTCATGATGCCTGTATGTACAACTAATTGAAACCAAATCCTTTACACATTTGTACAACTTTCATTTGGTTTTGGAGTGGGCCAATCCGCCCATATTTCATTTGACTAACCTAAAATGAACTCTCATATAAGTTAGTGAAACAAGCCCTCAAAGCATTTAGATTGTGCTTACATATTGCTCTTCAACACCAACTAACATTACCTGCTCATCATGTTACACATACACGAAACACGAACTTTGAACGCCCCCGAACTTCTGCTTCATAACTAAAGTTTCAACTATAGTTTAACCCACAAATGTTGCCTTTTCAGGTGAATTTATGAGCCCCGCAGACACACACACACACATACATACACCCACATACACATAAGCCTAATCGACAAACTTTACTCTCAAATATATTATTTCCTTAAGACTATTAATCATATAAAAAAGTAAAGTTACAATACACGAAAACTTTAACATATTTTACTCCTGCTGGGCCTCCACTGATGCCACTCGATTACCATGCAAACATTCAATCGAAACAAATTCCAATTCAATGAAAATAAATGAGCACAACAAATAGGTAACAAAAAAGAAGCAGCAAAATGAAAAGGCAAAAGGTAGAAAGAAAATTTTGACAGCATTACAAACGGCAACTAGGCACGCCAAGAGCCTCCTTGTTCTTGACATATTCCACTTGTTTATTTACACTAAGGATAACAAAAAAAAAAGGAATGGAAACGAAAAAGAAAAAAAGACAAACGCAACAACAATATACGTAAATGTAGAGACGCAGGAAACTTACCGCCGCCGCAGGTGACAGAGCATTGCGACATCGGTGCCATCTCCCAGTAATAGAGAGGTTGCGAACATGAGTTGCCATCACCGCCGCATACGCCACAACCGTCGATTTTTTTTGTCGAGCCTATTTTCAAATCGCAGCCAACGCGCTGTAATAGAAAGAGAGAAAGACATATTGATAGGTAAACATAATGTATGTAAGAGAGAGTCAGAGATAAAGATAAATAAAAATGGCTACGTAAATAAAGTGTAAATCAACTGTTAGCGGTATCAATATCGTAACAACACACACACACACACAGGCACACACAAAAACAAATACTACACGAGTTGTAATAAATAAAATATGGAAATCAATGGGAATCCATTGCATAAGCCTCATCGTAATGGAGTGAGACTAAATCACAGAACGAGAGCCAGAGAGAGTAAGAGATATACATATATATATATGGGAGACAGCCTGCGATTCTTAGTTCATGGCACACACGAGTTCAACGTAGTTCAGGGACTAAACTAGTTATAAATGTTTTGTATATTTAAGGTATTAGGCGCCTGATTGTTTGCCATTTGAAGGTTGCAATATTTTGGCTTACAAATGCATTTTAGCCAAGGTTAGTGACGGTTGACATCTGACTTTTCGATCAATTGCATTGACAGGTGATTTGTACGTATGTATATTAAACAGATAGAAATTGAGTTTTCTGCATTGCATAAAATAATTTATATCTAACAATGAAATAAACCACAATTGGTTTAAATAATAACAATTCTATATATAATATTTAAACTCGAAACAAAATTTTAATAAACTTTCGAACTTTTTATATTTGGCTTCCAGTCCGAAGATCTTCTTTTAGCTATTTCTTTAAACCTTTCTTGATCTTTTTATTATTGATCAAATTTAATTTGTTTAAAATTTTATGTAGTTTCTATAGTTCTATTTTTTTACTATTTAGAGTATGCTTCAGAAGTATCCTTTATTTATAAGTATATGTTATAAAATACATATACATAGAGAGAAAAATATATAAACTAAATTATATACATTATATATGTACATTATACATATACATATTTATATACTAAATATTATGTATGTATATTTATTATAAAATATCTAGTAGTATATACATATATTTACATACATACTTATATCTATATAGTTGTATGTGGAAGTTCAGTTTAATATTTTTCCTTCAAATTGTTTTAATGCCAAATGAATTTTATTTTAACTTTATTATAAGAGCATAATTAAAAATTCAGTTTTAACTGTCAATTTAAGCTAAATACATTTTTAGGAATTTCTGTTGAACAAAAAGCCCAAGCCTTTTCCAAAGAAAATTGTTCAAAATGTCTCGTTTATAATTAATTTTCAACCACTTGTGCTAATACCAGGAAAACCTTATTCTAGATGCCATGGGAACCCATGTCAAGATCGAATACAGGTTCTTTTATTTTTTTTTCTTTTGGGAGGATTCTAGTCCTCTCGATGTGTTGACTTTTTGTGTTAAGCCACAAGATAAACAGCAGCTTTCTATGAAGACTAACCCGCGGGTCGCATTAAAATCCACAAAAACTGGCAACATGCTATTTGATTTATTTATAACAGATATACATATATACATAGGCATTACATATATGTATACAAATGTATGTAGATATATAAGTCATATACATATATGTATTTATATATAGCATATGTATATATAGCTTGCGGCAGCTGGCGACAAATAAAACACAACGTAAACCGCATGACATATTGGCGTTTATTACAACAAATTGGGGTGACGATTTGGCGGCATTACAAGCGCAGCAAGAAACTAGAGCGAAACTTCGGATAAGGCTCAAACACCAACACATACACACGCAAACGCCAACACACACATACACACACCAATACATCAGCACACATTTACACAAAAGCATACGAGCGAAAATTGAACTGAAACTCAAACAGAAGTTGCGGCAAAAGACGATGAAAAGGAGCCGCAGGCTTATGGGCGAGTGCCCAAGTTTGGTTGTTGCTATTGTAAATGCTGTTGCTTTTGTTGTTGTTGCTGCTGTCGCCAACTTCGGCTGACATTATTGTAGTTGTAAGCCTGCCAAAAATCCAACGAGGCAACGGCAGCACTTGAGGATATGATGCGAGGTCCAAATAAAAAGTCTTGCATACACAGTAAACACTTTATTAATTACTTTGTACTATTTACTTTTTGACTTTATAACTAGATTCGTTGTTAGATAAATTTGTATCTATTATGAATTTATCTATTTATATCAGTAGCCAATTATACAATAGAATTGTTTATGCTTAATAGTTACAATCAATATGTAAACATTGTCGTTTGGTGATTTTAGAGAAAAAATGATTAAAGTTACTAAAAATTTATTTGAAGTAAGGACCTTTTCGAGTTGATTTCTTGAAAATGGTTATATTCTTTATTCTTTTAGTCTTTTGATTAAAAAAGTACTTAATGTATTTCCGGAATAATTTTAAAGGTTTACCCTTTTTAAAATATTTTGGCTACTGAAAAGTCACTATTCTATGCTTTAAAAATCCATAGACTCAATGATTATATTTGTGTGAACTAGACTAAACTTGCTATATTTAAACAAAATCTACTTTTTATTTGGAGCTCTAAATGTAAACTCAATTTATCTACGTAACATAAATTATAAATAATATAAATTATATTGCAAACTATACTCTTGCTATAGTTAAGTATTTAGAATTTTGTAGGTTTTCAAAATAGTTCCAATTTGTTTGTTTCACTTTATTGAAGTTTAACTAAACCAGTCAAATTTTGCAAACTTTAAGTCAAACTTTATGAAAATTTACAAGTTTTAATATAAATTTAGATAAAAAATTCATGTTTATATATTTTGCAGCTTAAATTGTGAAGTTTTTTTAATCTTATCAATTTATTCGCCTTAGAGATATGATTTGAAGTATGCCGAATTAACTATTATTGATAAAAGAAAAGTACCACAAAAAGTTCAACAAGCTTGAAAAAAATATCTTACTGATGCTTTATTTTAAATTTACCTTAATTATATTGTGCAAATGCTGCAAAATTAAAATGCGATTCTCTATATATGTATAAAGTTTAATTTCTTGAATCATTCTTCGCCTTCGATTCCATACGATCAATCATCATCGATTTCTGCACACAAATATATAATTTAACCTTTTCCCACATTGACTTAAATATATATAAATTTCAATCTCCCAATAACTTGTTGATCAGCCCTCGATCTCCTTGTAAAACATATCGTAGCATACTTTTTTGCAGCGCATTTCATTGCAAAAAGAGAAAAAATTGCCATCAAGTAAAGGGAAACAAAGTTTATGCCTGAAGCAAGTTTTATTGGCATTTCAATGGGGGTTGATGGCAATTCTTGATGGTAGTGGAACAGCTCTACCTGCATGCCACGCCTACCACTAACCTTTATGATTTATTTATATGCTCAGAAGCAAGCATAATGATACAAAAGACGCCAGGCTTTATGCAATCTACATACATATACATATGTTTAAGGAGGTTCTCTTTGTTTTTTTTTTTTTTTTTTTGGGTAATCTCCCCGCCTCTCTGAATGCCTATAATCACGCCCGACATACAATGTTGACATTACATTGTCGATGTAATTTATCATCTTTTACTTAGTTGTCGAAGTGGAAGGTCCAGGAAGGAAACTAACAAGGCGACTCTTAGTCGTCTCTCGCTTACACACACATTCTCTCTCTCTTTCTCTCTCTCTTTCTCTCTCTTTCTCTTTCTCGTTCTCTCTTTCTGTTTCTGTGTGTCACTCTCTTTGGCATGCATAGACACACACATATACACACATGCACACATATGTTTGCATAAAGTTTTCACATATTATGATTATATCTTGGCTCACACTCACCTGACATTTTCCTTGGATGCACATATCCAAACTGCCGGAACGGCAACGGGTTCCATCCTGTACCCTTGCCGACAATTGCACAATGACACTTTGCTCATCATAATGTTCCGTTTCTTCAGCATTGCCAGCTGCCGTCTCTGGTGAGATATCCTCGGTAAGATGCGCCGGGTGGCCTCTGTGTGTACATATAAACGAAAAGGATAACAAAACAGCGTTTATAAGTAAACTCAACGCTTGGTTTAATATTATCAAAATTGCCTGATAAAAGTGCCGTGTTGCTTCATTACGCATATGTGCTCTAGGGAACTATTCTGTTCTTGAAATATGACATTTAATGGATAAAATAACGTTAAAAGGAACAGTCGTTATGAGACAAAAGATTCTCAGAATTTCATCGTTTCAACTTTTTCGAGAGCTAATTAATTCCAGAGTAATATTTATAGAACTATATTATAAAAAATATTATACTTCAATGATTACCTATTTTTTTTAACAATTTCTAAAAGGTTTCATATAACTAAAAAGCTATTGCAAATATACAAATCGTTTATTTAGTTAGTTGTTACTTTTTTAATTTATTATTTGTACAATATGTACACAAATATTCTTTTACTTCTTGTTCCTGTTAAAATCCCTAAAGGACTTATCTCTTCTCAGCTAACTGTGGCAAATCTCTGCACACACTTCGTTGCCATCAAATCATATCCATTCATTTGCAACTAAATTGCACAAATTTAAAGCTTAGCAAATGATTTATATTACCCGCATACTTTTCATATACATATATAGCAGAGGAAAAAAAAACATATAAAAAGTAACCCAAATGGATTAACCGCAAAAACTCAAAACCGCAGAAACCTAAACCCAAACACGACTGCCACTAATTTGTACCGCAAATACAAACGAGCTGCAAAAAGAGCGAGAAAAAAAAATGAAAAATAAAAGGAGAAAAAGAAGGGAAAAACGCGCAAACAGCTTTTTTATTGTCACAGGATAGCAGACCAAGGACCAAAAGGACAACTAACTGAAACCACAAGAGAAAGGGAACCACTTGAGGCAGCTGCCATTTGAACGGAAGCCATGATAAATAATGAGTGCATATCCCTGACTGAACCAGCTGTTGACCACAAAAATAGGTGTGAGAGCCATGCATATGCAGGTGGCTTATGATATCGTTTTCAAAAGAATAAAAATACTTGAAAGTTATAATTAGAATTTATTCCCGACAATATTTCAAATTCTAACAACATTTAAATGATACTTTTTTTTAGAATTTCGATTATAGAAACTATCAGTGAACAATTAAAATTATGCATCACTCTTTTAGTTATGTTTTTTTCTCTATCTCACCTGCATGTCAGCGCACATGGTTCAACATAATCATAGTGCGGTGTCCATTTGTAGAGAGTGCCATCATAGGGTACATCATTATAGGCGGCACACTGATTTGCCCGGAAGTCCTGTTGCTCCGGACATGGTTGCATGTTGCAAATGCGATAGCGGGCACTCTCGCCCCGACAACTTCCCTGGATGCTGCATCTACGCATTTGTTGCATAATGCCGCCATCACAGGTGCGGGAACATGTCGACCATTCGGACCACGATGACCACTGACCAGGTGGACCCCCGGCTCCTCCACTGCCAGATCCTGTTGACGTTTGTCCATTCGTTGATGCAGAGCTTTTAGCTCGTTTCTGTTGCTGTGGGGAATTTTTGTGTCAATTTTCATTTTCTTTTTTTTCGCCGCTGCCGCTGTTGCATTAGGCTTACTTTGTTGGTTTGTATACTTGGGCAATACTAAAGAGATTTTGTCTACTTACTTCCAGTTCATTTTCTAAATCGGAGGCTGTGTTCCATGTGTCATCGAATGCTTGACTCGCATTCAGTTTTTTTGCCCAGGCGGCATGGGAATGAATCAAACAGAGAGTGGTCTGAAAAATTGTCAAAAAAAATTGAAATGAGTTTTCCATTAATCAAAAGAACATTCTTGTACAGTCAAAATATTAAATAATCAAATTACAAGGTAAAAGTGAAAAAGAATTAAACAAATTATTGACAAAGATTATATTCAACTCAATTAAGATTCCGTAAGCCAATCAAACTCATTTCAGAGTAACATATCAAATATTATTTTTCAATTTTAACTCACTCTGGGAAATGATTCCACTTCAGTTGACTTGTATAATGTTGCCATAAAATCCATCTTAAACTATCTACCCCTATCAAAAAATATTACCCAACCCACTTAAGCCTCGATTACGTGTAGTAACCGAAGAACGAAAAAAAAAAAAATAAGAGACGAGAGACGAACGCCTAAAGCACGTGGACATGCCACGACACGCCATAAAGCAACGAAAGCAACATCAGCCGGTAGACACATGACATACGCCCCCACATGCATACCGCACCCCACTAACCCCACACTCCACCCATGGAATCCACCCACAGGCAGACAGCATAACCCTTGACACGCCAGTGTTGAGATTGTTTTCGATGCCTTGACATAAGTATATATATATGTATATATATATAGTATACGTGATGCGTGTCCTAAGGTTAATGTGCCTTCAATATGAGAAGGAACCAAAGTCGGTAGCCAAAATGCAAATTGTTAACGTGACTAACGTAAAAGACGCGTGCGAGAGAAAACAATTTATACAAAATATGGAGTATATACTTACTTTACTCCTTGTCGTAGGAGTCATCTCTTCTTAACTTTTAATGTCAACACAAATAGTAAAAACAAAAAATTTAGTATAAATATAAAACCAAGCTGACGACATATTTTTCTCGTGTTATTAAAGAGCATTTTTGTTACGGAAATTGAAGGAAAAGTAATCTTACTCAAATCAAACAAATTAGTAGAATTAAATAATTTAGATATCTTGAAATATAATTCTAGTTAAGGTTAAAGTAAGTTAAGCATTTTGAGCCAAATTACGATTGATCTTGAAATATAAAGTTATTTAAAGAAAATATAATTTACTTATAATTATAATTATTTACTGAAATTATAATTTATAACAAATTTTTATCTCAATTATGATTGCGTTGGCCAACTGTCCTGTGGAGATTGTTGTGAATTGTAAGCGTAAGTTAGGGTCAAATCAATTCAACCTAAATTTTTTAATGTTGTACTAAAAATTAAAATTATGACATATTTAATTTTACGTTTCAGTATTCAAATTCAAGTAAGGAATGATAAACTTCATTCAAGCAAAACATCATATTCAAAGTATTCGGAAGAAAATGACATATTGAAAGCAATTCAATGATTTTAATGATTTAAAAAATGAAGTGAAAAGCTTAGAATCAAAACCAATAAATACAGAAATTTACACGAATTTCATGAAGCTGCTTAAAATTCTTTGCCATTTGAACAAAAATCTTATATATAGCTTATATATCCCCTTACCGATAGAAGTGACTGATTTGCAGTCTTCTATTAGTGCTGACTTAAAATGTAGTTTTATAGTTTATGGGGTAGCAGTTATTCCCTTCTGTATAAAACAATATTATAATTCCAGCAAGAAGAATACAAGAGTACATGTAGCCCCTATTCTTCATCTATTATTCAAAGGTACATAACTGTAGGAGTCCTTCAAACTGTGTTTCTATAGGTTGCCTCACAAAAAACACTTAAAACAGAGAAAAGCCTATTAAGATGATCTAACTTATGGGTTACAACACACTTAATCGCTGGTATATCTCCGCCCTAAGGTCAACAAATGACCAGCATAACTATCAACTAGTTGGCTTAACAACTTTTGCCTTAAACCAAGGTCTTAAGGCCCTAACAACCTTCGTTTCCGAAACCATCCAACCCAAACACACCAGCCAACCCACATCAGCCACTCATTCCAGTATGAGAACAATAAACCGTAAACATTGGCCAATCTTAAAGGCAAATCAGCGCCAAATGGACCAGAGCCAGCAACCGATGTGCAAAAGAAATCAACAGTCAGCCAGAAAATAGCAGACTGAAACGGAAACCTTCCGGAACGTATTGTATGGTTTGTTATGGTATGGTAAGCTCTCCTGCATGAAACATGACCTGACCCAGTCTAAGCCATTTTATTGCACTACAAGATGAAATGTCCGATAAAGCAAGTGTAGAGCAATAAAGGCTGTAAAAACCAAAGGGCAAAAAAGCAGAAAAAAAAAAAATTCCAAAGCAAACAAACAAACAAAACACTGTGCTTAACAAAATCGGCGTAAAATCTCATATGTCCATCCATGCGGTTAGGAAAAGCTACTAAATTACTATTTAAGTATCTATTACCACGTTTCAAGTGTTCTACCTTAATGGATCCTTGTGCAAACATAGGAAAGGGGAGGGTGTTTGGGGTAGGTAAAACAAATAACAAAATCAGCTATACATTGACTTCGAGTCCGAGTCTCAGTCCAATTCATATGTTAGTCGATGGTAGTTTGTAGTGACTGTAGTTACCTGTAGGGGGAGTCATGTTTTTACCCAACCCCTCCACCCCTCCTCCCTATCAACCAATTTGGAAAAAGAGAAAAACATTAGCAAACAGCATTTATGCACAAGCATTTTGTGATTCCGGTAATTATTTATTTATGAGTTGAAACAGTTTCAATAACTCACTTTTTCCACTCTTAGACCGCGTCCCTCCCCTTGCATTCCATAATGTCAAATGTCGTGGCTCTAGGTTCGAGCACGGGTTTATACATATATTTGTAAGTACATATATATATATAATATATACATATATACATGAGAGTGAGTGCTCAACCTTCCTTGTAGTAGTCGTCGTCATCGTCGTGGCAGGAAGTCATTTTAGGTAGTTAGTTAATGTGCACAGTGGTGCGAAAATGATGAATTTATTGTACGTTTTTTCTTTATTATTTTGTGATAAGGAAGGGGAAAAAGGCGTTGAGAGCTTTTTCCTTAATTTTTTCCACCTTTTGTTTGATTCTTTTGAGTCGGAACAACAGCAATATTCAAAGAGGAAGAAAATTGTGATAAGTCACTACAAAAAAGAAAGCAAATCAAAAGGGTGAATAAAAAAGGAAAAATTAATACAAGAAATTAAGGACAAGCCGATCAAAAAAAGTAGAACACAAAAAATAAAATTACTGTGATAAGTTTTAAATCTAGAATTTAATATTCGTTCAATTAAGAAAGGTAAACGGAGAACAGTAAAAGAGAAGACATGAAAACAAGTGAGGTAAAAATCAGCAAACTAGAAATCGGCACAAAAATAACAAGAGAATATTTGCACCAAAAATATTGAAGAGAAAAATAACTAAACTTTCTTCTGTTGGCAAAAACTGTTAAACTGAAAAGAAAAATACAATAATAAACAGAACATTGACAATGGAATAGAGTTTTTTTTTTGTGTTCATAAAAATTTGTTGCATATTCTTCAAATCGATATATGCTTTAAGATGCAGGAAAAGTTTAGCAACGTGTTCCAGGGAGGGGAGGGTGGTGGCGGCATGAGAACATATCAGACTCACGGTGGCAAGGCAATGTGACTTGTTTGGTTGTCAATAAGCCTCAGCGGAACAAGGACTCAACATGTCGAGCATGAAACAGATGTTAAAGCACATCCTGGGGTGTTCGATGTTAGCTTTAGACAATGAAAAAGTAAACATTTTTAGCCATATATGTAGATAATAACAGTAAATTAATAAAAAATCTACTACCACCATCTTTCCAAAATAAATACCATTTATAATCATCTAAGTATCATAAGAAACAATCAGTAATTGTGATATAACACATTTCGATGAATAAAATAAAGATATTAGATAACTTTCAATATGACATGATTTTAATCTTTATTCAGTAATTTTGATATCTTTAAAAAAAAAAATTACATAATCAATTTTTATTTATCATAATGGATTAAATCTTTTCAGTTCCTCAATACATCATATTATTCAAATCAGGTTGCTATATATTCTAAATTTAAGCCATCAATGATTAGTTTTAGTAGAAAACCTTTAGATAATTGTGATTTATTCAAGACGTACTTATTTGAATATTGGAAGAAATTTATGTTACAGAATTACAGCTGTTTTAAAACAATATTTGAAATAAATTTAAAGTACAGTTTGTCCAAACTTAAAATGGCCTTTAATATTTAAGAACATTTTTTGTCACTCAACAACAGCAGTGGCATCACAGTGCCTAACCACTGGCAATGCCAGGTAATAGACAGTCAGGTCTATTTTAAGAGATAGAAACAGTATCCATATGAGAGGAGACATCTAAGGAGCAGAAGAAGGAGGAGGTGGAGTTGGAAAGTATTTGTACATACATACATATATGGGCCAACAGACAGCAGGCAATTTTTGCATAAATACTGGGGCATGGTTGGTTAGGTCGGGGTTGATAATGGGGAAATTCTAGATGCCAGAAGGATGCTGCTAGATGTCGAATGCAGGAGCGTGAGTCCGTCAGACGATTAGACTGTCATTCGAAGGAAAGTTTGGTGGGACGAGAACAAGCAAATGGACAGACCGACCGACGAAAGAATGAGAATGAGATGGGTGGGGGGAAAGAGACAGACAGGTAAACGGTGTTTTGCCAGTTGATTGTATTGTAACTGTATATCTCTTTCTATCTTTTTCCCTCTCTTGTGTGTGTGTTTGTGTGTGTTCAGTTGGGTAATGTGTCTGTAGCATCACGTCAGTTATTTATTCAAAGCGACAGGCAAGCAGAACGTCAATGAACAAAAATTTCCGTTAGCGAAGGTTCAAATAAGTGAAACAAAGGTATATGCCGGGAGGATGCTGGCAAGCTAAAACTTTCACAATGGTATAAAGTCGGAATCGAGTGTCGCTATGGTAGCAACAACAAGATGAGCAACTGACATGACAAGGGATGGATGGATGGATGGTTGGTTGGTTGGATAGATGGATGATTGTCTAGGGTTTGGGTTTTTAACGGTTCTTGAATTGATGACTATGAGTCGCTTTCCTGTTTCCAACTTTGTCCATATGCTATTGCTATGCTCTAACCTGTCCGTTTGTCTCTGCCTGTCTATCTATTTGACTGACATTACTTTGTCATTAATTTTCGATGCGAAACACTTAACGCACATACACACACACAAACACACACAGACACACATATGAAATGAAGCATAGGTCAAATGTCAGGCTCAGAATCTCGTAGCTCCCTTTTTCTATAAATACAAAAAGAGTCAAAAATGAGGGCAATGACGCAATTGAAAAAGAGATAGAGAGGTAGAAAAAGAGACCGAGAGCGAAACAGAAAAATATCTAGAAATAAACTTAGCACCTTTATATTTTCAACCCCCAAACTCTGTGCCAGGTAATGCCATTTAACAGTGGTAAGTGGCCAAAAGGCTTAGCCTTTGTTAACTGTTTCCGGTTTGCAATAGCAACAGCAACTGCTGTTGGTTCAACAGCGGCTGCTGCTGCTGTTACTGTTATTATATGGCTTCCACTTATGACCCTCAACTTTGCATAAGAACTTTAATTTAAGGGCTGAAGTTGGAAATTAAAGTAGACCCAATAATGCGCTTAACAATATTTTATTGTTAAACACCAGAATCAGATTAGTTTATATAGGTTGAATCTCTTACAGATCATCTTTAAATTGTTTTAATAAATTGGAAAACTTGATATCATGAGAGTGTAGAAATATTTACAGGTCAACATTTAAATTTCTATTCTTTGAAATTATTCTTCTTCAAACTTTTTCTTTATATTGTTAACAATACTACTTTTATGTCATCGCATTTTTAGTTATTTTTAATAGCAATTTTTGATAAACAAACAGGAGTAATGCTACTAAAACTAAAGGACCTAAATGTTTTATAGGGAAATATATAAAAAAAAATAATAATAGAAAGCTATCAAAACAGATATTACAAGATATTACCACAAATAGAACTACTTTTAATATTAATAAAGAGTATACATACATAATTATAAATATGTACTAGCTCATCCATAGGAAAAATAATATTATACTTACACATACATACAAATTTGTATTAATAAATGTTACGAAATATATATCTACTCTCTGGTGATTCTTGTTAAAGTGCCAGATATTAATTTGAATAATGTTCACAATCTACCAAAAACTATGCATCAATGTTTTCTATACATAATTTTCATAATTTCTGTCAAATTGTTGATAATGATTTTTCCGTTACTGAGTAATATTTTATGAGACCTCTTCTTCCCCTTTTTCCGTTTTACTAACTGCCGCGAAGCAATTAATAAATTGAAATAGTCTACATGAAAACTCAATTTTACGTAGTTAAAATCATTCTATCTCTCTCGCTTACATTTTGGTTTTGTTTCTCTGTTAGTCTGCCGCCTTCTTTTTACCTCTTAGCAAACTCCATTTTTTTTCTTTTAGAGGGGTGGGGATGGATAGAACCATGCCATTTGCCACTTGAAATGCCGGTCTTTTGTGCAAATAGCACGTACCAACTACAGTTACAACAACATCATCAACAACAATAACAGCAAACAACAAGAAAAACAGCAGCTTCGCTTTACTCTGGCATTCTCTTTCTCTTTCCCAATTAAATATGCTTGTCTCTTTCACTCAGTGCTACTGTTCTGTTGCTGCTGTTCCTCCTGTACGTGTAGAACAGGCATAAAAATTTGTAACACTCTCATGTAATCCGTTTGCCCTAGGTCTGTGGGTCTGGGTCTTTGTCTCTCTTTCGCTCTCTCTCTGTCTCTTTAGCTATCTGGCGACAACACTCGTCGCTCTTGTTGTTTATTCATTCTTCAACTCCCCTTTTTACCCCCACTATGCATAACCAACTCATTCCACACTTAACTCTCTCTTTTGGGCATTCGGCATGTCGTGCATTTTATTTCAATTTCATTTCGATTCCATTTTTGAGTTAATGACTTCAGGACATGCAAAGCAGTGGCACCAGCGGCAGTGGCAGTAGTCCTTTTAGTTCTTCTTTTGGCATACCTAATATTGATTACACGATGAATCCAACATCGATGATATTTATTGACAAAGTTTTGGCATATATAACCAAAATTTTTTGTTTATTTTCAGTTGAGTAAAAGTTTTCTTTTATTTTTTTATCCGGTATTTGTATTTTATTTTTTTGATAGGGTTGAATGTCCTAGCATTTGATCTAATGTATATTGAAATTACCACATAAAAATGTTTGATTTTGATTTTTGTGTCTTCATTTTTTTTTTACTACTTGTCCTAGAAATTATATATTCTTCTTTTATAGATCGTAAATTATGCCTAACGACGGCAAAGAATTGACACATCTCTGTGTTCTTAAGAGTATGAAAAGAGGTCTATAAAAAAATAAATAAAGAAAAAAAAATGTTACAGAAATGAGCACATGATTTATAAAGTTTATAAATTTTATCGTTGTACCTTAATTAACCTAAAAAAAGATTTAGTTTTTTAGAAAAATCTGTAAAAATTCCAATTTATTTAAAAATTAAGGAACATAAATAAAATATATATTAATATACATATATTTTTGTTGTCACGATGTTACTTGCGTTTTAAATAAACACGATTTTTAGAAAACAAATTCTAAAAGGGATTACTGAATTCTAGAACTGCAAATTTTAGTTTAAATTAATTTCATTTTAATTAAATTTATTATTTTTGTAAAACTAATTTCCTTCTGCTTATTAATTATATAAAAAGTATATTTAATCAATCATTGAAACCTACATAATTCATATAAAAAAGTATTTTAAAACTTGATAAATTCTTTTGTTTTTTGGGAACTTTCCATTTGTCTTTCTTGTTTCTTCATGTTTTTTTTCTGTTCTTAAATGTTTCTAATATATTATCATTTCAATATACAAGTGACCTCCATACCAAAGCTAAACGTCACTCTAAATCTACAATTCTCTAAGTCTTACTGTCCGTAGTACCATAAGCCCATTAATCATCTGTTACAAATGGCACAGCTTCGGTTCGAGCATTTTCTTCCTTCTCATTTAAGTCACTAGCACAAAACACTCACCGCAAAAACTTGTCAACTACGCCTAGGCCATTAACACGCCCTCCACTACAAAGCAAACAAAACCAAGAAACCAACAAACAAACAAATATCGAAGCACCGACAGACAAAAAGACAGACAGACGGACGGATGGATGGGAAGACAGACAGTCAGGCAAATAGTAGAAGAAGCTAACGGCACACGCAAAACCTTGGTCGCAAAGTCAAATTGCAAAACGAAGGAGGCCGAAATGAGAGAGAAGAAAAAAAATACTATATAATAAGAAGTAGAAGAAGGAGAAAAAAAAGAAACTAGAATGGCAAGAAAAATATTTACTACACGTAACAATAAATCCACTCGAAAAGTGGGCGAAGGACCTTAACAACAAGCGAAGCTTACACACAAAGGCATTATTATGTAGTAGAAGGAC
The DNA here is from genome assembly GCA_037075365.1 of Drosophila emarginata. Classification (NCBI taxonomy): domain Eukaryota; kingdom Metazoa; phylum Arthropoda; class Insecta; order Diptera; family Drosophilidae; genus Drosophila; species Drosophila emarginata. The sequence continues at coordinate 2,433,984 of JBAMCD010000012.1, forward strand.
CAGGATGGAGTTTGCCAGCAAAGTGGAATAAAGGAAGTGGGAGCCGAGTCCGCGTTAACAACAAAAAGCTTTCATGTCATTCCCGATGAACCCTTTTTTTCTTCGCTTTTCATTCTTCTTGCTTTTTTTTTTGGTTTCTTTGGGTGGTTTTCGGCACGCAAGGCAAACATTTTTTTATATGTGAAATGTAACACACACTTCGACAAATTGATACCAAGATTAAATCAAGACGGCCATGAGTCAACACAAAGCCAACTTGCCTTTGCCCCTTCTTTTTTGTTCCCTTTTTTTGGTAATTAAATTTTTTCCATAAATTATTGATGGTCCAGCAAAATAAAAGGAAAACCTAACTTGCTGGTATTTGAGTGGATGCAGATGTTTTGGGTCGCAGCATGAACTAATTATGGTGCACCTAAGCCGCGACAATGGTCAAAAACCAGTGTGACCAGACATTAGTGATGAGTGCGTGCGTACACTATAAAACTTAATGTACTTTTTATTAATAATATAAATTTAATAATATAAATGAAATTTTAATCGAGGACGCATCGCTAGTATCCTTTGCCCTCAGTTCTGATATTTCATAATGAAAAGAAATAAAAATATAAAATTGTTCGGATTATTCATATTAAATAAAATATTAAAATATTAAAAAATTATTAAAATATTAAAAAAACAAATCTTTCTCAATCATAAAAATTACCATAAGATATTTTTTTAAGGGTTTTTAAAATGAAAAATAAGATACTGAAAACTGTACTAGCTCTATCCAGGAATAAATGGAATTCCTAGCAGTAATCTAATTAGTCGTATTTGGACCAATATGACACAAATTACTTGATAGGTTTTAAAAGAAATTTCGAGAAACATTTCTCATCTTGAGCAAAATGTCTTAAAACATTTTTGTGATAATTTTATAAACCAACGAAAGCTTTTTCGCCTTTATTGTTTTTAATTATTTTATCTTATGTTGATTTTAGAACATTTTCTAGTTTTTCTGTTTTGTTTTGAATTTACCGGATTCCAATTACATATAATTATTTTTATTTAAACTTTGTCGCTTTCATATATCATATTGTCTGCTTTTTAATTTTTTGAATTTCATTCGAAATAAACTATAATTTATGGATTATCATGCTGTCATCTCTAGTTGCATATTAGAAATTTGTTGGCTTTTCGCCATTTCTAATTTCAATTTGTACAACGAGTAGCTGTTGTTGCCTGCTTTGTATTTAAGTTCTGGTTTCTTTTCTTTTGGTCTCCTTGTTTGGTTTGCCCCTCCCAAATGACGCCAAATGTCCATTGACATCGTTTTCTGGTTAGGAACGGAGAATGAAGCAGAATGGAGTCGCCTGCTCAACATTAAAATTAATTACCACAAATGGACAAGTCTCATTACTGGCATTTCTTTTGGCTTTTGCTTTACCTATTTACTCTGCAAATACTTATATCGAAATATGTATATAGAAAAGTATATAAACTATAGGGGATGGGGCAACCATGACCATTGTTATTTAGAGGCTATATATATATATATATATGTATATAGTAGGATTTAAGGGAAGGGGAACAAATACCAAGGAGAATTGGAACAGGAAGAGAACAGGACAGAACAACGGAGTTAGCCACTGGGCACTCTGGTCACTCTTGTTGAATGCGAATTTATGTACAAAAGTTACTAAAGTAAATCATTAATTTCTTATGTTTCCCTACACTAGACTCTTTGTGGTATGTTTGAAAAGAAATGATTTCCAAGAATGGTAAGAAAGGACTTCAAATATGGGCATAAAAAAGTAGTCACAATATTAAATTATATTAAATATTTTTAAGAAAATATTAGTATAGCCAAGTTCATTCAAATTACATGTTTGATTTAATTAATATTAACAGAAGAAATAAAGTTTTTAATAATTAGTTTTAAATTTGGTTTACTGTAACTTAAACAATAATAGTTCATGCTCTAACAGGTTATTTACAATTTAAATAGTACAAATATTCTATAATTATATTATTCTAAAGATATTGTTTGAAATTGACCCATGTATACAATCCGTATAAAAAAAATGATAATTTTCATAAACTTTTTTTATTTAAAGTTAACAAATAAAAATATATATTTTTTTGTTAAACTAAATTCAACTAACTTAACTTTATTGTAGCGCATTTTTGAGTATACCAATTGAATGCATTGGCAAGCATAGCTTCAAACCGACAAAACCACCCTCCCCTCCCTTTCCGCCATTTCATAGCTCTTGATCCGCACCACCCGCAACTATATAACAATGGCAACCGCGCCAATTTAACATTGCTCTTGCCTGTCTCTGTGTGTGTGTGTATGTTTGTGCTTGAATGGGTGTGTGTGTGTAGCAACAAACCAAACTGAACTCAGCTGAAAAAAAGAATGGACACAGCATCTGAGAGAAGTGAATGGCAATGGAATGAATAAAAGAATGCAAGTTTGGCAAAAAGCCTGAAGAAGAAAAAGAAGCTGAAAATCATGAATTATTTCGTACATTAGCAATTGTTGTTATGCTTTAGTATGTGTGTTCATATATATGTTTTTTCTTGTACATAGATGTTTGTTTCTTTCTGTGTGTGTGTGTGTTTTTGTGCCAATAATAGTCGAGTTTGACTTTGTTATAAAAAGAAACTTGAACTTCTTATATATTCCATTACAACTTTGTTTCCTTTAGACTCCATATTCACAATTACTCAACGTTTTTTGCTTTAACCAATAACAACAAAAGAAAGAAAAGAAATCGTTAAATGGTTAAACAATAATTCATCAAACTTAACTATAAAGATTTAAAGAAATAAATGACGAGAAAACGAAGCAGTGTTCAATAAAAACTCTACATGAAGTAAGAAGGAAATAAAGAAGTATGGAAAATAAAGCAGTAATTCTACAATCGAGTTACGAAGCGTGTTTTAAAAGTTGTATTAAATGTTTAAATATTCGAAAATATTTTCGGCAATGGTTACGTAGAAACTTAGTTTCAAATTTGAACTTTTTAACATTTTCTAATTTTCTACAAACTTTTTTTTCTTTTTTGTAATACAGAAGTAAAATTTAGTACAAATTTTTTCGTGAGTTATATATATTGAGCATCAAAGACACATCTAATATTACACCTAAATTATTCTAAACTTCAATATACGATACCTTATGATATACATACAACCTGATATAAATTATTTATATTTCTAAAGAAATTTTCTTACTACGAAAACTAAACTAGCTTTTTACAGTTCTATAATACTTTTTAAGCTTGCAAATTTCTTTTTTATTTTATGACTTTGTTTTGTTTGCGTTTTACGTTTTTAAATTTTATACTTTTTCATATTTGAAAACAGTTTGGTCCTATCGGCACTGTCGGCATAACCAAATTAGTGGCCATGGTTTTTCTCTCATTGGTTTGACCATTTGGTTTCAATCTCTCTCACTTTAGATGAGTTTATAAAATATGTAAACGATATCCACACCCCTCGTTATCCATGTGGCCATGCACGTGGAAGCTTTTGAATAAATGCAACGGGAACTGCAATCCCACAAATACACACAGACAGAGACGCATAAAAACTTTGTTTAATTGTTTTAAAATGTCTGTGTATTGGCTTTTATTTGCGCATATAATTTATGCATGATATGCCTTTTTCCGCTGTGTGTTTGCGTGAGTATATCTGTATGTGTTTGTGTGTGTGTGGATGGAGTTATCGCCGCATTTTTGGAATTGACTGCAAAAAGTCAAATAGTAAAGTTTACATATTTCCATAGCCGCTTTTTTCTGGAATGTTTCTGTTGTTGTTAAAGAATGAATATTAAACAAGTTAAATCTGTCTATCAACAACTATGCAAAATCATTCAGTAAATAGTTGATAATTAAAAGAAAATCTTAACAAAACATGAAACATATTCTGAAACGTATTAATAATAAAAATAATATTATTTATAAATAAAAAATAGGGAACGAATAATAGCTGGTCTTTTGCAATTAATTGTTATGTCATATTTATTAATTATTGTTTATTCGGTATTTAGTGAGCTGATTATTATAGTTCTCTTGCTTTCCCAGATATATATTTTAAAACTTAGTAGATTTCCGATATTATAGTCTTAAACTATAGTAAAATTGGCCATAAAGTTATATAGGTTCTGGTAACAAAATATAAAACTCCTTTGCCTTTAAAAGAGCCAACGACGACTAACTAACTAATTACACTTTCTAGTAGTTTTCACACAGTTTACGTAACATACATACATAGATAGTTAATGTAAAATCATAAATTAAAAGCAACTAAGAAACTTTATGTGCTTGTTTATCATTAAATACATTGACTTTTAACATTATAACTTTGACCTTGTACCCGCATTCACTTGAAAAACTTTCATCAACTTTGCCCTTGGGCACTTAAAAACCTCAAATCGCGGCAAACCGTAACCGCACCTGCGTTCAGTATTGCATTCCCCCATCCCCTTTTCCATCCCTTTCTGAAATGCATAAATGGACACATAAATTTGCCATTATAAAGTTTTTAACAGTTATTCACGCGTGCCCACTTAAATATGCAACAATTTCCGCATAATTTCATAAACAACCGCCGCAGGAGCCACAGCACTCAGTTACGGATTTAGGTGATGGCCAGAAGGCGAGGCTAATCACGTGTCGCTCTAAAACGAACTCTATATATCTATGACACTTGGAGTGAGAGAGATAGTCAATTAGATGGAAGGAGCAACAAGAGAGAGAGAGAGAGCGAGAGCGAGAGAATAAGAGAGAGCAAGTGAGGTGTGTGTGTGTGTGCATGATAGAAGTTGACGGTGAGCCTATGGCCAAGCAATTATTACGCACCAGAAAGCACGCACACACACATACATATACACATGGTTGAGCAAACAGACAGGACACACACATGGTGTGTGTCTGACAGGATTCTCGGATGGTGCGGGTGGATCTGACCGATGATTAATATGAAGCAATTTTCTCACTCTACCAAATCTCTACCCAATTTGTGTATTTGCGTGTGTGTGTGTGTATGTGTGTGTGTATGTGTATTTGTGTGTCAGTGTATATATGCTTTGACGATGCGTGAAAATGTCAGGCGACTTTCAACGCCACGCGATTTTCAAACTGGTGAGCTATTAAAACCAAACACAAAAATCAAATTCTGAAAATGAGGTCAACAAAAAAACTAACGTATCTCTTATGTTAAGTTTAGAAATCAATCATTCAATTTAAATATATAGACAGGGGAAAGTTTAAGAGACTATCTTAAACTTTTATATTAAATTGAATCCATCCATACAACAAGAAAAAACTAGAAGAATTTAAAATCTTTTTATTTTATAGTATATTAAAATATATTTAAAAATTTAAAGGAATAAACTAATTCAGATTAAAAGATATGAGAAATGAGGATAATCCGGAACAACAATTTAATGGACTTGATTCAAACGAAACGAATCGTATATATTTCATTCACAATTGCTTTTTGGAGCTCCCTATCTTTCTGTTAATCGAACTATAAATCTATCAACTATCTATAGATATTCCTGTGTGGATATTTGTCTCAAGCTTTCATTTTATTTTTGCTTTTAAACTATCTCTCTCTCTCTTTCTAAATATTACTATGGAGGTAATTTTTAATATGCCTCTCAATATTGTCTTAAACTTAAACTGTCTCTCAATCGATTTCTAAGGTTTTTTTTTTTAAATCATTTTAGTATATGTAGCACACAATACCTTGAAAAGATTCTCTTCTTCTTTTTAAGGTATTTGTCTTTCGAATATTCCAATATAATTTATAGAAATTTGTTGTAATTTATTCATTGGCTGACAATTGTTATTATTGGCATCAGTCAGGTAACAGAACAAATGACTATCCGTATTATATTGTATACACATAAATACAATATGCATACATGTAAGCATTAAGGCTCAAACAAAACTTTAATATACCAGAATCCTTTGCTGAGCCTTTGCTCCACCTTTGCCAAACTTACCTGAACATTATTTACATATCAAAACCAAATACGAAGCCCTAACCAAAACCCAAAGAAGCAAAGCCCGCATGGCACAAATACAAATACAAGTTAAGGAAGGATGAAACAACGGGACGCAACATACACACCGCACGCACACACACACATACATACATACAAAGGGACGTTTATATAACAAGAATCCAAAACCCAAAACTAAGCAGCCAAAGAAACAGGACAACAAAAATGTGTGTGGATAAAGCTTAACATTAAATATTTATAAATATTACGTATACGTAATCGAATTGATTGATTTTGCAATTTCACGCAAAGCGAAACAAAAGGCACCCAAATAGTAGAATGAGGTGGAATACAGAAAGAGAAAAAGAGAGAAACCAGGGAGTGAAGAAAAGGATTAGGTTTGGTTTTTATTTCCCTTTAGTTAGTTGGTATGAGTATCTTAAGTGATTTCTAACAGTGTGCGATGGCCAAGATAAAATACATTATGTTAATGTGCACACACACACACACAGAGAAAAAGGAGTAACAAGTTGCTGACTTGGACCACGCCCCTCCCATTACATAGTGAAGAAGTCAATGTCCAGAATGAACGCAAGATTCTGGTTACATTTTAAGGGGGAACGTATCCGCAATCACATAATGGCACGTGTTTGCTGTCAAGGGCAACCCCTCAAAAACTCTTCAAAAAAGTGCCACAGAGAGAAAGAAGAGGGACCAAAAAGGGTTTAACGCTGTTAAAATTATTGGTAATTTGATGTTTTATTACATTTTCGGTTCCCCCCTTCTACTCTTTCTCCTCGTCCTTTCTTCTGTTCTTTTTTCTTGGGTTAAGGCGTTTTGATGTGCTTTTTACAACAGGACCTTCGTCTGGCTCTCTTTTTAGCTGCTTTAAAATTTATGAATTTTTGCTTCATTTGTCCAAAAAGGAAGTTAATGAGATTTTAGCGCTGTTTTTTTTTTTCTTGTTGTAATTGTCACCACTTTATTTTATTATTATGTAATAAATATTTGAGTTGATTTTACTTACCACAAATAGCACCACTTGAATTTGTTTAGACTTGCAATTAATGTTTGCCGACATTTTTATCTGCATTTTCTCGTAATCATGATTTAATGCTATAAATAGAAAAAATATTATAATAAATAAATATGTAAATATATAAATCCATTATTAATTGTTAAGTAAATATTCACACCTCACAAAGCAAAGGGCCTTTAAGTAAAACGTAAATAATAAATTAAAATCATTAAAAAAATTCTTAAATCAATACAACTTTTGTATATGTTTGCTCTACATATTTTTTTTCTTTTCGCCTGAAGGACCCTTCACAAATAACTAAGCATAATATTGTAAAATAAATTTTCTAGCAATAACTTAAATAAATAGTGTATTAAAACAGATTACTTTAGAGCAATGAAACTTGAATACTCTTTAAATATTCAATACTCTTTTAGTATGTCTCTTTACAAATCTTAAATATTCTTTTAGATACTCAAACGACTTATTTATCAGTATGTTTACTTTGATATAGCGCATTTATCTAAACAAGTTGAATACTGCTTTATTATAACAATTTTTTTCGCCAATTTAAGATACTATACAAATTTGATTTATTTCAGCTGATCAGAGCTATAATGTAGGAGAGAAATTTTAAGAAGGAATCTTCAAGTCAAAGCACAACTTTTCTTCAGAGTATTTTATAACTGTTATATCAATAATAATAAATATATTTTATCTTTATAAGAAATATGAGAATATTATGTTTAAAGAAAATATTGTTGCCTATATCGACCCTTAAGAATGCAGCGATTTATACAAAATTTTAAAACTTCTTTAATTAATTTACTAGAAAATAAATTACATTTAAAGATAACCTTCTTAAATTCTTTCATAAATTCCTTAAACTGCTTGAATCAAGTCCAAAATGAAATGAATCAATTTATCCACATAATATCTCTATTTATTTGATATACTAAATCATCTCCTAATGCTAAAGAGAAGTTCAAAGAGACTTTCCAATTTAAAATTGTAGTTCGTTCAATTCAAAACTTTGGTAGAAAAAGTCCATTCTGACCACTTATTGTTAAATATTGTATATAATTGTTAAATACGATACATAGAACATTATCTTATATTTAAATGTGTTTATATTCTTTATATAATCATAAGTAGTCGTTGCTTTCTTCTAATGAAAGTTAACGTACCCAATTTAAGAAAGTACAAACGATTAATGAAGGCAAATGGAAGAACCCAGCTGAAGGAAGTTGCAAAGATATATGTCTCAAAACAAAAAAGAAGAAAAAAGGAAAAACAAGGAGGGTAAGGGCAATGGAATCGGTTAGACAAACAAACATAATAAATACGTTTATGGCAGTGGGAAAACATTTGTCATTCAAATTAAGTACAAAACGACATTATTCATTTTCTTTAAACGCTCAACAATTTTCGCAATAACTTTTCACAAGCAAAAAGAAAAACGCTAATTTAGAATTATTTTTTGTCTTGGTAAAAGTTATTTGTGGATTTACAAATTTAAAGCCATTTATAGAAATTCTCTTCAATTTATGACATTCAAATTGCCCTCAAATTGTTGGAAACTCGCTCCCCCTTCACCCCCTTTAACTAAATAAATGCTCATTGGGGAACACTTAAACTCTAAAAATACCTTTCATCGCCCTATTTGCTGTTAAACGATGAGAAATTTTTCTCGATTCTCTCAATTTTGACAGGCAATAAAAATTGATCACTCGATATTCTCGATTAACTCTAAATAGTTTCCAAAATGTCAACACTTTTTGCTTAAATAACAAAAAAAAAAAATAGAAATATTCCAAAAGAAAAAAAGTCATAAATTAAATAAAGAAAATTCGTGCCACGTATTTGTGGTTGGCCCCGGGGGATGAATGGATGACCGCCCCTGCCACGTGGGCGTTTTGTGGCATAAAAACTCACGCAGGTGATTTTATGTGGTTTTTATGTGTGCCTCCATCTACTCCTTTGTGAAAGACAAATGTAATCTAAACAGGGACGCACACACGTTGGGGTTAAACAGTAAATGTAATTAGAAATTGTATATAAGAGTGTGAAAAAGAGAGATGATAAAAGGGGAGATGGGTTCGTGTGGTGTAGACTTGGGGTGTGTGGGTTAATTTGAGATTTATTTGGTTAAAAAATTTATGCAAAAGGTGTTGGTTGAGTGAAGCTTTTTCTCTTTGCTGTGGGTCACAATTATAAATATTAAATTAGGCATTCATGTGAAACATCTGTTCTGATTTAAGGTGGCATTTCTTTCACTTGAAACTACTAGAAATGTTAAAAAGGGTGGGGCACTTGAATGTGGTAACAGTTGAGGGAATATTTTAACAGCTTTTTCTGTACTTTGGCTAACAATGCGATTGTATTGTATAATACTGTTTATTCTATTAATTTGTGGAGTAACCAAAACTTATTTTAAGGGGTACAAATTAGTTTTTCTTTAAGCCGTTTTGAATAATGCTGCATTCTCACATTAGAAAAAGATTTTAAACTATTTTTAAAAAGAGTTTAACTTAAGCTATCTTTCTAATAATTTGCAATAATTTTTTTAAAAGCTTTTTTTACATATTAAAGGCAATTGTTAAGTGTAGAAATTTCTACTTAAATATAAAGATATTGTAAGTAATTTTATGAGGCAGGTAGAATACCTAAAAAATCAATAAAACAAACAAGCGAAATAGATTAATAGATTTGATAAATTCAATTACGATATGTATAAATAACTCTCACTTTTAAACCCTGTTTAAAAATGCTTTTTTCTAAAATGAAAACTAAAAATGGTAACTAGCTTTTCTAATGTAATCTTCTTAGTTTTTATTTTGAAAATAATTTTTTTCTTAGGATTAATTAACTGAGTATTTGCGATGCGTGTAAGAAATAGTTTTATAATTTATTATTATTCCGTATGCTTAGATTTATTAAACTTTAATAATATGTTTAGCAAATTATTCTTTTGTAGAGCAAAACCTAAAAGAACCGAGAACCCGGAAATGTTTTTTCTTTGCTACACTTTTTCAACTATTGCAATTAAATATTTAAATCTCTTAGCCCTTGTTTACTGAGGAATTCAGCATTATAATAATTTTAAGATTTTATTTTTACCCTTTTCTGTGCACAATTTAATTGAATTCATGCTATATTCTCCCATGCCACTCAATTTAACTGACTTTTCCTGGTTGCCAGCTGTAATTTGCATATCGTTGTGGCGCAATTAATTAAAAAATTTAAAACCTGATTTACCAAAACAAAAAAATGCTGGAATAAAGAAAATCCCAAAATCAGACGAGGCGAGACAAAGTGAAAAACCAAAAGAGAATACTTGAAAATAAATTAACTATGCTGTCTCTTTCTCTCTATTTTATTCTGTCTCTATATGTCTCTTGTCGGCCCTGTAATGTTGTCATTGTCATTGTTGTTGGTTATTTTGTTGTTGTTGTTGTTGTTAGGGGGTGCAAATGTTGCCCATTGAACTTTTAATTAGCAGACAAAAGGGGCAAATGTATTTGGACTACCTCCACCACTAACAATCAAACCATTTAGCACAAACAGTCACTGCATGGACTTTTATTTTCCCTAGACCGTCTCTATAAAAATACATTTTAGATAAATTTAATATACTATTTTCTCCCAATTTGTACAGGGTATAGAAAAAGACACAAACAAAGAACCCTACAAAGTGAAACTCATGTGTAAGCCACTGTCTTTTATTTTGTGCTTTTGTTTAACTTTTTTGTTGGTACATAAATTATGAAACAATTAAAAAGTTTTGGCCAGCACTGACTTTGTTGTCAATTTAGTTTATTCTTTTATACTGTTCCAGCCCCAAAATAGCCCACTTTTTTATGGAAAAATTGGAATGAAAATTTCCATGTCAAATCAAAGAAGCCAATGGCAATGCCATGAAATGCAATCATATTCGGACCATTGATCCAACATCAAGAATAGTCAATGAAATCAACAATTGCGAATAGAAAATATTGAGAAAATTTTAAGATTCAATGTCATCAAATATGGCCAATAATACCAGAAAAACTAATTATGTAAGTCGGTTTAATAATCTAGTGTCATAAGTCTATTGCAATTTATATATTTTCAGTCATTGAATGGTTTCAATTATGGAAATGATATGATGCAAAACCAATACCATGATCCGGCCCAAGTGGCTGAAACTCGACAGCAACCACAGCAATCTTTTATGGGAACAATAGAACAATCCCATCCCTATATGGCCGAAACTTATTTACAGCCGTATTATGGCCAATATCAATCGCAAACAATGCCCAACAATATGTATAATGATAATAATATGACTAATCCAAGAATTCAAGAACACAATCAATCCTTTGTTACTTATCAGCAACAACAACAGCAGCCACTTACACATTACAACTTTTGGTATAATGATCCGCAACAACAACAACAATTTTATCCAGGAATAATGCCACAAACATTCTCTCAACCCATAAACAGAAGCTTTAAAAAGGTATAGTATAAGAAAGATAAAACAAAAGGCAGAATTTTAAAAGATAATGTTGCCATAGTGATCAGATATACATATTTAAGATCTCAATATATTTATGTTAGATCTAAAAATTATTATGTGGACATATTTCCGAATTATAGATCGGACTTGGTCGCAAATTTAAGATGCTAGGGATAGGGTGGTATCTTTTGTACAATCGAAAAACGTTGAAAAATGGAAGTCTGAAGCACTTGCATACAAAATAGTATTGAGTCTATTTTTAGAGATCTCTTTTATCTAACTCACATCTTTTCTATTTTTTTTTTAAGAATTACAAGCAGAAACCATTTAAATTGTTCAGAAACTAAAAATAAACATTCTTCTGAATTTTTCTGTATTTATTTTTGGTGCATTTACATGAATTTTGTAAAATTTTTTCAAAGACTTCACGGTTAATTAATTATATTTTGCGGTTCTAATATTTTTTCGAAAAAACTTTATAATATAAAGCTAATATAAGATGTTCATATAGTCCACAGAAGTCACCCATCGAAACCAAGCCGAAAAGGCCAGCCAAACCATCAGAGGTCTATCATCAGGACAAACGACAAGTACATCACGTTCCAATGCCGGAGGTCCAGATGAACTTTTACCGAATTCGGAAACTCAGACCTTATATAAACCTTTTCAATTGGTCTCCCGTACCAGCCTCAATCATATCAACAGTTCCATCATTAACCAGAACCAAAATGGCTCATGCATTCGTGACTCTCAACAAGATATGGAAGGAAATCTTTGCAATAGCTCCCGAACCCTATATAAATACAATAAACAGGCAAAATCAAGAAAAAACATGAGTAATAAAATGGAAAATCTTCCTGATAATGAAGAAAATCTTCCTGTTTCGATTGAAACAAATATGAATAAAGGATCTATCCGGCGTTTGTTAAGAAAAATTGCCAAGCTGGCTAAAACGAACCCAGATAAAAGCAATTTATTTTCACTAAGTAAACAGATCAAAGATAATTCAAGTTGTACGAACAATCCAACACCAGTGACCCATAAGAAAAAACAGAGATTCTTTGCCCGCCTTTTTAGAGAGGTTCCTGCGAATGATTTGCATTTACGTTAGATAAATGACAATATACATTATCCTATCGATGCTTCAACTGATTAAAATAGATGAAATAAAATACTAATTACACTAAATATATACAAAATTAAAGTGAACCCAAGCAATAAATCATAACAACAATCTTAAGCAATAAATTCCCCTGTTAATCAATTTTTCTCACAACTCAAATCAATCGTTTCTCCCCGCCCATCCCCGTAACCCATGGAGTTAGCGACCTACCACACATTTAACCACACACACACACACACTCAGAGTTCGATTCAATCTGAAACCAATTTTCTTTGATGACTCCAAAAACAATGAGAAAAAAAAAAGAGTTAAACGTAGCCGCTTCGAGTCGGGCGTCTCTTCGTCTCATTAAATGGCCATCAACGCTTATTAATTTTGACATTTCAATAGCCATATATCACTTTCAATCCATCGGGCGACCATCATCAACAACTCGTCAACTCATCAAGTCGGTTTCAGCATCACAGTTACAGACAGATAGACAGAAAGACAGACTGGCCTGTCAGACAGCATAAATTCCCAAAATTGCGCAGCGCAGTTAACACGCTAATCAGCTCGTTACCAACTCGCTGTGCCCCTTTTTTATGTGGTGGCAAAAAAAAAACCAACTAAAACGGAAACTTTAGCGAGGGATGTTCGAATAGTTGTTACAAAAAAGATAATAATAATAGGAGAAATGCAATAAGTTACCACAGAAAGATAATATATCAAGTATATCCTTTCCTTAGTTTTATATACAAATCTGCTTTAAAGAAAAAATAAAGTGTATAAATATAAAATTGTTTTCTTTAAATCAAAGTTTTAAATCAAAGTTTTAGAACAGTTATAGCTAATAATATTTATCGTAATAAATTTTATTTTAAAACCAAAAGTAATTTCTGTAATATAAGAAAGATTTGATGTTCACTTTATAAATCAGTTCCAAAACACAATTACACTTTCTACTCATTTTGCTTACTAAATTTCTATATATACATATTGTATTTATTTTAACCTCCAATAAACCAAGGTTTCGGTTAAGAATATTTAGTAAACCAAATAAAAATTTAGTTCATAAATAAAAGTAAGTATTATTTATTGGTTTATGTTTAAAAAACATTTAAAAACAATCTGTAGGACAGCAATATAAAGTCGATACGTTAAAGATAAATAATATTTAAATTTTAACTAATTTAATTACTTATTTAGCATTTATTACTTATTTTACTTTATTAGCATATAAACATTATAAAGCATTAAAAATCTGACGCAGAAGCTGAATCTGCAGGTATAATATTTTCAGCATTATTTAATTTAAATTATGAATACCTCAAATTATAATAAAAACCAAAATTAAGATTTTCGTGATCATTTCCAAAGAAGGTAGAAGACAATTCAATTATTTAGGAAGTTCGTTCGAATTTTGCTTTCGGTGTAAGTATTGCATTTCCAAAATTAAAAAGGTCCTTTAAAAAGTATATTTTATACATTCAATAAGACTATCAATATATATATGTTTATATTTTATATGATGGAAGGGGAAATCAATGATAAATTTACATATCTTCAAGCATTTTAGTATTTATAACAATTAATATTTGAAAAATTAATTCATTTACTTTATTTTATTTTTATTTATTTTATTTTTTATATTGCTTATATACATTAAATGTTAAGTATATTAACTATTGAAAGAGATTCTTGATTCCATAAGTATGTAAATCGAAAACGATTAATATATAAACTTTTAAATCAACCTTCGCCATGTACCATGTACCATGCCCTTGCCCATGCCCATCTGAATTCTCATTATCATAGGCCGCACTTTTCATAAGTCAACTCTTTGTTTTTTATTTATTTATTTCTTTTTTTTGTCGGTTTGCGGCAATTGTACTGGGTCTAAGGGCGTGTCAACTGTGTTTGCCTATCATTAGTAACGGCTCAGAGCTCAGCGACTCTGACTTAACCAATGAATAAAAATGCAACGCTTGATTGCAACTTATGCACAGGTAGCCCTTAAAAAAAAAAAAAGAAAAACAACACAAAAAAAAAAAAACAAATATGTAAATAAAATATAAAATGAGGCCAACGTTAAACTTGTTGACTTCTTGCAATGCAGGAGAAATAGCAGCAGCTCAAGCAGCATCAAACATCGAAATCAAATTTGCACTCATTTATATAGAAAAATGCCAGAAATTTTTCAACTCCCTCAACCCATACGAAAACCGCGTAAAACCGTCTTCCCGAATATCATCCTCCCCCCTTCCGCCCTTCTTGAACAACGAAGCGACGATGTAGCGTTGACAGGCGAGCGAGCAATAAGTTTCAAATAGTGCCGATACCGTCGAAGTCGTTCCTCATGTCAAACGAAATGAATTGATGGTAGAAGTATTGTTGGTGGGTGGAGGTGAGGAAGGGGAGACATTACGACGACCGTCGAGGAAGAGTGCCTTCAGCATGCTTGTGGAGCTCGTTTCGATTTCAATGAATTTTATATGCATTGCAAATATGCACAGAGAGAAAAATCTTTTGCAAACATTTTAAATATAAAGCAAAGTTCTTAATTTAAAAAATAAAAAATAATCAAATTGTATAAATTAGAAAATCCATAATATCATTTGTTTGTTTATTTCTCTCAATTTCCTTTGGTTAGATTTTGTCATTTTACTGATAAACACTAAAACACTGAAAAATCTATCATTTTATGTAAACGCAAACAAAAAATTTGTTTTATTTTTATTAATTTATGTTTTTTTTTGTTTTGTGATCTATGAAATGCAGTTTTTCAAAAATCGGTTCGCACCAAAGTGTCAGCGAATGCTTGCAGAAACTCTAAATTTGGTTTGTTCTGGATTATATCCAGCGGAATTAAAGCATAAATACGCCGGGAATAATGTACAAATAAATCAACCGTATAGTATTTTTGATTTAGAAATGAATGTTGACACGTATTTGGTTATATTGCGTAGTTATGAAGTTCAACGCTGTAAATCATTAAGAATACGGGAAGTAAATAAGTTTGAGTGTTACGAGGATTTGGGCGAATCATATCCGATAACATTTAAATATAGTCATACACTGTGCGTAGATCATAAAACAAATTTTATCGATGTTTTGGCCAAATCCTGCGGAGCACGCAACTATAAGCCGAGTCAGTTTACAGCCATATTCTACGCAAATTACGATCCCCTTGGCAATGAAAATATATATTCAAGAAACGAAGCAAGTCACTACGATATATCGATATCAAATATAATGGTTTTGCTAATAATTTCAATGGTAATTGCATGGATCCTGTTACGATGGAGAAGATGATATCATTATTAAATCATTCTCCAAAAAAAATATATTTTATTCAGAATTTTAAAAATAGTGAACTTAAAAAAGCTGATTTAAAAAACTTTTCATTTAAGCAATAAAAATTGACAATATCGTAAAAATTAATATGTTTTTTTTCAACAGTCAATTTTCAAAACTTTCTGACTGAAACTTTTATACTGAAATTCTTTATCGTTAGTTACAATTGAAATTTTAGATGAAACCAATTTAAAGTTCATGTACTGCAATTTTCCAAAATATCTACAATTAAATTAAATTTATTTTAAAGCAATTAAGAACCGAATGCAAAATGACTTAACCAGAAACCATCACTCAACACATTTCAACAAACAAAGAATAGTATGAAAAAACCTTTGGCCACTTAAATGTTTTAGCCGCAGCAGACACAGTAAAACCATTTGGAAAATAAAACCAAAAAAAAAAATGAAACGAAACGAAACAAACCAAAAAGAAACAGATTCCTCTTTTCAACTAATAAATTATTTACCATGTATAAATCACGACGGCGCGGCCACACACAAGAAACTTGAAAACATGTTAAAGCCATTGTGAGATTTATTTGGAAACTGTAAAAACTGGGAAAAATGTGGCAAGGAGTTGCAGTCGGAGCAGGAGTCAAGCTAGAACTAAAGAAATAATGAAATAAAGAACAAAAATAAAATGATGGAACAAGAAAAATAGAAAAGAGTTGCTACTAAGGTAAAGTTTCGATGATGTTGCCACGATTTTTTTTATTTCTATTTTATATTTTTTTTTGTTTTATTTCATTTTAATTTTCACTCGTTTTATAAGATTTGCAAGTGACGACGACTGGCAGTGTCGCAATGAGTATAAGTAGGTAGGTAGATATGTCAGGAACTGGAGGCTAGAGGTAACGTATATTTCCAAACAACTTGCACAAAAAACTTCATCCTCTTCGCTGTCGTTTCATTCGCTAAGACCACTTGAAAATTTTCGCATGTCTGGCGGGGTTTTTGCTTTACCTCCTTGCTTTTTGCCTTCCTTTCTTTTTTTCCCCCTACCTTTGCTCTTTGATTTCGTGGCAGATTTCAAGTGTTTAACTTGGATTGTGGAGAGACGAGTGGAGGAGTGGGGGCGGTCACAAAGAGAACAGAGAAAAGAGAACAAAAAGCAGAACTTTATGCAGTTTCATAATTTACTGCCTTGTCTATGAAAGCGGCTAGAGGGGTCTTTTCATTCTTGGGTTTCACGATTTTAAGCAGGTTGCATTAACGTTTTACTTGAAGTCGTATCACTTCCATATCTCAAACAATTGCTTAAAAATAAAAGTAAGCGCATTAAACTTTATCCATAAAACTACAAAAGCATTAGTCTAAAATACTTGATTGGACAACAATTGACCAATATTATTTGATTTAGTAGCTGTGAATGAAGCGGCATGAGAAATGCCCATCAACCGTAACAATGAAATATTTGCTGATAAACCGTTTAGCTTTAGAACTCTTAATTCACTTATGTGATTACTTTTTCTTATTTTTTCAGTTTAAAATTTAAATAAAAAGAGATTAAATAAAATAAATCAAATTTAAGACAGAAAAAATTACTTTCTCATTATAACGATTGCAAATAGAAAAATAATATAAAAATAATGTTAAAAATAAATGCAATTCATAGAAAATTTTAATGGATTTGGAAGGCTTTCTTTAGAATACTAATTTATCTGAATAATGTTAGACAAATATGTATTAAACTGAACGAAAAACCCTAACGAAATCCACCAATTACTGTTATATATTAACCTAGCTCCCCCTAGCGGTCATAATTAAAAAATACATTTTATTCATTTAGCTATCTCATTAAATACTCTGTGAAATTATTAATTTTTTTACCAATATATAAAATTTAAATCAATTCATTCAACCAAAACGCAAATCAAAATCGAATAAAATAGATTTATTTTCAACGAAAATTTAAGCCGGATTTAATTTGGTCAAATTATACAAATTGTAGCTCCATAAATGAAGCTCCTTTTTTTTAAATTCCTAACCGAAACGAAACCGAATGCCGAATAACTTCTGTTAATTTTAACGTAAGTAACTTTGATTTACTTTTGGCTGATCAACAGTTTTCTAGCTTAAATAACCGTAACATAAATATATTACTTTTAAATTCTATGAAATTTGGCTATATGCACATTGGTTAGAGCTTGAATTAAGAATATTTGTATGTCCTAACATAACATTTCATCTTAATTCGTATGGTCTTTTGACGTTTATGACTATGTGAGCCATTTATGTAAGCCATAAAGCAAGCTTGTAATGGTATAGAAAGAGAGAGAGAGCAATAGAGAGGGGCTGAGAGAAAAACCTTTATACAATTCACCAACAAAATGAACCCTAAACTTAACACCTAACATACACATACATACATATGTATGTATGTATGTCTTTATGTGTGTATGTATGTATGTGGTACCCTCTATATCCTATTGCATAGTACCGTTGAGAACTTTTACGCTTACTTTACCGTTTTACAGGTTTTTCGTTATATTTTTTTTTTTTTTGCGTTTTGAAAAAATTTGACGCAGAACCCAAAAAGAAGAGTTGGGTAAACAAAGTTCTATGGAAAGCAATCAGCTTGCCCCCAATAAAGTCATCATAAATATGGCAGATGCTCAAAAATTCTCCACGACCCTGTGTATGCCGCCACACATACATACACACAGCTTTGCTCTAAATCTAAATCGTCATAAAGTATACAAGACTCAGTTTTTACACACACACACACGAAGTCATACACGTAGACAACTTAATAAACGCAGCTAATCTGAAAGGCATACAGACAGACGCACATGCCGGGAGAGTTCTCTTTTCATAAGCTGCCTACAAGAAAAAAAAACCTCACACAATGGGCTTTATGTTAGGACTCAGACTACGGAGACGAGGGACTTATATTTTTATTTTATTTTTAAGTAAATTATAAAGCATTGAAATTTTATGAAGAAAAAAAAAAAAGAAAGAAATGATATAAATGAAATAAGAGAAAAGTATGCAAAAAGTCAACGACAGTTGAAAGTCGACCAGACAGGCAGAACCAGAAAAAGATATATACATATATATATATATAGAAAGACAGAGAGAGTGTGAGAGGTAAAGAAGAAAAACTGGCTGCCCGGAAAGTTGAAGGAAATGCAGACAATGTGGGGAATGTCGAGCATTTTCGCCACCATCACCATGTGTGTGTGTCTCTGTGTGTGTGTGTGAATGTGTGTTAGCCGACGGAAGTCATAGTCTCCTTGAAGTTTTTCTTTTTTGCCCGCTTAGTTGATCCCACTTTTCCTTCTTCCCCTCTCCATTTTTTATCTGGTTACATTTTGCAATTGTCTTCCTTCTTTTCTTTTTTTTTGCATCTTCGTGGGTTTTTTCTTCTGCATTGTGTTAAGTGCCTGACCGTGTAACATTTGCAATGCTAAAAGTTCGAGTCAAAAATAAAGGAAAAATCTGAAACTTTTTTTGCACCGAACTTAATATATACTTTAAAACTTTGAATACTTTGCTTAAATTAGCCAATTAATAAATCGTAAAGATAATGATATTTTACGAAATCTAAAATGATTTGTCACAAGGTAAAATTAAGGTAAGAAAACGTCCCAAAACATGGAATATTATATAAATATAATCTTTATTAGTTATAAAAATTGTCACCCTTTCCCTCTCTATACCATTTTCACTTATTTTTCAACAAATCAAATCGATTATCAAGAGGTTCTATAAATAAAATATTCCTAAAAAATTTAAATAAATTGTATTGCTATTTGTAAGATATGCGATATTAAAACTGGATTTGCAGATATAGTTTCCAGAGCTTAAATTTTTATTAAGACACATCTAGATACAAATGTTCATGGAAAGTTGACAATTTCTGATTCAATCATCACTTTTTTTAAGAAAGTGTATAGGATGAACAAATGGTTAGATAAAGAACTTTGTTGAAATATAAAATTAAATATGAATTTGTTATACCGAATGAGTGACTATTATTTTATACAGTTCATTTTATAGAATCCTTTGAACTATATATTTTAAATGTCACTAAGTCTTAAAACGTTCTTTTTTAAATTTCATTGTAGTTGGACGTGAAAAAAGATCATAGAGGGATTATTTAACCAATGTTTCTTAATAAATCCATCTGCACTATAACATCATTAAATATTTGGATCTTTCAATAAAAATTTAATAAGTTATTTACCTTAGAATGTAAATCTGATTAAAGAGTGATCATCTATTGATGATGATCAAGAACCTATAGTATATATTTATGAACTCCATGTGAACTGTTGTTGAATTACTCAAATTAAATAGAAAACTGACTAGTGACACCTTTATCTATAGTAACACCTTTATCTACAGGTTGTAGGGTTGTCAATTTCTTCAAATATTTGACTCATTAAAAAGATAAGAAAATTGTATTCAACGAAACTGAACTTAACCTTAAAACATATTTTCTTGGGAAAGACTAAAATATTATTAATAGATCATAGATTTGCTGTAAAGTGAAAATATAAAAAAATAATCACATAGTTAACATAAAGTAATTCAGAGCTTCTAACTAATGTTAAAAGGAAAAACGATAACATTAACTTTACCAAGGGTACAGTTGACACAAAAGAAAATGGATCAATTAAGTGGAATTCTATTAATAGTATAACTTGATAAATTATAAAAAGACAAGCAGAGAACATACATATTATTGAGAATAGCTTCGTAAGGTAGCAATTATAAATGATCTAGGATAATCCAAAATCTCTTTAATCCCACTGTAAACTGTAACTTTTAGTAAATCAACATTTGCTTAACCCAAATTGTTTTATAGTTAAGCAAATGTAGTTCTTGTTAAAGGATAAAGAAGGTTAAACACAACTTACAACAGTCAAAAGTTAAGCACGCTTAGAGCTCCGCATTTAAATATCCAAAAAAAGAAAAAATAACGGATATTTTAGCTGGCTGTTATTCGCTGCTGGTGCTGCTGCTGCTACTAATCCACTTTTTACTGTACGCTCTGACAGAGGAGAATGTGAGTGAGAGAGACACACACACAGGTGGAAGCGCTGCGCTTTTGTTGTTGCACTTCTTGTTGTTGGTTTTATTCTTTTTTTTCGCACTGATTGTTACACACTAAAATCGAATTAAACTTGCCATGCAGCGTAGTTTTTGTTGTTGTTTGCTGGTCTTTCTTTTTCTCTCTATTTTTTTCTTTTATTTTGCCGCACTTGCCACACGTTGCACAACAACTTTCGCCTCTCAACTTTTACTTTGTTTGGCTGCCGGCACAGCTCAGGACACAGGACACACACACAAAACGCAACGAAAATGCCAAAAAAAAAAAATAGGAGAAAAGAGAAGAGAAGACAAGTGAAGGAATAGCAAGGGAAAACTTTTAAGACGTGCAATTTTTTCTATTTTTTCACTTTTCCTTTTTTTTTTGTTTTGTTTTGTTTTGCGTAAAAAGGATTTTCTAATAAGAAACGCGAAACGCGACAAAAGTTATCCTTTTATGTGTGTCTGTGTGTGTGTGTGGACGCTCAAAGGACGTCCGCTGGTCCAGTTCTCTGCTCCGGTTTCGGGATTATTCACAATTTTCCTTTTACGCTTCTCTTGGCATTTATTATAATTATTTGTTGTGGTTTTTTTTATTATTTTTTTATGCTTTTGCTCAAGATCAAAAGAGAAATTATTAGATTTTCTTTGCTTACAAATTAAAGGATTTTTTTAATATTATTGATGACTATTTACAACTGAAATTGTTCCGTGTCGATCTGTTTTCTACATTAATAAAATATTAAAAACAATTTTGTTTTCATGTTTTGTTATTAATTGTTTCTAAAATATAATATACAAAATATCATTTCAATTTTAAAATGCAATCAAGTATCTTTTAAAAATGATCAAAAATATTTTAATATTCCAAAACGATCTTAATAAAAAGTTTAAAAAAAAATGTCGAAGTCAAAACAAAATATATTATTTATAAATGTTTTTAAAATTTTTCTTCTATTTCAAATAAAAAACAAATTGTTTTTAAATAAAAGATCTTTTGAACTTTTGATTGTTTTTTGGTTATTTAATTTATTCTTCCAAATTAATAATTATTAAAGTTTTAGTTATTCACAATCCAAATTTTTCAGTTTCAAAATAGTTTTAAAATTTTTCAATATTGGTTTTTATTAAAAGAGTTCTCAATTTTTTCGGTTTTTATTTGATTTAAGTATTATTATTTTATGATTACAATTTTTTTTATTATTATTTTCTTTTTTTAAATTTATTTTCAAAATTTTGCATCCACTTAATCACACACAGAGGCACAACAAACGCACGTGTGTTAGTATTAATGTCATTCAAAAGTTGTGTTTTACTCCTTTGATGATTTGTTTGGTGTATTTTGTTTTTTTCATTGGTATTAGCTTTACCGTTAGCATAAACCGTACGCACATGCAATCACTTGAAAACTGTTCGGGCCAAATTTTTGGAAAAAATCTCATTTCATTCGCCGCCTACGACAACGAACCACGAACGTGGTCGAATGCAATCGAACCCATGTGAAATGTTTGAGGAGGGGAGTGAACGTATTCAAACGGAATCGAACGCATGTGAAATGTTTGAGGGGTCGAGTGAATGTTGTTGGGAATGAGCGTTTTCCTGTGAGAACGTGTTGCAACTTGAGCGAGTTGCTAGAGTGTGGTGAATATCGCTTGTTGCTGGACTAACAGCAATGTGTTGCGCAACATTTCCCCTTCATTTGATGTAGCTGCAACATATGACTGTATCGCATAGAAGCAAAATGTTTTCTACTTATTTTCCACCTAAGCCAACTAAACGGAATGCTTCTGGAATGGAATTATGTACATTTTTATATCCTTTATTACTGAATTAGTCAATATTATGAGACTTCATATACATATTAAAAGTTAATCAAAGCGAATAAGATACAAATCATTTTCTCATTAATAAATTATTTTCTATAGTTAATAATATTATAGAAACAAGAAATGCTTAAAACTTCCAAAACGAAAACCTCTTTTGGCGTACTTAAAATCTTGTTCTTCATCTGACTTTATTTTAACTTATTTTAAAATGAACCTCCCCAACCTGGCAATTTGTCTTCCGCTTTTTCTTTTTGTAGCTAACAGAATGTCGCTAACCTCGAGATGGATTTTATCTATCAAATGCGGGACGATAAAACAATAATAATAATAATAATAATGACTAATAATTATATATGAGCCAAATTTTTAACCAATTGATTGGAGATAAAACCAAAAATATTGAAGCAAATATTATATTGTCCGCCATTGACTATTCGAAATTGTGTTGGGTGCGGATTTGCATGTGTATTAAAGTTTGAAAACCCACTTGGCTCCAGAGAAAAAACGCTATTAAAAATAATATTATTAAGTTTTTAGTTACAGTCATACAATTTTTATGGTGCTTGCTTTTCTTTTCCTTTTGTAACATGAAATACCACAATGTGATCACAAACTCAGGTTGCAATTTTAAGAAAATTCGAGTTTGAAATAATTATTATATGCAAAAATTAAGAGATCAACTAGTTTTCAATAGTTTCAAAAGTTAATTAGGTTAGTTACTTTTAACTGTCGTATAAATTTGAATTTAACTAAACTCAAAATGAGTCGTCTGTGCTCAAATTTGCTTAGTGCTTTAGTTGCCAGATGAGGATATTTGTTACTAATGGGGCAACACTAAGTGACAAATGCTGCCACATCTGTTTTTCTACTCTAACTGGCAGCACGTTGTCTAGGTCAGTGGCTTCTGGCAACGCTGAGTACGAACACGTTCTCTTTCTTTTTCCTGTCGACGCCAGTGCAGGCGTGTAGTGTTTTTAAAGTTCGTCCACGTGAAAATCCTTAAACAACCAAAATGGTAGGTGCAATTTGTAAAAACAACAAAATTAACTAAATTGCAGTGAAGCAAACAATTCTAATCATGAATTTGCATCTAAATAATGGAATTCCGAGGTTTTGGTTCGTGTTTAACCTCAATATTGCGGACCTGGCAGTCTCATTTTGCCTATGTGTGAACAAGTTCAGATGAGTGTATAGTACGTGTGTGTGATTTCATGCGACTGTAAATGTGTGAGACTGGTGAAATGCAAGAGACAAAGACCAAAATGACGTGTGCAGGTTTGCTATTGAAAAGTCTGTGAGGGAAAGAAGAAGATAACATATGCAAGATTGTGAAATAAACTGAGCAATGTTCAGATTATTTTTAAAAATGTATATATAAAATGTATTTACCTTGCAAGTGGTTTTTAAATCGAACCTAACCTCAAAAATTCCACAAGAGCAAAGCATGATTTTTCTTTTCTCATTCTTTTTTTGATGGACGCCATTTTTAATATGCATCTTACCTAAACCCCGCCCCGTCTCTCCATTTTTATCTTTGGTATTTTGTAGGTCAACTTCACCGTCGACGAGATCCGTGGCCTGATGGACAAGAAGCGTAATATTCGCAACATGTCCGTCATTGCCCATGTGGATCACGGTAAATCCACTCTGACCGACTCTTTGGTGTCCAAGGCCGGTATCATTGCTGGTGCCAAGGCTGGTGAGACTCGTTTCACCGATACCCGTAAGGATGAGCAGGAGCGTTGCATTACCATCAAGTCAACGTAAGCAAAAAAAAAAATTTCTCCCAATGACAAAAGAAAGCAACGCATGATTCTATAGACGTCTAGGGGGTCACGGAGAAGACGGGTACTCTGCCCATGACGTCAGTCTCTCTCTCTCTTTTAATAGACAAATATTGAAACTCTATTGACCAACAATTCCGATATGTTTTTAAACAAGAAGATACCGTTCCATGCTTTAAAGAATCAAACTTCTTTTTTTTGATTTTAATATAAAATTTATAGTTATCATCGAGCCGCTTTGTCTTTTGTCATGGACACTACGCAAAAGCTTGCAATATCTAATCTCTCTCTCTCTCTCACTGGTTATTAGTGCCATCTCCATGTACTTTGAGGTCGAAGAAAAGGATCTGGTCTTCATCACCCATCCCGATCAGCGTGAAAAGGAATGCAAAGGTTTCTTGATCAATTTGATCGATTCACCCGGTCACGTTGATTTCTCCTCGGAAGTGACTGCTGCTCTCCGTGTTACCGATGGTGCCCTCGTTGTGGTCGATTGTGTGTCCGGTGTGTGTGTCCAAACCGAAACTGTGTTGCGTCAGGCTATCGCTGAGCGTATCAAGCCTATTCTGTTCATGAACAAAATGGACCGTGCTCTGCTCGAACTCCAATTGGATGCTGAGGAATTGTACCAAACCTTCCAGCGTATTGTTGAGAACGTGAACGTCATTATTGCCACCTACAATGACGATGGTGGTCCAATGGGTGAAGTGCGTGTGGATCCCTCCAAGGGTTCTGTCGGTTTCGGTTCAGGTCTGCACGGTTGGGCCTTTACCCTCAAGCAGTTCTCTGAAATGTACTCTGAGAAATTCAAGATCGATGTTGTCAAGCTAATGAACCGGTAAGTTCATATCCAAACAATTAGTTATTAGAATTCTTTAAATGCTTTTAGCACAAAACGTGTGACGTTGAGCGTGTAGTTCTCTTTCGAGAGAACTACGCATGATGAAGACGTCACAAGTGCCATAAAAATAAAAGTAGATCAATTTATCATAGAAAACTGTTGAAACGCTGCATCGGGACCGCTTTCCTAATGTCTCAACGTTGTATGCTAAGGCAGTAAACTTACATTTCTGCGTAATATATATACGCATTTGGTAAAATAATATTATGTAATCACATATTAAATAACAATTTAATAAACAATTCATGGCAATTGAGATAAGAAAAAGGGAAGGAATTGAACTAATTTGTATTATCAGAACAGCTGTTTGCATTAATCATCCGAGTTATTATAATCGAGAAACAATTTAAACTTCATTTAAAATCTATAATCGTTTTATCCTTCATTTTGATTAATTTGTAAATCATTTTCTTTTTTCGTTTCTTTTCTTAGTTTGTGGGGTGAGAACTTCTTCAATGCCAAGACCAAGAAATGGCAAAAGCAAAAGGAAGCTGACAACAAGCGTTCCTTCTGCATGTACATTTTGGATCCAATTTACAAGGTGTTCGATGCCATCATGAACTACAAGAAGGAGGAGATCGGTACCCTGCTGGAAAAGATCGGTGTGGCCCTGAAGCACGAAGATAAGGATAAGGACGGCAAGGCTCTGTTGAAAACTGTGATGCGTACCTGGTTGCCAGCCGGTGAGGCTTTGCTTCAGATGATTGCTATCCATTTGCCATCGCCAGTGGTTGCCCAGAAATACCGTATGGAAATGTTGTACGAGGGTCCCCAGGACGATGAGGCTGCTGTTGCCGTTAAGAACTGCGATCCTGATGGTCCATTGATGATGTACATCTCGAAAATGGTACCGACCTCCGATAAGGGACGTTTCTATGCCTTTGGACGTGTGTTCTCTGGCAAGGTCGCCACTGGCCAGAA
Source organism: Drosophila emarginata (assembly GCA_037075365.1). Lineage (NCBI taxonomy): Eukaryota > Metazoa > Arthropoda > Insecta > Diptera > Drosophilidae > Drosophila > Drosophila emarginata. The sequence continues at coordinate 2,460,434 of JBAMCD010000012.1, forward strand.
GTGCCGCATTATGGGACCCAACTATACCCCCGGAAAGAAGGAGGATCTGTACGAGAAGGCCATTCAGCGTACCATTCTGATGATGGGTCGTTATGTGGAGGCTATTGAGGATGTGCCCTCTGGTAACATTTGCGGTCTTGTCGGTGTCGATCAGTTCTTGGTGAAGACTGGTACCATTACCACTTTCAAGGATGCCCACAACATGAAGGTAACTTCATAATCTCTTTTATTTTTCTTTATCCCTACTTAAAATTGTATTATAAAAATTTTATAGGTGATGAAGTTCTCTGTGTCGCCTGTCGTGCGTGTTGCTGTAGAGCCCAAGAATCCCGCTGATTTGCCCAAACTTGTGGAGGGTCTGAAGCGTTTGGCCAAGTCCGATCCTATGGTGCAATGTATCATTGAGGAGTCTGGCGAGCATATCATTGCCGGTGCCGGTGAATTGCATTTGGAAATTTGCCTTAAGGATCTGGAAGAGGATCACGCTTGCATTCCTCTGAAGAAATCCGATCCCGTTGTCTCATACCGTGAGACCGTGTGCGAGGAATCCAATCAAATGTGTCTGTCCAAGTCGCCCAACAAGCACAATCGTCTCCATATGAAGGCTCTACCCATGCCCGACGGTCTGCCCGAAGACATTGACAACGGCGATGTCAGCTCCAAGGATGATTTCAAGATTCGTGCTCGTTACCTGGCTGAGAAATACGACTATGATGTGACTGAGGCTCGTAAGATCTGGTGCTTTGGTCCCGATGGCACAGGACCCAACTTCATCTTGGATTGCACCAAATCTGTGCAATATTTGAACGAAATCAAGGATTCCGTTGTCGCTGGTTTCCAATGGGCCTCCAAGGAGGGTATCTTGGCCGATGAGAACATGCGTGGCGTTCGTTTCAACATCTATGATGTCACTCTGCACGCTGATGCCATCCATCGTGGTGGTGGCCAGATCATTCCAACCACTCGTCGTTGTCTGTATGCTGCTGCTATCACAGCCGGTCCTCGTCTAATGGAACCTGTGTATCTGTGCGAGATTCAGTGCCCAGAAGTCGCTGTTGGTGGTATCTATGGTGTGCTCAATCGTCGTCGTGGTCATGTCTTTGAAGAGAACCAAGTTGTGGGCACTCCCATGTTCGTGGTTAAGGCTTATCTGCCTGTAAACGAATCCTTCGGTTTCACCGCCGATCTTCGCTCCAACACTGGAGGCCAGGCCTTCCCACAGTGCGTGTTCGACCATTGGCAAGTGTTGCCCGGTGACCCGAGCGAGCCATCCAGCAAACCCTACCAGATTGTCCAGGACACACGTAAACGTAAGGGTCTTAAGGAAGGTCTGCCCGATCTTACCCAGTATTTGGACAAAATGTAATCTGGCAGCCAGAGCAAAAACATCGGCGCAGGCACCGGACGGAGCATAGAACAATACCCTAAATACCAACTTCAAGGGTGCGGTAATTTGTCAGCGTTATAAAAAAAAACACACACCATTTAAAGAAATTTTGATTATTAATTGTATAACTGAACAACCGTAACAACAACCGTAAATAAATCAAGTAACTGATTACGTATTTAAGTTTATATAAACATACAAAAAAAATGAATGCTATGGGGGATAAACCTTTGAAGGGGACAAACATCCGCTAAATCATATATCCATCTTTATAGTTATTGAACGTTCTGTCGCATTAACTTATTCCACAGCTCTGTCAATTTCATCGAACATTTTCTCGGATCTATAAAAAATTAACTTCCGTTTACAAATTTATTATCTGTTGCTGTTATTGCTGTCGAATATTTCAATATCAGTAAAGTTATATTGAGGAAATACATACGTATGTATTAAGGGAGAGTCCCCCGTATTCCCGATCCCATCAGATTTTCCATTTCATTGACTTCTTGCTGATATAAATAACTCTCAGTTGACTGAATAGAATTTCTAACTACGTAGGAGTTATCTGATATTAGATAAATTAAAAAACATTAGACATGTGATTTTTCTTGTTCAATTTGAATTAATGGGAAACGATAGTCAACGATAACCAGCATACAATTTGTTTATATTATCGAGGTCCATTCGATAATAAACCGAATGACTTCACAGCTCTGTTAAATACACTCAAATGTTATACTCTTTATCTCCCCAAAGAGAGCATTTTGCATTAGATATGCTCTTTGCTAAACAATGGGGGAGGGTAGGGTAACAATCATAAAGTTGTTTGCTTTCATTTGTATTAGCTAAATAACAAATACATACAACAGTATGACTGGATTTTCAGAAAATCGGATTTTAAAAGTGATAAATTTGTATTTAGTCGAACGAATCCTAAATACTTTTTAATAAAAAGGTAACAAATATTAACTTCTTCAAAACTTTCTTAATTACTTCTTGGGTAATAATCTACAGAATTATCAACTTTAACAAGTGTTTAAAGACCGGTATTTTCACGATTGTTAAAACTATGAATGATCGATTATGGGAACCCCTTAATATTGTTTAGTTGATAAACAACTGATTTTATTGATAATCTCTTTGTAAAATTGTAAATATACAAATTTCACGTATTGAGAGAATATGTATCTCAAATCTGTAAAAATCTATAATTATATAAAGAATTGCAATATTATCATTTAGGACTTCCAAAAATACATTACAAAATATTTTCACAAATCATTATCATTTCATATAAAGAAGAGTATTCAATATTCACAACTATGTGCCATGTATTCAGTCAATTTCTTGATTTTGCTTCAGTCGCAAATCAACACGCAGACGTTGTGGTCGTTACAAAAAGCGCGACGGAAAGGCGCTTGAATGAAAATTTTTTGTGTAAGAAGTGAAAAACGCGACGTGCACAAAGACCTAAACATATGTGTGTGTCTATACATACATACATACTAATAATGTACACATAAGTGTAAGCAAAAATTGCAAAATGTTGTTCTCGGAAGTTGGGCCCCCTATGGCCCTCCCCATCTCTTGCGTCTGTTTTTGTCATTCGGTGACTTCAGAACAAAGGCTAAAAGAAAAGCCGCCGTTAAAGTCGCCGCCGTCGCCGCGTCGTCTGTCATTACCGACAACCAACCCACTCAAAATCTACCACCACCCCCCCTGCTTCTCAACCAATTGTCAATTTCTATCTAACTCGCAGTTTTGTGTGTGTGTGTTTGTGTGCGTTTGTTGCCTATATTTAGCAACATTTCCAATTGGAAGATTTTTGATTTGACCTTTTAAGTGCAAATATTAGGCAAAGCCGAAATGAAAAGTTTATTCCGTTTTTTCAATGTATGAGTGCGGCTTCCTTTACTTCTTTTTTTCTCTCTCCCACTCACTTCAAATATATGCATGTGTGTGTGTGTGTGTCTGCATAAGAAAAAATCGATGCCAGACTCCCTGCAGAAACTTCATTCAGTAAAGCCGCAGTAAATTTTACAGTTAGACAAAGTTAGCTTGGAATGTGTGTGTGTGTTGAGTTGCACAATGTATGTGTGTGCCTGTGTAGGTGGCCAATAACACCGGAAATGAAATTTTTCCGTTTTAGTAAAAGACGGAATCTAAAATATACGGCAAAAGTTTTTGTATCTATTGTTGTTTTGTTGCATCCGTTGGAAAAAAAAACGAGAAGCAAATAGTTTTTTTATTGCAAAAATCAGAGCAAAAATCATGTTTATATATAGCATCGTATGCGTGAATGTGTATGTGTGTGTGTGTGTGGGAGGTATGCATGCGCCTGACTCTCCTGTCTCTCTTTCTCTCTTAAAACTCCTACTCCTTCTCTATTCCAAAGTGTATAGAAAATATGAATGAAGATAAGGAAGGCAATGCGACGACAGGCAGAGAAGGTGTAAAAGCAGGAGTAAGAGAGTGAGAGACTGCGTGTGTGTCTGTGTTGCCATTACCGTTATTCTTGTTGTTGTTGTTTTTTCACACCAGCCAATAAAAACGTGAAAAATCAATGCACAAAAAAAAATGTTGTTGCTTGAACAATTTTTAATTGGCTAAAACAAAAAGAAAAACAAGAAATGTGTGCAATAATGCGAAAATCATTTTCCAGGATTTCAGGCAAAATGAGGGCGAACAAAGAACAATAAATATAAAAAGTTTTGCCAAAGTATAAAATTCACGTAAAACTTCTGTACCGTAATGGAAAACGGACATAGAAATTTCACTATGCTAAAGAGAGAGAGAGAGTGAAAGAGATAGATAAAAATGAATAGAGTGGATAAAATCCATGGTATGTGACTTTTAATTAAAGTTATACTTGTATTTACACACATACAGATATTTTTTTATATTTCAAGGCATACCTTAATTACATATATCTGAACATTACCGGCCAGACTTTTTAAGTTATAGAAAGTTCATTGTACTGATCAAGAATATAATACATTGTGGCAACGCTTTTATTAAAATAATAGAATATGAATAAGGAAAAAGATTTTTTCCAGATCAAGTTAGAGCCGAATTATACATTATCTATATAGTAGTAATATTATTGCCTTATATTGTCGTATAAAATTTAGCAAAATCACTATAACGATCGTTAGTTGTGCTTGTTCAGAGACATATGTATGTACATATGTATGTACATATGTATGTACATACATATATGCCTACATACATACATACATACATATGTATGTATGTATTACATATGTAAGTACAATATATTGGAAAAATCGACCATCAGATTTGAAGTGACTCACAGGCCAGATTTTGAATCACGTATGTAGATCTTGACACAATTTTAAAATGGATATTCAACCAATTGTTGGTGGAAAATAATTCGTTTTAAATATAAATTGCTTAGCAAATGAATTCTAAGAAACGTTTCTAAACAACTGTATTTGATGTCTGAAATTATACTGAAATTCTTTTTTATTCTATCAACGGTTAAAAAGACAATCTGTGATATTTGTTGTATGTATGTACATATGTACATACATATTTTAAAACGGTATAGATTACAATTTACTATTTATTCTACACAAGAACTATCGGGCAAACTGGAAGATTCTAAAGAAGTCTTTTTTTTTAAGATATGTATATTTTCACAAAATTCAATCACATGATAATCAAACGAAAATCAGATAATTTATCCCCAATTATTTTTGTATTTTGTTCCATAAAACAAGTCAATATATGTACATACATATGGATGTATTAGTGATTTTTTACAGTTTACACGAGTCGAGAACCTCAAAGGGTAGAATAAATTTAGCGTAAAATAATTAGCTTTTCGGATGAAATCAAATATATATACATAATTAATTCTCAAATTAATTTTAATTGTAATAATTTACAGGCAATCACTTTGATTTTCCTATTAAAGTATTATTTTCATAAGAGTCAAGGTTAAAGAGTCACGGGGCAAGAAGGCCGCCAATCACTTAGCATGTCTATAAAATCAATTATGTGTCTTCAAACAATTTGTGTATGAGGAGTTTACACGACACCTAGGATAGGTCCCGCCCTTCCCACTGTCTTCTTCTTTCTTGTGCCGTACACATCAATATCAATTTCCTAGCAAAACGGAAAATATCCATATCCTTTGAACCAAAATTACGCCACTCGTGACAAGGCAACGGTAAAGCCAATGCGAAAGGCATCTTTGTAAATCGCACGCGCGCCTAATTGGTTATCACACGCCAACGAAATCAATATTAATTATTTATTAATAGCGCCAAAAGCGGTGTATTACGAATTCCCTAACCACATACTACATCCATATCTGTGCCTCTTGGCTAACAACAGCATCCACTACTACCTTTTGTTTTGCAGAGTAACTGAAACATTTCGATGATGAATTTAATGACCTGAAAGAAATAACGTAAAAGCAGACGAAGAGGAAAAAAAAAAAAAACGCCAATCACTTTCACACATTGCATTGAAAGAGTCGTCGCAGAGGGCGCAGCAGCAGCAGCAGAAGCGTCTTTTGTGGGCGCATTGATTACATTTTCATAATCAAAAGCAACGACAGAGAAGAGGAAAAACGAAAACGAAACAATAATAATACACAGTCAGTCCATGGTTTCAATGAAAATCGCATAATGGCAGCAGCACCTGAATCGTGTGGAGCACGCGATTCAAACGAGGCTGAAACAGAAACTGAAGAGGCAGAAGCGTTGGTCGAACTGGAACTGAAGGCGGATCCCAAAACGCAAACGAATACGGAGGCGGAGACGGTATCATTGGCAGAAGCAGAGGCGGAGGTCGCAGCAGCTGCTGATCCAGTTGTTGAGATGGCCAGCAATGTGGATGTGGATGTTGATGAGTTTGACTCCGAACTGCCGCCAGATGCTTGTGACCAACAAAAGCAAAAGTATGTCGCTAGATTGTAAATGAATTAAAAATTCTAAAAAGAACAACGGGAGCAAGAGATCTGGGGTAAACTAATTTGATTTTCATATTCTATTTTTTTCTTTCTTCTTTTTTAGCGAACATTTGCAGTTGCAGTCACTGGAGCCCATCTCCCTGGATGACATACCAGAGCCTATTAAAGTTCTGGATGAGATCATATCAGAATTTGAGGAAGCAACAACGAAACCGGTGGCATTGCATAGCAATAGTGGTGAAAATCAATCGGAAGATGATGGCTACATGAGTCTAAGTCGCAAAAAGTAAGAAATTATAAATAATTATTTAGATTCGAAATTAAAAATTGAGCAGTAAAAATTGTAAGGTGGAAAACTTTTGAACTGTATGTTGCCTTTAAACTTGCGTTTATCATTTTTGAGTGACGCAGTGTCTTGTCGAACCTTTTAAGTTTAACCGAAACATAATGTGCTTTCTGGTTTCGGTTTATGACATTTAGGTTTTTTTTTCGAGTTATGAAACACTTTTTTCGTTTGTTATTTTGGTCTTGAAATTATAATGATTTTTATCTGTCAATATTTCTTTCGGATTTTAAATTATTTTTGTATTTATTAATTAGGTTTTTGTTACCGCGAGTGATTCATTTTGGTTTCATGCTTTTTAAAAATTAATATCAAGGTATTTGGAATTTGGTGACCTTTTAAGAATGACCAAACTTAAGAATATATTTATGAAAGTGCAGCAAAGAGTTTCGTCGGCCAAATTAAAGTAAACACAAATTTTTGATAATTATAGTCTTAAAAAACTTCTTGCAATAAAATGATTTTAAATTATTGCTATGGAAATAATACTAAAAACAAATTATATAATGGTCTTGCCCCATTTCATAGTATGTCCAAGAAAGACTCGGAAGATGTTCCCCAAACACCCAGCACAGACACTGTGCCTGAGGGGAGTTTCAATGAAGTCGACGGCACAGCCGAAAATCTAACAAAATTATCTGAGGCGGAGCATGGCCAGGAAACAACAACGACGCCACTTATACAGACAACCCTGGTGAGTGCCACCTGAATTCCCACCCACTCATACCCTAGCTAATGGGAAACCAATTAACCCACCCATAACTCTTATGTCTATTTACCCATTCCAGCCGAAGGCACGTAGTGCCAACTCGACGCCAGCCACCAACTCCAACTACTCAAGTCTGCCATGTTGCGGTGCCAGGACCTCTTCCAATTTGGTTGGCACTTCCGTGGCAAATTCCTCTAGTGGATTGGAAGCCAACAATCGCACCGGCAGCTGCAATGGGGAGCGAAATGCACTGGGCATTGACATAAGCGCCGTTCATAATGCTGTGCTACGTGGCAATCTGGCCAAATTGCCTGAACCTATAGTAAATGAACATCCGGTTACCATTTATCCGGGTCCATCGGCTAAAGGAGCTGGCAGCGGTGAGGGGGCACGGAGCAAACGTTTATTGAATTCGGTTGAGAAACACAAGGAAGTTTGTCACATGTTAAATCCACATTCCAATAGCACAACATCATCGTCATCCGGATCTCAGCATACATCAAGTGGCGAGGCATCACCATCGGCCTCCAATATGAATGTGGCCTCAGCGAAGCTGATAAAAAAAGATGATGACTATTCAGAGGATTCGCTGGAAGAGTCGACAATCTCAACAGATTTAACGCCAGTTAAACAAAACGGTGTCGCCTGGGAGATACATTTCAAGAGCAATAAAAAGAAAACAAGCGGCTCGAAAAAAACTTCGGGTACATCAAATAAAAAGGTAAAAGAGAACAATAAAAAAACAACAAACAAAACATTAAATAAATTACTCTTAATTGAAATCATGCTAACATTAAACATAATTTATCTTAATTTTTTGCATGTGAAGCAGCACCAGCACCAACAACGTTCCAATCAGCTGAACGATTTCAATAATAGTTTCATTTACAATGAGCAAAGTATGTTGGGGAAGGGCACATTTGTCATACGCCGCGCCACAGCAAAGAAGCCGCCGCGTGTCGCTGATATCTTTAGTATACCCAAACCACCAAGGACTTCATTAGGTGGTGGTATTGGTGGGGCCGGAGCCATTAGCAATGAATTTTACACCAGCGATAGTGAACAAAGTGAATCAGCATCTTTGCCACCGGCAGCAGCACAGGTTGTGGTTGTTGCTGCTGCACCACCTCCACCGGCACCGTCCGAGATGAATTTCATTTATAAAGAGTGCGAAGCGGCAGCGGCTCATACACGCCGAGGATTGGAAATAGCAGCAGCTCAACGGGCTGCCCTCTCACTGGACATTGCCGAAGTGCCCGATCAATTTGGTCATAATAAGCCAATGAAAAGTAAAACAGCCATGTTGACCGAAAAACGTTTAAGTGCCGAATCCATGCCGGATAATACATCGAGCAGCGAGGAGTTCGATGAGGCACGTTTGAATGGGAATAACGGTTACGATATGTATGGTTATAATGGAAACGGTAAGAAACCGATAGTCGAGAATTATTTTGTATAACTATTAACATTTCCCTTTTGCTGAACAGATCAACGCGTTTCGAATGCCACAACGCCTCACACCGATTTAGCACCTACTTTGGAGGAGGATGAAGAGTTATCCGATTTTAGTTATGGCTGTGCTCCACTCAAACAAATCGAGCATAATATTAGCGCCTTGTTACGCGGTGATCTGCCCATTGTGGGCCAACAGGCGGCCAATAATGGAGTAGCAGTTGGAGTTGCAGTCGGTGGAGCAAATGCCTCCACAGCCGCCGCGGATGCCTTGCATGCCAAACGGGTGCTTGAATTTCGACCCGGTGTTCATAAATCGGAGAGTGCCAAGGAGATGTTGTTATCCCAGTTACCAGCTTTGGGACCTCTGCCACCATCGCCGCCTAGTTCCAATCCGGATTTGTTTGATTACGATGCCCCATTACCACCGTCACCAGTTGAGCCGCGCAAGCAGCTGGAACTGCCAGCAGCGGCAGCTGCAGCGCCACCGAATCGCGGCACCACTGTAGTGGAGGTGCATGCCACTGCATCGGGAGCTGCTGTGCATAGTAATAGCCACACTCGTCGCAGTCGTGATAATGTAGCAGCTGTGCGTCATTTCACTGATGAGCTACCGCCACCACCAGCACCGGCACATCAATCCGCTAGTTTTGCTGAGGGTCTAACGGGAGTTCCCATTGTTCCGCCACATCGTGGCAGTGGGGGCGGAGGTGCTAGCGGTGGTCACTCTGTCAATACCATGAAATCCTGGAGCATTGACTCCCAATACCGCAAAAGGTCACCAAAATTATTTGGACACTATAGCAGTGGCAGTGGCATAACCACACCCACCGGTTTGGGACAAATGCCACCGTTGCCACCGCCCCCAGTACCACATATGGGTACTATTGGATCGTGTGGCGAAGGCGCCACCGGTTCCTATCAACGCAGGTATATCAACTATGGCACCAAACGCAGTTTAAAACAATCGCCGCGCGAGGAGCATCGCCTGCAAACCTCATGTAGTCTTCCTGAAACGCCAATCTTTGCCAGAGGGTAAGCAAAACGCGATTTTGTATTAAAATTAAATTAATTTTGTTTCCCATTTTTTCTGGTAGCTGTGACATACCACGTACGCCATATCGACGACAAAATGAACCCGTACCGGTGAGCGGTTCCCGAACAGCACCTAGATCCAGTACATCGAATAGCATTAATATGGGCACTTCTATTTTGGGAATTGGTGGTAAGTGGCATATGAATGGTTGAATAAAGTAAACTTAAAGGGATTCCTAGATCAATGAAATCAAATCGGATGAGTAATTATATAAAGTTACTTTTCAATGCATAGAAAAGATTTCCGAAAGTTGTTTTTGATCTATGATCACAGCTCTGTTCTCTTTTCCAAATAGAATTGAATTGGTATTGTAATTATTGTCTCTATTTTAAGGTGGTAATTATGGCACTGCCCAAATCTGTCGCCAACGTTCGATTAATCATGCCCTGGCCTCCAATGAGATGTTACGTATGACTGGTGCTCCAGCTCGTGGTTGGTATCCCAAACAGCGTGCTCTGCGTCCTGCTTCGACCGAGAATATTGATCGATTGGCCTCAGTGCGTGTCTGGGATAATCCGGCCGGTATGTCCGGTACAGGGCAATCGCGTAAACCTTTAACATTGCCACCAAATTTAACACCTTCATTTTTAAATAAATCACCACGTGAGGCATTGCGTCGTGTTACCAGTTTACTTATCACTAAGAAAAGTAAGTAACCATAAACATATCTATGCCAAAGAGATCTCTTAAATTTGCTTTTCACCATACAGAGAACAATAAGGAGCGCAAGCATAAGGCATATTGCGATCAACCCATGGATGATAGTAATAGCAAGCATGCTTATGAATTTGAAACGGGTATGATTTTAGATAAATTTTAATTGTCAAACGTCTGTATAATGTTATATTCGATCTTAATGCAGGTTCGGGAAAACGTAAGGATAATAGCAATCGGAAGGATAATGGAGCCACACCAAAAACCAAAAAGAAAGGTCTTTTCAAAACTTTATGGAAACGTACGAAAACTGCCTCGCTAGATCAATAGAGGAATATTTAATACAAGAAACAAAAACTAAATTCGAAGCAAGCCTAATCACTGCCCCCCATCTTTCACCTTGAATATGTTTTATATAGTATATAATATATATATATACAATTATATAAAAATGATGATAATAATCGTGCACTTCAATGTACATTTCAATGAAATGAGAGTTAAATGCTACAGAAATCCAAAACCAACCTCAATCACACTCACTCACTTAAAAATTTCACGCTCGTGTTCGTATGTTCAGCTCACCTTGAATTTTTCGCAAGCAATCTATATACTCTCACATCGTATCTTAAATATATATATACATATATATATAACGTAAACTGAATAATTCCAAAATGCACAAAGCCGTGAATCGTAAAGACTGAAATGAGTAAACAAAATGATGAAACCGAAAATAACTAAAAGTAAAAAAGCAAAAATTAATGAACATATGAAAATGAAACACACCAGATATAACTCCCGGATTAAGGGTGAAGCACTTACACCACACACACACTCTATATAAACCAATTTCCTAACTAAAACCATAAATCATACCCATACCCAGACCTAACCCTAAAGCAAACCAATTTTCTTGGCACGCAAACAAATACTGAAATGCAAAAATTGAGAATGGAAAAAAACATGTGTATTACGTATACAAGCACTGAATTTATATATATATATATATGTATAACTGAACCATTTAGGGTTCTAGGCAGCATTACTTACTTTATAATTATGAAAAATGTTTGATATTTCAAGCACTTATTTTTTCGTTTATTGTTGGGTATTAATCATGATCTTGCAATACAAACGGCCAAAGAATAAAGTATTTCCGACTAGAAGAATTATACATATAGTCAAACAGTATAAAGAAAACTGTTAGATATGCCCATATGCATTTGCCTTCTTCAGGGTAAACTAATTTCAACATCTTAAATCTGATACTCGTTGTGGCTATAGAAAAAAACATCAAGATCGAATGAATTTACATTATGTGTAAAATTATCATATGTAGGTACATACAAATATTATATTTATAATTATCGATTCTAGTTTTCTAGGGACTTGGGATCTTTAAAATAATGATTAAACTTTCTTTAATACGTTTACCATTTAGTTTTTACCAAACCTATTCAAAAATTTTTAAGTTTTAAATTTTTTGATCAACACTGATAGTAATCAAAAATTGACATAAAATAACTTCTAATTTCTTTTAAATCATTTTATCTTTGATATCGGATGACTATAAATTCTTATGATCGGCCGTTTGTGAGATTATAGAAACTACGGCATAGTCGCAGTTAGCCAGACCCCCCTCTGGTTAAACGCTTTTGGTTGGTTTATTTCGATATGGGCAGAGTGCAATAAACAATACCAACAAAAGTCCATCAGATTAGTTTTCAAATTAAACAAACTGCAAAAGTTATGTGAGTTTTTTCTCAAAACCAACCAAAAAAAAGATTTGTTTAATATTTTATTTCCATTTACAAAATTTTGAAAAATTAAGTGTTACGCCCTCCACATTTCAAAGAATGTTTGATAATAATTACATAAAAAAGGTAAAACAAAAAAAACCCAAAATAAAACACTTTTCGAATACTATTAAAAAAGCAACCTAAACTTAATCCAAAAACAAAACAAAAACACTTAAAAAAATAATGCTCAATTCCAAAATAAAAAGAAAACAGAAAATTATTGACTTTACCAGTGAGCATTTCGAATTGTCGAGACGAGATGAGGCAGAGAGGCAAATAAAATGAGAGGAGAACAACAAACTGTAAACGTTTACTAGTCATTACATATTTTTTATTAAAACAAAACAGAAAATAAAAATGCAATTAACAAACACATACATACACATTTACACCAACACACAGTCATTTATAAAAGCCAATGGCCAGCAATAATTTTGGCAGCATTTTATTCAGCCAACCAAACAGAACATGAATAACGAGGAAAATAAAGTTGAAAAGTATTATTAAAGAATTATATTATATGCTATAGCAAGTTGGTATTTATTATAATTAACTATATATAATTATATATATATATATGAATATATATATAAATATACGTATGTACAATTATTTGAATTAATATTATTGAATATATTTTTTAGAAAAGTAGCATGAAACGAAATAAAAAATAACAAAAACAATAAAGAATACACTTTAATTTCATTAGATTGGGAAATTGATATATGGTTTAACTAAGCGAACCGAGTTAGAAAAAAAAACGAGCACCGTATAAATATATAATTTAAATATATTTCCCATATATAACTATAAATATATTTTTAGTAAGACTTTTGAAAGAGAATATTAGTTTGGAATCCTAAAATCCGAATAGTTTTATGTAATATATAGTCGGGGCACTTTAAACCTACATATGCATATTGTGCTTTTTTATTGCTGAGTAATCCAATTCGACATTTTCATTGAAAAACGCTGACATAATTAACTTATAGTACAAAATAAAACGTCATCAAAATCCATTTCCGTTCACAACTAAAAATGCATAATTCGTAATACGCAGAGCTCCACATGAATAAACAATTTTCATACACTTGTTTCAAAGGTCTAAACAAAATTCCAGAATATATTTACCACATGTACCACCTGTATCAATAAGATTTCACACAGAGAAATTGTTTATTCTCGACTTTTAACTTAGTTAATCATTTGTTTTTTTTTATTAGTATTATTTTGTATTTTTGGGTTCTGGGCACGTGTAAATATACAATACAAAATAAAAATTAAACAATAAAACAAACTAAAAAAACTAACTAATAGTATCAGACGGTGAGAAAGAAATTTAATTTAAAATTTAATAATTCAATTGTTCATCCATTTCGATTTGTAGGGATGAAAGATAAACAATTTCACTACCCCCATTTTGTTTTATCGCTTCGTATAACAAAAATAAATTTTTTTTTAATATTGGTTGTTTTCTTTTTTGTTGTTTGATGTTATGGTAGATGTTATAATTATTGTTATTGGGGGTGAAGATTTTTAAAATTACTTAGATTTTGTAGGCTAAGATAATCCCAAAAAAAAACTGACCATTCTTTAGCATGTGTGTGTGTGTATGTTGCAGTCTAAGCCATGTAACTATATTCATCGCCTGAATTGGCCGTTCGCTCTATATATTGTTTATCAATTAACGACTCCACGCACTTCTTGATCATAGCAATATTGGGGGTAAAGCTGACTTTTGATAAAGAAAGGACCTGCAGAAGAAAGGGAAATTTTATATAAAGATTAATATACAATATATTATATTGATTTATTCCAAAGATTATATATGTAGTAGATGTATTCCCAACCAATTTATTTGTGCAATTATTTTAATCAACCAAACTTAATTCTTCAGTCTTCTTAATTTTAGACTGCATAAATTTTTTAATAGACTATTCATCGGACATCGTAGTATGTGGATATAAATTGAAAAACAAAATACTTTACTTAGAGATATAACTGTCAAAATTGAGAGTTTTTCATTAAAACAACTTTCTTTGAAAAAAAATGTTAAAGCGGAATAAGTAAAGTGATTTGAAAATTATTTTTGAATATTTATTTGATCAGGATCAAGTCTGGTCCCGATTCAAATCCAGATAAGTTGAATTCTACTCTATATCTGGTATAATTAAACAACTGATCTATTTGATCGAAAGTATTATACGAAAGAATTTGAAAGTATTATAATATGTATAAATCATTTTTGAGAATCGCTGAATACCCAAAGTCTGAACTGATTAGAAATAGATAATTAAAATGCTTATCCAATTATGCCCAACCCCATCCTTTGCAGAAGTAAACAATACAAATTAGCAAAGCAAATGAAAAACTAACCTCCTGTATCAGTGCATTGTGCTTCAAGACCTTCCGTGCCTTCATTATACGCACTATGGCTGCTTGCAGAAATAATTTTCGATCTTCATCTACCGAATTAATTGTGTGCTCCACCTAAATAATTAAAAAGTATATTATTCAAATGTTATATTTATATTAAATTTATGTTTAAATACCTCCTGTGGCGTCTCCTTTTGCAGTGCTGAGCTTATTTTAAATTTAGTCCTCTTATTTGTATAATCGAAAGTCAATTCGATTCGCGTCTCACCGGAGAGATTCTCGGAACTGGCATTTAACAGCTTTGACTCAATCATGGGCTGCATATGCTTTTGAAATGTTTCATCGTTCAATTGCAACGTATTTTGTATCTCACGACAAGTCAAACTGTCGCATGTCTCAAAAAGCAATATTATGGCCATTTGGTATGTTTGCATGGTCACAATATATGATTTCTTTAGATGGCTTAGCTTCAATTCACCATGGCACATGTGATGCAGCCAGGTTAATTTTCGACCGCTGAATAATTTATGATAATAATCCTCGAACTGTAAAAAAACATATCGAATATGAAATATAGTTATTTTTAACAATAGAAAACTTATTTAACTTACCATTCTAATTGATTTTTCAAATTCTTGTGGCACTGCAAATGGTATAACTTGCGTTGAACCCAAAGGCCAAGCTCCAGCTTGTAGAACCTTAATCGAGAGATTGATGCCTGTGTATTGATCAAAAATATTAATATATTTGACTTATTTTTAGGTATATGTATATGCCTTACCCAAATCAACATTGCTGTCCTTTAGATGATTGTTAAACTTATTATTCAGATCTGTTGAAACAGATATATCCGTAAACATGCGATGCAGTTTGTTGGTGAATTCATAACCGCAGGCTTGCTGTAAATATTAATTTTAAGTTTTTAGAATTAATAGATATAATAATAACGGTTTAACTGTATGTGATATAGTTTTTAAATTCTAAATTGCGATCTAGAGAGAAAAGCTTTTTAGGAGCTTTGACAATTTAAATTGGTTTAATCTCCGAAATCGGTTAGTCTAACTATTTCTTTGTCAGAGTTATATATAGTTAAAAATGATTAAATTTAATTACTATTACTTTAGAAATTAAATAATTCTCGCATTTACTCTATCTGTATCAATCGTTCTTATCTAAACAAATTGATATAGTCGCTCGCTTTTGATAAAGGTTGGCAACATTAAGATTCGATTGTGAATAGGAAATATAAATAATATATATAAATGTTTAGCTTAAGGCTTAGTAACTACAGTTAATATATGGGTTGACTAAAATTGGTAACTGCTTATTAATCAAAATAATAAACAACTAAAATAACTTGAAGTTCAATTAATTCCAAATATATCCTTAGACAAATAAGGTTTATCAACTTGATTATTTTTAAATGCTTTCTTTACTCTTAAAAGTTCGTAAATTAATTGATTGATTTTTACCTTTAATCGATTGATCATGCCCTCTTCTGCATCCATGCTTTGACTTTGTTCGTGTATCAAACGTTTTGCCAATAATCGACTGTAAAACTTTTGATAGACATCCTTATCTTCGATGTACTTGAATATGGTTATATTGTTGGTCAATTTTTGATCAATTTCCGCTTCGCAGGTTTTCGATTTCTTTAACAAAGTATCACAGTATTTTGCCACAAATTCGGCGCTGCGACATGGCTGCCGCTCACTAGGACGACGATTGATCACACTTGCGCATGCCTTATCCAATGCGCTCAGAAATAATGAATCATTCTCAAAGACATCCGCAATTAGCTCTTGATATTTCTGATGCACTTTCAGCATATTCTCAACAAAGGCTATATGAATATTTTCACCTTTCAGTGCGGCAACCGTTTGCAATCCTTCATTCTTAATATGCTCGAGGAAGGTTTGAATTAGCTCAGACTTAAGATTATCGGGTATAGGTTTTAATACAATATACATATTGCGTAAATCTTGACGTCGTTCCTCGGATACCATTTCCTTACATTCCGAATATATGAAACCCAAACGATCATTAATGAATTTCTCTTCGCATTGTTTACGCAATTTGGGCAATGAGCTAACATGTAGGAATTTTTGTGCACGTTTACTTTCATATTCCAATATCTTGATCACTTCCTGCATATATTGCGAGACATTGCAGCGTTGCAGTAATTTATTTGCCTCATTTGTATAATAGGTACCGCTAGCTTCCAGCATGGGTGCCTCGAACAGTTCCTGATATAGTTTCAATGAACCAGTTTTTTTATAATCCTGGACTTCAACAAAACTGTGTATCACTCCATTGATGATCTGAACACGATGCGAGTCCAATGATCCATTGCTAGAACGATCTGCCGCTATCCCTTCCAGTATATGACGAACTAACTCTGTGGCCAGATATTCAACCATATATAAACGCCAAATATCCAGACCAAGTTCACCAATTTCCATTTGTTCGGCCGCATCGCTGGTCAGATTACCATAAAAGGATTCTGTGTCTGTAATTTTTTGCTTCTTTATATGCTGTTGATTTAGATAACTGAAAAAATTAAATTAAATTAGAATTTTATAAAGTATATATAGTTTTCTAATTACAATCTAAATATTATACTCTTATACTCATCTGTTTAAAATTTGATAACATAATTTTTAATAAACTGTTAAC
The DNA here is from genome assembly GCA_037075365.1 of Drosophila emarginata. Lineage (NCBI taxonomy): Eukaryota > Metazoa > Arthropoda > Insecta > Diptera > Drosophilidae > Drosophila > Drosophila emarginata. The sequence continues at coordinate 2,477,871 of JBAMCD010000012.1, forward strand.
GAATCTATATTCAAATTTGGACTATGAATTTAAAAAAAAATCAATTTGTTTTTGATACTTTTAACATTATTTTAACAATTGCTTTGCATTAATAATCCTTTTAATTTTGAATTACTAAGCCTAGATTGGATTACTAGAAATGTTTTTTAATTTGTTTGACAAGCCTAACTAGTTTTTAGTTATTAACATGAAAAACTTATATAAAACTTAATGATGTGTTTTCCTATCAGATCAGAGACCTAACTTCAATATAAAATAGCTTTTCTTATACAAACAAATATGTAATACAATAGAAATTTGTTAAAATCTTATTCTATATCAAAGACAATTAAGATTCTCAACGCTTCAAGACTCAAACTTTCATTTTCCTAGATATTGAGTTTCTCTATAAGAACTTTTACAGAACAAATACTTTAAAATGTTATAGTAATGAAAGCGATGTTTGATATATACATATAGTTTCCCTTACATGTACAGCTGATGTAGATATTTTATTCCCTGACTATATTCCATCCAGGTGGTATAATAACGTTGCAGTAAATCCGGCTTGCTGGCAACTGTTGTTGTTGAATTTGCATTCGCATTGGACGCATCACTGCCAGATAGAACCTTCTGAGCGAGCATCTCCTGGACATGTGATTCAAGGAATTGCTTTGTCTCGCTGTATAGACGATCGGCCATCGGTTCCGGTTGCGCCACGCATAGTGTATAAACATCACTGCGGAATACCAATATATAAGTAAATATATATATATATATATATATATACATAAATGATTCAAAATGTTTGCCTATAAATATATGTAAGTAATTATGAACAGGGGCGGACTTAGACAGAAAATTAGACAATGTAATAAATCGCAAAAGAATGGGAAAAGGATTTTTTTGTATAAGAAGGATTTTTAAAGATTTTTGTCACTTTATTAATGAATTGACATATTTAATTTCATACTTTTTAAGAGTTATAATCTCCAACATTCACATGTGATATATAATGTAACTTCTTAATCAAAATCTCATATTTCATGTTCATTATGAACTTTTTGGTTTTGTTGGATCCAAACATTACATAATCCTTTGGCTTGTTTTTTCCATTTTCATTTTTGTTTATTTTTAAATGCAAATACTTTGAAACTAATTAATAAATTAATTTAGATTTTCAGTTTTACAGCTAAATTATTTAGATGTCTTTTATTTTTAATGGAATTGAACCCTCATTCACTCTCGTAGTCCCCCCCTGGATAAAGTGCGAGTGAAATTAATTTGAATTTTTGTTGTTGTTTTAGCTTCTGCGTTGTTTTTTTTTTTTTTTGGCAATTCATGCAACAACGTCATGAGCATTGTCAGTGGCAATGTGAGCAGTTTTATTTTTTCCCTTTTTTGTTTTTGGTTTCACTTACCTAAAGCTGGTGTTCCAAACGGCGCGTTCAACTTTGCTTAATGTTATTACGGATTCGGCAATGCATCGCAACCGTGGCCAAACTTCAACAAATTCCACTATTTTCGGTTTAAGAGACATATTCTCCTGGCTGGTGTGAGACACAGGATGAATCTGAATGCTGATGAGATGAGGAGGCAATGAGGATGATGGGCTTTACGTGTGCGAGTGTTTGTGTGTTGTTTGAGCTGTTTGATAGAAGAAAAAGCGAAAGAGATGAAATGAATGTCGATATATATACATACATACATATGTGTGTTTCTCTACATATACTTATGTATATGTATATCTGATTGCCAACAACAAATTGTATTACACGGCGACCCTCAATATGTTGGCAGCGCTGCTGCTGCATATAATCAGCAGGCCAGGCCAGTCTGATGGACGTTTTGTTCCATTTCCATTGTAGTTAAATAAGTTTACCTTGCCTTTCACTCCTCGTTGTGTTCACTCTTTCCTGTGGCACTCTCCGTTGCGTTCAACCGCTTCTCACACTCACCCGCTTATTAATTACGCTACAAACTAATTAATAAAGTTGCAAAATTTGTTTTTTTCCAATTTTTATGCCTGCCGAAAAATGGGTCTATCGATATACTCCCATCGATATATTATTAGAGGGTCCGTTGTCGAAATAAGTCTCAGTATGACCTTATATAAAAACTGAAAAATTACTGAAAAATACTAAATTGCATAAATACTTTCAACCGCAAAGTGAGGTGTTACCCGCAATAAATTTAATTTAAAATTCGTAAAACTCGTTTCAAGGAATTATTAATTTTTTTCACATAATTCCTATTTTACGTTTCTGAATACTACAAAAACTTGTTTAAAATTATTTTTTAATTTATTTTTATTTATCCATTTGATCATTCACTATAATTCACTAATTGTTTGTGTAATGTAATGTTATCTTCTTCGATTTCATTTAATAAATATTGATTTGGTTTTTGGAGAAATTATAAAAAAACTTCGCAAATGTTTGATTTCAGTTTAATAGCTTCAAAAACACAACACCTAATAGATAATTTTCGAAACCAAATATTTCCATATATGAACTTTAAAAAATTTGAGTTTAAAAAGTGTTTCAATTAACCAGTGGTTCAATACTCGTTTTGCAATCTAACCAATCTTCATCATATTCTCATTTTCGTTGATTGTCATGCTTTTTAGCCATTAAAAATTCAACTAAACATTTTGACATTATGAATAGGAAGGAGAGAGAGATGATATTGATTTTTTAATTAGATTCATAATTTGTTAATTGATTTTTACTTTTTCTTGATGTCGTAGTTAGTTTTTCCTGTTTGTCGTGTAAGTTCGTTTGTTTTTGCTAATTCGTTGAAGTTCTCTAATAAGCATGCCATGCTATATATGACTTTTGTCTGTTTTCTATATATAGATACACATATTAGCTATATAATGTCTATATGTATGTTTATGTAGTCTATGTTTCATTTAGTAAAACTTATTTCTTATTTGTATACCCTTGCAATAAAGAAAAAATCTTCAATACCACAAAACTTTTGTATTCTAGTATATAGAAGTAAACTTTAAAACAAATATTTTTAAATACAAGTCATTCGGTTCTGTTTCTATTTGTTTTAAATTTTATGTTTAGATCCTACATATTTGCTATATGATTATTTGTAAATGTTGTTATGTTATGAGAACATCGATTAAAACTATAGCTTTTCTTTAACTACATCTAGAAAGTTTCCTATCAATAGACGACTATATTGACACATATGTATGTAGATATAGATTTTTTATGATATCATACAATTACTGTGATATCATTGAATACTGTCAAATAACATATTATAGAAACAACCAGACATTTTGCCAATATTGAAAGGGAAGACAATTAGATGTATAACGGACTATGTTTCTTAATATTTGTAAATCAAATCGGACCATCTTCAATTGAAGAAAGGAAAATATGATATTGAATTGTAAATAAAATTAGAAAATATTAGAAATTTTGGCTACTATATTTTAGAATTTCACTATTCAGATATACATACATTCATCAATTCCATCTATTTTTGAAAATTTCTTAACGTAAATACCTAAATGTTACGACAATCGAACTATTTGAAAAATATGTGTAATTTTATACAGATTCACATATATATAGAAAATAGATAAATTTGATATATGTATAGCAAAAAGAAGTATTAAAGTCTATTAAAAGCTTAAAAAATTAAAAAACTGCAAGGGTATTTGATTTTCGGTGTTCCGAAGTTTTTCCTTAGGATCTTTGTCCTTTTTTTTAGTTTGTTTTACTATATACTTTCGTAATATTATATTTATAATTAATTATGTTTTTCTGTTTGCTATTTTGGACTTGCTTGTGGGTTGCATTTTGTGTGGTGGGATACGGATTTATATTATATATATTGTATGTATATATATGTATATATATATATATATATATGTTTGTATGTATATAGTAGGTATGTATGCATTTGTTAATAAGGACTTATATATTATTAATACAATTATTTTGGGCAATTTACTTTACACATAGAGATTTGGTTTGAGATTTTCTGTTTAAACTACACATCGATAAAGCAAATTATTTTTTTCCATTTTCACTTATTATATTACAGTTTCATGAAAATCATAAAACAATTTTGTTTAAAACAAAAGTTCACAATTACAGAAAATACTTAGTTATATTTATATATGTATATATATATATAGTATATATATATACTTGTTGTTGCTGTTGTTGTTTTTAGTTTTCTAAGGTACACAGTTTACAAACTTTTGGAAAGCAAATTGATAAATTTAAACTAAAATTAGCAAATAGCATAATGAGAATATCACACGAATATATAAATATATATATATATTATATATAATAATCATAATAATAATAATAATAATAATACGTAGCCAAACCAAATTTATAGCAAGTATAACAGTTTCTCTTCTTCTTTCATCGTATATCGCTTTTATGTTCTTGTTGTATAACAGTTAACTTTGTTTTTATGTGTCACATACAAACGCGTCCACTTCACATTCATTGTTTGAAAACAATTAATTTTTTATTTTTTTTTATTGGAATTTACTGTAGCAATGATTGAGATTCTCCAACTGTGCCATTGCCCAATGATGTTTCCGGAACACTAGCATCTCCTGGTGCAGTATCCTGATTTTTAAGTTTTAAAAGCGGCGTCTTAATATCCGCCTCAAGCTCTGTGGTAGTTTCTAATGGTGGATTCACCTTTTCGGTATGCAATTCAATAGAGGCTCCTGGAGGATCTGCAGTCGTTTGTGATTTACCCTGGAAAATAAAATCAACAAAAAATTTATTAATTGTTAATTCTGTATATTGTTTGCCTTTGAACTTTACCTGCAAATAGTATGTCATGAGCTGACCTTTGCCCTTAACTGCCACCAGGCCGCGTTGGAGAAACGTATAACCAAATTGCTGTAGGATATTGCAAGTCTCTTCGGTCACCTGTATGGCACCTGCCTTGCCAGTGCTCTCCATGCGAGATGAAACATTTACCGTATTCCCCCAAATATCATAATGTGGCTTTCTAGCACCGATAACACCCGCCGTTATTGGACCATGATTAATTCCCATTTTAAGTACAAAATGATTAAACGATTGCTCATTTATACCCTGCAATGCATGTTTAAGTTCCAAAGCGAATTCCACCAATACAGCCAAATGGGACCAACGTTCAGTGATTGGAGCATCATTACGTAAATTTCGCTGCAAATTGATGCCACTGGCTGCCATATAAGTGGATCCAATTGTCTTGATTTTAATAATATCCTGAAACTGAGGCAGTTCGAGTAACTGCCAAAAAAATCAATTATTATAAATATGATACGATAAAATTATTTAATTAAGGAATGCAATCGAAGAATGAATTGGTATTGAAACCGAAAAGAAAAACCATAATTCTAAACATTACTTGTATATCGGTTTAACTATTCAGTTTATATAATTAAAAATATGAAAAAACTTAATAAGCTTTCTGAGTATAAATCGGTTTCACATAAATTTCGATAATAATTTCACATCATCGAATTCATTTTAAATGTAAAACCATAAAGTTAATTGTTAAGCATTTAAAAAAAAAAAATATTTACAATTAAAAGATTCTCAAACATTAAAACATTTCAAACAATTTCTTCTTTTGTTTTCTATATCAAATTGAATTAAATTTTTGTTTTAGTTACCGCATCGAAATCCGAAATAACTTCATTAAGAAAACGTAAACATTCCAAACCCTGATTATTGACTGTTTCCTCTGAATAGAAATCTAAATAGAAAATAAAAATTAAATAATTAATTCCAATTTGTATAAACGCAATACTTTCTTCTTACCGGAAAAATTTGGCATACTGGCAAATAATACACCTACTTCGGCATAACTTTGTGAATATAAATCATCATGAGATCGTTTTGTATTCTTCATGAAATGTTCAGCCACATGAACTGGTAGAACATTATAGACCAAAGCCTCATTACGTTGACGCATATCATTGGCGGTTTCTTTCTGTTCAGCTACTTCGGTTTTCCATTTGAAAATTACACGATCTTCGTGATCCATCTGAAAATAAATGTATTAATATATAGAAATATATTTGATATGAATAACAATTAATATATTCACTTACATGTCGTGCCAAAGTGCTGAGAGCCAAAGCGGCCACCACTAAAAGACCCGAAGCACAATAACGAGTCGATATTATTCTGAAAATTAAGCGATATAATATTAAAATTTATACTATAAAAATATATAATATAAAAATACTTACGGCTGATGTGCCAGATCATCTTCGAGTGCATATAAATCTTGCATAATAAATATATTAAAATAGCAATGCAAAGCTGCAAAAGAAAAAAAAAAAACAAAATTCAAAATTAATTGGTAAAACTTTGAATTTTCCATTTGACTCACCTGCTATGGATAGTAGCAATAGTATTTTGGTCAGATGCGTGAGTTGGGCAATCACGGCAATTGCAATTAATATTAAGACACCAAAATTACTTAAATAGGACGGATAAAGGTCACGTTCTGGAGGTACTAAATCTCTCATTTGTTCAACAAATGATTCCGGTAGCAGGTGTTCAGCAGTTGCCATCTCTTCCACCTGACCATTTTCCCCCAATTTTACCTCACTGGCCGTGGCATTGAATTCACTTTCACTAACAATATGCTCAGTGCGCAGGAAGGTGACAAAAAAGAACTGCAAAGAACACACACACAGACACACAGAAACACAAACAGAGAAAACAATAAAACGCAATGAAAACGAAGGATATGTAGAAAATGATATGCAAATGAAAATCAATAGGCGGGAAGAAAACCCTTGAACACGCTCCACAATAACTGCTTACCATGTCGATGACATTGCTAAGGCCAATAGTAAGGGCTATAATTATAGCAGCCAGTTCACGCACGAAGGTAATGTCATTGAATCGTTTGCTAACATCTACAAAAAACTTTGGCAACATTCCGCTAAAGCTTTCCGCAATACTTATAACCACCAGCATCGCAATGGGTACCAATGGAGCGGCAATATTAATAAAATGTAATGTGGATCGGGGTAAAACCAAATAAGAATATAGAACATCGATGCATTGAACTAGCAAAGCGGCCAATAAAGGTAAAGAACTATATGGTTCACGATATATGGCATAAGCCTGTTCCAATTGGTTATTCTTAAAGCGAAGAAATATATTTGTATCCTTAGTTAGATTTCTGTTAAATAAAATTCATTATCAAAATTAGATAAAAATGTTTATTATTTAAACTTACTCATGTCCATCTCTGGTAACTAGTTCGTCCTTTAATCGTTGCTTGAAATTCTCTAACTTAACCTGCTCTTCATCATCTTCAGATTCGGCTGGATGATGTTGCCCATTGGTTGTGGCACTCTCAGCCAAAAGTTCCTCATCATCCAAAGTGGCTTCATTGTCATCAGTGGGAGCAACATTATCAACGGCAGTCGATCCATTGGAACTATTGTGGGAATTTTCTCTTTGTGTTTCGTTGATTTTCTTGGCACATGGCGAAGCAAACTAAAAGAGAAAATAGTGTTATGAAAAGATCGATGTGGATCATTTGTGAAAGAATAAAACTGAGAATAAAAACTAAAAGGACAGTCTAAGTTCATACACTCTTGTTTTTTTTTTACAATTATATATAATTAAGCTGAATCTTTAATCTGGGGAGGAAAATTTTCGGTACTAACACTTTTTTGGGGAAGACTTTTTATATAGCAGCTATAGAAATTAATCGACCGATTCTGGTGTTACTTAATAAAAATTTTTTACATATTTATACCAAGCTTATAAATACCTAATTTCGAGACAATCGCTTCTAAAATTATTAATCTAAAACTTTGTTCTTGACTGATCACATCTACCGGATCACTATCCTATACATATTCAGGCGACTTTAAACAAATTTAAGAGGACTGTTAACAAGTATTTATAAAACTAAAACACTAACCAAAAATATTTTAGTACCTAAATACAATTTTTGTTCCAATGGTTTCTATGGGTTTATGGGCTATAGTATACCGATTCTGATAAAACTTGTTCGATACGTAAATAGTACATCAAATGGTGTCGGAGATGCTAACTTCTATGCGTTGTAAACTTCTGACCGAAACCAATATACTCTTTTTGCAAGGATATAAAAGAATGTTCAATTTAATCTTTCTAAAATGTTTTCTTTTATTATTATTTCCCACTTTGACCTAAGCGTTTCGACTTGTAAAACATATTTGAAAAATTGTAATTTTAATTAATTTTTTCATTAAATTATTAATAATTTAATTAATTTGTAAAAGTAAATTGAAGTTTTCGTTTCGGAAGAATTTTAATAACATTCTTTTTTGAACTTATTTATCCCATAATGAAATGTTTTAGATAACTTTAGTAAGGTCCAATTCCAATTTATGCAATCTCTTTCCAGCATCACGGTGAACCGTAACATAACCTAACATAAGCTATTGGGACTGTACCAAAAATTTTACTCCTCAAATGAAAAAGTATGCAACAATAATAATATAATAAACCAAATTTAATTTTGAATTTTTAGCATAGAAGTTAATTATGGTATGAAAATTAAATTTAAGAATGTTATATAAATTGTAATTTTAATGTTATACTTATAGATTTTTAGAGACAACTCACCGGCTTAACCACTTTCGTAATGAAATATGTCTTTAATCCAGCTATACGTAACAGTTCCTCACGTTTCTCACCAAATGCAGGCTCCACCTCGAATTCGCCATTGAGAAAGGCCAAGGTTTTATCCGAAATGTGAACTCGTCTGTGGAAAGAAAGGAAAAAAAGAAAAAACCATCCAACCATTAATGCGAAATACCAATCGAAGATTTATATATAATAACAAGAACCACCCACACCCTGAAATGCAGTCGTTTAAATGCAATCAAAATAGTTAGTGCCCCTTGGTGGCAGTTTGTGTCAGCTGGTAAATTTCTCCATAAATTTGCATACAAGAGTGGCAAGTTTGAGTCAAATCATAATAAGTAAGCAAAAGTCAGTGTCGTTTAGTTCCCTCCCACTTAAGTGTCATAGTATTAATTATGCAAGAGTTTTTCCGCAACTTACCCAGCCTTGCCGCTCGATTCCATTTTATTAGCCAACTCTACGTCCTTTGAGTAAACGTCAAATTGCCACTGACGTTGGCCAAGAATGCCAGCTAAGACAGCCCCAGTGTGGATGCCCACACGCATATCAACAGGTGAGTTAGCCTTTTGTTGCACATACCTATAGAAAGTACATATTAATCACACATACATACATATATACAAAACGACACGGCACGCAACATGACGAACGCTTAAGAATATGCTATAAAATATGAATGGCTAACGTCGAAAGGACAGACACGAACGCGTGGTTAAGTGCAATTATTATTAAATTGAACTAACGTTGATTTGGTGCCGCCTGTCGCCTGTTGTCGTCGTTGTCGTCCAGTTTTGTCCTTGTTACTTACTTGATGGCCTTTACCATAGAAAGACCCATGTGTACACACATCACGGCATGATCCGGGCGCTCGTCCGGTGCTCCACTAATACAATAATAGCAATCACCAAGAATTTTAATGCGCAGTTGTTGATATTTCTACACACAGGGGAATATCAAAGTAATTTCCATTTAGTTACAGTCTTTCACTTAATTGGACAATTTTGATTGATTTAGAAAAAAAAAACGTATAAATTAATTGAAATCAGCAAGAAGTTAAATGAAATTATATTATCGCTCAATATCATCTGAAAATTACCTTTTAATAATGTTTATTTGAATGATTTATGAAACAAAATCATATGTAAATTATATTAATATAAACCCACAATAATATTAAAACTAAAAATCAAGCAATAATTATTCTGATTTAAATTCCTTTTCTTATAATGTTTGAAATTAATCTTGGCACTTCCTATATAATTCAATACTTTAATAGATTGAATAGATCAATAAAAATACTTTGATTAGGCAACTGAATCGACATATTTATGGATAAACATAGAAGTGCCTTTCTCCTTTATAAGAGTCCTTTTAAGAGTAAGAGCTATCAAATTTCAAATGTGAGCCCATTTAGGTAGGCCTAAGACACAAGATAATATTAATATTAATAAAATATTAATAAAATTAAATATTTCTCACATAGACTATTGTTTTCTAATTTTAAAACAGCGTATTATAAATTTCATTGAAATTTCAATTAAACAAAATGCCTTTCTAAAGAAGTTTTATTTTCTGACACTTTTAATCCGTTTAAAAGGATCTCAGATTTGTTCAAATGATCGTTTCAGAATTACTTAAAACGTAAAAAAAATTAACTTCAGCTCAACTAAAAGAAATTACTAACTGCTTTTTGATAAATATCTGAAAAATACTTCAAACAGGTTACCCCAGTTTTTGTTTTACTATTTCAAAAATAATATTAAACAATTTGTTATTCCGCTGCTGTTCAATCAATTCAAAACCCCTTAAAAAACATAAACCAAAAACATGAAAAAAAAAAACACATAATACCAAAAAAACCTAATCACAATCCAAAGCAAACAAATGAACTGAAAAAAAACCGAATCGTCCCCCAAGTCAGTGAAAAGGAAAACACATAAGCCAAAAAAAAAAAGCAGAGAGAACTCCCAAACCGCCCAAAAAATCAACCAAATTAACTGAAGCTTCTAAAAAATAAAAATAAATAAATGGAAACAAAAACCATCGGCACCCTTCAACCCTCTCAAACTGCCCCCAAAAAGTAAAACAAGAAAGCAAAAAAAAAGTTGCATGAGAGAAAAAATCAACTTGAAACATTTCATACGCCTGACTGGGCGTAACTTTTGCTAGTAAAAAGGAGAAAAGAAACTGCCAAAATAAAAGAAAAAAAGTTAAAACAAAGAAGAGAAGAGAGCAAATTTATTCTGAACAATGGCCAAAGAAGAATTTATATTAAAGTGCGTAACACTTGAAATGAAGGAAATGAAAAATTCTCCATGATGCTTATCTAAAACAACGTAATCATCATTATTCGAATGATGGTGAATGAACACATGGAAATAAATACATACATACATACATACACATATATGTATATATATATGTATATATAAAATACTTGCAAGTTGAGAAAAAAATAGAAACTGAAGCAAAAACCGAAAAAAGAAAAAATTGTTACGAGTATTGTTTATTTTTACCTCGGCAAGCCTATCGAAGCGTGCGAAGAGCTCGTTAAGCATTTTAACCAGATCTTGGGCACTATATGTTGAAGAGATGGCGGTAAAGCCAACAATATCCGCATACAGTATACTATATATGTGTGTGTGAGTGTGTGTGTGTGTGTGTGTGTGTAAAAGAGAAAGTAACGGATACCGGTTAAATTGTGGAATGCCAGTTAGCACCTGAAAAAATGCTCTTGCGACTAAACGAAGGAACGCATTTATATGGAAATTAGCAATGTAAAATATTTCCGTTTGGGAAACGATTAGCAATAGAAAAGTAACGAGTATTAGAGTGCTACATTAACAGCGAGTTGTTATCTGAAAGCACAGGACAATGCAAAGGACTAACTAAATAGAAGCAGCGTTCTGACTTTTATATATTATTAATATTTAATATATTAATATTTAATATATTAATTACTATATAACCTATATATTTTATATAAAAATGATGTCTTAATATAATATTATACATCAATTTTAAAGAATTCACTAAAGAATAGTTGACATCTTGTCTTAATTCTTGTATTTATCGAGTGAAACGTCTTGTTCAAAAAATTAATAAAAAAATGTTTAAAAACATTATTAAATCATTATTAATAACCCTTATTAATCAATATTTTTGCGATTAAAGAATTGATATCTGTATTTTAGAGATTTTTTAATGGTTCTCAACGACTTAAAAGTAGCGAGCTGCCATTTGGATATTACGAAAGTGAAGTGAACCCTTATGAGACTGAGAGAAATACTATTTATATCCTGCAATGTTTCAGAGAAATAATGAATAAAGAGTTCTTATTTAAGAGATATCTTTTATATATAAATATATCTTATATCAGAGACATTTTTAATAGAAAGTTTTTATTTGAGCTAGGTCATTCAGTAATCTAAAATCTATATAAATTTTATATCCCTCAACAAAAGTTGACCTTGCTCAATGAATAATTCAATGTTCCCCTAGTTTCCTTTTATATACATATGTACATTTCATTTTCAAAACTTACCTAACATTTTCATGGCGACTCATATAAATCTTTTTGAATGCCTCCGAAGTGGATGAGCCCAAATCTTCACGCATCTTAATAGCCACATGTTTAGGGAGTACGGATAACAGCAGGCGTTCCTGGAAAAACCAAAAACCGAAACAGATGCATATACTTCCATTGCATTTCGATGTCTTTGTGTTTAGTCACCTGTTCAGCTGACTGCTCTTCGATAACCATCTTCACCTCTAAACTCTTTTTGGCCTCCAAAAATGCACGTTTCTGTTTTGCCTCACCCATAAAATAATAGAGTAGGCCAATTACTGCTGCAGTGGCTATCAAAACAGCATTAGCAGCTGCCTGATCTGATAGAAGTGGATCGGGTCGAGAGAAAGCAACTGGAACACTTAGACAATTGAAGTAAGAGCAAAATCCAATGACCAGGCCAAGAAATATTAATGGCAAGGGTAGCGTTACGTAGATCAAAAAATTAAGCAATATGGCCCAACCAAGAACATCGCTAAACGAATTAAAGAATATATTAATTTATTAAAAAGGACTTCATCTTCAATCAACTCACCGTGGTGAGAAACTGGCCTGCAGCATTACATAGGCGGCAAAATGTAACATTGAAAGGAACCACAGTGCTCTTGGTATAATTGTTAACAATGTGCGATGTAAACTTCGCATTGAAGGCTGCTCCGACCGACGTCCAATGTGCAGGAGAGCGGTTAAAGCCAAATAGGCTACCAACATGCAACAGTTGACCACTAAAAAAAATACATAAAAATTTATCAAATATTTAGCAGTAGTTTAATTATTGTTGTAGTTTATAAAGAATCCGAGTTGAACTTGACAAAACCCAACTGTTTTTCGAAGGAAGGGGTTCTTAAAGGAAAGTAATGGTTGGGTAGTTCCTTAATTCGAAAGTGCACGAACGGGAAATTGTTACGTAGAGAGATGATGTTTCCTTAAGGTTGTAGCCAGTTTAGATATACATATATTTCTTAACTTTTTTATTATTTGACTTAGACTCACCTCTTGTTGGCACTGCCTGTTCCCAGGGTATACAAATGGTCCACAGGTTAAATAGCACGGCTGCAAATAGGAACCACTTAAGACCGCTACGACGCTGTTTAATGGAATAATTGTGATACAGTTCGTTGAGTACATGCTGCGGTAGGATGACTACTCCGCCACCGGTGATGCCAACGCCACCGGCAACCACCTCATCATCATGGGGACGCCTTCGCATGGGAGTTTTTTGTCGCTGATTCTTCGATTTGCTAGTTAATGTTGGTGAGACCGGAGCCGTGGACGTTGCCTGACCATTTTCAAGATTATTGGTAGCCTTCTCCTTCTCTTCCGGCATATTGAATGCGAGGTTTTTGAGTTGCGTTCGTGTTTCCTTTCTATTCTGTTTTCTTATTTATTTATTTTTTTTTTTGGCAGTCCTGACTCGACTACGACCCAAGACATTGGTTTATGAATGAAGCACGGCCATTTCCGTTTTCACCGCTTTCTTCTCTTTATTTATTTATAAGTATGGTAGACGCTTGGGTAAATAGAATAAAAACGAAGCAGAAACTCAAACAACAAGAAAATACACAAACGTTAACGCTAAATTTGAGACTTAGCGCAGTGCCTCATGGCTGGCATCTCTTCCTCTTCGCCCCCCCTCCTCATAAGGCGGAAGCGTCCTTGTGGGAGAGTCATGTGTATGTATGTACGTGTGTTTGTGAGTGTATGAAAGCTTTTCAAGCAGATCTACCGTGGGTTTTCTTTCTCAGTTGAATTCAAATATCCCCTCTAATAATAATATGAAATTTAATTCTAATTTAATCTTTAAACATATTTACCTTTGCGATAAGTTCACCGAAAAATCACCAAACAGAACACTTATCTGTCTAACCAAATATTTTTCTTATCAAAATGTTTCGCTATATATGGTAAATGTAGTAAGTTAAATAGATAACAATATAAATGAAATAAATTTTATTTTAATATTAATATAGTTTAAAACATTTTAACAGATAATAAATCACAATGTGTTTAAGATAAGTTTAATCAAAAAAAATATTTTAATAGGAAACAAAATACTTTTTTAACTGTATTACAGTTACTAAATCATTTTGGAAATAATATTCACCTTTACTAAGTTTATCATTTTATTATATATTAAAATTGCAAAATTTGAATTAATTTAAACTATGTACTTTATGTATTAAAATACAAATTAAATAAAAAAGAAAAAATTGGTCTTTAAAAAATTTAATTTACTTTATGTTTCTATAATTTGACCTAAGCCCTTTTCAATTTCAGAGCAAAAAAAATTTAAAAGAATTTTGAGTTCAAATAAATACTAAAACGTTAATAAAAATCTTTGTATGTATATATGTATGTACATATGAATATAAAATAATTTCTATGAATTTAATTGCTATTATTCTGCTAAAGTGTTTCATTGTGCTTCTTCATGAATTTGCTGTCAGTGTTCCTGCACAATTTACAATATCAATTTCCGTCAGATTACTAATTAAAACCGAAAATTGAGTTTTCTATTTTTGGGTAAATTGAAATTGACTTGTGAAATTTTCATGGAAATTGTACCACCACTTCCCCTTGCACGCTAGCCATAATATATTTTTGCATAAATTATAAGCATTTTCGACCGCAGTTTGACACCCTCACATACCACGGTGCTAGCTGCTGCTTTCTATCGGTCGCGCGCTCTTTTTTTCACTCTCTCACTCTCACTTTATTGCTCTCTCTTGCTTTCTTACATACTTTTTAGCTATACTACTAGGTTGCTCTCATTCAGCCTCACCCCTCTCTCTTTCTCTAACACAGCTACTGCTGCTTCCTTCATTTGACTATCCGTGTATCCTTATTGCCGAATTCGTCTGACGGACTATACATATGTATGTATGTTTGTATGTGTGTGTGTGAGTGTATGTATGTTTATTTGTATGTAACATAACGTTGCTTCTTATTTCTACCAACAGAAGGAAAAGAAATCCTTTTACGTCTAGGTATGCCTTGGTAAGTATCTTTATAGGCAACTCATGCGTGTGTGTATGGTTGTTTGTGTGTGTGTGTATGTGTGTTTGTGTAAGGTTGATTTGCTCAAGGTTCGTTTTAATGCGTTCTGATTTTGTTTGTGTGTACACACAACTACAGACAAAATTTCGATTATAATTTAAAAGGCAAATAACTGACACTTGCACTTAACGATAATTAGTTTTGTATTGTATATAACAAGGCTGAGCTTACTACCAACTTGGAAAGAAGGCTCAATCGGTACAGTTCAACATCATTGAATATTTATTCGTTTTTAGATTATTTTCATTGTATTTTCTTTGTTGTTTTTAACATGCTGGAAATAATTTTAATTTATTTTACTTTTTCTCAGTTTGGAATTCGTTGTATTAACTTTTTCTTTCTGCTAGGTGCGTTTTTTTTCCTGTAGGCTGTTTGCTGTGCTGCCTTGGTCAGTTTTGCGCGTACGCGTATTCCTTTCAACTAAACTAAGGCGCACGATAAACTTGACTGATTGTTAAGTGAAAAATTTTGACAGTCAACAGTCCAATACAGGAGCAGGAACAACAAGAAGGACTTCTCGGCAGCATTTCCTTCCACAGAGAGAGTGTTGAAAGCTTTTTACCGCAAAGCTTTTTCGAGCGCATGACAGAGGATAACACTACAAGAGAGAAAGCGACAAGAGTTTTACCACTGATAACGGTACAGCTGTGCAGCTTGATAACAAAATGTGCATTAACTGTTAACGGTAGGTGTCCATGTGAGAGTGCGCGTCTGTGTATATGAAAGCATAATTACTCAAATTGCCGCAAGCGCATAAAATTAATTAGAAAGAAAACATTAATGTCGCTCACTACTAAATGGCAATCACACACACACACACACACACGTACACAAAAGGAGGACGACGCTTGGTAAGGAATGCAGCTGTCCTTGGCTGGCATTGAAAAATAGGTGCAGCTGCGTATTAATGTAAGGCCGTGTGTTTGATGGCAGCTGTAAAGGAAGTGGGATACTACAACTTTTTGTATTCAACAAGATGAGGATAATTTGGTTTAAATATTTGTAGTATTCAGAATTAAATGGATATAAAATCCATTTTAAGAGTAAAACAAATATAAAGGCGAATCTAACTTTAGTGTAACACTTGTAAGAGCGATCATTTTGAATCCGATTTACATATATCAAAATATTTTTTTAAATAAACCAACCACTATTCTTAACCTAATATTACTTAATTGTGCATATACTTCAAAGTTCATCAATTGATAAAATCTTTATCAATCTTTTTCAACCAATCAGAATTGTTTATACCATAAAATTTCACCTCAAATGTCGTTTCTGCTTTCTTTCATGAACATTCGTTTCTTTTGTATGGCTTGTGTTCTATATTCACTGTCAGGCAATAAAACCTCTAAACAGCAATAACCTTTACTTAGTTCTGTAAACCGGAACAACGTAAAACTGTTTACCTGAGGCGCTCATATGTATGTATGTTGTCTTAAGCTACCTGGTTCCAACAAAACGACAGTCAAAGCGGCCGCGATTTTGATTGATTGTTGAAATACGAGGTGTGTTCAAAAAGTTTGGCAAATTTTAATACTTACATCTTTGGTATTTCCTAGCTTGTACCACCGTATTACCCATTGGTCTTTCACCTTTCGCTTGTGAAAATTAACTACCTTGTAGAGGATTAAAAAATATGCACGAATATATACATACATATGTACATATGTACACATATAATTTCGAAAAATAAGGTCAAAATTTTCGGTACTTTTCAAACAGACTTCTTAGATAAAAAAAATGCAAGCATTTGAATATTTTATTTTTAAGTTTAGTCAAACTGTTTATTTATGTATTTGTTTTATAATCCCAAATTACTCTGAATAGAAAGTTTCTTACAAGTAGCAGCTGCCAAATCATCTTGAGAGATTGTTAAAACATCTGTCATCCTTAGTACTTTTATTTTATTCATGTCCTGATGCAGGAAAAACTAATCCTAAGACATGCACAATGGCACGTGATGCTGCCTTTGAATCCATTCGTTTCAGTTTTTCTCGCTTTTGTTGCCTTATTTAGTTACCTGCCTACCTGGGTAAGACCCAGAACAAAAGATTAAGTCGGGTAGTTGCAATATTCGTTGTAAGCGCGCGCTTTCCGGAGAAAGGAATACATACATACATACATATACGACTAGTACATATTTACATATTTGTATGGGTGCCCACTAAAACAAGTTTGAACTTTATGCGCCAATTTTTCATAATTTAATTAGTAATTCTTTTATTTGCGTATAATTTGAGAATTTTACTCCGATTTCAATTAGAGTTGACCGTTACTGTGATGTATCAGTCACAGTGATATTTTCTCTTTCTATATACATATGTACTTATATTTAGCATTCTTTAATAAATATCATAAAGGAGAATTTTGTCGTTCTACAGTTAGTTCATTGCAAACATATTCTTTTTATTCGATATTTATATATTTGGTTTTATGAGACAAATTTACGTTTTATATTTTCGTTTATTTAAATGTCTTAGCTAATATTTGTTCATCTCTGTTACTCTCAGAGAGTGCAACCGGCTTTTTTTCTGTTAACTTAACAGAACCGGAGAACTAATAATGAGTGTTGCAAAATGTTGACTAGTTCGGAATGAGTTCTTTCATATATTTACATATATATGTACATATATCCATATATGTATACATATGCACTGAAATGACTTTGAACTAAATTACCCATAAATAATTTTAGAGTAAATTTGACTGTATTTGACTGTCATCTGCCAACTTAAGCCAATCTTTATAATGAAAACCAACATAAAGGTGACCAATAAAATTTGTGTAAACTAAATTATAGAGTAATTTTTCATACGAGCTATTGCATAGTTAATGAACAGTCTTAGAAAAATAATAGCCAATACATTGTTTGTATGTATGTATTTTGTTGGGATAATAATTTGCTAGGAAAAGCTTTTCAAATTGATTTTTATTTTATATATAATATAATAATATATAGCATTAATGATATAATGAATCATATTCATAAAAAGTAAACTAATGCTATCTAGTATTTTTACGAACACTAGAGCGGACCAAATGAGATTAACAGAATTGAGATTGAACAGTACCAAATGTTAACAGAATAAGATTAACAGAAATTATACCTTACAGAAATGAAATTAACAGAAAATTCATTCGGCTTTTTTCTCTGTAACTGTGTGGACGTTTTTCTTCTGTGTGAACGGCAACTGAAACTAAAAAGCAAAAAAGAAATAAAAACCTTAGCGATTTTTAAACACATAAAGAAGCTGCTGTACACGCATACAAATTGAACAAATTTATACAATTTGCTTAAATTTGTTTGTTTCAATAACAAGACAAAAGCTTCGTTAAAGCAAACTTAATAAACGTGTTTTACGCGCTTCGCTTTTTGAAAAACCAACAGTAAAACAAAATGGCTGATGTGGCTGAGCAAAAAAAGTGAGTAATGTAGATAGATATCGAAATGAGTAAATTTCAGTGTTTTGTGTATACATGTGTGCAAGTGTTTGAGTATTTTGTTTAAACAATTTGTGCATTTTTCTGCCATGTTCTTGTTCGCAACGGTTTGAAAAATTTTCTTTTTGAATTTTTTTCGGCCTTCTGTGTCTATATACGCAAAAGCTGGTCTTCAAGTAGTTGTCTCGCTTCCACTTGGACGATTCAAATGTGCGCGCAAAAAACGACGCCGTTGAATTTGGCGCGGCGTCATAAGTCGATCTCGCTTACTCTCCGGCCGGCAAATGATGACGGTGGCAGCGACGTTGGCGGAGGCAGAGAATAAATTTTTTGTCGGCATGTGCTTGTTGTTGGGCAAAGAAGTAATGTGTTGAGTATATACATTTATATGTATATTTAGTATGGATGTGTGTGTTTTGTGCAAAGCGGAGTGCGCAAAAATTTATGTATGTATGTACATATGTGTGTGTGTGTTTCATTCGCATTCAAGTTGCCGCTCTTTTTCAGCTGTCCGTTTGTTTAAAGCTCAAAGCTTGGTATTAACTTCTTGTGCTGCTTGCTCTTACCTTTACTTGAACTTACCCCAGCTCCTCTCTTCTCTTCTCTGTCTTGCTTGTTTGTGCTAATGAGTTGCTCAAGTTTTATTCCAGGTATTATTTTGTCATTGCTTAAAATAATCACATAGCTTTTACTTTAACGCTTTTTAATATACTTCTTCTTTTTGCATGCAGTGGGCAAAAGAAAGAGAGAAAAATACCTTTTGTCTGTGTTGTCTTAGGTTGAGCAAGAAGATATATTTAGGGGTGGCGGGGGTAGATTAAAGCCGCATAGTGGGTGTTTGCCGTTTGACCGTTATTTTTGCCGCTTCCTTTTGTGCATGCAGAGTGGGAGAGACATAATTGTCTGTCTCCCTCTTTAATGCTACGTGACGCGCGCGCCTTGCTTGCCGTGGCAAGATAAGTGCAAGCGGGACAAACATAGGACTTGTCGCATAAAAAACCAGTTTTCTGTTTTTTTTTTTTTTTTTCAAACAAGTCGTGCTTCTTTTTTTGCACATAGTCTGCAAGCATCTCTTTTTATGTTTGTATGTATGTATGTACATGAGTGTATATATAAAAACATTTTTATATCGCAAAGCACGCTCATCTTTTTTTTTGTATTTCTTTTTGCGTCGCAGTTTCCACGAGTTGTTGCTCCCATTTATCATTTTCTCAGGCAGCGACGTTTGACGACGGCGTCGGCAGATGTTACAATGCTTTATAGTTGTTAGCACGAGGGTTTCCATTTACATTTCTGGCCTAGTCAACATTATTTGTTATCAGGTGAAATCTGGTTATGTTGACCATAAAAAAAAGGAAAAACAGAAATTCAGTTGTGCTCGGGGGTTAATTTCAATCTTGCATTGTTTTTAAATGCAATTAGTATATCATTATTAGGCCACCAATGTGAGTAGCAACCCTCGTAGGTATGTTTATATGTGTGCTTGTTTGGTGGGGGTTGCACGGAAATGTAGTCACCGTTTTGCCGGTCTCTTTGCTTATGAGGCATGGAAAATTTTTACGCATTTCATTAAGATTTAAAAAGTATTTCGAATATTTGTGAAATTTACATGTAGTGAGAGAAATTTTGTTTTTAACCCAAATCATGCGAATTTCATTTGTAATTGTGGATTTTCTTTTTAATTACAGTGAGACCCCCGTTGTGGAGAAGGTTGCCGCTGAGGAAGTGGACGCTGTGAAAAAGGATGCAGTTGCTGCCGATGATGCAGCAGCGGCAGCAGCTGAAAAACCAACCACCACAGAAAACGGTGCCGCCGATGAGGAATCAAGCAGCAAGGAAAATGGAGCCGCCGCCACCACTGAAGCAGCCGCTGCTGATAGCGCACCCGCCGCTGATGCTGCCGATGGTGAGAAGGCAAAGGCCGATGAATCCAAATCTGCTTCTGACGAGAAGAAGAAGGAAGAATCTGCGTCCGGTGACGAGGCAAAGGCAAGCAGTGAAGCAGCTGCTGTTGAAAATGGATCCGAAGAGGCAGCTAATGGTGACTCAACAGGTGGGTTACTACTGTACCTAACGATTGTTGATATAGGATAGGATCGAAATGAATATAATCGAAAGATAATCTATATTAATCAACTAATTTCGACTAGCATGAAATAATGATATATGTTTTCATTAGATAACAACAAACGAACGCAAGAAAAGTTCTTCTCTGAAGTAAAAAGCATGTAATTAACGTTTTACCTCTTTCTATTTCAATTTTGTTGTTGCCACAGATGCCCCCGCCTCTGAAGCTGTGAAGCGAAAGGTTGATGAGGCCGCTGTTAAAGCCGATGACGCCGTTGCTGCCACACCAGAGAAGAAGGCGAAATTGGACGACGCCGCCAGCACAAAGGATGAAGTTCAAAACGGTGCAGAGGCAAGCGAAGTGGCTGCCTAAAAGCATAAGCTCTCACACAAACTTCTACACATAAATATATTACTTACTAACACAAAATCTAATAAAACACAAAAGCGAAGAAACAACAAAAAAATTGTGGCTCTCCTCTGTCAGCCAAACGTTCTAATTTGGCTGTCAAAAAAAAACAAGAGAAAAAAAATGAAGAAATCCAAAAACAAAATTCCTCCTAATACAACAATCCCGAAAATGGGTAAACCGTAGTCTTAAAACCGGGTACCGATTTATTACTTCGCGATTCCTACTACCCGACCCTCTCAACCACCAACCTCCTTTTCCATTCTGTCAATCTGTCTTCTGTCTGTCTCTGTTACTGTCTACTAACAAAAATAACAAATCAACCAGCAACAACAAAAACAAATCCATTATCATTTACTTAAACAAAACAACAAAAAAACCTTAACTTTAAAGAGAGAAAAAGTATATAAGCGAAAAGTAAGATGCAAAACCCTCTATGTTTTAAGCAAAAAAAAAAAAAAAGAAAACAAATAAAAAAGAAAGTATATTAAAGAAAGAGTTGTAAAGGAAAAAGTACAGAAACGCGTCAAATTTAATAATTATATAATTAAAAACTACAAAGTAAATCAACAAAACAGCAACAAACAAACAAAACAATCCTTATATAAGCAGATTAATAATTTTTTTCGTCATTTTTAAGAATATTTCTTTTTTAATTTTTATTGTATGAAATTCCTATATTACTTATGGAATATATTTATATATATATAAAAAAAGAAAAAGAAACTCAAAAAAAAAAACAGCAAACAAAAAAAAAATCAAAACGCATTTCATACTTAAAAACAATAAAAGCGAATATATAAGAAAGCGAAACAAAACAATAAAAACTGGACAAGATCGAAAATAAAAGAAAAAGATTTAAGCAAAACCAACTTTTTGGGGTTAGAATTAAATCCGAAATATATTTGTATGTATACACATACACATACCGTAATTGTACAATTTCATTTGATCAATTAATTGTTCTTACTTTTTTTTTGTTTCTAATATTTAATATTAATAACGGTTTGTGTCCTCCCTTACATAAGGATTCTCTCCAAGCATTTAATTATACATATTAATATATATATATATTTAATTATATATACATATACGAACCCAAGAGCAACAAGAAATTCTGTTATTGCTGACGCACGCAATAAATCAGAAATAAGAAGTTAACGAAAGAAAAACCTTTTTCCCAAAACCTTTCCGACATATACAAAAGAGAATAAACGCCTTAAGCAGAACGGTTAACAAAGTCAAATCAAACAGCAACAACAACCACACATGAAGAACATTCGAGAACATTCAAAAAGAAAATAAAAAACGAAGGAACAAAAACGAAAGAGAAACAAAAAAACAAAGTAAAATGATGTATTGTCTTTAATATGTGGCGGGGGGTCAAGTGCGTACATGGCGACGGCGCTTTCTAGAAACTTCTATACAAAGAGCTTTTAAGCTGCTCAGCAACGGTAGTTTCCTTTTTAGAGACTCAACTGTACTTAAGCTGAATACGTATTCACAACTCCCTTCAAATCGAAAGAGATTGTTGCTGATCGTAGTTTTGAAAACTTTCTAGCTCGAAAGCTTATAAGCTAGGTTCGTATATAAAACGACTTCAGTTTTAAAGGCTTACTTGTACCTTAATTAATTGAACCTGAAGGTTAAATTTGTTTTAGATATAATGTTCATATACATTAAAGAAGATAAAGATTGTAAAAATTTTCCATTGGCGTTTACTTCTTTTTAAAAAGCTCATCTGAAAGTTTCTCCAAAAATAAATATGATCAAATTTGGTTGTGTTATTTCAAAGAAATGACTCACTTAAGAAGCTTTCTTTGGGAAAAGTTTTTGAATTTTTATATGAGTCATTTTCTAGAAAGTTATAAAAGTGGGGTTATATAGAATAAATCTTCCGAATTTCAAAAAGCTTGTAATTAAAAAGTATTGAAATATCTGAGTTAACCATATTTATAGACAATAACGAAAAAACAGCCCCATAAGTTCAATTCAGTGGAAATAATAGACGTTGACACAAATATAAAACCAGAACCAATTTTTAGCGCCATTATTTAAATTTTTGTCCAGTGTTGTGAATCTAGCTTAGAAGCGCTGCCACTTTGTGTGATTTAACATTGTGCTGTTAGCGCAAACGCCTTTTGAATATTTTCTTGAAATACTCAATTTTTTGTTCGGAATTTGGGCACACTAATTTTTTTGTAACTCATATATCTTAAATTATGCATGAAACTCTATATATCAATTCAAATATTATTTTAATTGTAAAATATTACACTATATGTAGGGAGTATTATAACATGAAATTATAAGTAAATGTTTGTCTAAAGTGTTCATTATTAAGCGATCAGTTATCGTATTATCTTTCCTTTTGAAAAAAAAAATATTGAAGAACCACAGTAAAACCACGAAAATAATAATCGAAATTTTCGAAAGTTTCAAAGTTACAAATTTTGACTTATCTAATATTTCTGCCCTTAGCCCTTGAGCTTTTCCAGCATGTAAATATCGTATAATATGCGCGCGTGCCACTTGACACGATATTTTTCTAGAAAACTTCCGCAAGCTTTTATTTAGTTGGTAAACATATTTTTGAAACGCAATAGATTAGGTATCTGACCTAGAAAGAAGGCCGAATTGCAGTAAACAAAAACGGGTTCTCGAATCTTTTTGAAATTATTATCAATCAAATGTTTAATGTTATTAATTTTCAATTTTTATGGTGTATTCCAAAACTGAAAAATTAACATCGTAACTCCAAACTTTTTGAAACGCTTTTCTATAGCAGTCAGCCTTGAGTTGTCTACAATTTGCAAATGGTTTCGCAGTTAAATTCTCCTGCATTTTGTTGTTGTTTTATAAGAAAGCTTTAGCCACATTGTTATACCCTTACAGAGAGTATAATAAATTTAACCAGACTTTTTGTAGCTGTGAGAAAATTTATATATCACTGATCTGTCGATCTAGCTAAGTCCTTCGATAGGTGTAATTTGGTATATAGAGTATGTTAGCTTAGATAACTGTATCTAATAGCTACATAGTAAATCATAAACATGTTAGATTCATCGCGATCGGGCGACTATATAGACACAATTCTACAAGAAAAATGTGAAGTGTAGAAAGTTTACTGTTGCGAACGCTTAGTTACTTTTGATTCAGTTAAAGTGGAATAAAATCGATTAAATGGTAAAAATTCGTAACGCTCAAAATTCGAATGTTTCTACTTTAGCTCTCTAAAGTAGCTTTGGATCAAAGGATTCCGTAATAATATATAATAAAATAAAGAATTAGCAAGGGTATTTAAACTTCGGCATGTTGTAAGTTAGCCCGGTTTTTTAGTGTTTTTTTTTTCTGTTTCCGATCGGAGATCTGGCGAGTGGTAGCAGTTGAAATTGAAACGTACTCGTGAGTGGACGTACAACGGGAAAGTGTAAAGCAAATAAAGTAAAAAAAGCGAAACCGTTAAATAAACAAGGCTAAATATTGGCTATAGATGTTATTGTACTATATTATTATTATTATCAAGTGACGTAAAAGTGTTAACATTTCTTTCACATAAAACCAATTAAAATTTCTCAAGTAGAAGTGCCATATGTTAATATATTTGTTGTATTGTGAAAAAAATTGTTTTTAATATCCAGAGAGAAGAGAAAATTATAAAAACGAAGAGGAAAAAGTGCAGTGCAAAAAAAAAAAAACAAAGATGTCAAGCAATTTGCAAAGGGTAAGAACACAAAGTAAACACAATATTGCGCGTTTTTCTTTAAACCTGTTTTTCCATTTTGTTTGTTGTGCTTTTCGACCGTTTTAAATATACAATTTTTTTTTAGCGCACTTCAAATGAATTGTGCGATCGTATCGAATATTTGCAAATATGTATGTATTTTATATTTTCATGACGTATCAAGTCGATTTACTAGCCGGGAATTCGTCAATTAAAAGCAATCGCATGTGAATGTCGATATACCAGAAAAACAGAGCTACAGAGAAAGGATCTTTTGAAAAATTTGTCTAAATTATAAACAATTTGATAAATTCTTCCCATTAACAACACTTTCCGGTATATAATTAAAAAATATTAAAATATTATAGTATCAGATTATATTAAAACACTTCAAACTAGCGTAAAGATGATTCAACTATTTCCGGTGCTAACTTAAAGTTGGTTACATTATAATAGCTTAATAGGAATATTTAAAAATTTCCCCAAAAACGAGTTCCTTTCGTTTTTGGCAATCTCTTTATAAAATTTTACACATTTCTTTTTCACTTGTAATTCTTGGATTTTATGATACCCATCGCTTTCGTTTGTGATTCCTTACTTGCTCCCCAAATTGCGCTAATCGTTTAGAATGAGAAACCTTAGACCTTATCGCTCTCCCGTTGATTGCTGTTAGGGTACTCCAATACAATGTTGTTAGCTGCGTTTCTTTATAGAATCCATTGCTATGACGCCCACAACTAAATAGCTTATCGGACAATTTACTGAATCTATCTACAATACATATATCATTAAATAGGGTATTGCGTTTTTTTTTTTATTTTTTTGCGTAAAGGCGCTGACTTTCATACATTCCAGACTAAGACTATACGTATAGTGCCAATATATAACAAGTGGGAATTATCTTGGTTAACTACAATACGGGTCATATAATTTGCGATAACTCGAGGCTCTTAGAGTCACGTGTTTCGGATTTGTATGATTAACTAACAATTTCCACAGAATACTTTGTTATTCTCATTTGGGTAATTACCAAAGTCATGGATGTAAGCCTTGAAATAATTATGTATTATACAGTATAGAAAGTGAAATATATAAACAAAGTCATTGACTACAAAAAAATTGACGAGCTTAATCACTGGGTTTATGATTACCATGAAATGTATATGTAAATACAACGTCAATTGACCATATTTTACATTAAGCTTTCAATGAATATTCCAATTAATAGATTACAAATCTAGAGATAACAAATTTGCTGGAAATTTGTCTCTCTGTCTCCTCTCGCTCTGTCAAAATACATTAATAATAAATTATTTTGTTTCATTCCGTCATTCAATGTGAATTTTTGAAAACATTGTAAAAGATAATCTACTTTTTTTTGTACGGATGATGAATTAGCGTTTCTTCGATTCAGATGAGTTATTATCGGAAATAACGACAAAAAAGTATACAGAATTATAAATAAGGTTACAAATCTTTCAGACACTTTTTTCTAATAGATATTTTAATAAGAGTATGTGACGGAATAGCTGTTTGTAAGACTTGGCGAAGGATCTTGTTGGTGCTAAAAGAGAGAGAGAGTCTATTTGTTTAAACCTAATTAATATTTATGAACGCTTCTCGTACAGCGTCAGATCAATGGCCACTAAGCGGTAACGACTCTTTTCAAAGAAACAGTTGATTCCGGTTACGGACAACGTTACCAAAACGACTTCCGGCCATTTTTAGAACGAGGAAATCACTTGAAAATCGCTTTTTACATTCCCTGGCGTTGAACTTTAAAAATTTAGAAGCTTAACATTTCAAAGTCGAATTAATCCAAATCTTATCTTAACATTCTTTCGAAAAAGTAATCGAATAATTGTTATCAGTGGCGAAATGCTAGACCACCTGCAGGGATTTAATTTTTCGTATATTTCTTTAAACTTTCTTACTAAAACCAATACTGACCTATATAATATGACTGAAAAAACATACTAAAATTGGTAAAAAAAAATACTCGACGTAATTATATAAAAGCAAGATCAAGAATGAAAAATTGCAATATAAGAAAGGAATTTTATCAGCGAAGACTGAGTCATTCCAAAATAAACATCGCAGTAAAGTAATAATCATGTCTGTGGGTTTTTTCGATAATAAAGTTACCCATAAAGTTAATGATTTCCGATTTTCTTTTGATTTTTCATAATTTTATGCAACGCAAAACAATTTCTAGAAAAGATTTCTAATCTCATGAAGTATTTTTATTGGCGTCGTTACGCACTATTTTCTACACTATTGTCGTTATATACGCAGAATATAAAGTACATATATCGTATTGTAGAGTTATCGCCATGACTTAAGTGTTGGCCGTTTAGTGCCTCTCTATAAAATAGTTGCTGATAAGAGTTTAATGACAGCTGGTTCTGATAATGCTCCGGAACAGAATATCAAGATGGAGAGACCTTTGCTATTTTATTTTGCTATTTACCTACGAAATGAAATTGTTGTAGTGTTAATTGAATTTCAAATTATCGGTATATATAATCATATGTATATGTAAATAATTTTAAGACCTTAATGGGTTCACGTGTTTTTTGGTGTTACTTTTGCAATTTTAACAATTACTTTCCATTCACATTATGGAGAACTTTTGTTTTTCCGATAATGCTAAGCATATGTACATATGTTGGTATATATAAAATATGTGGGTGAGTCCAACCATTGATCGACCGACTTTCATGATAAGACTCGAAAGACTTTTGTCTTTGATCTTGTTTTGCTCTGACACTCAATCTTAGTGGAAGATTTTCAAGTTGCGTTGCATTGTTAATTCGTTGCGTGGAAAATTCCATGGAACTATGTTGAAAATGTTTCTCTGTTAGTTTTGAGATAGAGACGAAATTAAGTTTAAGATTTATTTACTAAAATCTATAAATAACATTAAATATGTTTTATATGTACATATATATATATAAGTTACTTTTGATAAGTATGTTGTCATACTTTGTTCTTATCTGTATTTATTTAAAAATGAAACTTTGGATTTTAAACCCCATTGTCAAGTCAGAGATACTTTTATTAAGTTGTTGTCCTAGATTTACATAAATCATCTATCTATATAAGATGAATCAGCATCAGGTATTGAACAATAATTGTAAATATAGCGAAAAGTTTTTTGATCTGCAGATTCAGAACAATGATTCATTAATAAAGATAACCCTTAGTATTTATTTGATATTTCTACAATTATAAAACTTTCTACAATTATTAAACTAAAATATAAATAAAATATAAATTAAACTTTATAACTTAAAATAATACATTGTATTCCTTGACTTTATAGATTTTTAATTCTAAATATTTTTTGTATAGTACACAAATTCTAAATATTCTTTAAGACCTTCAGGTAATGAATATAGGAAATGATATTCGTTCTCCCGACAAATCAGAAGAGAGCGTTTCAAGAGTGTCGAAACGAGAAATAATTAGAAAAAAAGAGAGGAAGAGAGGACATAATATGAGAGAATGATGGGATTGATGGAAAAAATAGACAGGTATTCAACATATTCCTTAATCCACTATAAAATAATTACCAAACATGATATCGGCTTATATAGCTTATCGCATAGATAGCCGCTTACCTTTCACACAGTTCAACGAACGTAATTAAATTTTTTGCCAAAGATAATTGAAGCCCACGTGTAATAGTAAAAGTGTTGATAACCCGATAACTGGCTAGCAATCAGTGGTACTTGATTATAGACATATTAATATAAATCTTATCAATAATCGGATGTTAGTAGGCAATTACAAGCAGATTTTAACCGCAAACAAATTCCCACTATTTTTACCTGACATCCGATTTATGTACATATGTCCAGTGTACGTTGAACATCTGGTAAAAATCTCAACAAATAAATTTCTGTTGGTTTCCTTTAGCTACCTAGCAACAAGATGTCATTATTTTACGCATATGTTTATCATGACAACCAGTCGACGGGGTGGGTGGTTGGGTTACGAAAGGTAGTGGTGGTGGTGCAACCACATAACCACCATTTTTTTCGTTATAAATTTTGCCAATAGAAAGCAAAGATTGCCATTTCGTGCTCTCTCTTCTCTCTCATCAAGAGAGATATTGTTGAGAGAGACACGTATATAGTTCCGGCTGTTATTCCACCACCTGAAGGTTCTGGGCCTTTGCCATTGAGAGGACGATGACTCAGTTTGTTTTTGTCCGCCCAGCTGTGAACAACATAATCGACAAATCGATCGGGAAAATTATATATTTCTCTATTCTACTATAAGAGACAACACAAAAAGACTTGTTTTGTACTAAATTTTCGTGTGTGCCTTTGATATTATACTCATTTATATAATTAGATTTAATATACATTATATATAAACGTACATATATACATATATATATATTTATATATAAAAAACATTAAAGTTTCTTTTACAATAAAGAAAACCTGAACTATTCGTAGCATGAGACAACGAAATCGTATTAACAAAAATAAGAAAAATCGTTGCCAGCAGCAGCAAGTGCAGCAAATTGATCAAAATTGTTGTCTAAGCAAAAGTTGTAAATATGAACAAATCTGGCAACATTTTAAACGCAATGTAAGATATATCTTTTGATTATTTAACTCAATTTTTATTTCGTCAAAACTTACTATATTGACTATATGAAAACTGCAAAAGATTTAGTACATTTTTCGTACCTTATGATAATATTTGTAAAATAGTTATAAAAAAGAAAATAATATAACTTTTAATATTTATAGACTCACTTAAGTATAATTTATCCTTTGTTTTTTGGAAATTCTCCATAATTTATTACACTAATTAATTAGTTTTAGAACAAATAAACTGTGTATTGTAAATAACTTGGTAATTGACGGAAATACCATTTAGCCATTTTAGAAAATCAAACAATTATCACATAAATATTATCAAAACTCATAGAAGCAATTAAAACAATTAACTAGTTTTAGTACACAAATTATTAGGGTAATATGCGCAGTAAAATGGGCATTTCATATACTACATAATAGTTCAATAAATTATTAATTCTAGGGTTAAAAAAAGAATTACTAAAAATTTTATTTGAACTTTTACTACAGTAATTGATTTAAAAGGCTTCCAAAAACAAGTGACCTTGTATTTGTAGAATTATATTCACGTGTTTTGCTTTGACTTAAAAAGATCGATAATTAGATTTCTTTCTTGACGTATTTGTGTTTTAGTAGAACAGAACAAACATGCAATGCCTATTAATTTAATACAAAAAGTTGAAAATGAGAGAACCCACAATTGTTTGGTCAATTTTGCCATTTTCTAAGCCATTTTTCTCTTTACTTTTTTCTGTCTCTCTCTCTTGTGAAAATATTTAGGCCACACTCGAGGAAATTCGCCATGCAGCTGCGCGCATTTGCCGTGACTATTTAACCGGCCGCTGGAAAGTTGTGACTCCCGAATCGTTAATAGTGAAACGCATCAGGTGGGCATATGAAAATCAAGTTAAATGACATTTAAGTCACTATAATAATAACTTATTTACTCTTTCGTTTAGCGGTGGTCTATCTAACTTTTTATATTACGTAAGTTTGCCCGAGTTGGATGAGTACGACGATGAGGACCAGCTGCAGGGAAATGTCAACGTGGCCAAAGACGTCATTGCCAGCGCCACAACTTTGTCTAAGAATAGCAGCAAATTGTATACACGAAATGAGGTGGTAGGTGCGTTGGCGTTGGATACCAAGGAGGAGACATCATCGTTGGCCAATAATTTGGCACACAATACTATTGCTACTGTTGGTTCTGTTGATGATGATGATGACGCAGCGATTAGCGCTAAGCAGGCACACAAACGTCAACGTTTTGATAGCGACAGTGGCGATTCGAGTTCATTGAAACGTTTGCACGCCCCCAAGCAAGAGCCGCGTGAGGTAGGTCAATTAGGAATATACATATACCCTCTTCTATCTATATATCTTTAAAATAAATAATCTATTTTCTCACTCTATAAAACACACACAGGTTCTGTTGCGTATTTATGGTCAGACACATGGTGATCATGCGCTGGAAAGTATGATTACCGAATCTGTGGTATTTGCATTGCTAAGTGAACGGAATTTTGGTCCAAAATTGCATGGCATATTTCCTGGTGGACGTATTGAGCAATATATACCGGTGGGTAAAAGATTTAAGGATAAAATTTTATGATATTTTTTCTATTCTATACTTAGTTATTTATTCTTTAATCCACGAACTATGTTTGCCTATGATCCTTTGTTTGTTTTTGTTTTAACTTTAGTTAATAGTTTTTATGACACACCCTTTCTATATTTATTAACTCAAACAACTCAATTTATATTCTCTTATTTGTACTAAAACATAATTTTTTATTCCTTATTTTAGGCTCGTTGTTTGGCCACCACGGAATTGGGTGAGGCTCGTATATCAATGAAAATTGCCGAGAAAATGGGTGAAATCCATAGCCTAAATATACCAATGTCAAAGGAACCAGATTGGATATGGAATTGTATGAATCGTTGGCTGGCCAGCTTGGATAGCATTGTCGAGGGCAAAATCGAATCTAAACCAAATTCAACTGTATTGCAAAAGCAAAGAGATTTAATGCGTACTATTGATTATGTACAGGAAATGGCATGGTTAAGATCAGTGATCAATGCTGGAGTATATCCTGTTAGATTTTGTCATAATGATTTGCAAGAGGGTAATATATTATTGCGTCAACCAACACCTGGACAAAGTGAACGTACGCCGCGTATATCATTAAGTAGTCTAAGGTAAATTTTATTTAGAGACAGTGTAGAGAATATATTTAATTCATATAAGTTTTCTTTGATAGATCAAACTTTGATGAGACTTTGGGCGATAGTTTGGATGGCAATAGCAATATGTCAGAGCCAGATGTCAAGTGAGTATATAATTGCCTTGGCAAATCAACGATTAAGTTACCTAACCCGTTATTTTGTTGGCCACTAACTACATAAACGCCGTTTGGCCTATTATTTTTTATTAGTTTGTAAGTTCTATTGCTTTCTAAAACTACCTACAATTCTAGATGGCCCCAAAATTTTGCTGCGGTCGTGATTTGAGTTAAAAATACAATACAATAAAAAAGAGCCATAGAAAAATACATACATATAAACAAAATACAGGTTATCCATGCCAATCATGTAAGAACCAATTGAACTGATCGTAACTAATTTCCAATATTCCTCCCCAATCTATATGTCCTTCGTCTATGTAGCCGAAAATTGACGCCGCGTACTTCATCGCCCTGCGCTGAATTGGATACTACAGATGACTCAGCATTGGATGCTAGCTTCACATTGGATAATGAGCCGGATCTTATTATTATTGATTTTGAATATTGTGCCTATAATTATCGTGGTTTCGATTTGGCCAATCATTTTATTGAATGGACCTTTGACTACACCAATCCACAGTTCCCATATTTTCATCATTATAAGCAACAATATGCTACAGAACAACAGAGACGTGATTTTATAGTCAACTATCTAAAGAAATATCATGATGATGAGAATTATGAGCCCACTGATCAGGAATTGGATCAAGTCGATGGAGAAATCCAATTATTCACCATGTTCTCCCATCTATTCTGGAGTCTGTGGTCTGTGGTAAATGTGACATCATCCATTGAATTTGGTTATTGGGTAAGTGAAATTAAAATAAGTCTAAAAAAAATGTGAATCAATGTATTGGTTTAAAATTGTATTTTTCCTTTTCGAAAAAGATGATTTTTATATAGATTAATGTTATTATAATTTATAGAATAAAGTGAAATAACATTCTATTTTTGTTTATGAATTTAAAAACTATGGTTTTGCTGTGAATTTTCATAATAACATACACTTTAATAGAAAATAGAATGTTTTAATCTTAATGGAAAAATTTACTTGCAATTTAATATATAGTTACCTTTAATGTAACCAATTTATAAAATTGTAATATGCATATCGTTATCGGCAACATTTCTTATAGAAGATCCAATAGTTTTAAATATATTTTGCAATTTATCTTAGCTGAATACACATATACTTTTTTATGACAAACACATTCTCCAACTGACAAAAGATTTATAGGTAAAGTTTAGTTTGTTAAGTATAAAAAACAGCTTAAATTTCCAAAATGGTTTTAAAAATTCGCAAAATGATGTTTGTCAGCCATTAATGAAATTTTATCAGTCCTTTATGAATGAATAACATTCATGAAAAGAATCATATAAAAACATTACTTTTATATAGTAGTCATTACTAAGACATAGTCCTAGTCGATCTTGTTTCATCCATTTTTCTTTTTTCTTCTATTAATTGAAAAATTATGTCATATAGCCTTTACATGATCTTTACATAATAAAAATTATTGATAGAATACTTTTGAAGTTTTGTAAATTTCTCTGTCTTGAAGCTCTGCGAATTTCCCAAATTGGATAAATTTTGAAATTCAGTCTATTATTTTTGCTTTTTGCTTATTGATTTTTATTCTAATCCGATATTTTTCCTATTTCCTTTTAGGAGTATGGCATAGCTCGAATTCTGGAATATCAGCAATTGAAGGCAGCCTATTTGGCCAAATGATTTTGGCAATGGATGGGGGAAAAATCTTTCTATATTGGTCAATCCTTGCACTTAAATCGTATCGATGCGTACTTAAGTGATCCCGCCTAGCACCGCTCAGCCAATGCCGTAGTATCCGGACCTCTGGCAATATATATTTCCCACAATCAACATCAAGAATAAATTAAGAACTACTTGAATATACAAACTAGAAGAAATCGAACAATGTATGATGATAATAATTTTCGTTTTTTGTACTAAAAAGGTAGAAAATGAGATGAGATAGATGAAAGAAAAGTCAACAACAAAAAAAAAAGTCAACAATTATAGCTGTGATTATTGCGTGAGACAGAAATAATTAAAACCCTAATACTTAATAATAAGAAAGAGACGAAGATAAAATGAAATAAGTCAACTATATGTTTGGTTGGCTCTCAAAAAAATTAATTGATTTAAAAGTATTACAGGCAAATCAAATTCTTAATTATATCCCATTTGGCTTTTACAATTTCTAGCATTTTTTTGACTTACTTATCTTTTGCACGATCCACACATACCATATCCATATATAAATGTTCGAATTTATTACTTGTTCGAATTTGTACATTAGTTGGTTCATTTTCGGATATTAGTATTATTTTCTATACACACATACAACGGCATATAAATTTATGAATTTCCTACTCTAATTTTTATATTCCTTAAATTAATTGTAATATTAATTACAAACTGAAGGGAAATCCCTAACAGTCCAACAACAACAATAACAACAACAAATGTGTTTTTATGTACCTATTTACCTATTGAAAATTATTGTATATTCCTTAATAGAAAGAACTTAGTCATTAATTTAGATTCTTTTAGTATATTTTGCGTCTATTTTAAATACGATAAATAAATAAAATATATTTTAAAAAACCAAAATCAATTGTGTGAATTTGTTAATTGCAGTTAAGGTTAATATAATTTAAATAAAAATATAATTCATATCTCAGGTAATATAAATAATAATAATAATATAATACATATTAAATTATATATGACTGAGTTTACATTGTGCAAGTTTTGTAGAAAGCTTATTAACCATTTGAGAAAAACTTGTTAAATTCAGATAATGTTTTTGGAATTTACATTTTACATTCATTTTTTTTTAGTGTAAGTCATAAAGCCTGATTATCAGATCCAAAACATTATTCTTTTAATTTATATGTATTTAAAATATGTACTTCCATATTAAGTAAATTTAGAGAACTATTCACAAGTTAACACGAATAATCGTCAATTATATATCAATTAAAGGTTGCCATATAAAGTTACTAATTCTAGTCAATTTTGGTATATACATTATTAGTTGAATTTTTATTTACCAAATAACTTATTTACAAGAATTTACTTTAACTTTCGAATCTATCATTTACTTATTATATATTTTTTTAATACATTTTATCAACATTTAAACACATAATAACAATAGAGCAATGATTTATCATCAATCTTGTTTTAAGGGGAACTACATATTTATTAGAATCTATAGGAACAATCTAAATTCAAATAGTATTAACTGAAATCGACAATTGTTCCAGATAATTTGGAGCATTTTTAATTGGACTTTTTTATTTGAGACTATTTTTAAGAATATTTAAGTATTGAAAAAGAAATACAAAATTTATTTGAAACAATATGGAATAAATATTTAAAAGACTGCAATCTTATTAGAAATTAAATATTGTATATTGTTTTCTAAAAATTTTAGATTTTTCGTTCAATATTTCGTTTCAAAATCAGAGAAATCTGAATATGTATTAAATAACCTGTTAAAAAAACCTAAAACTGATTTTAATAGTTTTGATCTCAAATTTTGAGTAATGAAAGTCTCCAACTAGTCTTTATGCCACTTTGGCTAAATTTAGTTAGATATTTTTAAGATTTTGTATGAATAAACATCGCATATAATATCATAAAAGTCATCATATTTAATCAGTAAGTTTTTCAAATAGAATTTAAATATTATATTAAGAAGTCATTGATCATTGATTTAAAATTTGATTGGCCAGGTTTAATCTTAATACATTTCAATCTTTAGTATGCTAATCTAATATAATTTATCCCAGACTTTCAATTTCATTATATAATCATACACAAGCTGCATTAGTTAGTATTCATATTCGTATGCTGTAAGCCAATTGATGGGCAATATGAAGTGGCACTGGGATTTTGGTAGCATACGAATTGAAAGACTATCGTCATGGCTGATTAATTGGAAGGGGAATCAGCCTCTATGGCAATCAAATTGCCAGCAGGCAAAATGCCAGCCTGCTAATTTTCTCAGTAAAGACACTGCCCAATTACGCAAATCCTTTGACATTAATTCAAAACACAATGAGCTGACTCCGACCCAGAGCAGGGTAGAGTCGTGAGTTGTCCAACAATGGCCAGAATATGGCTCAACAATGCAACGCATCTTTAATTAATGCATCAGCAGCATGGGAGACTAAAGAGGGGGGAGGGTGAGCATTTAAATGCTTGACAGGTTCTGGGACAGTCTGACATTTAGACAGTGAGTCAGTCAGTTAGTCAGTCAGTGCCTGCCATGTCCAAAGACCGAGTTCAAGTCCGTGTCTTGTCTTGTCTTGTGGTTTTGCGTTGCACTTGAAACCATTCGGAGAGAGCCAGCTCGGTCCTTTATGTAATGTAATGTAATGTACGCCTCGATGGGCAAAAGCAAATTCAAAGCAATTGTCCTGCAGGATGGTAGAACGACCAATGTGAGGGTAATGGTGGTGGGAGTGGACATAACGCAACGCAGGACTATTGTTTAAATACAAAACACTGTGTTGACACACGGGAATACAAAATAGAAAATGGTTTTTCGATGGTCCTGCCACATGTCCTTCGATTTACGTAGTATGTACGTATTTACGTGATGATGTTGATGATGAATTGTTATGCACTAACTCTTATGCCAATCACTCCCCACACTCTTATCTCTCCTTATCCTTCTTCCTACCATCCTTGTTTTTAAGCCACAAATTCTGTTGTGAATTTACCCTCAAACCAAATTAATTAGCAGTGGACAGTACTTGAATTTCAGCTGATTGAGCATTCGTGATTGATATATGCAAATTGTGTTGGATAAAGTTACTGGCCAAATCCCTTGGTATGGGATTAGCACATTTTACTATAATAAAAAATCACTTTTAGCCCCTTCAATATCGCTTACGGTTATCAGTTCATTGGATAAGAAATATAACCAAATAATAATATTTTAAGTTGGCTTTCCAGTATAAGATATATTTGTCATCCTAAATTCTATCAAACATTTATTTTATATTTCTATTAGACTTTTGTTTATAGTTACTTTAATTCGCCTTTTTGCATTTCTTAGTTTTGCTTTTTCAATGTTTATTTATTTATTCAAGAATCTTCAGTTGAAAGTTTTAAGTTTTTTGCATCTCTAAATCAAAACAGGTCATAATATTTAAAAAGAAAACTATTTGCATTTATGCAAATTTTTAGTCTCTTTTATTAGATTATGATATCATCTTTCAATTTATTTACATTAAATTGACACATTTGCAATGGGAAACTGATGGAAATGCAATATTTTGAATGCAGATTGTTTGGATAAGCTTATTGTTGGTATATAGAAAAACAGAGAATAGGAATTTTTATTTGCATTTGAGAAAATATAAAGCAATAAAAGAAAAAAATAAAACTAAAGTCAAACGAAATGAAAAACAAAAGAACAACATGTGAGGAGAGAGAGGGAGAAATGGAAAATGCATTGGCAACTGCAATGAAAAGTTGTAAAAATCCCAACAATAAATCAACTTTTGCTGCACTTGCAACCCGTACGAGATGAGCAGTTAAATTGGAGGTGGGCAACAGGCACTAGAAAGTAAAAGAAAAAATTCCCAGAAGAGAAGAAAAATCTATAAAGGGAAAACAATGCAAACGAAAGTTACTGGTTGCCCGGCTTTAGTTTTTCTTATGCGGAAGTGCAAATCTTGTCAGCGGGTGGTTGTTCGCTCTTCTACCAGAAAGAAACTTGGCCAAAGTAATTTAGAAGCAGTTTATATACAGAGAAGTAGCAGTCCAAGAGCAGAAGCAGTAGAAAAGTTTATCCAAGAACTGACCACAGATATAAACAACAACAATAACAATTGTGGTTACCCGGACGTTGGGAAAGAACAGGAAGGATGTGCCTGGTTGTGTTTAAGTTAAACAACAACAACAAAAAAAAAAAGGGAGAAAGGATTTATACACACTATATGTATGTACATTATCAGTTGATATTGAAAACAAAATCAAATATGAAAAACTGTCGGCATAGAAAAGAAAAAATAGGATAAAATAAAATCAAACGTAAAATTTAATTAAACTTTTTATTGCGAAAAACTATTATACGTAACAATAGGTAAATTGTGGAAGAAAAATTGAAACAAAGGGCAAATAGGCCAACAATTTTTCTTGGGTATCTCACATAAATTTGGAAATTTCTATTTCAATACAATTGTAAAACTTTTATAAATAATAAAGTCGATTTTTGATTCAAAAATATATATATATATATATATAAAATAAAAATATATTTATTTATTTAAAATAATATAAACTAGAAGGGTAACTTCGATAATGTCGAAGTTTGTATACCCTAGAAAATTTTATATTTGGTTATTCAAGGTATCGGGACTGTTTTTGAAAAAAAAAGAATAGTTTAGAAATCGAATTTTAGTATTGCGGAATTTAATTAGAAGTTTTTATGATGGATATATGATATAATCACCGATTTCGATTAAACTTGGCTGTATAATAAAGAAGCATATAAAAGAAAACATATATTTGATATAGTCAACCGATTTTGATTAAATTAAGTAGTGTAATTAGAATATATATTCCAAACTGATAAACACTAAATGTGGTAACAATCTTGTGAAACCCAAAAAAGGTTTTGATCTAAAGCTTTATTCTCGTTCCTCCATAGACTGACGGATATGTCTTAATCTATTCGGCTGTTGAAACTGATCAAGAATATATATATGTGCTTTTATGATGATGCACATTATTTGAGTCCAGGAAGAATTGGGGTAATTTCCATCAGATCTGCGAATAGGTATAATAACTTCAATAATAGTTATATTTATATATTTCAGATATAGTAAAAGCAATATTTTCCGACTCAATTACAACAGAATTTTTTGGATGATTGCGACTTTGAAAAAGTTTCTGACTATATAAAATATCTCTACTTGGTAGAGGGCATAAATAAAATCGGTTAGGATGAATTGCTTACTTTATTTTTTGTTAGTTTTCTTTTTGACGTCAGAATTTGTTTACTTATAAAATGACAACTTGATATGCAGAGCCAAAAAAAAAAAAGACAATTTTCGGTGGCCTCCAAATAAATGATATGCGTAGACATTTTTGTCAGGCAATTTTTATTCATGGAACCCGTTTCATATTTGGCATACTAATTTTAGCGACGACAAGTTCCCTCGTTTCTCACAATCATTAGTCAAATATATGGGAAAGGACTTGTCTTAAAGTTAACTCTGAGGCGTGCGAAAATAAATTTTACATTTTATATTCCATTTACGTGATGGCAAATTCAAATTGAAAAATTAGAAAATTGTTTTAAATTTATATCTATATATGGAATGGGTTAAAGCTATATTGCAACAAAACTGTGGCTTACAAATTAACGAATTAGTTTTAATAGTTTGTAGTAATATTTTGTTTAAAAAAAAGATCAACAAATTTAAACTCTAAATTATTAACAAAAAGAATTCTTCAATTTTAATAGTAAAGCGAAGACTGAATAATACATAGAATTTTTTGAATCTTTAAAATATTAGAATATGTTTTTCGACTACTATTTCCATTTGTTTCTATGTTTCCAATATTCGATGGTATAAATACTTAAAAATACAGGTTTTAGGAATATTTAGAAAATTAAAGTTGAAATAACATGGAATCAGCTTATATAAAAGTGGGACTTGGAAATGGCAGCTCGAGGCGAATGGTAGACAACCAACAACCATGCGAACAACAACAACTACACGTTTAAAGACAGTCATTCCCTTTAGCAATTTCACGCACTACATGTGCAGAAAAAAAAATAGAAGCATTTATTCAAAGCAACGACTTTGAGATACCCTCTAACAATTAAGAGAGATTTTGTACAGTTTAAATATATCATAAATTTATATTTTCCTGGAAACCAATAAGTAATAAATGCATTTAATTTGTTATCCTATATCATAATTAATTCATTTCTTTACATAACAATTATTATTATTTCAGATATTTATCCTTACAGCTTTTGCAGCTTCTTGGAGGATATACATATATGTATATGCTCCCTGAAAAAGTTCAATTCCTATCAATTTCTATAATTTATTTTTGCGTTTTATGATCAATATACAAGACAAAAATAATAAGATACTAATCTCAAATTTATCATTTAAAAAGTGAGATAAAATCGCTTGTCAATCTATTAGCTAAATCAAAAAAGTAAAAAACAATCTGCAAGTGAAGAAAATTAATTTTTATATACATGTTGGATCTAGAATAAAATTATTTCTATTAATGTACTATTATCAATATCTATAAGCTTTTATTTCATAAACTTTCATTCGGTTTCTTCGCGTAGTAGAGAATTTTTGAACTTATCAAAAATATTAAATTTTACAGTATATGCCGTTTAATCCTTGGACTACAGGGTATCGAAAAAATATCAACATAAACATAATAATGATATGAATATTTCTCTCCCTTCGTTTTTTCCTGACATTTTTACGATGGCACAAGGACCAGGACTATATATGTGTATATGTATGTGTGTATATATAACTAAATAAAGTTGCCTGAGGTAATGCAAATTATAATAACAATGCGATGTAGATATGAAAAAAAAGAGAACGCACACACACACACATACACCATTTCATTTTGGCTTTAGGCATGCTGACCAAGTCCTATATACTTATATATATGTATATATATATTTGATATTTAATGGCAAACTTTGCATCTATTTTTTGTTAGTCTGCATTTTTCTGTTTGCTACTTTCACTTTGTGTTATCACTGACAATTTAGCAGAAGAGCGCAGAAAAAAAAAACCAGATAGATAGTAGAAAAGGAAAGAAATGGCAAACGAAGTGTAATCTGATTGCATTTGGCAGCAGCACAAAGAGAGTAAAAGATAGAGTAGGAGGTGGGCGGTGTGGTAGTTCGCTAAAGAGGAGAAGTTGGTGTCATGTCCTGGCGCCTGCCAAAGGCGTTTTGCTTAATCAAACGTCGCTCTTTGTGTCAGCGCGATTCCAACGTTGTTGGCACCGTTTTGCACCTTCACCCAGGTGTCTATTGCTTTGGGCCAAACACAGTCAGTCAGCCAGTCAGTCAGTCAGTGAGTCAGTCAGTCTTTTAGTCCGTCAGTGGGGCAATCGCTGAGATTGATTATGTCTGCTTTAATCTTGTAAATGTAATCAACATGCTCATGGGTTTTAATCCGCATTTTGGCCTCAACTCTCCTCCTTCCTCTTTTATGCCAACAGGGTTTTCGCGAATGCTTTAACAATACGTTCACTGACTTAATTTAGTTCATTTTACATAATAACAGATTCTTAATGTGATTACATGATTGGCATTAGTTATAAACAAGTGCAGAAATCGAAATTTTGATTTGACATATGCAAATAAATTTCAATTTTACTAACTAATCAAATCAACAAATGTTAAATCTTATTTGAAGTATATTTTATTTAGTTTCTGCTTAAATTAATAGTAATAATAAGTAAGTAATAGAGTACCAAATAAAGTCAAATTTCATTGAACTTAATTAATTAAATTATAAAAGTCCCTAGATGAGCAGAATTTTATCTGAATAAAATCCATATATTCTATGATACTATATTAGTGATTTTATATTTTGAAATAGAAATGTCGAAGTGCTCCAAGGGACAATATTTTTATAGTCAGTCAAATGTTAAAATTTATTGATCATTCAAAGACTCCTCTCAAAAAATATATAAAACTATTTAAGTAACATCAGGAGATCTATCAAGGTCCTTGCTATATAAATGCTTCCACTTGTTATTATTCATAATAATATCAATACTCTAAATAAATTAATATAGTGAGATTGTTTTTAAAGTGAGTTGATTTGGCTAGTAATACTTATACTAATACGTGTACAAATACCAACTACTAATAATATCGCTTTTGAGTGTCCTTATAGACAACTAATCTAATGTATAATCTAGTTCTATAAACTTTTGAAATTCTCAGTCAGTATTAAAAATCATTTAGTTAATGTTGATCAATATTCTTGACTGACTGGCTTCATTGTTATAGAAATAGTTTGAGATTTTTGTACATTGCATTATTTGCACATAAATTTAATTGAAAAACTTTCTTGGGGACGTTGTCAATTGTGGCTATTGAAGCAATTTTAGTGGAAATGCCAACAAGCCGGAGCACATTACAAAGCATTCTGTCTATCTTCTCTTAACCACTCAATCTTTCACATATATGTCACATACATACAAACACACACACACACACACATACACAAAGACCAACAACTACCAATATGACTTAAAGTTTTTCGTCTAAAATTTACTTTAGAACAAATTAAAAGTTCAAGTTTTCTGCCTCGCCGGGGTCCACTGAGCGTGTGAAGTTTTACAAGAGGGATGGCCGAAAGTTTTTCGCCCTCCCTCCATTTTATGTCTATGTATGGGTATAGAGATGTGTTTGTGTGTGTGTCTGCGTGTATTCGTGGGTGTGACTGTACTCAATGTTGTATGTACTTTTGCCATGCACTTTATGCGCCACCGCACAATCATTAAAGTTTAAATGAAATCGGTTCCAATGCCAATTCTCAGTTTGCTATACCCAAAACTTTTCAAACGGATGCACGCGGTTTTCTATTCTGTTTGTCATTGTTTGAATATCTTTATACTATGTGTGCACAATATATGTATACTTATACATATATATATATTGGTATAACATAGTTTATCTTGTTTTTGGTTAGTGCCAAGTCATTGTTTGCCAATTAACCAAACTGTTGCCGCCAGATGATTTCAGAAGATACCTGAGGAAGTTATACCAATTGAATAAGTGATTGATTTTCCATAACCCTAACTAGAATTGAAATTTTTGGCTTAATAAAAATGAATTCGATTAAAATACTAAGAACAGTTCATAAGAGTTTTGAAAAAAATTATCGTGATAATCGCAACATAAAACAAATAATAACTCTTTTAAATAATCCAAATCAATATCATAACTAAAAACGGATAAATATAAAATCGAAAAGCTGTGGGCTTTTGAACTATTTTAATTCTTTTCAGTAAGTTATATACAATTTTCTTTGCGTTCATTCTCTGAATGAAAAGATATTATAAACAGTGCAATATCTTTCGATTTTTAGAATCGATGGAATATATCACATAATTCTGATGAGGACAAATAGAAATAGGAAAAAGAATGTTAAGTAAAATGAGTAT
This sequence comes from Drosophila emarginata, assembly GCA_037075365.1. Taxonomy (NCBI): domain Eukaryota; kingdom Metazoa; phylum Arthropoda; class Insecta; order Diptera; family Drosophilidae; genus Drosophila; species Drosophila emarginata. The sequence goes on from JBAMCD010000012.1 coordinate 2,520,883, forward strand.
AAAATATTTGATTTTTTTTTTTTACTACAATAAATAAACCTTCTGGCTAGTTTTAACAATCCAAAGCTTAACTCTCTTCCACTAAAAAGATTTTTTCTGTTTTGAGTCTAAAGTTTGTATTTATATTTTGTTGGTGTTACAAAATAAGGATTGGAATTAATAGAAAAATATATGTATATATATATTTCTAGAAAATATTATTAAATTTTTTCCAATCTATCTCCCGGATTTTTTTTAATTCTCAAGTTGTCTCTGCTCAATTACCGATTAGACATCTCTAGGATTTTGTTGTTATTCTTTTTGCAACTTGAACTTTTATGGTAACAACTTATATAAATATGCAAATTATGCAATGTTATCACAAAACGAATTTTGTGTTTCATTTTTTTTTTGTTTTTTTGTCCAGATTAGTGTGAAAAGTTTTGTAAGGGCAAACAGGGTCGACTAAAGAAGAGAAGGTCTCTGAGGTCGATCCATACGTCATTATCATCATAATCATAAATGATAAATCGTCAATTCCCGCTGGCCATGTCCATGTCCCTTTTTGTGTCCTTTAAGTTGTATCAATAAATAAAATAAAAGACGAAGGCAAAAATGAGAATAAACAAGTTTTTCTAAAGAGATGGAGATGGAGTAGAGAATTGGTTGTTATTGCTACTGGTAAAGGGGAGCCGAAGGACAAACAAAGCCAAAGTAATAAAGGAAAACACAACAATCATATTTTTATGGCAAATGCAAATGCAAAAAAAGTCAGACAGCAGGACCCTCAGTTCCACTGACTCAACTGCTCCACTTGAATGCTCCTCTCTTACCCCTCCAATCTCCTTCCTTTTTTTCTTGCTAGATGGTGGCCATTGTCGCCTGGCCACAAGCCAAAAGAATGAAGTGAAAAGAAAGATGAAAATACTTAAACTTAACTATAGTGAAGTTGCTATACACTATTTTGCAAATGAAAATATATTAATTAATAAGAGATTATGAAAAACGAGAATTTTGAATATATTGGTTTATTCTTTGGAAGATCTTGGTCATATACAAAAATTTAATACTAATCATAAGAAGTTCAAATCTATTTTCCTTGTATTCGACTTTAATAAAATTCGTTTAAATATCGATTTAAAGTAACCTTCATATTACCTGAATTTACCTCAATTTACTAATCTTCTCATCTTACTTTTATCTTTGTGTCTTTAATTGCATTGCTTATTTTTAATGTGATTCTGTATAATATCATTAAGAATTCAGTTTTATAAATTTTGCTGTACATTCATGGATCATAACACGAAACTTAATACGTTAAAATATTTAGACCTTAGTAAGACTTTAGTTAGTCTGAAAAGATACCTGAGAAAAACTCAAACAAAAACAATTGTAAAGAGGTTCAATTTAGCACCAATTTGCACAATTAATAAAACCAAAACTTTGACAATTTAAAGTGATTGAAATACAAAATACAATGTATAGATATCCTGATTTATTTAGCCAAGTTATCTATCTGCATTGTCCGTTAAATAGTTGGGGTTAGTGTATTAAAACCACAATCATACAAAGCATTTTTTCTTTCATTTTTGTAGGTGGCTTTGACTCCTGTTCTGGCCGATAAAATGATTTGCGTACAAATTGGTTCAGGCGAAATTCGATTGAGCTGCTGTGGGAATATTCCGGTGCCCTTTTGTTAACCGGGTTAACGCGCAAAAGGCACCACACTAACACTAACAAATAAAAAAAGGATGCAAAAGAAAAATAGAAAAATATGGCGCAAAAGAGCGAGGATATAAGAATCGAAAAAAAAAGAAAAAAAAAATAAAACCATTGGCCAATGCTTTTCGAACTTCGTAAAGAGCTAAAAGCGTTTTGGTCTTCATGCCGCAAGAAATATATAAAAAAAAGAAGTTTCGTGGAAACTCCTAAAAAGCTTTTGTGGTTATTGAATTTCTCTCGCCGGGCAGTTTCTTTTTGGTTTTCCTCGTTTATTATTTCACTAAAAAAAATCTCTAGATACTGTCAAATATGCCGGAAATTTTTAATGATTTCCGAGACAAATCTCTCTCTGTTAACGTCAAATGAAAACAAATCGCCAGCAATGAAGTCAGCATAAAGTCGCGGACCACTGAACCAACGGACCAAAAAGCACTCATTACATTCATTTCATGAAAAAGAAATTGTGGAGTGACTATGGATAAAGCAATCGATATGTCATCATTAGACTGCTTTCGTCTGAGATTGGGTAGATAGCCGGGTTAAGTACATACTTTGTGCTGTGTCATGGTTCAATTGGCAAATGACCATATTTAAGTGAAGGTACATACATACATACAGATATATACCGGTATACATATATACGAGTATATTCTGTATATATTTTAATAAATTCTCAATTTTTATTATAACACAAAAAAGATTTTTATTCTTTTTATATGCATTTTCAGTATGCAATATATAAAATTATAAATTATATAAAAATCACCAATTGACCCAGTTTTCACACATTTTGCATATGCATCAAATTTTACTCCCCAACGTAGACTTTTTGGCCAAAATGTCACGTGTTTGATACATCCTTTGGCTATTTCATACTGTTGCCAACTGATAAAAGTTGACACTATCTTTTTCACGTTCCTTCACACACTCTCCTCTCTTTTGCTCTCTCTCTTTGTCGCCCAGTCTCTCACATTTTTCCATTTTCCACTTTCAGAAAGGCCGAATTAATTACGCTAATTGAAGTGCTGAAAGGGACAGCCAGATTTCATATATGCCAGTACAGTGGAATCGAGGGGGATGGCAAGATTTGGCAAGTTGAAATGGACATGAAATTGCTTGCATGTGCGTGTACAAAATGGACTGCACTTCACATTTCCGTTGCATGCAAACAAATTGGTAAAAATTGGTTTTTATTATTTACCATTAAGTTAAATCAGATTTAATTGAATAAAAATGTTTAGCTAATTAAGTGACATTTGTACGTGCAGTTTATTTTTCTTATTATTTTGAAATGTTTGTGAAATTAGTTCAAAGAGAAATGTAAAATTTATGCATATAAACACAAGAATTAAAAATCAATGAAAACGTTCTAAGAGGCAAATATTTTGGTCTTATATATGCATAAATATGTAGATATAGTAGGAAAGTAAGGAAGTACTTTGGCTAAAATGTTTTAAAAAGCAATCATTACATTTAGAAAATTGGATTAACTGGTCCAAAAAGAATAACAATTTGGACTTCACTAGAGACTCGGATTTGATTTTAGAAATATTAAAGCATTAGTATTTAATATTTAATATTTTGTATGACTTAAATTTATGGAATATAAGGAAATGCTGTTAAATTTTTAAAACAAGATTTTATCGACCTCCTTTTTTATGTAGATTTTAACTTTTGTGTGACCTCAATTTGAAATGTTAAATTTCAAATAAATTATGTACTTATTTTTTTTAATCAATTTAAGTGTTATCTTATTGTGTGTTTGATTCTTTTTCAGTTCTTTGGCAACGAGAAGTTGCTCTTGGAGATAAGAATAACAGTCAAAAGCAGCAAATAGTTTATCAACATCCGTTCGATTGCGCGCTTCAACTAAAAAGAAAACACTCTAAGGAAAGCCAAACTTCAGTCCGAAGATTGCATACTCTAGTAAGTTCTCTATTTGCAAAGATCTTTTTGTTGCAAACTGAATCTATTTAAACTTTTGATACAAAAAGATTGTCATATTAAAAGTGTAAATTAAACCGGTCTTTCCTATTGCAACAATGTACATATGTGTTATAGTCAATCTATTTTGATTGGCATCTATGTACATATAAGGCATGTACATATATGGCTTGGAAAAAAACAAAGCTATTAATTTAAAACTTTATTTTATATCTGTCTATTGTTACTATGGGAGCTATATGATATAGTCGTCCAATAAGCATGGTTTCTATAGTAAATGAAAGCCCTTTTATAAGCTGATAATGCTTGTTTCTATGCATTGCAAACTGCTAACCCAAAATAAGTATATCTTCCAAAAGGAAAGGGTGTAAAACAAGTCGAGCCACAAGCATCAAGTTGTACCCACGCATCAATTTAATGACTGTAAGTGACTGAAAGTCTGTTTTATTTTGTACAATATTTACCGCAATCATAGATGGGGATATAGCTCAGTGGTAGAGCATTCGACTGCAGATCGAATGGTCCCCGGTTCAAATCCGGGTGTCCCCTTTCTTTTTTATTATAATTTTACTATTTTTTGGTTTTTGAGGCATTGCAAAATATTATTTTTGTTCCGCAAACTCTTTTATTTTTAAAGCTATCGCAATGAAACCTACATAAATAAATTTTATACAAATCTGCAGCGATTCACCAAATCAAATAGCTCAGATTGGTCAGTTTTATCATCTATCTCCTTTAATCAAAATAAAGTTCTCTTTCAAAAAAAAAAAAAATGATCAGAAATCTCCCATAGAATTTAGTTTTGCGTTATTTATTATTTTGCATAAATTATTTTTCCGATTTTTTGAATAATTAGAGTTCGGAGAGAGAGAGAGTAAACTACTAACTACGATTGGACTATCTGTTCAAACTCGATTGGTCCAAAACTTTGGTATTTTGCGTAATTTAATGAGTAACTAATTGTATTACAAATCAACAAATGAAAATTTCTCCGAGTTCTGGAATAGACAAACAAATGTGATTAACTTTGAAGGTAGTTAAATTGTTTTCAACCTGAAAACTTTGAGAAGCTGTCGAAAACTTTTAACGCAAATAAAGAGAAACAAATCGCAACCAAAATTGAAATGTAACGTTAAACAATGCATTTTCAATTGGAACAATTTAACAAAAGTGGGTATACTTATGGCTAGAATAATGTTTAAATTTCCAACATGGAGAAGGAAAAGGAAAAAAAAATGTTAAATAAAGAAACGGTGATGAAAGGAAGTGAGGGAAATGCAAATGCGCTGGCAGCAAGTACGGAAGTTGACACTTAAGTTTATAAATCCAATAAAAATCACATTAGCCTTGCGGGCGGAAACTTGCGTGACTCCAAAGTGTGAGGGAGAGAAAATCCTCGCGACACATTTAGCTAAGCCAATGGAAAACCCACACAGGACTTCCCCCGCAGTGAAATGCTAATGATAACTTAGCTGTTCGCTGCTCTTGGCCCAATGCGTTTAAGCCAAAGTTTGCTAAACGGACAAACAGAGAGTAAAAAGCAGAGATGATGCCAACCACAAAATGCTTTTTAATGATTTTAAAGTGGAGCCTATCTACCATAAAGGGAAATGGACTGCTATTGACTGGCCAATGAAGCGACTATTTCCAATGGCTTTTAAGTAAGTTTGTAAGTCTTCAAAATAAAAATCTGACCTTTAAAATTCTCTTGACTGAAGGACTAATTAATCAGATATTAAAATGTGTCGGGAGTTATGTCACTTTAATTGATAATTTCATATAAATATTTTGAAAATTTTTGAAGAATCTCTGTAAAATTTTTTGTAAAATCAAATTGATTTATTGTATTAGAAAAGATTGCAAATATAAAAATAAATTTAATTAAAAAATATTTTAACTTGTTTATTAAGATCAATTTAATTAAAAAATAAAATAAGAATAGCAAAATTACAGAACACGAATTTGCTTTTCTAATTAATTAAAATTGACCAAATTTTAATTTGTTATTTCTGACAGCACTAGAAATCAATTTTCGTACTATTGAAACTAATAATGTTATAGTAAATAATTGACTTTTGTTTACATGTTGGCATAATGACAAGTTAAATAAAAAATAGTTTACTATTAGGAAGTAGTATTAGTTAGTTTTGCTGAACAATTGATTTAAATATTTAAAATTATAACACTTTAATCCATCATATCGTCAGTATAGTATAATATACCAATGAAAATAGTTTGTATTACTCAATTTGATTTAGATAAGAAAACTATAGTAGAAATTTATTTAAGAAATGTAATCATTATTTATAATTTATTTATGTATTGATTTTATTCTATTAAGCAAATTCTCTATATTAAAAAGTTAATTCATTTTGCTGTCGCTTCTTTATGTTAAAAAGTTAATTAATTTTGCTGTCGCAATATATAGATTAAATTATGAAGCTAAAATAAATACTGTCTCGGTTATATTTATTTAATTAAAAAATGATTATACATATATATAAATTATTAGTACATTATTATTTTTTTGGATGGAACTTTTCTTTTTTGTCAAAACCTTTGCAAACTTTTTATTAAGTTCTTGATATTTAATTCTTTATTTTAAATATAATTCATTAGAAATAGATCGCTCTTTTGAATTTATATGACATCTTTTTATATGGGAATGTGTTTATACATACGTACATATGAGCTGGTAAATCATTCTTAAAGAATTGTTAAATAAATTGTGCATTTCAATTTATACATAAGCAATTACCAGAAGCATTTGCCGCCATAAGTAAAGTGGGGCACTTGTCTAGGCGTGAAAGGCTGCACAGCTGATGGTTGGCTGATGCTTCTGTGAGTCCTTCAGAGTGCTTTTGTCTGTTGATGTTGTTGCTGTGGCGGCTCATGCTGTATGTATGTGTGTATATGTGAAGGGGGGTGAAGACGGGGGAGGGGGGGAGAGGTGTTGTGGAGCCAAAGACCAATTATGCGCACATTTCATGCATAAGAAAATTCAATTCCACGTTCATTTGCACATGCAAATCAAATTTATTTGCGGCAAGCACTCCGACACTTATGCAGGACATGCGGCCAGGCGGCTGGCACTAAAAGTAACTGAAGCTCTATATAGCATCTGTCTGTCTGTCTACTTGCCTTTGCCTTGCAGTTACTCGTAAAAATTTCTCCAGATATTGCTGTTGCCGCCACCACGAAATTTGCAAATGACGTTGATGATGAATTTGCTCTGGTAAAGATGGCGCAATGGTTGAAAAGCAGCCATCCTTTCAGCCATTCTCCTATCCAATCCGCCATTCATGCAATTTTCAATATGCCATTCAACTGGTAATGTCAGCCCACTTGAAGGCTTTTCAAACTGATAGTGGAATATATTTCGGTTTGGTATATATTTGGTTTTCAGGTTTCTCTTTTTTCATACTATGCTAATGTCATTTGAATGCCTTAAATGATTGTGTAAAAATGTGTGTATGGTGTTATCCGATGCTTTATATTTGGAATGTGTTTTTTTTCTATTGATTTATATAATTTTTGTGTAGATGTAATTAAATTGCTTGACTTATCAATATTAACTAGTAAATAAAAGGTTAGTCGAATATTATTAGTAATGCGCCTGTTCTTAAATTTTGTCTTCATGGGCATGATTCCATTGATTTTATATTACAAAAGTAACAATATAACTTGATTATCAGAATCAGAATAGTTAATGGTATATAAAAAAAAAAATCAAAAAAAATAAAAAAAAAGTTATTACAATATTTTTACTATATTTTACAAAAATTAAAGATTCTTTTCACTTAAAAGTGAAGCAGTTTTACTCGTTGAGAAATACAATCAAATAAACTTTAGCTTAAATGATGAAGATATCTTTATTTAATTATTACATTAGGAATGCTGCAAGTTTCTCAAATTGAAACATGTTTTTTCATCTGATTCATATAAAGAATTAAAAACTACAATTCAATAGTTTACATGAATACCAAATCAATAAAAGTAACCAATTAATTATATAGACTAAGCATACAGTATTTGTGCTTGCTTGATCAAAATTATACATTATATTTATTAATATACATATATTCAATAATGTACTTCTTTAATTAATTTATTTATTATTTTGCTTCCAATCAGATAACTCCATTCTAACTTTCGACTTATTTCAAGAGTCGTAAAAAAGATCATAAATAATTTCAGTTAAAAACTTGTTAATGTAAAAGTTTCAAAATGATAATAAAACTTGAACTTGAGTGTGTGAAAAACAAAAGAAAGCGTAAAAAGAAAAGTAAAATATTGATTTGGTATTCACACACATACACAAACGCACACTCACACATATTCTGTATATCCTGAAAATGAAAGAAGGAAAAATGTTGGACAAACAATTAGCTGGACATTTGAGTGTCATGCTTAGTGGACCACTTAGCTAACTAAATACATACATATGTATATGTATGTATACAAATATATATAAGTATGTATGTACAGATATATCCGAGATAGAACCAAATCGAGCAATGTCAGACACACATTCAGGGATTCCAAGTATGAACCAAAAAATTAATTAAAACTTACCTCAATGAACTGACAGTCAATTAAAGTTTACGCAAGAGACACGACAACAAGTCAAGAGCAACGATAAACAGCAAAAAAGAAAAAAAAAAACAAAAAAAGGACTTTATAGATACTAAGAGTAAGTCAGTTGTGTCTGTGAGTGAGCAAGTGTGGGAAATGGGGAAGAATGGGTGGGGACGACAACCAAATGTTAAACGCGCCATTTAACGCGGCCCCCGAGATGGCCCGTTTATTGGCCAAAAGCAAACAAACAAAGGCCAAAAACGACAAGAAAAAGCATCAGCAGCAACAGTGGAAAAACAAAAGAGCAAGAGAAGTAGAGGTTAAGGGGGATGTATAAATAATATGAAGCAAAATGGAATGGAAAACTCAACTTCCCCTCCCAACACACACACACAGAGAAAAATATAGACACACAGGAAAGAGAAGGATGTGACTTGACTTGAGTTGTGTTTGCCTTGGACTTGAGCGGGCGGGCAGAAAGCAAAACAATTAACAATCTCCGTTTGGCGTAATTGACTCAAATGAGCGCAAACAATAAATAAAACAGTAACAGTAGCAGAGTAACAGAAAAACAGCAAAATAGCAAATACAGTGGTGAAGAGAGCTAAACAAAGCCGGCCAAAACCGTTGACAATGGCAGGACAATGTATAAATGACACCCGATAGAGATGACAAAAAAGATGCCTTGAAAATATTGCAATTAATTTAATTAAAAAAATTCTTATATTTATATGTATATTCTTACGTAACTTTATTATATTGCTCTAATTAGTAAATTTGTTAACTAAACAGCTTTAACAGATGGTAAAGTGACTGACGTAAAATTCTATAACTTCCTATCGAACCTAGAATAAGACCTTTTTTTTAATGTTTTATTATTTATATTATTGTTAAATTATTAAATTATAACTAAGATCTATCGGTTGCAACCTTGTCGATAACAATATAATCGTCTTTCGTGTTTTCTAATGATTTAAATCATTTTAATAATTGTTAATGTATCAAAACTTCTTTTGATGATAAAAGGCGTCTCATTTTCACGCTTATTTAAATTTTAAATTAATTTGTTTCGGCAGCCGAAAGATGTACCAGATTATATTTTATATAGTTAAGATTACCTAAACTTATTCTAGGTTTCATCAGCAGTTCTTTTTTTTATACATTTTATATTAAATGAACCAATTCACGTTACCATCTCTTGTCCCCAACCACAAGCACACACACATATGTACTTCTGCCGAGTTTGTTTTTGGCGTTGACCTATAAGCATTCACAATGTCCTTCTAGTGGATGCTATCCTGCATCCATATCCTGTTCACGTTTGCCTACAGCAAAATCACAGACTGCATTTTTACTTCTCCTTCCTTTGCTTTCTTTTTGCTTCGATTGTTTGGCCAGCTTGTCAGCATTTCCAGTGTCAGCGACGTTCCTTCCCTTTGTACTGACTTCATTCATCCTCCCCCTTTCCATACATGTAAGTGGATATCTTTGGCTAAGTGCAGGATGATGATGACGAAGAGTTCAGAGGGCTGAACGACAGACTGGACACCATTACGTTCCAGTTTTTATGCCAACTGTTTGCACTTCAATATCGTATTTTTAATTATTCAAGTTTTCGAGTGCCTCGCTTTCACAGGCTCTTGACAATTTCGTATTGTCCTGTGTTGACTATATATATATATAATGTAGTACTGTTCGCTACTTGGACTTGGTTATGAAGTGGCTGGTATGACAAATGTCAAACACATGGTCAGCCACTCGAATATGATGAGAAAACTGGAGTGAGCAATAGAGAATTGACCATTGTGTTATAAGTTTGAAGATTTCTTAATACAATTTTAATTAGTATCTTTAGCTACCCCTGAACTTCTTTGAAAACCAGCAGAAGAAGTAATCGCACCATATCTTTTATACTCACATAATCAAATAAATATCTATATTAACTCGGTCATTGGACAGGAGTTAGAATAAAATTAGAGTCGCTTATTTAAGATGCTCTTAAAACTACTGAGAACAATTTTTATTGACTTCAACAAATAGTCAGTGTCCTTGGACTACAAAACATTTCTGAATTTGGAACATTCCCGATTTTCGGTACTCATGCTAATGCAACACAGCTCCAACACATTCAAAAGATATAAAAGTTCTGATTTTTTTACTATACACTTCATAAAGTTGGTGGTTCAACTAAACATCCAGGCGAGGTATGGATAGTGAACCTAATTAATTAGATTATTTAAAGGATTAGTTAAAGGATTAGTTAAAGGATTAGTTAAAGGAAAAATGTTAAGAGCTACACTATAATTCTTACCCAGTTGCCAAACTTCCCGAGTCTTGGTTTCCTCAGCATTGGATTCCTCAGTCTCAGTTTCCTCTTCATCATTCATTTCTTCGCTGTCCTCAGTGGAGTTTGAAGTAGATTTTTTCCCACCTTTCTCCACAGCACCTGACAGTTGGATCATTTTCTTTGACATCTTTAAACGATTGATATTGTCGCCCGGCACGGTTTCCTTCAAATCATTAAGATCCTGACGTGTCGGCAATTTAATATGCCAACGATTCAAATTGATATTACTTTGTGGCTTAAAATCAAAGTAATTTCGTTGATTTCCAGAATGTTTATTTGAGGAATCTTGTTTTGGTTTTAGTTTGGTTTGAGTTGTCGCCACTTTTAAGGACATTATGTCATTTAGTTTTGTCACCATCTCTGGGAATTTTTTAGAATCTGATTCGCCTTTCAATTGTTTTAAACGTTGCTTTGCGAAATAATCCTTAAGAATCTGGTTACATTTGCTTTGTTTTAAGGCAGCGAGATCAAATTCGTAACGTTTCTCAAAAACTGTATTTTTCGAACATGGCGTATTCTGTTGGATAACAATGCTTGTTGGCGAATTACGTTTATAGACACTATGGCGAACGTTGCTTTTTGGCAATTCAGTTTTTACGTGCGATAAAACTTCGTCATCTTTTACATTATAAGGATGTTTTCTAACACTAAAATTGAGATTTCGGCAACATTTCTGACTGTAATTAACAGCTCCTACACAAAAGGAGATGAACGTTAAACGGAAAAGGATTAAATGACTCGTCCTTCGTGGTCACTATAGCTTACACTATCCATCTTCCACTTATACTTACCTTTTCTCCAGAATTGCGCATATTCGAAAAGAGTCTTGTGACTAATTTTGCTCATTTTATTTCCCGACATTGTAAATTGAAAAAAAAAAAAATTAGTTAAAAAACTTATTTATGTGTTAACTGAGAAACACAAAATTTTGAAGTGAGTATTGTGTGGATGTTACTGTTTGTACTATTGTATATTAGAAAAATGTTTGACTACCAAAAGCATGGATTGCTTATGTTTAAAAAAAAAACCTCAGGCATTTTAAAAAGCCGACTTTGTTATTTTCCTATATAAACTTATAAATTTTATAAAAATACTTGAGACTAAACATAATTAAATTGTCGAAAATTCTTTAGTTTATAAATTTTTAATCAAAGAGTGATAGATGCAACTCCATTTGGAATGTATAAAATAATTTTTAGATACATTTAAACATTTTCTAGGACAATTGTACTAAGCAAATTCTTTGAAAAACTCTCAAGTCTGTCACTATAAAGGAAACGCAGAATTTCTGTAAGGACTAAAATGAAAAGATTAAATATTTACCGTTAAAATTCCTATAAAAGAAACCTTTTTCATCATTTAAAATACGAAATCCCCAATCGAGTCGAACTAATGCTACACGTTGCGTTTCATTAGCTAACATAAGCCCAAACGACTGTCCATTAAGAGACTTTTGAATGAAACCCAAAATAAATAAGTACATTAAGAGTTTGGTTAATATTTAACATTTACCTTTACCTTTAGACTTAAGAATTTTAACATTACTCAACTGAAGCATCGCCATCGGTATCGTGATTATTATCATCGTCAATTTCATCATTACCATCATCAAGGACCAGTGGCAGGACCCAAAACGTGCTCTTCTTTAGAAAAATACCTCACGCACGGGTTCGTCTCTTCGTTGTCGTATATATGTTTATATATATTTTTTTCTTTTTTTTTTGGGATTTCTACTGCTGACCAATCCTTGTGGTTTGTCTTTGATTTTGTTTACCGTTTACCGTTTCTGTATCGTCGTTAAAAGTTTCTTTCTCTCTCTCCATTTTTCTTGTTTCTTTTTTTTATATTGTGCACTTTATTGAAAGCACATCACGTTTTGCACCTGATTTGGCTGACAATCCTTGAACATTCTAAACAAAGTGAACCGGAACCCATCACCGGCTTAGACCACAAAAAATACAACAGAAAGCTAAAAAGAACAAAAAATATAGAAAACTTTTCGCACGACTTGCATACAAAATTTTTAGGCATGATAATAATTAAGATTAATTGCTTCTCCAAAGATAAAAACTGTACAAATTTCTTTTTGTTCTTGACCTGAATTAGTTAGGTAACTAATTGACAGTCAAATCCAACCAAGTTATCGGTTATGTTTATATTATTTGATCAATAATTAAGTACTTTATTTACTATTATATATTACTGTTAAAATATATCTGGCCATATGAAAAATACGTTTATTTTCTTTTCCTCTGTCTTGGCTTGGTCATGTGATTATGGTAATTCTTAAACGAAAACAAATTTTGTTTAACCATGGGCATGGCTTATTTATCGAGAAGTCATGCCAAGTACGGGATTAGACACTTTGAAAAGAAGATAAAGAAATTGTCTTAAACAAATGATTACAAAAGTCTTTTTAACTAAGCAAAGGTTGTCTTAATTTACCTAAATTTCCATTTAGCTCAGACACAGAAAATTGCACAAAACCATTGAGTTTCAAGGCGTTTTTAGGTCAGCAGAGGAAAAGACTTAATCATTTTGCAGCTTTTTGGGAAATGGCTATTTTGTGGCTTACTGTTGTTTCCTACAGACAAAAGCATTCCAATAACTGTGTCCACAGTTGATAGCATTTCATCAGGTGAAATGGGTCATTTTACATTGGGCCAATTTACTAAAAGTTTTAAAAGCAAATTGGATATAATTGAATTCAATTTGTTTGTAGAGTCCATTGTCTGTGTTGACAAGAATTTGTTATTTTATTATTATATCCAGCCATTCAGAATTTATTTACAAAAACATAAGGTACATTAGGTATTCCTTTGCTTTGATTCATTAATCTAATATTCTTTGTTTTATTCCAATTTAGTTGCAAAAATTGTAAAACTGATTTAATATAAGTTATTTATTCTAAAACATTCTATGGGGGAACTACAAAATAAAATATTAAAGTATTTCTTAAGAATTCTCAAGACATTCATTTATACATTTTCGCCACACTGTGCCTTTATGCTAAGTGCCTAATGCAGGTAACTGCTATTGTGAGGAAGTTGTTGTTATTGCTGCTGGTGTTATTTAACCGACACACTTTGCTTGAAAACAGAATTTGGGCAACATTTTTGGTAATTAGATTGCAATTACAGTTGTTTCGAAGATTTAACGTGACGTATACGCAATGCCAAAATGTCTGCTCAATATGGTAAGTATTGGCAGGACTACAAACCTTTCGTTTATTCCTTCGTCTACTATTGAGACAATTTGCTGATTTTGCAAAAAAAAAAATTGCAGGAAATCTATTCAAATATTCTGAACTAAAAACATTTATTTGGTCAATTGAACTTGGTCAAGATGCAGAGGCAATGGAGTAACAAAAACTGCAATTAACCCTAGAAAAAGTTTGTTTATAAATTATAATTTTAAAAAGTATTTAAAAATGTGATATAATTTTATAAAACTACATATAAAAGTTATTAAATATGTAAACCATTTTGTGGTGCGCTCTACGAAGCAGATTTTCTATGCTTAATGGGTTAAGAGTTGTAAATTTTTAGCTACTTTACTTGGCCTGCAAACACATAGATACTCGTATGTGGATTTATTAACTGTTGAATTGGAAAAAAATGTAGACAACGTTAGAGAGAGAAAGACCAGACTACTAGGACTAGGACCACAACCAACCAAGTTGCCCTAACGCTATGCCCCATTAGTCTGGGAGTGAAAAAGGCCAACACAAATGCAAACACAAAACTCAGATTCAGACGAAGAAAAGGATAGAAAAAAAAAAAGAAAAACCAAAGACCGAATAGGAAAAGCTGCTGAATAAGCAGCAGGAAAGGCAAATTGAAAGCCAAGTCGCGTATCTTTTACCAAGCACTTGGCCAGCCAGACTTTTGCATAAAATTGATGATGAATAGAAGCAAAAGGATATATATGGACAATTTTGTATGCGTTACTCTTATAGATGGGTTAAGGAGCGAATAATATTGGTGGTTGATTGTGCTTCAGAAATTTATTGAAAGCGCAAACATATTAACCAATAAATAAAAGTGCATATGACGTTTAAAATTAGTTTTTTGGTTGATATTTTAGTCTATTTCATTTCTTATATTATATTGGTGTAGTGTTAAAACCTGGCAGATCTTGTTCAACAGCAACCACCGCAACCACCGCATGCACCGCACGCACCGCAACAACCGCTGCAACCAATTCCACAGGGATAACAGCAGCAAGGACTACAACAAGGAGTGCAGCACTGTCCGCAATATGGATAACAGCAGGATGTATAACAGCATGTTGAGCAGCAGGGAGTGCAGCCCGAATAGCAAGGATAACAGCGACACATCTTGCTCCAAATGGAAATAAGAAGTCAATTTAATTATGAGACACACTCCTCTTACCAAAGATTACTGAATTTCGGGAATAGGCCGGGATATGGTTTGAACTGTTTTTTTTTTCTGATGAGTAGATACAAAGGCGTGTTCCCGGATACTGCTTTATCTATTGTGTGTTTTACATTATTTTTTTTGTATTTTTTTTCTTATTTTTTTTGTCTGTGCGTGTGTGTGTGTGGTGATGTGTTTTGTATGAGTGTCATAAACGAACTGTTCACATTTGGCAAAAAGTATTTAAAATACAATGACAAATGAGAAATTATTTATCAGGGACTACTTTGATGGCAAAAATTCTCTGCTATGCATTTTCAACTAAAGTTGTATAAACTTATTTTCAGTGATAAAAAGCGTCAAATTTTATACGCAGATGCATCATCAAATCAATCTAGAAATTTAAAGTAAAAATATCAAATGAAGCTGCCTTATTCTAATCCCTTTTCCAATGCAAAATTAAAAAAGAAATGAAGCAAGCAAGTCGTCCCTATCGATATTGATTATACCCTGTACCAAGAAAAAGTAATTCATAAAGTCAGAAACTATCAAAATCGCCATCAATTTACAACGAAATTCTCTAAGCATGCAGCAACAGCGAACGCTTTCTATCTCGCTCACTCGTATCAGGCCATGTTGCACTGGGCATTTCAGTACAAAACGGAAATACTTATATCTCCGATAGATAATCGCCGATCTCGACAAAATTTGGTCAACTGATTTGCAAATTTTTATTTGAAAAAAAAAATTTTAAATTTCGAAAAAAATTTAAAAATAAAAAAAAAAATTTTAATTTTTTAATTTTTTTTTTTTTGAATTTTTTTTTGAAATTGCAAAATTTTTGTAAAAAATTTCAAAAATTTTTAAATTAAAAAAAAAAAAATTAAATTTAAAAAAAGAAAAATTTTAAATTTCGAAAAAAATTTAAAAATCAAAAAAAAAATTTTTTAATTAGAAATTTGCAAAGTTGAGGTGAGATCAAAAAAAAATTGCAAAATTTTTGTAAAAAATTTCAAAAATTTTTAAATTCAAAAAAAAAAAAAAAAATTTTAATTTGAGAAAAAGAAAATTTTAAATTTCGAAAAAGATTTAAAAATCAAAAAAAAAATTTTAATTTTTTAATTTTTTTTTTGGGTTTTTTTTTTTTAAATTTTAATTTTCAAATGGCAATAATTAGGTCATCTTTTTGCCGAATTCAAAAGCAATTACGCCGTTGTAATCGCAACTTAGCGTAGGGAAAAACTGCATTAAAACATTCGAAATTCGAGAGAAAAAAATTCTATCCGATTTTTTAATTTTTTGACGATGCTACCCCTTTCATAATTTTCAAAAATCGGGTCGAAACTCGATTTTTCAATTTTTTAAGGTTTTAATGCCAATTTAAAGTCACGATTTTAATGCCAGTTAAAAATTGCTATTCTAAGAAACAGAAAAAGATATAGTTTATAAAAATCGGCTTTAATTTGACTTAATTAGAGATTTGCAAAGTTGAGGTGCGATCAAAAAAAAATTGCAAAATTTTTGTAAAAAATTTCAAAAATTTTTGTAAAAAATTTCAAAAATTTTTAAATTCAAAAAAAAAAAAAATTTTAATTTGAAAAAAAGAAAATTTTAAATTTCGAAAAAAATTTAAAATCAAAAAAAAAATTTTAATTTTTTTTATTTTTTTTTTTGGAATTTCTTTTTGAAATTTTAATTTTCAAATGGCAATAATTAGGTCATCTTTTTGCCGAATTCAAAAGCAATTACGCCGTTGTAATCGCAACTTAGCGTAGGGAAAAACTGCATTAAAACATTCGAAATTCGAGAGAAAAAAATTCTATCCGATTTTTTAATTTTTTGACGATGCTACCCCTTTCATAATTTTCAAAAATCGGGTCGAAACTCGATTTTTCAATTTTTTAAGGTTTTAATGCCAATTTAAAGTCACGATTTTAATGCCAGTTAAAAATTGCTATTCTAAGAAACAGAAAAAGATATAGTTTATAAAAATCGGCTTTAATTTGACTTAATTAGACATTTGCAAAGTTGAGGTGCGATCAAAAAAAAATTGCAAAATTTTTGTAAAAAATTTCAAAAATTTTTAAATTCAAAAAAAAAAAAAAAATTTTAATTTGAAAAAAAAAAATTTTAAATTTCGAAAAAAATTTAAAAATCAAAAAAAAAATTTCAATTTTTTTTTTTGGAATTTTTTTTTTAAATTTTAATTTTCAAATGGCAATAATTAGGTCATCTTTTTGCCGAATTCAAAAGCAATTACGCCGTTGTAATCGCAACTTAGCGTAGGGAAAAACTGCATTAAAACATTCGAAATTCGAGAGAAAAAAATTCTATCCGATTTTTTAATTTTTTGACGATGCTACCCCTTTCATAATTTTCAAAAATCGGGTCGAAACTCGATTTTTCAATTTTTTAAGGTTTTAATGCCAATTTAAAGTCACGATTTTAATGCCAGTTAAAAATTGCTATTCTAATAAACAGAAAAAGATATAGTTTATAAAAATCGGCTTTAATTTGACTTAATTAGAGATTTGCAAAGTTGAGGTGCGATCAAAAAAAATTGCAAAATTTTTGTAAAAAATTTCAAAAATTTTTAAATTCAAAAAAAAAGAAAAATTTTAATTTGAAAAAAAGAAAATTTTAAATTTCGAAAAAGATTTAAAAATCAAAAAAAAAAATTTTAATTTTTTAATTTTTTTTTTGGGTTTTTTTTTTTTAAATTTTAATTTTCAAATGGCAATAATTAGGTCATCTTTTTGCCGAATTCAAAAGCAATTACGCCGTTGTAATCGCAACTTAGCGTAGGGAAAAACTGCATTAAAACATTCGAAATTCGAGAGAAAAAAATTCTATCCGATTTTTTAATTTTTGACGATGCTACCCCTTTCATAATTTTCAAAAATCGGGTCGAAACTCGATTTTTCAATTTTTTAAGGTTTTAATGCCAATTTAAAGTCACGATTTTAATGCCAGTTAAAAATTGCTATTCTAAGAAACAAAAAAAGATATAGTTTATAAAAATCGGCTTTAATTTGACTTAATTAGAGATTTGCAAAGTTGAGGTGAGATCAAAAAAAAAATTGCAAAATTTTTGTAAAAAATTTCAAAAATTTTTAAATTCAAAAAAAAAAAAAATTTTTTTTGAAAAAAAAAATTTGAAATTTGAAAAAAAATTTAAAAATCAAAAAAAGAAATTTTAATTTTTTTATTTTTTTTTTTTGAATTTTTTTTTAAAATTTTATTTTTCAAATGGCAATAATTAGGTCATCTTTTTGCCGAATTCAAAAGCAATTACGCCGTTGTAATCGCAACTTAGCGTAGGGAAAAACTGCATTAAAACATTCGAAATTCGAGAGAAAAAAATTCTATCCGATTTTTTAATTTTTTGACGATGCTACCCCTTTCATAATTTTCAAAAATCGGGTCGAAACTCGATTTTTCAATTTTTTAAGGTTTTAATGCCAATTTAAAGTCACGATTTTAATGCCAGTTAAAAATTGCTATTCTAATAAACAGAAAAAGATATAGTTTATAAAAATCGGCTTTAATTTGACTTAATTAGAGATTTGCAAAGTTGAGGTGCGATCAAAAAAAATTGCAAAATTTTTGTAAAAAATTTCAAAAATTTTTAAATTCAAAAAAAAAGAAAAATTTTAATTTGAAAAAAAGAAAATTTTAAATTTCGAAAAAGATTTAAAAATCAAAAAAAAAATTTTAATTTTTTAATTTTTTTTTTGGGTTTTTTTTTTTAAATTTTAATTTTCAAATGGCAATAATTAGGTCATCTTTTTGCCGAATTCAAAAGCAATTACGCCGTTGTAATTGCAACTTAGCGTAGGGAAAAACTGCATTAAAACATTCGAAATTCGAGAGAAAAAAATTCTATCCGATTTTTTAATTTTTTGACGATGCTACCCCTTTCATAATTTTCAAAAATCGGGTCGAAACTCGATTTTTCAATTTTTTAAGGTTTTAATGCCAATTTAAAGTCACGATTTTAATGCCAGTTAAAAATTGCTATTCTAAGAAACAAAAAAAGATATAGTTTATAAAAATCGGCTTTAATTTGACTTAATTAGAGATTTGCAAAGTTGAGGTGAGATCAAAAAAAAAATTGCAAAATTTTTGTAAAAAATTTCAAAAATTTTTAAATTCAAAAAAAAAAAAAAATTTTAATTTGAAAAAAAAAAATTTGAAATTTGAAAAAAAATTTAAAAATCAAAAAAAGAAATTTTAATTTTTTTATTTTTTTTTTTGAATTTTTTTTTTTAAATTTTATTTTTCAAATGGCAATAATTAGGTCATCTTTTTGCCGAATTCAAAAGCAATTACGCCGTTGTAATCGCAACTTAGCGTAGGGAAAAACTGCATTAAAACATTCGAAATTCGAGAGAAAAAAATTCTATCCGATTTTTTAATTTTTTGACGATGCTACCCCTTTCATAATTTTCAAAAATCGGGTCGAAACTCGATTTTTCAATTTTTTAAGGTTTTAATGCCAATTTAAAGTCACGATTTTAATGCCAGTTAAAAATTGCTATTCTAAGAAACAAAAAAAGATATAGTTTATAAAAATCGGCTTTAATTTGACTTAATTAGAGATTTGCAAAGTTGAGGTGAGATCAAAAAAAAAATTGCAAAATTTTTGTAAGAAATTTCAAAAATTTTTAAATTCGAAAGAAAAAAAAATTTTTTTGAAAAAAAAAATTTGAAATTTGAAAAAAAATTTAACAATCAAAAAAAAAATTTTAATTTTTTTATTTTTTTTTTTTGAATTTTTTTTTAAAATTTTATTTTTCAAATGGCAATAATTAGGTCATCTTTTTGCCGAATTCAAAAGCAATTACGCCGTTGTAATCGCAACTTAGCGTAGGGAAAAACTGCATTAAAACATTCGAAATTCGAGAGAAAAAAATTCTATCCGATTTTTTAATTTTTTGACGATGCTACCCCTTTCATAATTTTCAAAAATCGGGTCGAAACTCGATTTTTCAATTTTTTAAGGTTTTAATGCCAATTTAAAGTCACGATTTTAATGCCAGTTAAAAATTGCTATTCTAAGAAACAAAAAAAGATATAGTTTATAAAAATCGGCTTTAATTTGACTTAATTAGAGATTTGCAAGATTGAGGTGAGATCAAAAAAAAAATTGCAAAATTTTTGTAAAAAATTTCAAAAATTTTTAAATTCAAAAAAAAAAAAAATTTTAATTTGAAAAAAAAAAAATTTTAAATTTCGAAAAAAAATTTAAAAATCAAAAAAAGAAATTTTAATTTTTTTTTTTTTGGGTTTTTTTTTTAAATTTTATTTTTCAAATGGCAATAATTTGGTCATCTTTTTGCCGAATTCAAAAGCAATTACGCCGTTGTAATCGCAACTTAGCGTAGGGAAAAACTGCATTAAAACATTCGAAATTCGAGAGAAAAAAATTCTATCCGATTTTTTAATTTTTTGACGATGCTACCCCTTTCATAATTTTCAAAAATCGGGTCGAAACTCGATTTTTCAATTTTTTAAGGTTTTAATGCCAATTTAAAGTCACGATTTTAATGCCAGTTAAAAATTGCTATTCTAAGAAACAAAAAAAGATATAGTTTATAAAAATCGGCTTTAATTTGACTTAATTAGAGATTTGCAAAGTTGAGGTGAGATCAAAAAAAAAATTGCAAAATTTTTGTAAAAAATTTCAAAAATTTTTAAATTAAAAAAAAAAAAAAATTTTTTTGAAAAAAAAAAATTCGAAATTTGAGAAAAAATTTGAAAATCAAAAAAAAATTTTAATTTTTTTATTTTTTTTTTTGAATTTTTTTTTAAAATTTTATTTTTCAAATGGCAATAATTAGGTCATCTTTTTGCCGAATTCAAAAGCAATTACGCCGTTGTAATCGCAACTTAGCGTAGGGAAAAACTGCATTAAAACATTCGAAATTCGAGAGAAAAAAATTCTATCCGATTTTTTAATTTTTTGACGATGCTACCCCTTTCATAATTTTCAAAAATCGGGTCGAAACTCGATTTTTCAATTTTTTAAGGTTTTAATGCCAATTTAAAGTCACGATTTTAATGCCAGTTAAAAATTGCTATTCTAAGAAACAAAAAAAGATATAGTTTATAAAAATCGGCTTTAATTTGACTTAATTAGAGATTTGCAAAGTTGAGGTGAGATCAAAAAAAAAATTGCAAAATTTTTGTAAAAAATTACAAAAATTTTTAAATTCAAAAAAAAAAAAAAAAATTTTAATTTGAAAAAAAAAATTTGAAATTTGAAAAAAAATTTAAAAATCAAAAAAAGAAATTTTAATTTTTTTATTTTTTTTTTTTGAATTTTTTTTTAAAATTTTATTTTTCAAATGGCAATAATTAGGTCATCTTTTTGCCGAATTCAAAAGCAATTACGCCGTTGTAATCGCAACTTAGCGTAGGGAAAAACTGCATTAAAACATTCGAAATTCGAGAGAAAAAAATTCTATCCGATTTTTTAATTTTTTGACGATGCTACCCCTTTCATAATTTTCAAAAATCGGGTCGAAACTCGATTTTTCAATTTTTTAAGGTTTTAATGCCAATTTAAAGTCACGATTTTAATGCCAGTTAAAAATTGCTATTCTAAGAAACAAAAAAAGATATAGTTTATAAAAATCGGCTTTAATTTGACTTAATTAGAGATTTGCAAAGTTGAGGTGAGATCAAAAAAAAAATTGCAAAATTTTTGTAAAAAATTTCAAAAATTTTTAAATTTAAAAAAAAAAAAATTTTAATTTGAAAAAAAGAAAATTTTAAATTTCGAAAAAAATTTGAAAATCAAAAAAAAATTTTAATTTTTTTATTTTTTTTTTTGAATTTTTTTATTAAATTTTATTTTTCAAATGGCAATAATTTGGTCATCTTTTTGCCGAATTCAAAAGCAATTACGCCGTTGTAATCGCAACTTAGCGTAGGGAAAAACTGCATTAAAACATTCGAAATTCGAGAGAAAAAAATTCTATCCGATTTTTTAATTTTTTGACGATGCTTTCATAATTTTCAAAAATCGGGTCGAAACTCGATTTTTCAATTTTTTAAGGTTTTAATGCCAATTTAAAGTCACGATTTTAATGCCAGTTAAAAATTGCTATTCTAAGAAACAAAAAAAGATATAGTTTATAAAAATCGGCTTTAATTTGACTTAATTAGAGATTTGCAAAGTTGAGGTGAGATCAAAAAAAAAATTGCAAAATTTTTGTAAAAAATTTCAAAATTTTTGTAAAAAATTTCAAAAATTTTTAAATTCAAAAAAAAAAAAATTTTAATTTGAAAAAAAAAATTTGAAATTTCGAAAAAAAATTTAAAAATCAAAAAAAGAAATTTTAATTTTTTTATTTTTTTTTTTGAATTTTATTTTTAAATTTTATTTTTCAAATGGCAATAATTAGGTCATCTTTTTGCCGAATTCAAAAGCAATTACGCCGTTGTAATTGCAACTTAGCGTAGGGAAAAACTGCATTAAAACATTCGAAATTCGAGAGAAAAAAATTCTATCCGATTTTTTAATTTTTTGACGATGCTACCCCTTTCATAATTTTCAAAAATCGGGTCGAAACTCGATTTTTCAATTTTTTAAGGTTTTAATGCCAATTTAAAGTCACGATTTTAATGCCAGTTAAAAATTGCTATTCTAAGAAACAAAAAAAGATATAGTTTATAAAAATCGGCTTTAATTTGACTTAATTAGAGATTTGCAAAGTTGAGGTGAGATCAAAAAAAAAATTGCAAAATTTTTGTAAAAAATTTCAAAAATTTTGTAAAAAATTTCAAAAATTTTTAAATTCAAAAAAAAAAAAATTTTAATTTGAAAAAAAAATTTGAAATTTGAAAAAAAATTTAAAAATCAAAAAAAGAAATTTTAATTTTTTTATTTTTTTTTTTTTAAATTTTATTTTTCAAATGGCAATAATTTGGTCATCTTTTTGCCGAATTTAAAAGCAATTACGCCGTTGTAATCGCAACTTAGCGTAGGGAAAAACTGCATTAAAACATTCGAAATTCGAGAGAAAAAAATTCTATCCGATTTTTTAATTTTTTGACGATGCTACCCCTTTCATAATTTTCAAAAATCGGGTCGAAACTCGATTTTTCAATTTTTTAAGGTTTTAATGCCAATTTAAAGTCACGATTTTAATGCCAGTTAAAAATTGCTATTCTAAGAAACAAAAAAAGATATAGTTTATAAAAATCGGCTTTAATTTGACTTAATTAGAGATTTGCAAAGTTGAGGTGAGATCAAAAAAAAAATTGCAAAATTTTTGTAAAAAATTTCAAAAATTTTTAAATTCAAAAAAAAAAAAATTTTAATTTGAAAAAAAAAATTTGAAATTTCGAAAAAAAATTTAAAAATCAAAAAAAGAAATTTTAATTTTTTTATTTTTTTTTTTGAATTATTTTTTTAAATTTTATTTTTCAAATGGCAATAATTAGGTCATCTTTTTGCCGAATTCAAAAGCAATTACGCCGTTGTAATCGCAACTTAGCGTAGGGAAAAACTGCATTAAAACATTCGAAATTCGAGAGAAAAAAATTCTATCCGATTTTTTAATTTTTTGACGATGCTACCCCTTTCATAATTTTCAAAAATCGGGTCGAAACTCGATTTTTCAATTTTTTAAGGTTTTAATGCCAATTTAAAGTCACGATTTTAATGCCAGTTAAAAATTGCTATTCTAAGAAACAAAAAAAGATATAGTTTATAAAAATCGGCTTTAATTTGACTTAATTAGAGATTTGCAAAGTTGAGGTGAGATCAAAAAAAAAATTGCAAAATTTTTGTAAAAAATTTCAAAAATTTTTAAATTCAAAAAAAAAAATTTTTTTTTTAAATTTTTTTTTTTTTTTTTTTTTTTTTTTTTTTTTTTTTTTTTTTATTTTTTAAATGGCAATAATTTGGTCATTTTTTTGCCGAATTTAAAAGCAATTACGCCGTTGTAATCGCAACTTAGCGTAGGGAAAAACTGCATTAAAACATTCGAAATTCGAGAGAAAAAAATTCTATCCGATTTTTTAATTTTTTGACGATGCTACCCCTTTCATAATTTTCAAAAATCGGGTCGAAACTCGATTTTTCAATTTTTTAAGGTTTTAATGCCAATTTAAAGTCACGATTTTAATGCCAGTTAAAAATTGCTATTCTAAGAAACAAAAAAAGATATAGTTTATAAAAATCGGCTTTAATTTGACTTAATTAGAGATTTGCAAAGTTGAGGTGAGATCAAAAAAAAAATTGCAAAATTTTTGTAAAAAATTTCAAAAATTTTTAAATTCAAAAAAAAAAAAAAATTTTAATTTGAAAAAAAAAAATTTGAAATTTGAAAAAAAATTTGAAAATCAAAAAAACAAATTTTAATTTTTTTATTTTTTTTTTTTTAAATTTTATTTTTCAAATGGCAATAATTAGGTCATCTTTTTGCCGAATTCAAAAGCAATTACGCCGTTGTAATCGCAACTTAGCGTAGGGAAAAACTGCATTAAAACATTCGAAATTCGAGAGAAAAAAATTCTATCCGATTTTTTAATTTTTTGACGATGCTACCCCTTTCATAATTTTCAAAAATCGGGTCGAAACTCGATTTTTCAATTTTTTAAGGTTTTAATGCCAATTTAAAGTCACGATTTTAATGCCAGTTAAAAATTGCTATTCTAAGAAACAAAAAAAGATATAGTTTATAAAAATCGGCTTTAATTTGACTTAATTAGAGATTTGCAAAGTTGAGGTGAGATCAAAAAAAAAATTGCAAAATTTTTGTAAAAAATTTCAAAAATTTTTAAATTCAAAAAAAATAAAAATTTTAATTTGAAAAAAAAAAATTTTAAATTTCGAAAAAAATTTGAAAATCAAAAAAAGAAATTTTAATTTTTTTTATTTTTTTTTTTAAATTTTATTTTTCAAATGGCAATAATTTGGTCATCTTTTTGCCGAATTTAAAAGCAATTACGCCGTTGTAATCGCAACTTAGCGTAGGGAAAAACTGCATTAAAACATTCGAAATTCGAGAGAAAAAAATTCTATCCGATTTTTTAATTTTTTGACGATGCTACCCCTTTCATAATTTTCAAAAATCGGGTCGAAACTCGATTTTTCAATTTTTTAAGGTTTTAATGCCAATTTAAAGTCACGATTTTAATGCCAGTTAAAAATTGCTATTCTAAGAAACAAAAAAAGATATAGTTTATAAAAATCGGCTTTAATTTGACTTAATTAGAGATTTGCAAAGTTGAGGTGAGATCAAAAAAAAAATTGCAAAATTTTTGTAAAAAATTTCAAAAATTTTTAAATTCAAAAAAAAAAAAAAATTTTAATTTGAAAAAAAAAATTTGAAATTTGAAAAAAAATTTGAAAATCAAAAAAAGAAATTTAAATTTTTTTATTTTTTTTTTTGAATTTTTTTTTAAAATTTTATTTTTCAAATGGCAATAATTAGGTCATCTTTTTGCCGAATTCAAAAGCAATTACGCCGTTGTAATCGCAACTTAGCGTAGGGAAAAACTGCATTAAAACATTCGAAATTCGAGAGAAAAAAATTCTATCCGATTTTTTAATTTTTTGACGATGCTACCCCTTTCATAATTTTCAAAAATCGGGTCGAAACTCGATTTTTCAATTTTTTAAGGTTTTAATGCCAATTTAAAGTCACGATTTTAATGCCAGTTAAAAATTGCTATTCTAAGAAACAAAAAAAGATATAGTTTATAAAAATCGGCTTTAATTTGACTTAATTAGAGATTTGCAAAGTTGAGGTGAGATCAAAAAAAAAATTGCAAAATTTTTGTAAAAAATTTCAAAAATTTTTAAATTCAAAAAAAAAAAAAAATTTAATTTGAAAAAAATAAAATTTTAAATTTGAAAAAAAATTTAAAAATCAAAAAAAAAAATTTTAATTTTTTTATTTTTTTTTTTTGAATTTTTTTTTTAAATTTTATTTTTCAAATGGCAATAATTAGGTCATCTTTTTGCCGAATTCAAAAGCAATTACGCCGTTGTAATCGCAACTTAGCGTAGGGAAAAACTGCATTAAAACATTCGAAATTCGAGAGAAAAAAATTCTATCCGATTTTTTAATTTTTTGACGATGCTACCCCTTTCATAATTTTCAAAAATCGGGTCGAAACTCGATTTTTCAATTTTTTAAGGTTTTAATGCCAATTTAAAGTCACGATTTTAATGCCAGTTAAAAATTGCTATTCTAAGAAACAAAAAAAGATATAGTTTATAAAAATCGGCTTTAATTTGACTTAATTAGAGATTTGCAAAGTTGAGGTGAGATCAAAAAAAAAATTGCAAAATTTTTGTAAAAAATTTCAAAAATTTTTAAATTCAAAAAAAAAAAAAATTTTAATTTGAAAAAAGAAAATTTTAAATTTCGAAAAAAAATTTGAAAATCAAAAAAAGAAATTTTAATTTTTTTTTTTGGTTTTTTTTTTTAAATTTTATTTTTCAAATGGCAATAATTTGGTCATCTTTTTGCCGAATTCAAAAGCAATTACGCCGTTGTAATCGCAACTTAGCGTAGGGAAAAACTGCATTAAAACATTCGAAATTCGAGAGAAAAAAATTCTATCCGATTTTTTAATTTTTTGACGATGCTGACGATGCCTTTCATAATTTTCAAAAATCGGGTCGAAACTCGATTTTTCAATTTTTTAAGGTTTTAATGCCAATTTAAAGTCACGATTTTAATGCCAGTTAAAAATTGCTATTCTAAGAAACAAAAAAAGATATAGTTTATAAAAATCGGCTTTAATTTGACTTAATTAGAGATTTGCAAAGTTGAGGTGAGATCAAAAAAAAAATTGCAAAATTTTTGTAAAAAATTTCAAAAATTTTTAAATTAAAAAAAAAAAAAAAATTTTTATTTGAAAAAAAAAAATTCGAAATTTGAGAAAAAATTTGAAAATCAAAAAAAATTTTAATTTTTTTATTTTTTTTTTTGAATTTTTTTTTTAAATTTTATTTTTCAAATGGCAATAATTTGGTCATCTTTTTGCCGAATTCAAAAGCAATTACGCCGTTGTAATTGCAACTTAGCGTAGGGAAAAACTGCATTAAAACATTCGAAATTCGAGAGAAAAAAATTCTATCCGATTTTTTAATTTTTTGACGATGCTACCCCTTTCATAATTTTCAAAAATCGGGTCGAAACTCGATTTTTCAATTTTTTAAGGTTTTAATGCCAATTTAAAGTCACGATTTTAATGCCAGTTAAAAATTGCTATTCTAAGAAACAAAAAAAGATATAGTTTATAAAAATCGGCTTTAATTTGACTTAATTAGAGATTTGCAAAGTTGAGGTGAGATCAAAAAAAAAATTGCAAAATTTTTGTAAAAAATTTCAAAAATTTTTAAATTCAAAAAAAAAAAAAATTTTAATTTGAAAAAAAAAAATTTTAAATTTGAAAAAAAATTTAAAAATCAAAAAAAGAAATTTTAATTTTTTTATTTTTTTTTTTTGAATTTTTTTTTAAAATTTTATTTTTCAAATGGCAATAATTTGGTCATCTTTTTGCCGAATTCAAAAGCAATTACGCCGTTGTAATCGCAACTTAGCGTAGGGAAAAACTGCATTAAAACATTCGAAATTCGAGAGAAAAAAATTCTATCCGATTTTTTAATTTTTTGACGATGCTACCCCTTTCATAATTTTCAAAAATCGGGTCGAAACTCGATTTTTCAATTTTTTAAGGTTTTAATGCCAATTTAAAGTCACGATTTTAATGCCAGTTAAAAATTGCTATTCTAAGAAACAAAAAAAGATATAGTTTATAAAAATCGGCTTTAATTTGACTTAATTAGAGATTTGCAAAGTTGAGGTGAGATCAAAAAAAAAATTGCAAAATTTTTGTAAAAAATTTCAAAAATTTTTAAATTCAAAAAAAAAAAAAAAATTTTAATTTGAAAAAAAGAAAATTTTAAATTTCGAAAAAAATTTGAAAATCAAAAAAAAATTTTAATTTTTTTATTTTTTTTTTTAATTTTTTTTTAAATTTTATTTTTCAAATGGCAATAATTTGGTCATTTTTTTGCCGAATTCAAAAGCAATTACGCCGTTGTAATTGCAACTTAGCGTAGGGAAAAACTGCATTAAAACATTCGAAATTCGAGAGAAAAAAATTCTATCCGATTTTTTAATTTTTTGACGATGCTACCCCTTTCATAATTTTCAAAAATCGGGTCGAAACTCGATTTTTCAATTTTTTAAGGTTTTAATGCCAATTTAAAGTCACGATTTTAATGCCAGTTAAAAATTGCTATTCTAAGAAACAAAAAAAGATATAGTTTATAAAAATCGGCTTTAATTTGACTTAATTAGAGATTTGCAAAGTTGAGGTGAGATCAAAAAAAAAATTGCAAAATTTTTGTAAAAAATTTCAAAAATTTTTAAATTAAAAAAAAAAAAAATTTTAATTTGAAAAAAGAAAATTTTAAATTTCGAAAAAAATTTGAAAATCAAAAAAAAATTTTAATTTTTTTATTTTTTTTTTTGAATTTTTTTTTTAAATTTTATTTTTCAAATGGCAATAATTTGGTCATCTTTTTGCCGAATTCAAAAGCAATTACGCCGTTGTAATCGCAACTTAGCGTAGGGAAAAACTGCATTAAAACATTCGAAATTCGAGAGAAAAAAATTCTATCCGATTTTTTAATTTTTTGACGATGCTACCCTTTCATAATTTTCAAAAATCGGGTCGAAACTCGATTTTTCAATTTTTTAAGGTTTTAATGCCAATTTAAAGTCACGATTTTAATGCCAGTTAAAAATTGCTATTCTAAGAAACAAAAAAAGATATAGTTTATAAAAATCGGCTTTAATTTGACTTAATTAGAGATTTGCAACGTTGAGGTGAGATCAAAAAAAAAATTGCAAAATTTTTGTAAAAAATTTCAAAATTTTTGTAAAAAATTTCAAAAATTTTTAAATTCAAAAAAAAAAAAATTTTAATTTGAAAAAAAAAATTTTAAATTTGAAAAAAAATTTAAAAATCAAAAAAAGAAATTTTAATTTTTTTATTTTTTTTTTTTGAATTTTATTTTTAAATTTTATTTTTCAAATGGCAATAATTAGGTCATCTTTTTGCCGAATTCAAAAGCAATTACGCCGTTGTAATTGCAACTTAGCGTAGGGAAAAACTGCATTAAAACATTCGAAATTCGAGAGAAAAAAATTCTATCCGATTTTTTAATTTTTTGACGATGCTACCCCTTTCATAATTTTCAAAAATCGGGTCGAAACTCGATTTTTCAATTTTTTAAGGTTTTAATGCCAATTTAAAGTCACGATTTTAATGCCAGTTAAAAATTGCTATTCTAAGAAACAAAAAAAGATATAGTTTATAAAAATCGGCTTTAATTTGACTTAATTAGAGATTTGCAAAGTTGAGGTGCGATCAAAAAAAAAATTGCAAAATTTTTGTAAAAAATTTCAAAAATTTTAAAATTCAAAAAAAAAAAAAAATTTTAATTTGAAAAAAAAAAATTTTAAATTTGAAAAAAAATTTAAAAATCAAAAAAAGAAATTTTAATTTTTTTATTTTTTTTTTTAAATTTTATTTTTCAAATGGCAATAATTTGGTCATCTTTTTGCCGAATTTAAAAGCAATTACGCCGTTGTAATTGCAACTTAGCGTAGGGAAAAACTGCATTAAAACATTCGAAATTCGAGAGAAAAAAATTCTATCCGATTTTTTAATTTTTTGACGATGCTACCCCTTTCATAATTTTCAAAAATCGGGTCGAAACTCGATTTTTCAATTTTTTAAGGTTTTAATGCCAATTTAAAGTCACGATTTTAATGCCAGTTAAAAATTGCTATTCTAAGAAACAAAAAAAGATATAGTTTATAAAAATCGGCTTTAATTTGACTTAATTAGAGATTTGCAAAGTTGAGGTGAGATCAAAAAAAAAATTGCAAAATTTTTGTAAAAAATTTCAAAAATTTTTAAATTCAAAAAAAAAAAAAATTTTAATTTGAAAAAAAGAAAATTTTAAATTTGAAAAAAAATTTGAAAATCAAAAAAAGAAATTTTAATTTTTTTATTTTTTTTTTGAATTATTTTTTTAAATTTTATTTTTCAAATGGCAATAATTAGGTCAT
This sequence comes from Drosophila emarginata, assembly GCA_037075365.1. Lineage (NCBI taxonomy): Eukaryota > Metazoa > Arthropoda > Insecta > Diptera > Drosophilidae > Drosophila > Drosophila emarginata. Next base: position 2,550,951 of record JBAMCD010000012.1, read on the forward strand.
CTTTTTGCCGAATTCAAAAGCAATTACGCCGTTGTAATCGCAACTTAGCGTAGGGAAAAACTGCATTAAAACATTCGAAATTCGAGAGAAAAAAATTCTATCCGATTTTTTAATTTTTTGACGATGCTACCCCTTTCATAATTTTCAAAAATCGGGTCGAAACTCGATTTTTCAATTTTTTAAGGTTTTAATGCCAATTTAAAGTCACGATTTTAATGCCAGTTAAAAATTGCTATTCTAAGAAACAAAAAAAGATATAGTTTATAAAAATCGGCTTTAATTTGACTTAATTAGAGATTTGCAAAGTTGAGGTGAGATCAAAAAAAAAATTGCAAAATTTTTGTAAAAAATTTCAAAAATTTTTAAATTCAAAAAAAAAAATTTTTTTTTTTAAAAAATTTTTTTTTTTTTTAAAAAAATTTTTTTTTTTTTTTTTTTTTTTTTTTTTTTTTTTTTTTATTTTTTAAATGGCAATAATTTGGTCATTTTTTTGCCGAATTTAAAAGCAATTACGCCGTTGTAATCGCAACTTAGCGTAGGGAAAAACTGCATTAAAACATTCGAAATTCGAGAGAAAAAAATTCTATCCGATTTTTTAATTTTTTGACGATGCTACCCCTTTCATAATTTTCAAAAATCGGGTCGAAACTCGATTTTTCAATTTTTTAAGGTTTTAATGCCAATTTAAAGTCACGATTTTAATGCCAGTTAAAAATTGCTATTCTAAGAAACAAAAAAAGATATAGTTTATAAAAATCGGCTTTAATTTGACTTAATTAGAGATTTGCAAAGTTGAGGTGAGATCAAAAAAAAAATTGCAAAATTTTTGTAAAAAATTTCAAAAATTTTTAAATTCAAAAAAAATAAAAATTTTAATTTGAAAAAAAAAATTTGAAATTTGAAAAAAAATTTAAAAATCAAAAAAAGAAATTTTAATTTTTTTATTTTTTTTTTTTTTTTTTAAATTTTATTTTTCAAATGGCAATAATTTGGTCATCTTTTTGCCGAATTTAAAAGCAATTACGCCGTTGTAATCGCAACTTAGCGTAGGGAAAAACTGCATTAAAACATTCGAAATTCGAGAGAAAAAAATTCTATCCGATTTTTTAATTTTTTGACGATGCTACCCCTTTCATAATTTTCAAAAATCGGGTCGAAACTCGATTTTTCAATTTTTTAAGGTTTTAATGCCAATTTAAAGTCACGATTTTAATGCCAGTTAAAAATTGCTATTCTAAGAAACAAAAAAAGATATAGTTTATAAAAATCGGCTTTAATTTGACTTAATTAGAGATTTGCAAAGTTGAGGTGAGATCAAAAAAAAAATTGCAAAATTTTTGTAAAAAATTTCAAAAATTTTTAAATTCAAAAAAAAAAAAAATTTTAATTTGAAAAAAAGAAAATTTTAAATTTGAAAAAAAATTTGAAAATCAAAAAAAGAAATTTTAATTTTTTTATTTTTTTTTTTGAATTTTATTTTTAAATTTTATTTTTCAAATGGCAATAATTAGGTCATCTTTTTGCCGAATTCAAAAGCAATTACGCCGTTGTAATTGCAACTTAGCGTAGGGAAAAACTGCATTAAAACATTCGAAATTCGAGAGAAAAAAATTCTATCCGATTTTTTAATTTTTTGACGATGCTACCCCTTTCATAATTTTCAAAAATCGGGTCGAAACTCGATTTTTCAATTTTTTAAGGTTTTAATGCCAATTTAAAGTCACGATTTTAATGCCAGTTAAAAATTGCTATTCTAAGAAACAAAAAAAGATATAGTTTATAAAAATCGGCTTTAATTTGACTTAATTAGAGATTTGCAAAGTTGAGGTGAGATCAAAAAAAAAATTGCAAAATTTTTGTAAAAAATTTCAAAAATTTTTAAATTCAAAAAAAAAAAAAATTTTTATTTGAAAAAAAAAAATTTTAAATTTGAAAAAAAATTTAAAAATCAAAAAAAGAAATTTTAATTTTTTATTTTTTTTTTTTGAATTTTTTTTTAAATTTTATTTTTCAAATGGCAATAATTTGGTCATCTTTTTGCCGAATTCAAAAGCAATTACGCCGTTGTAATCGCAACTTAGCGTAGGGAAAAACTGCATTAAAACATTCGAAATTCGAGAGAAAAAAATTCTATCCGATTTTTTAATTTTTTGACGATGCTACCCCTTTCATAATTTTCAAAAATCGGGTCGAAACTCGATTTTTCAATTTTTTAAGGTTTTAATGCCAATTTAAAGTCACGATTTTAATGCCAGTTAAAAATTGCTATTCTAAGAAACAAAAAAAGATATAGTTTATAAAAATCGGCTTTAATTTGACTTAATTAGAGATTTGCAAAGTTGAGGTGAGATCAAAAAAAAAATTGCAAAATTTTTGTAAAAAATTTCAAAAATTTTTAAATTCAAAAAAAATAAAAATTTTAATTTGAAAAAAAAAAATTTGAAATTTGAAAAAAAATTTGAAAATCAAAAAAAGAAATTTTAATTTTTTTATTTTTTTTTTTAATTTTTTTTTTAAATTTTATTTTTCAAATGGCAATAATTTGGTCATCTTTTTGCCGAATTCAAAAGCAATTACGCCGTTGTAATCGCAACTTAGCGTAGGGAAAAACTGCATTAAAACATTCGAAATTCGAGAGAAAAAAATTCTATCCGATTTTTTAATTTTTTGACGATGCTACCCCTTTCATAATTTTCAAAAATCGGGTCGAAACTCGATTTTTCAATTTTTTAAGGTTTTAATGCCAATTTAAAGTCACGATTTTAATGCCAGTTAAAAATTGCTATTCTAAGAAACAAAAAAAGATATAGTTTATAAAAATCGGCTTTAATTTGACTTAATTAGAGATTTGCAAAGTTGAGGTGAGATCAAAAAAAAAATTGCAAAATTTTTGTAAAAAATTTCAAAAATTTTTAAATTCAAAAAAAAAAAAAAATTTTAATTTGAAAAAAAAAATTTTAAATTTGAAAAAAAATTTGAAAATCAAAAAAAGAAATTTTAATTTTTTTATTTTTTTTTTTGAATTTTTTTTTAAATTTTATTTTTCAAATGGCAATAATTAGGTCATCTTTTTGCCGAATTCAAAAGCAATTACGCCGTTGTAATCGCAACTTAGCGTAGGGAAAAACTGCATTAAAACATTCGAAATTCGAGAGAAAAAAATTCTATCCGATTTTTTAATTTTTTGACGATGCTACCCCTTTCATAATTTTCAAAAATCGGGTCGAAACTCGATTTTTCAATTTTTTAAGGTTTTAATGCCAATTTAAAGTCACGATTTTAATGCCAGTTAAAAATTGCTATTCTAAGAAACAAAAAAAGATATAGTTTATAAAAATCGGCTTTAATTTGACTTAATTAGAGATTTGCAAAGTTGAGGTGAGATCAAAAAAAAAATTGCAAAATTTTTGTAAAAAATTTCAAAAATTTTTAAATTCAAAAAAAAAAAAAATTTTAATTTGAAAAAAAAAATTTTAAATTTGAAAAAAAATTTAAAAATCAAAAAAAGAAATTTTAATTTTTTTATTTTTTTTTTTGAATTTTTTTTTAAAATTTTATTTTTCAAATGGCAATAATTAGGTCATCTTTTTGCCGAATTCAAAAGCAATTACGCCGTTGTAATCGCAACTTAGCGTAGGGAAAAACTGCATTAAAACATTCGAAATTCGAGAGAAAAAAATTCTATCCGATTTTTTAATTTTTTGACGATGCTACCCCTTTCATAATTTTCAAAAATCGGGTCGAAACTCGATTTTTCAATTTTTTAAGGTTTTAATGCCAATTTAAAGTCACGATTTTAATGCCAGTTAAAAATTGCTATTCTAAGAAACAAAAAAAGATATAGTTTATAAAAATCGGCTTTAATTTGACTTAATTAGAGATTTGCAAGATTGAGGTGAGATCAAAAAAAAAATTGCAAAATTTTTGTAAAAAATTTCAAAAATTTTTAAATTCAAAAAAAAAAAAAAAAATTTTAATTTGAAAAAAAAAATTTTAAATTTCGAAAAAAATTTGAAAATCAAAAAAAAATTTTAATTTTTTTATTTTTTTTTTTTAATTTTTTTTTAAAATTTTATTTTTCAAATGGCAATAATTTGGTCTTTTTTTTGCCGAATTCAAAAGCAATTACGCCGTTGTAATCGCAACTTAGCGTAGGGAAAAACTGCATTAAAACATTCGAAATTCGAGAGAAAAAAATTCTATCCGATTTTTTAATTTTTTGACGATGCTACCCCTTTCATAATTTTCAAAAATCGGGTCGAAATTCGATTTTTCAATTTTTTAAGGTTTTAATGCCAATTTAAAGTCACGATTTTAATGCCAGTTAAAAATTGCTATTCTAAGAAACAAAAAAAGATATAGTTTATAAAAATCGGCTTTAATTTGACTTAATTAGAGATTTGCAAAGTTGAGGTGAGATCAAAAAAAAAATTGAAAAATTTTTGTAAAAAATTTCAAAAATTTTTAAATTTAAAAAAAAAAAAAATTTTAATTTGAAAAAAAGAAAATTTTAAATTTCGAAAAAAATTTGAAAATCAAAAAAAAATATCAATTTTTTTATTTTTTTTTTTGAATTTTTTTATTAAATTTTATTTTTCAAATGGCAATAATTTGGTCATCTTTTTGCCGAATTCAAAAGCAATTACGCCGTTGTAATCGCAACTTAGCGTAGGGAAAAACTGCATTAAAACATTCGAAATTCGAGAGAAAAAAATTCTATCCGATTTTTTAATTTTCATAATTTTCAAAAATCTGGTCGAAATTCGATTTTTCAATTTTTTAAGGTTTTAATGCCAATTTAAAGTCACGATTTTAATGCCAGTTAAAAATTGCTATTCTAAGAAACAAAAAAAGATATAGTTTATAAAAATCGGCTTTAATTTGACTTAATTAGAGATTTGCAACGTTGAGGTGAGATCAAAAAAAAAATTGCAAAATTTTTGTAAAAAATTTCAAAATTTTTGTAAAAAATTTCAAAAATTTTTAAATTCAAAAAAAAAAAAATTTTAATTTGAAAAAAAAAAATTTGAAATTTGAAAAAAAATTTAAAAATCAAAAAAAGAAATTTTAATTTTTTTATTTTTTTTTTTTGAATTTTATTTTTAAATTTTATTTTTCAAATGGCAATAATTAGGTCATCTTTTTGCCGAATTCAAAAGCAATTACGCCGTTGTAATTGCAACTTAGCGTAGGGAAAAACTGCATTAAAACATTCGAAATTCGAGAGAAAAAAATTCTATCCGATTTTTTAATTTTTTGACGATGCTACCCCTTTCATAATTTTCAAAAATCGGGTCGAAACTCGATTTTTCAATTTTTTAAGGTTTTAATGCCAATTTAAAGTCACGATTTTAATGCCAATTAAAAATTGCTATTATAAGAAACAAAAAAAGATATAGTTTATAAAAATCGGCTTTAATTTGACTTAATTAGAGATTTGCAAAGTTGAGGTGAGATCAAAAAAAAAATTGCAAAATTTTTGTAAAAAATTTCAAAAATTTTTATTTTTATTTTTTAAATGGCAATAATTTGGTCATTTTTTTGCCGAATTTAAAAGCAATTACGCCGTTGTAATCGCAACTTAGCGTAGGGAAAAACTGCATTAAAACATTCGAAATTCGAGAGAAAAAAATTCTATCCGATTTTTTAATTTTTTGACGATGCTACCCCTTTCATAATTTTCAAAAATCGGGTCGAAACTCGATTTTTCAATTTTTTAAGGTTTTAATGCCAATTTAAAGTCACGATTTTAATGCCAGTTAAAAATTGCTATTCTAAGAAACAAAAAAAGATATAGTTTATAAAAATCGGCTTTAATTTGACTTAATTAGAGATTTGCAAAGTTGAGGTGAGATCAAAAAAAAAATTGCAAAATTTTTGTAAAAAATTTCAAAAATTTTTAAATTCAAAAAAAAATAAAAATTTTAATTTGAAAAAAAAATTTGAAATTTGAAAAAAAATTTAAAAATCAAAAAAAGAAATTTTAATTTTTTTATTTTTTTTTTTTTAAATTTTATTTTTCAAATGGCAATAATTTGGTCATCTTTTTGCCGAATTTAAAAGCAATTACGCCGTTGTAATCGCAACTTAGCGTAGGGAAAAACTGCATTAAAACATTCGAAATTCGAGAGAAAAAAATTCTATCCGATTTTTTAATTTTTTGACCATGCTACCCCTTTCATAATTTTCAAAAATCGGGTCGAAACTCGATTTTTCAATTTTTTAAGGTTTTAATGCCAATTTAAAGTCACGATTTTAATGCCAGTTAAAAATTGCTATTCTAAGAAACAAAAAAAGATATAGTTTATAAAAATCGGCTTTAATTTGACTTAATTAGAGATTTGCAAAGTTGAGGTGAGATCAAAAAAAAAATTGCAAAATTTATGTAAAAAATTTCAAAAATTTTTAAATTCAAAAAAAAAAAAATTTTTTTTTAAAAAAAAAAATTTGAAATTTGAAAAAAAATTTAAAAATCAAAAAAAGAAATTTTAATTTTTTTATTTTTTTTTTTGAATTATTTTTTTAAATTTTATTTTTCAAATGGCAATAATTAGGTCATCTTTTTGCCGAATTCAAAAGCAATTACGCCGTTGTAATCGCAACTTAGCGTAGGGAAAAACTGCATTAAAACATTCGAAATTCGAGAGAAAAAAATTCTATCCGATTTTTTAATTTTTTGACGATGCTACCCCTTTCATAATTTTCAAAAATCGGGTCGAAATTCGATTTTTCTATTTTTTAAGGTTTTAATGCCAATTTAAAGTCACGATTTTAATGCCAGTTAAAAATTGCTATTCTAAGAAACAAAAAAAGATATAGTTTATAAAAATCGGCTTTAATTTGACTTAATTAGAGATTTGCAACGTTGAGGTGAGATCAAAAAAAAAATTGCAAAATTTTTGTAAAAAATTTCAAAAATTTTTAAATTCAAAAAAAAAAAAAATTTTAATTTGAAAAAAAAAATTTGAAATTTGAAAAAAAATTTAAAAATCAAAAAAAGAAATTTTAATTTTTTTATTTTTTTTTTTTGAATTTTATTTTTAAATTTTATTTTTCAAATGGCAATAATTAGGTCATCTTTTTGCCGAATTCAAAAGCAATTACGCCGTTGTAATTGCAACTTAGCGTAGGGAAAAACTGCATTAAAACATTCGAAATTCGAGAGAAAAAAATTCTATCCGATTTTTTAATTTTTTGACGATGCTACCCCTTTCATAATTTTCAAAAATCGGGTCGAAACTCGATTTTTCAATTTTTTAAGGTTTTAATGCCAATTTAAAGTCACGATTTTAATGCCAGTTAAAAATTGCTATTCTAAGAAACAAAAAAAGATATAGTTTATAAAAATCGGCTTTAATTTGACTTAATTAGAGATTTGCAAAGTTGAGGTGAGATCAAAAAAAAATTGCAAAATTTTTGTAAAAAATTTCAAAAATTTTTAAATTCAAAAAAAAAAAAAAATTTTAATTTGAAAAAAAGAAAATTTTAAATTTCGAAAAAAATTTGAAAATCAAAAAAAAATTTTAATTTTTTTATTTTTTTTTTTTGAATTTTTTTTTAAAATTTTATTTTGCAAATGGCAATAATTAGGTCATCTTTTTGCAGAATTCAAAAGCAATTACGCCGTTGTAATCGCAACTTAGCGTAGGGAAAAACTGCATTAAAACATTCGAAATTCGAGAGAAAAAAATTCTATCCGATTTTTTAATTTTTTGACGATGCTACCCCTTTCATAATTTTCAAAAATCGGGTCGAAACTCGATTTTTCAATTTTTTAAGGTTTTATGCCAATTTAAAGTCACGATTTTAATGCCAATTAAAAATTGCTATTATAAGAAACAAAAAAAGATATAGTTTATAAAAATCGGCTTTAATTTGACTTAATTAGAGATTTGCAAAGTTGAGGTGAGATCAAAAAAAAAATTGCAAAATTTTTGTAAAAAATTTCAAAAATTTTTAATTTTTTAAATGGCAATAATTTGGTCATTTTTTTGCCGAATTTAAAAGCAATTACGCCGTTGTAATCGCAACTTAGCGTAGGGAAAAACTGCATTAAAACATTCGAAATTCGAGAGAAAAAAATTCTATCCGATTTTTTAATTTTTTGACGATGCTACCCCTTTCATAATTTTCAAAAATCGGGTCGAAACTCGATTTTTCAATTTTTTAAGGTTTTAATGCCAATTTAAAGTCACGATTTTAATGCCAGTTAAAAATTGCTATTCTAAGAAACAAAAAAAGATATAGTTTATAAAAATCGGCTTTAATTTGACTTAATTAGAGATTTGCAAAGTTGAGGTGAGATCAAAAAAAAAATTGCAAAATTTTTGTAAAAAATTTCAAAAATTTTTAAATTCAAAAAAAATAAAAATTTTAATTTGAAAAAAAAAATTTTAAATTTGAAAAAAAATTTAAAAATCAAAAAAAGAAATTTTAATTTTTTTATTTTTTTTTTTAAATTTTATTTTTCAAATGGCAATAATTTGGTCATCTTTTTGCCGAATTTAAAAGCAATTACGCCGTTGTAATCGCAACTTAGCGTAGGGAAAAACTGCATTAAAACATTCGAAATTCGAGAGAAAAAAATTCTATCCGATTTTTTAATTTTTTGACGATGCTACCCCTTTCATAATTTTCAAAAATCGGGTCGAAACTCGATTTTTCAATTTTTTAAGGTTTTAATGCCAATTTAAAGTCACGATTTTAATGCCAGTTAAAAATTGCTATTCTAAGAAACAAAAAAAGATATAGTTTATAAAAATCGGCTTTAATTTGACTTAATTAGTGATTTGCAACGTTGAGGTGAGATCAAAAAAAAAATTGCAAAATTTTTGTAAAAAATTTCAAAAATTTTTAAATTCAAAAAAAAAAAAAATTTTAATTTGAAAAAAAAAATTTGAAATTTGAAAAAAAATTTAAAAATCAAAAAAAGAAATTTTAATTTTTTTATTTTTTTTTTTTGAATTTTATTTTTAAATTTTATTTTTCAAATGGCAATAATTAGGTCATCTTCTTGCCGAATTCAAAAGCAATTACGCCGTTGTAATTGC